>OW387027.1:80769334-85769334 GCA_936439885.1 Nowickia ferox | reverse complement strand
AACGATAAGGGGTTAAATGTGTAAAATGCAACGCCAACGCCGTTGACTTAATTTTATATGGAAAAAATTTTAATTGCAAAAACAAAATACATACAAAATTTATCAACGCTAAGCGTTGAGATTTACAAAATAAGGCCCTAAATGTTTGGTGTTTCGTCATCGTTCACAGCACTCCCTGCCTCTATCACTCCTATACCACATCTTCACACACTTACAATGAGTTAGTTATTATTTTCTACCCTAGAAATTCCCTAGAATTAATTTATGTGGCAAAGGAACGTTTTCCGGGTCAGCTAGTATCATTATAGAATGCCAAAAAGGAAAATTTTTCTTAGCATTACTTCCAATTCGGTGATTAGGAATCGTAAAAGAGAACTTCTTGCGATGACAAGGCAATTTAAAAATGAATAGAAATGATGATTCCGGATACCAAATTCTAAATTTTCACGACTTCTTGGGTAATAATGAATTTTTTTAAATTAACCTTGATCTTTTAATTGAACTTTTTAGTACGTATGATAGATTTTCTATTCTCTATCCCTGTCTGCCGAAAACTTTATCTGGCTGATTCGGAAAACTTCATCTTGTTCGTCCAGAAGTTCTCTTCGACTGTCTTCTTAAAATATTAGTACTGATACGTTTCCTAAAACACAAAATATTGTACCATTTAAATAACAAAAAAAAAAACCAAAACATTCGATTTGTTGCATTTACATCAGTTTATTTTTAGACATTTTGTAGAATTATTATTTTCCTGTATCTATATTGAAGCCAAATTTAAATCCCACAGGAATACGTTTTGGAGGCTTGCCTTCTGGATTTCCTTGTCCAGGAGAGTGAAGATGATCATGATGATGATGATGGGGAGGTTCATTTTCATCAGGTTGTTCCTGTTCGGCTGGAGGAGCTGGCTCTGAATCCAATTCGGATTCAGGCTGTTGATCCTCAGCAGCATTATCCTGTTTAAAAAAAAACACATTTAAATGAAACTGGAAATTATTTTATTAACAAATTTATCCCTGTATGTACCTCAGCTCGTGTTACAGCCAATATGGCTAAAAGGCCCACAACTATTACGATGCACTTCATTGTTACCAGTTATCTATTTTGGATTGCACTGGCTACAATTATTTATATAGAAGTTTGATAGATCAGAATATATGTATATGGGAAGTAGTTAATGTAATGTAATAGTGTGTAACTATTTTTATTTATTATTCACAAATATTTAATAATTAACTTATTAATTTATAATGAGATGTATTCAATTAGCTCTTAATTAACTGTTTAGTTTAATAAACGATCTATTGAAATTACTAGATAATATTTAAAAGATGCAAACAAACATTTTTATTTATTTATTTTGTGCTACAGAATACATAAAACAATTTCTAACTTAATCCAACTAAAGATCGGATAAGTGAAGGTGTCATTTACTTATACCGAAGAATATGCATCGTATTATCGTATAAATCCTTAAACAAGTTAAACAATTTGAAATTAAATAATTTAAAAAATATAAAGAAAATGTTGAGCGTTATATACACAAGCGGTGAACACTAAAGCATGTTTGGTCAAAAACCAAAATATGTAACAGCTATATATTCAAATTTGTAAGCGTTTTATAATAAATAAATCAAATCAATGAAATTTTTTGAAAAAAAGTGTTATAACAGTAGAATCTCTATAAATCGTAATCGAAGCGACCGACTGCTTTTTACGACTTAGATGAGTTTTCGATATAAAGAGATTGCGATTTAATTAGGTTAAAATAAAAAACAAACAACTTATAGGGGTTTGAATTTAATATCTCTAACATTTATACGTCAAACCCTTCAGAAAAACTAGAAACAATACACTGAAAAATTTAACTTAAAATTTACGTAAACAAAGTTTATTTAACCTTTTCCGGCAATGATTTGGCTTCATATGTGTTTCATGTTAATCTTCAAAGTAAGTTTTTCCTTTTACAATAACTTTCTTTCAGGTTCATTTAATATTCCAGTACTGTTAAATCAAAATGAGGAATCATGTTAATTTAAAGTTAGTTCAAGTTGAAACAACATAAGATCGATACTGAAATAATACAAAGAATCATGTTGAATCGAATTAATTTAATGTAGTCCTTGTATTTTATTAATTATTTAACTTTAAATCAGAAAAATGTTTGTGTGTATCACATCAACATCACATGGTAGTCAACGCCCTTAACGCTGTAGCCACAGCAACCGGGGTTCGGCATTAACCAATTCATGGCGTTTGTATCTCAAGCACCTCAACATCGTCGAGAATAACTTAAATCATACATTTCTTATAAACTTTCAGATGGAAATAGCAAATGAGTTGCTAAATAGTGCAGCAGCACATCGTCTTGAGTTCAGGACAAAGGAAAAAGTTTGAAGCCCGATGAAATAAGTTCAGTACCATCGTTTCCACCTTCTTCTGTATCTAGTTCCAACTCCTAGCTATGTAAAGTTAATATGGAATCGACTGAATTCGAAGGGATATGATGAGCTTTTTCAATACTTGATATATTGAAAATGTCGATGTGGCCTCGGCAATTCAAGAACATCCCTTTAAAAATGTGTGAAATATGGTGGTCACCTATATTGTTTATAAACAACTTCTATTATCTAGTCACCCGATAACTCCAAAAGTCTGAAATCTTCAAATATCCATAATTTGGATCTCATAACCCAGGGAATCAGGAAAACAATTTTCTGACAGTTGGTTCCTGAGCAGGGTCGAAAGGGTTTAATATTTTTTAGATACACTACAAATAAATACCATTACGATTTAAACATTAATTCAACATGATTTAATATGACTTCGAATCAAAATTTTTGCATGGTGTTTGTACATTGGTATTTTTTTCTGCAAGAAACTAATCTTGAGAAACACAAAAATGTTCAGAAAAAAACCAACGGCAATTCTAAGCAAACTTGTAAAAAATATTGCTTTTGTATTTTTGCAAAACATATTGTCTTTTATAACGAATTATAGAAGGGATCTGAGGGTTATTATTAGAGGGATCTGATCAGCCTTGGAATTATTAAAATATAAACTAACGAACGTATCAAAATGTATGAGATTTTTGCGAATTAAAGACTTTTGCTCAAAGGAGCAGCGTTTCACAGAAAAAATTATGATACGATTTTGTTTTTAAAAACAGATTTTCGAAACTGATTTTGAGTTTTATTATTTTCTTCATTTGGTGTGATATACATATATATGTATTTATAATAAATTATTTTAATAAAGAAAAAATGTCTATTTATTTCTATTAAATTTTTTAAAATTTTGGTTATTAATAGGGATAGGATCCTCTTTCACACACGTCAGGTTTAACTGATCAGTTTTTGATAAATTTTCTTTTGAACCTGCATTTGTGTCACACAGTCAAGTTTGCTTCATCAATTTGCGTTGTCGTAGAGTATTACGAATGACAAAACAAAACGAAAAAACAAACTTGACGGGTACGTTCTCTTTTAACCTCTCCCCTTAAAACTCAAGACTTGACGAGTCAAACCTGACGTGTGTGAAAGAGGACTAAGGAAACACACTTAATAATATGAATAACGATATGAAGATTAATTCTGAGCGATATGTATAAAAGTAAAAGAAGAAATAGAAATTACTGTTTACTATCGAATTTTTCAACGCATAATTGTTTTTGATTTAGTGAAATGAAAAAAATGTTCAAAATGACCAGAAATCGCAAAAACTGGAAATCCTGTGTGAACTTAAAATACAAAGCCTGTGAGTCCTTTTATACGCATATCTATTAATGCTTTAAGTTTCAGCAAAATCCTTTGGCTAGTTTCTGAGATGCATTCTCTCGAGCCTAGTCTTGAAAAGCTGTGTGGCCTTTGTATCCCTTTTATGCTTTAAATTTCATAAAAGTCTTTTGAATATAAGGCGTATATAAGGCATGTGTGTCCTTTCAGATGTAGATGTATCTACGTTTTGATTTGCGTAGAAGCAGAAATTGCCCTTTGCCCCCTATTTGTCCTACTATCTGAATAGTTTCCGAGAAATCGAAAATGCAACACTGCTACCACTTAGTCCTACTTTAAAAAAAATATTATCTGAAAGCTTTTTCGTCTGGTAATTAAGTTTCAATTTTATTTTCAAATAAAAAGCAAAATTTTAAACTTAACGTTAATTAGTTTATGCCTCTGGGTCTGCCTCTATGGTATTTCCTTGTCCAAAGTCAAACTTTATGTCGAAGAAAACTGGTTGGCGTGGAGGATGACCTCGGGGTGGATGTCTGCCAGGTCTTTCTGGCCTTTGAGGTCTTCCCGAGCCCTCAGGATTTGGTTGCATAGGTTCTTCAGCCAGGGTATTCTTCGGTGATTCTGCCTCAGATTGATTGCCTTCACTTAATTCTTCGGATGGTGAAGCATCTGAATCAGATAGATCTATGTGATTGGATTCATCCTACATTAATAAAAGAAAAGTTTTTTTTTTAAACGGAAAAATTTAAGCGTTAGAAGAGTTCTTACTTCAGCTTGGATTACGGCTGATAGAGCCAAAACAATTGCAATTGCAAAGAATAACTTCATGATTGTGGAGTGTTAAGTAGTAATGAAACTTGATACCGCTTTTATATTCGCATAACTCATCTCAAAATGTTATTCATATTTGCTTTATTTAATAATTAAATATATGAATAGATCTTGTTAGAAAAGTAAATGTTTTATTACATTTATTCAGATGTTTTTTTTTTGCAAAGATATTAAGAAAGTAGTAAAATAATTTTTTCATCTGTATTACTAATTTATTTGTTGCATTAAAAAAAACTTGCTGTCTATTTCATGAATGAAATCTTATTACTGAATACAAAATTCATGAAATCTTTTTAATTTTAATATTCTTTTTTTTAAATCTTAAAACACATAACCATTTGCAATATTATTGTGCTATAGCTGACATTGTACAATAAAATTGGTATATGGCACAATATATTGAATAAAAGTTTTTTTTTACTTATATTGCGCAACAATAAATATTTGTAATGTACATCACCTAAACATTATTTTTCTATTTTTTAAATTGTACCTAGTTTAATTAATTTAACATATGAAATATCTAATTTACACTAAACATTTTTGCACGAACCTTTTTCTATTTGCTAATAGCAGCGCTATAGAACAATTGGTTGAAAATATCGCCCTAATATCGAGCTATAACTGCCAAAAAAGCTTAACCAACACATATGTATGTATGTTTTTTTTACGAAAATATATTATTTACGATCGCAAATGATAGATTTTCGTCCAAAAATTAAGTTCGAAAATTATGTCGCTTAAGTGTTTTTTGCGGTTATGGCACGATATACCTGATGGTGATGGACGAATGGCTGGATCTAAAGGATAGTAAACATCTTATAATGGGATAATACCACCCCAGCAATGTCTGACATAATCCCAAGTAAATAATAACATCAAGCGGGAAATAATCAGAGTGGGTAAGAGGTCTTTCTGACAGGAGTCGAAACGTAAGTAAATGGTTAAAAACAAATTGATTACAAGGTGCCAGTCCGTAGTTTCACGGATATTTAAGCTATTGTCAAAACCTTAATGAAAGATATATTTGTATGCAAAATTACTCAGTAATCCTTTTATTTTCAGGATCTATTTTTGGTACATATTTTAATGGCCAAGTGAATTTCGTGTTTTTTTCGCATAGTATGTTAATTAATTTAAAATGTTACGTTTTTATTGTTATTTTTATTTAGTCTAATGGTGCAGGCAATGAATATAAACGAAGATCGGCTATTTGTTCACATAAAATCGAAAAATATGCATTTTCACAGATTATAGAGGTTGTATCTCCTTTGGCTCTTACCTTTATTTGAAGTATCGCTAATCTTTGCTGGCTGGGCTTCAGCACCCGAATCTGGAGCTGGGGCTGCCAGTATGTCTCCAGGAAGACAGTCGACTGTGGAGATTTATCCGCCACCACCCATGGTCGATCGCCCGAGCCTCGTTAGGTAACAACAGGTGAGGTTGACAGTTGTCCAGGAGAGGCTGTTTGGTCGCATCACCACACCATCAGTACGCCCAAAATATCGAGGTAAAGCAGGAATCAAAGAGGCTGAATGAGTATACCTCTGAATAATTTCACAATGCAGAACATCAGACCATTTAATAGATCGAAACCCATTGCAAAAGGTGAGCGTTTGGAGAGCGTCAGAGAGCTTGGAAAAATGCTACTGTGAGAAGAGTATCCAAAATCCTATGGGGAAATCCGAATCAAAAGAAGTTCTAAGATTCAATAGGCCAACACTCAGGAGACTGAATAGAATAATAACCGCCCATACAGAGATGAGGTCTCATCTGGCTCCCAGGGTACTGATAGACGATGTTACATGCAGAGGAAACACTACACGTGCCATTAGCCAGCGTTTAGTCAGATTAGGGGACAAATTTTCCATAAGGACAACTTACCGGACTTGCAATGTCTCAGGACTCCGATTAGAGACACATAAGAAAATACTGATACAATGTCATAATGCTAGGAACACAACTAGGACGAACGACGAATTTCGTCCGCGTCGACAAATTCGTCGATAATAGTTCGCTGCGTAAATTCGTCATGTGAAGCACAACAACGACGAATTTACTCAGCGAATTTCTCTCTTATATTTGATAAAGTTGTTTATTGTGTGTGCAAAGATAGAGAGAGAGAGAGAAAATTGTTTTTTTGACGAATTTCGCCCTACGCCATGATTGTGTGCATTTTCATATACACCAATGTGTTTTATTTTTGACGACGAATATTCGCGACCAATGGAAAAAGAAACTTTTATTTTTTCCTCGAGAGAGGAGTATACAAGATTTTTGTATGAAATTTTTACACAATATAATTCTGCATCATTAATTCACAAATTCCATTTTTTGAGTTATGACGTTATTTTAGTAAATGGGCGATATGTAGAACCAGACTGGTTTCTCAGCATGACCAGTTTATCGAATAGGTTTTTCTGGACGGATAGGCATATTGGGGAACCCACATCACCCTGCACACAACATGCCGGATAGGGCATAAGTGTAATGACGTACGGGATTGGGTCAACGTAGTTGCCGCTCTTATCAATCTAACCTAATACGTCTTATATCCGCATATATACAAATATGTTTTATGTAACTCCTGTTATTTATTTATAAATATTTGCTAAACTTAATCAAATAATTATAATTTTATTTACTGTTCCAATAACAAAAGATATATTGGCGTAATAGCAAAAATTCTATTAAATCAACTGCAATAATATTTATTAAACATCTTGACTGTCTTTTGCATAATTAGTTGCAATCTTGCATCAGCTGTTAAAACTTTAACGATCTCTATTGTGACAAAAAAATTATATGTATATACAAACATATTTATACCTAATTAGTTACATATGTATGTATATAAATAAGTATGTACGTATTAATTCAATAAATAGTTAATAAAAATTAAGATAATGAAGAATTTTTTAGTTGCGATAAGTATTTTGGCTCTTGTGATTGCAAGTCAAGCGTATCGTAGTCCTGAAATTGAACCTAATAGTTCTGTAGCCGAAACCAAATCAGAAAACAATAGCAATCATGACCTTTATACTCATGACGAAAAAGGAACTTTGTTTGATGTTGAGAAAAATAAACCGAAACAAGAAAACGATGATCGTAAAACTGAAGACCAAGATTTAGATAATTTAAAACATGATGGTAATGCAGTTAATAAAGTAAAGGAATTCGTTAATGAAAACGATGCTCACGAATCCCAGCACCGGAAACACAATAGCTTATATGTCTTAAATCATAATGATTATGGGGATAATAAAAGGAAACAGGATGCTAATGAGGATGAAAGGAATAGTGACGATTTTGAAAACAAGAAAGTTTTGCATGTAAAATATGATGAAGATGATTACGATAATGAAGATGGTTATTACGATGATGATGATGACTATGTTGAAGATGATTATTATGATGAAGATGATGACTACACTGAAGATGATTATTATGATGAAGATGATGACTACGCTGAAGATGATTATTATGATGAAGATGATGACTACGCTGAAGATGATTATTATGATGAAGATGATGACTACGCTGAAGCTGATTATTATGATGAAGATGGTGACTACACTGAAGATTATTATTACGATGATGATAATGATTACAATGAAGATGATGATTACGAAGATGATTATTAAAATGAAGATGAGTATTTCTATGAAGATTATTACTATTATGAAGACGATAATTACGATGAAGTTAATAATTGCAATTAAGATGATGATTACGAATTAGATTATTACTTTGGGGTATATTATGATGCAGAGGAAAACGATGACAAAACAACATAGTAAATAACACATTTGGTTTATTTGAAAATATTAAAGCTTGAACATGGACATACTACATACATACATTAACTTATTATGAAGTAAAGGAATATCAGCAAAATAAAAATATCCAAAAGAAATCTATAAAATTTAATTCTTCTTTCTTATTTCTATTCATGGGATTGGAAGTCGTGTTTGAAATGTTCAGAAAAATTAAATTGTTAGATACCATTTATCTAAATAATATTTAAAATCTTATTAAACAATATTAATTGTAGCTGAAAAATTTCAAGATGGAAGATTTATGTAATTAAATCACTTTGTATGGGGTGTGTGCCTTTCAAGATTAAAGATTATTATTAGTTACTTTGTATGGGGGAGCCCCTTCCCCCGAATAGCATCGACTAATATTTTGAATTACTTTGCACCTTGCTCTCAAAAGAGTCCATACCAAATTTGAATACTTTGACTCTTATACATTTCAAAATATAAGATATTTTGTTCGCATGGGCGTGGCACAGCCCACTTAGGGGTATTAAAAATAAATAGCTACCTATTCTAAGACCTACCCAATACACATAAAAAATTTTATACAAATCGGTCAAGCCATTTCGGAGGAGTTGAATTACCAACACCGTGATATGAATAAATGGGCTTTAGGGCCAACTTTGAGGGGCGGACGCGCCCCCTAAAACACAACTTATCGCTATGAAATGTTTGTGTGTTTTTATATAACTAACGGCCACTCTAATATACATAGATGTTTGTTATAATTGCCGACTGAATGAATTAAACAAAACTCTACTTATTCAAACGATTATATTCTCTCTAGTTTATGTGATTTTGAGCTAAAAGTTTAGCTTAGAGTATTTATTAAATTCCAGTATAAAGTTTTCGAACGAAGAAACACATCTCTAGAGAATAAAGTATTTTATATATTTTATAAACTATGACTTGAGATTTCCATGCTCGTTCACTATCTACTAAAAAATTAATTTAATTTTGTTCGTCCTTCATACTCAGTTGCATTTTGGCGTATATAGTTGTAGCCTGATATGAAATAACGTTATCCTGGGGTAAAAGTGACTACACGTCCATGTTTGCGTAATTTTTTTTTTAAAGAAAATACATATTTTATTATTTTTAAGGAATATTTTTATTTTTAAGTACTTTGTGATTGTAGATCATATCGAATTAAAGAAATTCAGTGGTTGAGCAATAACAAAATTGTGTTAATGTTGTATTGAGGTCAGCTAATTCGAAAGTTTGTTGACCTAAAATAAGAGACTATGCACGAAAAACTTTGATATAAGGCTAAAATGCAAAACTGCACCCCCAAACTGCTCATACTATAGCGTACACAGATTGTAATGAATTAATTGCGGTCTAGAAAATGTATACCGGAAGTTTTGTTACAAAGAGGTGGTGGGGGGTGTAAAAACTCCTAAAGTAGCGTTACGCAATATGTGAATGGCCCCTAAGTAAAATACATAATTATTAAAAAATTCATACATGTAAATATTTAGTTCCAATGAACAAAAAATAAAGAGCCTCTCTCATATTTAAAAACAATTATCTAAATAAAATTATTTTTAGCAAAAGGTTTTATGAAAATTAAAAGGATTAAAATTCACAACCACGTCAGAAGGTATGTCCAAAGTTCTAGGTTCACTTTTCTAACACTTTTCTATGAAATACTATTTTTGTCACATACATACTACATACATATGTACATACCTATCTTAAAATTACCCAACAGCCGCAATGTGCAACCACAAGCAATTACAAACATACATAAAATAAAGAAATTAACAAAAAAGGTCAACAAACGTCTCCAAAGCATTGAAATGTTTAACATGTTTATAGTATAAACTTTATACACATGTTTCACACATTCAAGAGAAATTTGCCCACTCATGTTTGTTTATATACATTGTTGCATAGTATTTTAATTTATATGCATACTCACTCGTATGTATCTCTCATTAGTTATTGATCTATTTAAGTTGCGTTCGGTTGACAGTTCGTGGTGCGCGTTTTTAATTATTTATTTTGCTAGTGAAAGTGCAGTGATTTTAATAAAATTAACTTTAAATTAAATATTTAAGCAAATATAATAAAAGTTTAAAAAATGAAAATGATTGGCTTGGTGTGAAAAAAGTTATGGGCTTGTAAATAGTCCTATCCAATTATAAGAAGAATAACGGCATGATTGTGCAAAGAAATGTGTATGCATGTAAGTATGTATACTAATTTTGTTGTTGCTCATTTTTGCGTTTTCTGTTTTGTGACACGTTGAATCAGTGTTGCCAGAAACGTTGGTATATGTATATAAAACGTTGTTAAACAAATCAAATGTATTTGAAATCTTTTTTAAGACAATTTTGTTTGAAAAATTATGACAATATACATACATACATACATACATTTCAAATTAATTTTAAATTTTATGAATGTGGTTAAATCGGTATAACCTCTATGCTAGCAAATAATCTTTATAGGTAATCTTTTTGTTATATTATTAAGCGTTTGAAATAGCCCCACTGTAGCTTCATAACTACTTGGGCTTTTCTTCTACTGTTATAGCTCAGGGCTATGTGCGCTCTAGGCGAGGTGTAATATCATCAAGAGTAACCTACTACTTCTGCAAAAATTCATTGTTCTTAAAGATTATTTCAATATATCGTCGTCGAAAATCCAAAAGTACGTAACAGCACTTTTTCTAATTTTAGGGAAGAAGCAAAAAACCTTATAAATTTATGACTATTTATACATATGTTAGGTGCCAAATTGAATAATGAATTAAATCGATATTTTTGAACATATCGTCGCCTCAGAATTGGTTTAACCCATACGCCACAAAGTTGGAGTGGAGAAAAACGACAAAAAAGTTTTATATTTCTCAAAATATATTCCTTGGATTTCTTTTGTACTTGCAACACTACTTCCGACACATGTTCTGAAAAAAAATATAAATTTTTGTGAATGAATGAATGAAGTTAGAGGTTAATATTACTTTATTGTAAAAGTAAAAATACGTTTTGTTCCGCATACACCACTTTTATTAATTTACTGCTGTGTATTGTTGTTGTGACGAAAATAAATGCTTCAAATTTATTTTTCTTGCTGTCCAGAGAAATAAGTCGATCATTTAACGCCGACCAAGAAGCCGCCGCCGTAATATTTTTAACTATCGATCCGCTTACACAAGAAAAACAAGTAATTGAAATTTATTCAATATAAAGAACGAAATTAAATGATTTCTGTTATACTCAAAGATGCATAATTAAGGTTTATTTTATTTTATTTTAGTGTTTAATAAGTTTATATTAAAACATTTAATCGGCGCACAGTGGCGCCCGTAGAGCAAACGAGGTTGCAAAAATCAAAATTTTCATGTGCGCCTGCGAAATTTTAAATGAATCCATCTTATAGTAAACTTTTCAACGATCTCAAATATGCTACTCTTAACAATATCAGATTTTTAGTTTAGAAGACATAACTGTTCAAAGTTAACCAATTTTCGGATTTAAAAAAACACACAATTTTTAGGTAGTTTGATCCGATTTCAGGTGTAATATCACGAAAACTAGGCAACGAATAGTATTTTTTTTTGTTTTTAGTGATTGATGTGCTTATTAAATGTATAACAATAAAAAAAATTGTGCTGTTTGCTTTGTGTTTCTCTAGGTAAATCAGTATTTAAAAACTATCCATTTTTTCACTATTCTTCAACTTTGACGGAAAATAAAAAAAATTTACCTTTTTTTACCTCCGCCATATTTTCAAAATATGTTCTTTAACTAGTCTTTTACATAACTCAAAAGGTTTTATCTGCCTTTACGTGCCTATTTGGCTTCTACAGGTAAAAAACGTTAAAAAGACATGGTTGCAGAAATTGTATGGCGGGCATCCCTTACATGCCTTGACTGACAGTTACTTTGATGTAATAGTTTGAAAATTGCATTTTGAGTCAGTTGTCTACCTGAGAGCCTCTGGCGAAAAATTTGGTCCTAATATTCCGTTACAGACACAAGATGCACAAAAAACTACTCATTGAAATAAGCAGGTACGCACCTCACTTAAAAATTATTTTTGGCGTACATATGGTGAAGAACAATACTGACTTATGGTACAGGTAGGCACAAATCTCATTTGGCTACGTGCATAATATCAAAACTGTATAATTCAGCCCAAATGCATATGTATGCATGTAACAGGTACATTTGTAGACATGGTAGCATAGGCCTATATATTGCAAAACAAGCTTAATGCCTGCATTAGTCTACGACTGAAAGTTGGCGAAACAAGTATTGAAAACATGGCGTTGAACAATTTAAAACTATTTGAACTGTTTAGAAAGTCAATTACACCAACGTGTTTCGCGGAAGCTGCTTTAGAAGAACTCGATAGCTTATACGGAAATATTGAGAGAAGCAAAAGTATAAAAAATAATCTTTGTATGATACATGCCAAAATTAAGACAAAATGGGTGAAATGCAATCGAACCATTAACATCTTCAACTCCAAATACGAGGACTGGCTTAATGAAGACACCATCCTGGATATATTGGCAGTAGATAAACCCTCCACATCAACCAGAGGAGAAAAAGGAAGGCCAAAAAAAAGTATGGAGGAGTGTTCAATTTTCACAAGAAAGAGGAAACTTGCCGATGCCACCAATGACTTGACCACGAAGGATTTATCGGATGCGCTGTCTATTAAATACATAAAGGATAGTGAACGAGTTAGGTCGCAGATTACAAAATCTGTTGCTGATGCAAGCCCACTGCGACTAAAAAGGATTAAGGAAAGCATTCCCACTCCCACAAACGCACATATTAAAAAGTATAGTTCCGAAGAAGCCTTGGCTCTGTTTTTGGACTTAGAACTTTCCAAAGAGAAATATGAGATACTACGGGCATCTTTAATGCGACACGGGGCTGACCTTTTCCCCGGATACAAGCATATTACGCAAGCCAAAATAAATTCACGACCATTGCGTACGGAGTTTACGGAAGTCTCTGCGAAAGCCAATCTGCAGGATCTTATGGACCATACAGCAAAACGGTTGTTGGAAAGTCTTCCTGAAAATGAGGTGGAAATTCTTCCTCAGAAACTAACATTGATCAGCAAATGGGGCTGCGATGGATCATCCGGACAAAGCGTTTATAAGCAAAGGATATCTTCCGATGACACTACAATATCTGACGGAAATATGTTTATGGCATCTGTTGTTCCATTGCGGCTAAAATCTGATGTTTCCCTACACTGGAAAAATCATCGACCGTCATCAGTGCATTATTGCCGACCAATAATGTTTCAGTTTGCAAAGGAATCGGCAGAACTCATAAGGACCACGGTGAAGGACATTGAAGAACAAATAAGCAAGATTAAGCATACAAAATTGCAAATTGGAGAAGGAAAATATATTGAATGTAGTTACGAGTTCCACCTGACCATGGTTGACGGAAAAGTCGTAAACGAACTGACAGGAACAACCTCAACATTGACATGCCCGATTTGCAAAAAGAGTCAGAAGAACTTCGGTAATTTAAACGATTCTACAAACGAGGAGAATTACGAATATGGAATGTCACCATTGCACGCAAGGATAAGGTGTATGGAGTTCTTGCTAAAACTGGCGTATACCCTACCACAACAAGATGAAAACATCGATGAAAATACATCAATTAAGGATAAGGAAAAGATCAGAAAGAAGCAAATACAGAATGCTTTTTGGAAACAACTTGGACTAAAAGTAGACTGCCCCAAGTGTGGATACGGTAACTCAAACGATGGAAACACTTCAAGGAGATTTTTTGCAAATGATGAGGCAGTAACTAGAATCACTGGAATTGACAATGAAATCGTCAAAAGATTGGGAACGATCTTGAATGTTTTAAACTGCCAAGAAAGTGTTAATTCTACAAAATTTGGAGAATATGCATCGGAAACTGCATCTCTTTTAGCAAAAATTTATCCACAGAAGAAGTTGACCCCGACCGTCCATAAAATATTGGCGCATGGCAAAGATATAATTGAGTACCAGTCTTTGCCAATTGGAGAGCTTTCTGAAGAAGCGCAGGAGTCTCTTAACAAATTTTACAAAAAATATAGATTGCAGAACACGTTCAAAGCATCAAGGGTGAGGCAAAATGAGGACCTCTTCAACATGTTAGCAGCATCTTCCGATCCACTTATTTCTTCCCTGCGGCATGTGAAGTCACGAAAAGAACTACAATGGAATTATACTTTAGAAATGATTAGTCTTTTAAATATACCTTCTGTTACGAATTGTGATGAATATTTTACAGAAAATTCAAAAAATTAATTGAAAAAAAATTTGTTTAATTTGTTGGCTAATAACTTTAAAACAGAAAAAGCTTTCAAAAGAACTAAGAAATATAAGATTGGTAAAAATAATTTGATTTTGTTACCATAAAATAGATGAGTTAGAAAAAAATTAGAGTTTAGAAATGATTTGTATTTTAGACATACTTTGTCTTACCAAGAAAATGAATATTTTACAGAAAATTGAAAAAATCATTTAAAAAAAAACTCTTTTGTTGTAATTTTTTAGGTAATATCTTAAAACATGAAAAGCTTACAAAAGAACTACAAAAAAATATAAAATTCTTAAAAAAAATTTTTTTGTTAC
Source organism: Nowickia ferox (assembly GCA_936439885.1). Lineage (NCBI taxonomy): Eukaryota > Metazoa > Arthropoda > Insecta > Diptera > Tachinidae > Nowickia > Nowickia ferox. The sequence continues at coordinate 85,754,329 of OW387027.1, read as the reverse complement.
CAAAACTTGGATTTTTTCACAAATTTTAACTTTGAAAACCCATAAGTAAGCACCTATAAGGTGTAGCGTCCACTCCAACCGCTCATTTTATAGGTTGAACAATTATCTATGACATGCAATTTAAATTATTCGATTATCTTGTTCGGTTCAAAAGATATGATTTTTGCAACGAAAAAAGGCAAATGGCGCCACTGTGCGGCGGCTGCTTTTTTTTTGCTTAACAGTCGCCGTTGAATTTTTCTTACGGCTCTTTCTTTTTCTATTATTCATTTCTTATGAAATGAATGAAGAATTTAATGCAAACGCGTCACGGCATGTACAGCAAAACAATACTTATTGAACTTTCAAATAATTGAAGTGGAGCAAAATGAATGTTTAATATATATATCAGAAACCATAATTAATTTCGCGAAACATGTTTTGGATTCAGGAAAGAAATACTCGAGATATATATACCCCATACCTAACTCATTTGTTTAAAAATGGTCGGTGGGTCAAACCAATAATGGGCTGACAATATTTATATTGGGTATATACATATATAATACGATTCAATACAATTCGTGGCGACATTTAAAACTAAAAAATGTAGCAATTTCGAGAAAAAGTTGCAACTGAGCAAAAAAAAAAAATCATATTATTTTCACTTGTTAACAATCTTGTGAAAAGAATAGGAGTTTTTTGCCCAAAAGTAAAAACGAAAAAATCTAAAAGTTTGAAATCGAACATTTCCAAATTGTTTTCTTCTAAATTCGGATGCTAGAAAACATATGTATGTACTATTAATTTGTATTTTCTAAATTTCAACTCACAAGAAAACATGTGAAAACGATGTGGAAGCCGAAATATAGACGATGGTTTCACAGGAAAGTAACATCTTTTACAGAAATATGAATAGTTAAAAAAATCGCAAAAAGTTTAAAAGGGCTCTCTTGAAAAGCTGTTAAATTAGACTTAAGCACATTTTCCTCACAATTCCTTACAATATCATCACCGCAATTTCCTATATATTTTATTTTGCCATCGTCAAAATGTCATCTCATTTACAGGCGGCCTGAATTCAGCATACTCGAAGTAATTTAATTAACTCAAGTAAATTGCAAATGAGATTTATTAATTTTGTTATAAGAGTTTTTCATATACATATGTAGCAGCTTATGCAAATATGAGATTTAAGTTGTAAACCTTTGAATTAGACTCTTGTTGGGGTATTTGAAGTGGCTGACCCCAAATTTGTGGATTTTTCGAATCATCAGGCCAACGGTTATTTCCATTATTAAAGCCAAAAATTGGATTTTGTAAATATCCACCGTAAGCGTCATAATTTCCACTATAGGGATCAAAAAGCAGTGGTCCTTCTGTAGAGAAACTCAACGGGAATCCATTATAGAAATCCAATAAAACTTGTTTTTTTTCTAAATGACTATTATCCGGATGTTCGCTATGTGGCGGCTCGTTTTCATTTTCCTGCGGCGCTTCGTGATTTTCACTTTCATGTGTTTCCAATTTCCTCTCGGCTATACTAGCGGCATTCTGTTGAATGACAAAAATATAATTAAAAAAAAAGGATACTACTGACTGACTTTGTATGGAAGAGACACTCACTGCCTGGAATAGAGCAAAAAATGCAAAAACTGCCAAAGTTGTTATCAAATGTTTCATGTTAAAGTTTTGATTAATCCACGATTTTACTTTAAATGGTATTTATATGATCTTAGCCAATTCAATAATAATTGCAGTAGTGTAGGACTTTTTTTATATTGATTTGTTGTAAATGAAAATTTAGTTACAATATCAATAGCTTCGCTAATTAAGTAAATATTATCCATAATTTTACAAGTGTTTTTCTAAGTGTGTAAATATTTTTATTTAATTAAATTAATTAGGTGTTATTGTTGCAAAACTGCATGTTCATTATATATCAAAACAGTGCCCTCAAGTCAACTGATCCGACAGTTATGCTGGCATTTCTTGTATTGTCACTTTGTAGTGTCGTTTTCAAAATGTGAGCAACGACGCACAGTGGCGCCATTTGCCTTTTTTCGTTGCAAAAATCATATCTTTTGAACCGAACAAGATAATCGAATAATTTAAATTGCATGTCATAGATAATTGTTCAACCTATAAAATGAGCGGTTGGAGTGGACGCTACACCTTATAGGTGCTTACTTATGGGTTTTCAAAGTTAAAATTTGTGAAAAAATCCAAGTTTTGGTAACAAAAAAATTTTTTTTAAGAATTTTATATTTTTTTGTAGTTCTTTTGTAAGCTTTTCATGTTTTAAGATATTACCTAAAAAATTACAACAAAAGAGTTTTTTTTTAAATGATTTTTTCAATTTTCTGTAAAATATTCATTTTCTTGGTAAGACAAAGTATGTCTAAAATACAAATCATTTCTAAACTCTAATTTTTTTCTAACTCATATATTTTATGGTAACAAAATCAAATTATTTTTACCAATCTTATATTTCTTAGTTCTTTTGAAAGCTTTTTCTGTTTTAAAGTTATTAGCCAACAAATTAAACAAATTTTTTTTCAATTAATTTTTTGAATTTTCTGTAAAATATTCATCACAATTCGTAACAGAAGGTATATTTAAAAGACTAATCATTTCTAAAGTATAATTCCATTGTAGTTCTTTTCGTGACTTCACATGCCGCAGGGAAGAAATAAGTGGATCGGAAGATGCTGCTAACATGTTGAAGAGGTCCTCATTTTGCCTCACCCTTGATGCTTTGAACGTGTTCTGCAATCTATATTTTTTGTAAAATTTGTTAAGAGACTCCTGCGCTTCTTCAGAAAGCTCTCCAATTGGCAAAGACTGGTACTCAATTATATCTTTGCCATGCGCCAATATTTTATGGACGGTCGGGGTCAACTTCTTCTGTGGATAAATTTTTGCTAAAAGAGATGCAGTTTCCGATGCATATTCTCCAAATTTTGTAGAATTAACACTTTCTTGGCAGTTTAAAACATTCAAGATCGTTCCCAATCTTTTGACGATTTCATTGTCAATTCCAGTGATTCTAGTTACTGCCTCATCATTTGCAAAAAATCTCCTTGAAGTGTTTCCATCGTTTGAGTTACCGTATCCACACTTGGGGCAGTCTACTTTTAGTCCAAGTTGTTTCCAAAAAGCATTCTGTATTTGCTTCTTTCTGATCTTTTCCTTATCCTTAATTGATGTATTTTCATCGATGTTTTCATCTTGTTGTGGTAGGGTATACGCCAGTTTTAGCAAGAACTCCATACACCTTATCCTTGCGTGCAATGGTGACATTCCATATTCGTAATTCTCCTCGTTTGTAGAATCGTTTAAATTACCGAAGTTCTTCTGACTCTTTTTGCAAATCGGGCATGTCAATGTTGAGGTTGTTCCTGTCAGTTCGTTTACGACTTTTCCGTCAACCATGGTCAGGTGGAACTCGTAACTACATTCAATATATTTTCCTTCTCCAATTTGCAATTTTGTATGCTTAATCTTGCTTATTTGTTCTTCAATGTCCTTCACCGTGGTCCTTATGAGTTCTGCCGATTCCTTTGCAAACTGAAACATTATTGGTCGGCAATAATGCACTGATGACGGTCGATGATTTTTCCAGTGTAGGGAAACATCAGATTTTAGCCGCAATGGAACAACAGATGCCATAAACATATTTCCGTCAGATATTGTAGTGTCATCGGAAGATATCCTTTGCTTATAAACGCTTTGTCCGGATGATCCATCGCAGCCCCATTTGCTGATCAATGTTAGTTTCTGAGGAAGAATTTCCACCTCATTTTCAGGAAGACTTTCCAACAACCGTTTTGCTGTATGGTCCATAAGATCCTGCAGATTGGCTTTCGCAGAGACTTCCGTAAACTCCGTACGCAATGGTCGTGAATTTATTTTGGCTTGCGTAATATGCTTGTATCCGGGGAAAAGGTCAGCCCCGTGTCGCATTAAAGATGCCCGTAGTATCTCATATTTCTCTTTGGAAAGTTCTAAGTCCAAAAACAGAGCCAAGGCTTCTTCGGAACTATACTTTTTAATATGTGCGTTTGTGGGAGTGGGAATGCTTTCCTTAATCCTTTTTAGTCGCAGTGGGCTTGCATCAGCAACAGATTTTGTAATCTGCGACCTAACTCGTTCACTATCCTTTATGTATTTAATAGACAGCGCATCCGATAAATCCTTCGTGGTCAAGTCATTGGTGGCATCGGCAAGTTTCCTCTTTCTTGTGAAAATTGAACACTCCTCCATACTTTTTTTTGGCCTTCCTTTTTCTCCTCTGGTTGATGTGGAGGGTTTATCTACTGCCAATATATCCAGGATGGTGTCTTCATTAAGCCAGTCCTCGTATTTGGAGTTGAAGATGTTAATGGTTCGATTGCATTTCACCCATTTTGTCTTAATTTTGGCATGTATCATACAAAGATTATTTTTTATACTTTTGCTTCTCTCAATATTTCCGTATAAGCTATCGAGTTCTTCTAAAGCAGCTTCCGCGAAACACGTTGGTGTAATTGACTTTCTAAACAGTTCAAATAGTTTTAAATTGTTCAACGCCATGTTTTCAATACTTGTTTCGCCAACTTTCAGTCGTAGACTAATGCAGGCATTAAGCTTGTTTTGCAATATATAGGCCTATGCTACCATGTCTACAAATGTACCTGTTACATGCATACATATGCATTTGGGCTGAATTATACAGTTTTGATATTATGCACGTAGCCAAATGAGATTTGTGCCTACCTGTACCATAAGTCAGTATTGTTCTTCACCATATGTACGCCAAAAATAATTTTTAAGTGAGGTGCGTACCTGCTTATTTCAATGAGTAGTTTTTTGTGCATCTTGTGTCTGTAACGGAATATTAGGACCAAATTTTTCGCCAGAGGCTCTCAGGTAGACAACTGACTCAAAATGCAATTTTCAAACTATTACATCAAAGTAACTGTCAGTCAAGGCATGTAAGGGATGCCCGCCATACAATTTCTGCAACCATGTCTTTTTAACGTTTTTTACCTGTAGAAGCCAAATAGGCACGTAAAGGCAGATAAAACCTTTTGAGTTATGTAAAAGACTAGTTAAAGAACATATTTTGAAAATATGGCGGAGGTAAAAAAAGGTAAATTTTTTTTATTTTCCGTCAAAGTTGAAGAATAGTGAAAAAATGGATAGTTTTTAAATACTGATTTACCTAGAGAAACACAAAGCAAACAGCACAATTTTTTTTATTGTTATACATTTAATAAGCACATCAATCACTAAAAACAAAAAAAAATACTATTCGTTGCCTAGTTTTCGTGATATTACACCTGAAATCGGATCAAACTACCTAAAAATTGTGTGTTTTTTTAAATCCGAAAATTGGTTAACTTTGAACAGTTATGTCTTCTAAACTAAAAATCTGATATTGTTAAGAGTAGCATATTTGAGATCGTTGAAAAGTTTACTATAAGATGGATTCATTTAAAATTTCGCAGGCGCACATGAAAATTTTGATTTTTGCAACCTCGTTTGCTCTACGGGCGCCACTGTGCGACGTTCACATTACGGTTTTTGTATGGAAAGCAATGCCACACAACGAAAAATACCGGAAATGACAAACGTAGCTACTAGTACACACTATTGCGATATCAAAAATTTCCATAGTGTGTACTCGGCATTAAGCAATAACCACACTTAAAAAAATATTTGGAATGCATTTTTATCAGTTACATTTTAATAAAAATCGAATAAGAGATTGAAAATTTTAAAACTCTACAAACAGTATAGAAGTTCGAGGTTGGATCGACCCCGACTAAAGCGGGATGTCTGGTGAGGCTAGGTATGGCTGGGTGACTATTATTGAAACTAACATTATGCATCGCCAATGCTTTGCAAAAACTAGCATTACAGTTGATCGAAACATAAATGACAACTATCCTATCAATTCAACTTTCATAGAAAACAGAATGATACGTTTTAGATATGAGACAGATGGTTGCATGATCCTTAATACCTGGCATTTTCCATAGTTTATAACAACATGAAGCACTTTCTTACACAAATTTTCAAAATTAAAATTAAAACAAAACTTTATTCTAAATACTTGTCCATGTATTATTTATTTACATTTTATTTAACAAATTTTTTTTCTTAATTTAAAAACATTGCATTTAATTAAAGAAACATGTTTAAAAATTATGATTAGTACATTTTTTTATATACGATTATACAGTAAATTATATCTTAATTTTTTGCTTTATAAATTCAATTTAACAATTTCGAAGAAGACTTAATATACTTTAGTTTTAGTTATTATTTACAAAATTGTTTCTTAAGAGACTAGTACTAGGAAGTTAATTAACTTACATCTATTATTTAAATACGTACAATAATTACTGGGGTTCTACTCTGTATTTCGAAACGAAAGAAAAAGCTTTCGAGTTTGTATCTTATTAACATTACAATTCGAAAGTGTTTGCTTTCGTTTCGAATTACAGATTAGACCCCCTGAATTTAGTTGTCAACATCAATAAAATATATAATTTTTTTAAACGATTGAGGATAAACTAAAAATGTATCTACAAATTAAAAATTAACTCGTTACGATATACGATACAAGGTCTAAATTTTGTTCAGTGTATTATATGACTTAAATGAGAAATTAGTGAACTATTTCATATAATAACTATTAGGCGCTCGCCCCGATGTATACGTACTCATGGGTATACCTTGAGGACCCGGTATGTGATTGTTGCTCATGTGCGAGTGCGTTGTAGATTGATTTTGGGAGCCATACAGGCGATCTACACTAGAACTTCCAATGCCATTGGCCGAGGGTTCATAGTCAACATCATAATAAATGCCAGATTGATTCTGTAAAGAAAAATTTTATGATTATTTTAAAGTCGCTTTTCACAATGTATGATTAAAAGTTAACGTGAACTTTAACTGCAAGCTCTTCATACAAAACTTGCCGTTAAAGTCCCTGTTAGTTTTTAATTGTACATTGTGAAAAGGGCCGTAAGTATATTTTATTTCAAGAGGCCCTTACCGCTATGCTGCCATTGCTACGACTTTTCGGTCGTGGTACTTGAAAATTTCTCCCCAATAGATCTGTACGATCTTCTTCTTCGCTGGAACTTGAGTTTTCTAAAGTTCTCATGCCGCCGGAGCGTGAACTAAGACCCAACCTATAAATTTATTTGTTATAGTTTTTTTTTTTAATTTTAATCATAATCACGAAAAGTGCTTTATACCTTGGCAAGGGCACTGGAGGGGCCATGGTATTAGCTTGATGCATTTGCTGCAAAGTACTTTGCATAGACATGCCACCCATAGTACCCATGCCCATTGTACCCAGTGCCTGTAAATTGGGATATGCGAACATGGCCGATGAGGGTCTTGTCGGTCCACCAATCGGTTCCGCCTGGATTTAAAAAATAAAATTATATAGAATGTTTGCTTGCAAATACATTTAATTTTTATGGCAAGCGAAAACTAACCCCATAATGATTGGTTTGTGCCATTACATCGGCGATTTGAGCCCAGCGCATACGATCTTCTAAAGTGACTTGATAGCCCGGTTGTGGCAAGGCGGCCGACTTCAATGGCGTCGTATTCATGTAACCAAACACCGGTGAGCCTATGGCGTTCTTTTGTTCCCTTTGCCATCTGCGAGACCACATAATTAAGCAGATCAATGTTAAAACTATAATAATAACAGCTGCCACCGAAGCTCCAATAGCTACACCCAAAACTTCACCATCTATTTCGCATTGTCCGCCATAATGACTTGAGTCGCAAGCGCATACTTGGTTGCCTTCTTCGTTGTAACTGCAAACGCCCCGATTGTTGCAAAAAGCCTCTGGACATGTTTGACACTCTCTACCTGCCCGATTGGGCTGATCGTGCCAAAGGTCTTTTGTGCCCTCCGGGCAAGTGCAACGAAAACTACCCCAATAATTTGCACACGCAGCAGTCGGGTGGCAGTCGTTTAAGTCTTTCATTTGACATTCATCCAAGTCTCTTAGAGCTGATATGGCTCCCTCGGGAGTGCTGACGTAAAGCACTGAATTTCCTATATTATTATTGCGTCTATGCAGTACACCTAATAAATGTTTTTGAACATCACTGCGCAAGTTCGGACGTAGTGTCTCAACGCTTTCGTCCAACTAAACAAGAAAGTAAGAAATAAAATAAATGCTAGAAATACGGAGAGTATTTTTAATTAACAAATTCACCTTAATTGTTAGATTGACATAAACACCACTGCTTCCAATATTTGGGTCTCCGCGATAAATGTTATTAACCTTGGCATCCATAAATTCATCCGAATATGGTGTCATCGACATGGCTGAATCAATCTGTGAGAAGGAAAAAATTATTAAAACCATTTCTTTTTTTAATAAATAATCCTTTTTAATCGTAAGTAATGAAATTATTTTTATAAATTTTATAATTTTGGTAACGTTTCGAAATGAGCATGTACTGACCACTATGCTCTCGCTCTTGGTCTTTATTTTACGTTATCTATTATTTCCAAACTCATACTTGAAGCTATCAGCGCAGAAATGGTGCAATTCACATTTGTTTTTTGGTTGCTGTTCTGGTGATAAATACGTTCTTTACATTACCAACTATCAAAGAAAATTAGAGTAAGCCACCGTTTGGTATTCTGACGAAGATGGAGCTGAAAAATCATTTTTGCACAGATCGTAATTATGTATCAAAGTAACAAAGCAATTAATTTAGTAGATGTGGGTTACACCACTTCTGCGCTGGTAGCCTCATATAATATAAACTGTTGTTTCTGTACAGATCATACTCTTCTTTGGGTTTTTTTTTTGAAGTTTCGACTTTGTATGTCTTATAATAACAGTTTTGTGGTTTAATTGAAATATAAAAATTTTCGGTCACACCCGTCACAATAAAAATTTAAAAAGTTTAATTAAATTGTTACTGTACATAATGAATACTTGATACTTTCCAAAAACGGGAACAAAAAGAAGTTAAAATAAAATATAGACAAATATGAACTTCTTTTAGCTGTAAAGAAAGGGACGCTGAAAGATAAAAAATGCTAAGAAAATTATGATTCATGAAAAATCATTGGAAGAGAAAAAAGTTATCGAGAAAGAAAACGAAAGATCAGACAATGGAAAAAGTATGCAAGTAAAATTGGTAGTTTTAAGACGATTTACTTCTTCAAACTTTTCGTGATTTCATACTAGACCACAAGCGTCACAAAAAAACTCATAACAGGCACATTTTCAAAGAAATTTTTTAAAAGGAAACTTAGTTTTTTACAAAGCAAATAGACTGAACAATTTACTACACCAAAACTATTGTGTGCAGTTTTTATAGAATATATCTTTAAAGCCATGAATTTGTAAAAGCTCCGATTTGAAAGGTCACACCCAGCACTAAACAATTCACTACACCGAAATTATTGTGTGTTTTCTACGCAATATTTTACAGAATACATATACCCTAAAAGCCATGAATTTGTAAAAACTGCAATTTGTAAGGACACACCCGTCACCGAACAATTTACTACACCGAAATTATTGTCTGCGTTCTAAGGCAGTTTTTACAGAATATATCCTTAAAGCCATGAATTTGTAAAGGCTCCGATTTGAAAGGTCACACACGTCACTGAACAATTTACTACACCTAAATTATTGCGTGCGTTCTACGGCAGTTTTTACAGAATATATCCTAAGAGCAAGAGTTTTGCAAAAGCTGCGATATGAAATGTCACACCCGTCACTGAATTCTGATGTCCACTGGGAGCAGGAATCATATTCTTTCATTTTCTACCTATATTAAATGTTTTTAAGATTAAAATCTTTAAGAACCGCAAACTTTTTTTAAGCTATAAATTTTATATTTTAGAATTATAAAAAAAAATTAGTATCATGGTCACACCCGTCACCATGTAATTAGCCATGTGGATTTTGTGAAAATTTCATGAAATTTTTCTCAGTTGGGTCTACGTTAAGCAGATTCTTTGGAAAATTATTATAATTTTTTACAAGATGTTGGGTTGACGTTTTTTTTAACTTTTTAAATTTTTCATAATTTTTTCTCTTTGCAAAATTCATTGCAGTTCAATTCTTTTCTGCAATTACTGAAATTTGCTAAGCTATAAAATATTTCTACTTTAATATAGAGAATCTCTAACTCTCTTTTTTCAGCGAATTTTTAGAGTATTTCGATAGTTCATCTATTTAAATATTCTTATTATAAAACTTACAGCACGAACAGACTCAAAACTTAGTTGGTTAAATGGCTCGCTGTTGCGATCCGCCAGTTTATTATCCCACACAATACGATGTTCGTAGATGCGATCCACGCGCATGCCAATATAAAACGATATAACTCGCCGACAAGGCTCACGATGCTTGCGACGGGAATAACCTAAATCAAAAAAAAAAAAAAAAATCAAAAATAAGGAAATCGAAATTTTTTTTTAATTCAACGTCTAAATTAAGGTGAACACTTGCCTGGTCGGCAGTGACAACTTGATACGCCATTTTCCGTTTTGCAATGCTCGTATTGAGCCTGATCACATGTCGAGTCGTCTCCAACAATACAGGTATCAATACGGACTGGCGGTTGAGTAGTACGTGGCCTGTAGTGAGGTCTAGAAGCTGCAGCATTAGTAGTTGCTGGTGAATGTTGTTGTGGTTTGGCATGTTGTGGTTTGTTTGTATGAATGTCGACAATTTCTGTTTCTGCTATGCCATAACCCGGTACAGGAGGATTTTGTTGTGTTACTGGAGACACTGCAGACACTGGAGACTTAGCACTACTACCACCAAGTGCACTACCCGTACTAGTAATTGGCTTAGATGTGGAGGTCGTACCAACGTCTGGAATTTGAGGTATAGCTGTGGCAGGTGTTGAGGATAACTGAACGCCGCTCGGAGGATCTGTGGGATCACCAAAAAGATTGATGTAAGTACGTTTACCATCTATGGAAACAAAACCGTCTTCACCTGAAGCAGAGATTATAATATCTGTACCAGGCTGAGCGCCTGTGTTGCTAACCGCAGTTCCATAAGAGCCAAACGGTTTAATGTTGATTGTTTGTTGTGAGCCACCCTTAGAGCCTGGCCCTTGTATGGCGGACAGAGTCACGTCGAATATTTCTCCATAACCTGGTGGCAAATGTTGACGGGTTGGTTGTATGTTGACGGGTGGTCCAGGATTACGGGACACTTGTGATGGGGGTGGACGCTGTGGACGAGGACGTATGCCCGGCTTAAACTCTGGATCGTCTAAAACAATTCCTGGTCTTGGCTGATACTGGGCTGGTGGCTGCGGCGGTGGTGTTGGAGTTGGCGATGTTGGATTTGGATGTTGGTTTTTAGAGGTGGGTGCGGTTTCGGTTGTAGTTGTGGTGGTGGTGGTAGTAGTAGTGGTTGTGGTAGTAGTATATGTATTAGTAGTTGTGGTAGGTGGGGAAACAGAGGTGATTTTTGTGGGAGCAATGGTATTAGTTGGTTCAGTGTTAAGCCTTGAACTGCTTAAAGTTGTTCCTTTATATTCGCTCGAGGTTAAGGGTTTTGTAGATATGGCAGATGAAGTTTTAGTTTTTGAGGAAGTGGACGGAGTGGCGGTAGATGCTTCCACTCTCAAGCTGGCTGATTCCTTAGTTACTGTTTCCAGCTCTGGCGTTTTGCTAGCTGTTACAAAAATTACTTCGTCTGTGGAGGGATCAACGCCATCTGTGTTCTCAGTAGGCTCCATTGGCATAGCCATATAAGTGGAAGACATATGCATCACTGTATGCACTTCAGAACTTGTCTCCACTATAGTGCTATAGTTTGAGGAATTCTTTTTCTTGTCATTGGATTTGTGCTTGTTGCTCTTCTTTTTAGTAGGATGTTCTTCTTTCTTGGTTGGCGCTGGTGGTGGTTGAAGTTCTTCCATTATTTTGTCAGCCGAATTATTGGAACCCTGAGCATCTGTATCGTTGTCAGAGACCTCAATGTATTGCGTGTTTAAGTCTTCATTTGAAAATTCAGAATCTAAAGAGGTGTCTGTAGGCGCAGAAACACCTTTGGTGTCATGATTATCTTCAGCAACTGTTGGCATTTCCACCGACCCAGTAGCGTGTGTATTTGGTATGTTTGGAATTTGCTTTTCATCTTCTTGGGGAGGTTGCATTTGTGGTGAAGGTACAGGCTTATACTGGGGTATAGGTCTGCGGCTACCAATTGAAGTTGTAATGGGAGGTCTGGGTTTATTGCGGTGCCAAGGCGGGCGGTTACTAACGAAACCAGAACGAATAGGAACAATTTGTTCGGGTATGGGTACTCCTGTGATAAAGGGTCTTTCCGGACGATCAAAGGGATATGGTGGCGGCCGTATAGATGATCCTGATGGTTTTTGGCCATCATACTCAATGGGAAGATTTTGTACTTCCGATATTCTGGGAGGTCCACGATTGTTAATCCGGCTTGCTGATGGCCGTCTTACACCTTGAGTGTTGGCGTGTACATTGACATTTCCATTTAGCAGTTTCACAATACCGGTGATAATGTCTTGTATATCAGGATTTGGATTTTGGCGGGCATTATGTGGCGTCAATGTGGCAGTAGCTGCTTTCGAGATCGCAGTACTGCTCAATGTGGGTGTCACAATTGGGGACCCCGACATATGCTGTCGAAGGTCCCCATTTACTAAAAAAGGACCGGTCATGCTAGAATCGGAGGTTCCCACGTCCAAGGACTTGCCCCGCCTTACTTTTTCAGTTGATTCCACATTTTCCAAAGACTGATCTATTAAACTTGTTGGTTTTATATTGTATTGGAAATAGCGACCAGCTGCCGCTTCTTTTTCCCTTTCACCCGGAAACTGTACATTATTCGGTCCGATTTTGGGGAAATTTTCATTTAGAATTGGTGATGCTGATCTCTCAACTCGTACGTGCTCACGGGTCTCATTCTCGCTGATGCTGTGTGAAGATTTTGTCAGCTTTTGGACATTTGACACTGTATCGCTCATGGTTGTTTCCAATAACAGCTTAGAGGTCGCTGAAAATGCATTTAAATTTATGTTTTCCATATGACTACTGGATTTAGGCGAAATTTGTGAAATATCTTGAGCACAGTCTAAAAAGAAGCAAAAAGATAAAAACAAATTAATCAAGTTTTAAGAGGATTTATTTTCTGTTAGGAAGTTTTTTTACTCTCAAAAGTCTAAGTTAGAAAACTTACAATTTAAGTCTAGTGCAGCATTACGCAAATTAGCTCTTTGGAAGAACAAAAATCGCTTGAAGTCCAGCCTTTTTGGCACTGTGATTATTGAAAATATATATGTATATATTTTTTATCTATAGTCAAGTTAATTAAATACTTTAAATTGCTATAAAAAATTTTGTTTTGTTTGTTCACTCGTTTTAACAAGCAAACAAATTTTCCAAATGGCTGCAAAGAAATCTTCACTTTCATTTGAAACTGGGAAAATCGAAAACCTGGCAAACTTTTTAACACTGACATTTATTTAATTCAAGCTGGTTTATTTTTTCCATTAAATGGACATAAATTTGTTTTTATATTAAAAATGTTCGATATAAAACAATAAATATTGTGGATGGAAAGTAAAAGTCGTTTAACAGCTGAAGATCATTTTTTAAGTGTAAACCAAATAATAAATAAATATGTGAATAAATAAATCAACTGAATAAATGATGTTGTTGCAACATCAAGCATAACAGAGAAGCCAAAAAAATATTCCACGTCTTAACAACATACAAAGTATTAATTGTGGGACTGGGTCGTAAAAATGCGATAAAACTTAAAGAAATTTTCAATAATTAAAAGTTAAATAAGAAACAAGAAATACGGCATAAGTCAATTTCGTAAAAGGTGATTTGAAGCTGACTTCATACGAAGTTTTAAATGAATTATGGCTAAAATGTGGGTTAAGAGTTGTTTTATCTAATAATTGTGCATTCAGGCCCACCTGAGATTCAGTTTCAAAATAAATAAAAAAAAGTACACACCTCTGTTTTTAGTGATAATTTGTAAAAAGAAATGATTTGTTATATTTCTATATATGTACATTATTTATTCATTTTCACTTTAAAAATTCCCTTGACTATCAGCAAATTGAGACATTAAATGCAATGAAAGACTTTCGAGAGGCCAATTAATTCATTACATTTGAATATCTAGAGGAAATTATCAACAATCTTAACTGTGATCAGCACAGAGTTTCCTTATTAAAACCATTAGGCATTGTGTCGAAATAAATTTGAAAACATCAGTTGCTATTAGCGCGCCAACTGTAGAAATTGTTTGACTGTTCATCGTGTCCTTCAGCTCCCAGTTGAGCAGAGTCAGGCTGTGAAATATAGCCTGCTTTCTGACCAAGTCTTTGAGAGTATTAAGAGCAGATCTTAATAATGTAATTCTCCTATATTTATATATCTTCGTCTAACAGAAATCTTCAATACAAGCGATCAAGAAAATGGAGATTTGGAGATTTACTTCAGCTCCCTCCTATAAGAGAAAAAGCTACCCAGTCTTGTAATATTATTGGCTCCATAGGTTCTCCAAATATCTGGAAATATTCATTTATTTACGTATGATGAGCTAATAATTAACATGAGACCAAAAAAATGGTGTTCTGACAAAGAAGGATCAAGATATTGGCATTTTCACAAGAATGTCAACTTTTTGTAGCGTGCAACACCAAGCAAATATGTTTGTTTTTTCTCAAAGAAAACGAAACTTTCTTTTCTACTTCTATAAATATTTGTGTAGACCGTCAGCAGCTCTACATTAGGTAACATTTTAACATTTTAAGAAAAAATTTAGTCACTTTGTTCTGAAATACAAGCTTAATTGCTTGCTGTCGCACGTGACAAAAAATTTAACTTTCTCGCGGAAATTCCCATGTTCTTTGCAAGCGACTGGTACCAATCAGGTCTAAATCTCATATTACTCGTATTAAAGAAGAAATATCACGCACTTTTCAACTTAACCAGATGACACTGTATGTCTTCTTTCAACCAGGAAGGAATATTCGCGAGCAGTTTAATGTTGCTATGCTTAAGGAAATAGATCAGCCATATTGATGTAAGCTTAGGACTAGTGGTATTACTGACAATTTTATTATTTAACTTGGCAATATATTTAACTTTCTAATATATGAGACCTTGGACATCTGTTGTCAAATCATGGACATATGTTGTCAAATTAACAGATTTCCTTGAAATGATGGCACCCTACCGATGACGAAATAAAATTCATAGTATGTTGTGGTCATAGATTTTATACCAAACAAGAACTTGGTTAAAATTTTGAACTCAGTACTTTTGACAGTCGAAATTTTTGGATAGGAACTTGGCTTTTTTCACATTTATATTTTTGTATGGATAAGGAATTACACTAATATTTTCTGCGATCTTAAATTTGCTATATTTTATTTGCACTTATTTGAACTCTGGCTGTATTTGAAGTCTTTAAAATTTTTCATTTGCAAGTATGCATACATACATATCGATGGCTTAATATAAGCGGGGCGTATATTAATTTTTTCCAAATCGCGTTTTAACGTTTTCTGGTAGCCAACGTATAATTACATCCTCCTTCAAGAACGAAGTAAGTAAAAGATTTATTTAATACAAAAAAAAAATATTATTGCATGTAAATGCTTTAGTTTTTATTCAGTTTTTTTTCCTTCTCCTGTGTAATATCGAAAATACGAGTTACGCCTTTCTTATATTAAGCGATCGATATGTACATAAATGTTCAAATAATATTTAATTTTCTTAAATAAAACATTATTAGTTCCACTACACTCACCCCATGTAAAGCACCTACGCAAACACATGAGATGGATAAACCGGAAACAATTTTTACAATGCGTGACAAAAAACACAAATATGTATATACATATGTACATACAAGATAATAAATGTGACTTTCTATTTCATTTGCAATAGCAAAAAAATTGTTTACACTCAAAATATTTCTTGAATAAAAATATGAAGCCTGAAGTAAATCTTAAAGATTTGAAAAGTTCGCTATAATAAACAGATTTTATTCAACTTTAATGAAATTGTAAGTGTCAGGGGTCGGACATTCATGCAAGATAAAATTAAATTAAAATAATTTTTTATTTTTTATTATTTAAAAAGAAAAATAAAATAGTAAAGGTAGAATTAGCAGCACAGAAAGCTGCTAATTCTACCTTTTTTTTGTTTATAGAAATCTTATACAAGTCGTTAGTTTTTCTCTTTCGTTCTGTTCTGTTTCGGTTAAAAGTACTTTATGTGACATTCGCTTTGCGTTAAAAGTACTTTATGTGAAATGTTTCATATAAGCATGTACATTTCATCTTAGATGTCAAAGCGAATCTTCAAAGCAAGGCGAAGCAAAAGTTGTATCTGGCATGGCCTTAAGTGACAGCATATTTGGTGTTTTTTCATAAATTTTCTCACACATTTTCCATACAAATTGGCACAAAAAAGCAGCCGCAGAAAGCAGTCGTGTGATAGAATCTATTTTATTTTGAGAGCGTTTTTTCTTATGCTCTCACGTATAAGTACTAATTCTCTCAAAAATGTTACCATACTTTCAATAAATTTCATACATTTCGTAAACAAAACTACAAAGAAAAATAAGCACAAAGGAAAATAAAACAAAAATTAGAGAGCATTTGAAGTTACTGCCGGAGCGATTTTCCTGAAGTTGCAGACTTAAGCCCCAACTATAATATGCATAAGCTGGCTTAAGCTAATGCCAGAATTTAACGATAAGCCTGTCAAATGCTTAAGCAATTTAGATGTGACTTTCAGGTGGCTACAATATACTTACATGAACTTAAGCATTCTTTAGCCATAGATGCACATATAGGTATTGTTTATAATTTTGCTGTAATTTTGTTTCTTCTCATAACTCCTAAATTAATGCAATTCACTCTAATTAACTTGTTGGAATGTTCTTATCTGTTAAAAATTCACAAATAATTATATCTATCACTTTATCACATGTTTTATTTGTTTTGCATACTAAAAAGTACAACTGTGAATGTACATAAATAAACACATATGTATGTGTGTATATGTATATTGTAAAACAATAAGCAAAAATAAAAGTTTTTCTTTATTTAATGATTTTAAAATTAAAAAAATAATGATAAAATATTTAAAAGCAAGGAATATTTTCTGCTGCTGTTTATTTGACTTAAAAAATACACAAACAGTTATTTCCGTACGGAATGTGCGTTCAGTTTGGCACTTTGCTTAAGCAAATGACATTTGACGAAACTTGACGAAAAGTTTGCTTAAGTACATTATAGTTGCACACATACGTATTGTATGTAATCACACAGTAGCTTAAGTTTGCTTATTCATATTATAGTTGGGCCTTTATTCTGTTTCATCATAAAGGATAAAATATGTATGAAAGTGAAGTTTGATACTCTAGTTAGTTGTATTTATATTAAAGTTTGCTCTTTTTAATTATTGCCAATGTTACTAGATTTCAATAAAAATAATTATCCCTGAAGATGTTGGAAAATCCCAACGAAACGTCGAATACATTAAAAATGAAATAAAAAAAAGTTTTTTATTTACACTTTAAAGAAATTGAATTACCTGGAAAGCCTGAATAGATACAATATCTGTAAAACCACACTAATTCATATCAAAAATAAGGTTGAGAAACTACATACAAATACATATGTATAAATTTTTTTTAGTTTGAATCGAATTTCCTTGAATTCTCCGTTGTCTGCTCTGCTTTAATTATACAATTTTGTTTTTGTTTTTCCATCTCTGCATGTTAAGTAAAAAAAAAAATTAACTAAAGTACGCATCAATTTGTTGCTCCAAAAACATTCACGTCAAACATTTTTGTTTGTTTTTTAAATCAGCAAAGAAAAAAGTCATTAATCTTCCTAGCGATAATAATTATTACTTAAACTTATTTTCATTAAACTAACACTCACTCACATACATATACATACATATGTATATGTATGTATATATGTACGTATGAGTACATGCTCAGGTTGCTCAGAGTTATGAAATCGAAATTAAATAATCAAAATAGAAATAGTATGAAAGGTGTCATAAATGCTCGCATGTGTACTTATGTACATACATATACATATGTATCTGTACATATGTATGTATACATGTACTTTTAAAAAATACCAACTGCCATTTATGTTTTAATTCATAAATTCATAGTTAAAAGAATACGCAGCCAGCCTTTAGTTGAATTTAATGTAGAAATCGAAAGTAAATAAAATCAGTTAAAAAAAATTTAATAATTATACGCACAATTACATACGCGCACAATATAAAATATAATTTAATTTTAGTAAAATGTGGGTGAAGGTTTTCTGATGATTTGTCATAAGCAACAATAACAACGCTAATGGCAAACAAATTCATAAATGTTTAGTTTATAAACAACAAATAATAAGTATAATAGCACGATAAATATGCCAAACAAAATTAAAACTATTCGTGAATGTCCTGGCTTCCGAAAACGTTTTCGTTTTAAATCGTCAATTTGGCCCTAAACCAAAATATTCAAAATGCATCACTACCTTTGTCTCCCAATGTTGAGTATGGGATCAAACCTATTTATTACGTGTCTTATTTCATAATTCCATTAACCAGATTTGTCTGAGAGCGTGTAGCTACAATTTGGTGCTATTATGATAAGAGTGGCTGCACTAAAATATTTTCTATAATTTTATATGCTCCCACTCATCCGATTTCTACGAATGTTGGTACACCTTAGAAGCTTTTAGTGATATAATCTAATATTTAGGAATATTGGAGGAGCTACTCCCATTACAACTTAATATTAAAGTTCAATAGCTTATTCGATTCCCGGGAAATTTCGCACACACTTTGGGCAATCTTGCACTCAGAAAAGCTACTCCCATCAAATTTAATATGGAATTTTATGTTATTCCGGGCAACCAATTCCTATGGTGTTTTGTAAACAATTTGTTCCCTTAATATGGCACAATCTCGCACTTAGAAAAGTGGGCAGGGTCACTCCCATTAATATTTATCATCATATGCATATCATATCCGTGACAATAAGGAAAAAGTGCTTAACAGTCAAATAAGACGACTGTTTTGCAGGAGAGAACTTTTAACCGTTCAAGTCGATTTTCGGAAATTTATGTCTTTTACAGTTAAATTGGGAAATTCTCTGTTAACCTTTATTTTTTTAGACATACAAATAAATAATATATTCAAGTTCAAATATACCAGAGTATAACCTAAATTAAACTATTATTCCAAATGAGATTAGAAGTCTAAAAAAGATAAGCCGCAGTCGTTCTTGAAAAATTGCACAAATTAATTAAGATTTTGCCCAGGGGTACTTTCGAATATGCAAATTACGGAGCTACCATTAACTCAAAATCAGTTTATCTCGACTTAAGCACTTTTTCCTTTTTGCCACAGATATATGTATGTGAGTCTACTCAACTGGTACATAGTATGTTAGGCTCTTGCTATGATGCAAAATTGTCACAAACAAAAAAAAAAAAAAAAGTATGTGATGTGCTTATATCACCAGCGTTACCAGGTTTTGTTTGCAACTATTGTAAAATGTTCAGTGAAAACTAAAATGTTTAAATAACAAAAAAAATTTTCTAAATTGCACCGACTTCCACAATAGACACGAAAAATATAAACTCCAATTAAATAGTAGCTTTTGGAATAGAAAATAAAATAATAGGTATGTTTATTTACTAAAAATTTTTACGAATTTTTAACAGTTGTTACTGGAAAGTGTTCATTAACCCAAACAGCTTGCAAGACACAAACAAATTCTTTTAAATTTCTAAGGCCCAACTATAATAGCTAGTTTAAGCTAATGTCAGAATTAAACGAGAAGTCTTTCAAATGCTTAAGCAATTCAGATTTGACTTTTAGGTGACCACAATGTACTTGTACATGAACTTAAAGGTACATTCAGACATGTCATACCATAACTATTGCCATGAGCATAAATATAGATGTTTCACCCATTAGTGCTACAATAACCATAAACAGCTTTTAATGCTTTCATTTTTTCAATCATTTCAATGGTGCAACAACAAGTGTGTCTAAAGTCGGGATCCCACTATCGGCACAATATACCGATTTTCGTCGGCACACTGCAATAAAGTCATAAGTAATAAACCAAAATTTCCTTATTTCTAAATTAATAAGTCTATAGTGTATGGCTCTATTATCAATGCAGTGTGGGACAATTATGTCTTTATATTTCAATCAGCTGAAAAACAATTATGTCCTTATATTTCAATCAGCTGAAAAAAAATACAGCCAATTTAGCTTAATACTTATAACTTTATTTCAGTGAGCCGCCGAAAACCGGCACATTGTGCTGATAGTGAGATCAAGCAAACAGCTATTTATGGTCACGGCGAAAAACCAAAATTCAATTGGTTTCTATTGTTATGACGTTATGGCGAGTCACCTGTAATCAAATACAGTGCTGGCTATAAGTTTGGTTAGAACAGCTGTTTTTTATGGTAGTGGCAAAAATTTGTTCAGTAAGAATTTGCATTTACTCAGTAAATGAACTGTCAGTTTTCTCTCAATTCGCCCTATAATTTACTGGATTATACTTATACGCAATTCATTAAAATCCACTTAAAAACTAATAAGTTTTTATTATTATTAGGGCTAATAAATTAGTCAATGATTATATGTATTTTATTTTTAAATCATGTTTAAACGGAAAATTTTGTTTTTCACCCCAAAATTAAATGAATCTTAAATAGCCAACATTGTGCATTGTAAGTGTTGTTTAAGTTTTACAAACATACCATATGTTTTGTGCATGTGTGTGTTTTTTGAACATCATGTGGTCGCATTATAAAGAATTTCGTTTAATTTTCGCAAATATACAACAAATGTAACACATTTTTTTTCATGTCATGAAATATATAAATAGAAAAATGCATTCCGATGCTCTTTTTGTATCATAAAATGTGTTTTTTGCTATTTCACTTTTCCCCACATTGATAAATCAACTTTCTTATTTATATTGAACAGCTGTTCCTTGGAAAGCTTTCCATAATATATGGAAATCTTGTAGTGCTACCATACTTTCAACGTAATTTGATAATAACTTTAATTTGCCACTGAAAAAATGAAAGTGTGTTTAAACACATTTTAAGTTTTTATGAAAATTAACTCAAACTATATTTAAACATTCACTGATTTATTATCTATTAGTAATAAAAAATTTTAACAACGTTTGAGCTCTCGAACGCAGCAATTGTGTATTTTTGTATATTATCAAGCAAATACATAAATAACTTTTGACATGTAAGGACAGCGCTGCCAGAATTTTTGAAAACCTTGCTAGATTTTTTAAGCTCTTCAAAAATACAATTATATATAAAAAGTAGGCACCATCGTGAAAACCCTTATTAAGTAGGAAAACAATTTTCATTACTTTTCTGCCAACAATCAAGTATAGGCTCTTATTACAATTAAAGTGTGTTCACGCTTCAATTCTGCATGAAAAACTAACAAGTACACACATGCACACACACACACACACACAAAAGTAAATACCTTTGATTTACTATAATTTGAAAAAATTTCTACCAACAAAGACGCTCGTTTGAAATTCTTTTTAATGAAAACTTAAAAATTATATTTTTCCACTCGCAATTTATGCAAGACAAACAAACACACTGACACGTAAATACATACATACCCTGCAGGAAATGCGAATAGTGAAATGGTAGTGATATACTAGTGACATTGTCAGTAGTACTATAGACTAGTAAATCAATACAATTTTACTATTGACATCGAACGAGGAAATATCGATATTGTAGACTAGAGTCTCCATTTGGTCCCAAAAGAACTGCTTAATAAGTAGTGTTAGATTCTACTGGTGGAAATTGTAGTGATTTACTAGTGATATTGACAATAGTACTACTGATCAGATGTACCCCAGCCAATGTAATTGCCTAATGAGATATAACATAGGGTTGTCATTCAAAATCTACCAGTAGACCTTAGCGCTATTCATTTACGACCATATGGAGACATTTGAACTAAAGATTCACTCTTAAATTTTAATTTGGGCAACAAACTTAAAGACATACATAGATATGTATTTTTTTAGCATAATAAAAAAGAAAAACTATTGACGTGATCATTGACAATGTCACCAAAAATACACTAGAACTGTTGTCTCTAACGTATCTCTACTCGCGCATAAAAGGAAAGTTGTCGACATTTCAACTAGTGCAATTGTTGCTAGAGAAAAAAGTATTGACAAAGAGACATATGGTTCTAGGCTGACTAGAGGGTATACACATACATGCATATGTGTGTTTGGATGTACATATGTTTGCCTTTACACACTTGTGTTAACATAATGCAATACAGAGAAGTTTGTGGTAAAAAGACGTAGACAAACGAAGATGAACAAGCAGAAAAAACCAAGAGAAAAACAAGCCATTCGAAAGGAAATTTATCGTATGTATCATGAAGTAAATATCCATGTTGCATGCAATTTAGTAGCGTAACGAAAAAGAAACTACAAGTAGGAGGCGAAAACTATTCAACACATTTTTACATTGAGCTGCATTGTTAACTTAAAGAAATATTCCACATAAAACCCGATTGAAAATTAAGAAGAAAAAAGCCTAAATAGAAAAATACAATAAATATATATATATACACATGTATATATGTATGTATGTACATTGGAAAAAAAACATGTAGTCATGATGTTTTGCGTTTCATTCTGGCTGTAGTCAAGTTGCAGCCTCTACAGAGGACTTTTTTGTGCAACTTTTTATTGTGCCATTGAAACATTGTTATATGTATGTATGTATGAAGTAGAAGTGTTAGATCAGACCTTGATTAAGGTCATTAACTTATGTTATAACAACGATGTGGCAAGATTATCAAGGATACCTAAAAGAAGTAGATGTACTGGTACAAGTACTTTGCTGTAACGAAATTTTATGCAACAAAATATTTTTTTTTTTTAAAACAACAATCACTACATAAATAGTTTTTAGAATAAGTTCATGTGATTTTTTCACTAACATTTCCGAAGACTTTCTATAAATAATTGAAGTTTGGGCATTGATTAAGTTGAAGTTGCGAATAAACCAAGATTGTATAAATTAAAGAAATTCTTCAGATTTAAGAAATGTTTTTTTTTTTAATGTCAGCTCATTACAAGGATTCAAAACAGCTTTGAAAGTATGTATATTTTTTCCAGAAGTATTTGCCACTTCTATGTACAAGCCCTGAAAAAAATTACTTAAGCCTTGTTTGGTCTAATTAGGCTCAAGTTTGTACTTTCGAGGAAGCAAAATTATATAAACCAATTTGGTAACAAATGATCCAAATGTACCCGTCCTATGACTTGAGAAAATGGGAGTGTTACCAGATGTAAGGAGTAGTGTATGGTAAAAAAAAGATATATCATGTAATTGATTAATTGGGACCCCATAAACTAAAAAAGTATTAAAAATTAACTTATTTTTGATTTTTATTTTTGTAAATCCATTTTCCTCCAAGCTGTACTTTCAATGAAATGAATGGTGGAAGTGTCTTCTTTTGACTAAAATAAATTCATTAAAGTACGCCTTTGACACACACACGAAGAACTGCACACGCATAACACATATGCAATACTATACGAACTTTAGCCTATATAATCGAATATCTTAGCTGATGTTGATATTAAAAAAAAGAAGCACCCGGTAAACTTTTTTGCGGCTTTTGGCAATTGTTTTTAGTTTTGGTGCTTTTTCTCGTTGTTTTGATGTTTTCGGTTTTTAGTGTTTTTTTTAGTTTTTTGTTCGTTTTCGGTGGTCGTTTTGGTTTTTGGCGACTTAGTTTAATTTTAGCGATTTTCATTTTAGTTTGGCGCTTTTGCGTTTCACCATTCAATTCCTAACACTTCGACGACATAAATGCCAAAAATTTGTGCTTGTTGGCAACTCTGCTAAAATATTAACAGCTGTGAATATTTTTGGAAAGGGGTGTGGGGGAAGGGGGAGAAGTTTATTGCCAACTTTCTTAAATTATTTCTTATGATCTTTGCTCATTTTGAGATAAATAAAAATAAAATAATATTTCGGCATTTGAACACATAGTGGAATGATAAAACAAAATATATTGAGAAAATTTAAAAAATTCATTCGTTGTTGGTTAAATTCGTCTAGATGCATTTCGTTACTGCTCGAGTAAGACGTCAGTAGACTTCAACCACAAATAAAAAAATGTTTAAATTGGTATTCATTTTGACACGCGTTGAATGATAAAGAAATATTAAAATCATTTAAAAAAAACTTATTTATGTGTATATATGTATAATATATTTTGTATGGGTTTCATGGGCGGTGGGCGTTACCAATTTTGATGAAATTGAGCATACATCTTTTATTTATTCCATAAAATGTGCGTACGTTCTGCTTTTAAAGTTTTTGTGAGAATAAAATCAAATTAAATTGAATGGTAGGTGGCTTAAAGGCATGACCGGTTTTGATGAAACTCGGCATGCGCCTTTCTTTTATTCTATTAAGTACCTACACTTCAAATGTGAAGACTTCTGCTTGGATAGAAAAAAATTTATATGGATTGTATGGGCGGTAAGATGTGGGTGCGGCCTACTTTGATGAAATTAATTTTTCTTTTCTTAATTTAGTCAATATAACGCGCGGTGACAACTTTCAATGATCTAGGATCAATCCCTATACTTTTGCACAAATATGTATAAACTATACATACGAAAGGAAGAAAGATTTTGAATATTCATTGCATAAGGTTATAAGTTGATCTTTTATTTAGCAATGTTTTAAATAATTTACGTACGTCTAGATGCATGTAAGCAACATTCCATTCAATAACAGCAGCCTTTCCAACTGTCTTAAGTCTTTCGTTTACAGGTACAACGGAAAAAGATATTTTGATATTTCATTATTTTTATCTCACTTATTATTAATTAGAACAACGACTCTGTAGAAATGGGTACAGTAATTCGATCTAGTTTCAGTAAAGACAAATAAGTATATCAGTAAATGTATGTGTGTGTATAAGTGCGCATGCTTGTATTCCCCATTCGATTCCAACTAAATATGTATGGATGTATGTTTGGATGTATGTTGCTTCTTACTTACCCCAATATTGTCAACTAAACACGTTTTAATATGGTCAAGAGCATTTAATATTGATTGAAAAGATTCAAGCCAACTATAAAATTAATTTTTCTTTTTTCATATATTCTTCACACATTAATAGATCAACAATGATAATAATGATTGGGGAAAAAAGCAAAAATAAATAAAAAAGTTAAAAACCGTAAAAAAAACTATTGTGTTTTGTATGTACAGAAAAAAATTTGTGTCAACAATATAAGAGAAGACTCATAGAAAATAACTGTATAGATATAAAATTAGGATGGCCTATTTCAATGAAGTGTCTTAAATTATAATTCAAGGTTTTGTTTTTTATATCAAAGCACCAACAAAAAAATATGTACTCGTATACTCTCTGAAAAAAAAAATAAAGAATTAGAAGACTAAAACACAAAAAAGCTATTTTAGCTCATTCTAGTTCCGGCCTATGCACACCGTGTTTATATTTACGGGAAACCATTTGAACTGCTTTTAAGCCCATATCATGAATATCTTTTCTTAATATTAAAACGACTTAAAACTGAAAACACTATTTTAAGAAATGCCGATTATGGGACCCGTGCGCTATATCTACAGAGATAACAGCAATTCTAAGAAACAAAATCTTTTTACTTTTTAGTAGCGTAACCATGCCCATACTTTTCATTTTTTAAAAAATGTGAAATGTTCTCAACACTAGGGATACTATTAAAACTCTGTACACCTATTGCACTTATATAGTTCTATAAATTGTATGGGCATGAGGATGCCCATACAATTTTAAACCCCTGTTTTATATACTTCTATTCGAATGATTTTGAGGAAATTTTCTCACTCCTATGAGCTCTTCTAATGACACAATCTTACATTTTTAAAGAAAGAATGACTACAATTTTAAACTTCTGTTTCATGTACTTAAGCCTAATTTAATTTTACGAACCTCCCCACACGTCTTGCACTCTTGCATCGATGCAATCTATCAAAAAAAAAAATAAGTCCATCAATGTATTTTTTAAATTAAGTATGTATAATTATAAATAATTTAATTTTTAAATTATCATGAAAAATCAATTTTCAAATTTCTTAAATGGCCCACCCACTTGCAATCAGTTGTACAATTTTTTGTATTGTACAGGGTGTTTTTTTAGAGGTATAGAACTTCGAATTGAAATAAAACACAAGAAAATCGTTTTAATGTCCATCAATTTGGCTTTATTGGAAGGATAATTTTATGCCATTAACGTTTAAATATGATTTCGGGCATGTGGCCGCCGCGGCTGGCTCGAATAAAGCCAATTCTACATGTCCAATTTTCAACCACTTTTTCGAGCATATGGGGCCGTATGTTGGCAATAACGCCACGAATGTTGGCTTCCAAGTCCCCTAACGTTTCTGGTTTGTTGGCGTAGACGAGCGACTTCACATATCCCCAAAGAAAATAATCCAATGGTGTCAAATCACACGATCTTGGTGGCCAATTGACAGGTCCATTCCGCGAAATTATGCGCTCATCGAATGTTTCCTTCAATAAATCGATTGTGACGTGCGCTGTGTGGCATGTAGCGCCGTCTTGTTGGAACCACAACTCATCCACATTCATGCCATCGGTTATTGCTGTGCACGGTGGCGAATCGATTCATTCGGGTCCTCTTCAACACTTTGCTCTACAGCGGCAATTGTTGCGGATGCGTATTATCACATAGAGTAAACGTAGTGCGAAAACGATCCATGGTTAACCGAATTAATTGCTCTGATGGACGATTATGTCGACCATAAAATGGACGGAGCTTGCGGTAAACTTCGCGAACTGAACCATTATTTTCGAAATAAATTTGTACGATTTGCAAGCGTTGTTCTTTTGTCAACCTGTTCATGATGAAATGGCAAACCAAACTAAATATTAATCACTTGACAGCTGACAAAATGGCCTCTAGTTAAAAAAGTGATGCCAACTTAAAGTTCTATACCTCAATAAAAAACACTCATTACAATAATATCGCCAATGTGTATGTCATTTTAGAAGGTGGCACAATATATTGGAAAATATCAAAACACTTTTAATTTTACAATCAAGACAATTGTATAATTCTCAGGAAAATTGGGCAGTATTTTCTTTAAAAATATTGTGCCATTGATTGCGTAGTATCGGTTAAAACGACAATAATATAAGCAACAACATATGCAGTAATATTGTATAATGGATGGGCCGCTTTAAACGCATTTGTGTTTAGCTGTTGTTTAACTTCATTATTTTTTTTTTTTTAATATTGTACCATCTATTGAATAGTGTAGAGCAAAATGACAACAATAACAGCAACAAAGTACTCAATAATATTGCATCGTCTATGGCCAACTTTATTTAATTTCGTTAAAATATTGAAATAAAAATACTTATATTTAATTTACATTCAGCATTTTTTCATGAAATTTCATGAATAGTGTTGCACGAAACTTTTTAGTTTTGCTAATTGCAGCGCATTAGAAGAGAATTTTATATAAAAAAGGAAGTAGAATGAATATCTAGGTATAAGTTAACTTCAAGAAACTTCAAAAAGAATAGTTAAACATTTTCAAAGCGCGAATACTTATCTTAGACACTGTCTGCAAAAAGCTACTATCTACTGTGTTGACAGCTTAAAAATGATGATGGCAACAAAAGAAAACTCAACATCAACAGAAACGTGTTTTTAAACACCAAAAGACAACAGCAATCATGTGAGCCGAGAATCTTCTGCTTTACCTTAAAAACAAACTTGATATGCTAGAAAATTTTTATAGCACAAAGAAAGAAATGGGAGAAAAAAATTACAAATAGAAATTACAAATAGAACTAACAAATACAAATAAAAACAACAACAACTCAATGTCAACCAGTTAAAGTAAAAAGAGAAAAAATTTAAAGTAAAATAACTCAAATTAAGCCTTTAATAACACTCGCACTTTTGTCCACTTTTGAAATTTTTTTAGAACATAGCAAATACAATGCAATCTCAAGACCTCAAGATAGATATATATATGTGACCCGGTCTATGAAAAGGTGGCTTATGATTCAAAAACATACATATACATATAAAAAATACATATAAAAATATACAAAAAATATACATATAAAAAAGTGAAAAATAATTTTGAGTCATAAGCCACCTTTTCATAGACCGGGTCACATATATTGAACTGCCAGGAAAAGTCTAAGATATCTTAGCTTAAAGTAGATTGCTAACTTTTTAGTTTTCTACTCGCATAAATTGACTTTGAGATCTATTTCTTATAATTATCTTTACATTATATACCGATATAAATAAAAAGGCTATGTACGAGATTTGTTCAAAACTTATCACGAATTTTGAATTTTCGCGGGTTGCGTATATTCGAATTTTGATTTTTTTTGTGGCATTATGTGGGTACTCATGTCTCTCACTTATGCCGACAATTTTGGTCATTTTGAATGTTCAGTTAATTGTTGACAGCTGCTTTGCTTGCACGTGTTTTGGCTCGTCTTCGATTTTTATCTATTAAAAAAAAAAACAATGGAACAAAGAACCTGTATCAAATTTTGTGTGAAAAACGAATTTAAGTGCGCGGATGCATTCCGAATGTTGCTTGTGGCATACGGAGAAGCTACCTTGGACCGAAGCAACGTTTATCGGTGGTACAAAATGTTCTCAGAAGGCCGAGAAGATGTGAACCACGAAGAGCGTGCCGGACGCCAGAGCACTTCAACAACAGACGAAAAAATTGATGAAGTGAAGAAAATGGTATTGGCCAATCGTCGAATCACCATTAGAGAAGTTGATGAGGACCTAGACATGACGATTGGCTCGTGCCATTCGATTTTTATCAATGATTTGGGCATGAGACGGGTCCCCGCGAAATTCTCACCAAAATTGCTTAATTTCGACCAAAAAGCATCGCATGAACATTGCGGACTCTGTCCGCGACGACCCAAATTTGCCCTAGAGGGTAATAACTGGTGACGAATCGTGGGTTTATGGTTATGTTGTGGAAACCAAAGCTCAATCATCTCAATGGAAGCTGCCGCACGAACCAAAATAAAAATCGAAGGCGGGCCAAAACACGTGTAAGCAGAGCAGCTGTCAACAATTAGCTGAACATTCTAAATGGCCGAAATTGTCGGCATAAGTGAGAGACATGAGTACCAATATAACGCCACAAAAAAATCAAAATTCTAATATACGTAACCCGCGAAAATTCAAAATTCCCGATACGTTCTCAACAAACCTCGTATATAGAAATAAACATTTTATTTGACTGAATCTAAACTATTTTTAACTATTTAGTGCTTAAATTGGAAGTCGGTTCAAAGTTTTTTAAAGTGGCTCAGGTGTAACACTGTTATATTCTCAATTCAAAAATTTAACGGATTTTTATTTTTAAATCTAGCATTACGTATAATTAGTGTTAAATCGCCCAGTTATTATTATTACTTTTTTTTTTTTTGTTTGTTCAAAATTAAACTCTTTGCGCTTGTCCATCAAGTTTTTGTTATTGTATGCTGTTCGTTCTAAGACTTTGCTGCTCCTCTTTGCCATGATTCTCTGTTTTGAAATTTTTATAGAAATTTTTGTTTTAAAATCAAGTTTTTGTAACAAAGTTTTATACATTCATGTACGTTAAAATGTATCAGTTGTATATATATTGCACATATGTATGTATGCATGTACAGTACAAATGTATGCACTAAAAGCATCCCATCAAATGCAAGGACAAACGCTTGAAATATTATATCTATGTATATTGTTTGATAGCAAGACGAAAATTTTTCATTAAATATTAAACTGACTTTTATTTTACACAAGCTACAGCAGTACCTGGATTCACTGTCTTTTTGCAAACCGAAAACTGAATGGTATGCACTTAAAAGATAGTCTAGAACAAACTCTTGATATAAACAACAGCCTTAGAATATTAAATTCAAAACCTAAAGTGATTAGTATGCAATGAAAGTGGTAAACTTTTGGAACTAGTTCCAAGTTTTTCTGCTGAGTAACTTTATAATAAAATTGTTTTTAATCTTATAATATGCTTAAAAAATATTTATAATGGTAAAGTAAGGAACTAAAAAGCATGTTGATTATTGGGTTCTTGTTTCAACTTTGATATTTGCTGAATTTCTCATTTATTTAAATTAAAGTTTAAGATAATAACTCGAGTTGTTCTGAGAAATTTTTGGGTAAAAGTTTCCTCATGATCTGCATTAGCAACAGTGAGATGCGCATAGGATCCATTTAACTTCTCAGTAATCAATTTCAATATATTTTTAATAAAAAACATTTTACTGAATAAGTAAACTAATAATTTGGGATTAATAGTGCGTTAGCAAATGTTAAATTTAAAAACAGTGCTGAACTTGGCTCCTTATACGTTCAAATTTCACTAAAGTACCAAAATCGATTTAAATTTTGTTAGAAGGACTGCAATTCTATTTAAATTTAATTTCGGTGTTAATTTGTTCGAGGATAAATTGGATACAAAAAATTACCAAAACTCAGTACTCGCTCATTTTATACCCTTAAAAGAACAAAAGTCAAAAAGTCCACTTATTGTTTGCATAAGCTCAGATTAATTTCAGATTAAGTTTTTGGTATTTGCTTTATTAGTTCCTGCGATGTTCCCGTTTTTACTCACTTTCACCCCCTTAAAATTCGAATTTCCAAAAATACCCTTTTAGTTTATCTATACATCAGGAGAGGTGGTTACATAAGAGTACAAAGATCCAAGATCCATACACATTTCCAGGTGTTCAAACTTGGAAAAATTTGTGTATGGTAAAATTGGTAAATCGGTTTTACGAATGAATCTAATACAGAATTTTTGGTAACTAAACCCAACTTCACATAATTGCCTTTCTAATCAAACCGTATGGGGGAGCACATCGGTTAAATGTTTTCACATAACGGACTATAACGAACATAGATAGAAATAGAAACCTTTAATACATATGTACGAGTATATAATATTTTCGATCAAATAAATGGCAGCATAAAAATATGTCTAATCACATTTGACATTCTTATTAGCTCAAATAATTATGCGAAAAAATTTTGTGAAGATAAGCCATTGCTTCGTAGTTTGCTAAAACAAATTCAAACGAATTATCTGAAAACAATGTGGCTGGCGAATTACGTTATATGAAAAAAAAAACTTCCATGCATTCCTCAATTAAAATCATTCTTAAATAGAGCATTGATAACATCTCATGTTTATACTTGTTTGTTTGCTGGGATGCGTGCATGCGTGCGTCCGCATGATTAAAACACAAACTCAATGATAGGAAGAATTCGGAACTAAGAAATATGTATATTGTTAGTAAAAGTATTTATTAAATATATTGATAGACAGTTACTAGACAAGGAAAACAAAACTAGAAAGAATAACAACACACATAAAAAAAGTAAAGCAAAAATGTAGGTAAATGTAATAATCATGGTATGCTCTAATTTTTATTAATGCCAATTTAACGGTCAGCTCTATTTATGATTCGCTATAAATATGTACATATATACATACAAAAATAGATACATACATATGTGCATTTATGTATGTACGTAAACAGAAGAACCTGTCATTATTTTGATAAATTGATTTTTAAGTCTTTCATTAAAGTACGAGTACATAGCAGAATACATATGTAAGTATATTTTGGTATTAATTGGTCGGCCGCAAATTTAAGAGAGAGAAAATAATTTTGATATTTTAGGTTGAAAATAAATAATGATACAATTGGTAATTGCAATTGAGGAGGTGCATAGCAAAACGCAATAATTTCTCTTGAAAAAATAATAAATAAATAATAACGGCTTATTCGAAAACGATAGTCTGGCAAGACTGCCAGCTGTTAAATATCTGTCATCTGAAGTGTCTTTTATTTAGTGAAGGGTTTGCCCATGGTAAAATTATATAAGGTACATGCACTATCCCAGCCTGTTAAGGTATATAATGCAGAAAGTTGTCAAACTTTGTTTACAAGCTGCAAAAATGTTAGTGTATGTGTGTGAATAAAATGATTACAGTGTTGCCAATGAATTTGCACATAGCTGTGTCTCCAATTACTCATTGAAGAAAATTACACTACACATCTTTTGTGTAGGTTGAAATTAAAACAAAAATAAATAAAAATAGAATACAAAGTATAATTACACACAGATTACACATGAATCTCATTACATGACCTACACAATGAAAGTAGAAATTACACACTGTGTATTACATACATATTGGCAACACTAAATGACTATAATCTAGTGTTTTTCATACGGGATTTCCCATGAAAAATTTCCCGGGATCCCGTACAATTTCCGGGAAAGAAATCCCGTGATATATTTGCGGGAATTCCGGGGATTTTTTTGTTTTGATTTTATTATGGCAACTTTAGTTCATATGTACACATTCCTTGATGAGTGTCCTTATTCACTTATGAAGGTGATGGTGCAATAATAAGGTGATGGTACTAGCACAATAGCTAAAATTTTACAACAACAACTTATGTATATTGTGTTGATTTTGTAGTAAAGAAAACCTTGTTTCGATTCAAAGTAAATCATTTTCATTAAAAAAGGAATTGCAATTTTTTGAAGGAAGTGGTGAAAAAACTGAAAGTGTCCAGAGATTATATAATGCTCTTCTGACTATAAGGCCAACATCCGTAGAAAGTGAACGTATTTTTTCATTAACAGGAATTTTTTTTTTAAATAAAATTAGACATAGAATGCCGAACGATCAATGCACTTGACTTTCCGTTTACATGTAATATTGGTATTTATGCATTACTATTATATAAAGAACTGAAATTATATTAGTTTTTCGACTAATGTGTTTATAAAACGTTATTGTTATTTGTTTTTTGTCGAATTAAATAAAATTAAAAAATATTTTGTATAGTTTTGCACTGGGCGGGAATTCCCGGGAAACTGAAAAGTCGTTATCGCTTTCCCGTTGAATGAAAAAGTCCGGGAAAAGAAAAACTCTGCTATAATCATGTATGAATGCCGCGTCTGCAATTGTATCTTTAGTTACCCTGTCATTGTTATTTTTAAAAATAAAAACATCTGTTTCTGGCAATTATTCGTTTGTTTCTACCAACAAAATGTGTGTGTTTTTGGTGTTGTAATTTTGTTGTAGTCGTGCAAGTACCTTGTATAATTTTACCATTGGTTTGCCATTTACAAATATGGGTCGTTAAACAACCGAGAGCGCGTAAAAATAACTAAAACTTGCTACAAAAGTGGAGGCTCAAAAGTGGTAGCCACTTTTCGACCATTACGGGGTAATCATGGTCGTTATAATCGACTCACTAAGCAAATATGAGGCAAGATTATAAAGAAATTTGAAGACACTGGAAGCGCGTTACAGATGTGGGGTCAAGCATTTGCACCATAGCAATGTGCGCACTGCCGAAAATATCGTTTCTGTTAGTGAAGGTATATTCCGAATTCAATGCAGAGCGCAATGGCCGTATGATAACCGACTTTTCTTTTCCTAAAATTGAAGATTAGGAACTGGATGATATGCGGTCTTAACAAGCCATACAACACTACTGATTTTTTGCAGCTTTTGTTTAGAACAGTAAATTCAATTATTAAAATATTAATCAAAAATATCAATCACTTAATTAAAAAAAAAATCAACAATAATTTTTTCTGTACATTGCAGTCGGTTGCCTGCTGTGATTAATGTGTGTAATGCTTTATACTTCATTATCAGATGCTAATAATGCAGTCGACTACATGACGTTGATAGTAGTCAACTGCTTTTTTAGCCTGTTGTGGTTTATGTGTTTAATGCATTACATTTTGGATGACTTTAAGCCCACACCTTTCATTAGCATTTACTAACTAAGTGGCCCTAATGGCAGATGAATGATCATACGAATCACACTCTGAAATATAGTGCATACAGATAAGAAAATATCTTTCCCACAAGTTCAATAGCCCAGCAATAATTAAGACTAATTTGTGAGCTTTGAAATAAAATTTTTGGTGCTTACAAAACTTGCTGGTGCGTATGTATGTATATATTTATAAAAATACTAATTAATGAAAATAAAAAAATATGGAACAAGCCGGACTATATAATCCCACCTACCAAATATCTACTAAGTATAGAATTATTAAATATCATAAATTTTTCATCTTTTCAATTATTTAATGAGAGAATAAATGAAAACTTTCGCGTGTTAGCGTTGCAAACATTACTTCTGTCCCAAAAAAAGCTTTTGTACTAAAACAGGTTTAAATGTTTTTTTTTGTATAATCTTTAAAAACAAAATTGTTTTTTTTAATTTTTTTTCTCATTTATTAAACTGTCTTCTGTCTACATTCCAAGAAACGACCAGCATAATTTTTTTTATTTTTCTTATCCACAGTTGCTTCATCTTTGTGGTCAAAAACCATTAATAACAAAAATATTTATATGAGAACGAATGACCATTACTGCAGTGTCTGTCTGTAAGGTGCATCTCAACGTCTCGGATGTTTAGCATTCTTTTTGGCGGTAAATGTTTTGACTAAAAACCAGAGCCTCTTCCTTTCGATCAAGTTTTTGTTTTCATTCGTAAATAACATGAAGAATATTAAGTAGAGAGTCAAAGACGAAGAGAAAGATACCTCTTGGACTTGTTGAATGAATTTTATTTAACTTTCGTTTGTTTTTAATATTTTTTTCTTAGTTTACTTTTTTTTTTCTTCTTGTTTGGTCTGTCAGTTCAATGCTAAACCTTTTCGACGTGCATTGTTAAGGACTTTGTGAGATACTTTGCATTTTATTTTGAAACTTTATGAAAAGGGAAAGTTACAACATGAGTAGATTTCATTTTCAAAGTGGCAGATGTGCGTTGATGATGTGAGATACTGGATTGAGATTCTAAAGTTGTTGCTACACAGCACTGTTTAGATAATTTTTTTGTTGTTGCTAAAAACGCATTGATTATTTTTTTTATATAAAATAATAAAGTAAGTTACTGAAATTTTATATGTTATTTTAATACAGAACTTGTTCAAGTCGTCTGTATCTACTTTACAAGTTAAGGGAAAAACTTAAGGAAAGTTTTACAGCCGCTAAATTATTTTAACTTAGTTCTTTTTATTAAAGACTCTAAGCAGTTTAATTTTACATATTAAAAAAGTTATGAAAAGATATTTTAGCGATATAGTAGCGATTCTAGCCTCTCAATCCAGAGGTCGTTGGTTCTATTCCCAACATAGACCCTGCTTCTTTACTTTGCAGAAAAGCTAATCGCTTCACGGGTTGTATTTGTTTATAAAAATAAAAGTTGAAACTTAAAACCAATTTTCATATTTTGTACTTGGTATTTTTTTTATAAATAGAATGTTTAAATGTTTGGATTCTTAATTTTTTTGTCATATTACCGCCTCTTTAATTTCTTGAATGGCAACTAATTCTCTGTTGCCCACTCCATACAAATGTGAAGTGCATTAATGGCATCACACACTTTAAACTTTTGTATGTTTCCAATTTGTATATTCCCTGAAGTTTCTGCGTCTGAAAAATCTATAGCTTCACTTTCATCTGAATAGTCTTCTCTGATCCGTACATTGCAAACTCAGTGTAGATCAGGGATGGCAAAATTGGTACAATTGTACTTTTTTTTTGGTACTATTCAAACTCGAAAAGTACAATAGTACACAAATGATTAATTTAGTTTATTTAAGGAATCTCCTCAGTTTTAGTAATTTCATTTCGCATTTAAGTATTATTTAAATATGTACCTCAAAATACAATTTCGTATTTAAATAGAACTTAAAAATAATTACAGTTTGATTACCAAGTCAAAAATTAGCCCTAAGGCATGTAACATACTTAATGTAAGATTGCCACTGCTGCTATTTATTCTCAAAGATAACTGAGTCGATATTATTGAGTTTAAGGTAGAGTAGTCATTAGCATGCAATTAACTTTCATTATACAAACAAATTAACGTTCAGCGGAATGAATAACAAGTATTGCATAAATGAATATTTAACAAATAAGAGAGTAATGCAGTTTACTATATTACTATGAAATGTATTAAATATAATGATTAATTTGAAAAAGTAGCGTTTCAAATAGTTCTCGTGGATAAAGATTAACAAACCAAAACCAAGAAATTTAAACAAATTAATAAACAAATAACGAACACAGTGGGGAGCAAGTCTCGCACCACAAATTATACGTACTTAATGTTTTTATATTTCATTTCAAAATTTTTTATTTCATTTCATAATAAAAACAGTATAATTTTTAACCGACTTCAAAAAATTGAGCAGGTTTTCAATTCTCCTCTATTTTTTTTTTTGCAGTGTTACTTCATAGCTTGGCTCACATTAGACCGATTTAAAAAAAAAAAAATTTTTCTCTGAGAGGGTATAGCTTCCCATTGGGTACACGCCCACAAAATTTTTAATTTCATTTTATGATATTTTACTTATTTGATTGCTGCGAAATCTAGCAAACACCTTTGATTCTTGTAATTACACAATTTTAAAGTTGAAAAAATGGGCGTTGCTACGCCCATTAAAATCTATTATTATATTTCACGTGGTTCTATTTAACCGATTTTTACGAAACTTACCACCCACCTTCAGCTCAAAACTAGACACAATCTTTCGTTTTAAAAAATGGGCGGCATCACGCCCATTAAAATTTCATATGTTATTTTAAGTGGTTCTACTGTCGCGATTTTTACAAAACTTAACACACGCCCTGAGCTCTAAAAAACACAAAATCCTGCGTTTAATAAATGGGTGGAGGCACGCCCATTAAACTTTAATTTTACGTTCCATAAATTTTTTCGTAAATGTTCTATTAGTTCTTTGCATCGAAGTCGGTTTTTTCTTTTGGCAGTTGTATAAAGTTATTAGTTGGAAATTTCGTACAAGACGCGCTATTTAATTTGCCACCACTGTATATGGTAATATTACACACTAGCATGCACAGATATGAACACTAATGCAAATAATGTGCATAGCTAATAATTTTCACTAGCCACTGCTACTGTTACGGAAAGTACTTGTAATTGTATATACCTTAGATAATTATTTTAACCAAGCTTGTTTGCATTGGGAGGTATGCAGATGTGTGTAAATTTATATACTCGTATTTATAAATAGCAACCAGCGAACCGTTAGTTAATTTGTTAATTTTTTTTAACAAAATTATATATTAAGGGAATTATTAAAAAAAAAATTCATTTAGAAGAGGTTTTATAAAACAGTTTTCCATATAAAATTTATTTTATAAACTCTTTTATAATTTAAATAAATATTTTTGCTTAAATGTACATCTTTTGTCTGTCCTCTTGATATAATTTATGTGTATTCTTCTTCAACAGATGCACACATGTACGAGTACATATAAATATACACTAAAATGGAATTTTTTTTCGCGAGCTACATTTTTATAATTTTTTTTGTTGCATTTTTCACCAATTGGGCAGCAAACAAAATGTATAAAGTTTTAACTTTGAACCCCTAAGCTTTGTTTAAATTTTGAAATTAACCTTTCAAATAAATTCTCAAAGCAAACAACTAACTTTTTTGTACAAATAAAACATACATGCAAATAATCGTCTTTAGCTTCATACTTAAGTATATACATACATGTACATATATATATATTTATTCTCTGGCATTCTCTACATAATAATGATGACCTAATAAACCACTTTGGTCACTGTACGATGATGGAACTTGTTTTAAAGTGGGTCAAACTGCCGTTTAACATTGTTGTAAGATCACATACATATATATAAAAAATCTAAAGACGCCTTGGTTGGCACAAGGTAGATATTTTTTACAGTTTTTCAATCACAAACTAATATTTGTGTATTGTATTTGACATCATCATTATTAGCTTCTTGGTTTTATTTAATAGTTTCCATAAAAGCGAAAATGTTAATAAACTTTGGAAAGAAGAATAATATAAATATTGCGCGGAACCGCGTGGTGAAGTTGCCAAACAAACTTTTATTTACGAAAAAAAAACAAATCTTTCAAGATACTTAGTTCAAAACAAAAATCAAAGTAAAAAAAGTTTTGACTTTGAGGCAAGTTTATCAAAACTACTGTTCACACAAAAAAGTAATATGAATGAGTTTGTAATATTAATTAAAATATTTGTAATATTAATTAAAAAATTAATTAAATTTTCACCTATAAACAATTTGATAATAT
The DNA here is from genome assembly GCA_936439885.1 of Nowickia ferox. Classification (NCBI taxonomy): domain Eukaryota; kingdom Metazoa; phylum Arthropoda; class Insecta; order Diptera; family Tachinidae; genus Nowickia; species Nowickia ferox. The sequence continues at coordinate 85,716,002 of OW387027.1, read as the reverse complement.
CAATTAAAGTTTTCCACTCAAATTAATCAATACAATTAAATATTTAATTGAATCAATTAAATTATTAATTGAAAACATTAATTGGTGAATACTTTTTTCTGTGTTGTTGTATTGTAAAATGTTGAGAGCACGGAACTCATTAATATTGAAGGGAGTTCAACAACAACGTATTAATTTTAATTCACAATAATGAAAATGCAGCAAAAGTTCAGTCAATCGTGGAGGAGGAGAACAAATAAAAGTTATTGCCATGCCTTTTTCTTAAACTAATCTTTGAGAACAAAAACGATCAAAATTCCGTAAAATAGCGTAACAGCATAAACATATGTACGTAGTTGGAACGACGTATTTTCTAATTCATCAGATATAAAATGGATTTCTTCTGAAAATGCACTAAATCAGTGCATCAATCGTAGTTCGTCTTGCATAACGAATCTGCAATAGATTTTGTTGTTTTTGTTTCTTACGTCCCTGAATGACACATAAATTGAAGCAGAGTTACGCTCCATTTTTTTTAATCTTTTAGCTAGTTTTTACGTCAAGAATTGTTTCTTTTCTCTATTTATGTATTTATGTATATCGATTGAATCACAAGCATATTTATGGTGATTGTAATATTTATATGTAATTTGTGACAACAACACATTGCTTACTTACTTACGAAATCGAATCAATAAGTCTGTGACTTTTCGAACTTCCCTGTTAGTTATATGAAATGCAACACTGTTCCCATCAAGTACCACCTGTTAATAGACTTGTGTCATTTTGAGCAAGTGTCGTCATTTACTTTGCGTTTAACAGCTGTTAAAAACGTACAACCTCGTGCATTTTTCTAAAAATGGAAAAAAGTGAGTTTCGAGTGAAAAAAAAACCGGCAATCAAACCCATTAAAAGCCCGATAAATACTATGGGGACTCTGAACCAACGATTTCAATGTTAAAAAAAGTGGTTTACTGACGCTGAACGTTCTGAACGGCCAATTGAGGTCAGTACAACCGAAAATGTCGAAAAAATCCGATCGAAAAGTAAAAGTGCGTGAGATTGTTGATGCCTTAAGCATCAGAAGTGACTACTTCCTATTTCCAAACCTAAAGAAATGGCTCGGTAAATGAGCCTCTTTTCAGGATCTCGAAAAATCCTATTTTTTGGAAGGGATACAAAAACTGGAACTAAGTGGACTAAGTGTATTGTGTCAAAAGGAGATTATGTAGAAATATAAATTTTTGTTTTGCAAACAAAAACTGTGTTTCATTCAAAAGGTCACGGACTTATTGATCCACCCTCGTAGAATGCAAAAAACTGTATAGAGTACATACAGTTCGGTCATAAGTGCTTACAATTGAACTGAATAATCAATCCATTTTTTTCAGAAGTACAAAAAATATATAGGGTTCTCCTTACAAATGTGTCTTCGAAAAAATGTAATTATAAGATTTAAAAAATTTATTATTTTTTGCTTTAAAATACTTTTTGCTTTACTTTAAAAAAAATTATAGGCGTTAAAACTAAACGTTGAATCAAACTTAATTTATAGAAAATCAAAATACAAATCCTCTTTGTTTTCAAAGTTCATTTTCATGATCAATAAATTTTCATCTTTCAATAATAACTGCAACAAAAAATAAGAACTTTCACACAAAAGCTACAAATAACTGCTGCTTGCATCCATTTCATGCAAGTCATTGTTAAACATGTGAAATAGTTAAATAAATAAGCACCATGCATTACTTTGTAAGCCATTAAAAGAGTACAGCTTATTACAAAATAGGGTTTCTGTTCTAGGTTTTAAATAAAAGATTTTTTTAATTTTAAATTTTTTTTGTTTTATTTCACAGTGATGGCAGCAAAAAAATAATTTTTTATGAGAAATCTGGAATGAGACATAAAAATTTTAGCCTTCTAAAATATAAAATATTTGCTGTATCTTATTGAAGAATATTATAGAGCATAATAATATTTCCCTGCTGGCAAATTGGTAGTCGACTACAAATAAAATCAACTTATAATCACTTGTGTGGTGTAACTACAAGCTAGCTATAATGTAAGGCAGTATTTGCCCAAGCAAAAGTGTGTCTATTTTGCGTAGTTATTTTATTTGCTTTTGGTTTATTTTCACGCGTTGTTTTCCTTTTGTTGTTTTTCCATTCATCAATTGTTTGTTTTGCTTTACATGCTTATATCAAGATATTTCTTTCCTTTATAGGCATCGTTTATTTAGAGACATTGTCAAAAGACGGTAAGACGGCAGGTGTAGGTAATATTTTATAAATATGTATATCGAATGAAAGCTTAAAGCCAATACCAGCTTTTAAGAGAAACATAGAAACAATTTCATGTACATTTTAAGAAATTCTAAAGTAGAATTTATTGTCCCGAAGTAATCCATTTTGGGTCCAGGATAATGCATTGTTGCAATAGTCTATTTAGAAGCTTTAATTGCTTATTAAAATTCAACCTTGCAAGCCCTTCCACTCCAAAGTGGGCGGGACAGATTAACATAATTTACATCTATTTTTTGTTCAAATTTAACTGCATTTTTAAATAGTTTTATTCAACTTTTTTAAATTTTGCTTTTTTCAAAGCTTTTGAAAGTCGTTTCTTTTCATTGAACCACATAAAGAGAAAATCCAAAGTTATTACAAATTAATTGAAAAATTGTGATGAAATTAAATATGTTCCATATGACAAACTAAATAAATACATATGTACTTCATTTTTGTTAAAGTAAAACTGTGGCGCATATGTTAAATATATTTCTCTTTCACACATTTAATTGTGAATCATATTTTTAAATAAAATAACAATTTCTTCAAATGTATGTATTTATGTAGCTTCTGAATAAGTGTGCGTCAAATAAATATTTTATCAAGATTTATGCAAGAAAACCACATCAGAAAAAAAGTAGGTTAAAGCCATCGTATAATAAGATGTGTTGTAGTCATATTGATTTTATTTTTATATATACATATCGTTACCGGCAACGCAAAATGCTCTAACTAATATTTTTAGAAGGAAGGAGGAAACATCACATTTAGGAACTTCACAATAGCGTTTTAAAATATGTGTTAATATTGCAACGTTTACATTTTAATTCCTTAATATGGGTTAGCAAGTCTTTTTTTTGTGTGTGTTAATCAAATTTAACACCAAGTGTCAAAATTAAAAGCCTGAAAAGCATGTCATTTTCAATATGGCAATATGGTAATGTCAAAGTAAACAAGTTAAAACAGACAGCTCGGCTGTAGTTGTTGAAAAAATATTTAAAAAAATATTAAATAGTAAATGATCAAACAGAATAAATGATTAAACAGAATATCGGCATAAACACATTTTCCATACAAATTGGCACAAATAAGCAGCCGCAGAAAGCAGTTGTGTGATAGAATCTATTTTATTTTGAGAGCGTTTTTTTGTTATGCTCTCACATATAAGTACTCATTCTCTCAAAAATGTTACTATACTTTCAATTAATTTCATACATTTCGTAAACAAAACTACAAAGAAAAATAAGCACAAAGGAAAATACAACAAAAATTAGAGAGCATTTGAAGTTACTGCCGACGATGTTATTATAAGCTTTATTAATTTGGGAGCTATTTTCCTGAAGTTGCAGACTTTATTCTGTTTCATCATTAAGTCCGCAGCTTCAGGAAAAATCTCTGTCAAATTAGCAAAGCCCATAATAAAATCTACGGCAGTAACTTCAAATGCGCTCTCTAATTTTTGTTTTATTTTCTTTTGTGCTTATTTTTCTTTGTAGTTTTGTTTTCAAAATGTATGAAATTTATTGAAAGTATGGTAGCATTGTTGAGCGAATATTTATTTATATGTGAGAGCATAAGAAAAAACCCTGTCAATATAAAATAGATTCTTTCTCTCGACTGCTTTCTGGGGTTTCTTTTTGTGTCAATTTGCATGGAAAATGTGCTTATGCCTCAATTCTGTTTGATGATTAATATTAAAAAAATTTGTTTAAAATAACAATTCAATATACTGTGTTTCATATAATTTTATTTTTAAAGAGAAGTAACACTCAGGCAATGAATGCCTACTACTGTTACTAGGTGTTACCTTCTTAAGGAAAGCTATAGTGATAGAGAAAACAGCTGGTGAAGGAAGAGATAGAGGAAAGCTTCATTATTTTACAACTCTGCTTTTTGCACGTTCTCAATAATGCAGTGCTGCAGCGCCTCTGATGTCAATCAGGCGCATTAAATTTTCAAAACTATAACTTAGTAGCCATTTCAATTTATTGGTTATTTTACTTCAACGATGATTCTGCTACACAATATCGACGAAGGAGGGCGCTGTGATGTTACATTAGGATTAGTATCCGCTGAAGCACGAGTAGTGCAGTGACCAGTGTCTATACCTTCACCCCTTGAACTTTCCTACAACAACTGATATAAAGGAACGCTAGTGCACATCAGAAAAATGAGTGGCATTGTTATTTCTTAATGGCTGTCGGAACCGGGCTCAAACCCAGAACCTTTGGCCAATGCCGCCCTCACAATGAAAATTTCAAGATCGCACAATGTTGCTACATTAAAATTTGAAGATACTCATTGTGAATTCCCTAACTGTGATTTATATCATTGCCTGCTCACAATGAAAATCTTAAGATGACACAATGTTGCCACATTAAAATTTTAAGAATGTTTTAATATTGCCACATTAAAATTTTAAGAAACTCATTGTGAATTAAACTAAAATGCAAAAATATTGAGATGTTTTATGCCAATTTGTGCAATATAATTGAAAAAATAAAATTGCTATTTTTACTTATTTTTGTTATTATTATTATTTTTATTTTATTTTTTGTAGCCACTATAATGATGAAATACCACGGTATTTATAAAAAAGTCGATTTAAAAGTTTTTGTTAGATAAAGCGTTTTACCTTTTAGGTAACGATATGTTTTTCAAATAAATACATAAAGTAACATACATTTAACTCAAAAATTACGACTTTAGAAAGATAAAAAGAATTGTGAAAATACTTTTATGTCTATTTATAACAATTGTAGCACATAAAAGCAAAAATTATGTATGCTAAAAACATCATTTTCATTCTGGCGATAGCTCTAACACTACACTCCACTCCACTCCACACCACACTCACTCACAAGTTATCGAAAATTATTTAAACACAATTGGTGTGTTTCACATTTATTTAAATATGCAATGGAAATAGCGTTGAAGTATGTCAGTTGATTAATTTGTAAACCTATAAATAATGCAGGCACATAAAAATTGTTTTTAGTCATGACACACAGACAGTTTAAATATCTTTTCATATGTAAATTAAAAAAGGTGTGAAGATATGTTTTATTTTTTTTGTTTTAGTATTAACTTACCTGCAATATTTCCCAATGCCAGTAGGAGCGTTGTTAAAACAATTAAAATTCTGGAATTCGTCCAACTTGTAGACATCTTAAGGAAGTGACGCTGAAATTTCATTATTAGACTGTTTAATTTCTGAAGTTGTCTTACATTAAAATTTCGTTCAAATTTTCGACGCATGTTTTCAACCCGAACTTTTTTCTATTGTATTTATTTTATTTTTTGTTTTCTTTTATTCTTGGAATTTCTTTTCTTTGATGATTTGCTGACGATAACGTTAAACTTGTTCACTTCGTTTGAGTTCTCTTTCTATGAAACTTTTGCAACATATTTGGAAATGTATTAATTAAAATAACACCGTATGCCATGCTGGAAATAGAAGAGAGAGCAAGAGATGAAAAATATTAATAAAAAATAAAAACAAACTTGTTTGCTGAAATTCTTTGAGAGATAAAATCTCGCATAGAATAAAAAAGTTTATGGCTTAAGTCTTTTGTTTTGTTCTAAGAATTTTAGATTTTATTTGCGATAAATAGCGAATTATCACATATTTCAGGTTGACGATTGGCTAATGGTTTTTATTGCTTAAGTGATTCAAAAAGATAAAAATTTAAGCAACTCATGGATAAACCTCTTATGACATAAGCTGACCTAATTAAAAACAAAAAGCAAAAAGCAACGGCCAAATGAAATATATATAAAAATAATTATTTAAGTATAATCTTTCTTTAAATGTTAGATGTTGAAAATACTTGCGCATTACAAATGAGACAAATGTGAATGTTAGTATGTTATGCCAAGTATACACTATGGCATTTTGTGACATCGCAAGCAAAAATAAAAGTGTGTTCTAGTGGCAACGTTTGTCATTTCCGATATTTTTCGTTGTGTGGCATTACCTCACAAACTGTTTACGCATCTCATGTAGACAGTTAACCCTACGTCTCCACTAGCCATCGACTTGGACATGATATGAACATGACGCCGGCAGAGCAACTGTGAAAAATTCATCAATTACTTTGTTGTGGTGAATACGTGCGATGTCCATGTTCAGGCATATCAAAGTATGTATTTTGCGTTGGTGCAATAAGGATGGAATATATACCAATTTTGTTCTGTCTCTTTTCTTTCTATGGCAAATGGTTGCGGGCGACGAATCTCATGGCGAACATCGTTGCTCGGACATATATTCCGGCATCCATGTCAGAGCATGGACGAAACATGGACATGAGCTGTTTCCATTAGCCATTTGCGATGTCCGACATGATGCCCATACCAAGTTCATGACTAGTGGAGACCGCTAGTAAGAGAACAAGTTGGCAGCATTGCAAACACAATAACAAACTTTCAGAGTGTTGACATTTTGTCAATTTGAGTACATACCGAAATAATTTTAAATTTATGCGGGTATAAAAATTTAAAAGTATGGAAAACGAAAAAAAAAGTACAAAAGCACAGAAGAGTGTGAGTGAAATTCAAGCGTCCTGTATGGAATCATCTACGTAGCATTTATAGGAATAGAAATTCATAGAAGACTGCATGGGCAGAAATTTCGGTGAAATTAGGGCATGAAGCGCACCAAATTTTTAAACCAACTTGAGTACTGCTTCCTTAAATTGGGACGCAGAGTGCAATAGAATCTTTTGGTGGCGCGCATATTAAGCCCTGGTCTTTTCCACCACTTTATTTTCGGTTTTTTATATTGTCTTAATTCTGGATAATTGAATAATTTTTCGATAATCCATTTGTGTAAATATTAATTAACAAACAATACGAAAAACCAAGTCTCACAATTGCTAAAATAATTTTGATATATTTTTTCTTATAAATCAAATCCGAAAGCTCTTAAAAAATCATCCGATATATTCGATTTTAATTTATATTACAAAAATCCACACCTTACACACAAAAAAGTAATATGAATGAGTTTGTAATATTAATTAAAATATTTGTAATATTAATTAAAAAATTAATTAAATTTTCACCTATAAACAATTTGATAATATCAGTTAAGTTTTTTCACTCAAACTAAATAATACAATTAAAAATTTAACTGCATCAATTAAATTATTAATTGAAAACATTAATTGGTGAATATTTTTTTCTGTGTTAATTGAATAGTCATGAAATAAGTTGAAACAAATATTAATTTTTTTTAAAACTTTTTTGGGGGATTGTAAATTATTCAATGTGTGCGCAAAATTTTTATAAATGCTAATAACTTATTTCATCAATGTATGATTTTCCTCTCTTTTTTCGAATTGCTGAAATTCAAAAGATTTTTTGTGTCTTGCATGTGACATGCCTTTCGATCAAAAATTTCTTTAAAAAAACCCCTCTTCAGCGAAAGTTTGACTTTTCTATTTGAATTGTTAATTCACTTGTAAGTATTAAATGGAAGCCGAAGGCAACAAAACAAACACAATTTACAGACAAATATCACAAAATCAATATTTGAGTATGATGGTTTGAGAGTGTGAAATATGGAAGTAAAGTAAAATTGTCTACTTATACAAAATATATTGATTTACGATAAGCTACCGAAAAGCTTATACTAGTAGTTTTTCATTTCCACTAAGCAAAAATCTCAATATGTGTATGTATATACATATAATTGATTAGTTTTAGTTGTTTTTTTTACTTCCTCGTTTCTCTTTGTCAAGATAATATTCACAGATGCTGCAAAGTATTACATACGATTTGGAAAATGTGTTAAAAATTTACATAGTTTATTAAATAATCTTCAGCTTATTAGGCCAAATGAAATTTATGACAACAAAAACAACCTTTGTTAAATATTAATATAGACAACGTTTATTAAATTATAAATGTATATTTTTGAACTTGTTCAAATTATAAAGGGTATTTTTTATACATGTATAAAACTTTAAGCTGGCAATACTTTTTTACCTGGCGGCCATTTTGTCAATTGATATATGTTAAGTTGGGGTTGTCATTTCAAAATGAATAGACTGACGCCTGCACAACGCTTCCAAATTGTGCAAATTTATTTTGAAAATTATGGTTCTGTTCGAAAGACATATCGCGCATTACGTCCATTTTGCGGTCAACATAATCGTCCATCAGATCAATTAATTCGATTAACTTATGGAACGTTTTTACTCTAAGTTTTCTCTAAATGATAATAGGCATCCACAGAGACGTCGTACAGAGCTTACAGAAGATGTCATTGCTGCTGTAGAGCGCTGTTACTGACTTCTTTGCTCATTAATTGAACAACCATGATGTGCAGGAGCTGTGGTTTCAACAACACGGCGCAACATGTCACACAGCTCTTTCTACAATTGATTTATTGAAGGAAACGTATGGTAACCATTTAATTTCACATATAGGAAATTGGCCTCCAAGATAGTGCGATCTAATGCTGCTAGACTATTTGCTGTAGGGGTATTGTGAAGTCGCTAGTCTACGCCGATAAGCTTGAAATGATTGACCACTTGGAGGACAACATCCAACACGTTGTTGCCAATATACGGCCACAAAAGTTGGAAAAAGTCATCGAAAATCGAGCTAACAGATTAGACTACGTCCGAGCCAGCCATGGCGGTCATATGCCAGAAGTCATTTAAATTACATTGCCAGAAGATTATCTTTCGAATAAACTAAATTTCATGTCAATTTAAAAAAAAAATTATTCTTTGTTTTATACCATTTCATTCCAACAGCCATTAAATAACGACACCACGCATTTTTCTGATGTTAAGTACTGTCCCTTTGTATCAGTTATTGTAGGAAAGCTCAAGTGATGAAGGCATAGTCACTGGTCAATGAACTATTCCGGCTTCAGCAGTTACTAATCATAAGGTAACATCAAAACGCCCTTCATGGTTGTGTAGTAGAATCATCGGCAAAGTAATATAACAAATAAAATTGCTACTAAACGCAGCTTGAAAAGAATTTAATACGCCGCGTTTAACACCAGAGGCGCTGCAGCACTACATTATTTAAAACTTGCAAACAGAAGCTTTCCTCTATCTCTTCTTCATCACCTGTCTTCTCTTTCACTATTCCTTTCCTAAAGAAGGTAACACCTAGTAATAGTAGTAGGCATTCATTGCCTGAGTGTTACTTCCCAAAAAAAAAAAAAAAGATTTCAATACTTAATTTTGTGATTTAACGATTTAGCACACATTTATGGTGGCTTCTATTCTACCAAGAAAAATGCCACTTTATTAATTAGGTGCATGTATAAAATAAGTTGCCATCCTCCTGAGACGTCTAGTTTTTGGTCTTTCTTTCAAGCACTGGCCGTTGTTGCTGATTTATCAGCGTAAGCCAATGACTTGACATGGCTCCACAGAAAATAATCGGTATCAAATCATACGGGCAAATAACAATGTTCTGCAAAAAAATTTATATAAAGACATTAGTGATCTTAGATCAGGAAGGGTGGTGCTAAAACACACCTCACTCGGAGACCCAGTAGGATCCATTGTGGTTTAATAACCTTAAATCTAAAATGTTTTAAGTTTTCATGTACAGATTTTTTAATGGGCGTGGCTAATATGACCCCTTAACCAAGGCAGTCAATGTATTTTAAAATATGTACATAACTCGACAATGGTTTGTTCGATTTTAATAAATGAAACACTGAAAGATGCGAAATGAAATTACATTTTCAACCGTTCCGAAGTTATTCAGAAATTAAAGGCAAAACAAAAAAATGTTTTAATCCAAAATTAAATATTTGTTTTGTCTTCAAAAATTTATTAAAAAATAAAATTGGCAAATATTTTAAATTTTTTATTGATGACTGATTGATTGCAATTGATGACTGATTTTCAAAGTTAATTTGAATACATTGTTAGCGTTTTTCAAGCACAAAATCTATACATGATGACTTATGACCAAATCAACAAAACAACAAAAAATTGACAAAGGGTGTCGTTTCGTACGAAAGTTAACCTTCTATAGTAATTTAAAACCACCCTCTAGTTATTATTTTATTCGCTTTCTCAAAATTGTTCATGAAAGAAAATTTTTTTTGGAAATTTCAAGCAATTTATTTGAATTTACAAAGTAACATTAACAAAATAATTGTAATATCCATAATAGTTTTCCACCTACTGGCTAATTTGTTACAAACAATTTTGTGATTTCAACCCACTTTGTCCCACAGTTGCAAACGTAGTTAGTGAAATTGTTTCCAGCAGATATTTAAACTATTTTCACGTCATGTTTTTTTTGAGTTTTAAAATCCAATTAATTTGCCAGTCATTGTTCGTTTTTACTGCTGTTAAATAAATTTGTTGCAATAACAAACAAACGTGCCACGTACTCGCTGGTGTACGATATTTAGGAGGAGTTTTGTTTATTAAACAAAAGTTATTTAAAAGATTTTGTTTGTGTTTATTTTCGGTTTTTAATATGAATCATTTTAATTACGGGTGCGAATGTTTTTTTTTCTTTTTGTTTGTTTTTATACTCACGCATTCAGACACAATGAATGGTTTTTATTTTTGGTTTATTTTCCTTCCAATACACTGCCAACGCCAGTGTTATTATTATGTAATTTTCATACAATTCTGTTGAAGTACTTTAGTTTTGTATGTGGCTGGGTTTTGCCATTATCGTTTGCTTTCATCGATTTTGTAATATTTTTTTGGAATTGTTGAAGTCTGATTTTTTTGTTTGACTCTTGTGCAGTAATTTTTTCTTATTTTATTAACTTTATTTATTAGTTTAGCTGCCAAAAAAAATGTGTTGTTGTGTTGTTTTATTTCCGCTTTAGGTAAAAGTGTCTTTCTGTGAGGAACAAAAGACTTAAGAAGCAAACCTTTCATACACACTTTTTCATATGGAAGTGAATGTGTGTGTGTGTGCGTATGTATGGGTGTCATTTTGCATTGTGTTATTTTTTGCGCTGATTTTTTTTATAACTTTTGTTATGCAACATACATACTCGTATGTACGAGTATATACAAAAATAAAAACAAGTTTTTTAACATATTCATATTTTTATTTTTTGAATGAAAATATTTGAATTTCTGTTCGGTGAAATTTGAAATTTCTTATTAATAATCTAATCAATTGATCGAGACAGTTTATGCAATTTAGAGAAATTGCGAGTTGAATAAATCTGTTTCGATGTATTACTATGTCAAATGGATTTTAAAGCAACTCCTATAAAAAATTTTTTTATTTACTTATTTATTTATTTATTGAATTCCTTGCATAACAAGATACCTCCATATGAAAAAACTAACGTATGCTGAAAGTGTACATTAAAACTGGGTTTTTTATGAAACTTTATTTTATGTACACTTCAAGCACACATTATTTTTTACATATGGGGGCGTCTGATAATTATAATGCAGGGTTGTATTGTGTAGTGAAAATTCACCATCATAAATTAATATTAAAATAAATTTAAAAAAACGAATTGATTTATTAGTTAGGTCTTACTTGCCTAAGTCATGTTACGAAAGAGATATTTATGTGTATGAAACAAAAACAAAATTTAAAAATTTTAAAAATGTTGTTTATATTATTTACCAATGAAAAACAAACAAATTCGGGCTTTGCTTAAGGTACGGTCACACTTGTCAAACATTTGCCCAAAAAAGCGTAACCAACAAACACTAATGAAAAAAGTTTTGATCCAGACACTTGTTTATCATATTAAACAGTTTCGAACACAACTAATGCACCATGTCATAGAATCCAACAATATTGGCTACTCTTTAACTTGACAAACTTTTGTCTGAATTGAAAGATTTTTCATTAGCATTTAGTGGTTACGCTTTTTTGGGCAAATGTTTGACAAGTGTGACCGTAGCTTTAGGCTTTCATAATTTTTATTATTTGTATGAAAAAAAAACAAATTTGGTTTTTGTTTTCATGTAGATATCACGACGATAACATGGTTTAGACAATTATGCTCTTACTGAACTATTACTATGAAATGTTATTAAAAAACTTCCAGCAAAAAATTCGTAATGACTTACTTTTTCACACAAACTACATTCCCTCTGCATTACTTGGCAGCAGTTAGTGTAACCACTCCAGTAGTAGAGCGTGTGATGTTCAAACCCTCCTCGTTCGATGGTCAAACCCTGCCGGAGAGGTGTGTGTTTTTTTTTTAATTTTCATATGTTTGTGAAAACAAGTTTTTAGTTCTTAAATAAAGGAAGTGTGTGATAGATCAGTGGGTTAAAATATAATAAAACGTTCTTTTAAAATAATACATAAATTAAAATTCGTTAAAAAATAATATTAATATAAAAATATGTGTGTATCTCTATTTATGCATGTGTGGCAGTGATTTTCGTTTTTTAATTAAAGTTAATTTATATCAATAACTTTAATAACGACAATAACAAATTTTCTGTACAGTATTTAATTATTTGCTTGTTTTCTTTAACTCAAAAAGAAAAATGCATTCAATGGAACAAGAAAAATAATTAAAAAAAAAATAGAAAATAAGAGTGATGGAAAAACATGCATTCAAATCCACAACTTTCTATTTCGTTTAATAGTCAGTCAGTCGCCAAGTGCGGCAGTGAGTCAGCCAGTCACTTATACACTAAGTAAAATTAATGTTTTTATTATTAGTACTTGTAAATACATTCATTTGAATTTTGGGAAATGTAATAAATACATAAATAATATTTTTTTTTTTGGGGGGGTGGGAGGGGGGGGGGAATTAACGAAATTAGAGCTTGTTAGACAGTGTTTTAATTTTCAGACTTTGAATGGTGGATTGAGGTCTTGAATAAATCTTATTGAAAACTTTTCGTTTTTACTGTGTATATACATATTTAAACAAATAACTTTGAAAATTATAAAGAAAACATTTTAATTTGTATTCAATTACGAAATTCAAAAAATCAAATAAAATTTTTATTGAAAAATCACCTAACGCAGAGTTCAAAAAAGTTTAATAAAATTAATAACGAATTTTTCCTTTATTAAAATTATGTACTCTATATTCATCAAACCAACTAAACAGAAAATAATAAAACTTAAAATCAATTTAAAAAAGAGAGCTTGTTGTAATATTTTCTATGTACATACTAATAGCATGAACTTGAAATATAGACTCAAAGCTGCTGTGGCAGATTATCATATACTACTTACAATTTTCTGATAATTCAGCTACCAATTTAAGATTCATTCTATTGAAGGTTCAATCAGACGTGCTACACCATATTGCCACAGCCATAATCATTGCCTTAACCCTAAATATATTTGCTTCACCTATTAGAGGTGCCATAAACGTAAGCAAATGTTTATGTTTTAATTTTTTTTCTAACAAACAGCTGTTTATGGTTATGGCTAAAAATAAACAAAATTCAATTGGTACTCTCGATTTTTAAGTGTACTGTTTTACAAAAGTAAATAAAAAATTCTTACTGTCCTTTGAATCTTTTGTATAATAATCGAAGTACCCACAAAAGTACGTTAAACAGATGATAAAACGATAAAACAGTGCATATACATATGTTTTCATACGTTTTTAAAATAACTTTAAAAAAAACTATTTAAAGTGTTTTAAGAAAAGTTAATAATAAAATAATAATAAAATAATAATAAAAATATATTCCGATAGAATAAGAATATGATTGTTGAGAAGTTTTCAAAGCAATCATACTGATTCTTTTCTTCTCTGAATCATATGAATAAACAGAAATTGCAAGCAGTGGCATGCATTTATTAACAACAGTCTAGTGAATATGAATGATTCATTAACACATTTTATTTTTATTTTTTTAATTAAGTGCATTTCACAAAAGGTCAAAATTATGCCGTTTGATTCGAAATCATGCAGATCTCTGGTTTCTATGCATATTTCCCTGTTGCTAATACAGATCATCAGAGCACCTTTATAAAAACTGTTTTTAGAACAACTAGAGATATTATGTTAAACTTTCGTTTAAACAAATAAGCAGCTGAAGCAATAACATAGTTGCAATAATAATTTAATAATCAACCTGTATTTTAGAATTCCGTACACCAAAGGTGAAAAGGAACCCTACGGTTTTTGCTACGATGTCCGTCTCTCTGTCACAGGCTGTTTTCTCAAGAGCCGTAAGAGTTTTCAAAGAATATGTGAGAGGTCGGCTGCTACAAAAACAAATATATAACAATTATCGCTGAACCCCTCAAATGTTTTGGTAGTCCCCATTAAAAAACCAATCTTTGATATGAGAGGGGTAACAAAGTCGCTGTTTTCAACTCCATACAACGAGAGTCGCTCTAATGTATTTACATACATAATTGAAAATAAGTATAAGAAAAACAACAAAAACTGTACATTGCTTTTGCAGGAATGGAATGTTGCCACACAAGTATTTTTGAGCGGCTGCTACCAAGTTAATAAATTATGCTTTTTTTTTGGGGAATTTTTACAATTAAGTTTAACAACTTGCTGACGCACAAATAATCCCAAATTATTACTAAATTTATTCAGTAGAATATTGTTACTAAAAAATGCATTGAAATTTTTGTTTTTAATTTTCAATTTAAAATAATTTGTAACGCCTGCCGGGAAATTAAATTAATTTATAACTCTCCCTTGTAAAAAGTGTTTATTATTATAAATTAAGCTTTATATTTTTGAAAGCTTTTGTGAGTTAATTCTTTAACATTAACAGTTCCATTTGGCATTCATCAAAACAAATCTCTCACTCTAATTCAGGTAGATGAATGTGAGAAAAAAAAGTATTAAACCAACTACAACTATAGGGTCCGCCATCTAACGTTTTTTTTTCAACTAGTGCTTATTTCGTGAATGGTAACACTTAGCTCAGGTCTGATTTGACAGATAATTAGTTTTATCCTTCCGCTGAACGAATATGGTTGTGTACACGCTTGAACAACGCTTCGCTAAGTGGGCCTGCGATCGATTTACAGAAGATGCCGATTTTGACAAAAAAAAAAATTATCTTCTCAGATGAAGCTCATTTTGATCTTGGCGGGTATGTAAACAAGCAAAATTGTCGCATTTGGGGCACAGAAAACCCGCACGCATACCCAAAACGAGTCACTGTTTCCAAAATGAGCAAGGAGTGGCCGTTACAGTCAATGGCGATCGTTATCGGGCCATGTAGAACGAATTTTTGTTCACAAAAATTGAAGAGGAGGATATTGGCAACATTTGGTTTCAACAGGACGGCGCTACGTGTCACACAGCCGAAGCTACACTCGATGTTTTGCGCCCTGTTTTTCAAAAAAAAAAAAAGTTATCTGGCGGACCCTTTAGCTACTGGTCAATTAAAAACAGCAAGAAGTAAATTATTATTTGTTAACCTTTCATTAAAGACAAGCAACAGCAGAAATTAAAACCAAATTGTGTATAAATAATATTAAAAAGGCTTTCACTTTCATATTGCTACAACATGAACTCCAAAGCCAAAGTGATCTCGTAATTGTGTTGTTTTTGCTTTTCTCTTCTATCTTTGCTTATTTTGGCCAATTTCATTGTTTTGTGCACAAACGAGTTGAGTTCAATGGAGTGGAGGTGAATGTATTTATGAGACCAGACCAGGCCAGACCAGACCACGTACTTGCATTCGTACTATGGAGTACATTTTTGTTGTACTTCTAATAGATAAAATTTTGAGGCCATTGCATCTATGAATATGTTTTTTATTTGCCTTAAACTGAACTTGTTGGAAATGCTAAAAAACTCGCTAACTCGCTCGCTAAAATTTTAGCTTAATTATGTATATGTAGCGATTGCTTGCAAAATGAAGTCATAAGGCTGAAATTTCCTGCCAGACAATAATGAAGTGGTGTTGTTACCTTTGCTGTACTATAATATGGATGAGTTAAGTCACATTGATTTTTTTTTCTAAATATAATTTGTTTTAACTGGTATTTTCATCAGTACTTGAGTATTAAGTAATTGTACGGTTTATAAGTATTTAGTTTTTTTTTTTTTTTTTTTTGCTGTGCATAATGAAAATAATTGTTGTAACATTTTCCTGCACAATGGACAATTTGAAAGGTTTTGAAAAGGTTAATGGACTTTTCTTTTTTATTTTTTTTTCTTGTTTTTTTTTAAGGAAGACTGAAGCAAGTATTTGAAAAAAATATTTTAAATTATCTAATTATGTATATTATTTAAAAAAAAAGTAATTTTATTAAAATCGAAAAAAAGTAAAAATCTCTGCAAGGATTGCTATGAAAGATGTTGAATAATGGGAACGGGGCTACCTATTAACAACGGATGTGCTCGAGGCTGGGGCTTAGTTCTGCTCCCCAAAAATTTGTAAATTAAATTCAATCGCACTGATAAGATCTTAAACATTTTGGTATCTAATAAAAGAAGTGATTATGCAGGAAAAATATGATGATTGATGTGAGGGCCAAATTTTTACATTTGAATCATTATTAGTCAACCAGTTAGATCTTAAATTATTCTAGCGAAAGTATGGCTTAAGCACCGAATAAGCTATGAGAACTCACTTCTTGAAATTATGGGACTTTTATGATTTTTAAATTTTTTAATTTTGTTTAAAAAAAATAAAAATAAATTTATGCAGATGTGAAATTTTTTACACTTAAAATGAAGTGAAAGAACTTTAGCCTTAATTAAAAGATAAGAAGTTTCAAAAGCTTTATTAAGACTACATATAAATAACATAAAGTAGAAATTTAAAGTCAAGTTGATGCTGAGTGCCGCTGTCGTCTTACTTAGTAAGAGAAGTCGCTGTTACGTGTAATTTACTGAATAGTCGCTTTAATTCAGTTCTATTAATGTTTTTCGTTGTTGCCACTTAAATTTTGAATAAAAATGACTAAAACTACTTTTACTGATTTTATTTTTAACTGTTTTTTTAAATTCTTACAAAAACTGTATCGTATAAGCGTTCAGCGTTTTTGATAAAATGATAAACAAATAAATTTTTTTATTATTGTTTTCAGAAGTTTGACCTATTTCTATTTTCGTATTAACACAAATTGAGATAATCTGTTAATATTGTAACATGTTTTGTTTTATAGTGAACTAAGCAAATTTCTTCTGCTGGAGACTTTAAAATTTCTATTTCATGGCCTCTCAATAACCGGAACAGTGCATTTAATTTTAATTTTTTTATTTACCGTACGTTTTCAAGCCAAGATCATCACAAGTAAAAATTCTTCACTAAGCCATGAATTATTTGAAATCTATATTCACTCAAATCAACATAACATATCGATGGCTTAACATAAAAGGTAAACGTTGTAAAGCCTGGCAAAATGTTTAACTTGTGTATAAGATTATTCAAGTTGCTTTAGGTGTGAAAAGGGCTGATCTCTGTTAAAGTCCTCTGTAATAAATTTCTCAACATTTATTTGCAAAATAAATAAAAAATATTAATAATGTAAAAAATTTCTTAAATGCAATATTCGACTAATGCTTATATCGAAAATGGAACTTTTGTATCCAATTCTCTAGTCGACAAATACCCAAAGATCACTATAGATTGCTAGAGAGCAAAAAACAAATGAAGTATTTTTCTTTCACAAAATAAATATGTACCCTGAAGGAAATGTCGATGGTGAAGATGTACTGACTCGCTTTTGACTTTGTCACCAGTACTACTCTCTAATTATGAAGGAAAGCTTCATTATTTTACAACTCTGCTTTTTGCACGTTTTTTAATAATGCACAGTTGCAGCGCCTCTGGTGTTGAATGAGGCGTATTAAATTTTTAAAGCTGTGATTAGTAGCCATTTAATTGATTATTTTACTTCGCCGTTGATTCTGCTACACAACGAAGAAGGGCGCTCTGATGTTACATTAGGATTAGTATCTGCTGATGTCGGTATAATTCAGTGACCAGTGACTATGCCTTCATCACATGAACTTTCCTACAACAACTGATACAAAGGGACACTAAAGTATATCAGAAAAATGCGTGGTGTTGTTATTCAATGACTGTCTGATACCGTGCTCGAACCCAGGACCTTCGTTTTCCTAGTCAAGGTGCTAACTACTTCAGCCAACGCCATCCACAAGTTGTAGACAAATCCACCACAAATCCACCATATCTGTTTTTTCTTTTTCTTTTATACTGACGGATAGAAGAAAACTTGTATACAATTTAACTACAGGTGGACCAAAAGAAGTCATCCGATGTTGTTTGTCTCTCAATTTTTTTTTTATGTAAATGAAAAACTTCGATTCTGTTTTTTGATTATGTTTATTTGAACCTTTAGAATTTTATTGGTTAAGTCAAGAAGATGATATCAGCCAAATGGGCGCCATCACAATTGATTGCTCATTTTATGGTATTTTTCATCACTTCGGCTAGAACTTCGGGCGACAGATTCTTGCACTCCTGTCGAATCTTGTCCTTGAGGTCTTCCAGGCTCTCGGGCTTGTTTACGTAAACACGGTATTTCAAAAAACCCCACAAAAAAAGTCGGGAAAGGTTAAATCAGGTGATCTTGCGGGCCAGTGTAAATCGCCAAAACGAGAGATGAGGTGACCCGGGGAACGCCACGACACGATTATTCCGCGTTCTTGGGGAGTGTATCGCTCCATGGTATCTGTCTAGTTCACAAATGTCAAAACAGATTTGTCATTGGCCGCTATTTGTAAAAATAAGAGCATCTTCCAATAGGGTGATTTCTATTGGCCCACTTTGTACACACTACAATTGTCGCTGGAATTTGAGTGTTGTCATAAAGACACTTGGCCCCAGTTTGACTGCAACTTATTTCATACGTATGCCGGTGAAGGGTATTTAAGACTCGGCAGAGCCAAATGTATTATTCTTACTTGTTTTTATTTCTACTAATTTTCTAATAATTCGTTTACAATTAATGCAGCTTCAAATATCGTACGTCATTTCAAGGAAAAATTTAGTAATTGTAATAAAATAATAAAAATAATAATCTACAGCAGGTATGTCCAAACATACATACGCTAACATTTTTAATTGCTCAACTTTTGATTTTGTATGAGAGAGCCGAGAAAGTAATATATACTTTTTGTATACGTATCTTTTTCTTTCTCATTATAAAATCAAAGGTTGAGCAAGAAAAACTGCCTACTCTAAAACCAAAGTTAGTGAAAAATATTCTGCTGTTAGAAAATTTCAGAACGTTTTGCTTTGATTTGATACCTGAGAAATTAGCAGCTGGTCATCAGCTGCTGAATTCAGATCACCCGATATGAATTTGCCTTGCTTGTTTCTTTACAAAGTAAGCAGCCAGCATTGTTGTCGCCGAGATCTGATTGGTGGTTGTGCTCCCGTCGGTGTGAGAGCACAAAGCTCTTTTGTAAAAGCTCACACATTGTGCATATGGCTTGGACGTAGCTGCTCTACAGTATAAGAGGTCACGAATGGCCAAGATGCTCATAAAGAAGTTTGACATGTTTTCGTTTTCAATTTAATTTAATTTCATTTCTAAATAATTCTGCTAAAAAACCCGACTTCAGTTCAAAAATCTGATAGAACATTTTCGAAAAGAATTTATGGGACCAAACTGGTAGTAAACTCTTTCAAACAAAAAAAAGTTGTGAAAATCTAATGGTTAAGAAGAAGAACGTGAAATATAAAATTAAATTTGTATAAGCGTGCCTCGGCCCATTTTTTAAATGCAGGATTGTGTGTTTTTCAGGGCTCAGGGCGTGTGCTAAGTTTTGGAAAAATCCACTTAAAATAAAATATTAAATATTAATGGGCGTGACTCCACCCATTTTTTTTAAATAAAAGATTATGTCTATTTTAGAGCTCAAGGCGTGTGGTAAGTTTCATAAAAATCGGTTAAATAGAATCAAGTGAAATATAATAATAAATTTTAATGGGCGCAACCCCGTCCAGTTTTTCAACTTGAAAAGTGTGTAATTACAAGAACCAAAGGTGTTTTCTTGGTATCGCAGCAATCAAATAAGTAGGATATCATAAAATCAAATAAAAGAATGTGTAGGCGTGTCCCGCCTACTTTTTTTTACAATGGGACTAATTGGAAGCTATACCCTCTCCAAAATAAAAAGAATTTTTACATTCGGTCAAAAATGTAGCGAGTAACAATGTAAAAAAAAAACAGACGAATTGATAACATGCTCCTTTTTTTTTGAATTCGTTTAAAAAGAAAACAATTCAACATTTTTATCATACATTTGGAAATGATGTCCTTTTTTTCTGCAAGTCGTTCAAAGTCAAGTTTCTGCAATAGTATGAATTGGACCGTATTATTTTTCGGTCAAATTGGTGTAATTTATCTATATACGAGTACTTAATCAATATACATACATACAATATAAAATTGTGGGCAAATTTGAGGTTAGGAAGTAACTTGGCTGTCAAATGATGAAATGTCAAGAATTGAGCTGTCATCCTTTGACATTTATTTAGTAAAAAGTTGAACAATTTTAACCATGGAACGCTACACTCTTGAACAAAGAATTTTAATTGTGAAATTTTTGCATTTTAATTTGAAAGACCGGTCTTAAGTGAACAAACAACTGACGCTCTGAAAGATGAAATTCAGCGGTGTTCAGATAAGCGAACCTTTGTTGCAAAATGTGGTGAAACATTTTGTGAATTTGTCTAAAAAAAAGTGTGTTTTTAAGCCAATTTATTTTAACCTTAAACGTGCCCACCCTCTATGTATGTTATCATGTAATTTTTATTTATTTTTTTTCGGTTGTTACTTTTTTTTGTCTTTTTTTTCGAATAAATTTAGGCAAATGTAAATTTTTGATTTCGATTTTGCATTCATTTCACATATACTCACTCGTATTTAGCGCATTTTTACATTTTACGAAGTAAGAAAAAAATCACATTAATTTTGTATTCAACCTGCCGCAACTTTCTCAAAATATAAAAAAGTAAAAATAATTTGTTGCTGTTTTAATTTTACTTTTTTATTATTATTTATTAATCTTACATACTTTTAATGTGCAGCATCGCATATACACACAAACTTTCAAACATTTGTAAGTTCTCATCCGTTTGTGTGTAGTTTATAGTACACACAGAGAAAAAACAGCTTAAAATTAATAAAAACCATATTGAATTAATAAGAAACATTAACGAAAGTCTAGTAATGTTGAAATTTCTTATTTCAATATGGAAAAATATTAATTTACAGTATTTATTTATGATTTTTTTTTTATTTTTAAGCATTTTAATATACATTTTCTATTAAATTTAAAATTATTAAATTAATGTGACGCGTTCTTATTTTTAAGTTGCAGCATTTCCCTGAGTGTACGAGTGGAGAATAAACAAATTTTTTTTTAATTCATTAATAAAACAAGTGAAGAATATTTTAACCTTGCAGCGTCAGCAGCATTACATACAATAGTTTATTTGGCTTTTAAATGTTGTAGCAATGTAAGTTGTTTGTATGTGGTATTTTGTTCGTTTTAAGCACAAGTCCACATTGTATCCAGTAGTTTTTATTCATATTTAAAAGATAAGGGAAAGATAATGTTTGTTTCTTTGTTTCTGTTGCTTTTCATTAAGCTGGCGATAATGCATGCAACTCACACAAATATCGTTTGAACACGCTTTTGATTTTTCTTACCAAAACACACCATTAACAAAAACGAAAACATCAATAGTTTTGTCTTGTTACCTCTTAACGATATTGATTGAAGTGCTCTATTAATTTTTTTGGGAGGGGTTAAAGAGAAATTTAAATTAGCTATTTAACAATATTCACCAAGTTTTTAATTGTATTTGCAAACTGAATTTCAAATAAATGTCTGAACGGCTACAATATAATTTGGGTAAGCTGTAATCTCATATGCTTTAGAGCGCCAAAGGACATTACATCACCATGTGCAATAAATTGAAGAATATTATGGCTATTGACTTATAAACGTTCTTATCACTATTAGTATTCTCTATTTCAAATCACTTGCAAGCCACCTAAATAGATTACAAACATGTACATGTGTGCCACGTGACATGTATTTATGAATTGCTACGAATTTTTTGGCCGCACAATTTACGAAAACGGATCATAGTGCGTACAAAAGCAGCAACACAAACTATCCCTACAAGAAATGAATGACTGAAACTAACACAAACAAAATTTCTTCACTAACTCATTTGCAACAATTTTACACTGAAATCAATAGTGACAGTCAATTGACTAGTCATTTGATCGGAAGTGATGATGGAATTATTTATTAATTATAGTTGCTCTACTCTAGCATATATGTTAGAGTGAAACATGTAATATAATATACATATGCCAAAACTTTTCAAACATCGAGTTTTATTTAAAAAAAAATACAATTCAGTCTGTGAAAATTAAATTTATAAGTGCTAAAAAGGATAAGTAAAAACAATAGTGAATAAAATAAATTTACAAAATTTAACTTAAATATATTTCATTTCAAAATTTTAGGTAAAAAGCAAGATGCGTTGGAAGTGAAAATGTGTGAAGAGGGCTAGATACCGCTTAAGTTATTTGGTGTTTTTGTTTATTTGTATTTTTTGTTTTAAATATGTTATCTACTTGTGTATCTTAGTTATTTTTTTATAATAAAAAAGCAAATAAAATAAAATAAAACGTACATATATTTGCTGTCTGTATATCAATCATGTATGATTACTCAACTGTGGGGTATATATTAGTCAATTATGTATGATCAGTCAAACTTCAGTAATGTTTATGCTATCATTGATTAGTAAAAAGCATTGGAGTGAGCAGTTCAACTATATGTTATATTCATTAGTTAGTTAGTTATTAGTTATTAGTTTCCATCACATTTTTCATTTTGCCCTTAATAATGTGATAGAAACTTTGTTCTACGCAATGATCAATATATCATGCATGACTTCCGATCAAATGACCAGTCAATTGACTAATACTATTCTTGTAGGGATGGCAGAGAATTTTTTTTTGTTTGTACACAGAAAAAATAGACAAGAATTATGCTCAATAAACCCATTTTAAATCTCATTTTAAATCCTCAATCCTGATTAAAGGCCGACTATGCTGAAATTTGTGTATGTGTGTGTATACTTTAATACATAATTACGTTGCGCTTTGCGTCGTAATTTTGGTTGGTCTGTAAGTCTTTTTATTGATTTTCCTTTGCCCAGCTGTTCTCGCAACAAAGTATGCAACGTTTTATAAAAAAAAATTCTAACGCACAATCGCCTAAATTTAATTTTTGGACTTTTTGACAATTCCGCGAAGTGGCTGATCGTCCCAATCAACAATCATCAAAATTTTCAATTATGTCAAAAAACCCAAGCACAGTGAACAAATGCTCTGTTTTTTTTTTTTAATTTTGTTCGTTGGGCGCTTTTCTCCTGACTGATTATTTGTACAGCCGTTTTCTCGTGGGAGTAGTGTTTCGTGAAGTCTCTTTGGATTTATTTATCAATATTCACCTAAAATTTTAAATGAATTGTAGTAAAGTAAGCTGGGAGCTTATTCACTGACTTTAAATGATTTTAAATTGTTGAAGGTTTGGGTATTTTTTCATCATAAACAACTACCAAAAGTAAAAATTTTTCAAATACAAAATACCCAAAATATTATTTGGCTGATGGTTCATTGGGATTTTAGGTAATTCTTCAGAATGAATCTTAGAAATGGTTCGTTTTATAATTCGGACTATTTATTTATTTTTATTGTTTCTTCACTGCAACGGATCATCCAAAAATGTTTGGCCATTTCCACATTTTGTCGTTTTTGAGCAAATTCTCTCTCGGTTAATCAATAAAAATTCATACTGGATTCCAGGAATTTTTTAATTTTTAAAACATGATGACGCTGTTTTGAGTTTCTCTGCTCTGACTAGTTTTTAGTTTCCTTTAAGTTCAACAATTGAATTTTTTCAACAAAACTAAAAATAGCACAATGCCATCTGTACTGGTTATAAAATTTGAATGCCACATTCGGTCGATGCTAGCGAGTTGTTGCCGCTAGTGCCACATTAAGTTGTTTTCCACGCTGATGGCAGGTTTTGAAATTATCTTGTTGCAGTTATTTGATGACCAATTTTTTATTTTTTTTTTTTGTTTCTTTTATTCACAAGTGCGTCCGTTAAGAGTTGCAAAAAGATAAGAGACATATATAGAAAAAGTAACAACAAAACGACTTTACAATAAGAAAAAGTTGATGGACAGGTTTATTACAACAAGTACGTATGTATGGAGTATTGTGTTACTGTCCGTCTGTCTGTCCTTCTGTTTGCATTATTTGCTTCATTTTTTTTTTTTCTTAAATTCAACTTTTAACCAAACGGATTTAAAATAAATACAAACTCGTACATATGTATGTACATGTATGATATTTATTAAGTTTTTTATATTTATCAAATGTGTAACTTTTATGTAGGTGATTGTAATTTTCATATGAACAAAAAAACAAGTGCGTGTGCGTCTGCGTGTGTGTAAGTTAAACAATTTTACACTTTTGCTTATCACTCACTGTATGTTTGAATACCCTGCAGTTTTAAAAGTACAAATTGACTCAAAATCGTTAGGTATTTCCCTAAGGAAAAATCGACTGCCTACTACAGTTGCCACAAGTAATGCAAGAGTTTGCCTTTTGACTCTCTCACTCATGGTTATGTTAATGCCTTTAACCTCAAAAATTTTTTTTTGCGAGTGGAAAAAAATTGCGCTGTTATTCCAAAGAAAATCAACAAGAAAAAAACTATTTTAAGTACATAATTATTTTGATTTTGTGTTGGCGTCAGTTACAATTGGAAGTTCGTGGTCAGTGTAATTTTTAGTGAAAAAGTGATTTTCTTTTAGAAAGTTAAAATGAGCAGCAAGAGTCAATTAAAACGTTGCATAAAAAAAGAAATAGAGCAATTAATTGAAAAATGTATTAATCACCCTTATTGGGAATAAAATTTTGTTCCCTTTCCCCTTAAATTGTGATCGCCAATGTTTGCGTTGTTGTTGTGCCAGTATACTATTCTTTAATTTTGTCCACCATTTTTTGTTCACGGAAAATATTTCACGTGAACAAAATGTTCGTCTTTTATTCCCGATAAGGATGAATAATTAATTTTTTTATCAATAGAAAAATAAATTGTATGGATTAGTGAAGAAAACACTGACGAAGTGTTATGCAGATGGTGGCAATTGACTACAGTCAGTCACTCATGTGTGTTGCTAGTAGTTAGGCTGGTAGTTAATAACGAATTAGCTAGACATTCGCTAGCTAGGCCGACTGCAGGGTAGTTAAACGAAAGAGTAATTAAGAGCATGTGTTTGTGCAAAATACATTTATCCGTTAATTACTGAAGTTTGCTTATTTGGAAAAAAAATTAGATTTCCCCTGACTAAAATCAGGGTATTTGTATAAATATTTGTTTGTGGTTTTCATTTAGTTTTAAGCTTTTAAAAACTTGTGAACGCATTAGTTAGTTGTTGCTTCTTTAAAAATCATGAAATTCATTTTAAAAGCTTTCTTTCTTTTTTTTTTTTGTGTTTAACAATCAAGTTATGAATAGGATTCCATAACAGACATTTAAAGACCAGTTAAAAAATATGGAAAAACATGAAAATCATTAGATGCTTACTGACACAAATGCAAATCTCGGTATAACGAATCTCGCTTTAACGAAAATCCGATATAACGAACGTTCAAATTTTTTGCATTAACAACCTTATATAGCGAATACCACCCTAATTTTATACTGGATATGACGAATGATAAAGAAAAAATCGCAAAATAAAAAACAAAAACTAGCTAGGAACATATTTGCAACATTTAGTTCTCTTTATATAGCGAAAGTTTTGATAAATGTGTGCTCTGTATAACGAACGGCAAAAAAAATGTTAAAAAAAATCTACAGATGCAATGTAAATGCAAAAAAATGTGATACCGTTACTTTGTAGTTGGCAGCTTATTTGAAAAAAAATTTAACTCATTCTTTTTATTGTATTGTATCATGTCTACAATAATAATAACTCAAATAATACTTAAAAAAACTTTGCGATATAACGAACTTTTCGGTATAACGAATGTGCCTGACATTATATCGTTCATTATACCGGGATTTGCCTGTAATTGCTTTTAATAGAGAATTTTGTGTTATAAAAAAATTTTATACAATAAAACAAGAACTTTCAAAAACTACACAACAACAAGAAAACTGGCTTATAAAACCTTAGGTAATCAATTATATCCAGCTATTACGATTCGAAAGTAATGTCAGATGATGTTATTTCTAATTTTGCTTTTGCAAAAGGATATACTAATTTACGACCGAAATTTAAAAATATTTCAAAAGAGTTTAAAATTTTATTCTATATCGAATGCCACAATTTACCCCCAGTACTGTCAAAAAAAAAATATACATCGTAAATATCCAAAGTATAACAACAACAACTATTATGTTGTACTTGTACATTCCGCATTTTTTTTTAATATACAACCACACAAATACATAAACCGATGCAGACGAACAGCACACACAACAACAACAACTATAATGCTTCAACAATGATGTTCTATCGTCAACGCACATAATTACACACAAAGTAATGCCATGTTTCCACTTCGCCAATTCCCAATCGTGTTTATGAATGATGCCGCTTACACTGCTCACTCGTGCTTCGTTTTAGCATTTTTTAAGTATATTCACACATACATTCAACGTATCATACGCACGTATATACATACATCGACACATATAGAAAAAGAGCAGATAAGTGATCATTTTTACTGTCGTCTTGATGTGACGTCGACGATGCCATTCGCAGTAAGGGGGATTGTCTTCGCATTGTTTACTTATACACTGACGATTTCAACAAGAAGCATGAGTTACAGAACATGTAGAAACAAGTTTGGCGATTTGAAACTCACATGCCAGTGCCAGAACATACCTGATCATCTCCACGTGAGATGACTAGGCTCTCAAATCTCTCGTGCACAATATGTAATATGGCATGAGCTGTGTGGTACATAGCGCCATAGTGTTGAAACCATTTGTCCATAGTGGCATCCAACGGCCTATACCGCTCGAGACCTTAAAATAGGTGAAGACGCTGCTCACGTTGCCCGAACAGAACAGTAATTTTGCTAAGACAATTTTATAATTTTCACGTGTCGTTGTCACCAGTCATGCTGATTTGACAAAACAGACTGAATAAATTACAGCCAAATCGACAAATGTAGCTTCAACAATATGTCCTTTTCCGACTCTCAAAGTTCCGCAGTCTCCATAGTAAGATCCTATATATATTATTTATAGCCTTAAGAAGTAAATTATCTTAACCTCAAAGCAGCAATTAAAATAATGCTAATTTTTAAAATTTTGCTTGGCTTCACAACAATTAAAATAATTTATTTGTTTTGATTCTGCTAAAAAGTAATTTTTTTTTAAATTATTCGAATACTATTCTTAAATCGGTCGAATAATATTTTTAGGCTAAAATGAAAAATTGTGTTCGTGCTAACAAAAATCAAATAAATGTAATCGACTTTTCGAATTATTTGTGTTCAATTGAAAATTCTACACATGCGGTCTTAAACGAAAACCACAAGATAATACAGAACCATCATAAATTCAATTTTCTTGTATTTTTTCTTTTAGTGCTTTCTATTTGCCCACAGGCTTTTGTACGAGTATATTGTCAGATAGATGATGATTATCATAGTTCTCATTAACTACAAATAACCTTGACAATACATTCTATGCAGAGTGGCATTAGTTAGTACAAGCAACTTTTTGTTAATTGTATGTACTCGTATCTGTGGTTATTGCAAGAATTTATTGCTTTAACTTTGTAATGAGAAAATAAAGCTTTTCTTTTGAAATCGTGGTGAGCATGACCATGATCTTGGCTGCAAATAAAATAAGTTGATTTTACAAAAAAAAGAAAACAAAAAAAAAGAGCAAGAACATGAAAGAAACTATTAAGTAAAGGGTCTTGCAATAAGAGGTTTCATTTTGATGTGTAAAAAAAAGAGTATTTTTAAGCGCAATCATAATTGCAAAGGGTTCACCTGGCTGCTTTCTTCACGCAGGCATTTAAGTAGAATCTAGATGATTCTTTGATTTTGAAAAGACCACTCCAACCGTTGATGTCAACCTATGTAGAACCGTATCTAAGTATTCGGATACAGTGATTGGTACTAGATCCAACCCGTCGCGTTGAGATATCTGATAAGGTCACTCAACCAAATCTCAGATAAATCTGAAAGAACGGCCAGTACATGACTGCCTACAAGCTTGAATCTCGAGAGATGTAAAGCTGGACATTTGCAAAGAAACTCAAAACCAAGAAATTCGGCAGAACTCATTATAGGACAGACCTATCCTAGCAGCATATCTGCCGACCGTCCAGTGTCCCGTAATGACTGAAACTAGCCTCGAGCTGTCCCTACAGTTCCTACTTGTTAATTGTATTAAGAGCCTATCATTATACAAAGGCGAAATTTTCTTAGCAACCTTGCGGACTATATTCTCTTCATAAGAAACTTCACGAATTCCAAGTAAAAAGTCTAAAGTCTTCGACAAATCACAAGCTTTTCACGCTAAACCCCAAATTTTTCACGCAACCTCCAACTCCAAACATCGAAGAGACATTGATAAACCTAATTTTTCCTCAACACTGCGACCCCCAAGTGCAATATTCTTAGTTGTTCTTGAGCGACCTGCATGACTTAAATTCCTCACATCACTAAATTATTGCAACAGCTCAAATTGTGACCGCAAAATGTTCACCATTTTTGTAGTGAATTTTAATAATTTCAATGCGTTGTTGAAATGTCGTATATCAAAATTTTTTAATCAAATTTTTCGACCTTTTTTTATATGTTCAATTAAACTATTTTTTCAAACTTTAGATGTGTATATATTTTTATTTTTTAGTGCGACATTTCGTTAACCTTTGGTTAAATTCTGCAGGCTATTTCTTAATATGGTTTTTTTTTATATTTTGATATATAATTTTTTCTTTTGCCTTTTTACCTTTCAATCACAAAACAATCACCCTTAGGCGTAGTCGAATTTAAAATTTTATGTTACCGTGTAAAATTTTCGTCTACGACAGTTTTGTAGAAGAACATTAATGTAAGAGATTACACCATATTAAAGATTTATGAGGCAGCTTGTCATGAAAACTGTTAAAAATCGAACAAATAGAAAATATTAACAAACATTTAAAAAACTTTTATTAATTTATTATTTTAGATATATTTAAATAACTTATTTTAATAATGTTGAGTGTTGTGTTTTACTCATCATCGAAAGATGATAGTAATTCAAGTGTTGTGGAACGTAATGCTTACAGAAAATAGTTAAGACAGCAAACAAATATGAGGAGCTGGCGAATAAAACCAGACTAGTTCCGGTAACTCATAGATTGGTTAAATTTATACGAAAAAAACTTTTGAAGAAAAGAAGTATTGCTCTGCACTGTTTATTGACGTTTCTCAGG
Organism: Nowickia ferox; assembly: GCA_936439885.1. Taxonomy (NCBI): domain Eukaryota; kingdom Metazoa; phylum Arthropoda; class Insecta; order Diptera; family Tachinidae; genus Nowickia; species Nowickia ferox. The sequence goes on along the minus strand of OW387027.1, from coordinate 85,686,322 downwards.
CATTTGATAAAGCGTCGCATGAAGGCCTAATTTTAAAATTAAATACTTACTTACCAATAAACATTCTAAATCTTTTGGAAAGTTACATTATTGCCCGGAAATTCACTGTTGTGGAAGGAGACTTTATGAGTATGCCTGAAACAATCTCATCCGGTGTGCCACAGAGGAGTATACTGGGGCCAGTTTTGTATTTGATTTATACTTGTGATATGCCTTTGAGCAGTAATATTCTGTCTTAGTATGCACGAAAACCCTCACGAGGCTTCCCGATATCTTCAGCAACATATTACCCAGCTAGAACTATGGTTAAACAGGTGGAGAATAAAGGTAAACGAACAGAAGTGTGCTCAGGTAACATTTACCCTACGAAAAGACACTTGTTCCCCCATTACAATCAATAATCAAATTATTCCTCAAAATTTACAAGTGAAATAACTTGGTATACACCTTGATCGAAGGCTTACATGGAAACACCACATTGACTCTAAGCTAACGCAAATGAAACTTAAACTAACTCAGATACATTGGCTGATTGGTAGAAATTCAACCCTCAGTATAGATTGTAAACTTTTGATATACAAATCGCTTTTAAAACCTATATATGGTGCTACGGAATTCAGCTATGGGGTACTGCTTCAGCTTCAAATATAGAAAAAATTCAACGAAGGCAAAACAAAATTTTACGGATAATAACATCGGCTCCATGGTACATAAGAAATTCAAATTTACATCGTGATTTGAATATGCCAAAAGTACCTGAAGAAATTGCAAAATACGCAGGCAAATATCTTACAAAACTCGAGTCTCATCCTAATCCGCTTGCTCGTAATATCTTGAATTTTACTGGACACATCCGCTTAAAAAAGAGGGACACAAAGGCTCTAATACTCAACACTCCAGAAGAAACTGCTTGAAAATACTTTTGTTTTTGCTTATCACTACTTATGTATTATTAATAACTATCACTAAGTTTATGTCCGACACTGGTCGGGCCTAATTAATTATATTTATTTAGATTTAAGATTTGAATAATTATTGTTAGTTCATATTTGAAGATACGAGTACAATAAATAAATATATGTACTAGAAAAAAAAAAGTTCCGGTAACTATTACTATTACAGGACAAGTAAATTACTGAGCTAACTAGATAAAGACTAGCCAGGCCAGTCAGCTTTCGTTATTTTTTTCGTAGGATCGAAAGAATTTAAAAAAAAACATTTTCTGAGGACGTGTTTAGTTCTGTCGCCAGCCCCTCATATATTTTCGTAAATTGCTCTTGGGTTGTAATTCTTATCCTAAAATTTTTAAAACCAAGAAATAAATACATTTTTTAATAAAATCAATTAATTTTTGCAGCCATACGAGTATTTTTTAATTTTTTGCATTTCAGTATTTTTTTTATTAAGTTTGCTTCTGGCGTTAACAAAATTCGTAACGACAACTTTTTGCAAAATTTGACAGGCAACTACGCCAAACGCGGTACTGTTTAATCGACACTTTTAAGTAATAGATTTGTAAAGAGTCTTATATATGCAGGCGTTTTCGCCAATCACGGTAACATTTCATAAAAACGCATGAAATTCGCCAAAAAAGTGCCAACCACGATAAGGGTGCATATTTTTTTATAATTCTAAGAGCCATTATTACAACTTAAAGATAGTTAAAAGTAGGATTTTATCGGACGTATAAAAAGCTTTTCATTAGTACAATTTTACTTTAACCTAAAGTGAGCGATAAGTTCAAGGCAGGTTTATCCTACCGGATAAGTTAAATTAATTTTTTAATAATGAACAACTCCGTTTATGGGCCCAGAGCCGTTTTGTGGCGTAAGTCGGTCGACTGTGACATCTCTGATCAAAAAAGATGACACTTCGACCGCTAAGGAAATGCGGCTGACTTCTTCTGGTTTAAGACAAGCCAAAGCATTGATGCAGCCATTTACATACAATGGCATCCTGAACCTCAACAGGAATAATTTACGGCTGATTACTGGTTTTCTTTCTGGTCACTTTGGACTGAACTATTCTCTGTGAAAAATTAACCAAGTTCGTTCATCCTTGTGTCGTTTATGCCTGGAAGATGACAAGACGAGGGCACACATTCTTTGTGATTGTATCGTCTTATGTAACAGTAGAAGGCGTGTTTTTCATGCTGAGTTTCTATGTTTAGATGATATTAGGCGGCGTTCTCCAATATCTGTGCTAACTTTGATAAGGAGAGTCGTACAGAGATTGATTTAATTTAATTTATGGCACAAAAGATCTATCAGGTGTCACAGTGCCGGTCTTTGGACCATATCTTCCCCCTTTTCTAATCTAATCTAATATAAATCTTTAAGTTGTAATAATGGCTCTAAGGGTAACGAAATATCGAACTAAAAATAAAAATATAAACAGACCTAATGCATTAAACACATTCACCACAGCAAGCTACCGACTACAAAATGTCAAGGATAGAATACACATGTTTATATATATAGAATCACTCTCATTCTTTTGAAGACAGCAAGGCAACAGGGCGGCAGGTTGTTGTCTATTCAATGTTGCCAGTATAGTACAAAATGTTGAAGGAACGATATCGTACAATTATTTCATATTATTTAACAGAAACAATATCAAAAAAATTATGTAAAACATAAATTGATTCATTTTATACTTTTACGTCATACAAGTACATTTTGAAAGAGTAATTTAATTTTTATAAATGCGAAATATTTGAAGGTGGCAATACTGAACTATGTATTTATACTTAAATATGAGGTGCAGATGGTGCTGCTGCCGTCTCCAAAATAATTAAGTAGCTGGCTACGAGGCGGCAAATGCTGCTAGCGGCATTTGAAGTCGTGTGTTCGTGTAGCCTGCTGTGGTGAATGTGTTTAATGCATAAAGGCTCAGTTAGCTGACTGTAATGGAATGTAACTGCAACCGTAGATCGATATTATTATGTGAAAACTAATGAAAATGGTTATAGAGATGTAATGTAACGTAACCTAATTTTCATATAAAAATATCGATCAGCTGTTTCCTACACTACAGTTACATTGCGTTACAGTCGGCTAACTGAGCCTTAAAGCTTGAATGTCGTATATCGTTACATTTTTATTAATGGCATAGTTTTTACTTGTCATCTGTCATACAGTTACAGCTTGATTCATGACAACTCTTACAATGGCGGGCTATTCAAAATTAAACCTCTTATGGTAAAACCCTGTATATTAAAGTTTAATAAATAAAACCAGATTTATTATCATTTGGCGCAACCAATAACTTCTTCATTTTTTTTCTATGGTGCTCTTTAAGATCGTTAAATTAAAATAACAAATGTTTTTTTGTTTTGTTTGTTTGATATACGAGTAAACTATTTATTGCATGTGGACAGCAGACAACAAATGCAAGAGAGTTGCTCGTAAATAACTATTTTTGTTAGCAGATTTCTTTTGCTTCTATGCAATGGTGAAAACTGGAGCTACATATGTATGTATGTATGTATGTATTTATATATTTATGTATTGCAAGTATGTATGTCTAATAGTATACGACTGGCAAATACAAGTTATTCACTCACTGAAAAGAGAGCACAGTCGTATACTTATATCCGTTTCTTCGATTTCCATGAATTATTTAACCTCCACAGAAATGCTTTGGCAAATTAAATATTCACTATAATATTTGATGTTCAATGTAATAATCTTTCAAAGAAAACATTTTTAAGTATATGTTTAAGCATTTGTTATGGAATTATATAACTTTTTCATATACACCTATATTTATATTCAAATATATTAAATAATATACACATACATATGATTAAATAATTATTGGTAATGCCATAATTTAGCACACAAAAATATTTCTGGAGCTTGTTAGATTTCTATAGAAATATTAATTATAAATTATTATAACTATAAAATTATAATTTCTAGAGATTAATTGAATTTTTTGATCTGTTTCTGATATAGAATTAAACTCTTTTAGTAATATAAATAGCTTAATTGAAATTTATATGCTGGTGGTTAAGTATTATCTATAAATTTCAATGGTGCTTTGCCAAATCATCAGTAGACTTCAACAACATATCTTGCACAGTCACTGATGATTTAGCAAAGCACCAATGAAATTTATAGATAATACTTAACCACCAGCATATAAATTTCTATTAAAATAAACTTATGACAATATGGCAAATAATAAATTTTTTAAATGTAATATAAATACCTCTAATAATGGTATTCCTATTTTTCTTTTGCGTTGTTTTAAATGCAGCAAAAACTTAGCATACCATCTTAATTTTAATGACATGCTACACGCATTAGTTTGTAGCTTTTTAAGAAAAAATTAAAAATAACAAACATTTAAAGTCAAAAATTTTCAATTTTTCCTTTTTAAATTTTTTCTAATTCCTTTTTTTTTTTTGGGAGGGGGGGGGGACTTGGTAAGACATTTTTGCCTGCTTAAGATAAGTGTTTTAAAAGATATTATATTTGAGATGTTTAAGGTTGACGTTTTATCACGAAATTATTGTGTTTGTAAGAAATTCCGAACAATTCTGTTGTATTATTTTCTTGCATCCTAAGCGAATGAAAACTGATTTTCATTTCTCTATCTTACTTCTGTACATTCACCAAGTATTAGCGAACACGGAAACGGACGGAAACTTCAAAAAATTTTTACAAAAAAAATTTTAAAAATTTAAAAAAATCATTTCTTAGTCGGTAATGTCAATAAAAAATAAAAATATACTTATAGTATCAAACCAAAAAAGTTTGTCTTAAGTAGAACAAAAATAAGCAAATTAACTAACATGTGCATAATTAGTAATGAAAAAACGACAATGGTAAGACTGTTGTAAATATAGTGATGGTAAATTTGGGCCTTCATTACAAAAACACATTTCAGCAAATTGAAATACGATGAATCAAACCAATTCACATATTCCATTTGCAGAAAAGTTTCGTATATAAGGCAGAAATCTACATCAACTGACACCACACACAGTGGACCAAACACAGAAGAACGCTGATGATGAAGGTTTAGTGGCCTTCGAAAACGGCTGGCTATTCCGTTCAACTATGTGTTGTCAGAATATTTACAACTAACTTTGATGTTATTTGTTCATTAATAATTATCACATGTAATTTGGCTTACAAAGCGATACGAACTTTAGCCTGATTAAATCATAAATATATAAATAAAATGAAAGTTCGAACAATAATAATTAAAATTAACTAAATGTCAATTCTTGTTGAGTGAAATATTTTTATTAATTAATGTGAGTTTCTAAAGAAGAGAAGAAAAATTAAATTAGACTTTTTATTAGCTGGGGGAAATACCGATATTTTTCAGTGCAGCCACGCACTTCATCAGCACCCAAGTCTATCTACTGGGGTACAGATTGTTATTAACATCAGCTATTTAACGCAAATTTTCAATGAAATGGAATATGAGAAGTGTTGTGTATACATTTATTGATTTACCTTTGGTAAATACATTAGTAAGTATCACTTAATCATTTTTCTGTTTATCCATTTTTTCATTTTCTATTCAGGTCAGCACGAAGTTATATCACTAAGTATCTAAGTATGTTTAACTATTCTTGCTTATCTTTTACGATCATCACATTAATTATTTTTACTTATTCGATGTACCGTCGCACAGTGGCGCCATTTGCCTTTTTTCGTTGCAAAAATCATATCTTTTGAACCGAACAAGATAATCGAATAATTTAAATTGCATGTCATAGATAATTGTTCAACCTATAAAATGAGCGGTTGGAGTGGACGCTACACCTTATAGGTGCTTACTTATGGGTTTTCAAAGTTAAAATTTGTGAAAAAATCCAAGTTTTGGTAACAAAAAAATTTTTTTTAAGAATTTTATATTTTTTTGTAGTTCTTTTGTAAGCTTTTCATGTTTTAAGATATTACCTAAAAAATTACAACAAAAGAGTTTTTTTTTAAATGATTTTTTCAATTTTCTGTAAAATATTCATTTTCTTGGTAAGACAAAGTATGTCTAAAATACAAATCATTTCTAAACTCTAATTTTTTTCTAACTCATCTATTTTATGGTAACAAAATCAAATTATTTTTACCAATCTTATATTTCTTAGTTCTTTTGAAAGCTTTTTCTGTTTTAAAGTTATTAGCCAACAAATTAAACAAATTTTTTTTCAATTAATTTTTTGAATTTTCTGTAAAATATTCATCACAATTCGTAACAGAAGGTATATTTAAAAGACTAATCATTTCTAAAGTATAATTCCATTGTAGTTCTTTTCGTGACTTCACATGCCGCAGGGAAGAAATAAGTGGATCGGAAGATGCTGCTAACATGTTGAAGAGGTCCTCATTTTGCCTCACCCTTGATGCTTTGAACGTGTTCTGCAATCTATATTTTTTGTAAAATTTGTTAAGAGACTCCTGCGCTTCTTCAGAAAGCTCTCCAATTGGCAAAGACTGGTACTCAATTATATCTTTGCCATGCGCCAATATTTTATGGACGGTCGGGGTCAACTTCTTCTGTGGATAAATTTTTGCTAAAAGAGATGCAGTTTCCGATGCATATTCTCCAAATTTTGTAGAATTAACACTTTCTTGGCAGTTTAAAACATTCAAGATCGTTCCCAATCTTTTGACGATTTCATTGTCAATTCCAGTGATTCTAGTTACTGCCTCATCATTTGCAAAAAATCTCCTTGAAGTGTTTCCATCGTTTGAGTTACCGTATCCACACTTGGGGCAGTCTACTTTTAGTCCAAGTTGTTTCCAAAAAGCATTCTGTATTTGCTTCTTTCTGATCTTTTCCTTATCCTTAATTGATGTATTTTCATCGATGTTTTCATCTTGTTGTGGTAGGGTATACGCCAGTTTTAGCAAGAACTCCATACACCTTATCCTTGCGTGCAATGGTGACATTCCATATTCGTAATTCTCCTCGTTTGTAGAATCGTTTAAATTACCGAAGTTCTTCTGACTCTTTTTGCAAATCGGGCATGTCAATGTTGAGGTTGTTCCTGTCAGTTCGTTTACGACTTTTCCGTCAACCATGGTCAGGTGGAACTCGTAACTACATTCAATATATTTTCCTTCTCCAATTTGCAATTTTGTATGCTTAATCTTGCTTATTTGTTCTTCAATGTCCTTCACCGTGGTCCTTATGAGTTCTGCCGATTCCTTTGCAAACTGAAACATTATTGGTCGGCAATAATGCACTGATGACGGTCGATGATTTTTCCAGTGTAGGGAAACATCAGATTTTAGCCGCAATGGAACAACAGATGCCATAAACATATTTCCGTCAGATATTGTAGTGTCATCGGAAGATATCCTTTGCTTATAAACGCTTTGTCCGGATGATCCATCGCAGCCCCATTTGCTGATCAATGTTAGTTTCTGAGGAAGAATTTCCACCTCATTTTCAGGAAGACTTTCCAACAACCGTTTTGCTGTATGGTCCATAAGATCCTGCAGATTGGCTTTCGCAGAGACTTCCGTAAACTCCGTACGCAATGGTCGTGAATTTATTTTGGCTTGCGTAATATGCTTGTATCCGGGGAAAAGGTCAGCCCCGTGTCGCATTAAAGATGCCCGTAGTATCTCATATTTCTCTTTGGAAAGTTCTAAGTCCAAAAACAGAGCCAAGGCTTCTTCGGAACTATACTTTTTAATATGTGCGTTTGTGGGAGTGGGAATGCTTTCCTTAATCCTTTTTAGTCGCAGTGGGCTTGCATCAGCAACAGATTTTGTAATCTGCGACCTAACTCGTTCACTATCCTTTATGTATTTAATAGACAGCGCATCCGATAAATCCTTCGTGGTCAAGTCATTGGTGGCATCGGCAAGTTTCCTCTTTCTTGTGAAAATTGAACACTCCTCCATACTTTTTTTTGGCCTTCCTTTTTCTCCTCTGGTTGATGTGGAGGGTTTATCTACTGCCAATATATCCAGGATGGTGTCTTCATTAAGCCAGTCCTCGTATTTGGAGTTGAAGATGTTAATGGTTCGATTGCATTTCACCCATTTTGTCTTAATTTTGGCATGTATCATACAAAGATTATTTTTTATACTTTTGCTTCTCTCAATATTTCCGTATAAGCTATCGAGTTCTTCTAAAGCAGCTTCCGCGAAACACGTTGGTGTAATTGACTTTCTAAACAGTTCAAATAGTTTTAAATTGTTCAACGCCATGTTTTCAATACTTGTTTCGCCAACTTTCAGTCGTAGACTAATGCAGGCATTAAGCTTGTTTTGCAATATATAGGCCTATGCTACCATGTCTACAAATGTACCTGTTACATGCATACATATGCATTTGGGCTGAATTATACAGTTTTGATATTATGCACGTAGCCAAATGAGATTTGTGCCTACCTGTACCATAAGTCAGTATTGTTCTTCACCATATGTACGCCAAAAATAATTTTTAAGTGAGGTGCGTACCTGCTTATTTCAATGAGTAGTTTTTTGTGCATCTTGTGTCTGTAACGGAATATTAGGACCAAATTTTTCGCCAGAGGCTCTCAGGTAGACAACTGACTCAAAATGCAATTTTCAAACTATTACATCAAAGTAACTGTCAGTCAAGGCATGTAAGGGATGCCCGCCATACAATTTCTGCAACCATGTCTTTTTAACGTTTTTTACCTGTAGAAGCCAAATAGGCACGTAAAGGCAGATAAAACCTTTTGAGTTATGTAAAAGACTAGTTAAAGAACATATTTTGAAAATATGGCGGAGGTAAAAAAAGGTAAATTTTTTTTATTTTCCGTCAAAGTTGAAGAATAGTGAAAAAATGGATAGTTTTTAAATACTGATTTACCTAGAGAAACACAAAGCAAACAGCACAATTTTTTTTATTGTTATACATTTAATAAGCACATCAATCACTAAAAACAAAAAAAAATACTATTCGTTGCCTAGTTTTCGTGATATTACACCTGAAATCGGATCAAACTACCTAAAAATTGTGTGTTTTTTTAAATCCGAAAATTGGTTAACTTTGAACAGTTATGTCTTCTAAACTAAAAATCTGATATTGTTAAGAGTAGCATATTTGAGATCGTTGAAAAGTTTACTATAAGATGGATTCATTTAAAATTTCGCAGGCGCACATGAAAATTTTGATTTTTGCAACCTCGTTTGCTCTACGGGCGCCACTGTGCGTCGGTACATACATGTAAGTATTAATGTAGTTGTTACTATGTTACATTGGTTTTGTTTTCTACAGTTCATTTTACTTTCCAGATTAAAATTCACTATAGTTCAACTAAAAATTTAAAATTGTCTCAATTTAAAAATTTTTTTTTTTAAATTTCAACATGAAAAATATTTTATTAAAAAAAGGACTGTAAACAAATTCAAAAATGTGAAGAAAAAAATATTTAAAAAATGTGAAAAGTTCTTAATGTTGCAAATTTGGTTAATGGCAGCCGCCGTAGAGAAATTTGTTCAACTTAATGTGAATAATTTGTATTGTTGTTGTTTTCATTGTTGTATTTTTGTAATCAACTTAGTGGTATCAAAACTTGATACCAATAAGTTGAATGAGTTGTTAACAAAGAGAACGAAATGTAAAAATCAAGCACTTGTTATTTTACCTCCGACTAGTAAAATTTATTTGCAACCAATCCCATATCTAAAGTTTGTAAAAATACTATTTCATCACTTTATTATATTTTTTATTTCTAGACAAGAGTCATATAATATTCATCAAAATATTATTGAACACTTTTGTTTTTATTATTGTTATACAAATGTGCGAGTACGAATGTAGTTGGAAAGCAAAACAATAACAATAACAAAATGCTGCTGCTGTGCGACTATTTTGTTGAACTCTGTTTCTTTGTTCAATATGGTTGTATTTGTGGCTCCGCCCTCTTTAAAGATATATAGTCCAAATTCCAGAGTTGAGCTCTGTCATACCTTCTCAAATGCTGTATGAAATTTCATAACAATGGGACAGCTAGTTTAGAAACTGCAGAATTATTTAAATTTTGTTTTTACAAAATCTGCGCTGCATATCGGGTACTTTAGGCACCTTCGGATCGATCTAAAAAATTAAGATCGCATTTATGGATCGCGTTTGCGACCAGTCTAATGTATAATATACATATTATGCATTTGTGAAAAAAATGCCTTTTATTGATTTTTTTTTCCCACTAAATTTATTTATGTTTGTATACTGTGATTCTCAATATATATAGTATTAAAAGTCTTACTATAAACATACGAAGTTTGTTAACTAAATTGAAAAATTTTTTGAGCTGAAGTCTACTGACGAGTTCCAAAAGCAGGAACGAAATGCATATAGACAATTGCTTAACCATAAAAACGAGCCAAATCTTCAAATTAAATAAATTTGTTTATGGTTACATACTTGCATATATCAGTAAATATTATTATTTGATAGTATGTCTATTGTTCTGCAATCATAATTAATGGTATCTCCATTTCATCCAAATGCTATAAAAGAAATTGTGATTTTTTTCATTTTTCTCTTTTTGGATTTATTCCCTTCTTCCAACTGGTGTTTCAATTAAATCTATAAAATAATTAGATAAATAGCTGCAACTCATTACTTTGTAAGCCCTTTATAAACCTCGCAAAAATTTTTCATGGTATATAGCTTAAACCACAAGATATTAGAAAAAAAAAATTAAATTAAGAGAATGTCTTAAGTTACAATAATAAATCATTTATTCTAAAAAACAGTTGAACAATTAACACTCATTAATAATTTATTACATATCAAGTAATATAACTATGAGTTATTTTTTATTTAGGATTAGAATTAACACTCATTAATAATTTATTACATATCAAGTAATATAACTATGAGTTATTTTTTTATTTAGGATAAATTTCAAATAAAAATTTAACCCACTTACATGAACATTACTCGTACATAGAAAAATAGAAAAATGCAGATGTAAGAAAATATTTTTCTAAATTTTTTATTGTATGTTCTTGGTTTGTTTTTTCCTTCATGCTTTTGTTTTTTTTTTTCTACTTGCAAAATAAGTTTATTTAGCACAGAGTTGTTATTGTGTGCAATTTAATAAAATTGAATTAAATGCAAGAATAAATAATGGATTATGCACTTTAATTTTTCATGGTATATTCTCCTCTTCTTATTGTGTTCTTTTTCTTGCTATTTTTCAATTCTTTTGTTTTTACCATTTTATTTTAGTTTTGAGATGAGTTGCTGTGCTATGTTTTCCCTTATACTTATTTCAACAATATTTAGTTTATCTAGACAGATATCTAAACATACGCACGTACATATATATGTATGTATATACTAAATGTTTTAGAAACCAAAAGATTCACATATATTGTTTTTTCTCTAGTTTCTTCATAATCTTTTGCATTTTTTTTTTATTTTTTGCATAATGCTGAAATTTTGCGTACGTACACAATCAAAGGTACGGAGTGACGAAAAGCATTAGCAGAGAAGGAGGTAAAAAAGAAAGTTTTTTATCTTATTAACTATACATATATACATACATATGTATGTATGTATGTGTACGAAAGCGGTTATAAAATGTATCTAAAATCTTCAAACAAAATCTAATAGACTAATGGCGTAAATTTTAAATGAAATTGCAGCATAAAATACATTGTAAGTAGTATGCACATATATATTTCAAAAATTCTGTTTATTTTCATTCCCCTGAATCTGCTAAACAAATCATTATTAAGTTATTGTTACTCTTGTTGATATATTCCACACACTTTCTTGTTAAGTTTTAAGCTAAGCAACATCTAGCAGTTGCTGCAAGAGTTAAACTTTATTTGAAAATTAAAGCCTGGTTCTCTGTACAAAATATCACATGAAATGCGATCAAAATACACAAAAATTTGCATGATTTGCTCATGAAATAATGTTGCAGAAGAGGTGCTCTGTTAATTTTGAGAAAATCGCCTTCAACATTTTAAGTTTTAATCAGTGTAGCCGGAATCGAAATTCAATTTTACACAGACGAACCTTCAAAATTATCCAAAATGTTATAAATTACACAAAACAAATTTTGTGTGTGATAATAAGTAATGCTTTTTATATAAGAATATATATCGAGTGTTTTTTTTTTGCTATTTGTTTTTTTTTTAGTGTGAATTTTTTCAGTTCAAAGAAAAAATTCGTAACTTGTGGCAATTCCAAAAATGCTCAGTAAGGTTTGCCACTAACAAACGACCAACACTTTCAAATCATTGAATTTTATTATCAAAATTCGTGCTGTGTGAGAAATGTTTTTCGTACAATATGTCCATTCGACCTTTTCAGATTGTTGTGACTAAATTTTGCACCCGTTTCACTTTTTTGAACATTAATCCACCAATACGTTGTTGTATCGGCGAGTGTCAATTAAGATAGCGATATATCAACAACGAAACTTTTACTTTTCGGTAATTGCAACGCTATATAAGAATTATAAAAAATAACTTGACATGAATCTCTGAAGCATGTTCAGCAACTTTTTTTATCTAATCTGTTTTTCCTCCGGCCTCCTGTTAATAAATGAAAAAAATTTCATGCAACTAATTTTGTGCAAAAATGGTTATTAGATATTAATGTATTCGCTATAGGGCAATTTTTAATTCCAATATTTCATTTTCAACATATTTTTGTTTGGTTCAAAATGGTCCCTTCCATATTGTCCTTTACCTTCATATGCAAAAAATAGTGACATGATGGTACCAGACCACAACTTCTTCATGTAAGTTTTTGTTAATTTTAATTTGCTGATACATTTTTCTACTGAACAGTTTGAAAATAAAAGAAAAAGATCATCTGCAAGACAGGTATAGCCAAACAAAAACATAAAAAGGTTATAAAAATGTCTATTAGTAAATTTAGGGAGTGAAATTTATTTTTAAATGAAATGAAGATCTTTAATTAAATAATTTAATTGCGTGTAATTTTGGGGCGAAATTACACCAAAAAAATTTATGGTCCCATAATAGTTCAAGAAAAAATTTTTTGTCCCATTTTTGGATAATTGCACAGAAATCGGCAACGCTGGTTTTAATGCGAAATAATACGAGTGGCACTTGTTTCGCTTGGAATTTACAACAAACACATGAGGTATTTTTACAAACGTAAAAAACTGCAGCATAGTTTCAAGGGCTAGTTAATGCTTTAATGCTGTTTATGGTACCCATAGACTAGGCAATATTATTGAGTACTTTATTGCTATTATTATTGTCGTTTTGCTCCACAATATTCAATAAATTGCACAATATTAAAAATTAGTAATTGCCTCAAGCGTTGAGTTTAACAACAATAAGCTCTCAGCGAGTTCTGCTAACACTTTTATTGTTGTTGCTGTTGTCATTATTTTATGTATTTTTGTTACAGATGTGTAAATGCCGTGATTTACTATGCGTGAGCCACACACACACACACACGATCAAGCGTGGCTCACGTATTTATGCATAATAATGATTTAAAAAAATAAGGTGTGTGACATTAGCTAGCCTTCTTGCGCTTGCTAAATAATCTATTTTTGTATAATTCATGTTCGAAGTCAGTCAATATGGCAGGCGATTCATCAAGAGCGTGCGTGAGTAAAAAAAAAGCATGAGGTTTTACTTGGTTTGTATGTAAAGCACTATTTATATGCACTTCATTACTGCTTTAGTATTTCTTATATAAAAAGCAACCATTAACAATAATTAACCAATGATCACTTTGCATGGGGGTACTCCTTTTTCGCCTCCTATACCGCCAAGATTTTGTGGAAACATGTACTTTGTTCTAAAAATTGTCCATATAAAATTTAGTGACCCTTACTAATCCGTGAAAAGAAGTGTTTGGCCGCACTGTACTTCATAATCAGCAGTTAAAAACACATAAGGTTCAACTATTTTTATTTGCGGTTATTTAAAAAAAATTAAATTTTGGTACCCTGTGTTATTAGAAAGCTGCATAACTGTTCGATGAAGCCAATAGACTTGAACACAAGTCCAATACATGCATATAAAGGACATAAAATTGCAAAAATCTGAACGAAGAAACATTTTAGAGCCTAGATGACGTTTTAAAAATTATAATCTTTCACTAGTTTATTTTAGACACAATCATTTGATCAAACCCATGTAATCTAAATAGGTTTGATTCATCAGTTTATGTCACAAATGACCCAAGTCTAGACAATAGTAATAAAAGTACCTAAACATCGCAATTTTCCCAGTTTTCTACCATTTATTAACCTTTATATCGATATATATCGATTTAAAAAACATCTGTCCTATAAAACATGCGTCCCAAAGAAACTTTTTGGAAAAAAAAAATGGAATTTTTTTTTAAATATTTTTCTTAAAAAATGTCCAATTTTTTTAATTTGTGCAATTTTTTAATTTTTTTTTTTTACAATCTTTTTTTTTCAAGTTTTACGCACCAGGTCCCCCGCTTGCTACATTTTTGAACTAGCACAGTCTTATCACCTGTAATTTGGCTTAAAGAACGATACGAACTTTAGCCTAATCAAATCATAAATATAGAAACAAATAAAGCTCTAACAATAATAATTAAACTAAATCAATTTTCTATATTTATGATTTGATCAGGTTAAAGTTTGTATCGCTTTGTAAGCCAAATTACATGTGATAATTATTAATGAACAAATAACATCCAAGTTAGTTTTAAATATCCTGACAAACAGGTAGTAGAACGGAACAACTAGCTGTTTTCGAAGGCCACTACACCTTCATCATCGGCGTTCTTTGTGTTTGGTCCACTATGTGTGGTGTCAGTTGATGTAGATTTCTACTTAGCCTGATACAATCATAAATATAGAAACAAATGAAGTTCGGACAATAATAATTACAATTAACTAAATCAATTTTCTTTCCAAGCAATGCAATTAAGTAATAAGTAAGTAGTATGTTTAAAAAAAGTGCGATATAATATATTGTTTCTAAAACGCCTGTTCATACAGCACTCGTATACAAGTGCATACATAAGTATAAAGAAAAATACATGTACATAGTATATAAATTTTGAAATAACTTAAAAATATTTTCAATTCAAGTTACACACACGTACAATTTATTTTCAAAGTTGATGAATCCGCGCCATTCATGCACAATTGTTGCGATGTTGTGATATTGCGTTTACTCCACAGCACACACATGCACCAACTCACTCTCAGTGAAATTAATCAAAAGAGTGTAAAAGAAGTAAGTAAGATATTCGAGTATATAGAGAGAGGGTAGTTAAATTGTTGATTGTTCACTTTTCATAGTGAAACAATACACTTTTAAGTTTAACGCACACTTATTCAAACACTTTTTTATTACACTTTTTTTTATAGCCATAAGCTGGAGTTTTAAATTACAAACTCACAAATGAATTTCACATGGCTTATACACTAACACTAACACTAACACTCATGCACTATTTACTCTTTACGTACACTTGTTGGTGTTAATTTTTCTTTTGTTTCTATCTTCTTTTTGAAGTATTTTTGTACATGTTACTTAAAACCGCCGGTTTTGTTTGTTATACGTCGTAGCTTTTTTTATTTTAGATACTTTTTTTATTTTAACTTTGAACACTTCAGGGCGCGTTGTCTTACCATTTGTTCGAAGAAAGACGTTGTTATCACTAGCACGGTTCGTTGTAAACTGATGGTCTGAGATATTGCCGACTAAAATGGGAGTTGATACTGCGCAACACTTAAAGACGTGGTAAATTAGACTGTATGAAAAACAAGAAAGTGTGGTGAAATTCTTTTAAAGTTTTTCTCTCTCTTTATTAACTTTATTTTTAGTGTCTTCAAAGTTTTAGCTTTTTTAGATGACTTTTAATTTAAGACAAATGAGCTTTTTTCCAATGGTCATGATTGTTGTGGCATTTGTTGATGTAATTTGCATATTTTTATTTTTGTAAAAATATTTCTGCTTGTCGTTGATTATGAAAAAGATTGATTGGAAGAAATTCCATTTTTTTGTATGTGAGTAAGTATTTATTATTTTTGTGTGCCATTAAACGAAAGACTGAAGACACAAACTTATTTTTCTCATTCAAGTTTGAGAAGAAATCAAATGACTGCAATCAAAAGACTGAAGAAACGAACTTGATAATTAGTTTCAGTTGAATATAAAAATAAATTATATGGTGCAAATAACATACAACGTCGCGGTTGTTTTTTTTAGCAAGAATAAAGCTAATGTAAATATAAAAAAATAATTTAATAACATCTTTATATTGAGTTGTAACTCAATTTTAAGATTTAATTAATAGAAACATTTCAAAACAAATGCATAAAAATATTTTACAGGCTTTACGCGAATGATGGCATTTTTTTGTTTTTATGATCAAGCTTGGGTGATTATAAATTTGCTTACTTGCTTATGTGATGCATCACATATTTTTATGGTTAATAGAGGGCACGTCAATAACTCAATGACTACTTGAATAAAACACAGGTTTTTGGATCAAATTTAATTTAATTTTTCAATGTTGGCTATTTTGGTATTTTCCAACGCTCCTCCAATATATTTTATCCTTAAACAAATAATATTATTTGTCGGGGTAATCAAAATATGTACAACTTGTTTATCACATGATTTCATCGTTGTAGTCAAATATATTTCTGCCTTGCTATTTCTTTAGGTTGAAGAACAATTAATACTCACTTAGGGCTAAGCCGGGAGACCAAAACGGATGAAACTTTTTTGTAGCCTGAATCATGAATTTTTGGCACGATTTTTGTTCTGATAGAAAATGATTTCTTTTTCTTGAATAAATGTGGTCGTTTTTTTAAATCCACATTAAATCGAACCAAAAAGTTGGCATAATATGCGCCATTGATTGCCTTCTCCTGTTTTGCATTCCAAAAAACCGGTCGCCATGACCGTACACCTGTTCCTCATTTCTGTAACAAACGTGAAAACTTTTCGAGTTGAAATAATTGTTATGTTACAAAAACAAAACCGATACAAAATTTGTCAATGCTAAGAGTTGAATTTTACAAAATAAGGCCTTTAAATTGATTATGGCTTTATTGACCGATCTCATGTTTTTTCTCATTTCCAATCACTTTCGAAAAAGTGATTTTTAGAAAATGTTTCCCGAATACCAGGAAATGTTTGAAAAAAGTTCCAAATTCTGCGGAGTTATGAAATGTCAGTAGTTAGAAACCCTAAGCACAAGTAAGTTTGTAGCATACTAAAGAAATAAACAAACAAGTGAAATCACTTCACTGGTTGGTCATGGTTGCGATTTTTCAAAAGCAAAATTAAATAAATAAATTCTTATGCACGTAAATACTCGTATTATATTTCAAACACATTCCAATCTTCTTTCTACCGTCTTCAAGCAGATGATATCTAGGTATCATTTACTATTCTCACATCACAACTTTATATATAATTATGAATGTATTTCTTACACGCAATTTTTAACTCTTTAGTCCCTATTTTGTATGGGCTTAATTTAAAAAACTGTATTGAGGTTACCTAAAACGAACGAGAATGTAATTGTGCATCACTGCAAACATAATTTTTTCAACTAAATTTCAAATTAAAAACATTTTTTAAAACACCTCGACAAGTGAGATCTTATGGCATTAAATCTATACAAAATCAACAAAAATAACACTCTGCAACAGTGAAAAATCCGCTGGTGATTTTCATGAGTAATATTAAAATAATAACTACATGCAATTTTTAATAATTTTAGGGTGGCAACAGCAAGTCTTGGGGGGGGGGCAATGCATCCCCCAGAATGCCCTTTCTACGCGTAATCTTTTAATGTTGTATTTCTAAAGAATAAATAAAAATACATATTTTGTCACTACAAAGAAAGATTATATATAAATCTAATGACATCAAATCTTTTATGTAGGTACACACAAGCAAAGTTAACAGCACCGATACATCTATGGAAAGACATTCATGCATACGATTGTAAAAAGAAAATTAAGAAAACAAAAGTCTTATTATTATACATTTTAGTGTTTTATACTAGATACTTTTTACATCTTAGTTATGATTGAATAGAAAATGAAATTTATTGAAAGTTTTTTGTACACTTTATATGTATTATACTTCATGCACACATTAGTATGTATGTATAACGCATACATATTTATATTTACATATGTACCCAGCGAACATTTTTGCGGAATTCGCTGAGAATTCTATCAGCAACTCTACAATTTGTCAAGTCGGTCAGAAATTGTATCGAAGATTATGTAATTATGTGGTTGGCAAGAAAGTGTACCACTTTGTCTGTGAAAATTTGGTGAAACTTTTCCAATATAGCGGACAAATGCTCAGAACTAATTTCCGAAAATGTGCAGACTATGCTGTTAATAGCAGTGTTTAGAAAACTGTAATGATTTTCATTTCATTTAATTTTGCTTCTGCTTTCGCTTTTGAAAAATACAACAGTTTCAGCCAAAGCAAAACCACAAAACGATTTATGACAAATTGCGCAGTACTTTCAGCAGTCGACGATTTTAAAAGTTTTAATTTGATTTGTTTTTGCTTTTGGTTAGTATTGCAAGTAAAAGCAGAAGCAGTCTATATGATCACAGTCGAAGAAGCAAAAACTCTTGCTTTTAGAAGTTTTAAGCAATCGCAGTAAAATGGTTTTTGTTTTTGCCTCTTGTCTGATGTGCAAAAACAACAATAAAAGCATGACAAACACCACAAAATAGTTGAGTGAACCTGCAGAAAGCTTCCTTGGTATTTACAAAAGCATACAGACTGTTTATGCTTTTACTACCGAAACTAACCAAAAGCAACAGCAAATCAAATTCAAACTTTTGAAATCGTCGACTGTTGAAAGTACTGCGCAATTTTTCATACATCGTTTGCTGCTTCTGCTTCGACTGCGACTGTTGCTGGTTTTCACAAGCACAAGCAAAAGCATTGGTTAATTTTAAACAGTTGGAAAAAGCCAATACGGCGAAAAGTAAAAATTTTACGACTTTTGCTACTTCGACTTAAGTTTTTTAGGGCCAGTCCCACGATGTCACCAACGTTCGACTCGTCGCACAGTTACATTGCAAACAACAACAAAATTTTAAAATTTGTTTTTGTTTTGAATGTAAGTGTGCGATGAGTCAAACGTTGGTGACATCGTGGGACAGGCCCTTAAACACTGGTTAATAGGGATGAAACGATACGATCCATATATACATACATACATGTGTTTGTGTTGTGTATATTTACTTTTATTTTCACTAGTTGAAATCATACCGAGCCCTATTTTGGATTTAATCCTGAGCGACATGTAGTACAAAACAAACTTTTTTATTGAAATTATGGGCCTGCCCATAGTTCAGAATTATCGGAATGCAAAATTGTTGATAACTTTTAAAATACAGGCTGCAAAATTTTATCATAACCGACAATTTATGTATGTATGTAAAACATCCCAGCAAAAAAAGAACTTCCAAGGAAGTCAATAAGATCCTGAACTTGTGATCCGGTAGTAGTGCAAGTATTTGCAAAAACTCCTAAAAAGTCAAAAATACTCACATATTGATATTTTGGAAGTAGAGAAAAAGTAGTTCCTGAATAACTACTTAAATTTTTTTTCACTGGGATATTATAAAAACCTTCTCCTGAAAATTTTAATTTTTGTCGCTTATAATCATAATCGAAAATAGGGCTCGATATAACGAATTTGATCGATACAAGAATAAAATATCGATGCTTTTTATTCTATACTGAGTAGGTATCGATACTTTTGAGCCGATACTGTATAACGTAAAAGTATCGATATCCTAATGGCAATACAAATGAAGGGTTGTAATGACATCATAAGCCACGCGAATTGAAAAACTGGGTTTATGTGTCTTTCCTATTGAGTATAACCAACCCCATGTCCCCTGAAAAGATTTAAACTATTTTCCATTTAGTTTCATATTTAGGCGATAATAAACTTTTTACATTTGAATGTGCTTAATGAATTTTTTTCGTAATAAGTAATGCTATGTTTCCACTACGAGTTGAATCACATGCTTCGCTTCCTCAATCCTGTTTATGAATCATGCTGTTTACAGGACGCATTCGTGCTACGTTTGGCATTTTTTTATGGATATTCACACATACAGACGTTTTTATTTGTTCACATATACACACACATATATATATACCTATTTTGTTTTGATAGCTATTTTGGATAAATTGGCGATAAACTGCGATAAAAGTGAGAGAATATACCAATTTTACTTGCTTCGCAAGTAGATTCGCTATCATAATTTTGTATGGCGAAGCAAGTTGCTTCGCTCGTGATTGGGGTGTGAAGCATGAATAGAGAGCGAAGCACATATCGTGGAAACATACTATAAGGCGAATTGACATCAGGTGAACTGCATTCAGGAAATGGTGATCAGCAGTTTAATATGTCTTATGTCAAATCAAGCAAAACGTGCAGAAATTTTCTGACAGCAGGAAATTTTGCACTTAGAAATATATATATGTATATGCCTTTTATGCAGAGTTGTAAATCGAGACCAGTTGACATGAATTCGCCTTCATCATAAGCCACACCAATTTTTCACAGCTTAATTCAAAATTTTTAATTTTGAAGAAGTTACGTATGAAAGTCATGATTTTTTTTTTCATTCACGCATGAATGTGTGGGTATACAAAGACGTTTTATGAAGGAATCATGCAAAAGTCTGAAAACTCCACGATATGCATACATATTATTTTTATTTTATTTTGGTGGCTCATGATAAATCGATCACAAAATTGAGAGACTGTTAAATGTGCTGAGGTTTTCTGGATATTGTTTACATTCTTTTGGAAGCTTTGGGTTACGTATATAAAGGGCCATACACCTGTTAAGAGTAGATAGAGTCAGTCTAGTCGAGTTGATTATGGTGTAGAGAGCAGCGTAGTTAACATCGTGGTATTGTAGCAGTGAATTATTTAACATTGTGTGCTTAAAAAATCTTAATATCAGGGTGGAGTAAATGAAGTGTTTTTTTTTATTTTATTATTAATCTTCGAACTTACAACAGCAACGTTTTTAAAATAATACTTTAAAAATTTATTTCCAACGAAGTGCAAACAAGTAGCGATATGTTTTAAAGAGAATGAGCAGAAATAGCTAATGAAATATTTCGACCTTTCTGATTAATATCGAAAGGAAATTAAATTTCCACCCAACAGTGTGCAGACTCATCTGATATTAATCAGATATTTTGTAAAATCTGCAGCAATGGTGTAGAAAAAAGTATTGAGTATCTACTAAATACGATATTTTAGATAATTTAGACAAATCTGCTGGTTGTCTGCTGAAGTTAATGTTCACGGGTAAAGGCATACAAATGTACTTATGCATATGCATACAGATACCTACATACATAATCGCAAATACGCGCATAGAAATATACATACATATCGTCATTGAAACTGAAAACCTCCCGAAATAACAAAAAATATGGGAAATATTTTTTTAATTATTAACTATTAACTGTCGTATTCAGAAAAAATAATTTTGGTTTACAACACAAATTTTGTGTGGGAATTAGATTTGTAAACGTTTTGTAATTATTAAAAAATTATTTTTTTCTAGAGCCTTAAGTCTTGTTTCTTTACAAAAAAAAATTCTTCCCTTTTCATGCCAAATTTTCAAAATTTTTATTAAGTCTGTTTGCATTTTCGGTAACGATATATTGATTGTACGTGATTTGATTGAATGACTTTAGATCAATTGTATTGTTGTTACTTCTGCTATTTATTTAATCAATGGGGAAAATTCAATGGCAGTTAAAGAAGTTTGTGAAAAAGTCACACTGAAATATCAATTTTCAATACGAATGGGAAATTTAAGATTCGTGGTAAGTTTCGCCACAATGTAAGTGGCTGTAATATGTATGTATTTATAAGTAAGACCTTAGAGCTATTTATACTACTGCAGTTACCTTTGTGTGTTTTTAATCGTTTTTTATTTACAACACTTTCTGTAGCGGCCAATATAAAAAATGATTGAAATCGCAGAATTCAAATTTAAAATTAAAAAGTTTAAACGCTAGACGTGTAAGCACAATCCATTATGCAAGGCTATAGTTTTGTCCTTAAAGTTTTAACCATCTGTTTCATGTAGTTCGGCTTAATATATTTTAATCTATTATTAATTTCTCATTGACCGCTTCCTACGAAACTTTATATGACAGTTTTATGGCCAAAGAAAAATTCTGAGTCTAAAAACGTGGGTGGGCTACTTCCATAAAAATTTTAAATTACAAATTGCGCTAGAGAGAGATCTGAAAGTTGGTACTAGAGATGGTGCGTATCAAACTTATTCAACACAAGACGAACCGAACACGAATACCAAGATATCCAACATGTACGAAACACGACACGATACAACAATCACGAAATCAAATTGGATAGCAAAAAATATATTTTTTTTTTATATATTCGAATAGATACATTTTTTGCTTAATTTCAAAACTTTAAGCTTAAGAGACCCATACACTATCAACAAATTTGTTTTGGTTCTGCGTGTTTGGCGATATAAAATATTAAATTTGTTCTTAACTGAAAATTTATTCACACATATTTGACATCCAAATTCATTTCGTGTTTTTTCCTGTAAATTTTGCTCAACACCACGTACGAAATAAAATTGTTTGTCACTAACACTTCCGTGTTGAGTCGTGCGTGTTCGTGTCATGAAAAAAACATAACACGCGCTCATCTCTAGTTTGTACACAAGTAGGCTTAGGTGAACTTGTAACTGCAACATTTCTATATCGGGGCTTAGTGGAAACAATCTTCAAGCTCAGAATTATAAATTGAAATTAACGCGTTTCAATAAGCACGATTCTACTGAAACTTTGCATGCACATGCCAATTATGCAAGGATGTGGTTAAGGGTTTTCCAAAGTGTTCCTGGTCAGTCCTATATAATTGTAAGCTTATCTCCTTCGCTTAAGTCGACTTTATTCTATTAATCTATTTATGTGGGGCTCTTGTAATGACAAAGTAATATATATATTTTAGTAGTAGTATTTTTTTTATCTACATCGGTTCAGTAGACTTTAGTCTATACTAAGTAGTGCACTTTTCAAGGAGGTCTAGGCTAAAACCATCTATCTCAAGTCCATTACTTTATGTACCTCTGCTTTTTCCAACTGACACATTCATCACGAATAGAAATGCAACAAACTAGAAACTTGAAATTAAAGTAGTTTTGTTAAAAAAAAACTTTTAAAAAAAATACTCAGGGCCTCACAAAAACATTAATGTGAAAAAAGGTCAAGTTCCTGTCAAAAATTTCGACAAAGTTCTTGTTTGATAATATACATATCACTACAATCTGCTATGGATTTCTTTTTACCATCGTCAGGATGTCATCTGACTTCTAGACAACCTGCTAACTTAGAAATATTCTAGTAATTTTGCTAGTAGCTTTTAGATAATTAACACGTAATCTCCTTCAGTACATCTACTCATAAATAAAGCTTTAAAGTATTTCTTTTAATTCATTTGTAAATTATGAATATACTATTCTATAGGTCAAACTCTGTTTTCTGGCAAGAGGTTGCAAACGCTCCATTTTCTTTATTTTCGTGCTCTTTCTAAAACCAAATTTTTCAAGTTAATACGTAAAAAAATAACTTTTTTATTTTAAATTTTATTTGATTAATGTTATTTAATTCATGATATCCAGTCGAAATTTACGTGTGCACATTAGCAAAATTATAATACGTATAACATGGAATAATTCAAGGGTCGGCTATGGATGGCAATCGAACTTTAGTTGCGTTGCCAGTTGACAGTGCCACTGAAATTAAAATTAGTATTATGTATGGCAACTTTCTCTAGTTGCCTAAAAAAATATCGAAAATAATACAATAATTGAAATTTATTTGCTGGTGGTTAAGCATGTCTATATACGCATTTCATTGGCGCTTCCACCAAATCATCAATAGACTTCAACCACAACTTTTTTACACACACAATTTTTTTTCACAGACCTTTTATCTTATAAAAATATGATTACACAAAACATTGACAACTGAAAATAATCAACCTTATTCCAGTTGTCGATATCGACGTCACTTTAATACAATACCAAAAAATTGAGGGTTGTTTACTCGCTCTCGAGAACAACTTTGTGCTACTGACAATCTATTTCCATTCCCTAAGATCTAGAAAATAGCATACTCGTAAACCTGTTAACAGGGGCCAAATAACGGCACTCGTTATCGAACGAAATTACTAAATATTTCAATACAGTTTATATGGAAATTTGCCCCTGGTGGCAAATTACGGCATTCGATACGATTCGAAATTTAAATATATTTCCATATAAACCCTATTGAAATATTTCGTAATTTCGTTCGATAACGAGTGCCGTAATTTGCCACCAGGAGTCAGTTGTTTTCGACAACGGGTACACAAGCCCCAAATTGTTGGTATTGTGTTAAAGTGGCGTCGATGTCGACAACTGGAATAAGGGTGAATGTAAAGAAAGCTTCAAAATATAAAAAGTAGTGTTTTTTTTAAAGGAAAAATTACTTATCATAAAGATGAATGGATGGATGTTCAATGGAATTATTTTTCGATGAAGAGACGGAAGTGCAAAATGTAGCATCTATTGAAAGGCTCTTAAGGAACAATTCAAATCCTTTAGAATTGCCACCTCTACTGTAAGTAAATGTTGTTATTGTTTAAAATAATGTTTAACTAACATTTTATTTCGGAGGTTTAAAACATATTTTCGCCTTCTCAAACGAGTAGTTTTTGTTTTTTAATTTTACTACATTTTCTTTTGCTTTAAAACTATGCAGTAAGTGCTGATTCACACAAGTCAGGTCTGACTCGTCAAGTCTTGAGTTTTTAGGAGAGCGAGGAAAAGAGAATGAAAAGGGGTACAGACTTGACTGTACCGGTCAAGTTTCTTTTTTCGTTTCGTTTTGTCATTCGTAATACTCTACGACAACGCAAATTTATGAAACTTGATGAAACAAACTTGACTGTGTGTACTCACTCGTATGAACGCAAATGCAGGTTCAAAAGCAAATTTAACAAAAACTGATCAGGTCAATTGATGTGTGTGAACCAGGACTAACTAAAAATTTGCCATTTTTCAACTAAACTCACCAGGGGGTTTACTTTGTTAATAACATACAAATTCGAAAGCATTTTCTTTCGTTTCGAAGTAAAGAGTAGACCCCCAGCTGTTAGTTGTGAATCGCTATACGCAATAAAATTTTTGCAACTGGCAACGCAACCAAAGTTCGGTTGCCATCCATAATGGAACCATAAAATTGGTATTTCTCATAAAATCACACTGTGGACGTCAATATAAAGTAAACACTAAATTTTGTATTGCCATTTTTCTTATATTTAAATAAGCCAATGTAAAGAAAAATAATTTTGCTGTTTTACTACTAACGTGATCTTATATTAAAATTAAAAATATTTTATTTCATTTTTTAACAAACACTATTCGATATTCAAAGTAAAAAAGTCAATTTTGCTGTACGTTTTAACTTAACTTTTGACTTAATAAATATTTTGTTCAACACCATTGATCTTTAGTCCGTCCCACCCGTAATGCCTTATTCGAGCAAGCCTCTAAAGAAACTTTTTTTTTAAATAAACACAACCCGCGAAGCGATTAGCTTGTCTGCAGAAAACATCCAGGGTCTATGGCGGGAATCGAACCCACGGCCTCTGGAGAATAGCACCGCTACCAATCAGCCACAGGGGCACTCCAGATGTATTTCCCAACAATTTTCAATTCTGACTTGAATTCTGCAGCATTCATATTGTCTGGGATATATAATAAAATTTAAATAAATAAAAGTTAAACTACACACATTTTAAGGAAAATTTAATTTTATTAACTCTATATATATTTTGAATGATTCTAAAAATATGGCGTAGTAAAAATTAAGATCCCAAATTTACATTATTAATAAGTGTGCAACCACATGGAAATTTTCGAACGTGTGACAGTTGGTGTTTAAATTTTTAAATTCCGAAAAAAAATTTAAAAATTTTTGTTTTCAAAAAACTTCATACGATTGCGAAATATTTAGACAATTTATGAAGAAAATTATTGACAAAGATTTGTCTGTCCGAAAAAGTGGAAATATGTAAGTTTTTAATTTTAATAGAATTGAGGATACGAAATTAAAATTCATGGTATTCATGATACGGCTGATTATCTAGTGCGGTAACAGATCATTCCTATCAAGTCAAAAGCATAAAAGAGGAACTAGCTGATCATTTTGGATACAATGTTTTCTCTACTGAATAGAAACTGTACTCGTCACACCGCTTGACATTGGACTAAAAAATTCAATCATAAATTTGAATGAACTTCGAACTTCTACGAATCTTGATTATCTTTGCATGTCCCTTGGCCATATCCAAATTAATTTACTGAATATTAGAACGGAAAATAAAGTGAAAAGCAACGATAAAAAAATAAAAAATAAATATTTTTGCATTGAATGTTGAAAAGCGTTTACTTTATTTTCACGAGTAATATTTATTACAATAAGAAGTACGAATATTTCAATAAGAAGTAAAATATTTCTTAATTAATGTTTTTAATTTATTTATAATATTAAATCGAATGATAGGAAAATCGCAAAATAACTTTTTATTGAGCATCATTTCTGTAAATACAATAATATTTACAACAAAAAGTTTTTTCATGTTTACTTTATATTGACACTCACAGAAATACATACATAGATATGTATATCAATACATATACATATGTATATGTATGTACATATATGAAAGTGTTCATTTCCAAACAAATAATTATGTATGATTTTCATTTCCTATCCTTGGTGCAATTCCAGTACCAGCAACTGCAGTTTAGTGCAAGTAAATGATATAATATCGGCAACATGTTGTTGAATGTTGCAAATAAATGTATCTCAACTTTTTCAAAAATTAAAACGAAGGAAAAAGAAACATTTTTCAAATGTATAAATTATATAAGTAAATACTTATGTGAACTATGAAATAATGATAATAATGATGATAATGAAAATTAATATTTGGGCAATTCCGAATAGCGAGGAGGTGTAGACCACAATACACTCGAGTTTCGCTTTAGGTGACGTGCATCAATGTTGGGGAAAATTATTTTAAGATCCGGAGTCATAGGTTGTACAGAGAAGAAACTATCGATGTACGCTGCTGGCGTGTATTCCTGTTTTAACATCACTGGACCCCGGACATGTCCTTTTTGGTAGCGAAAAAATAAAATAAATGGTTGGTGTTTATATTTATACATATATTTATATGTATGTAGTCGTACATATGTATGAATTTATGATGAATAAGAAATACTTACTTCGACTCCATGACGGTGGCGGTGGACGTTTGTAAGACACTTTATCTTCATCATCAGTTGAATCATCTTCGTGTAACATTTCAAATGTATATTTTAATGTTGTTTTTGGTGGTGGAGGCATCATTTTTTGTTTAGCCAGCAGTTGTTGCTGTTTCATTTGCAACAGCATCTCGCGTTCTTTGGCTGCCTTTATTTTGGCAGCTTCATCTTCTTGCTGTTGGCGCAGTTTTCGTTGAATTTCTTCCAACTCCCGTTTCTTTTGCTCCTGTTCTTGTTGCTTCTTCAATAAACGTTTGTCCTCGCGCTCCTTGGCCAATTTGGCCATACGTTCGGCCCTTTCGCGTTCTTTGGCTTCGCGCAGTTGGGCGGCTTGCAAATGTTTTTGTTCTCGTTGCTTTCGGCGTTCTTCTGCAAGGTTGTGAAGGCCTTTGCGGAAATCATCTGCACTGTTTTCACGCTGCAAAGTTTTTGTTGATGCATTTGAATTGCTACGCTGTAAGGCACTAACAGCTTTTGAGACCGGCAAAGCCTTTGAAGCACTCGTCGGTCCCTTTTTAGCGTTAGCACTACTAATAGTCCCTATATTGGAACTTTGTGTTGGTGTAAGGAAACGCCCCAAAGCGGGTGCAGCAAGCTTGCCAATAATTGGTGTCGTTGTAGACTAATGTCATTGATATAAATATTTATGTTGCAACGGATATTTGAATATTTCGCATTACTTACCGTTGGTGTTAAATTTTCCTTTTTGTTGCGCAAAGTTCGCTTAGATTGCTCAGTTGCAGCTGCTGCAGCATTTTCAAATGCCTCCACACGCATTTTTACTGGACTCTGAACCAAAGGACTGAAATAATA
Source organism: Nowickia ferox (assembly GCA_936439885.1). Taxonomy (NCBI): domain Eukaryota; kingdom Metazoa; phylum Arthropoda; class Insecta; order Diptera; family Tachinidae; genus Nowickia; species Nowickia ferox. Next base: position 85,658,167 of record OW387027.1, on the reverse strand, counting down.
CACATAAAATCAATTAAGGAAGATTGGAAATCGAACATTATATACTCACTTGAATAATTCATTGGTACGTGTTGGCATTTTATAAGCAGTTTTCGTTGTGCTAGAAGTTTTTGTGGCTCCTTTGGCTTTGGTATGAGCAGTAGAGGCTTTTGCTTTTGTGTCTTCTGGTTTCTCTTGCTCATCCTCAGTCATAAGACTATCATCATTAGGGATTGAGGAATCCTTGGCAGTTTGAAAGGAACGCTGGCCAACACCATCATCTTTATCTTTATCTGTTTTCGAGACTTGCTGGACATCGAATGTAGCATCAGCTAAAGCTGCAGATCTGGAATCTTTTTTCATAGTAACTGTTGCATTTGGATTTGAATCCACAACGAATGTCGTTTGACCCGGAGCCACTTGAAATGTTGTCTGTGCTGGGTTAGAACAAAATGTCGCATCTCCCGGTGCAGGACCCAAATTCATAGTAGCATCTGCGTTCTTTGCAATAGTAACAGTCTCATTGACAATAGCCCCTGTCTCAGCAGCACTATTAGCTTCCTTTGAATTACGAGACGGTGGAGTTTCAACGGCATCTTCATATATTGTTGGTTTTCGTTTATTCTCTTTAGATGGTGAAGTTGCATTGTCATCCGTTTTACTTAAGGTGCCATGACGTGTTCGAGAAGAAATTGGTAATGGCATACGATCTAAATCACTAAAACGTTCCAATTTAATGGGTTTGTGTGCTTCTTTTTTATTACGTGTTTTCTTGGCTGGTGCCGCCGCAGTGGTTATATTTACGGTTGATGATAAAATACTGTTGGTCAGGGATATTTCTCCCACAGTTGTAGTTTCATTTTTAACCAAGGGCATTGGGGGCGGTAATGCCATTGGTGCTTTAAAGACAACATCATCTGAAGGAGTGTCTGAAGAGTTTTCTGCTTTATCTAAACTAACTTTTTCACGTTTGATTTTAATGCGAATTCCACGAACCCCATTATCAGTAATTTCTCCACTTTTCTCTGTAATTTTAAGAAGCTAAACTTAATTTCTTTCAAATCTTTTCCATTTATAATTAGCAGGCAACAGTTTTAAACACAACTTTTATTGTGAGAGTTCAGATTGTACAGAACTTTTAAGGAAAACAAAAAAAATATATATATATATGTACTCGTATGTACGGGGAAATACAAGTTATGATAAGAAAATATAAACATATGTATGTAAATAACCAAACTCATAAAAATTGTTTATACATAAAGAAATATTATATTTTCTGTAATTACATATTTGCAACTAAATAGGAAAAAAACTGCAAACTTAAATTTCTATAACTTGTTGTTGTTAATTTTTTTTTAACTTATCGGTTTTAATTATAGCTTATTTTGGAATTGACATTTGAAATTAAGTCCCTAACAGTTTATATGTAAAACCAAATTTATTTATTTATTCATATTATGCTGGGAAAAATTTAATTACACATGTACATATATACATATATACTACATACACCGGCTTGGTATTAAAATTAATCCAAATTTTTTTACTGTGTACAGGAATCGGAGCTCGAATTAAAATTAAAAATGTTGTAAGTTTTAAATTTTTTTAATTCTTTTATTTAAAAACTATGGGAAATCGTAAAAACATTTAAAATCTTGTAATAAACTGGGAAACCGCAAATATGCAATTGCATATTTTTTCTTGCGTGACATTTTAATGCGGGAATAAGATATTTATCCGTTTCAGAACATTTTATAAATTTTTGGAATTGATTTGTTAGTGCATACATATATGTATATCGTTGTTGTTGTGACCATTTTCGTGATATTTTAGTGGCCACCGTTATATGAAGGAGAGCATTATTTTGAGGTAATAAAAGTTAAATAAATTTTATCGTACGTTTTTATATATAAAGGTATACATCCTGTTGCCAAAAGTCAGGCAGGCGACTGGTCTAGAAAATATTTAGTCAGTGTTCAGACGAAGATAGTCTTATTTTTAAGTTTGCTAGTTTATAGTCGAGAGAAGCGAGGGGAAAAGAAACGAGTACTCAGCTTCATGTACTGTCGTTACGTTTTGCTTTCTCATTTGTAATGTTAAAAAAAGCATACATGCATACACAAAACTATGCATAAAAAATATGTGCTTAAAAATAAGACTCGCATTGTGTGAACGCCGAAGATAATTCAAAGAAGAATAAGTAAGAATCTTAAAAATAAGACTATCTTCGTTTGAACACTGACTTATGAGAATCTCTCAAGACAATGAGTGGTTTTCATGTAAATTTATAACTCAAGTCGATCGTTTGTGTTGTGGAAACTAGGGAAATTACAAAGGTTTAAGGTTTTATTCATAAAAAATACAAATGAATTGATATCCTCCTTTTGTTCCCTGTCGGTTAAAATTAGTATCAATTTACCAAACATTTAGGGGCATTATTAGACTTATAGTTAGTTAAAAGTTGGATTCTGTCGGACGTATTACAAAAGTTCATTATTAAAAATTTAATTCAACTTACCAGGTAGGATAAACTTACCTTTAACTTACCGCTAAAGAAGAATTGTACTAATGAAACTTTTAATACGTCCCATAAAATCATACTTTTAGCTAACTTTAACGGCCTGTCTCACAATGTCACTCGAAATCGTTCGATCGACAATTTGTATTCCAAACAACTATAATACTAGAAAATTTGTTGTTGTTTTCAATATAAGTATTCGATCGATCAATTTCTAGTGACATATCATGGGACAGGCCGTACGTTTTAATAATGACCCTTAACAAACAAACTTTTTGGAACCAAATTTGTTTTGTGAAGCAAAATTTTTAAAATTTTTATGAGTACGACAATTTAAATCGAGAGAAATGTATTCGTGTATGTGTATTCATTTTTATGAGAAGCCGATTGCAGTTCGGCACACTGGTACCACTTTGGCCAGCTAGTCAGCATTTTCATCCCTGATAACAAAAATAAATTTTTAAGCAATAGGGTTAGTATTCAGAAGTATCGCTTTTTTAACCAAGCATGTACAGTTGGGCGTGATACTCTCGATGATATTGTTTCGAATCTATTCCAATTAATATTTTTTTAAGCTCAAACAGATCAGTTGTCAAACAGATCAGTTTAAAACTTAGATAAGTAAATTGCATTTTGGTCTTCAGCAATAGCAGTACGATTTATTTTGTTCAACTCATATTGTATACCCTTTTGGTATGGAGTAGTTATTTAGTATGTGAATATTTTTATCACAACACCGTCAATGCGAAAAAACATTAGTAAGAAATAAGACACGTTATACTCACTTCCCTCCTTGGTAGTTCGTGCATCTGTAACCATCTGCACATCCTCAGTATCAGAACAAACTGATACAATAGATAATTGTTTCCCTGGTACAACGCATACCGAGTCATCGGATTTTGTGCTAGATAATGACGTCTTTACACTAGACCCTTTAGATTCTGCTAAGACTGAATTTTCCGACGAAATCGATTTTGTAATGGATTCATGCATTTGTGATGCACGTTGCTCATGTTCCAATTTGACCTTGACTTCATCAGTTGGGCGACGCATTTTGCTGTTTAACGGTGGTTCCTTAAGATTCTTTTCAGACCTAAGTTTGGCAGCCCTTTGAGGGCGCTTGCTCATTGGCTCATCAGTGGTGGTGGCAACTACAGGAGCTGGGGGTGGAGGCATTAGATTTGTTGCTTCAGATTTTCTGATATTCTCTTGTGCATTTTCTCTATTTTCTTTGTTAGTGGAGGCAGTGATACTACACTGCATTCTTGGCGCAGCCACAGGAGCTGGAGTTTCTTTTGCATCATCACCTTCTTTTAAAGCTTCGGCTGCATTTAACAACTCAGCGTTTGACCGCTTGCTTTTTGGAGTGGGCTTTTTGTCATTTTTATCATCAGCTGCTATATCCAATTTATCCAATTTATCTGTAATTTATAATATTCAATATCTGATTTTATTATTTGTTGTTACCAAGTACCTTCCACTTCATTAACTTCATTTAGTGAAGACAGACGCTTGACACGCTTTTTAGTCTGCTGTGGTGACGCTGCCGCTAAATCTTTCCCCTTTTCTTTATTGGCTACTATAGCTGCTTGACCCCATAGTATTACACGAAGCTTCAATAAGAAATCCTGGAGTATGCATAATAAATGTGGTGCTGTACTGTTAAACACTTATGTATGTATACTTATTTTAAAAGATTCATCCTTACCTCTGTCATTTGTTCCAACTCTAGCGGATAAGTTTCGGACAATTCTAATAATTTATTTAGATCATCCATCGCTATTGCTGATATATAAAATAAGGAAAGATATATTATCTCAAAACGAATATTATTAGGCAAAATTCCAATAAAACAAAACAAATGCTGAAAGTTTAAACCAAATGGCGTCCAATCGGTGGATTTTGAAATAATTTAACCGCCATGTTGAATTGTGGACTTCATTTATGACAGGCCTGCTTAAATATGATACTTTTACAGAGTTGCATTACTAAGTACTATAGGAAAATTATGAAAAGCATAGCACCTGATGATTTTATATCATAACAAGCAACATTACGTCTACAACTGCGATTAATTCTGACATAAAATCTGAGAGAACGGCTATTAATGTGGTGTTGTAGCTGGGTAAAACTTTATGTCAACATAAAACCATTATCTTTGCCTCTCTCACAAAAAAGTTGTGATGTTATGCCAGCTTAATTATGCACGTGTGTAAATTTTCATCGACGTTATTTATGTTAGTGTTAATGTTACTTATATCACCTTTGGTGCCGGCGGGGCAAGGCAGTATTTACCTTACCCTACGCAATCAAGAGCCATCGACTTGAACATAACTTCTGCCTGATAAAAGTAGTTTGCTGTAGTGCAAAAGATATGGAATATTTACACAGTTTGTTCTATCTCTTTTCTTTCTATTGCGAATGGTTGCGAACGGTGAATATTATGGCGAGCATTTATTCTCAGCCATATGTACGAAAGTCGATGTTAGAGCATGGACGAAAAATGGACATGAGCGGTATAAGCCATATGCTATGTCCGATATGATGCTCATACAAAATTCATGGATAATGGAGACCCCCCCAGTTAAGCTAACATGACATAAATTAAGGTGACCATATTTCGGAGAAAGAAAAAGATGACATCAACAAAAATAGAAAAAAATTTATTTGAATTTAATATTCAAGAAATTTATTATTCGACATATTATCATAATTATATTGTAAGTGAAATTTATTTGCTGGTGGTTAAGCGATGTCGATATGCATTTCATTGTTGCTTTAAAAAATCGTCAGTAGACTGCAACCACACATTTTGAACAGTCACAAACCTCTTATCTTATGCACAAACTTCCAAAAACTATTTCATTCGAATAAAAATTATTTGCTGGGTTTTTTATGAGTTTCTAAGCCTACTACGCTTATTTTGAATTTAATGTCTAAATTTTTTACATACTTTATAAAAAATTACATTCCTATACATTCAATAACATAACCAAACCAAAACCAACCTTATAAAACCAAAATAAACACACAAAAATTTATATATGGAGCTTGGTTGTAGTACGAAAACGCAAATGAAAGTGAGGATACATTGTTTCATCGATAAAAACAAATATAAATCATTCTTTTAGTATTAAAGATGACAAAAGTTTACTGATAACAAAAAAGAGGACACAAATTTTATAGATGACCGCGAGTTCAAATAGATGATTGTCTTCTAAAAAACAAGACGTATTACATAAATATCAATGTTATTCATTTCATATCTATGTTTATGACTTGTGAACAAAATTTTGCATGTGATGAAAGCGATCGTGTTGAAAAAAGAAAAGCTTCAGCTGAAATATAAATTAAACTAGCCAACACAATTTCTTTTTTCTCTTGCAATACTTATGAGGTAATTGCAACTCTGCACATATGTACTTTCTATCAGCTCGAGTTTACTTCAACTATCGACTACTCAAGTACTAAAGCACTAATGACTTTAGCGCCATTAATATGACAGCGAATTTGCGTGGAAAGTAAGAAACAAGAAGAAAAACGTAAATTAAGTGAATTAATGAAAATTTTATTCCAAAGTATTTGATTTTTCAATTGAAGAATACAAACTATACAAAAAAATGCAAATTTAACAAATGATATAGAAGGCAGCAGTTGCGGCGTATATTAATATCAAAAATAAAAATTATACACAATAATTTAAGAAGAAAACTGCAAGCCAGCAGTCAATAAAAGCAGCAATTTTACGAAAAAAGAAAAACACACACATACAATGGGACTTGACTTCGATGCGTTGGAATATTGTAAAAGTGTGAAAGTAAAACAATCACAACCGCCATACGCGTGTCCTGTCCCTAAGTGTGATCGTAGTTATAAGTCAGTAATTGGTTTGCAATATCATTTACTAAACTATGATCATGATAATCCGCAGCCTTTGACACCGGTTATGACGCCAAACCGTAAGAAAGCTCGGCCGCGTGGTGGAACACATTCTACACCAAAAGGTGCAGGAGCTGGAGGTACAGGTGCATATGGTGATGATGATCAGAACGGTAGTAAAGGTAGTGGCAATAGTCGGGTCATTACAAATCCCGAATCCTTAGTATCCTATAATGATGAAGAGCAAACAGTGACGTTCAATGTTGAGGGAAAAAGTGTACGGTTAGGAGTTAATGATCCTTTGCCATTCATTGACGAAAAAGAATATGTTGAGTTGGTGGAAAGAGGTTGCATTGTGAATGCTGATGCTCCGCCCTTGGAAGAGAATGCTCCTTGGACAAAGGTAAAGGTACCGGAGGCCAGATTCCAAGAAATTCCTGATTATAATGTTCCAGATGCTCCGGTGAGACCGTTGGCCTACTATCGTTTCATAGAAAAGTCAGCTGAAGAACTGGATGGTGAAATCGAATATGATGTTGATGAAGAAGATTCAGCTTGGTTGGAGTGGATGAATGAAGAACGAGAAAAAAGTGGTCATAATGCAGTCAATATCGATACTATGGAATTGTTAATGGATCGTTTGGAGAAAGAATCTTATTTTCAAGCAGCGGCGAATGGCACAGCCACGGGTAACGAGGTTGACGATGATGCAGTTTGTTGTATTTGCATGGATGGCGAATGCCAAAATACAAATGTGATTTTATTTTGCGATATGTGTAATCTGGCCGTACATCAAGATTGTTATGGTGTTCCCTACATTCCTGAAGGACAATGGCTTTGCAGGCGTTGTCTGCAGTCCCCCAGTACACCAGTAAACTGTGTACTTTGCCCGAATTCAGGGGGAGCATTCAAACAAACTGATCGGGGCCAATGGGCACATGTGGTGTGTGCTCTATGGATACCTGAAGTTCGGTTTGCAAATACAGTTTTTTTAGAACCAATTGGTAAGTGCCGTTCATAGATCAAAAGTGGCAAGAGTTTGAAAATTTTGAATATTAAATAAATAAGTCTTGAGAAAATGTTTAATTATTCCAATAATATTGATTAAATTTTATTTACAGACTCGATTGAAACGATACCACCTGCTCGTTGGCGCTTAACATGTTATGTTTGCAAAGAAAAAGGTTTGGGTGCTTGCATTCAATGTCATCGTAACAGTTGCTATGCTGCTTTTCATGTAACATGCGCCCAGCAGGCTGGTCTATACATGACAATGGATGTGAACGAAAATGCTGCACACAATGACTCATCTGCTCATGTTCAAAAGTATGCATTCTGTCATTCACATACACCCGATCATGCAAAATCAAAACTAAATCTTAAAGATTTTGAAGATGCTCGTCATAAAATGAAGGAGGCACGCAAAGCTCTGGCGAAAAAACGTTCATCGGCTCCGGTTGTACTTATACCAACGATACCGCCTGCCCGTATACAGGAAATTGCAAGTATGGTACATATGCAAAAGAAAAAAGAATTTCTTGACCGGCTGGTGGCTTATTGGACGATGAAACGTAAATATCGCAACGGAGTGCCTCTTTTACGACGCTTGCAGTCACAAGGCAATCATCACGGAGTAATACAGCGCAACGGTATAGAAGGTAGCCCAGATACTGCGGAACTGTATCGGCAGTTAAAGTATTGGCAATGCTTGCGTCAGGACTTGGAAAGAGCCCGTTTACTATGTGAGTTAGTTAGGAAGAGAGAAAAACTTAAAGCGGCATATGTAAAAATCTGTGAACAAGTTGTTATGCTGCAAGTAAATCCACTGGAGGCAGTTCTAACCAAACTTTTAGATGCCCTAGAAGCTCGTGATACTTCAGAAATATTCAGAGAGCCTGTAAATACGAATGAAGTCTCCGATTACCTTGATATCGTTAGTCACCCAATGGATTTAGGAACTATGCGAGAAAAGCTTAAAACATACACGCATCTAGATCAATTACAAACCGATTTTGATCTTATGATACAAAACTGTTTGGCATATAATAACAAGGATACGGTGTTTTACCGTGCTGGTATACGAATGCGGGATCAAGGGACCCCATTATTTCAGCATGCTCGGGAAGCACTTGCCCGTGAAGGTCTACTGGATACGAGTCAGTCAGATTCGACCGATCATGTCGAGAAAGAAGTTGAAGATGAACTACATCAACTGTTGGCAGCAACACCATGTGAGGCTATTGTACAAAAACTTCTTATACTTGCAGACAAATCTCAGGTTTTAAAAAATCCAACGTATAGAACAAAAAAAATTAAACAGATACGTTTGGAAATATCGCGCATGCGAAAGGCCATACAAAAAGCAAGAATTCAAGCTGTAAGATGTATACAATAAATCTAAAATTGCTTTATTAATATTTCTCTCACTTAGCGTCACAATGCCAGTTTGGGTGCCAACTCGCAAACCGAAGAGGATGAAGAAATGGAAGAAAATCACAATGTTGAAGACATGGACGTTGATATGCCTACACCACCGGTTAAAGCCCATACAATCAACCTTCTACAAAAAGAAGATAAATTGGCACAATCAACACCTAAACGTAGTCGAAAAGCTGTGCGAAATCCGCCCAGATTACGCCAACAGAACACTACGCGCCAGAATCATCATAAACTCAGTGAAGACGAGGATAGTCTTCAAAATCAGGCCAATGGTAGTGACGATGATGAGGCAGGCGATGATACAATGGGCGATGAATCGAAAGGCGCTAGTAACAACATAACTCAAACACCACCTTGCAGTCCAGTTAAGAGTCTAAATAGCAGCGCTTCACCTGTAGGCGTTAACAGAAGGTGAGTGATATATGCATGCATGTTAAGTTTAAGCATTTAATAACATTTGATTCCATTAAAAAAAAAAACAATCAGGGCAATCATGAATAAAATTCGGCGTGAAATTTTTCTCTGGGAACAATTCCAACTAATAGTAAGTAATAGGGAAAACAAAAAATTCCAATTGGAAAATGGAGAAATTTCACGCGGAATTTTATTCATGATTGCCCTGAATTTGAATTTATTTTTAAATATTTAATTAAGTAGGTAGATAATTCTGTATTAACCTAACTTTATAAGTGCAACATCTGACAGTTTTCAATTGATCTAAATATGTTATTTAAAGAAATGTTCAATAGTTTAAAACTAGTAATATTTTTAGTAAAAGCTTTTTGCAGTGCGTGTCTAGTTAAAGTAGATTGTTACGACATTTTATTCTTCGTTCTTCTACACCTTAAGCGCTATTGGAAAAAATTTCAATGTTTCCATTAAAAAAGTTATGACTAGATGTAAACGTTGCGGAATATTTAAGAAACTGTATATAACAAAAACAAATATTTATGCGTTTTGTAACCATGCATTTCAAAGTAAACACACTGCGCGAAATTTGTTTGTCAAATAACTGACAAAAAAAAAAAAATTAATACATACATATACATACATACTATTTATCTGGTGGGTATTGTCCAGTACAATAACAATCTGTTTTTGAAATATTCCAAGGTTAGCAAGTTGCTGGTGGAAGATAAAAGTTAAGGGTCCTGTTCACTTGGGTCCAATACATTGATCCCTTTGTGTTTTTTATTCAAACACCTCCAAAATCTTGAGTTACTGGTAAACAACCTGTAACTTAGTACAATATCAATCGCTTTCAAATTTATAAACAGTTTTAGAAAGAAGAGACTTAGACCTCTCATCATTAGATTTCAACCCAAAGGATTTTCAAATTGGCTAAAAATCTTCGTATGTTTGAGGCTCTTAAGCTTATTATATTATGTTTGTATGTATATTGTGATTCTCAATAACGTATTAAGATTCTTACTACAAACATACGAAGATTTTTCGCCAATTTCAAAATCTTTTGGGTTGAAATCTACGGACGAGTTCCATAAGCAGGAACGAAATGCATAAAAGTAGATGTTCTTAACAAAAAAAAAAAAAAAAAACCAAGTTTACATTCCATTCTACAAAATTTTTTAATGAAAAATTTCAACAAGAACTTTGCACTATTTATTGTATTGAAGCACAATAATAAAATCGAAACAACATTACAAGGGGCTTGTGAATTGAAGCCTTTGCAAATAAAACCATAAATTTATTTATTTAAATAAATAAAATATTAACGTTAAGAGTTACAACAAAAGTATTTTGATAAGTGAAAAAGAAACATCAAGTTAATAATCGGACACTAAAAATTCATTTTATGATTTTTCCCTAATCTTATCCCTTCGGAGCAGATTTCAACAGTTGTTAATAGTAAAAGCTAATAAATCAGTTCAAATTAATATCTATTTTGGGTTTAAAATAAATCAATACAGTATTTAAACCATCTGTTGTAAACGCATAAAATTGGGCGTTTAAACTACCAATACAGACCATATGGTTTTGTTACTTACACACCATATGCTTTGCATTAAAAGAGCACTCAAATTTTTTCCTAGTCTCTACTTTTTCTTCAGATCTTGTGTGACCTGTTTTCTTACACTCTATTGTTATTTTATACTATTCTACTTCGCACTTAATTAAAATTTATCAAATTTTTTGCCTTTTTGATTGTGCAAAGAATTGATAGCCTGCTGCAAAACAGCTGTTTTTTCAAATTTATTTTAGTGCTGCCACAATATTATTTTTTAAACTACGCATACTGTATGTATGGTCCACTGATTTACTCCTGTTGAGTTTAAACTACACACAAATTTGAGTTTAGTTCAACTAAACCAGGGTTTAAACTTTCAGTGATTTATTAGTCCTAACAGTTGCAAGTTCTCTGAATTGCCAAATTTCAGAAAATCCATGAAGCCATTTTTGTGTTAAACATCCAAACTCACAAACATACAAACTTTCACATTCATAATATATATTAGTAGGATTATATTATTGGGTTAATTTATGTAAAAGAGCTTAAAACTTTTTTCTCAGTAACCTTTTTCATTCTGCTACCGAAAATATGCCCCTGACTGGAATTTAAAAAATTTATAAGAACAATACAGCCTCATAGTGGGTTAAACCTAGTGTTTTCAGTTATTCGTGTTTTATATTTGTTCGAATACAATTTCATGATGTTTTTTGTTTAGACCAATAATTTTGAACTTTTTTTCGAATATTCGAACAAGCAACGATTTAAAAAATTTTATTCGAATAATTAAAAAAAAAATTGGCAAAAACGATACTCACATTTCGTTAAAAAAAAAACAATTACACGAACAAACAATTATTTTTTAATAAACTTTTATATAAATATTATTAAAAAGGAAACATAATTAGTTGAAAAATATACGTAGTTATGCATATCGCTCCTTTATTGCAAAAGAGGATAACTCAAAGAAGTTATTTTTGCAGAAAATAAGTTGGAAGTTTTTCAATTTACAATTAAAGTGTTTTCTCTTCTTGCGAGATGCATGTTAAAGCCTTTTATGTTAAATTATTACACAAAATTAATTATGATATAACGATTTTTCTGCATTATTATCTCCGAAAACTTATTTTTTGAGATTGTATGTCTATATCTATGTTGTAATAACGGAGCGATATGTACATATTAGTGATGTGCAGAATGTCAACTTTTTATATTCGCGAATACAAATACGAATATTTGAATCAATATTCGCGAATACGAATATTACATGTGAAACTTAAAAGTCATTTATTTGGCGTTCTATTTAAGTATGCAAAATGAAATATGATAAATTTTGTATACAATAAGAACTTCACACTCCTGTTTGCGTACATTTAAATTAATAAAACCCATCCATAATTTTAATGATCCTCATTAAAAATCAATTAAAAATGTTACAAAAAACAAATCTATAATAAATTAATTGGATTTTAAAATTTTTTTGGGAATTCGAATATGACTGCGAATATTCGCGTATCACTAGTAGAATAAGTAGGGAAATTTCTTTCACAAATTGAATTGTTGATGTTGATGATACGGTTTAAATAAAATTAAAAAGCATATCATGTTTGTGTGTTCTTTTCTTTGATGTTTCAAAATAATTTAAATCAACCATTAAAAATATTTGCATATAAACTCTATTGCAATATTTTTAAATTACGAGTCGTATCGAATGCCGCAATTAATTGAAATTTCCCAACTTTTTACTAAATAAATGTGAAAAGCTGTCAAAGCTCAATTCTTGACATTTCATCATTTGACAGCCAATTTACTTTCTAAAAGATATTTAATTTTTAAGTTTGTATTATCTCGCCAGCTATTTTTATACTATATATGGCAAAAGGCTTCGAAAAGTCTTTTGAAATAACGTTATTTATTGTTTATTTGTCGATACTTAACTCTAACAATAGTTGTGTTCATTTACTAAAATTTTTTTACAAATTTGTAACAATTGTTACTAGAAAGCGTTCATTAACCCAAGAAATTTGCAACGAGAGAGCGTCGAAAGAGCGTAAAAAATTGAGAGACAGAAAAATTCTTGCAAGTTTTTACAAGTAGAATTTTTACTTGCAATAATTATTCAAACAGCTGTTTTGCGTTTGTGTTTACAAAATTAATTATTTCAAAAATATCTGAAAAGGGAAAACTCAAAAATGTGAATTTCTTTATTGAAAAAATATGTATACGTATTTAAAAAGAAAGCGTATTTTCTAAATTTATTGTGTTTCTTTCATTAACCCACATAAATTCAATTTTATTGTCAATGAATTTTGTTTGTTCATCATATTTGATCAGAGATGGAAAATGGGTTTTTTTTGTATTTGTTAATATAATAGGATTAAAAAATAATGAAAAATGCATAAAAAATAGTAAATAATACATGAAACTGTGTAAAGTATTTCATGTCAATTTGTAAAAATTTTGTAATTTAAAATATTAGCAAACAAGATTATCCAAAATACATTAAAGTACAATGGTATGTATCATGATTTCCATCCATGGTTCTGACATGAATAAAATTTTATTGCAAGTTTTTACAAGTAAAGCGTTCATTTACTTTTTCGTATCTGGGAGAGTAAGTAATTTTGTAAATTTCTGCTTGCTCTCTCGTTACAAGTCTCTGCTAGGAAAGTAAATGAACACACCTAATGATTGCCTTCTATTTTCAGGTGAATACAATGCAATTATTTTCAGTTTGTTTTGCACTATTTAGTCTAATTTTATCAATTCTATTACAAAAAAAAATATTACAAGCAATTCATAAAGATTTTCAAATATGGATTAAAAAGAAAAAAAAACAAAAAAAATTTAAAATCATAAAAGTTGAGTTTCGACAAATAAACAGAAGCTAAAGTCATTTCAAAATAGATTTTGATTTATTTCTCTTAAAAAACCAACAAATCGCTTGAGAAATCATACAAAATTAAAAATGCAATATCACTTGATTTTGACCTAATCTTTCAAAACGGAGTATGCACACCACTGTGTTTTTTATGCCCAAAATTAAGTTGGCGTGTTCCGGCATTTTTCTGTGTCATTTCTTAAAACTAAAGTGATGGTTGTCATATTTTTACAGTGTGTATTAAAAAAAGTCTCTTCTGCTTTTTAAAGTGGGAAGATACATACATATGTACATATAAGTATGTTTATTGTAACATGCGGCATCACTCAAAAAAATTGGTTTTGAAGAAAGTAAGCTTTAAGTTTTCAACTTGCGATTAAATGAAGATTTTAAATATTTTCTTCTCTCGAGATGTGCGTGTACAAAAAAGCCTTTTATATGAAATTTTTACACAAGTGATATATTTATGTACATATCGAGGGCTTATATTCAATACCCGCCATACACCAATTTTTGGTAAATGACTTTTTGATCGCAAATTGTTCACTGCTGATGTCAGCTTAATCTCTGAGAAAAATTTCCAAAAAAAAATTAATATAAGTCCTTTTTTTAAATATTTGTGATAACGCTATCAACCGTACGATTTTTTTAATGCAATACCCGCCATACGCCATACATTGACAATACGGAACAAATAAATTTCCATTTTGAATTACATTTTTTTTTTATTTATGTTTATTTTTATGTTGGAAAAAAGTTAAACAAATGCTTAATTTAATAAAATTACATATTAGAACAAAAAAACATATTTTTTTTACTGTGCAATAACCGCTATACGCCATAAAAATATTTGAAGATTTCAGTTGCAATACCCGACATCAACCATATCGCTACGAATAAAGTAAAAAGTTCTATTTTTTTATAAGGGTGACTCAGTAGTCATATTTAAAAAATATTATATATAGAAGAAATATTAATTCATACCTTAAGAACTTTGGAATGAAACAGTTTTTTCTCTCTCCTGTAGCACGTTTCTGTAATTCTCGCATCGAAAAATTTCTCACAGAAAACGATGGCAATGAAGAAGAAACTATGTGAATTGAAACAAAAAATCGTTTCTCACATGCAAGTGTTTCTGTAATTACTTTTTGTGAGAACTGTTTGTCATTTTACCGTTTTTGACGTATGTTATTGGAAATTTGTGAGAAAAAGTGTTTCTGTAACAATATTTTGGGAAAAGTTTCTCGCAAGAACTGTCAAAACAACTCGCATTTTAAAGTGGTGCGAGAACAACCAAAATTTTACAAAAACATATGAACTTTATAATTTGTGTATAAAAATATGAAATATAAACTAGTTAAGAAGATATGCAACGAATTGTTGGACCAAAATATTATTAAAAAGTCGATATGTTCACATTTATTTAGATTTTTTTTGGGAAATTATCTTTGATTTTTTTGAGTTGATAGAAAAACTTCTTTCAAGCATTTTGCATTCATTTTATATTCTTGTTCATTATTCTATTTTCTTTTTCTTTTAAATTATTTCTTTTTTTGTTATTGAAATAATATTTTTGTAACATTTTCTTTTCATTTGACACTTGATTGTTGGAAATATTCCAATAAAAACGAAATTAGTGTTGCTTCTTTTCACTTTAAATTACAGAAACACTTTTTTCTCACAAATCGAGAAACGATGGAATTTTTTGTTTCACACTTCATGTGAGAAATTTTTCGATGCGAGAATTACAGAAACGAGCTACTGAAAAATTGTGTTTTGGCGTATGGCGGGTATTGAATATAAGCCGTCGATATGAAAATAAAGACAACACAAAAGAGTTTTTTTTTTATGTAAAAAGCTTATTTTGAAAATGTTTTCAAACTTATCATTAATATGAATTATTAAATTCTAATATTGTTTTAAAGGGAAATGATTTTAATATACATATTTTCACAAAATTGAGTTTTTCTCAGTGAGTCCAATACATTTCACACAAATACACCTCATCAAAAAAATTTATTGCGATAGTGTAAAAAAATAACGCTTTTACAAGCAGTTTTACAAAGCAGTTGTACTGTTTATTATTATGTTTTTACCTTCTCCTGTAAAGTTACAATTATTTGAGTTAGGGCCTGTCTACTTATGACCAACGATATGTGTTCTAGCAGCCGAATTTAGAAGAAAAAAAAAATTAGGAAATGGACGATTTAAAATTTTTTGATTTTATCGTTTCGTTTTGCTTTCATAAGCAGTGTTGCCAGAAAAATGTTGCCTCTTGTCCCCAATTTAAAACATCATGTCCCCCAAAAAATCCCCATTTCAAAAGAAAAATCCTAATTTTTGTCCCCAAAAATATATCATTTAATAGCAAACGATTTTTTAAGTCTTATGCGTATTTTATTACATTTAAACAATAATTCTATTCTGATTTATATGTACACGGCCAAATGATTAGAAATTTGTTATGAATGATTTTTTAATTAGTTATGAATGATTGTACTGAAATAGAGGAAAGACAGAGGGAGGAATGCTTTCGCTTTCTGACGTTCTCCCAGCTGAATTAAGACTTTGCAAAGTAAACTTTCCGTGTGTAAAAGGGCTTTATGTATACTTTCATTTATAAATTTTGTTAAGACAAAATATAAGAAAAATTTATGTTAGAGCTCAAAATGAAAATTTCCAAATCCCTCCCCACGGAATTTTGTCACCAATTGAGAGGTTAAATCCCCATTTTGGGGAAAAATCCCCTCATCTGGCTACACTGTTAACAAGATTGTTTTCAAGTGAGAAGGCAAGCGTAAATCAGCTCTGGGCTGGGGAACAGCTCTCACGTCATCGTAATTATTTCTTACATAGTGTCCACACCCGATGATTTTATATCATAACTCGTAATATGACGCCGGCAGAGCAACTGTCATTTTTTCATTAATATCAACACAAAGAGGTAGACATTGATGATTTTATATCTTATTCATCATGATACAAATATTTGAAAAATACTTACCAAAAATATGTAATTTGCGTGTTGTTTAATTTTTTAGTCACAAATAATTGTTGTGCCGCCTTTTTTAAACGAAAATTGTTTAATAAATAAACGTCAAATGCACAGTAACACATAAAATGACATTTGATATTTTAATATGAATTTATCAGGCCGTGAGCTCTGATGATTATATCATAACGCTGCTATAATATTAATAAATTGAGTCTATACGTGATGAATTTTCATCATGATATCAATTTGACATTAATCATGATATAAATTCATCAGGTGTGGACACTATGTTAAGTGCGATCAGGCTTGTTTGTGTTGTTTGGTCTTCGAGAGTTTTGCGTCTCACTCGCACTTGCGGTAACTATCTAACTGTATCGCTTACAGCTGGTTATTTTGTGGTATTTTTCATTATCAAGTGCAAACGTTTTTATTAAAATTGAACTGGTGGACGCCATAAGAATCTAGGAGTGGATCTTGAAAACTCATACTTCCTATACGAAAGCATAGACTCGCAGCAACCGAAGGCAGCTTCTGCACATGGGATAACCTGACACTTTGGCTACGTGCCTTTGACATTTTTCTGTTCCGTGTGTAATATAGAGTTAAAAAAAAACAAGTGATACGAATTCGAGTTTGCTCAAAAGTAAAAACGAGTTGTTGTTTGCGCACATATGTATGTATTTTAAAACTAAAAATGCTTCATGTAAATCTTGCTCATCACGAAATGATACGACCACCCACGAAATCAGATTTTTTGTCACGGACACTTTGTTTTGAGTCGTGTGTGTGTGTTCGTGACACGAAAAAAACGACACGCTCTATCCGGCACGCGATATCAAAAAAATTTGCATACAATTTTAATTGGGTTCGTATGGAAATTTCGATCGATATCGAATACCACAATTTGCCCCTTCTTTTATGATATGTTCCGAAATAAACTTTCAAATACCCGAAACCCACATACATATATTTTTTTGACATCCTCTACCAGATTCAGTCGTTAGAACCTTTTTATTTTGGAAAGATTTTGATCCTGTTATACAATGCGATGTGGCCCTTATCGTGGCTGGCGTATTTCGACTTCGACTACGACAATTTGGTCATAGATTAAAGAAAAAACTGTTGAAGTGTTCTTTAATCTATTACAAAAACGTCATAGTAAAAATCGAAATACGCCAAACACGATAAGGGGAAATATTTAGCCAGTTCTGCAACCGTTTTCAATTCCGAATGATGATGATTTTTTAACAAGTGTAATTTTATATACATACTCATACTAGATGAGCCCGGCAAACGTTGTCTTACCCTCAATTATTTTTTTTAACTACAAATTACTCCATACAGTGGTCACTTGTGGTCAAAAACAAAACGAAAACCTACCCGGTAGTGACCCGAACCTGTGTTGAATATTTCAGCTCCACAGGTCTTATAGTTCTAGAAATCATGCGTTAGTAACAAACACACACTGCGATTTTATATATATATATAGAAGATATGCATGAAAAATTAAATTATAGACTAACCAAGCCACATTAAAACAGGTACTGAGTCTCATACCTCTTCCATTTTAATGAAATAAAACTCTTAGGCTTTAGTGTTCTGTAAAGAATCTAAATTTTTTCGCTTTCTTATATATAATCAAGTTCAATTCGAATGTGTTCTACACCTGAAATTCTCATCACTTACGTTTTCATTAACCTACTAAAAAAAGCTTTTAATATTGTTCTATTATTTCTTATCGTAAATTGTTTAGGAGATCATTTCATTCATTGATTTTAAAATGCAAAAAGTATTTAAAAATTTTTCTAACGCAAATGCTATTACAGAACTGCGGTGCTATTTACACGTAAAGCACAGGCCGCACTTAAACGACCCACAGAAACAACCACCTCAACAACAACAACGCCCGTAAAGGAAGAAATTCATAATTCTGCCATATCAATACCAGCTTCGACAATGGATTCTCTCATAACTTCCGCTAACAATGCTGCTACATCTGCGGTAGCAGCAACGTCCATTGTCTCCTCAGCCTTATCGTTAAGCAATAAACTAAGTGGTGGTCTTAATCAACTTACGCCGCTTTCGGCCAGCATTAACCAGGTATCCGCAACTCTTGCGGGAAAATCACCGAAACGTAGTGCCCGCCATAAAAGATTAACAGAAATGCGAAACAGTTCGTCAATGTCACCAAAAAAATCACCAAATCGGACTATTGCGCCACCTAGCGGAGTCGGTGTAATGGGATCCCTGGTGACACCATCATCAGCTCAACAATCACCTTCATTGCTGCCCATATCTGCGCCGCCAGCGATAATACCGCCTCTAACACAAGCAACTAATTTAAGTAACTATCAACATATGCCCGATAAATTTCGAGTTTATCGCACCAATAATGAACGTGATGTCAGCGACAGCGATGAAGGCGACATGAGCGAAATTTCTGGCAGCCCATGCAGTAGTTGTTCTGGTTTCAGTGTAAGTGGCAGTGGCTCCGACTACGACTCCAGTGATGACGACGATGATGACGAGGAGGACGAAGATGATGATGATGAAAAGAGCGAGCCAGAGGTGGAAGATAATAATACTCGAGATAGGCCAGATATAGAAATGAATGATAGTACTACGATAGGAGCTGATGATCAAACTAATAATGGCCAACCCATGAGTTGCAGTGGGGAGAGTGATATAGGTAACCTCGATGCCGATTCCGATACTCAAACTCGAAGTATTACAAGACGAACGCCCACACCGCTAGATAAACGAGTACGTAATACGATACGTTCGAAACAAAGGAGAAAATTGGCGCCAGGACAATGCAACATGGATTCATCGCCAACACCTGCTGCAGAAAGTGTTGCCACTGTTACCATGCCTGCGAAGACGACAACGCGTTCGTCAAATAAACAACGAAACGCCACGCCCACACCAAATAATGTAAATAATATTAAAACACGTAAGAGTCATAACAATGCTGCTTCGGCGGTGGCGTCACCATCGGCCCATTCAGCTAATAATAATAGTAAAACGAAAATGGACGACAGCAGCCATGAGAATCCAAATTCAAATTCAAATAGTGCGACACAGCATTTGTTAAAACCACCCCTTGAGCCGCTGCAGCTGGTCTGGGCGAAGTGCCGCGGATATCCTTGGTATCCAGCTTTAATATTAGATCCCAAAACCCCTAAGGGGTTTGTTTATAATGGCGTGCCATTACCCGCACCTCCAACCGATGTTTTAGCTTTGCGTAAAAACTATCCTCATGAAATGGAGGTATTTCTAGTTTTATTTTTCGATGCCAAGCGAACTTGGCAGTGGTTACCTCCCAGCAAACTTGATATTCTTGGCATTGATAAAGAAGTGGATCAACAAAAACTTGTTGAATCTCGCAAGCCCACAGAACGTAAAGCTGTTAAGAAAGCTTATCAACACGCTTTACACTATCAGAGTCAAGTTTCCGATTTAGAGGGCCAAGGACCTGATCCGATCATGTGAAAGTTAAATTGTTTGAAGATGGTGGCAGAAACGGAGTAAATATTTCTCTCTCAATTCTCTCGCTCTCTCCTAAACACACAAAAATACATACACACAAAATGCCTCATTCTCTCTCTTATCTTACCGCTGTGCTCTTTCTGTAACTATTATTCATTTATAAAAATATTATACAGACATACAGATGCATAACTTAAACAAAGTATGAAAACTAAAAATTTGATTTATTTAGTTAATGTAAATCTTCATTTCTTATTCCGTTGCAAAACTGTTTCCATAATTATATTGATTTTTTTCATTAGTTATTTTCTTAGAATTAGAACAAACATAAAGAACAAAAAATATATTATTTAGTTTTTCGTTTTTCAATTAAAAAAAAACTGAAAATTCCTCTGCCTCTCAGCTCGATGCACAAGTAAAACTTATCAGATTGACGGAACAAATTTAAAACTTTTAACGCTTATATAGAAAACAAATTCGAAAACTTGTGTATGTACATATAAATTAAAATTTTCTATATTAGAATTTTCTATATTAAAATATTTAGAGATTTATTTGTTCATTTGAAAAACAAAATGTTGTTGCATCCACATACATATATACATACATACATACATATGTACATTGTACATGTATTTTTTTTTCGAAAAATTTGTTTTAACTTTTATTTGTTTTCTTTTTTTTTATAAATAATTGTATTTTGAACATCTATATATATCTATTCTATTCGTATTCTAACTTTCTGGTATTCTATTATATATTGTATGTATTATAAAAAAAAACAAAGTAATTATCGTAGTAATTTTACTATTTTTAAGAAATTTTGGTTAATAAACATGTACTAAATACATTTTACTCTGTTAACAAATACTTTTTTTAAACTTAAGAACCGCAAGAAAGATCTGTAAAGCTCTTGGGAGAAAGTGTTTATCGTTATTCCCATAAAAATGTCGCAATGTTTTGAAAATAAATTGTATTTTTTTGGCATATACTGCTACACTTTGCTAGTACATATCGCTCATTTACTTCAATAGTGTCAAATTACTAAATTATTTTATCATGTATAAAAATTTCCTACAAACAGTTCCTGAGAGAAGAATAAGTTTTCTGTCTTCATTGAGTTGTATGTAATTTGAAAACTTTAAGGGAGTTTTCTGCAAAACTAGTTTTTTTTTTTGAGTTGTAACACTTGAAGTAAATGAGCGATATACATATATAATTAAAATGTTTTTAACGACCTGCTACAATGTTGAAACTTGAAAATAATGCTTTCTTTAAAGGCTCAGTTAGCTGACTGTAATGGAAAGTAACAGCAACGTAGGAAACAGCTGATAGATATTGTTATGTAAAAAGTAGGCTACATTACATTACATCTCTGTAAACATTTGCATTACTTTTCTCATATCAATATCGATCAGCTGTTTTCTACCGTTGCAGTTATATTCCATTACAGTCGGCTAACTGAGCTTTAAGAGCAGCATTAAATAGGAGTATTCTGAAAATGTCACTATTTGAAAACGCTCGATTTCTAAGTCCGAAAACACTGTCCATTAATTCATTTATAATTCTATGCATTTAAAAAAAAATATTTGTTTAATAGAGTTTGCTTAAAAAATCGGCCTTTTTCAAATCAGAAAATTCCCAGAACATTAATGACAGTATTGTTAACAAATTTATATGGAATGTAAAAATGTGAAATCACTTTAAATTTAAATTAAAACTTATTTAAGGCATTGATTGGGATTCGTTCCACAAAATGCAAATCTCGCATACAAAATGTTATTGAATTGACAATCAAACGGACCGTTGGACCAGTCTGTCATACATATTAAATATAAATCTACATAATATGCCTTCCCATCAGATCGATGCCTTCTATTTAAATATCAATTTATATTTAAACGTTTTTTTTCATATATTTTATTGTATTTTTTTTTTCAATGAAAACAACTTTTAGAGCTAATTTCACCAACTTATTTAAATATCAATTCATATCTAAAAGTAATTTTTCCATAAAAAAATTAATGAAAATCAACATTTAAATATGAATTGATATTTAAATAGAGTTGGGGAAATTGGCCCTTAATTATGAATTAATATTTAAATAGAATTGGTAAAATTGGCCCTAAAAGTAATAGTGAAACGAAACGTGCTTTTTCACAAAGTAACTACAATTCTCGTATTTCATTTAAGAACGGCCTCAATTTTATTTGTATCTTTTAAAATCTATTCATATGATCGGATTTTATATAAAATTGATTAAGATCATGTTTTAATTTTTATTCATATAAAAGAAAACAATTTGCATTTTTAATTTTTATATGTAATTAAAAATGTTAAATTAAATATTTTTAACTGTCCGTTCAAAAAATACAAAAGCGCAATTCATGGTTCATATTTAATTTAAAACCCTTTTAAATATATGTACATAAATAAGAAAAAATTTCGAAATTCGGAAAATAAAAACACTGCTATAGATCATTAATTATGTCATGGCAGAATTTTATTGCCATGTTTGGTATTATTGAGCCAGTGAATTAATTTTCAGTTTTGTAGTCATCTCGTAAGTCATAACTTGCATTGTAACTTTTTCGACAGACTTTTTTTGACGTTACGGCTAAGGCCGGGCTTACATCTGTGTGTCATGTGCCACACATGCCTAAGAAAATGAAAAACTGTTTGATTGAACTTTCCCATCTTCGATAACTTTACGAATTCCGTCCTTTATGTTTTGAATCGATTGTGAGTCATTGGCATAGACCTTATCTTTACTTGAAAGAAGCACTTCGCTTAAAATTTAAAAAGCAGGTACTCTAACAAACGAAAACGCTAGAAATTTGGCGTTTTAAAACCCGCTAGTGTGTGTACTCAAGCGATCTGGTCTATTTTATTCAAACTGCACTTTAAGCCTAGTACTCTGTTCGAAGTTGTGAAAATTTTTCAGCACGCGTGAAAAATTTGACACGTCACAAGTGATGCCCATATTACTTTTTTCAAAAAAATAATCATTTTTATTGGTTAGAAGTATGCAACATTGATCGAATTTTGTAAACATAAACATCAGCTGTCAATATTTCAGGCGAAATAAATGCCAGCCACCAGTCACCAGCCAGATACATTTCATAAATTTTTCACGAGTTGAACACAGTACAAATTTTGCAAAATTTTTTCATGAATATTTCATGTGAATTTTTTTTATATGGATTATGTTAACATTTCGCGTGAAATTTCGAACAGAGTACCAGGCTTTAAAGAGAAAATAAAATGATTTACAATTTAAATTTAATCAGCGTTATCATAAATAAAATTTCACATGGAAATTTCCGAACGTGTGAATGGGTGTTGTGAAAATTTTCGAATGTTTAAAATTTTAAACTGCGAAAAAATTGCTTGTTTGCTTTTAAAAAATTTCATTCATACTATTGTGAAATATTTTGACTTGCAACATTTTTACACGATTTTTATTAAAAATACGTTAGCAAATCGCGTGATTTTGGGAAAATGCCGAAATGCGTTTTACGTTTTTCCAAATACATGCATATAAACGATTTGAAAACGCTTCGTTTTCAAAGACAGAGTTCGTGTAGTTATAGAGGGCAGATATAGCCGCAAATGTGCGAATTGGCGGTGGAAAAAAATAATATTATCCTGCAAGTGTAGCCGTGGCGGGCATTTAACTGATATTGTCTTCAATTGTTAATGGCATACAATCCTCTTTATAATTAACTAAACATCTGATGATTTCGCTTAAAAATGCAGTACTTTTTTTTAGCAAATGAATTTCGAAGCTCACATATTCAGGTCTGTTCGGAAAATCACATGGCTTGAAATCGCATATGATTTTAAAAGTAATAATGGTCATGCAGATATTTTTTCACTTTTTTTAAATCAAATATTATTTAACAATGCATTTATAGTATATATGTATATGATTTTAAAAACGTCTGCAGGAACATTAAGGTTTTTTAAAATTGTGATTTTAAGCCATGTGATTTTCAGAACCTGCCTGATTGATCAATAACTGCTATAATGTGAAGGTCTGCTTACGACACTTTTGTTTGCACTTTGTGTTGGCTTTTTGTTTGTTTGAAAGAGTATAATTACGCTTAACTCAATCATTAATGCTTGTGAAATCTACCTGATTAAAGTATGAAGCAAAGTAAGATAAATTATCAGTGTGAGTAAACGTTTCATGTAGACCAGCTTACATGAAAAATTGTCCATTATCTATATAAATATTTTCCAATACGTAAAACCTTGTTTGCCAAATACATGATTTTACTACAACTTCCAAACACACAACTTTTTTGTGTTTCATTATTTACTCACTTTGACGAAACATTTGAATTTTCGACTAGGCGACATGTTTTGAAAATAACGATAATGCTTTTAATGGATTTATAAGTCAAATACATACAACTTTCGCTTTATTTAATAATAAGTGTCAAACAAATCTTGTGTTTCAAAGAAAAGAAGAAATTAATTCACATTCACTTTTCTAAAGCTGAATTAATGAATGATGAATTTGATTAAATAATTCATTACTTATCATCAGCAAAAACTACATGTATTTTCTTGTTTTATTAAAAATGCCCTCCATAAGTTTAATTTAAAAATTTTATTTAAAAAAAAATATAAATAATTTTAGTGTCTTTAATTATAAACATTCTTTTATATTTGCAGATCAAATAAATGTAATTAAGAAAATTTGAATTCTTTGAATTTGGCGTTAAAATATTACTAATAAGACAAAAAAGCTCTTGTTAACTTATTATTTATTTTAATTGGGGTTAAACAATTTGTTTATCTATAAAACTTTTCTGTAAAAATGAAAATCCCTAACATTTTTTTAAAGCTGTAATTAAATATTAATTAAACAAAACTTTAAATATCTTCTTTCTTCCTAAAGTTAAGGGATATAACATGTACGTATGTGTAAGTAATTTGTTTATTAATAAAAAATAAAATTATCATTAGTCTAACATTAATTAATTAGTTCTAAGTCTTATCTATTAAATTAATATTAACATAATTAATTTTATTAATATTAAAAATTATGGAAATATAATCAAATAAACATACATACATAAAACTGTGTATTTATAATAAAATACAAATAACAATTTTTATTAAGTTTTAATTTTTTTTAATTAAACATTTTTCATGTCAATTTACTTTTTATTTTTTATTATTTTTTTTGTCGTCACCTTGAAAGGAAAATAAAATCAATTGTACATTAGTAACACAAAACTAAATTTTATTTAAGATAATGTTTGCAACATGCATTCATTGTAGTTGTTTATTGCTTAGAATTAAAAATACACGTGAAAAATAAAATACACACACACCCTACACAAACCGTAAGAAACCAATTGAATCTGAATTATTAATAAATGTAAAATTTACATTCAAGATGCTCTTAAAATGAAAAATAAAACAAAATTAAGTGTTAACAAAAAATTCTTCTGAAATGTGTTTCATTAATTTAAGTATGTACCTATGCGTTAATTTGGTTGGTTATTGTTATAAGCTTCATGAGGACCGTAACGACCAAACAATTGAAATGGTATCTAAATTAAATAGTCTTGCCCTCACAAACACATTTTGTTGAGGAAGTTCAACAGGGTATCACAACAAATTGCCCAGCAAAAAAAAAAAAAAAAAAAAAAAAAACAAAAAAGAGCTTGTCATTTTCATGCCTTATTAATCATTGCAAGAAGTGAATTCATATTTAACGCTTTCCAAAATCCGATTAAATTCGTCATTATGGAAGTGATTAAGATCTTAAAAGCTTTAAAAACAGAAAACAATAAACCAGCCCAGGCAGAAATTTTGAATTTTCACTAAAAATATGTATGTATGTATGTACCCCACAACACGATTAACGTCGTTTCGATTTGAGTCTTAATATTTTTTGTTCCTTTCAACATTGATTAACGCGTCATTCGTTTAAAGTCGCTTATGTGTAAACAAAAATAGGCAAATCTCTGGTTTTATTTAAAGTGTTTGTTTTATGTTTTATATGAGTATTTTAAATTGGATTAACATCGTTTCGCTTAAGGTTGTCATTTTGCAGATCCAACCGAGACGTAAAAAGCACAGTATTGCAAACACAAAAATATAACTACGTTTACTAGTATCGCGTTCTTACTAATCCTATACCACTACAACAATATATACAAGAATTCAACGTTAGTTTCCCAATACCATGTTCGTAAATACAAAAATTTTACTTAAGTTTAGAAATGGCATATTTGCAATCATTTTACCACATTTC
This sequence comes from Nowickia ferox, assembly GCA_936439885.1. NCBI lineage: Eukaryota > Metazoa > Arthropoda > Insecta > Diptera > Tachinidae > Nowickia > Nowickia ferox. The sequence goes on along the minus strand of OW387027.1, from coordinate 85,631,741 downwards.
TATGTATGAAATTTTTAATTTAAATAATAATTATTTGATTTAATTATACATACGAGTACATCGTTAATTTTTCATACAAAAAATTATTTCATGCCAAAAATATAATGGACTACACATCGTCCTTTTTTTATGCAAAAAATTAATTGAAATATATTTCGTTCATTTTTCATGCTAAAAAATAAATGGACTATATATACATCGTCCATTTTTCATACAAAAAATTATTTCATGCCAAAAATATAATGGACTACACATCGTCCTTTTTTTATGCAAAAAATTAATTGAAATATATTTCGTTCATTTTTCATGCTAAAAAATAAATGGACTATATATACATCGTCCATTTTTCATAAAAAAAATTATTTCATACAAAAAATATAATGGAACACACACAGATCGTCCTCTTTTTATGCAAAAAATTAATTGAAATATATTTCGTTAATTTTCATGCTAAAAATTAAATGGACTATACATCGTCCATTTTTCACACAAAAAATTAGTTCATGCAAAAAATATAATGTATAATAATATACATCGTCCTTTTTTTATGCAAAAAATTAATTGAAATATATTTCGTTCATTTTCATGCTAAAAATTAAATGGACTATACTCGTGCTTTTTTTGTGCAAAAAATTAATTGAAATATATTTCGTTCATTTTCATGCTAAAAACTAAATGGACTATACATCGTCCATTTTTCATAGAAAAAATTATTTCATGCAAAAAATATAATGGACTACACATCGTCCTTTTTTTATGCAAAAAATTAATTGAAATATATTTCGTTCATTTTTCATGCTAAAAAATAAATGGACTATATATACATCGTCCATTTTTCATAAAAAAAATTATTTCATGCCAAAAATATAATGGACTACACATCGTCCTTTTTTTATGCAAAAAATTAATTGAAATATATTTCGTTCATTTTTCATGCTAAAAAATAAATGGACTATATATACATCGTCCATTTTTCATAAAAAAAATTATTTCATACAAAAAATATAATGGAACACACACAGATCGTCCTCTTTTTATGCAAAAAATTAATTGAAATATATTTCGTTAATTTTCATGCTAAAAATTAAATGGACTATACATCGTCCATTTTTCACACAAAAAATTAGTTCATGCAAAAAATATAATGTATAATAATATACATCGTCCTTTTTTTATGCAAAAAATTAATTGAAATATATTTCGTTCATTTTCATGCTAAAAATTAAATGGACTATACTCGTGCTTTTTTTGTGCAAAAAATTAATTGAAATATATTTCGTTCATTTTCATGCTAAAAACTAAATGGACTATACATCGTCCATTTTTCATAGAAAAAATTATTTCATGCAAAAAATATAATGGACTATACATCGTCCTTTTTTTATGCAAAAAATTAATTGAAATATATTTCGTTCATTTTCATGCTAAAAATTAAATGGACTATAACATTGTCCATTTTTCACACAAAAAATTATTTCATGCAAAAAATATAATGGACTAGAGTTCGCAATAGAGAGCTGAATTTTGATACACAAATAAATCCAGATCAGATATCACCTAGAAAAATGTAAAAACACATTTTTAATTCAGAGGGCGTGGACATGCCCTTCAAACTCAAAATTAGGAATTTAAGTTAAAACGTTCAATCTTAATCGATTTTATTGAAACTTTTCATACACATTGCACATATTCAAGGCAACAATTTGCTGTTTTGAAAAGTGGGCGAAATTAAACCCATAGATCTTAGCCTACTCTTTCATGTACTTCTGCTTAATAGATCTTAATCTATTAATTATGTTTTTCTTATAGGATTTTTCCTATGAATCTTTACATGAACCATAAACTCTGGCCATAGCATAATCCTGAGATAGAAAAGTGAGTTTGGTCACACCCATAAAAGTTTTGAATCAGATTAGCAATATCCCAGCCAGAAATTCCAACCGTACAAAATTTGTAGCACTGGGGAATCACTTTTACTCAAGAAGCCAAAACGGTTTGCCATTATTGCAGTTTACAATCTGAAAAAAAATCTGAGAAAAAAAATGTTTTAGATTTTTATTTGAGTGAGTTAAGAAACAAAGCCAAAATTGCTTTTACTATTCTCTAGAAACTAGAAAGTAGCAAGACTCCGTTAAAATTTGCTGTTGGCAAGAAGGACGTAAATGTCCTAGTTTAATATTATCAAAATCAAAAGCCGAACATTCTAAAAAAGATGGATTACGTATAGTTGCGATTTAGAGCTGCATCAGGGTAGAAACTCAGTAAATGATTTTTAAAAATCTATAATGTGTTTTTGTTGATGACAAAATACGACAAGAAAATAAAATTAGAAAGTGGTTGTAGAGTTCTTAAAGCAATTGCTTCAGCGCATAACTAGAAAAAACGAAATTGTGTAGCTTTCGAGTTTGCTAAATTCATTAAATCGCACATTTTCAAATATCTAGTAGATTTTGTTGCAATGTTGGTACAATTTCTTGCAATACATACGAAAATGAATTTTTTAAAATTAACTCTTGCAATAATTATTTATTAATTCTGAGATAAGGCACGTGTATTTCATCAATGAAGTACTGGGCAAATGTTAGAAAATGCTAATCAACTTTACCGGAAATAAAGTTCATTCAAAATGTATTTCCTTTCCCTAAAATTGGTTAATTTTTTCACTTTTCGTTCCCGATTTTGGCACTCATCAGTAGACTTCAACGCAAAACATTTTTGAATTTAGTTAACAAACTCCGTATGTTTATAATAAGACTCTTAATACTATATTGAGAATCGCAATATACAAACATAATAAGTTTGAAAGCCTTAAACAAAAGTCTTTACAAAACATGCATCTTTATTCGATTGTGCATCTATTTTATTTTCCACCACCTTCTTCTCTTCTTTAAAATAATAAAAATATTTCATTCAATAAGAATTGAAATTACTGAACTTAAGCCGGATTAAGAAATAATTTCTGATTAAAATTCACTATAGGTAGGTACCTAGTTCAATTAAATTTAAAATGTCTCATTGTCTATTCGTTGAGTATGAAATTGTTTAACTTAATAAATACGTGTCTGAATCAAAAAGTTTTCCATTAGTAATTAGTGCTTACGCTTTGCGCTTATGCAAAGTGCGCACGTACCTTAATACTCAACCCAAAAAATGTACAATATTTTACGCACCAAGTACAATTTTGCCCGCAGTAATGATTTATCATCCCTGACGTAGAAGTAACAAAAGGAATCAAAAATTAACGCAGTTTCTCTAAAAATTTAAGCAGCTCGCATCGTGGTTCCGCAACAAGTGCATTTTTATTAATTAAAGTGTTTTATTTAAATATAAAAGTAAAGTATATGAGTATATCTCGATTAAAGTGTTAAGAAGCATTAATAAAATATGCAAATAAAGAGGCAGTTGCCCACTAAAAGAAAAAAAAAACAAATGTCTATTGTCAGTTTCATACATGTATGTATGTATGTATGTATATATTTGCAAGTGCCAAATTAAGTGTGTGGAAAAAATATGTGTTAAAAAGTTATTTAATTCCTTCGGTTCGGTTTAATATTGTAAATTGTTCTAGTTTTATTTTACTTCCGACAACATCACAATTCCATCACAGTTCGTTATAAAAGCATCGCTGCACTTCTCTTATTTGAAGGTAAGTCAAACATTTGATTTAATATTAACAAGTAGCAGCCAATTTTTGTCATCGGGTGTATCAATTAGGCTTATTTTTGTTTATTTGTTTACAAATTCTTACGCATGCAAATACTCACGTGTGATGCTGTTATTGTTGTTTTTCTCTTTTAACTGTTTATGTTTCTCTGTTTATTAGCATACAAGAGCAAGCAACTGTAGAAAGATGCTTATATGATGTTGCTAAGCCATTAACAACAAAATTTCTACAGCAAAAAGTTGTAGAGCTGCCAGATTTTATTGTCAATTAAGATTAATAAAAAATCATTTGGCTGCTGCATGCCTTAAGGCGTAAGTTTTAAGTCTAGAAAGTCTTAAGATAAGATATCGTCCTTTTTTTATGGAAAAAATTAATTGAAATATATTTCGTTCATTTTCATGCTAAAAATTAAATGCACTATACATCGTCCATTTTTCATACAAAAAATTATTTCATGCAAAAAATATAATGGACTATACATCGTCCTTTTTTATGCAAAAAATTAATTGAAATATATTTCGTTAATTTTTCATGCTAAAAATTAAATGCACTATACATCGTCCATTTATCATACAGAAAATTATTTCAGGCAAAAAATATAATGGACTATACATCGTCCATTTTTTATGCAAAAAATTAATTCATGCAAAAAATATATCGTCCTTTTTTATTGAAAAAATTAATTAAACTATACATCGTTCATTTTTCATGCTAAAAATTAAATGGACTATACATCGTCCATTTTTCATACAAAAAATTATTTCATGCAAAAAATATATAAAAAAATAAAAATATAATATATATACATATATAACATGTATGTGTCTTAAGTCTTTTGATGCTCATGCTATAGCTGTATGCAAAGAATCCCCAGAAAAGACGCAAGACACAAATACGAAAAATATGAAAATTCGGTGGATTCAAAATTCAATTGTGATTTTCGGATTGAGCGGCTATTTTCGGCCACGCGCTTCCGAGATAAATACAAAAAACCATTAAAATTTCCAAAAATTCACTAATTGTGCGTTGCTGTCTTAAGTCTTTCGAATTTCGTTATACATTTTGTTGGGTAGCTGGTTGCAAAGACTTAACAGACATGCCGCCAATTGAAAAAATTTAATAAATATTTTTGACAACTTGAAAACCTGAGAAAGTGAAAAAAGCCTTGAAGTTTGCACTTATATTTTCTATGTAATTAATAATATATTATTTGTAGTTTTCTTCAACACTTTTGTATTTGAAAGTGCGTACTTTGTTTTCAATCCAATTCTTTAACGAATGTGAGAAATTTTCGAGTCGAAAAAATTGTTATCGCCCTGTGAAATACAGGATAAGTAAGGTAAAAACTCTATTTATTCATTTAAGATTTTAGTTGAATAACCCTGTGTAGAATAAGACAATCAGTCTATTTATTTAATATTTCCGATGCGAAAACTTCTCACAAGTTAGCGAAACGTGATACAGATGTGGCATTCTTCAACATATTTTCTGTAAATCAGTCAAAAGTTAAAACAAAATTTAACAGTTCTTTAAATTTATTTAAAAAAAATTTAATAACTTCTTCGTCGTCGTAAGAAACATAAATTTTTATTTATTTTTTACTTCATATACATAATCCCATTTCTCTTGACGAAAGAGGATATTCACAAAAGTCTGTAGTTTTAAGAAAAAGTTTATCTTTCAAAATAATCATATCGGATTTGTAATTGCACAGTTTTTCGCTTAAAATTTCTTTAACTATTAGTATACATTTCCATTTTCTAGTAAGCATACATTATCACAGGATGGGTTTCTGTAATTTGGAAACCACCAATATTTACAAGAGAAAAATAAACTTTTGATTCTGTGCCGCTTTTAATATTTCCAATAGGAAATATGTATGTAATAACAGAATATTATTTTCAATATTATTGGAATGGAAAATATGTAGTTTCCTTTGTACTTGTGCAATTGGATTGATTGGTGGGAGACTTTAAGCAAGTTTTAATAAAACCAAGACTATTTTCGAAATCAAAAGCACAAAACTGTGACAATGACGCTCTCATGTTGATCATCCATTTTCGGCCACGCATTTCCGAGATAAATGCAAAAACTTTGAGGATGTTTGCGAAATCAATTAAAATTTTATTTAGTACAACTATGAACACTATTGATTTCGTTTCGATTAAATTACATTTGATTACTTAATACTTTATTTCGCTATAGCGTGAACACGCTATTATTGACTATAATTTAATTACTAAATAACTTATGCTTATTGAAATTTCCAAACATTTACATATTTAAAGCCTCTATTTTCTATACAACAATTCTCAGTTAGTTCGTAAGTTGCTAAGTTTTTCATAAAACTTAAACGGGTTTCGGTTAAACCATGTCGTCCTGGATCGCCGATCAAAATTACCTTTTTCTCCCTGTTGCATTTATGTAGCCATGGCAAGAGAACATCTGCTATTTCTTCGTCATAGAACAAGTCGCCAATGAAAATAATGTCCTCGTTAATATTGCATCCAATTAAATTGTCTGTTGAGGTTTGCAGCTTTTCTAGATTTATTTTATTCAATTTAGCATTAAGCAGAGTGGCATGACCGGCAGCTAAAATAAGAAAAGAAGAAAAAAATTAGATTTATAATTAAATAAATTAACAACAAGTGAGATTTGATGTAACCTAAACTATTTGAATACTGACAGAAGAAATAAAAGTTTAATCTTTGACCACAGAGACTCGTTTAACTTTGCTTAACTTAGCGCAGAGGTCGATAATAGTGAGGAGTAGATATGCCGAAGAGATTTTGGAAGTAGATTTGACAGAAAAAATTTCACAGCCAATCGATGTGTTTCTTCTCTATTTTTCAGACTTTATTGATAAAAAAAAATTCGCAGCGAATCGATGCGTTCCTTTATTGATAAAATAGTGACAGAAACCAACTTGTATGCTCAGCAGAAACGAAACCATTCATTTTCACTCGATCGCAAGCAACTTAAAACTTTTGTCGGTATTTTGCTCTTTAATATTGCCTTCACGCCTCACTGTACTGGAAAAGCGATGGCGACTGCACATATTTGTCCAATTATAACAAACCCAATGAGGAGAGAAATACATTTGAAGACATTTTAAGAAATTTACACTGCTCAGACAATTCGAAAATTTATGAAAATGATCGTATGTACAAAGTTCGCCCAATCTTTGAAATACTATATAAAAGTTTTAAGAGAATATTTCATAGTGGCTTTTTGAGCATTGATGAAAGTATGATACCATATTATGGAAGACATTTGGTTTTAAGCTTTGGTGCATAGCAGATCATAATGGATATATGAAGCACGCAGAATCTTATTGTGGATCATCCACGTATGTATATGTATAACGCCCACATACAGAAAGAATACCAATGTAAGATCACAATGCAACAATTTTGATTTGAAATCATATTAAATCATGTTGAATTAAAGTTTAAATCATGATGGTATATATTTTGTGTGTATCTAAAAAATATTTAAGGTTGACACAACAACCTTAGCAACACTTTAGAAAAATAATTATACAAAAAAAAAAAGAAAAAGAGAGGTATTTTAGGACACCCGGTTATAGCTAAGCTACCTAGTTATATCAAACAAATTGCATGTGTGAAATAACAGTGCATTAAAACTATATTATATGATAGTGTGAAATTCTCTGCACATATTTCAAAATGTTTGCATTTATTTCCCATTATTTTCTTTTCTAGCGGCGTACGATTAAATTACAGCCGATTGGCTGTGTTCTCTGGTTTGTGCTCATGTGCAAAAACAAAACTAAATCAAATTGAGCAATCATTGTTTTTGTTTTGTTTTTGTTTCACTCGCTTCAAAGAACGAAACAAAACAAAATCAAACAATTTGTTTCGTTTATTTTCGTACTCTGCTTTAAAGTTCAAAAAAATCAAAACAAAAATAAATTTATAACTGTATTAGTATCGATTATTTTAGTTACGAAAATCGCATTATAACTCCTGTATCGCGCAATAAATAGCACAGCTATAAAAAACTATGTACTTGGCATACACATTCATGTCTACTAGCAACTCAAGGAATTTTGCAAGCAAACATTTTGGGTTGTACTTTTCACGAATAATGTCTTCTACTCATATGATTACATATCGCACACTAAATCATAAGCAGCCAAACTATTAAAATGCTTTTATATTTTCATACACCAGTTAACTGAACAAATCTCTAATGAGCGTAAAACAATTATTTTACAGCAGTCAGTCTTCGTGAACAATAATAAATACCGTGATGAATGATCTTCTCGTATATTAAATACTTGCATCATTTGTGCAGTATCAACACTCCCGAGCAACGGGAATTTTTTGAGTTGTGACTATTTACGATTTAGTGTGCGATATGTATGTACTTACCTTCATCGATGTCATTGGCCAAAGCATATTTTGCATTTTTCATGATGGCTGCTATAGAAGTAGCACCGCAACCGCTACCAACATCTAAAATAGATTTATCTTTGACTATATCCGGGTTTTCCAAAACAAATCTAAAAAATTAAAGAGTTAATTTGCTAAATTTAAGTTTTATAATATTTTCGATGTAGTATGCACATACTTGCTTAAGGCCTGCCCGCCCGGCCAATAGAAAGCCCAAAACGGATCATTTCTAAATATTCGACTTTCATCACCAAGTTGAGGTGCATGGAAAAGTTTACACTCTGGAGTTATTAAGTACAACAATATCTCGGGTGTTAAGTGTTCACGTGATATTTTCGTGTATTTTAAAATGTTCGCAATGAGCAGTTGGCTTTGTAATCTATAAGTAATGAAACAGTAAAATATATTTATCTATTCAATAAATTTATTATTCGACATATTGTCATAATTATATTGTAAGTGAAATTTATTTTTTTTGGAAGTTTGTGCATAAGATAAGAGGTTTGTGACTGTTCAAAATGTGTGGTTGAAGTCTACCGTCTACATCGCTTAACCAGCAGCAAATAAATTTCACTTACTATAGGGTCCGCCAGATAACTTTTTTTTTTTTGAAAACAGGGCGCAAAACATAGACGGTAGCTTCGGATGTGTAGCACGTAGCGCCGTTCTGTTGAAACCAAATGTTGCCAATATCCTCCTCTTCAATTTTTGTGAACAAAATTTCGTTCAACATGGCCCGATAACGATCGCCATTGACTGTAACGGCCACTCCTTACTCATTGGCCCAATTATGCCTCTGGACCAAAATCCGCACCAAACAGTGACTCGTTTTGGGTGCGTCGGCTTTTTCAATGTATGCGTGCGGGTTTTCTGTGCCCCAAATGTGACAATTTTGCTTGTTTACATACCCGCCAAGATCAAAATAAGCTTCATCTGAAAAGATGATTTTTTTTTGGCGAAATCGGCATCTTCTGTAAGTCGATCGCAGGAAATATTTCCCAGCGTTGTTCAAGCGTATACACAACCATATTCGTTCAGCGGAAGGATAAAACTAATTATCTGTCAAATCAGACATGAGCTAAGTGTTACCATTCACGAAATAAGCACTAGTTGAAAAAAAACGTTAGATGGCGGACCCATTATATTTATCTATTATTGATTGGATTTCTATTAATTAAAAATTCATTCATATTTTTCAGTTTTCTTTTTTTTATATGGTATTTACTAAAGCACATTCACTTCCAGGTAATAGCAAGATTACAAAAATACAATAATGAAAAGTGTTAAAAATATAATTTGTAAGTATAATATTTAACTGAATCTAAATTATTAACCCCCGACTAAAAAAGGGGTGTTATAAGTTTGTCTGCACAAGTCAACGTACAGACCAAATGGCTGAAAAGATTTTGATTTTGTTTTTAGCTTTGTTTGAAGAAAATCGGTCCAGCCCTTTAGATGATATCGCACCTTTTCTAGATGTATTCTGTTGAATATGTGTGTGTCTTTGACGCTGTAGCTCCCAAAAGTCTAGACCAATTTTAAATTGTTTTCTTTTTTGTTTGAAGGGTAAGTAGATTTTTGCGATTCTATTACTTCAATAATACTAACTTGTGCTACAGTGTCAACTGCTTCGGGGGATTTTAAATTTTTTTATTTTTTTAATTTTTAATTTTTTTATAAAGTTATTTTGAAAATAATTTCATAAAAATTATGTAATTTTAAATGCGTTTTTAGTTCAGTGATGTATGTATACTAGTACTAAAAATTCCATTTCATTTCCAATAGTGATGAAATTTTACTTACATGAGTTCAAAACATACACAGATGCTAATATGTATGTATGTATGTATGCACATGTGTGTTGCCAAGTGCGTCACGAATCAAAATCTGCAAATAAGAACTGGCAACCTACAAACTGTTAATAAGTTTCAACCAGAAGCTTAAAAAGTGTAACTGCCTACCGGAGCTGTAAATGAATCATTCATTTTTTAATTAATTCGCGAATCATTCACGCACTGAATTAGCAAATTTTGAATTAATTCTTTTCACAAAAAAAAAAAAAAATGAATTGAATAAAATTTGAGTCAATTCAAATAAATTTGGTGAAAATGAATAGCAATCCATTTTCAATTCAAATGAATTTGTACATGAATTGCGATTCGTTTCTAATTCAAATGAATTTGCCAAAGTGAATTGCAATTCATTTCTAATTAATTTCAATTAAATTGATTTTGAATTAATTCAAATGCATTAGAAAAAATAATAAGCAATTCATTACCAGCTTATTTGAATTGAATTGATTCATTGTTCTAATTCATTTGAATGAATGCATTGAAAACGAATTGCAGCTACAAATTCTACAAATTCATTTGAATTTTAAACGAATTAAAATTCATGTCTGCCTAATTCGTTTGAATTGCTTCAAGTTTCATTCAATTACTTTTTGTTGTGAAAAGAATTAATTCAAAATTTGGCTAATTCGTAAAATTAAAAAATAATTACTCATTTACAGCTCTGCTGTCTACTAAAAGTGTTGATATAATTATATGTGTGAGTATATGTACATGTATGTATGTATATACTATGTATATGTATTAGGGGTATAATTAATTTTTTTTTGCAAAATTTTTTCACCACCGATCGCTATGACTGATAATAAAAATAAGTTTTTTAGTAATTTTAGTGAAAAACAAATTCACGAACCGAATGCGATTTCTAATTCTATGAATACTTTACTTTATGTCCAAACACACCTACTCTGATATTTGCCTTAAGCTTAAGTTGTGAAAATTTTTCAGCAACATTGATTATTTCGCGTGAAAAATTTGACACGTAACAAGTGATGCCCATATTACTTTTTGCAAAAAAATAATCGCTTTTATTGGTTAGAAGTATGCAACATTGATCGAATTTTGTAAACAAAAACATCATCTGTCAATATTTCACGCGAAATAAATTCCAGTCACATTATTTCGCAGATTGCAAGAAAATGTTGCCAGATACATTTCATAAATTTTTCACGAGTTGAACAGAGTACAAGTTTTGCAACATTTTTTCATGAATATTTCATGTGATTTTTTTTTATATGGATTATGTCAACATTTCGCGTGCAATTTTGAACAGAATACCAGGCTTTAGACGTAAACATCTTAGGAAGCTCTTAAGTTTGTTCTTGTTTCTTTGCAAAGCAAGAGCAAGCATTGTTTGTCGCCGAGATCTGATTGGCTGTTAAGTTTTCACATTGTGCATATGGCTTGGACGCTTCGACGTTCGAATTTATAAATGCTTTATAACAGCTTAATGAGGAAAAATGGAAAAAAATACTATTTATTCATAAAAGTTTAAAAGCCTACTAAACTTTGAATACACAGAAGAAAAGTATTCCTAGAAAATATTTATTGTTAACTCCGTTTGTTAAAAAAATATAATAATATAATACAATTGAACTAGAAAGAATTTTAAGCAAGAATAATTTCTTAATCGGGCTTAAGTTTCAATTACCAATTGTAAACAAAATAATAACCATTTTGCATATTTCATTTCATTAAAGAATTAAAGAATTCATGTCAAATAGCTGATGTTAACAATAATCTCTACCCAAGTAGATAGACATGAGTGCTGATGAAGTGCGTGGCTGCCCAAAAAAATGCCGGTATTTCCATCAGCTAAGAAGTCTAGTTAGATATTACTTCACTTCTTTGGAAATCACATTAATAAATAAAAATATTTCATTCTAGAAGTATTTAAAATGCTGAACTTAAGCCCGATTAAGAAAACAAAGTTAAAAATGCAAAAAGTTATCACCCTAATATGCATACGTCTATTTAAAGCACACAACACTCGTGCTTACAAACTTTTTATTTTACTTTTTAAATACTAAGAAATGTTTGGCTTGTCTTTTAAGGTAAAAACTCGAGTTAGTTATCGAGTATGTGATATAAACTACATATTTAAATAATTAATTATCCACAGACAGACACTTTGTGATATACATAGATACTACATATTAAATCTACGCATACTAATTACACAATTGGTACAACTTAAAAATTCTACGCTTATAACTATGCATACATTTATTATTAACATCGTCTTTGTACTTGTCCATCAATACGGACTTGATTTCAAAAATAATTCTCAGAATGACCAAAATAAATTAAAATGTTTGAAATAAAATTCCGATGATTCACCAAAACATGAGGGGCAACGCTAAAAACTATTAACACAATTCGATCAAAGTGCACAGTGGCAAGCATAAGTGTCGAGATAAATAAGGCGGGCTTTATTTGATATATCCATGTATAGCCAGATAACTTTTTTTTTTTTTTGAAAACGGCATAAAACATCGAGTGTATCTTAGGCTGTGTGGCATGTACCGCCGTCCTGTTGAAACCAAATGTTGCCAATATCCTCCTCTTCAATTTTTGTGAACAAAAATTCGTTCAACATGGCCCGATAACGATCGCCATTGACTGTAAGGGCCACTCCATGCTCATTGGCCCAATTATGCCTCTGGACCAAAATCCGCACCAAACAGTGACTCGTTGTGGATGCGTCGGCTTTCCAATGTATGCGAGCGGGTTTTCTGTGCCCCAAAGGCGACAATTTTGCTTGTTTACGTACCCGCCAAGATCAAAATGAGCTTCATCTGAAAAGATGATTTTTTTTGGCAAAATCGGCATCTTCTGTAAGTCCATCGCAGGCAATATTTCCCAGCGTTGTTCAAGCCTATACACAACCATATTCGTTCAGTGGAAGCATAAAACTAATTATCTGTCAAATCAGACATGAGCTAAGTGTTACCATTCACGAAATAAGCACTAGTTGAAAAAAAACGTCAGATGGCAGACTCTATAATAATTTCTCATATTCCATTTCATTAAAAACTCATGTGTTTAACATGATGATGTTAACAACAATCTCTGCCCAAGTAGATATACATGATGAAATGTGTGGCGGCATAAAAAAATTCGACTTTCCCGCAAAAAATATTTTATTCTATAACAATTGGGAGATCTTATCGATTTGTGTACACGGCCTAACCTTTTAAATTGTCAACCTCACCCACTGTCCATAAAGGACTTGGTGTGTCCTGTTTCACTAACGAGGATCTGGCGACCGATGTTAGGCGGTATATAGCACAGAGGAAATTCTGTCGCAAGCCCAAAGTCCGTAAAGAAGGAGGCATGTAGTGTCGGTGAACCGTGAATGGCCTAAGATCGTCTCAGGAACTAGAAGGAATGCGAACACTGAGTTCTCTTAAACTCTGGCTCCAAAATTATAGCACGTTTGGGTGCTCAGATAGCAGCCCTTTCACCAAACTTGGGAATAAAGGTTAGCAACCTACGTTGCCTGAAATAAAACTGCTACCGAATCAGTGGGAGTTAAAGGAACATATATATATACAATAAGAATTTAAAATACTGAACTTAAGCACGATTAAGAAATTATTGTTTCTCTATACATATATCAAAAATTATTATTTTAATTATGAATAATCTTTACCTTTTGTTAGCCACTGTATGTGCAATGTGAAACCAAAAACACAAAATAAATACATATACATACATACTTACTTACTTACACCCATATTACAACATTTAACTAAAGACGTTGCCAAGTTCACCTTTACAAAGTTAAATTTTTTTCATTTTGTTTAAGGAATGCAAATTAATATTGACTGAATGAAACCTGTGATAAAATTTTTCAAGCGAATGTGCATATCAGAAACGTTGGTTTGATCACGTGCGTTATTTATTGTATAAAATTCGAGTTTGTAAAATTGTACTAAGAAATTTAAACTGAAAAAATTCCCAACATTCATTGATAAATTTGAAATAGTAAACGTATTTTCTTCTTACGTCACGAAGTATATGCAATGAATAAATGTTTTTTTAGTTTCCCAGATTCGATAATAAATGATTTTCTATGTCGAATGATTCTTTTGTTTGAATGAAATTTGGTTGTTGTCATGGGCAGGCTCAGGCACAATTTAATCACAAAATGTTCTTCTTTCATATAAAATTATATTATATTAACTAGCATCACTGCGTGAATTGAGTGACACTTGAACAACGCCTAGAAATTATGCAGATTCTTAGGATAAACATGTTTTAGTTCGTGGATGTCATCACGCATTTTGTTCCTTCTATTGTCGGCATTATCTTTCATATCAGCACAATTAGTTCGAACAATACAAAAATCATCTTGAGAGAAATCGTACAGTGCGTTCCAAAAAAGCTGCTACTACCGTATTGCGCATTATCGAGGAAAAAAACTTTGCTGCAATCTGCCACCGTATTCTGTAGCTCGCTAAAGCTTAATCTCTATCGCTAACAATCTATATTTATATAATCGCCAAAAATTTTAAATTTTTCATTTGTTTAGAATTTTAGCAATATAATTTAGCTTTAGCGAGGTACAGAATACGGGGGCTGGACACGGTTCCTCAGTGAGACACAGTGGTAACAACTACAAACGGCGTAGAGTTATGCACTTTGCATCGCAATGTTGAACATCTACACCAGGAGAGAAATATGATGACGATCAAACAACATAATATGTCGCTGACCAATAAATTCCTGATGGCATGTCACATGCCGCAGCATCCTAACCACCCCCAACTTTTCGTACAACAATCCTACCCAAGATACATGCGGAAGGACTTCGGCGAATACCGTGATGGAATAAGAGACTTCATCTCACCCGACGTAACGATAAACTCAATCACGGAAGCCATCAAGACCCTCCACCATCGTATGGTCTCAACCACTAAAGATGCCTATAGGCCTAATAATATCCTTAACATTGGACCCCTGCGATTTCAGACATTGAGAAGCTATTACCGAGGCAAACCCGAAATACTCTAGAGTAGTTAAGATCGGAATACAGTAGCATGTTAAGCTGCTACTAAGATCATATAGCCCATGATACTCTAACTGTCTCAACTGTCCGATCAGGCCTACGCCTCTAGTTCCAGTTCACTTATCCCAAGCACCAAACCATCCACCTTAAATTAAAGACAGGGAAAGATATCCGGATACCGCAGTTACAACAAAAACAACAACAACAACTACTACTACTACCACTACTTTGTTTATTACTGTTTTTAAAATATCAAATGCTTGGGGACAAAGGACCATTTATTTTCTGATAAATTTTGGGTTTGAGAAGGTTTTTGGGCGTCAGAATAATTTTACCCCTTTAAGAATACCACTTAGAGAGCTAGAGCTGTGAGAATCGCCTTAGAGAGTACATATAGGATTTAGTTGTATTTGGAAGAAAGGTTTTGGAGAAAAAAAAATTGACGCAAGTCGGTGAAAAATTTTAGCTCTCGAGGGCCACCTCTTGAAGCAGTTGGAGCGAGC
This sequence comes from Nowickia ferox, assembly GCA_936439885.1. NCBI lineage: Eukaryota > Metazoa > Arthropoda > Insecta > Diptera > Tachinidae > Nowickia > Nowickia ferox. The sequence goes on along the minus strand of OW387027.1, from coordinate 85,616,292 downwards.
GGTGGAAGAAAATTATATTTTAAGAAAACTTAATATTTGTATGGGAGGAAAATTAATTTTTGAGCGGAGGAAAAAATTAGTGTCGATTTTTTTGAGTTTGAGATACAACTCTCAATTGAATTTTGACGAGGAGCTATTGGCTCTAACCCATCTGTCCCAAACTTTTGGTCCCATGCACTTTTATTTCGAACATTGCCAAATTATCAATTATAGCGTTTCAAACTTCGTTCGAAATCCCATCCCTAATGTACATATTGTTTCCAACTGTCAACCGTTCCTTTAATTGTTATTTTCAAACAAGTTTTTTTTTGCGTCAAATAAGTTTCAGTGCAGTTCCAAAAATCTTTCACAATGATCAATTACACGAAAACTGTTTCCTTACAACTCTAATTGTACTGTTGCCAACTTGAGTTGTTAATGTTAAATTGCTTTATTATCTCCAGAGTTTAAGGCTAAAACTTCAAACAAAGACAATTTCACTTGCTCATAAAAGGGTTTATGAACTTTTAATTTTTGCAATAATAATTCCATTTATTGACTTGTTTTAACAATTTGCGTCACAAACCACTGAATTACCTGATTAAATATAAACGCTTTCAATTTTAATTAAAAATTCTTTCATTTGCTTTTGTTTGTATCTAAAAAATTTCCCAAATACAAACGCATAAATTTTGTTCATATGTGACATCTTTTTTCTTGGATTTTAATTAAAATATTCCAAAAATGCGGACCTTGAGCACATGCAGTTGTGTCCTAAAGCGAATCGTAATAGTCGCCGATTCGACCATAAATGACAAACAAAATTCTTATTTATCTCAATGGTATGGAATGGAACTGGACAGTATTCCAGTTTATATTAAGGTTGCCTTCGATAATCTGTTATTCAGAGTGTGTCAGTATAAAGAGCAGGCGATTGGTACGCATTGTCACTGCTTTACGTTTACGTCAATTGAAACCAAAGTTATATATGTTTGTTGTTGGCTGCTGTTGGTTTTGTTACTGGTTTTATTAACTTGTTTGTTTTTTGTTTTATTTAATAATTGACCCTCATTTGTTTTTTGAACTTGCTGCGTTTCTCTTCCGCTAATTATGGGGTGTTGAACAAATACCAAATACAAAACAGAACTAAATTTTTATTTATTTCTATCACTTTTTGTTAAGTAGTTTTGAGTTAATTTATTGGATTTCAATACATAACTCCTAAATATATCGCAACTTGGTTAACATTTTGGATAGGAACTTGGCCTTTCTTCACATTTATGTAATAAAACTTATTAAACTTAAAATTTCTAGTCTGTTTTATTTTTATGCATGATATAAATGGGTTAGAAATATGTAAAATGTAGCGTAAATTTTAGTGGGCGTGGCTCCGCCTACTTTTCTTGATATATTAAAATATTAAAGTCTACTTAGCCGTAGTACAAAAACAGATAGAGTTGCTCACTTTTGAAAATTATAGGCAAAGTTTCAATAGAGTGGATTGTGCTTTAATTTTTGGGTTTTCAGATTTTTCTGCTTGGCCTATTTTTCTACAAAATGCCAGCTCTTTACAGTAAAATATTACGTTAAATTCGTATGGGCGTAGCCCTGCCAACTTTTGTAACTCATGATTATGCTTCGGCCTGCGCTTATTGTCCATGTAAAGTTTCTTAGGAAAAGGCTTATGACAAATACATAAGTAAGAAATAGACTAAAATCTGCTAAGCCAAAGTCCATGAGAGAGAAGGTTTAGATTTATGGGTTTAGTCAAGGCAACTTTTCAAAACAGAAAATTGTTACTTTGGATAATTTGAAAGTGAATGAAAAGTTTTAATAAAATCGATCGAGTTTGAACGCACTTAACTAAAATTCTTAACTTTGAGTTTAAAGTGCTTGTTGCCGCCCCTGATTGAAACTTTTAGGTTTTTATATTTTTCTAAACGATCTCTGATCAAATTTTAGCTCTCTAGTGCAAATTTGAGTTTTAGAGGCGAGCAGCGATTATCATTCATGGTAATTTTAGTAACAAACGGCTGATATGAAAAACGTAAATAATCCCAGCAAAAAATGAACATACAAATCATTATATACAGCACTGATGAACTCAGCTCCAAGTACTTCTATTTCTGATGAATCATCAATGAATTTAACACATGTTTGTCATAGCACGGAAGTGATCCAAATAACTGAATGGTATGCGCTTAAAAGGTTGCCTAGAACAATTTTTGATATAAAAAACAGTCTTAGAATATTAAATTCAGTATCTGTAGTGATTTGTATGCAATGAAAGTGGCAAAACTTTGGAAATAGTTTCGATTTTTTGTTGTTGCTGGGATTGATTTAAATCTGCTAAGCCGAAGTAGATGAAACACAAGACTATCATTTTATGGGCGTGATCATGCCCACTTTTTAAGATGGTAGTGTGTGCAAGGTTACAATAAAATCGCTTGAGTTAAAACCTAGTAATGTTAGCGTGACCTCGTTCACACTGGTAAAAATTTTTGGGTTTTCAGATTTCTCTAGTTTGTTTCTCAACTAGACCTATTTGTGCATAAAATTTAAGCTCATTATCGCAAAATTTTAATTTTTAATTTTTATGGGCGTAGCCCCGCTTCTCTAGTTAAAAATTCCGGGTTTTCAGATTTTTTAGTTGGTTTCTCAACTAGACCTATTTGTGTATAAAATTTCAGCTCATTAGCGCAAATTTTAATTTTTTATTTTTTTTGGGTGTATGCCGCCCACTTTTTAAAACTCAAGATTTTTTTGGCCCTTGGAAACGGATAATAATAAATACATAAATAGTATATTTCAATGTGCTGAACAGAAGTAGATGAAACAGAAGGCTTAAATTTAATGGGCGTGTTAACGCCCAGTTTTTTAATACAAAATTTATTGTCTTGCATCATTGGAACATGTATGCCAAATTTCAATAAAATCGCCTTCGTTAAACGCTTCAGATTTACTTTTTGAGTTTTGATCTTCAGTGGTCAGTAGAGATGAGCAATCCCGTGATTTTTCAATAATGTTGCTCCTTATGAAGCAAATGTTCTTTTAAACTGTTACTGTGATCACATTAGCAGTATTTTGTTTGTAGAAGTTCTATTAATATTATTATTTTGAAATACTAATAAGAAGAGCGACAAGAACAAACAATTAGCAATCAACCCCTTCCAAATATTGAATGTTGTCGTATAAGAGACAGAGGGGCAATAAGATTGCAAGTACAAAAATGTGAGAGCTATACATAGTTGCCAGAAAAGACGATTTGACACAATTTTACGATTTTTTCTCGACAAAAGCTGCAGGTATAAAAAAAATTAATGTGGTAGCTTTATTTACTATAAAATAATATTTACAGTTTGTATGAAAGAACTATATTTCCAAAAACGGTTGCTTGATAAATTCAGTCGCAGTTGTGATTATTGATTTTCAATCGCTGTGAAAAAGTAACAGCTATGGAAAAATCGCCCATCTCTAATGTACATACATACATGTGTAAGAATGTACGTGCATATATATGTAAGTACTCGTATATCGATGTATGTTTGTGCATATAGTACACATGAAGCTAAATGTAACTGTACCTTTTTAATGACATTTTTATTATTTGTCCGTTGTAAAATTTAAGTTTAAACGTGTTTTTCTCGAATGAAGAAGAAAAAAACGGTGGGGCAACATGACTGAGTTTAAAAATGCAGTCAATTTTTTAACGTGGACATTAATAAATGTATATTTTGTTTTAACAGATACCAAACGACCTTGAAGTGTTTCTTCTTTTTCTTTTTTTTAAATGATGTGTAAAAACAGTAAACATTAATCTATATGGACTTGTTTATCATCTACATACATACATAAGCGAAAATGTCGTATTCAAGGCAAAATTTACCCAAAATGGACCCATTTTGATAAAATTTATATAAATAAAAAATCAAATGTCGTTCGTTCGTAATCGCATCACACCGATTTTTTTTTTAATGTTTGTCATAACCCAACTTAGGTTTTAACGGAAATATAAATTGACCACGCCCACTTTTTTAATTTATCTAAAATCTGAGCGATTTCATCATATATTCTTATTAATAATTTTAAGAAATAGTATTAGGGAGTGGGCAGATAGGCGTGGAACCTCCCTTATTAGTTGTTAAAATAGAAAAAGTTGGAATAAAATAAGTGGGCGTGGCACCTACCAACAACTTGGAAATTAATACACCTGAGATTTTTTAGGAGTTACTCCATTGACCTTTTCAGTTGTTAAAATAGAAAAAGTTGAAATAAAATAAGTGGGCGTGGCACCTCCCATGTATAGCAAATGTTTATTTTGAAATATCTTGGGAATTAATACGGTAAAACACCTGAGCTTTTGTAGGAGTTATTCCCTCGACCTTATAAGTTGTTAAAATAAAAAAATTTAGAATCAAATAAGTGGGCGTGGCGCCTCCCATATACAGTTTATTTTTATTTTGGAATATCTTGGCATCTAATTCTGCAAAAAAACGTGAAATTTTATGTTAGTAACGATTTTTATAATGTTCGTTGTCTTTCCAAAAAAAGTTCGAATTGGGCATGTGGATGTGGCACCTCCCATGAAAAGAAAATATATACTTTTAGATATCTGGAAAAACTAATATAGGGAGAACGTTGAAATTTTGTTAGGATAACTGTGTATTGATAACTTGCATTGTCTCTGAAAACAATTTTAGAATTGAACAAGTGGTGCAATTTTTTTTTGCTTAAAAAATATTACCGGTCTTGCTGTTTTGCCTACAGGTTATTACTGATGTTCTAGAAGGAACAATAGACTATTAATTTTTTAATGCCTAAAATTGGAGTGGCACTTCTCACATGGAAGCAACATTTACTTCAAGATATCTTGGAAGCCAAAGTAGTTAAAACTTTGGACATTTTTGCGTAAGGCAGCAACGAGAATAGTATTATAAAAATAAGTCATAGAAAGAAAACGTGTGTCACCTCCCAATTAAATTACATGTATTTCAGTAGCAAATTCACATTGTTTTGACTTGAAATAACTTTGATTCAACATGATGCTTCATTTTAATTAGACAGTACTGGAATGTTAAATCAACATAAAATAAAGTTATTTCAAAAGGAAAATGTTGCTTTGAAGATAACTGTAAATTATGTTGAATCAACATGAAAAATGTTATTTTAACCTTGTTTTCGTAGATATTAATATGAAATTTTTCTGTGTATGAGAATTGTATGCTACAAAATGGTGAAGATTGCACCGCAAGCGTGGCAATTTTCTTTTCATCACAAAACGTACATATACGGGGTGTAGCGAAGCACATAGGCTTTTAGCTAGTTTGCATATAAATTAATAAGCACTTGTCTTAACCAAACTGTTTTGCACTAGTATTTAGTGGTACTTTATATTATTTTTTAAGTTAAAATTGTATTTATTTAAGTTCAAATAAGAATGGAATAAAGGGTTATTCGAGGTGGTTATTGAAAGTGGTGTTGGCTGAAGTAGTTAGCACGTTGACTACAAAACCGAAGGTCCTCGTTCGAGCCCGGTCTCCGACAGTCATTAAATAACAACACCACGAATTTTCTTTTTGTACATTAGTGTCTTTGTATCAGTTCTTGTAGGAAAGTTCAAGTGATGAAGGCATAGACACTGGTCACTAAACTATACCGGCTTCAGGGGATACTAATACTAATGTAACATCAGAGCGCCCTACTTCGTCGGTATGGTGTAAAATGGCTACTAAGCACAGCTTCAAAAATTTAATGCGCCTCATTGACACCAGAGGCGCTGCAGCACTGTACTATTAGAAACGTGCAAAAAAAAAGCAGAGTTGTAAAATAATGAAGCTCTCTTCTATCTCTTCCAGGCAGCATTGCCTGAGTGTTAGTTCTCTTAAAAAAAAAAATCTGAAATAAATTTTGAATTTTGTTTCATTATTCGGATGCATAACGATTAATAAAATAAAATAGAAATACGAAAGCAATACACTCAAACTTTTTCTAAAATAACAAGGTTCTAACGACTGATCTTGGCAGAGGAGACAAAAAAAATCATTTATTAAATTAAAAAAATAAAAGCGGAAGTAATCAGCACATCACGACTTTTTTATGTTTTGATTCAATTCGCTTTGCTTTTAAAAATTCATTTCCATGCCTGAATACTTAAATTGTTATTAAAAGAGCTGTATGACTTGTTACCTCTTAAATACTCCTTAAATGGGTGTAGTGTATCATTTTGCCAATACTTTTTTCTCCTTGAATGCATCATCATTAAATTTATGGAACGAGCTGATTATTTTTGTAACAGAACTAAAGTCTCATGTAATTGAATATTTATTTTGAAGCAATAAAATATTTACAATACTCGTATGTATAGGAAAAACTAAACTGGACACTAAAATATCACAGCAGAAATTCAATCGAATAAAAACTTTGCTACAAACCAACCAAAAGGGTTATTCCCTTTTGTGGGCAGCGAAGAACAACTGACTAGAAATGTGATCGTGTATTTATACGAGTATCTGCTTATCTGACAGCATTTTTTCGCCTTAATTAATATTGCAGTATAAATGGATACATTTAAATAAACGGTTGGCAGTGCAGAGCTGATATCACTTTAATGCCTTCGAATCGTTACGCATCCTTACAGGCTACAGTTATACTGCACGGGCAATTACATGTGCCGTTGAGTTGTTTGTTGGCTTTGCGGTGGTTGATGACGCAAAGATCAAGGTCGATCATTCAGAATCTTTATGTTGTTTCTGGTTTGTGCTAAGTTTTTGTTCTTGTTGTGAGTAACAACACTTCCTTGAAATTATTTTGCTATAAATATTGTGATCTATGTTGGAGTTAGATACAGTTTCCAGTAAACTTCTTACGAGGCATCATTCACCATAGACATTGTGCTGGGAGTTGGTTGAAGGAAGCAGTAGTTAAGAAGTAATAAAAATATTTGAAAAGATGTGGTTATTTCTGTTAAGTTTGGTGGCGCTTGAAAGTGTCCAGTCAGCAACCATTGGTTATCCGTATCGTTCAGTATGGGCCTACAACCCACTTAAAACTGGTACTCTTCATGGTTATTTGCGCTATTTGGACAATACTCCAGCTGCTGGTTTAGTTGGTATCAGCAATCATCATCAGCCCATTTACGCTGTACGACAGATTAAGTACTTCAATAGTGCTGCTCCCGCGCTAGAAACACTTGCCATAAAAAATTCCGCCGAGGTAACTAACGCTCGTGAGACTTATTTACGTGCTGCATCTTTACAACAATATCAAAATTTGAAAAGTAGTATTGATGCTTTGAGAGCCGAGGGTAAAGAGCCGTCCGCAGAAAAATTAACAAAGTTGAGAATGCTGGAAAAAATTGCCTTTACCTCTAATTTGTCTCTGATTGGTGAGCTGCCGGAATTGAAAAGTACTCTGCAAGATCTCGAAGCCAGTATCAGCGGTTTACAAAGCGAATCTGTCCAACAAACATCGACTCAACAAGCCAATGTTGATCAAAGCCAAGGAGAGATTAAGACTTATGTTGGCAACTCGAATATACCTCCAGTAACCGTAGACGAAACGCCAGAACAAAAACAAGCTCATGAAGATCATTTGCGTATTTATAATGAGCAAATTGCACATTTGAAACAATTAGAATTGGAACATCAGAAATATGTCGAGCAAGCTTCCTTAAGATCCAAAAATCCTCAAACACCAAGTGAAGACAAGCTAAGCAATGAGCAATTACAAACCTCTAAGGATTTGGCAGAGTTGGTACGTGCACAACAGGAGCATTTACGTCTGTGGAACGAAGCTAAGTTGCGTGCCGAGCAAACTGGTTATGAAAGTGGCGAAAAAGGAGTTCACGAAAGAGCCAACAAGCAACAGATCTCTGCAATAACAAATGACCAAAAAAATAATAGTTTTAAGCAAACTATTCCAAGTAGTCAGAACTCAGAAATTCATCAGTTCAACCAACAGTTTGAACATCAAAATGTGAAAAGTGCCATTTCTTCTTTGGAACAATCACAACAATTAAGTGATAAATCAGTTTTGCAACATCAAGTGGCTGACACTCCCGAAGTAGAGCATGCGCGCGAAGAGCATTTACGCATTGTTAATGAGGCCATTTCTAGAGCACAAGCTGAAACACAACAACAAAGTGTTGAACCTGTTTTCCAAAAGGAAAATGCTAAAATTCCTTTAGAATCACTCAATCCACAAATTCCAACTGAACAAGCACAAAGTCTAAAAGGTTCCTCGTTTGCATTAAACTATAGATCAGAACAATCTTTTGTTGAAGAAACTCCAGAAGTTAAAAAGGCACGCGAAGAACATTTACGGTTAGTGCAAGAGGCAAACGAGAGAGCGCAATTTGTCGAACAACAGGAATTAAAGTATAAACATCAAGCTCAAACTCCCATCTTGAAGTCACAATATGAACATCCACATGATACGGTTAATCAACCGGAAATCTCACAAAAAATACGCGACGAACATTTGCGCCTGATAAATGATGCACAACTTGAGAAAGGTATAGTTTTCCCATCCCCAACGCAACAGCAACAGCAACTATCCTCTGAAAGCCAAGTTATTGGGGAAACTGCCGAAGTCCAACGTGCACGAGAGGAACATTTGCGTATTTTTAATGCCATAAAATCTCATCACGCTGAGCAGGAAAAAGTTAAGCAAAACAGTCGAAGTTTCCCACATACGTCTTCGGAGCAAAACCCTATTTTGGACCTTGTGATAGGGGAGGAGCAAATTTTGGAACTAGAGCGCTTGCGTGAAGCAGAACGCTTGCAAAAGGAACAACAACAGCTGGAAATGGATCGTTTGCGCGAAGCTGAACGTTTAGCTGACGAAAAGCGTCAAATGGAAGCTGAGCTTATGCGCCTTAGATTAGAAGATGAACAGCGCCTAGAAATGGAACGTCAATTGGAAGAGAAACGTTTGCAACAAGAACAGGAAGAATTGCAAAAACTAAGAAATGGAGAATATCAAGAAATCGTGATACAAAATGATTCCACCGATCAACAACAACCACAAATATCAATAATTTCCAACTCGAATTTCGGCCAAGCACGCAGTCAGCAAAACACAGAAGCTGTTGAACAACAAAGTCAACAGTATATTGGTAACCCATTTTTGAAAATCGGTAAAATTTCAAGTGAACCCGTTAGTCTTTCAGAGTACTCTGTTAGCCAGCAGAGTTCCATTCTCAAAACCACTCCCATGCAGGTTCCAACTAATACTCATCAAGATAATACCTTAGCTTCAAATAGTGCTGTGATCCCAAGCGATAGCAACGCACGCTATATTCCGTCCTCGCAGCATTCCAGTGGAAGTAAACACCAGTACATCAAGGATAGCAATATTAAGTACAACTACCACAATGCAGTCAGTTCGCAACCGGCTGATACAGCTGTGGCTCTTATTGCCCTGGAAAAGGCAACAAATGACCACTTCCGAGCTCATGAGTTGGCTTTGGAACAGCTACGTCTGGCTAGACTTCAAAACCAAGCCATCAAAGATTGCAATTAGAACAGAGAGTTTACCGATTATTACTTTTTTTAAGTTTTTGTGTTCAAAGAAAAAAATAAAATTCAGATGTTTGTTAAGATTTAAGAATTGGAAGGATTTATCATTTAGTTTTTAAGTATTGCAAAAAAATAAAAGCAAATTAGTTTGAAAAACTACAAAAATTAACACTAATTCGAATTTTAATTACAGATCCTTAATTAATGGAAATCTTGGCGTTTCTTTAATGTACAAATAAAAAAACGCCAAAGTTTCCATCGTAGACGCCTTACACAAAGAGGATATAAGGTACACAGTGGCTTGAAATATTTTTATTTTAGGCCGGGCTTACATCTGTGTGCCATGTGCCACACATGCGTAAAAAAAGCGTAACCACTGAAACTGTTTGATTCACACACGATTTATTAAGTTAAACAGTTTCAAACATAACTAATAGACAATTTTATAAAATCCAACCTGATTGGAAATAGTTTAAATCAATAAATACATGTCTGCACACAAGAAATGCCAGATGTAAACTCAGCCTTAGAAACAATTCCGTAATTCTGCAATATTAAAGATATCTTACGGTTTAAACACACTCACAACAGCAGGCTACCGACTACAACCTGTCAGCAATAGTATACGAAAAAAAAGCATCGCGAATCTTGAATTTTCGTGGGTTACGTATATTCGAATTTTAATTTTTTTGTAGCGTTATGTTGGTACTCATGTCTCTTTGCTTGCAAAGCAGCTTGAACTAGATACTGGAACTAGAACTAGTTACTGGAACTAGTTCCAGAACTAGTTCTAAAACTAGTTCCGGCGAAAAATTTACGGATTTTTTTTTTTAATTTTTTTTTTTTAAATTTTAATTGCGTATAACTTTTGACTTATTTGTGCTTTTGATACCAAGTTTTTTTTGTTAATAATAAAAATTTTGTTTTTAATTCAAAGTAAGTTTCCTTTTCTAAATCTAACAAGATTTGACTTCTCCATTAGCAGACAGTAGACCAAGGTGGGTAAAAAAAGGAAAAATTTAATTATTTTTCATAAACTGTAAACCATAAATGTAGCAGACTTTTTTTTAGCTCTTGGATAGAAAAAAAATCCACTTGCAAAAAATCGTTTTTATCAGATCAAAAACATCAGCTTGGTATCGGCCTTAAATTTTCATTAACCCAAGGTTGCCCACTTTGGGTCTTTGTAGCTCCGCGTCCTTTAAAGGTATATGGTTGAAATTCCAGCTTTAAGCTCTGTGACACCTCCTCAAATGAAATTTCGTTATTTCAATCGGACGGCTCGTTTACTGCTGAATAATTTACGGGCCAATTTCACGATTTCGACAACGTTCGACTTGTCGCACACTTACATTCAAAACAAAAACAAATTTTTATATTTTGTTATTTTTTCAAATGTAAGTATGCGACAAGTCGAACGTTGTCGACATCCATTTTTTTTTTAACAAAAAGGCCCACTAGGCCTTCTGGTGCCTAGTCTGGTGCACCGTCGGATCGAGGTAAAAAATTAAGACCGCATTTATGACAGTAAACCTCATGTTTTAGGCAGCGCATACATTAAGAATTAAAAAAATCCCATACAACCTGCGACCAGTCTAATCTATACGAGGTTTGTTCAAAACGTATCGCAAATTTTGAATTTTCGCGCGTTACGTATATTCGAATTTTGATTTTTTTGGGGCGTTATGTTGGTACTCATGTTTCTCACTTATGCCGACAATTTCGGCCATTTTGAATGTTCAGCTGACAGCTGCTTTGCTTGCACGTGTTTTGGCTCGTCTTCGACTTTTACCTATTAAAAAAAATGGAACAAAGAACCTGCATCGAAGTCTGTGTGAAAAACGAAATTAAGTGCGCGGATGAATTCCGAATGTTGACTGTGGCATACGGAGAAGCTAGCTTGGACCGAAGCAACGTTTATCGGTGGTACAAAATGTTCTCAGAATACGGAGAAGATGTGAACGACGAAGACCGTGCCGGACGCCCGAGCACTTCAACAACAGACGAAAAAATTGATGAAGTGAAGAAAATGGTATTGGCCAATCGTCGAATCACCATTAGAGAAGTTGCTGAAGACCTAGACATATCGATTGGCTCGTGCCATTCGATTTTTGTCAATGATTTGGTCATGAGACGGGTCGCCGTGAAATTCGTACCAAAATTGCTCAATTTCGATCAAAAAGCATCGCATGAACATTGCTAATGAGCTGTTGGACTCCGTCCACGACGACCCATATTTGCTCCAGAGGGTCATAACTGGTGACGGATCGTGGGTTTATGGTAATGACGTGGAAACCAAACCTCAATCATCTCAATGGAACTGAACATACAAAATAGCCGAAATTGTCGGCATAAGTGAGAGACATGAGTACCAACATAACGCCACAAAAAAAATCAAAATTCGAATATACGAGTACGCAACCCGCGAAAATTCAAAATTCGCAATACGTTTTGAACAAACCGCGTATATTAAATAAAAATTTTATTTTCTTAAAGCTTAAATTTTTTAATTTTTTTTTTAATATTTTACCACTCAGTTAATTGTTGCCCTCCCAACTTATGCTGATGTGATAAGTTCCTAAATGCAAATCTGCATTCCATTTGTTTGTAGTGTTGTAAGGCACTCTGCCATATATATATCACCACTACTTTTGCGTTCGTTCCCACTGTGCGTTCTTTACCGTACACATATACAAAATATATTTTACATTTAATGCTTTATTATTTTTTAAATTGATTATGTATTTAATGTTTTATTCCCCCCTACAATTTTCATAAAGACTTCTTTTAATTCATTATTTAATTTAAAGTGTCGTTTATTTTAATACGTAATTGCACGTTATGATGGTGTAATTTGATGCTCCCAATTAACTGAAAAACATTTATACCTTACAAGATTACAAGGCATCCTATCCTGTCAGGCAATTAATTTGCAGTTGAATGATTAGTAAGCAACAAGACTTGCTTGGCTTGTCACATATGTAGAGATCAAGGCCGATCTTAAAACTTTCATATTAACACATTTTACTACGAAAACATGTTTTTTTCCAGAAATGTTCTCGTCTCCTTTGGAGATCTTGACTATAAATATTGCGGTGAATGCAAGATTATATCACAGTTTCCCATTACTTACCGAGCGAATAAATTTAAAAGCTTTTTGGTTTGTTTTAAGTAGAAGTGAAAAAATCATGTTGTTACATTTGTGTAGTTTACTCGTATTAGCACTTGGTAGTGTTCAATCTCTGAGCATTGGTTATCCCTATCGCACATTGTTGAGCCATGATTCGCTTCAAGTGCCAGAAAAGGTGTTAAGCCCGCAAGGCTTTTTAATTTATTTGGATAACAGTGGAATTGAACGCGTAGTAAGCTACAACTACCTTGAACCTGTTTATGCGGTTCGACGAATACATTTCCTAAACAATGTATCACCCATAATTCAAAAGTTTGTTGGAGGCGATTTAAGTGAAATTAATGAAGCTAGAGAAGCACATTTTCGAGCTTGGTCCTTACAACAGTATCAAGCCTTAAAAAGAGAAATAGATTTCCTGAGGGGAGAAGGTAAAGAAGCTTCAATGGAAATGGCATTAAAATTTATACCACTGGAAAAAATTGCTCTAACCTCAGATTACTCAACAATTGCTGATTTACCGGAAATAAAACAGATACGGGAAGAGCATTTGAATATTTGGAAGCAAGTTTCACAGATGAATGATGAAACAGTTCAATTGGAAACTAAAAGTTCTGTCAACAATTCAAAATCCTCTCCTAAGGAAACCGATGAAGAGCTTAAGCAATTAGAATTGCAGCAACACAACTCACAAAATGTTAATCAAGATCAATTTGATATGAGTAAGTTCTCTGATGAAGTAAAAGATATGAAAGCAGAAGCTAGATCTTCCACTGAAAGCGACAATAGTGATCCACTTAATTTACAACGCCAAGCAGAAAAGTTATTTTCTACAACTTCCAAGATTGATACAGAAAACTCAGAAAAATTAATAGCAACTGGGAGTCCCATGGAAAAATTAGATGAACAAACAATCAAAAGCACTGCAGCAGATATTAAGAAAGAAAATCTGCGCAATAATTCTGAATCGGAAGAAAAGCTTAGTGAAGTGAATTCCATACAAGAACAACCATCACCACTGGGTGGTACTTCAGAAGTATTGAAAACTAACAAGAACCACTCACTTTTGGACATGGATTTAAAGCAACAAATATACAGACCAGAGAAGGTGCATTCTGAAGTAGAGAAACTCATTTCGACAGCTCCAACGATTTACGTGCCACAACAGGTTGTTGATACCGCCGAGGTGATGCGTGCACGAGATGAGCATTTGAAAATTGTTCATGAAGCCATTCAAAAAGCAAAACTTGCTCAACTACAAGAACAACAGAGGAATAGTGCAACAAAGCAGCCAGACATGGTCGCAAATGGAACGAGCGAGAACTGAAGTTAATGAATTAATGAAAAGACAATTTTAAATGAAAATAAATCTCTTTGTAATTACACTGAAAAACTTTTGACTACGAGTACATTATGGATATATAAGATTAGGCAAGTCGAACATACGAGTAGCAACCTTACTTATTAAGAATTCGATTGTAGGTCTTTTGCATTTGAGGTAAACAGCTTTGAAAGCTCTTAAATTTGTTCTTGTTTCTTTGCAAAGTAAGAGCAAGCAGTGTTATCACCGATATCTGATTGGATGCTGTGCTCTGGTCGGTATGTAAAAGTTTGCACATTGTGCATATAGCTTGGACGTAGCTTAAAAGCTTAACAGATAAGATTTTGAGCAATTAAAAAAAAAATCAGTAAAGTGCGACTTTGACTCGCATACAAAGTGTACCGTGCGTCGCTTGTTTCTTTTTGGAGATTTTTTCGCTTTTTGGCGATTTTTTTAGTATTGACGATTTTTAAGTTTTGGCTTTTTTCGTTTTTTTTTGTGGCAATATTTTGTTTTTTACAAAACATATATTTAGTTTTATAAATTATGTGCACATTCGTTCCTCTGTTGCCAGAGATTGGGTAGTAACACATAAGTTTTATGGGTAAAACGTTAAAGGTACACCGAGAGGAAAAATCCAATTTACTCCAGCTAGGGTCCGCGGCATTGTCACACCCGTAATCTCCTAAGAGACCCCCCTGAGAGTATACATACATACATATATATATATGTATATATAAATTAAAAAAATTATATTAAACAAAAAAGTATGTAGAATGAAAATGAAAATGAAAATACTGTTTTCTTTATCTCTTTAGGCGGACCCGTTTAATAATTGATAGGGAACCCAATTTTGGGAACCATTGTTCTAGATAAATAAAACGAATTATTTTGTCCAGTTTAAGACAAAAGTTTTTTAATGCATCCTCTAACCAAATTAAAAGGTCTAAAAAGGAGTGTTTAAAAATTGTCACGCGTGAGATGAGATGGATTGAGTGTAGAATAGGCTTTCAAAGTAAAAATTTATAGTTTTGGAAAGTTAGAAAAATTGAAAATAATGTCGAAGGTAAGTGTATTAATAATATTAGCGTGAGAGGACGTGAGCGTGAGTGATACAATTTTTTTCTTCGTGATATGAAGTGATAATAACTTTAAGGACATTAAAAGGAAAGATTCCGTAGTTAGATTCCAAAAAATCATTTTAATCGGTCCTGAAATTTGGCTGTAATTAATTATGGCCACAAAATGGGTAAAATTTCCCACAGTGCATCGGTTTAATTTTAAGTAAAATTTTGGGGGAAAAAAACACTAAGTTCAACTAGATTTTAATTAGATTTCGGCAAAATCTAGTGACGAATAGTTAGTTTTAATTATTATTGTTCGAACTTTTTTTGTTTCTATATTTATGATTTGATTAGGCTAAAGTTCGTATCGCTCTGTAAGCCAAATTACTTCTGATAATGATGTACAATCTATCCTTAAGTAATAAATTTTGCTCAGATGTAAATGCACTATTAACTGGAAAAATTCAATTCTTTTAATTTGTGCAACTCTGATGATTGATATCATTTTGGTAATAGGTGCAAAATTGAACAACTTTTTGATTGCATAAAAATATAGTATGTCAAGATGCATTGCAGTACAGAAATTGTGTTATTTCCTTTTGAGTTTAGGGAATAAAAACTTGGCGAAGCGACTAACTTTAAGTAGAACAAAAATAAGCAAATTAACTAACATGTGCATGATTAGTAAAGAACAAACGACAATGGCAAGACTGTTGTAAATTTAGAGATGGTAAAATTGAGCTTTCATTACAAAAAAGCTTTCAGCAAATTATTTTAATACGATGAATCAAAACAATTCACATATTCCACTTACACCGAAAAGCTGCGTATATAAGACAGAAATCTACATCAACTGACACCACACACAGTGGACCAAACACAAAAAACGCTGATGATGAAGGTGCAGCGACCTTCGAAAACAGCTACAGTTGTTTGTCAGAATATTTAATTAAAAATATTTAATTAAACAGCTTTCAGCAAATTGTAATACGATGAATCAAAACAATTCACATATTCCATTTGCAATAAAAGTTGAGTATATAAAGCAGAAATCTACATCAACTGAAACCACATACAGTGAACCAAACACAAAAGAACGCTAATGATGAAGGTGTAGTGACCTTCGAAAACAGCTAATTGTTCCGTTCTACTATGTGTTTTTCAGAATATTTACAATTAACTTTGGTGTTATTTGTTCATTAACAATTATCACATGTAATCTGGCTTACAAAGCGATACGAACTTTAGCTTAATCAAAATATAAATATAATAACTTTATTTTAATTGAATATAAATATTGAACTTTAAAGAAACCTAATGTGTCTCATTAGAATTAGTTAACTTCATTATTTCCAACAAAGTCAGCATTTCTCCAGATGCTGAGATTTATAGCATTCGGTACAGACGAGTATAGCGGTCTTAATTGCTTCATTTTCGTTTCTGAGTTGATTTGAGCGATAATAATTCATGTATTTTGTTGTTATTTTTTTTGTATAATTTTGTATGTCACTTGGGGACATTTACATAACTTTGGATATTGAAGTGTTTTTCATTTATTAGTTTTATGATAATTTCTGAGTAGGGCCGTCAAAAAAGTAAAACAGTTTTTCATGGTCATGAGATTCGGAGCAAAGACCTTTGTTTTATTTTTATTTTTTTATTTATAGTCATATGTAAGTATTTTCAGCATTTACTCGTACGATGGATGTGTTTGTTTCTGTACTCCGTATGAATAATTAGAATTATTTGTGCAGTTCGCATTATGGATACGTTATTCAAGTTTCTGTATGACACACATATTTCAATACATTGCAATGATTTAATTTAACTTGAAGATGATTTATTTCCTCATTTTAAAATTGCAAATATTATGTATAGGGTGTTTTTTTAGAGGTATAGAACTTCGAATTGAAATAAAACACAAGAAAATCGTTTTAATGTCCATCAATTTGGCTTTATTGGAAGGATAATTTTATGCCATTAACGTTTAAATATGATTTCGGGCATGTGGCCGCCGCGGCTGGCTCGAATAAAGCCAATTCTACAGGTCCAATTTTCAACCACTTTTTCGAGCATATGGGGCCGTATGTTGGCAATAACGCCACGAATGTTGGCTTCCAAGTCCCCTAACGTTTCTGGTTTGTTGGCGTAGACGAGCGACTTCAGCGGATGCGTATTATCACATAGAGTAAACATAGTGCGAAAACGATCCATGGTTTACCGAATTAATTGCTCTGTCGACCATAAAATGGACGGAGCTTGCGGTAAACTTCGCAAACTGAACCATTATTTTCGAAATAAATTTGCACGATTTGCAAGCGTTGTTCTTTTGTCAACCTGTTCATGATGAAATGGCAAACCAAATTAAATATTAATCACTTGACAGCTGACAAAATGGCCGCCAGTTAAAAAAGTGATGCCAACTTAAAGTTCTATACCTCAATAAAAAACACCCTTTACATACGTATTTGTAGTGTATTTTAAGCATAAATCCTTCATGATAATTTATGGTGAAGGATTGATGCTAAATGTTTTTAAATAAATTCAAAGCGGGTTATTGAACCCTGATTTAAGAACGTCAAGCTTCTAGTGGAGCATATAACCTTCACCCAAAGAAATTTTTCGTATTTTATTAGCATTTCAATTGCATTTGATGTTAAGCGAAGAGAAATCCTTAGAGGGGAAAAAGGTCTTATATAACATTTACACATGCACAAAATCTAGCAAATTTCAGTTAAAATCTTTATGAAAATCTATACCGTTTACACCAAGTTTTTTGATATTTATCAATATTTTTTATTCAATACAAAATCCATTAACTGAACATTTTCTAAAACTAAAACCAAACAACTGCAATGTAGCCAATGCACACACCTTTTTATGTACGCAGGATAACTTTTTAGTACAAACTTGAAAAAAGAACCCATAGTTGCACCACTAAATTCTGCTAGATTCTAAGTAGATTTTGACATAACCTGGTGAAATCTGCTTCATACACACATACTTTCATTAATTATAATTTTGATTAATAATGACAGTCATTTAACATATTAAATAATTATTAAAGGTTAGTGCAATGAAAATTTCACAAATACATATATATTTGTGAGAGATGGTCTCTGATTTCATGTAGGAATCACTACTTAAAAATTATTTATTCCAATAAAACTTTACTGAACTTATAAAAGGTATGTAACCCAGCAAAAAAAAAATACAATATAAATCATTGGTTGATGAACTCAGCTCCAAGTAGTTCCATTTCTGGTGAATCATCAATGCTCGTATTTAACACATGGTTGTCATAGGACGGAAGTCATCCAAATTACTGAATGGTATGCGCTTAAAATGTTGTCTAGCACAATTCTTTATATAAACAACAGACTTAGAATATTGAATTCAATGCCTGTAGTGAGTGGTATGCAATGAAAGTGGTAAAACTTTGGAATTAGTTCCGATTTTTTGTTGCTGGGAAATTATATATTTAAAGCTTTCTATGAATCAAAAATTACAATTATTTGAATATGTTCCACAACGTTCTAGAAAAATCCGTTTAATTGCCAAAATAGTGAAAATGCTCAAATAAAAATGAACTAAAAGAAAAGTAAGTAATACAATGACAATCAAGCTCTAAGTTTTACAAAAAAACTTACAAATCGATAAAAAAAAAAAGTTCTATAAATAACGATTCACACTATGCAACCAACCTCAGTCAATGCAACCAGAAAATTTGAAAATATGTTGGCATTTTTGAAACCGTCTCATTTCGTGTTCTGAAAGCAACACGAAATGAGACCGTAAAACACAGTGCAGCCGAAAACAAAACACACCTGGGTGACGGTCATAAAAATAATGTCATAAGCCGTGGTGCTCAGCTTTAATACCCATTTCATATCAATTCTGCATCAGAATATACAGATTTGTTACAATTATATTTACTTTTGGCGCCACTGTGTGACGAGAGTGAGATACAATAATGCTGGGAACACAACTGGAATGAACGACGAATTTTTTGGTGCGATCTTTCGTCATAAACGAACACAACACCGCCGTCGAACGAAATTCGTCATGTGCTGCGAACTCTGAGATTTATTTCTATTTTGTACCACTTTCTCTCTCTCTCTCTCTCTCTTTCTCTCTTTGCATACACAATAACCAACTTTATCAATTATAAGAGCTGAATTCGCTGAGTAAATTCGTCGTTGCTGTGTTTTAAACGACGAATGTACGCAGCGAATTCTTATCGACGAATTCGACGACGTGGACGACATTCGTCGTTCGTCCCAGATGTGTTCCTAGCATTAGACGTACGGCAATTTTTCAACAAGACTGTAATTCAAAATACATTTTTGTTATCATAAACTATTTGTTTTCAGGGCTGGTTTCTGAAAAATAAACTATTCTAATCAATTTTGATCAGAGGTAAATATTTTACCGTGACTGTGCTTGATTTAATCGGCGTAATCGGAATGATTTCTTTTTTGTGTCACTGCCTAAAGCATTTCATAATAATATCAACTCATCATTGTATCAGATGTTAACAATTGCCAATTAATGATTCACAATTAAAATAGAAATTATATTTAGAACTGCAGACAAAATATCAATAGAAAAAAAAAAAATTGACAAACAGAAATTATACGCTTTATATTTATTATTTGTAGTTGTTATTATTTGCACTTTGCGATAAGGAATGAGCGATAAGGGCCACGCTTAGTTGAGGGAGGTGTGTCTGCCAAATAAAATGATGAAATTCTGCGAAACATTTTTAATACGAATGAATTTTTTTTTTTAATTTACTTGACGACATAATTACACCACAATTAACACATGCCGAGAAATCACATAATAAATTATTAAAAGTATTATAATTTTTTGCAGAAACTAATGAATAAATGGCCCAACTGCTCTACAGGTTCAATTGCAATGAAAATTGAATAATTTAGTTTGAAAGATAATTCAAAACGCAAACTTGATTAGAAATTTGATTGCATCCTTAAAATAGAAAATTATCTATAAAATAAGATTTTTTTAAGATTTCTTGGACAACAACAGCAAAATTTTTAAAGAGATTACTTTTGTACCATCTCAAAAATGTTGATGATAGTTTTCCTAGGAACATTTGAACAATTCGGAATAGACCAACCTTTCGAAAATTCTTTATGGAATAATATTAAGACCAGGTGAAATTTTTGCACCTTGTGCTAACTTCCTGCCAGTTTTTCATTATACATAGAGCCAATTTCACCAAATCTATTTAAAAATACATTCATATTTTAATGTGGATTTTCATTAATTTTTGTATGGAAAAATTACTTTTAAATATGAATTGATATTTAAATAAGTTGGTGAAATTAATACGTAAATACGGCCGTAAATTAATATGTAAATACAATAACCATTTGAAGTTCATAAACATAATGAAACACTTTTCTTTGATCCAATAGACAACTTCTTTAGCTTATCTTTTATCTTAAATTTTAAAATTAGGTTCAACTAGTTTGAGCGCTTGTCGTATGTAAAACAATTTGGACCATTTGCGGGTTAATTGTTTACAAAATCTATTTATTACATGAGTATCTATGTATGTATTACTTATGCCACATTCAAAAGCACTGACGAGCTTTATAAATATGGTCACGTTTTTAAGCACAAGTTTCATGCGAATTACTTAAAACTTGATAAAAAGATAAATGTGATAAAATGTGATACGTAAGATGTGTTGGAAACATGCGTTTTTTGCAAAGTTGCTGATGTAGAAGAATGTGTATTCTTGAAAATTTATTCATTTAATTTACGTAAAATAACGCAGCCAAATAATGTTTTTTACAATAAAGTTGCAAGATTTATAAACATATACGTATGCACATATGTATACATATGCTTATTTAAACTTTTTGTTCTAATAAATGCTTATAACTTTGTTTAACAACATTTTGTATTTGATTTTTAAATTTTTGCATTAGTTCCCTGCAAAAAATTCTCCCTCTCCCGATATTAAGAACACTTACTTCTTTCCCCGGATTTTTTTTCTCTGGGAAATTGTAATTCATAACAGGAGAAATGGGAAAAGAGAAACCATTTCCAGGGATTTGTTACTTCATAATTGGGTTGTATGAGTATATCATTTTTAATCTTGCGGCAGAAGACTTTAAACTCTTTTGCTGCAAAACTAGACTTTTTGAATTAAGAATGAGTTGCAATAAAATATCGATATATTCGGGATAACTAAGTTATTAGTAAGAAAAAAATATATCAAAACAATGTTTTACAATGAAATGAAGTACATGAAATATTAAAAATAAATTATTCACAAAGCACAGTTTATGTATTTATGTAATTGAAATGCAATTAAATGTTATTATAACACGTATTATACTCGTATGTATAACAAAAGTAAGAGTATTTCTAACATTACATACATACATACATATGTATATATGACTGCAGGTAAAGGCTCTTCCAATAGGGATTTCTAAACTTTTATAATTGATGGCGGCCATACTGTTGAAGTTGGGATACTAATGGTGTAGTGATGCGCCCCCACAGCCTCTCCTGCACAACGGTCAACCTACCCTACACGTGGCGTACCCTGTTATTATCTGACGAGGCTCTGACGACCGACCATGGGCGGTATAACCCTCACAAACGGTGGCGGATAAACCTCCACTGTCAACTGTCCTCCTGGAGACGTACTGGCAGCCCCAGATCAAGGATCGGATGCAGAAGCCCAATCTGCTACTCATTTTAAATTAAGCAAGGATTAACGAAACCTCATAAAACCCTATGCTCCTTATAAGGAGACAAAGGAATCAATATATATATATATATATATATATATATATATATATTGATTGATGAGCATAGGGCCTTAAATGCAAACGGACGTAACTACACTTTTATATTTTTTACAGGAAAAACAAAAAACGTTTCAAAATCAATAATAATAAAGTGTTCTTGAAAATTTTCTTCGAAATTTACTTGTAGTATGGATACTTATGTGTTCTTAACCATTTATTTCCTTTTTATATATATTTAAGATTTTATGTTAGTTACGTTCTTTGCAATAAAAAATATATGCATTCGTAATTACGTCCGCAGAGGTCTAAATATTTGCGTGAACGCACAGTTTGATAAAATTAACCGTAATCAATCAAAAACTCGATTTCGAATTTTTGTGTAGTTACGTCCATTTAAGGTGACGATAGGACGGTTTCAAGACAACGGCGCCAATTGCTACATACATGGTTCATATCACATTGCACATTCTATGTGAGCGATTTGCGGGAGGGAAGGTGAGCTGAGTTTGCCTCCGAAATTGTGCGATTAGGCTTAGACTTTTTCTTGTAGGATTTTCCTAAGCCGCAGGTCTATGCTAGTAAACCGCAGCGTTCCTCAAAGCCAAGATAACCCCTCGCCATCAGTCAAATTAGGCCTGATATATGCGACAGTCATGAAAAATTTTACATTTAGTATGCCACGCCTCATGGCAAAACCGCCGCGTGATAATGAAATCGTTAGCTCTTTAAAAAGATTAAAAACTTTCGATAATTTCTCACGCACACTTAGGTTAGGTTGGGTTGGCAGGTTGCTGGTTGGGTGAAAATCTTGGGTCCAATTCAATCCCTTTGTGCTACCTGTGAGTTGAAGAAAAGAACTAGAGGGGGGGGGGGGGGAAGAGTGAGGAATGTAGATGTAGAAAAGAGATAGTTAGTTGTTTTAGAGGAGGAAAGAGTGGGTCGAGGATTGGGGATGAGTCAGCGGCTGTACCAGGCTAATATAAAAGCTCAAATTTTTTAGTCCTTTTTCCGATAACTCGGACAGGCTACTGAAAAATAATCTGCCTTGCAGAGGGAGATCTTCCAGAGCGGAACAAAAGCAGAGGTGATGCAAGATACTTTCCTCCTCCTCATCATTGCAACTGAAGCAGTAGTCATTATACGTTAGACCCATACGTTTAGATTTTTCGTTATGTGGGGGCTTAGACGAGTCCAGCGGATTATCGCTATTGCGCAGGTGGGGTCATTGCGCAATCTGTCTTAAGCTGATTCAAGAAAATCAGCATCGAAGCGTCTCTCGGCAGGATGAGAGTTGGAGACCACAGAGATGATTGAAATCGGCTTCTCTGAGTAGGATTGCCCTTTTTCCCAGGTCATCCGCAACTATGTTGCCTGAAATAGTCCAGTGTCCACGCACCCAGTTTAAAATGATACGGGAGTGCTGCGTGAGCGTATCCAGGGCCTTGTGACATTCCTGGACAAGATTAGATGTGGTAAACACACCTATGAGGTACTTAATTACAGACTGGCTGCCAGTTATAATATGGATATCTCTATTTGATATCCGTTAAAACCTTAGCCAGGGTATCACTCTTTTAATGACAGATATCTGGAGTCTGAAGAACATGTAAATTCCGAATAACCTACCAATTCTCCCCCAGTGCTTTTGTCGGCGCACTTTGTTTTATTTTAATTTCAAGTTAGCAAGCGCTTAATGGGAGACTCTTTACGTACATAAATATGTACTGTATACGATTTAATGGTGTGCTGACAAGTGTAAAGCAATATTTTAATATTTCATAAAAATACATTTAATTTCAATCAATATTTATTGGAATTTGTGTATGTACTCGTATATTAAATTGTTTCACAATTTATTTTAATAACTTAATAACCAGCGAATGAAATCCTTCCTCCTTCATTTATATCCACATGCATATTTGTACATTATTTGAGTTTAAGATAGTTTAGCAACGCTGCGATTTGCACACAATCAGCCCAAACATTGTAAAGAAAACCTAAAATATTTGCCAAAATGTATGACGATTTGCCCCTGTTCGGTGTCAATGTGAGAATTTGGAAATATCTTGGTTTTATTGAATTTAAGAATTTCTATCGTACGGCTCCGATAATTTTTGTTGTGCTAGTGACGATTTTTGGTCAAGTGAGTTTTATTATAACTTGGAATGAATTAACAGGACAAGTCATGAGTCTATTTATGACAGCCATATTGTTGAATTCGTTGGTGCGAATTGCAACTGTTATGAGAAATCAAGAAAAATTCATAAGATTTATGAAGGGCATAGAAAGTTGGCACAAGGAAGCTGAGGTAAGTAAAATGCTTGAGCATTGAAAATTTTTGTTCGTTAAACACTTCTTCCATAACTTTTAGAGCTGCAAGTCTCGAACAGCTTTTCTTGCACTCAGGTTTAAGGTTCGCACTTACAACTTCGATAACATGTTGTAGCAACATTTCCTGGCCATAAAAAAATTCATATATAAAGAAAATCAAAGCTCCTCTTGTTTGTTTACTTCCAGTTCAATAATGATACTATAGCCTGTACGATACTGAAGAAATTGCCAGCTCATGCCAGTGCTTTATCAAAATTTAGTTTATCTTTTGGTAGTTTTGGCGCCTTAATCAATTGTTCCATACCCTTTTTGGCAACTCATCGCAGTAAGATTGCTAAGAGACTTTTGACTCTGTCATTCATTGTTTTTGGGCTGAAAAAAAATTTAACGTGATTTTTTAAATTTATCTAGCTCATCCCTACGACGTGTATTATTTTGGCCTCGACATGATGAAAAGTCCCACATATGAAATAGTTTTTGCACTTCAATGTTTTGTTGTGGTACCATTTATTGTTTGCTCCTACATTCCATTTACGAACTTGTTTATATCATGGCTGATATTTGGCATAAATATTTTGAAAGTACTACGTCGAAAGTTTGAGGAATTACCGGCCGGGAACGATAGAGACCAGTTGAATAATGTAAAGATCTTGATCAAATATCACAAAAGAATTATAAGGTAAGGCCTTTAAGGCCTTAATATAGAAAGCCCGTAACTCATTATTTTTTAAATCAAGTTTTTTTGTATATTTCTATAGAAGAATATCTTATGTATCGAAAAATGCACAAATCTCAACTTCAAACAAATAATGAGTTAAGGCCTTTCTTAATTAAGGTAACAATATATAGTAATTAATATTTTTAATATGTAATGTCAGATACGCCAGGAGCTTAGAGGATTTAGTTTCATTTGTGTGTATGGCTGAATTGATACTATTTACCACAATGATATGCGTTCTTTTGGTGTGCACTCTGCTGGTAAGTAGTTTGGAACTAATGTGCACTGTGAGTATACTATATACTAAAGACTTTTCTTTTTTACCTTGAGGTGGAAGAGACAATGTTTAAAGTAGCTTCACTTATTTACATTTTGTGCATCCTTTATGCCCTATTTATATCATATTGGTATGCTAACGAATTTTCTTCAGAGGTGAGTATGTGTAAGATAATTTTATATACAAAATTATAGTGCCGTTCTGAAGGTTTAAGTGGATCGGTCCGAAAATTAGTTGAAGATGTTTTCCTTATATTGCAAAATTTGTCCAAATCTTTTTTCTATGCACCGCAGCGTCATCTAAATGTAACATATTGTATATTCTGTATTATTCATTAAATGAATTTAATATTTTCTTTCCGACACATTTGTTCTTTATTTCCTCGGGCTAGAAATGAGCTCAAATGCCCTGAATTGCTTTTCTTAGATTTCAGCTGGTGGTACGTATCCCATGACATTGGAAGCATTTCAATATCTACGAGTTCCCGAACTAGTTTCAGGACTAGTTCCAGAACTAGTACTAGAACTAAATCCAGAACTAGTGCCACAACTAATTCCAGTACTAGTTCCAGTACTAGTTCCAGAACTCGTTTCAGTACTAGTTCCGGAACTAGTTCCCAGAACTAGTACTGTAACTAGTTCGGGAACTAGTACTGGAACTAGTTCTGAAACTAGTACTGGAACTAGTTCCTGGAACTAGTACTGGAACTAGTTTGGGAACTAGTACTGGAACTATTTCGGGAACTAGTTCTGGAACTAGTTCGGGAGCTAGTACTGGAACTAGTTCTGAAACTAGTACTGGAACTAGTTCTGGAACTAGTACTGGAACTAGTTCTGAAACTAGTAGTGGAACTAATTCTGGAACTAGTTCCCAGAACTAGTACTGGAACTAGTTCGGGAACTACTACTGGAACTAGTTCGGGAACTAGTACTGGAACTAGTTCGGGAGCTAGTACTGGAACTAGTTCTGAAACTAGTACTGGAACTAGTACTGGAACTATTTCTGAAACTAGTAGTGGAACTAATTCTGGAACTAGTACCGGAACTAGTTCTGGAACTAGTTCTGGAACTAGATCGGGAACTAGTTCGGGAACCAGTAATGGAACTAGTACTGGAACTAGTACTGGAACTAGTTTCGGAACCAGATCCACAACTAGTTCCAGAACTAGTTCCTATGAAAAATTTTGGGAATTACTTCACTTTTTTTGGGCGTATTTGTTTTGGGCATTATTTCATACACCCGATTTGATCAATAATTAAAATAATTTCAACTTATTCAGAGTACGAAGATTGCAGATGCAATTTACGGTATCGATTGGAGTACATCAAGTCTCGAAGTGCGTAAATGTGTCTTAATTTTGTTGGTTCGCTGTCAGACGTCTTTGAAGGTAAATGAGATGTGCAATAAAAGCTTTTGCAACAAATTGAAGCATTTATTTTCATTTGATAAATTGTTTTTCTTAGATTTCAGCTGGTGGTATGTATCCCATGACATTGGAAGCATTTCAATCTCTCTTAAATGCTGCCTATTCATATTTTAACATGGTGCGAGGCTTTATGGGAAAATAAATAAATAATTTTAAAAAAGTTTGCTCAAATAACCATGTGAAAGATCACGTATGCAAAAAAACTTTTACTGGCTAATTTTCTTATGTTTCTAAAATTAAATTGGCAATGCTAATGAATCATCAATGCCATTGTAGTGAAATTATTATGAATTTATTTCTTTAGATTTTTTCTAAACACTGAATATTGTAAAAAAAAAGAAATTTGAAAATTTTTATATTGCACGTTTTTAAAGTAATTAGCGTGTATGCTGAATATGAAAAACTAATAAAAATGATTTATTTATTTATTTAACGATACATCTGTGTTCTTCAATGATTAATTATACTCGTATCATGTTAAACCGAATAATGGTCCACTTTTTTCCGATAAAAAATTACTTAGTAACAGTAGATTAAGAGGTTAAGTTAGCTTAGTTAGAAACGTTTTCGACTCACTTGGGTCCATTCAATTTAGATCCCTTTGTGTTATTTGTAGGAAGAAGAGAGAAATATATGAAAGGATACAGAGAAACTTAGAGAAAGAAAATGTGTTGAGAAAAATCCGCTTATTCTTCGTGCTAAAGTTTCTGCAGATGGAGATGTCAGAGATTGAACCACCCACTGCTCTTAATAAAGGAAACGGGTTCTCAACATCAACAGCAAAAGGCGTTGCGTAGACAAGTGCAGGAGCGTAGGTAGTGAGTTATTGTCTCCTCCTCTTCCTCATCTAGACATCCTGAAAAAATAATCATTATATGAGATTCTTATCGTTTTAGGATGGGTGCCGAAAGGCCAGTGCACCGTGATGATTGATATTATGTTGTATCTTTGTTCGCGTGAAACCAAGTAGCAGCGTGGGTTTTTGTTTGTTTGTTATTACAAGGTCTTGCTGCAGAGCAAATTTTCTCATTATGCCACCTATTTTGCTACGTTGCCGGAAGTGCCTTATTTCGACGCTTCCAGCGATGTTGAATTTTTTTCACTTTTTGGCCGCTTTTATTGTGCCGATCAAAAAATTACCTAGTGGTAGTGGATCAAAATTAAATTTTTATAAATTTTTTTTACCATTTTTTTAATTGCAGAAGCAGTTTTGTGCAACATATTACATTATATCATTGAATAGTCCATTCAATTTAAAAAATTTCAAGTAATTAAAAATTAAAGATTCCTCTTCATGTTTTGGCCACACAATTTACGAAAACGGCTGATAGTGCGCCGTTTTTTGTGTGTGCGAGAGATAGAGAAATAAATGCGAATATATATACATATACCTGATGTAAACCTGTCATTTTAGGGTTCGTACAGCAAAGGTGAAAAGAGAACCCTATTGTTTTCGCTACGCTATCCTCCTGTCCGTCGCAGGCTGTTTGTAGAAGTTTGGGCGCTACAACAACAGACATATGACAGTTAAAAATTAAAGAGTGTTCCAAAACCAGCAACGAAAAAATTTAAAATCCCATGTAATATAAATACATACAATTATATATAGACACTTGAAATTAGCAAAGTTAGTGTGTTTTACAGACACTAAAAACACTAAAATTTAAAAAATCAAAATTAAAGGGTATTCTACCAGTTGATGTAGTTTTGACTATGTAATTAATATTGACGACTTGCTGTATCTTGGAAACCGTATGAGGCACTCTTGAAATTTTCAAAAACGAAATAAAGCGCCAAACCCAAAATATCTTTAAAACTAAAATAAATGGCCAAAAACCGAAAAAATCGGCAAAATAAAAAAACGCCAAAATTATCCCAAATCCCAAAAGCGAAAAAGCACCAAAATAAGAAAAACTGTCAAAACTAGAAAAATCGCCAAAAACCGGAAAAAAGTGTATTGGGTACTTAATTTTTTGTTTTAAATTTCTACATCAGGTAAGATATTTGATCATATAGGCTAAAGTTCGTATAGTATTACATACATATGTATGTATGCAGTGTTCGTACGGAACCCTTCGTGTGCGAGTCACAATCGCAATTTAGTGATTTTTTTTTTCTAAAAAAATGGTTAGAATCACTGAATTGAGCGCACTGGAATTAAGTTTATCTGCACGGTGCCCCACTTTTTGCACTTTTGAACTAGCACACACAGTGTTATCTTAAAAACATCCAACACAAAATTTTAACATTTCTAAAACAAAATTAGGTAAACTTGTACAGTACAGAAAATAGAAATAGAAAACAATAACAAAATAATATCGCGTATGCTATATTAGCAGAAAAAAACTTACCCACTTGTCACATGATTTCTACGGCCAAAAACACACCCCCATGTTGCAGTACGGCTGCTGCGAATGTGAATTCTTTGGTGCATTTGACGTAACATGTTTTTCATTTAGCTAAATTTATTTCTGTAGAACACAGATCTGAAAATAAATGTATAAAAATAGTAAAATATTTAGCACAGATGTACTCTTAGATTGATATTTGCTTTATTTTGCTTAACAATAAAAACATTTTCTCAACACAATGCATTTGCATATTATTTGTGATTTTTTTCTTCTTTATTTGTACAAATTCATCTCTCAGAGATTGAAAGTAATTTGCTACAGTTGGAAATTTCAAAAAATTAAAATTAAAAAGGGGACATAAATATCTCTTTTATTATCTCTTCTGAGAAAAAATAGACAAGTTTAAAAACAAGAAAAATAAAAAATGTTCAGCTACAATTTGTTAAATTAAATAATAAAAGAATTATTTATTAAATAGCTTTCCAAAAAAAATAAGCAAAAAACAAGCAATAAAAATTAAATTTTTCTAATGTACATACATACTCGTATGTATAAAGTTTA
Source organism: Nowickia ferox (assembly GCA_936439885.1). Classification (NCBI taxonomy): domain Eukaryota; kingdom Metazoa; phylum Arthropoda; class Insecta; order Diptera; family Tachinidae; genus Nowickia; species Nowickia ferox. Next base: position 85,586,822 of record OW387027.1, on the reverse strand, counting down.
AAAAAATTTCATTTTATGAGAAAATACAGCTCCTAAAAGCAAAGAAAAAATTCATTTCACTTATGACAATTAAATTCTCAAAAAATCGCAGGCTGTAAAAGAGATCTACATATATATAATATTAAATTAATAAATATAAATTTCTATTTGACAAGAAGGCTACACATTTATCCTCGAAAAGGATAAATTGGCTTGCAATTATTAGAAAGAGTTTTGTGAGAAAATTTGCTTCATAGGATGCTGAGAAAATAAACAAAAAATATACAATAAAGTAAAGTGCAACTTTGACTCGCACACGAAGCGTTCCGTACGGCGCTTGTTTCTTTTTCCTATTTATTGGGTTTTTAGCGATTTTTTCGGTTTTTGGCGATTTTTTGTATTGACGCTTTTTTAGTTTTGGCCGTTTTTCTTTTTGGCGATTTTTTCGGTTCTTAGCGATTTTTTTAGTATTGACACTTTTTTAGTTTTTGCGATTTTTTTTTTAAATTTTTTCGGGTTTAGGTGATTTTTTTGCTTTTTTATAGTACATATTTTTAGTTTTAGCGATTTTTTAGTTTCGATGGTTTTTTTCGTTTTGGCGATTTTTTTGCTTTTGGCGATTCTTTTTTGGTTTTGTGCCGAACTTTTTACATTTCCTGATTTTTTTGTATTTTGGCGATTTATTTTATATTTTTTCATTGTGCTGATTTTTTGTCTTAGCTCTTATTTTTTCGTTTTAGTGGTTTTTTGGGTTTTGGTGATATATTTCATTGTTGTGATTTTGCTTTTTTCATTGTTGTGATTTTGCGTTTCGACATTTTCTTAATTTTGGGATTTTTTTGTTATGGCGATTTTGAAAACTTCAAAAGTTTGACGATTTTCTAGATTTTTGGCGATTTTTTAGTATTGACGCTTTTTAGCTTTGCCGTTTTTCTTTTGTTTTGGCAATTTTTTTTTTCGTTTATTTTTTTTGGCGATTTTTTGTTTTTTTTTGCAATACATATTTTTAGTTTTAGCGATTTTTTAGTTTTGGCATTTTTTCGTTTTCACTACTTTTTTCGGTTTTGGGCGATTTTTTCAGTGTTCTGTCGACCCTTTTACTTGATTGGTGATTTTTTTTGCATTAGCGATTTATTTCATTTTAGGATATATTGAGCCTTATTTTCGGTTTAATCGTAAGTGACAAAAATTAGAATATTTAGGAGAAGTTGTTTTTATAATATTCAAATTTGTTTTACATACGTAAAGTGTCGCTTACGATAAAATTTTACAGCCCGTGTCTTAAAAGTTATCAACAATTTTGGCATTTTGATAATTCTAAACTATGAATAGGCCTATAAAATTTGAATAAAAAAGTCTTTCGATAACATATCGCTTACGATGAAATCGAAAATAAGGCTCAATATTGTTCGATTAAACGATTTTTCGTTTCGTAATTTTTTCAATTTTGTGATATTTTAGTTTTAGCGATTTTTAAAATTTCAAGAGTTTGCCTCTTACGGTTTCCAAGATACAGTAAGTTGTCAAAATTACATTAACTGCTAGAATACCCTCTAATTTTGATTTTTTAAATTTCAGGTTAATTGGTGTGCATAAAAATACACTAACTTTTAAAATTTCAAATGTCTAAATGTAATTGTCTGTATAATTACATTAAGATATTAACATTTTTCATTGCTCGCTTTAGAATACTTTTTAAATTTTAACTGCCAAGGTTTTATATATTCTGTGAAAATGTCAGGTCCGTAGCTCTAACGGTTCCCGAGAAAACTACATGTGACAGACAGACAGACGGACGGACGGAAATCGTACCTAAACCTATAGGCTTCCTTTTCACCTTTGGCTTACGAAACCCCAAAAATAGCCAACATTTTTGGAGATTTTACACATGTTAAATTTCAAACCGAAATAAAATTGCAATTTCCGATGGCAGTGAAATACGTGTGAGAAAATATTTTAATTTTATAAAACTAATTTTTAATTAATACAGTGTTTTGTTGTTGTTGTTGTATTGTCATTAAATTTCGAACTGTCAACAGCCTTTGGAAACAAGTATTGACGCACAACACCAAAAAACAAAACTCTTTCATAAATCATCAAAACTGTATAATGTTCCTCTAAGTTGCTAGATCCAAATATAATTTTGAGGTGGATACTGTTGTTGTTTTTTTACTGTGTTCCCACCAGCTAACGGTACATTTTCGAGACGTCGTTTATCACATGTTGCGGTCTTACGTATGCATACGTATGAATATTGTGTGTATGTATGTAGATAAAAATCATTTGCGTAAAATATCCATAAATATTTCTTAAAAAAAGATTCATTCATACAGTGCTGTCGTCGCGTCAACTTCAATCGATGCGGTTCTAGAGATTCAAAACGAAAGCCTCACCCACCGCTCACAAAAACATAATAAATAAAATAATTGCATAATGATTATAAAATCATGCCGGTTGGATTAACCAAGAAGAGAATGAATACAGTTAAAGAAGTAAGTTTGCATACACATGATTTTGGACTTCTGCGATGGAAAAATCTTTACTGAGTGATAAAAATTCAGTAGTAATAAAAAATATTTTCAATTTGTTTTGCTTTATTTTCCTGGTTAGATTATGCCTGAAAGCTTCTAGGAGCGCAGCGCGTCACTTTACGTTATTATTACACTATTGAACTCATTTCCCTTGGTCTTGTTAATCTTAAAAAATTTATTTTATAAAAAATAAAATTCGGCCAGATCTGTGGACCAGTTTTATTGCTTTTAAAGTATCAATAATTGAATTTTTGTGACTTATTACAAAATTATATTAACAAATTTTATATATTACTGCATCAACTACGAATGTATAATTTTCTGAGCACTCCCTTTGAGACACTCAGGACCATCAATTTCAATAGTAAAAAACAAGTTCACTGAATTTCGCTGTGAACGTGCGCGGAAGATGTCGATAGTTCTGGACGCCAGTTGAGGTCTCTACACACACGAAACAAATGAAAAAACTCACGTTGTTGTTTATCTTGGCCGATCACATATTGAAAATGAGACAGATTGTGTAAGCCAATGACATCTCACATGGCTCAGTGGTTTCAATTTTGAATGATCACTTGGTTATGAGAAAGGTTTCCGCAAGATGGGTGTCGTATTTTCTCAGAATCGAGCAGTCGTGTGACAACTTTGCAGAAGCGTTTGGCATTGTTAAACCGCAATATTGGAAAAGTTTTTGCGTCATTTCGTGACAATGGACGAAACGTTGATCCCCCACATGACACCAAAGACCAAAGAGCGGTCAAAGCAGTGGATTTTCTAGGGTGAATCGACGCCAAAAAAGGCCCAGGTGAGTTTTTCACCCAGTAAAGTCATGGCGAGTGTTTTATAGGATGCACGATTTAAAAAGTTCTTTTCCACCATGCCAGAATGCACACATGTGTAGTTTCAATGGCAACAATCCGTGAATTGGTCTACGAATTGCCAAGTGGCTATTTATTGTTTCCAAACCTTAAGAAATGGCTCAACAGAAAGAGATTTAACTTCAACGATGAAACTATCGCACAAACTAATACTTATTTTGATGACCTCAACAAATCTTATTTTTTGGAAGAGATAAAACAATTGGAGAAACATTGGACAAAGTGTATAGAGCTAAAAGCAGAGGGCGTTGACAAATAAAATGATTTTTTTTATTCAAAATCCAGTTTCGTTCAAAAAGTCACAGGATTATTATAAATCTTTTAACATATTAACCCAAAATTAATTTCTCTATCTACAACTCTACATACATAAATCTATATAAATTTTGGTGTGTACGTAAAATTTTTGTCTGCACTGTATGTAATTGGATTGCCTGTGAAATGATTGATATAAATTACTTTAAGAAATCATGTGCTCATGAATGAACGACATCCATGGTTCTAAGTGCGTTAAATATTTTTTAAATTGTTTTGTTTTTGAAATGATTTGTGACATATAAACGTTTAATCAGCGGTGGTCCTTCACTGTGTCTTAAATATTTGATTTGACACGTTTTTTTTATTATTTTTATTATTAAAGTTCGCTGACTCGTATGCGGGTGAATGAAAAGTAATAATTTCGGGAGACATGAGTGAGTAGCAGGGACGCAAAATTGGTTTGCAATGTAAAAACACATTTTTTAGACAAATTCAGTTTTATTGATACCAATGTAAAGTAGAAATATGGGAATTAATAATGGAATATGATGTCGGGCAAATGTAAACCTCTAGCACAAGGCGGCCAATTGACAGTGCCCAATCAAGAAATTGCGCGACCGGAAAATTTTCTATGCAATAGCTGAATTGTTTAGCCCGATGTGTGGCTTATGGCGCCGTCTTGCTGAAACCCAAGGTCACTGATATCGACATTAGCCAATTGTGGACACAAAAAATCGGTTTTCATTGTTTGATAGCGCCGAGAAGTCACGGTGACGGCGTTTCCTTGCTTATTTTAGAACGCAAATAATGGTCGGGTGGCTTTAATTCTTGAACGAGTTGAACTTTATAAGCGTGAATATGAAGATCTTTAAGAAAAATGTTGCGCAAGATGCCTCTGGTGATGCCCAATTATTGCGAACGGCGACGAGTTGTTGTTCCGGGCGCATTGTCAACACTGCTGTACAGGGGCTATGTTTGCATCACTACGGCCACTACGAGCGTATTGTTTTGGTCTATTGTCCGTAACAGTACCTTGAGTCTCGAGTTTAGCTATTAAATTATGCACAGCGGTCTCAGAAGGAGCCTGATTACGAGGAAAAGCTGCTCGAATTTTACGAAGTGATACAGTAAAATTTTCACCATTTTGATAGTAAATTTTCACAATTTAAATTCTTTGTTCAAGAGTGTAGCGTTCCATGTTTAGAATTTCCCAGCTTTTTACTAAATAAATGTTAAAGGATGACAGCTCAATTCTTGACGTTTCATCATTTGACAGCCATATGCTTCCTAACCTCAAATTCGCCCACTCTTTATTTGTTTTCTGTGCTTTTTTAACTCTATAGATACTAATCTGCGACTCTTTCTGAAAGACAATCTAAATATAGTAAGTTCTTTTGCATTTTTTTGAACACACTCTTAGTATGATCGTTTAATACTACGGAGTATGAACACTTATATTCCTTGAGTGCTTCCATTTATAACAGGTTCATACGTAAGCGTTCCTTTCGTTATTTTTTTTTTGCCAAGCAGCTAAACTATTCCCTCCCTACATACAAACGTAATAACCTTTCCTCTCATATTTTTATATGGTAAAAGTTTGCTGTAAAAAGTCTTACAAAGTCTTACATAGTTTGCTGAAATTGAATTTGTCTCCCTTTATTACAAACAAACAAAAAAACATATTTTAAGCTTAAATTTGCGTCAGAAAAGCAATTTATGAAAATGTACGTAAACAATTACAGCCAATTAAAGGTGCAAAATATTATGTATACAAAATGCTTTCCTAAAATTTTTATTGATTGTTAGAAAATATCTCAAGGAAATAAATTTCCAATGAACCACAACAAAAATATAAAAGAATTGACGCAAAACTAATATGCGAAGCCAAAAGAGCGCATTTCCCAGCTTGATCTATATAAATATGTTAAAACCTTTAAATTAACAATGGCGAAGTATTTGGAACTAAAAATAAAATGCTTTCATTAGCATTAAACACTTTTTAGTTCTATTTAAATAATTAACATTATTAACAAATTTGATAAGCAGCTATTTATTTTTACAATCAACAAGGCCAATAAATCATAAATTATGTAATCGATACGCAAATACGAGTACAAGTCCACACAGCTGTTTCAATTAATGTTTGCCTAAGTTTACTTGAACTTGAACTTGTTTTAATCTTCGCCATCGAAATTGGAATTCCCAAAGCTCGGCAAACAGCTTCGGCTCTTTATTATTTAATTAATTAATTTTACTACATAAAATATTCTAAATTAAATACATCAAAACAAATAAAATTTTTTTTGTAATTTCCCATGTTTGTTTATCCCGCTTGTGTAAATTTCCATTCCTTTCATTCAACCATTTCATTGCTACAATTCTCAATTTAAAGACAATCAATTTGATCGTGATGGAATGAATGACTTGAATGAAAAAATTCCATTCAAATTCCACCTTAACTAAGTGCAGCATGTTCAAGTCACGTTTTTTCATGCCAGTCACAGTTCAATACATTGTCAGAACTATAAGCTCACTTGCCGTTAAGCTCGTGCTCAAATCATTAGAAAAAAAAACAACAACTTGCTGTCATTTTATTGAGAAGTGAATATGTAAATATTTATATTATTTTGTAATTTACGCCAGTCAGGGTATTTTTTTTATATTTTCCTTAACTGCATCTTTTGTTTACAGTAGACTGGTAAATAAAAAGAAAATAATTGTGTCATTAAATAAATAATTGAGAATTAAGAAAGTTATGCACGAGAAACTAAGAAAAAAGTAATTTTTTTAAAAGCTTACATCTTTTAAAAGTGTAATACAAAAATTTTCCAAAGGTACCCAAGAAGCTCTTTTGAGGGGCGCTAAAGAATATCACAAAATTAGGTAAATTAAATTAAAAAAATTTCTAAACAATCCGATTTGGCATGGAATGCGTCATATAAAGGGTCCGCCATCTAACATTTTCTTTTTCAACTGTGCTATTCCGCTGAACGAATATGGTTGTGTATACGCTTGAACAACGCTGGGAAATATTGCCTGCGATCGACTTACAGAAGATGCCGATTTTGCCAAAAAAAATCATCTTTTCAGATGAGGCTCATTTTGATCTTGGCGGGTATGTAAACAAGCAAAATTGTCGCATTTCGGGCACAGAAAACCCGCACGCATACATTGAAAAGCCGACGCACCCAAAACGAGTCACTGTTTGGTGCGGATTTTGGTCCAGAGGCATAATTGGGCCAATGAGCAAGGAGTGGCCGTTACAGTCAATGGCGATCATTATCGGGCCATGTTGAACGAATTTTTGTTCACAAAAATTGAAGAGGAGGATATTGGCAACATTTGGTTTCAATAGGACGGCGCTACGTGCTACACAGCCGAAGCTACACTCGATGTTTTGCGCCCTGTTTTCAAAAAAAAGTTATCTGTCGGACCCTATACTTTATGAAGTCGCATATGAATATTGTGGAAATTACACAGGGAATAACAAACTTACATACATATATCGTGCCAAAAAAAGCTAAAGCGACATAATTTTTGAACTTAATTTTGTGACGAAAATCGATAATTTAAATAAACTTCAATATGTCAAAAATAGAATACACATGTTTATATGAGCATGATTATTTTGAAGAAAGCAAGACAACATGGCGGCGGCAGGTTGGTGCCCACGATGATTTTGTCCTTAAAGCAGCTATGTCAACGTGGTGCTTTTGGCACTATTTTTAGTGCTTTGTGATGACTAAAAGCACCAAATTTTGAGCGTTAGTGCCAAACTTAGAAAAAAGCACAAAGTTGGTGCTTTTTAAAATCTGTGCATTTCTTAAATTTTTTTTAATAAAAACTTGGTGTATTTCGTCTGGTACATTTCAATAAAGATGTTGATACTGTTATCAGAATAGAGAATGGCTTCGAGTATATTAAACATTGCGAGTGAGAAAATAAACAAGGAACCGACCTTTTTCAGAGAGAATTTAAGATCAATTTTTAGGATACAGTTAGAGCAAATCCATTTTCAGATTTGTCCAATTTAGTACTAAAAATTTACATTAAGTCGGTTTTTTTGGCAAAATTATTTCATTTTACATCAAATATTTTGGACTTTCTACTATCAATTGTTTTCGCGACCTTTTATTCTGGCTCGCATACAACTATATAATGCGGCTAGCGGTAATATAACGAAATTCTACTACATGTTAAAAAAAAACGCTGGTCCCGACTACAGAGTTAAAATTTTTATACTGTCCGAAATGTTGACTTGTCCGGATTACTGGATAGTCCGGAATAGCAAGTGTTCGGATTATAGAGGTTGTACTGTATGTACATGCATACCTATTTACATTCAGTCACACGAAATGTTTTTTGTATTTAAATGTACATTCTTAGTTCTTAAATAAAATACAAGTTTTTTTTTGTAATTTTTTACCTGTGTTAGTGCTTTTTACGCTTTTTATATATCAAAATTATGCTTTTTTGTGCTTTTCCTTAATTTTTATGTGCTTTAAAGCTGAAATAGTTGGCATCACTGCCTTGAAGCCCAACTAACTAATTTCTATTTGTGGTGGCAACAATGAGCAAATACAGTGCTGCCAATATAATGCAAAATGTTAAATGAGTGATAGCTTACAATTATTTTATATTATTTAACAGAAATAACATCCCGATAGACATGTAAAGAAATAAATTTATTAATTTTGATATTTTTATGTGATAATATTTCATTTGAAAAAAATATAATATGAAAAAATTCATTTTAAAAGTTTTATTTCATTTCAAAAATTCCTTGAGGTGAATACTTTATAGAGACGCATATACTCAGAATCAAAACATAAACAATTACAAAATACCTGCAAAATTAATACTGAACGGCCACTTCAGGCAGTAGGTCAAGGCGGGGAAAATGCCCCGTCGGTATTGTGTCGCGTGCTGAATTTAGAGGTGTACATTTTTGTTTTTACTCTTTTGTTGCGACGCGATAAGAATGTTTTATTTTATTTATTATTTTCTTCTTAAGAAATGCAAATACATAAATTGTGCGATTATTATTCAACTTTATTATTTATTTAATACAATGAAAAATAAAATGGGTTTATTTGTTTACCAGATCTTATCTCTATAAACTTAATAAGAATTTGAAAGAGTTCCAAATAATTTTTAATACTTTCCTTTTAACACAAAGAAAAAAGTTCATGGCATTTTACTAAGTCTGAGAAATAATTCCTAAAATAGAATTAAATTAATTAATAAAACGTCTAGTTGACATAATTGCTTTTAAATGAAAAAAAAAAATAATTTGCATTCGGTATAAGTGTGAACAGTTTAAGTGTTATCATTTTAATTGCGGAACACGTAACCACCTGCCTGCCAAACAACCCTACAAAGACTTTAGCACCGAAGACATAAATAATCGCTGTCTAAAGTTCAATTTTCCAACAAAAAGTGACACGTCACGCTAACATGCCGCGTTATTAAGCATTTGAAATTTTTTCTAGTTTTTTTATAAAATAGCACGATATGTATATAAATTTAAATTTTTTATTTGTATTTGCATGTTTTAATAAATGACACTGACAGACAGACGGACGGCCTATTGAATGCGATAGGTCAGTAACATTGTTCAGAAATTATATTTTTTTTTGATGTGAGATAAAAATTTTTATGAAATAGAGAGAAACAAGTTTGAAATTTATATTAGATGTAGTATGACGGGGGATTTTGATAACCTGCTGGGAAATACATTGTTCACATGCTTTTAATACAAATTCACATTCTTGTTTTAAAAATATTTAAATATTGCCTAATCAGCATCATTATACGTTTCTACGTTGCAGGTGACTTTATGATTTTAAATGAACTATAAGCGTGAGTCGTGATATTTTTTGCTTTGTTTTAAATTTGAATTTCTAATTAACATTTTTAAGGTTTTTGCAAATCCGTTAATTTTATTTCGTAATGTCTCTCCATATTTTGGATTTTGGTCTTCTGTTTTAAATGCCCTCATAACTAAATTTGCACGATATTTTTGAAAATTTCACGTTCATGTGCTTATTTTTAATTTTCCGGTATTTTAAGAGAAATAAATTTTTTAATATTTCTTATAAAGAAATCTTAAAAATTCTTCAAATGATACTCCATCCAGCATAATTTCCAGATTTAGCCCCTTGCAACTAAAGGGTGGTCTTTATAGAGTCTCACAACTATGAGTTGGCATCACTGTTTTATTTGAGTACCCATTTAACAGCTGATAGTTGTTTTTTGTTTAGTTTACTTTCAAATTTCATTATGAATCGACTTACACCAGAGCAATGCGTGCCAATTGTTGAAATTTTTAATCAAAATAATTGTTCTATTCGTCAAACTCATCGAGCACTTCTTCCATTTTATGGCGTACAGATGCGCTTATTTTTGTTTGGCGATTTGTTTAGTTTTTGGTGACTTTTTTTTGGTTAAGACGCTTTTTTAGTTTTAGCGTTTTTATCGTTTTGGCGATTTTTTCGTTTTTTTCATGATTTTTTTTTTCTTCTACAATACATACTTTTAGTTTTAGCGAGTTTATTTTTAGTTTATGGGCTTTTTTCGTTTTGGCATTTTTTTCGGTTTTTGGCGATTTTTGTTTTTTTACAATACATATTTTTAGTTTTAGCGATTTAGTTTAGTTTTTGCGTTGTTATTTTATTTTGGCGAGTTTTATTGGTTTTTAAAAATTTTTTGTTTTTTTACAACGTGTATTTCTATTTTTAGCGATTTTTTTCGCTTTGGCGATTTTTTTTCTCTTTTGGCGATTTTTTTTTTTATTTTTTATTTCTGGTACTTTTTTGCATTTTAAGCAATTTATTTTATTTTTGATGATATTTTTCATTGAAGCGATTTTTTAATTTTGGCAATTTTTCATTTTGGCTTTTTTTTTATTTTGGAATTTTTTTAGTTTTAGAGTTTTTAAAATTTTGAAGTGTTTGCCTGTTACGGTTTCCAAGATTCAGCAAGTTGGCAAAATTACAAAGTCAAAATTACATTAATTGCTAGAATACTCTTTAGTTTTTAATTTGCATAAAAATACACTAACTTTTAAAATTTCAAGTGTGTATATAATATATAATTGTTTGTGTATTACATTAGGATTTCAACATTTTCCATTGCTAGCCTTGGAGCATCCTTTAATTTTAAGCTGTCTGGTATATTTGTTATTGCAGCGGCCAAATTTTCGCACGTGCTGTGAAAGTTTCAGGTATGTAGCTCTTGCGGTTCTCGAGAAAATAGCCTGTGACAGCCAGACAGACAGACCGGACATAGTAACTGAAACAATGCTGAGAAATATACAGGTTTTTTTGTGATCGTGGTAACTATATAAAGTCGGTCACGTGCGACATCGCAAGTGTAAAATAAAAAAATATTTCGCATATTTTTAATTTATTTAAGTTTAGGTAAGCGAAAACCATGAAAAACATAAAGAGAGTTGCAAGCAGTGGAGACGAAAAGTGAAGTGAAGTCAAATATAGTATTATTACAAAACCATAAATTGAAAAACATGTTTTTAAGTTTGTTGTTATTATGTTAAAATAAATACGGTGAATATTTCTGTTAATTTGAAAACATTTCTAAAAAATTAAATAAATAACTAAAAACAAATATGTCACGTGCGACTCTGATTAAAATTTAATTAAAAATCAGATATATATATAATTTTTATTTGGTAAAATCAAAAGCATTTTAAGGGGACATCAGTCAGTATTATTCTGAAATTCGCCACATTAAAATATTGCTTTAGATTACGCTAAAATCAGTGCTTTTTAACGTTGGCCGCAAAAATAACTTCCTTCTATGTTCAGATATAAAATGCTTTTGCGTGTGATTTTTTTTATTTTATCCAGAAAGTTACGAAATTAGCAAACTGCCACGTATTTTTCAATAATTTTTGAATGTTTGAATATTTTTTTTTTAATAATTATATTCTGCAGTTCAGAAAGATACGACGTTGCAAAACGTTTGTTGCGACAGTAAATGATTAATTAAAGTTACACGAGCTTATTGATTGATTTCATGAGAAACGTAATTTAAACCAGTCGGCAAACGAATGTAATAAGTTTTTTTTATTATGAAACATTTCCTTCAAGTAAAAAATAAAAAACACTTGAAATTGTGGGGTGGGAGGGGGGAGACACTAAATAAAAACAAAAGCCGGTATGTTTGCGCATGACCCGAATACGTGTTTAAATTCTTAGTCAAAGGAAAAATAGCAATAAAAGCTTAAACTAAAGCGATGATTAACTAAAAAGTTTTTTTTTTTTAATAGTCATTAAACTAGTGTGGGGTTATCCCCAATAACGATTCTGAGTTGAGCTGAGAGTGTTTGTTTTTATTTTGTTTTATTTTTATCAAAACAGACTTTAAGAAGGCCATTTAGATGTATTTACATACATACTCGTACATATGCATGTAGTTTTATGCTAAAATTATTTTTTTGAAAACCCAAATATTATTTTAGATTTTTTTCAATTTCAAACTTTGTATACCAATAACTTGCATATTTCGACGCTCATTAAATTTGTATTTAATATTTTCAAAACATTTTAAATTTTTTATTTATTTTTTATTATTATGTAAAAACCCCTCAGTATAATTATTACAAGTATGATATTATTAGCACTCTTTGTTCTCTAAAGTCCAAGATATTGAGCTCTAAGGGGACTTACATTTTGCTGGACAAAAAACCAAGTGCAATCTGACAGTGATTTACAAAGTAATGCAATGCAATGTATAATTTTGTGTGTGAGAAAATATGTTAATGATATCATTACAAAATTAAGTTTTATTCGACTGTAAAAAATCGTACAGTGTTTTTAAAATGACATAGTTTTAATAAAAGTTGATTTTAACGTTGAAGTCAACTGTTAAAACCTGCTTCAAAATCATTTTAATAAAGCCAACTAAAACCTTTTTTGAAATGGTTTTAAATTGGTTTTATGAAATGCAACATTGTTTTCGCTGTGCTGAATTCAGTGCTGCCAAGTTAAAATTACCGGAATGTTTATGCCAGTGAATAAGAATAGATACCGATTGAAAGATTTTCAACTTAAAAATGGATGCAGCCGCAACAATAATCAAAACATTGCGAAGAAAATTAATGTTTAGGACGAAAAACAACGAAAATATTTTCATTGACCTCTGTAAAGACGATATGACTGGCATCCGCCTGCCGATAAAAAAAGGTTTAGCTTACAATGTATTTGTGTGTATTTTTATATGTAATAACTTAATTTCCAAGCACTTTTTCACTTTGTACAGGGTGTTTTTTTTAGAGGTATAGAACTTCGAATTGAAATAAAACACAAGAAAATCGTTTTAATGTCCATCAATTTGGCTTTATTGGAAGGATAATTTTATGCCATTAACGTTTAAATATGACTTCGGGCATGTGGCCGCCGCGGCTGGCTCGAATAAAGCCAATTCTACAGGTCCAATTTTCAACCACTTTTTCGAGCATATGGGGCCGTATGTTGGCAATAACGCCACGAATGTTGGCTTCCAAGTCCCCTAACGTTTCTGGTTTGTTGGCGTAGACGAGCGACTTCACATATCCCCAAAGAAAATAATCCAATGGTGTCAAATCACACGATCTTGGTGGCCAATCCATGGTTAACCGAATTAATTGCTCTGATGGACGATTATGTCGACCATAAAATGGACGGAGCTTGCGGTAAACTTCGCGAACTGAACCATTATTTTCGAAATAAATTTGCACGATTTGCAAGCGTTGTTCTTTTGTCAACCTGTTCATGATGAAATGGCAAACCAAACTAAATATTAATCACTTGACAGCTGACAAAATGGCCGCCAGATAAAAAAATTATGCCAACTTAAAGTTCTATACCTCAATAAAAAACACCCTATATAAGTAGTTTCATACGGCCAGGTTCTGAAAACCATTTCGTTTCGAAACCGACAAATTTCCAAAAAAAAATCAACAAGAAATCTCACTTTTTATTTGGTTTTAAGATTTCATATGCTTGAGATATTTTATCCGAACTTAATTTCGAATGCACTAAATTATCTGATAGAGAGAACACTGTTTTCCGTTTTAGAAACTTTGCGATTTCAAAACGAAATGGTTTTCAGAATATGGCCGATAGTTTTAAAATGTTTATTTACAAAATATAACAATCTTAATTTTAGAGCGCATTGTAAAAATGTCTGAGCTTTTCATACAAATAAAAAAAAAACAGCTGTTGTACAGTTGGTCAAATAAGTGTTATAAAAAGCAGAAAAAAGCATTTAAATGTCCTAAACTGGTTCACTGAAGTTGATAACACTAAAGCAGATTATCGGCGAACTTGTATTGCATTTTAAATAAAAGTTTGCCCGAAAGATGCAGAGCAGTGATGCATTTACGAACAACTTGTATTAAAACAACATATTAATTAATAAATTTATTTACATTTTCAATATAAGTAAGCGATAGAAAGTTTTTTATCGATATCGTGGGCCGCCTGACCGTTAAAGACTTTTGCTCACGCAACACTCTAGAACAATGTAAAATTTAATAAAAGATCGCAGTGTAAAAAGAGCTTCTAAAGAAGTCAATAAGATTCGAATTTACGTTGTTCCAACTTGTAATAACTTTCATTCAACATGATTCTTCATTTCGTTTTATCAGTGTGGGAATGTTAAATCAACATGAAATAAAGTTATTTCAAAAGGAAAAATTTTCTCTGAAGATTACTGCAAAAACACATATGAAACAAAATCATTGCAAAAAACAGGTTAAATTAATCTTGTTTAAGTAGATTTTAAGTTAAAATTTTTCTATGTGTACTTGTGATGTGGCAGAGAAAATCTGCATCATTTCTAAGGACTCTTATTTGGGGTTGTCATTGCAAGAACTTCTCTTTTTACCCGACTACGCGATGCAAAGAAGGGTATTGTGTTTATCAGCCTTTGCATGTATGTATGTGTGTTGCTTTCCGGCGCTATATAAATCGACCGCCTGGGCCATTGATTCTTACGTCAATAGATTTTTCCTAATCCCGGAAGTGTCACTAAAGATATGACTGTAGTCAAAATTCAATATAGCGGCCAACAGACGTCAATGGCAAATGATTGCTTGATGTTCGTTACAAAATCTTTGTATTTGATTTTGAAAAAAATGTTGTGGTTTTATTTTATTTTAATTAAAAAATTGTTAAGGAAAATTTTCAACCTTTGCCAAACACGTAATCGCGTAGTGTGCAAATACCAACTTTTTAGTAATAATCTAATCAAAAAAAGTTGTTGTTCAACTTTAATGATATTTTAGTGAATATTCTTTATATAGATGAAACTTTATGACCAATGCTTCATTAATGGAATAAAATGTTTCGTTAAGCTCATTAATAATAATGGAATGAAGCTTTTGATTTTCTTACTGCGTGTTGGCTAAATCAACTTGTAGTTAACTGGAGGAAGTCCGGGCAATTGGAAATCACTAGATATCAAATCGGGATGTACGAATGGATGCAAGTGAGGTATGCCTCGAGTGGTTTTCAACCTAACCTTACTTTTACATATATGCATGTATGTGCGATACATGAGAATCAGAAGACGAATATTTTGTATATTCTAAAAACAATTTCTCTGCCTCGCCTAATGCCGGAAATAAAAGATTTAAAGCCTGTATTATCTTTAAAAAAATTTTAGTGAAATGTGGTTATCAGTTGAATATTTACCTGATTCTTGCACGTAAGTTCTTATTTTAATGATTGCAAATTTTTTAGATAGTAGATGTTAAATAAATTATTTGAAATTCCCTTTAGCAAATCAAACTAAATATGTGAACACAAATACGATCCTACTCCAAAAGAAAGAAATTATGCTAATTAATAAATGAATTGTTGTTGAAATAAATTTAAATTTTTGTTTTATATTTTTATTTATTTCACAAATACTTTACAAAATAAATTTGCAAGGAATTGTTGCACAAATATGGGCGAGGTAACTAGACTATATGCCCAAGATGTTATTAACAGTATGTATTTTAAAAATTTTTGTGACTGACTATAGCCGAACTATGCCAACGTGGTTGCCAACGAAATTCCTCAAGAGAACCGCAAGATTATTCGATTATCCGTGGCAGGTCAGTCAACCAGTGCGAGCGAGATGAAAAACGATTTGCGGCACCAATCCGTCAACAAATGGCATCCGAATATGGTCTAATATGTTGTTTAAATAGTATGTCGAGTCGAATATTCGTCTACGAGAACTTTGTGCTAGATTAAAGGAAATGTGCACAAATTTTCTTTAATCTAGGACTAAATTCTCGTAGACGAATATTCGACTCGACATACGCAATACGGGTGATTAACTTTTTTTTAAATTGTTTCTCAATTTTCCTCAAATGTACATATAATAATAATAAGAACTTTATCAAATTAAAAAGTTTGGAATTAAATAATTAAAATATAAAAATAATGTTTAGTGAAGCGAGCGATAAAGAAGATGAGACTTGTCTAGCAATTATGTATGAAGTGGATGATGGAATGGTTCCAGAATAGAAAAAAATTTGCACATGAAAATCTTTTAAGGGACTTGAGAAATTGTATATGGATTTTTAGGGTTCCGTACACCAAAGACGAAAACGAACCCTATTGTTTTCGCTACTCTGTCCGTCTGTCACAGACTGTTTTCTCGAGAACCGTAAGAAGTAAAGTACGGACCTGAAATTTGAACAGAATATGCAAAACAAATATATGACAGTTAAAAATTAAAGGGTGTTTCAAAACGAAATATTCAATTTCATTGAAAATTTGCGTTAAATAGCTGATGTTAATAACAATCTCTACCCCAGTAGATAAACTTGGGTGCTGATGAAGTGCGTGGCTGCACAGAAAAATATCGGTATTTCCCCCAGCTAATAAAGTCTAATTTAATTTTTCTTCTCTTCTTTAGAAACTCACATTAATTAATAAAAATATTTCATTTAACAAGAATTGAAATTACTGAACTTAAGCCTGACTAAGAAATTATTTCTGATAAAATTTTTCTTATCATTGTTTTGTTAAAATCTTTATTGTTTTAATAGTTGTTGCCTACATATTTATATTTAAATTTTTATATTACTCTACTAACTATATATGGCTCTATGAGCTCGGTTGGTTTTTTTGAAATAAATAAATAAATAAAAATAAATAAAAAAATCCCAAATATAAAAAAATCGCCAGACCGAAGAAAATCGCCTAAATGAAATAAACGCCAAAAGTAAAAAAAAAAAATTAAAAAAACGAAAAAAAAACCGTAAAAACTAAGAAAAACTGCCAAACCTAAGAAAATCGACAAAAAAAACAGATAAAAAAGTTTACCGGGTACTTGAATTTTTATAAAAATGTCAACGTCAGGTAAGATATTCGATTATATATAGGCTAAAGTTCGTATATTATTACATACATATGTAGCGTCGGTGTCTACGGAACCCTTCGTGTGCGAGTCACAGTCGCACTTTACTGAATTTATTGTTTATTTATTCAGCCTTATCAGCATTTACGAATCTTTACTTTTATTTAGAAAGAAGTAATCCATATTTCTGAATTTTTTATCGGCAGAATAACAGTATTTTATTACATTGCTTGTGTTAAGGTTACGGTACACTAAACAGGGGTTCGTTACGATGCAATAAAATTGCTTCCGTTATTCTCGCTTAAAACTAAAGGCTCAGTTAGCCGACTGTAATGGAATGTAAATGCAACAGTAGGAAACAGCTGATCGATATTGTTATGTGATAAGTAATGAAAATGGTTATAGAGATAATTAGTGTTTTTTGTGGGAATTGTTACAATTTAAGTTTAAAATTTGTTAACGCACTAGTAATCCCAAATTATTATTTTACTTTTTATTAGAGATGTAATGTAACGTAACCTACTTTTCACATAAAAATATCGATCAGCTGTTTCCTATGTTGCAGTTACTTTCTATTACTGTCGGCTAACTGAGCCTTAAGCAAATGACTTACAGCCTTGCACTTTACGCAAATGCAGTTTTACTAAACGGCATTTCCAATTTATTTGCTTTTGCGAGTATTAATGTATGTACATATTTATAATAAAGCATTAACGGCCTTATGTATAAGAAAAAACTGGCAAAAAGTTAGCATAAGCGGCAAAATTGAATATGATCTTAACGAGTTTTGCCATACAATTTTACATTAAAAATTACGCTAGGATTTAATAGTGCGTTAAAACTACGTTGATTTTTATGCATCGATTTTTAGTGTCAAATTGTACAGAGGAAATCGTTAGCACCTAAGTTGTTCAATGTCGTCACTTGTGCTAACTTCATGCCAGTTTTTTCCTATACATAAGGCCGTTAAAGTTCAATTAATTAAATTATAACCAGTATTGCCAGCAAAACCACAAAAGACATTTTAACGAATAATTTTATGCGACAATTGGAATTTTTTGGGATTTTGGAAAAATATATAAATAAAAATATATACAATGCAGTACGAAAATATTCATTGTTTTACGCTTATAGTACCAGCTTAGTTGACGCAACTATAACGGAATTTCTCGTTCAATAATTATTTTTATTAATTAAAATCTCTGCTATGAACAAATTTATTCTGTATTAAAGTTTCCAAACTACAAACCATATCAATAAACCCATTCACAGTCAAAACACAGTGGGGTAAAACCAGACAATTTCGTTTAAAAAAAAGTCTGTATTCCATTAAAAAAATTTCAATAAATCTTAATGAATTAATTATTTATTTTTTATTTTATTTTAGTAGAATAAACTACATATGTACATAATTCATATCAATCTTAATTTAAAAATAAGTATGTATTATGTTTTAAATATACTTTTTAGAAAAATAATAATCACACAAAAAAAAAATTCAGATATTAAATATAAAAATACATAATTATTGAATAATTTAATTAAGCAGTCATTATAATTTAAATTATGATAAATTAATAAATATAGATTTAACAAAAAGATACGGCAACATAAATATTTTTTTAAGTCGAAGCTTAATTCAATGTTAAATAATGTATTTAATAGAAATTTAATTTATTAAAACTTTTAAGCTACTTGTTTTAAATATATTTTAATTCCTAAATATATAAATAAATTATATATTAAATATATTTTATATCGCTTGTGAAAGAGTTCTCCACCACAGTTTCCAAGTTTGATGATATTTTCTGCCTCAAAACTAGCACTGGGACGATTCGAAGATTTTTGGCCTAATTCTAATCATTTTTAGCAACTCAAATTTTTTAGTGCTTTAGAGGATTTTGAAGTTCCCTCTATATGAAGTTACTGATTTTAACCCAATTTTCGAGATTCGACTTCTGTAGTTTTGAGTTAATGGGAGTCGATTCTGACTATTTTCGTAGTGCCGGTCATATGTATGTGTTTGTGTGCGTGTGTGTGTATATATATATATATATATATATATATATATATATATATATATATATATAAACATCAGCAAATTTCACGCATTCGAATGATGATTGATGACTTAGATTTTGTAAGATAGTGAATCGAATTCGGTTGGGTAGATTAAAAAATGTTTCACAAAACTGAACAAATTTGATACTACCAAGCCGATCAAATTCAAAATTTAGTCAGCTCTTAACCCGAAATGAAAAGAAATTTCGAAAAAAATTTATTCATGTATTTGTAATGACTTCAAAAGTGTTCGTCAAATTGATTTTAGATATTCACTGATTTTTGTAGACTTAAAAAAAGTGTATCGGAGATATAAATTTGACCAAAATCTTTAACTTACAGGGAAGATTCATGGATAGCATTTAAGGTTAATTCACACAGTTTTCATATTAAAACAAAGAAACTAAAATATGAAAAATCAATCATTTTATGGAGTAATGCATGATATAATTCTCATTTGGTTTATATTCAAATTAATATAATTACGACAAGATTGAAAGCTTGGTTACTAATTTAATAAAACCGATTTGAAATCACGCAGACGATTTTATGCTGTTCTGCTAATCAAGCGATGTTACGTGATTTGCTTGGGGAAAGAAATTCATAATAGAAAAAAGGGGTCGTGAAATGTTCGAAGACAAAGCAATTGACGTTTTGGAAGTCAGGCCATTATTCAATAAATTTTTCTTGACTACCAATGAAAAGGTATAAAAATGTGAAAGCTTCCTACGAGGGTAAGTCCATGTCAAAATCACTGAAAATGTTACGGTGTAATGCTGCCAGCGCCCTTATTCTGTAACTCGCTAAAGCTAAATCACTATCGCTAAAAATCTAATTTAATCTGCGAAATTTTAGTGTTTCGCTAAAAAATTTTAATTTTGTATTTGTTCAGCATTTTAGGGATAAAACTTAGCTTTAGCGAATTACAGAATCCTGGTATAGATCACTTTAATTGGATCTTACTGCTACTAATGAATACCAAAAGCAATGTGGAACCTATACTACTTCATCATTATATTGTGAAACATGTTTTGGTAAACGAAAAGTTTCAAGGTTTTTAAGTTCATGATCAATGTTATTTCTTCAGCTGCGTCAGAACCTACAAATGAGTGGAGAATAACAAAAGTATAAAAAAATAAAACAAATGCCACTAATTAAAAATTTCATTTTAAAAATTTCAACATTTTTATTGATTAAGCGTTTTGCTTTTTGTTTTTTGCAACTCAGAAATTAATACTAAAACATGTTCTTTTTTTTAAATGCTTACGAAAAGCTAGCATAACAAAAATATATTTCTTTACTTCATTATTAAACAACAATTTTAATAATATTATTACATATTTTAAATATTATTATGTAAAACTAATTGCCTTTTCATTTACAAGTTTTTGTTACAATTTGTTGATACAATTTGTCTGGGTTTTCCAATTAAGTTCAATAGCATATTGTATTCGATTGCTTTATTAATTATTATTATTTTTTTTTCGATTTTCCTATGTTTTGCAATTAGTGTTTATACGTTTTGCTTAAAAATTAATTAAAATTAATTAATAGTGTATATAGAATATAAAAAAAGCTGTCTGGCTTGGCTGTCTGTCTGTCTGTCTGTATGTGTTCAATGTTTGGTAATGAGATTTTTCTTGACTCGATTACAGATAAAAAACAAATAAAAAACTTTACGCTTTTTAAATATGATTTTATGAATGCTTAATAGATTTAAAAAAAAATAATAAATTAATTTTTGTTTTAAATGCAGCTGTAGAAATGAATAAATAGCTGTTTGTTTTCCTGGAGATTGTTGTAACTAATCAACCTTGTTGTTGCTGCCTTCTGGTTCTGCTCTCGTCGCTGCTTTTATGCTCTTTGGAGGCAGAACTCTCACCTCCTCCAGTGTTTTCATATGATTTTTATTTTATTTATTAAAAATTGTATGTAAATTCTAAATAAACTGCCTTCAACGTCGGTTTAATAATTTAATTGTTTCTCTTTCTGGTTGGTTTATGCCGGTAAATTATCCAAACGTTTTCAGCGTTTTATGCCCATTTGTGGGGAAAACGGTAAAACCATTTACTCTTTTTTAGGTTAGAGTGGTATCCGTTTTTTGTTGTTGCAACTTTAAGACCATTTTATTATAACTTTGACTAACACTTATTCACACGTTGGGTAATTGCACAATAGGTTTTTGGGGGGAGTCCCAGTAGGCTTCACAGTAGTCCACCAAGAGCGACTCCAGTTTATTAAGATGTTCCTCGCTGTGATCGCCGGTCCAAGTTTTTTGTACTAGGCAGCAAGATTCAATGGCAGTTTTACCCAAAATCCGGCTCAATTTAATGGGGCAGTCCACCTTGATGACATAAATATCGTTTTCATAGCAAAAAGCTTCCAAAAGCACTTCATGCATGTGTGTAGCAGAGTCGCCATCTTGGGGCACGGCCATTAAGCAAAACAGGGAGCCCTCCGCGGCTGTCGAGAGAACCTTAATGGCCGCCGACAAGCCAACTATGACCCGCGACTCTGTTTGGGCCTTGAGTAAGGCGTTTTTGACAGTACGTCCAATTTTAGCGTAATCCATATTTGATTCCGGCATATTTGATGTATTGATGGTGAGTTTGCTGCTATTGTGCTTGTGATTGTGGCTGTTGCCAAGTGCAAGATGACCTCCCATATTGTGATAGGATTGTATTTGTATAGCTTCCACGACCATATTGTTATCTTCAGTCAAAATTAAATATTGCTCTTGAGTATCAATTGTTGTAATAGTTTTTTGTTTTTAAATTTCTTTGAAAAAGTTCACTGAATATTTTTGTTGTTGTTTCTAGTTTCTTTTGCAAGTATTTAGTCTTTTTTTATTTACTTCTTTTATTTGTAGTGTTTAATAAATTATTTATCTTATCTTTTGGATTGTCTTTTATTTGTTATGAAATTCTTTTCGCGCTTTGCTTTGTCACTTTAACACGTTGAACTGTGTTTAATGTACACTTTTTGCCGTGTAGGTATTTCAATTTTGAGTTTAAATTTCACAATGAATAATGTTGCTCCACCGGTTGCTGTTTTTATACCCCAACTCTCTGGGAGCACTTGATTTCTATTGAATTTCACAAGAAATACTGTTAAAAATAAGCTTTTTACTGCATTTCCTCTCTTCTTAATTCTCTTAAATACACACAACTACATTTGTTAAGCTCGCACACTCTTGCTTTTCAATATTTGTGGGGGATTTTGGAGCTCTCAGGCAATTAATTTTAATAGAATTCCCCATAATTAGCGTAATCTACATTTATTTCCATAGTGGGTATGCAAAAACTGTTAAACGTACATACTACATATATTAGTACTTTTCAATAAATTTTTATTTATTTTATTAAATGAGCAAATGTAGACTAATTGTTGCTGGTTTTTGTAGTTTTCTCCCGGTAAAAACCCAAAATGTTGTATTTTTTTTTCTAAATAACTAGTATTTCCGCGTATTTTTCCCCCCTTTTTAATGTTTGAATTCAACAATTTATTGTGTATTCAAAAATCAAATATAAAGCCATAATAATGTGGTAACTATACAGCAATTCTTTATATTTTACTAGCTATGTGCAGTAAGATAAAAAGTTGTTAATTTTATTGATGAAACTTAGACTTAAGTATGTACTTATGTATGTATGTATGTATGTATGTATGTAGGTAAACATTTATAACTGTTAAATATCGATTTGCTTATTTAGGTTTGGCTTTTTTAATGCTTTAAGTGAAATTTAAATTTTTTTCTCTTTGTACTTAAAATTATTAAGTGGATTTTCTTTTCACTCCTTTTGCTCTTTTAACTTGTAACAATATTTTAATAAAGAGGTGCATGTGTACGTATACATATGTATAAATATTTATTTATGTCTGGATGTATGTATGTATGTATATAGTAGTTAAAATTTCAGATATCAGCACTTGAAACTTTATAGGCAGTAACGGAATTTACAAACTCATGCTTGCATGATCATGTTTATAATTTATCAGTCAGCCCTATTATTAATAAAAAATTTGCAATTTGAAAAATGTAAAAATACGAACGGGGAAAAAGTAAGAATTTGAAGCACATACCATGTAGGTACACATGTCAAAGATCTATCACAAAATACCTGAGTAGTATCAAGGGACGCCTGCAGAGCCATCGCCAAAGAGACCCCTTTTTACCCCTATTTGTATATTGTATTGGTTTTAATCCTGGGAGTGTCATTAAAGATATTACAGTAGTCAAAACTCAATATGGCCGCCAACAGACGCCATTTTTTTGTAAATTACGAAAAAATCATTCGACAGGTTTTGTAAAATCGTCTTTAGGTTTCTCTTATGATTTTTCATTTGGAATGAACATTTAGGATACTTGACGGTTCAAAGTTGGTCGCAGTCGGGTTTTTTGATTTTTTTAATTACAACTTGTTTAAGGGCCACTCAGACTATAATACTTTGTATTAATACATGTCAAAAATTCAAGTAATACGTGCAAGTGCGATATTGTGAATGCAAAATGTCATGACGAATGGTAAATAATACGATAAAAATTTTACATCCCATAAGACTTGACCATTTTTTGAAATTTTTCTAAACGATAATACTTTTCATCTGATTAGAGTTGCATTATTACGAAATCAACTAATAAACAAACTGATAAGTCGTCTGTTTCGACGCCGTTGCCGTGCCGTCGTTTAAGGGAATATGTATTCGTCTGAAACCGGCTATAAATATTGAATAAGCTTATCGTATTGAATAATTTTTCGTGTAAGCCATGCCTGAAAACGAGCGAAATTATCGAATTTTCTTTTTCTTTATATTATTTAAATCAACTACTTTGAATGCCGTTTATTTTCAAGGGCCGGCACGACCACAACTTTCATGAAACCGCTATGCCGACGGAAGTCAACGATTAATGCAGGCATGTTAATCCTGAACAGCTGTTTGCTTTCCAACTGTGTTTTTAATGTAATATGAGGTGTGATGGTGTGAACACAAAATGTAACTTTACGTTAGATTTTTTGACAGTCGAAACAAATGTCTTTAGATTTCTTTCTAGCAAAATGTGATGAAAGGCTTTATACATGTATAATAGTCTGAGTGGCCCTTTAGTAATACATAAATATGTACACACATGGACAAAAGTAACTGTTATTTGACATTCAGAATGTTTGATGATGCCAGCGATGCCAACTTGGTACTTTTGGCACAATTTGTAGTTCTTTTTGAAGACTCAAAACGACAAATTTTGAGCGTTAGTGCCTTTAAGAAATTTGTGTATTTCTTAAAAAAAAACTTGCTGTATTTATTTTTTCCGTGTAAAGCATACCTTATTCGTTCTTATGCATACATACATAAAAAAAGAAAATAGCTTAGAAAATATTAAACTTTATTAATCTTCACACGTTTTTCATGTTAGTGCTTTTTACGCTTTTTAGATCTCAATATTACGCTTTTTAGTGCTTTTTTTAATTTTGATGTGCTCTTAGAGCCAAAAAAGTTGGCATCACTGGCACTCACGCTCAGAAAATAATTGAAACACAAAATTTAGTATGTACACACTTTTCTATAGCGCTGCTATTAGCAAATTAAAAAAGTTTGATGTAAAAACTTGTATGAAAATTTTATAAAGCAAATTCGGCCTTATCATAATCATTTAGAGTAGAACTTCTCTAATTAATTAATTAAAATAATTCTGCCAAAAAAAAGCCAACTTCAATGCAAATGTCTGATAGAACATTTTCGAAAAAAGTTTATGGGACCCAACTGGAAGTAAGCTCTCTCACCCAAAAAATAATAATAAATTTTAAATGAGCGTTACTCCGCCAATTTTTTTAAATGGAATATTGCGTCTATTTTAGGGCTCAAGGTGTATGGAAAGTTTCGTAAATATCGGTTTAGTGGAAACACGTGAAATATTTAAAAATTTTTCAACTTTAAAATTGTATAATTAAAAGAACCAAAGGTGTTTGCTAGGTTTCGTAGCAATCAAATAACTAGGATATCATAAAATCAAATAAATAAATTTGAAGGCGTGTCCCCGCCTCCTTTTTTTACAATGGGATCAATTGGAAGCTATACCCTCTCAGAAAAAAAAAGAATTTTTACAATCGGTCTAAAATGTACCGAGCTATGAAGTATCAATATCAGCAAACAAACAAAAATACAGACGAATTGATTTTTTTGAAGTCGGTTAAAAAAGAGAAAAACATAATGATTTTTTAATTTAACTTCCGTACGAAATGCACTCGGAATTTTTCTTTTTGTAGTTAATATGTACAACCTTTACTTCATGAAGTCTGAAGTTCAAAATTTTTACGATGTGTTTAATTTAATAGAATCTAATTACATTACGAGAATTTATCTAATTTTTTAATTTTCTAATTTCATTCATATATACATACACATGTACATACGAGTACATATATTAATACATATTAAAATTACTTAACTAACAAAATTGATAACACAATCGAACTGAACAACTTGTTTTATTGTTAGTGATGCCAGATGTGAGATGTTTTCGATTGGATTTTACACCGTTTTCAATGCTGGTTGAGTTTCAAGCTAAAACAAAAATTTGTGCAGCTAAACAGAAGTTTTTCAAAAATTCAAAATATCATAATTATGATATTTAACAAGTATTCAAGTAGCCCCAAAGGTGATAAATATTTCAACTTACTCTTATCCTTTTCTATGATTTAGAGCATACTAAAGTATAAAAGTAAAGTATCGAAATATTTAATTGTTGTCTAAAAAGTCTGCTCTAAACGAAAAGGATTATACGAAATATTTAATTGTACATACGTATAGTGCGTATTGAGTATCTATCATACGTATACTAGAAGTATGCCTGAACTAAGATTATGGAGATTTATTTGGACAAAATAAATATACGCATGGATACTCAGATTTGGATTTGCATGAAATTTAATGGAAAATGTACTTTGGCTTTTTTAAAACATTAATCTAATAATTAGGGGGTAAAATTTAGAATATATTTAACATTTAAACAACTGGATGCTGGATGACGTTTCAAATGGAAAAACACAAAATCAGTTAATGTAATTTTGACATCTTGCTGTATCTTAGAAACCGTGAAAAGAAAACTCTTGAAATTTTCAAAAAAATCCCAAAAATAAAAAATCGCAAAAAAAAACGATAAAAGCACCAAACTAAAAAAAGAAATCTCTAAAACTAAAATAAATCGCCATACACCGCAAAAAACCACCGAAATGAAAAAAAAACGCCAAAACTAAATAAAAACGCTAAGAACCGAAAAAATCCCAAAAGCAGAATAAAAGCGCCAAAAATAGGAAAAACCGCCTAAACTAAAAAAATCGTCAAAATCCGAAAAAAAAGTTTACCAGTTACTTAAATTTTTTTTAAAATGTCTACATCAGGTAAGATATTCCATTATATAGGCTAAATTTCTTATAGTATTATATATGTATGTATTGTCCGTACGGAACCCTTCGTGTGCGAGTCACAGTCACACTTTACTGAATTTATTATTTAAACAATATTAGACTCTTTTTTTTTATCTCGATGTTAGTAAGATTTTGAGAATTTTTACCGTTTTCGCGACTTTTACCGAATCTTTTGCATTCCTGTTTTGGCGATTTGTAGTCAATATTATGGCTTGTTGCAACTTCCTGCGATTTTTTGCAAAGTCCGCAATAAAAGCCAGTTTATGAATGTTTTCACCTTCCTAACAGTTTTGGCGATTTTTAAGCAATGTAAGGCTTTCTTATCATACCGCTGTTAGTAAAAATAAAAACTCCAACAATAGCGTTACGTAGTATGTGAATAGTCTCTCAATGGAAAAAGATAATTTTATTTTTGTCTCAAGAGTGAATAACAACATTAAGATTAATTCGGCATTAATAACTCAAAATCGCACTTTTTGAGTTATGAAGTTGTTCAAGTAAATGACTGATATATTAAACAAATATGAATGAACATCCCTATTTTAATGTCCAATTTTGTTTGTATTGTCTTGCTTTTTGCAAATCTATGTAGATCTGGCATCCCAATTTGTTGTGAAATAATTAAAACAAAAATATCTACATACTACATAGATACATACGTACATATTTACCTTGATATTGCACGTGTTTTGGCTCGTCTTCGATTTTTATCTATTAAAAAAATGGAACAAAGAATCTGTATCAAATTTTGTGTGAAAAACGAAATTAAGTGCGCGGATGCATTCCGATTGTTGATTGTGGCATACGAAGAAGCTACTTTGAAACGAAGCAACGTTTATCGGTGGTACAAAATGTTCTCAGAAGGCCGAGAAGGTGTGAACCACGAAGAGAGTGCCGGACGTCCGAGCACTTCAAAAACAAACGAAAAAATTTATGAAGTGAAGAAATTGGTATTGACCAATCGTCGAATCACCATTAGAGAAGTTGCTGAGGACCTAGACATATCGATTGGCTCGTGCCATTCGATTTTTATCAATGATTTTGGCATGAGATGGGTCGCCGCGAAATTCGTACCAAAATTTTTCAATTTCGACCAAAAAGCATCGCATGAACATTGCTAATGAGCTGCTGGACTCTGTCCACTACGAGCAAAATTTGCTCCGGAGGGTCATAACTGGTGACGAATCGTGGGTTTATGGTAATGACGTGGAAACCAAAGCTCAATCATCTCAATGGAACTGAACATACAAAATGGCCGAAATTGTCGGCATAAGTGAGAGACATGAGTACCAACATAACGCCACAAAAAAAATCAAAATTCGAATATACGAGTACGTAACCCGCGAAAATTAAAAATTCGCGATACGTTTTGAACAAACATCGTATTCTTAATATCTGTGCAGCAAACCAGTAACCACCCGACGATATGCTGATTTTTTTATTTAGTTTTATCTTTAAATTAGACAGAAGCACGTGTGCAATTAAAATGAAGTCTGTTATTGTTTTTTAAGTGTATTTTAATTACAAACATGTATGTAATTGTTATCAGAGATTCGTTTTTTGTTACGAAATGCAACAACAAATTCAAAAGCATGTCATAATATCGGATTTCAAAGTTCAAAATTGCTATTAAGAATTAAAACTGATTTGCTCTTATTACAATATTTAATTATTTGATAAAAAAAACTTGTCGCTGAACTGGAATTTAATTTAAAAAAAAAAAGTTCATACTACATGTTTGACTCCTTTTTTATTGTTATTTTTTAGTCTAATTAGTAACGGCATTTTAATGATTTATCAAATTCAAAGAAAATTTACCCCATCCAAAAAAATATTGAGAAAATTTTAATATTTAAGAAATCAATATAATATACTAAACTTAGAATGAATGCATTTGTAGGCTAACAAAATTTTCTTGAAAAAATTCATTATCATTTGCCAAAACTGCTTATTTTCACGGGAATCTACCAAATCGTCACGTTATTTTCGAAAAATCACATGTATTAAGAAAAGAAAGAATAACAAACAAACCAAATTAAATACAAGAGATTTCGTATTAAGGGTATTCATTTACGCTTTTGTATGCCAGTATTTCGAAAACAAATTTTTACTAAAAAATTTCACATTGATGAAGGGAAGATCTTGTGTTTCTAATGTCAACAGCCGCATAAAGTATCAGATGTTGTTTATAGGCGAAAAAGCTTAAATTAAAGCTGAATTTAAATTTCTTTTTGGAAGATGTGTTTTAAGGTTTCTTTTTACTGAGCTGCTTAAATAGTTTAACATCTAGGGAATACCCTTTATTTAAAGTTGAAATAATGCCAAACTATTGACAGATGTACTTAATTGAATTTATCATTATTTGGCAAAGTTTATCTAGTAAAATTTTTGGATGCTGCCCAACATCTGATACAAGCGGTTTTAAGAGCACGTTCTGTCTACTGAGATATCATAAACATGTTTGACGTCAGCTGCAGTGGAATAAATTAATGATTATTTATAGCTAACTAATTAGAAAGTCTAAAACTCTTTAAATACGAAAGTAAATACACAAGTATACTATATCTACGTGAATCTGCATTCACCAAAATTTTGCATATATTGTTCATTTATTAATGTATGAATACGTACAATATATATATACATATATGTTTAGACAAATGTTGAGTTTAGAGATGGGCGCCGCATGATCGTGAGTTAATTCCTGTTTCAGTCAATTGGGCGTGAGTGAGCGTGAATTTTTCTGATTTTAGTTTTTCATTGCAATATTTTTCATTTCCCGCTATAGGAATTTACTGATTTTATTCCAATTTTCGAAAATCGAGTTTTCAGCACATCAAGCCATATCCGCCAAAAAA
Organism: Nowickia ferox; assembly: GCA_936439885.1. Taxonomy (NCBI): domain Eukaryota; kingdom Metazoa; phylum Arthropoda; class Insecta; order Diptera; family Tachinidae; genus Nowickia; species Nowickia ferox. The sequence goes on along the minus strand of OW387027.1, from coordinate 85,557,474 downwards.
AAAGCTTAACCGATACATTTTTTGTACCTCGTTTTTACGATTGCTAATGATTGGTTTTAGTAAAAAAAATTAAGTTCGAAAATTATGTTGCTTAAGCTATTTTGGCTGTTATGGCACGATATTTCAACGTTTTGAGGCCCTGGGATTCGATGTATGTGATGATCTCATAACGTAAGAGTGGGTCAAGAGATCTGAAGCAAAAATGCCGCATTCGAAAGATGTTAATCTCACTTAGATGTTGTAAATACTGAGTCGATGCGGTTACTGAATCGAAAAATTTCGAAAACAAAGGGTCTTATCGTGGTTGGCTTATTTCGACTTCGACTGAGACATTTTAGTCCTAGATTAAAGAAAAAATGTTGCTGTGTTCCTTAATCTATTACAAAACCTTCGCAGCAGAATTCGAAATACGCCAACCGCGATATGGGTGAAAATTTTCGCAAAACTGGTTTTTTTAAACAAAGTTCACACTATTAAGACAATAATATCAAAATCTAATCAGCTGTTAACCTCAAAAAGACACCTGCTGACAGTTTGTCTGAAATGGGATGATTAACGAAAAATTTCGATAAAAGCTGTATTTTTTCTAATAATTTCGAAAGTCGTCGTCATACTGATTTTAGATAATCAGTGCATCGGACGCCACAAAGTTGACCAAAATTTGTAGTTTAGCGGGAAGTTTCAGGCTCACAGATCAATCGATTATCATCTTTTTTTATTTAAGGCCTTATTCGGGCGTTGGCTGAAGAACCGAAGGTGCTGGGCTTGAGCCCGGTCTCAGACAGTCGTTGAATAGCAATCCCACATATTTTCCTGATGTGCATTGGCGTTCCCTTGTATCAGTTGCTGTAGGAAAGTTCAGGTGATAAAGGCATAGACACTGTTCGCTTAACTGCACCGGCTTCGGCGGATACTAACCATGATATAACATCAGAGCGCCATCTTTTATCGGTATTGGGTAGCAAAGTCATCGGCGAAGTAAAAATAACCAATAAAATGACTACTAAACATAGCATCGAAAATTTAATGCGCCTCATTGACACCAGAGGCGCTGCATTTTATTTATTTTAATTCAATTATTATTTTTCGTCGTCATATAATATTATTTGTATTTGAAAACAAAAACATAAAACAATGTGTTCAGCTGTTTCTTTGCCTGTAAATTTTAACACAGTATTGGAAAGAAAAGTTTGAAAGCAAATTCGCAGCAAATTTTATAAGTATGAATGTATTAGCGAAAAAGTGTGACTGTATTGAAATTTGAAAGGCAAAACTGGATCGTGTAACACTTAACGTAGTAAAAAAAGTAAATGTATTCCCAGTTGAAAGGAATTAAAAAGCAAAACTTGAACGTGTGGCCGCCAAGCAAATGAGATTGTATTTGGTACGCAATGGCAAGGTCCAAGCATTATGCTTGTAATTGTAATTACAACGATATAAGACTTTTGTCGAAATCACAGCTTTATGTGTGTTTTATTTAACTTTAATTTTTAAACCGAAAAACAATCTGTGTACACATATTTATTTGGCTAAAATAGGTTAAAAATTTTGGGAGCTATAAGCGTTTAATGTTGCTACTAATACATGCGCACATAATTAATACACACCAGAGCTGTAAATGCATCATTAATTTTTGAATTAATTCGCGAATCATTCATGCACTGAATTAGCAAATTTTGAAATAATTCTTTTCACACAAAAAAATGAATTGAATGAAATTTGAGTCAATTCAAATGAATTTAGTAAAAATGAATTGCAATTCATTTCCAATTCAAATGCATTTGTCAAATGAATTGCAATTCGTTTCTAATTCAAATGAGTTTGTCAAAGTGAATTGCAATTAATTTTCAATGCATTTGAATTGAATTGATTTTGAATTAATTAGAAATTAATGAATTAGAAAAAATAATTAGCAACTCATTACCAGCTCATTTGAATTGAATTGATTCATTGCTCTAAGTCATTTGAATGAATTCAAAATCAATTCATTTCAAACGAATTGGAAATGAATTGCAATTCACTTTAACAAATTCATTTGAATTGAAAACGAATTGCAACTCATTCTACAAATTAATTTGAATTTTAAACGAATTGCAACTCATTGTACAAATTCATTTGAATTGGAAATGAATTCAAATTCATTTCTGACTAATTCGTTTGAATTGATTCACATTTAATTTAATTCTGTTTTGTTGTGAAAATAATTAATTCAAAATTTAGCTAACTCGTAACGAATTAACATCAAAAAATAATAATTCATTTACAGCTCTGCTACACACATGCACGTATCAGTTAATATGAAACAATTAAATTTAAAAACGTGCACGTATACAATACGCGATAAGAGTTAAACGAACTTTTAACAATTTTTTTTTTGCCGACATTATTAATGATAATGAGTATTTTAATTTTTTTTTTGGAAAATTAATTATTTGGCAAAAGTTTAGAAATACAAATATGTATTAGTAGTACATACGAGTAAAATTAAAAACTACAATAATTGTTTTTTTGTGTGTTTTTTTATAAGAATTGTTTATCATTTCTTTGTTCACAATTAACTGACCTTTCTACCAACTTTATTGTGGCTTATTACAAATATGTACTTATGCATATATTTCTGTCGACTCAGACAAAGTCACGATAAACTGTAGTGAATTGTCTGTCTTACATTACATTAATTAAATTTATTGAATATATTCATTGCGTGTAAATGTATTTGTGATTCAACCAATATTTTGCTTATATTTGCAGTTTAATAAACCAGAGGGAAAGGAAAAACTAAATTTTAATCGACAACTTTATTGTGGATTCTGAAAATAAATAATTATATTAATTATACTCGTAAATAAAAAAAAACCGAGATTTTCGAGCTATACCGAATCGTATCTTCCCTTCTTCTAAATACCCTTCAAAGATACATTTATATTTTTAACCGACTTCAAAAAAAAAGGAAGAGGTTATCAATTCGTCTGTATTTGTAATGTGTGTTATCACACAACTCCTTCATTTTCAGACCAATTTTAGAAATTCTTTTTTGCCTAACAAGGTGTAGCTTTTTTCTCAGGCAATGAATGCCCACTACTATTCGATGTCACCTTCTTTAGGAAAGGGATAGTGATAGAGAAGACAAGTGGTGAAGAAAGAGATAGAGGAAAGCTTAATTTTTTACAACTCTGCTTTTTGTAAGTTTTTTTTTTTAATAATGCAGTGTTGTAGCGCCTCTGGTGTCAATGAGGCGTATTCAATTTTCAAATCTGTGTTTAGTACCCATTTTACTTCGTCGATGCTTCTGCTACACAATACCGGCGAAGGATGGCGCGCAGATGTTACATTAGGATTAGCATTTGCTGATTAAAGAGTAGTTCAGTGATCAGTGTCTATACCTTCATCACTTGAACTTTCCTACAACAACTGATACAAGGGGACACCAATGCGAAAAATGTGTGGTGTTGTTATTTTTTAATGACTATCAGAACCGGGCTTCGGTTTTGTAGTCAAATTGCTAACTACTTCAGCCAACGCCACCCATTGGTCTCATTGCCAAAACATAAAGATGGGCGGTAGCACGCCCATTAAGATTTTTTATTTGATTTTATATACTTTTTCTTATCCAATCCCTACGAAACATAGCTTCCACCTTGGGCTAAAACATTTCATATAATCTCAAGCTTAAAAGAAATGGGCGGGGCCCTGCCCATTAAAATTTAATATTATATTTTACGAGCTTATACTTGATTGATTCTAACTTAACTTAACACACACCCTAAGTGATTGAAATTACACGATCTTGAATTTTAAAAAGTGGGCGGGGAAACTCCCATTAAAGTTTAATATGAAATTATATGCAATTCTACTTATCCAAAGCCCAAGAAACTTGGCAAATAATTTGGTATCTTGTTGTGTCAAAATATTGTGCTTAAAAAGTGGGCGGGGCCCTGCCCACTAAAATTTAATGTTATATTTCCGGCGCTTCTACTTAACCGATTCTAACGAAACGTGACACACACTCTGAGACATGAAAATGACACGATATTGAATTTAAAAGAGTGGTCGGGACCACGCCTTTTAGAGATAAATTTTAAATTATATATACTTCTAGTTATCCGATCCCCCCGCGAAACTTTGCAAATACTGGGGGCTCTTGGTATGGATGGCATAATCTTGTGCTTAAAAGTGGGTGGGGCCATGCCCATTAAAATTTTATATTATATTTCACGGGCACTATTCTTTCTTTAATAGCCTGTAATGAAAAAAATTCAAGGCTTTTATAGTAACCTTGAAATAGTCTACATATTTAGACTGAAAACAAAAACAAAGCACTCAAATTTATTTTAGTTTCCATATAAATAGACAGACGATATAATTTTTACTTGTCTTCTATAAACTGATAGTAAATGAATTCTTCACACGCAAAGTTTAATATGTAAAGATAATGGGGGAGCTCTATTCCCTTCTCTCTAACAAGCTGAAGACTTTTTTTACGTGGCTGACCGCTTTGCATATGTATGTAAAAGGTGTATTTTTAAATCAGTAGAGTATTTATCAGTTGCATTTATTAATTATAAAAAAAAATTATAACTATGCAACAAAAAAATATATTAGCCCAATTCAAAAACTTGTGCAAATTGTCTTGCATCGTAGGATGTACAAAATGATATATGTAGTATATTGATACTCACCACTAACATTTTCACATGTTACGATGCAAGACCAATTGCACAAGATTGTGAATTGGGCTATTGCAATACCCACATAAATTATATTACTCGCAAGTTGATGACTTTTTGTGTTTCTTGGTAGCAAAGTTTTGACCATGAAAAACACTTTCAGCACAAGCAGAACGGGGACAGTTCTTCTTTAGTTCTTAAAATGATTTTCGCTCGAAATGTGTTATTCAACTTCTCTATAAAATGATTTTGTGGAATTGTGCACAAATTGGCTTTTAGCCAACTGACCACACTCACTAGCTCGTCAATTTTATTGAAAAACTGTGAGTGTTCGGATAAAAAACATTTTTATTCAAATTATTCTTGTGAAATTAAAAATTTTTGGGAAAATTGTTATAAAATATATATATTAAAAATTGTTTTTAATTAACACTTGCAGGCGATTTCTGTGGAACTTTATACATAAATATGTTGCATGAATTTTATGTTTTCTTGTGATTACACTTGGTTATTTGTTAATTTGCTTTTAATAGGAAAGCAAACGGATGAACCGATAATTTTTATTTTATTTTATTTCTTTACCGATGCATTCAAAGTGTTTCATCCTGAAGGTATAGGAGGCACGAGTAATTATAAAAAATTCACACGCTATATATATTTTTAAAATTAAAACTAAGACCAAAATATGCTCAGGGGCAATTTCTTCCTCTTCGAAACTATGTAAGCGATTTTTATGAAATTCAAAGCATAGATACATCTGCGTCTAAGAAAATCATAGACTATATTTTTCTTCTCAAAAGTAGGACCAAGAGGGGCAAGTGGGACGATATATGGCTCTCCGAAACGATGCTTCCGATTTTTATGAAGTTCACAACATAGATTTATGTAAAAGGACACTCACGCTAATTTTTCACTTTTATATGCAAATAAAGTTTTTTATAATTCAACATGATTATCAAACATTTAATAAAAATGATAAAAGTTTAAATTAAAAGATTTATAATATCGCCAGAAAATGCTATTCGTGTATTCACCAAAGTCCGCCCTTTCCTTAAGACAAATTTGTAGCCGGCAGCACGTTCATTATACATTTGCAGTGTATAAACTATAAGTATAAGTATAGTACCCACTATAGGGCTAAATATTGCAATGCAGAAAAAATTTCGTTGGACGTGTTTAAATGGACAATTTACTGATTATTGATCTAAACTTATTTTTGTTTTAAAAATAGCAAAACGATTTTTCAACAATTTGTAACAATAATAAGTGCGTCATTAAATATTAAAAAAAAAATATTTATTGTTCGAAATAACAAAAGAGCACAACAATTTATTGAATTCCAACCGAATATTAGATCAAGTTATGTATTTGAAAAATGTGTATGCATGTAAATTTGTGTGTACGAGTATGTTTTTCCTGACGTAGCAACATATTTTGGAAATTTGGAATTTTTCGCAATGCAACAATAAAGTTTTGAGTTTTACGTTTGGGTTTTGAGTCACATTTCTTCGGTTGGTTATTGGTTTGCGGCACAGTTTATTCAAAATACATTATGACTGCAGCAAACCAATAACCAACCGACGATTTGACGTTGAAGCTCACGTGCTTAACGGTGAGTCCACATTATGGTATTTTGTGATATCGCAATAGTGTGTAAAACTGGAAACGTTTATTATTTCCGATATACGATTTCGAAAGCATTTTCTTTCGTTTCGTAATACAGAGTAGACTCCGTGACCTTAATAAAACTGTATCAACTGATGAATATAGTCAATATTTTGAAGGAGAGGTGGGCGTGTATCAAATTTTTCCAACAAGACACGACCTGAACACGCACACCAAAACGTCCAACACGTACGAAACGCGCATGAAAAAAGTATTCTCAACACGATACGGCGGCACAACACGCACGAAATGGTATTGGTATGGTATTGAAAATCACAAAATTTAATTTATTTTTTCAAGAGTCGCTTTTCAAACTGTGGCACCAAGTTGGCACTGCTCATACTATCGGTTTACGTACAGTACTTTAAGCTTAGAAAGCCCATACACTATGTGTACTTGACGATACAAAATATAAAATTTTTTCTTTACTGGAAATTCACTCATACATATTTTACTAAAATCGTTTCGTGCTTTTCGTGTCAATTTCGCTCACCACGAAACGACCCAACCACGCATGAAATCAGATTTTTTATCACGAACAGTTCGTCTTGATTCGTGCGTGTTAGTGTCACGAAAAGAAAACATGACACGCTCCCATCTCTATTTTAAAGTAACTTATGCCTTTCACACTTACAACTTTTTACTAATACACTCATGCTTTTTAAAACTTGGTGCGAAATTGCTTTAAAATTAGTAGGGTGTATAAGACAGTTCTGGAAACAGAGCAGGGAGCAAAAAATTTATACTAATTTTGTATGGCATGAACGATGAAAATCTGTGTAATGCATACTTGGCAACACTGGTCAGTTGAATGTGTGTTTAAAATAGGGTGGTACTTACTGGAAGTTTTTGAAATTGTGTGTGAGTAATGGGTTGGTACGACTTGGTTTGGCTTGGTTGAGTTTGGTCGGGGTTTGAGCGGGAGTTGGTCGGGATTTGGTCGGGGTTTGGGCGGGATTTGGTCGGGTTTTGGGTGGGGTTGGTTAGGATTTGTATACTAATTTTGTATGAGAAAACTAACAACGATGATGTAAGTACCACCCTATTTTGTTGTTCTGTTGTTAAAAGTTCTGTTGTGGTTTTTTTTTTTTCGCTGATATGAATGAATGTGCGTTTGAAACAGTTGATTTAATTAAGTTGTTTGAATACAAAAGCTTGATACTGACCATACACAACAAAGTTGATAAGAAATAAAAAAACCAAAAACAATACTCTTTTTGTATTTATGTACATATATATTTTATTTATTAATTTGTTTGAACATTTTATAATATAATAAAAAATATCTAGTTTAAAAAGAATAAATCTCATATTGAAGTATGTATTTTTGTTTTATATGAATTAGACTTTATTAAAATTTCAATTTTTGTTTATTTTGAAATGTCCCCAAGCATAGGTATTAATATCATCTTCTCTTATATAACGTTTATCATCATCATAACTTAATACAACTTTTGATATTTGTTGTGTATAAATTTCATGTAGGATAGATTTAAATATATACATTTTATCGTGATATATGGTTTTATCTATCAAACAGTTACGATAATCATTTATAGTTAGTTTTTTTAAAGCAGAGTTTTTTACACCTTTAGCTTTTTTGATTTCTTGTTTATCGTCAACAGCTATTGAATATACTTTTGATCGAAGTCCAATAAATTCTAACATTACATGGCCATTATTCTCATCTTTCATCATTCCCAAGACTTTTTTGTTTTGCAAGGGGAAATTGAAAACATTATTAATTGAATAGTCTGATGTATCAAAGTTTAGATGAAGATCATTGTAAATATCTTTATAAAAATCATTTGTTCTTATTGTGTAAATTAAAGAATCAGTATCCATATAATTTAGTTTTAAATTTTCATTAAACTTTGCCTGCATATACTGATAGTGAAAGTCATACATTTTATATTTAGATAGTTCTAGAACTGAAAACCCTAAATATATAGGTTTATTAAATGTTACGCTATCCACACTCATTTGAATTGCAATCATATTATCGGTAAAATGTGTTGAACTATGAAAATTAGGTTTTGCTATAAGAGCTCGTGCGCCCAAACGCTTGTGTTGACTCTCCCAAGCATTAACGATTTTTACATTTTTACGTTTTTCAACATTTTCCATAGTTTTACCGTATACCGCATTATTTAAAAGTTTAAAAAAATTTTTTTCAAACTCATTTTTGGCATTGGTTCGATGAAAGGTATTTAAATCGATATACTGTTTCAACCAAGTTGATTGTTTAAATCTTAATATTCTGTGAATTTTAACTAATTTTAAACCATTTCTAATACACTGTTGAAGATTTCGATAGTGAATTACATATGATTTTTTGTTAGTTAAATCGGGAATTAGTTTCTTTATATTATGATGTTGTATTGGTGAACTTTTAAGTTCAGCACAAAACGGTAAATCATTATGACTATCATGTAGTTCTTCAGGATAGTCTAAATCAACTTCTAAAATGTAACCAAAATCAGAGTTTTCAGATACTTTTGAAATATCAAAATTATCTATATCTTCAATCCATTCAAATTTACCTTCTGGTAAATATTCAGACATTGCCCAACCATACAAGTTGTTCGCATCTAAATACATAAGATATTGTGAGGGTTTAGAGCAATCATATGTTTTCATATATTTATGATTTGCAACTGTTCGACGTGTTGTGCATTGAACAATACCACCTCTTATTCCTTTTTTAATGAAATTATACATATTTATATCGGTGAATAATTCCAATTTAATTTTTGTTATTTTTAACATGGCATCCCACGATAAACCAGGTGTTGTATAGTAATGACATGGATCAAGATGATATATTGATTTACAAACAGAACGAAAATTTTCAAATACATCAGTTAAAAGAAGCACATCAGTTTTTAGATATAAAAGCATATACTCATTCAGAGATTGACAGTTAAATGCAGACCAAACACTTAACGCGTGCTCATAATCAGCAATAGTACATTCTTTATTATTTAAAGTAGAGAAAAACTGTTCACGAGAAGGCAAGACATTTTCATTTAATTTTTCAACTGAATCGATATAATCATAAGGAAATATACCTTTTCTTTTCAAAAGATTAAATTCTAAATGATTTGGATATATTGATTGCAGTGTTTTAAAGTTATCATCATGCAAATAATTAGATAATTTATCTAAACTAGACGACATAAATTTAAAAGAATCAAGAAAACGTAATTCTAAATTATATTTGTCGGTTATTTGAATTCTTTTTCTAACAGATATATACAATTCTTTATTAAGTGGTATAACATCTATATCACCTGGATAATCTGCTAGAGCCTTTACAAACAAATGACAATCATAACCTGAAAAGTTATGAAAAATTATTGGAATAAAGTTAGGTAATTGATAATTAATATTACATTTCCAATGAGCTGGCCCGCGATATTGACCAGTTAAATGACAATGATCAGCACATCTATCATCATCTAGAATTTGTTTACATATATGACACTCATTAGTATTATAATGTTTTTCAACTTCATGGGGTAATAGAGAATTCATTGGCACTACTTTCATTAGAAAGTTTGTACACAAAAAACGTGCATCCTCAATCAAATTTTGTACAAAATCTTTAACAACATCGTTACCCGTATACGTTCTAAGCTTATTCAGTTTAGAATCAAAAGATGATTTTATGTAGTAGCTGTAAGCTATAGGTATATGTTTTTGAATGCTTGTGACATTATTAGAATTTTCGTTGTTAATTTTACTTAATATACATTCAAAATCCGCATAGATAACAAATGGTACATCTAATTGATTTTTAAAATTTTTGAACTGCGATATATTATCATCCTTAACACCCGATGGCATTTTGGTGACAATTTTATTGCATTCTTGTTTATGTTTTAACAACAAGAGTTCACTGCTTGAATAGTGTAAGCAAAAATTACAAAAATATTTAGCACCGTCATGTTTTGAAACTTGTGTGCTCAATAAACGACTTATGTTTTTTATCCAAACATAATGTGATTCATCGTTTTTATCATCTTGAATGTATAGTAAATTTATATGATTAATTTTTTCATCAGCTGTCTTATAATATGGTCCAACGATTTCTTTTTTTATCACATCACATCCAAAAACATTCACGCTTATATTTAAATTGTTTTTCTCAAATATCTTAATATCACCAATAGATAGAGGAAAGGTTAAGTTGTTGAAATCAATGGTTATTCCATTTGTTAGTGTTATTAGGCTCTGTGTGATAACGTTACTATAATGTGAATATTTTGGATTTAAATGATGGTTTTCTAATGCAGCTATAAGAGCCCATTTAAAACAATAATTATCATTATTTTTAATATTGATGCACGCTTTTTTATTTCTGATAAATGCCGGTAGTTCTAAATATTTAGATCCTTTTATAGGACAATACTTGTTGATATTAATTTCAATTTTATTGATACAAACTAGAGACCAACCACTATCTCTCTCTTGAAACTCATCCATTTTGCTTGCTATTTCTATACAATGATTATCGTAAATGTCAGATAGATCTTGTTCTAATTGTGCTATTACCATTTTCGTTTGAAAAGATTTAATACTAATTAGTGTGCTATCATCATCTACTGTTTCATTATTTTTTGAGAATTTTATATATTCTGCAAAAAGTTCTATATTAAATTTTATATTTTTATGTTCTAATAACGTATTTTTTAAAATATTTATAATACTTTCTTTTGCATTCGAAAATAAAATGTTTAATGAAAGCTCATCTACCTTTTTATTTTCGTATACAAAAGTTTGAATACGCTTAGAAAATAAATTTTTACTTATATATATATCATTGTTTATAAATATACGATTATTATTTTTTTTATGTTCATTAGTTCTCAAATGATGAGACCAAGAACCTTTACTTATATTTAATTTGCAACTATCACATCGTATATAGCTACACGATGGACTTTCTTCAATATTTTCACTTTTTAAATTTAGTTTTGTTTTGTTATATTTTAGGTTAGTATGCTTATTACTAAAATGCCTCTTGAAATTAAATTTGGATACGAAAGACGTTCCACAAATTTCACAGATGAACATGATTAGGCAGAAAATGAAAGTAATGTGCTGAAATTTAAATTGAAATTTAAATAAACAGAAATTATAGATTTGCTATTCATATCTACAAAATACCTGGACTTAGTAAAGATAGTAAAGATGTTTATAGAAATTTTATGATTTCACAATTTCAGTTTAAAATAAACAGCAGAAATGAAAGTAATGTGCTGAAATTTAAATTGAAATTTAAATTAGCACAAATTAACAAGTTATAGATTTGTTTTTTTAGCACAACATACCTGGACTTGGTGAAGATGTTTGTATAAATTAATTAATTAATTTCTCTTCAATAATTGCTCGAGCTTAAGGTCACTTATGGTTTTATAAAAATGAATTTGTATATTTTCAATTTTCGATTTCCTTTGGATATCTTCTTCAGGAAATATTTTGTGTTGTGTTATAAAATTTCAAATTTGAAAATTAATTAATTTCACAATTCACTGTTAAAAATTTAACACTTAGCACTTCAATCACTGAAATCGTTTTTTTTTTTTTTTTTTTTTTTTTTTTTTTTTTTTAGTTTTCTTTTTATTACGTGAGACGCGCTTTCTAAGAATGATCAAAATTAATTGTTGCATTAAAACTCATTACCAAATGTTTTTATATACTTTTTATTCTTACTAAAATAAAGCTTTGATAAAAAAGTTGTGGTCAAATGTTAAAAAAAAAAATTAACAAACAAATGCTTATATTTTAATTGTAACCACATTTTTAATTAAGTAAATATGTTATACTACATTTTTGTTATTAACATATTATTATTCAAAGTATGTATGTAAATAATTTCTGCTTCCATTTGTTGGGGCTTCAATAATTAAGCTGTTTGAATACAAAAGCTGGATACTGACCATACACAACAAAGTTGATTAGAAATAAAAATCAAAACTATACTATTTATGTATATACATATGTATATTTTATTTATTAATTTGCTTTAAAATTTTCTAATACAACAGAAAAATAAATCTAATATTCAAGTACATAAAAAAAAAAAAAAAAAAAAAATATTATTGAAGTTCATCAATGTTAAAGATTCACATTATCTCCTTAGTGTATCTTGAGCTAGAACGATAACAAAAAAAAAAAATAATATTTAGATTTAATAATAATAAAATAAATAAAAAAAAAAACTGTTTACCAAAAATTACCTGTTGCAGCTGCATGTATATTTAGCTCGTAATATGCACTGCTGTTGCTACCTTTTCTATCTTTAGTAAGATAGTAGGTATTGCGGGTAAATTCCTCTATACACTTATCGTCTAAAGTGTCGTTGAATATACCAGGTAGGTATATGTATTTGGTGTTTTCCACCAAACAACGAACTTTTTTACCATAGGGCGTCTGAACACGCTCCATTTTTGTTATGATGTATTTATACCCAAACACCATCTCCTTTATGGGGAGAATGCTCTTAGTTTGGGTTTTTTTGAAAATGGATTTTAATTGTGCTTCCATTGTGATTTACTTAACTTGAATGACACTTAAAGTAAAACTAGCGGGGGGTTTTTATACAAAATTCAGAAATGTAATTTTTCTTCTAAACAGGAAAAATGTGGTAAATATTTTAATGCTATTGGATTTTAATTTTAAAATGCTTGCGTTGCGGTTTTTTCATTTTTATAAAGTTCCTAATTTATTAAATACGTGAGAAAGTTTAGAGTTTGTGGGTTTTTCTTTATTATTAATATTTTTTATAATTTTAAAAAAGTTTCTGTTTCGAGGTTATTTAAAATGTGTTTTCTATTTCATCATTATGATCGTCATCATCATCATCATCTTCTTCTTCGGTACTGTCATGCAAGTTGTTGTAGAATACAAATTGCTTCTTCTTTTTAACGATTAGAGTATATAATCCTTTCACTTCTTTAACTTTCTTTAAAATGTGTGGAGTTGTGTTTAGGTAATCCATTTGATTTTTAGTAATAATCAGAAATCGTTTAGGTAAATAAATGTAATATTCATTATTTAGAAGACATCTTATACTTTCACCATATTTTGTATCTACTCGATCTATTTTGTTGATTTCATATATAGTATTTTCTTCCATATCCTTTAAAGGTAAGTATGTAATATTAGGATTTTGAAACAATTTTCTTAAGCTTGCTCTCATTTTTTTTTTTTTTTTTTTTTTTTTTTTTTTTGCTTTCAACTTTTCACCGTAAAACGAACTTTCAAACTGATTCTTTATATTGAATAATTGATAGCATAAGACGTTTTTAGATATTTCAATAACTTCTTATCAATTGCGGTTAAGCATATATATATATATATATATATATATATATATATATATATATATATATATATAGAGAGAGATTCAGTTATATTAAAACCTTTCATAAACATGTATTGGGGTCAATTTTTAAAAACTGGTGATAAATATTGTACTTGTCATGCACAGTGGAAAACTTTTCAAATAATAAATGCAATAGTTTTGGATATTATAATGCAGGTGTTCCTAACCGCAGAAGGAGGAACAAGAACACAAATTTTTTCTCTTAATAGAGGACAGCAAATGCCAACAAATATTCCAATATTTCATTTTAGTCACAATCAACATATAAAAATTGAGGTTATCGGTGGTATGATATCACTAGTTGGAACAGTCTATGAAGGTGGTTTTAAAGATATAAATGTACACTCATACAAACCATCGTGCGTTTATAGTGAAATAGAGACTATTGTTTTCAGAGATACAAATAAACTATATAATAGTAAGGCTGATATCCACTCATTAAATAAAAAAAATCAACAAAAACCTTTTCTCCTTCAAAAAAGGGTTAATGATAGTAAAGTTAAGAAAGATGGCAATAACGTTGGTGGCGACTCAGTTGATAAATCTATTGAATACGACGACGACGATTATTAAATTAGTATATAAATATGAGAAACAATTCTTATCATCTCATTTAAAATATATCGCTAACTTAAGAACACGTCTATTAAAAAAGAAAAACTAAAATGAAAAATATTTTTATCATATTGTTTTCATATATTTATATCCTACAAGTGTTTTCAGCTTCATTACCTATTGATTTGAGTGAAAATGAACTTAAAAATACAGAATTTGCTATAAAATTACCGAATAATGATACTGTGAGCATACAACTAAATTTCAAACTTTTAAAGTACAGTACTGATTTAAATAAAAACATCGAGTTAACAACAACAAAAGCAGAAAATAAATCAAACGAAGAACAAGAAGACTCCCCACCGCCTATAAATCAATCTTTTACTGTTGAACAAGCTATTGAAACATTTAGGCAAGATTTAGTAAAAAAAGAAAAAAATATTGCAGGAATAATTGAAAGTTCGGCTCCATTTTATAGACATTTTCAACTTCAATATAAAGATAATATAAAATTGAGAATCCGTTGTACATATGACAGCAATTACTTGAAACGTCGATTAAATATTTCATGCTTCGAATACCGTCAAGTTGAATACGAGAGAATTTTAAGTAATGGTGAAATTGAGGTGGCTTCTGAGGATGATACAACATACCGATCTGATGTTACACTAATCAACATTCAAGATTACACACATGATTTGGATATGGAAATAATATAAATTAGCTGATATGATGAAATACATTTACTACTACCACTTAATATAAACTTTGTTGTTGATGTGTTAAGAAGATTTATTTAACATAAAAAATAAGAAAAATAATGAATAATCAGTTTTATTCGAAAATTGTACATGACTTCTTGAATGAAGAAAGGTTTTTGTGGTATGAACATGAGATTATTTTGAAGAAATTAAAAGCTCAATTCGATGAATATGCATTTTATAAGAAAAGTAAATCAAAATTTGGATATCATTACACCAATTGTGTGTGGTCCAACAATGAAACAACTTGTGGACCTGATACCTGTAAATGTTCCCTTATCGATAACAGTTGGGATCAAGCATTATATATAATGAATTTTTATAATAATTTAAAAACATAGACTTTATAAACAGTTCTACAGTCGTCGTTGTGACTTGATTAGTACTAAACAATGTCGGAGGAGAGAATATTAGTTGTAGACGTACAAGGTTTTTATCTCAACAATAAATTCATTGTAAAAGAACTGAGTATTTCAATTGACGACTCACAAGTTCAAACATTTATTATTAAACCACCTTTTCCATATTCATCGTTGACAACAAAAGAAAAATATTCAATTAATTGGCTTTATAATCATCATCATGGATTAAAATGGAAAGATGGTGATTCATCCTTAACAAATATTGTGGAATATTATATTGCGCATGTTAAAGATAAAAATTATATTTATTATGCTAAAGGATTAGAAAAAATTAAGTGGATTCAAAATATTTTTAAGGATAAAATTAATTTTTATAACCTGGATGATTTAAATTGTCCAAATTTAAAAACATTATATCAAAATGATGAATCTGTAAATGTTTGTTGTTATCATAGAAAATACTGTATATGTGCTCAAAAAAATGTAATACTCTTAAGAAAGTTTATTAAATCAAATATTAATAAAGAAAACATAAAATTATAAAAGACATTTTTTCTTTTTTTGGATTTATTATTTAACACTTAAATCAGATAGAATAATCATCAAACATCATCAGTTCATTCTGAATACTTGAAATGTCAATAACAATATCTTTAAACGGAAACAAATCAACTCTGGTTGGAGAATATTTTCCTCCAATTGAACTCCCTACAAAATATGTTTGTGGACTTATTGATTTTGTAACATTCAACTCCATACCTAATGTAGATTTTCACAACAATTTGTTTCATATAGGAAATCATATTATTACTATTCCGGTTGGTTCATATGAACTTGAGGATATTGATTTTTTCTTAAACTCAAGCTTAAAAGATATTGATGAATCAATTTATCTAGTAATTGAAGCTAACAATAACACACTTAAAACTGAAATAACCTCATCAATGGATATAGATTTTTCACAACCAAACAGTATAGGAAAGTTGCTCGGATTTAGCAAAAGTAAATTAGAAGTAAATTCAACTGAATATTATAACACTGATCAAAATCTTCAAAATGATAAATCTGTGGAAGTGATGATTGTAGATATTAATCAATTGAATACTACAAGGTTATTTGAATCTGACTTACCTGCACATATTACGAATGTTAATACAATACGCATTGAAAGCAACTTAACAACCGGATCATTTATTAATAATACTTCGAATCATGCTATTCATGAATTTCCTCTTGATGTTCCTCCAGGATATAAAATAAGCGAAAAACCTCGAAATGTTATTTATTTTCCCGTCAACTGTCAGCAAATAAACAACATAACGATTAGAATCTTAAATCAAGACGGTGAACTTATAAATTTTAGAGGAGAAAAAATCACTCTTAGACTCCACTTCAAACCAGAATAATGATCATTTACAATAAAAACATAGTGCAAAGAGGATTTTCATTCAATACCGCATCAACTCACAATCGAGAAAGTATAAAAAATAAAAAACTGTTGTCCCCATCTAATACAGAATACTTAAAATCGCTGGGATTTAATCTTCAACAATGAATGAAATACTAAATGTTCTTCAAAAACCTATGTATGATGAGAGTATTGTAAAAAGGGAATATCATAGTTACTCTCCATATCTAAAATCATTTAACAACAACGATGAGATTCGTATACCAATTCAAAATCAGGATCTCTTCGTCCTACCAAGTGAGAGTATGATTTACATTCATGGTTTTATAGTAAAGAAGGAAGCAACCAAAGAGGTTCCAGCTATAGATGTGAAATTAAAAAACAACTTTGCTTCATATTTGTTTGATGAAATTCGTTACGAAATTAATGGTTTTGAAGTTGATCGTACACGTAAACTTGGAATTTCATCCACCATGAAAAATTTTGTATCGTTGAATAAGGCTGAAAGTGATGTATTAAAAAATGCTGGTTGGTCTCTTACTGAAACTTGCGCTTTAGTAAAAAGTCATTTTAGTTGTTGTATACCTCTGAAAATGTTGTTGGGTTTTGCTGAAGATTATAACAAAATACTATTAAATTCGAAACATGAGCTTATCCTTCAACGTTCTACATCCGATGAGAGATCATATTATTCTACAAATGCAACTGATCAGTTGAAATTAACAATTCTGGATATAACATGGAAAATGCCACACATTCAACTATCGGACTTTGCAAAATTGGAAATGTTTAAGATAATCAACAGCAAACATTCTATACCAATTGCGTTTAGAAGTTGGGACTGTCATGTAAATCCTGTTTTACCAAAGAGTACAAAGGTTTTATGGAATGTAAAGCTTTCTCCCCAAAACGAAAGACCACGATTTCTTATAATTGGTTTGCAAAAAGAGAAAACTAAAGAAGAAGGAAATGTATTTGATCATTGCAATATCTCTAATTTAAAAGTTTATCTAAACTCAGAGTCATATCCATATGATGATTTAAATAATCGTTTCGAAATGGGTCAGTATTCGATTCTATATAATATGTATGCAAAATTTCAACAAAGCTTTTACATGCGAGAACCTGAACCATTATTAAATGTTGATGAATATAAGACTTATGCGCCGCTTATTGTTGTTGATGTTTCACATCAAAATGAGGCTGTTAAAATAGGACCTATTGATGTACGAATTGAATTTGATACTGAAGCAAACAAACTAATTCCAGATAATACATCAGCATACTGTTTAGTTATTCATGATCGTTTAATCGAATACTCACCTCTAACAAGCGAAATTAGAAAAATTATTTAATTATATTTATTTTGAAATTTTTTTAATAAATGAAATAATATGTTTATTTATAAATAAAACAAATTCTTAATCAATGTATTTTATTAAAACAATTATAGTTTCTCTTTTTAGTTTAGTTTCGAAAACAAAAATTTTAAACATAAATGACCACAATTTATTGTATTAAAATTTTGATATCTATCATAATTATAACTAATGTTTTTTCCTAAATATTTTATTAATTGTTTTGGTGGTTGCAAATTGCCAAAGCTATCAAAATATTCGATTTGATTGTTGTTTTTCCAGTATGCTACCCAATGTGTGCCAGGGCCCTTTGAAGTATCCAGATTGATTATTCCACATTCTTTTTTAAATGGTTTGCTGCTTGGAAGGGTGTTACACATAAACACACCTCTAAAATTTGGAATATGTTTTGCATATTTTCTCAAGTCTACATCAGAAAGGGCTCTTTTAGGTAGCTTCATTAAAAATTTTGTTGATAAGGCTTTAAATATAATCCAAAACCTTTTTTATATGGTTTTAAGAACATGCCTTTTCCCATCGCAATGGCTTCCATTGTATTATTGTGTCGTTTTGCTTCAGTCAGCTGTTCCTTTCCATTTTTAACTGCATTGATTGCTTTTGTAATACCAGATACACCACCAGCTAAACCACCAAGTGCACCCAGTGCAGCAAATATAGGGGCAAGTGGAAGAAAACCTCCAGATTTTGGTAGCGGTATTATTCGAGGCGTTTTTATTAACGATTTTTTCTTCCCCTTGAAAATATTGTTTACAACTTTTCGTGAAATCTTTATAGCATCTTTCAAGTTTTCACTTTTCTTTATATTCTTTCTTGCACTTTTCAATGCATGTGTAAACAGTTTGTGGGTATTTACTGGAGACGACTTTTTAGTTTCACTAATAACGTTACCCATACCGAATTTTGTTTTTGCTTTCATTGCAGTAGCAACAAACCAAGCGTTTGATTTTTCACCCAAACTACTATCACTTGCTTTGACCCTTTGCCAAGCCTTTTCAGTTAAAATTCTATCAGCAATATGTCTTTTCTCTAAATCTTTATTGTTTGAGTATGCTATATCGTGCTCTCTGCAAGCAGTATCCAATGGATTGATTCCTTGATCACCTCTTTCTAAACGTTTCTTTAATTTTGTACCAGGTCCGCAAAATTGATAACCGGGTAGATGAAGTTCAATGGGAAGTTTATTAATTATTTTATTTAGAAAACCTTTACCAATGAAGGATGGATGACGATTGAATATCTTTTTATAAATGATTGTCATATCTATTGATACTTTGTCGATTAAAGATTAAAATCAAATTGATTGAAAACAAATAAAAGAGACTGGTTTATATATTATGTTATCATTAGATTTCAGAATGCGTTTTTTTAAACAACATAAAAGGATTGATGTAAAGAATATCGAATCAAAGTTCGATTCATCATCATCAAATAAAATTCGTCATAGTTCATTACTACCGAATTCTATTCGAGCCCTTATTGTGGGTCCATCAAATTGTGGAAAAACAAATGTGATGATCAGTCTTATTGAAAGTCCACATGGATTGAAATTTAAAAATATTTACTTATATTCAAAGTCAACACAACAACCGAAATATAAGTACTTAGAAAACCTAATTAAACCTATCAAGGAGATACATTTTTCATCATTTTCCAATAATGATGATGTTATATCCCCAGACGAAGTTAAGCCAAATTCAGTATTTATATTCGACGACATAGCTTGTGAGAAACAAAATCATGTACGTTCTTACTTCTGTATGGGTCGTCATAAAGATATTGATAGTTTTTATTTATGTCAAACTTATACACGAATACCAAAACACTTGATTCGCGATAATGCAAATATGATTATAATTTTTAAACAGGATGAAATGAATATTAAGCATATTTACAATGATCATGTTGGTTCTGATATGACTTTAAAAACATTTCATGAGTTATGTGCCGAGTGTTGGAAAGAAAAATATGGTTTTCTAGTTATTAACAAAGATGATCCTATGAATAATGGTCGATATAGAAAAGGCTTCGATATATTTATAAATCTATAAAAGAAATATTACAGATATTTTTAAATCAGTACAAGATTAATTATTAAACTAACAGCTTCTCAACTATTAAACTGCTAACTGCTAAACTGATCTGTTTTGAATCTGTTTCTAATTCAATCTTTAAATATGAATACAAATCTAGTAAATAATCTTATTAAAACTCGAAATATTTTAAAAAAGAAATATAAGAATATTTTGCTTGGAGAAGTTGCAAATGATGAATTGTTGGAAAAGACATTTAAACCAATATCAAAACCATTAAAAGAATTAGTTCAATCAACTAATAATAATAACATTATAAAACATGAAAAATATCCGGATAACTCTTTTAAACATGATCTTGAGGATAATAAAGTTGCCTTCAGTACACCATATAAAAAGAGTAAGCTTGATTATAACACGTTTTCTTCAAGCTTTAATAACAAGAAAATCGAGAAAAGTTCAAACACGTTTCAATCATTTGATGATGATGAAAATGATCATGATGACTATGATGATGATGATGATGATGATAATAATGATAATGTTGATAATGAGAATGATGATAATGATGATGATAACACCATTGCAGTACATCCCAATCAAAGTATTCAATATAATTTATCAAAAGTTAACTTAAATATATATGATAAAACCTATGGTCCACATAAGGATAAAAATCAAATATGGAGACTGGGTAATGAACCCATCGCTTTCGATTCAACCAATATTACTGTAGGTAATTTAAAATGGCCCTTCACATCAGGCTTATATGAATTGTTAGTTTATAAGAAACCAATCAGTTATAATAAAACAGATTTAAATAATTATAAACAAATATTGGAGATGACTAATGTCCATAAACGAAATAACAGTATTAATGGTCAAATTAAAGGAAATCGTTCAATTAAATATACAACCATTATTAAAAACCTATTTAAACAACAGAAAATTCATAAGGGAAAAGGTTTAATGAAATTGAATAGAGAAAAGCCTAATTATGTTTATTGGGATGATCCTAATGAATTGGTTGATAGATTACGTCTTTTGATTTCATCAACAACAGCTGGTCACTCAAATCATAATAATGAAATTGTATCAATTATTGAGGAATTGAGAGAAGCAAAAATTATTATATAAATAGACTTAAAAATGTTTAACGATTCATATTCATAAAATGCCTATCGATAAGTTTGGACATTATATTGAAAAATCTGCAAGATATCAAAATCAACATTTCAAGATTCATTTGGATAGTGATCGTAATTTCAACTTTAACTTGCGGAGAATAAAAAATATTGCTAGTCCTGTATTGGAAAACGATGCTGTAAACAAAATTTACATGAAAAGCTATTTAAGTGAAATAAAGAAACAGCTGGATACAATGTATATGGAGAGAATTAAGGGAATGGAGGATCGTTTTAACGAAATAATACAACAACAAAACGTGTCGATTACAGAAAAATTTGAAAATGTAGAAACACGTTTAAGTAAATTAATACATGATCAAAGTATAATACAAAATAATCTCGATCAATCACTAAAAGAAATGAGATCATTATTTAATTACAAAATTGATTCAGTTGAAGAACGTCTTAAGCTCATTACAAAACATTTAAAAATTGAAATATAAATCGTTTTGATTTAAATCCTACGTCAACAGCATTTAAATTGATGTAATCTAAGACAGATGTTAGAAATGGAGCGACAAGAAGTGGTTAAGGAGCTTCATAAACAAGCACGCAGAAATTTCATTCGACGTCGAGTGGTACACAAGGGAATTGATGATCTTTGGCAAGCAGATCTTGTTGAAATGGGTGTTTACTCAAAATATAACAAAGGCTATAGATTTATTTTAACAGTTATAGATACATTTTCAAAGTTTGCTTGGGCTGTACCCGTAAAATCTAAAAGTAGTGAAGATATAACCAATGCTATGCAATCTATTTTTTCGCTAAAGAGAATTCCAAAAAACTTGCAAACAGATAATGGTAAAGAGTTCTATAATAAAATATTTCAAAACCTGATGAAAAAACATAATGTCAATCACTATTCTACATATAGTATCATGAAAGCATCTATTGTAGAACGATTTAATAGAACTCTGAAAGGAATGATGTGGAAAAATTTTAGTCTACAAGGAAATTATCGATGGATACATATATACAAGGATTTAATTAATCAATATAATAATAAAAAGCATAGAACAATTGGAATGACACCAAAGTCTGTTAACACAAAAAATGAAAGTTCTTTACTAAAACAAGCCTATAATCATCCCAAAATATTTAAATTTGGCAAACTAAAAGTTGGAGATCACGTTCGAATTAGCAAATATAAACATATTTTTTCAAAAGGATATACTCCAAACTGGACAACTGAAATTTTTAAAATTCGTACTTTACGGAACACAAACCCCATTACATATTTATTGGAAGACTATCAAAATAATCCAATTGTTGGTGGATTCTATGAACATGAACTATTAAAGACACATTTTCCAAATACATACTTGATTGAAAAGGTTATTAAAACTAAGGGACACCAGGCATACGTAAAATGGTTGGGTTTTTCCAATCAACATAATTCTTGGATCAATAAAGATGAACTTCAATAATATTTTATATGTACTTCAATATGAGATTTATTCTTTTTTACTTTTTTTATTATATTATAAAATTTTAAAACAAATTAATAAATAAAATATATGTATGTGAATAAATAGTATTGCTTTGATTTTTATTTCTAATCAACTTTGTTGTGTATGGTCAGTATCAAGCTTTTGTATTCAAACAGCTTAGTTATATCAACTGTTGCAAACACATTCGTACATATCAATGAAAAAACCACAACAGAATTTTTAACAAACTCAAACAGCCTAATTAAATCAACTGTTTCAAACGCACATTCATTCATATCAGCGAAAAAAAAAAAACCACAACAGAACTTTTAAAAACAGAACAACAAAATAGGGTGGTACTTACATCATCGTTGTTAGTTTTCTCATACAAAATTAGTATACAAATCCTAACCAACCCCACCCAAAACCCGACCAAATCCCGCCCAAACCCCGACCAAATCCCGACCAACTCCCGCTCAAACCCCGACCAAACTCAACCAAGCCAAACCAAGTCGTACCAACCCATTACTCACACACAATTTCAAAAACTTCCAGTAAGTACCACCCTATTTTAAACACACATTCAACTGACCAGTGTTGCCAAGTATGCATTACACAGATTTTCATCGTTCATGCCATACAAAATTAGTATAAATTTTTTGCTCCCTGCTCTGTTTCCAGAACTGTCTTATACACCCTACTAAAATTTTCTATCAAGTTTCTTTTCCAGAAAATAGTCTTTTATTAATTTTATGAACAAGTTCTTCTTTTACATACGTTGCAGCGATTAATTCACATGAATTTTTACAAGAAGTATGTGTGAAAAACTTGGAAGAAATACTTGAACGTATGGCTGCAAAGTTTCGTTCATTCAAGTCATAGATTCTTTCGGCCTTATGTATAATCAAAAACTGGCATGAAGTTAGCATAAGTGACAAAATTGAACTACGTGTTGACGAGTTTCTCTATACAATTTGATATTAAAAATCGCCGCATAATATAGTTTTAACACACGATTACATCCTAGCATGATTTTTAATGTAAAATTGTATGGCAAAACACGTTAAGACCATGTTGAATTTTGCCACTTATGCTAACTTCATGCCAATTTTTGATTATACATAAGGCCGTTTGATTCCATCAAGATAACTAACTCGATTACGAAGTAATTATGTTGGTTGACTTGGGAAAATTAAGAAATTAATATGAAAATAAAACTAACACTATTAGTGCTAATTTTTTAATTAAATAATAAAACTTTTTTCATAAAAATAAATTAAATTAATATTTATTTTTGTTAGGTTAGGTTATGTTAGGAAGGTTGGTGTTATACCGCACCTCCCCTCGGAGACACAATTCGCTCCATTGTGATTCAATTCAGTTGCCCAAAAAAGAAATATTTTTACCCCTCATTTGTAGCCAGAAGTGACCCTATTACCAGTCCTTGAGCCATCGAATTCCCATGATGAAGCCCTTGATGTCCTCTAGTTCAAACTTACTATTACTATTTTCAAATTCAACTGTTTACGAACGAGCTTTTCATTGGACTTAAATCCAAAGCTTTAATAAACTTATATACTTTTTTTATGGCAGTGTGCGTCATTGCTTAACAAGCACAAGAGCTTTCAGAAACTTTCAGCCCACTCTGCATGAGCTATAAAAAATGGAATATGGAATGTAAGTTCCTCAAAATATTGAGTTCTTTTAATATACAGCTATGTGATAGAAATCGTTTTCGGTTTAAAATCGATTAAAAACCGTAAAAAGTTGTGATACACACATTTAATTCGATTTCATTCTGGCTTTGTTTTAAATCGAAATCGATTTGATTTATCATCTTGTTCTATAAAAATATTAGAAAAAAATATGTGATGGAAAACGGAATTTGTGTTGTTTTTTAAATCGAGTAAGTTGTTGATTTAGGAATTATTGTATATTTGAGCAAAATTTTCCTGCAATAACCTGTGTGAAAATTTAATTAAATTCTTTAAAATCATTAAATAATGATACCACAATAAAAGGAGAGATATTTCTTTTTAAATTTAGTTGTATTTAGGATGAACCCGATTAGCTAAAATCCGCCGCCGTCATGTGTTTAAAACACTTAAGGCCATGACTCACTTTCCTGCACAATCGCACTGATCTGATGAATTGTTATTGTCTTTTGAAAATTTTCATAAACTCCATCATACAAAGGTTGTATTTTCTCAAAAATCGCAGGACTGTGTATGATAGTGCATCACGACTAGCCTCCGCTGACGTGAAATTTTTTTGTAAGACTTTTCATTTGTTTTAAAAATAAAAGTTGTTTCAATATAAAATTAGTTATTTAAAATGAGGAAAAATATGCCATTCGTTACAACATTTACTTCAGCAGACCGTGATCCAACGATTTTCGTTTAGTCGTCGCCGAAAATATCTTTATCATAGTTTTGTGTCAAAAACGAGCTACTGAAGGAGTTCGATACAACTGAATGAAACTGAGTCCTTACTTTTTGAAGTCGATTAAGATATAATTGTTAATTTTTTCATGAGTTTAGAATTTATTTCTACTCTGGCAACGTGGCAGCACCATATAAAAGCTCAAAAAGCTTATTACTAATGGGAACTCTTTTTGTTCCACAATGAATTCCACATAAAATTTTACAGATGTTTAAGGGAATACTATACAGCTGTTCATTGTTATTGCCATCTTTTTTTTTATATTTCCCCATAAAATTTCAAATTGCTGTATATACATTAGAGTGACCGTTAGTTGTATGGATAATTTTTCTTTATTTCTTATATCGGTTCAGTTTTATGTACAATTATTTTCTTATTTTTTTTACTATACGTAGAATGTGTATGAAAAAACACTTATTTTTTAAATAATTTACATATGAATATAATTTTGTTATATAAAATTTTTGGTATTTTGTTGGTTATTTTCTTCATTGTTTTCTAAAATATTAATTTTAGCAAAAAACTTTCTTTGAGGTTAATGTTGTTGACTATAAAAGATACAATTATGCTATTTATCTATTCTTGTAGAATGTTTTTTTTTTAAGATAGTCATATGCAAACAAAATAAACCGGTTTTCAGTCCAGGTTTTGCATACTCTAGTCAGCACACTACCAAGGCGAGTTCAGTATCAGGTGACCTCTTCGCTACAACAATACAACTAAAAAAACAACATGTAGTTTGCTGTGTTATAATTACCAATCTGTCAGAAGATGTCTAAGCCAATTTTGACATTTTGGTTCAAATTGCTCAATTAGGCATCAACAGCTGATTGTCAGCCGGGCAAAAGAGTCCACCTGATAATATTTGTTCCAAGGTCTGCCTGACTTTGCGCAGATTGTATCACTTGAATCTTTATTTGCCGTTGCATGTTAGAAAATCTGTGGCGCGTGCTCTGCTAATGTCGGAAGTTAACTATTGCATCGAAGTTTACTCGGGGTGCAACATGGGCAACAGAAATAAAATCAAATTTATTGTGAACAAAATCATTAGATTTGTTTATGGTCTTAGATTAAGGGATCATGTTTCCAACCACCTGAAAACATTTTTAAATCTTACTTTTGACGATTATTTGAAGTTTTGCTTACTTATTTATCTTTATAAAATTATCAAGTCACAAAGTCCGTTACATATTGTTCAGATGATCTGGTGAAAGAGATCGCTTAGAATCAGCAAATATTAAGTAATCGTATTGGTAATTCCGTTTACGAGCAGTCATTGGTTGTACGACCTGCTTGCTTATGGAATATATTGCCACGAGAATTGCGTACTTTTGCATTTCCTCTGACTACTTTCAAAGGAAGACTACTTGATTTTTTTATGAATATATCTAGTTGAGCAGCTAATTATTTGGGTCTTCCATAAGTTTTTACTAATTTTAACTTTCTTAGTTTTGTGGGATCTTTATGAATATTGTATTATTTGTTATTATTTTATTGATTGTGAATTAATTATTCTCATAGTATAATGAATACTTGTAATACATTCTTTTATTGTCAATAAATTAAAATTGAACATAATCCGCGGTATTTGGGGTATTATCAAAATCCCGTTTTTGAAAATTTGAAAACTGTGCCACCGACAACATTGGCTTTTAACAAAAGTGCATTTACGCAAAGTACTAGTATATCAGCAGCTGATATTAGTTATCCCTACTGAAATTAATTGCATAAGTGTTTATTTTGTTTATTAACATATACAGGATGCTATTAACAGTGTTTTTGTAAACGTTTATATGAGTGACTATAACAGCCTAATTTTTTTTTAAACAAAATAACTGCAAAGCTACTTCGGCTTGTCTGCAGAAACACCGCGAGTCACCGACAACCTACTAGCCAGGAGCGCGCTCCAGAAAACAGTTGGACGGTTATTTGAAGCAAATCAATCAACCAGTCACAGTGAGACGCAAAACTCTCAAAGGGCAAACAACAAACAAGCCGCTTACTGCACTTAAGAAATAATTACGATGACGGGAATGCTATTCTTCAGGCAAGAGCTCCTTTCAGTCTGCAAAGTGTTTTTAGATGAATTTTATGCGAATATATCAGACGCGATATACACCTGTTTGCTTCAATGCAATTAATTTCTTTGATATACTACATATAGAAATTTGTAAAATAGTCATAATGGATTTAGTTAAAGTTGGATAGTGTGCGAGTACTTTGTACTAACACACTTTTTAGTCACAACTAACAAAAAACTTTCTTATCAAAAAACAAACTTTCAAATTTTTTTCCAAGAAACAAACAAACAAATAATAAAGTTATTAATATAACTTGCCACTCACCACTAATAAAACCGGAAATAATAGAGCCGGCAAAACTCAACGTAAAAGCAAAATGTTTGTAGAAAATTTTTATACACAAACGAATTGTAATATAAAACAAACTGCGACTACACAAACAACGTTACACACGTTACGATCTCTTTTGACTGGTGAATTGAGAAGTTCTGCTGCTTTTTGCTACCCACTGTCAGTCCACACAGTGTCTTCAAGATGAAAAGTTGTCGTTGCCCTTGCCGTTGAAATAAATATCAAAGTTTTCGTGTTCTTTCACGTCACTTCATACAAATATTTTTTATTGATTAGACAAAGAAGAACAACAACGCTGAGAAAGAAAAGTAACTAAACAATAGATTTAAAATTGAAACGGTTAAAAAGTTAAAATAATTATTGAGGAAACTTAAATAAATGCGAAGTAGTATTGCATTATTATTCATTGTGAATACCCGAAGAAAGACTTATTCCAACATGGACTATTTGCAGCAATTTTATTACAGTATCTTTGGAAGAAATTCCACTACCAGTTGCACCAACAACAGCATTAGCAGTACAACAACAAATAACGTGTAAGTTTTTATTTCTCTTTTTTTATATGTACACAAGTGAATGGTCGTCCGCTCATTAGAAATTGAAACTATAATGATGTAATATATAAATCACACACACTAAGTCAAAAACAGCTCAAGTCAAAAATTTCGAAATTTTCAAGAAAGCCGCAAGTGACGCAAGTAACATAAAGCCAAACAACGGTTGATTACTTTCAGTTAAAGAAGACAATAATTTGAGGTCATTGCTTTTGTGCTGTAAACTGGTTTTATAAAAAGAAAAGATTTTCGTAAATTTTCAGTTGTGACTGCGTGTGAATTATTTATATTTTTTTTAGCTTTGTCAAAAGTTTTTTTTATTATTTGTTTGTTGTTTGTTTTAGACCACGCAAAGTGGTGGCATTTGGTAATGTCTTACTTGATCACACTACTCATATTGATAACACAGAGATTTTGGATAGATACAATTTGTCCTTGAATACGAGAGCAGAATTGGATGCTACAACAATAAGCAAAGTCACGGACGAGGTCATTGTTAAGTAGGTTTTAAGTCATTCACCTCTTGATTCGTTATTTTTAAAGTAAAGAATCATTTTTGTAGAGATGGAAAGCCTCATTTAGGTGGCTCCGCTTTAAACACTTCGCGTATTTTGAAGGCCTTGGGCACTGAACCAATATTTTTTGGTGCCGTCGGTGATGATGAACAGGCTGGAGTCGTTGTTGAGCTATTTGAGAAGGCCGGCATGGAATCGAAGTAAGTACTTAATATTTCTAATATAAAAGTAGTTATACGATTTAGACAATTGTGAACGATATAATAATCGAAACGACTTGAAATCGTACGATTTCCAAACTAACCCAATAAGCAATTTTGCTTGAAGTTAAGGGCCTAATTTTGTAAAACGGAACGCCAAGCTTTGACAAATTTTATATGGAAAAAATTTAAATTACAAAATCAAAATACATACAAAATTTGTCAACGCTTATATGTATGTTGTGCGATTTTTAACCGACTTAAAAAAAAGGAGGAGGTTATCAATTCGTCTCTATTTTTTTTCGGCGGTATAACTTCATACCTCGGTTCATATTAGACCGATTCTAACAATTTTTTTATTTTAATCAGAAATAGTTTCTTAGTCGGGCTTAAGTTCAGTAATTTCAATTCTTGTTGAATGAAATATTTTTATTAATTAATGTGACTTTCTAAAGAATGGCATAGCTTCCAATTGGTCCCATTGCCTACAATTTTTTATTTGATTTTATGATAGTCTTATTTGATTTCTGCGAAAACCAACAAACACCTTTGGTTCTTGTAACTATACAATTCCAAATTTGAAAAAATGTGCTGGGCTACGCCCATTAAAATTTATTATTATGTTTCACGTGGTTCTACTAACCGATTTTTACTAAACTTACCATACACCTAGAGCTCAAAAATATACACAATCTTCCATTTGAAAAATGGGCAGAATCACGCTCATTAAAATTTATTATTCTATTTTAAGTGGTTCTACTGTACCGATTTTTACAAGACGGTGGCACGCCCATTAAAATTTAATTTTATATCCCATAAATTTTTTTTTCGAAAATGTTCTTTCTATAAGATCTTTGCGTTGAAGTCTGTTTTTTTTGCAGAATTATTTATTTCTATAAACAAAATTTTTTTTAACATTTTTAAAAATATTTTCAAACTTGAAAATTACTTGAAAAAATGTTTGAATTCAACTTTGTTTGCAGTTAAATTTCAAGTGCTTGAATGTTAATTTTTTGAGTGCTTATGCTGCTGCGGACGTATTTAAAATCATATACGATAATTTTCTTTCAGATATGATATTTCGATCCTATCAAATTTATTTAAATACCAATTAATATTTTGCTGAACAAGTTAAATACATATTAATTTTGGGAAAAAGTGCGATAAAAATATTAAAAGTTAATATACAAAGAAATTCCCAATAAAGAACAAAGTGATGTAATTTTAAGTACTTTTTCTATCTTTTCTCCTAAATATTTTCACATTCTATTTAATAAATTATAATGATGAAATTCAATCTTTTTATAAATTATCGCAATTGATATGCGACTGAAGATATGCTTACATCAATGCATTCTGCATATTTACATAGCAAAATAAATTTTGAGCAGTTGTGGGATGCCAGTCAGTATGCTGGCTGCATGTCACGCAAACGCAGTAGTTTTTTTTTCATACAAATATAATTTTCTGTGATGATCTCTAACAACCCACAACTTTTTTTTTTGTCTTAAATATTTATTAAAAATTATGAAATTTACAACACCATTGCAATGAGGCCTTTCAGTGTTTAATGTACAATTAAAAAAAAAAAACTTCTGGTAGTGATCCTTGGCAGGAATAACCACAATTCCACCGTACCAACATGCTCGATTGCATATAAAAATTTTAATATGTATCTTCATACGATTCGGTTTGTATTCTGAAAACTTTTAACTGCCTTCTAAAACAATTTTGTTATACCTATTTATGAAGTATTTATAAAACATGTACGAAAATCTGTTTTCTAAACCTTTTTTAAGTCAAAAATATTTTTTTTATGATAAGGTCTTTATTATTTAGTATTTTTATTTTAGTATCTACATAAGTGCTCTCTTATATTATTGTTTAATAATACAAATAAAAGCGATTTGGTTTGTAGGAAATAGTGTAGTTTAATTTTATAATTGTACAATAACCTGAATTTGTAATCTTGCACCCACAACACACAACAGTATCTTTAATAATAACGCTGAAGTTGAATTAACGTAATTGTATGTAATTATCTTAACAATAGTTTATATACAAATTTCCTATTATTTAAACAAGATAACAATGTAGATTTTTCTTTTGAAAAGTAATTTTAGATTACAAACAATTGCAGACACAGCAACGGGACGCTGCATTTGTTTAGTGCATAAAGATTCCCTGGCTTTGTATGCAAATATTGGTGCATCATCAAAATTTTCCGTAGACTATTTGGAAAAGATTCAAAAAGAGGAGAATTCTTTTTTTCTAAGAAATTCTGGACGTAAACAAATTTTCTACATAGAAGGTTTCTTTGTGCCTCAACGCGAAGAGGTCATTACCTACATTGTGTCTAATTTTATTAAAGGACGAAGACGTTTGGCTGTAAATTTAAGTGCCGATTATATAGTGAGATTAAACTATGATCATATAGTCTATTTGGTCAACAGTGCCACACTTATATTTGGCAATAAGGATGAGTTTGAGACTATGCGTGAATGCTGGGGAGCTAAAAGCATTCCAGATCTTATAAAAGGTATTTTGGAGTATTCCGCAGGTCCTAAAATCTTTGTTATGACCAAGGGTGGGGATGGCGTCGAGCTAATTACGAACTATGAGGACGAATTTGCCAGTCCAGGAGAGCTGACATTTCAAATATTTAATGCACCGAGAGTGGAAAATATTGTTGACACTACGGGCTGTGGAGATGCATTTGCAGCTGCCTTTTTGCATGCCTTCCTGGAGAAACGTATTTTAAGTGAATGTATACGTTTTGCTTGTGATGTGTCGGCTAAGGTGGCCACACAAGTTGGTTGTTATTTACCTTAGAATGTATAAACATGGAGTTAAATACTTAATTGGGCATATCCCTAATTGATATTGTTTATAAACTAACTTATTATTATTTATTTGTACTTTAAAGTTTTTATTTATTTTGATTTCTTAACAAATTTATATATGAAATTCAATGATCGGGTATGCGAAAATTGCCTGCACTTATTTTTTTTTAATTTTGTTTTTTTATTTTATTTAGTAAAATCAGCAGAAGTTGTTAATTGTGATAAAATTCATACATACCTATTTAGTATATTTTTGTATTTTTATATGCACATACATACATAACGTTACCTTAACAAAAAATTCCCTAACTCATTATTTATTTTTAAACGAGATTTTCTAATTTTTCGATGCATTAAATGTTCTATCGAAATACTCGTATACAAAAAACTCAAATTCAAAAAAATAATCAGTTAGGACCTTTCTGTATTAAGCAAACGATAAGTGCATGTGAATAATTACGGTCTCAGTTCCAATGCTTCATTCTTTACAATAATGTCTTAGGAATCTCATTTCAAATTCATTTTAAAATAAAAAGCCGGCTTGTATTTTATAAAATTTAGTTTCTTTGTTTCTTTTCGTGAGTCAACATAAACGTACGCACATACAGACATATGCATATCCATACATAATCATTATCAGCCCTATTCTATATAACGAGTTTTTGTTTTAAAAAATCATTTGCAAACTTTCAGCTAAATTAAATACATAACTAGAAACATAATAGCTGACTTCGAAATTCCCTCCCATTTCTTATTTTTCTCACCATCGAATTAGAAAAGAAAGTTATTATCCTCGAAAAAAGTTCAATACTTGGGAATTATTTCCTGGGGAGTATTTAGATTTGTTTCTGTACATATATGAATTACATAACAATCATTATGTTATAATGTCACAAATACTCTCTTTGTATTGTACATACATACATACTTACTTAAGTACATACATTACTAGAGAATAGACTGGGGCTGAACTCGTTTACTAGTTCAGTTTTTACACCATTTGTTAGCAAACCAATGTAAGTTAAATGGGTTTGATCATTGGCTTGTGTTAAAAATTAACTAGTGAACGAGTTCGACCCAAGTTTATTAGAGAAAAACTTAAATATGTTTGTTAAAGAAGTTAAATTTTAAATATAATCAGAGAGATAATTTTTTCAAGACAATAGCAACAACAAAATAAGGTTAAATGTCATTTAAAGAAAAAATTAAATTTTTTCCGCTCATTTGACTGGACCTACTTTGCATTTTTAAATGTATGTATACGTTAAACTATTAGTAGTAGAAAAGTATAATAAATATTACTGAAAATTTGCAAGAAATGTAGGTATATTTAGATAAAATGGGATATCTTCTAACCAGCTTAACCGATTTTCATCACACATAGCTAAGAACACTCCCGATCAAGTCACCTTTCAAACAGAAAAAAAATAAATTAAAATCGGCCAAGCCGTTTGGTCTGTACAGACACACAGACACTCATTACAAACTTATAACACCCCTTTTTTTGGTCGGGGGTTAAAAAGGGGCAAACTTGATATGCCTTCAATCAATAAAGTTTAGTGGTATTTTAAACGTATCACAATTTGTGAGAGATAAAAAACATAAAGGAATCGCCTCAACTCTCAAATGTGGAAGGGCCGGCTTTAAAGATTTTTACTTCTTTGTAAGGAAATTAAACAAATTTAAGAAAAATCGGTAGCATATGTTTATCTTGCGTTGGTTGAGAAACAATTAAATAAAAATTAAATTAAAATAGTATGTACCTTATTATTTTTTATGCTGTGATCCTTGTTCTGTAAATTACTTGAATGTAAAGTGCTTTGAAATCATTGAAAATGTGTTCTGCGCACAAAATATTTCAAATATCGTCATTTGAAACCGGTCAGCCAACTCAACTGCCTGACGACATAAAATCACTTAGCGGTTTTATTAAGAATTTCACTTTTAATTCGTTAATAAAATGACTACATGCACTTAAAACGATTTGTTCTTTATATGCTTTTGTAATAAAGTTAATTATTTTACACACAAGAACTTTAAAATTTACAAATTGATAAAAATTCTATATTTCTATTTTGAACACTTTTATAAATTCTTCCTGATTTACTTTTCTTTTTAGTAGTCAGCTGTAGATCGTGCGGCCGATGTATAATGGTTTACGGCGGCGGCTAAGAACAACTATTGTCGGCGGCGGGTAGGCAAAATATGTCGACTAGAGGTCGGATACTTTTCTAACAACGATATTGTAAAATCGTCTTAGTCGATGTGTAAGCTTAAATTAGACATGCGATAACATATTGCCATAGCCATAACCAAAATTAAATTGGTTTATAAGGTTATGGCCATGATATAAATCAGTGGTGTCAAAAGTAAAACTATAGTTGTAGGAGTGATAAAAGTTGTCTTTTTCGTCTCTAAAGTACACAGAAAAAATAAATATTTGGAACAAATGCAGTTCAGTAAAGCAGTCCAAAAAAAATGAAAAGGAGTATATATGTGTTAGAAAATTAAAAAATAATAATAATAAATTATGGGCATAATTTTGTAAAACGCAACGACAATCGTTGACAAATTCTATATGGAAAAAATTTAAATTACATAAACAATATACATAAAAAATTTGTTAACGCTAAGCGTTGCGTTTTACAAAATTAGGACATAAATAAAAAAATTCGCTGCGACCCACATTTTCCGAGTTATGAGGCTCTGAACTTTTCATAGGAAACAGTGAAGAATCTCAAAAAAAAATTTTAAATAGTTTATCTGATAGAAAATTGAAAAAGAAAAAAAAAATAAATAAATAAAGAAAATTACTGCGACCCATATTTCCCCAAGTTATTGGTCTTTAAAGTTTTGAAAGAAAATGCAGTTTGGTTAAGCTGCTCCAAAAAAATTTTTTAAATGCATATTAATTTCTTTCCTTAAAAGTTTTGTAACTAGACCATATGCCCAATATGCTATTAACAGTGTTTAAAAAAGTTTATGTGACTGACTATACACGACCTATGCCTTCACATAGGAAGTAGCAACGTGGTTGTTAAAGAAATATTTTATTTTATCTACCTTCTCTATAATTTGATTATTTATTTTAAAAATTGCAATGAAATGCTTGTGTTTATTTCCATAATTTTCATTTTATTTTCGTTCAGTTTAAGTTTATTCATGTTTAGCCAAACGTTGACATTTTCCATATTATGGGTAATATTGTGATAGCATTCTCCTTCCGTGAAAATAAGCGTGTCATCAGCGTATAATATTAGTTCGCATTTCTTCAATATGTTTGGCTTGTATGGCTTCCAATTCTATGGGGTCTACCCTTTAATTTCGTATATGTTTCGTTGTGTTTTATCTCATTCTATAATAGATCGAATTATTATATTAATACAGGAAGTGCTAGGTCCGTATGAACTCAACTTGCAAGCAATAAAACCAAATTCGTATGAATTCCCTCTTGCTGTTTGAAAAAGTACTAATAAACCTTATCACTGTTATGGCTTCAGATATCGGAATTAAAATAGCAAAATTGAGATTAAGAAGTAAAAAATGGAAAACTGCAAAACAATTTCTTAGAAAACTGTAAAACTGCTCAATGCTTAGAAATACTGCTAAATTCATTGAAAACTGCACGTTTGGCAACACTGTTCATATTTAACGCATGAAGAGGTTGGGGAAGCACTGCTGTTAGTTGAGCTTTTGAAAAATCTTAATCAAAGCTTTTTCAATGTACACTTGCAGAAAAATATAATTATATATTAAATAGTGACT
The DNA here is from genome assembly GCA_936439885.1 of Nowickia ferox. Taxonomy (NCBI): domain Eukaryota; kingdom Metazoa; phylum Arthropoda; class Insecta; order Diptera; family Tachinidae; genus Nowickia; species Nowickia ferox. Next base: position 85,521,946 of record OW387027.1, on the reverse strand, counting down.
AGAGTGTAATTTGCGGTGTTTGTGTAAAACCACAAGGAAAGTTTGAATACGTTTCAAAAATTAATTTCATTATTTTTATTGTAAATTATATTTATGCCACTATATGGAATATGCTTATTAAATAATATTTCAATAAGTTTGTGAATAAACTTTGACATGTGATAATGCACGGTAATATTTTAGTTAGTTAAATATAGTAAAAAAACAGTCAATGTAGTCTTGTGTTCCTTTTAAGAAACGCTCCGAATGGTAAGTGATTTATAAGAATATAAAAGATAAATTACTTTATGTATTTAAAAATCTAGCAAAATTAATCCTTTTCGCAAATGCCTTAGCGGGTGACCACTGTCTATGAATACAAGAGGTGAAATCGATGCTACAACTTTATCCCAAATCTCAGCTGAGATTAGTGTTGTCATTCGAACAAAAATTATTCGAATATTCGAACAATTTTTTTTCATTTTTGTTCGAACGAACAAGTATCTGGGATCTGGGATTATCTAGGATTATTTTAAAAGAAATCAATAACATATTAAAAATTTTTGTAAACGTGTATGAACTTAATCTTTTTAACTAACTTCCTTCCGGGTTTTAATAATATTTCTAAGTTTGTTATTAAAACTATTTGTTTTTCTTGGGTAATGAATTATTTTTTGTTTGTTAATAAAAAAAATTAAACTCATACACATGCGTGTCGTTTTTTGCAAGCTTTTTTTAAAATTATACGAATAAATTTTTTTATTCTTTGTTCGTTCGAATATTCGAACAAAAGTTCAAAATTATTCGTCCGTTCGAACAAGAAAAAAATATTGTAATTTTATTCGAACAAATATAAAACACGAATAATTAACAACACTAGCTGAGATCATTGAGAATAAGTAAGTAAATAAGTTATCATATAATGCAATTCTATTTATTACATAAACGTAGACTTGGGTCGAACACAAATCTATGATAAAAACCATTTAAATTACATGGGTTGGGTCATAGGTTTGTATCAAAAACGACCGATTGAATGAGTTCCACCCAAGTCTACATAAACGAATCGGTTCGTATAACACAAATATTCGACAACATGTTCCATGTATAATAGCCCTTTTAGTACTTTTTTTAATTTGACGGCACTTTCTCCCAAGACAATACATATTTATTAAAAAAATACTACATATCGCTCCTTTATTGCAAAACAGTTATATCGAAAAAAAATGCATTTTTGTAGTTAATAATGCAGAAAAATTCGTTATATCATATTTAATCTTGTGTAAAAATTTCATACAAAAGGATTTCACACTCACGTCTTGAGAAAAGAAAATATTTTTATATATTCATTGAAGTGTACATATGTAAATTGAAAACCTTAAACTTATTTTCTGCAAAACTAGCTTTTTTGAGTTATGACTATGTTGCAATAAAGAAGCGATATATTATTTGAAAGATTTTTTTAGCCGGTTCCAATGGACCCGAAAAATAATTATCTGTCCCAAACGCTATTCCCTAAGTTGAGAAAAAAGTGCCACAAGTGTTCGAGGTTGTGAAACGAACGACAAACGAAAATTACCAAAATAATGTGTGTTTGTTCGTAACGCATGATCTCTATAACTATAAGAGCTGTGGAGCTGAAATTTTCAACACAGGTTCGAGTCAATACCGGGTAGGTTTTCATTTTGTTGTTGACCCACTAACTGACCACTGTGTGAAGTAATTTGTAGTTAAAAAAAATAATTGAGGGTAAGACAACGTTTGCTGGGCTCATCTAGTACCTTATAAAATAAAAAAGATACACCCAGAGAAAAAACAGCTTAAAATTAATAAAAACCATATATAATTAATAAGAAACATTAACGATAGTCTAGTCATGTTGATATTTCTTATTTTAATATTTATTTATTTTTAAGTATATTATTTATTTTTAAGTACCTCAATATACATTTTCTATTATGTTGAAAATGATTGAATTAATGTGATGCGTTTTTATTTTTGAGTTGCAGATGAAGCAAAGTTAGTACACTTTTCTTTTGTATCCTAGTTAAAACCGATCCACATTTAAAGAGTTGCGATCTTGGGAATATTTTGATAATAAGAAGTGCTCAACTTTAGCATCCTGTATCACAGCTTGTACTTTGTTAGAAGTTATTCATGCTTTTTTCTTGCCTCACGTGTAAGTTTCTAGGAGAGAGTTAGAAGAAGAAAGAAGAAGGGTAAGGACTTGCTTGCACCGCAAGTCAATATTTTGTTGTGTTCCGTTCGTTTAATTGGAAAATTGCAGCGTGTAAAGCCTGAACTACAAACGCAGTGTTGGATCTTCCTGCACGAAAGCTCAAAGAGTAAGTCGTTCTCGAATATTAAGCAACTTTAAAAAAAAGGAACTCTATTGTTTTCGCTACGCTGTCCGTCACAGGCTGTTTTTTGAGAACTGTGAGAGCTACGGATCTGAAATTTTGACAGAATATGTAGAACTTTGGTCGCTACAACAACAAAAACCGAAAAAATAGAAAAAACCGACAAAAATTTCAGTAAATACTATAAATTTTAATGTTTACAGCTTCTTATTATGTCCATTGCAACAACTTAAAATTTAAAATTCTTGACTGCAAATCTATTCTAAAATTGAACATTCAATACAAAAGATAACCTCACAGATAATCAACAAACGAATGAATTAATGAATGACTGAGGGACAACATATATGTAGAATACAAGCATTCATAAGATGCACTTGCAATGACAAAAGGATAATGAATAGAAGGCATACATGACAATGGACACAATGGAACTCCTTTGTACATACATACATATTTGACAAATACAAAACTCATACGATAAATTCCTTTCGACAGACAATTTCGTGTAGTCCTTGTTCTGCTGTTTGTTGTACGAAATCAAATTTTTGCTCATTTTCAAATTAAGTTTATATGGATGGACCTGTAAGTTGTGGGGTGTGTTGATGTGTTGAACTGTTTTGGTATCGGTTAAATCACGTACAGCATTAAATCTGCTGTTAATTACATGATATTAATTTTCCGCACAATGTCCATCAAATGAAGGGATGGCAAACCATTTCCGAAGCGGTGCACTGCGACTTCAAGTACACACAATTCTGTGGCAAAAAGGAAAAAGTGCTTAAGTCGAGATAAGCTGATTTTGAGTTAACGATACCTCCGTAATCTGCATATTTGAAAGTACCCCTGGTAAACATCTCAATAAAACTTTTCAGGAAGTTATAGCACTATCACTTGCGACTTATATTTTTTAGACTACGAATCTCATATACTTTGGTATATTTCAACGTAAATGTATTATCTACAGTGTGTAGAATGATGTTTGCTTAGAAAAATAAAGGTTAATTGATAATTTTGCAATGTAACTGTAAAAGAAATAAATTACAATTCTGCAAACCAGTCAAATATGACTTAAGCAGTTTTTCCTTATTGCCACAGAATTATTATGCGTATCATTGGTTGCCAAACACGGCAAGAAAGCAAAACATGTTGCATGTATTCATGTACAATTCGTGCCTGTGCATGCACATCTCAATGTCCTTAAAAGTATGAGAGTGAAGTTGTTGAAAACATTGATGTTTGTTTTTAGTATTAAACAATGCAATTGAAGGGGTTAAGGCACAGCATCAGTGACAGCAAAAGAAAAGAGGACACTCTAATATACATACAATCCACACAGTTCAATGTGTTGAACAACAAACTATTGAGTGGTCACTGAACGAAGTAATTAATGTCATCATGTGGTTTATTGGTTTGCTTGGAAGCTTTGTTTCAACACAAGACGGTAGACTAGAATACTAAAAATTAAAAAAAGTAGAAAATCGGATAAGGTGAATTTATAAAGACACTGTAGGATTTAAAATTTAAAATTAATAAATGAAAAAGCTTAAAGAATTTAATCAGTATTTTTACGATTGCATATCCTTAAATTGATTTTGAAATGTGCAGTTACATGAGTATGAACAAACATTAATTTAATTTTTTCATTTTTCAAATAATAAAAATTAAAACAAAAAGCCACTAAATATGGTTTAATAAATAATAAAGAAGGATTATGACCAGACAAGTTGGTAAACATTAAAAACATTTGAAAACGTTTTTTTGTTTTTTGTTTTGTGTGTTTTCAGTGAAAGTAGAAATTGTAAAACACATGCATCGGGTGTGTTTCTTAGAGATGGAAATCAATGAATTGAAATAAAACACTTGGTAAATTAAGCTTATATTCAACGGCAACCTGATAAATATGTATTGCAGAGAAAACTATCATGTTAGTTAATTTAACCAATTGCAGTTGTTAATTTTATAGTTAGAGCAAATTTGTTGCAATTAAATGAAAACAAGTTTTGTCTGGTTGATTCAATCAATCTAGAGTTGTTATTTTATTGTTAAAATAAGTTATTGTTTGATAACCAAAAATTCATTACAATACAATTTACCATATTTTTGGTTAATCTACTGTATATGTACAGTTAACAGAACTGCATTCAAAAAAGTAATGATATTTAATAAAATCTCAGTTGTTGTTGTAAATTGGATGTACATAATTATTTGTGTGGTTAATCTAACAAATTTAAGTTGTTTATTTGCTGCCAATAAAAATTATTGCTGCGCTTTGAATGAAGAAATAATTTTTTTTAGTTTTTATTATTATTATTGTTCGAACTTCATCATAAACATAGAAACATGTTTATGATTTTCTTAGGCTAAGATTCGTATCATTTTGTGAGCCAAATTACATGTGATAATTATTAATGAACAAATAACACCAAAGTTAATTGTAAATGCTCTGACAAACACTAGTAGAACGGAACAACAAGCTGTTTTCAAAGGTCACTGCACCTTCATCATCAGCGTTCTTTCTGTTTGGTCCACTGCGTGCTTGATGTACTCAGTCTTTCATTCATCGTATTACAATTTGCTGAAACCTTTTTATTTGTAATGAAGGCTCAATTTTACCATCTGTAAATTTACAACAGTCTTGCCATTGTCGTTTGTTCTGTACTAATAATGCATATGTTAATTAGGGAAATTATAAACATAAATTTAAATCTATGATGCGTAAAGGATCTACTTATATATTGTTATGAAAATATACGTGAACACACCTAATACAAATGTTTTCCATAAAAACATTTGTGAACAATGAGAAATTTTCGGATATTACTAATTAAAGAACAAAGTACAGATACACATAAACATAAAAAACGATATTTAAGTAACTATTAAATTAATAACAACAACAATAATGTTAATGTTAAAGAGAACTAAGGAAATTCAGTATTATGTAAAGTACAGAGAAGATAACATCGTGGTATTCCAGTAGAGAATTAATTTAACATTGTGTGTTTTAAAAGCTCTCAACATCTGTGTTGAGTAAATAAAGTGTCGGATTTTATAATAATTGTACACTGGACCATTTTAGTTTAATTGCAAGTCTCTGAAGCTGTAAAAATAACGTTGGCAAAACAAGGTAAGAACGTAACAATATGTTTACTATAAAGTTGAAAAGAAAAATTTTCAAAGGTAGAAAATTTTGTATTATATCACAATTCGATAAACTCAAAACTTTTAAAGAAAAACATTTAAAACAATGAAAAATATAGTGCTTCAATAAAGTAAACCAATTAAAAAAACTTTCGGTATTGTATAAGACATAAAAAACACCGGTTAATCATAGACTTGGATCTACCTGGAGATTTTTCATAAAATGCAAGAAATATTCAATACACGTATGACTTAACTGCCGGTAAAAGTTGCTTTAAATATATTTTTAGACTATTATTCGAATTACTAGGTCTGATTTGATAGAAGATTACATGCAATATAATTCAAGCCGTTAACTGTCAGATTTCTTGAGACAAAACAAGGATTTTTCTCGTAGCTCAAAATCCTTATCTGAAAATACACCCGTTTCTATTGGCATCATTTGCTGGATATTTTTTTAAACAGAGTATTGAAAGAATTGTATTATTAACCAACTTCAAAAATGCAGAAGGTAATCAATTCATCTGTATTTATTTTTATTATGTTATTTTATAACTCCGCTCTTGATCGATCTTAAACATCATTTTTTTCTAAAAGGGTACAATTTCGGAAACAAGCCCGTTAAATTTTTTCCTTTGATTTTATGTACTTTTACTTGACCTTGGCCTTTTGTAATTACACAATCTTGAACTTAGAAGATGGGCGTGCTTCTACTTAACCGATTCGTACGAACTCTAAAAATGACGTGATCTTGCATTTAAAAAAGTGGGAGGGGTTATGCCCTCTAAAGTTTAGTATTAAATTAAGTGCACTTCTATTTATCCGTTCTCCACGAAACTTGGCAAAGAGTTTGAGCTCTTGAAATGACACCATCTTGCATTTATAAAACTGGGCGTGGGAAACGCCCATTACATTTAGTATGCAATTATATGTATTTGTTTTATAGATTCAAATTTAATAAACTCTTATGAATTTAATAATTACATTTATAATTTAATTTAATTTTTTTTTTCAAATAAAAGTCAAATCCTTTTAAGGTCTGAAAGAAAGCAGCAGTTTTACAACGTGCCAAATAATTTTGGCAGTAAGTATGAATGTATGTATGTATGTATTGCAGTGTCACAGAGATAGTAGAGCAATGCATGGTCTGGAGGAAAATAAAAAGACGTACTTACAAAAATTGCAGCATCAGCAAATATTATCAAGACTCATACCTTAAATCATACTCGTTTTATAAAAATAAAAGGACAACCAAAGAAACAAACGAATGAACATTAATACCACTTACTGAAGCGTTATGCCACAACAAGCACAAAGGCACACAAATATGATCTCATTCAAGTAGTTACAATGCGACACAACACTCATACCTACAAACAATGACCCGACCCATACTGAACGATGCCTCAAAGGACATGCACATCCTTAAAAAAAACCAACAAAATATTTTATGGACATACACATGCATGCGAGTATTTACATGTAACTGCTTAAAACAAACAATATTTTGTGTAAATATGGTTACAAACAAATGGAAACGAGGAAAAAAAAACGCAACCCAAAATGAAACAAAAATTAATAATGGGCCGTGTGTGCAGCTCACTCACTGCCGTTTGGGGTTTTTCAGTGCGGTTGTTATTGGTCTCAAAAATTCAAAAATTAAATAAAAAACAAATAATGTCAGTTACAGATGACATGAGTTGTTAGGTGTGCTGTTTGTGACGTTGCTATTGTCCATTTGGTTTTCCTACCAAAAAAAAAAAAAACAAATTTTTTGGCTTAATTTTTTTTATTTATTTTTTGTGAAATGCAAGAGGACGTTAACTAGGCATAATAAATCATTATGGTAGTTCCGGTAAAATGTTGTTCTTTTTTTTAAATAATTCATTCTGTTTGAATCTGCAGAGACAGAAATATTAATTTAAATACACGTACACATACACACAAACATACATATACATATGTATGTGAACATATACCCTTGCATATGTTTTTTTAAAGGTCCTTGGGAAAATTATTGAGTAGGCGTGAATATTTAAATACATACGAGTATGTACTCGTATGTACGTGTTTTTTTTTCAATAAAAAATTGCAGTTTAGGCAATGATTATAATTAATCTTTAGTCCAAAGGCTTGAAGTATTGTGATTTCGTTAGTTTATATTTTTTAAATTTAGAGAATAGTTTGAAATAAAAATTTAATATATGTATGTACGAGATGTAATCAAAAAGTATCGCGAATTTTGAATTTTCGCGGGTTACGTATATTCGAATTTTGTGGCGTTATGTTGGTACTCATGTCTCTCACTTATGCCGACAATTTCGGCCATTTTCAATGTTCAGTTAATTGTTGACAGCTGCTTTGCTTGCACGTGTGTGAAAAACGAAATTAAGTGCGCGGATGCATTCCGATTGTTGATTGTGGCATACGAAGAAGCTAGTTTGGAACGAAGCAACGTTTATCGGTGGTACAAAATGTTCTCAGAAGGCCGAGAAGATGTGAACTACGCCCGAGCACTTCAACAACAGACAAAAAAATTGATGAAGTGAAGAAAATGGTGTTGGCCAATTGTCGAGTCAGCATTAGAGAAGTTGCTGAGGACCTAGACATATCGATTGGCTCGTGCTATTCGATTTTTATCAATGACTTGGGCATGAAACGGGTCGCCGCGAAGTTCGTAGCAAAAACAGCATCGCATGAACATTGCTAATGAGCTGTAAAAATTGGCTTTAACGTCCCTGCTCACACATCGTTGCTTGTACGCGACTTTTTGGTCAAAAACAACACACTAATGATGTCGCAGCCATAGTATTCCCCAGATCTAGCCCCCTGTGACTTTTTCTTGTTCCCGAAACTACGCTACGATTGACGAGATAAAGACGGAATCGAAGGATGAGTGAGCAAGATAAAAAAAAATGATTTTTGAAGTGCTTCGAAGATTGGAAAAAAAAACGTTGGCATAAGTGCATTATATCTGAGGGGGATTACTTTGAAGGGGACAAAATAGATATTCATGAATAAATAAATAATTTTTGAGAAAACACTATTTTTTCAGAGGGATATAACTTTGAAATGGAATAAAACAAAGATGCATTTTGACATAAAATTTACTTTATTAGAAAGATAATTTTCTGGCATTATACTTATAATTTATATATGACTTCTGGCACATGACCGCCATGGCTGGCTCGTACGTAGGCTAATCTGGAGGTCCGATTTTCTATGACTTTTTGCAATATTCGTGGCCGTATATTGGCATTAACGCGGCGAATGTTGTCCTACGAGTGGTCAATCGTTTCGGACTTATCGGCATAGATTAGCGGCTTTACATATCCACACAGAAAATAGTCAAACGGCGTTAAATCGCACCATCTTGGAGGCCAACTCACGGGTCCGACACGTGAAACTATGCGGTTACCAAACGTTTCCTTCAATAAACCAATTGTGGCACAAACTGTGTGACTTGTTGCGTCGTCTTGTAGAAACCACAGCTACTGCACATTATGGTGGTTCAATTGATGAACGAAGAAGTCAGTAATCATGGCTCTCCACTGACTGTAACGTTCTGACCAGCATTGTTTTTAAAGAAGTACGGACTAATGATTCCACCAGCCTGTACGCACTGTATTAGTAAACGTGGTGCGAAAACGTTCCACAGTTAATCGAATTAATTGGTCTGATGGACGATTATGTTGACCGCAAAATGGATGTAGTGCGTGATTGTCAAAATAAATTTGCACAATTTGGAAGCTTTGTTCAGGCGTCAGTCTATTCATGTTGAAACAACAAACCAAACTAAACATAAGTCACTTGACAGCTGACAAAATGGCCACCAGTTACAAATTAAAAACACTCTTTGCCTTTGATATTGACTATTTGGTAAATGTCATTTTCTCTCTTATTCATGTCGTCCGTTATACTAAAATTATTCAACTTAAAATTGAGTGTTTAGTATAATAAAATTTAAGTAAGATGCAACGAAATGCATCTAAATGTGCTTAAGTCCCAGTCACTCACACTAGTCAAGTCTTATTGCTAAGCTTATCATTTTTTCTTCTATGAACTTTCATCGGCGTCTTATTTTTCAGCTCATATTTTTTATGCATATTTTTGTGTATGCATATTTTTGAGAAAGCAAATCGTATTGATAATAGATGAAATTTTTTTTTTTTAAGTCTACTGACGATTTGTTAAAGCAACAATGAAATGCATATAGACATCGCTTAACCACCAGCAAATAAATTTCACTTATAATATAATTCGAATAATAACTCTCTTGAATTGATAATAGATGAAGCTGATTACTTGTTTTTCCCCTCGTCTCTCTCCCCCTACAAACTAATCAGCTTAGCAATAAGACTTTCGTTGTGTAAACTAGGACTAACCAACTATAAATCCATTATTAAGGGCCGATTTCACCAACTATATTTAAATATCAATTCATATTTAAATGTCGATTTTCATTAATTTTTGTATGGAATAATGACTTTTAAATATGAATTGATATTTAAATAAGTTGGTGAAATAAGCTCTTATTAAACTTTTAAAGAAAAATATTTTAAAATTAAATAAATGGGAATTTCCACTGTTTTTAGTTTAGCTGTCTATACTCTAAGTGCAAACCAAATTCTTGAGATGCTTAGACATCTCATATGCTTGTGTACAAAGTCTTAAAAAGTAATTGAGAATTACTAAATATAAAAACATAAAACTTCATACCATTAGCTCTTAGTATGGAGTTTTCGAAAGTTTATGTGCTGTTTAGTTGCTATAATCGAATCTTTTGTATGAAAATGAAACGGAAACTGTGTGAGAGGGAAGCTATTCTCTTCTGCTGTAGTAAGAAGACAACTTGAAGAAAATGGAGTCTTAAGGCGCTAAAGCTAAAAGTTGATGCCAAATTACTTGAAATTTAATTATTCCAATATTCAATATATTTTTATATATCACCAAAAAAACGCGAACCCTGTTAATGACATTTCATTATGAAGCCAAAAGTTGGCCCAAGTCACAAATGTATTTAAAATAACGTCACCTTAAATACAAGCGGACGTAACTACACTTTTATATTTTTTACAGGAGAAACAAAAAACGTTAGAAAATCAATAATAATAAAGTAATCTTGAAAAATTTCTTCGAAATTTACTTGTGTTATGGATACTTATGTGTTCTTAACCATTTATTTCCTTTTTATATACATATATTTAAGCTTTTATGTTAGTTACGTTCTTTGCAATAAAAACTTTATGCATTCGTAATTACGTTCCTTTGAATTTCTTTAATAAAGTCGTAATTTTTGATCGCAGAGGTCTAAATATTTGTTTGAACATGTAGTTTGATAAAATGAACAATAAACAATCAAAACTCGATTTTTAATTTTTGTGTAGTTTCGTCCGTTTGAATTTAAGGTGACGATAGGTTAGGTTAGGTTAGAAAGGGTGGTGCTATACCGCACCTCCACGCGAAAACCCAATTGGGTACATTGTGATTCCCTTCTGTTGCCCAAAAAAAGTAATATTTACCCCCCCATTCATAGCAAGAAGTGAAACTGTTACCCGTCCTTGAGCCACCAAATTCCCATGATGAAGCCCCTGATGTCCTCTCAGTAATGCTTTCATGGAAACGTCTGCTCAGCCACTAAGCCTATGACGTTGCAGCTTCAGGCAGTGACAGATAACATGTTCAATGGTTTCTGGTTCTTCTTCATCCCCGCAGATCCTACAAGAATCTTTAGTGCCAAATGCTGGTTCTTGCTCTGACAGAGCAGTGAACTGTCAACGCTTCTATCACAATTCTCATCGTCTTCCTATTCATGTCCAGTAGCAGCTTGGATCTTCCTTAGTCAAGTTTTGGCCACAAGCCCTCTACAATCCTCCCTACTTCGCCATTAACTGTTGGTCCTGCTTTCTACCCAATTACTGAGTTCCCTATAGTAATGACCTCTCGGTAATTTTACCGACCTGTCTGTCATTCCTTCATCAAAAGGTGACAATATGTAGTTTTTTTTAACTCTTCGATTTGTCAAGTAGTGTAATTAGTTAGTGTTATGGTACTGATTTTTTTATTTACTTTAGTTAAAGTCCAAGCAAAATGTTCTCTTTTTTTCTCATGTGTAATAGCTTAAATTATTTGTAGCTTAAACCTATAATCCAACCGCTGTAATAGTGTAACATTCAATTAGTAAAATTGGCACTCTTGCCACTCTAATTGGCAATTTTACCATAACGACATGCTAGCTACCACTAAAGTGGCAAACAATTTTAAATTAATTTAAAATTTACGCATTTTCAAACACATGCACTCGCAAATACATAAGTACACACACACACACACACACTCAGACTAACATTTGTGTTGTAGCAGGCGATTATGGAGGAGTCAATTAGTGGCTGGTGTAACCAACGAAATACTTGAGGATATTTAAGTGGGAATATTTTGTCAAAAACTTTCAATTGAAATACAAACATTATTCGACACTGATTGCCTTCTGCTCCAGTACTCGCTCTCATTGTGTTCTCAGCAACGCGCCGTCTTGTATCTGGCAACCAACTTGATTATTTCCGTTTCCTTAACATCAGCACACGTATTGTGGCGGCATTCTTGTGTGTGTGTGTGTGTGTTGTGAGTGTGTGCCACAGTCTTCAATACTTAAAAGTGCGATAAAAAACACTTTATCGTTTTTTATTTAATTTTTTTTTATAGCTAAAATTGCTGTTTGCTTGAAGATGGCCGAAGACAATTCAATGCTGGCAATAAATGTTAAATTGTGGAAATATTTATCAGTTATATTTCCGAGCCAGGACAATCGTTGGCGTGTTTATGCGTTTGTGTTGCCCGTCTGTGTAATGAATGCAATGCAATTTGTCTACTTGATACGAATGTGGGGAGATCTGACACAATTTATATTGAATACATTTTTTACGGCTGCCATATTTGATGCTCTATTGCGGACGTGCCTTGTCATCGTCAATCGGGATAAATTTGAAGCATTCATTTTGGAATTGGTGTCCTTATATAATGAAATTGAAGCAAGTATTAATTTTTATGCAGCACTTGAGAATCAATTCGTGAAAAAATATTTAAATTAACCAATATTTATTTATGCCATTGTTAGATAAATAGTTTTTTAATGCACACAATGCATTGGAGGAGAAAAAGTAGTTATCTAAGATTTTAAAAATTGTCCAGCTTTATTGAGATAAGCATTAAAAAAAAACTGTAAAAGTCTTGTCAAGCTTTATTAGCAATAAATAAATTTTGCGGCCTGTCCCACGATGTCGGCAGAAAACGTTCGATCGACAACTTATATTAAAATCAACAAAATAAGTACATTTGTTTTTGTTTTCAATATAAGCAGTCGATCTAAACACTTCTGTCGACATCGTGGCACTGGCCGTTAGTTTTTTTCGAGTTACACTATTTTAAAGTTGAAAAATGGGTAGGGTTACGCCCATTAAAATTTATTGTTATATATCACGTACTTCTTAACCAACAGATTTTCAAAAACTTTTTTTTAAAGAGTTTGCTACCAGATTTGGCCCCATAAATTTTTTTTCAAAATATTGTATCAAATCTTTTTGTTGAAGTCGGTTTTTTTTGGCGGAATTATGTTTCAACTTATTTGTTTCTCTATTTATGATTCTATAAGGCGAAGGTTTGTATCGCCTTGTAAGCCAAATTAAATATAAAAAAAGAAAAAATTAACCAGCTGGGGTAGAGCTGCAAAACTATCGATAGTCGCCCCACTCTATAGTTTCGACAGTTTGATGTGAAACTATCGATACTATTGATAGTAAATGTTGCCACATAAACGACATTTAGCTTAGTTAATATCTTTCGTTGGCTCGAAAACAAATCCAGAGTCCTCAAAATTTTCATTAGTGTATGAAAACATATGTAGGTATGTAAGCATAATTAAAAATATTTGTATTCTCTATAGAGAAACATGCTTAACCGGAGATTTGTCAAAACAAATCGGAGACGATTGGCCGCCATCGCGATGTCAGAACCACTGAAATTTATCTTTGTGTTGCAGACGTCCATTTTATGCAGATACTTTTGGCTACTACACAGAGAGAGAAAGAACGTTCTTAAATTGTCCACGGCCATTGTCAATTTGACAACGAAGTGTGGACAATATTATTGAAAACCAGCGTTAACAATTCAAGAACGTTCCGTTGTCAAATCGAGAAGGAAAAATACAAAAATACGAGATGGTGTCAAATAAAGTACACGCGTTGTCAAATTATGAACGACTTGTTATCAAATGTTATCACCTCCAAAATCAATAACGATGCGTTGTCAAATTGAGAACAATCCGTTGTCAAAATAAAAACAAATGTTGTTATCTATATGTGAAATATAAAATCAAATTTTAATAGGCTTGCTTCCGCCCATTTTATTGAATGCAAGATCGTGTGTTTTTCAAAGCTCAGGGTGTATTAAATTTTGTAAAGATCGGTAAAGCAGAAATAAAATATTAAACTTTAATGGACGTAATAATTATATAAACTATTCTTAAAAACTAAGTAGTCTGCAAGGAATTCTCCATAGACTTTATTATTAATAATAAATAATAATAATAAATAAATAGTAACTCCACCCATTTTTTTAAATAGAAGATTGTGTCTATTGTACAACTCAAGGTGTGTAGTAAGTTTCGTAAAAATTGGTTAATTAGAACCGCGTGATGTATCATAATTAATTTTAATGGGCGTAGCCCGGCCCATTTTTTCAACTTTAAAATTGTGTAATTACAAGAACTAAAGGATATCATAAAACCAAATAAATAAATTGATGAGCGTGTCCCCGCCTACTTTTTAAAAAATGATCCCAATTGGAAACTTTAACCTCTCAGACGAAAAGGTTTAAAATGTACCGAGTTATGAAGTAAGAAGGTAAAAAAAATACAGACAAATTTATAACCTCCTCCTTTTCTTAAGTCGGTTAATATACAATAAAACTTGTCACAGTATTAAGCTGCATTAATTATTATAAAATAAAGGTATATATTTGCAGAGGGACTTTGAAGGCAACATTCGAATATAATTTGCTACTTTTTTTAAGCCCAACATTTGATAATTTCTTTGTTGTATGTAAATATTTCTCTTTTCTTCCAGCAAAGTAATGACGTCTATGCCAACAAAATCTTAAAAGAAGCTGTCGCATCAGCCAGGAAAATATCAATTTTCAATTTAACAGCATCCTTTTGCGATGTTACGGGAGCATTAATATATCCTTTGTTGTGTGACGGAAGAGGTATGTATGAATTGACTGGCTTCCTCTCTAAGTGTAAGCAGTGTTGAAAATTAAGTTATTTTTTTGGAATTTATTCTTCCTTAGTTCATCCATTTGGTGTCGCTTTGCCGGGTGTGGATATGACTGCATTTCCAGTCTACGAAATTTTCTATATCATGCAGTTTCCGACACCTTTGGTTTTAACGGCCATGTACATGCCATTTGTTAGTTTATTCGCTTCATTTGCCATGTTTGGTAAATCAGCGTTAATGATTTTGCAACATAAGCTTAAAGGTATTTGTGAAGGAGGCAAAACGGAAGAGCAAAAATTTATTGCTTTGAAAGATTGCATTGCATACTATAATCGTTTGGAAAGGTAAGATGGATTTGATAGAAAGAACTGAAGCTATTTTTAGGTGCATGTATAATATAATTTAATTTATAATTTTGTTTTCTTTTCAATTGAATTTTGATGTCAAAGCAATTTCTAATGGCTTATAAATCAGTGAAAACTTAAATATAGTTTAAGTTAATTTTCATAAAAACTTAAAATGTATTTAAATACTCTTTCACTTTTTCAGTGGCAAATTAAAGTTATTATCAAATTAATAATTTAATAATAATTTCCAAATATTATGGAAATTATTATTAAATAATATTTAAATGTAGATTTTCATAAATTTTTGTGTGGAAAAATTACTTTTAAATATGAATTGATATTTAAATAAGTTGGTAAAAATGGCTCTAAAATGCACAATGTTGGCTATTTAAGTTTCATTTAATTTTGGGGTGAAAAACTAAATTTTGTATTTAAATAGAATTTAAAAATAAAATACATATAATCATTGACTGATTTATTAGCACTAAGTTTATTATTTTTGAAGTCAGTTAACTTATCAAACCGATAAAAAGTTCACTTATAAACAATTTTAGTCAAAAATAACAGAAATTCAGTTGAAGCCTGCAATTAATTTCAGCTTCAATTTCGTTTATGAAATTTTCTACTTTCCACAATTTTGTTTTTATTTCTTTTAACACATCGAAGTTTTAACAATTGACAACAAGATAAAAGTCTATGAAATTCTGTAACCAAATATATAATTGAATGTACCTTCATTTTATGGCCCAAAATAAGTAACTAAATGACCCCACATGCTCTACAACAAGAATACTATGGAATTGTATTAACAATCTAAAAGGATCTCACTGCTACTTAGTTTCTCGCGAACAGAGATATGGGACAAGTTGCAGTAATCACGGTACACTTCCCTCTCGGCTTCTGTTAAAGAAATCTAGATGAAGAAGAGGATGAGACAATAACTCATATTTTGTTTGCCTGCCCTGCACTTGTAAGCGAAAGGTTTCCGGCAGCCTTTCGGAACTATCAACGGTTGATCTTAAAGACCGTGAAATCCTCTAATACAAGCTGTAGATCGTTCAACCGTTGACTCCATCTACAAAATTATTTTCGCACGCCCACAAGCGGATCATCTAAATTTCTCTCTTTCCCTAAACTCCTCTCTTACTTTCATACTTCTATTTCTCCCTTTTCCTGCAGGTTGCACAAAGGAATTTATTTAATTGTAACCAGATCAGTCTAACACTCGTCTTTTATCTCTTCGGCAAACTGTTTACTTTAACCTATATCCCATACATAATGGCATCCATTTCCTTTCAAACAAATGGAAAATTTCAAAAAAACAATTGCCGCTTTTGTTTAGGTATGACCGCAGGGATGGGGAGCGCTTATGTATAATTTTATATAAACGTCCATATATGGTATATGTACATAAGTATTATTAATGGATGGTGTTTTATTAAAAGAATAATCGGCCATGTTCAGTAAACAGAATTCGAGTAGGTTTCTCGTTTTCCGAAAATAAATAATGGCCCCATAGATGTGTTTTGAATCATATATACTAAATTTATTTCAGGTATGATATTTCAAGCTTTAAAAAATAAAAAAACTACAAAAAATTTTTAAAAAAATTCGCTATTAGTCGATTTAATTTTTCCAAATCGAGCGTTAAAAAAATAGAGAATTTAAAAATAAAAATTCTCCTGAAGACGTCGGAAAAAAGCTGACGAAACGTTGAGGAAAATCGTGATATAAATTGCTTTTATTTGTATCTCAAAAATTAAGAAAACTGACCATAAATATCTCATGTTAGACACAATAAGAAACATAAAAAATATTATATAAAATCAATGACATTTTCTGATTTTGAAAGCTTTCCCGTGAAGGCCATAGAACTTTTTAAAGGGTGTTTTTTATTGAGGTATAGAACTTTAAGTTGGCATCACTTTTTTAACTGGCGGCCATTTTGTCAGCTGTCAAGTGATTAATATTTAGTTTGGTTTGCCATTTCATCATGAACAGATTGACAAAAGAACAACGCTTGCAAATCGTGCAAATTTATTTCGAAAATAATGGTTCAGTTCGCGAAGTTTACCGCAAGCTCCGTCCATTTTATGGTCGACATAATCGTCCATCAGAGCAATTAATTCGGTTAACCATGGATAGTTTTCGCATTACGTTTACTCTATGTGATAATACGCATCCGCTGAAGTCGCTCGTCTACGCCAACAAACCAGAAACGTTAGGGGACTTGGAAGCCAACATTCGTGGCGTTATTGCCAACATACGGCCCCATATGCTCGAAAAAGTGGTTGAAAATTGGACCTGTAGAATTGGCTTTATTCGAGCCAGCCGCGGCGGCCACATGCCCGAAATCATATTTAAACGTTAATGGCATAAAATTATCCTTCCAATAAAGCCAAATTGATGGACATTAAAACGATTTTCTTGTGTTTTATTTCAATTCGATGTTCTATACCTCTAAAAAAACACCCTATATAATAAAATTTACTGCCCCACTAAATTGTACAAAGTGAAGAATTCTAATTCATACAATTAATTTAAAACAACATTTGTAAAATGATTGCTTAGAAAATATAGGGTGTTTTTTTAGAGGTATAGAACTTTGAATTGAAATAAAACACAAGAAAATCGTTTTAATGTCCATCAATTTAGCTTTATTGGAAGGATAATTTTATGCCATTAACGATTAAATATGATTTTGGGCATGTGGCCGCCGCGGCTGGCTCGAATAAAGCCAATTCTACAGGTCCAATTTTCAACCATTTTTTCGAGCACATGGGGCGAAATTATGCGCTCATCGAATGTTTCCTTCAATAAATCGATTGTGACGTGCGCTGTGTGGCATGTAGCGCCGTCTTGTTGGAACCACAACTCATCCACATTCATGCCATCCAATTCGGGAACAAAAGAGTCGGTTATCATGGCTCTATACCGGTCTCCATTAACGGTAACCAACGGTCGACCATAAAATGGACGGAGCTTGCGGTAAACTTCGCGAACTGAACCATTATTTACGAAATAAATTTGCACGATTTGCAAGCGTTGTTCTTTTGTCAACCTGTTCATGATGAAATGGCAAACCAAACTAAATATTAATCACTTGACAGCTGACAAAATGGCCGCCAGTTAAAAAAGTGATGCCAACTTAAAGTTCTATACCTCAATAAAAAACACCCTTTAGTTCTGTTCTAATATAAAAATTCCATACTGTGTATGGAATTACAGTAGAATCTCACAAATTACAACCACTTTGTGCACCGGGCACAAAGTTCGAATTTCTGGATGATAAAATTATAATACAAAAATATAAATAAATAATAAAATTAAAACGCGTTCTTTTTGAATTTTAAATCCTTGGGCCCTTTTTTCCCAAAGCAGCGACAAATGTTTTATCTGGAAGGCAACGGAAAAATAATCAGTCTTCATCAGCATTATAAAATTGTGTTTCCAATAACCCCATTTCCGCGACTTTTGCACAAAATCTGTTTAGAAATGAAGTGACCGCACCACCATCACTCGAAAGTATTTCACCACCTACTTTTAAAAACCGTATTCCATGATGGTTTTTAAATTTGGAAAACCATCCATCACTTGCAATAAATACGTTTTCATCTTTATCATTAAGTCTTTTTAATATTTGAACCTTAGTATCCAAATATAAGGTATTTTTTTAAGTTTGTTTGGCAAGTTTTTGTAACTTTGAGCTTCAGTCATCAACTTACCCAAATTTGTACAAGCATATCAAATTTCACAAGCATATGACCCAATTGTACACACCACGAATAACGCGGTTATTCTCCGTTTTATTTTTACTTTACTGAGCGAAAAAATAATTTGTAGTGAAATTGGTAAAATTTTAGAGCGTTTTTTATGGTTTTCGCCTTTTAAGTTCAAAATCATAGAAAAACAAAATATTTTGGAGTGTAAATAAAAAAAAAAAATTTTTTTCCCGAAATTGGAACCACAGCTAAAGCTAAATCAGCTAAGCAGCATGAATAAGGTCACACTCTGCTGGGTTCCTGGACACGCCGGGGTGGTAGGAAATGAAAATGCAGACAAAATGGCCAGAGGGGGGCTAGTACACCCATGGTCGAACCAGAACCGTTTCGCGGTCTCGAATTGGACAAAATCCGTGAGATCAAGAGTAATAGGGAACACCTCTGGCTCAATCTCTCTGGGTTGAGGCATTCAAAGCTAATGATTGGAACGTATAACCAAAATCGTTTCATAGCTCTCATGTCCCTGAGTAAAAACAATCTAAGAATGCTCACAGGCTTTCTCACAGGTCACTGTAGACTGAGAAAACACCTCAGCAGACTTGGCATTGAGAGTAACAGTCTGAGCAGATTCTGTGAGTACGATGATGAAACCCCAGAGCATATTCTGAAGGATTGTGAAGCGTTATGCCACAGAAGATATATCCAATTGGGCAAGCAAACAAGCCAACACTAGACCCACTGGCAATCCTGAGATTCATCAGGAGAGTAGGTCTGGGTGAGATGCTCTAGCACCTGGCAAGGGATACAATACATTTACTTTAGTCGCAGTATCCTGTGTTTCCCGTTTGGCTTAATAATTCATTCATTCATAGAACCACATTGAAATTGCCGGTTCTAATTCTTGGACGGTTCGCATTTGAGACGATTCCAATTGGTGAGATTCTACTGTAGTTGCTTTTTAATTTCAGTAAAAAAATTTGTTGAATAAGACAATTTGTTGATTGAAAAAATCAAAGGTTTTTTTTTTTAAATTATTTAAAAATTTTGCATTTGAATTTACAAATTTCTTTGCAGCAGCTGAATTAAACAAATTTATATTTGATTCAGGGAATTTTATGTTTAAATTGGAAAATGAGTTTTTTCTGTGAAATGATTTATTATATTTTCGATTTAATATTTTCAGTTACACCAACAACTTTAACTCTTTAGTAACGTACATTGTCTTCGTGGAGTTTCTTTTATTTGGCGCTATAATTTGTTCTCTATTATTCTGCATGAACATTGTAAGTTTGGTAAGAAAAGGGAACTCTCTTCATAAATCAGCATTTTTCTAATACTCTATACTTTTTTAATTATTTATATAACATAGTTTTTAGATTTATGCGATTAATGTGTAACTTATTTGCGCATCTATGTATATAAATAAAAATCAAATGTTGTTCGTTAATAATCGCATCACTTAAGAACAGCTGCGCCGATTTCGCTAATTTGGTTTTAAAATGTTTGTCATAATCAAACTTAGGTTTTACGCCCACTTTTTTAATTTATCTTAAGTCGGACAACAGCTGGACTAAGTGCACTACTCAGGTCTATTATGAAAGAGAGTTTCTGCTTAAATTTCGAGGTCTTACATCAAAAACTCTAATTCAATGCAATTTTCAGATTGAAACATTTACCCAAATTATTTCCATAATAATGTACATATTGACCATGATGTACGTCTTGTTCACCTATTATTGGCATGCAAATGAATTGTTGATTGAGGTAAGAAGAAAGTACAAAGGATACTTTTAATTAATTTCAATCAACTTCCAAAATAATTATAATTATAGAGCATTAAAGTGTCGGAGGCAGCATATTCCATGCCATGGTATTATTGTGGCAAACGTTTTCGTAAGACATTACTATTGTTCGTCATAAGAACACAGAAGCCTTTGCAGGTACATACAATATACTCGTATATAATTTGTTGCATTGCAAAAAATAATCAGTTATTTGCAATTTAAAAAATTTGCTTATTGCAGATAATGGTTGGCAATATTTATCCCATGACTTTGGCTACATTTCAGTCACTGTTGAATACCTCTTACACTTATTTCACCATGTTGCGGGGCTTGTATCAGTAATGGATTTGCATTTGGCCTGAGACCAAATGGAAAATTGAAATTATGTTTTATGAGTGTAACAATATAGACGATGGTTTATGGTAAATTTAAAATTTTTCTCACTTTCACCACAAGTATTAGTAAAATTACGGTAGAAAGCATTTGTGCACTGAAAATAGTACTTTCAAATTTTTTTTTGTTGCACAGCACACTGAGACAGTAAAACTTAATAAACGTTTCAGATAATGACATTCAAACTGTTTTATTCGAAAGTTTAAAACGATTGCGCCAGCAGAAAGGTGAGTTGGTTTTTCTTTGTTCAAATTACTTGGCCAAAGACATTCTTACAATGTACATACATATTTAGAACAGTGCCACAAGCACAATTTACTGCATTTGCCAAGATGCTGGCAAATACACTTGGAGAATTACTTGCAGCGTATTAAGAATATATTTTAAGTTATTTTATAAACAGACAAGGGTGAAACTGTCATACGGTTGTCATATCGAGAATCTCCACTAAAACTTGTATTCAACGTGATTTATAATTCGTAATTAATGAAAAACAATTTCAACAATTCTATTCGTATATAAACCCATATTTAAAAGTAGTTTTTCATATATTTAATTTTTAATTTTTAATGAAAAACAACCTTTAAATATGAATTGATATTTAAATAGATTTGGTGAAATTGGCCCTCAGAATCGATTAAAGATATTCGTTAAGTTTTTGTGCAAATACCTTTAAAGGCTCAGTTAGCCGACTGCAAAGGAATGTAACTGCTGATCGATATTGTTATGTGTTAGAGATGAAAGCGGAATGTAAGAATCTGTATATTACTTTTCACATAACAATATCGATCAGCTGTTTTCCACCGTTGCAGTTACATTCCATTAAAAGCCAACTATAAGCTTAATTGTTTATATTTTTGTGTACAGAGAGAAGAAAAGACAATTTTCAAGATTTTTTTTTTATTGAAGTCTACTGAAGAGTTTATTAAGCAGAAACAAAATGCGCATATAGACGTTGGTTATCCAACAACAAACTGCAATTCTTCATATTTTTTTATTTATTTAGCCAATGTTTAGTCCTCTGCTTAAAAATTTTAGTAAAGTGCGACTTTGACTCGCTCACGAAGGGTTCTGTACGGCGCTTATTTTTTTTTTGCGATTATTTAAATATTTAAATATTTGGGCGGTTTTTGGCGAATTTTTTTTATGACAATTTTTTTTTGTTTTGGTGTTTTTTTTATTTTCATTTTTTTGTACTTTAGCGTCTTATTTTATTTTTGGTGACATTTT
Source organism: Nowickia ferox (assembly GCA_936439885.1). Taxonomy (NCBI): domain Eukaryota; kingdom Metazoa; phylum Arthropoda; class Insecta; order Diptera; family Tachinidae; genus Nowickia; species Nowickia ferox. Next base: position 85,499,718 of record OW387027.1, on the reverse strand, counting down.
TCATTTAAGTTCTTTTTTCATTTTGGCGTTTAGGCATTTTTTAATTTTGGGATTTTTTAATCTTAAAGTGTGTGATAGACAGAGAGAGTAACCGATATCGTAGTGCAAACAACAGGGTTCCTAATCACCCTTGTTGTAAGGAAGTCTAAAAATTCATAGCAATTCAGGAAAAGTCCCAATTTTACAATGAAAATGCTGCAATTATCCCTCACCTCTACTGATTTAATGAATATTTAATTTCATATTAAAAGATTGATGACATTTTTCGAAATTTAACAACACAAAAGTGTTCACAGCTATTTTGCGATTATGTTGGTTGTATTTCAAACAACACGCAACCTTCAATAAACTATGAATTAAACAATAATAATTTTTTTTTGAGTGTAGCTTCCTGCAGAAGTGTTAACGTTAATTTCAGTGTGCGTAAGTATTCGTGGTTTTCCTACAAAGTAGTTGGCCACTTAAACCAATCCTGGTATTTAACTTTAACGTGAAATTAAAAATGCATTAAGTTTGTTCGCGGACAAACCCCCAGGCGGGAGTTAAAGAGTGATATTTGGCAAATTAACTTCTGTAAAACGTTAATAAAAAGCGAATGTAAATCTAAAGATTAAAAGAAGAAATATGGTATGCTAAAAAAATGTGCACTGCCAAGGTAATTAGTGAAATCAAGTCATGGAGAAAAAAAATGTATGCAAAGTAATAAAATCTTTAATTTACAAAAAGACAAAATAACAGAATCATTTTCTGCAAAGCTGATTTTCTGGTAGCTCTCTCATATTTTTATTGATTTTAAGATATTAATATTAAATTAAAATTACAATTAATTATTAAATGTTGGTTGTTCGTTATTAAATTTATTTTTGATTATTCCTTCAAGTTGCAGTTTAAACTTAAGGAAATTGCAAATTAAGACTATAAATTATTTATGATCTTATTTTATATTTTTTTTTTGAGAAAAATAAGATTTTGACTGTAAATGGCAGCTTTATAAGAGTTATGCATTAAACACATTAACCACAGCAGGCTACACGACGACATTAAAAATATATAAACAATAAATTTATTCCTTTAAATCGATTTTGAAATGTTCTTGGTATCAACTTTGTATTAAATACTGTCCACTTATTTTGAACTATTATTTATTTCACATTTTGTATTACGAGTACATTGGCAGCACAAAATTTGCTCTTTGTAGCTTACAAAAATTAAAATTACTCCAACTTGGCTACAGTTATTTAAGTGGTCGTGTAGCCGTGTTGTCGTGAAAATAATCATTTTCATATAAACACATGTATTATATTTTAGACAGGTTGAAGTTGATAGTTTGTTGTAATGAATGTGTTTAATGCACTAATCGCCTAATATACACCTAAACTCTTTTACCATTCATGACCTTTCTCTGGCATATCGTAACCCTCCGTCTTTACAAGCCATCGACTTAAACATGACGCCGGCAGAGCAACTGTGAAAAATTCATCAACTTCTTTGTTGTGGTGCTTATCAAAGTATTTTGCGGTAGTGCAATAGAGATAAAACATTTGCCAATTTCGTACCTTCTCTTTTATTTCTACTGCAAATGGCCGCGGACGGCAAATCTTATGGCGAACACCATTGCTCAGCCATATGTTCGGTCATGGATGTCAGAGCGTGGATGAAACATGCACATGAGCGGTCTACATTAGCCATATGCGATGTCCGACATGATATTCATACCAAGTTCGTGGCTAATGGAGACCTCAAGTAAGGAAAAACTTTTCGCCGATGCACCTCAATCAGGTACCGCCACAAGCCCAGCTGGTTACTGTTTACAAGTCAAAAATATGTCAAATTTATCATAAAGTGTGTGTGTTTGTTTCTACCAATAAAATTTTGATGTTGTAATTTTGTTGTACCTAAATGAGTTGCCTGGCTCTTCGTGAAAAAAAATTCTATTGCATAATTTACCCTCTCATAAATTGGTGTGTTTTTGTACTCTTTTTGCTTAAGTGACGTTAGCAATAATAGCCCAAAAAAGCTTAGCGCACTCGTTATAAGCAACTAACGAACTAGAGTTTGTGGTATGAATTTGGAGGTAATAAAATATATTGAAAATGTTGTTTATCAAAGATTTTTGCATTTCCCGTCATCAGAAAGTCAAGTCACTTTGTCATTAGTTAGTTCATAAAACACCACAAGATTTCTAGTTATTAATCCATCCACCATAGAAAATATATCGGATAAAGTAAAGCTATATATATGTATATATATTTTTTAACAAAACCTGAAATCAATTTTAATGCATAACAATGATGGCAAAATCATAATTCAAAATACCTTCGGTTATAAAAATGCCAATAATCAGTGTTTTCACTATAATAATTCGTTCTACCAAGATTTGCCTGTATGTATAAAATAGTTTACATGTATAATTAACGAACAAAATATGTTAATATCTGCCCATGTATGTCCGTTCTAGACTCTGATACCATACAATTGATGTTATCCAAGCCGGTTTCATTAGAAACGCAATCTTGTGAATTAGGTCCATTCGTTCCATTCGTGAAGCCGATTTTCGATTTTTTTAGGGAAGTAAATTTTTCAACTTAATCTGAATTTATGCAAAAAAATAAGTAAACAGGAGTGTGATACTTTTTATTTTTTGTACTTTGTAATGGCAAAAATGGGCGAAAACCTAGTTTTGGTACTTTTTGCATCCCCTTTATGATCGATCGATTGTAATAAGACCGAAATTTAACTTAAATGTAAGGGTAGTCTTTCTTAGAAAATTTCAAATAGATTTTTGGCATTTTTTTGAAATTAGAATTTGTACTTTTTTGGCACTTTTTTTACAGAAATAGTTTTTTTTCCATTAAGGTGGTAAAATTTTTATTATAAAACCGCTCTATCAATAAAGAATTAATAAAGAAAATGTACCAAAAATGGGTCAATTACTTATGTGCGGTACTCTTTGAAACATAATGGCTCCTAGACTAATTTTCCTTGCTAATTCGCCTTGCTAGCCTTTTCAATCGCAGAAGAGTCTATTGTGAATCGTATGCAAAGCATTTTTTAATCGCGGAATATGCTTCGCTTGGGAGAAACTGTTACACGTAGACAATTAATACACAAGAGCCGCGAAGAGCATTTTTAGGAGTCATCATCTGAGATTTACTCAGAGATTATTAAAAAATAATCATCTATAACAGTAAACACGAAAATAAAAATGAAAAAACATATTTTAGCTAAATGTATCGTCGACTAAACATTGCAAGATTTATAAGAGAGAGTTAAATATGTACCCCCATATTCATGAAATTTAAAATGAATACGAAATGTATTTTATTTCAAATTTTTCATACAAAATTTTCCTGAAATGGATTTCAAATTCATTTAATTTTTTTTATGAATATGGTGGGAAGTGTACACTATCACTATCCAAATAATCATCAGTAGGTTTGTTTAGGAGTTGTATATTAAACACCATCGCTTATTAAACAGCTCTTGGCTAGTTGGGCAAGAGAAGATGTCTTGATACCACGAATTCCAATAATTTTAAGTGATTTGCACTTCGATGTTAAGTGGTTACAGTTTCTAGTGCGTCTGGCTTTCGCCATAACCATAAACAAATCTCAAGACCAATTGCTTAGTATTGCTGGTTTGAACTTAGAAAATTCTTGTTTTTCGCATGGCCAGTTGTATGTTAGTTGTTTGCTCCAGAGTTGGAACACCGTAACATCCTTATGTTTGCACATCTAGCGAAAAAACTTAATATATTGTTTATCCATTAATATAATTAATTATTCTTTAATATATTTAAAAAAAAATTTAATTAAACTATACTGCTTTATTAAATTTAAAATTCCATACATACGCCAATTATGTGTGCAAAGTGAAGATGTGTTTGAGCGGAGTGCCTCTAATACATGATCTTAATAAACGTTTTATGTTGTTTTTATTACTCTTGATTTTTAATGGCCCCGCTCAATTAAAGTTGCTACTTGCTACCCAACAAAATACAACAATGTTGCAACAAAAAATTGCAACACTTCATTTAAACAGATGTATGCACGTACAAATTCATGAACAAGTTTCGGAACATAAAATATTCAAACTACTTGCAAGTGTAATGCGCGACTTTTGCGAACTTGTTCATTTACACCTTCAGAGGATGTTTGTGGAGAGCAGGTAGTAAATAAGAGCAGCATTCTAATACCTGATATAAATGTCAATGGGTAATTAAAACAGCAACTAGAGCAACTTTACTTGCTTGCAAGCAGCGAAAAAGATTTATTCAAATATTTAGCACTGATGAAAAATTGTACAAAATTTTAAGATTCTTAGCAGAAATTGTTTTCTTGTCAGTTTAAATTTTAATCAAGAAATATTTGGAAAATTAAATATGTTTCTATTTGTATAGTAACAAATAGTAAAACCCCTTGAGACATATTTTTTGCGGCAATACTTTAACAGATTCTTTATGTATGAAGATGTTTCGCTATTGTTACATCGATAATTTGCTCTGGAATATGTTTGCAAGTTTCTTTTTCTTTCTTCTTTATAAAAATATTTGTATGTGTGTAAGTATGTGTGCATGTGAGTGTATGTATGTGTACATCAAAGTCATTCTTTGGCAGTCAGTCATATTTTAATATTGAACAAACAAAAATATGAAATATATAGGAAAGCTTACATTCATATTGTATATTAGGGTGGTCCTCATTTGTTTGTTTTTTTTTTTAAATTTACATATATTTTAATGCTTGGGATGTTATGAAATATTTAACTTTATTTTTAAAGGTTAGATGGTGATTTAAGTTTTCAAAAAAAAAGTCGTATTGTCGAAACTTTAGCGCTTGCGCAATTTTTATTTCAAATAATTTGCATAACCAAAATGATTGAATAGCAGAATGATGATAATGAAACTTGTTTGTCAATTATTATTATTTTTACTCTTAATTGAAAATACTAATATAAAAACGTAAAAAAATATGTAAATTAAACCGACTTCAAAAATAAAGGACAACAATTTAAAACCAATTCAGATTCAGTTAAATAAAGCATTGTGATATAAATCTTATTCCTCAATCTATAGGCAGAATTAAAAAAAAAATCCTTTCTAAACGCTTCAAATTTGTATGAAAAAAAAAGAAAATTCGTTTAAAAAAATATTTTTTCCAAACAAATTTCAAAACGAAAAAATCGGTTGTATTTACAAAATGTACCCTTAAATTATTTTTATGTTTTTATTTTTAAATTTGGTTTATTTTTTTAAGTTTCATTTTGAAATTTTTTTCATTTTATCATTTCATCAAATATTAGTGTCTGCCCCCTTTTCTAAATTCAACATTGCGTCACTTTCTCAGCCCAAGGTGTGTGCCAAGTTTCATAAAAATTGGTCAGGTAGAATCATGTGAAATACAATAAAAATCTCGAATGGACAGGGCCTGCCCATTTCTTTAAGCACAAAATGATGTAATTTTAAGAGTCAGAAAACTTTACCAAGTTTCGTGTATATCGCATAAGTAGAAGTACATATAATTTAATACTAACTATTCATAGGAGTGACCCTGCCCACTTTTTTTAAACGCAAGATAAAATTTTTTGCAGATCTTAAAATGTATGCCTGATTTTGTTAAAATCGGTAAAGTAGCAGTACGTGAAATATAATATTAAATTATAGTGGGTGTGTCTTTGCCCATTTTTTAAATAATAAAATGTATCTTTCAAAAAGTTGAAGATGTTTGCCAAGTTTAGTAAGTATCGAATAAGTACAAGCACGTGAAATAAAATATCAAATTTTAAAGGGCGTTGCACCGCCCACTGTTTGGAATGCCAGATTTTGTTTTTTTTAGAGCTCAAAGTGTGTGCAAAGTTTCGTAAAAATCAGGAAAATAGAAACACGTGAAATAAAATTAAGTTTTAATGGGCGTTGCTTCGCACTTTGGTTTGCTTAGTTTCGTAGCAATTGCATTGCTTGTCCCCGCCCATTTCTTTTACAATGGAACCAACTGGAAGCTATACTCTCTCAGACACAAAAATAATTTTATACATCGGTCTAAAAGGTACCGATCATTGAAGTAACATACACAAAAAAAAAAAATAAATAGCCTCCTCCTTTGTTTGAAGTCGGTTTAAAATGTGAATATATTTTATGTATTTTTATTCCCATGTACCACTCCTTACGTAGCCTTGAATTTAGAAAAGTAGTCTTAGCCATGCACATTTTTATTATTGATGTATTATACTTTGATGCAACCAATTTAAAGAAAACTTCTCACACTCTTTGAGCTTTTGTAGTGAAATGATTTTGGAATAATAAAAGTGTCCGAATGAATATCATTAGTATTGCCTGATTTTGCTTTCAGATATTGTTGCTTACTTTATCCTAATAACCAAAAATTGGTCCGTTACCTGCGTTCGTTGTGATCCCAAATTTATATGAAAATCACACATTATTTTAAGTGATTTTCCCAAAAATTTTCTAGACGAGTTGACTGCATAGCTTGTGGAAACAGGGTGTAAGTGTGGAACGACGACGAATGCTGATAACGGACCAATTTTTATTATTATTAGAATAAAGTAAGCGAAACGATGCTGGATATTGTCTTCGTTTTTTTTAACATTTCCAAACCCAAGAAACTTAAGTAATTTTTTGCTTTATTATTTTTATTATTTTAGGAAATTTGCATCATTCTATTATGAATAGTTTATAAGTTTGCAAAAATGTCTATTGGTCCTTGCCATGAGTGGAAAGTGAGCCTTTAGAGTACCTCTGTTCATAGCTAATAGTATATCGGAGATTGCTGGGTCTAGACTTCACAATGAGGCTGTTGAATTTCCTTTCCCACAACTATTAGTTCCTCCTAAAACTCAGTTGCTTAGTTTTTTTACACAACTTGATAGTTGCTGTTCTAATCGCAGTCTCATCGAAAATATTTTTAATTTGCCACTCTTTGCAGTGCAAACATCGTTTTTGAGGGGTCCAAGTGTAGAAAAAATATTACTGCAATAATTGAAAATAAAACCAAAAATCAATACTTAAGTCAATTAAACTTTTGTTTAAAAATTTAATTAATTACAAAGCTTATTTGACTCAATTACATTTTTCATTGATTTCTGGTTTTATTTTCAATTAAATTTGTTTATTGCAGGAATATTTTTTTCTGTGAAAAGAGCCCTACTAATATTAATGTGCTTATGAATATTTTTATAACTATTCAATGAAATTTGTCGATAGGTTTGTCATAACAGAATCTTAAGCATTCTACGTATATCGCAAACTGTACTGAACTCTTAAGGAGTGAATTCATTACATTAAATAATGTAGAATCCGTAATTTAATAAGGTTTAAAACCGCTTAGTGAACAAATTAAGGGCGCTTGGTGCTGTATTTCACTATTCAAAGGGCGATTTCAGGGTGGTTGTGGGGTTTTATGTGGATATTTAGCTCTTTAGCCTGAATCTTAAACTGCCCATGTTCGTGCATTTTTGTTTCAAACCTCTCAAATCTTTTTACAACGAACGTTCATAGAATATCATCCCACCCTTAATGTAACTTTCGTAATAAAATTAATTTCAATAATAATAATCAATAAACTACTGAGAGTTAGAAAAAACCTTTTCAAACAAATATAATAAATCTATTACAATAATTATGGTTGTAGTTTTGTAATCTTCAATAATTTATTAGGAGTTTATCTATAAGCTTTGGGTTTTTGTAATTGGCGTTGAAGCCAATTGACGTGTTGGCTAAGCAGCAAGGAAATGCATCTACACGTGCTTAACCAACGAATAAACCAACTTTTTTAAATTTCTATTAATTTTAACACTCGTAATTGAATGTTTATCATTGAACTATAATTTTGGTTTAAGATACAATTATTCATCTCTTTTCAAATATGATATGAATTAATTCTTTTAAGCATGGTTTTAATATCTTTACATACTTATAAATTATAGCAAAATCTATGAATCTTTTGGTTTGCTTAAAAGTATTTTCTTGTTACATATTTTAGAAAATATTTAATGGCAACTATTTGTGCTAACAATGAAAACAAAATTCATATTAAAAAATATATTCATGCATAACTCAGTTATAATCGTAAAAGTATGAGAATTATTCAAATATTCGTAGTTCACAATTCAAAGAAAAGTATTGAATAAAGAAAGAAGAAAATAGAAAAATTTAGAACTTATGTTTGTCATTTTAGTTATTTTTTTCTTTTTAAGTTTTTTGCCCTGATGACTTTTTTATTTAAATATATATAAAATTTTAAATATACTCGTACACCCAGGGAAAAAACAGCTTAAAATCAATAAAAACCATATCGAATCAATAAGAAACATTAACGAAAGTCTACTCATTGAAATTTCTAATTTCAATATGGAAACATATTAATTTACTGTATTAATTTATTAATTTTATTTATTTTTAAGTACCTCAATATACATTTTCTATTATATTGATAATTATTGAATTAATTTGACGCGTTCTTATTTTTAAGTTGCAGCTTTTCCCTGAGTGTATTTATCTCCAGTTTAGATAGGAAATATCTCAGAGCTAAGACTGAGCACTGGTTTGGAAGAGTCTGATCTTTCAGGTAAGCAATGGTACCAGGGAAAGTAAATGTGATTAGTGAACCACTAGTGCCTAGAGATCCCATAATATTACTGCTTCCGAATATATATAATATATATATATGTATATATATATATATGTATATATGTTCCCCTAACTCCCACTGGAGCCTGAATGGCCAAAGAACTTCTTGACGTTCCAAACAAGACAATGATAAATGGATGTTTGCTGAAGCACAACTGTAACGTGCCCACAAAAGTGGCATCTCTTTCACCAGTCTAATGGCGTATTCTTCTCTAGGAAAAAATATTATATACATACTTTTCAATGAAAATTTGTAATAAAATGGTTTTTTAAAAGAGAGAATTTATTAGAAAGTATTGCATCACACCTTACGAACTTAAATTTTAGCTTAAAACGAACGCCAAATGTAATTTTTCTTAATAAAAAGTTAAAAAATGTGACACTTTTTCTAGAAACGAAAACGGCATAAAAAAGGAGTGAAAACAACGCTGAAATTATCCCTACTAATGAACATTTCACTAAATAATGGGCCTCTAAATCAAACTATGTAGAGCTCAGAACTCTGAACAAGAAGGATATTTATTGTTTTCAATACATTTCTAAAAAGTTCCATAAGAGAGATTCAGTTTTGTAACAAATAAAAGGAACGAAGTGGAATACTATTGTAGAAATCGTGTCACGTGTCGTGTTTTTTTTCGTTGCACGTTGATTCAACACGAGTGGTCGGGTCGTTTCGTCTTTAGCAAAATTTACACGAAAAATACGAAACGACTTTTGTATGCATGAATTTCCAATAAAAAAAAGTTCAATGTTTTGTATCGTCAAAAATGCAGCACCAGCAAATTTGTTGGCAGCTTAAATTTTTTAAATTAAAGAAAAATAATAAGGGTTTTCATGAGAATGTTCAAAAGCCTTGCAAACTGTGCAATTGTGCATTTTTACACTCTCGTAAATAAAATGTCAAACATTTTTTTTAGAAATTTATTAACACAAACCCAATAATTTTTACTCGTAAACTTAAGCTGTGCATTTGTGCATTTTGTAAACAACAACTTCTTGCTTTTTTGAATTTCTTTAGACATTTTTAGATATACACCCACACTTTTTTATTTTTATAGAAATATATAAATATGTTTTCAAATTACAAATTGCTTGAAATTTTCTTATTTTTTTATTAAATCAACTTTTTGACGTTTGTCTCAAATTTACATAGACTGTTTGCGCAAAAGTTCAAAAGGGCTTCATGAAACAAGTCTCGCAAGTTTGCCCAATTGCAAAAATGGCAATTTTAAGAGTTCTCATGAAAACCCTTAATATATGATATTATGTATTTATTTTAATATAAAAAAAGTGATTTTGCTATTCAATTTGATTTTGTGTGTGTTGTGCAGTATTGTCATGAGAACATTGTTCGCGTGCGTATTTCGTACGTGATGGACATCTTAGTATTCGTGTTCGGGTCGTGTAGAGTGTGAAAAATCCAACATCTCTAACCTAATTTAGTTAAATCAAACCGTAGTTAGCCCAACGATATCCGTTGCATATCGATTCCTATTTTCGATTTAATCGTAAGCGAAATGTAGTAAGAAATTATTTAAAAAAATTTAATTTAAGTTTGCCTACGCATAGTTCAAAATTATGAAAATGCCCTTAAAATACAGCCTACAAATTTTTATCATAAGCGGCAATTTATGCTTGTAAAATATTTTTAAATATTATAAAAATTTTTTTTTTTAAAACTTTAATTTTTGTCGCTTACGATTGAATCAAAAATAAGGCTCCATATGTAATTAGCCGAAAAATATCTGAAGTATTGTATCGTAGTTAATCTATTACCGAAGGGTTATATCATCCCATGTATCTCCCAACCGCAATGAAGCGAAGTGTTTATTGTAAGCCTTCATTAGAAGTCGTATTACGAATGGAAATTAACCGACTGAGAATCGAAGCATTTGTTTAGTCCGGTACAAAGTGTGCCCCATTTAAAGTGATACTAACTACAGTTCACACTGCGCATTACAAGAATTATAGAAAATATAAAAAAAATTATATAATGGAAACGATAGTAATACGAAATCAAATAAAAATGAATATAAGAAAAACAAAACTTTAACTGTTTTAATAGAATTTATGATAAGAGTAGTATATTTTCTTACTTAATCATATTTTTTAATCGTAATCGTGATTATGAAAATCTGAGATTATTTGCAAACCCTAATACTAACCAAAGTCAGCTAATAGTAGATCTTTGATGAACCTTCAAAGATTGAGCTTAGGAGAATTTGTTCGATGAAAAGGCGATAATTTGCAACTCAACTGTGTCTTAAATAATTTTTAGTTCTATTCAGAATGTAGAAAATTATTTTTTGCATGTACACGTTAACTGAAGTTATTCGGAAAAGTTTTTTCAACGGCTTTATATAATTCCTTTTTTCCTCATAATTCAGAATATTTAAATGTTAGCAAATTAATATAGAAGAAATTAAAAATTGTTTCAAATAAAAAGATCAACTTTATTTTATTACCTCTCCCATAGCATAAAGAGGAAATTAAATATTTTTGATTTTTATAACTACACATGCCTGTTATTTTACTCGTATTTTTCAGAAAATATGACCACAAAAAAATAAGATAATTGTTTAAGATTAATTTCCGAAAAACATTAAAATTTTAAATCCGTTTAACAAACAACTGCATTAAAACTTTTAAGGCTGAAAGCATACAAACTCACACACTCACCCACACACACATACACTCCTTCCTTACAGACGAAAGTAAAAAGGAAGAGAAATGTTTAATCAAAGATTCTTATCACATGAAAATGTAAAATTTCTGTTTACGAAATTTTACAACTCTAGTGCCATTCCATAAATGCCTCAGTGTCTGCCAGCTTTGAGTACAGAAAATAGAAGCCTTAACATTTACTTTTCTACATACACAATCAAACGCACGTGTATGTATGGGAATACGATGATAATAATGTGATTGTATGAGGGTTTGCACTAGCACGAGTATGCACAAATACGTTCAAGCATTATAGAGACGTATTTATAAATATTGTTGCACACAAACATGTAAAATCAAAAAGCATGCACAGACTTTAAAGGTATGGATTCTTAATTTTTTTTATTGTACCTTTCGAACGAAAATATATTTGTTTAACATACTTACGATAAATTTTTCCAGGTAAAGTAGAGTGAAGCACGCGTAAAGAATTTATGTGAAAAAAAGTAATTAATGTAAGTAAGAATGTCCCGGTGTAGATTTGCAATTTTTGTTGCAGCAATTCTTGAATATGTGTGTGAGTGTTGAAATAGAAATATATACTTTTTGTAAAAATTTGCTCCAATAAAAATTGCAAGTCTGGACAGGCACTAAATAATAATAATATTTTTGAGTTTTTACCCTTTAAAAACGCATTTCTGTGGACTCGAAAATTTGTAAAGGACGCCAGTTTACTAATAAGGATTAAGAGTTCCACTTTATTTGCCAATTACATTTATACTAATAAAATCAAGAGCTTAAATACACTCACACAACTTAAATTACTTAAATGATTCACAACTGGTTGCCACGATGTCTAGTCCGTTGTTGTATATACACGTCACACCGATGCTCACTGTTTGCACAACAACAATGACTCACTGACCTTACTTTTACACACTTTTTTACTACTAATGAACTGAACTTTCAATAGACAACTATTCACAATAAATAACTGAACTTCAGACTTACTTTATGAAAACCTTAACTGCCAGCAGATGCTTCGCCTTTTTTATACTTCACACAAGGCTTCCAGAATGTAACAGCAAAGTCTAGACAATCTCAGCAGCATCTCCCATGCTTGCTTTCGATGTCGTCATTTGTTCATGTATTAACTACTTATGTGCATATATATGTACATCATTATAGAAGCACTTCATGGTGTTTGTTCAATGTGTTATCTTTTTATTTTATTTTTATTTTTATGTGTGCATCTTCTTAGCAAGCTTTTTCATTATTGTTGTTGCTATAGTTTTGGTATTTATGTTTATTTAATCATCTGCTTCTATGTGAAAACGCATAGCTAAATAATTTTGTATAATTATTTTTGTTTGCCAAATTTTCTCTTTATAAAAGCATTTACTCCAGCTCTGTTCGAATATTTTTGCGTAACAATATATAAGTGAAATATAAAATTAAAATATTAATATTTAAAAAAGTTACTGATCGATGTCTTTTTCTTTGCTGAAATTGCTCCTAAGCATGTTAGGGCAACGCTGATAGGAAAAATATTTTTATTACATACATGAGAAAAAATGCAAAAAATTAGCAAGAGTGCTGTTGGCTTAAATAGTAAGTGCATTAGCTAATTGAAGGATAGCTTTTGAGAGCCTTAGTTCAATCCTGGCTAGACTCAGTCATATCAACATCATACTTTTTTCATATGCGCAATAGTGTCTATCCTCGTTCATCGATATCTGTAGCAATGAAGTAAGAAAAGTAATGAAATGGCTACATAGCTTAAAGTAGTGCATCTAGTTAATACCAGAGGCGCTGTAATATTGATATACAAATTAACAAAATGCATAATATCAGACTTGTAAAACGAATCAACTTAATACTGCACCATCTGTCTCTCTCCACCATAATTTTTCTAAAGAATAATAACTATATGAGCCTTACTTCTCTTAAAAAAAGCAAATTAAAAGTTTGAACTCTCGAGAACTATAGTAACTTGTAGTTCTCGATGTTTGTGTCACACGAACCTCGATATAGTTCAACAGAGCGTAAATCATATGTCACTCATAAAGGTGCATTGTCATGGCTTTATGTCTAAATTTTGGTTAACAAATTGATTATTTTCAAACCCTGGGAGACATACAAACACATTTTCCGTAGCACAACCCTAAGTAATGCAAATAAAAATTGTTTCTCCAATACCACTTATAAAATATTTTCCAATTTTTTTGTTTATCTGACAAATACAAAATGAAATGAAACGTATGTCTGCCTTAAAGGTAGAATATCTGTAATTTTATATTTTTTAAAATATAAAATCTGCTGTTTACATTTAACAGAGAAAACTTCTATGTTTGGGTTTTTGCAACTTTTCATTCAGTTTGAAAAATAATTTTTGGGAAATGGATATCATATCGAGGATTTTTGGTGTGGTGAGTGGTGTGTGTGTGTGTGTTTGTTACATTTTATTTCCTGTGCTTCTATTGCTTCATTTAGCGTTAGATATTTAGTGCCCGAATATTGTTTGGCTCTGATTTTATGCTTTAGTAACTTCAATATCCTTATGGCAAACAAAAGTAATAAAAATCATAATAACAACAACGTGAAATTGAACCAACCACACAGCGAATGAATATATCAAAAGCATTAGAGCAAAATAGCAGTAAAAACATTTTTCCAAGTGTTGCTTTTCAACCTGAGGCTCATCGTATGGCAGTCATGTTTGTTAAAAAAAAACAAGATTTAAAGTGTTGCAAGGGGAATTCTAAAAAACATTTATGGCCCCACAAAATTTAAACGTTATACTTATTTATATACTTATTAATATTGGAATGTATTTCATTCGTTAGATATTCTTTTTTTAATGCTTTAGGTTTTTTTTAAACATATTCGAATATAAGAATTATATCATTTGAAATGGATTTTTAAATGGAGCCCATTTAAAAATAATTAAGATAAATAATTTAAATGCAGCACAGGAGAATTCCCAAGAGCTTCAATTATACGTTTGGACAGTTATGATTGATAAGTTATAATTTCGTGGCTTGATATTTGTTTTTGGAAATGAAAAAATGCTCTCAGGACTAACTAAATCATAAGTGTAAGTATAAAACTAATCTGACTATTTATTCGGCTACACATGAGTGTATACAGGAGTAATTTATTTGCACACATTTTAGGAATCAGTGCTGTTAAAAAAGTGAATTGGTAAAACACTAAAACGATAAAAGTGTGCAGGGTAAAAAATGAGATTTAATAAATTTTGACTGTGTTGAAAACGTTTCTAACCAAATATTTACTCGAAAGACATTTGTCGCCCTAAAAATTAAAAAATAAATTAAATTGCACCAAAGATTTTTGTTAGCAAATTTTACGAAACTTTTCTTAGGAATAATATCAGTTGTTTAAAGTTTATATTTATATTAAATCTTACCTCCTAGTTATCTGATTAATGTCATCAACCAGCCAAAACATATTTTACCTTTCATTTCATACACACAAATGCATACTATGGCACATATTGAATAAATACTCTGAGTATCATGAATTTATTTATTTTGTCCGGATAAATATCCATGCTCTGAGTATTACAAGTAGTCAATACTCACAATATGCGTATGCTTTTTGTTTATAATTGTAGAGTTTTTTTTTGCATAAATTCTTCTACCATATCTTCTGCAGTACCTAACTCGTTGATGTCTACGAAGAGTGCAGCCTCGGGGGGATGAAAATTTTAAAGCCTAGAAATATTTGCAAAAGCAAAAAAAAAATATTAATTGAGTAAAGTGCGACTTTGACTCTCATACGAAGGGCCTGTATATAATCGAATATCTTTCCTGATGTAGACGTTAAAATTTTTTTTGCTTTGAAGTTTTTTTTTTAGTTTTAGCGCTTTTTACAGTCTGCCGATTTTTTCGGTTTTTGTCGATGTTTTAGTTAAAACATTTTTTTTTAGATTTGGCACTTTTAAACGCTTTGGGTATTTTTTAGATTTTTTGTTTGTTTTTTAGCTTTAGAGTTTTCATTTAAGCGCTTTTCTCATTTTTGAAAATTTCTAGAGCTTGAGTTTTGTTATTTTTTTGTTTTTGGCGATTTTTCGTTTGTTTTTATGATAAAACACTTGAAACCTACTACTTGCAAAAGCAAAAAATAAAAAAATAAATAAATTCAGAAAAGCGCTACTGGGGTACGCACAAGAACGTACGAACGTCAGTCCATATAACTGAATATCTTACCTCATGTAGACATTTTATAAAAAAAAAGTTTTGCCTTGAACTTTTTCCAGTTTTACCGCATTTTTAATTTTGCCAAGTTTTTGGCGATATTTTTAGTTTTAAAAAATTGTTATGGTCAACCCTTTTTCGTTTTTGTGACTTTTTCGGTTTTTTTCTAGTATTGGCGCCCTTTTTCATTTTGGTGATTTTTTGTTTTTTTTGTGACTTTTTGCTTATTTTTTAATTTAAGTTTTTTTTTCTAATCTTTTAATTTTAGCAATTTATTTTATTTTTCGTGCTATTTTTCATGTAAGCGCTCTTCCCATTTTTGATATTTTTCGTTTGGGCATCTTTTTTTAATTTTGGTATTTTAAAGTTATAGATTTTTTTTTACAAGATATAGTAAGCTGCTAAAATTATATAGTTTAAATTACATTAACTAATGAAATACCTTTTAATTAAGATTTTGTAAGTTTCAGTGTAAATTGCTGTAGTCTGCATAAAAATACACTAACTTTGAAAATTTCAAGTGTCTAAATATAATTCAACATTTTTCGTTGCTCCCTTTAGAATACCCTTTAATTTTTAACTCTCATATAGATATTTGTTGTTATAGTGGCCAAAGCTCTAACGCTCTGAGACAGACAGGCCCGGAACCCGAAAAATACTTTATATACATATTTTATTTTTATTGTTTTTGTTAACGCACTAATAATACCAAATTATTATTTTACTTAGTAAGTAAAATATTTTTTATTGAAAATACATTGAAATTTAGCTGAATCCAGCTAAACCCCTCCATAATCAATTCCAATGTATATATTTAAAAAAAAATATTTTACTTACTAAGTAAAATAATAATTTGGGATTATTAGTGCGTTAACAAATGTTAAACTCATTTTATTTTTGTTTAGGTGATGCCAAAATGAATACGAGCTTAAGAAATTATTTAGTGTTGGCTTAGCGCGTTTTCGCAGCAACGAAATGCATCTAGCTAGACGTGCTAAATGAACTGGAAGTAATGTTTTAAATTCGTAAAAAATACTTTATTCATAAAGTAAATCAAATGTAAGTCTAGCTTAATTGATTTCAGTTTATATTAACTATCTAGAATTCATTTCATCCATATGAAATATATTCAACTAAATAAGAATAATATTTTCAATTATTTCATCTAAATTAAATTTGTTCTATATCCCTTAAGCATTTCATAGGATAATTTCATTTCTCGTAAATAATCCTTTATTTAATAAAGAAAAGACTCTTACTTACATTCCTTAATTCTGTAACATTTTAAGTCATTTTTTTTCTTTTACAATTTTGCATACATTTTTCGTATTTAAGTCATCAAGTGGTTGAAGGTGAGAATTGGTCCAAAAAGTCAGTGAGGGATGGCAGAAGAAAAAAAAATATATGTATTATACAGATTTATAAAAGCAGCACAAACATTTATTTTAGCATAAATACCATCTTGTTACTCAGCTCTGAATTTAAAGAGGAATGGACGACTTTGTTAGTCAAATTCATTGGAATGACGTTTGTTTCCTTTATTTTGTCTCTCTATGAAACTGACTGTCATTCGTTCAGTTTACCTTTATCTGTATTTATCAACATCAGTGTCTACCCAGACTATATTTAAGTTTATGTAAAAATCAAATAAAACCAAATACACAGTCTAACACCCATACACAGAAATAAATATTTTGTCATATACGTACATACAAGGATACACTTACATTTTAGATTGTCACTGTGTGTCTGTTTGTCTGCGATAATGATGCAAAAAGAGAGATAAATGTTTTTATAATAAAATTATGCACATACATTTTGGCCCAAGGATATGCTGGGCTCAATTCAACTCAGGAATTTTCGTCTATCTGTGTGTGCGTGTGTGTTGTAAGTGTGCATTAGTATGACTGTATTTTTTATTTAGCAAAAAATGCTTTCACTTTCCCATTTTTATATCCTGGTGTTTATTGTGTGCTCATATGTGTGTGTGTGTGTGTGTTTGTATATGATGACCCAGTGAACATTTATTGCCGAGATGTATGATGTCCGAAAAGCATTCAAACTTTAGCAAACCATTAGATATACTCAGAAATTTTTAAGAACATTAGATACTTTTACGGTATGCGGTTTCTGAAACCAGTCCCTGATTAATATCGGATATCAACTATCTCTTAAATAAAAACTGCTATGATACTTCTAGGAGTCAGAGTCATAAGTTGATTCAGGTTACTGTATACAGCAAACTCAGATAATAATAATGGAACTGTTAAAGCCTCTATTTTGGCAAACATCACCTTAATAAATTCATTCTATCTGATTACACTAACAAGCATGCGGTGACTGCAACTGGGAAGGCAGACGATTTCGACATATTGTTACACGTACTGTGATGAACAATTACCATGTGGATTCACCACCAAACGGTTTCGTTCAAAATGCGGCAAACCCCATCCCATTTGGGACAGCACGGACTCCAATGTCAGAAAATATTCCATTTTTGATTTTTTTTATTAACAATAACATAATTTTACAAAGTGGTAGCGGTGCTATCCTCTCAGTCCAGAGGTCGTGGGTTCGATTATCGCCATAGACCCTGGGTGTTTTCTGCAGACAAGCTAATCACTTCGCGGGTTGTGTGTGTTTGTTGAAAAAAAAAATAGATACTTGACATCACATTTGTCAGCTAGAGTGATACATATCGAATTCAAGAACGAAGAACCTCAAAAGAAAAGGTTCATTCTTCGATCAAGTAAGGCAACATTTTACTCTAACAGATGGAAAACAAACTATTCCAACTAAAGCGTTCAATAAAGCTACACAAATTTTTCATAAGCTATTCAATGAAGCCAAAACTACAAGCAACTGTATTCTGTTAAGTCTTCGGAAGTCAGAAAGGCAAAACGCAGGTTAGGTTAGCTAAGCTTGTGTAAGGTATATATATATATATACTCGTATTCCTCTTGTCAATATATAATTTAGTAACAAAATGTTTGCTGAATAGTCATGAGGAAATCTTACCCACACACTCACATACACATACACACTTTACCATTATTTTGTTTTCAGTTCACTGCAGTTTTTTTTTTCTTCAACTAGAAAAAGTATAAATTTTTACTGTTGGGGATTTTTTCTTTGTTGGCTTTATTTTTTTTTGTACGATAAAGAAAATGTGTGCATAAATAAAAAATTTTTAAAGTTTGTTTTATGACATGTGCCCCATAAAAATTCTCAAAGAATCATCTCATCATCTTAATGGCTTAGATGTGATTTAGAGAAATTTTATTTGTAAATCATTTAAGCAAAAAAAAAAAAAAAAAAAGAAAAAACTGTTTCAGAAATACATAAATACATAAAGTATTCACTTGTTGATTATGCTGCTGCATTGTTACACTTGTATTTAAATACTTATGGGGTAGAAACAATTTCTTTTAACGAACGCTGGCTGCCACGTTGAAAGATGATGAACTGCTGAGAAGCAACGGTTTGGTGATTTTGTGTTATTTAAGAACTATAAATTCCTGTAATAAAATTCAACATTATTTCTTATCGTATTGAAGTTATTGATCCAACAGAGGCTAAGAAGAGTGCTATAAATTTTATGCGTGGATGGAGAAATTTTTTAAAAACTTCAATCTATGAAATATATTCAAATTTGTGTTTATCAACTTTGGTATGTTTCACAGCAGTTTTCAAACGCTTTTATCACTTTAAACATATTGCTTAGTTCAGTCCAAGTATGAACTTGGATTTCAAATTCCCTAGTAGTCTTTAATCAACATAAAATTTTTGAAGAGGCGCGATTTCTTTTGTACTGCCCCGTACCTCATCTGCACGAATGCCATCTGTCTTATTAGGGCTCAGGTAACTACAAATACTATGATTTTTAAATATACAAATATTTAAGGATTGTATATTGATCTTATATACATACATACAATATGTTTATTAGTTAAAAGTTTTTTCTCTGTTTAAATCAAGAAATACATGTCTGAACCAAACAGTTTTTCATTAGTTATTAGTGGTTACGATTTTTCGCCACTTGGCACACAGATGTAAGCTCGGCCCAAGAGTTCTCCACATAAAATTAAGTTTTCTTCACTTTTGTAGTTCTGATGAAGATATAGGAAAAATAATAATTACTTTAAAGGGGGGGGGGGGGGTAACCGTCTCACCCCTTTTATACCGCCAAAACTTTTTGATACTTGGAGTTAGCTCTAAGAGCCACCCTCACTATTGTAGTTGAGTCAATTTAATTTAATTTAATATAAAAATTTTTTGGCTTCATATGTGTTTCATATTAATGAAACATGATCTACAGTAATATTCAAATGAAATTTTTTCTTTTGAAACAACTTTATTTCGTGTTGATTTAACATTACAGTACTGTTAAATCACAATGAAGAATCATGTTGAAGCAAAGTTATTTGAAGTTGAAATAGCGCGAAATGAAATAACACGAAGAACCATGTTGAATCAAAGTTATTTCAAGTTGAAACAACATGAATTTAATTTAATGTAGTAATTTTATTATTAATTATTTTATTCATATACATATGTTTGTATGTACGTGTGTATGTATGTATGTATGTATGTATGTGTGTGTGTTCTTTGCGCAGTCAAAACTCAATATGGCAGCCAACAGATTCCATTTTGTAAATACGAAATAAATATCGGCGAACTATATCAAAATGTGTATCATTCGACAGGTATTTGAAATCAGCCTTATGTTTATCTTATGATTTTTCATTTACAATGACCATTTAGGATAATTAACGGTTCAAAGTTGATCCCTGTCTTGGTTTTTAATTTTTTTAATTACTTCATACTTGCTTTATTTTTTAAAACATATATTTTAAATTTTATATTCGATTTTGAAGAATGCGAAAATATTTGTGTGTTTTTTTCCTTTTTAATTTTTAAATTTTAAAAGATTTGTAGCAATTTTTCATATAAAAAATAACTTAAAATTTGTATAAAACTTTTTTAAGCGATTTTGGTTTTGGGCAATTTTTTATGTAAAAATTTTCATATGAAAAATCGCTTGAAAACTCATGGATTTCATGGCGATTTTTCATGGATCCTGTGAATTTAAAGTTTGTAAGCATTATCATAAGCTATATTAAGAAAAGCTTAATTAAAGCTTACTATTTTTACAAACTTATTCTGAATTTATATTGAAGTTTGATTATTGTATGGTATATGGGCTGTAAGCATGCAAATTTAATTAAATACATTCACCATAAAGTATTAAAATTATAACTTTCAAAGCCAACTTTAATAAAAAGCAAAGAAATATATATTTTCTTCTTTCTTCTGGTCATGTCTGACTTCTGGAATAACATAAAATTTGCATTTAAAAAGATTTGATTTCATTGTATTCCTTATTTGCATTGTTTCACTCCTTTTCCTCTGGCTCCTGTGCTCTCATAATATATTCAATTGAAGGAAATCTTATTCGCGTTTTTTATTTTCATTGTTAAAAGAGTGAAAAAGAAATCTACATAAAAATACCATCAAATACTTTTGACATCAAACAGAAGGAAGCATTTTTATATGTTCATGATTAAAAATAGCAAATGGAAGAATTTTACGCATAAATACTTAAACGTAAATTTTAATCAAAACTTTTTAAAGCTTGGAATATAATTTTAGTTTTACAGGAACTCATTTCAATTTTATGTTGTTGGAATTAAAGAAAATTAAAAACTGAAAAAAGACAATTAATAATCGAGTATAGCTCTTTCTTGTTGGAGCATATATTTTGGTTACAAAATACTCCAGCAGCTGATGGTCCCCAAATGCTTAACGAAGAGAACTCCTCGGAGGAATCAAAGTGTGAAGGCAAACTCACTAAAAGAAATGTTTTTTCCACAAAATCATTTATATTAGGCTGGTTCACGTACATATTCGTAATACAATAAAGTAAACTATTGTCTCTAGATACAACAACTGTAATGAAAATTTTACATATTTAATGACTAATAGTTGCAGCGTTCGTTATAACTCTTAAGTTATCACTTTAGTAAAAAAAAAAAAATACAAAGTCCTTAACAAAAGTTTATTAATTCCAATAAAAGCCGTGGGCTTTTTATTTTGCTTTTAATAAACAAGCTTTTATCTCTCAAAGGCTCGTCATTTTAGTTTAAATATTTTTTATGATGATTTGGTCATTATATCGACCCTTTTTGGATCACTTTTTTTTACATTCATTAAAATTTTTATTCTTGCAGTTGTTGTTTCGTTTTGTCAACGATATTTGTTAATTTTCCGCTTGTAATTTTTTTATCGTCTCTATTTTGTAGTTTTTATTTTCTAATTTTCTTCGCTGCGGTTGGCCCATCATTATAATCATCATCTTCATGATTGCCAACATGTTTTAGGACTGGAGTCGCCAGCCATCACTGTCTGTCTGCGGTATGTTGTTCTTGTGTAACTATCTGCTTATAGTCAACATCGTTGTGTAGTTTTTTTCAGACTCTCCAACAAAAATGATGTTTATTTATTTGTTTTTTTTTGCGTAACAGATTTTTTTCTTACTCTTTTTAACTAAGTTCGAGTATAAAGAGATTTTATGTAAAATGTTAAACTTGCAGTTTGTTGTTGTACGATATAGTTGTCAGTTTAGGACTGTTTATATTTTTGTTGGCTGGCATTTAAGCAGCTTAAGTTTGTTACCAAAGCATGGCAATCATTTCACATTTCCGCTTCCTTTTGATGGTTTTGCCTTATTCCGTGCTGTGTTTGTCTTTTCTTTATTATTGTTGCCAACAACTGCACATTCACTTTTGAAACGGATGTAATTTTAGTTCTTTTTTAATGAGTATTTTAATGATAAAATTAAGCTCACTTTTTGCCTTCTAATTAGTTTCATTATAATTGCTTAATATTTTAGTTTCAATAGCAAATTGAAAAAAAGTTAAAGTATTTGTTGGTCATTGCAAAATGGAAAGCACACGTATGTTGGTATTTGCAGCGTATGATTATTATTTAATTGTTCGTTGCTCATACGTTTGGGCGTTTGTGTGTGTGAGTTATTTTCAAAAGGACTTTATTGAGTTTTGTAAATACAAAAATTTAAGTATTTTTACATACAAATAAAATGAGGTATAATGATAAACAAAGCTTACTTACTAGGAAATCTTAACAAATGCAATAAATCAGGAGTTGGGCATATACATAATTTTATAAAGGCTTGTAGATGGCACCAATAGTTGTCAAGTGGTTTGACGTTCCACCTCTTAAGAATTTACTTTATTTGAATTTTTTGATAGCGTTCCTATACCCTCGTTTAAAAATTTGTTTGGCATCTCGATTTACATGTAAACTAATTTAAAAAATTAGATTAAAAAATGGTGATACTGGTTAATCGAGCCCTAGAACAAACGTCCGTGAGAGCTTCCTGCCGCGCGGATGGATCGAAGCTAAGGGAAAGAAGAAGAAAAGCCTAGGCTTTCTTATAGAAAAACCGCACAACAGAATTTATTTCTACTTGCTATCATAAAGCTCTTAAAATAAGTCAGTGTGATGTTACAGTACAGATGTTAACTAATCGGTAATGAGATTAATCACGGCCAACGGAGTGAGCTTTAAAACCATCTTGGATTGCAAGAATATGATTTACAATTACGCAATAAAAAAGTCATAACAGACAATAACTCCTTTTAATGCAAAGCTATGCAAGGCAGCGAGTATTGAGTTACAAAATTGGGCAAAGCTGGCCCACAGAACACGATGGGATAGTAAAACTGTGGGTACAATAACCAAGCTTGTACCAGGCGACACGAAAGAAGATAAAATAATGAGGCTTTGGAACCATACCCAATAAGCAGTTTTGCTTGAAATCATTTATAAGCCAATTGTTATTCAAGTCATATATTCAATTGTCAAGTGTTGAATTATGCTTGACTTACACTTTATTGCAATAGCATTTCCAAGTGAAAAGGGAACTTGAATTCAACTTGAACATGTCAATTGTATTACAGTTCAATTCATGCCTTGAATTATACTGCAATTCAACATTATATTACAATTGAATTCAAGTATATTTCAAGCTTCAAAAGCAATGCTTTTCAAATAGAAAGGAAAATGCAACTGTCAAGTTTTCTAAAAAAAAAAAAATTTCTGCATATCTACCTTCACTATTTTAATCACCTTTTGTTTTCTTAAAAATTCACTTTTTTATTTATCTTTGATATTTTTCACCACAATTTCAATTTTATCAACTAAGAAATTACGTATTTGACAAGGTTTGCACATATATGTATGTTGTTTGATTTTTCATTCAAAATATAAAATTATTGAATTCAACTTTATTTCCAGTTAAATTTCAAGTGCTTGAATTTTAATTTTGTGTGTGCTTATTGGGAATATTATAAATATGAAAGTGAGTTTGTTTGTTTGTTACACTTTCACGCCCAAACCAATAAACCGGGTTTGAAAATTCTTTCATCAATAGAAACTACATTACCAGCGTCAAACATCGTCTATTTTTATCTGGTTCGGAACCGGTTTTTTATATTTGGTACGGATTTTCAAACCTCTTAACCGGTTTTGAAAATTCTTTCACCAATAAAAAGCTAATTTACCAGCGTCAAACATCGCCAATTTTTTATTCGATTTGAAACCGGTTTTTTATATTTAGTTGAGTGGAGAAACTCCGAAAAACACTTTTTTGGACTGGTTAGGGCAATTTTCGTTTCCGGTTTGGTAGTTTAACCACTTTTAAAACTGGTTTTTATTCAGTTTTTTAATTTTTTTTGTTATGTTTTTTTTTTAAATATTATCAGTGAGTAACAAATAACCAAACATTCATAACTTTTAAGTATAGTTTCCGAGATATCAGATCAGCGCGAGCGGAGTCGCAGGTAAAAGGTATTTTTAAATCAAAATCATATTACTGAACAAACTTTGGCTCTATGCTGGGAACGCAACTGGGATGAACGACGAATTTTTTGTTGCGAAATTTCGTCATAAAATATAAAAAACCCATTTGTGCATATGAAGATTAACATAACATTGCCGCCGAACGAAATTCGTCTGGGATGACGAACTCTGAGATAGATTTAAATAAATTTTTTACGCCGACGAGCGATGAAAAAACAAATTTCTCTACCTTCGCCCATTTCGTCATTGTTGTGCTTCACACGAAGAATTTACTCAGCGAATTCTTAGCGACGAATTCATTGTCGTGAACGAAATTCGTCGTTCAACCCAGTTGTGTTGTGTAGCATTCATATTTGTCGCTCTTATATATATTTTTTTGTTATAATTTAATACGAAATACTATTACTAAACTCTTAAATTATATTTTGTTTTGACTATGAGTATGGGCCTATAATTTTTTTTAATAAAAACAGACAAAACTAAGTAAAATTTTCAAATCCATGAAAAATCGCCCAAAACCAAATCGCCCAAAAATAAAAATTAAAAAACGCCCAAAATTTTAAAATGAAAAATCACCCAAAAAAAAAATTACAAATCGCCCAAAATTTCAAAATTAAAAATCACCCAAAAAAAAATGAAAAATCGCCCAAAATTAAAAACAACACCAAAAAAATTTAAAGGTATAGTAATTTTATTTTTATATTAAAAAAAAAAAGGAAAGTTACAGAAAAGCATAAATAATATTCGTTTCTTACTGAATTGCAATGCAGAAAATCTTTATTAGGCAGCGCGGTGTCGGGAAACACCATGGTGGAGAAAATAAAGATTTTCTGCCTCGCATAGTTTTCCTGCCTTATAACGATTTCTTGCACTGCCGGCCTTTGGCCGGGCTTAAGGATTTTCTCCACCATGATGTGTCCCGACACGGCGCAGCCTAATAAAGATTTTCTTCCTCGCAAAGTTTTCCTGCCTTGTAACAATTTCTTGCACTGCTTAAGGATTTTCTCCACCATAGTGTTTCCTGACACGGCGTAATAATGCCTAATAATGATTTTCTGCCTCAAAAGTTTTTCTTGTCTAATAAAATTTTCAGATTGCCAGGTTTTTTGGGTGTATTTTTTCCGTTTTAATTTATGAGTGTTTAAACAAATTTTGGGCGATTTTTCATATGAAAAATTACTTAAAATTTGTATGAACAACTTTTTGGGCGATTTTTCATTTTTATTTTTGGGCGATTTGGTTTTGGGCGATTTTTCATGGAGCCAAAATTTTCCCTAAGCAACAGAAAAGTCCTTTAGGTAATATATTCTATTAATAACCTCATAAAACGGTCATAGAAATATGTGTATCCACATGGATTATCACTCAATGGGTTCGAATACGAAATCCTTATGCTATAGTATTAATTTATTAATGCAAATAAAAAACCATCAACAAGTATGACTGAGAATTAAAATAAAAATCTGTTTTTCATAAAGTCATAAAGTCCTGTTGCCAATAAATATGCCTTTTGCCACTAACAACGACACAAACACAGCGATTTGAATATTTAAAGTCACCTGCAGAGTATTTAATGAAAAGCAGCTCCTGCCACAGTGTGTAAAAACAAAAGCTACCTGTAAAATTATAGACATTAAAACACACAAATATTTATGTATGTAAGTATATACAAACATTTGCTGTAATTTACCAAGTTAGTGTTAACAGGACTATGAAGTGGTTGTTGCTGTTGATAGTGGGACTTAAGTGGCGTATACTTTATATTCTATTATGAGGTGTCAAGTGCTGGAGAAGATCACTACTGTAAACACTCGAAAATTATTTATGTGTGTGTGTGAGTGTGTACATATTTTATTTTCCAACTTAGTATTCAGCATGTTGGTCGAGGGCTACGAAGAAAGAATTTCAGCACAGCGCGCTGGTTAAAAGTAAAAACATAAAACAAAGTGTTTTAAATAAAAACAATAACTTGTGAAAATGAAAATATCCTGCTGGGAACTAAAGATGGGCATTATGGTGTGCAAGTGTGTACCGTGTTGTGATGTAAAATTAAATGCAAATGAAACCCTGTTGTTGTCTTCTAAATGAAATTAAATAGAAGCCAAAGAGAAAAAATTGCAACAGTATTTTGAAGTTTTTTCTTTTACTCTTTGTATACAATTTCATTAAGTTTTTAAATATTTGAGGCCATAAATAACCAAGTGTTGGGAGCAATGGCGAAGTAGAAAAAAAATACATTAGGCGACATTTTAATTTTATTCAAATGTTTACGTTTTCTTTTGTTGTTACTTGAAAAGGAAGTTGGTATGTTGGCATATACTTCCGTTGGGCTTTTGCTTTTTATGGTCACTTTTTATTTATAGTCTACTTAAACTGTTCAAAAAAAAAAAAAACTTTCCCAAGATTTCTCAGAAATTGCAGGAAATCGAATCACATTTTGTAAAAGTTTTTAGTTTTGTTCCTTTAAGTGTTCTAAATGTTTTTTTCTTGTCATATATAAGGCAAAATGTAAAGTTGTTTGAATGTAAAACTAAGTTCATAAATTACTTTTAGTATCCTCGGGCATATTTAAGTCTCACCTATAGGTTTGTTTTTCTTTTTCATTTTTTTTTATTTTATAATGCTACACCACCTTTATTTTACTTTTAATTTTTGTTTTTATTGGACAGCAGCGAATAAGTATGTCTCCCATTAAAGTTGGTAGTGGCTCAAATTGCCAGAGGCCGACGGCAACACAAACGTTAGGAATAGCAAAATATGCAAATTAGTCGAAAATGTAAATGTAGCGTCAACCACACAAAAGCAAACAAAAACAAAACTCAGTAAGAATGCCAATAAAAAAAGTTGTATTTTCAAAAGAAAAATAACAATCACAAAAATAAGCTCGATATTCACACAGTGTCTCGGGAAAAGGTTGCTCAAAAGCAAATATTTTTTCCATTTAAATTAATATATATTTAAATTTAATTGCTGTAGAAAGAGTTTTAAGCTGGAGTAATTTCTAAGTCGGACTTACACAAAAAAAAGTATTTACCAGTTAATGTTTTAATTAATTGATTCAATTAAATTTTTAATTGTATTAATTAATTTGAGTGGAAAAACTTAATTGATATTATCAAATTGTTTATAGGTAAAAATTTAATTAATTTTTTAATTGACATTACAAAATTATTCATATTACTTCTTTGTGTGTACGTTTAGTATTTTCAATGCTTATAAAATTAATGTGATTTTCTAAAGAAGGGAAGAAAAATTAAATTAGACTTTTTATCTGGGTGAAATACTGGCATTTTTCTATGCCACCACGCACTTCATCAACACTATATACTTGGGCAT
The DNA here is from genome assembly GCA_936439885.1 of Nowickia ferox. NCBI lineage: Eukaryota > Metazoa > Arthropoda > Insecta > Diptera > Tachinidae > Nowickia > Nowickia ferox. Next base: position 85,471,971 of record OW387027.1, on the reverse strand, counting down.
AGATTCCCACTTAACATACATTTTTAATGAAAGGGAATATGAGAAATGAGAACCCTTTATAGGTGATTTTTCAGCAACTTTCTTTTTGGCAACACTGTTTTTGGCAACTCGGTTTAAAAAGTGCATCGTGCATTTCTTTCATTTTATGGCAAGTTTGGACGACCTTCTGAGGCGGCTATTCGGAATGTTGTGACCAAATTTCACACCAAAACTATATTATTGTGCATTAAACCACCAACAAGCATGCTGTTGATGACCGAGAATTTTCGATTCGGTATCAATCGCAGCAATTGGGCCTCTGTTACTTTTTTTTGTCTAAAATGAAAGAGCTAAACTAACAGTGCCTTATGTCTCACGCAGCACGTGAAACAATGTCACAATTGAGAGGCGAGTTTGGTGAATAGTTTATCTCACGTTTGGGGCCGCTTAATTGGCCGCTTAGATCGTGTGATTTAACGGATTTAGACTATTTATTGTAGGGCTATGAAAAAGCTCATGTCTATAGGGTCAAACCCGCAATGGTTGATGCACTGGCAGACAATATTGAAGAATTTATTCGTGAGATACCGACCGATATGTTGGCGGGAGCATGCCAAAATTGCACCGCACACATGAATTATTTGAGGCGTAGCCGCGATGAACATTTACATGAACTCATCTTAAAACATTGAGTTATATAGATCGTTCTACCAACTCAAATAAAGATTTTATACATTTCTATAAATTATTTGTGTTTTTTATAAATCAAATCCGATTTACCATTGGTAAACAAGACAAATTCACACAAGGTATACTCAGCTAAATTCGCTTTGAGAAATTTATACTTAAAATGTGAAAAAAATGTACTGAAAAATGTGTGCTGACATCCAACATATATTCAAATTACAAGGGGCAAAAATAGTCACTTGATCCTTTGCGATCACCTTGTATGAATTCGCCTTGATTGGTAAATCCGTTTGTAAGTATGACAATTAATTTTCTGTTTTTTTATTTATTAAATTTTTTTCTTCAGGTAATTACGAGGTTATATCACTCTACTTAAGTGTGTTCAACTATTTTTGTTTATCTGAACTTAAGCTCAATTAAGAAATTACTCCTGATTAGCATTTAAAATAATATTAGAATTGAATTTTGCGGTGCACATATGTATGGAAGTTGTTGAACATTATATTGAACTTTAACTGAAAAGTTTTTACACCCGAAAAAATTAAAAAAAATTCTTGATATGGTGTCGGCCAATCGTAATAGAAAGTGAGAAAGGTTTTTGAGGCTATATGCACCTCACATGGCATAGTATTTTAAACTTTGCTTGATCACTCAGGTATGAGAAAACTTGCCGTAAGATGGGTGCCACATTGGCTCACAATCGACCACAAATTCTCAGGCGTATTTGGCGTTGTTTAACTACAATATAGAATAGATTTTGATTTTGTTTCGTAGACGTGGATGAAACGTGGTTGTACCACAACACATCAGAGGCCAAGCAGAACAGTGAGTTTCACTTGGAGAATCGGTTCAAAAGCAAGTCAAGGTGAGTTTGTCAGCCACTAAGATCATGACGATAATTTTTTGTGATGCACGCCATATAATCTACATTGACTACCTTCCAAAGAGTAAAACTATCATTGTAAAATATTATGCTAGATTATTGATCAATTTAATGAGGATATTAAAAAAGTAAAGTTTCCACAGCAAAAATCCATAAATTAGGCTACGAATATATTCTCCAGATTTTGTATTGAGAGACTTTTTCTTGTTTCCAAACCTGAAGCAATGGACTAATTGTAAAAAACTAAGAAAATTTCAATTTACGCAAAAATAGTGAAAGACCAGATAAATTAAAAAAATTTTTAAACAAAACGCCTTAAAAATATTAATACGCCTTAATATTAAGTAGAAAACACAACTATGATTTACTAAACCTTCAATTCACAATTATTACATATGTACATAAATAAAATAAAATTTGAGCCGAGTATCCCAAGTATAGATGTTTTCATCTGACTAATTACAAACCGAAAACCTAAGAAATTTAAATCTGTTATACTGTGCCCGAATATTTACAGTCAAACGAAGAAAAAAAAAATCCTGAACATGGAGCGTGTGTCTGAAAAAAGGTGGCATGAATTTTGCATAAAATTAACAAGGTTAAAAAATAAATGGTGAAAAATGAATCTTTGGCATGTTGGCAATTCAAAGTTAACCATCGTTTTCATTACAGCAGCAGCGACATTTACAAAAACACACTCCTTTCTACTCCACCTTCCACTTGAGTTTTTGTTGTTGCCATAAACGATTAAAGCAGCTACTACTTTTCCAAAAAAAAAAACTACAGCGATATCGACAGCGACAGGGTGTTAGTAAGAGGGAGCTAGAGAGGGCGAGAATACGGGTAGTGTTAAGATAATTGAATTCGTATGCATCAATGGTATGATTTTGTTAACGTCCAAAGGTATGCGTTCCTTGCAGCCAAAATCATTTTGCAAATGTTAATGTGTATGTTTGTATGTGTACGAGTAATTGTATTGGAAAGTTTATTTGCGGTTAAACAAATTGCAATATATTTTTCCATACAAACGTGCATATTTTAAAGCAGTCCCATTTTAACGGAAATTAAACTACTTTTTTGTTGGTGTGAGTATTTTTCTTACACACTTACAAACACATACACACACACGTATGTATTCGTATTCGTGTGTGTGTGTTTGTTTGTGTGTAAGTAGGCAATGGAGGTGACATTCATTTAAAATAGATTTTCAATTGTGGCTTTTAATCATTTTACATAAATTATTTTAATGAGTTTCAACATAAATTGAATTATAAGGGCTTACGCCTGTTATTTTTTTTCGCCACATCTCTTCAGCCCTTTTTGCATGCTTACGCATGCTAGTGGCGAAAACGGTATATGGTTTAATTGTTATTTTTTAATTAATTGCTGTTCATTTTTTTTTGTCGTACTTTAACTTCTTGTTATTTATTATCATGTCTATAGGTTTGGGTAATTTTAAATAAATATGTTCATACATATACATACATGTAAAATTATTGAAAACACTCAGTAACGACATTGCTAATTATTTTTTTTTTAAATAGCTCTTCTTCTACTCATGCCATATATTGTTTTAGAACTAGGAACAAAAGTTGTGAGGAGGAAGATAGGGGGAATAGTACCTTCCAAAATAATTAACTAAAATTTTCTAAATTTGATTTCAAAAAAGTTGTCTTAAGGCGTCAAAATCGGTTTTATACGATTTTAGTTTATCATTTTACTTGAGACAAGTGAAATACTTAAAAATGGATGCTGCTGCAATGATAATAAAAAAAACGAAAATATTTGCATTGACTTTTGGGAAGTGAAAATAGGCAATATGACTGACATCGATCTGACGATAATAAAAGTTCAGCTTATAATGTATTTGTGGTTTTTATATAGATAATAACTTGCAGCTTTATGTATAAGAAAAAACTGGCATGAAGTTAACGAGTGTTAACGACTTCCTCCATATAATTTGACATTAGGAATCGAAGCATAATGTAGTTTTAACCCATTTTTAAATACTAGCGTGAAATTTTGTGGAACAACTCTTTAAGATCATGTGTAATTTTGCCACTTATGCTAACTTCATACCAGTTTTTCTTAGTGCTTTTGCATTTGATTTATATAGAAAGCATATACAATTTAGAGAAATGTATTAAATCTTTATTTCAGTCGATAGAATGATCGCTATAATTCAATGTTTAAAGGGTAGAATTTTGGCATACCCTCGCCAACATATCGGCCGGTATCTCACGAATAAAGTATTCAGTATTATCTTCCAGTATGTCAACTGTTGTGGGATTATCCTTTTAGACATCAGATTTAACATAGCTCCGTACAATCTAGGCTGCAAATTGACCGGCCCCAATTGTAAAATAAACTATTCAGCTAACTCACTTCTCAACTGGGCCATTGTTTCGCATGGTATGTGGTATATGGCACCGTCTTGGTGAAACCACATGTCAGCCAAGTACAACTCTTCCAATTTGTCCAAAAACAAAAAAAATAATAGAGGCCCTATTGCTGAGAGTGGCGCCGAATCAAAAATTCACGGCCATTAACAGTACCTGCGGATACAGCTGCAATATTTTCCTCTGTTCGCACTCTACGTATGCGTTTAATGTCCAATAATGTAAATTTAGTGCAAAATTTAGTCACAATATTCTGAATAGCCGCCTGAAAAGGTAGCCCAAACTGACCATAAAATGGAAGAAGAGCATAATAAAATTTAATAATCTGCAAGCTTGGTTCATTTGTAAGTCGATTCATGTTTAAATAATAGACCAAACTGAATATGTCAAACAGTAACATGATACACGAAAACAGCTGAGTTGCCAAAAACAGTGTTGCCAAAAAGAAAGTTGTTAAAAAATCACCACTTACATAATACTGTTGATTTCCAAGCACTTCTTGACTTTGTATATATGTATATAAAATATTTCACATATAAGAGCACATTGTAAAATTTCTGAGTTTTTCATACAAACAAACCCCGCTGTTGTACAGTTTGTCAAATAAGTTTTATAAAAAGGAGAAAAAAAATACAGCAACAAACACATGTATTTCAGCAGGAGACTTATTTTATTTTGAAGAAATTTTTCTAACAAGCTGTTGTTTAAAACCAGTGTGAACGCAAAATCAACTGTTATGGGTTTAACGTTAAAACCATGTTTAACTTTAGGAGTGAAAATACCATTAGAAATTTTTTTTACTTAGATAAAAAAAAACTGTTACTGAATATTAGCAAAGTATTTTTTTAAGAACATTCTATTTGATCTTTTTCACATTGAAAGTGACAGGAAACACTGCTCGTAAAGAGCTTTTTCTTGCCTCAGTACTTCAGCACACTAATAATCTCCTTTTCTTTTGCGTAGCAAATAATTAATTCTGCCTATCTAGATCCGACTGCATTATTGCTATGATTTTTCTCTGGGCTTCATCAGTATTCGTTGTGATGGTATGAAGGTTTTCATTTCCAACAAAATTATACTCTCAAAAATTTTGGCCATGACATGGAATTGTAGTTTCCAATTGAAATGCCGAAGAAAAATCGCTGAGATCAACTCAACGAGCCTTTTCGGAAATGTACTTGAGTAGTAGCTGGAAATGAAAGGGAGGCCAAAATGTTACAATGATTTGAATTACCGAGAGGTAATTCCATAAAAACTCATTTCATACTTGTCAGGATGTGATGTGAGAAAAAGATCGAGAGTATTATTTTGGTGCTTGAAATATGCGTTGGTTAATTTGCAAGTTGCGCTAGGGGAACAATTCAACATATTGGCTTTCCGTAGTTGTACGTATCGAACAGCGAAGCCATATACAATTTTAAACATTGGCATCTCCAATGTTCTACAACACAGACGGTCGACTTGAGTATTTATATGAAAAGCACTAATGGTTTTTATTGATTTTAATACATAAAAATTTTCTAGACGAGTCGCCTCTTTGACTACAGTGTGGCCTGGTTTTGAACTTAGTCGGGAGACAGATAAATTTAAAATTTAATGAAATAAAATTAAAATATATTCCAATCTTTTTGATATAGTAAAATAATTTCTTCTTAAGTGCATAAACGAGTATTTATTTATTTGGTTAAGTTTATTTATGTCTGCGGAATAGTTTCAATAAAAACAATTACTTCACTGCCAAGATTGGAAAAATTAATTAAAGTGTAATGGTCAACAAAACTTTTTCTTTCGTATGCCGCAAACAGAACATGTGGGAGGGATTTGGATCATAGAAGCACTTCAGGTATCTATTTTATATTTCTAGCACAGAAGTCTTGAAAGCAAGTAAAATACAAGTAATAATAAAATGTAGAATGTTGACTGTAAATTATATTTTCAAGAAAATATGATGAAATGATGGCGAATATAAGAGAAGGAAAACAAATATACGACTAGTACTTGCCAACAGACAATCATATGTATGTCTTTGCTTCAAGCAAATAAAATACAAAAATAAATTATATAGCAGACACACACTAAAATTTTGGTGTCGGAGAATTACTGCCAAAGATTTTTTATACACAAACACTTACACTCGCTTATTGCAGCTTAAAGCAAATATTTATTTTACCATCTAACTCTTTTATGTTTTAATATAAAGCGATATAAAATTAAAATTTTTTAAAAATACACACAAATACTTAGTGAAACAATATTATTTTTTAATTATCCTTATTTTTTTATTATTCCCTTACAACATTTATTTTGTTAATAAAACAGAAAAAAAGAAGAACTCTCCTTGACGACAATGAATATTTAATCCTTTTTTTTCTACTAAATTATACCATGATGCGAATATCCTTGTATGTATATAAAACAATAGTAGTCTTTGTTGGGTGGATGTGGATAATTAAGTTCTCAATTGCCATCATTGGTAACGAGTCTAAGTACCCTAGAGCACAGTGAATGTCCCGGTACACTGGCTTATTAGGGAACGTTAATACTTCATTCCATAAATACAATAAAACATTTGCATACTCGTGCTGCAAGGATGTGCTTTTCTGCCAACAGTAATTCAAAGAGAAATAACAACAATTGAAATATTCGAGTGTGTAAGGCCAATGCTGCCAGTGTGTTAAGGATTTGTCCCCAAAGTTAGAGATATTTCATGTAATTTGGGGGCGATAAATTTCGTTTGAGCACTGGGGCATATTTCTGGGAATATTAAGAAATCTTGTGGGGATTTCTTGGGAATAAAATTGTTACTAATTGTATTTATAGCGAAAGATAGTCTAAAATTAATGCAAATAGTACATTGTTATTTTATACACATATCGTGCCATAACTGCCAAAAAAGCTCAAGCGACATAATTTTCGAACTGCATTTTTTAACCAAAATCGATCATTTGTGATCGTAAATAGTCGATTTTCGTCAAAAAAAAAAACAAAATCCAAAAAGTGTGTTTCTTAAGTTTTTTTAGAGGTTATGGCTCGATATTATGATGACACTAAGAAGGAAAATATGGATTTTATTCGTTTTATGTCTGAGCTCACTGTTTTGTATGGGATTGTGAACATCAATCTAAATGTGCACGAAGAAACTAGAAAAATAAAACCCATAATACTCGTATAAAAACAATACGACAATAATGGGTTTTAAGAATAATTTATTTTAAATGAGATCCACGCTTAGTAGCACATGTGTGTCATCTTGACAAAAAATTGTTCATGACTGCCAGTGGAGTTGATGTCGAAATCGCTTCAACTACCAATTGAAATTAAGTTTAATAAAATAAATTGTATAGTAAATTTTTTAACTCCGGGGAAGACATCGAAATGTTAAATTTCTTGAAATATTTTAAGTATTTGAAAATTTTCGCTGTCAGTACGCCATAACGTTCCACGATATGTGTGAACTTTCTCCATATTCATATTAACACACAAAAAAATAATATGAATATTTTTGTATTATCAATTAAAATATTTGTAATATCAATTAAAAAATTAATTAAATTTTCAATTGAGATTTTCCACTCAAATTGATTAATACAATTAAACATTTAATTGAATCAATTAAATTCTTTATTAAAAACATTAATTCTGTGGCAATAAGGAAAAAGTGCTTAAGTCATATTTTACTGTTTTGCAGGAGTGCACTTTTAAGCGTTCAAGTCGATTTTCGGAAATTTATTTCTTTTACTGTTAAATTGGGAAATTTCCTTTATTATTTTAAGCAAACATCGTTGTATACACTATAAGTAATACATTTCGGTTGAAATATACCAGAATATAAGCTAAATTAAGCTATTATTCCAAATGAGCTTGGAGGTCTAAAAAAGATAAGTCGCAAGTCATAGTGATATAACTTCCTGAAAAATCACACAAATAAATTAAGATTTTGACCATAGGTACTTTCTAATATGCAGATTACGGATATACCATTAACTCAAAATCAGCTTCTCTCGACTTAAGTGCTTTTTCCTTTTTTCCACAGAATTGGTGAATACTTTTTTCTGTGAAAATTTAATTGAACTTTAATGAATTTTAATTACAAATAATTTCTTAATCGGACTTAAGTTCAGTTTTTTCAATCCTTATAGAATGTAGTAATTGATGTGGTTTTTTTGAAGTAAAATTTAATTAGACTCTCTATCTGGGGGCAGTGTCAACATCATCAGCACACATATCTGTCTACTTGGGCAGAGATTGTTGTTAACATCTGTTATTTAACATGAATTTTTAAAGAAATGGAATGTGAAGAAATGTTTATCTTGTATATGCAATTATTGATTTACCATTGGTAAATGCATTTGTAAGTACACTATTTTGGTTTTTGTTTATTAAAAACGCAAGATATTAGAATAATAATAATATTAGGGGATTCTGTTCAGCTTTTTTGGGTATATGAAATATGTAACTGGCAGGTCTGCCTACTGCCAACATGACCAAACCACTGTTCGAAAACCGATAGTTCTACTGCATGCCGTTCACTATTTATAAAGAAAATCATTTATTTAATTCACTACTTTTGCAATTAAGTTTTAACAAACAGCTACAAGTTTAATTACAACAGGTAATAGTCGACATTTTTCATAAATTTTACCCCCAGTGCTGGCAGAGGCTATGAAATCTAGCCAAGGAAAACATTAAAAAAAACGTTTGGAATTAATAAAAAGAGCAAAATCTCGGTTAGAATATAATTTTTATTGGAAGAAGAAACAAAAAATTTTTAATAAATTACTAACTTCAAATAAAAAACTAGTGAAATATTTATATTTATTTGACGTTTAGTCTGTAATATATTATTATTTATAGAATTATTTAATGATTAAAAACTAATCAAATATACTTAAAAAGTAACACAGAAAAAAAATTGTCTTAAAGATCACGACCCACTGTGCTACACAATCGCACGATCTACGAAAAAAATACAACCCTTATGAACGATGAATAGTTATTGTCTTTTCAAAATTTTGATAAACTCAATCATGCCAGGGTTGTATTTTCTCAGAAATCGCACGACTGTGTATGCTAGTGTATTACGGTCTAAAGTAAAACAAAAATAAAGAATTTCATATAGAGGCTCCCACTTTTCTGTTCACGGATACCTTGTAAAAAATTTTGTCCCGCTGTGTTTGTATGTTAAATAAAAAATGCAAAACAGTGAACGACAAAACATATCTTTTATTTTGATTAAAAATTTTATTATAAAAGTTCTTAAATATGCTTAAAATAAGCATAAAATAAGTAAAGCAAATTTTAAATAATCTTGAAAATATTAGCTCTTCCTTGACAGGTTTAAGCTTCACCTCATATTGTATTGTAACCGAATGAAAGAATGAAATGGCAATAAAAACAATATCAGCTGTCTTTGATACTGATAGCAATAACGGGCAGTTCAAAGTCTGTTGGTACTTTATGTTTAGCAGTAAGTTGTAAAAGTTCCCACCAATGTTTAGTTATTTGTGTTTTTGCAACTGGTTATAACCGTAAATTGATACCTTGTCTGCAAGGTTTCAGTAAAACCTAAAGTAGGGTATTTTAAAAAGAAAAGAACTTAAACGAACAATTGCCGGCACAACAAGAGCAAGCAACCCACATTAACGGCGCCGTACTTTGACAAAACTTTTTTCAACTTAAACGAATAAGTATAATTTTACTGCCATGAATAATTTATACAAATCGTATCCGTTGTTGTTCTCTACCTCAATATTTGGACCATTGATGAAGGTGCTCATAGAGAAATAGTCAACTAAAACTCATGCTTAGCGGCAGTAAATTCTGGCTGTAGTTCGTTCTGATTGTGTACGAGTATTTCTTTGTGTGTGAGAGGATTATACCGTATTTGCATATTTTAATTATTTAGATTGTGTTAAGGACACAAGTTTATAATACATATTAGATATAAATACGAAAACACGCGCAAAGATAAAGATGTAATGAATACACAGACAATATGCACATAAACAGTAACTTTAGCTTTTTCCGCCGGAAGCTACATAAACCATCACCGATGATGAGTTTGCCTTTTTTTCATTCGTAATACGTTTTGCTTACTGTTTTTGTTATCTTCCTCTATTTGAAATTGTAATAGAGAAGTTTGTAAAGAGGTTTTTCTTTTTTGTTATTGTTGTTGTTGGGTTTTGTTAGTGTTGCTTTGTCAATTTTAGGTTTTGATATCGAGAGAACTTAATTAAAAGCAGGTGTTTTTACTTTCACTGCCATTATTTTGTTTTATGGCTCTTCTCCTCATGCTGTGGATTATTACTCGCATATTGATGAATGACTGTAGAATGGAAATTGCACAAGCTGCTGATGAATCCTTTTTTTTATTATTTGCTGATGAGAGTGTGTGTCGGAGCATACAGACGGTAACTTTGCAGTGCTGTAAAATATCCTAAGGAATGATTTTAATATCTTACCTTTAGTATTAACATGTTTTGAGCTTTGATTTATTATTATTGAAAAGCAAGTAATCAGTGTTAAAAATTAAAGCAACTTCCAAAAAATCAAGGAAATAAAACAGAAATGAACTAAGTTCACTCAACTTCGTGAAGGAAGCAGCAAACAAATTTAAGAATTTCATTATTGGGTAGAAGTTTTTTAATTACTTCCAATGTAATAAGTTGTACTTATTTATCTCATTATTTTGTTACAAACAAAAATTGCTAGTGTTAAATGAATAAAATAAGTTTTTATTTATATTATTATGTGAGAGTAGTTTTTTTGTTCCAGTTTTTTTGTAAGTAATAAAATAAGGTAACAACACATATTGTTTATAAACTTATGTCTGCACATCAAAACAAATTTTAAGACCTTCAATTAGCGAAGCTAGAAGAGCATTTGTCATTAATTCTTTGTATAAAAATATGAAGGAATATGTTAGCTGTGTAAAAAATCTGAATCTTGGATTTTAATGCCCGTCACCAATAATGTTAAGGCTATACACACATAGGCTTGTCATTTCGTGTGTAATTTTCACAATATTTATACGCAACAGCATACAATATACCTGTGGAAAAAAGGAAAAAGTGCTTAAGTCGAGTTAACCTGATTTTGAGTTGATGTTACTTCCGTAATCTGTGTATTCAAAAGTACCCCTGTTCAAAATCTCAATTAAGTTGTATGACTTTTCAGGAAGTTATAGCACTAAGACTTGCGACTTATCTTTTTTTAGACTTCTAATCTTATTTGGAATAATAGCTTAACTTACGTTATACTTTGGTATATTTCAGCTTGAATGTACTATTTACAATGTGTATAATGATGTTTGTTTAAGAAAATAAAGGTTAACAGAGAATTTCCCAATTTAACTGAAAAAGAAATAAATTTCTGAAAACCGACTGGAACGCTTAAAAGTACTTTTTTCTTATTGCCACAGATATATGTATGTGCCCATAATTTTGAAAGTAGTATAAGTCATATACATATGTATATATTGTTTTGAGAGACTTAGTAGTTTACATTTGAATATTGCAAAACATATTTTCACATTACAGTCCTTAAGCAGCTGTCGGCTGAAGAACAGCTCTCGCGTCACTGTAATTATTTCTTAAGTGCGGTTAGGTTTGTGAGTGCTGTTTGGCCTTCGAGAGTTTTTTGTACCGCTCGCACTAGTTGACTTATCTTCCACGGAGATAACCATATATTCTTGCGGTTCTTTTGTGGAATTTCTTTAACAACCAATGTGAAGGCATAGGTCGTGTACAGTCAGTCACAAAACTTTTTTAAAATACTGTTAATAACATCTTGGGCATGTGGTCTAGTTACTCCGACTATATTTGTGCAACCATATTATGCAAATTTACTTTGTATAATATGTATCAATATAATAAAAATAAAATACTTTCATATTATGCATAATTTTAATTTAAAGTTGTTACTAGTTTCAATTAATATATTTATCAAGCATGTTCTGAAAATCAAATTTTTCCAATCACATGTGATTTTAAAAGTAATAATGGATGGTCATGCAGATATTTTTCATTCTTTATTTTTAATTTTTCTTTTGTATAGAATATAAATATAAATATAACAAATATAATTTCTGAAAGAAATTTATCGTATATGATTTATCAACGTCTGCAGGACCATTATTACTTTTAAAATCACACGTGATTTGAAAAATTTGATTTTCAATACACACCTATATTAAATATTTATTGAAGTTTTTTTTTTATTCAAATCAAAAAGCATATGACAAAAGGTTCAATCAGACGTGCCATACCATAATGCCATGTCATAATGCTATAGAATGCTATAGCCATAACCATTGCCATAACAATAAATATATTTGCTTCATGTATTAGTGCTGCCATAGCCATAAACAGCTGTTTCTGTTCTCATTTATTTATTTATTTCAGAAGTGCAACAACAAACATGTCTAACCAACAAACAACTGTTTATTCAATTCAAGTGGCTTCTATTTTATTTATTCATTAAACTAATTTTACATTTTCGAAAGAAATAGATTGGTATGGTAAAACGCTTCCATACCAATCTATTTGTCCTTGGTATATAAAAGTAAATATCTGAATTGATTTTTCTTTCTTTATTAATTAAGTTTTTTTATATTTTAGAAATTTATTTATTCAGGATTTTCTTATACTCCTCCAATTTTTATAAAACATATTATTTAACCATACAATCATAAGCTTTTGTTGCTGCTATGTAAAAAATGGACTTGTATTAGTTTTACGAAGCATTTTATATGTTACTTATTATGCTCTAAACGCAAGTAAAGAACTCAAAGCAGAGCCATATCGGTCCTCCTTCTATGCTTCCAATCAATGGTCAGACATTGACAACACGTAACTGAGTATTTATTTGGTTTCAAAAAATGAAAATAAATCTTCGCATATATTTCATACAGTTGCAGGAATGCAACTGTTACTTTCTGCTGAGCAAAACTGAAAGGCGTTATACAAATATGCGTAAGTGTAATTATTTTAGATTGTTTGCAGTGATTTAAATTTTTTTAGCCTTGCGGATACTCGTATAACATTGAAGAAATAGAATAAATTTGTTGTATTAATAATTTTTTCCTTGTTACTTAAGTTAAATAATAAAAATATATCAATCAACCATTTAATCGCTTAACCCAAACTAGTTTTCAATATGAAAAATAAAAATATTTTTAAATTCACAAAAGTGAATAATAAAATCAAATCAAATGCACATCCAACCATGAATTTAATTTTCGTAATTGCTCTCTTAAAAAACAAAACAACAACAAAAGTAAATATTGCATAAATACACAAACAGCATCTGTATGCCTGACATACAACATTTTTTGTTTATTTATTTAGTAGAACGAGTATTTGTTTATATTTTTAATAAAATATTCAATGCAAATAAAAACTTTACTGTCATTTAATAATAAAAATTGCATCCCATACCAAAATTTCCAATCAAGTCACACACGTATAAGCTCAGCCATTCCTCCTCACTATCCCTTCCCTCCATAGATTTAAGTAAATGTGCAAATAAAACTCAAAAAGGATCTGAAAAATGCCAATGTTCTGGCTATTTACGCAGGTCATAATAAAAGTTGTACAAGCTTGTTTTGTTTTTTTGTTTTTATTTTTGTTGGGCTTGTAGTTGCATCCGGTTGCAATGGTAATGGTCCACTGATAAGGACGTACAGAGGAAATACGAATATAAATTTTATTTTATCTGATGATTTGTACATTTGTATGCAAGTTTGTGACTTCGTCTGTTTGTTTTGTTTTCAGTTTTATTTGTTTGAATTTTCCTCTGTCAGTGTATGAGTTTGGATAGCAATAACAATGGTATTGATATGGATTTTAAATGCATGAGTATTTAAATATACTTTAGCGTGTATACCCATTCTGAGTACAAAATAATAAAATGAGTTGGGAAAAAGTTTTAGAAAAATAGGAAACGGAAATGGTAAGTAATAAAATATCAAATACGTAAATGTGTAAACTCAAAAATGTGTGAATAGTTTTTAATATATCTGTTGCTAATGTTTAAATAAGCTAAATAATTCAATGGACTATATCATTAATTTTTCATGCAAAAAATTAAATGGACTATACATCTTTCATTTTTAATGCAAAAAATTCAATTGTCCAATTGTCATGCAAAAAATTAAATGACCTATACATCATTAATTTTTCATGCAAAAAATTCAAAGGACTATACATCGTCCAATTTTCATGAAAGAAATCCAATGGACTATACATCGTCTATTTTTCATGCAAAAAATTCAATGTACTATACATCGTCCATTTTTCACGCAAATAATTCAATGGACTACACATCGTCCATTTTTCATGCAAAAAATTAAAAGGACTATACATTGTCCATTTTCACGCAAAGAATTCAAGGAACAATACATCATTAATTTTTAATAAAAAAAATTATTTCATGCAAAAAATTCAATAGACTATACATCATTAATTTTTAATAAAAAAATTATTTCATAGAAAAAATTCAATGGACTATTATACATCGTCCATTTTACGTGCAAAAAATTCAATGGACTATACATCGTCCATTTTTCACGCAAATAATTCAATGGACTACACATCGTCCATTTTTAATGCGAAAAATTATATGGACTATACATTATAAATGTTTCACGCAAAGAATTCAAGGAACTATAAATCGTTCATTTTTCATGCAAAAAATTCAATGGACTATACATCGTCCATATCTCATGGAAAAAATTCATTGGATTGTACATTGTTCGTTTTTCATGCAAAAAATTAAATGGACTATACATCGTCTGTTTTCAAGCAAAACATTCAATGGACTATACATCGTCCATATTTCATGGAAAAAATTAAATGGTCTATACATCGTTCATTTTTCACGCAAAGAATTCAATGAACTATACATTATCAATTTTTATTAAAAAAAAATATTTCATGCAAAAAATTAAATGGACTATACATCATTAATTTTTAATAAAAAAAAATTATTTCATGGAAAAAAATTCAATGGACTATACATCGTCCATTTTTCATGCAAAAAATTCAATAGACTATACATCATTAATTCCATTTTTCATGCAAAAAATTCAATGGACTATACATCGTCCATATTTCATGGCAAAAATTAAATGGTCTATACATCGTCCATTTTTCACGCAAAGAATTCAATGGACTATACATCATTAATTTTTATTAAAAAAAATTATTTCATGCAAAAAACTAAATGGACTATACATTGTCCAACTTTATTGCAAATAATTCAACGGACTATCCATTTTTCACGCAAAGAATTCAAGGGACTATACATCGTCCATTTTTCACGCAAAGAATTCAATGGACTATACATTCTCCATTTTTCATGCAAAAAATTCAACGGACTATACATTGTCCATTTTTTATGCAAAAAATTCAATAGACTATACATCATTAATTTTTCATAAAAAAAATTATTTCATGCAAAAAATTCAATGGACTACACATAGTCCATTTTTTATGCAAAAAATTCAATAGACTATACGTTGTCCATTTTTCACGAAAATAATTCAATGGACTATACATTGTCCATTTTTCATGCAAAAAGTTTAACGGACTATACATTGTCCAATTTTCATGCAAGAAATTCAATTCAATTTGTCACGCAAAGAATCGTCCATTTTTCATTCAAAAATTTAAATGCACTATACATCATTTTATTTTAGTAAAAAAAATTATTTCATGCAAAAAATTCAATGGACTATACATTGTCCCTTTTTAAAGCAAAAAATTCAAGAGACTATACATCTTCCGTTTTTCATGGAAAAAATTCAATGGACTATTTGTCGTCCATATTTCATGCAAATAATTCAATGGACTATAAATTATCCATTTTTCATGCAAAAAATTCAACGGACTATACTTCGTCCAATTTTCATGCAAGAAATTCAATGGACTATACATAATAAATTTTTAGTAAAAAAAAATTATTTTATGCAAAAAAATTCAATGGACTATATCTCATTAATTTTTCATAAAAAAAATTATTTTACGAAAAAAATTCAACGGACTATACATCGTCCATTTTTCACGCAAAGAATTCAATGCACTATACATCGTCCATTTTTCATGAAAAATATTCAATGGACTACACATAGTCCATTTTTTATACAAAAAATTCAATGGACTATTCATCATTAATTTTTCATAAAAAAATTATTTCACGAAAAAATTCAATGGACTATTCATCGTCCATTTTGCATGCAAAAAATTCAATAGACTATAATTAATTTTTCATAAAAAAAAGTATATCATGCAAAAAATTCAATGGAATATATACATCGTCCATTTTTCACGAAAAAATTCAAGGGACTATACATCGTCCATTTTTCATACAAAAAATTAAATGGACTATACATTGTCCATTTTTCATGCAAAAAATGCAACGGACTATACATGTTCCATGTTTCATGCAAAAAATTCAGTGGACTATACATCAATAATTTTTAGTAAAAAAAATTATTTCATGAAAAAAATTCAATGGACTATACATCGTCCATTTTTCACGCAAACAATTCAATGGACTATACATCGTCCATTTTTCATGCAAAAAATAAAATGGACTATACATTGTCCATTTTTCATGCAAAAAATTAAATGGACTATAAATCATTAATTTTTCATAAAAAAAATTATTTTATGCAAAAAATTTAATGGACTATACATCGTCCATTTTTTATGCAAAAAATTCAGTGGACTATACATCATTAATTTTTCATGCAAAAAATTCAACGGACTATAAATTATTTCACGAAAAAAATTCAATGGACTATACATCGTCCATTTTGCATGCAAAAAATTCAATAGACTATAATTAATTTTTCATAAAAAAATTATTTCCTGCAAAAAATAAAATGGACTATACATTGTCCATTTTTCAGGCAAAGAATTCAATTGACTATACGTTGTCCATTTTTCATGAAAAAAATAAAATGGACTATACATCGTCCATTTTCCATGCAAAAAATAAAATGGACTATACATTGTCCATTTTTCATGCAAAAAATTAAATGGACTATACATTGTCCATTTTTCATGCAAAAAATTAAATGGACTATAAATCATTAATTTTTCATAAAAAAAATTATTTTATGCAAAAAATTTGATGGACTATAAATGTTCCATGTTTCATGCAAAAAATTCAGTGGACTATACATCATTAATTTTTAGTAAAAAAAATTATTTCATGAAAAAAATTCAATGGACTATACATCGTCCATTTTTCACGCAAACAATTCAATAGACTATACATCGTCCATTTTTCATGAAAAAAATAAAATGGACTATACATCGTCCATTTTCCATGCAAAAAATAAAATGGACTATACATTGTCCATTTTTCATGCAAAAAATTCAACGGACTATACATGTTCCATGTTTCATACAAAAAATTCAGTAGACTATACATCAATAATTTTTAGTAAAAAAAATTATTTTATGAAAAAAATTCAATGGACTATACATCGTTAAATTTTCAAGCAAAAAATTCAATGGACTATACATCGTCTATTTTTCACGCAAACAATTCAATGGACTATACATCGTCCATTTTTCATGCAAAAAATAAAATGGACTATACATTGTCCATTTTTCATGCAAAAAATTAAATGGACTATAAATCATTAATTTTTCATAAAAAAAATTATTTTATGCAAAAAATTTAATGGACTATAAATGTTCCATGTTTCATGCAAAAAATTCAGTGGACTATACATCATTAATTTTTAGTAAAAAAAATTATTTCATGAAAAAAATTCAATGGACTATACATCGTTAAATTTTCAAGCAAAAAATTCAATGGACTATACATCGTCCATTTTTCATGCAAAAATTTCAAGGGACTATAATTAATTTTTCATAAAAAAAATTATTTCCTGCAAAAAATTCAATGGACTATACATCGTCCATTTTTCATGCAAAAAATTAAATGGATTAATTTAATTTTTCATAAAAAAAATTATTTTATGCAAAAAATTTAATGAACTATACATCGTCCATTTTTCATGCAAAAAATTTAAGGGACTCTGCAACGTCCATTTTTTATACCAAAAATTAAATGGACTATAGATCGTCCATTTTTCAGGCAAAAAATTCAATGGACTTTCCATTTGTCACGCAAATAATTCAAGGGACTATACATCGTCCATTTTTCATGCAATAAATTTAATGGACTATCCATTTATCACACAAAGAATTCAAGGGACTATACATCGTCCATTTTTTATGCAAAAAATTCAATGGACTGTACATAATCAATTTTTAGTAAAAATAATTATTTCATGCAAAAAATTCAATGGACTATACATCGTCCATTTTTCATGCAATAAATTTAATGGACTTTCCATTTGTCACACAAAGAATTCAAGGGACTATACATCGTCCATTTTTCATGCAAAAAATTCAATGGACTATACATTGTCCATTTTTCATGCAAAAAATTCATTGGTCTATACATCATTAATTTTTAGTAAAAAAAATTATTTCACGCAAAAAATTCAATGAAAAATACATCGTGCAAAAAATTAAATGGACTATACATCGTCCATATTTAATGCAAAAAATTCATTGGATTATATATTGTTAATTTTTCATGAAAAAAATTCAATGGACTACACATACATAGTCCATTTTTGATGCAAAAAATTCAATGGTCTATACCTCATTAATTTTTCATAAAAAAAATTATTTCACCAAAAAAAATTAATGGACTATACATCGTCCATTTTTCACGCAAAGAATTCAATGGACTATACATCGTCCATTTTTCATGCAAAAAATTAAATGGACTACACATCGTCCATATTTAATGCAAAAAATTCATTGGAGTATACATTGTTAATTTTTCATGCTAAAAAACTATACATAATTAATTTTTCATAAGAAAATTATTTCACGAAAAAAATTTAATGGACTTATACATCGTCCATTTTGCATGCAAAAAATTCAATAGACTATAATTAATTTTTCATAAAAAAAATTATTTCCTGCAAAAAATTCAATGGACTATATATACATCGTTAAATTTTCAAGCAAAAAATTTAATGGACTATACATCGTCCATTTTTCACGCAAAGAATTCAATTGACTATATGTTGTCCATTTTTCATGCAAAAAATAAAATGGACTATACATTGTCCATTTTTCATGCAAAAAATTCAGTGGACTATACATTAATAATTTTTAGTAAAAAAAATTATTTCATGAAAAAAATTCAATGGACTATACATCGTTAAATTTTCAAGCAAAAAATTCAACGGACTATACATGTTCCATGTTTAATGAAAAAATTTCAATGGACTATATATCATTAATTTTTAATAAAAAAAATTATTTCATGAAAAAAATTCAATGGACTATACATCGTCCATTTTTCACGCAAAAAATTCAATGGACTATACATCGTTAATTTTTCATGAACAAAATTCAATAAACTATAAATCATTAATTTTTAATAAAAAAAGTTATTTCATGAAAAAAATTCAATATACATCATTAATTTTTCATAAAAAAAAATTATTTCATACAAAAAATTTAATGGACTATACATCGTCCATTTTTCATGCAAAAAATTCACGGGACTATAAATCATTAATTTTTAATAAAAAAAGTTATTTCATGAAAAAAAATTCAATGGACTATACATCATTAATTTTTCATAAAAAAAATTATTTCATACAAAAAATTTAATGGACTATACGTCGTCCATTTTTCATGCAAATAATTCAATGGACTATACATCGGCCATTTTTCATGGAAAAAATTAAATGGACTATACAGTGTCCATTTTTACGCAAAGAATTCAAAAAACTATACATCGTCCATTTTTCATGCAAAAAATTCAATGGACTATACATCATTAATTTTTAATAAACAAAATAATTTCATGCAAAAAATTCAATGGATTATTCATCGTCAATTTTTTATGCAAAATATTCAATGGACTATACGTCATTAATTTTTAGTAAAAAAAATATTTCATCAAGAAAATTCAGTGGACTATACATCGTTAAATTTTCAAGCAAAAAATTCAATGGACTATTCAACGTCCATTTTTCATGCAAAAAATTAAATGGACTATACATTGTTTATTTTTCATGCAAAAAATTCAACGGCCTATAAATGTTCCATGTTTCATGCAAAAAATTCAGTGGACTATACATGTTCCATGTTTAATGAAAAAATTTCAATGGACTATATATCAATAATTTTTAGTAAAAAAAATTATTTCATGAAAAAAATTCAATGGACTATTATCGTTAAATTTTCATGCAAAAAATTCAATGGACTATACATCGGCCATTTTTCATGCAAAAAATTAAATTGACTATACATTGTCCATTTTTACGCAAAGAATTCAAAAAACTATACATCGTCCATTTTTCATGCAAAAAATTCAATGGACTATACATCATTAATTTTTAATAAACAAAATTATTTCATGCAAAAAATTCAATGGATTATTCATCGTCCATTTTTCATGCAAACAATTCAATGGACTATACATGGTCGATTTTTCATGCAAAAAATTCAGTGGACTATACATCATTAATTTTTAGTAAAAAAAATTATTTCATGAAAAAAATTCAATGGACTATTATACATCGTCCATTTTTCATGCAAAAAATTCAAGGGACTATGCATTATCCATTTTTCACGCAAAAAATTCAATGGACTATACATCGTCCATTTTTCATGCAAACAATTCAATGGACTATACATGGTCCATTTTTCATGCAAAAAATTCAGTGGACTATACATCATTATTTTTTAGTAAAAAAAATTATTTCATGAAAAAAATTCAATGGACTATACATCGTCCATTTTTCATGCAAAAAATTCAAGGGACTATACATTATCCATTTTTCTGGCAAAAAATTCAAGGGACTATACATCGTCCATTTTTCATACAAAAAATTAAATGGACTATTCATTGTCCATTTTTCATGCAAAAAATTCAGTGGACTATACATCATTAATTTTTAATAAACAAAATTATTTCATGCAAAAAATTCAATGGACTATACATCGTCCATTTTTACGCAAAGAATTCAATGGACTATACATCGTCCATTTTTCACGCAAACAATTCAATGGACTATACATCATTAATTTTTAGTAAACAAAATTATTTCATGCAAAAAATTCAATGGACTATTCATTGTCCATTTTTCATGCAAAAAATTCAGTGGACTATACATCATTAATTTTTAATAAACAAAATTATTTCATGCAAAAAATTCAATGGACTATACATCGTCCTTTTTTACGCAAAGAATTCAATGGACTATACATCGTCCATTTTTCACGCAAACAATTCAATGGACTATACATCATTAATTTTTAGTAAACAAAATTATTTCATGCAAAAAATTCAATGGACTATTCATTGTCCATTTTTCATGCAAAAAATTCAGTATACTATACATCATTAATTTTTAATAAACAAAATTATTTCATGCAAAAAATTCAATGGACTATACATCGTCCATTTTTACGCAAAGAATTCAATGGACTATACATCGTCCATTTTTCACGCAAACAATTCAATGGACTATACATCATTAATTTTTAGTAAAAAAAATTATTTCATGCAAAAAATTCAATGGACTATACAGCGTCCATTTTTAATGCAAAAAATTAAATGGACTATACATCGCCCATTTTTCATGCAAACAATTCAATGGACTATACATGGTCCATTTTTCATGCAAAAAATTCAGTGGACTATACATCATTATTTTTTAGTAAAAAAAATTATTTCATGAAAAAAATTCAATGGACTATTATACATCGTCCATTTTTCATACAAAAAATTAAATGGACTATTCATTGTCTATTTTTCATGCAAAAAATTCAGTGGACTATACATCATTAATTTTTAATAAACAAAATTATTTCATTCAAAAAATTCAAGGGACTATACATCGTCCATTTTTCATACAAAAAATTAAATGGACTATACATTGTCCATTTTTCATGCAAAAAATTCAACGGACTATAAATGTTCCATGTTTCATGCAAAAAATTCAGTGGACTATACATCATTATTTTTTAGTAAAAAAAATTATTTCATGAAAAAAATTCAATGGACACATCATCCATTTTTCATGCAAAAAATTCAAGGGACTACACATTATCCATTTTTCACGGAAAAAATTCAATGGACTATACATCGTCCATTTTTCACGAAAAAATTCAAGGGACTATACATCGTCCATTTTTCATACAAAAAATTAAATGGATTATTTATTGTCCATTTTTCATGCAAAAAATTCAACGGACTATACATGTTCCATTTTTCATGCAAAAAATTCAATGGATTATTCATCGTCCATTTTTCATGCAAAAAATTAAATGGACTATAGATCATTAATTTTTCATAAAAAAAATTATTTTATGGAAAAAATTTAATGGACTATACATCGTCCATTTTTCATGCAAACAATTCAATGGACTATACATGGTCCTTTTTTCATGGAAAAAATTCAGTGGACTATACATCATTATTTTTTAGTAAAAAAAATTATTTCATGAAAAAAATTCAATGGACTATTATACATCGTCCATTTTTCATGCAAAAAATTCAAGGGACTATACATTATCCATTTTTCACGCAAAAAATTCAATTTACTATACATCGTCCATTTTTCATGCAAACAATTCAATGGACTATACATGGTCCATATTTCATGCAAAAAATTCAGTGGACTATACATCATTATTTTTTAGTAAAAAAAATTATTTCATGAAAAAAATTCAATGGACTATTATACATCGTCCATTTTTCATGCAAAAAATTCAAGGGACTACACATTATCCATTTTTCACGCAAAAAATTCAATGGATATACATCGTCCATTTTTCACGAAAAAATTCAAGGGACTATTCATCGTCCATTTTTCATGCAAACAATTCAATGGACTATAAATCATTAATTTTTATTAAAAAAAAGTTATTTCATGAAAAAAATTCAATGGACTATACATCGTCCATTTTTCATGCAAAAAATTCAAGGGACTATACATTATCCATTTTTCTGGCAAAAAATTCAAGGGACTATGCATCGTCCATTTTTCATACAAAAAATTCAATGGACTATACATCGTCCATTTTTCATGCAAAAAATTCAATGGACTATACATCGTCCATTTTTACGCAAAGAATTCAATGGACTATACATCGTCCATTTTTCATGCAAACAATTCAATGGACTATAAATCATTAATTTTTATTAAAAAAAGTTATTTCATGAAAAAAATTCAATGGATTATACATCGTCCATTTTTCACGAAAAAATTCAAGGGACTATACATCGTCCATTTTTCATACAAAAAATTAAATGGATTATTTATTGTCCATTTTTCATGCAAAAAATTCAACGGACTATACATGTTCCATTTTTCATGCAAAAAATTCAATGGATTATTCATCGTCCATTTTTCATGCAAAAAATTAAATGGACTATAGATCATTAATTTTTCATAAAAAAAATTATTTTATGCAAAAAATTTAATGGACTATACATCGTCCATTTTTCATGCAAACAATTCAATGGACTATACATGGTCCTTTTTTCATGGAAAAAATTCAGTGGACTATACATCATTATTTTTTAGTAAAAAAAATTATTTCATGAAAAAAATTCAATGGACTATTATACATCGTCCATTTTTCATGCAAAAAATTCAAGGGACTATACATTATCCATTTTTCACGCAAAAAATTCAATTTACTATACATCGTCCATTTTTCATGCAAACAATTCAATGGACTATACATGGTCCATTTTTATGCAAAAAATTCAGTGGACTATACATCATTATTTTTTAGTAAAAAAAATTATTTCATGAAAAAAATTCAATGGACTATACATCGTCCATTTTTCATGCAAAAAATTCAAGGGACTATACATTATCCATTTTTCTGGCAAAAAATTCAAGGGACTATGCATCGTCCATTTTTCATACAAAAAATTAAATGGACTATTCATTGTCCATTTTTATGCAAAAAATTCAGTGGACTATACATCATTAATTTTTAATAAAAAAAATTATTTCATGAAAAAAATTCAATGGAATATACATCATTAATTTTTAATAAACAAAATTATTTCATGCAAAAAATTCAATGGATTATTCATCGTCCATTTTTTATGCAAAATATTCAATGGACTATACGTCATGAATTTTTAGTAAAAATAAATATTTCATCAAAAAAATTCAGTGGACTATACATCGTTAAATTTTCAAGCAAAAAATTCAATGGACTATTCATCGTCCATTTTTCATGCAAACAATTTAATGGACTATTTATAAAAAAAATTATTTCATGCAAAAAATTTAATGGACTATACATCGTCCATTTTTCATGCAAAAAATTCAATGGACTATACATCGTCCATTTTTACGCAAAGAATTAAATGGACTATACATCGTCCATTTTTCATGCAAACAATTCAATGGACTATAAATCATTAATTTTTAATAAAAAAAGTTATTTCATGAAAAAAATTCAATGGACTATACATCGTCCATTTTTCACGAAAAAATTCAAGGGACTATACATCGTCCATTTTTCATACAAAAAATTAAATGGACTATTTATTGTCCATTTTTCATGCAAAAAATTCAACGGACTATACATCATTAATTTTTAGTAAAAAAATTATTTCATGCGAAAAATTCAATGGACTATACATCGTCCATTTTTCATGCAAAAAATTCAAGGGACTATATATTATCCATTTTTCACGCAAAAAATTCAATGGACTATACATCGTCCATTTTTCATGCAAACAATTCAATGGACTATACATGGTCTATTTTTCATGCAAAAAATTCAGTGGACTATACATCATTAATTTTTAGTAAAAAAAATTATTTCATGAAAAAAATTCAATGGACTATACATCATTAATTTTTAATAAACAAAATTATTTCATGCAAAAAATTCAATGGATTATTCATCGTCCATTTTTTATGCAAAATATTCAATGGACTATACGTCATTAATTTTTAGTAAAAAAAAATATTTCATCAAAAAAATTCAGTGGACTATACATCGTTAAATTTTCAAGCAAAAAATTCAATGGACTATTCATCGTCCATTTTTCATGCAAACAATTTAATGGACTATTTATAAAAAAAATTATTTCATGGAAAAAATTTAATGGACTATACATCGTCCATTTTTCATGCAAAAAATTCAATGGACTATACATCGTCCATTTTTACGCAAAGAATTCAATGCACTATACATCGTCCATTTTTCATGCAAACAATTCAATGGACTATAAATCATTAATTTTTAATAAAAAAAGTTATTTCATGAAAAAAATTCAATGGACTATACATCGTCCATTTTTCACGAAAAAATTCAAGAGACTATACATCGTTAAATTTTCAAGCAAAAAATTCAATGGACTATACATCGTCCATTTTTCACGAAAAAATTCAAGGGACTATACATCGTCCATTTTTCATACAAAAAATTAAATGGATTATTTATTGTCCATTTTTCATGCAAAAAATTCAACGGACTATACATGTTCCATTTTTCATGCAAAAAATTCAATGGATTATTCATCGTACATTTTTTATGCAAAATATTCAATGGACTATACGTCATTATTTTTTAGTAAAAAAAATTATTTCATGAAAAAAATTCAATGGACTATACATCGTCCATTTTTCATGCAAAAAATTCAAGGGACTATACATTATCCATTTTTCACGCAAAAAATTCAATGGACTATACATCGTCCATTTTTCATGCAAACAATTCAATGGACTATACATGGTCCATTTT
The DNA here is from genome assembly GCA_936439885.1 of Nowickia ferox. Classification (NCBI taxonomy): domain Eukaryota; kingdom Metazoa; phylum Arthropoda; class Insecta; order Diptera; family Tachinidae; genus Nowickia; species Nowickia ferox. The sequence continues at coordinate 85,446,184 of OW387027.1, read as the reverse complement.
TCATGGAAAAAATTCAGTGGACTATAATCATTATTTTTTAGTAAAAAAAATTATTTCATGAAAAAAATTCAATGGACTATACATCATCCATTTTTCACGCAAAAAATTCAAGGGACTATGCATCGTCCATTTTTCATACAAAAAATTAAATGGACTATACATCGTCCATTTTTACGCAAAGAATTCAATGGACTATACATCGTCCATTTTTCATGCAAAAAATTCAGTGGACTATACATCATTAATTTTTAGTAAAAAAAATTATTTCATGAAAAAAATTCAATGGACTATAATGGTTAAATTTTCAAGCAAAAAATTCAATGGACTATACATCGTCCATTTTTCACGCAAACAATTTAATGGACTATACATCATTAATTTTTAGTAAAAAAAATTATTTCATGCAAAAAATTCAATGGACTATACATCGTCCATTTTTCATGCAAAAAATTCAATGGACTATACATCGTCCATTTTTACGCAAAGAATTCAATGGACTATACATCGTCCATTTTTCATGCCAACACATCAATGGACTAAAAATCATTAATTTTTATTAAAAAAAGTTATTTCATGAAAAAAATTCAATGGACTATACATCGTCCATTTTTCACGAAAAAATTCAAGGGACTATACATCGTTCATTTTTTATACAAAAAATTAAATGGATTATTTATTGTCCATTTTTCATGCAAAAAATTCAACGGACTATACATGTTCCATTTTTCATGCAAAAAATTCAATGGATTATTCATCGTCCATTTTTCATGCAAAAAATTAAATGGACTATAGATCATTAATTTTTCATAAAAAAAATTATTTTATGCAAAAAATTTAATGGACTATACATCGTCCATTTTTCATGCAAACAATTCAATGGACTATACATGGTCCATTTTTCATGCAAAAAATTCAGTGGACTATACATCACTATTTTTTAGTAAAAAAAATTATTTCATGAAAAAAATTCAATGGACTATTATACATCGTCCATTTTTCATGGAAAAAATTCAAGGGACTATACATTATCCATTTTTCACGCAAAAAATTCAATGGACTATACATCGTCCATTTTTCATGCAAACAATTCAATGGACTATACATGGTCCATTTTTATGCAAAAAATTCAGTGGACTATACATCATTATTTTTTAGTAAAAAAAATTATTTCATGAAAAAAATTCAATGGACTATACATCGTCCATTTTTCATGCAAAAAATTCAAGGGACTATACATTATCCATTTTTCTGGCAAAAAATTCAAGGGACTATGCATCGTCCATTTTTCATCCAAAAAATTAAATGGACTATTCATTGTCCATTTTTATGCAAAAAATTCAGTGGACTATACATCATTAATTTTTAGTAAAAAAAATTACTTCATGAAAAAAATTCAATGGAATATACATCATTAATTTTTAATAAACAAAATTATTTCATGCAAAAAATTCAATGGATTATTCATCGTCCATTTTTTATGCAAAATATTCAATGGACTATACGTCATGAATTTTTAGTAAAAAAAAATATTTCATCAAAAAAATTCAGTGGACTATACATTGTTAAATTTTCAAGCAAAAAATTCAATGGACTATTCATCGTCCATTTTTCATGCAAACAATTTAATGGACTATTTATAAAAAAAATTATTTCATGCAAAAAATTTAATGGACTATACATCGTCCATTTTTCATGCAAAAAATTCAATGGACTATACATCGTCCATTTTTACGCAAAGAATTCAATGGACTATACATCGTCCATTTTTCATGCAAACAATTCAATGGACTATAAATCATTAATTTTTAATAAAAAAAGTTATTTCATGAAAAAAATTCCATGGACTATACATCGTCCATTTTTCACGAAAAAATTCAAGGGACTATACATCGTCCATTTTTCATACAAAAAATTAAATGGACTATTTATTGTCCATTTTTCATGCAAAAAATTCAACGGACTATACATCATTAATTTTTAGTAAAAAAAATTATTTCATGCGAAAAATTCAATGGACTATACATCGTCCATTTTTCATGCAAAAAATTCAAGGGACTATATATTATCCATTTTTCACGCAAAAAATTCAATGGACTATACATCGTCCATTTTTTATGCAAACAATTCAGTGGACTATACATCATTATTTTTTAGAAAAAAAAATTATTTCATGAAAAAAATTCAAAATTCGTCCATTTTTCATGCAAAAATTTCAAGGGACTATACATTATCCATTTTTCTGGCAAAAAATTCGGGGGACTATGCATCGTCCATTTTTCATACAAAAAATTAAATGGACTATTCATTGTCCATTTTTCATGCAAAAAATTCAGTGGACTATACATCATTAATTTTTAATAAAAAAAGTTATTTCATGAAAAAAATTCAATGGACTATACATCATTAATTTTTAATAAACAAAATTATTTCATGCAAAAAATTCAATGGATTATTCATCGTCCATTTTTTATGCAAAATAATTAATGGACTATACGTCATTAATTTTTAGTAAAAAAAAATATTTCATCAAAAAAATTCAGTGGACTATAAACATCGTTAAATTTTCAAGCAAAAAATTCAATGGACTATTCATCGTCCATTTTTCATGCAAACAATTTAATGGACTATTTATAAAAAAAATTATTTCATGCAAAAAATTTAATGGGCTATACATCGTCCATTTTTCATGCAAAAAATTCAATGGACTATACATCATCCATTTTTACGCAAAGAATTTAATGCACTATACATCGTCCATTTTTCATGCAAACAATTCAATGGACTATAAATCATTAATTTTTAATAAAAAAAGTTATTTCATCAAAAAAATTCAGTGGACTATACATCGTTAAATTTTCAAGCAAAAAATTCAATGGACTATTCATCGTCCATTTTTCATGCAAACAATTTAATGGACTATTTATAAAAAAAATTATTTCATGCAAAAAATTTAATGGACTATACATCGTCCATTTTTCATGCAAAAAATTCAATGGACTATACATCGTCCATTTTTACGCAAAGAATTCAGTGGACTATACATCGTCCATTTTTCATTCAAACAATTCAATGGACTATACATGGTCCATTTTTCATGCAAAAAATTCAGTGGACTATACATCATTATTTTTTAGTAAAAAAAATTATTTCATGAAAAAAATTCAATGGACTATTATACATCGTCCATTTTTCATGCAAAAAATTCAACGGACTATACATTATCCATTTTTTACGCAAAAAATTCAATGGACTATACATCGTCCATTTTTCATGCAAACAATTCAATGGACTATACATGGTCCATTTTTATGCAAAAAATTCAACGGACTATACATCATTAATTTTTAGTAAAAAAAATTATTTCATGCGAAAAATTCAATGGACTATACATCGTCCATTTTTCATGCAAAAAATTCAAGGGACTATATATTATCCATTTTTCACGCAAAAAATTCAATGGACTATACATCGTCCATTTTTCATGCAAACAATTCAATGGACTATACATGGTCCATTTTTCATGCAAAAAATTCAGTGGACTATACATCATTAATTTTTAGTAAAAAAAATTATTTCATGAAAAAAATTCAATGGACTATACATCATTAATTTTTAATAAACAAAATTATTTCATGCAAAAAATTCAAGGGATTATTCATCGTCCATTTTTTATGCAAAATATTCAATGGACTATACGTCATTAATTTTTAGTAAAAAAAAATATTTCATCAAATAAATTCAGTGTACTATACATCGTTAAATTTTCAAGCAAAAAATTCAATGGACTATTCATCGTCCATTTTTCATGCAAACAATTTAATGGACTATACATCGTCCATTTTTACGCAAAGAATTCAATGCACTATACATCGTCCATTTTTCATGCAAACAATTCAATGGACTATAAATCATTAATTTTTAATAAAAAAAGTTATTTCATGAAAAAAATTCAATGGACTATACATCGTCCATTTTTCACGAAAAAATTCAAGAGACTATACATCGTTAAATTTTCAAGCAAAAAATTCAATTGACTATACATCGTCCATTTTTCACGAAAAAATTCAAGGGACTATATATCGTCCATTTTTCATACAAAAAATTAAATGGACTATTTATTGTCCATTTTTCATGCAAAAAATTCAACGGACTATACATGTTCCATTTTTCATGCAAAAAATTCAATGGATTATTCATCGTCCATTTTTTATGCAAAATATTCAAGGGACTATACATTATCCATTTTTCACGCAAAAAATTCAGTGGACTATACATCGTCCATTTTTCATGCAAACAATTCAATGGACTATACATGGTCCATTTTTCATGGAAAAAATTCAGTGGACTATACATCATTATTTTTTAGTAAAAAAAATTATTGCATGAAAAAAATTCAATGGACTATACATCATCCATTTTTCACGCAAAAAATTCAAGGGACTATGCATCGTCCATTTTTCATACAAAAAATTAAATGGACTATACATCGTCCATTTTTACGCAAAGAATTCAATGGATTATTCATCGTCCATTTTTCATGCAAACAATTTAATGGACTATACATCATTAATTTTTAGTAAAAAAAATTATTTCATGCAAAAAATTCAATGGACTATAATGGTTAAATTTTCAAGCAAAAAATTCAATGGACTATACATCGTCCATTTTTCACGCAAACAATTTAATGGACTATACATCATTAATTTTTAGTAAAAAAAATTATTTCATGCAAAAAATTCAATGGACTATCCATCGTCCATTTTTACGCAAAGAATTCAATGGACTATACATCGTCCATTTTTCACGAAAAAATTCAAGGGACTATACATAGTTCATTTTTCATACAAAAAATTAAATGGATTATTTATTGTCCATTTTTCATGCAAAAAATTCAACGGACTATACATGTCAGATTTTTCATGCAAAAAATTCAATGGATTATTCATCGTCCATTTTTCATGCAAAAAATTAAATGGACTATAGATCATTAATTTTTCATAAAAAAAATTATTTTATGCAAAAAATTTAATGGACTATAAATCGTCCATTTTTCATGCAAACAATTCAATGGACTATACATGGTCCATTTTTCATGCAAAAAATTCAGTGGACTATACATCATTAATTTTTAGTAAAAAAAATTATTTCATGAAAAAAATTCAATGGAATATACATCATTAATTTTTAATAAACAAAATTATTTCATGCAAAAAATTCAATGGATTATTCATCGTCCATTTTTTATGCAAAATATTCAATGGACTATACGTCATGAATTTTTAGTAAAAAAAAATATTTCATCAAAAAAATTCAGTGGACTATACATCGTTAAATTTTCAAGCAAAAAATTCAATGGACTATTCATCGTCCATTTTTCATGCAAACAATTTAATGGACTATTTATAAAAAAAAAATATTTCATGCAAAAAATTTAATGGACTATACATCGTCCATTTTTCATGCAAAAAATTCAATGGACTATACATCGTCCATTTTTACGCAAAGAATTCAATGGACTATACATCGTCCATTTTTCATGCAAACAATTCAATGGACTATAAATCATTAATTTTTAATAAAAAAAGTTATTTCATGAAAAAAATTCCATGGACTATACATCGTCCATTTTTCACGAAAAAATTCAAGGGACTATACATCGTCCATTTTTCATACAAAAAATTAAATGGACTATTTATTGTCCATTTTTCATGCAAAAAATTCAACGGACTATACATCATTAATTTTTAGTAAAAAAAATTATTTCATGCGAAAAATTCAATGGAATATACATCGTCCATTTTTCATGCAAAAAATTCAAGGGACTATATATTATCCATTTTTCACGCAAAAAATTCAATGGACTATACATCGTCCATTTTTCATGCAAACAATTCAATGGACTATACATGGTCCATTTTTCATGCAAAAAATTCAGTGGACTATACATCATTATTTTTTAGTAAAAAAAAATTATTTCATGAAAAAAATTCAATGGACTATACATCGTCCATTTTTCATGCAAAAAATTCAAGGGACTATACATTATCCATTTTTCTGGCAAAAAATTCGGGGGACTATGCATCGTCCATTTTTCATACAAAAAATTAAATGGACTATTCATTGTCCATTTTTCATGCAAAAAATTCAGTGGACTATACATCATTAATTTTTAGTAAAAAAAATTATTTCATAAAAAAAATTCAATTGACTATACATCATTAATTTTTAATAAACAAAATTATTTCATGCAAAAAATTCAATGGATTATTCATCGCCCATTTTTTATGCAAAATAATTAATGGACTATACGTCATTAATTTTTAGTAAAAAAAAAATATTTCATCAAAAAAATTCAGTGGACTATATACATCGTTAAATTTTCAAGCAAAAAATTCAATGGACTATTCATCGTCCATTTTTCATGCAAACAATTTAATGGACTATTTATAAAAAAAATTATTTCATGCAAAAAATTTAATGGACTATACATCGTCCATTTTTCATGCAAAAAATTCAATGGACTATACATCGTCCATTTTTACGCAAAGAATTCAATGGACTATTCATCGTCCATTTTTTATGCAAACAATTCAATGGACTATAAATCATTAATTTTTAATAAAAAAAGTTATTTCATGAAAAAAATTCAAAGGACTGTACATCGTCCATTTTTCACGAAAAAATTCAAGGGACTATACATCGTCCATTTTTCATACAAAAAATTAAATGGACTATTTATTGTCCATTTTTCATGCAAAAAATTCAACGGACTATACATGTTCCATTTTTCATGCAAAAAATTCAATAGATTATTCATCGTCCATTTTTTATGCAAAATATTCAATGGACTATACGTCATTATTTTTTAGTAAAAAAAATTATTTCATGAAAAAAATTCAATGGACTATACATCGTCCATTTTTCATGGAAAAAATTCAATTGACTATATATTATCCATTTTTCACGCAAAAAATTCAATGGACTATACATCGTCCATTTTTCATGCAAACAATTCAATGGACTATACATGGTCCATTTTTCATGCAAAAAATTCAGTGGACTATACATCATTAATTTTTAGTAAAAAAAATTATTTCATGAAAAAAATTCAATGGACTATAATGGTTAAATTTTCAAGCAAAAAATTCAATGGACTATACATCGTCCATTTTTCATGCAAAAAATTCAAGGGACTATACATTATCCACTTTTCTGGCAAAAAATTCAAGGGACTATGCATCGTCCATTTTTCATGCAAAAAATAAAATGGACTATACATTGTCCATTTTTCATGGAAAAAATTAAATGGACTATAGATCATTAATTTTTCATAAAAAAAATTATTTTATGCAAAAAATTTAATGGACTATACATCGTCCATTTTTCATGCAAACAATTCAATGGACTATACATGGTCCATTTTTCATGCAAAAAATTCAGTGGGCTATACATCATTATTTTTTAGTAAAAAAAATTATTTCATGAAAAAAATTCAATGGACTATTATACATCGTCCATTTTTCATGCAAAAAATTCAAGGAACTATACATTATCCTTTTTTCACGCAAAAAATTCAATGGACTATACATCGTCCATTTTTCATGCAAACAATTCAATGGACTATACATTGTCCATTTTTCATGGAAAAAATTAAATGGACTATAGATCATTAATTTTTCATAAAAAAAATTATTTTATGCAAAAAATTTAATAGACTATACATCGTCCATTTTTCATGCAAACAATTCAATGGACTATACATGGTCCATTTTTCATGCAAAAAATTCAGTGGGCTATACATCATTATTTTTTAGTAAAAAAAATTATTTCATGAAAAAAATTCAATGGACTATTATACATCGTCCATTTTTCATGCAAAAAATTCAAGGAACTATACATTATCCTTTTTTCACGCAAAAAATTCAATGGACTATACATCGTCCATTTTTCATGCAAACAATTCAATGGACTATATATACATGGTCCATTTTTCATGCAAAAAATTCAGTGGACTATACATCATTATTTTTTAGTAAAAAAAATTATTTCATGAAAAAAATTCAATGGACTATACATCGTCCATTTTTCATGCAAAAAATTCAAGGGATTATACATTATCCATTTTTCTGGCAAAAAATTCAAGGGACTATTCATCGTCCATTTTTCATAAAAAAAATTAAATGGACTATTCATTGTCCATTTTTCATGCAAAAAATTCAGTGGACTATACATCATTAATTTTTAGTAAAAAAAATTATTTCATGAAAAAAATTCAATGGACTATACATCATTAATTTTTAATAAACAAAATTATTTCATGCAAAAAATTCAATGGATTATTCATCGTCCATTTTTTATGCAAAATATTCAATGGACTATACATCATTAATTTTTAGTAAAAAAAAATATTTCATCAAAAAAATTCAGTGGACTATACATCGTTAAATTTTCAAGCAAAAAATTTAATGGACTATTTATAAAAAAAATTATTTCATGCAAAAAATTTAATGGACTATAATCGTCCATTTTTCATGCAAAAAATTTAATGGACTATAATCGTCCATTTTTCATGCAAAAAATTCAATGGACTATACATCGTCCATTTTTCATGCAAACAATTCAATGGACTATAAATCATTAATTTTTAATAAAAAAAGTTATTTCATGAAAAAAATTCAAGGGACTATACATCGTCCATTTTTCACGAAAAAATTCAAGGGACTATACATCGTCCATTTTTCATACAAAAAATTAAATGGACTATTTATTGTCCATTTTTCATGCAAAAAATTCAACGGACTATACATCATTAATTTTTAGTAAAGAAAATTATTTCATGAAAAAAATTCAATGGACTATAATGGTTAAATTTTCAAGCAAAAAATTCAATGGACTATACATCGTCCATTTCTCACGCAAACAATTCAATGGACTATACATCGTTAATTTTTAGTAAAAAAAATTATTTCATGCAAAAAATTCAATGGACTATACAGCGTCCATTTTTCATGCAAAAAATTAAATGGACTATACATCGTCCATTTTTCACGAAAAAATTCAAGGGACTATACATCGTCCATTTTTCATACAAAAAATTAAATGGACTATACATCATTATATTTTACTAAAAAAAATTATTTCATGAAAAAAATTCAGTGGATTATACATCGTTAAATTTTCAAGCAAAAAATTCAATGGACTATTCATCGTCCATTTTTCATGCAAACAATTTAATGGACTATTTATAAAAAAAAAATTATTTCATGCAAAAAATTTAATGGACTATACATCGTCCATTTTTCATGCAAACAATTCAATGGACTATACATGGTCCATTTTTCATGCAAAAAATTCAGTGGACTATACATCATTATTTTTTAGTAAAAAAAATTATTTCATGAAAAAAATTCAATGGACTATTATACATCGTCCATTTTTCATGCAAAAAATTCAAGGGACTATACATTATCCATTTTTCACGCAAAAAATTCAATGGACTATACATCGTCCATTTTTCATGCAAACAATTCAATGGACTATACATGGTCCATTTTTCATGCAAAAAATTCAGTGGATATACATCATTATTTTTTATTAAAAAAAATTATTTCATGAAAAAAATTCAATGGACTATACATCGTCCATTTTTCATGCAAAAAATTCAAGGGACTATACATTATCCATTTTTCTGGCAAAAAATTCAAGGGACTATGCATCGTCCATTTTTCATACAAAAAATTAAATGGACTATTCATTGTCCATTTTTCATGCAAAAAATTCAGTGGACTATACATCATTAATTTTTAGTAAAAAAAATTATTTCATGAAAAAAATTCAAAGGACTATACATCATTAAATTTTCAAGCAAAAAATTCAATGGACTATTCATCGTCCATTTTTTATGCAAAATATTCAATGGATTATACGTCATTAATTTTTAGTAAAAAAAAAATATTTCAACAAAAAAATTCAGTGGATTATACATCGTTAAATTTTCAAGCAAAAAATTCAATGGACTATTCATCGTCCATTTTTCATGCAAACAATTTAATGGACTATTTATAAAAAAAAAATTATTTCATGCAAAAAATTTAATGGACTATACATCGTCCATTTTTCATGCAAACAATTCAATGGACTATACATGGTCCATTTTTCATGCAAAAAATTCAGTGGACTATACATCATTATATTTTACTAAAAAAAATTATTTCATGAAAAAAATTCAATGGACTATTATACATCGTCCATTTTTCATGCAAAAAATTCAAGGGACTATACATTATCCATTTTTCACGCAAAAAATTCAATGGACTATACATCGTCCATTTTTCATGCAAACAATTCAATGGACTATACATGGTCCATTTTTCATGGAAAAAATTCAGTGGACTATACATCATTATTTTTTAGTAAAAAAAATTATTTCATGAAAAAAATTCAATGGACTATACATCGTCCATTTTTCATGCAAAAAATTCAAGGGACTATACATTATCCATTTTTCTGGAAAAAAATTCAAGGGACTATGCATCGTCCATTTTTCATACAAAAAATTAAATGGACTATTCATTGTCCATTTTTCATGCAAAAAATTCTGTGGATTATACATCATTAATTTTTAGTAAAAAAAAATATTTCATGAAAAAAATTCAATGGATCATTAATTTTTAATAAACAAAATTATTTCATGCAAAAAGTTCAATGGATTATTCATCGTCCATTTTTTATGCAAAATATTCAATGGACTATACGTCATTAATTTTTAGTAAAAAAAAATATTTCATGAAAAAAATTCAATGGACTATACATCGTCCATTTTTCATGCAAAAAATTCAAGGGACTATACATTATCAATTTTTCTGGATAAAAATTCAAGGGACTATGCATCGTCCATTTTTCATACAAAAAATTAAATGGACTCTTCATTGTCCATTTTTCATGCAAACAATTCAATGGACTATACATGGTCCATTTTTCATGCAAAAAATTCAGTGGACTATACATCATTATTTTTTACTAAAAAAAATTATTTCATGAAAAAAATTCAATGGACTATTATACATCGTCCATTTTTCATGCAAAAAATTCAAGGGACTATACATTATCAATTTTTCTGGATAAAAATTCAAGGGACTATGCATCGTCCATTTTTCATACAAAAAATTAAATGGACTCTTCATTGTCCATTTTTCATGCAAAAAATTCAGTGGACTATACATCGTTAAATTTTCAAGCAAAAAATTCAATGGGCTATTCATCGTCCATTTTTCATGCAAACAATTTAATGGACTACTTATAAAAAAAATTATTTCATGCAAAAAATTTAATGGACTATACATCGTCCATTTTTCATGCAAAAAATTCAATGGACTATACATCGTCCATTTTTACGCAAAGAATTCAATGGACTATACATCGTCCATTTTTCATGCAAACAATTCAATGGACTATAAATCATTAATTTTTAATAAAAAAAGTTATTTCATGCAAAAAATTCAATGGATTATTCATCGTCCATTTTTCACGAAAAAATTCAAGGGACTATACATCGTCCATTTTTCATACAAAAAATTAAATGGACTATTTATTGTCCATTTTTCATGCCAAAAATTCAACGGACTATACATGTTCCATTTTTCATGCAAAAAATTCAATGGATTATTCATCGTCCATTTTTTATGCAAAATATTCAATGGACTATACGTCATTATTTTTTAGTAAAAAAAATTATTTCATGAAAAAAATTCAATGGACTATACATCGTCCATTTTTCATGCAAAAAATTCAAGGGACTATACATTATCCATTTTTCACGCAAAAAATTCAGTGGACTATACATCATTATTTTTTAGTAAAAAAAATTATTTCATGAAAAAAATTCAATGGACTATACATCGTCCATTTTTCATGCAAAAAATTCAAGGGACTATACATTATCCATTTTTCTGGCAAAAAATTCAAGGGACTATGCATCGTCCATTTTTCATACAAAAAATTAAATGGACTATTCATTGTCCATTTTTCATGCAAAAAATTCAGTGGACTATACATCATTAACTTTTAGTAAAAAAAATTATTTCATGAAAAAAATTCAATGGACTATACATCATTAATTTTTAATAAAAAAATTATTTCATGCAAAAAATTCAATGGATTATTCATCGTCCATTTTTTATGCAAAATATTCAATGGACTATACGTCATTAATTTTTAGTAAAAAAAAATATTTCATCAAAAAAATTCAGTGGACTATACATCGTTAAATTTGCAAGCAAAAAATTCAATAACCTATTCATCGTCCATTTTTCATGCAAACAATTTAATGGACTATTTATAAAAAAAATTATTTCATGCAAAAAATTTAATGGACTATACATCTTCCAGTTTTCATGCAAAAAATTCAATGGACTATACATCGTCCATTTTTACGCTAAGAATTCAATGGACTATACATCGTCCATTTTTTCATGCAAACAATTCAATGGACTATAAATCATTAATTTTTAATAAAAAAAGTTATTTCATGAAAAAAATTCAATGTATACATCGTCCATTTTTCACGCAAACAATTCAACGGACTATACATGGTTCATTTTTCATGCAAAAAATTAAGTGGACTATACATCAATAATTTTTAGTAAAAAAAATTATTTCATGAAAAAAATTCAATGGACTATACATCGTTAAATTTTCAAGCAAAAAATTCAATTCATTTTTCACGCAAACAATTCAATGGACTATACATCGTCAATTTTTCATGCAAAAAATAAAATGGACTATACATGGTCCATTTTTCATGCAAAAAATTCAGTGGACTATACATCATTATTTTTTAGTAAAAAAAATTATTTCATGAAAAAAAGTCAATGGACTATACATCGTCCATTTTTCAAGCAAAAAATTCAACGGACTACACATGTTCCATTTTTCATGCAAAAAATTCAATGGATTATTCATCGTCCATTTTTTATGCAAAATATTCAATGGACTATACGTCATTATTTTTTAGTAAAAAAAATTATTTCATGAAAAAAATTCAATGGACTATACATCGTCCATTTTTCACGCAAAAAATTCAAGGGACTATGCATCGTCCATTTTTCATACAAAAAATTCAATGGACTATACAGCGTCCATTTTTCATGGAAAAAATTAAATGGACTATACATCGTCCATTTTTCACGAAAAAATTCAAGGGACTATATATACATCGTCCATTTTTCATACAAAAAATTAAATGGAGTATATATAGTCCATTTTTCATGCAAAAAATTCAACGGATTATAAATGTTCCATGTTTAATGCAAAAAATTCAGTGGACTATATATCAATAATTTTTAGTAAAAAAAATTATTTCATGAAAAAAATTCAATGGACTATACATCGTTAAATTTTCAAGCAAAAAATTCAATAGACTATACATCGTCCATTTTTCACGCAAACAATTCAATGGACTATACATCGTCCATTTTTCATGCAAAAAATAAAATGGACTATACATTGTCCATTTTTCATGCAAAAAATTCAATGGAATATACATCATTAATTTTTAATAAACAAAATTATTTCATGCAAAAAATTCAATGGATTATTCATCGTCCATTTTTTATGCAAAATATTCAATGGACTATACGTCATGAATTTTTAGTAAAAAAAAATATTTCATCAAAAAAATTCAGTGGACTATTCATCGTCCATTTTTCATGCAAACAATTTAATGGACTATTTATAAAAAAAATTATTTCATGCAAAAAATTTAATGGACTATACATCGTCCATTTTTCATGCAAAAAATTCAATGGACTATACATCATTAATTTTTAGTAAAAAAAATTATTTCATGAAAAAAATTCAATGGACTATAATGGTTAAATTTTCAAGCAAAAAATTCAATGGACTATACATCGTCCATTTTTCACGCAAACAATTTAATGGACTATACATCATTAATTTTTAGTAAAAAAAATTATTTCATGCAAAAAATTCAATGGACTATACAGCGTCCATTTTTCACGAAAAAATTCAAGGGACTATACATCGTCCATTTTTCATACAAAAAATTAAATGGACTATTTATTGTCCATTTTTCATGCAAAAAATTCAACGGACTATACATCATTAATTTTTAGTAAAAAAAATTATTTCATGCGAAAAATTCAATGGACTATACATCGTCCATTTTTCATGCAAAAAATTCAAGGGACTATATATTATCCATTTTTCACGCAAAAAATTCAATGGACTATACATCGTCCATTTTTCATGCAAACAATTCAATGGACTATACATGGTCCATTTTTCATGCAAAAAATTCAGTGGACTATACATCATTATTTTTTAGTAAAAAAAATTATTTCATGAAAAAAATTCAATGAACTATACATCGTCCATTTTTCATGCAAAAAATTCAAGGGACTATACATTATCCATTTTTCTGGCAAAAAATTCAAGGGACTATGCATCGTCCATTTTTCATACAAAAAATTAAATGGACTATTCATTGTCCATTTTTATGCAAAAAATTCAGTAGACTATACATCATTAATTTTTAGTAAAAAAAATTATTTCATGAAAAAAATTCAATGGAATATACATCATTAATTTTTAATAAACAAAATTATTTCATGCAAAAAATTCAATGGATTATTCATCGTCCATTTTTTATGCAAAATATTCAATGGACTATACGTCATGAATTTTTAGTAAAAAAAAAATATTTCATCAAAAAAATTCAGTGGACTATACATCGTTAAATTTTCAAGCAAAAAATTCAATGGACTATTCGTCGTCCATTTTTCATGCAAACAATTTAATGGACTATTTATAAAAAAAATTATTTCATGCAAAAAATTTAATGGACTATACATCGTCCATTTTTCATGCAAAAAATTCAATGGACTATACATCGTCCATTTTTACGCAAAGAATTCAATGGACTATACATCGTCCATTTTTCATGCAAACAATTCAATGGACTATAAATCATTAATTTTTAATAAAAAAAGTTATTTCATGAAAAAAATTCCATGGACTATACATCGTCCATTTTTCACGAAAAAATTCAAGGGATTATACATCGTCCATTTTTCATACAAAAAATTAAATGGACTATTTATTGTCCATTTTTCATGCAAAAAATTCAACGGACTATACATCATTAATTTTTAGTAAAAAAAATTATTTCATGCGAAAAATTCAATGGACTATACATCGTCCATTTTTCATGCAAAAAATTCAAGGGACTATATATTATCCATTTTTCACGCAAAAAATTCAATGGACTATACATCGTCCATTTTTCATGCAAACAATTCAATGGACTATACATGGTCCATTTTTCATGCAAAAAATTCAGTGGACTATACATCATTATTTTTTAGTAAAAAAAATTATTTCATGAAAAAAATTCAATGGACTATACATCATTAATTTTTAATAAAAAAATTATTTCATGCAAAAAATTCAATGAATTATTCATCGTCCATTTTTTATGCAAAATATTCAATGGACTATACGTCATTAATTTTTAGTAAAAAAAAATATTTCATGAAAAAAATTCAATGGACTATACATCGTCCATTTTTCATGCAAAAAATTCAAGGGACTATACATTATCCATTTTTCTGGCAAAAAATTCAAGGGACTATGCATCGTCCATTTTTCATACAAAAAATTAAATGGACTATTCATTGTCCATTTTTCATGCAAAAAATTCAGTGGACTATACATCATTAATTTTTAGTAAAAAAAATTATTTCATGAAAAAAATTCAATAGACTATACATCATTAATTTTTAATAAACAAAATTATTTCATGGAAAAAATTCAATGGATTATTCATCGTCCATTTTTTATGCAAAATATTCAATGGACTATACGTCATTAATTTTTAGTAAAAAAAAATATTTCATCAAAAAAATTCAGTGGACTATATACATCGTTAAATTTTCAAGCAAAAAATTCAATGGACTATTCATCGTCCATTTTTCATGCAAACAATTTAATGGACTATTTATAAAAAAAATTATTTCATGCAAAAAATTTAATAGACTATACATCGTCCATTTTTCATGCAAAAAATTCAATGGACTATACATCATCCATTTTTACGCAAAGAATTCAATGCACTATACATCGTCCATTTTTCATGCAAACAATTCAATGGACTATAAATCATTAATTTTTAATAAAAAAAGTTATTTCATGAAAAAAATTCAATGAACTATACATCGTCCATTTTTCACGAAAAAATTCAAGGGACTATACATCGTTAAATTTTCAAGCAAAAAATTCAATGGACTATACATCATCCATTTTTCACGCAAAAAATTCAAGGGACTATGCATCGTCCATTTTTCATACAAAAAATTAAATGGACTATTAATTGTTCATTTTTCATGCAAAAAATTCAGTGGACTATACATCATTAATTTTTAGTAAAAAAAATTATTTCATGAAAAAAATTCAATGGACTATAATGGTTACATTTTCAAGCAAAAAATTCAATGGACTATACATCGTCCATTTTTCACGCAAACAATTTAATGGACTATACATCATTAATTTTTAGTAAAAAAAATTATTTCATGCAAAAAATTCAATGGACTATACAGCGTCCATTTTTCATGCAAAAAATTAAATGGACTATACATCGTCCATTTTTCACGAAAAAATTCAAGGGACTATACATCGTCCATTTTTCATACAAAAAATTAAATGGACTATACATTGTCCATTTTTCATGCAAAAAATTCAACGGACTATAAATGTTCCATGTTTCATGCAAAAAATTCAGTGGACTATACATCAATAATTTTTAGTAAAAAAAATTATTTCATGAAAAAAATTCAATGGACTATACATCGTTAAATTTTCAAGCAAAAAATTCAATGGACTATACATCGTCCATTTTTCACGCAAACAATTCAATGGACTATACATCGTCCATTTTTCATGCAAAAAATAAAATGGACTATACATTGTCCATTTTTCATGCAAAAAATTAAATGGACTATAGATCATTAATTTTTCATAAAAAAAATTATTGTATGCAAAAAATTTAATGGACTATACATCGTTCATTTTTCATGCAAACAATTCAATGGACTATACATGGTCCATTTTTCATGCAAAAAATTCAGTGGACTATACATCATTATTTTTTAGTAAAAAAAATTATTTCATGAAAAAAATTCAATGGACTATATATACATCGTCCATTTTTCATGCAAAAAATTCAAGGGACTATACATTATCTATTTTTCTGGCAAAAAATTCAAGGGACTATGCATCGTCCATTTTTCATACAAAAAATTAAATGGACTATTCATTGTCCATTTTTCATGCAAAAAATTCAGTGGACTATACATCATTAATTTTTAGTAAAAAAAATTATTTCATGAAAAAAATTCAATGGACTATATATCATTAATTTTTAATAAACAAAATTATTTCATGCAAAAAATTCAATGGATTATTCATCGTCCATTTTTCATGCAAAAAATTCAGTGGACTATACGTCATGAATTTTTAGTAAAAAAAAATATTTCATCAAAAAAATTCAGTGGACTATACATCGTTAAATTTTCAAGCAAAAAATTCAATGGACTATTCATCGTCCATTTTTCATGCATACAATTTAATGGACTATTTATAAAAAAAATTATTTCATGCAAAAAATTTAATGGACTATACATCGTCCATTTTTCATGCAAAAAATTCAATGGACTATACGTCATTAATTTTTAGTAAAAAAAAATATTTCATCAAAAAAATTCAGTGGAGTATACATCATTAAATTTTCAAGCAAAAAATTCAATGGACTATTCATTGTCCATTTTTTATGCAAACTATTCAATGGACTATACGTCATTAATTTTTAGTAAAAAAAAATATTTCATCAAAAAAATTCAGTGGACTGTACATCGTTAAATTTTCAAGCAGAAAAATCAATGGACTATTCATCGTCCATTTTTCATGCATACAATTTAATGGACTATTTATAAAAAAAATTATTTCATGGAAAAAATTTAATGGACTATACATCGTCCATTTTTCATGCAAAAAATTCAATGGACTATACATCGTCCATTTTTACGCAAAGAATTCAATGGACTATACATCGTCCATTTTTCATGCAAACAATACAATGGACTATAAATCATTAATTTTTAATAAAAAAAAGTTATTTCATGAAAAAAATTCAATGGACTGTGCATCGTCCATTTTTTACGAAAAAATTCAAGGGACTATACATCGTCCATTTTTCATACAAAAAATTAAATGGACTATTTATTGTCCATTTTTCATGCAAAAAATTCAACGGACTATACATGTTCCATTTTTCATTCAAAATATTCAATGGACTATACGTCATTATTTTTTAGTAAAAAAAATTATTTCATGAAAAAAATTCAATGGACTATACATCGTCCATTTTTCATACAAAAAATTAAATGGACTATTTATTGTCCATTTTTCATGCAAAAAATTCAACGGACTATACATGTTCCATTTTTCATGCAAAAAATTCAATGGATTATTCATCGTCCATTTTTTATGCAAAATATTCAATGGACTATAAATGTTCCATGTTTCATGCAAAAAATTCAGTGGACTATACATCAATAATTTTTAGTAAAAAAAATTATTTCATGAAAAAAATTCAATGGACTATACATCGTTAAATTTTCAAGCAAAAAATTCAGTGGACTATAAATCGTCCATTTTTCACGCAAACAATTCAACGGACTATACATCGTCCATTTTTCATGCAAAAAATAAAATGGACTATACATTGTCCATTTTTCATGCAAAAAATTAAATGGACTATAGATCATTAATTTTTCATAAAAAATTATTTTATGCAAAAAATTTAATGGACTATACATCGTTCATTTTTCATGCAAACAATTCAATGGACTATACATGGTCCATTTTTCATGCAAAAAATTCAGTGGACTATACATCATTATTTTTTAGTAAAAAAAATTATTTCATGAAAAAAATTCAATGGACTATATATACATCGTCCATTTTTCATGCAAAAAATTCAAGGGACTATACATTATCCATTTTTCTGGCAAAAAATTCACGGGACTATGCATCGTCCATTTTTCTTACAAAAAATTTAATTTAATTTAAATTTTTTAATTCCATTTTTCATGCAAAAAATTCAATGGACTATACGTCATTAATTTTTAGTAAAAAAAAATATTTCATCAAAAAAATTCAGTGGACTATACATCATTAAATTTTCAAGCAAAAAATTCAATGGACTATTCATTGTCCATTTTTTATGCAAACTATTCAATGGACTATACGTCATTAATTTTTACTAAAAAAAAATATTTCATCAAAAAAATTCAGTGGACTATACATCGTTAAATTTTCAAGCAAAAAATTCAATGGACTATTCATCGTCCATTTTTCATGCAAACAATTTAATGGACTATTTATAAAAAAAATTATTTCATGCAAAAAATTTAATGGACTATACATCGTCCATTTTTCATGCAAAAAATTCAATGGACTATACATCGTCCATTTTTACGCAAAGAATTCAATGGACTATACATCGTCCATTTTTCATGCAAACAATACAATGGACTATAAATCATTAATTTTTAATAAAAAAAGTTATTTCATGAAAAAAATTCAATGGACTGTACATCGTCCATTTTTCACGAAAAAATTCAAGGGACTATACATCGTCCATTTTTCATACAAAAAATTAAATGGACTATTTATTGTCCATTTTTCATGCAAAAAATTCAACGGACTACACATGTTCCATTTTTCATGCAAAAAAATCAATAGATTATTCATCGTCCATTTTTTATGCAAAATATTCAATGGACTATACGTCATTATTTTTTAGTAAAAAAAATTATTTCATGAAAAAAATTCTAAAAAAAAAAAACTATACATCGTCCATTTTTCATGCAAAAAATTCAAGGAACTATACATTATCCATTTTTCTCGCAAAAAATTCAATGGAGTATACATCGTCCATTTTTCATGCAAACAATTCAATGGACTATACATGGTCCATTTTTCATGGAAAAAATTTAAGGGACTATACATTATCCATTTTTCACGCAAAAAATTCAAGGGACTATTCATTGTTAATTTTTCATGCAAAAAATTCAGTGGACTATACATCATTAATTTTTAGTAAAAAAAATTATTTCATGAAAAAAATTCAATGGATCATTAATTTTTAATAAACAAAATTATTTCATGCAAAAAATTCAATGGATTATTCATCGTCCATTTTTTATGCAAAATATTCAATGGACTTTACGTCATTAATTTTTAGTAAAAAAAAATATTTCATGAAAAAAATTCAATGGACTATACATCTTCCATTTTTCATGGAAAAAATTTAAGGGACTATACATTATCCATTTTTCACGCAAAAAATTTAATGGACTATTTATAAAAAAAAATTATTTCATGCAAAAAATTTAATGGACTATACATCGTCCATTTTTCATGCAAACAATTCAATGGACTATACATGGTCCATTTTGCATGCAAAAAATTCAGTGGACTATACATCATTAATTTTTAATAAAAAAAGTTATTTCATGCAAAAAATTCAATGGATTATTCATCGTCCATTTTTCACGAAAAAATTCAAGGGACTATACATCGTCCATTTTTCATACAAAAAATTAAATGGACTATTTATTGTCCATTTTTCATGCAAAAAATTTAACGGACTATACATGTTCCATTTTTCATGCAAAAAATTCAATGGATTATTCATCGTCCATTTTTTATGCAAAATATTCAATGGACTATACGTCATTATTTTTTAGTAAAAAAAATTATTTCATGAAAAAAATTCAATGGACTATACATCGTCCATTTTTACGCAAAGAATTCAATGGACTATACATCGTCCATTTTTCATGCAAACAATACAATGGACTATAATAAAAAAAGTTATTTCATGAAAAAAATTCAATGGACTGTACATCGTCCATTTTTCACGAAAAAATTCAAGGGACTATACATCGTCCATTTTTCATACAAAAAATTAAATGGACTATTTATTGTCCATTTTTCATGCAAAAAATTCAACGGACTATACATGTTCCATTTTTCATGCAAAAAATTCAATAGATTATTCATCGTCCATTTTTTATGCAAAATATTCAATGGACTATACGTCATTATTTTTTAGTAAAAAAAATTATTTCATGAAAAAAATTCAATGGACTATACATCGTCCATTTTTCATGCAAAAAATTCAAGGGACTATACATTATCCATTTTTCTCGCAAAAAATTCAATGGAGTATACATCGTCCATTTTTCATGCAAACAATTCAATGGACTATACATGGTCCATTTTTCATGGAAAAAATTTAAGGGACTATACATTATCCATTTTTCACGCAAAAAATTCAAGGGACTATTCATTGTTAATTTTTCATGCAAAAAATTCAGTGGACTATACATCATTAATTTTTAGTAAAAAAAATTATTTCATGAAAAAAATTCAATGGATCATTAATTTTTAATAAACAAAATTATTTCATGCAAAAAATTCAATGGATTATTCATCGTCCATTTTTTATGCAAAATATTCAATGGACTTTACGTCATTAATTTTTAGTAAAAAAAAATATTTCATGAAAAAAATTCAATGGACTATACATCTTCCATTTTTCATGGAAAAAATTTAAGGGACTATACATTATCCATTTTTCACGCAAAAAATTTAATGGACTATTTATAAAAAAAAATTATTTCATGCAAAAAATTTAATGGACTATACATCGTCCATTTTTCATGCAAACAATTCAATGGACTATACATGGTCCATTTTGCATGCAAAAAATTCAGTGGACTATACATCATTAATTTTTAATAAAAAAAGTTATTTCATGCAAAAAATTCAATGGATTATTCATCGTCCATTTTTCACGAAAAAATTCAAGGGACTATACATCGTCCATTTTTCATACAAAAAATTAAATGGACTATACATGTTCCATTTTTCATGCAAAAAATTCAACGGACTATACATGTTCCATTTTTCATGCAAAAAATTCAAGGGACTATACATTATCCATTTTTCACGCAAAAAATTCAGTGGACTATATATACATCATTATTTTTTAGTAAAAAAAATTATTTCATGAAAAAAATTCAATGGACTATACATCGTCCATTTTTCATGCAAAAAATTCAAGGGACTATACATTATCCATTTTTCTGGCAAAAAATTCAAGGGACTATGCATCGTCCATTTTTCATACAAAAAATTAAATGGACTATTCATTGTCCATTTTTCATGCAAAAAATTCAGTGGACTATACATCATTAATTTTTAGTAAAAAAAATTATTTCATGAAAAAAATTCAATGGACTATACAACATTAATTTTTAATAAACAAAATTATTTCATGCAAAAAATTCAATGGATTATTCATCGTCCATTTTTTATGCAAAATATTCAATGGACTATACGTCATTAATTTTTAGTAAAAAAAAATATTTCATCAAAAAAATTCAGTGGACTATACATCGTTAAATTTGCAAGCAAAAAATTCAATGGACTATACATCGTCCATTTTTCATGCAAACAATTTAATGGACTATACATCGTCAATTTTTCATGCAAAAAATAAAATGGACTATACATTGTCCATTTTTCATGCAAAAAATTAAATGGACTATAGATCATTAATTTTTCATAAAAAAAATTATTTTATGCAAAAAATTTAATGGACTATACATCGTCCATTTTTCATGCAAAAAATTCAATGGACTATACATGGTCCATTTTTCATGCAAAAAATTCAGTGGACTATACATCATTATTTTTTAGTAAAAAAAATTATTTCATGAAAAAAATTCAATGGACTATTATACATCGTCCATTTTTCATGCAAAATATTCAAGGGACAATACATTATCCATTTTTCACGCAAAAAATTCAATGCACTATACAACGTCCATTTTTCATGCAAACAATTCAATGGACTATACATGATCCATTTTTCATGCAAAAAATTCAGTGGACTATACATCATTATTTTTTAGTAAAAAAAATTATTTCATGAAAAAAATTCAATGGACTATACATCGTCCATTTTTCATGCAAAAAATTGAAGAAACTATACATTATCCATTTTTCTGGCAAAAAATTCAAGGGACTATGCATCGTCCATTTTTCATTCAAAAAATTAAATGGACTATTCATTGTCCATTTTTCATGCAAAAAATTCAGTGGACTATACATCATTAATTTTTAGTAAAAAAAATTATTTCATGAAAAAAATTCAATGGACTATACATCATTAATTTTTAATAAAAAAATTATTTCATGCAAAAAATTCAATGGATTATTCATCGTCCATTTTTTATGCAAAATATTCAATGGACTATACGTTAATAATTTTTAGTAAAAAAAAATATTTCATCAAAAAAATTCAGTGGACTATACATCGTTAAATTTACAAGCAAAAAATTCAATGGACTATTCATCGTCCATTTTTCATGCAAACAATTTAATGGACTATTCATCGTCCATTTTTTATGCAAAATATACAATGGACTTATACGTCATATTTTTTAGTAAAAAAAATTATTTCATGAAAAAAATTCAATGGACTATACATCGTCCATTTTTCATGCAAAAAATTCAAGGGACTATACATTATCCATTTTTCACGCAAAAAGTTCAATGGACTATACATCGTCCATTTTTCATGCAAACAATTCAATGGTCCATTTTTCATGCAAAAAATTCAGTGGACTATACATCATTAATTTTTAGTAAAAAAAATTATTTCATGAAAAAAATTCAATGGACTATAATGGTTAAATTTTCAAGCAAAAAATTCAATGGACTATACATCGTCCATTTTTCACGCAAACAATTTAACGGACTATACATCATTAATTTTTAGTAAAAAAAATTATTTCATGCAAAAAATTCAATGGACTATACAGCGTCCATTTTTCATGCAAAAAATTCAAGGGACTATACATTATCCATTTTTCACGCAAAAAGTTCAATGGACTATACATCGTCCATTTTTCAAGCAAAAAATTCAATGGACTATACATCGTCCATTTTTCACGCAAACAATTCAATGGACTATACATCGTCAATTTTTCATGCAAAAAATTCAGTGGACTATACATCATTATTTTTTAGTAAAAAAAATTATTTCATGAAAAAAATTCAATGGACTATACATCGTCCATTTTTCACGCAAAAAATTCAAGGGACTATGCATCGTACATTTTTCATACAAAAAATTAAATGGACTATTCATTGTTCATTTTTCATGCAAAAAATTCAGTGGACTATACATCATTAATTTTTAGTAAAAAAAATTATTTCATGAAAAAAATTCAATCGACTATAATGGTTAAATTTTCAAGCAAAAAATTCAATGGACTATACATCTTCCATTTTTCACGCAAACAATTCGATGGACTATACATCATTAATTTTTAGTAAAAAAAATTATTTCATGCAAAAAATTCAATGGACTATACAGCGTCCATTTTTCATGCAAAAAATTAAATGGACTATAGATCATTAATTTTTCATAAAAAAAATTATTTTATGCAAAAAATTTAATGGACTATACATCGTCCATTTTTCATGCAAACAATTCAATGGACTATACATGGTCCATTTTTCATGCAAAAAATTCAGTGGACTATACATCATTATTTTTTAGTAAAAAAAATTATTTCATGAAAAAAATTCAATGGACTATTATACATCGTCCATTTTTCATGCAAAAAATTCAAGGGACTATACATTATCCATTTTTCACGCAAAAAATTCAATGGACTATACATCGTCCATTTTTCATGCAAACAATTCAATGGACTATATATACATCGTCCATTTTTCAAGCAAAAAATTCAATGGACTATACATCGTCCATTTTTCACGCAAACAATTCAATGGACTATACATCGTCAATTTTTCATGCAAAAAATAAAATGGACTATACATTGTCCATTTTTCATGCAAAAAATTAAATGGACTATAGATCATTAATTTTTCATAAAAAAAATTATTTTATGCAAAAAATTTAATGAACTATACATCGTCCATTTTTCATGCAAACAATTCAATGGACTATACATGGTCCATTTTTCATGCAAAAAATTCAGTGGACTATACATCATTATTTTTTAGTAAAAAAAATTATTTCATGAAAAAAATTCAATGGACTATTATACATCGTCCATTTTACATCGTCCATTTTTACGCAAAGAATTCAATGGACTATACATCGTCCATTTTTTCATGCAAACAATTCAATGGACTATAAATCAATAATTTTTAATAAAAAAAGTTATTTCATGAAAAAAATTCAATGGACTATACATCGTCCATTTTTCACGAAAAAATTCAAGGGACTATACATCGTCCATTTTTCATACAAAAAATTAAATGGACTATTTATTGTCCATTTTTCATGCAAAAAATTCAACGGACTATACATGTTCCATTTTTCATGCAAAAAATTCAATGGATTATTCATCGTCCATTTTTTATGCAAAATATTCAATTCATTTTAGTAAAAAAAATTATTTCATGAAAAAAATTCAATGGACTATACATCGTCCATTTTTCATGCAAAAAATTCAAGGGACTATACATTATCCATTTTTCACGCAAAAAGTTCAATGGACTATACATCGTCCATTTTTCATGCAAACAATTCAATGGACTATACATGGTCCATTTTTCATGGAAAAAATTCAGTGGACTATACATCATTATTTTTTAGTAAAAAAAATTATTTCATGAAAAAAATTCAATGGACTATACATCGTCCATTTTTCAGGCAAAAAATTCAAGGGACTATGCATCGTCCATTTTTCATACAAAAAATTAAATGGACTATTTATTGTTCATTTTTCATGCAAAAAATTCAATGGACTATACATCGTCCATTTTTCATGCAAACAATTCAATGGACTATACATGGTCCATTTTTCATGCAAAAAATTCAGTGGACTATACATCAATAATTTTTAGTAAAAAAAATTATTTCATGAAAAAAATTCAATGGACTATACATCGTCCATTTTTCACGCAAACAATTCAATGGACTATACTTTGTCCATTTTTCACGCAAAAAATTCAATGGACTATACATCGTCCATTTTTCATGCAAAAAATTCAAGGGACTATACATTATCCATTTTTCACGCAAAAATTCAGTGGACTATACATCGTTAAATTTACAAGCAAAAAATTCAATGGACTATACATCGCCCATTTTTCAAGCAAAAAATTCAATGGACATCGTCCATTTTTCACGCAAACAGTTCAATGGACTATACATCGTCAATTTTTCATGCAAAAAATAAAATGGACTATACATTGTCCATTTTTCATGCAAAAAATTAAATGGACTATACATCGTCCATTTTTCACGCAAACAATTCAATGGACTATACATCGTCAATTTTTCATGCAAAAAATAAAATGGACTATACATTGTCCATTTTTCATGCAAAAAACTAAATGGACTATAGATCATTAATTTTTCATAAAAAAAATTATTTTATGGAAAAAATTTAATGGACTATACATGGTCCATTTTTCATGCAAAAAATTCAGTGGACTATACATCATTATTTTTTAGTAAAAAAAATTATTTCATGAAAAAAATTCAATGGACTATTATACATCGTCCATTTTTCATGCAAAAAATTCAATTGACTATACTTTATCCATTTTTCACGCAAAAAATTCAATGGACTATACATCGTCCATTTTTCATGCAAACAATTCAATGGACTATACATGGTCCATTTTTCATGCAAAAAATTCAGTGGACTATACATCATTATTTTTTAGTAAAAAAAATTATTTCATGAAAAAAATTCAATGGACTATTATACATCGTCCATTTTTCATGCAAAAAATTCAAGGGACTATACATTATCCATTTTTCACGCAAAAAATTCAATGGACTATACATCGTCCATTTTTGATGCAAACAATTCAATGGACTATACATCGTCCATTTTTCAAGCAAAAAATTCAATGGACTATACATCGTCCATTTTTCACGCAAACAATTCAATGGACTATACATCGTCAATTTTTCATGCAAAAAATAAAATGGACTATACATTGTCCATTTTTCATGCAAAAAATTAAATGGACTATAGATCATTAATTTTTCATAAAAAAAATTATTTTATGCAAAAAATTTAATGGACTATACATCGTCCATTTTTCATGCAAACAATTCAATGGACTATACATGGTCCATTTTTCATGCAAAAAATTCAGTGGACTATACATCATTATTTTTTAGTAAAAAAAATTATTTCATGAAAAAAATTCAATGGACTATTATACATCGTCCATTTTACATCGTCCATTTTTACGCAAAGAATTCAATGGACTATACATCGTCCATTTTTTCATGCAAACAATTCAATGGACTATAAATCAATAATTTTTAATAAAAAAATTATTTCATGAAAAAAATTCAATGGACTATACATCGTCCATTTTTCACGAAAAAATTCAAGGGACTATACATCGTCCATTTTTTATACAAAAAATTAAATGGACTATTTATTGTCCATTTTTCATGCAAAAAATTCAGCGGACTATACATGTTCCATTTTTCATGCAAAAAATTCAATGGATTATTCATCGTCCTTTTTTTATGCAAAATATTCAATGGACTATACGTCATTATTTTTTAGTAAAAAAAATTATTTCATGAAAAAAATTCAATGGACTATACATCGTCCATTTTTCACGCAAAAAATTCAAGGGACTATGCATCGTCCATTTTTCATACAAAAAATTAAATGGACTATTTATTGTTCATTTTTCATGCAAAAAATTCAGTGGACTTATACATCATTAATTTTTAGTAAAAAAAATTATTTCATGCAAACAATTCAACGGACTATACATGGTCCATTTTTCATGCAAAAAATTTAGTGGACTATACATCAATAATTTTTAGTAAAAAAAATTATTTCATGAAAAAAATTCAATGGACTATACATCGTTAAATTTTCAAGCAAAAAATTCAATGGACTATACATCGTCCATTTTTCATGCAAAAAATTCAAGGGACTATACATTATCCATTTTTCACGCAAAAAGTTCAATGGACTATACATCGTCCATTTTTCATGCAAACAATTCCATGGACTATACATGGTCCATTTTTCATGCAAAAAATTCAGTGGACTATACATCATTATTTTTTAGTAAAAAAAATTATTTCATGAAAAAAATTCAATGGACTATAATCGTCCATTTTTCACGCAAAAAATTCAAGGGACTATGCATCGTCCATTTTTCATACAAAAAATTAAATGGACTATACATCGTCCATTTTTCATGCAAACAATTCAATGGACTATACATGGTCCATTTTTCATGCAAAAAATTCAAGGGACTATAGATCATTAATTTTTCATAAAAAAAATTATTTTATGCAAACAATTCAATGGACTATACATGGTCCATTTTTCATGCAAAAAATTCAAGGGACTATAGATCATTAATTTTTCATAAAAAAAATTATTTTATGCAAACAATTCAATGGACTATACATGGTCCATTTTTCATGCAAAAAATTCAGTGGACTATACATCATTATTTTTTAGTAAAAAAAAATTATTTCATGAAAAAAATTCAATGGACTATTATACATCGTCCATTTTTCATGCAAAAAATTCAATTGAATATACTTTATCCATTTTTCACGCAAAAAATTCAATGGACTATACATCGTCCATTTTTCATGCAAACAATTCCATGGACTATACATGGTCCATTTTTCATGCAAAAAATTCAGTGGACTATACATCATTATTTTTTAGTAAAAAAAATTATTTCATGAAAAAAATTCAATGGACTATAATCGTCCATTTTTCACGCAAAAAATTCAAGGGACTATGCATCGTCCATTTTTCATACAAAAAATTAAATGGACTATACATCGTCCATTTTTCATGCAAACAATTCAATGGACTATACATGGTCCATTTTTCATGCAAAAAATTCAGTGGACTATACATCAATAATTTTTAGTAAAAAAAATTATTTCATGAAAAAAATTCAATACATCGTCCATTTTTCATGCAAAAAATTCAAGGGACTATAGATCATTAATTTTTCATAAAAAAAATTATTTTATGCAAACAATTCAATGGACTATACATGGTCCATTTTTCATGCAAAAAATTCAGTGGACTATACATCATTAATTTTTAGTAAAAAAAATTATTTCATGCAAAAAATTCAATGGACTATACATCATCCATTTTTCATGCAAAAAATTAAATGGACTATACATAATTAATTTTTAGTAAAAAAAAATTATTTCATGCAAAAAATTCAATGGACTATACATTATAAAATTTTCACGCAAAGAATTCAAGGGACTGTACATCGTCCATTTTTCACGCAAAGAATTCAATGGACTATACATAATCAATTTTTAGTAAAAACAATTAATTCATGCAAAAAATTCAATGGACTATACATTGTTAAATTTTAGTAAAAAAAATTATTTCACGCAAAAAATTCAATGGATTATACATCGTCCATTTTTCATGCAAAAAATTCATTGGATTATATATTGTTAATTTTTCATGAAAAAAATTCAATGGACTACACATAGTCCATTTTTGATGCAAAAAATTCAATGGACTATACCTCATTAATTTTTCATAAAAAAAATTATTTCACGAAAAAAATTCAATGGACTATACATCGTCCATTTTCACGCAAAGAATTCAATCGACTATACATCGTCCATTTTTCATACAAAAAATTAAATGGACTATTCATTGTCCATTTTTCATGCAAAAAATTCAGTGGACTATACATCATTAATTTTTAGTAAAAAAAATTATTTCATGCAAAAAATTCAAGGGACTATACATTATCCATTTTTCACGCAAAAAATTCAAGGGACTATGCATCGTCCATTTTTCATAGAAAAATTTAAATGGATTATTCATTGTCCATTTTTCATGAAAAAAATTAAATGGACTATAAATCATTAATTTTTCATAAAAAAAATTATTTCATGCAAAAAATTTAATGGACTATACATCGTCCATTTTTCATGCAAACAATTTAATGGACTATACATGGTCCATTTTTCATGCAAAAAATTCAGTGGACTATAAATCATTAATTTTTCATAAAAAAAATTATTTCATGCAAAAAATTCAAGGGACTATACATTATCCATTTTTCTGGCAAAAAATTCAAGGGACTATGCATCGTCCATTTTTCATGCAAAAAATTCAATGGACTATACATCGTCCATTTTTCACGCAAACAATTCAATGGACTATACATCATTAATTTTTAGTAAAAAAAATTATTTCATGCAAAAAATTCAATGGACTATACATCATCCATTTTTCATGCAAAAAATTAAATGGACTATACATAATTAATTTTTAGTAAAAAAAAATTATTTCATGCAAAAAATTCAATGGACTATACATTATAAAATTTTCACGCAAAGAATTCAAGGGACTGTACATCGTCCATTTTTCACGCAAAGAATTCAATGGACTATACATAATCAATTTTTAGTAAAAACAATTAATTCATGCAAAAAATTCAATGGACTATACATTGTTAAATTTTAGTAAAAAAAATTATTTCACGCAAAAAATTCAATGGATTATACATCGTCCATTTTTCATGCAAAAAATTCATTGGATTATATATTGTTAATTTTTCATGAAAAAAATTCAATGGACTACACATAGTCCATTTTTGATGCAAAAAATTCAATGGACTATACCTCATTAATTTTTCATAAAAAAAATTATTTCACGAAAAAAATTCCATGGACTATACATCGTCCATTTTCACGCAAAGAATTCAATCGACTATACATCGTCCATTTTTCATGCAAAAAACTAAATGGACTATACGTTGTCCATTTTTCATGCAAAAAATTAAATGGACTATAAATCATTAATTTTTCATAAAAAAAATTATTTCATACAAAAAATTTAATGGACTATACATCGTCCATTTTGCATGCAAAATATTCAATGGACTATAAATCATTAATTATTAATAAAAAAAGTTATTTCATGAAAAAAAATTCAATGGACTATACATCATTAATTTTTCATAAAAAAATTATTTCATACAAAAAATTTAATGGACTATACGTCGTCCATTTTTCATGCAAAAAATTCAAAAAATCCATTTTTACGCAAAGAATTCAAAAAACTACACATCGTCAATTTTTCATGAAAAAAATTATACATCATTAATTTTTAATAAAAAAAATTATTTCATGCAAAAAATTCAATGGACTATATATACATCGTCCATTTTTCCCGCAAAGAATTCAATGGACTATAGATCGTCCATTTTTAATGCAAAAAATTAAGTGAACTAAACATTGTCCATTTTTCATGCAAAAAATTAAATAAACTATAAACGAAAAAAATTCTATGGACTATACATCGTCCATTTTTTCTCGCAAAGAATTCAATAGACTATACATCGTCCATTTTTCACGCAAAGAAATCAAGGGATTATAAATCGTCCATTTTTCATGCAAAAAATTCAATGGACTATACATCATTAATTTTTAATAAAAAAAAATTATTTCATGCAAAAAATTCAATGGATTATACATCGTCCATTTTTCACGCAAAGAATTCAGTGGACTTATATATCGTCCATTTTTCATGCAAAAAATTAAATGGACTATACAACGTCCATTTTTCACGCAACGAATTCAATGGACTATACATCGTCCATTTTTTATGGAAAAAATTCAGTAAACTACACATTGTCCATTTTTCATGCAAAAAATTCAACGGACTATACATCGTCCATTTTTCATGCAAAACATTAAATGGACTATACATCGTCCATATTTCATGCAAAAAATTCATTGGCTTATACATTGTTAATTTTTCATGCAAAAAATTTAATAGACTACAACACATAGTCCATTTTTTATGCAAAGAATTCAATGGACTATACATTGGCCATTTTTCACACAAAGAATTCAAGGGACTATACATCGTCCATTTTTCACGCAAAGAATTCAAGGGACTATAGATCGACCAGTTTTCACGCAAAAATTAAATGGACTATACATTGTCCATTTTTCACGCAAAAAATTCAACGGACAATAAATAAATCGTCCATTTTACATGCAAAAAATTCAATGGACTATATATCGTCCATTTTTCATGCCAAAAATTAAATCCACTCTACATTGTCCATTTTTCACGCAAAGAATTCAAGGAACTATACATCGTCCATTTTTCATGAAAAAAATAAAAAATTCAATAGACTATACATCATTAAATTTTAATAAAAAAAATTATTTCATGCAAAAAATTAAATGGACTATACATTGTCCATTTTTCACGAAAAGAATTCAAGGGAGTATACCTCGTCCATTTTTCACGCAAAGAATTCAATGGACTATACATTGTCCATTTTTCATGCAAAAAATTCAACGGACTATAAATCGTCCATTTTTCATGCAAAAAATTAAATGGACTATACATTGTCCATTTTTCACGCAAAGAATTCAAGGGACTATACATCGTCCATTTTTCATGCAAAAAACTAAATGGACTATACGTTGTCCATTTTTCATGCAAAAAATTAAATGGACTATACAACGTCCATTTTTCTCGCAAAGAATTCAATGGACTATACATCGTCCATTTTTCACGCAAAGAATTCAATGGACTATACATTGTCCATTTTTCATGCAAAAAATTCAAGGGACTATACATCGTCCATTTTTCATGCAAAAAATTATATGGACTATACATTATCAAGGGTTCAAGGGACTATACATTGTCCATTTTTCATGCAAAAAATTAAATGGACTATACATCGTCCATATTTCATGCAAAAAATTAAATGGACTGTACATTGTCCATTTTTCACGCAAAGAATTCAATTTACTATACATTGTCCATTTTTTATGCAAAAAATTCAATAGACTATACATCATTAATTTTTCATAAAAAAAATTATCTCACAAAAAAAAATTCAATGGACTATACATCGTCCACTTTGCATGCAAAAATTTCAATGGAATATACATTGGCCATATTTCACGCAAAGAATTCAAGGGACGTTAATTACATCATTAATTTTTAATTAAAAAAATTATTTCATGCAAAAAATTCTATGGACTATACATCGTCAATTTTTTATGGAAAAAATTAAATGGACTGTACATCGCCCATTTTTCATGGAAAAAATTCAATGGACTATACCTCATTAATTTTTAGTAAAAAAAATTATTCCACGTAAAAAATTCGATGGACTATACATTGTCCATTTTTCATGCAAAAAATTTAAGAGACACAACATCGTCCATTTTTCATGCAAAAAATTAAATGGACTGTACATCGCCCATATTTCATGGAAAAAATTCAATGGACTATACATCATTAATTTTTAGTAAAAAAAATTATTCCACGTAAAAAATTCGATGGACTATACATTGTCCATTTTTCAAGCAAAAAATTAAATGGACTATATACTGTCTCTTTTTCATGCAAAAAATTAAATGGACTATACATTATCAAGGGTTCAAGGGACTATACATCGTCCATTTTTCAAGAAAAAATTCAAGGGACTATACATCGTCCATTTTTCAAGAAAAAATTCAAGGGACTATACATCGTCCATTTTTCATGCAAAAAATTAACAAAATGCAAGAGAAAATTTAAATTTAAAGGTTGTGGCGAAAATTTGAGAATTTGTTAATTTTCTATTATAATTAGTAATGAGCGGAGTAAATGTTTTTAAGTTTTTTGATTTCTTAGGTGGAACAATAGTTTTATAAACAATCAGCGCGTTTTAATTTTGATAATTATTTCAGCGTTAATTTTTTGTCCATTTATCATTTTTTTATTTCATTTTTTCAGTATTCAGTATTGAACACTATTGTCTAATTCTTAAAGCATTGTTATGATACTGCATAATTAAACTTTAATTTCAAATTAATTGCACAGTTTTGTTTAATCAATAACTAAAATATTTTTTTTTCAAATTACAATAGACGTATCAAAAAATTTACAGATTTATGAACATGTTCAAAGCCAGATATGGGATATGGAAAAAAAACTGGGATGGTTGAACATGTTTGTACAGGTTTTGTAATGATTATTCACCATTTGTGTTGAAACCATTTACGCCTCAGCCTTTTGTTTTTTTTTTGGTTTTCAGAAACGTTGAAGGCCTTTTTATCATGTTGTCTGCATCTATACACGATTTGCATTTCATGTATCAATGGCCAACCAGCCATGGACATCCATGTCGATGGAATGATTTAATGCAACACATTTAACAAGGGTATAATTACGAAACCATTAGATGGATATTAAACCGCACAACTCCTTTGCAAAATACGCTTATTTTTCCATTACTTTGTTTTGTGCACAAGTTTATGCAAATGCAATGATTATTCGAATATTAATTTTGCTTTGTTCGCGTTTGGTATTCTTTAAAAAAAAGTCTTGCAGTGTTTAGTTTTAAATTTATGCACATACATACATACATATTTTAGTAATAGTTTTCTTCTGCAAGACGGGAAGAAAATAAATCAAATCTTACGCAAAATATATTTATATGAGTAAAAACTATTTATTATAAAAAGTATACTAAAATAGTAGATAAAAGAACGAATTATTTTAGACCACTGCAAAATTGCAACTGCATCTGCAGCTTAGGTTTTTTAAACTCCTCTCCCCAGTAGCTTAAAATACAAAAAAATCGATAAATAAAAAAGGCCAATACTTTGTCATTTGGATGAATATTAGGAGGGGAATTAATAAATCGTTTGCATTATGCCCTTGGTTATGACATTGTGCACATTGTTATTATGCCACACATGCACACAAAGCACCACACTTAATCACATGCAGGCAGGCTGACTACAAGATCAAACGGAACTATTGGCATTTCCAATTGTTTAGTATTCGTCCTTGTAAAATATGAATTTGTAGTATGTCTGGCATTAAAACAGGAAAAAAAAATGCAGTGAATGTAGGAAAATAAAATTGTTAGAAATAAATTGAAATTAATTTCACAGATTTTATCGTTCATATCAATGGCTGTGTTGTTATTTTGCCCAAGTGCACTTTTTTGCACACGACAGTAATTTATTTTGTTGAATATAAACATTAATTACATTGGCTATTTTTAGCCACTAGACTTTATAAATTCCATACATTCTGTAAATTTTATTTTTAATATCAAACATTTTACAATTAAGAAATATTTCAGTTATGATTAGGTTTAAGTTTCCCAATCCTAAGGTCATAATTTTTTTTGATAATAATCTTAATAAGAATGTTTTTGCTTTTAATTGTTATTAATCAGTTATAACTCATTGACTTTTATAGAATTTTGAGCAAGATCTGGTTGATTTTTACTAGATTTTCCAATTTAAAATCCACTTCCTCGCTAGATTTTAAGGAGATTTTTAGTAGTTCTTACAATAGTATAATGATTCAGAAGCAATCAGGAACATACTACTATTTTACAATGGGACTAAAAACGACCGGTACATACACTTTCACTCTTACTTTCTTCACTACTTAACATATTCTTAAAACTGCAATCATTGCAAAATATATGTATACGATTC
The DNA here is from genome assembly GCA_936439885.1 of Nowickia ferox. NCBI lineage: Eukaryota > Metazoa > Arthropoda > Insecta > Diptera > Tachinidae > Nowickia > Nowickia ferox. The sequence goes on along the minus strand of OW387027.1, from coordinate 85,410,516 downwards.
GATCCTGAGAGGTAATATGAGTATTTTTAATATCTTCAAAATATTTTGGGACATGAGATGGGAAGCAAAAAAATTTTTAAGAAATATTGTGAAGGAAAGTGCTTGTAGCAACACCACACTTAAGGATTAAAGAAGGCAAAAAAGTTATATATATTATACTCTTCATAAGCACCAGGCACTACAAGAATGTTATAACATGTTCCTTTCAACTAATATTTATTTGTAACATAAAAGGATAGTCAAAAGTCACAAAAATGCACAACACAAAGGCCGATATCATCAGCGAAGTAAAATGGCACTAGAAGTATGTTACGGTCAAATGAATATTTATAAAAATTAAATAAAATGAAAAGTTATTATTGTCGTAAGATTACTAACAAAAATAAAATGGTTTAAAAATCAATAAGAAATTTTTAAAGATTATTGAAACTAGTCTTGGGATAGAATAGGTTCAACAGTTTTATGTCATTTTTAAGAACACACATCCATTGACTAAATTCAGTGGCATTCTTTTTCCAACGTTTCATACGTTTTCAAAAAAAAAAAAATATATTCATTGAAACTCAAAGTAAAATCTTATGTAGATACGAACTATACATTGAAACCATTCTTTGATTTTATTCGCTGAATTAAACAATGATCTGGGCTTTTGATTGAATGTACAATATGTTGAATTCAAAGAACACCTGCATTATCTTATAAACAAAAGGAACAAATATAATAATTTTTAAGAAAGAGTACATAGTTTCAAGGTCCCTGTTTGTTGATTTTAAGTAATATACGTTTAATTCAATGAAAGAGCACTTTAATTTAAGAAACCAAAAATTTTATTTTTATCTTACTTGGCTCAACTCAACGTAATAATTCCTCATTTTATAACGAATTGTCGTACAGATCCAAATTATGGTTTCTGAGCTTTACTGATTTTGTACTATAAATTCAACAATTCAATGATTGACATACTTTGAATTCCACGGACCTGTTTGTTAGGTGAAAAATAAGAAATAAATTTGTTGAATCGAATTAATTAGCTTTGTTAACTCCTCGCTACAACCAGTGCAAAATTTGTGTTGGATATATAGATGGGCGAGTGTCGTGTTTTTTTTCATGACACGACTACGCAAGACTCAACATAAAGGTTTTCGTGACAAAAAAATCGCATTTCGTGCGTGGTCGGGTCGTTTCGTGTTGAGCAAAATTTACACAAAAAATATGAGAGGGTTTTAGGTGTAAAATCTGTATGAATGAATTTCCAAAGAAAGAAAATATTTCAATATTTTGTATTGTCAAACATGCAAGACCAGCAAATTTGTTGATGTTATATGTATAGGCCTCTTAAGCTTAAAGTTCTGTACGTGAACCGTTGTTATCAGGTGCTGGCAGAGCCAGCCTTGCGCCACAGTTTGAAAAGCGACTCTTAAAAAAATCAATAAAATTTTGTGCTTTTCAATACCACACCAATACCATTTCGTACGTGTTGTGCAGTAAAGTGTTGAGAAATTTTTTCTTGTGCTTGTTTCATACGTGTTGGACGTCTTGGTATTCCTGATCGGGTTGTGTCGTATTGGGAAAATGCGGCACGCACACATCTCTAGTTGGATGTAATGCAAATCATTAACCATTTCCTCATTGTCTGTCCTTTTTAAAAAACTTTAAATTTCTTAAAGATGCTCTCTTTAATTTTTTTTTTTTATATTAAGATGAAAAATTTGTTTTTCAATATTGGTATCAGAGAAAATGAATACTGCGCAGAATTTTACAAAGATATTTACTTTTGAAAAATTTCCTTTTAAAAATATATCCTTCCATATCCTTAAAAGTTTTCTTACCAGAAGCCTTAATGTGAATGGGCTAAGTGGTTTATTAGCATGGTGAAAAAGATAATAAGTAATATCAGTATCAAACAGAATTGGTTACAAAGCAAAAATTTTTAACTTTTTTATGTATAATATAATAAATAAATAGCTAAGGCAATAAACATTATTATGCGTCATCGCAATTTCTTTATCACACTCAATTTTATTAAATTTAATTAATAACAAGACTGTGCAGGGCTTTTATCAGCTCCTTACCAGCTCTATGCATGCTAATAAATTACCCAAACTCTAATATCCCAATAAATTTAATGTTTTTTTTTGTTTGTTGCAACTTTACAAGTAAAAACGTTTAATTAATTTTTACTTGCTTATGGAAAAACACAAATTATTATCGTTATTAACACAACTGAAAAGGGAAAAAATAAAATGGCCGGAAAAGCTGAAAGCTCAACTTACGAGTGTAACATGTGTTTGTGTTTTGAAGCAAACAAATAAAATCACTTGCATACTTTCACATCAACAAGGGTGTATTTGTGTGTTTTGTAATTTGCAATGTATCATAAAAATGGACAATAGACCCACAAAAAGAAATATTTGTTTGACAGAAATATAAAGTTACATTTATTTCACTTAAGTAATAATGATACGGACAAACAATACCCCTGCTCACACATCGCTCATTATCGATAACAGTTTTTAAAGGAATAAAATCAATTAATATGAAATTTTTATACGATATAAAATAAATATGATACGACGAATTCGTCTATAAGAATTCGCTGCGTAAATTTTTCGTGTTAAGCGCAACAACGACGAATGTACTCAGCGAATTCCTCTCTAATAATTGATAAAGTTGGTTATTGTGTTGGCAAAGAGAGAGAGAAAATAGTTTTTTCGTCGTTCGTCTTCGTACAAAATAGAAATAAATCTATCTCAGAGTTCGTCACGCAAGACGAATTTTGTTCGAAGGGCGGTGTTGTGTTCATTTCCATATGTGCATATGTGTTTTATTTTTTATGACGAAAGTTCGCACCGAAAAATTCGTCCCAGTTGTGTTCCCAGCATTACTCACCATCTTCTCTTTTGCATATGAGTACGTATGAGTAATACAATATTCTTGATCAATATTACTCATACGCACCAGTATGAAAAAATTATATGGTGTATAAATAAATTGTTTACCACTAGTTCAGAAGATATCGATAATTTTCTTCAATAGTGTCATAACTCAAAAATGCGTTTTTTTAATTAATAATGCAGAACTATTCGGTATTTTATTTTGTGTAAACATTTCATGTAAACAGATTATACTGCCAGCTTCTAAAGTCTAGATCCCACTATCGGCCGATTTTCGTCAGCTCACTGAAATAAAGTTATAAGTAATAAGCTAAATTGGCTTTATTTTTCAACTGATTGAAATATAAGGAAATAATTGCACCACACTGCATTGGTAATAGAACCTTATAGACGTATTCTCGACTTAATTGGCAAATAAGGCAATTTTGGTTTATTACTTATGACTTTATTGAAGTGAGCCGACGAAAATTGGTACATTGTACCGATAGTGAGATCCCGGCTTAAGAGAAGAATTCATAGAGTTGTCTGTGAATTGTAAAAATTGAGATATCACGTTTTATGAAAATTGTGACCCTATTGAATTAAATAAGCGAAATATATGTATATTAGTGTTGAGCGATACTGTGATTTTTTAATAATGTTGCTCCTTGTGAACGTGATTTCTAAATCGCTGTTCTTTTAAATTGTGACTGTGATCACAGTTTAACACATTTCAGCTCTTCTGCTTCAAAAGTATTTACATATTAGGATTGGTATTTTGATAAATACTAATAAGAAGAGCGACAAGAAGAAACAATTGCAATCAACCCCATCCAAATATTGAGAATTGTCGTATGAGAGGCAGAGAGACAGTAAAATTGCAAATAAAAAAATGTGAGAGCTATATGTATAAAAAAGATGATTTGACACGATTTGGCGACTTTTTCTCGACAAACGGTGAAGATATGAAAAAGTATTCATGTGGTAGCTTTGTTTGCTGTAAAGTAAGCATACAAGAACATTCACAGTTTGTATGAAAGAACTATATTTCTAAAACCTGTTACTTGATAAATTCAGTCACATTTGTGATTATTGATTTTTCAATCGCTGTGAAAAAGTAACCGGTAAGTATATTACCACTTCTTTTTTTTTTTTTGTTTAGGAACAAAGAAAATGTTTTCTAAAATCATTGAATTAAAAGACTTTTTAAACAAAGCGAATGTATTTAAAGCTACAAAATTTATTAAAGTATCAATAAATTCTTTTAAAATTCTGATCATCACTAAAGCCACCTTAAGAAAATACGACCAAATAAATAATTTTAATAATAATTTCCACACTAAATGAAGAAAGGGCAGTATAACAAAATTTTATGCGTATATTTAACTTTGTAACTCATATTAATAAGTTATTATTAATGCAGGGTGGGTGTGTGCACATGTGTGTGTGTGTGTGTGCAAATATTTGCCAACCCTACTGCATGGGCTGTTTTATTTACTTGAGACTGTGCATGTGTGTGTGTGTTGCTTTACTATTTTAACCAACAACATGGTCAGCATATAAAGCATCCTTAAATAGTTTATTTAGTGTTTTTACTCATTTTAATGGGCTAATGGACGTATATGAAATATCTAATTAAATAGTTTTCTTACTTAATTCTACGAAATGTTAAAGAAGTCTAGTGTAGCAGCGAATGCCTTTCACTTTATAAGAAAACAGAGTAGTAATAATGCGTGGTAATAAGGAAATAGACTAACAGACAGACAGACAGACAGACAGACATACATGCACACATAAAACATGTGCACTATCATTTTTATGATGGTTTAATATGTTTGTTCTTGCATGTTTGTGTGTGTGTGACACAGAGTATTTCAAAAGGCTTATGATGATAATGAAACAAACCAGCAATGGCCAGCCACAATAAAAGCTTGCTAAACCTCACATAATCGTAAAAGTAATTTCATTTCATTTTCAGTTTTTTTCGGTAGAATATATTCCGCTTTGTTCTGGCCATTGCAACTTAAGTACCAACAGTATCTGGAGAGAAAGAAGTTAGTTATGCCAATGATATTCGTTCACTATTATACTGTTTATATGACTTCTTTGGGTGTTAGTAAGAATGTATAGAAATGCATACATATAACGATTATATTTGGGCACATAAAGCAATAAGAACATTCACAACTATTCTAATGAATGTGTAGACGTCAAGTCGTAATAAAGGGTGTTACAAAATTCGTTTAAGCTTTGTGTACATTCCTTTTTATACAGAAAATGTGGAGACAATTTAAGCTTAAGCAAATTAAAGCACTTGCAAAATTCATTTTCAATGTACTACAACGGACAACTTGATGGCATGCATGCACCCGCTCGAAAATATTTGATTGGCATCACTTATTTTCTTGCGCGAGCAAAGTATAAAGTTGTTATTTTAACATCCATTTTGAATTGCCTGCTTCTGCCAATAGCTGCAAAGTAAAAAAGATAAAAACAGATGATTGATTATTCATGGCTCGATTATGGATAGCAACCGTACTTTGGTTGCGTTGCTAGTTGCTGAAATGGTATTATGGATGGCAACTGGCAACTAACAGCTGGTAATTTCAGTTGCCATATTGGCAACCACACATTTGTAGTTGCTGCATAGTTTTGAAAGCAAAAAATTGGAAAAATTAAAAAGTTATTGCAATATTATTTTTATTTGTGAATTTCTTCTGCATATTCAAAGAAAATATGCTTTACAGCTAAAAAAAGAGACGGTAATTCGAAAGGGCCGTCTAAAAAAATTATTCGACATAATCATTTTTATGATCAGTAATGTTATTTAAGCACTTTTACTTAATAAATTTCTTTTTAGCACTTGAATTGCTTATATTTAAGAGTTTTTTCACATTATTTTCGGTTGCCAATTTGTCATAATCGTGTTTTTGATAACTTTTTGGCAACTGAAGGAAGTTGCCATACACAATACCAATTTTAATTTCAGTTGCGTTGCTAGTTAACTCGGCAACTGAAGTTCGGTTGTTACCCATAATCGAGCCATAAGTTTTTATTGCAACTATGAAATTAGTTAGACTTCTCATCACATCATCAACGACAGTTTGACATAATCACCCCTGCCGGGAATAGTTTTCCTTCAAAACATATCCTCGTTTTCTAGAAATGTGTTCCTTTTTTGATTACCCTTAACATGAATAAAATTTCTTAAAGGGATTTTTACACTTTTCCATTGATTGTGTTCATTTCATTTTTACAGGCGAACTGAAGTAAGAGTTTTTTGCACGGCATCTAAAATATTTAAAAATAGAACTTTACACATAAAAACATTTCAGTTGAAACTCAAGTCTTGTGTATTTGTTATTATCAAACTTAAGTTTGTTATTTACATTCCCCACGCATTGATGGCGTGAACAAACGTTCCCATGAAATTCGCGTAAACAAATTTCCCATCATGGGGAATGAAAATGTCATGGGAACAAACATTTCACATTTTATTCACGAAAGGAGAAAATATCTGTAGTTGTTTTAATAAATTTATATGTAAAAGCCTCCCAGTCTAATCCATTTTTATATATATTATACTTACGGTCTGTTCCACGGTATCGAAAGAAAACTTAAGAAAATTCGAGGCCGTCACTACACAATCCATTCTATTTTTCTTATTAGCGCATGGCTTCTTTCGACGAACTAGCTGATTACAATTGGTTTTCCTTAGCACTTTTTCTATTTTTTATGCATGAAATTACTTAATAAAATTTTTTTCAACACTTGAAGCAAAGCCGTGAATAATGCTGTAAAAGACAAATTTTGCTAAATATTTTTTTATTTTTTCACAGATTATTATTTACATTACTCTCTTGCATTGTTGAAACATCAAACTATTTAAAATTAAGCATCTTATCCTAGAATTCAACAACAAAGAAACAGTCAGGAGAAGATTCTTGTAACTAACAAATTGTGCGAACGGATTTACGGATTTCTCGAAACTAATTGATAAATCTAACAAAGTTACAAAAAGAAAAGTTAATGTTAATTATCATTATTTTTGATTAAATAAAAAAATTTAAAAATAAAACTAAAACAATCTTGCCTTTGAAATAATTATTTTTTTTTTGCTGTCCTGAAAAATTATTATTTTGTCACTTTGACAACGATATTGGCGGCTTTGCCTCAATTGTAGAAGTTCTAGAGCAGAGCAAAAATGACTCAGATTTAATAAGTAAAAAAGTCTTGCGTGAATATTTGATTACCCTTTATGAACAGGACATTGACATTGGAATGTTTAAGCGCACTTACTCATAACACACACACACACAAGCACACACGGTTCTCTTTAGTTTATTCTTATACTAAATACAACACTTTTGGCACATGTGTGTGAGAGTGTTTATGATCACATTTATTCGTTATTCGTTAGATTGTCGCAAGAGTTGCTGTTATGGCCTTAATCATGGTCTTTGTCCCAAAATTTATTTATTTTCTATTTGTTGTTGTATTCCAAGTTTGAATTTATTTATTGCAGTTTTGGTCCGATGGTGCAAGTTGTTGTTTTACTATCGCTTTACGGTCATTTACAATTGGGGTCGTATATTATTATGAATTTATGATATCTAAGCTTTTTTGTTTGCGGTTTCTGCACTTCATACAAATAACATTTTCATTTGTTGTCCGAATTTTAAAGGGAACCAAATTGTGGCAAATATTTTAAATTAGCTGTGATGATTCAATTAAGGTCTGTACACAGTGATTAGTATATTTTTTTTATATTTATTGGTTGTTAAAGCATATTTTAGTGCTTTAAGCGAGGGTTTGCTTCAATATTGCAATACTTTTCTTTTATACGAAATATTTCAGCCATATTTCAGAATGAAAAATGATTATAAATTTTGGTTGTTTTTCGTTGCAAAATTGAGGTTTGCGCAGGGTGTCCGCCGGGATGGTAAACTACTTTGTTTTGCCGCCATTTTGGTAAACATTAGTCTTGACAGTTCATATTTGCCAGTTGTGAAGTAGACATGTGGCAAATTTATTATGGAAACGTGTTGTAATCGCTAAAACATTTTATCAAAATCAATCATCGATAACGTGAAATTTTTGAGAGAAACAACGTGCTAACAAAACGTGTAGTGAATGATTTCGAAGAAAGAGGGTTTGTAGGTGATAGGCCCAAGCATGGACCACAACGTACTGCAAGATCGGCTAAAAACATTACTGCTGCTCAAGAAAGTGTTCAAAATAATCCATCAACCTCAATATGACGCCGTGCTCAAGAGCTTGGTCTTCAAAGAACAACTGTGGCCACTATTTTGCACATATGTTTCCATATAAGATTCAGTTTACACAAAAGCTTCCTCCACAAGACCATTTACACCGCCGTACACATGCCAATTTAATTAAAAATTATAAACAAATACAGTGGACTCCGCTTTACTGGAAATAACCAAAACCCAATTTTTTTTCAGTTATCCGATTTTTTCTCTAAAACGTATTTCGGATTGCTGAAATTTATTACAGTTAAGCGTACTCCTCGAAAATGTCTAGCCACTTGCATTGACAATATGTATAATAGAAAAATACAATAAAGTACGTAAGAGCGAAAAGAAGATATAAATTTTGCCATTTAATTTTTTAACGGACAAAACATGCACAATTTTTTAAGCCTTAAGTTATGCAATCGATTTCTAATAAATAAATTTGTCATTGTTTATTTTTTCACTAAAGCGAAGTAAGTTTCATACAAAACGTAGTTGTGGGCTTGCTTTTGGTTTTCAGTAATACGATATTTTCAGTAAAGCGATGTTTCGCTAAAGCGAAGTGAATAAGACTAGCTGCGTTTAAAATCAGTGCAGGGATTTGTATCGCTTTCAGGAAATCGATTTTTTTCAGTAAAGCGTGTTGTGCTAAAGCGGATTCGTAGTATAAGTAATATACCTTCCTGGCGGACACCTTGTATCTGTAAAGTATGTGAGAATTGTTATCATCCTGTGAAACACAGGGTGAGTAAGAAAAAAAGTTTGTTGATATTTTTTTTTAATTTTTTTTAAAGATTTTATAGGTATATGATTTTATATGTGTAAAATAGGACAACCAGCATAATTAATTAATTTTTCTCGATGCGAGAACTTCTCACAAGTTACAAAAACGAGTACCTGGGGTCTTATTTTGCAGCTGATTTTGTTTAAGTAAATGTTGTCATAAGTCGTTTGCAGGAAAATCACAGGATAAACTCATGTGCACTGTAAAGATTTGTCTATACCTGAAGGAGCGTTGCCAGCTTAGCAATTTTTGTGCAAGACTTAGAGTTTGCTAACAAAGAAAAAAATAAAAATTGTCCCGCCTTAGCATCATTTTTTTTTTAAGCGTGGTCAAATAATGCGGTTTGTTATTTTTAGGAGGTTGGCATTGTCTATTTTTTTTAATTTATTCCCAAATTTTAATCAAACATCCAAATAAATTGTACTATTTTATTTATTGTTCAATACACGTTGTCGATCGAAGATTTTTTATAGGCATTGCAATAAAATAACACAGTGATTTTTCATTTCAATTTATTCACAGAGTTTTAAATATATAACTCCACTAAAAGTGTTGTTGGAATATTATTTAGCTCTTTTTATTATTTTTATATTATAAAGTTGAAAACACTGATCTTACGCTGACGATCGCTCGCCGAGACAGTGCGCAAACTTAATTACTAACCACCATTTGTTAGCGAACTCAGTGAATAACTACGTTATTTTAATTTTGTTAAAGTATTTAAATTTATTCTTTCGTTTTAAAATACGTACTTTATTTTATAAATATCATGTCAGTTAATTTAATATATAAACTTTGTTTAAAAATATGTATGGGTTTTCTTTTTTTTTATTTCAATTTATTCAAATTACAATTTAAAAGGTTTATTATTAATTAAAGGATGTGTTTGTTTCACTTAATTTTTAAAGTTTTTATATTCTACTCCATATAACTATAAACTTAAATTAGTGCAAAAATACTTTTTAATTATATTAAAATAAGTTTTCTTTTATGAAATACTTGAGAATGAAATGTAATAATAATATAGAGATTTAAGAAATTCAGAATTTAATTTCCATTTGATTATTCATTTAATTTAAATTATTGCTTTGCTTACTTCCTTTTGTGTATGTATGTGTGTATGTACGAGTGTGGGCGTGTGAGTGTAAGTGTTTTATTATAAATATTTTATTATGTGTTATTTTTGCTTGTTGTTTCTTTGTAATGAAAATATTCCTTCCTTAAGACTATTTGTATGAATAATTAGAATTATTGAAAATATTGTACTTTTAACTTTGTATTTGCTTAGCTTTTATTTTTCGTTTAGCTTAAAACTAAATTTTAGTAAAAGTAACTTAAGCCTTAAATATAGAAACTTTAATCCTTTGAAAATAGATAAGACTTACGAAATAATTTATATAAGAGTTTTATAAATAAATTTGGTTTTCTCACTTAGATTTTAAAAAATGTTAAGAGTTTTTTGTATAATTTTTGAGGATATAATTTTTTTCATGAATTTGTAAAAATAAATGTTAATAAAAAAAAAATATCCAATAGGCCGGCGCTGGAGACGATCAAGTAAGCCCGGCAATCAATGCATATGTGTGAGTGACGTATGCTTGTCGCTTAAAAGGAAACGTACAAATAAACACGTCAATCACCTTTTGAATTTTAGCTTCGTAGCGTTCGTATCAAAGCTTGTCGTCATCGGATGATGATTTTTTGTTATTGAATACTTGTGCAGTGTTGTTAAAAAACGAAAACGAAAACAAATTTGAATTTGGATGCAAAGTTAGTATGAAAATCCTTTAAGTGAATTGAGATTAAACTATTTGTGCACTCACTCCTCCATTATTAACAATGATCACAAAGAAACTGATTTTTTGTCAATCAGGGTAGGAAACGATCAAATAATCAGCCGCCAAATAATTAAATCAAAACTTTTTGATTGTAATCAGCGAACGCCGACAACTTGTACATGTAGCCATAAAAATATGATTGATGAGTTTATTTGATCGTCTCCAGGGCACGTAAGTGCTAAAAATTCAATTAGAAATTGTTTAATAATTTATTTTAATGAAGCTGATTGGAGTTGGAGTTTGCACAGTTTGATGTAGCACCCAAATGTGTAGTCATCATTAATTTTAAGTTTAATTTTTTTCGTTTTTTAGCAAAAACACTTCACTTTTTAGTTATTAGCCTTTAATTTCAATTTTAACTTGAAAAAAAAAATAAAGAAAAATCATCACCTGTGCATTTTAGATTCACAGATTAAAATAAAAGTTTGATGCAAAATTTAGAAAAAACTATGACACAATAATTCTTTCTGCTTGTTAACAGTAAAATAAATAAAAAGAAAAACCATAGCAAAAATTTTCAGTCATCGTCCATTGAACACTTCACGATTAAAAGGCGAGTGTTTAAAAAAAAAAAAGCTTGCAAATAGATAAACAAAGTGTAAAAATAATATTTTTGTACTTTTCAAATCATCATAAGAGAATATTTTTAGGACTTGCAAGTTAAACATCCCAAGATTAAAATACGAGCGTATTGGAAAAATTGTAAAGAGGTAATAATTAAGAGAAAAAATAGAAGTTTTTGTTATTATTACTAGTCAGAGCATTATCAGAAGATTCTGTTAGAATTCATATACTAAACACAATCGCCTAACAAACAGCCTATGAGTGCTGGATGCTAAGGTGTTTTTGATCAATTTTGAGTTGTGACTGTTTTCGACGCGTTACAATGCATACGACATAATTTTTCCATCACTATTTATCACAACTGATTTGGAACTAAGAATAAATTAAAACATTTAAAAACACATTGAACAAATTCGTTAAAATTGGTTGAAGTGTATGCTCATGGATGATACAAAAAGACACGTTCCTTGTTTAAAATTAACAAACAATACCTCTAGGCATTAGGTAGCTGCATAATTTAACTAAAAAAAGGAAAACAAGAAGACAAAACCCTCAATTAAAGCGCAAGATCTAACGTTGTTTCTGTTAGTGCCACTTAAGCACTCCTCTGCCTGATATTCACATTCCAAAATTGCATAAATTATAGTAATTAAGATAAAAGTTGCGTAGAGCAAGAATTCCAGCAGCCAACTAACAAACCAATAGCCCAACCAGTTCAGCCAATTTCCATTTATGTATTGGAGCAGCTTGTGTACGCACTTTGTTGTAAATCACGAAATAATACAGTTTTTATCTTTATCATTTGGATCCGAAGGCTTGCGCTTGCGATCATATGCCAAGGCGTCGTTGGGCACATAACTTACGCGTACACCGCCATAATGGCGCCGCAAAGGAATCTGATACATGTAGTCCTCGGAGCTGGAAGAACTTGATGAACATGTTGAGCAAACACTGGATGCTTCATCAGAGTCTTCATCGTTGGCTGCCATTGTTAACTGAGACGAATGGTGAGGGCGTGTGGGATCCAGGGCGGCAGTTTGCAGAGCGGAAGGTGGACCTTGATACGAAGAGGAGAGTGGTTGGGCAGTGGTGTAGGTGTCAGCACGGGTTGTGGAGTTGGAACGGTGACCACTGCCTGAGCGGTGCGACTTGCGGCGCCTACGTCTTCGTGATGAATGGCCACCATTGCCACTACTGTGACGATGTTTTTCGGGCGTAGGTTCACTACTGCGCTGAGTGCCCGCTCCATTGCCGGAATAGCTGCGTGAGCGTGGTAGCGTATCGGTTGGTATACCCTCAAAACGAACTCCTTTCTTTTTAGTTTCGCCACTCATGGGGGAGGAAGATGAAGCTCCGCTTAATATGGAGACTGGATGAACCGGTGGATGTCCGGGATTAGATTGCGTGGATTGGTGTGAGAGTATAGAACGGTCACCGGTGGAAGCCGTTGGAGATCCCATTAGTTCGGGTGGCAAGGCCGTAGATGCTACAGACAGATTTGGTGTTGGCAGATCTGGTACTTCGGAGGGAGGTGGCGAGGTAACCCCATGTGCCACATGTGAGGTATAGTCGCCACCATACTGATGTGTTTGTTGCTGTTGCAAGTTAGCTGCATTTTGTTGAGGTATCGTAGAAGAAGTTCCTGGCTGAGACAACTCTGGCATACTAGAGGTTTTAGAATTTTCCAGTTCCGATATTTGATGCAATTGACGTTGTAGACTATAACTATCGCCACCTGTCCTTAAAGGTTTTGCGGGCCAATTAGTATCTAAATTAAGTGACATTTCGTTGAAGTTGTAGGGACCATCACATTTTAGTTCCATAGGTTTTGGCATTGAGTGGTTAAATTCACCGGGTGAGGTTAAGGGAGACATATTTTGGGACGAAGACGACGGCAAGCCACCTGAAAAGTCAGTAAAATCTCCCGGAGTATGTTCCATATCTTTGACCACACCCGCATCTGAGTCCGAAGTAGGATAACTTTGTTTGGCACCATCTGTATTCGTTGCTATTCCCACTAAGCCTTCACTTGCAGCATTGCCACCGATACCAGCCGCTATTTGCTGACTTTGCAATTGATACATGGCTTGATTAAAGTTTTGCTGATGTTGGTGCTGCTGCAAGGGTGACATTGGCGGTGAACTTGAGGCATGACTACTTGGTATGCGTGTCTGAGGTCTTACTCTTTGCGTGGGTGGCGTGGGTGTTGTGTACATGCCAGTGCCAGAACTGTCAGAAGGTGTTGGTGGCTCACCTTTACTGCACGCAATCGAACAGTAGATGGCTCCACGTCTGGGCAGAAATGCACGTCCCAACAACGAACATCGACATGTATTGCAGGAAAAACATTCGTCAGTTGCATGCCAATGCTGTCCGTCATGACTCATTTGCCCTTGATCTACACCAATGGCTTCTCCACAGAAATCACAGTATTCCGCGAACATTGCATCGAAACACAACAGACAGTAGGGTTTACCCTCCCTCATTATATACCTTTGGCCACCCAATTGCTTTTCGCACTCATGACAGGCAAAATGATTCATATGCCAGGCACGTCCTTCAGCTTCGGTGCATTCATCTGCCAGGATAATCTGTAACGACAAAATAAGAAAAGTTTTCATGTATTGAACAACAAACTTTTTACTTTTGGCTGCAGTAGCAGAGTTTGTAAAAGAAAAGTTTATAGTTTATAAAGGTGCCGTAGTGCAAGCAGTTTACGTGTCACTTGGAATTCTGTAGAAAGTTCTGTATCATTAAGTTTTTTATTTGAAAATTAATATGTAATGTGCATCTACTAACATTAATGTACAGTGGATTTTAAAAGTTACACTTGGGTCAAAACTTATAGCAATTGGTTTATGAAATTTTAAGAGTTTAAGATTAAAATTAGTTTTGAAATATCTAAAATAATTTTCTATTGAGTGTTGCTAACAAAAGGTTTGCCTTTCTACGAAGCTTATTTTTCCGGAAAAGCGTGAACAGAGAAGTTATTAATTAATTGTTCTATTTATTTTATTAGAAATGCATACAGCTATTTGAAACGGAAAGAGGTTAGTTCGTATGTTGTTAATATTGCATTCAAAGTCATTTGCAGCTTTTATTTTGCATTTAAATCTGGTTGCCTTACTGCTAACAATACGCAATTAATGAGGGAGTCCAATTTAGCGTGTTTGGATCGATTTCGTAATGTTTTGTTGTTCCTTTTCCTTTTGTGGTTCGCCATTTTAGGTGTCTTTGGATCGAATTCACTTTTTTATCATCTCGAAACTATCTCTTTTGTGAACGTACATATCAGTGGAGTACATAAATAAAATAAAAGAAACGGTATTTCCATGATGTCGAACGTGACCGTTGTACACATTTAAAGTGAAAAATAAGTAACAATAGAACCAATTTTTATTTTACACTTGTTAATTGGTTCTATGTTTGATATTGAAAAATTTTTGTATTTAAAATAATTGCAAAAAACCAAAGCATTCGCATGTGAAACAAATAGAAGTTGTTTTTACAGCCAACGAATAAAACGATGATTTCAGCAAAACCTGAAGCAATATTTAAATGTTACTAATTTTAGTATGTTGCGCACTGATGTCTCTTTAAAATAATCTTTATTTTGCTCTAATGAGATCACAGTCACACGTGATATGTCACACGTGACATTTCTTGCCATCGAGATATTTATACTGTTTCTGTTGCTCTCTGCACGAAATTGTATATAAGAAATCTAAGTTGAAACATTTTCAAATTAACAGAACAAAATATGTAATATGAATAGGATAAAATGAATTTAAATAAAATAATTTTTCAGAATTGACAGTTCTAGCTGCTATTACTTCTTGACCATAGCAGCAAAAGAAGTGCAACTACGCTATACCGAGAATACTTCTTAGTTCTTTAATTTTTGGTCTAAATTATAAAAAAATCAAAGTTTTTGCAAAAGTACGCTTGCATTTGTACGGCTAGTTTAGTGCTGGTTCGGCACTTCGCATTTCTGCATGCTTCTGCCTACTTTGACTTACGTATGCGGTCATTTCGCTTTTTCTACTCAATCGCTTAATTATTTTCCTTCAGGTAACGCTTTGTACCTTTAGCATTCTTTCTTTTCTATCATTAGTTTTTTTATTTCCGTTTCTGCTCATGTAAATTTAAATAATTTAAGAGCCCATCTGTAAATTTTTTAATGAAATTTTTTTTATAAATCACATTTACGGTGTCGCATGTGACTAACTTTACAAAGGTATCACGATAACAAATCTTGATATTTTTCATAATTTTTTTTATTATTTTAATTTATTTAAGCTGTTTGTACTGATTATTTGATGGCCTTCCGGCATGTACTTTTGACGCACTGATAGCAAATGTGTGTTTTCAAAGTCGCGTGTCACATCTAAAAAAAGCGATTTTGAATTGAATGGAAAACTTTGAATGGATACAGAGTCTCTTTAAGAACGTTTATCAAATCTTTAATATATGTACATACACAAATTCACTATTAAGACACTTCTTCAACATATAAATAAATTTAAAGCAAAAAAAAAAAAAATTAACAAAAGAAATGTCCAAATGAAAAAAAGCATATCTCGAAATGTGAAATGAATAGTGCGAATGTGTATCATTTCTAATGATTTTTACATAGGCTTTGTCATTATGAATGCAGTCTTGTTCTGCAGTCCATACTTCTGATATTAATTTTTCAATGTTACTGTTGTATACATACACTGAAAATACCATCTCATAAGATTAATGTTATCAAATGCTAGTCTTTCGTATGATGGATGTCGATATTTATGTCATACATCATACAAAGTATCTTAGCCCATCAAAATGCAACCATCCTGATCTTTATTCAAGTTTTTTGCTTAAAATCAAGCCCGATTATGCTGAATGAGGGATTTTCATGCACATTACTGTACTTGTTTTAAAAAAAGTTCGTACGTATGGTACTTTTGGTACCGTTTTGGTTTAATGTAAGTGGAAATGGACAGATTTTTGTTTCGAGTGAACAAACGTTAGCCTAATAATTGGTTATTATAACGTGGCATAACTGCCAAAAAAGCTTAAGCCATATAATTTTCGAAATTAATTTTTTGACCAAAATCTATCATTTGGGATCATAAGTAATCGATTTTCTTCAAAACAACGAGGTCCAAAAAATGTGTTGGTTAAGCTTTTCTAGCGGTTATAGCTCGATAAGTAATTGCCAGTGACTGACTTCCACAGAGACCAATATGTTTGAAATTTCCAATGTTTGATAATCTAAAAATCCCCAAAACATTTTGACGCACTGTGAAGTCTCAATGGCCTGTATTTCCATTAGCATAATAATTTAAGTAAATTTATGTTCATGACACGGCAGCCAGCAAAATTATATGTATAACGCAACTACATATTTGTTTTAAAAAAAGAGAATATAATAAAACTCACCTCATCACATGCTGAACATCTTGGCTTCAAAGTTTCTGCATGATGACGCCCACAATACAAGCGTCCATCACGATGAAAGTAAATGAGATCGACAAGCAATTCACGGCACACACAGCATACAAAGCAGCCGGGATGCCAAGAAGCATTTGAACCCAAACGGGTTGCAAAGACAGCAATGTCACCGGTCGAAATTAAATCATCACACTGTAATTGTATTTAAAAAAAATATTTATGTTTTTTTATGTTTACAAAAAAATAAACTATTAAAACTACACAACATTTAAAGATTAAGATTAAACGAAAAGCAATAAGCATGTAAAGCAAAGAGTGGAAGAGTCTACTCGTTATAAAACACTTAAGCATTTGCAGCAAGCCCAAGAGGTAAGAAAATAAAGTTTTTAGAAGTCACTTTAACCCCTGCTGATACACAGCTGCACAAACGAACTGAGTGACTTCTTATCAGTTTTGCAAAAGAGACACCTAAGCAAACAAACTACGAGTAACTTGTATAATCTTGCCAAGTAATGTGTACAAGACTCGTAAATACAATTACCCTCGAGTTAGCCAGGTCATGTCTTAAGGTGTCTTTCCGTTTTCTATTTTCTTTCTTTTTTTTATGCTTTCATTTCTTTGCTGGTTCCTACAGTCTACTGCTTTCTACTTCATTACTTAACAAAGTCAAGTTTAAATTTGTTTGGCTTCTATTGTGTGCTGCAAGCATAAGTTGCCTTGCTATTTATTTACTGTTTGTTTGGACTTTTCCTATTTTACTCAGGCGTTGAGTTGCTCCCTCTTGTCATGCCAAGACTTGCAACTTTGTTAACATTTCTTCTTTGACTTTTCAAGTAGGTGGTGTTGGTCATGTTTGTGAAATAAATATAAAAACAAAAAACAAAAAAAAAATTCTTAATAACACATGTCATTGAACACTTGCTACGTTTGGTGACAGTTAAAACTTTAGTTGTGCTACTTACAATTAGTGACTGGACACATGTTTCGATACAAACACAAACACATACAAACAATCGTATGTATGTATGTATTTGTGTGTATTCAAGTTAATATGCGCATGGAATTGGAAGGAAATATTCGTATTGAAACCGACAAAACAAACACCCATGAAATTAGCTTAAAATTACTAATTGCATTTAATCCGACATCTGAGCTAAATTTAAGTTGTTAAAGATAAACGAACAGCTTAAGCGTTTGTTTGTGTAAATACTGGAATAAAATTTACTTGTAAATTAAGTGGGCGTGAGAGATTTTGCAAAATGTATTTTAGTCACATTTATTTGTTTGGCTTAAGTATACAAATATGCCGGATGAAGTTTAAAGAAATTAATTTCGTTATACGACTGCATTATTTGATTGGTGATCAAATATTAAGGCTTATCCTAAATAAAATTTCACATGGAAATTTACGAACGTGTGAAAAATCTCTTTCAAAAAACTTCATACGATTGCGAAATATGTAATCTGACAATTTATGAAACAAAATCATTCGCATAGATTTGTCTGTTGGAAAAAGTGGAAATATGTATGTTAGTTTTTTAATTTTATTGGAATTGATTAAACGAAATTAAAATCCTTGTGAACGAAAAATTTGATTCGGAAATTTTCACATGTGGAATTCATGATAAGGCTGATTATATAACATAAAAACAGAAAAGTTTCGTATATAAGGCAGAAATCTACATCAACTGACACCACACACAGTGGACCAAACACAGAAGAACGCTGATGATGAAGGTTTAGTGGCCTTCGAAAACGGCTGGCTGTTCCGTTCAACTATGTGTTGTCAGAATATTTACAACTAACTTTGATGTTATTTGTTCATTAATAATTATCACATGTAATTTGGCTTAAAAGACGATACGAACATTAGACTGTTCAATTCATTAAATATAGAAACAAATGCAGTTCGAATAATAATAATTAAATTAAATTAATTAAAATAAAATAAAGTTATTTGCTAAAACACTTCCTAGGCTCTTTGTTATTTACATAAGTACGATTGTTCATAAATGTTCTAGAATTTCCAATAACCCCATAAAATAAAAAAGGGCCGAACAGTAAAAAGAGAAATGACACTAAATCATAAACAGTCACAACTCAAAGACATTCCAGATGTTGAGGAGTGGCAAAGAACTGTTGAGACATAACAACATTTTATATTGTTCAAGAAGACTGTGGTGCAAAATGAATTCTTGCGGTCCACTGAGGAGTATTTGAGACAAAAAGCTGGCCATTACATTTTTTTAGTTTTCGAGTATATTGCTTGTGAAAAGTTGTTAAGTGATCCAATATCAATGAAACTTGGCATAAATATGGCTGATAAATATTGAAAATCAAAAATATTAGACAAAAAGAAAAAAATTTTCCCTCAGAGAAACTAATCCTACCGCTGAAAAATGAAATTTTTTTCTTAACTTTTCCCATACTTTTGTTTAGCAAATGAAACATTTAACATCGACGACAGTTCAAAACCTTTTGTGGGCGGTGACAAAAATATTATTAGCAAAAAAAAAAAAAGAATTACTATTTATGGCTTAATATCATAAAAATTAAACTTTTGAGCTTTTATAAGCAGGGAGAAGTATGCCTCGCTTCAAAGCAAAACATTTTATCACTGTCAAAAAGGTTTCTTACTCATATTTATTTATGCAAGATGAACAAAAACAGAAAAATGGTGAAATTTCCAAAAAATCACAAAAAAAATTGCGCAAATTTTCGAAAACAATGTCAAAGCTCTTTGAAAAGTTACTCATGATAAAATTGTCCCCAATTCTAACTGATAATGAGTGCATACCGGACCATCAATTTAGTTTTAGAAGTCAGCATAGCACCATTGAACAAACTCATAGATTGGTTCAATTTATACGAAAAACTTTTGAAGAAAAGAAGTATTGCTCTGCGCTGTTTATTGACGTTTCTCAGGCATTTGATAAAGTCTGGCATGAAGGCCTAATTTTAAAATTAAAGACTTACTTACCAATAAACATTCTAAATCTTTTGGAAAGTTACATTATTGCCCGAAAATTCACTGTTGTGGAAGGAGACTTTATGAGTATGCCTGAAACAATCTCATCCGGTGTGCCACAGGGACCAGTTTTGTATTTGATTTATACTTGTGATATGCCTTTGAGCAGTAATATTCACACATCTACATTTGCCGATGATACAGCCTGCCTTAGTATGCACAAAAACCCTCACAAGGCTTCCTGATATCTTCAGCAACATATTACCCAGCTAGAACTATGGTTAAACAGGTGGAGAATAAAGGTAAACGAACAGAAGTGTGCTCAGGTAACATTTACCCTACGAAAAGACACTTGTTCCCCCATTACAATCAATAATCAAATTGTTCCTCAAAATTTACAAGTGAAATACCTTGGTATACACCTTGATCGAAGGCTTACATGGAAACAGCACATTGCCTCTAAGCTAACGCAAATGAAACTTAAACTAACTCAGATACATTGGCTGATTGGTAGAAATTCAACCCTCAGTCTAGATTGTAAACTTTTGATATACAAGTCGCTTTTAAAACCTATATGGTATTATACGGAATTCAGCTATATTGTACTGCTTCAGCTTCAAATATAGAAAAAATTCAACGAAGGCAAAACAAAATTTTACGGATAATAACATCGGCTCCATGGTACATAAGAAATTCAAATTTACATCGTGATTTGAATATGCCACAAGTAACTGAAGAAATTGCAAAATACGCAGGCAAATATCTTGCAAAACTCGAGTCTCATCCTAATCCGCTTGCTCGCAATATCTTGAATTTTACTGGGCACATCCGCTTAAAAAAGATGGACACAAGGGCTCTAATGCTCAACACTCCAGAAGAAACTGCTTGAAAAATACTTTTGTTTTTGCTTATCACAACTTATGTATTATTAATAGCTATCACTAAGTTTATGTCCGGCACTGGTCGGACCTAATTAATTATATTTAGATTTAAGATTTGAATAATTATTGTTAGTTCATATTTGAAGATACAATAAATAAATATATGTACTAAAAAAAAAAAAAAATTTCTAAAACTTTTTTTCTTGCGTCTAAAATTAGAGATTTTAAATTATATTAAGGTAATATAAAACATAATTCTAAATGTAGCTATCTTCACATTTAAGAAGCTTCTTCTTTTTTTGGTTTGCAAAACAAGTGTATAATTTTTTTTATTTAAATTTTTAAACACATTGTTTCATTGTTAATATTCAAGATATTTTTGTTGTTTTAATACTCACAATAGCTTTTGATTAAGTCTTTTATCAAAAAAAAAAAATCAACGTAATACCTTTATTCGTTTAGCCACAAAAATTTTAATATAAACATGTTGAAACCGAAAATTTTTATTTTTTTTCTTCAATTTCCTGACTTTAGAGATATCTCTATCTCAGAGCTACAAATCACAACGTAAAGTCCTCAAAATTTACAATGTGATGTAAAATACTGTTGTGTATCAAGCTGTGTACTTAGTTCTCAAGATTTCTTTAAGTTAATTTTTGCCTTTTTGGCCAACATTTTGGCTCAAATACTTTATGAAAACATTAAACCATTTTGACAATTTTGAGTTATAAACTGTTTGTGGTTTATTGTGCGACATAAATTTACACAGATTCAGTGAAACGACCTGGCATCTGCTTTTGTGGGGAATGAATCATATCCTTCGATTGGATTTCTAGATGAAAAATTAAATTATCTATAAACTAAATATCGAGCCTACAGTGGGATTAAGTAATAATAAAAAATTAGCTTGTTTTTACAGAAAATGTGTTTAAAATGCTTCCATTTTAATGTTAATGAAACAAATACGGTTCTGTTTTCCACGTAAAATAAAAACTTTTGAAATTGTCATGGCATTGTTGTTATACTTATTTCAAACAGCAAAGCTTTGGCAATTCCAAGAGTTTAATTTTTCAACTGCAATGTGCCACATACCTAAACAAATTTCTTCTTAAAGATATTTATCTGTATGTACTTTTTACGTAAGCTGACGAACGTTGCGATTACTCGTATTGTCGGCCGTATTAAAAAAAAAAATTAATTTGTATTTTAAGTAAGCTTGTTTGTTTAACGTACGCTTTAAATCTAGTTATTAAGAAACGACAGTAATTTTTTAAATAGTCGCATTTTTTAAGTTATAACAAAGGCTTGCTAGTATTTCTGCCTCCCTATGGTGTTTTAAAAATTCAAACGTACAAAACGTTTGTACTCCCAAATCAAATATAAATATCAACTATCATTTTTCGCACACCACATGTTATTAGTGTGGCTTTGACCATTTAATTGAAACTATTATCTCATTTAAATGTTTCAAATTCTTTAAAACATTTCAAGTGTAAGAGAAATTTTAAATGTATCAGCATAAAAGTGAAACAATACAATAAAGAAGCAAATCGATATAATACTCACACCATCACAGGGACGTGCACTCATCAACTGTCTGACATTGCCACGTCCAAGTGCATCACGTTTGCGTTGTGTAGAAAATAAGCGAAGTTCTTTGCGTTCCTCATCCGTCAGCGAGTGACAGTAACGAACCTGAAATGACAGCAAAAACAAAGCAGAAAAAATTATGATGATGTTTTTTTTTGTATACTGCGGATGAAAGAAAAACAACTAAAAAAAAATCTACAGTTGAAAAAAAAATTTAATAATAAACAAAAACTGTTAAATAATATGGCCCCTTTTTATTTTAAATTTAATGCATCAAACCGAGCGCACAAGCAGCCACTGCCACAAATGACATGTTTACTGAAACATTTTTAAAGAACAACGAAAATACCAATTTAAAATTGCTACCTTGCTAACAGGGACTACAGTGATGAGAATGCTGAAGATGATGGCATACCATCTTTACTACAGCATCATTATCGTCATTATTTATGAATTTTGTAGACTAACCAGTCCACCGGCCAACCCACCAACCACTTCATACTTAAATAGAACAAAAGAATGAATTAAAACGTCTCTAGTATGCAAGTTGTTAGGCGAGAGGCCATTTCCACACTGACCACAAAACTATAACTTGCTTCAAAATGCTGTTCACACACATGCATAGTAACCGTGTTGTACCAATTCAGAGATGCTTGTTTGTAAGTGCTTCGGTTCCTTTGGTTGAATATGAAGAGCATTTACGGTGCAACATGATGGAATAAATTTTGAAAATGTTATAGTTTAGGCATTAGTTTTTTGTTTGCTGATTTGATTTTTTTTTTGTATTTTATGTTGACTTAATTTAGCTCCGCTTCAAATGTTACATCCCAGCAAAAAATATTCAGGGTTTTGGAAGCAGTACATACGATTTCGGCCTTAAGCATTGTACTCTGTTCAAATTTGTGAAAAATGTTGAGCAACATTGACCATTTCACACGAAAAATTTGGCATGTAAATAATATTAACTAGCCCCTGAAAATATGCTACAATTTCTTATGTTTTTAAAAACACGCCATGTGTTTGTTGCAAATTCCATGCGCAATAAGTGCCACTTATCTTATTTCGCATGAAAACTTAAAATGTTGAAGATACATTTCGTACGTTTTTCCCAAGATAAATGAAACAAAATTTTTTCATGAACAATTCGTGCCAATTTTTTTTATATGTATTTTGACAGCATTTCGCAGATTTTAGGAAGGTGCTTCACAGTAAGCACATACATACATATGTATGTATGTATGTATTAGAGCCCTGCAAAAGACCATTTGAAAGAACTTTCAAGACATGAGGGATTCATCAAATGTTTTACTGTAGCGAAGTATTGAAAAACAAACGCTGAACAACACTGTTTGTAAAACAGTTGTTTCAGTTATTGTAGGTTAGAAGTAAAGAAGGAAATACTTCGTGACAAAAGAATTTGCCATGCTTGCTTCTTCCTACGCATGGGCGCATATAAAAATGTCACGTCACGTCTTTAACACATTACCTTACATAGCGTCTACAACTGCGATTAACTCTGATATAATATGTGAGAGAACGTCGGCAGAATAACAAAAATAAAATGCCGATATTTCTCTCCATCTCATACAACAGGAACACGTAATTTTACTTTTCTTATAACATTTCACTTAATGCAAATTATTTATTTTGTTTTCACTTTTTCACACAAACTTTAATTTATAAATCAATTAAACACTTATTTTAACATATAAAATCCCAGAAATTTTGTCCAAAACATTGTTTTTCATTTATTTTAATAAACACTCACACATGCATACTAATTTATTTTCATGTATGTGTGTTTTTTGACAGTCAATATCATAAGATTGTTGTTATAGGATTTCTTATAACAACGCTCTTATAGAAAATCTTTTAAGATTGAGATAACATTAATTTGAGGTCTACACGTAACATAATTCTGTCTGCGATTGAATTTGACGCTTTTATCTTACATATTATGTTAGGTGTAGACCCTATGTTAAGGTAAGTCTATGAAAATGGCAAATTATAATTTTAAGAAGTGTAACGAGCATAATAAGACGACAGTACACATGTTTGGAAGCTTCAATATTCCATCAATTCACTACAAACTAATTGCACTGCACTGAAAGTGGAACATCGCGAACAAATATCATGCCATACGTATGCAGTTTTGTAGTCCAAAATAGCTTGACATTTCCTTACAAACTTGATTATAACGAAGCAGTTATTTTTGCTGGGATGCATAATAGAATTGTTGCAAGACTGTAGGAAAATCTCATTACTAAAATTCTGATAATGTAAAAATTAATTGTAAGTGGTAATTCAATTAACCAAATGAAGAGTAGTATTCCGAGAATTGTTACAACTAAATGTTGGAAATACATATTCAGATTGGCTTTCTCATTCCCGCCTTCATTACATCATCATATTTGTAATTGGGAAAGGAAGGATGCAGCCATATTTAGTGCAAGTTTTCTCACTGAAATTAGACTAGGTTCACACTAGAGATGAGCGTTATTTTCATACCTGTTACTTTTCACATTGACTGAAAAATCACTATTCAATACTTTATCATAAAACATCTACTTGAAATATCGTCGGCTTAGAGTGCAAACCTGCTATAATTTTATATATAACTAATATAAAAAAAATCACTTTTTCCTTATTGTAATTTTTAACCCTCAACAAATTGAAAACTTAATTTGAAAAAAAAAAAAAAAATGTCAACATTCACGGCTGTTTATATATAAACAGTTCTGCCAACTAGCAAAAATTTTTGGCGTCTATGCCGTTGAAGTGTTGGTAATTCAATGGTGAATTTCAAAAAGTGAAAACCCACACAGAGGATTGTAATATTTCATTTCGGGCCAACCGATTATGCTACTCGCCAGCCAACTGGTATGCTTAATTTTCCGTAAAAAATTTCCTATTGGGCTCACTTCCATTACAATTACCAAGTGTGTTAGTTTAAGATTGTATAACATAGACTAGATATTGTGGCCAGTACAAAACAGTAGCTGTTTCGCCATTTGGCCAAGACTAGATCATCAGTTATGTTGTTCGCTTTTTTTGGCTACAGTCGTCTACCATATCAAATATTTGCTCACACATTCACTCTTTTCCAAAACGTTTTGAGTTTTATGCAAATTTTCTAAAGTATAGACAAGAATATTTTATTCTTGAAAGCCAAACAAACGTAGTAACAGCTACTGACTGCAACGGCCTTAAGCTGAGAAAAGTTGTTGCCCATGTGTCCCCCGCAGTCGGACGTATGCATTGAAATCAACACAATCCTCATACGAGTATGTGGGGTGTTTAGATTTTAGCCAAAATAAAGCCTGTGATTTGTTTGGCAGCTCTGTTGCCTAAATAAACAAAAACACAAACATCCATTTAAACATGTAGAATCGTTTTTGTTTTTTTGTCTCTTCTCTCTGTTAAGTTGCTTTAATTTTGGCAGTTTGTTTTTTCTCTTGTTTGAAAATTTCTTTATTTTATTCACTTTTTTCCAGCAATTTACTTAGATATGTAAACGTGTGTGTGTGTTTGTGTTTGTATTGGTTGGTTTGTGTACATCTGTGCATGTAAAATGGTTTGTTTTATACCCGTAGTTGTAGTCATGCATTCATTTCCGGACTTAAAATTACTAGAATATTTTTACTTTTATTATTATTGCCGGTTATGAGAATGTTTTGTGTGATAGGGTTGGCAAATATGGTTTTTTAAAACTCGGTACCATATTAAGACCTGTAGTGAGATTCAGAAATTTTTGGCGAATCAAAAATTAGCCAAAATCATAAAGAAGTATAAAAAAATAAATGATTTTAAGCTGGCGATTTTATCTTTTTACTTCAACTAGCAGCGAACATCATTAAAACATCGAGCTTATTTTCGATTTTATCGTAAGTGACATGTATTCAAAAATATACCTTATTATTAAAAATAAAATTTTATGATTTTATGGGCCTACTCATGGCTTAGAATTATGAAAATGCCAAAATTATTGACAATTATCAAGATATGGGTCAGAGAAACAGCCGACTCAAGAGCAGCCGCCGATGCATGCGGCTACCCTCGGCTCAAAATTGCAGCCGACTAATTGTTTTTTGTAGTTACAAATCTTACAAATTATATGGAAGACATCAGGTGTTTGAATTGCTTTCATAAAAATGTGTTTAAAAAACTTATAAAAAGCGGCTGGCAGTGTGAGCCGACTTAAGCCGACTTATTAACCGCCGGCGACTATTTTTTCCTAAGCCGCCGCCGCCAACTTTTTAAGACGGCTTGTTTCGCTGGTATGGGCTCTAAAATTTTATCGCAAGCGACAATTTACGTATGTAAAACAAATTTGCATATTATTAAAAAACGTTCTCCTGAAAACTTTAATTTTTGTCGCTTACGTTTTAATCGAAAATAAGGCTCGATGTGTTACTGGATAGCAAAGTCGATAAGTTCTCGTTATATTTCTTTGTTTGTTTAATACCTCATAGAAACGTTTTAATTTAAAACGTCATTAACAAAAACAAGATTACCGTTAAAATTATCTACTGTGCATTGGCTGATACTTTTTTTCAGTTCGAATTGAAGTTACGTATAAGAAGTAGAGCTGTGCCAAATCGTTCATTTAAGTGACCGCTCATTTTCGTTCATTTTGTAAAAAAGAACGAGTTCGTTCATTTCGTTCATCCGCTCTTTTCAAGAAAAAGAACGAAATGAAAAAACAAACAGTTGATTCGGTCAATAAAAAGAGACAAATGCAATGTTTTTGTTATTTTTTGGCAAACTGATCAAAACAAACAAAATAACACAAAGGAAAAATCAGCAAGTAAATTTTTTTTTGCAATATTAAAGTATTTTTTTGTGTGACATAAAATAAGGAATTTGGAAAATATTAATAGCATTAAGAAGTGTTCAAGATGTGTTTTTATTTTGCCACAATTAAGTCTCTGCTGGTAAATAAACCTATGGCCAATGAATAAAAGTTAAAAAGCAAGTATAGCAAAATATTTTTTGAAACGAATTTTTTTTATTTTTCATACAAATTTTAAACGTAGTTTTTTACAAAAACTTCCTATTATTATGTTTAAAAAACTTAAGAAATATAAATGGAAATTTAATTAATTTCATAATGGTAACACTGTTACTAAAAGTAGATAAAAAGGCAAATGAAAACGAGAAAATGACAAAAAAAAAATCCCACATGAACGATGAAAAAGCAAAACAAAATAAAAAAAGAGCCAAGTGCGCTCGGTCATCGGTCGTTCATTTCGTTCAATTTATTTTTATGTGTCAGTACTACTGAACCAAAACAGCTCAGTAAAATGACCGGCTCACTTCGTTCATTTGAGTGATTCGTTCAATTTTACTCGTTCGTTCATGAACGACACAGCCCTAATAAGAAGTAGTTAATAAATACATGCAAAAAGTCTCTTTGATCGCGAACTTTGCAAAAAAAATTGCAAAAAGTGGCAAAATTTTAAATAAACCATACATAATATTAATGATAAGTCTTTTAAACTGTAAGGAATGCAAAAAAAAAACGCGAAAATGACGAAAATTTTAAAAAACAGCGTGATGTTAACGAAGTTTAATATTGTTTAAAAATCGGCTAAACTGTCAGGAAGCTGAAAACATGCAAAAGTCACTAATATCGCGAACTTTGCAAAAATTCGCTACAAGTTGCAAAATCGGAAACAAGCACTAAAATTTATTACAAATCGCCAAAGACGTTAAAAATAAAAAAAATTTGGAAAAAATGCGAAAAAAAATCGCAAGTTAGCGAAAAATTGCTAAATGTGTTAAAGAATTTACTAATAATAATTGACTACATAATACTTTACTCAAAAGCATGGCAATCCTTATTGAAATATACAAACATTTGTTTTTTGTCGCGCAACAAAGTTCAAAATTTCGAATCTTTCGCTTCGACTTCCACTGCAACTACTACCGCAGCAACTACGCATTCTGTTTACTTCCCTTTAAAACAACAGTTTTTAACTTTTGACAGCTTGCAGCGCTACTCGTTACGTTGTACTACAGCTACTATTCTGTTCCAGCCTTAACTGTAAAAACAAAAACAATTTTTCATTGCTTTCGCAAGAAAAAAGTGTTGCCACGCTAGTATTTTTAACCGGGTGCAGTCAAGTTACGCAATAATTGTTGTTTTTGGGAATCGTTACAATTAAGTTTAACATTAAAAGTTATGAGGAAGGTTTAGTGGCCTTCGAAAACAGCCGGTTGTTCCGTTCAACTATGTGTTTGTCAGAATATTTACAACTAACTTTGGTGTTATTTGTTCATTAATAATTATCACATGTAATTTGGCTTACAAAGCGATACGAACTTTAGCCTGATCAAATCATAAATTTAAAAATTATGTTTAACATTTCGCATTAATAGTCCAAAATTATTATCTTACTTATTCAGTAAAATATTTTTTTATTAATTAATACATTTAAAACCGGGTGTTGCTCACAATTATTCTTTGCGGAAAACTCTAACTATATTCCACTGTGCGAAAGCGGTTGTTTAATTTTTTAGAAGTGAGATTTTTAGGATCAAAGATCACCCGTTTATGGCCCTCCAGACAATTCTTTAATTTAACGGATACATTATAACAAACCAAGGCGGCGCACAGTCAAACGACTTCATACATTTGTCTGCAAAAAGTGTAAGGAATGGTTCTAGATATTTGAAAGTTGACGCCGAGCCTTATATTTATACATGCTACAGTCGTTATTTCTTGTATTTTCTGCCATTTTTCTTTTAGCATATCAATACTAAGAATTGCTTTATGGAAAGTGACCGCCATGAAATACCAACCATATCTTACAACGAACAGTTTCGTTGTCTCCCGGGTATAGTTTTTAAACTTTTTCGAATAGATTTTCTGGCCACACCTTATTATTTCTAATAAATTCTTGCTAAATTCAACATTCAATAAATACTTGACCTAAAACTATGCAATAGTTTTTTTTTAAGAAAATCTATGACAGGTTTCATGACTGTTGTTTCAAAATTTAAAGCTTTCTTCCTGTTCCCGAAATTTGCGAGAAATAATTTTTTCTTTAATCGAAAGAAGACATTCCCACTTTGAGAGTGGCGCTGATTGAAGTAGTTGGCATTTTTCCGATGTGCATTAGTATCCCTTTGTGTCAGTTGTTGTAGGAAAGTTCAAGTAATGAAGGCACAGACATTGGTCACTGAACTACACTGGCTTCAGCGGATGATAATGCTAATGTAACATCAGAGCACCCTCCTTCGTACGTGTTGTGTAGCAGAATCATCGGCGAAGTAAAATAATCAATAAAATGGCTACTAATTGTAAGTTTGAAGATTTAATACGCCTCATTAACAACAGAGGCGCTGTAACACTGCCTTTAAAAAAAGAACGTGCAAAAAAAGGCAGAGTTGTAAAAGAATGAAGCTTTCCTCTATTTCTGTCTTCACCACATGTCTCCTCTACTACTATACCTTTCCTAAAGAAAGTAACACCCAGTAATAGTGGTTGGTATACATTGCCTGAGTGTTACTTCTCATTTCTTTCTTAGCACTCTTATTAATATTATGTTAACTGACTTCTTTGTTTTACTTGAAAAAACTCCTTTTTGTAATGTACTTTTGAAATGTTTTCTCAGACTACACTCGTAGATTTGCGCGTACTGCTGCAACAGTGCATGATGATGCTGTTCTTAACTGACTGAAAAACACATAGCGAATGTGTTTGTGAAAAGTTTCGTTTTATAAAATTTGTGTCCTGTGTTCTGGTTTTTCTTGTTAACAACATCATGGCAATTCCAATCAATGAAGTTATCTGTGATATGGGAAATTTTTAATTCAGTTTTTTCTCCTTTTTTTTATTTTTTTGGTTGGTTTTAAGTTTTAGTATAATTTTGTTGTTGATGATTTTGTTGGTTGTATTTTGAAAGTTAACTCGTTTGTGGTCTTTCGATATGCGTACGCACTCATATGATTCGTATAAATGAAATGCTTGTTAGTTTGTGGGAAAAAATTCATTAGTAAAAAATGTAAGTAAAGTAGTTTGGCCAAATTCAAACTGCTTTGTTTTTACCAACTAGCAGCAACTTTATGGTTACAAGCAGTAAGACCATCAACTTGCTCTTAAAGGTTTAACAAATGCCAAGCAATAGAGAAAAACACATTATAATTTGGATACTGGACTGCTGCTACTTACTGCATTGAAAATGGAAACCAAAATTGTGCATGTTCGAATTGCCATGTTGCCTTTTAACAGAAACGTTTATTGAAAAATAATTTTTTCTTCCCCATATTGTTTGCATTTTTCTAGCTGAAAGATAAACTAGGATTAGGGTCTTAGTGTAATACTAAAGCAATAACTTTTATAATTTTTCCTTTTAATTATTGACTTAGTTCTGGCATAATTTCATTTAGAATTTAATATCCTTGTTAATAATATAGAAAATTTTTAGTACTGGAAGTTAATTTATTATTGACTTTTTAAATAATATTGAACTTTTTGTAGATAAGGTTTTCTTTTAAAGTTTCTCTCTCTCGCCTCCTCACTCTCTCTCTGGCTCTCGTCATCATGTTTTAAGGACTTGGTGTAGGGTATAGAATAAGAGAAAAATCAATTTTTTTTCCTAGTACTGTGATTCAAAACCTATTTTGCTCAAGCTATGACATCAACTGGAACGTCTTAACAAGAGAATTTGAGTCCATTGGAGAAGTTTGGATAAAAAAAAAATACTAAAAGTGAGCAAGAGGATTGGCATCTTTTATTAGCTATCACTGCTCGGCTTGAAATGATGACTGTTTACAAACCGAACGAAATTCAAAAAGGAAAAGAAGGGGGAGAGAGGGTTATACATTTTAGTGCATGATAAATGATTTTTACTTATTGAAAGTTTGTAGTATTCTAATAGCATATTTACAATGTACCTGATTCGCTCTCTATTCATGCGCAGCAACTTGCCTCGATACACAAAGTTATGAGAGCGAATCAAGAAGATTCAATATATTTAATTATACTTGATTCTCCATGATGCCATAGGCATAACCACAACCATAAAAGCCAATTGAATTTTGGTGTTTCGCCATAACCATTAACATCTATTTACTGGTTAGATATATTTGTTCTTGCACTTTTGAAATGAAAACATAAACAGCTGTTTATGGTTATGGCAGCACTAATAAGTAAAGCAAATAAACGTATGGTTATGGCAACATTCATGGCTATGGCAATATGGTATGACACATCTGATTGAACCTTCAAATTTCAAAATGTTTTGACTTACCTCATTATCATGTGGTGGTAGTTGATGCAGTAGTTGTCTCACTCGATACTGCTCTCCAGGACTGTTGACGTATGGCACTTTATCATCCGGTATTTGTGAAAAGTACAAAAGAACCTGTAAAAATAAGATTCAAGTTGATTTAAAATTTAAAAGTAAGCAAAGGGATACATGTACATATATAACTATGTGAAAAAAGTGGATGCTTAGCCAAAATAAAATTAAATAATTTGTCATTTTATCAGCTTTATCGAAAATTTAGATTTTAATAAAATAAAAACAGCTCAATAGTAAAAAATAAAATGAAATATAAAATAATAAATAAAAAATAATTTTCTTAATCGGCCTTAAGTTCTTATTAATTAAAATGATATTCTAAGGGCCATTTTCACAACGAATAAAAGTATACTTTAAGAGTTTTAAAACTAGTATTTCAATACAAAATACTGATTTTAAATTCTTAAAGTTTACTTTTGTATCAATGTGAAAATGGCCCTAAGGAAGCAAAAAAGTTAAACTAGACTTTTAAGCTGGGAAAATACCCGGCATTCTTCTGTGCCGTCACGCACTTCATCATGCTTGAGTAGTGGTGTACCCAAATATTGATTTGCGTTGGTCAGATCCACAGAATGACATAAGTATCGATTTTAAATACTCTTTGAGTATTGGACGTCAAATAACTATGAATGCGTACAGCTAAAAACAAACATGACGCTCATATGCAAGCAAATACCGGGATTCGAGATGTCAAAAAATCAAATCCCGGGAATTCGGGATGCCGAAATTTTATGAGATTCAGGGATTTTCAGTACTCTGGGTTTTTGAACATGCGAGTAAAACGTGTTTATACACATTTTATAAATTACGCAGCATAAACCACAACAACTAAAATGTATAGACTGTACGAGTTACAATCGTATTCATGAGTATAAAAATACTCTGACTATTAATCTGCTACATGTGCGTATATACAGGGCTATTTAATTTACACACACACGCATTAAGCATTTTTTCAAACAGCCACACACAAACCCATACATTTGCTATTCCATTTTATATACACAAACTATATATATTATATAGGGTGGCGAATGATGAATAAATATCCCAAGTATGATGAGTATATCTTTTTGTACTCTTAAATATTCATAGCCTAAGCATAAGCACACTCATACTACAACTAAGAAGCTGGCGAACAGAACCAGACTCGGGACTAGTATAAACCTCTTTTACAGGACAAGGACAGGCAAACAGCTGAACTACCTAAATAGAGACTAACAAGGAAAAGTCAGTTTTCATTATTTTTTAAGGTAGAATGGAACTGGTTTTAAGTGGAAATATTTCGTGAGTTCATAGATGTATACGTGGAGAGCTCGAAAAAAAGTCTTTTATTGAGGAATTGTCTTGTTTTGTTCGCCAGCTGCTCAACTATGAGAGAGAAGTATTTCGCTTGATACGCATTTGCGTTTTTATTTGTTGTTGTAGCGTATTTTAGTTGTTTTTTTTTGCATAAACGAAGTATGTTGGAATCAGCTATAGTCAAAGTTGCTTGAGAGAAAATATGTTAGCGTACAATTTACACTACAATTCAACACGAACTGGGCTGCGATACTTACAGGTTTCTTGTCATTTGCTGGTATTAAGGATTAATCCTGGTCTATGCGAGCTCCTTGACCACCCAGAGTAACCTAACCCAACCTAACCTTGCACTACAATTACGATTATACGCAGTTACTAAAATTAAGACTATTAACTTGTTTATATTTTTTGAGTACTCAGATCACCGTTGCACTTCCGTTAATATTCCTAATATTGCTAAAAAAACCTTTAATTAATTCATATAAGTCAGCAGGTTTTGACTCGTACGCCAAGAAAAGATTTTCAATAAATTCCCGCTTATCTCTGCGAGTGCTTCGCTTAACTTTCTTATCAATAGAGCTGTAGTGGCCCTTACATTTTAGATTTCTAAGCATGTTCTGGCATCATTCAGTTGGACCTTTGTCTCTTTTCTCAACAACAATTTTAGGTTAAAGAACACAGTATAGTGCGACAGTTTAGTTCAATTATTAATTTATAAAATGAAAAAAGAGAAATATGCTTATACGAAAAATATTTTAAGGGGGGTCCTTATAATGCAGCATATGTACATCCACGACAATGAAAAAATTTATATAAAATCAAACTTTTTATGACAACTCAATATCCTGCTTTACATCTTTCTGTGCTTTTTTTATTTAGCAAAATCCCTAGACCTTATTGGCAATTTAACAACATCAAAGTGACTTTAATATTTGTATGACACAAAAAAGAATCAAAAATAAAAACAAACCCACACACACACACACGCACATACACATGCTAAAACAAAATAATATCAATTACAGGATTTCATTTCACACAAATAAAGTAAAAATTAAGGCACGAAAGGGAAACAAAAAAACTGCACAAAATATTTATTTAGTTGCATGTGTTTTTGTAAAAGATTAAAAGATAAGTGCCCGGGTATGAGTTATAGGCAGAGACGGACAACAGAGAGAGAGAGAGAGAGAGAGAAGGACAGTGTGATCAACCAGCACCGGCCCAGCAGCGATGGTGGCATGATGAATGAAACTGTTTGTTGCCATCACAACAGTGCAACAGCGAATGGCCGGCCGTCCACTCGCCGTTCCAATCATATTCACATGTACAGTACCCAAAAGATTGCAGTATAAATTATTGCCGTGAATTGCTCAATGCTGTAAAATAAATCTTCTGCAATCTTGTTTTTTAGTTCCTTTTTTTAACGTTTTTGTTTTCTTCTTTTAATTCTCTTTTATTTTTAAATTGTTTATTTATTACACAGTCTGACCATGGCAGGGTTTTTAATTTTTTTATTTTTTTTAGTTTGTATTTGCCAGTCATGTCAGTCAAATTCATTTTTTGAATAAATAAAATATGGTTTAGGGTTTATAATATATTTTTCCGCTTTTTTCTTCGCTCTTTATTTTGCTTTCGTTTTTCATTTGATTTTATGAGTCAAGGAAAATTTACAGTCCATATGGCAGAAGTAATCAAAACTAAAATGTATCAAAAATAAAACAAGACGTATTTGGTTAGTTGGCAAATACAAAAATATAAATGAAAATCCTTAATAGGATTTTTTTTAAATTTAAATTTTTTTTATTGTTGTTAAACATTAATAAATAAAAATTAAATTTTGAACATTTATAGGACCCGACGTCTACACCTGATATATTTTTATCATGACAAATGTCAAATTTCATATAGAAAAAAAAGAGATAACATAAAAAAATTAATTAATTTTTCAATATAATGTTTGCATTTTGTTATGATAAAAAAATATATCAGTAGTAGACCTAAACATAAATAAAATGTTTTCTTTTAAACTTTTGCTTGACAGTAAAAAAAGAGACAAGGAGTATTAAGAAAATACATTTCATTACTGAACACAAGAAGTGGCGCCTGAGGGAGTTGTAACCTTAGAAAAGCTAAAGGTAAAGATCACACCAGAAAAGCAATCATATAAAAATAAAAACTAGTAATAAAATATTAGGGAAACGTACACAATAAGAACAACACAACTTTTTTATATATTAATTATAAGTAATTTATGCAATTTAATATAATTATAAATAGAAAATGGAACAAATGTAATTGCCCCGGCTCCTAGCAACATTTCAACAACTATTTTTCATGTTTCCATGAAAAGACAGACAACGTGCATATGGTCCTTCGAACCATGTTCATTTTATTTTAAATAATATTATATTAATAATAAAATATTTTAAATATTTATTATTGGTTTTAGAAACTATATCTGTGGCCACAAGCAATAATAGCGCAAGACAAAAAATGTTTTTTCGAGAAAAACAACTTTTACTGCCAGTATGTATAGGTGGGATAAAATATGTCATTCGATGTTGTTTGGCTCTCATTTGTTTTCCATGTAACTGAAAAACTTCGATTCTGTTTTTTGATTATGTTTATTTCAAACTTAAAAATTTTATTGGTCAAGTCGATAAGATGATATCGGCCAAATTGGCGCGTCACAATTGATTGCTCGTTTTATGGCATTTTTCATCGTTTCGGCGAGAACTTCGGGCGACAGATTCTCGCACTCGTGTCGAATGTTGTCCTTGAGGGCTTCCAGGGTCTCAAGCTTGTTTACGTAAATACGGGACTTCAAAAAACCCCCCTAAAAAGTCTGAAACGGTTAAATCGGGCGATCTTGCGCGCCAGTGTAAAATGCCAAAATGAGAGTTGAGGCGACCCGGGAACGCCACGACACGATTATTCCGCGTTCTTGGGGAGTGTATCGCTCCATGGCTTGTTCACTTGTATTCTACATCTGTCTAGTTCACAAATGTAAAAACATATTTGACATTGACCGCCATTTGCAAAAATAAAAGCATCTTCCAATAGGATGATTTCTTTTGGTAATCAAAAATTCTCATCTTTATGGGTGCAATAATTTTACTGATGGGTTCTTCATTATATTCTATTTTTTTTCTCACATGACCTAACCTACATAAACACCTTTCTATTCTCTACGTAGAATAGCTTCAGCTTAACATAAATTTATCTTGTATAATTTGAGATCAAATATTTTTTTCTGCTCCATCTAACAACATTGACTCAGAAATAATAATTATTGTGCAATAAAAATGTTCTCAATAGTAAAATTACTTTTATAAATAATTTTTAATTCATCTACTTAAACAAAGTGGACGACGACATTCAAATGCCAAGAAAATCCAAGAAAATAACTAGTTTTTGCTGGAAAATGTTCCACTTATCAACATTTACTGAACTAATTTTTATCGTGAAGTCGACATATTTTTGTATTTTTTTTTTGATTTTTTTTCAATCAACACTTGATTTATGTTTCACAGTTAAACACTTAACGACATAAATATATGTCTATATGTTTATAAATAGTGACAGTCCATTAACGAATGCCGTACAGTGGGAAAGAATCAAAATAAATTGCAAATAAATAATAATTTTGTTAGTTTTAATTATGTGATAAATAAATTCTAATTTATTCTTCTTTACACCCATTTCAGCCTTATATATAAAGTTTTTTAATGCAGTTAGCATACGTGAATTATTTTGATTCATCGTATCAAAATTTGTTGAAAGATTTTTTGTAATAAACGCCAAAGTTTGCTATTTCTAATTTACAAAAAAGCTTTCTACACATTTCATTTGCATTGCTGAAATTTACATAAAACTGACAACACACACAGTGGACCAAACACGTGAATACTGATGATGAACTTATAGTGGGCCTTTAAAAACAAAATGTGGCCTAAAAGTTATCGAAAAAATTATTATTATTTAATTTGAAAATTTTGCTTGTTTTTATGGTTAAGCGATTATCTATATGCATTTCGTTCCCGCTTTTTGGAACTCATCAGTAGACTTCAACCCAAAAAAATTTGATTTTAGTTAAAAAACTTCGTATGTTTATAGTAAGACTCTTAATACTATATTGAGAATCACAATATACAAACATAATAAGTTTGAAAGCCTAAAACAAAAATCTTTACAAAACAAGCATCTTTATTCGATTGTGCATCTATTTTATTATTGTTAAATTTGTATTTGTGAACCCAGGGGTTACGGATCCCTGATCACTAAAACTGATTTCATTTAAGATTGATGTGCGACCTGTTATTCCTGTCCTCACCAAACCTGTTTCTACGTGTCTAAGAAGACTTCTAGTCGCCGTTCCCACCACAAAGTCCTCTATAGGAAATAGATGAAGAGGGACGTCCAAGGCAGCCTGAGGTGTGCTCCTCTGAGCAACTGCAATGCCCAGCAAGACACCCCTCTGAATCTTAGCTTATAATCTCCTGTGACTTTCCTTCTTAGGAACTAACCAGTCTGACAGCCGATGTGAAAATGACGTTGGCTATCTTCGGTTGCAGAGCCCATTCCTTCCTATGGAGTTCCTGCATGCGTAGTAGGCATTGAGCCCTTTGCCAAAAAAGCTTGCTATCTAGGAAAATACCCAAGTAATTTTGCTCCCTCTGCTAGTCTAAGCTCTACCCCTCGCATCCAGGGCAGTACAAAACTTACTATTTTGTGTCTTCTGGAGAGGAATAGCTCGGTTTTCTCTGGGTTGACCCCCAGTACTTTACTTTTACCTTTCTTTTTTTTAAGTTCAAAAAATTTGTTTCTTTTTTAATGGCAACACTTTAGCACCCTATAACTCGAAATCTAAGCAACAAAAGAATGTGGCAAAGACACTCTTATCAACTCTGTGGTTTTCATTATTAACAATTTATGTTACATCTTTCGCATTTCGAGTTTATGATACCAAACTGTTATATTTTTAATGCTTTTTAGAAAGTTCTAAGAAATTTTTAAAAATATGGAAGTATGTACATACATAATTTGTTTTTAAAATAACAACACAAACTCTTGGACATGGGCTGCGCTTAATAAAAACCACAGAACTATAAGTATAGTTGTGCCAAATATCAAGGAATTTCCGCTTCACATAATAAATATTTTGCCTGATTTCTTCTTTTACATTTTGGTGCTGGCCCACTGTGCAGCGGCTGACTGCAATTGTGCGTATACATTTTTATACTAAAAAAGGAATTATGAAGATATATTAAGAGAGAGAGAGAGAGAGTGAGTGAGATTCTAGATAAAAAGCATAATAAATAAATTAACAAATCTCAATAAATCACAAGTAACAAACACCTGACATGGAAATGTGTACTCGTATGCATCTACTCGTTCACTTTGGATATTTACGTACATGGGGAACTATTTGCACGATCGCGCACTTGTATGGAAATGAAGACACAACAAATGTGGAAATTCAAAAGTACGTGCATAACAAGTTTCGTTGTTAACAGCAGCATTGAGGTCAATGTTAATAAATGTGCCAACATACAAATTCATATGTACGTATGTATATAAATATATATACCTGATCTGGTCTTAGTCCTGGTGGTACCCAAGTGTATTCCTCCAGAGCACAGCCGCTATCATCATCCGAGTGGGATTGCCTTTGTATATCCAAATGTTGACCTACCAAAAAAGGAGGATGAACACCAGCAACGCCAACACCACCGCCAGATGGATGATGTAGCAGAGAGGGCGGCGATGGTGATGATATTGCTGGAGACAATTGATGTGGTGGTGCTTGTTGTTGTTGTTGTTGTTGCTGCTGAATATGAGCATGAAGATGATGAGGATGAGGATGCTTTAACGATGATGAAGAGTATTTTGAGATTGATGATGATGCTGAGGCCGCAGGTGAATATTGCGATGGCTGATGTGGCAACGTGTTTGAAGATAATTGTTGCTGCTGTTGTTGCACTTGCTGGTGCTGAAGATGAGGTGGAAGATACTGATGTGAATGATGGTGAAGATGCTGTTGCTGCTGCTGTTGCTGTTGTTGCGGCAATTGTTGATGTGGTGGCAATGGTGGCAAATGAGATGTCTGCGATTGTTGTTGTTGGTGGTGGTGCTGCTGAAATTGACGTTGCATGGGTAATGGTGATGTTGGCATACCTGCAACTGTTGAGGGATTGTACAAAGCTCCAGCCGACGAGCTACTTGGCATCGGCCCCGCTGACGATGCCGATGCCGATGATGAGGATGGTGAGGCGACATTGCTGCTGCCAATATGTCTTAAGCTTCCCAAAGGTGGTAAAGGTGGTGGCGTGTTTGAACTTGCCGCCACATTTCCTCCTGCACTTGGAGAAAAGTGACGCGGTAACGTTGGTATTTTCTGCAAATACGACACCTGTGTCAACGGCGTTCGACTGATCGGTCTGTAAGACAAGATTAAAAAAAAGTATAAGAGAAAAAAGTTCGTCATCAATAAACACAATATAAAAGATATTTTATCAAAAGATTAATGAAGGTCAAAGCTATGCGACTATGACAAGATTTAGATAAATTACCTATTAAGTACGTAGAAAATGAAAATATTTTGTCTGGTAACAATTTATATTTAAAGGTTTGCACCGTGGCAAATTGAAATTTAATTAAAACGATTATGTGAGTAGCTTATTTAAGTAGATTGTAGCAAGGCGTAAAAAGTGGTATTTAAACAGGATTATTTTTTTTTTTTAATTATGAAGTTAAAACACAAGCAAGAACGCTTTTTGATTGTGTATGATTTTCAAGGTACAAATAAATTGCTTGGCTTCTTAGTCAAGTAATGAGTTTTGGTTTGATTAATCGCACTTCAGAGTTGTGGGATTAACATTCTTAATCGATATTTGTAACGAAACGTGTAATGAAATTAAATTTATTTTTCAGTTTCATTTTTCTTTTTAAACTTATATAATGGATAAGACGTTTAATATAAGAAGTAAAATTAATACAAAACACGAAATAGCGAAAAAATTCGTATAATACTCATAAAACAAAAATAAGCAAATAGGTTTAAAAATGAGACTTTTCAAATTTCGATTTTGTTTTGAGAGTGTTTCCAAAAATGGGGAGTCGTGTATAGTGAAAAAAGACATTTAGGCGATAATGGTTACATATTCACCATTTTTAGGGTTCCCTACACTAAAGGTGAAAAGGAACTCTATTGTTTTAACTACGATCTCCATCCGTCCGTCCGTCTGTCTGTCTGTCTGTCTGTCACAGGCTGTTTTCTCAAGAACCGTTAAAGCTACAGTCCTGAAATTTTCACCGAATAGGTAAAACTTTGGCCCCAACATCAGCAAATATATGCCTCCATATTCATAAAATTTAAAATTAATTTGAAATTTTATTTATTTATTTTATTTCAAATTTTCATACAAAATTTTCCTAAAATGGATTTCAAATTCATTTTATTTTTTTATGAATATGGGGGCTGATATTTAAAAATTAAAGGATATACAAATTTTGAAATCCTAATAAAATACACAGACAATTATTTGTATATGTGCACTTGAACATTTATTTCAAAGTTAGTCTATTTTTATGCAAACTACAACAATTAAGTCCCGCTCCATGCAATTTTTGTTGCAACATTTCTTGAATATGCCTGAGAGTGTTGAAGTATAAATATATACTTTTTGTATTCCTCTCCCGCTCTTTTGCACTAAAAAATCAAAAGTTGCTGCAACAAAAATTGCAAGAGTTGACCGGCTCTTACATTGAAATAAAAAATAAAAATAAAAATTTAAGCGTATTCTATCAGTAATTGTGACAGCTTGCTGTATTTTGGAAACCTTAAGAGGGAAACTCTTGAAATTTTCCAAAAACGTTAAAACAAAAAATTCTCAGAAATTAAAAAATTCCGAAACGAAAAATTGACAAAATGAAAAAAGCGCTCAAATGAAAAATACCACCAAAAATTAAATAAATTGCCAAAACGCAAAAAAGTATCATTAAGAATAAAAAAATCGTCGAAAATCTAAAAAAAAATTACCAAAAAACCAAAAAAAAAAACGCCAAAACAAAAAAAGCGTCAAAACTAAAAGAAACTAAAACTTAAAATATGTATTGTAAAAAAGATATCGCAAAGAACCGAAAAAAATTACGAAACGGAAAAAACGGCGAAACTAAAGAAGCGTCAATAGTAAAAAAAACGCCAAAAACCCAAAATAAAATTTAATAAAAAACCGAAAAAAATCGCAAACAGAAATAAGATCTGAATGGAACCCTTTGTAGAGTCAAACTCGCTCTTTACGGAATTTTCTTCAGTCTTCAGTCAATTTAATTTTTACTCGGTCTAGTATTATAACAAGCGGCTGGATCTAAAACCTCAAATTTCCCATACTATAATTAAAATGTTGTTTCCTTAAATGAGACCAAAAGTTGCGCTGGAATCAGTCCCCTAACTACAAGTGGTATTTATGCTGTTGAAACATGAGTGCCTCTGCCCAAGCAAAAAATTTCTGATTTGGAAGCACTAACAACTGAGAGAAGCAATGTATTGCTGACTTGATAACTAAAGCTTCGAAAAATTATTCCGAAAATCACTATCATAAGACGGGCTCTCTAACAGAGTAAAAAATTATCACAGAAAATATTTCCAACCAGTAAATTTTGCAGTTGAGTGCACAAAAATTACATATTATTACTTCTGTGAAGCAGTTTAGTAAAGCAAAAAATTCATGGCTTTTTGGAAGTGCAATGGAATGTATTGCTGGTTCATCTCGAACATAAAAAAAATACCTTATTCAGGCGCAATATCAAGTTATTCTGTAACATTGTCTCCCTTACAAAAATGCTGGGCAGCAGTAGTTTTTGATGGGTGTTTGGCTGTCATGCCGGAACTTGTCACTTCGAATCCCATAAAAGGCGCTGCTTAAAAATAAAATATAATTACATTTGTAACAATAAAAAAAGATAAGAATGATATGATATTTATTTATAATTTATGCTATTCTACACCGACTAGATTCTTATAAGATAGTTCAGTAAAAAGTCACAAGGTACATACAAAGTATCAATTAACAACATCCTAGGCTATCCCCACGTAGAGGATGTGTTAGAACTCGGAATGATCTCCATCATTTGGAGACCGGTCACTTGATTAGTCTTGTGTCAGTTCCACTTATCCCAGGGTTGGTTTTTCTGTTTCTAATACCTGTGGTGGTATCGAAAAAAAGTTTCTGTTTTTTTTTTTTGATCAATATCGAAAGCCATAGTCCCAAATTAAAAATATTTCAATTGAAATTACTCGATATCATCAGCGGCGACCAGACTCCTGAATTTTATTGCATTAACGAATATATTAACGAATATTTTTTTTAATTATACTTTTTTTACACCATTGGTTTTAATGCCTAATCATATTTTTTTATGAATATTTTAATTTAAACATAGAGGCCTTTATGTACATATAAAAAATATTTTGTACCTATAACGGCCTTCTTCACAATGCACAATTAAAAGGTAACATGGAAATTAACGGCAAGTTTTGTATGAAGAACTTGCAGTTAAAGCTCACGTTAACTCTCAATCACACATTCTGAAAAGGGCCCTAAGAGGTTTATAAAAAACAAAACTTGTTTTATGACAAAACTAAATTCCGCTTTTTATGAATAAATAAAAATATTATACGCAAATGTAACTTTCCAACTGCCAGCTTTCTTTAACTGACTTCCTGGCGTGAGAGAAACTTTGAATAAATATATTTCAAAATTTATTAAATTGTTAAAATTTTTTATTTATTTTCTATGCTTCCTTAGCCACATTGTTATTGAAATAATTCATTTGGAAGAATATGTTTTCTTTTAGAAAAAAACAAAACAAAAAATCAATGTGGTCAGTAAGAAGCTAAGTTTTTGTGGAGTGTTTTCTACCAGCAAATAAAACTTCAAAGATCCACAGGCAATGAATGCCATTGAAATATTTCGTCACTATAACGCAGACAGATAATTCAAAGGTTTAAAACAAAAATCCCTGATGATCTGCAATAGCAAAAGTGAAATGCAATGCGTATAAAATTTAGCTAACCCCTCAATATTCTTAAAAACAATTAATATTGTCCTCAACAAGTTAAATTTTTAATTTGGAAAAAAGTGCGTTAAAAATATTAAAATTTAACACAACTAGTGAGTTAGTTCAATTATTTTGTTTCGAACTGCATTTGTTTTTTTTGTTGTTTATGATTAAATTAGGCTCGCTATGTAAGTCACATTACAGGTGCTTATTTGTAAGCAACAAATTCCACTAAACACAAACACTAGCAGAACGGAACAACCAACTACCTTATCAGAGTTCTTGTGTTTGGTCCACTGTGTGTGGTATCAATTAATGTAAATTTCAGCTCTATACACATCTTTTTCAATGCAAATGAAATATGTGAGATATTTTGATTCAGCGTATTCTAATTTTATGAAAGCTTTTTATGTAATAAAAGCTCAAGTTCAAAATTATCAGATATAATTTCACTCACTTCAAAGAACGATAGAAAACACAATCAGACATTTTGTTTCGTTTATTTTCGTACTCTGTTTTTAAGTACAAAGAACTTAAAACAAAAATAAGTTTAAAACTGTAATAGTGTTGATTCTTTTTGTTATGAAAATTACATCCTAGCTCCTGTGTTGTGGCAGAAAGAGCATAGCTCTAATAAAATATCATTCTTATTAATGTTGAAAAACTTTAGCAATAATGTAATTGTTGGGCTTATTTTTCTCTCTTTAGTATAGAAGGAGATAAGTTCCATTTTATGTTAGATAAGTAAAAAGTAAAAACTTGGTTGCAGCGAGTAAGTTTTTTATCACCATTAATTTCTAAAATACTTAGTACTTTCATAGATTTAAAGATAAAAAAAAATTAGGTATTTTTGCAGCAACGAAGCACCTCATTCGTTTTACTCAAATATTATTGGGTTGGCATTTTTTTCACTAAACTCGAAATGGTTTAAAATTTTCTTGAATTTTTGGGCAAACTTAACTAGAACTAGAATTATTTTCGGCAAATCGTCAGCCCATTATTTGTTTGACCCAACGATCATTTTAAAAAAAATTTTAGGTATGGGGTATATATACTTCGAATATCTCCTTTCTGAATCCAAAACATAATTCGCGAAATTAACTGCCTGGCTCACGATGTCGACCACTATCGCTCGCATGCCTTTTTGACGACAAACCGCTGATTTGCGCCTCACTTAAAATTATCAGCACGACAAGTCGATCGATAATGAATGCGAACAATAACGTAATGATTTTCATACATATTTGCGCCTCCCTATGAAATATCATGCGAGTACAAATGTCAAAATCAGTCACTTGTGTTGTGGTTTTTGACAGATACATAAAAAAATAAAACACAGTACATTAAAAAACAAAAAGTAAATTATTTTATATATTTTATAATGGAAAACAAGTGGTAAGTATATAAATAATATTATTACACAGCAAAAGCATCTTTATTAAACACCAAAATAATTTTTCAGCATAAAAAAAGTCTACTTTACAGCAGCTACAGATTCTGGTTGAATATATGGAGACAAATCCGGAGTTTGCTAGAGGATCCGCTGCCACGGAAAGAAACATTTTGATGCAATATTAATCAATAAAATAACGCAATGCAGCACAAAATATTTGTATATTTTATTATTTTTATTTATAAATGTTTTTTTTAATAAAACCACTAACAAAATTACACTTTTTTAATTGCAAATTCAAATACTGAAAACAAATGTCTTTTGCTTACTTCTTTGTTGTCATTTGTAAGTAGCGCAGAGCTGCATTTTTGTAGCCTCATTTACATTTTTTAGCGATTTTTATTTTCAAACAAGCGTTTAATTTAACGACTAGTTGGTATGGCAATATAGTAATTTGACAATTAGTAAAAGGATTACGTTAGAAACGTAACCCCTGACGACCGACAAGTCGATAATTAGTGAGGCGCTTAAGAGAGCGATAATGAGTGACTTCATGTCGCTCGCTTAACATATCGATCGACATCGTGAGCCAAGCAGTAATTATGATTTCTGAGATATTTAGCATTCGTTTTGCTCCATTTGAACTATTTTAAGGTTTAATAAGTATTGTTTTGCTTTAC
This sequence comes from Nowickia ferox, assembly GCA_936439885.1. Taxonomy (NCBI): domain Eukaryota; kingdom Metazoa; phylum Arthropoda; class Insecta; order Diptera; family Tachinidae; genus Nowickia; species Nowickia ferox. Next base: position 85,365,579 of record OW387027.1, on the reverse strand, counting down.
ATGCCACAGTTTGGCGTTTGCGTCAAATTCTTCATACAAAAACATGCGAAGTAAAGTTAACTCTTGTTTTGCTTCATTTCTATAAGATATTAAAAATAAAAAATAATTTGCCGTAAACATCATCACCCAGACGCTGCCGCCGATTAAATGTTTTAATATAAACTTATTAAACACTAAAATAAGATAAAACAAACCTTAATTTTGCATGTTTGCGTATAACAGAAATCATTTAATTTAATTTTTTATATTAAATACACTTCAATTACTTGTTTTTCTTGTGTAAGTATGCAAGCGGCTTCTTGTTCAGCGTTAAATGATCGACTTATTTCTCTAGAAAGCAAAAAAAATAAAAAAACAACAGAATTCTCAATTCTCAGCAGTAAAGTATACGTATGGAGCACAAAAAGCTACTTTTTGAAAATAAATTAAGAAAAGTAGAGTATGCGGCACAAAATATATTTTGAATTTTACAATAAAATAATATTAAAGGCAGAATTAGTTTGTACGTGCTGTTCTGTTCTTAATCAGCTGTTTTGTTTCTGTTCAATTGGAAGTCTGTATGTGTGGTTTGTTTTTTCTTTTTCGTTCTGCTCTGTTGCGGACAAATCTGTAGAAAATAGAATTCAACGTTAAGTGACAGTCAAAAGTGTGTATGTATTAGTGTGTTGTGATATTTTGTATACAACTTTAAGCAGTTCTATAGGTTGCCAGCTGATTCCTTGCACAGAAAAAGTAATTGAAGAATATTTTATACAGAAAATAACGGCACAGAACGACAACGAAAAGTAAAAACTAATGCGGCCTTAACTCCTAACTTTGTTCGTGAAAGTTCACTAAAATTTGCACATTTCTTCCAAGCATGTGTCCGAAGCAATGGCGATCGGGTATACTTTGAGAAAACTTCATGTAAACCTTCTTTGTCGTTTTTCTCCACTCCGACTTTTTGGCATATGCTCCAAACCAATAATGGCCTGACGAAATGTATTTTGCCAAGCTTTTAAGCAAGATGAAAGATTATTATGCGAAAAAACTAAAATTTTAAAACACTATAATAATAATAAAAAATTGATTTAATTCCTTTAAACATTATGTTCTACACCATAATAAAATAAATAGTCAAATATCATACCATTTAGAAATAAGAAATAGCAGTATTTTGATAAAATTGTCAATACAAATGCGGGCGTTTTGTTAAAAATAACATTGTTTTATGGTCGAAACACAAGCAAACATTCATTCATACTTTTATTTTATTTTTTTTTAACAAGCGAATACTCGTATTGCTGTTCAGTCGCTCGTATCTTAATGCAAACAATGTTGCTGATAGACAAAAATATGCATCTGTGTGTAGATGTACAAACAGACAGACACAAATGGAACTGCTGAAATTAATGTAGTTTTAACAACAATATATGGGAGTGCATCCATTGTTTATTGTCTGGAACATGGCCATGGTGTAGGGATTTTTTTCGTCCGCATATGAAAACACAAGCACACACACACACACACAAGTTCATACACATGTGTGCAATTTTATTTCTTCTAGTTCGCTTAACATTTTGATGTGTCAATATTATTGCAGGCGGTATTTGCGGTTTCAAAGCAATTAAATGTGGAATTTATTTTTTTATTTTTAGTTCTTTTTTTTTTTGTTGTTGTCGAGCTCAATGTTTGTTTGTTCCTCGCTAGATAAAAGTTGCTGGTATCACAAAATTGCTTTAAAAACAAAATATGTGCTGGAAAAATTATAGAAAAAAATAATACATGTAAAGTTTTGCTGTTAAACCGCAAATTGGAATTTAAGCAATTGTAATAGTTTCCTGTTTTTTAAATCAGGTGCTAAAATAATTTGTAAGTGTGTAGATATAGCCGTATGTATATACATATGCATATGTAATTCTTTTTTGATGGCGGCACACTTTGTTAGTTTGGGTCAAACAATTCGGAAAGATTTATTGCAAACAATGTAAGTAGATGTTCTAGTGTGAGCTGATATTCGATTCGATGGGAAGAAGACAGCTAGAGAAGTAGCTGTCTTCTCTCTCTCTCTGAAAATCAACTTCCACAACGATTACATATGTATGTTTATATGTCTGTATGTACATACAGAAAAAAATCATATTAAATTTATTATAAATAATTAGGGGAATTCAAACGGTGGTAGACTTAAGTGTCATAGTGTCGTAATGTTTTAAAATTTTTATTTAAAAGAAAAGACAAAAGCAAAAACAATTATATTTAAATAATTAAAAACATTGGCCCTAGTAGGGCATTTACACTTGCACAAAATTTATCAGATTCTAATTAAAATCTTTATGAAAATCCATAGCGTTTACACCAACTTTTTTTGACATTTATCACGTTTTTTTTTTATCCAAAACAAAACCCATTCACTGAAAATTTTTCAAAACTACAACCAAACAACTGCAATCTAGCCAACTCACACACCTTTTTAAGCAGACCTTAGATAGTTCGCTCATCTTATTTTATTTAGTTGTGCAGGCTAGTAAAAAAATAAAATAAATAAATCAGATTTGATTATAAATCTACTGACAAAATAGATTTTGTTTTGCATGAGAAATCTAGTAGAAAGGAGCACTATTTCTCGTAATTACTGGATTTCGAGACAATGTAAATGTCCTACAATAATGAGTGCCGTATTTTAACTTCGACTACGATGATTTTGTATTTATTATTATTTATTTCTTTAATCTAAAACAAAATCGTCGTTGTTCAAGTAGAAATACGACACTCATAATTAGGCCTATTATAAGATTTAAGACAACCGTTTTTATACCCCAAATATGTTGTTTAAGTGTGTCGGTGTTTATTTGCTCGATATGTAATTTTTTTTTTTTTTTTTTTTTTTTTTTGAATGGAGACTTGACAGTTTACGCAACAAAAAGTAGCAGCCGGATGACAACTTTGGCCAGGTATTCACTAAATGGAAAGTTTGCTCCGCATCGATAGCTACTGCAGTGAGTCCAAGCACTCACTCACACTCGAAGATAGTTATATGCACACCTTTAATACCCCTGCATAAATTAATATGAGCACACTTCGTGATCGCGTTTGCTCCTAAAATACCTTCGGCCATTTGCCAACGGACACAGAGATTTTCAGGTAGGAGCTCAGACTACAGCGCCAACTTCATCTTCCATTTTTCATGCATCCGTATACCAACATAACCTTCTGGAATCCACAGTAAGACCGTTGTCCTAAACGTAACTCTTCTCGAACCTCAGTTAAAAGCTTATAGTGTCACTAGGCATTCTTAGCAGGCCTCTGCATTAGGAAAAGTGAGTCTTTTTATGCTTAAAATTTCGTCAAAGTCAGTTGACTGGTTTTGGAAAGTCAGAAATTTCCCACTACCCCCTTCTTGTCAACTAATTTTTAAAAATGTATAAAATATGTGTGTCCTTTTTGATGCAGATGTATCTATATTATGAATTCTTTAAAAAACGTTTAGATAATTTTGGAGAGGCAGAAATCGCCGTCAGGCCCCACTGCTGGTACTAGTTCTTAAAAAATATATAGCGTATGTATTGTTCTTCAAGCATATTTATCTACGTTTAAAATTTCATAGAAATCTATCTCATGGTTTCTAAGAAGCAAATATTGGACCCCTGCCTCTTCTTGGTACTACACTTTAAATAGTGTATGGTCTATGTTTTTTTTGACGCAGAGGTAGGTAAGCTTAGTTTAGGAAGGGTGGTGCTACAACGCTCCACTCGGAGAGCCAGTTGGGGCCATTAGGATTCCCTTCTATTGCCCGTTAATAGCAATATTACGCCCCCCCCACCCTTTACCCAGAAGTGCCACTATTATATGTTACTAAGCCACTGAATTATTATGATGAAGCCCCTGCTGTCCTCTAGTTTATACTTTCCGATATCATTAATGCTCTCCTGGAAAAGTCTGCTCAGCCAGCTAAAACGTTGCAGCTTCGGGCAGTGGCAGATAATATATTCAATGGTTTCTTGTTCCTCTTCATGTGCCAGTTTCCCAAATGCTGGTGCTTGCTCTGAGCGAGCAGTGGCCAGTCAAGGTACCTATCACGCCTCGCATTGAATTCCTATTCATAGCCAGCAGCGGTCTGGTTCTTCCTGGCCACATAGCCCTCGAGACTCTACAATCCTCCCTACTTCGCCATGAACTGTTGCTCCTGCTCTCTACCTAATGACTGAGTTCCCTGCAGTAGTTAACTATCGGTAATTTCAACGATCTATCACACATTCCTTCATCTAACGCCAACCTTATTCTTGCCAGCTCAGACGCAAAGGTATCTTTGTTTCAAATTTCATAAAAATCGCTTTAAAATTTTCTCTGCTCATGACAAAATTGTCCCCAATAATTGGTAGTGGGTGCAGTCCGGACCTTCAATTTGGCTTTAGAAGTCAGAAATATCTACGTTTCAAATTTTATTGAAATACATTCAGCCGTTTAGCCGGTAATGCGTAATCCACAAACAAAGTTAGTTTTTCATTCGCACAGGGGACGGAGGGATGGACTGATTGAAGGAGTGGGGGCGTATTGATGGACTAAGAGGTAAAAATCATCTTCACGTTAGTAGGATTCTGCTTTTCGTTTGAGCACGGAACCCTAAAAAAACTTGCTTCAATAGATCTCAGATCTATCTAATGACAATAATTTTTTTTCTTAGGTATGGGGGCTTACCGACCCATGACGCTTTGCTAAGCTTTCTAATGGGCCAATAAATATTCAATATTCGTTTGGGAGCTCCATTTTATATTTTAGTGAAAGAACTTTAGTAATAGCACCTCTAAAATTTTATATGTTTATATGATTAGTATAGACAGACAAATTTGAATAGATTTGTACTATGAAATATTTAACTCATAATTATTATAATGGGATGAGGACTAACGTCAGTGGCCCTTTATTCTGTTTATTACTCTTGTTTCGCTGGTTTTGCGTTACTCAAGATCGATACTTACTGCCAGTTCATAGAAGCCATGTAAAGATTCTCGTCTGCCTATTTATATTAAAATCAAAATTTGTTTTTGTTTTCAATGTAAATAGCCAGCCGAGATATTTTACATGGCTTCTCTGAACTAACAGTTAATATTTATGAGTCATTTCCTGTTCAGTCAAAAAGAAAACTTAATTTTGAGCTTTTGCAATGGAAATAATTTTTTCCCCAATCCAACAATAAGAACAACCCGAAACTTTGTGTAATAAAAAAATAAATAAAATATCTGAACACAAAAGCGATGTCAATATTATAGTCTTTATTTCTGAAAAAAAAGCAGGAAAAAACGTTTCACAGCGGGGCTCTCTGGGGGCAGAAAATAAAAATAAGGAACAAAAGTAACAACTTCGTAGAAAACCATTCAAAACTGTTGTAATGGGAAAAACTTTTTGAATTTTACACAGTTTGTGGTGGCCATAATGTCACTGAGATCATTTTTTACTTAATTTTTATTTATTTTTTTTGTTATTTCAAGCTAAGTTTTTTATTTTATGCAAAAAGGCGGCATGCGATACTGCAATTCTGTCAAATTCATTGAACTTGCCTTTAAAATACTTTTAATGACCGTATCCAGCTGGACTTAAAAAAAGTGTGCTTTCATGTATACTCGTAGAGTATTTGAAAAGTGCACACAAACGAATTTGTTTAAGCTGAAAAAGGTTTTGTTTGGGAAGTAAAAAGAAAAACTATACAGAGATTGTAGGAGGTGTTGCATTTCACAGTTGCATTTGCATTTGCATTCGTTCTCTCTGTTGCAGCTTGTGGGTCGTTATATTTGCTTTTTTTTTTTTGTTTCTTTGTTTTTCATTTAATTGTGTCAGACAATTTGACTTTAGCCAAGTGTGTCTGTAAATTATTTTCGAATGAATTTTACGCCATACTACGAGTACCACGAGTACCACCAGCAGTGAGTGCACGTGTGTGTATGTGTGTGTGTGTGTGTGTGTGTGTGTGTAGTCCGTCTGATATGGAGACTGAATTTAAATTTTTATTTGCATTATTTGTCTCTTTTGTCAATTTGTTGTTCATTTAATGTTGAATTACAAGCATAAATTAAAGATACCTACGGGTACTTTTCGTGATTTGGAAACATTTTATTACTTTTGTTTGTTTGTTTTGTAACAACTTTTTCGTATTAAACTCTCCTGATCGTGTGCAATACTCGCATGATGCACAATAGACAAGATATTGTAAGATGTGTTATAAATTCATCAAAATTTCACATTTCCATACATAAACAGAGTTTATTACGAGTGATTGCAAATGCAACGCACATGTCAAACTTTCTATTTACTTAAATCAATTGAATTGTAATGAAGCAGTCTGTCTTTCTTTTATGATGAATTTAAAGTCTTCGATAACTTTTTCGCACATTTCGGGCGATAACTTGACAAATAATGTTTTTAAAATGCTCCAACGTAAAGGGATTATCCGTGTAGATACGGTTTTTGGCGTAGCCCCACAAAAAAAAGTTTAACAGCGTCAAATTGCGTGATCTGGCCAACTGACGTCGCCAAAAAGCTGAAATTACAAGTTCTGGAAGCTTTCCATGCTATAAAGCCAAAATTGATCGTGTTTTTGTGGAACGAGTCACTGTGACTTGCTGAAACCACATATTTTCCAGCTCATAAACTTTAATTGTAGGTCAAAAAATTCGGTTCTCATAGCGCTCTTAATAGACGGTAGCTGTTCTTTGTATTATCCGCCACACTTTCACTAACAGAAGCGATATTTTCGTTAATGCACAGGCCTGACCACAGCTATAACGATTGTAATCTTTTCAAACTTATTTATAATCTTGCCAATTCGATTATAGCGATCATAACTAGCCCGATAAAATCTAAAAGTGACCACCACTTTTGTAGTGAGCTTTCCATATTCGTAAAGGGCAAACCTTTCACTATACATGTGCACACATACGTACATACATCTTTACTTTACTTTTTAAATAGATCTTAAGATAGGGGTGGATATTTGTAATGACAGGTGGTTTAAGAAATGCTGCATTGCAATTTTGTCATTGGAACAAGTTTTTTTTTTTGTTCGATTGTTATATGTTCTGTTCTCTGCAAAAACTTTAAAACAGCACTTCAATACGAACAGAAAGTACACTATTTAAAAAGAGACTTACCGATGCCTAAATGACTTATTATTTTACTTGTTAGAGAATATTTATAATTAGCTTCTTAAACTATTTTAATTTAAGATTCGTCATTATAACAGACGCTTAGTACCGACTGTAGAGTAAAATAGCTTAAATGCTTTTATAAAGGCTTTAACTTGCAAAAACTCCAAGACAACTATTGAGAAAACATTGATACGATAAAATTAAAAAAGAAAAGAACAACATGAAAACACATCCTGCAATATGGCATCAAATTTGCCTAGAATTCTGCTACAGTGGGAAATGTATATTGCGGCACTTAAGATAAAGAAAAGCTTTTAAATTCAAAACAAATAGTTTCGCATGTAGTTATTATTTAAAGGACACTTAAAGTATAAAAAGCTAAAAACTAATTTATGAGGTTTTATGCAAAAAAAAAATTTTTTTTTCTTAAAATCCTTTTGTTAATTACTGTTAAGACCACATATCTTTTTTAAACATCTATACATCTGCAAATATTTTTAATGCCTGTGCATCCTTATAAGTACGACCAGTATCCACATTCACGTACATTTATTGTAGAAATATTATTGCAAACTTTTACTGTTTTACATTCGAGTTAAGAATTATTATTTTTTTCTAATTTCTTTTATTCCCGCTTTGGGAGTTTTCAATAAAGAGCATATTTGAACATGCAATATGATTGTCATAAATGATTTTTGAATTGACAATAAAACAATAAAACTACGTACATACAATATTTGTATTTGTATTTATGTACAGGAACGAACACAAAGTGCAAATGGGGCAACAGTTAAGAGAAATAAAAACTTGACTTCATACGTAAGTGCTAAAAGGTAAATGTGATTCGTCTACAACATTGACATTGTATATTGTACTGTCTGTGCTTTTCTATTCTTTTTTTTATATCTTGCTTCGCTAATGGTGATGGCAAAGCTATAGTATTCTAATAGTCCGTGTAAAACAGCAATAAATTGCTTACACACTGGTATACAAGGTGTGTTCGAAAAGTATGGCGAATTTTGAATTTTCGCGGGTTACGTATATTCGATTTTTTTTGTGGCGTTATGTTGGTACTCATGTCTCTCACTTATGCCGACAATTTCGGCCATTTTAAATCTTATGGTTAATTGTTGACAGCTGCTTTGCTTGCACGTGTTTTGGCTCGTCTTCGATTTTTATCTATTAAAAAAAAAAATGCAACAAAGAACCTGTATCAAATTTTGTGTGAAAAACGAAATTAGGTGCCCAGATGCATTCCGAATGTTGACTATAGCATACGAAGAAGCTACCTTGGACCGAAGCAACGTTTATCGGTGGTACAAAATGTTCTCAGAAGGCCGAGAAGATGTGAACGAAGAATAGCGTGCCGGACGCCCGAGCACTTCAACAACAGACGAAAAAATTTATGAAGAGAAGAAAATGGTATTGGCCAATCTTCAAATCACCATTAGAGAAGTTGCTGAGGACTTACACATATCGATTGGCGCTGGTGCCATTCGATTTTTATCAATGATTTGTGCATGAGACGGGTCGCCGCGAAATTTGTACCAAAATTGCTCGATTTCGACCAAAACAGCATCGTCAATTGGCCAAAAATAACACATTTATGATGCCGCAGCCACCGTATTCCCCAGAGCTGGCCCCCGTGACTATTTCTTGTTCCCAAAACTGAAGAGGCTCATGAAAAGACGACACTACGCTAAGATTGACGAGATAAAGACGGCATCGAAGGAGGAGCTGAACAAGATAAAAAAAAAAATTTTTGGGAAAAACGTTGGCTAAGTGCATTCATTATATCTGAGGGGGATTACTTTGAAGGGTACAAAATAGGTATTTATAAATAAATAAATAATTTTTGAAAAAACACAAAATTCGCGATACTTTTTGAACACACCGCGAATAATGCAAAAGAAATTTTTTTCTATTGTACACATTGCATAAAATTTTTAATGCGTTTCTGGCTTCTGCTCATTATTCTTTTATGACACCCACTAATCGAAAGGCTCCAAAAGTGGTTCAGTACTCAGCTGAAGTTCGCCAACAATTTTTAAAATTCATTCTAACCGAAGACAAACTTTACTTATTAACTTCACATTAGCAACCAACTTTAATAATATCTAAAAAAAAAGGTTTTATTTGTTGTTGATTTAGCACGTCTAAGTAGATGCATGTTGCTGCTAAGCAACACATTGGTACATTTAAACCACAATTTAAAAAAGCTTACAATCTTTAACAAACTCTCAATAAATTATTGAGAATTATAAAACAAAAAATAGGACGTAAAATGACATATAAGCAAATTAATTAACATGTGTGTAATTAGTAAAGAACAAACGGCAATAGCAAGACTGTTGTAAATTTAAAGATGGTAAAAATGTTTATAGAAATACTCTCAATATGTTGAAGTCTACTCATGAGTTTCTTAAGCACAAGCAAACAAACAAACAAACAAATTTACTTTTTTGGAGTTAAAAACTGGCGGAAAGTTTCAGGTATGGTAAGCAAGAGTCAATCGGTCCCATATTTTTCATTACACTTTGTAGGTACATATTTATTTCTTTTTTTTTATGGGAACTTTTTTCATTGTACACGCAAAGAAAAAATATGGTTGAGGTAACCATAGTCAAACAGCAGCATACTATGATTGGATTATATGGTTGCAGTCAAATCATATTATTGTCAATATAAAAGCACAGTTTTATTAATACCTATTATTATCTGAGTTAATAATAATATTATCTACAATAACAATTGACTTTGTAAAACCTAATCTTAATCTGTTCAAAGTTATCACATTTTGGTTAAATGTGACAATACTATTATTTGATGTGACTAAAATATAATTAAGACTAACCATACCATATTCTAATATTATATTAATATTGTTAAATATGACCACAGTATTATTCTATGTAATAATAATATTTTGTTTTTTAACCATATATTGGTAGATCTTCTGCTTAAAACAGCTGTGCATCAAAGCCGAAATCAATATAAAATAATATTGTTGAAATAAAATTTGCACGTGTACTTACACAAATATGTGTGTATACACGAAATGCAGACACGCATGGATAAATAAATATATGTTTATATATTTTTATTGATCTATCCCTCTTGTTTATACTTCATTTATTTATTAATTCTATTTATTAATTTGTTTAACACTATGCGTGCAATACCAATATCTTACAAACGAAACACTGGACTGACAGAAGATATTTCTGAAAAGAACTTTTTTTAACTAAATATAGTATGGTTATGGATAACATTATATTGTTATTTACATCATATTATTTTTACATAATAATGCAAATTATGTTGTAGTCATAAATTTTTAACAAAACTATATTTTTAAAGTCTAACCATATCACACTTTTTATGAATATAATAATGTAATTATTAAATTCAAACATTAGTTTGTTTATCGTAACGCAATTAATGTTTAAAATAACAATAGCTTGTTTTTAACGAACACACATTTGTTTCGGAGAACATAATATTGTTTTCTCAACCATGCTACAACCATATCTTTTCTTTCCGTGTACACAGCCAAATTCGTATAAAGTATACTCGGCCCAATTCGCTTTGAACAATTTATACTTTTGAGGCCAAAAAAATGTGTGTTGACATCTAACGTATATTCAAAATTAAAGCAGCGAAAATAGTCACCTGAGCAGTTGAGTCCACCATTGGACCTGATTTTTTTTTTAATTTTTGTGTGACAGCTTAATATTAAAATTATTTTGAATAAATATTGAGATTAAATTGAGTTTAATAAAAACACTTTTAACATCACTTAAAGATTTCTTTAAATGAATTAATTCGGTATCAGACTTACGCGGTTATTTATGAATACCACAGATTTGTCCACTTACCATACACAAGAGTTTGTAACAGATAATTTTTAGAGTTTCAAGACAAATTAAAACTTTTTTATATTTACCTAGTCTTAAATGTTTTACTACAAAACAGTTTTATTGTTAATTTATAAAACAAATAACTGAAAAAAATAGAAGAAAAGAAAAAGCAATAAAAGTATAAAGTATAAAGTATAAGAAAAAATTGTTATGAAAAATATTTCTTTCAACATCTTGATAATGGACACTATACGAGTATCTGCCAATATTGTTATTAAACAACGAACACTGGCAACACACACTCACACTGTGAACAATTTCGCATGCAGTTTTGAATACACAGAAAAAAATGTTCCTGCAATAAACAACTTTGATTGAAAATAAAAGCAAAAATCCAATTAAAAATGTTTTTAAGGCAATTCAACGTTTGTTTAAAAATCATTTACATATTTCATTGATTATTGGTTTTATTTTCAATTAAAGTTCTTTATTGCCGGATTATTTTTTTCTGTGTAGAGTTGGTGTTGACCAATTAATAGATGGCTGGTGGTTGTTGTGCATTCGTGCCACACAGAATGAATGAAAAACGGCAACAAGACCATTAACAAATGTAACACAACTCTAATTTTACATGTTCCGTGTTTATGTTTTTCACTCTTGTGTTATATTACTCGTAGTTATGTACATTCGTCTGATTGTTCCATAAGATCAGTATAAGCAGTCTGTGTGTGTGTTTTGTAGTGTGTCTGTGGTATCATTATGGAACAGATGGAGAAAAATAGTCATAGAAATTGTGAAGGAATGCGCGCGTAAACTTAAACATAAACTTAAAAGCGATGTCGACGTAAATAGTATGTATGCATGTGTGTTTTTTTTTCCTTTTTCTCTTCTGCTATACATTTAAAAGCGGCTGTGTCTAACCCAATATTAGTTGCCGTTGTTGTTAACAACTTTGTAACGGCACAAAGGGAAATTATATATTGCTTTTTGTGTAAGTTAAGATTTAAATATCACCAATACTAATAGTATTTTTAAATTTTATCTGCACACGTATTATGTCTATATACTTATATGTATAAATGTATGTATATGGGTCCCTCCACGAGGTTATTTTGCATAAAGAAAGAAAAAAATCAGCAATAATTATTTCCAAAAAAGTATAAGCTTTTTACTGCCGTATTATTAAAAAATAATTAAGGTTTATAAAACGTTTAGTAAACAAATTGCCATACAAAAATCGTTTTGTAACTTGAGGGTTACACTAGCAAGTTTTGCCTTTCAAATTTCAATTTCAATACATTCACACTTTTTCACTAATACATTCATATTTTTTAAATTTGCTTTCAAATTTTCTTTCCACTTGTGTGTTGAGGTTTATAGGAAAATAAAGCAGGGGTATAATATTCGCTTTCAATAACGAGCTGATTCGATCACGTTTTTCAGTTTGAGATTATGGCATTCGATATGTAATAATATGGTTCGGTATCCAATGCCATAATCTCAAACTGAAAAATCGTCATCGAATCAGCTCGTTATCGAAAACGACGATTAGACCCCAGCTGAGAGCAATTTCAATGAGCACACTTTTCGTTTTTATTGTCAAATATTCTGCCACCAAAGTTCTTTTGTGTTCGTTTATTACAAATAATATTATATGCCGCCCCAAAATTGTAATTAAATTTAAATAAATATGTATGTGAACTAAAATAATAAGTACAATGATGTGTTGCGGTTTAAAGAGCTATACAGAAGCCGTGAAGTTTTGTTGTTTTATGTTGTTTTCTTGACAATAAAGTAAAATAAATTTGATTTCAAATTGCGTGCAGGCTACATCACAGCTTAAATAACTTTTGACAACCAGCATGTGTGAAAAACTTGAAAGCAAAATTTGGTCGTGTAAATGTAGCGTAAACCAAAATTATTTTTTATGAATACGATAGTTATTCTTTATATTTTATGCATTCCCCATATGCTCTTTTGCAGCAATGAAGCAAGTCGATTTCCGGCTACTGATACAAAATCTTCATACTCCGCGTGATTTTTACAAGAGCCCAAAACTTTTCGAAATACATTTTCACATTTCTCCAATAAATTCTTAATACTAACAGCATATGGCACAAAATTCTGCAATCCATTAAGCAAAAAACAACTGATAGCTTTGTTACTTAAAAACAAAGCAAATGCTAACCGAAATTTACCGTCACGTTGACAGCCACTTTTTTGGCTCTAAAAGCACATCAAATTTTAAAGAAAGCACTAAAAAGCGTAATTTTGAGATCTCAAAGGCGTAAAAAGCACTAACGTGAAAAACGAGTGAAGCTTATTAATGTTTAATAATGTTTAATATTTTCTAAGCTATTCTCTATGTCGGCAATAGTACGAGTATCAATATCTTTAATGAAATATATCAGACGAAAAAAAAGTTACACTGAAAAAATAAATACACCAAGTTTTTATTAAAGTAACATTGAGATACACAAAAATGTTTTAAAAACACTAACGCTTAAAATTTGGCATTTTAAGTCTTCAAAAACCACTATAAATAGTGCTAAAATCACCAAATTGGCATCACTGGTTGGTCTTATGCTACGAACACAACTGGGACGAACGACGAATTTTGTGCACGTCGACGAATTCGTCGATAAGAGTTCGCTGCGTAAATTCGTCCTGTGAAGCACAACAACGACGAATTTACTCAGCGAATTCCTCTCTTATATTCGATACAATTGGTTATTGTGCAGCGATGCCAACTATTTATAACTCAAACGCGCTATTTTCCTACTCGCTAAATTAAATTTTAATAAAAGTCGTTGTACGAGTATGTACATGTGTATTATTATTTACAATTAATTTTTTTAGTAGCTTTTTTCAGGCTTTATAATATTGTGTCTTCGAAATTATATCCTAAATAACTAAAATCTTTTGATACAGAATCTGAATTGCCTTCCAAATAATCGAAATCTTTCATTTTTATTTTTACTTTATTTTTCAAACTTTGTAACAACTTATATAAGTTGTTGAATAGTTTTGCGACTCAAATACTTTTTGTACTTCAGCTAGAATAGATGCTTAATAAGTGAAATAAAGTTTTTTGGTCACGAGTACATATTTTTAGTTGTGAAATTTCAAAATATTTGCCATTTACAGTTTAAAATGGTTTTTAATTCCAACCACAGTCAAGGGAATTTTATTTGCGACTGCTGAATCATTAACCAACTTAAACATTTTTATTAGTTTTCAATACTCGAAAATTGTTAAATTTAAGCAAAAAAAGGGGAAAAATATTGAACTGATATGATGACTTTATTCAAAACGCGCTAATTTTTAATATACGCGCTAAGACGAAAAAAAGCCCGTTTGGCATAGTTAAAACGCGCTAAACTGGCATCGTTGTTATTGTGTATGCAAAGACAGAGAGAGAGAGAGATTGAAAATTGTTTCTTGTCGTTAGTCGGTGTACAAAATAGAAATAAATCGATCTCAGAGTTCGTCATGCACTTCGAATTTCGTTCAACGGCGGTCTTGGGTTCATTTTCATATGCACAAATGTGTTTTATTTTTTATGACGAAAATTCGCACCGAAAAAATTCGTCGTTTGAGCCAGTTGTGTTCCTAGCATTGATCTGCATAAAATATAAATCCATAATAGTTGTTAAGTAATATTTATGAGCCAGTGATGTGACTAATGTACATGTGTTGAATGGCACTGTAGCACACGTGCTCGTTCTTAATTTAATATTGTTAAGCCTGGATCACACTATCGGCACAATGTACAGATTTTCGTAGGCTCACTGAAAGAAATGAGTACAAAGCCTTTATTCTCAACTAATTGAAATATAAGAACACACTGCATTGGTAATAAAGCCACATAGACTTATTCCAGAGTTAATTAAGTAATAATGCCATTTTGGCTTGTTACTTATGACTTTTTTGCATTGAGCCGACGAAAATCGTTACAATGTGCCGGTTGTGTGATCCAGGCTTTATACATAAAGCTGAATAGAGATTTCTATGAATATTTTCTATCCAGCTTAAAATGGCAATGTAATATACCAAAAACTAAATGACTGTAGACAGAAAATTTACTTTTACTTTTTGAATCGTCAAATAGCTGTCATCGTAAAAGAGAAAAAATCCAAATATTTGCGACCCACTCTAATGCATTTATCATTGTATGGAAACAAACAAAAACTTCTTAAAATTTATCGCCCAACAAACAGTTGACTTTCCCACTCGCTGGTTAAATGCTTTAACTGGATCAGCAACTGTTCAAAACGTTTTTCATTATTACAAGCTACAGTATTCTTCGACTTTATCATTTCCTAAAAATTTCTATTTATATTTAAAATTTCCGCTTAAAATATATATAAAAGACAAAGACATACGATATGGACTTTACTTTTATTTACTTATTTATTTTATTTATTTATTTATTTAACTTTATTTTTTTATAAAAATTTAGCAGACTTTTCTGCTCACATAATTTTCAAAGCAACTGAATTACCGAATCACTTAAAATCACAAAGTTATATGATTCAATACGAAACTCATATAGTATATTTAGCATGGAAACACCCATAGCATTTAAAACCCAACACCCAACTAGAATTCACAATATGTGTATAATTTGCATGTTAAATAAAAAAAGCAAGGAATAATATGTCGCTACAATAACAATTTGCTTGGAAATTGAATCTTCACACCTCAAAATGGCTAAAGAAGGAAATTGTTGGTGAAAAGAAACAAAAAATAAACAATTTACAAAAAAAAAAAAAAAAGACTACATGGACCATACGCAAATACCCAACAAAGCATATTATTCTAAGTGCCCACACATAAAAAAAAATTAAAGTTGGTAAAAAAGATAAAGAAACAGATACCCGAAACATAAGAATATTGTCAACACATAATGCCGGATGGTGTTGGTTGCTTTCGAAGACCTCAAGCTTGTGTGATGCGAGTATAGATGTGTGAAATGTCCACAAAATCGGTTGCACACTACAGACTAACTAACGTGTTCACTCAAGTGTGGTTGTACTGTAGAACAAGTGTTTCAGCTTCAATGTTTGCTTCTTCTCTCTGTCTTCTTCAAGATGATCTTCATTATAATTTAACACTTTTAGGCGAAAATTCCTTTTTATCTTTAACTTTTATGTTCAAAAGCGTCATATGTGGTTGTACGTGCATACTTATTTGTTTCTACAATTTACAAATAAAAAAAAAATATAAATGAATAAAGAATAATAATAGTCTACCAGAAAACAACAGTTTATAGTTAAGTGTATAACACGGCCATTATTCTAAGAATAACACTCATTATGTGTAACATAAAGTCAGTTATTTCAATTAATGCAATCATTTTCAGCTCAGCCGTAAAAATTATAATTCAATATCTTTTAATAATATAAAGCAAAATTTCAACGAATAAAGTAATAAAAAACATATCGCACATTCAGTTCAATAGTGTCATAACTCAAAAAAAAAACTAGTTTTCAATTTGCATACAACGCAATGAAGGCATGCACAAATATTCTTCTCTCAGGAGGTGATAGTGCAAGCTATTTTTATGAAATTTTTTTTGCAAGATTAAATACAAAATTCATTATTATTCTGCATTATTAACTCAAAAATTACACTATTGAACTGAATGTGCGACATGTTTTATACGGTTGCCACTTTTCAACTCAGTAATTTTTTTAAATTACTACCGCCATCTATACGTCAGTTCCGCTAGTTTTAGGACAGTCTTTACATATTTCTGTCTTCTATTCTGATTTTGTCAGCTAAGATTCATATTACAAGGGGTGATTTTTTAAGAGCTTTCGGATTTGATTCATAAAAAAAACACATAAATATGAAATTTTTGTTTGATTCGGTAGAACGATCCATATAATTCAATGTTTAAAGATGATTTCATGTAAATTTTGAACGCGGAAATGTCTGAAATGGTTCATACATTGGGTCTAATTTTGGCATAATCTCTCCAACATGTCGCCTGGTATCTCACGAGTAAACTCTCAATATTGGCTTTCAGTGCATCAAGCGTTGCGAGCTTGTCTCTTTAGACATGAGCCCTAACATAGCCCCTCAAAAAATAGTCTAAAAGCGTTAAAATCGCACGATTTAGGCGGCCAATTGACCGGCCCCAAACATGAAATAAACTGTTCACCGAACTCACCTCTCAATTGGATCATTGTTTCGCATGATGTGTGGCATGTGGCACCGTCTTGCTGAAACCACATATCAGCCAAGTCCAGCTACTACATTTTGGGCAAAAAAAAGGAACGAAGGCCCGTGTTGGTGGTTTAATGTTCAATAATATAATATTGGTGCGAAATTTAATCACAAGGTTCCGAATAGCCGCCTCAGAAGATCGCCCAAACTTACCACAAAATGGAAAAAGTGCACGGATGCACTTTCTTAGCCGAGCATGAATTTTGATGGTAAAATATAATGATCGGCTTCATTCATTTATAAGTCGATCCATGGTAAAATTCCCCTGCAGCAAATGGAACTGACTAGTCACGTGATCGGTGCACAAGTGATAGGGACCCAGTGCGAATTCTAACACTTCATATGATCCGTACCAGTAACTTTTACGTGTGAATGGCCTTGGATGGGGTTAATTGATACTTTGCATACACCTTGCAACTTGTCACTGAACTATTCCATAGGGACCTATTTGGTGTAGAATAATATAAATTATTTAAAAATATCATTCCCCTTTACTTAACTGTTACAATGAAAACTTATTTTTATTTTATTTTTACAAATGCAATTATAATTTATTTTTAAGCAGATATTTTTTGGTATTCGAACTGACAAGCTCCGGTATGACGGGCTTGCACACTAGCCACTCGACCACAGAGGCACTTATATTTCAAAAGTATAAATACCAGTTAAGTTTAGTTTAATATCTAGTTATAGTTAGGGTACTGGTTCCAGAGTCACATTGGAGGAAACAATTGACATTACATTGATAATAATTGATAGGTCCTGAATCCAACCACATCGTACTTGTTCAGTGCTCTTCACTACAAGACTAGAGCAAGTCCCAATTAAATTGATAAAAGCTCAAGACGATATATCGCGTGAATGGTGAATATGTAACCGTTAACACAATACTTAATTTTCACCATACTCCTTCTCCCTACTTTTGGTAACACTCCCATTTTCTTAAGTCATAGGACGAATACGTTGGGATCAATTGTCACCCAATTTTCTGCAGGGTATAGACATGTTTAATAAAAACATGATACACGAAAACAGCTGAGCTGAGCTGAAAACAGTGTTGCCAAAAACAAGCTTGCTAAAAAAAATTACCTTTTATATCGAATAAAACTTAATAAGCTTACTGCCTTATGTATAAAAAAAATATAATGGCTTTATAAAGGCTTAATAAGAAAAAGTAAAACCCTTTATAAAGCCTTAATATTTCTTATAAATAAGGCAGTTAATTTTTAACGGAGATAAGATGAAAATAATAAACTGTATATATTGCGAAATAGCGTCTCCAATTTAACTGTTAAGGCCAGTCCCACGATGTCACCAACGTTCAACTCGTCGCTCAGCTACATGGCAAACAACAACAAAATTTTAAAATTTGTTTTTGTTTTGAATGCAAGTGTGCGACAAGTCAAACATTGGTGACATTGTGGGGCAGGCCGTTAATTTTTGAAATCATGCGAACACTTAAATAGTGTAAAGACAGCTTTAGAACTTGTTTGCGAAAATACAACAAACAACTTATATTGTGCAGCACGTAATGCCGATTTTATTTTACTACGCTTAAATAGAAATGAGGAATTAAAAAGTTTGAACACTTTTAAATAATATTTTCGTAATCATACTTGTAAAAACGTACGTACTCATTTACGCATGCGTACATAAATCTTTTTCTAATCTAAATTTTAAGTGTGTTTGTTCCTACCTTTTTCTCCCTCTTTCAAGTCTATTTTCTATTGATGCTTTTGTTGCTGCTTCTTCTGTTGTAAATGATTATGCTGATGCCATGTTTCATGTGCCGCCTGCCTAAAGCTTTAAAGTACTTAAGAAACATATGCAGACTATTGGTAAGTGGATACAGCAAAAAAAAAAAACTCTTTGTGGGTTTCAAGTACGACTAAATTTTTTACGTACATACGTACGGCAATATGTCAACATAACTCGTTGACACTTTGACATTTTACTTGAAATTCTTGAAACGTTTCTTTTATTATTATATATTGTATCTGTATATGTTATATTTTTTTGTACTCGTATTATAGAAACACTTTGTAGTTTATGGTGGCAAAGAATGTAAGAGAAACAAAATCATTGCATCACATTGGAACACAATGCTAAATGTATGTACGAGTATGTATGTATGTATGGATGTGTTTTAAGTGATTTTAATGAGTTCCTTTTCGAAGTACATTGTCCTAAAAAATTAACTCTAAAGTAAGCAAAAATCTACTTACATAAGTTCTATTGAACAGATGGCCTACTAATTATTTGAGTATGAAGAATATGTGTCAATTAAAAATTTAATTTATTTCATTTATTTTGTTTTACGGATTGTAAGACTTATTACATAGTTTAAGGCCTGATTAGTTTTTAGTTGCTGTTGCTTTCCGTGCTGTGTTGTTCTAATGATAAATTTTAATAGTTACTTTTTCTATAACAACTTATTAGCTGTTTATGGCAAAGAAGGCAAAAGTGTTGAGTTTTGCATGATCAAACAGAACTGCGGCATAAACACATTTTCCATACAAATTGACACAAAAAGCAGCCCCAGAAAGCAGTCGAAGATAGAATCTATTTCATTTTGACAGCGTTTTTTCTTATGTTCTCACATATAAATAAATATTCTCTCAACAAAGATACCATACTTTCAATACATTTCATATATATATATATTTTGTAAATAAAACGACAAAGAAAGGTAAGCACAAAAGAAAATAAAACAAACAAAAATTAGACAGCATTTGAAGTTACTGCCGTAGATTTTATTATGGGCTTTGTTAATTTGATAGCAATTTTTCCTGAAGTTGCGGACTTCTTCAATTTGGTCATTTATGTTCGAATATAATTTTATGTTTTTCATGTCATATACGATAGTAAAAATTTAATATTTTTTTTAACTCCAAAAGCACAATCATACTTTCTTTCAAAATTGTGTTTTGTATTTTGCTGTCACTTACAATTACTTAAAAAATTTTTGATTTTCAGGTTGAACCCAAACAAAACAAAACATAACAGAACGCAACAGAAAAACTAAAAACTTTTATAAAATTTCTGTAAACAAAAAAGAGCCAGCCAGCTAATTCTTAACAAAGTAGAAAGTAAAAACTAATTCTTTCTTAAGTCAGACAGACGGCTTTTACACATTTTATTCTCTCCTCCCAAGTACGGAGAGAATAAAATGGTGCTCTTTTCCCTTCTGTAAAGTAAAGTAAAATTTGCTTTTACAATTTTAACTTTAAATTAATTTTATCAACAACAATAACATTTGCAATATGTTATATGAAAAAAAATAAATTATGTTTAACGCGATTTAAAAACTCTTACTTGTGGCGAGGACATGCAGCTTTAAATATTCTCAGAAATAAGACATTAAATTTAATTGAATTAGAAATAATAAAAATATTTCATTAAATAAGAATTGAAAATACTGAACTTAAGCCCGATTAAAAAATTATTTCTGATTAAAATTCTCAGAAATAATACAAAAATTGAATGGTGTCATATTGCTTGAACAACGAAAACATACTGTAGACTTGCCACATCATTGTAGTTATGAAAATAACCAGAACATTTTGCAAATGTTTGCAGCAAAAATAATAAGGGTATTCACAAGAATTTTTGCAACTGTGCAAAATGCATAATTGCACTTTTGAAGTGGCTCCAAAGCTCAACATAACAATATTTGTAGGTTTCTTGTTTGATAGAGAGAAGTTTTTGTCGAACCGGCGAGGCCAATAGTCAAAACTTAATGCATAATTTTTTAATTAATTTACAGTCTTATTTATAAAAATTATTAAGGCTTAATAAGAAAAATTTTGTATGAAAAATTGTTTTAAAAATCTTTATGAAGCCTTAATAATTTTTAAAAATAAGGCTGTAAATTAATTTTAAAAAAAGTTATAACACATTTGAACCACAGGCCTTTTCTAAATAAAAAAAAAGAAGAGAGCTGTCTTAGGACACCCAGTTACAGCTACGCTGCTTAGTTGTATAAAACAAATTTCATGTGTGAAATAACAAATGCAATAAAATTATATTATATGATGTGATGTCAAATTCTATACAAATATTTCAAAACTTTCCATTTATTTCCCATTACTTTCTTTTCTAGCGGTGTACGATTAAATTAATGTATTCCTTGTGGCCAGTGGCGGCTGTTAGCCGGCTTGCAGCTGATCGGCTATGTTCTCTGGTTTGTGCTCATGTGAAAAAATAAAACAAAAACAAATTGAGCAATTGTTCGTTCTAGTTTGCACTATGCAAGTCTTATTGCTAAGCTGATTAGTTTGATGGAGAGAGAGACGAGGGGAACAGAAACGTTTCTTTTCCCCTCGTCTCTCCCTCTCCTAACAAACTCAAGAGCTTAGCAATAGTGTAAGCTGGGACTTAGCATTGTTTTTGCTTTCTCTTTGTTTCATTCACTTCAAAGAACGAAAAAAAACAAAATCAAACAATTTATTTTATTTATTTTCGTACTCTGCTTTTAAGTACAAAGACATCAAAACAAAAAGAAATTTTTAACTGTAATAGTGTTGATTATTTTTAATCATGTCCTTACTTCTGTAACGCGCAATAAATAGCATAGCTATAAAAAAAAGATGTATTGTTTGTCCTAAAATCAAATTTAAAAATTAATTCTCAGTTTCTCTATTTGGACAAATTAAGAATTTACAACTGTCCTTTTTTGAATTTATAATTAAATTTATATTAATTATAATTTCTGTATTTTTCTGTCATTTCAATTTAACGTTTATGACAATTTTTTAGATGGGAAAATAACAGGCCGTTCATAACAGTGCTGCTTGTAAATAGTAGTTTATTATTTATGACTTTGGAAGAGTTTGTAAATGGGCCAAATGTAACAGAGCAGGAACATTGAAGACACTTGTAATCTTATGTGTTGTGCCAGAGGAAAAAAACTCTTTTTGAGGAAGTCAAAAACTTCTTAAAAATTAGTAAAAAAAAGTTATTTATGCAACCCAAATTTCTACCACTTATTTTAAATACCATTATTATTTGAACAGCTGGTTTTGACGCAAAAAACAACTCGCACAATTGTACAAATACATGAAGATATTATAATATGTTGCTTACTTCGCTAATGGCAATCAGAAAAGACTCGTACACACATACACGCATATACTCGCACATACATATAATTTTGATACTAGTCATGACCACTCATGAAGTCAGACGACAAATTAAATTTAACATACAAAAAATAATTCTTCCCTCATACTCGTAAACGCAATTATTTACCGTTGATGACTGCATTTACAAAAGAATATGAACGCGTTTGTATGCAAAGCAACAAGTATGCAACAGCTTGAAGTCCACAGATGCACTGCACACATACTTGGTTGGCAAACGCACTCTTAACTTTAATGGGAAGAGGCAATAAGAAAATATGTTTTTGCTTTTTGCTGCTGCATGCTAAACAGAAGACACAAAACTTCCCTAAAATCATTAAGTTTCAGTCGAGAATGACAGAGAAAAGAAGAAAAAAACAAAATAAGGCAAAGCCTATGAATTTATATTGCAAGAAGAAATAATGCGTACCTGTGCGCTTGGCGTTGGCAACAGGTATTTTCTGTTTAGTTCTTTTTAATGCAAAGTGCATCACACAAATTCCAGCACTAATAAGTTGTCATATATTTATGTTGCATTAGCAAGTAAGCAGCCTTCAATATTTTGCTTTTAAATACCAACATGCATATGGACGTTGTTTTATATACAAATATGTAAATGCATGGGCATGACTATGCAAAAAAACGCTGTTGCAACACTACAAGCCATATGTGTAGAGAATATTTCTTTGATCGACTGAAAATTTTAATTTTGTATGAAATAAGTCTTCTTCGTATGAAAAAGCTCATTTTGTAAGGGGATTTGAGAAAATTTACTATTCAGCGAGAACTGCTTTAGGGAATTTTGCCCTGGCTTTATTCAAATTACGCTCAGTGTTTAAAGCTTATCGAATACATCTTGATTTTGTTTTTTTAATAGTCACTCATAACTACGTGTATATTTAAAATCATGTGAAATTTGTCTTATTGCTTTTCTTCTGAAGTTTTTAAAAGCCCTCGGGCGGTTACCTTTCAAAGACTCTAGTTTTTTATTTTTGTATTCTTGTGCAGCGTCAGTCAGTCATTCCGTCATATTTGTAAGTGCATTCAAACTCAAAACTGTCAAAACAAAGATGTATGCCTGAACATTTGCATGGACACCGTTTGTGCATTAATTTTGCAAGATTTCTAAGTGGCATTAAGGCCTTTAAAAGAAAATAAATTTACTTTAAAAACTTTAGTTTTTAATGCACAAACGGTGTCCATGCAAATGTTCAGGCATACATCTTTGTTTTGACAGTTTTGAGTTTACTTTAAGAGAAATATATGAATAAAAAAAAATATATATTTTTTTTTCAAATACTTTATGCTAAATCATGGCTAAAAATTTAACTTAAATACTGGGAAGTTGTAGTGCAGACATGTTTCTTTGTGCATTTGCTTGCATTATTTTGTCTAATAATAATTGATCTTTTTATCCTCAAGGCCTTGGCTAATATTTGTATATATTTTTCTTTGCTTTTTTTATTAATTTCATTTCAAAGTCAAGAGACGACATGTGATCATAAATAAGTATTTACTGGTGTTAGCTTTTTCTACTCTTAATTTGAGAAATATGTATGTAATGAAACATGTATGTATGTATGAGCTCAAAAAAAAATGCTCTGGCAAAAATTTATGTATTCAATGTGTTTATTAACTGTTCATTATGCAGACACACTTGTGGCAGACTGTTTAAACACTTTATGCAAACTACAGCTTAAGCCGCGTTCAGACTATTATACTTTGTATTTATACTTGTCAAAAATTCAAATAATACATGCAAGTGTGATAGTCTGAACGCAAAATGTCATCAAAGTGGCAAATAATACGATAAAAATTTTGACATCCCATAAGACTTTTTCATTTTTAGAAAATTTTCTAAACGATAATAATTTTCATTAGATCAGGGTTGCATTTTCACAGAAACCAAATTTCCAAGTCGGCTGTTTCGCCGCCGATAGCGTGTCGTCATTGATGTAATGTTTTGTCATATGTATATCGGCTCAAAATTTTGAATAAGTGAATCGTATGGAAGTATATTTCGTTGACGTAATTTTTTAACATTTTTGTAATATCTTTTCTTAAATTTTTTCTGTTATTTACATAGAATATTTTTAACTGCTGAATTTTTTCAAGTGCCGGCACGTCCCCGCCTACATGAAACCGCTTTGCCGCCGCTAGTCAATGAATAGCACAGACATTTTCATTGAACAGCTGCTTTGTTTTCTGCTTGTATTACACATTTTATTTGAAGTGTGATGGTCTGAACACAATATGTGATTTTACGTTAGATTTTTTGACAGTCGCCACGAATGTATTTAGATTTCTGTATCGTAAAATGTGATGAAAGTATTAATACTTGTATAATAGTCTGAACGGGGCTTTAATGTGTTAAACGGAATTTGCTTAAACTGTTGAACAGCAACTGAAAGAATGAATTTACAGAATTAGCTTTTAAATAATTCCGAAAACCTTGTTCAGTTCAAAAATAAATATGCTTGTACATATTGCTTATTTCTTTGCACAACATCATAAATGGAAAAATTAAATATTTGAGTTAATAATGCAGAATTGAATGAATTAATCCTCATATCGCTATTCATATTGTGTCAAAATTGCAAGCAAAAAAAAAATAAAATTTTCTTTTTTCTTTAACTTGTATGTACAAATAGTTTTATTACACTATTAAAAAAAATTAACAATATATCAAGCGCTGAAGAACGTCATAACTTTAATAAATTTTAATTTTTTAGTATACGAGGTGTAACGTGAATTTTAAATTTTCGCTGGTTTCTCACTCATGTCTCTCACTTATGCCGACCATTTCGGCCATTTTGCATGTTCAATTAATTGTTGACAGCTGCTTTGCTTGCACGTGTTTTGGCTCGTCTTCGATTTTTACCTTCGTTCGTGCGGCAGCTTCCATTGAGATGATTGCGATTTGGTTTCCACGTCATAATAATAAATCCATGCTCTGGAGCAAATTTGGGTCGTCGCGGACAGAGTCCAACAGCTCATTAGCAATGTTCATGCGCTGCTGTTTTTGGTCGAAATTGAGCAATTTTGGTACGAATTTCACGGCGACCCGTCTCATGCCCAAATCATTGATAAAAATCAAATGGCACGAGCCAATCGATATGTCTAGGTGCTCAGCAACTTCTCTAATGGTGATTTGACGATTGGCCAATACCATTATCTTCACTTCATCAATTTTTTCGTTTGTTGTTGAAGTGCTCGGGCGTCCGGCACGCTTTTCGTCGTTCACATTTTCTCGGCCTTCTGAGAACGTTGCTTCGGTACAAGGTAGCTTCTTCGTATGCCACAGTCAACATTTGGAATGCATCCGCGCACTTACATAATTTCGTTTTTCACACAAACTTTTATACAGGTTCTTTGTTACATTTTTTTGTAATAGGTAAAACTCAAAGACGAGCCAAAACACGTGCAAGCAAAGCAGATGTCAACAATTAACTGAACGTTAAAAATGGCCGCAATTGTAGACTTAAGTAAGAGACATGAGTACCAACATAACGCCACAAAAAAATCAAAATTGAAATATACGTAACCCGCGAAAATTCAAAATTCGCGATACTTTTTGAACACACCTTGTAAAGTCAACCGCAATATCGTTTTTTATATATTTCAAAAAATATCACCCAAATGTCTTGGATAATCATCTTTTGAAATTAAAATTATATTTACCTTAGCTTTAAGTTGTAAGTAAATGAAAAACTTTCAACTCATTTCTGTAAAGCAAGTTTTTTTTTGCGTTATACCATTCTTGCAGCCAAGACTCGATAGGTACAAGTACTTATCTTTATTTAACATTGGAAGTGGCACAGATTAATGCGTAAATAAAAAGTATTATAAATCATCAAATCGTAATGATGTTTTCATAATTTAAATAACATTTCCATGAATGTCTGTTGAAATACAAAAAAAAAAAAAATTATTTACAATTTGGCATCAGAGTTGTCCTAGCAATATGCAAGGAAGACCAGGGGTAGCAGGGTTCTGTGTCTATGTTCTGTAACTTAGGTGAGAAATTTTCCAGACGAAACGTTTCTTATTATTGTGTAAAGCACAGGGTGAGTAATAAAAACCTAAAAACCTTAGTTCCTTGGTCATGTTTTTTATAAGCTTATTCCATGTTTTATATGAATCAGCCTGTGGAAAACAGGACAATCAATATAATTGTTTAATGTTTTGCGACTCGAAAACTTCTCGCAAGTTACAGAACACAAGTACTGTTAATGTATAATTTTTCTGTTTTATTTAAAAGCTATTTTATCCATAAGCCACCAACGTGCGGATGAAAATTCATCAAGCCTATCGGAGAAATCGATCAAATTTGTTATGATTTCAAATTTACGTTTCCATCGATTTTGTGTTACCTTCTCCAGATTTCGATAGATTTTGTGCATTCCAAAAAAGTGGCAGTTTGTTTACTTTAAATATAAAAAGTGTGGCAATATTATGCAAACCAAAACAAGAAACATATGGCTAATAGAAGAAAAAAGTGAAAAAATTTAAAAATCAGCAATTATTGCACTGCTAGATGGCCGCAGAAGTCAACAGTCTGCCGAAAAATTATGGCGCAGAGTATTGAGGGATGAAATAAAAAATATATTTAATTAATAAAAGATTTTCCCTACAAGAAAACTATTCATTTATAAATAAAAATTAACCCCTTGGTTACACAAGCCATACGGACGAATGGAATTGAAATTTTATATTTTCATATAAAAATTTTCTAGACGAAACTAAATAAATAAAATATATTATTGATTTCTGTTGTTTTTTTTTCATTATAAAAGTAATTATGGTTTCCACAAACAAAAATATGGCATCACTTTAACTAATGAGAATATTTCAGTTTTTATGATTCTGCATTTTTTTCTGTAGGACTTGAGAAAAGTTCTTATATGTGAAAAAATTTAAACCCATAAATTAAAAATAGTTCTACCAGAAAAAACCGACTTCAGCGCAAACATCTCTATTACTATACAAATCATTAGTGATCCAAGCTCCAAGCAGTTCTATTTCTGGTGAATCATCAATGAATTTAACACGTAGTTGTCATACGACGGAAGTCATCCAAATAACTGAATGGTATTCGCTTAAAAGGTTTTATAGAACCATTTTTTATATCAACAACAGCCTTAGAATATTAAATTCAGTACCTGTAGTGATTCGTATGCAATGAACTAGTTCCGATTTTTTTTTTTTTTGCTGGGATAGAACATTTTATAAAAATAAAATTATGGTACTGGAAGTAAGCTCTTTGAAACAAAACAAAAGACAAAATCTGTTGGTTAAGAAGATGTACGTGAAATATAAAATTAAATTGTAATGGGCGTGCACCCGCCCATTTTTTTATATGCAAGATTGTGCCTATTTTAGAGTTCAAGGAGTGTGGTAAGTTTCGTAAAAATCGGTTAAGTAGAACCACGTAAAATATAATAATAAATTGTAATGGGCGTAGCCCCGCACATTTTTTAAACTTTAAAATTGGGTAATTACAAGAACCAAAGGTGTTGGCTGGGTTTCGTAGCAATAAAATAAATATAATATCATAAAATAATCAAAATGAGCTGCACTCGGCTCGTTTGTCGTTGTCTTCAATTCTTTTTCATAATTATAAAGCGTATGCCGAAAGATTGGATTTTATATTCACAAAAAAATATCGCCAAGATCTGAAAAATAGTTTTGAGCCGAAACAAAAATAAAATTTTAATAAAATAAACAGCACATGATGTAGCGAATGTTTTTATAAATTTTCCATATCTTTAGATAAAAAAAAAAGTATTCACATTTAGTAAGAAAATACAGTAGAATCCCGATAGTTCGTACCCCGTGAAATTTAAGATTTCAATAATTGGTAACAAACTGTTAGCCCCTTGAAAAAATCGCATTAAATCGCAATTATTTTACAAATTTCAGTCCCTTCGTTAATTCGTATTTTTTCCGATATTTACGGTCTAATTCATAAAAAAATATTTTAGGTCTATTACAGGTTTATTTGACAAATTTCCCATAGAAATATGTCAAAAAAGAGCTTAATAAATCTGAAATATTTTTTATGAATAAGGCAGTTAGTCTACTTAAATCGTAATTGCCTGTTAAAAATTCAACGCAAAGAAGCAACAGTTAAAAAATAATGTACAGATGTATGTTTGCAAAAAATGCAAATAATCCATTAAACATTTAATTGAGTCAATTAAATTTAACTTTAAAAATTTATTGATTAAAAGTCTAATTAAGAATTCAATTGAGTTAGCTAAAATTTTGTTTAAGTACGTAAGTAATTTAAAAGCTCATTTGACACAATTACATTTTGATTTTTTTTTTAATTAATTAAAGGTGTTGATTAGAGAAATATTTCTTCTACGAGTATGCAAAAAACTTAACTATTGTATGGATTTTTTTATATTTTTTTTTTCGCTGAGCTTGTTACTTGTTTTACAAAATAGTATTTTAAATAAAAATACGCATGAAATAAAAAGAAAGATTCCGCTAACACTTTTATTTTTTCTATTTTAACCTGCTTAAACCGAAATTCGGTTAAATCAAAAAAGCCTGTTATTCGTAAAAAAATGGTCGGTCTCTTGAGATTACAAACTATCGGCATTCTATTGTATTTATAACAATGATTTCTTCTTATATACATACAGACATTAAGAATAATATTCTTAACCTCTTTGACTTTGAAAAGCTCCGCTTCTGCTTGTAAAAGTGCGTAAGAATTTAGACACAGAATGTGTGCTTTTTTTTAAGCATGTAAATATAAAGATATTATTTTCAAGTACGAGTGCATTTCATTGCTGCACTTTGGCTTCATTTTTCATTTTAAGCTTATTACACAAACCAAGGAAACAAGACAGACCCACGAAACGAAGGGCACACAGTGTGCAAAAATCTCCATCTAATACTTTAAATGTTTCACAGTAAAACCAGGAAAGTTTATAAAACTCCACATATTATGGTTGGTTAGTAATTTCAGTTGTTACTAATTAAATTGCACTTTGTATTTCGGTAAGTTTGTGTGGAATTTATTTTATAAAAAATCAAATTTTTAATCTTTTATTTGTTAATAGGTTTTGCATTTTAGGCAACGATATATCGTTACTTTTTGATAGTAAAAAATCAAAACTGCTTAATTTTTTAATACAACTTTTAATTTATTGTGCTCTTAAATTTTAATTTGCTTCAATGATGATTCACTCAAATAAACATATTGGTGCAAGTTATGTTGTCCAGCATTAAAAAGCGACATTTGTTTTTGTACTTCTGAACAGCAGAGTCAGGTATGGGAACTTAAATGTAAAATGTGAAAGAGTTCGTAAGTTTTTTGGAATAAGTACTTTTGATGAAAATAGTTTGGAAACAAAAATTTAAATGAATTAAGTATATATTAATCAATAAGAAGATTTTATTTTCTGCAAAATAATCTGACAACTTTCCAGACCTGGCTTTCAACTTCATACAACTATTTGAAATACATATAACATTCAAATATAAAGATGTATTAACAATAAAAATGCAATACTGTGTAATTAGACGATTAGACTGTGCACACAATTATTCTGTTTTACCAAGTGAAGGAAGAGATAGAGGAAAGTTTCATTCTTTTACAACTCTGCTTTTTGCACGTTTTTAATAATGCACTGTTGCAGCGCCTCTGGTGTTGAATGAGGCGTATTAAATTTTTGCAGCTGTGATTAGTAGCCATTTTATTGGTTATTTTGCTTCGCCGATGATTCTGCTCCACAACGAAGGAGGGCGCTCTGATGTTACATTAGGAGTATTATCCTTTGAAGCCGGTGTAGTTCAGTGACTAGTGTCTACAAAGGGACACTAATGCACATCAGAGAAATGCGTGGTGTTGTTAGGACCAGGACCTTCGTTTTCGTAGTCAACGTGATAACTACTTCAGCCAACGCCACCCTCAACTTTAAACGTTTAGGAAATTTAGCATTTGTGCAAAAAATTTCTTCTGGTCCTGTTTTTATGGAAATCCACAGCTATTTGCGGCTAAGAAGTAAAATGTCTTCTTGCATCATTTCTTTAATTACACGCCACTGTGCGCCTGCGCGTTTTAAGGTGATGGCTCCGTATAGAAGTTGCACATGTGTTGTATTGCAGAAGCAACAATAAAGAAAAAATAACCGCCAAATATTGTGTAATAAATAAATGCATGTGAAATGAAAATGGAAAGTTAAATTTATGACCCTGTCGAAAATGATGTTGTTATTGTTATAATAAATAAAAAGAGTGGAAAAAAGTATCGAAACATGATTGTGCGTTACATATCTTTGGATGTCT
The DNA here is from genome assembly GCA_936439885.1 of Nowickia ferox. Taxonomy (NCBI): domain Eukaryota; kingdom Metazoa; phylum Arthropoda; class Insecta; order Diptera; family Tachinidae; genus Nowickia; species Nowickia ferox. The sequence continues at coordinate 85,334,940 of OW387027.1, read as the reverse complement.
ATCACACCATGTCCAGTAAAAATTTTAAAGTAGAATTGTAGTTAAAAATTTCAAGCGGGGAACATTTCAATTGATTTCTGAACGAAGATTACGAAGACATATTTCCATGTTTGTATATTTGTGTGTTTCTGTGTTTGTAAGAAGTAATTAGCAGAACAACCGATCCCGACTTCTAAAATTCTTTCAGCAAAATGTATAATGTAGCCTCTCAATGGCTATGGGATATTGATTATAGCTTTAAAAAGTCTTAAGCCTCCCATTCTCAGTAAAACATCTATTATTTAGGGTTTAGAAGAAATCTATGAATACAAGAGCTGTAACAAAACAAAAAACTTTCTCTTAAGCAGAACAAAAATAAACAATCGAATAGCATAAAAGTAAGACAGTTGTAAATTTAAGCTTTCATTATATAAAAAACTTTCAACAAATTGGAGTACAATGAATCAAAACAATTCACATATTCCACTTGCATTGAAAAATATGTATATAGAATTGAAGTTTATATCAATTGATACCACACAGTAGACCAAACACAAGAACGCTGATGATGAGCGCGTGACGGCCCTCGAAAACAGCACGTTGTTCCGTTTTGCCAGTATTTGTCATAATCATGTCAATAATTTACAATTGTCTTCAATTTGTAAATTGGCTTACAGAGTGATACAAACTTTAACCAAATGTAATCATAAGCATAAGTTTATATGAATATTGTTTTCAGTTCGGAAAATTATTGGGTCAATAAATTTTAAACAGCAGGGAATTGAAGAAAAAAACTGATACAAATATTTTTGTTTTTATAAGCAAAAAGCAAACAAACCAGCCTAGAATTTTCCGTGATCCACACACAGTGAAGAAACACGACAAAAAGGTTCCAAGCACCAAAACTAAAAACAAAATAGAGAGAATTCAGAAATAATAATATTTTTAAAAATCACAAAAGAATAAAATAAGCGCAGCAGGCTTAGATTTTTTTAATTTTAAAAATTATAATTATTTGTGAATTTTCAATTAGTTTGTGAAAGTCTGTGCATAAGAAAAAACTTTGGTGTTGTTTCTTCATTAGACCAAACACAAGAACGCTGATGATGAGCGTGTGTTAGCCCTCGATACCAGCACGTTGTTCCGTTTTGCCAGTATTTGTCATAATAATTTACAATTATCTTCAATTAGTTCCTTAAAAATTATCACATGTAATTTGACTTACAAAGCGACACGAACTTTAGCCAGATCAAATCATAAAAATAAAAAAAATGCGTGGTTGAAGTCTACTGACGATTTGTTAAAGCAACAATAAAATGCATACAGACATGCTTGATCACCAGCAAATAAATTGCAATAGGGATAAATTTCTTACAAATTATTATTATTATTTTATTGTTGTTTGCAATACAAATTGTCGATCGAACATTTTCTGTAAAAATCGTGGGACAGGCCGTATATTCCGAAAATAATATTCGGGCAAGTATTATAATAACTCAGTTCGATATCAATCGAATCCCAAATATAATATGCTAGAAAGAAAAGGTAAAACGAAGATAAGGCTTATTTAAAAATTAGAGGAAGGCTCCTTTCAAGACAATTAAACTCGTTCCATAACCGCTAAAATAGCTTAAGCGACATAATATTCGAACTTAATTTTTTGAATGAAATCGATTATTTGCGACCGTAAGTAGTCGATTTTCGTTAAAAAAAAAACAAAGTCGAAAAAATATATCGCTTAAGCTATTTTAGCGGTTATGGCTCGATATAATTCCTGAGACTAAGCGTGGAGAACAGAAGCTTTTTTTATCTTCAGAAAGTTAAATTAGCAACACTTCTAATTACTGCAACAAAAACTTAGTTGAGGCGTTGCTCGTAATAGAACAGAACACATAGAGGAAAGATATGATAAATGGTTTACTTGAAATTTATAAAAATCGAAAACGTCAGCCTAGCAATACCTATTCTTTTTTCGCACAGTTTTTTTTTTATTCCAAATTCAAATCAGCTTAAATAAATCATTCACTACTAATTATCTCATGATAAATTTTTTAAGGAAATAGTGTTCTTTCTGATGCAAATTTTAAATTTCAACATGGAAAAATAAAAACGTATAAAACAAAAATTGTAATTTATGTCCGTAAAACTGATTAGACACAACGACAGACACATAAAGCAAAACGTAAAAAAGCAAATAAAAGGTTTCCGATTGCACACTCCACATTCAGCACAAATGAATTGTATGCAAAACCAAAATGTCCATTTCTTTCCGCTTATACGCAAACCAAAAGCCGAATGGATTATTTCTTTTATATCATTTTTTAACTCAAGCAGACTTGTAGCATATTGGCAAACAGAGTTGATTCTGATTTTTTTTTTTTTTTGGTTTTTGCATGCATAAGAAAACTTATTGCTGTTGATGGTTTTAGTGCAGTATTTATGTTATCTAGGATACTGCAGCACACGAGTATGCACAGTATGTGACGGGTAATGTGAGAAATTTATTAGTTCCAGCTGAATGTATTGTACCTACTGTTGTTCAAAATATGGTTATTTTGTCTACACTCTGACAGCATTTGATACTTTGTTGACTTACCTGAAAGTAGAAAATGAAAAAAGGAAATAATTAAAATATGAGGACAATACTTTTACTACGAGTATACAGGAATCTATTACTAATAAAATAAATTATTAGACTATATAATTGAACGCATAGTAGTTCGAGATAAGCAATTGTTAATAAAGTTTTATCAGGCTTAAACATTTAACTATTCTCTGGACGCTTAAAATTATGTGAATGTAATTGAAAACTTGTGTAGGTAAGTGTGTTTTTGTAGGCTTCAAATGTCTGCATCTATATATTAGAAATATACATTCTTCTTTATCTTTCAGCCAAAATCATACCAGTATGCCGCATTAGGAAAACCAGAATTAAAATGTTTTTTAAATTTACAAACCACAAAACCGAGAAATATTTTAAGCACAGCAAGACTTAAAGCCGCAGCTGTAGTCAAAACTCTGACTCAGCAGCTATGGATTTATTAGTCAAAGTCAAAGCCGCAGCCTTAGTTGTAAAATGAAGTAAGTAGTTGGTTGCAACTTGCAACACAAACAACAACATCAACAACAACGACAGAGGCTAAATTTATATCTCAATATTCCTATCGTCGTGATGATGATCAGCATCATGGTTGCTGATGGCAATAGAAAAATAACGTAAAATAAAATATACAAATGTGTAAAACTAGAAAAAAGCCACATAAAGCATTATTTTTTATACATACATATACATATCGTTACCTTAATATAGAAATGCCCTAACTCATTATATTTTCCAAATTGAGATTTTACGCAGGCTTCGATAGATGAGTTTCTAATCTATCGAAATATGCATAAGAACCGATTTGAAAAAAAAAATAATAATAATGACTTAAGGCATTTTTATATTAAGGTAACGATATGTATTTACTTTAGCATTCATTCATTGGAAAAAATATATAAAACAACTGACTATTCACACATTAAAGGCACGTCGAAAGGCGTTAAGTGCACAAGATTTTCACATGTTTCACTTAATGCAACTTTAAGTAGTTGCTGCATAGTTTTCGGCTTGCATTTAAGCTTGATTTAGTGCCTTCTAAGTAACTGACTTTTCAGCAGCTCTTTGCAGGCGCGCACACTCCCCGCCTTGACCAGGCTCTCATTTACAAACATGATTTCTAATCCCATTTAATTTTTTTTTTTGTAATATAAGATGGTATATATTACAAAATTGACCGCTCTGAGCGAAAATATCATATGTGAAATTTTTATAGAAAATTATTTATGTTAAAAATAAATTAAAAGTGAGTTTTTTTTATGAAACACAGGCTCTCGCTTCTTTTTTTTTTTGTAAGATTATTTCATCGTTGTATTGAAATTTTTCCGCCAAGCAATTTCTACAGGTTTGGGAAAAAGTACTAGTCACTCGGGGCTAAATCCGAAGACGAGAGCGAATGAGGGAGCAATTAGCAGCCCAATTTATAGATATTTGGTATGAAAACTGCACCTGTATGCACCTTTGGCCAAAACGAAAACGAAAAGCTCATCAATTCAGCGGTTAAGTAACGCCAAACATTTCTGCGAAGCTGTCACACATGTAAACGAGACATCCACTTTGCGGAAGGCTTTCTCATACTCCAGCTTTCATTCAAAATTTAAATCACCCACCAGTGTTGAAAAAACTTAAGACGAAGTAGCAAAAGTCGTAAAATTTTTATTTTTCGCTGCTTTGGCTTTTTCCAACTATTTAAAATCAACTAATGTTTTTGCTTGTGGTTATGAAAATCAACAACAGTCGCAGTCGAAGCAGAAAAAGCAAACGATTTATGAACAATTGAGCAGTACTTTCAACAGTCGACGATTTCAAAAATTTGAATTTGATTTGCTGTTGCTTTTGATTAAATGCGGTAGTAAAAGCATAAGCAGTCTACATGCTTTTGTAAGTACCAAACAGTCACAGTCAAAGAAGCAAAAGCTCTTGCTTTTAGAAGCTTTCTGCAGGTACAGTCAACTATTTTTTGGTGTTTTTCATGTTGGTTTTGTTGTTTTTGTACATCAGACAAGAGGCAAAAAAGAAACCACTTTACTGCAATTGCTTAAAACTTATTAAAGCAAACATTTTTGCTTCTTCGACTGTGATTGTTTGCGACTTCCAAAAGCATATAGACTGCTTCTGCTTTTACTTGCGATACTAACTAAAATCCAAAGCAAGTCAAATTTAAACTTCTCAAATCGTCTACTGCTGAAAGTAGTGCGCATCGTTTTGTGATTTTGCTTTGACTGAAACTGTTGTATTTTTCAAAAGCGAAAGCAGAAGCAAAATCAAATGAGATGAAAATCATTACAGTTTTTTAAACACTCATCTATCCATGTGAGATGCCTATGGCTGCCATAATCTCTCTCACTTTTAATTTCGGATCGGTCAAGACCATATCGTAAATTTTAAATTATTTCGGGGGTGTAGAGACCTCTACTACACATCCAGAATGTTTGGCTTTTTCCCTGCTTTTAAGGCAACAACGAAATTCAATAAAACATTCTTTTAACATTTAATGGTAATCTAGATTGCTTAAATTCTAATGGGGAGTCAACTGATAGTTGCTTGTCGAAAGAACCAGTGTTGCCCTTCTAGGTAGGAGGCCGGAAATTCAAAAACTCACTCAGTTGTTGATCCTTAATGTTCCTTTTTTCCCTCTAGCAAACAAAATATGTAGAAATTTTTTCAAGAAAAAATTTATGTTCTAATTTGAGACGTAGGCTGTTGATATGTTAAAAAAAATATTTTGCGACACATACATATCGAGCCCTATTTTCGATTTAATCGTAAGCGACATGTAGTAAAAAAATAAATTACAATTTTATTATTTTTTTAAGTTTAGAAGGATCAAAATGCCAAAATTGTTGATAACTTTTAAGATAAAGGTTGCCAAATATTATCGTAAGGAGCCCCCTCTTAGTAACGCTTTTTTTAATTGTCGGTAAATTTTCTAAATCGTAAAAAATCTTACCCCGCTCCCGGGAGCGTTACAAAAATTTACTTATGGAAAACATACTTGAATATTATAAAAAATAACTTCTGCAGGAAAATTTTACTTTTTCACTTGCGATTACATCGAAAATAAGGCTGAACATCTTAGCAAAAAAAATCTGATTTGGAAGCACTAACAACTGAGGGAAGCAACCTAATGCTTATTTGATAACAAAAGCTTCGAAAAATGCTTCTAAGAAGCACTAACGTAAGGCGGGCTCTCACAAAAATTATATGTTATTACTTCTGTGAAGCACTTTGGTAAGGAAAAAGAAAAATTCATGGCTTTTTGGAAGCTAAATGCATTGCTTCTAGCTGGCTCATCTCGAAAAAAAAAATTTCTTATTCATGCGCAACAGCAAGTGATTCTGTAAGATTGTCTCCCTTACAAAAACGCTTCTGGTAAGCAGTAATTTAAAAAAAAAAGCTGTCAGTGCAGTATTTATAAAAAGTATTTTAGGATTGATTAGTACTTACTTGACATATTTTAATGAAAAATTAGTCAAATAAACCTGCAAGAGTCCTAAAATATTTTATTATGAATATGGCATTAAAATTACAATTTGGTATTGATAATATGCCATGAATTCATTGCTTACTATAAAATTATTTTTTTACGTAATTTTTGGGACTTATGCTAATTTCAACCAAACATGTTGTCACACTTAACTGCTCGATTTAACAATTACCATCTCTTTCATAAATTTATGCAAAAGCATTAAAAAAAATTAATTAATTAAATATTACATGTCAATTTATAAACGAGTATTTGATAATGGCTCGTTTTATATTATTTAAATAATTTAATGAATTGTTAACATAATGCATAATTAGAAATTTGTATGACTATTAACAAAATCTCAATGTCTGTAATAATAAAAGAAGTTAAAAACAAAAGACTTAAGACACAAACTTGATGTTGTTACACAGTTTGTTGTGTAAATCACAACAAAATGAAAGCTCCCAATTATGTTTTCAATTTTAAACATCTTCGCATGTTAAAACAAAAATCTTATAACTCGTAACATATATTAAAGAAGTTCAAGTTGGCGACCGGCTTGAAATGCCAACAAACCTGATTATGAAATAATCAAACTTAATAAATATTTGAAAGGCAGTCAAAATTGGGTTATTTTTTAGACCGTTTTTTTTACACGAGTTGAAAAATCATGGATAGGAATCCATGTGTTTAAATTTTAAAATATTACAGAAGTTACTAAACATGTTAAATCATGTGTTATGTTATAAGCGTTAAAAAGCTTGTATTTATTGCAAATATTATGGACTAAAATGTCTTTCAGATTTATTGCGAGCCAATTTTGTATGTAAGTGTAATTACTTCTAAAAATAAATATCTTAATATGTAATTACCATTTTTGGTTGCTAATATCCTAATCAGACAGCTTCGAAATTCAGTAATTTGATGATTTTGGTTAAAAATAAGATGCATTTAAATTATTACACATACATATCGTTAGTTTCAGGTAGAAAGGCCCTAACTCAAATTATAGTAACTTTACAAAAGAAGCAAAAAACATCACACAAACTGTGCAAAGACTTGTAAAAGTTACTTTTTATACTATTGCAATAGATTGTTGTCACGAGGTGTATTTGTGTGAAATATATTGGAGTCACTGAAAAACTCAATTTCCGAAAGAATGCGAGAAAGAGTACAACTTCTTCTCGAGACTTTCTTAATTAATTAATTAATTTTACTTAATTACAATAAAATCAATATACAGGTATAATAACCAACGCTATGTTTTGTTTAGAAAATATTAACATAAGAATCAACAAAAGAATTTAAATAAAGCAATAAATGAAGAAAAATTTTTTTTTCTTTTTTTTTTCTTTCTTAAATAGTTTATATGAACTTGCGATATTCTGGTGGCTTAAATTAGATAGTTTCATTGGCTATCATTCAAAATAGCCAATGTCAATTATTTATAAATGCTTTAAAATATTAAACATGCCAGCAAAGAATTGCCAAGTTTTTGGAAGCAGTAGAAATTTGTTCATGCTGTTTTGAAGCGATTCCGAGGCTGCGCAGAAACAAGGCAGAGAGATGTTTCAATGTATTTTATTAATATTAATAAAATTGGTCGGATATTTATATTTATATAACAGGAACATTAAAATAAGGAACGAATGGAAGAAAAATGTTTATTATTAAGAAGCTCTCTCTCTCTCTCTCTCTCGTTTAAATCAATTTCAATTAAAGAAAATCTTTATTTGAAGTTAAAGTCAAGTAATGGAAAAGCCGTTTCATATGAATGACATTGAATGTTGATACATAAATAAACATTTAAAACGGATATTTGAAATCAAATTACTGTAACTCACCTGCTTGCTGGGTATGGACTATAGGAATATAAACATTACGTGTACATATTTAATTTAAAATAACTAGAGTTACTTGTGCGCTTGCATTGAAGCAAAATCTTTTACTTACAAGACTTTGGGCAAAATCTAAGAGCTTTTACACACAAAACTAAATATACTTCGTCCCTACATTTTGTCAAAATCTACTTAAAATAAAGTAGAACTTATAACTTTTTTTTAAATTTGTACTAAAAAGTCTGCCTTATTCATAAAAAATATTTCGGGTTTATTAAGCGCTTATTTGACAATTTCTATGGAAAATTTGTCAAATAAACCTGTAATAAACCTAAAATATTATTTGTGAATTCGACCGTTAAAATATTGAGTGAAATATATACTCGTATATTGCAGTTGTTTGGTTGAAGTTTAGGAGAATTTTCAGTTAATGGGTTTTGTTCTAGATAAAAAAGTACTTGGCATGAACCGCATAGATTTTCATAAAGATTTTAATTGAAATCCGCTAATTTTTATGCACGTGAAAATGGCCTACAAGTTTCATAACTAAAGAATACTTTGTTGTCTAAAAATTACAACACCAACATATTTATATTGTTATTTGTAAAGTAAGTAAATTTTTTTTAATATACTGGACAGACTGAAAAAGAAGTTAATTCGACCATTTGCTCTCTTTACGAAGTCGAGGTGGCTAAGAACAGAACCAGTCCATTTTCCACAGTTGGTTTTACTTTTTAATTATCTGTATACGTACAATTATTAGGAGCCAGAAAATAAAATCATGACATATTTCGCACTTTCGCTCGTTTATTAAGACTTTGATTATTGTTGAATGAATATGATGGGCAAATAGGCTGCTGCCAGCTGCGTCTTTATGTTCACGTGCTCTACATCTGATGAGTACAATTGTATACACGTGAAAATCAAAATAGTCATTTGAGGAACATATGCATGTATATACGTATATACGTCATAGTCATTTCCTCTGAAACTAGATGGTGGAAGTACTTTTGTATCTGTCCGAACATAAAGAATACTTTATGTAAAGCGGAAAACGTCCTTGGTGCTTAAAAGTTGTTATTATTTGGCAACACTTAAAGAGTTTAATGCCAACTTTATGTACGATTTTTTATTTCACTAACTTCTAGCAACAAGAAAAAGAAACTAATGTCTATTTAATATGCGACTATTTCAGCTTATTTAAACAGAAAAGTGACGATTTTGCTTAAAGTAAATAACAGTTAATATATAAATGAAAATAATTGAAGAGCTTCTGACTTCAGTCAAATTGCAACAAAGCGAAAAAGAAAGAAGATAATGAAAAAAACACTTTAGAAACAAACACACACATACAGTAGAACAAGGTTATAACGAAAGATGATTTCATTAGCTTTCCTTGAATGAATAACTCTCTCTCTCTCTCTCTTTCTCTGTCTCCCTTTCTTTCTTATACATTCTCGTGATGTATAATGAATATATTTTTCCTGAATTTTCGAAACATTTGCTGACATAAACATGCAATATTTTTAAGCCTTTGTAAAAATATTTGTTTGTAATAAATTGCAAAAAAAAAAATAAAAAATTAAAGCGAAATTGAAGCAGCATTTCATAAAAAATAAACTTGGAAAATCTAGGAAAATTAATGCAATATTCTTTTTTTTAATTTAAAAAGTCCACATAGCGATATTAAGTTATCATATATATATATGTATTAAATTTAATTCTTGAGTATTCCATCTTAATAAAATTTTATTTCATAACAAACATGAAATTTACTTTTTTACCTATAAAAAATCGCCACAAAACTGTCAAAGATTTTTAGTACGTTATAGCCTTGTTCCATCGTATTGTAAATAGTCATAAGCAATTAGAACAAAGTTATGCAACGATTGAATAGTCTTAAGAAATTTTATTTTTCACTGCGCGGTTGTTAATCGCAGCTACAGCATCAATTCCTTGTGCTCCAACCCACCCTACCTTCACCAGTGCAATCCCCTCACCACTTGATCTTGTAATACAAGAGGATTATTTGTTGTCTGCTGGCTGAAAGTGTTCGTTAAGTAAAAGCATTTTTTAATAACTCTATTTATTTGCGCTAGAGTTCAGAGCAGATGATGAGTTTGAGTTGAATGGAGTTGAGTGCATTTGACTTGCACAATTCTGGTTTAATTAGTTTAGTTGTTTGCTTCTTTTTTTTCTATATTATTTTTGCACGTTTTCTTGCACTGAAATATCACGTTTGTGAAAATTTCAATACAATTTGCAATGAGTTGTTGGGATTTTTCGATTTGTGTAATTTAATAAAGCAAAAGACCAGGAGAACGTAACGTTACAGTTTGTACGATTTGTGTAAATTTTTGTTTGTGAACTCGTACTAAAGTTTTTTTTTTCTTTCTTGTGCGCTGTTATTTCTCTAATTGCCTTAAGACAATTATGATTTACGATTAATTTTCTATTTTTGTCATCTCTTGTAAAATGATATTTAAAATGATTGGACTGACTCTGCTACTCACAGTTACATAACAAGTTAAAGTGAAGTAGACTTAAAAGGTAAAAAGAAACATGTTCTGAGTTCTCTTAAGCCTAAGGGAAAAATTGTATTCAGCAGTAAGCACGCAAGCTTACTGCGATTTTAAATTAATTCAACTAATAACTTTATGTTAAAAATAGATTTTCGTTGTGATAGAGCAGCGATCGGTAAAGAGATTTCAGAGCCTGATCTGTTCTACTTTGAATAATTGCTTTTAATTGTTTGTTATTATAGGATCAGCAAAATTTCAACTTGTAGATAATTAAATTATTGGTTTTTTTATACTTTTACTAGTTACTACCTTCTTTAGGAAAGGGATAGTGATATAGAAGACAAGTGGTGAAAGAAGAAATAGAGAAAAGCTTCATTCTTTTACACGTTTGTAATAATGCTGTGTTGCAGCGCCTCTGGTGTCAATGAGGCACATTAAATTTCGAAGCTGTGTTTAGCAACCATTTTATTACTTATTTTACTTCGCCGATGATTCAGGTACACAACACCGACGAAGGAGTGCCCTCTGATGTTACATTAGGATCAGTATCCGCTGAAGCCGGTGTAACTTCAGTGACCAGTGTCTATGCCTTCACCACTTGATCTAATGCACTTGAGAAAAATGCGTGGTGTTGTTATTTGAATGACTGTCGGAGACCTGGGTTGATCCCAGTATCTTCGGTTTTGTCGTCAACATGCTAATTACTTCAGCCAATGTTACCCTTTACAAATTATAAGAAAAAATTTTAATGATTATTATCAGGGCTTGGAATTCGATGAAAAGTCATATTTTTGTGCAGTTATTTTTAAAATGTTCTGAAGACACTTTATACCAAAAATCTGAGTATCTGACGATTTTCTAAATTTTTTTAATGACACAAGAGTGCCACGGATACACGTATTGTTTTTGTCCCCCCTACAGGAATCAGTTGGCAGAACATTATTAGTTTTTATTTTTTGTGTTGGACAGTGTTAATCAATTCAGCTAAGAATCATTAATCTAAAATATTCATACACAAAATATAGCTGCATAATTTAAATTTCAAATGTAAAATTTCGTTCTTGATAAAAAGTAAAAGAATGTTTATAAAAATGACTACTGAATATATTTTTGTAGACATTATTTTAATACAATGTTTGCATATTCTTTCATTTCTTGTGTTCAAGATCGTTAAACAAATTTGCTGCAAGCGCTGTTAGAATAAATTGTATGAATTATAGAGATGATACCGTGAATAAGTCTGCTATAAATTTAATTAAGATAATAAATTTACTACAATTTATGGCTTACAGCTCACTCTCATTATATTAAACCACAAATGAGAAGACTTTAAGATCGATACTTTTGTAAAATAAATTTGTGTAGTTTTAAATGGATAATTTAAGAAAATGTTATGAAAGAAATTTATTAGATTTTAGGATCTGTGAAAAAAAAAATATGGGAACCGTCTAACCTTGCAGGCCATCTCTAAAACTTCCCTCTAATATACAGATTTTGATCAGGCTTGCGGCGTCCGATACACTTTTTAGCTCTATAAAAATCAGTCTAAGATCAACTTGCTGAATAATTTTGAAGAGAAAGAGATTTTTACAAAATTATTCGTCAACGATAACTCTCACACGAATCACCCCATTTTAGTCAAATTGTCAGGAACCGCCTCGTCTTTTTGGAGTTTAGTTAGGTTTTGAACTTTATCGGAAGAGTACACAGAAAAAAAATTATTTTATAGTAAATTTTCCAAATTCAAAAACAAAATATATCATTTTACTGAAATAGGACCTGTCACGGAATTCGGAAAAGAAAATACCAAAATTCGTCAAAGTTTAATAAAACGAAAATCACATTTTTTTTTCTTTATTAAAATAATTTACTATAAATTCATCAAAACATATCATAATTCTTTTTTAAATTTGTTAAAACAAAAAGAATTATGTAAAAATTTTATATCTGAAAATTTTAGAATATTCCCAAGACCAAGCGATTTACTATCTTGCGACCTCTTCTTAAGTTATGAGATGTTCACATACACATACATAGTCGCACACACCAACACATACATACATAACTATATCAATGCTGGACACTGAGAGAAATGTATTCGCGTATGTGTATTCCTCTGTATAACAAGCCGATTGATGTTCGGCACTCTGGTGCCACTTTGGCCAGCCGAGATACGAGTATATGTACATTAGCGTTCCTGTTAGTTGTATGGAGAATTTTTTTTTATTTTTATTTCTTATATTCTCTCCCCAAATCCCAAATCGGTTCAGTTTTAAGCAAAAAAAAAATTACAAAAATTTCACAGTGATAAGTTGTGCTTTAGGGGGTGCGTATGCCCCTCAAAGTTAGCTCTCAAGCCCATTTATTCAATGTGTTTTTTTTATTTTTTTAGTTTTCTTTTGACTATATGTATATGTTTGAAATAATTTAATAGACATAAGCTGTTATTGCACATGCGTAATCTAAATAATTTCAATATAATTATAATTTTGTTATTTTGTTATATAAAATTTTAGGTATTTTGTTAGTTATTTTCTTTATTATTTTCTGAAATATTAGTTTTGGCAAAAAACTTTCTTCTAGACTAATGTTGCTGACGAGAAGAGCTAAAATACTGCCATATATCATATTCTTGTAAAATGTGTTTTTAAAAAGATAGTCATATGCAAACAAATTACATTGAAAATGGGCTTGAAGGCCAACTTTGAGGGACTGACGCACCCCTTATCGCTATTAAATTTTTTTATATTTTTTTTACATAAAACTGAACCGATTTGGAGGGAGAGAATATAAGAAATGAAAAAGAAAAAATATCCATATGGACATCATCGCGAATGTAGTCAAAACCCAAAACGTCGAAATATGATGAAAAATTTATTTTCGAAACTGGGGTTAAATCAGTGACTTCCGATAGCGGGCACTTAAAAAAATATGAAATGCACATTTAAAAAAATTCTACACAAATAATTTTACCTCTAGCTTAACTGTCACCAGGTATTTTGTATTCACTTTACTACTAGGCCTTGCACTGATCGCACATGATTAATGCAAATAACGTGATCTGTGTCCATCTCTTATCACTTTGCATGTTTGAAGAAGTATGTGATTATTAACAATTATGTTTCCTTTATACTATATTTGCAGCTCCCTTATAATTTGTTTAATTCTTATATGCAACAGCAGCATAAAACTCCTAATAGAAGTATTTACTGCCAACCAACTTTTAAGAGAATGTGTGAATATTTATTTATTTTTGCTTGATCGCATTTTTTTCTGCAACTAATATTGCAGTACAATAATTCTATAATATATGTGATTAATAATAAAGCAAACATTGCATTTTTATTTCACAAGTATGCCAAGTATTTTTTCATTGGAAAAAAATCATTCTGGACATAAAATGAGACAAAAACATAATTGATTTCCGCGAACATTTTCTTGTTGTGTTCGTAAAGCAAAGGGATGTTACTTATTAGTTAACAGAGCTTGAAAAGGCTTTTTTAATATACATTTTTTTATGATTATTTAGAATATTTCAACGAAATTTGCTTTAATGATTACATATTTCTAATTATGGCAAAAAGTTAGTAGATTTTGAAAACGATACAAATTTTAAACGAAATATGTGATTTTCTTACGAAGAACTCATATATTAGGAGCTTGGTAAAGAAACGAAATAGTTTTATTGTTCCTTAGATTTGTATGAAATTAAATTTTGTCCATACTGCATCGAAAAGGTTCGATTTTAATAAAGACAAACACACATAAAAAGTAATATGCACAATTTTGTTATAAAAATTATAATATTTGTAATATCAATTAAAAAATTAATTAAATGTTCACCTTAAGCAATTTGATAATATCAATTAAGTTTTTCTACTCAAATTAGTTAATACAATTAAAAATTTAATTGCATCAATTAAATTCTTAATTAAAAATATTAATTGGTAAATGTTTTTTTCTGTAAGGTCAATCTTAAATTTGAATTTACATACAATCAGGGAAAATATAAAAATATTTTCTACTCTCAAGAAATTTTTACATACGATTTTTTTTAAATAAATCTACGTTGCAATAAAATAGCGATATGTATTTTTAAGCAGTCTAAAATTTTTTTAATTAATATTAAATATATTAAACCAAACATGTCTGCATGAACTTGATCAATAAACATCAATCACAATTGAAGAAAATCTTACAAGACTACCTCCGATCCTTATAGAATAATTCACAATAAACTATTGAGAGTTCAAACATAATATAAACTTATTAAGCTTAGAATAAAACAACTAACAATATTATTATTCTTTCAAGGCTCTGCTTGCTTTGAAATAAACATTATGCTTGCTTGCTTTTTATGTTGTTTGTTGCAAGTTGCACGTATTGCGTGTTTCGTAAAAATTGCGTGTGCTGTTTTTTTTTAATTTTTGTTGTTGTTGTGGTTGTTGCTTTCTTCTCTTAAGTAATAATAAACACACTAGCTTTTTTTACACCGGTGGTCTAGTTATTTAATTTCATAAACAAGGAATTAAAGTTTTATGTGAAATTAATATTTTGTGTGGCTACAAAAATTGATAAAAAAATATAAAAATCAAGTAGTCACTAGGCAAGAAATTGAAAGGATTAAAAAGGAGTAATTTAATCTCAGCAAATCAGCATGACACTAATAATTTTTAATTATTTACTCGCCAAAGTGTTAACTTTAGAGATAATTAAAACTTTCAAGTGCAATCATTTTGAATTTTTTTTCTTTTAAAATTAAGTGTAACCATAAACTATGCTTTGGAAAAAAATAGTCGTTCTTAAACGCACTAATAATTTTAGAGTAATTTTGTGTTAAGAAAATGCCACCGGAAATTCTAGTTTTTAACATCTTACACTACAAAAAGTATAATTTATAAGCCATCTTTAAATAGAATGTGAAATGTGAAGCAAAAAATGTTATGCATGTACGAGTAGATTGATGTTGTATCCTAAACATAAAAGTTTATCTTGTATCACTACAAAAAACTATATAATTGATCGTAAAAGGTGTGGTTGCTCCGTTTAAAGGAGCTTTTACAATTAAAAACACTTAGTCCTCGATTTACACAAAATATGAGGAATGGATAAACGAGTAAATATTTTTATTATAATTTAATGAATTAACGATATAACAACAAATTCATTATCACAAATTCATCATTACTAATTTTGTTTACATAAAAGATGGTGGGCCTACTGGTTGAATTGTAAAACCTAATACAACGTATTTTTAACCGACTTAAAAAAAGCAGGTTATCAATTCGTCTGTATTTTTAATTTTTTTTTTTTTTTAATTTTTACTTCATAACTCCAAGAATTTTAGATCGATTGTAAAAATTCTTTTTTTTTTTTGTCTGAGAGGGTACAACTTCCAATTGGTCCCATTATAAAAATAGGCAGGGACATGCCCACAAATATATTGTATTTGATTTTGTGATATTCTACTTATTTGATTGCCGCAAAACTTAGCAAACAACTTTATTTCTTGTAACTACACAATTTTCAAGTTGAAAAAATGGGCGGGGCTACGCCCATCCCATTAAAATTTATTATTATATTTCGTGTGGTTCTACTAAACCGATTTTTATGAAATTACCACACACAATCTGCCATTTTAAAAAATGGGCGGGGTCATGCCCATTAAAATTTTATATTTTATTTTACGCGGTTCAACTTTAGCGATTTTTATAACACTTAACACACACCCTGAGCTCTGTAAAACACACAATCTTGCATTTAAAAAGTGGGCGGAGGTACGCCCATTAAAATTTTATTTTATATTTCAAGTACTTTTTAACCAGCAGATTTTAATTTATTTTTTTTTATTTGAAAGAGATCACTGCCAGTTTGATGCCATACATTTTTTCGAAAATGCTCTATCAGATCTTTGCATTGAAGTCGGTTTTTCTTGGCAGAATTATTTTCAAATAAACTTTTGCAAAAGCTTTATTGGTATTTCAGATTTTCATTATGTCCTTATTGAAATGAAATAGTAACAAATTTTAGAACTTTATTACTAAATAAGGATGTTTTTCATTTATTAAAAGAAAAAATTGTCTGGAAAATTCGGCTGACAATCCAAGTTCAAGTGTTTTATGCAAAAAGGTTTTATATACAATGTTGTGTAAAATGCATTTTTTTTTTCATTTTGTCTTTTAATTAAGTCTGGTTGCATAGAAATTATAATGAAAAATTTGGAAAGCATATAAATTGGAAAGAGAAACAATTTTTAAAATTAAAAAAAAATTATTAACAATTTTTCGAAGACTGCGGTTTAATATCAAACTTACATATAAAGACAGACATTTTCAGTGGAATATAAAAACAATTGCTATTATTATTGGAAATCAATATTTTTCATAACGCACATTAAAATATTGATATTCTTGTGTAAATGAAACTGACTGACTCTATTTTGTCAAACAAATGATTGACAATTATGAGTGGGTTTGAATACACACATAAGAGCAGGTATATCAAGTTTTGATTAATTAAAGATATTCAAATTTGTTAGTAAAAAACCACTGATTCATATTAATAACACAACAGTGTGCTTTAAATTACATCAAATATCAATATTAAATGAGTTACACTCAATAAACTTTTACAACTTGATAAACAAATTGAGTATCATATAAAAATTATGATTACATATTGGCAGGTAAGTATAAATTTATTATTTGGATGATCTCAATTTTTATATGAAGAAATATAACAAAAAGACATTTTGTTAGTCAGCATTTATTTGCAACTGATTTCTTCTTTTTTTATTGTTTTATTTTATTGTTAATTCTTTGCAATTGTTAGATGACAGATGACAGCTCTTTGACATGCCCACACTCGAATTTCATATTTAAGTACGCATTACTTTGTAGAAAAAGAAACTGAAGCTATACAATATCAATAAAGGTTTTAAAAAGCATTATGACTTTCATTATCTTCGATGGTTTTACTTTTAATTACGTTCGCAGCTTAAGTCTTTTGTAACAAATGCTTGTTGCTTAACTCTTTCTTGCTAACAGTCGTAATCAGTGTTGCCAGAAGATAGAGAGGCAAGGCAAAAAAAAAAGGCTAAAACGACTTTTGGGAAATTTTAAAAAAGTTACATGACACAAAAAAAACGGAATCTAAAAAAAAGGCTAAAAAATTATTTTGGAATATTAAAGTTTTATTAACGTAAGAGCGCTCTGTAGCAAAAATATTTTTACAACAAATTATCGCAAATAACAGCAATTTGCGAACTTAAAAATTTTTTGTTAAGAACTTTGTTTTTAGAAAATTTATTTGCCAGTTCATTATCTTTTTTATAATGCCGCTTTTATAATTCACCACTCAAACAATTTAAGTTGTCAATTTTTGGATCCAACTTAACCATTTTTAAGGTTCCGTACACCTTAAAAGCTACGGACCTGAAATTTTCACAGAATATATAAAACTTTTGCCGCTATTAATAAATTATAGTTAAAAATTAAAGGTTATTCTAAAGCCAGCAACGAAACATGTTGAAATCCTAATGTAATATACAGACAATTGAATATTCAAAGTTAGTGTATTTTTATGCAGACTACAGGCAACTCTGAAATTTATAAAATCAAAATCAAAGTGTATTCTATCAGTTAATGTAATTTGGACAACTAGAAAACGTAAGAGGTTCTCTTGAAATTTTCAAAACGGCTAAAACTAAAAAATCCCAAAATTAACAAAAAAATAACGAAACAAAAAATCGCCAAAATGAATAAAAAAAACGCTTAAATGAAAAATATCACCTCAAATAAAATAAATCGCTAAAATGCAAAAAAAAATTAATAAAAGCCAAAAAATCGCGAAAAAATCGCCAAGACGAAGAAAATCGGCAAAACTAAAACACAAAAAAAATATCCATAAAAACCGAAAAAAATCGTCCAGAACCGAAAAAATCAACAAAACGAAGAAAAAAACTAAAAATTTTTTTTTAATGTCTACATCAGGTAAGATATTCGATTATATAAGCAAAATTTTGCAAAATACCACACATGTAGTGTCCGCATTTAAACCTTCGTATGCGAGTCAAAGTCTCATTTTACTGAATAAATTTTTTGATGAGGACAAAATAGAACAAAAATCAAATTAAGTGCAATAAATATCTGTTGTATAAATTAAGTTTTAATGTGAATAAGTTTTTAGTTTTTAAAAATAATTTAAATATCTTTAAGATCCTTGTTTAGCAAACTAATTGGGCCTAATGTTTTAATGTGAATAAAAATCCATTTAGTTACAAATTATTTTTTTTTTTTTTTTAATTTAGTAGAAGTAAATTTGTGTTTTCTTTAATTTCGTTATAGAAACATTAGTAACTTAATTAATTATAAAAGCGAGCACAAGTGTAAGTAAGCAGTGTAAATTAAATATTATTATTATTATTTTTTTTTTCTTCAAACCAATCACTAATGTAGTAAATATTACTAGAGCAAGTGCTTGATATAAGAAAGAATTACAAGATCAATTGCAGGCACGAGTTTTTAACGAATTTTCTTAACAAAGCTCCATAACTCAACTCACAGTGCAAGCAATTGATGTAAGGCCCTGTTCCCTAATTTATACATGGCTCAGCACTGCAGCTGATTTATTAGAAATAAGTAGAAAAAAAAATTCATACAAAAATAGTTTACCATTTTTCTTTTTTCAAAGAAACACATACAGCTACAGAAAAATTCACTCGTATGTGTATAACAAGAATGTTGCTGAGGTTGTTGAGCGCTATAAAATCTAGTTGCGATATTATGTATTGTTAAAAGTTAATTTAATGTTCTTGTTATTCTTTATTTTTTTTTGAAGAACATTAAAAATGGAAGCACTAAATATTTAATGTTTTTATAGCACTCTAGTCACAGCGGCCAAGCCACAATTCAAACAGAAAATGAGCTAGAGAACTCACTTCAAAAGTGAAGTCTAAATGAGCCGGACCCGCACTCATTACGCGTTTGATCATAATTTCTATAAAAAGAACAACAACAACAACACAAACCTGAACACTAAAAATTTCAAGAAAGAAAATAACACAACAAAAGCTTTTTTTATGATTTGTTTTGTTAAAAAAAAGCAAAAAATCAATAGTTAACCACAAGGTATCTTTTCGTAGTCTTTTCAATAAAAATGCTTTTAAAAAAAAAATTGTTTTTAAATTGAAATTGAACCTGTCTGATGTTTTTCAGCTCTTTTTTTTCCTTGAACCAAAAGTTCAAACAAAAGCATTATATAGAAAGAAAGAAAGAACACTAAAATATAAAAATTATTTATTGAAAGTTACGCATGCTCAGTGAAATGTAATGACTTCAGTGTCCACATCCTGTAAATTGTTCTTTGTTACACATTTTTTATAATTCACTTTTTTTTACACAAAAACATGCTTGTGTTTGTATTTTCTTTTCATGTTTTTAGTTGTGAATGTGCATTCAGGCATTCAAGTGTACAATTACATACGGATTATGTTGCAACTGTAATTTATTTAAACGAAAAGAGAATCTGGGTCTTAACAAAAAAAAAAAAAAACTTTCCAAAATTGTTGTCTTACATTTTTCTACGTAACAAAATTATAGTTAAATTTGGTAGCCAACAAAAAACAATTAATAGCGAGAAGACCAAATTTTAAGTTGTAAATTAATTCTGTACAATGTTTCTTGCATCTTTTTATATTTTTTGAAAATATATTTTCCTAGCTTTTGCGATAATGCAGATAGATTAGTAAAGAAAAGTTCACTTTCATAAAAGAACTTGATCGATTTGAAATTATTACAATAATTACTTTAATATTATATTTTTAATATTTAAGTTTGTAAAAGGTTTTAGCAAAACAACCACCAACTACTTACTCATTATCTGTTTCCGCGTTAGTTCTATTACTTTCCAAATTACTGCACTCCTTCGATCTTAAGCTTTCTGCGTCCTCTTCCTTAAAAGTGAAACTAATATTATGAGGGCTTGTTAAGGCTTTCAGGTTGCGCGGTAAACTGCGATTTCGCAAATTTAAATTAAGAAACTCTAAGTCACTTTCACTCAGCTTAAGGTCCTGCTGCCCTAGGGATGCCTGAGGCGTGTTACGTTTTGGTGGCAAAGCAGGTTTATCCGCCTCCATACTTTCCGATTTGAAAGCATCTTCAGGTTCAGGCTCTATTTCTACTTCGTGGTGGAGACTGAAGTACTTTGAGACATTTTCCGAGGCGGTGGGTGGCGTGTATGAGGGTTTCTTGCCGCGTATCAAATCCCCCAAATGATCTTCATCAATGCCGATGCCCAGCAAAAAGGGATCATCCAATACAGTGTGCTTGGCATTTTGTTTTGTGGGCTCTTTAAACAATGGGCAAGGAGCGGCTAAAAGATCTGATGGCTGCTGTTGTTTGCTTAGCGTGCAATGGTTGAGGTTTAAATTCTTTAAAGTTTCTAAAGTGTCGCGCAAGTGTTTGGTGGGTTTTTTATTAGCTGCAGTCATCGCACATGTATCATTTGTATCGCCACCGCCCTTTCGATGTCCTCTTAAGGAACGCAACAGACGTTTGCTTTTTCTCAAGGTACTGCTACTACCTGTGATAGAGTCTCCACTACCAGAGGCATTCGCTGTAACACATTTTAAGGGAAATAAAGGCACTGGCGCTGGTTGCTGCTGCTGATACTGCTGCTGTTGTTGTTGTTGTTGCTGTGGCTGTTCTTTGGTTGTTGTTAAATTAATATTGTTCGTTATCTTTATTGTAGATGTGTGCTTATCTTGTGCTTCATCTTCAGCATCTTCGTCTAATTGAGTTTCGATAAAATCTATGGCAACCGTATCATACTCTGTCGTCTGCTCCTCCATTCTGTTGTTATTGTCATTTTCATTATTTAAGTCACTTGCTAAGTCTGCTGTTGTTGTATTTGATAATGCCAATCTTTGGGCAGCAGCTTTGCTATAAACTTGTCGATAATATTTCTGCTGATCGCCATACAAGAAGCAAACACGCCACCATTGTTTGCATGCCAGCAAATTGGCGGTACGTGGTACTACGGGCTCAATTGATGAGGACATGCTCTCCATGTTGGAATATTAGTTGTTACTTTTCTTTTGCTGTACTTTTTTTTAGATATTTTGTTATTGTTTTAACAAAATTTTCCCTTTTTTGCGCACAACCTAAGCTGCTGCTACCATCGATGCCTTTAGGGATTCGTGTAAAAAATTTTGAATTTTTTATTTTTTTTTATTTTTGTTGCTTATCATGTAACTATTTGTTGTAGCATTTTATGAATACTCTTATTTGTGGTAATTATTTGCTGCAATACATACTGAATTTTTTTTTTTTTTTTGCTACTCATGTGGACTAATTTTATTTTTTATATTTATTTTTTTTTTTTAATTTTTTTATAAATTTGCTTGTAGTCCACTGTAATTGCAACAAGATTCTTGTCCATAATTAAATTTGGTATTTAGCATGCATGTACTAATTTATTTTATCATCCAGGCTGCATTCACATTAGTTTCCTTGTATTTGTTCATTATTATCATGTTATGTGGTCTCTAAGAAAATATAAAAAAATGTATAAAGAGATTTTTAATTTGACCAACATCAGTGGTTGTGGTTCCATTGTCACTTTGTTCACCTGAGAGGCTTGTTGTTCTTATTTATTTTCAATTTAAATTTTTTATTGTTTTTTCAATTGAAAATTATTACGGTTTCTATAATTAAGTCATGTCTTAGTCAATGTGTTTTTTTTTTGGTCTGCACAACAACAACAGAATTAAATAAGTTAATACGTGTAATTACAAGTCATTTAGATAAACTGTGTGCACAGCAACAGAATTAAAAAAATAATAATAATTGCAAGTCATTTAGATGAACTAAATAGAGGTTGTAATAAAATTAGAGTAAAATTTCAATATTTTGCCGTTTTGCGGAGGGTGGTGGTGGTGACCGGAAGAATATAACAACTTGACAATAGACAGTTTGGAGTTAGTAATAAATATAGTGAGCTAAAAAAATATATTTTTTTCAAATAAAAGACAACAAACACAAATGTGTGTTAATTTCCTTATGAAAGCAATAATAAAGAAAATGGGTCGTGACAAAGAAAGTAATTAATCTTAATTCGTTTTTTACATTTCTCCTAAGTTGCCGTCTTCTATTTTTTACAGAGTTTATGCAGCGCCTCTAGTGTTAAGTAGCCATATTATTAAATATTTTACTTTGCCGATGATTCATTGCTAAAAATATCAATGTGTGCTGAAGCTGTGATTAGCAAAGACATTAATACTAATAATGAGAAAATGTATGATGTTTGTATCATTGAATCTGTCCAGGGATCGAAATCGGCGTCTCAAAGATCATAAGGGCACTACATATCTAAGACCACAGCACCATTTTGTATGGTTTAAAAGTATTTACAATTTTGCTTTTGCTAATTTCAGCAAGCAATATATGAAAAGTTTTCAAAAAATCATGGCGTTATAAGCTTTTCTTTGAATTTAGCTTATGATCCGGTTTATTTTTATTATAATTCTCTTTAAATGGCTTTTAATTCCGAAGTAAATTTTGCTTGTTTTGTAAAAAAAGATATTGTTAGTACATTCATATTGAAAACAAACAAAAAAAATTTATATTTTTATTGCTTAACCCTCTCATGCACAATGTTGCCTATAGGCAACATATTACTAATTTACTGCTAAGTCTAAGTATTTTTTTTAATATGTTATTTTATGGAAGTTGGTTTGATTGAAAATTAAACTAGCAAAAATAATGTTGAAAAGGAAATCAAAACTGATGGAATTGCAAAAAATTTATTTACAGCGGCTAGGAGTTGTTTCGCAGTGAGTGCCGGTCCCAACGTGCTTTTATAAACTCTCACTTAATTTTCCTAAAGGGGCACTCGGCGTGGCAACGCCCTACTCCCAACTGCTGTCCAAGTATCGCACCTATTGATCCAGAACCAGAATAAGTGATTGTTCGCTCTTGAACATCTATCGCACCATCATAGTTTTGTTTATTCGAATAATATCAGACTGAAAGTTCTTAAGTGCATAATATTATTTTCACAATATTGATTCCAATTATTTGTTTTGAAATATTTCGAATAAAAGTTACCGCAAATTATTTCAAATAATTTTTTATATGCTGGTACAAAAACTATTAGATAAAAATTATTTAATAAGAGTTTTCCAAAATACAATAGCATGGGTCAATTTATTTTGTATCATTTATTTTGAAAACTTTCTCAGACACACCGAAAAAAAGAATAAAAATTATCCGAAGATAGTATTCCAAGTAATTTTTGGTTTTGCTATAAATTACTTGGAATACAACTCTTATATAGACATCTTTTTTACAAAAATTATTCGAATAAAATTATTTGTATAAATTTATTTCCAAAAATATATTTAAATAAACTTATTCGAATACAATTTTTTGAATTACTTGAAATGAAAGTTCAAATAAAAGATATCGGAAAATATTACTCTTTTCTATAAAAGTTATTCGAATAAAACTATTTTATATAAATTTTTTCGAATAAATTTTTTTTGAGTTACTTGAAATTAAATTTCTAATAAAAGTTATCGAAAAATATTATTCGAATAATATTTGATTTTATCATATAAAACTATTCTATGCAATTTTCAAATTTTATTCGAGTAAAATTATTCGAATAATTTTATTTAAATTAAAAAAAAATTTGATGGTTTTTTTCATTTTACTCATTTTGAAAATTTTTGAGCTCAAATGTACCAAAAAAAGTTCAAATAAAAATTATTCGAAAATATTGTTCCAAGTAATTCTTTAATCACAATCTCCGAAATCACGGGACACGCTTCGACGGCGTAGATAACTGTCTCACTTCCGTAGTATTATAACTTCTATGCAGGTAGACCTATGCAGGTAGACCGGAATAATTCTTCCAGGTTACTGAAGACAGAAAAATCTTCTGGGAGAATACACGATGCACTTGTGTAGTTAACTCGATTCCATGCTGTGTCATAGTCTTTTGGACAGGGTGTGTTGGTCACTGTGTAGAAAACTCAGATGCAGGCTATGTATTGCACACTGGCTATCCGCGCTCTGAGTGTAGTAAATGCAAGGTTGGAGCCCACAAAAATTGCTTTTTTCGTTTCATACATAAATTGTAATAAAAAATGTATTAACAATAATTTACTTGTTGTTTTCAATCAACCACGACAATCCAATGTTGCTTATAGGCAGAATTATATAACCACTAAACCAAAATACGAGTACCAAGGACTTTGAAATCTTTTTTTAATTCATAATTGAGTAAGGCCCAACATAATTCCGAGCTAAAAATTTGTTTCGCACAGCTCATTTTAATTCAGGCATGAATGGGTTAATATAAATTCCCACATAGAAATTGCTATTTTATTTTCAAAAGCAGATAGTGTAACATAACTGAGTTTAAAAAGATTAAGATAAAACAAATATTTGATTTATTTCACAAAACCGTACATTTTGGACAAAAACAAACGTTGACAAATATTTCAAATATCAATAGGTTCAAAACTTTTTTTATATTTCAACAATCTTGATTTATTAAATTTACAGCACTAATCAATTCAAAGATTTAATAATAGGATAGATAAAAAGTAATTTATACAACACGATCCTCATTAGTTGGGTCTATAGAAATGATTTCAATCTTGTGTAATAAATTTTAAAAGGTATCATCACAAAAATGAAAACAAAAGCCACCAAAAATGTAAAATATTTCTCCCCATGGAAAGTGATAAGAACCCATTCTTTCATTCATTCGTCGAGGTATTTTTAAAGTTGTTAACGGTGCATAGGAAGCTACAAAAACATTAAAAAACGAATTTTAAAAATAAAATGGAAAATGACAAAACGCCTTTTTAGAAAAAAAAACTAACAGATTACATTGCTGTTAAATATGTCTATCCACAACGAAACACAATATCGCTGCATTAAGGTTGCAGGCCGCTTTCATTTTACATGAAAACAATACAATAGAATCTGTCGACAAGCCCCACTCATGCCGCATTTAGTTTTCTTTGGAAGCCAGAGTAGCCGATTGAGATTATGGGGTTTTTGATTTTGTTCTTGTTTTGTAGCAAAGAACTAAACTGAACTTGAAATTCATTACCAACTTCATCAATACGGGAATCAATTTTATGTTAAAAACACTCACACACACACACACCAACAAATTTCTTAGGAAACGCAGCTCAACAAACATTAAAACGAACGAATGAATGGTTGGTTGTTTTAAAGTGAAATACTTTAATCTCAGGGGACTACTGATGCGAATGTGATGATGATGATAATAGTGATTATGTGGCTGGGATTTATGTTACTTTAACACTCGATTAAAATCACGTTCATTTTAATGCAAGTATGATTTGAACTATGGTTGCGAGTGAAATCGCCAGCGAAAGTAGGAAAAAAATATGCAATAAATGCATTAACCTGAAAACAAGTGATACATTTGGCAGTGCTGCAAGCTACGAGTATTGAATAAACTGTTTTGTCTTTCAACTAAATTTTTGGTAAATATTAAAATTTCTCATTCTTATGATGATTAAATAATTTTGTGATTTTGTTATCATACAATTGGTACAAAACAATTTCTCATATGAAGCCCTAAAAAGTTCATTTTACACTAGTTAGCCAAACCTTAAGCTCCGTGCAGACGATGGCCAGATCTTACAAAATTGTCAAAAATCACATAAAGTAGATTGTTAGTTGTCAGATTTGTTGTTATGCGTAACCAGACTTAAATTATTTTACAGAAATTGTCAATTATCAATCACTTGCTCTTATGTTAAAAATAAAAAGTGAAAATATTAGTTATTATCGACAGTAAAGCAGCAATTGCAATGCTTTTGGCTGCATATATTTTATTATATTTCTCTACTTTGCTTTTTCTTTAACAGAAAGTATAAGGAGTGCTGCCAATAGAAAGAATTTTATGTCAATGATGCCATTGTCGGATGCAATAACAAAATGCTTGACAATAATTTGAGAATATCAACGAAATATGTTAACACGATTGCCAGATGTCTGGCAATTTGTTGTCAGCTGCTTGTCTTACAATCGATTGATAACGCTTTTTCTGGCAACGTTGTCAGACAAACAATTTCCAGTTCATACGGTGGTAAGAAAATTTTCAATTATGATTGTGATCGCATAGCGATGTTACATAAAGATTTAATAAATAAACATAAAATCAAGTAGACAGATAGATATTCTTACATTATTTAGATTGCTAAGTCCGCACTTCATTGATACTTGCAATTTAAATTTAAAATATAAACGTGCTTTAGAAACCTTGCACAGCAGTGCACCAAAGGAAGTACAACAACATTAAAACAAAGAAGTCAATCAGTGCATAAAAGGCAGTGGCTGCAACACAAAATAAAATATCTAAAACAAAACCGCACAAGACACAACACTTAAAAATGTTAAACTCAAGTCTAATGATTTTGATGGGCAAGGAGAAAAAATTTTTTTTTTTTTTTTTTTTTTAAGTGAGTAGTGCAAGGAATCGATCTAGAAGGTTATTATTTCATACTGCTTTGTGGACAGATTTGGATTAGATTTTTATGGAATAATTTACCCAAATAATTTTATTTCAATAATTTAGTTCAAAATATTTCAAAAATATTTTCTATTTAATAATTGCATATCATTTGTTCTTAAATAATTCAATGCAACACTTTTTTCCCTATTCAAAAATATATACGAGTATGTATTTGTTTTCGAAATTGTTGTTATTCGATTGTGTATAAGATTCCAATCTATTTGAAGCATGCGAAGAAATGTTATTGGAAGAATCTTATTTCAGTGAGTCTTGTTGAATAATATATTTAAAAATTTTATTCAAATACTTTAATTCGAATAATTCTAAAGTCTTGTAAAATAAAATTCTAATAATTTTATTTAAAAATTGTATTCAAATACATAGTTTAATCCGAAAAATTTTATTCGAATAATTTTATTCAAAAACTTTATTTGTAAAACGCTATTTACACAATTCCAATTGAATATATTAAATCTAATTAATGAGAGTAATATTATTCTGAATAATTGCACTATTTCGCCTCAAATAATTTTTTCCACTATTGCTATTCTAAAAAAAAATATTTGTACTCGAAATTTCTTTAACTAGAATAACATTTAAAATCATTCTGAAATAATTTAATGTGAAGAATTTTTCACGTAATTTTATTAGGCGTTAAGCAAATCTGTTTAAAAATCTTTGTTTTCAACATTTTGAAATAAACATAAAATATATTCGTTCTTATGTCTCAGCTTATTGTAGAAATCTTTATGCAACCACCACCAAAAGCGAGTGAAAATTAAACAAATATTATTTTAAATTTTTTCTTTATTCGAACAAACTTCTAGTAACAAAAACATATAAGGCAAATCATAGGAAGAAATTTTATTGAAACAATTTTATTTCAATACGTTTTGCAATACATATACTCGTACACAGTTTTCAAATAATTTTATTCGATTATCACACTAAGTGAGTCATTTTAGCCAAACAATTTTATATAAAATATTTATTCAAATAATTTCAATCGAATATTTATTTGTTTTCGAAAAAATTTATTCCAATAATTTTAATCGAATAATTTTAATCGAATAATTTTAATCGAATACTTTTAATACGAATAATTTTATTTAAAATCTAAGATCTAATTATTGAAAGAAAAAAAATTATTTTGAATAATTTCATATTATTTCGCCTCAAATAGTTCATCAGGAATACTTTCTTAACGATATTGTTATTCAAAAAAAATTATGTTTGAAATTGGTTTTATTCGAATTACATTTAAAAACTGTCTAAAATATATAATTTGAATTTATTTGATACGAATTACTACATTTATGTAAACATTGTCCGAGAAATTTTATTCGAATAAGCAACACTAGGGAAGTTAAGTAAATTTGCTTCAAAAACTTTCTTTTCACTATTTTGTAAGAAAATTCAGTTATTTGGAAATATATTCACGCATGCGCCAACGCGAGCCAAATACTTATGAGATATTAAAGAATTTTCGATAAAGCCAGTCGCCCGTCCAAAAAATGCTCAAGTAACTCAAAGTGAAATTATGGAGGGTTACTCAATTACACAAAATTCAATTCATTAAATTAATTACAAGAGCGAGTTATTTGAACTATAAATATGTCCATTGGACAAACAACTCATTCGAATGTAATGACGATGTAGGGTGCATAAATGTAAACCTTCAAACAATTGAGTTATTTTAACCAATCTTATGTGCTTAATTCTTTTTCCTACAACTTTCGAGTGTTTCAAGAGACTTCAAGATAATCTATTCTATATTTAATAAAACCAAACAAAAAACTTAACTACAGAAACAGTTGAATGTGTCGAAAAAAATAATGCCAAAAGCATTAAATACGGAAGTAATCGATCGATATTGAGTCGTGAGCTTTTGAAGTTTTTAGTCATTTTTTTCACAGGTTTAAAAAATGTTCTTCTTTGTTTGTTCCTTGTTCTTATTTTTTTTTTCTTGTTCTTGTATACCTTGTTTTAAGCTCAAAAGTAGTTGCAACACTGATATACTGGCCAAGTTCGTTGGGCAACATGCCTTTGTTCACTCACTCGTTTGCTGCTGCAACTATAATTTATGTTTCTTCAGCACTTTTTAGGCTACAACCAACAAACAATCAGTAGGACTGGAAAGTAAGTAACTTAAAGAATAATAAAGCAGCTTAAATTGAAACTGTATTGAAAAGTAAAACAATGGTTTAAGTAAATTTTGATTAAGTCACGGCCGGTAATGGATTACAAAATACAAATTGGAATTAGAGTTCTTTGCCATTAGATTTTCTTATTTTTCCGTTAAGAGTTTTTTTTTTTTTGTTAGAAGAAATTCAATTAAAATTTTGTTTATAGAGAAAATATAAAAATATATATTTTACTTTCTTATTTATTAGATAGTTTTTATTATTTATTTTTAGAGTTGTTAAAAACTTTTGCTCTTGGCATTTTTGATTTTATGTGCTGCTATTTTCACGCCAAATAGCAACTCTAACAGGAAAAGCATATTAACTTAAAGAAGCATTTAAAGCCATTTTAGCACAACTTCATAAATCATTATTAATAGTTCTTTAGCACGAGCGTTTGTTGTTCCTTTCCACCTTCTTTTTACACAAACATAACAATGCGTATGAGAAGTAATGTACATACATACATAAGTGCACGTCTGTGCAAAAGTGTTTTGTTATTAAGTTAGATAAAGCTAAAGTTATTTTTCATGCAATTTTCGCTTCAAAACCAGGTCTTAGTTTAGAGCTGCTGGTAATTTGTTTCAACTTAACCCACTCTCAAGTATAATAAAAGTCTCAAGCTCAGATTAAAATTTTGCTGAATATATATTTTTATGGCCTACTGTACGCTGTCGTAATTGTAAACTGTTGCAGTTAGTAAAAGGTGTGCCACTTTCACAATTTAAAACTTTATTTTTTTTTTTTTTGCTAAGAATATAATTTTGATTTTGAAGTTTATTTTTTGTTAAATATTAAGGAAGACAATAAATTTGTATTATGGTGTAACGAAAACTAATAGACTTTAGACTTTGTTTTTTTTTTAATCTAATGAATTATTGCATAATTTGGTATAAATTTTAGGAACATATGTGACCTGCTCCACGAAAAGGCACCTCTGCGCCGAAAAGAAGTTATTGAGAAAAACGCGTTTAAAAAAATCAGACAAAGGTGAAAAGCATTATTATGTTCATCTTTACAGGTGATTTGTAAAAAAACTAAAAGACATAGAAACTTGCGGTTTGCGGCATTTTTTTCCTATAAGAATCACTCAAAAAGTAAAAAAAAAAAATTTTTCGGCGCAGAGGTCCCTTTTCGTGGAGCAGGTCACATGTGCACATATTTTTATATATTTTGTCTGTTCAGAGACTCTGCCATATGAAGACATGGAGTGCAACCATTGCTTTCGATGACTCGATCAAGTTTTTGGTTTGAGATTATGACATACGACATCGAACAATATTATTACATTGTTCGATAGCGTATGCCAGCCATCAATCTTATTACATTGTCCGATAGCAAATCCCATAATTTCAAACCGTAAAAACGTGATCGAGTCAGCTCGTTATCGAATGCGAGAATGCGATTAAATGACCCCTGATAAGTTTATGGTTATGGCAGCGCTAATACACAGAAAAAACTAAATTTCATTTTCAGTAACCAAATTCATTGAATCAGTAAATATTTTGTATGAATGCGGTCCTACAAATAATTTTGTAAATTCTGATAATAGTTTTGTAAAAATTCAAATTTAACAGAGATCGGCTGTTATTTAAGTGTGTTGGTGTTTGACTTGCTTGTTGAAAGGTACAAAGTGCTCTTGTGCTCTTGTTGTTGTTTATTTTGATTGATCGTGTTGTATAAATGTAAATGCCGAAAAGTAGCCGACAAACTTAGTGGCCCGTTTCTGCTCTATACAGTTTCTTTGGAACAAACAATTTACTGGAACAGTAAAAATATTATTTGAAACTAAATTTTGTTTCAAAAAAACATTTGTATGAAAATTTTTGAAGCAAATATATTTATGGTTATGACAATGGTTACGGCTATGGCATTATGGTATCGTACGTCTTATTGAACCTTAAGAAAGGCTTTAACACAAAGAAAATATTTTAGCCAAAAGGATTCAAAGACATTTTAAAGGAATCACATGTTCGTTGCCTCCAAAGTCAGCAGTCAGTCATTTATAACAGAAAATAATCTGCATGTTTGTGGTATGACAAAGATTGTGTTTAAATCTCATTTGACATAGAGTATAGTTTTTTTAAGTTTAGTGAAAATTACTCGTATCTAATTCTTTTATATAAATTTTCGACCTTTTTCAATATATTCAATTAAACTAATTTTTTGAGCTTTAGGTCAATGTTTATTATTATTTTAGTACTTCGATATTTCGTTAACCTTTGGTTAACTTCTTCAAGATATTTTTTATATAATATCTAATAGTCGACTATATTTCTTCTTTGAAATTGCATTAAATTTTGCAAAATTTGGGAAAAAAATTTTTTTTAATATTTTAGCGAAATGCCTCAGTGTGCGTCGTGTCGTGCTTTTGAAATTATTTATTTGCAATACTAAAACCATTTGACTCAGAGTACTAACTAGTTTTACTCATATTTATATCTGTGATTAAAATGTTATTAATTTTATGTGGCACATTGCCAGGAGCATCACCCCTCTTGCGGTTAAACATAATTAACCAACATATTGTTACGAATATTAACGTAATTTGTTCTCGATATTTTAACCACAAAAGTATAGATTTCTATAAAACAATTAAATAGTCATTTCTAAGTTTCTTCAGAAAATCAATATGACTGTAACTAATAAAATATTCGATTTATTACACCCCACGAGGGCTCGTTTGTCAAGCATAGACTATAATTTCAAAGTCACTATACGATTCTATTGAATAAAAAATATATACATACATACATACATATGTACAGGTAATTATGACTTTCTTAGAAGAAGTTAAGGTAAAATATTTTTTTACGCTTTAAATTTGAATAAATTTAATGAAATTTTCTTAACAATACTTAAGCATTGCCAGCCAGCCAAGCAACTAGTGACGATTGTGAAATTGTCACACACTTTATGAACTGGAAAGTATGTGTTTTTATTTTT
Organism: Nowickia ferox; assembly: GCA_936439885.1. Taxonomy (NCBI): domain Eukaryota; kingdom Metazoa; phylum Arthropoda; class Insecta; order Diptera; family Tachinidae; genus Nowickia; species Nowickia ferox. Next base: position 85,302,841 of record OW387027.1, on the reverse strand, counting down.
GCTTTTCCAGCGAACACCAGCTATCAGAAAACTTGTATTAAAATTAAAAGCAGTAACAACAACAACAACAACTACAGAAAAGTGTTAAAAGAAAATCAAATGAAATTGTTTAATTTATTGTTCATTTGAAGTCAACGCTGGTTGCTTCTTGTTTCGGCTGATGTTTGTTCATGCGCCACAGCTCTAGTCGCTCTCGGTTTGCATGGAAAACATAAAGTTTTCTAACGACATTGTTTGTTTTAGATGAATCCACATGGAAAACATGTTGCCGTAAGTCCGTCCTTACATTTTACAAAGCCACGAAGTAAAATAAAATTGAGGGAAAAGATGTCATTGTCATTATTAAAAGCGAGACATGGCAGAACGGTAAATAGTAGCCTTCGGTAGTGGCAGTGGGTAAGCAGGTGATAAAGAAAAGAATTAATAACCATCGATATGAACCTTAATGTGGCACTCAGAAGAAATATAGAATTGGAACTTTTTTTCTAACAAAATATTTGGCTTAGATTTAGTTTATAACTGGAAATGTTGTAATAAGATGTGTTAAATAGCAAACAGGTATCAAAGAGTTTAATTAAAAAATTTACATTTCGTAACAAGCTGTATGGAAGAAACAAGGAAATCTCGCAGCTTAAGTGGTTGGAGAGCACTAAGAAATATATTCAAAATGCATGTAATTCATAGGCCTTCATCAGGAGACATAGGTAGAAAACTTGTATGTATGTCAAGTGAGCTAGCCTAAATAGAAGTTACGCATTATTATTGCATAATTTAATTTTGTTAAATATATATACATATACGAGTACATACATATGTACATGTTACGGAAATGGCTGCGAACAGAGTAAATGCAAATTTTTTTATAAGGAAAACATTAGGTAAACAAAAATAATTATCCAGAATCCTTAAACTAAAGAACTAAAGAACTAAATACACATGCGTGCGCACATAAGTGATTAAAATAAACATAAACAAACTGTAGCAACAACAATAAAGAAATAGCTTCTGCTTGTTAAGAAGATGCGCACACAGGCGAAAAAAATAAACAACCACCATAAATTGCTTCTTTAATGATGTATGTACCTATACACACACATCCATGTGTACACTGTTAACCCATGAACTAATTGCGCGATTGAAAACAAGCATTGGAAATGCTGTTAAAGTTGTCTAGACGTTGCTGTAACACTCTGGAAGCCTTGTGTGAAGTATAAACAGGGCGACGAAACTACCTGCAGATCAGTCTATTATAGAGTATATATAGAAGTCAGTCTGAAGCTCAGTTGTCTAGTAGTCAATCATAAAGTTGTTTATTGTGAAGTCTTGTTGTCTTGAGTAAAGAGTAAAGTGAACAACGCAGCTGATAGTCGTGCGTCGTAAGTGTATTAAAGTAAAGACATTGAGTCATTGTAATTGTATCAAGAGTGAGCGTCGGCAGAGCGAGTCTAGTGTGTGACGAACATCAGAGAGAGGGGTATTGATTCAATACCAGCGAAGCCAGTTGTGTAAGACGTGTGTATACAACAGCGGAGTAGACGTAGCTACTCCTAGAGGTATCCATTTGTGGTATTTTTAAGTGATTTAAAATGTGTGTTTGTGTGTATTTAAGCTCTTGATTAGTATAAGTGTAGTTATTTACTAAATGAAATGGTGTCGTTTATTTATTTGCAAATCTTCGAGTCCACAGAAAAGCGTTTTTAAAAGGTTAGAACGTAACAATTTATGTAAATATATATATATATATGTATATATATGTATATATATATATATATATGTATATATATATGTATGACTGCTGCATTGCGACAATCGTTTTAGTTTTAGGCTCTTACTACCCTAAAATAAAAATATTTACTTCTTTTCGATTTTTAGATATTTTGAATATGCAAAGAACTCATTCATTCAATACTCTGCTTGAATCTAAGTTTTGTTGTTGTTTTCTTGTTAGTTTTTGGTTGCTTTAAAAGTTAGTTTCAGTTCGGTTAGCACATTGATTATAATTTTAAGTACTTCTCCTTACTTCCATCTAAACACAAAGAAGTTGTCAACTGAATGTTGTTGCATACTGAAGTAAGTAACTTGTTCTTGATTTTTATTGCCTTTTGGAGGGAGTGGTACTAAAAAGTGAATTAAAATTCCCAACCAAATGAAAATAAATGTATTTTCAATGTAAATTCAGACTTTCTCTATCAACTCGAGTTAATAATAAATTAAAAGAAGAAACACTCAACATTATGCACAAACTATTGAGTAGTTTTGCAGTAGGGAAAATTGCGAGAGCAGTGTGCCTTGTTAAAAAGTTTCCATTGCTGAAAATCTAATTTTTACATTACATTTAATTGAACTTTAACTTTGGCAGCATGAAGAGAAGAAAAAAAAGAAAATTGTATACATTATTGTAATTGTAACACTCGTCGTCATGTTTTTTAACGTGATGTGTTGTGTATTTTTTTTTTCAAATCATCTTTTATTTCATGCTTAACTTCCGGCTTATTACTTGGAATAAAAATATCAAAAAAAAAAAAAAAAAAAAAACATACTAGTGCATACAACAAAAGGTTTAGTTTCTTTATTTTTTTTCAATGCTAAATACTTGTATTCTTAAGATGTACAATGTATGAGTATGTACAAATGTGCATTTTATATCCATAACATTGAATGTACTCAGGCCATTTCTAGTAGTTTTATGTTTATATGTTTGTACGTTTTATATTTTTGTTTTTTTTATAAATTCTGTATCATGCCAAGATTTCTGCTAGAAAAAGTCAAATACAATAAAAGTATGTATGTATATGCAACATTTTCTAACACGCGATCTTTTATACATTTTCAAGTTTTCATTTACATGATGATGATGATTATTTTTTTTTATTGTTATTATGGTTACAATTGTTACAGTTGCCACATGATGCACATACGCCGCACACTTTGTACTTAATGTAGCTGTAGTTGGAATAGGTATAACAACAAAGAATATGTTGTAAGGCCCAATAAAAAAACGGTTTGAATTAATGATTCGAAGAAATCAGAGAACAGTTTGAGATTTTTGTCGTCTAAAAATATATTTTTATTTTGTTTTTTTTTTTTTTGGTAATTTTGAATTAAATATTATATAAACATATGTAAACAATGATCTAGTTGATAATCATCATTAATTTAATGCCAAGATAGTGGTTCCTTATCTCGCGGTCCAATAATTTCGAAATCAATCTTTGAGTCAGTGATGGGAATTCAAAATTTTGTGTTCATGCCAAATCTCTTTCTAAATAGTGCCAACATCACTTGAATAGTGCCAAACTACTTATTATATAATTTAAATGTTGGCAGTTAATGTTCATTTATAGTATGTCTAATCTAAGGAACATACATACGTATGTATACACATACGTAAAGACTATAATAACTCTTAAACTAACTTAAATATCATTACATCCCACTGTTCAAGGACTCTATCAACAACAGTTTGGTGAGACCATGATACAGTTATACAATGTACTTGCACAAGCCCAGGCTGGTTAATGTATACAATGCAGAAACTTGTCAAACTTTGTTTACAAGCGGCAAAAATGTTAGTGTATGTGTGTGAATAAAATGATTACAGTGTTGCCAATGAATTTGCATGTGGCTGTGTCTCCAATTACACATTGAAGAAAATTACACTACACATCCTTTGTGTAGGTTAAAATTAAAACAAAATTAAACAAAAATAGAAGTCAAAGTAGAATTACACACAGATTATACATGAATCTAATTATAGGCCTACACATGTGAGTAGAAATTACACACATATTGGCAACACTGAATGACTATAATCATTCATGAATGCCGCGTCTGCAATTGTACTTTAGTTACCCTGTAATTGTTATTTTTAACAACAAAAGACATCTGTTTTTGACTAAATTCTGTTTGTTTCTACCAACAAAATGCGTGTGTTTCTTGGTGTTGCAATTTTGTTGTAGTCCTGCAAGTACCTTGTATAATTGTATCATGGGTGAGACAATCACCGTTTTGGGGAATACTTAAGAATTAAATGAAGTTCTTAGTTGAAATATTTCCCAAAATTTATACAAATCATCTTTTCAACACGAGCTGTTGCAAAAAAAAAAGCATTTATTTCTTTTAAGAAGTCGTCAATTGCTCTTGGCAAACATGAATTGTACACAGTTACTTTTCGCCATCATAACCGAACAGTTGTCAGCCCCAAATTCAAGACTTAAAAATGTAAAAATATAAAAAGATTACTTCTCATTGCAATAAGAAATTTTTCCATATTAATGGACAAAAAGTACCAGAAAAAGAGCGAGAGTGCCACAGCACCACAGTGCCAGGCATCATCCAATAGTGGCAAAAATGGCACAATTGTGCCACATTTCCCATCACTGCTTTGAGTAAATAACTTAATTTAATATTATTTGATAACAATATCAGCTGCCTAAATAAAAATTGTGGCCATTAAATTTCTCTGTAAAGTAAGCTAATATATTTTTTATTCTACGATCAAATCGAAAACGAAACGTTTCTCAAAATTGAATGCATGCGCAAAAACACTAAAAAACAAAGTTGAGCACTCGTGCAATCTTTGGTATTGTTTTTTGATGTTTTACTCATTCCAGATCAAAAAACAAAAGGTTTTCTTCAGATTATCTTCATACATTACTTTAGGCCTGTTCCTCTAAATGCGAACGATCGAATTGATTGAAAATTTTTATTAAAAATTAAAACGAAGAACTGATAATTGTTTTTGTTTTCAATATAAATATTCTATCGAATCTATTGTTCGCATTTAGAGGAACAGGCCTTCAGGGCCTGTCCCACGATGACGGCAATGATCGATTTATTGCACACTTAAGATGGATTCACCCATTGTTTCGGAACAAAATTTTGGTCCGGAGAAAATTTTTTTATATGGAGTTTGACGCTTCTCTTTTTGGTAGAAGGAGAGAAGAAGAGAACAAATTTTGTTCGGAACATTTTCTGATATTGTAATTAAATCTTAATTAATTCCTTGTTAACTAAAACATTTAATTTTTTTTCAGATATGACACTCTTGCAGCAAAGGCTCGATATGAAATTAGTAGCAATAAAATGTTTATTGCTTTTGCAACAAAATCTCTTAATTGAATGTTTTAAGGTAGTTTGCCTGTTTTATTTTATTTCTAGAGTATTTGGATTGTGTGGCTTTATTTTAATCCGTTTAAAAATTAAATGTTTTTAAATTAATTTAACTAACCGTTTGAAAATTAACCAGTCCATTAGTGTGGCGATTGATGTTAAACCAATAGTCACACTTTAAAGTTTAAACGAATATTTAATGAAATAAACGCAAATTGGTTTTTCAATTTGGTCAAAGTCAAAACAAATGACTGAGCGATTTATTACCATATTTAAACTGCAATTGTAATCTTTTAAACTCTTTTTTCGTACATAATTGAAAACTGTAAAATAAATAAGCGATAACCGAGATCCAACTGACTCAGTGACTGAGCAGAGAGAAGACGACCCACTTTTTGTTTTATTCAAGGCAGTTAGCAAACCAACAAAGACAAACGATTTGTGGTATGCAACGGCATCGTTGGAAGTTGCTGTAGATGGTTGGTTTGACCAAAATAAAAGCACCTGATAATAAAGTTAACATATAAATCTTGTTGGCGCGCGGTGGTATCATGTAAACATGCACGTACATACATACAAACATACAGATATTTTACTACATACAAATACAAAATGGAGTTGTTGCTTAAGCATTTGACAAATACTGCCTAAACGCAAACGCTAAAAATGTATTAAAGAAATAAATTTCAAAAAAAAATAGCATTTGAAGTTTGCAATATGTGTGTATGCATGAAGTCGACAAAAGTCAAAAGATGGTGAGGAAAATAGTTTCTCAAAACTGAAATGATTGATTTTAGTGCCGGGGGCATAAGATACAATTTGAAAAATTGAAATATTGAAATGTTGCAAAACGTCTACCGTAGCAAAATAACAACAAAAATAATCATAATGATAATAATAATAAAAAAGAAATAACCAACTGAAAATGGAATGAATGAAATAATTTGCTTTGTTTCTCTCTTAATGACAGAAATAAAATTATGAAATCTAATAATAACAAATATACAAAATGAAAAATTAATGACTGCAGTCTAAAACGAAGACAAAAAAAAACACATACAAAAAACAGTTGCACAAACATTTGCAACTTGTTACTTAAGGCTATTCGTGCCAAACATAAAACTAATTCGTTTATACTTTCCTACTTGGCGAATGGTACTTTTCTTGGTTAAAAAAAAACCAAAATAAAATCCTACTCGTTTTCCTATCATAATAGTCAATCATGTATAAATTTTTTATTTAAAATGTTTTCCATTATAATGAAGCAATTAAATGATCATTTGTTTTAGTTTGCTTTGGAAGGGGCAAGAATTTCAATTATTGCATGCAAGAAAATTTACTGCATGTGACTAGTACTACCTTGTACATTGATTTAAAATTATTTTAAATATATAATGGCACGTAGTCACGCACGTGGCTAACTTAGCCATCACTAGAGTATATATTAGAGATGGTATAGTGACCATGATCAAGTACGCTTCCACTGCTGGGTAATGCAAGATAATTTTTGTGAAAATTAAATCTTAACCAAGAAGAGAAAATTTATGTATGACTAAGGTTAGGTTAGGTTGTCAATAGGAGCCATTACGCTCATGTAGAGCCAGTACAGGCCTGTCAATTAAACGAGCCACCACTTTTATATTGCTTCCGTATCAATAACGTAGTGCCTCAATGTTTTCCATTCTGGGTAATAGCCAGCAAAGTAGCATCCTTAAAACATCGGAATCTCGACTGCCTCCATTATGCTTCATTGTGTCATTGTCCTCTTTGCATGTCCTGCCTTCATTACTACATATATGTGACTCCAATGCGTTGAAGAAGTTAAACAAAGTTTAAAGAAGTATGTATTGGAGAAAAAATTATTTTTTCAATTGTTTATTGTTAAATAATAAAATAAAAATAATTTTTTTTTTAATAAAAAAACCAATCTTGTGCTCAAAAGAAAATTTGCAAATACAATATATAATTTATAAAAAAAGTTCCAGGAAAAAATTGCTAAAGATACTAAAAAGTATCTTTCAGAAGCATATAATTTTAAGATAGTTCTTCAAAAAAGTACCTTTTCGAAAAGTACGTTTTGAAAAGGGTACCTTTTGATAAAAATGCGTCTTGAAAATAATACCTTTTGAAAAAAATACATTAAAAAAAAAACTTTTGAAATAAGTAGTTTTTGAAAAAAAAGTATCTTTGAAAAAAGTAACTCTTTAAAAAAGTACATTTTTGGAAAAAAGGCCTTTTTGAAAAAGTACCTTGTGAAAAAAATACCTTTTGAAAAGAAGGGCTTTTGAAAAATATATCCAGCTTTGAAAAAGTAACTTTTGATAAAAATACCTTTTTACAAAAAGAATTCTTGAAGAATTTGCCTTCAGAAAAGAATTTTTTGTTATAAAAAAAGAAGATACAATTAATATACAGAAAGTAAGAACAAATAAAATTTGCTTTTGAGTTCCCGGCAATTCCCAAAAAAATTCGCAAAATCCCCAAAATGGGATTTTTTAAGTATTTTTGCTGTATTTTTCTTATCTTTTGCCGGGCGCAAATAATATTTTTGGAAATGTTTAAAAACATATCTTGTCTTAAGGAATTTGGAATTTGAGAAAAAAAAGGCCTTTATAACAGAAATAGATATCTTTCGAAACAATCTGAGGGGTTATTATGTAATTCGATTCGAAAAGAAAACTGTTCGAATTTGTATGTTATTAACATTACAATTCGAACACATTTCCGTTCGATTCGGATTACATAATAACCCCCTGGTTCCTTCAATAACGAAAATTTTAAACAAAAAATTTTGTTGTAATATATTTTGTTATAATATTTCCTATAGTATTATTTTGAATAAGTGAAAATATGGGGTTAAAAAATATGCAAAATTTTTTCATAAAAGCAAAATAATTAACCCACTTTTTTTTGCAAAAAACGGCGAAAAACCTATTTTTTCAAAATTTTAATTTATATTGGGTATAACTTTTGACTTAATTGTGCTTTTAATACCAAATTTTTTGGTTAATGTTACAAATTTTGGGCTTAATTTATAATAAGCTTCGTTTTCTAAATCGTTTAAAAAAAAAGCCAAAATTTTAATTTTTTTCTTCTCGAATATTTCCTAAACTGTAAGCGAAAACCCATAAATGCGGCAGACTTTTTTTAGCTCTTGGATAGAAAAAGAAATCCATTTGCAAAAAATCTTTTTTTTTAATCAGATCAAAAACATCAGCTTCACATCGCTTTTAGTTTTTCTATTAACCCAAGGTGGCCCACTATAGTCCAAATTCCAGACTTAAGCTCTGTGGCACCTCTTCAAATGCGGTATAAAGTTTTATATATAAATTTTATAACAATTGGACGGTCTGTTTAGAAACTGCAGAGCTACTTCCATTTGTTTAACAGAATCCTCCACTTTAGGCCCCACTAGGCAACAGAAGGCACCATTGGATCGAGCTAAAAAATTAAGAACGCATTTATGAAAGCAAACCTCAAATATATCAATTAAGAAAAAAAACTTTTCGAACAGTCTAATGTACACAGTTATGAATATATCGTTACCTTAATATGGAAAGGCCCTAACTCATTATTTTTTTTTAAATGAGATTTTTGCATTTTTCGATACATTAGCTGTTCTGCTATCGAAATATATAAAAAACTGGATTTAAAAAAAAATTAGTTAAAGCCTTTTGATATTAATGTAACGATATGTATGTATGTACAAACTTAAACTTTCTGCAAATTCCTGCATTTACGGTTCCTAATGTTGCCATAATTAAATTGAAATAAAAATAAATGCTATCGGCTTTCATTAAAAGCTTCATTTCGAAGAGAACCATAAACAAACAAGGAAATCATAGATACTCTTGCGCATGTAAAACATTCTAACAATTCTTGTATGTCAGTCAACACTGTAAAAGGTATCAATCAATAAATTATAAATTTGTGTTTATAGATTGAACAAATATTGTTTTCATCTCCGCCGGATGTTTACTTCATTGGTTCAAGAAAAAAAGTGCAGACAAAGATAATTATGCGAAACTCTTTATGCAACAAAATTTGCGGCATGAGAATGAGGAGCAAAACCAATGAACTAATTTTACTTTTTTTATTTGGTTTAAAAACCCACAAATGGCAAAACATTTACATAGTTTGATCAAATTCTTTAAAAGTATTAGGCTAGGATAGAGTATTATTTATTTCTGCACATATGGGCATTTCCATGTCATCGTACGTGACATTCGAACGCCTGCAGTACCTCGTTTCTGTTACTTGTGAGAAGTTTTCGCATCGCAAAATATTAAGCAATTAAACTGATTGTCCTATTCCTTTTTATTCAAATAAAAACATAAATAAACTTATAATAAAAATAATGAACAAAAAATAGAGTTTTTTCTTACTTATCCTGTATTTCACAGGCTGATAAAATTTTTTATTTTTTTGACTCGAAAAGTTCTCACATTCTTTACAGAAACGAGGCACAGAGTAGAGTAAATTTTGCAAACTTGGGAGTAACAGATGAATAATTTTGTCGATATTTTTCATACTTCACATGCGGAACCTTGTTGTTCGAAATATCTTTCGAATTATGGGCATATTCAACCTGATATAAATCGAAAGTTGTTTTGAGGTTCATGTAAAAATCTCCAAAAATCTAAAAGTTTTATGGAGGTGCTTTGTTTATTTTCAATCACACACGATAAGATTACATTTTCTTGAGACTTCTTTCATTAATTTTTTTTTTTTTGGACTTATATAATTTTACAGAAAAATTTTTGTTCAATTGAGACATTTAATTGAAAAAAAAATAAAAATAGTCAATAAAAATTTAACTGAGTCAATTAAACTTTTGTTTACAAATTAAATTGAGTAAAAGTTTAATTAAAAATTTAATTGAATCAATTAAAATTTTGTTTAAAAATTGAATTAATTTGAAAAAGTTTAATTGACACAGTCAAATTTTTAATTGATTTTTTTTTTATTTTTTTAATTAAAAGTGTTAATTGGAGGACTATTTTTTTCTTCTTTTTTCAGGCGTCTTTGGTTTATTAAATATATTTTTGCAGAAAATAAATTTGCTTATATCGAATAACCGTTACTTAAGCGGCACATTTTTTAGACTTCCTTTTTTACGAAAATGGATTATTTACGATGCCAAATAATTAATTTTTGTAAAACAAAAATGAAGTTTGAAAACTACGTCGCTTAAGCTTTCTTGTGCGGTTACGGCATATTATGTTCGAATTGGTCTGAAAACCATAGTTCAGTTGGGACAAATCTTCAAGCGTTATGCGCAGTTATGGATAACAATTTGTTTAAACACTAAACTTGGTTGCCGGAAGGCGCCTCTATGTGTTGTACTTACTAATGGCAAACTTATTATAAGAACTGTGTGAAAATCTGTTATCTCAGCTTAAGCTAATCACGCACCAGAGGAGACTACGTTTTTTTTATCATTAACCTAAAATTATCTCTCAAGTTGTCAATTATATGTGTGATAAGAACAGCATTTTTCTGCATTTTAATGCAACTTAAAATTTGCCTGCCCTGAAAACACATCCATTCCATATTTATTCCCAAATGAGACTTTATTTAAAAAGTATTTCTCTACGTTTTCAGGAAATAATATTTCACTTGTGTGCATTTGCTTACAACTCTTCTAGTAAAAAAGAAAAATGATTTAAAATACACCTGTTTAATTGTTAATCGTGAAGCTTAAACTTTTTTATCAAAAACATATTTATTCACTTTGTGCGCCTCGTTGGCAGCATACAAGAACATACTGAAGACAAGCTGAACTAATTTTCAAGTCAATAAAAATCTTTTGAAAAAAAAAACCTGCGTAAAGAAATCTTTTTTTTTCAATGATGAACCAACATTTCATAAGCATCTCACTGCAAAATTGTGATGTTAGACTGGCTTTGAAATGAAATTTGCATATGGTTGTTGTTATCTTGTCAAATCTAACAATTATTAATTCTTATTCTTATGTTGCATGATGCCTGCTATTTATGCAACAAACAAATGAAGAGAGAGAGAGAGAGAGAATAAAAAACTACTCGTAAAATACTTAAAATTGGTGTCAGTTTATTTTCACATCTGTTTCTTTTAACAGCCTGTCTTGCATAGCGTTTATCTAAATATTGTTTAAGTTTTATTTGAAGAATAATTTATTGCCATAATAAATTTATTTTATTTTATTTATACAAGGTATGGTCGCACTAGTAGGGACAAAAAATAACTCTTTTTTTTTTACTAAGCAAATGATTGAGGTGAATGCTTCCGCATATTATTGAGACAATTGTGCGTACAGACCTTTGTATGTAGATCTGGTTACAACGTCATCTAAGCAAGCAATTGTAACCTGCTTCGAAGCACCATTAAGATGTTTATAAAAACTCTTGTTGTGTATTACTCTAGTGCTGCCGCGGTTGAGGTTATAGTTTAAAGTTTTTTAATGAGTTTTATTATATTTTTTCTGGGTCTCACCTTTCATTAACTTTTTAGTCAGAAAAGGAAAGAAAACAATTTTATCTGCTGCTAAGAATATAGCAAAACTGTGTGTGCTTGAAACTTGTGACCAAAACGACCGATCAGTCTTTTGGAGCGGTTTCTAAAAAATTCCCTGTACTTTTCTAATTTTACCTCTCCAAAAAGCTAGACAGTTTTATTCCCGACTATCACTTCGCAGCAAAACTTTTAGAGATTGAAATTCACAGCTAAATTTCTAAAAAAAATAAATAAATAAAAAATAGCTGACATGAAATTAGTCTTATAACTGGATCCAAGCTGGTAGATATAAACTAATTTACTTAAAGTTCCTTTAAGCACAGAAAAAAGTAATAATATTTTCAATTAAGAATTCAATTGATTCAATTAAATTTTTAATTGTATTAATTAATTTGAAAAACTTAATTGATATTATGAAATTCTTTATAGGTGAAAATTTAATTAATTTTTTAATTGATATTACAAAATTATTTATATATTACTTTTTTGTGTGTGTCTACAATCCCAATGAAAGAAAAGACATAAAATGCACATTTTATATTCAAAAATGTCTCTACAAACTGCATCATTTGGTTTTTGAAATTGACATCAAAATCCTGCCAAAATCCATTGTGAACATTGTGTGTTCTTAAGAATTTGGCCACCTACTGTTTTGTAAATCTGTACGTATGTTGAAATTAAATTTTTAATTTAACTTTTATCATTCATTTTCACATTTGATGCATAATAAAAAATTATAGAGTCTGCTGCATTCATGAGTAACTGATTATTTTCTTGTGTCTGTCTAAATGTTGTTTATCTGTCATTTGCAGTTAGATTTTTGTATTCACTTTTCGACGCTTGTTTCAACAATGACTCCTCATAATTATATCTCGAAATGATTTATAACTATAAAGAAAGAATTCTTATTAAAAACAGGAGGTGGTTATCAGTTCATCAGTATGTTACTTCATAATTCTTTAATTGTTAGACAGATTTTAAAAGTTGTTATTCAAAAAATTTTATAAAAATTTAATATATAAATAAATTGCTCTAATGTTTAAAAAAGTATTCCTTCCAGTTGGTTTCATTGTCCAAAAAGTAGGCGGCAACATGCCCATTAAATTTGTTTTTTTCAATAGTTTTATGTCGTTTTACTTATAGGGTTGCAATCTTTAAAATTTAATATTATATTTGAAGTGCTTCTACTTCAGCGATTCTTGCTAAATTTGGCTTACACAACAGAGCTATTAAAGAAATAGAATCTTGCTTTTAAAAAAGTGGGCAGGGCCACTCCCATGAACGTTTAGTAATAAATTATATGTACTTCTCTTTACGCGATTCCGATTGTCAAACAATTGGGGCTCTTAGAAACGACATAATGTAGGCTGGGCCATGCACATTTAGAATTAATTATTGCTATTTGTTACGTGCTCCTTTCTACTTAATAACGATAAATTTAGAAGACTGAGGCGGAAAAAATAATATGTACAAAATAGGGCGTTATTACTGCCCCCACCCTTCGAAAATTTAACTATGGCACTTAAGAGTCAAAAATAAATTATTATTTTTTAATTCAACCGGTTTTAGAAATATACACTAAATGCCGCGAAACACTTCCTATGATGGAGTCTACAAAAATTTTCAAAAGACAATAACAATTCATCAGATCAGGGTGGTATTTTTTCGTAGATCGTGCGATTATGCAGGATAGTGAGTCATGACCTTAACCGCCTTATTCGCAAAAAAAGTATTATGTTTTGCTAAAACTTTATCAAATAAAGTTTGTATGAAAATCTGTTTTATAAACTGTTAATAAATCAAAAGTATTTTTAATAATTCTTCTAATTTTTTAACCTCTTTTTAAATATAATATTCTCTCAATTTATTAAGCTAAAAGTCTCTTGTTTTTATATTTAAAATTTGGCAACTAAGTAAATTTCGATATTTTTAACTACTTTATGTGGCTTCTTCAGGAAAACAAATGTTTTTCCTTAAGCTTAATAGAATTAAAGTATATTAGTATTTGTTTATTAACAAGAACTTGAGAATTTACATATAATTAAGATTTAGTTAAATTAAACATTTTTACGTGTGTGACCCATAGTGCTATTGGAAGTCGATAACAATAATAATGATAACTAAGCGCATAAATATGTAAATATGGTCTTCAAATAGCACTATGAGTAACACATATAAAAAAGTACTTTATTTAACTGAATCAAAAAATTTTTTTTTAATTTTATATAATTTAAAATTTTTTATAAAATTTTTTTTTTCTGAAAATAGATTTCAATTACATTTTATTTATTTTTTTTTTTCATAAATATAAGCTACAGTGTTTATTTTTGAAGTGAAAAGTTTAGAATTTTAAAAGTTAATTTTTTGAATCGAAATTATTTTTAATTTTATTTTAAAATGACTTTGAAATGCATATATTTGTACTCGTATGTAATTTCTCGACCTTATTTTTAATATCAATTAATGTGGTTTCATATATATTGTATCTATTCGGGCTTTTAAGGTCATTCAATTTCTTCCAAATGTAAATAAAAGGCGTTTTATTTTTAATTTTTATTTAAAATTTTTCATGCAAAATTTTCTTAAAATGGATTTCAAACACATTTTATTTTTTTATAATTATGGGGATCAGTGTTAATTTTTAAAATGAATTTTTGAATTTTTAGTGCTTAGTTTGGAAGCCGATGAAACTTTTTTTAAGTCTTCCTCGGACAGAGATAAGCACACGAACTTGTTTTATGTAAAAACCTATTTATGTACATCGAACAGGAAATTCTTACAATAAAGTTATTGCAAATGCAACTCAACAGCAATTACTTAACTAACCCACATATTTTTCATCTAAACTATTTTTTTTTTAATTTAAAAAAAATATTTTTCTTAGTTAACATTTCAGGTTTATGACACAAATGTATTTCGTTTATTTTTTGCATTTTTGTAATTTTATTTTCTTGCACTTAAAACTAATTGACAACAACACCCTCTCAATAAAAATTGGTTTGACTCCCACGTTCTCTTAGAACTGATTTCAATTTATTGCCTGCATATTAATAATTAGTTTTTGTGGAACTAGTTTCCTTTGCAGCCATTACCTCAAAAAATAAACATATCGTTACATTAATATAGAAAGGCCCTAACTCATTATGTTTTTTTTTAACGAGTTTTTATAAATTTCGATAGAGAGACATATAAAGTATCGAAAAAGCAAAAATTTTGATGTCAAAAAAAAAATGAGTTAGGGCCTTTCTTTATTAAGGTAATAATGATATGTGCATGCGTATGAGCATTTTGTAGATATTTTTATTTTGCTTTAACGGCAATTGACATAAAAAATGCTGGAAAAATTTATAAAAAGAAATATTTTGTGCATGGACCGGAATTTGCAATATAGGAAATCTATTCTCAAGGGACAAGGACAGAGAAAACTATAAGAAAATGACAAACAACATACATTTAAATGTGGAATAGTATTATCGTTAACCTTTGGAACTAGTTTCGATTTTTTTCTAATGGGAAATTATACCTTACTTAATTTTTTAATAGTTTGTTGCATAAAGAACCCACAAATTTAAATGCAACATTATAACGCTCTACCATTAGGAGGCAGTAGTAGAACACATAACTGACAAATAAATCATTGTGCTAATTTCATCATTTATGGCAACGTTTTATGTTTTATGTGGCTGTGACAAACTTACTTTTGTTTTTTTTATGAATTTTTTTCTTACGACTTGCTAAATTTTGTTACTTCGTGGTGATCTTGACTTTCTGGCGGGGTATTATTTTTTTAACAATTAAGTCATAACAAACCGGTTTCTGTTTTATTTTAACAAACATTTAAAACTATTGAAACTGTTAACGCAAATACATAAAAAAAAGAAATATTCAAAATGAAAGACAAATCAACATTATATGCATGAGGTTTTTTTTTTAATTTTTATATTATAGACAAAAGATTATATAAAAAAATTTTCCTCACGTTCTTTTATTTAAAAATTTCGAAAGGTGTTAGAAGAGGAGAGACTCTTAATTAAAAATACAGTTAATTAAACATTATATAATTTTGACTTTATTAATGGCAGAAGCCAGCAGTAGCTAACGAGCAGTTTCACATAAAAATTAAAATTAATTATTTGGCTTGTCAACTAATGGAGACGTTGCTTTCTTAAATCTTTTGATTTTTTTCTTTTTCTTGGAAGCGAAGCAGTGAAAAAATGGTCAAATTCCAACACAGGGCGTTGCACTTTTTATGCTTTCAAAACTTTTCAACTTTACCTTGAGTTAATTTAAGTTAAAAAAAATAAATAAACATTAATTTTGTAACTCAAGGGAAATATTTCCCAATAAAGAGATTTTAGATACTGCACAGTCATTCAGGGTTTACCATTTTACAATTCACTAAGATAAATTTAAAAGAAGTGAATTCTTAGCTTCAAAAATATACATGGAAATTAAACTTAATGTAAATATGCTAAAGTGCATTTCTCATGCTTTAAATTATGTGAAGATTTATTGAAATGTATGATTATTACAACTGATAACAAACGTCCGTTGTGCATGAAGATTTTTGTGGCACATAAAAGTGAAGAGTTTTATCAGATTATAAAA
Source organism: Nowickia ferox (assembly GCA_936439885.1). Lineage (NCBI taxonomy): Eukaryota > Metazoa > Arthropoda > Insecta > Diptera > Tachinidae > Nowickia > Nowickia ferox. The sequence goes on along the minus strand of OW387027.1, from coordinate 85,286,626 downwards.
TTATGAATATTAACTTAAAAAAGCAAATATTTAAATGTTTAAATAAATAAACAATTTTGAAATCCACTTGCATATAAGAAAAATTTTAAATTCATTTCGAAAATTTGAAATATTTTAATTAAAAAGGGAAACATTATTTTAGCTGAAACTTTTTTAAGAGTATATTCTCACAAAGGCAACAAACAGAATTGATTGGGTAAAGATGTCGAGCCATAACCACCAAATGGCTTAACCGACACATTTTTTGGAGCTCGTTTTTTACGAAAATCGATTATTTACAGTCGCAAATAATCGATTTTGGTCAAAAAATTAAGTTCGAATATTATGTCGCTTAAGCTTTTTTGGCGGTTGTGGCACGTTATCCTGCACACACTGCATATTACGAGTAAAGTGTGTATAATTTAAAATTATAATTATTAAATTTGTTTGTTTTACCGACAAGTCGATTTACAATTATAAAATATTAAAAGCAGTTTCAGTTATTATAATTGCCAAATTGACAAAATTTTCCTCTAAGTATTTATTGAGCAAATAACTCAGCAGGACTAACGAATTATAGCAAATTTAAACTAATAGAATTTATAAGACTAATTCAGCTGTATCAATTATTAGCATAAACTTTTTTCCAATATGCAATCGTTATGAAAAAAATACAGCTTTTGTGAGATTTTCTCTGAGAGAACAGGTAGAGGCAGTAGGCAACTATGGTTCCTGCGTGTAATTTCCAAGGAGCATACATGCTTACTAAAGCTGCTCCTAAAATCACTGAGAGTAGACTCTTGTTTAGCTAGATATCGAGCAATTACAATAAGTGGCCATATGTGATCAACCAGACAACTTTCTATATGCCGATAGATGCTTAGGATGCCAGCAGATAATCTTAGTATTGGTGTATGTCTTCTAGAGTATTCTACTGTATGTCCCAACTACTAGCCCAACTATTGTAAGCTGTTGAAGTAGACTGGGCTCGAACTCATTCAGTCGGTCATAGAGTTGCGTCCAACAGCTTTATTTGAACTAGTTCGTTTGCGTTCGTATCAAAAATTGTTTCAAACCCATTTAATTTACATTTAGAGTTGTGTACAACAGCTCTTTTGAAGTAAAATGTAGACTTGGATCGAACTCGTTCACGAGTTCATTTTTGTCACAAACCAATGATCAAATTAAATTACATGGGTTTGATCACAAGTTTGTGTCTAAAATGACCGACTGAATGAGAGTTCGTTCGTGAATGTTCTTTGTGTCTTTTGACTGCATTGGCTAATATGTTTGTGTGGTTGTATATTTCTTTTAGGTAATTGTTTCTGGATAATTCTTATGATTATTGCTTGAAAATTTTTCTATGTAAAACATTTGTATTAAGCTTCTTTCCGGTATATTTTGATAACAAAATGTATCTAAATCGAAAATTGACACGGATTACCAGTTGCCAACATCAACTTTACATCAGTGTAATATCAAAAAATTGGGGCTTGTCTACTCGCTCTCGATAATAGATTTGTGCTTTTGATAGTCTATTTCTAATCCCTAAGGTCTAGAAAATAGTATGAAAGCTACAAATAGTAGTCCGTGATCTTCCACAACGTGTAGATAAGCCCCAATTTTTTTGATATTGTTTTGACTGACGTCCATGTTGACAACTGGCAAAAGGGTAAATATTTGTTGTATGAAAAGTATTTTTGTAATATTTAGCTGTACGTTTATACATATATTTATACCAGACGGGAATATAACATTAAAAGCTAAATTCAAGTCAAAGTTTGTTTGGTTTTTAAATTTATCTTAATTTTCTTATGGCTGCTATTTTCAGCAAAATGTTTTATTTTTTCAAGTTCTCATAAATATCTCTCTTTTTTATCGACAGATAGCCTTTAAAATAAAATACTAAATTTGACCAAATAACTTGGTTATTGACCCAAATATTATATTTATCTGCTACAGCTGCTCTTTCCTACAACAAAAAAAAAAAAAAAAAAAACAAGCAGCAGACCACAGCTTGATATATAAAAAAGTAAAATAAAAAGAATACATGAACTTACTTAAAAAAGTAACAACCTTAGACTAGGTATTGTTATGCTAAATTATTTTCTATGTTATGGCTTGAACTCAGTTACTCTTTTATAAAAAAAATAAATAAATACTTGAAAGAATTTTTATTTTTTATCTTCTCCAGTTCCCACTAAAAGTGTTGCGTGCCTCTTTAAGTTTTAATAAAATTTTAAATTTATGTCTTAGAGAATTTTATTTAAACAAATTTATTTCTAGCACGCTAATTCTATGACGTGGATAAAAGAAATCTTAAAAAATCTTAAGAGAACAAATAAGCGTTTGCACTTGGCACTGAATTGCAATTGAAAATTTATTGAAGCTTTCAAATTCGATGGATAACGTGGATCATAAATTTTAACTGCTAAAACGAAATTTTTGGGATCATAAAAGAAAAATATTTTTTTATATTTATACTGCAAAGCTTGCAAATGCTTTTAATTAAACATGTTATCAAGCTTTTAAATAAAAATTTAATTTTACAAATAATTTTTATTATTAAAGAAATGCGTTTGGAATTTAAATTACTGCATAATTAAAAATTAGAATATGAGGAAAATCAGTCAAGATCAATGTCTTATTAATTTTCATTGCTTATCTGCTTGTAGAAAAAATATGGTTATTATAAGTCTTTGACAAACATATTATGTTCTCTGTTCACAATGTCTAGCTGTGGCAGACAAATTACAGTTTATTCAGCGTCTTTATTTGGTAAATGATAACAAAATTTTCTATTTGACTGTTTCATAAAAGTCTTCACGTGTTCAGTTTAAATGTGATAAAAAAATAAACATAGTTTTTTATATTTTGAAAATGTTAACAATAAAATTTTAATGAACTACTCATCACAACCACGGAAGCTTAAAGGTTACTTATTAAATCTTTTTTTATTATATTGTAAAAAAAATATAATTCACTGATCTAATATGAATGTTTTCATAAAAACATTTGGTAAACTAAAAGAAGAATCCAGATATTATTACTAAGCAACTTAATACACAACCACACACACACACACACACATATATATATACCAGGTCATGCTGAACTAAACATTAACAGTAAACCAACAACTGCAATGATGGTATGTACGCCTTCTGCTTATTAACAGCCTGTTAACAGCGCTTCTTTTTTTTATTTTAGATCGCGACTGTTGAAGATTTTTATTAAAAAACGCAACGACAGTCAATTTCTTTTAGCTTTTATATATATATATATTTCATTTTGTCTTGCAATAAACGTCAAGGTGGGTTATATTAAGAAATTCTAGTCGACTTCACCAAAATAAATAAAAAGTTTACAACGAAATTTTTATATGAAAAGAATAAACAAACATTAAAATGAAAATACAAGAAAAAAAAAGAAAGCTCAACAAAAAGGCCAATGTGTATCTTTGGACTCAAGCAAAATTCCAGAGCTTATAGGGACTAGTATTTTTGAGACATTTGTCTTTCAAATTGTTTCGTGAAAAGTGAAGAAAATCGTGGTTTTTTGACAAAGTTATGTAAAAAAACACAAAAAACCGATGGCAAACTAGATTTTTATTTTTTCAAAAATTCGACCTGAAAATCTTTTTTGAAAAAAGCTAAAAAAAAAGTTCTCAAATACTTTACCTTATAAGCTTACAAATTAACGTCTGTTAAGTTGAGTATTGACGAGTTGAAGTATTGTGTCCAGAACAGAGAAGTTAACATCGTGCATTTTTGCAATAAATTAACTTAACATTGTGTGTTATAAAAGATCTTATTTTCTGTGTTAAGCTTTTTTTTTTTGTTGTACAGTTTGTTGAGTACATAAATTGTGTGATTTGATTAAAATTGTGCCATGGAACTTTTTATTTACGGCCTGGCCCACGATGTCGACATTGAAAACAAAAACAAATTGTCTTATTTTGTTTTTGTTTTCAATATAAGTAAGCGAAAGAAACTTTCTTGTAGACATCGTGGGCCAGGCCGTTAATTACAAGTCTTTGAACCTAAAAAAAGAACATTTGGTAAATGTGAAAAAACGTATGCGTATTTATGCGTTTAGTTGCTAATCTTTGCACACCACCTTGGGACATTATTGTAGGTAACAAAATCTAAATTAAATTTACCTTTCTAGTAACTATTATTTTTAGTTAATTTTTTTTTCTTCTTGGAAGTCTTATTTCAACTTGGAAAAACCAAGTAAAATTGTTTACCAAAACACGGTGCAAACCAGCATGTTTTCTGGGATATTAATTGTATTAGACTTAACTAGAAAAATAAAATAAAATATTTTAAAAGTTGTTGTTCCAACTATCCACTATCAGTTTTGAATATTAAATTTACATTTTCAAAAAAAATTTTAATTTTTGTGGTACACGACTGGCAGCGTGAAATAAATTTTTCCGACATTAGCTGTAAGCGTCATGTTTTTAACAAGATGGGTAATCACACTTAAAGATGCAATAATTTGTTTGCTTAAACTATTTTTAATGTACAAGCTTTACTTTTAATTTGAAACTTTTGAAAACTCAGGTTTTGGCAAGCAATTTAAGTCAGCAATACACAACCTAATAAAGCAGCAACTCAAAATATATATTTGAATTAAATTATATTAAAAAAACTAGAGACAGTAGTTTTCTTCTAAGTTCTTAGTGCTGCGAAAAATTAATTATAACATTAATCACAGTTGAGAAAAAATAGTAATAATAATACAAAAATAAAAATTCAAAGGAGAAAGTTTTTGTGATAGAAACCAGCCTTGTAATTAACTGAAATTCAAGATGTGTTTTTTTTTATTATTATTTATTATTTGTGACATTAACAGAAATAAGAGTCGACAGCAACACAAACAAGCATTGCTAACGCCAACAACAATAATATGTGTAAGTGCAACAAATTGAGGCAGAGCTACTAAACAAAACTGAAAAGAAGTGGAGTAAACGAGCACTGCAGGCGTTAAAGCAAAACAAAATAATTAATACGAGCAACAACTGCGACAACAACAGCAAAATTCTTGTAGTAAAAGCAAAAGCTGCCTGTAATGGCAGCACCAAAGCAACCATAATCAACTGTATAAACATAAAAATATAAAAATAAAAATAAAAATAAAAATATAGAAAAGTTATGGAAATAATTTTTTTATTTTTTTTTTCAAATAAACATAAAAGTCCGCAAAAAGAAAATATAAATAAAGATGAAAATCATTTCACTTAAAAGTAATTTTTTTGTTGCTCAGTAGTTTCTTTTATGGCAACACTAAAGGCAGATGCCTAATGTCTGAGGCCTGATAGCCACAGCAGCACAGCAATAGGAAAATATTTGTTGGTTGGCAATCGATACTATGGAAATAAATAAAAATAAAAATAAAATTTCTAAACGATCGGTTCATTAATGTACGAGTAGTATTTGTTGTGATGCTGTGTTTGAATTGGCACTCGTATTCCAGTGAACCATAAATTATGGCAGAAAATTGCATATTTACTGCAACACTAATTGTAAGCAACATTCCATTAAAAAAAAAAAAAGATGTTGTACTTGTACTTGAACCAGCAGCATTTCTTGTAGCAGTAACTTAACTGCTATTACGAGTATTTAATGCAAAGGAAAACAAGATGTGGCACGGACACTGGAACACTTCTAACTTTAGCAGTGTCTTTAGATTGTTATTAAATAGTTTAAAAATAGCCTTGTGCTTTTAAATTACAAATTCTATAACATAGTCTGACTACCACCACTGGCGGTTCTAAATGAGTTTATGGTTTTAACGCAAACAAATCTTTAATTTTAATTAAAAATCAAAAACTAGTAGCCGCATCAACACCCGGCCTTCATGACGAATAGACAGACAATCACTTGATGAGCCAAATCGCACCCAGCAATACACTACAAGGCATACAGCATACCTACATACGAGTACATACAATGCCTAGTTGGGTAAGCAATTTTACTGATGATACTGATACTGATACTGGTATTGATATTGATTGAAAATTAATTTTCAATGCTGGCTGGCTGTCAGCTAAGCATGATGAAGAGAGGCGAGGAGTTGTTACGATTTCAATCAGGATTTTTTTTCGCACTCTCGCTATCTTTGCCATCACTCGTGGCTACTCATTGTAGTTCACTTCCCCAAAAACCATTTACTATGCTTCCAATCACTATGTTGCCACAATTACTCTACTACTGTAGTCGCTACTGCCACTACTGTCCATATTTTAGGATTGTTTATCGTACACTCTGCTCAGCTAAATAATCGCAACATTACTTGCTACAGAAAAAGTAGAAAAATATCTTAAAGACCAGAGAGAAAAATATTAAAATGTAAAATAGCTGCAAGTCATTCAAGCTTAAAGATATGATAGTGTTCACTTAATTGTATGCCAGCCACATCAGTCCAACCAGTCTAACGTCGTCTCCCTTGCATCATTCGAAACATCAGCATGAACACATCTTCTTCATGTTCAAATTCACTCATCCTTTTGCAAGAGTAAGTCATTGACTGCCACTGTATAAATGTACAGAATATGTACTTTTTTTCTGCACATCCACTTTATTCATAAAGTACAAGTTTGTACTCGTATGTGTGGCAGTATTTACAAGGAAACCATGCACAAGTGTGTAATGTTGTGATTTTGTATGGATGTGTGCGTTTGTTTATAAAATTTCATTCAAATCAAGTTTGTGTCTTAAGTCTTTTGTTTTTGCTAGTAATTTTTCTATATTGAAAGGTTTTGTAAAAGTTTTGCCTTCATTTGCATCTTGCGTAAGAGTTTATTTTTAAATAGCAGTAATTAAATTTAATTAATTAATAGAACTTATTTTGCTGCAGACGATTTTTAATTTTTTTACTCATTGAGTTCGCTGATGACTCAAATGTTATGAAAATGTTTGCCCGAGATCTAAAACATTTTATATTTTGAAAATCAAAAAAAAAAAATACTTTTAAGGAAATCAATTTCTATTGGCCGGCCTAAAGAAACTTTAAAAACTTTTGGGGATGTCTAGAGCTCTGCATTGACTATATGAAGGCCAGCAACTACATTGAACTGTCTTCTGCTCTTATCGCGAACAATTTACTAGGATGTTTTTTGTTTGGCAAAGTTTCCTGATGTGGCAAAATCTAAAAATATACAGCTGACTTATGCCTTAAAGTTCTATGACAGTTTGTTTCATACCAAGCTTAGCAAAAAGTTTCTGGAAGTCAAATGCCGGTGCTAAGACCGTCAGATAATACCATCACGGCAGGCACTCATACCGATCTAATATCTAATGCCGATCTAATGCACACTTTGATATTATGTGACATCGCAATATTGTGTACCAGTGGCAACGTTTGTCATTTCCGATATTTTTTATTGTGTGACATTGCTTTCTATATTAAAAACATAATGGGAGCGCCGTTGCACACATTTTGAAAATGACACCACAAAATAGCATTACAAGAACAGCCACGAACGATGCGTATACAAGCTTCTAAATCACAATCAGAAATTTTAATCAGACTACTGTTAATTTTAACACTCAAATTATATAAAATTTTCTCCAGTCCTCTGTATTTCAAGTTATCGAAATTCTGTAGGAGAATCCTAAACTTGCTTATGGACAAATATAGTGTCAGACTATTTTATGTTAGTGTTGAGGGCAATGAAATTGCCGATAAGCTGGCAAGAATATGGTCGGCATTAGATGATTGGCGATAAGTCATTAGAGGGCACAGGGCAGTACCAACCGTTCATGGCGAATTAGGGAGGATTGTAGAGTCTTGAGGGATTTGTACCGAAAACTTGACTCAGAAGGATCCAAACTGCTACTGGATATGAATGGAAAGGCGATGCTAGTCGTGATAGGCTGGTCACTGCTCGGTCAGCATTTGTGTAGGATGTGCAAGGATGAAGGGGAACCAGAAAGAGAACATTAATGATATCGGCATGTATAAACTGGCGGAGATCAAAGGCTTCATCGTGGGAATTCAATGGCTTAATGACGGATAATAGGGACACTTTTGTGTACATATAGAAGCGTAAATATTACTTTTAATGGGCAATAGAAGGAAAACACAATGGACCCAACTGGGTATCCGAGTGGAGGTGTGTTATAACACTATTTTTCTTAACCTATTACTGTGTAAATAACTATTAGGTATTAAGCGATTTTATTTCAGATGTTAAAGATTTCGTGGAAACAGCTTTTATTTCTCACTGTTTGTTTTTGCCAATAGTATGTAAGACCAAATATTTAATTGCTCAGAAATGATGGGTAAAATGTTTCATGCAAAGTGGTTACACTGTGTTCACATTAGATGCATTTTTGTTTGATGGCAAATAATTTTGTTTTTCCAAAAACTTGCTGTTTTTCTTTAATGAAATTTAAACTATAAAAATAAGTCCAAACGGACAAAAATTCGAGGGATAAGTTTAATATTTGCTAAAGCAGTAATCCCAAATTATTATTTTACTTATTCAGTAAAATATTTTTTACTAAAAATACATTGAAATGGATTATTGAGGGGCTAGCTTCAATGAAACTAAGTGACGGCCCAGCGACCACTTAAGTAGTCTTTCGACATCGAGAGCGAGACTGTTCAATTCTTCTAAAAGTTAAATTACACACAAAAAAGTCATATATGAATAATTTTGTAATATCAATTATAAAATATTTATAATAGCAATTTAAAATGTAATTAAAATTTCACCTATAAACAATTTGATAATATCAATTAATGACCTAATTCTGTTCGATGATTGATTGTATCGTCTTGTCTATGGACGAAAAAAAGCCGCAGTTGTGATTCTGTAAGACAATTATTTATTAATGTCTGTGCTAGAAGGTTCGTGTATTGGCTTTATGATTTTGTTCTAAACATTATATCCAACACATATTTTTGCAAATATTTTTCAAATTTTTGGTATAATACTTTAATTTTATTTTTATGTTTTGAAAACATGGTAATAATATTTTTATTTTTTATTATCAAAGGCAACAACCATTTTTTAAGAAAATAATTTCGAGAATTCAAAAACAAGAACTCAAAAGTATTTTCAAACAAAAACGTTCTAAATCTTCTTACTGAATTAGGGCATAAGTTTTTCCACTCAAACTAATTGATACAATTAAAAATTTAATTCAATCAATTAAATTCTTAGTTGAAAACATTAATTAGTGAATACTGTTTTCTGTGTAGGAATTTTGCCAGGGATTTAATAGACATCAATCACATCCCCCAAATGTATCTTTATCCCAAAATTTTAAACTTCATTTGCCTTAAGAAATAAACTCAAAGCGGGCATTGCCATGGTTTTAATATTTATTTAAAGCTTTTATTAAGAATAAAGCCATTAATACATATTGCGCTATGAAATATATTTCAAGCGGGTTCAGCTGCGGTTTTTAATAAATTTTAAGCTTTTATTATGAATAAATCCATTAGATCTTTTTAAATCTATTATCCCTTTAATTGTTAACGGTGTTTGAATTTTATGGAAATATTTCTTTTTATTATTTTGATTTATTGTATTCATTAAAAACCTTTAAACACTTTACGCTTTTAAAGAGTTCAAAGCTTTAATTTAGCGTTTCAAATAAAAATAGCTTTAAAATTTCTTTTGTATTCAAACTTTCACAAACAACTATTAAACAATAAATCATTAAAGGCCTTTTTTATATTTTTTTAATAAGCTTTTAACACAATTCTATGCAACAACTAAATACATTTTTATATACAAAAGTACATGTATTTATGTGTGTCATATTTATCTGGTTATATGATGATATTTAACAGTATTTTTATTATAAGAAGACATTATCTATATTCAGCCGGTTTAGAATATATTTACCAAGCAAAATTATTCTCATCTGCATATAAATTTTGTTTGTATTAATATTTACTTAATTTAGAGAAATGAAGATGTCATGTAATTTTTAAATAGCGACACAAATCTGTCAATTTAAAACCGGTCTAATTATATAACAAACCATTAAAACACTTATAATAAACAATTTCAATAAAATGCTTCACACAAGTAAGTAATAGAGATAAAAGAGTTAAATGTAAATTTAAGATAATTCTTTATTCGAATAGACTTTTTAAATACGACATCTTGGCAAGCAAAAGCTTTTCTTAAAAAAAACGAGACTGTAACAGTAAATCTTATCAGCAAATAAAACTTTAAATAAGGTTACCTGCTTTTATTCGGAATTAAAGTGTTATCACCTTATTCGAATTTTTATTAAATAAATAAGAAAGATTGTTTTTTCTATAAGAACAGTTCTGGGATGAAAGAATCTGCTGTTTTTAATTAATTAATTTTATACATCTGGTATTTTTTTTTGGTTTTAGTAACCAGAAATATATATTTAAAATGTTTTAGGACCGATTCCCAAAAGTGCATTAAGTTTCTTTGAAGGAGATGCATGTACTACAAAATAGATGAGAATTTGTAGCTTCTAAATATTTATATAAAAAATAGCTCTAGGAATCAGAGCTTTCAACACTAAGTCCCAGTTTACACTATGCAAGTCTTATTGCTAAGCTGATTAGTTTGTTAGGAGAGAGAGAGAGAGAGACGAGGGGAAAGAAACGTTTCTGTTCCCCTCGTCTCTCTCTCTCCCTCAAACTAATCAGCTTAGAAATAAGACTTGCATAGTGTAAACTAGGACTAATTGTATCGGAATTAATCAACTTGCTTAAAAAAAATTAAAAACAAATATATGGTTAACTGAAATGCAAAATGACGTAACTACTTTTTTTTAATTTTGTGAGAGAGAGAAAAAACTAAACAAAATTATTCAAGTGAGTGAAGTAAGGTTTCCTTTTTTCCATTTTTAATTCCGTTGATTGCCATGTAGAATATGGAAAGGGAAAGATATGGTTCAAAGACCATTGCTGCGATACCTGATGGATCTTATGTGTCATAGATCTGTAAGTTAAATAAAGCTGTGTATAACTCTCCTTATGAAAGTCAGCGTCAGCACTGAGATTAGAGAAGCCCGTTTAATATCATCTGAACACAGCAACTCAGAATGAAAGAATGTTGATTGCCATGATAAAGGCTTGAAAATTTGTGGGGACTATTTGAAGCCATCAATCACACTGTTGTGTGCGTGCAGTCGTGTTTTTCCCGGCTACACGTACGGCGTTGTCGTCAGTGATTGATGAGAATCAAAAATTTTTGATATTTTTATTTGACGGTTGATTATTTGATCGTTTCCAATTCTGATTGACGAAAAATATCATTTGCTTTGCGTTATTTGTTGTGTGACAACATGGAGAAGTGCGCGGATGAAAAAAATTTATTTTGCATTTCATAAAAAATTACCGCTGTTCTTTCTAAAAAAAACCAAACGCTTAAATGTCTACAAGCAAAGTTATTATTATTTATTATCGATGTCGCACAAAAGAAGACAAATTATCATTTAATTAAATTAAATATTTGTTTAATGTAATTATTAAACATTTTCTTTTTTTATACTAAGATTTCGTAAAGATTTATTTATTAATTAATTAATTTTATTTGAACGTCTCAGAAAAAGCGTAAATGAAACGACACTAATATACATTCACTGATTGACGCTTTTATTTGATCGTATCCAGAGGCCAGTAAGCAATTTCAGTGGAAAATAAAAGCAACATTTTTAGACTTCAAAGTTAACTTAGAGGCACAAGAACATGTTCTTTGGCATTTTAAGCTCTTTTTAGCAAAGTAAAACTTTAAGCAGCATATATTTGTGGAAACTACGAGCTGTCGAAATACCAAAGTGGCATTTACGTCAACATTCCCTTTTAGAAAGTTATAGAGAAGCTAGTCAATTTGCTAAGCAAAATTACTAATGCAAAATTAAAGTTTTATGTACACTGGAATTCTTCAATCGCTTTGCTTAGATGCCATATCCTGACATAAAATAAAATCCCTATTTGTAACAATTTATGAGAAATTGTTGATCGAATAACTAAAATTTACTTATCAGTGCTTATTAAGCTTCCTCGCCACAAGTGGGCAGAGTATATAAAAGTTTCTCATTCCGTGTAGAATTTTCACAATAAGAATATCTAACAAGAGAAGCATTTTCCGCATTATTATTAAATAGCAGAAAATATGAAATAAGTTAGCAACTTAGTTTGTATGTAGATACAATACCAACATTATTTTGAGAGTATCATAAGTAACATAACATGTTATCAATATTACTACAATCGCATCAATTTTTCTACTAATTTATGGCAGGAACATCAGCTGATATTTTAATAACAAAATTACCATGCTATCGATTTTTCCATCCCTGCCACAGTTGGTGTTGCTTTTGGAAAAACTATAGTTGAATTAAGTCAGATTCCTCTAATTTTGATTTTGTAATGAAAAATATTAAGACTGGTAAGCAAAAGGTAAGGTATCACTTTAACTTTATCTCTCTCTCTCTCTCGCTCTCCCTTGATCTGTCTCTCTCACACAAAATGAAAATTTGAGCATCTAAAAGAGATGCAAGCAAACCGGCGCACTATTGTGCGTCCAAAACATAAAGAATGATCTTTAAATTATTTTCCGGTTGCTTGGCAAATGCTGTAAAACAGAAATTTATTTTAGTATCATTATGAATACTTATTTCATTTAGATATGTGAATCGCAAAAATGTCCCTTTGGAGGAAAGTTCAACTGATGAAGGCATAATCACTGGTCACTGAACCACACCGACTTCAGAAGATGTTAATCATAATTTACCATCAGAACGCCCTCCCTCGTAGATATTCTGCAGCAAAATTATCAGCGTAGTAAAATACTTAATAAATTGGCTACTAAACACAGCTTTTGAGCCGACTAATTAAATTTTTGCGGCTTCCAAGCTAAACAGCCGCTTTTTTATAAATAAAAAAATTCTGGAGAAAAACCCAGGACTCAATTAAATTGCAATAAATCTGTTTTGTTAACTCATCATACGTTTTGTTTATGTAATTTATTCTAACCTGCAAGCTAAGCCCGTCTCTAACAAATTAATAAGGCAAACAAAAACGAAAGACTTAAGAAGCAAACTTTTTATGCAAACACGTCTCATTTGACTGGAAAATCCCTTCAACGAAATTCTCAACATTACAAACGCACCTTCTTCAAAAGTGTGCTTGTATCCATACATAATGGTTTTGATTTTTGTTGAAATTTTTTTTCTATAATTTTAAATTTTTTGTGCTGTTGTTAATTCGGTTTTTGTCAAGCAGTTTATTTTGGTTATTTTTTATTTTATTTTTTTTTTTGTCAAGTATGTGCACTCAGTTAGAGAAACAAGCGCAATACAGAAACATGAGTACTTAGAAAACAATGGATTTCTTCCAGGCCCACATTCTTTTTTTTTTTTTTGTTTAGCTTTGCCAAGGTGAGTACGTTTGAAATAAAGAATATCAAGCGCTAAATAACAATATTACTTGCATTTTGATGCCTATCAAAATCGCATAAGCTAAGCCCACAGAATACCAAATTAAGGAATTGTTTGCTTTATGCTGTTTATGCTTTGCAAACGCACAACAGTACAACTGGGGACAACATAAAAACGTAGGTCTTTGTTTTTAGTTAAAGTGCTTATAAAATTGTGGTTTTATCGCTTCGTAGTATGTATTTCAATGTGATATTTATTTGGATTTTGGTTTTATTGTGTACGAGTACAAGCAAGCGTCTCATGGTGACAAGGTGACAAGAAATTGTTAAATAAAAATTGTATGTATGACTCTTTTGTTTTTTGGTTTGTTTATTGTTGGCATGAAGGCGGACAGACAGCAAGCAACGCACCTTTAAATGTTTGACTTCTGGTTGAATTTTTGATTTTCTACTCGTCTTTTATGTTGAGCAGGCAGGCAGGCAGGAAGATTTTACAATAATCCGATTTTATAATTTAAAAAAAAATATCTCCATGATGATGATGATCATGATCGAGATGGTTTATCCACTTATATTTGATTTATGCTGTATTTTTTTTAATTTTTTTTAAATTGTTTTCCTAAAATATTATAAATTCTTGCTTATTATGGTTGGCTGATAATTCTGGTTTTACTTTTTCTTTGCACTTGACAGAAAATAAACAGTTTGTTTTTTTTGGAATTCTGTAATTTATGATGTTGTTTGATATTACAAAGTGAAATTGGCAAAGATCATTTTTTCTTGGTCAACAAAGGGATTTTTTTTTCAGTTAAAAAAGAAACAAAAATTAATTTCATTCACTTCTTTTTTATCACTTCTTTTTTATCAGCCGTTTTCTTATTTCACTGAAATCAACGTGCGTTTGCTGGTTGTTCGATTCGTTTAATAAGCGCTCAACAGGTGCTACAACCGTTCGCGTATGCGTTTACTCTCAAACTGATCGTATCAATCTACAACTTATTCAAAAGTCCAAAATTAGCGCTCTTTTGTTGTTTTTTGGTTGGTCTCTTGTTTATATTTTAGCTTGATTTTTTCTTTTACTGTTTCCGTTTCAATTTCGTTCTTAACTTGGCTTCTTGTTTATGTTTACATATTTTATTTTTTTGTTTTGCTACACCATGTTGCCTTGCAACATGTTTGAGAGATCGATCACGTTTGTGAGAAATATTGTAAATAGTAAAAAGTTTTAGTTAAAACTTTTGTTTACATTCATTTGCGGTGTTTGTTTTTTTTTTTTTTTTTTGGTAATTAAGTTAAAGATCATTTGTGAATTATATCTTGCTTGTACTCCACTAATTGCGTTTTAATAATTGAGGTACTAAAAACTAAAATTGTAGTTCAACCAAAAAGTATTCAAAGTCAAAGTTAAAAGTACAAAATACAACAATTAAATAAGATAAATTAAAGAAATAGGTTTTGAGTACAAGCTTCATTTTATTCATTAATTTATTTTTAGGCATAAATTTTTTCCAAAAATTTTTTCTATACACTAAAAAAGACAAAACGTTTCAGGTCTTTGAACAACGTTTAGTACAATTTAATTGTGCATTTTATTTAAAACAGTTAAATGAGCTAACGTGTCTAATAATAGGGACTTGCAAACTTTAACAGTCGATAGCGCCCATTTAGTTGAAGCTAAATCTGTTCAATTGACTGCAGTTTGTATCGTTCGTTTTATCAAATTAGCACAGACGAACAAAGCATTCAGCAACACGTGCAAATAATAAAATTTTTTTATTAGATTGAGTTTTCCGTATGGGCAAGTGTTATGCGGGCTTCGCGCATTTTAAGATCACCATAATCGTCTTACCGAGAGGACTAAGCATGTAATGGATAAATTTGATTCCGCTAATTCAGTAAAAAATTCACCAACTGCCGTTCGGCGACAAAACGCCAGATCTGTCGAAAACACCGCCTCTCTTCGTGAGAGTGTGCAGATCTTAAGGTATGGTCACACTTGGGCAAACATTTGTCCAAAAAAAACGTAACCAATAAATATTAGTGAAAAAAATTTTAATTCAGACACGTGTTTCTTAAGATAAACAGTTTCATAAACAACTAATAGACAATGTCATAGAATCCAACATTATTGGAAACTATTTAACTGAAAAAACACGTCTCTGAATTGAAAGCTTCTTCATTAATATTTAGCGGTTACGTTTTTTGGGCAAATATTTGCCCAAGTGTGACCATACCTTTAATGAAAATTTGCTTCGTGGCTTGGAACTTCACCCGTAAATAATTCGAATGATACAAGAACTGCAAATAAACGACCATAAACTGTTGCTGCATGAGTTTTGCAGCAGTTTTAAACTCACCCTATTTTTCATCGAAAAATTATATTCAGCGATGAGAACTATTTCTCGTTGAGTGGGAGCATGAATAATCAAAACTTTGTAAAATTTGGGACAATATCAATTCACATGCGATGCAAAAGTGTCTAATGCATTCAGAAAAAGTACCTATTTAGTATTGAGTTGGAGCTGGCGACGCACAGTGGGGTTAAAAGCCCTCTTTGAGCGGCGGCTTAATTCATATCTCCAGAGCTATAATAGTGATAATCACTAAATTTTATATGAATACTCAGCAAAAAAATGATTTTGATATTTTAATACGAAAATTGTTGACTCAATAAAAAATCTTTTGAATTTTCTGTGATGACGATTTTTGCATTATTGATAAATAAAATTGTATGCACGTTTATTGAAAATATTTTTTTTAGTCAATAAAGAATAATCATAATAAATGAATCAAAGAAAAAAGTTGTTGGCTCAAATTTTATTTTCAGTGATAGTTGTTATTGTGTGTGTGTATGAATTTGAAATTTTTCAACCACTTTTTGTTTGTGTTTGCTTGGCTGCGATTAAAACTAAATGTGTTTGGTATGAGTCGAACCGGCAAGACCTCTTTACTAATAGACTAACGTACTTACCACTCAGCTAAAGAGCAAATCGTTATTGCATACCCAAATAACGAATACACGTAAAACATGATTTATATGTTTCTTCTACATGTGCGTTTTGCGTTATGATATAATTTAAAAATAACTTTGTTGAGTAAAAAAACAAGTCACGATGTTTTTCGGCTTCTTGTAGGCATTCACACGTATACAACACGAGCAATCAAAATAAACAACAACAAAAGCAGATCACCGCGTTGGGTCAATCAACAAGCAAGATAAACACCAATACAAACAAATTAAATTAAATGATATTTTAAAACGCGAGGTATTGGTAAATAAATATTGTATTGAGTTAATGACAAATGAAATTTATTTGCTGGTGGTTAAGCGATGTCTATATGCATTTCATTGTTAACCACCAGCAAATAAATTTCACTTATAATATAATTATGACAATATGTCGAATAATAAATCTGTTGAACGTTAATGACAAATATTATTGAAATTAAAATTTGTTTTCAATAACATGGTTTTGTTGAAAATAATTCTTGTCGATTTTATTCTGTGTAGCTTTTAGAACAATAAAATATTCGGAGTATAGGAGGCGGAGACGGGTACCCTCCATACAAAGTAATTATTATTTTTCCGACACAGAAAAAAGTATTCACCAATTAATGTTTTCAATTAATAATTTAATTGATTCAATTAAATTTTTAATTGTATTAATTAATTTGAGTGGAAAAACTTAATTGATATTATCAAATTGTTTATAGGTGAAAATTTAATTAATTTTTTAATTAATATTACAAATATTTTAATTAATATTACAAACTCAATCATATTACTTTTTTCTGTGTATATCTTCCAAAATAAAATAGTGAGGCACATTAAATTTCATGTGGAAAATTTTAAAACAAGCTGAATGTTCCAATAAAATCATTAATGAAGTAATAAATATGACCTTTTTATATAAGATCGGTATTTCGGGAACAAAATGCATACAAACGGTGCTTTACCAACAAAACAACGAACAATTCATGATTTTTCTATTCACGCACGCTCCTGACGACTTCGGATGCGAATTATCTAAAAATTTATTTTTTTTTAACAAGCTGAACATGACAAATAAATTTCTAAAAACACACACGTTATTTTTTTATTAGTATACATAAATTCAACCACGAAAACGCGTGACTCATGCGTGACTAATGAGTAACAAATTATGGCATTTGAACACCTCTAACACTGCACAACAAAATAGAGATTTTTTTTATGATGTCTAAATAAAAATGGCTGATTCTTATGTATTTTTCTGTACTGATTGCGATGGCATCATTAGTTTTTCCCTGTCAGGTCTAGTTCTTCATGAAAGAATTTTTTTTGTAGATTAATAATCCAGAGGAGGACCATTCGTAAAATATTAACGGAATGATACAAAAAAAGGTTTAAATTATGCAAAGGCCAAATGTCACTAAAACTAGAGCTGAAAGGGAAAAACTAATGACGCCATCGTAGTCAGGAGATAAAAATACATAAGGATCGGCCATTTTTATTTAAACAACAAAACCACTGTTGTGCAGTGTAATTAAAGCACATAAATCAATGAAAAAAACAACAGCAATAAAAGTGTGAGCGGAGGTCGCTAAGCGCTTATTATTGACAACGATGTGCAGCATTAATTTTTTTATATAATGCTAATTTATTCAAACTTTACAAGAAAAATAAAATCTTTGCTTAATTGAATTCAAATAATAACTCCATGTCTGCCTAAACTGAGAAAATCGATTATTTTGCATTTCCAATACAAACATTAAAAAGTAAAAGCACTTACGCAAATAATTTTTATAATAAATTTAAGCAAAATATTTGTATGAATACCTGAACTTGATGGTTGAAAGGATAGATTTATTACTTTTTAAAAATTACTTGAGTTAAACAGGATTTAATTACTCAAAGTTTTAACCTCTCACACACATTTTTTTATATTCAAATTTAAAGACAGGAAACGCTTAGTGAAAAACCCTTTATTAACACAGCCAGCCACAGGGCTAATATTGTTTACCAGGTCTTTGGAACACTTATTGCAATGCATGCAGCTGCATAAATGTATAAAAAAATGGAAGAAACTTTCGCTAAATAATTACAATACGTACATACACACATATAGACATACATACATACATACATAAGGTTGGGTTAAAAAGAGGAGCCATTACGCTCATGTTCGGTGACATACACATAAGCCAATATAGGTCTATTGTGCGATCTCATGTAAATTAATAATTAATTCATTTACATATGAATTTAAATAGTACATACAAATATACATATAAATATTCCCAGCGGGAAAAAGAAGGAGTAACGATACCTTATAGAAGGCCTCTATACTCCTTCTTTTGGATGTACAAGGCCTGCTCGCGCAATTCCATACTCATATATTTTTTACTCGCTTCTTTCGCCAGAAATTTTGAAAGGCCTTCAAATTAATGTATTTTGCTTTGCTAAAAAACAAACAAAAAAATGTCTCCCTTCACATAAAAGGGAGTGTAGGATTTGTATCGGAGAAAGAGCAGAGGTCTTTTACATTTCATAATTCCTTAAACCAGAGATTCCCATCCAATTTTGGTTCAAGAAACCCTCTGGAATTAATACCAACGCTTTCTGGTTCAAACAGCCAAACCTAATTTTGGCCAAAACTCACTGTCGATTCTTAGAGATATTCGCTACTTGTGACAGCCCAAGGTAATGACAAAAAAATTTGGCAGTGCCATGCTCACTTAAAATACATTTAAGAAATTAATTTGTTGTTGGTTTAACATTTCTATATGAATTTCATTACCGCTGAGCAGCACTTCAGTAGACTTCAAAAAAAGCTTACAAAACCCCAATGTGTATAGGCAGCACATGCTGAATAATATTTTTCTTTGGTTTTGAATAAGTTTCTCAACCTTTTGTGTTTGTACTACAGCATTTTGCTGAACATGCCATCACAGGCGAGAGAGCGTTTCAAATAATGAATTTACTAAATAAAGAAGCATACTGCAAATAATCTATTTGGACTTCTTTATATTTTAAGCACGGAGTCATATTTAAATATTCATGGTAGAATTTGAATTTTCAAATAAGTTTCTTTGGAATAGCTATTTTTTTACAAAGCTTAATTGCGTTTGAGATTTCGATTAATTTCGTAAGAGGAACTTGTAATTATTCTATAAAGATGTAAATGGGCTTGAGTACTTCTGATATTCTAGAATAGAATATGGGAAGATCTGGTTCAAAGACCGGCACTGCGATACCTGATGGATCTTTTGAGCCCTCTCTGATGGCTCTGATATTCTAAAGCAACAAGCTACAAAAATGCTTTTTAATTGTTCTTGGTCATATTATGGTAAAAATATAATTAAGCTGTTCAAAGAAGCTCAACTTTTCGGTTAATTAAGTGTTCATTTCCGACAAAAAGAAGCCCCCCACTGAAATAATTTTATTTTTATTTTTGTTTCTATGAGAACAACTCGAATAATTATTTTTATCAGCAAAGAGAAGTTTTTAAATGAATCTAAATGAGGTATAATTCTACGTTTTTATATTCGCATTAAGCTTTTAAAATCTCTTGAAACTCTACAACACTTTTTGTGTAATTTTAAATGTTCTTTCTGTTCGAGCCACACACTATAAAAATGTGTCATTAATCATTTTTATATCTATGGAAATTGTCTTTTGTCTATCTCATTGCATTTTGCTACTTACAAATTTATGTTCACAAATACATTGAAAACAAACAAAAAAAAACAATACAACTTCAATATTAAATATGTAGTAGAGATGTTAAGTGAAGATTTTAGCAGCGTGCATCAGGCGTGACTACTCTTGGTCTTGCATGGTGTGTGTGCAAATAAGTATTTCCTGCAGTTAGAGCGGCTTCACATGCAGTAATTTTAGTAGAGCAACTTTTGAGTTTATTGGGAAGAGGGAGGAGAGGATAATAAAAAGAGAAGTCATAACACTTTGGCATTCCAACGAAAATTTACTGTCTGTGAATCCAAAATCAATATGTATTGTTACGGTTTTACCCTTTAAAAACGCTTTTTTGTAGACTATAAGATTTGCAAATGAATGAAAGGCCGTAGTGTACTAATTAGGGTTAAGAATAACACTTTATTTACTAAATAAATACATTTATACTAATCAAGAGCTTAAATACACATACAACTCTAATTACTTAAATTATTCACTACTGGTTACCACTACGTGCAGCCCGCTGTTGAGTATACACATTTCTCAAAACTAGCTGCGCTGGTATTGAAACAATACACCCTCTCTGCTGTTTTTAACACACTACTCACTCTGCCGACGCTCGCTGGTAATACAACTTAAATGACTCACAGCTTTTACTTTAACACACTTATGCACGATTATCAGCTGCGTTTTTTACTTAAGATTCCAACCAAATTAGAGCGTCAAGCGTTGCGTTAGCAGCATCGTACGTATTTTCACTACATTTAAAAATATAAAATATTACTTGAATGTACTGAAAATACGTGCCCTGCTGCTAACGCAACACTTGACGCTCTAATTTAGGTTGGACTCTTACTCTATACTCAAAACAACAAGACTTCACGATAGACTCACTCAATTATCTGCACAAAAAAAACAACTATTTTGGTCGACTATTAGACAATTCAACTTCAGACTGACTTTTTCATAGACTGACTGCGTCGTTCTTTTTATTCTTCACACAAGGCTTCCAGAATGTGACAGCAACATTTAGACAATCTTTTGTCTGCACTACCACGCATGTATGTATGTATGACTGCTTAACAAGCAGAGACAATTGCGTTATTATTATTGCTACAGTTTGTTTATGTTTATTTAATATTTAGCTAAACGATTCTGGATAATTATTTTCATTTACCAAATATTTTCTTTATAAAACCATTTACGTTAACTGTGTTCGAATACTTTTTCATAACATTATTGAAAAACACCAATTTAAAATCAACATGCAAAAATTTTGATTGGCAATCATATTGAACTCTAAGTCGGTAGTTCCTATGTCACTACATTGTCTACATTTTTCCTTAAAAAAAAGTACGAAGTCAGTGGTACCAGTTTCTATAGTAAATATCTGGTTCCCATGTCTACACACGTCCCTAAGGGGAGTGCCTAGTGGCTGAAGTAGTAAAGGTACTGCCTTTCTAGTAAAATTTGAACTCAAATGCTAAAGTTTAAGCCCCAGGCATTAAAAAAATTTAATTTTCTGTAAATAAAATTAGTTTGAACTCGGGGGTCAATATTACAGAAAGTTACAGAATATATGTTTTTTTTAATTTGTTCGGTAACATATAGCCAGGTGCTAATTGGCCCCCTGCTAGGCCCTCGCACAAAAAAGTGACTGGTAGACTGCCTTAAAGGAATCATTAGTACTCAGACTACTGCCCTACTTTCTAGTTTTAAAAATAATTTATTTCCCACCAGGAATAGTATAAAAAGATAATTATGTATTCCACACTGAGATTTATCCGTAGCTGTGCCACAACATTGTTTTATGACCCCATATCATACATTTCCACATGGGAATTTCATTGTAATTATTTCTAAATTCCCATAGCATGTTGAATCAAGTCTGCTTTGCGATAAAAAAGTATTTTATGTCCCCATCTATATCTATCCAGGCTATAAACTGTCTGTTTCATAAGTTATTTTTTCACACAAGCTACATACCATCTGCATTGCTTTACAGCAGTTATGTAATGACTGCAAAGCAAAAAAAATCATTAGTAGAGCGTGTGCTTTTCATGCAGAGTGTTCAGTGTTCAAATCCTGTCGAAGGCATGATTTTTTTTTTATTATTTGTAATTTTAATTCATATGTAAACTTGCATGAAATTGCATTGAAATTTACTCACTATGACATCTCTAATCGTACGTACTTGTATTAAAAAAAAAAACACTATTACATAGAAATAACTACAATTCCTTCTTTGCAGCTGTGAAATGGTAAAAAGATCATTTTCTATACGTCTACTGTTCAGACATAAAACGCATACAAACACAGAATTTTATGCATCATTAAATTTTGCTTTTTTAGCAACAAAATAAAACAGAGAAAAAACAAATCGCTTTTAATTCATTTTTATGTGTTTTGTCTTCTTTTGGCCTCCATCTATCTCTTCTGCTACTTCGGGTCTATGATTCTCTGCAGGCTTGGAGTTTAGTTAGAGGCAACCGACAATCAAGTTCAAGGTCAATATTACAAATATCTTTTTACTTTTGCATGCATTTCTGCACATGTGAATTATTTAATGATTCTTATTTTACCTGCTACAAGAAATTTTGAGGTTAATTAATGACTTTTTTTTTTGCTTTAGCAATAAACACTTTCCCATGGTGCAAGTTTGTATGTATTTTAAAAGTGATCAAGTGAATTTATAATCTCATTAACAACTTTAGGCTCAATTAAATGTATGCTTATGTACAGTGTCTTACACAAGTTAAGCATCAGCGTAAAGGTGCTGGAAATATAGAGTGACCAATATTTAATTTAGATAGAAAAGATGCCAATATAGAATTAAGATTAAAGTGTAATAGACGAATCGACCAGCGAAAAAATTAACATGAATATATGGAATAGTGGGCGGTATCATGGTTGGCGTATTTCGACTTGGAATACGATATTTTGGCCCTAGATTAAAGAAATAATAAAGCGTAATTCCTTAATCTATTACAAAAATGTTGTACTCCTAGTCGAAATACGCCAACAGTTTTATTTCCAAAAAATACATTCTCACATTTCACATACATATCGTGCCATAACCGCCCGAAAAGCTTAAACGCCATAACTTTCGAACTTAATTTTTTGAATCAAATCTATCATTTGCGATCGTAAATAATCGATTTCCGTAAAAAAAAACCGTGGTCCAAAAAATTTGTCAGTTAAGCTTTTTTGGCGGTTATGGCTTGATAAATTAAAGCGTGTTCTAAAGCGTTTCTAAAAAAAATATATAGACACTTGAAATTTGCAAACTTAGTGTATTTTTATGCAGACTACACCAATTAAAGGGTAAAGGGTTGTCTATCATTTAATGTAATTTTGACAGCTGGCTGTGTGTTGGAAACCGTAAGAGCCAAACTCTTGAAATTTTAAAAGTCGCTAAAACTAAAAAATTCCAAAATTAAAAAATTGCAAACGAAAATCGCCAAAATAAAAAAAGTCTTTAATGAAATATATCACCATAAACAAAATAAACCGCTAAAGGGCAAACAAATCACGAAAAGTAAAAAGGTCGCTAAAAACTATAAAAGTCGCCAAAAACCAAAAACAATCGAAAAACAAAACAAACGCCCTAACTAAAAAAAATCGTTAAAAAAATTGTAAAAAAAACAAAAAAAAAGTCAAAACGAAAAAAAGCGTCAATACTAAAAAATCGCCAAAACCGAAAAAATCGCCAAAACAAAAGAAATCGTCTTAAATGCAAAAAATCTTAAAATATGTATTATAAGGAAATAAAAAGAAATCACCAAAAACTGAAAAAATCGCCAAAACGATAAAAGTCCTCAATTCTAAAAAATCGTCTAAAATGCAAAAAATCGCTAAAACTTAAAATATGTATTATAAGGAAACAAAAAGAAATCACCAAAACCCAAAAAAATCGCAAAAACAAAAAAAAATCGTCTTAAATGCAAAAAATCGCTAAAACTTAAAATATGTATTGTAAGGAAACAAAAAAAATCACCAAAAAGCGAAAAAATCGCCAAAACGAAAAAAGCCTCAATACTAAAAAATCGCCAACAATCGAAAAAATTTTTAAAACAAAAAAAAATCGTCTAAAATGAAAAAATCTCTAAAACTTAAAATACGTATTGTAAGGAAACAAAAAAAATCACCAAAAACCGAAAAAATCGCCAAAACGAAAAAAGCCTCAATACTAAAAATTCGCCAAAAGATTTTTGCCAAAACGAAAACGCCATAAGTTAAAAAAACGAAAATCGTCAAAACGAAAAAAAAGTGTCAATACTAAGAAATCTTTTAATAATTTTTCAAATCATTATGAAAAACAAAAACAAAATGTTTTCCTGTAGAAGCCAAATTAAGGAGTGGCGAAATATCCAAATATGATGAGAACTTTTATATAAAAAAAGAGACCTTAAGCTTAACAAATTTAGAGATTATTATAATTTAAAATATTAATTAACTGCTGGCAAAAACCAGAATGTAAAACAAATTATGTTTGCTCATAAATAAAACTTTTAATTAAATAATATATATAATAATACCGGGTTATTAAAAATATAATAAATTCATGTTAAAAAGAAATTTATGTGAGTATGTGCATGCTTATAATGTTATTTTAAATATATCTATACATACATACCAAATACATTTGTGCACAAACCAACATAAGTGTGCAGGGAATTTTTAATTAAACTGTAATTACCTAAAACGAAAAAAAAATTAAATAAATTCAATTATTATATGATTTTACAAAACTGGAAAAAAAGAAAATAATTTTCTAAAAGTTAATTTAAATTATGGAAAATGTAAAGGGTCTTCCCATAAGTGTTTTAATTTTGATATTTTAAAGGAAGTAGTAATAAAAAATAAATAAAAAAACCCGACTGCGACCAACTTTCAACAGTTCAATATCCTAAACGGTCATTCGAAATGAAAAATCATAAGAGAACTCTTAAGATGATTTTAAAATACCTGTCGAGTGATACCCATCTTGATATAACTCGCCGACTTTTTTTTCGTATTTACAAAATGGCGTCTGTTGGCCGCCATATTGAGTGTTTACTACTGTGACACTCCCGGAATGAAGACAAATCGATTGACGTAAGAATCATTAAAATCGGTCCACATGTGCGCTTTATATAAGGCTGCAAAGGAACACACATACATACATACATATATACATACATATACATATATGTACATACATACATAGGCTGGTAAACACAATTCCCTCGTTGCGTCGCGCAGTCGAGTAAAAATGAATATTTGTAAAAGAAATTATCGTATCGCTCTTTTAATCAAAGAACGTCATAACTCACAAAATGGAATTTTTGAGTCAATGATGCAGAATTAATCCTCATGTCGTGCTTCATGTTGCGTAAAAATTTCATACAAATATCTTGTTTGCTCAACTCTTGAAAGGAAAATAAAATTTTCTATTTCCATTAAGTTGTGCGTAAATTGAAAACTTTAAACTCGTTTTCTGGCGAACTAGTTTTTTTTTAGTTACGACGTTGTCTGACTAAATGAGCGCATGGTTTGCTAGCGTTTCGCTATTTTTCCAAGTTGCATTCGCGCAATGAAAACATACATTAAGCACTTGATCAACAAGAGGGTATTAAAATTTTCACTAGAGGCCAAAAACCGTTTGTTGTTGTATCTCGAGCGAGTTTGAAAATCCAAATATATAATGGGAAAGAAATTCCATTAGAAATTATATTTATTTATTATTTATATTTTCCAATTTGTTAAGTTATATATATATATATGTATTTAATTTCAATTGTACTACAGTGAACTCGCGATAATACGAACTAATTAAAATCAAGCCAGTTCGTTTTTGCAAGATTGTTCATATTTGCAAATAGCATCTAATTTCCCTTTAAAATTATTTTTCCCATAGAAATAAATAAAGGTTTCTTATGTTAAATTTCTTATTTATTGTTTAATGAACTTTTTGGAACGTAAGTTCCTATTTGAGCGCCAGGCATGTAAAACAAAATTTTTGGAAAAATAAAAACAACTGGCGAATACTGTTTACAAATGCTGGCAGCAACTGTATAGCATAATGGTAATGCCACTACGACTGTTTTAGGTGCCGGGGAAGTGCCGGGCAACTACTGGGATTTTGGGGATTTTGGCCCAGTTTTTGGGAATCCGCAAAATGATTTGTATACATTTATACGACACAAATTTTGTACAAATTTTGTTAATATACAAAATCATTCAAAATTCTCATAGAAATTAACTAATTTCGCAACAAATCACTTGGAATATTAATTTTATTCTTAAAATTCCCTCTCGCAAAAAAACTGCAAAAAATAGTTGAAATTAAAAAAAAATAAAATTAAACAATGTACATGTAAAACCAAACATACTTAAAAAGTTTGCGCTACAGCCAAAATCAGGCGATATATGAGAAGTTATTTCTGTAAATCATTTTTTATTTCTTATTTTGTTAAAACTTTTAAACTTTTCATTTATTGCAATGTAAATTCATTCTTATCAGTTAAGAGAAGTTGTGCTTTCAAAAATTCTAGAATTTCACACTAAAATCGTGCTCTAAGAAACGTTTTAGTTTTCCATTCAAAAATAATTTATTTTACAGAGTTTTACAAAGTTGCAAATAATTTACATAAATTTGTCATTTTTGCCAACAATAATAACTCCATTTTAAACCCTTTCTTACGCAACCCTTTTATTTATTTTTTTTTTTTTTTTTTGGACAAAACAAAAAAATCACTGCCAAACTATATTGAAAGAAGTTTTATTAAAGCAAAGTTTATGGGTAATTCATGATAAATAGACCATTACAAAAGCCATTAGGAAAATAAATTTTTTTCTATTTCCACTAGATTCCTTTTATTTCCAAGCGAATGGCCGATTTAATTTCTTTAACTGTGCCAAAACTAATAAAAATAAAGTTTAGGGTTGTTTTAATTTTTGCATGTTAAAAGTCTCTAACTATTATTTCGAACCAAAGGCAAGTCACAGGTGTGTCAGTTTACGTAAAGTCGTTGGCAATGTAGTAAAAATAGACAGATATTTTTTTTTTTGTATTTAACATTAAATAAGAAAAAATTAAGAAGTTTTTAATTTTTAATTCATATATATCTGCATATGTTTTTTTTTTGTTAATGTTGAATCCAATATTTATGCCAGTTTATGCAAAACAATTAAAAGTTCGAGTCTTGGATAAATGAAATTAAATTTTTTCGTGTTTCTCATTTAAATGTTTTAGCCGTTTGCTTTATGTGTCTTCTTGTGGCCCATCACATTTAAACTGTTTGCCTTAAGATATGCTTTGGTTTGCGAACCAGTGTTCGAACATGTTAACAGTTTGAAGTTGTGTTGCATAGGCGCATGTCTGATTTCTTTCAACATACTTAAGAGTTTGTATTTGTAATAGATTGTGGAACTTGTTTTTATGGTTTATGAATTTGTTAAATAATAATATGTAATTTGAGAATGCAGGAAAGTGCGCCGCAGTTTTTTTTGTTCTTATATTGTGAGCGATTTGATAGCAAACAAAATCAAACATTTCCCAAAATTTAAAATTTCTAACTACAGATTCTGGCAGAGGAGAACGCAAAGAATAAACAAGTGCTTTGGAGTCAGAGCCTTATATTTAGAAGAGGCTTCAAGTTTGTTGAATATTCGTCATAAAACATCATTTAACTTGTTTACATTGGATACACATTCAATGATTTGATTTTAAATACAATGCAGATTAATTTTGTGGATCATATTAACTCTTCTCTGTATGGTGTATTTTTTTGAGTTGGATCCAACTCATTCAGTCGTTTATTTTTGCCACAAACCTATGCTCAATCAAACCCATGTAAGTTAAATGGGTTTGATCATAGTTTTGTGGCAAAAATTAACTAGTGACCGAGTTCGACCCAAGTGATCAAACCCATTTGTTTTAGACACTAACGATGTCTGAAACGAGTTCTGAAAGATTTCGTTTTCGACATAAACCTACTATCAAACCCGTGTTATTTAAATGGGTTGAGTTTGACCCCAAATCTACATTTATCATCAAAAGAGTTCGATAAAAGTCTGTTCGATACAAGTCATAGGTTTGTGTTAGACTTGGGTCGAACTCCACTTGTATCGAACTCTTTCAGTAGTTTTTGGCACAAACCTATGATCAAACCCATTTAAATTACATGGGTTTGATCATTGGTTTATGTTAGAGTTGTGTCCAACAGCTCTCTTGAACTAAAATGAGCTGTTGGACACAAGTCCGATCAAAAACAATGGGCTTGAAACAACTTTTGATTCGAACGCTCTCAAACTAGTTCAAAAAGAGCTGTTGGACACAACTCTAGTTTATGTCAAAAGCGAGCTACTGAATGAGTTCGATACAAGTTTTTTCACTAGTTAATTTTTGCCACAAACCGTTAATCAAACCCACTTAAATTACATATGTTTGGTCATAGGTTTGTGTCAAAAATGAACAAGTGAACGAGTTCGAGCCAAGCCTAGTTTGTGTCTACAACTAGAGCTGGGTCCAACTCATTCATTCGTTAATTTTTGCCACAAACCTATGATCAAACCCATTTAAATTACAACGAACGACTGAACGAGTTGGGCCCACCAGCTCTAGTGTAAAACGAACTACTTAAAGAGTTCGATGCAAGACTGAAACCCATAGACTTGGGTCGAATTTGTTCACTTATTAATTTTACATGGGTTTGATCATAGGTTTGTGTCAAAAACAACCGACTAAGTGCGTTCGACTTAAGTCTACTGCAAACACTTATTTGTAGAATTGTATCGAACTCTTTCAGTAGCTCGTTTTAGACACAAATCTTTTATCAAAACCATGTCATTTAAATGAGTTTGATTGAGGGTTTGGGTTTAAAACGAGCTACTTATTTGTGTCTAGAGTTGTGCTCTACAACTCTTTTGGAACTATTTCGTTCGCGTTCGATTCAAGAGTTGTTTCAAACCCATTTAATTTACATTGACGTTTTTGATCGGACTTGTGTCCTACAGATTATTTTGTTTCAAAAGAGCTGTTGGACACAACTCTATTTGTGTCTAAAATGAGAAACTGAACGAGTTCAACTCAAGTCTAATAATAATACATAACCTCACAATTTGAATAATTTTCTTTACGAATCGAATTAGTATAATTTTACGCCCTGTGAATGAATATCTATGCCACAATCCAGAAATTTGTGTTGATTGCAATCTGAAGCACCCACTAAAATTTCTATAAATTTTTCAAATTCTACAACATGGAACGATAATTATCAAATGACTTAAGAGCACAAAGAAGACTTTTTCATTCTCAACAATGTCCAGTTATTTGTCCCAATTTTACCTAAAATTTTCATATGGCTGATGATTTTAAATGCAAAGTTTAATTGATTTTGGTCTTGTTAATTATTTTTAAAGTTGTTTAAAATATATTTTTAAGAAACTCATATTAAAAACTGTACACATATTTCTAAATCTTTAATAATAATTGCAGAACAGAAAAAAAATTTAAATTACTACAAAATCATAAAACTTAGCACCTGTCAAACTGGCACTCTAGAGTGCTTAAAATCCGTCCAACGTCCGTCCATCCGGCCGTTATAAACTTGCAGTCGCAATTTAAAACTAAAACTGAACTGTTCTTTTTTCTCATTAAACTTGAAACTGGTATAGAATATCACAAAAAGTTAAATGTGAACAAATTAAACATAAACACATTGGTTCCTCACACACATTTCTTATTTTTTCGACATCTCAAAATACCGCAATAGGATGGATTTTATGACGAAAACCTGCTACCGCCATCGCCTCTTGGCCAGTGAGTGAGTGAGTGACCGGTGTGGTGATTGTAATGGCCATTAAACAAAATTAGTTTCTTTTTTTTTTTCTTTTTTGAATGGAGACACACACAAACATTTTGTACAGAAAATATCAGTTTACAAGGTGAATAGAAAAGCGGCTAACAAAATTTATTCAAATTCAACTTACGAAATGTGTGAGCATGCAACTCCGAAAGGATAAGATTGTGTCAGCAAATGGTTTTAAGTTGCAAAATTCGTGTGTGCGAGTTCTTTTAAGAGTGCTTTTTTGTAATTCAAATTGATTTATAGAAATTATTTAATTAAATTTCTATTTCTCATGCGAATATTTTGTGTGTGTGTGTGTGTGTGTGCTTTGTTGCTTTGACTCGTTGTGTCACAAAGCCCAACCCAAGATGACATATTTTCTTGGCTTTTGGGTTTTAGTTTTCAACTACACATTTATTTATTTTTTTATACAAATGTATATATTCTTTTTCTTTTACTTTTTATTCGTTGGTTATATGGAAAAGAAAAATCCAGATGAATTGTGTGGTTGTGGCACGTCAGAAACATTTCGCAGACACACATCAAACAAACATTCTCAAATATTTCGAAACATTAAATTTAAGTCTAAAAGTATTTTGTTTGCTCTGAAATAAAAAAAATATTTGTTTGTTTAAACAAAATATTTTCAAAAATTATGGAGACTTGTCACACACACGCACATACATCCATATTGGTGTGCATGAAAATTTGTTTCAATGACGACGTCGAACCACAAATCGTGCAGATAATTCATTAAAAAATCCAAGTTTGAGGTATTTTAATTACAAATATTATCAATTTCCAAAATGCGTATCCGGTTGCCATAGAGTTATGCTTACACCAGAAATCGAAGTAATATAGTAGAAGTTTGAGTTTCGAAGAGCAATTTTGCCTTTCCAATGAGTTCAATTTGGGCCTGTTGTTGCCAGATGAATTACAACTTTTAGGATTATGTCCCTTCCTAAAGCAAGAAAGCGTTGATTTTCAAGTTCAAGTTGATTTTCGAGTACATGGGAGATGAGTTATTGTCTCCTCCTTCTATAGACTTGTATTGAACTCAGTCAGTAGCTTGTTTAAATTAAATGGGTTTGATCATTGGTTTGTGTCAAAAACGAGTTTCTGAAAGAGTTCGATACAAGTCTAAACTACTCGTCTTTATGTAGACATTTTAAGCAATAGTCGTTAAAGGGAAGTGCCATCCTTTTTTTAATAGGGGCCAAAAGGGCATTGTCCCGTGATAACTGATAATTTCCAAGGGAAATTAAGTAAGAGTGAAGTTCATTTGTTCTTGATACATGGCCACACTATTCTTGCTGTGGAATATTGCAAAGTCCAACGCGTTTAGTCGATTATTTCAGACACAAACCCTTAATCAAACCCATTTAATTTAATTGAGTGACTGAACGAGTTCGAACGAGTTGGATTCAGCTCTACTATGGAACACGTTGTCTCATTATCCTAGACTTGTGTGGAACTCTTTCAGTAGAGCTGGCTCCAACTCGTTCATTCGTTGATTTTTGCCACAAACCATATCAATTTCATGTATTTTGAGCATTGGTTTGTGTCAAAAATTAAAAAAATTATTGAGTTAGACCAACTTGTATCAGTAGCTCGTGTTTGACACAAACCTTTGATCAGACTCATTTAAATTACATGGGTTTTGAGCATTGGTTTGTGTCAAAAATGAGTTCGATAAAAGTCTTAAAGAGTCCGATACAAGTCTACATTATGCCACCGATGTTATAGAGCGACGATAGTTTTAGACACAAACCCACGCTCAAACTCATGTAATTTAAATGAGTCTGATCAAAGGTTTGTGTATAAAAAAAAAGACCGACTGAGCGAGTTCGAATGAGTTGAACCCAGCTCTACTACTTCGGACAGTTGCCAAATTGCATTATTTAGACGCTTGCGGCAGGAATTTATAAGGATGCCGCAGAAGTTATCAATATCTTCGTCCTACAAATTGTCTGCTGTTAAATTTTCCATAATTGATTCCATGTCCTCACACAGCATGTATGGAGATGTTGGAATAATTCGTCAGCCTTTCAAGGGATTTGCGGCATTCGTTTGTGTGGGACGAGGTGTTATATACTCTTGATGAATCTAATGGCACCTGAGGTATCACTCATAAATCGAATATCTACAACAGATACCCGATGCGATCATAACCAATTTGCTTGTTTTTTATTGCAGTTATTTCTGCTTGAAGTAGAGTTGTGTCCAACGGCTATTTTTGAACTAGTTCGTTCGTGTTCGAATCAAACGTTGTTTCAAACCCATTTAATTTACATTGACGTTTTTGACCGCACTTGTGTCCAACAGCTTATTTTAGTTCAAAAATGCTGTTGGACACAACTCTAGCTTGAAGTATGCAACAATCATTCGGCAGACGAAGAGGTATTTTTAAACCGAATGCAATGCTTATGGCAGAATTATTCAAAAATAATTTTGCCAAAAAAATCTGGAGGCAAATTACGGCATTCGATACGACTCGTAATTTAAAAATATTTCAATAGAGTTTATGCGTAAATATTTTTAAATTACGAGTCGTATCGAATGCCGTAATTTGCCCCCTGATAGAATATTTTCGGAAAAATTTAGGGACCAAACTGGAAGTAAAATATTTCAAACAAAAAAAAACAATTTTAAATCTATTGGTTAAGAAGTACATGAAATAAATATTAATTTAATAAAATTAAATTTTAATGGGCGTGCCTGCGCCTATTTTTTTAAATGCAAAACTGTGTGTGTTTTTAGAGTGCAAGTTTTGTTAAAATCGGTTAAGTAGAGCTACGTAAAATAAAATATTAAATTTTAATGGGCGTGCCTCTGCCCATTTTTTTTAATGAAAGATTGTGTCTATTTTAGAATTCAAGGTATGTGTTAATTTTAGTAAAAATCGCTTAAATAAGACCGCTTGGAATATAATAATAAATATTAGAGGGCATTTCCCTGCCCATTTTTTCAACTTTAAAATTGTGTAATAACAAGAACCAAAGGCGTTTGCTAGGTTTCCCAGCAATGAAATAAGTAGAATATCATAAAATCAAATTAAAAAAATTTGTGGTCCCCGCCCACTTGTTTACAATGAAACCAAATTAAGGCAAAAAAAAAAAGAATTTTTATAATTGATCTTAAATGTAGTTATGAAGTAAGAAGTAAGTAAGTAGTAAGTTATGAAGCAAGAATTAAAATTGGCAGACGAATTAATAACACTGTGGAACATTTTTGGGATTATTGTCTGGGGGGTGAGAAATTCCAAGTCAGGGTGATCTTACTAGGTCAGTATAGTGTGTCAGATTTTTTTATGGCCTTTTAAATTTTTTCTTTTTCACTTGTCCGACTTTGATGAAACAAATTTAGAAAAATTAAGAATTACAATTTCTCGAATCTGTTTCTATACCGTTTTCCTATATGTGCAACACTTTCGAAGTTAAAAATAAATTTGTGGAGGCAAAAAAATATTTTTTTGCTTAAAAATTTAATTTTTTTTTAATAAATTCATAAAAAATCCAAAACGGAAAAAAGGATCAAGTGTTATTAATTTCGTGTTTTTTGCTCATAAGTTATGTGACTTTACGCGAAAGTAATTAGTTTTGGCACTTTTTTCCATTTTGGATTTCTTATGAATTTTAAAAAAAAAAATATTTAAATTTTTAGGCAAAAAAATATTTTTTTGCCTTCACAAATTTATTTTTAACTTCGAAAGTGTTGCACATATAGGAAAACGGTATAGAAACAGATTAGAGAAATTGTAATTCTTAATTTTTCTAAATTTGTTTCATCAAAATCGGACAAGTGAAAAAGAAAAAATTTAAAAGGTCATAAAAAAAACTGACACATACGAACGCCAAACCCTTTGAGGGTTTTACTATACTGACCTAGTACCATCACCCTGACTTGGAATTTCTCACCCCCCAGATTGGCTGTTGTACTGTGTAATTGATTGATTGATTTTTTTTTTTTTGAAGTCGGTTAGAAATAGTTTTCTTTGGAAAAATTACTTGTCTAGCATAGTAATTTTTCTTATTTAAGTTTGTATGCAAAGAATTTATATTTTGATGTAAATATGTTCACATCGTTACCTTAATATAGAAAGACCCTAACTCATAATTTTTTGCAATCGAGATTTTTGCATTTTGCGGTACATTAGGATGGTCTTCTATCGAAATATACCAAAAATTCGATTTCAAAACAATAACGAGTTAGGGACTTTCTATGTTAAGGTAACGATATGTATGTATGTATGTATCTAAAGATGATCTTGTTTACTAAACTGTCTTTGAAATAACTTTTTTAATGTTGTCTAATATTTTATGATCTCTTCAAAAAAAAAAACAAAAATACATAAACTTATTTATAAAAAATAAATTAAAAAAAAAACTTATGTAAAGCAATAAACTTTTTTTTTTTGGAAAACTGTTAAGGCGACCGACCGGTTGTGGTCAAGCTGAAATTTATTAATTCTGTGGCCGGTAGACGCTCTTGTAATTCTCGTTCTCATTTCCAGGCCACATTCAGTTTTAATAGAATATATAATTAAAAAGCTCAACTGGCTCATAATGACATTCATGCCGTTAAGAGAAACATAAAACAATTTTCATAATTCTTTTTTTTTTTATACCATAAAAGACACTTGGTTAAAAATGCGGCCACAAAAATAAACATGATCCAAGAAAGGAAAAACATTATAACGACAAACAAAATTGTGAGGATTATTAACAAATTAGCACACATAATATTTGTAGCCCATTGTGTTTATAATAAATTGTATTAATGATGTCGACTGACTGAATGACTGCCACCATCACCACCAAGTATGCCTTGTTGGACTTACAAATAACAACAAACATCTCTTGGCTTCGCAGTGCTAATGTTGTTTATTGTTAATTTATTTGTTGTTGCCGTTGTTGATTATGCAAATTAAAGAAAGCAAAAAAAAAAAAGAAATAGTAATTTACCACCTTGTGGCACGTTACATGGCCATATTTATGATTTACACTGTATTTGTATTGTTGAAAGGTATGTTAACAATATTCGTATAATTTTTGTTTGGCTGTTAAATCCATTCGCAATAGTAAATAAAATGGGTTGTGTAGTTAATCAAGCAAAACAGTGAATTAAATAAGTAAAACAGTCAATGGAGTTGAAAGATTTTTAAATGCTCTTAATATTACAGAGGAGAAGAAAGCAAAATATGTAAGAAAAATATTTTTTTAGCTTTTTAAAAAAAATTTCCCTTTGTCTGTTGCTTAACTTTTGCTTGCAACTGTCAATTTTAGTAAAGATGTATGTAGCATAAAATAAATACAAAGTCATAAATATGCCACACTTATGTATATTATACGCTCAGTTAAATATAGCTACAACTATAGAAGTTTTGTTTTTCATATAAGAAGTTACTTACAACTCTCTCAGTAAACAAATTTCATTATTTGTTTTAACACAAAGTTAAAATTTAAAGGCCAGCAAAAAACAATTTGGTAGAAAATTAATTTCGAAAATATGGAAAAAATTTGTTGTGTTAGTGCTTAAGATTTTTAATGAAAATAAAATTGTATATCTTTATGCAAAAGAGCCACCATAATTAACAAAAAAAAGTAAAGATGTGAAAATTTAACAGCCTGTGTCAATATTTATCATTCAAAATAAATAAATCTTAGTTAATAAGTTTTTCTTATTTTTGTCAGTTTATTGCTGGTTTGACCTATAAACATACTCAGTAAAGAAATAGAAGAAAAACAGTCAACAAGATTTAAAACATGTAAAAGTAATTTGCATTACTTGCCATTAATTCATCTTGATTTTTACTAAAAAAAAGTTGATCTTTACAAATTCACATTTTTTTAGGAAAAAAAAATTTAACATTTGTTTTACTTCATTTTCATGGGTTGTGTGAATAAAAGAAAGTATTTGCTTTTTTGCAAAAAAAAATTGTTTTAAAATGTAAAATTCTTAGCTTTATATTTTATATTTTTGCGTTTGAAAAAAAATTTTGAAGAAAATAGACAATGCAGATATTTTCTCCTCCCAATGGACAATAAAAATATTCTTTTGTTTGCCGTCCTAAAGTTTATTTTTTTAAGTAATCGTTTGATTGTTGTTGTGGCTGCATGAATTTCCAAGTTTAAAATTTTCCTGCATAAACATTATCAGCTGCTTCCAGCCTTTTTAACTTGGCAGCACTGAATTTATTACAGCAAAAACAGGGTTGCATTTCGCAAAACCTACTTAAAACCAATTCAAAAAAGAAATTAAGTTGACTTTAACAAAATCATTTTGTATGGTAAAACCAGAATTTAAAAGTTGGCTTTAACGTTAAAACCAAGACATTTATTAAAGCCATGTCAGTGTGAAAACACTATTAAGTAGTTTTTGACGGAGACCTTCACTTATCGACATTTACATAAGTTCGTAATCTACCTTCAATCACTCCAGGCAGCCATGGCATATTTAACTATTACTTTTTCTTAGACATAAGCAACATAGTAGTTTGCAGTTCAGTCCATGGGAAAGAATTAGTAGAAGATGCAAAGCAATGATATATCCTTTAAAAAAAAAAGAAAAAAGGAGGAGTAAAAATCAGGCAATGAATGCCTACTATTATTGCTGGCTGTTACTTTCTTTACGAAAAAAATAGTGACAGAAAGCACAGGTGGTGAAGGAAGAGTTAGATGAAAGCTTCATTCTTTTATAACTTTGCTTTTTTCACGTTCTTTTTAATAAGGCAGACTTGCAGAGCCTCTGGTGTCAATGAGGCGTATTAAATTTTAGTAGCCATTTAATTGTTTATTTTACTTCGCAGATGATTTTGCTACACAATACCGACGAAGGAGGGCGCTCCTATGTTACATTAGGATAAGCATCCGCTGTAGTTCAGCGACCAGTGCCTATGCCTTCATCACTTGAACTTTCCTGCAGCAACTGACACAGAGGGACACTAATGCACATCAGAAAAATGCGTGTTGTTTTTATTTAATGACTTTATCGGTGATCGGGTTGAACCCCAGGACATTTGGTTTTGTAGTCAATGTGCTAACAACTTCAGCTTTTGATTTGTTTGGCAATCAACATTTTAGCAAGCAAAAAAATTCAACAAATTGGTTTCTTGTCTCAATATAACAATCTATCAATTGTGACTTTTCTCATATTGCATAAAATTTCTTGACAAGCTGTAAGTGATAAGAGTGGCACTATTTCCACGTTACATTAGCCCATATGTAAAATTAATTATTTCATTAGCACAATTATTCTTTTTATTTTTATAATTTTTTCATTAATTCATTATTAAGCAATAAAAACTTTATTGGTTTCTAAAGACATGGAAAGTTTTTTTTTTTTTTTTTGCATTTCACGCAACAAGTAAAAAAGCTCAATATTATATTCTACTACGATTACGTTACAATGATACAATGACTATTGAATAATTACACTTCCAAACGAAAATCATATTTAGTCCAAGGAAATTTTAAATTTTACTTGCACAACGAAGAGAACGATTTTTCGTCAAAAATAATTATGAGTAACGAGGTGCAGTTTAATTCAAGCGATTATGTTAATAAACAAAACCTTCGTTTCTAGGGAACTGGAAATCCCCATGTAATGCACGAAGAGCCGTGATATTCAGTCAAAGTTTCTACTTAGAGCGCTGCTCACGCGGGAGGAGTGATTGGGCTGTATTTTTTTACGCCATCGGCAATACGGCTTATGTTACTGGTGAATGCTACAGGGCCATGCTAAACAGCTTCTTACTGCGGGAATTGAATGCGCGGGTCTGGGTGATCATGTGGTTTCAAGAAAAAAACGGTGCAATCGCCCCCGCAGCGGGAAACACAATGGAAATTGTCAAGGAAACGAAAGGAGAAGAATATTCGATAAGAACGCCAACAGTTATCACCGGAAAGTACGACTAAACGGGCACAAATGGCAGCACTTGGTGAAGGTCACTGACGCCAAAAGATTTGAAAAGTTTGAAAGAAAATTTAATGAAGTCAATTTTTTAAAAAAAATTACATACATATGTATATGTATGTATGTAAGTGCCTAATAAAATGTATGCGTTTATAAAATCGTTTTTATAAAGCGAACAAAGTGACAAAAACACTTATTGGTGCGTGAACAGTTTGCTGGAAGCACTTCATTTAAATTAACATTAAAAGTTTTTTCTGAAGCAATATCGTTGCTATACTTTTTTCAGTTTTCGAAGCTTTTGAAGCAAACCAAACATTAGAGTCTTTCTTTCAGCAATTAGTGCTTCAAAATATATTTATTTTTGGGAAAATTCTTGGTCGATTTTAAACACTTAAATTAATTAACAACCAAAATTTAAAATAAAATACATGTTTCAAAAATACTTGAGAATATTATTAAAAGTCTATGTATGCATTTCTAAGATTTATAAGAGATGTGATTAACACTCTTGGTATTTGTAAATATTCTGACAAACACTAGCAGAACGGAACAACTAGCTGTTTCAGGGTGCTTAAATTGAGCTTTCAATACAAAAAAGCTTTCAGCAAATTGCAAACAATCAAAACAATTCACATATTCCGTTTGAACTGAAAAGATGAGTATATAAAGCAGAGATCCACATCACACACAGTGATGAAGGTGTTGCGAGCTTCGAAAACACTTAGTTGTTTCATTCTGCTAGTGTTTGTCAGTATATTTACAATTAACCTTCGGTTAATATTTTTTTCCTCATTATTGTAAGAAACTTTTCAATTAGTTGTAGCACAGTGTAAGTAACATTTGTAAGACTAATGAGAAAAACTTAAAAGTGAAAAAGAAGTAGTGAATATACTTTGGGCAAGTGTCCAACATGCAACTTGCAACATTGTTTGCACCATCATTTGAAATTATTAGCGACAATTTGTCAAATTGTTCTTAATGAATTTGACTTCAATCTATTTAGTTTTTTTTTTATTTGAATTGCAGCGTCTTCTGTATTCATAATGCTTGTAAAGCTTGTAACCGTAAAATGTTTTATTAATATTCCTTAAGAGTAAAGAAGTGTTTGTCATTGCATACGAGTATCATTTGCTTGCCCTATGGGAAAATATCCAACATTATTTGTTTACTATTTTTAATTTTAATTTTTTAAATTTTTTTTAAGACGTACGTAAATGTTCTGGGCTATCGAATATACTTCCGTGTTGAGACAAAATTTTAGGGCAAAACTTTTATAAATACTTATGTATGTATGTATGTATATAAAAGTGGAACAAAACAGGCACATCGACAAAGTAGTTGTTGCTGTAACAGCCTGTTAAGCTGGTCGTTCGCAATTTCTATTTCAGCCATGGAACCTCTTCTCTTTCTTTAAGACATGTAGTTCTGAGATAAATCTTTAATACTAGGGTATTCTCATGCGCAGACCCTAGACGTGAAACAACCTAATCTTAATCAATTTTCCAGCCCTGCAACCGTCTACAAAAAAATGATGTTTTTTTATTCAAAATATAATGTTTTGTTAACTGAGTCTTATAGAAGGGACTTAAAAAAAAAGATAAACGCGTATCGGCATTTTAAAAGTTTACATCTGAAACTCATTTTACGGCCTATTTAAAGTTTCACCCTTGTGTTGTGAAACAAAATTAAGAAAATCGTGTGATACTTAAATTTTTGGTAGAAAGTAACTTCAGAACATTTGTTTAAAACATTACAAGCAACATTTTGTTGATACACATGAACCCTCTTCTTGCGATTTTTTTGAAAAAAAGCGAAAATCACCTTTAAAACAGGGATGTGTGTATTTGAAATATTCTGCGAAAATATTTATCTTGAAATTCTACAACAGGTCTCAGAACACACTTAAGTCGAAAATTCAACTTAAATACCAGAAATAAGCAAAAAATAAATTCGAATTGTTTATTTATTTTTTTTTTGAGTTGCCAACACTTTAACTATATTAACCCTTAAGCGACTTTTTAAGCATTTAGTTATTATATTTTGGTTAACCCCTTTACAATAATCGGTTGACAAGACAGGATTATTATTATTATTTTTTTTTTTTGTGTTGGACAGTGAAATTGGGGTTGCAATTTAATGCAGCTTATCAAACTATTATTTGATTGAATTTACATACAGTTCGTTTTCTGGTTAGGGGCCATAATATTCACAGATTTTAAAGTACTAAAATATCAAATAGAATTTGTTTAAATATTCAAACTTACATTCACAAGTCTGTCCGAAAGAACATGGATATTATTGCTCTGATACAATTTTAATAAAATATGGAAAAAGAGAATAAAGTACAAGTAGAAAAGTTTGGAATATTTTTTTTTCTTCCCAACATTTAGTGTTTATGACACTGGTTTAACATTCTTGTTTGTACGTTGCATCAATATCAAGAAATCTATTTAACAAGACTGGTACGTTTGAATCAGTCAGTATCAGGTGCAAAGTTGTTTGTTTATTTCAAATTGAATTTTAACTTCAGAAGAAACAAAATATATAAAAGAACAAAGAAGAAAGAAAACTTTCATTGCTATTGTTTTGTTAACAAATGCTACAACATGGTTTGTGGAAAAAACAAAAATATGTAAACTAGACAATCTATTTGTGTTGTCAATTTTCAATAATATTAAAATAATACAAAGCAGATTTTTTTTTCATAAAGATACAACGTGTAAAACTACTTGCAGATATCTAAGAGATAAAATAATAACGCATAGTTTTCTTATGAATTTAAAATTTTATTTATAAAACAGTCGAATCTAGTGGACGATTTTGAATTTAAAACAAAAACAATATCATTGTAATGCAATATTATAGCGAAAAGGAAAAAATATCTCCAGAGACTTTAAACAGAAATATTGCTGCAAGTCACTCACTCGCAAGTTGATTAAAAAGGGTGATTTAAACATCTATTATCACGCCTTCGTGATAATAGATGTGTGGAAAAATCTATAAAATCAAAATCATAAAATTTTAAAAGAAAGTTAAAGTAGTTAAAGTTTTCCCTAGATTTATTTATTGCCAGCAAACGTTTAACCTTAAGCCCACTTATGTTGACAACACCCGTTACCTATAGAGGGAGATACATATCGCTGTTAACCAGTAGAAAGGCCCTAACTCAAACAACTGTAACTTTACTGGGGAAGGTAAAAAAAAATTAAAAAAAGTGCTTGCACAACTGCTTTGTAAAACTGCTTGTAAAAGCGTTATTTTTGAAACTATTGCACTAAGTTTTTGTGACAAGGTGTATTTGGTTGAAATGTATTTAAGTCACTGAAAAAATTAATTTCTTAAAAATACGAATTAGAGCCTTTCTACTTGTTAACAGCGATATGTTCGTATGAATTCATACACACTTGTTATTTGCAATAACTGCGTACAGAAATAAGCTGACAGCAATAATGCATTTTAAATTATTTTTTCCAACCAATATTGAAAGGAAAACGACTTTTGTTTTGTAATGTTGCATGACATAAAAAATGAATGTTAAAAGATCTACATTCATAAGGATTTAAAAAAAACGTATACATACATACATATATAATTGTATATAAATACATACATATATACATACATACATACATATAAGTCTGTATATATTATTTCTTCGAGCTAAAGTGTACAATTGCAACATGCGAAAATGCGATACTTTCAAAGGTTTGTCTGCACAGTTTTAATTTGTACATTTTGTACTCGTATACAAAACAGTCACAAAGTTACAAAAAATAAAATAAAATAAGCGCAATATACGCATACAAAAACAATAAAAACTATACAACAACAGCATATATATAAACATACAATACTAAATACCAAAAAAACATGCATGACAACATTTAAACCAATGACAGTTCTTCTTGTCATTTATGACAACGTATATGTCGACAATACTCGCCAGTATGTACTACAAGATGCCACTACAACTGCACTGGAACAATATTACAAGTGTAAAACTCCATACACTCTGCTGTGCTTGTCCATAATAATCTCAATATCATAAGCAGTGTTGCTCAACATGTGAATGGTGCGATTGGAAAGGAAACTCCAAACGAACCGGTAGTAATTGACTTTTAAACCAGATACATTATGATGATTTTTTTTGTTATTTGTCAAATATATTAAATTTTGTAAACAATCAGTAACAATCGCCCCCCCACCCAAAAGCACTTCCCTCATTATATAATTTGCTATTGCAACTATCTAAATTATTGCTGATCTAATTCTCGAACGGCTTCAGCAGCGTTGGGAAAAGTACTTGGCTTATTACATTCTCTTTACAATAACAAAGATAATAAAAAATTATTTGCACTGGTTGGTGAAATGCAGTCTGTGCCATCACGCCTTTCATCAGCTCCCATGCCCATCTATTTAAGCTGAGATCAGTTATTAACATCAGCTATTTACTTAACATGAATTTTTAAGTGAAATGGAATACGAGAATTTTATTATTTAATTTGAAATTGAATACGAGAATTTTATTATTTTATTATATACTCAACCATTAATTTACTATGTGTGTAAGCTCTGGTTCTTTACTTACGATTGCTTTTAATTCAGCCAGTGATTGTTTTAGTTGATCCAGTAGTTCGTGTTTGACACAAACAAATTCCATGTAATTTGAATGGTATTGATCAAAGGTTTGTCTCAAAACCGAGTTCGATCCAAGTGTAAATCTGACTCACTTATCGTTAAAACTTAAAACGTATTATAAATGGCCTTCCAATAAAAGGTTTAATTGTGATATTTAGATAAATCAGTATTTTTAAGCAAAATAATCGGATCTTTAACTAATTGTAAAGAGTTCCTTCCTCTTTAATTAATAATGGAAAAGAATTCAGCCAAACGGCCACTACTGCTACGCTTGCAGGACCATAATCTTTTAATGAAATTTTCCATTACCAATTCGCACATATTCGCCCTTATTTCCTCGATAACTACAAGAATTTCATCTTTGACTTCTTGAATTGATTGTGAGTCATTGACATTAATCTTATTTTCCCTTAACCAAAAAAAAAGTCTAAGGGCATTAAATCATTAAATTTTGGTGACTAATTGTGAACAGGGTTTCGAGAAATAGCACGGTCGGAAAACTGTTCAAAAGAGCAAAAGGCTGTGTGGCACGTAATGCGATCTTGTGAAAATAAACGTCGTACACATCAATACCTTCCAATTGCGGCCATACAAAATTATTAATCATCGTTTCATAGCATAATCGATTCACCGTAAGGTATCTTTTTTAAAATAAGGTTTCTGTATTATTTATATATATTTAGTTGATACTCGTATCATTGCACTATAGGAAATTTTAACTATTTTCAGGCCATAATTAACTACAGCGAAACGACAGGAAAGATTGAAATGATTTTTTTAATAAAATTTCGGAAACCTCTTTCCTAACCTTCTTAAAATTTGTATCACTTAATCTCACGAAGAAATAATTTTTATCAATCACGCTCACGTCCTCTCACGCGTGACAACTTTCGACTAATATTAATAGTACACTCACCTTCGATATTATTTCTTAAACATTTTTCATTTTCGAAAGCTATTAATTTTTATTATGAAAACCTTTACTATACTCAATCGTTATTTAAAATCACACATAAAACACTTGATTAAGTGACAGTGAATCAAAATTGTCAAAAAATTTTAAGATGTTTGTTTTGGTGTTTTCTTTGTTATTCTTTTTATATTAAAGCAAAATAAAAACTAAAATTTACAAACTAGTTGTTTTATTTTGTTATTCTTTTTATATTGAAGAGAAAAAATAATTTTTCACTCACGTCCTTCAAGTTTTTATCAACTTTTATCAAAACCAAATTTTTTTCATTTATCCCACCATATTTTGATTTTAGAATCTCTGCTTTTGTCTCGTACATAGAAATACGTTTTTCCTTTTAAATCTCTTATCGGCGGTACCTTAAAAATCAACAGCAACTTTGTATTTATACTCATAGGACATTTTCAGAATTCTTAAATAATTTCTTGAACTTAATCACTTTTTTAACAGTCATTGGACAAGTTATAATATTTTTTTTTAAACGCAGAGGTCTGTGATCTCATTTTATTTTTAATTATAAATTTATATATTGACATGTATAAGTTTCCCTTAATCGCAATGCAAAAATTAAAAGACTTTCATCACCAACGCCTTACACAATCAGACTGAATATTAAAAGAATAGATTTGATTCGAATAATGTTTTAAAAATTATTTGATATTCTTCACTATAAAGTGTCGAATTTATTTTGTTTATTTTCTTATATTTAATATAGGAACTGTTTATTGTTTAGTTATTGTATTTGTATCATTATATAAATTAATATTCAAAAATATATTCGAAAAAAATTACTTGTTATTCGAATTAAATTTATTCGATTAAAAATTTTCAAAAATAATTTAGCTGTTAGAGTTTAATTTTTTCTAATTTATTGAAACCAGTTGAAAATTTTATAAAAAATTATGCAAATCGACATTATTAAAATAATATTGGTTTACGTGGCTGCCCACTCACTACACGCAGGCATTCAAGTAGAATCTAGAAGATTCCTTGTTGAAAAAAAAAATAATAATATTAAATAATAATATTACTCGACTAATTTTCTTACGTCAATTCAAATCTAGTAAAATTATTTTATTTCAACTTTAGTTATTGTAGATAAAAATTTTCGAAGTAATAAGAAATATATTCGAAAAAAACTTTTCTTTATTCGAATCAAATTTATTCGATTAAAATTTTCAAAACAACTTCCTTTTTGCTTGTATAATTAAACATTCTTTTTAACTCATTTGTACCATTTATAAAAAAATATTCGAATC
Source organism: Nowickia ferox (assembly GCA_936439885.1). Classification (NCBI taxonomy): domain Eukaryota; kingdom Metazoa; phylum Arthropoda; class Insecta; order Diptera; family Tachinidae; genus Nowickia; species Nowickia ferox. Next base: position 85,241,964 of record OW387027.1, on the reverse strand, counting down.
GAAATTATTTAATAATATTACTCGACTTAAATTTTTTCCGTCATTTCGTATGTAATTAAAATATTTTATTTCAAGTGTTGAAACTGCATTATTTAGTTATTGCTGCTATATTTGTTTTTACGAAGCAATGAAATACGTATATATTCGAACAAAACTTTTCATTGTTCGAAACAAATTTATTCGATTAAAATTTTCAAAATAATTTTTCTGTTAGAAAATCATTTTTGCTCTCATTAGCAACAATTATTCTTAATTTATTTTCACCAGTTGAAAATTGTATAAAAATTATTCGAATCGAATTTATTTAAATATTATTACTCGACTTGAACTATTTTCGTCATTTCGAATCTAATTAACATATTTTATTTCAACTGTTGAAACTGCATTATTTAGTTATGGCAGGTATATTTTTTATCATAATATGAATATATATTCGAATAAAACTACTCATTATTCGAATTAAATTTATTCGATTGAATTTTCAAAATAATTTTACTTTTCGAAAACCCTTTTTGCTGTTATTACCAACAATTCTTTATAATTCATAAACATATATACCATTTGTTTAAAATTATTCGAATCGAAATTATTGAAATAATAGTACTCGATTTACTTTTTTACCTCAAATCTAGTAAAATTATTTAATCGCAACTCTTGTAGCGAGCGAATTATTTAGTTATTGTAGGTTTATTTTTATGAAGAAATAAAATGCATATTCGAGTAAAATTAATTTATTCTATTAAGAATTTTCGGAATAATTTTACTGTTAGAGGGTTATTTTTGCTTTCATTACCAACAATTCCTTTTAATTTATTTTTACCGGTTGAAAATTTTATAAAAATTCGAATCGAAGTTATTGAAATAATATTACTTCACTTAATTATTTAGTTATTGTAGGTTTATTTTTATGAAGGAACAAAATATTGATATGAATAAAAGTACTCATTATTCGAATAATATTTATTTGATTAAAAATTTTTCAGCAAAAATGTACTGCTAGAAAATCTTTTTTGCTCTCATTGCCAACAATTCTTTTTAATTCATTTAAGCCATTTATAAAAAATTATTCGAATCGAAATTATCAAAATAATATTACATACTCGTTCACCTTTTTCTATCTAGTTAAATTATTTTAGCCGTTGGAACTGAATTATTTAATTATTGTAGATATATTTTTTATGAATTTAAAAAAAAAGTTCGGATTCGAATACGAAAATTACTCATTATTCGAATCAAAATTTAATCGATTAAAATTATCAAAATAATTTTACTGTTCGGAAATTTTTTTGCTCTCATTGCCAACTGTTTTTTAAAAATTATTTACATAAGTTGAAAAATTCATAAAGAAGTATTCGAATAAAATTTGTCAAAATGACTTTATTCGAATCTTTTTAAATTACATATTTCATTGCACCTGTCATGTATAAAAATTATATAGCTTTGCATTAGCTTTTCGTATCGCAACTTTACATAAAGCTGCATATTTATTTACACACCATCCATACTGGTGTTAAAAGCATTTGTTTTTCTAATTATCTTTGTTCCAAGTCAAAAACTGTTAAACGTTATTAATGGCATAAGTTTGTTCAACAGAACCAATTCAGCTGTAAGTAATTGATTTGTAAATAAAGTGAAGTATTTTTAATAAATATAATTGCAGCAATTATTATATCTTGTATGGAATTTTCAACAAAAGGTTGCACATTTGAGCGCAACTTCTTTTGACAAAGAAAACAAATTGTCGTTTGATTGTAGAATTAAAAACAATTGCGGTTTAAAGCGACTTGATTTATTTTATTGGTTTTTTGCTTTTGTTGCTTTTGTTCTTTGATGTGTTTAGCTTTTTTTCTCGTAATACTGTCATTTAATCTTTTATTGTTTGTCATCACATGACATCACATCACACCACTGCACTCCATGTCACATCAGTGTGCCAGTTTAATTGTTTTATAATCAAGATACACAGACGTGTATCAGAATTCCTTTAGATATATTTTGAAGTCTTTTGCGATTCAAATCTTTTTTTTTTTTAATCATCTTGAAAATAATCTGGCAGGTTTTATTTTTGTATTATTTTAATGCAAATTGTGTTCAATTGTTTTTTACAACTCAAGTAGAAATTTCCGTTTCATCTTTTATTACAAAAACGAAAATAACCATGAGTCCTCAAATTAAACGATACACGTACGTGAGTTTTTATTTTATTTGTTGGTTTACTTTTTTTTTTGCTAATTTTGCCACCTCAAATTTTTTAATGATTGATGTGGTTTTTCCTAAACTCTATGCGATAAATTGCTTTTAAATCCCAATTGGAAAATGCTTTGACTAAATCATTAGTATTTTGGTAAAATTGATTTATTGCTTCAAACGTGTGTCGTAAATTAAAATGTAAAGAAAAAGCTATTGCCTTCATTTTAAGCTGTACAGGAAATTTTGTCCTTGGAAAATTATTCATATACATACTCTCATGGTGTCTTTTCATAGAAATTATGGGGGTTGAACTAATCACTCATACACACTCAAAGTGTGTACAATACAATAGTTAAATAAAATTTTATGAACAAACAAAAATACGAGTACTTCGAAAGGGGTGTCTATTTGAGTTAAGTAAGAGTAAAACATTTATTTAGCTTTTCTAAAATAGTTGTACCAATAACAATACAGAATAAAACACATGTCATATTTTTTTTTTTTAACTAATACTGATAGAAGAAGTTCAGAATTTTGTATTAACAAAAATATCAAGTAGTAATTAAAAAAATCAAAAAAACCCGACTGCCACCAACTTTGACCCGTTAAATATCCTAAATGTTCATTCGAAATGAAAAATCGCAAGAGAAACCTAAAGATGATTTCAAAATAACTGTCGAATGGTACCCATTGTGATAAAGTTCGTAGACTTTTTAGTTTTCTCGTATTTACAAAATGGCGTCTGTTGGCCGCCATATTGAATTTCTACTACTGCCATATCTCCAGTGACATTCCCATGATTAAGACAAATCGGTTGATTTAAGAGCAAAAGCTGCTCTTTGCGTCGAGCAGTCGGGTAAAAATAAAACCATTTAAAAAAAATTGTCATCCGTTAAACGCTAATGCATCCATTTCACACTAGCTCACGAAAATGTTCACTCACGCATAACATGCATGATTCACCCAAATCACATGAACGACTGACATTTATATTATGAACATTGTACATACATATCGTGCCATAACTGCCAAAAAGTCTTAAGCAACATAATTTTCGAACTAAATTTTTTGAACAAAATCAACACTTTGCGATCGCAAATAATCGATTTTCGTCGAAAAAAGAAACGAGGTCCAAGAAATATGTCACTTAAGCTTTTTTGGAGGTCATGGCTCGTTGTGTATGGTGTACGAAAAAAATCTTGTTTTCGCAAAAATGTAATTAAATTTGTTGAATTAAAAGTAATCAATTACATGTAATTGTAATTGCAAAAAACCATTAAAATCATATGTAATTTGTAATTGAAACAAATCCAATTACAATTAAACATAATTGAAATTTATCTGGCGGTGGTTGAGCATGTTTATATACGCATCTCATTGGCGCTTCAACCACACATTTTGAACAGTCACAAACCTCCCATCCCACGCACAGACTTTCAAAAACTATTTGAGAATTCACAAATAATAAAATTTTTGAAGATCACAAAAGAAAAATAGAGCGACGTAGGCTTTGAAACTGATGCAAAAGCCAGCAAATTGTGACCGTTAAAAATATGTGGTTGAAGTATTCTGATGATTTGTTTGAAGCGCCAATAAAATGCTTATATAAACATGCTTAACCACCGGCGGATAAATTTCAATTATTGTATTGTAAACTTTTCTCACAATATGTCAAATAATAAATTTCTTCAAAATTAAGCATATGGAATTGTAATTGAATTTCAATTACGTTTTTATTTTGTAATTGTAATTAAAAATGCTTTGAATTAAAACTATATGTTTGTAATTGAAAAAATAATTGAGAATTAATATGTAACTATAATTGAAATTAGTGTAACTAAAATTGCCGAAATCTGATTTGTAGCCATCTGGTCCGTCAATATTAAATTTATTTTCGCCAGTAATAACCACAGTATCTCAAAAAAGTTTTTCAATTACAATTATATTTTTGTAATTAAAAAATTATCAATTACAATTATAGTATATCAAATTTTAATTAAAATTAATGAATTGAAATTGCCCAAGTTTGGTTTGTAGTCATTTGGGCCTTTTATATTTAAGTTCATTGTGCCACTCGTTAACATGACCTCTTATTTGAATGCCCCATGTCATGTGCCCTCTAGCGAATTGTAATCGATTTTTCTTGAGTACATGAATTATCCAGTTGAGTTTCTTCAGTTTTTTAATTTCATGTTTTCGCAGCTTGCTATGCCTCCTTTTGGCGTTGAGATAGTTGTTCATATTAAATTCTATTTCCACAACGAAGCCTCTCAAGAAAGCAGGCAAATATTGAAAAGAAATGAATTTATAATTTTTTATATGGAAAACCTAATTATATGTCAAAAGAGTCTAGCTTTGTCTGTTTCAAGACGACGAACAAATAAGCTAGTTAAAATTTTTAGTCGCGAAGTACAAAAAATCGCTTCAATCGATAAATTTAGATCTTGAGAAATTATTAAGATTTTGAAAGATATCGCAAAAAGATCTCAACTAAGTCATTTTATTATTAAATTATTACTAATTGTGTGTTGAGTACCAATTCATAGACAAGCGAATGTCTGTGAGGTTTCTTCAAAAGCTTTGCTATTTCAAATTGTAATTGAATTATTTGCAAGCATATTTAATGCGCTTGAAATTGATTATTTTGCTATAAATAACTCAAAATCGATTTAAAAAATTTACTTAGGCTGTTATACATGAGAACCACAGATTTGTTCGCCTATAACTGCTTGTGTTTATTTGTTATAACAAAAGTATATTTTTATATTTTGTTTGGCCTGCTAGAGCTGCAAAGCAACATGCTGCCAATGGAGCGTGTGCAACATGTTGATAGCAAGCTTAAGATGTTTCTCAGCATAGATGTGTTTTTGTTTTTACAAGATTAAAATAAAACACTGACTGTTTCATAAGAAAATCATACATCTTCTTTAAGAATATTTTGCATTATTTTTCTTTATCTTTTTGCAAAACAATTACACAAAGCTAAAAGTCTTTTTCAGTGTTTGTTTAGAGAAGGAAACCTTATTAGTTTCAAAATAGTTCTACTATGTTTGGACAATATGAGGGCATTATGTGTTCTAGTTTATAAATACATATACTGTACATTATGAAATATGGGAATGCTAAATGTATATAAATATATATTACAGAGATTTTTCAGATATTAAATTTTTTTTCTGATACATATTAAATTTAATTGAACTAGAGTGAATAATTTCTTAATCTGGCTTGAGTTCAATATTTTGAATTCTTATTAAATGAAATATTTTTATTAATTAATGAGATTTTGTATTGAAGAGAAGGAAAATTTAACTAGACTTTTTAGCTTTTATTTCAGAATTCGACCAAAGTATTTTTAATCGTTGATGAGCTTAATTTGCCTCCTGTTTCCACAATGCGGATGGTCGATTTGAATAGAAAGCTTTTATGAAAAGCGCTCATTATTTTGAGTGATTTTCATAAAATATTTTAGACGAGTCGACTGCCTGGGTTGTGGAAACTGAGGGTTAGTCCGTAGTTAATCATAAAATGCTTTTCAATATTTTTTTTGGCATAAAAATTCCATCTAGTACTTAAACGATGTTACTATCAATCAAATTAAATGGTTTGAAATTTTTTTTAATTTTCTTACCCCCTGTTTCTACAATTCAGACGGTCAACTTGAGTATAAAATTTGTATGGAAAGGACTCATTTTCTAGGCGAGTCGTCTGCCTGAATTGCATGAACTGTACATTAGTTTTGTGATATTTTTAGTGCCCTTCAAAACAATGTCCCTGGTGAAGTTGCGCATTTTTTTTTTTGATTATTCGTTCATAAGCTATATAATTAAGGGGCCAAATTGGAAATTTTTTTATGAAATTTTTGTTTTGGACTGTTTTTAACAGAAAAACAAAATTTAAAAAAAAATATTCCGAGTGTTTGTTTTTCTTAATATTTTTAGATTTTATATTTTATATCGCTATTTTGAAAATAAGTGCATGCTTCGATTTTTTTTTCTTCATTTTTTCGTTTTAAACACCCAACAACTTTTAACTATTATTTTTTTTCGATTTTTGAAAATCCCCATATACCAGTTCATACATTTAACAATAAAATTTTGCATAAAATGTTAATATATTGTGACCTTGTAGCTGTTACAAACTATTTAAATTATGATGCACCTCTAATTGCAACTTGTTGTTAGTTATTATTAATTTATTATAAGACTTTCTAAAAAAAAATTGGACCTTAAAACTTTTTAAATTATGTATAAGCAAAGAAGGTCGAACAAATAGAATTGTTATCAATTTTTAATAAATGATAAAATTATTTTTAAAATATTTTTTTATATATTATTCTCTTTTTCTAGTCTTTCAATTCCTAGAAGGTGTGTATATCAAATTTTTAATTAACAAAACGTAATTTCTTGGAAGCTGGAGCCTATAGATTTGAGTATGAGATCAGGTTTGCACCATTGAAAAGACTTTCAACTGATTTTTTTCCTTTCGAATACATAAATATTTCAAGATCTATTGAAGAAGGTTTAGGGAAATTTAGGTCTAGGTGTTTTTTTTCATTTCAAATTTATTGTTTAACTTGTTCAAGATCTATTGAACGAGATCTAGGAGGCAAGTGATCAGGTGATTGATTTCTTTGTTTGTTATGTGAATATTGAGAAGCGGATGAAAAATAATAAGGCGGCAGGAGCTGCTGGATTTCCAGCGGAGCTGCTTAAGGCCGCAGGTGCTGAGTTGGTAAAGGCTCCACAGATAAAAATTATTTTTATATTTGAATACCAAAATCACCGATTCAAAAAAAATTTGAATTTTCTGTTATGAGAATTTTTGCATATTTGATAAACAAAAATTTATACAATTTAAAAAATAGACATTTTTTTCAGTCAATAAAGGAATTTAAAGAATCCAAGAAAAAATCTGTTGAGTTTTTCAACAACTTCTTGAATCAAATACAGAATTTTGTCTACTTTTTTTTCCATATTCAACAAAACAGGTTTTTGAAAAAAAAATTTAGAATATTTTTTCACTACCCTACACAATGGTACGACTTTTGAAAAAATACAACCCTGATCTAATGATATCTTCTTGTCTTTTGAAACTTGCCATAAACTCCATTATAAGAGGGATGTATTTTCTAAACAGTCGTACGATTGTGTAGGATAATGAATCCCAGCCTTGACGAGCATGCATCAACTTATGTGCACAATTTGGCTAGAGGAACGCATGCTCAGAGATTGGAACCTCAGCGCATCAGTGCGCTATGCTTCGTTCACATAAGAGGACACAAGACTATCTTTGCCAATCTTCTACCCATCACGTCACGCTTACTGCGAGAAAAATTAAAAACTAAAGACGACGCGACAATTGGGTCTTATCAATGTGGCCTTAGACCTCGCAAATCAACCACCGACCAGATATTCATATAGCGTTCAATCTTGAATAAAGCCCTTGAGAAACACATCGACACTTACCACCAAATTCAGCGATTGCAAGGCCGCTTTTGATAGTCTGATATGTGTCTGTCGTTCACACCACCCATCCAATACGAATTTAGACAAGGCGATAGCCTTTCATGTGACCTCTTGAATTTGTTATTGCAGAAAGTCGTACAAAGCAGCAAAGACCCGGGATCTATATGAATAGAGTTCACGACCTTTTTGTACTAACAGGCTGCTATAGCTACCAAATGTAGCTGTTAATTTGCAGTGAATGTAAATTATTGTTGGAATTTCAATTTAAAAAAAATTGTCTAGGTAATCTGAACAGTCTGTTGCTCTACTCTGTATTTCGAAACGAAAGAAAATGCTTTCAATTTGCTTCCAATTCGAATGATAGAGTGGACCCCCTGAACGTTTTGTTTAATTTTTTATGTGTTTTGCTTTTGTAATAAACTTTTTCCCATATAAAATTTGTCAACGACATAAGGCCTTGCTCAATTCCAATGCTAAATTCAATAGAAACGTTTGTCTTCTTGGTTGATTTAACAAAAACTAAGCCCTAAAAAGTAACTAAGGTAAATACAATTTCGTTTGTTAATTTTACTGTAAATGAAAGTAAATTTGAGTGCTATGGTAGCCTAGTGGAATGTGTAATAGGCGATCAGTGCGCCGGTTAAGGGTTCGATTTGCTATAAAATACTCTAGGCTGTTTTACTACAAAGGTCCTGTGTTTGTTTCAGTGTTATGAAGAAAAATCCTCAATTTGATATAACAGACCAAGTTCTTGGGCTTAAAATTTTCAATTGTTGCAATCGCGAAATTGTTTGTCAAATGCGCGTCATAATACGAAATAAAAATTCTTTTGATCAGCATTTTCCACTACAGAAGATCGACAGATGCTAATAAAAATAACTAAAAGTAAATTTAACCAATTGGAGTTATTAATATAACCTATCTCAGTTGTTAATTTTACTGTAAATAAAAGTTGTTCTTACCATTCGCTTAAACAAGATATTGCCACCAATAGATAGTATAAATAAATAAAAATATTTGCTTTTTACTTAAAAAAATTGTTTGAAACACAAAATTCAACCCTCTGGTTGTTCATTTGCTTGGGAGATTTATTATATTTTCTTTATTTACCTCACTTCGGCCGATTTGATGACAGCCTTCGGCGGTGCATCCCAGTAATTTGGTGCTGGTGGCACCCATTGTCTAATCATTTGATAATTGCCCTCGAGCAACTCCATGCTCTCGATGACCTCTTCATCGGAATCATCATTGTTGCCGGCCAAACTGAAATTATCATCTGAATTCATGTTGAACACTTGCAAACATTACACAGTCAACAATAAATTAAACACACAAGAAAAGTAGGAATCAAAACAAAATCGAATGCTTTTGAGAAAATTTTGGGAAAACACAACATATAGAACGGCGGAAACGGATGCGCACGCACTGAATTTTCCCACGCACACGAGCACAAACACAAACACTTTAACAGGGGCACAAAGAAACTACACTGACAACAACACCATTAATACAAGACAAAGACAATCATGTGACAATGATGCTGCAACATTCTTGTTGGAAACATTTTTCGTTTTCTTTAATTTTCTTTTCTTAAACTTATTGGTTTTTTTTTTTTTTTTTTCAAGGTAATAAACTTGACATTCCTTTCTCTTGTTTTCTTATTTTTCTTTTGTTATAGCTTTTGTGTTTCTTTTTACACAATTTTAATTATTTATTTGTTAAAACAACATTTACATATTTTCTGAATAATAAAATTACACCAAAATCATGTTTTGTAAATCACTGAATAGTAAGAAGTTGTATGTAGTAAAACTAGAAACGAAATCACGAATCAATCAAATCAGCCAGCCACTTTCATTTCAACATCAACATCTCAACCGTACCGCTCACGTTGCAATCGAATTTAATCTAATCGTTGAAATTTTCCAACATTTTTGTTTTGGCTCAAAACTTTGTGTCAGTCACAGTAGTCGGTCGCATGGAAAACCTTCCACGTTTGTTTCAACATTGTAACTGTAGTCGTTGTTGTTGCTGCTGCTGTTTAGTGTTTTTGTTGATTTTTCTTGTGCTTCTTCTACATCTACTACATCATCGTGTGTTCATGTTTTATTTTATTTTGTTGCTGCAATATCGACTAGAGAATGGAATTCACAAGGGTAAATTTTGTGCTTTTTTGTTGTAGTTGTTTTTTCTATATTTTTTGCATCCCTTTTTTCCATTCAGTTCAATGTCGTCGTAGTTGTCACTTTTGTTGTTGTTGTTGTTGTTGTTGCTGCTATTTTGTTGTCCCTGACCGTGTTGAGTGTTTCTGCTGTGCGTTCACATGTTTGTGTCTTGCACTGAGTTTTAGTTACTGTTTTGGTTTGATTTTTCTTTGTTTGTTGCTGTTTGCACCCGTAAACCCAGAGAGATACTTATACAGGCACACACACACACACACAAACAATTTACCGGCACCGGTATTTTGCTTATCTTTATATGCGTGTGTGTGTCTGTGTCTTTCTTTGTAAAACACATGCTTAAATTATGGGCTTTTTTTATCAAACAAAATAAGGGTTCATTCAGTTTTTTTTTATTGTTTGCCTTCAACATTTTTTGCACTTTAATGTTTTTGCGTCTGATTTTTATCCACGAAGGATGAGGTTTTGGGGAGGCAGATAATGCTCGTAACTGTTCATATTTTTAATATTATAAAGTGTTTTTGTTGTTGTTGTTTCTGTTGGTGCTTGCCTTATGTGGCAAATAAACTACAAAATTTTCGTTTCTCTTTGTTACAAGTATTTGATACAATTATAAAGCATAACAAGTTTACAGTGGTACTTCTGATATAAAATAATTCTGCCAAAAAAACCCATTCCCATTTTTTAAATGCAAGATTTTGTGTTTTTCAGACCTCAGAGTGTGTGTTAAGTTTTATAAAAATCGGTGCACGGAACCACTTAAAATAAAATATTAAATTTTAATATGCGTGATTCCGCCCACTTTTTCAAATGTAAGATTGTGTCTATTTTTGACCTAAAGGTGTGTGGTAAGTTTCGTAAAAATCGTTTAATTAGAACCACGTGAAATATAATAATAGATTTTAATGGGCGTAGACCCTCCCATTTTTTCAACTTTAAAATTATGTAATTACGAGAACCAAAGCTGGTTGCTAGGTTTCGCAGCAATTATATATATATTCTACTTATATCATAAAATCAAATTAAAAAATTGGTAAGCATCCCCCGCCCATTTTTTTTTTTTTTTTTTTGCAATGGGACCAATGGGAAACTATACTCTCTCAGACAATAAAAAAAAATTTTACAATCGGACTTATATGAACCGAGTTATGAAGTAACACCGCCAAAAATCAAAAATAAAGACGAATTGATAACCTCCTCCTTTTTTTGAAATCGGTTAAAAAATGCTTTTATTTTTAAGATATGTGCATAGACCTTCTTACTTCAGACTTTAGTAAAGTTATAATCTAACTACTAAATAATGTCTCATAAAAGGTCTCAACTCTTTCGCATAAAGGACAAGATACAAATTCCACATTTCCTTTTGTGAGAAGAGAGAAGAAAAGGAGTACATTTTGGTTTTGTTTTCTTTATTTACCAATTTAGTTTGAAGGCCTTTCAGAATTACTGGCAAAAGAAGCGAGAGCGGAGCGAAGCCTTCCACGCAACGACAACGCGTGTAAAACAGATGAGTATGGAATGGGGCGAAGAGACTTTGTAAATCCTAAATAAGGAGTACAGAGATCTTTTAAAAGGCATCTATACTCCTTCTTTTTTTCCGTTAAGTTTGCGTTCAATGCCTTCTTTGTATGTAGCTTTGAAGCACAGACAATTTGTCAGTATGTCAATTTTAAATCGACTTACAGTTTTTTTAAGACAACTGCTTACTTATATCGGACACAACCTCACAGATCAACAGAAGCCATTTTGTGAATAGGAGAAAAATAAAAAGTCGCCGAACTATACCAAAATGGGTATGATTCGACAGGCATTTCAAAATCATCTCTAGGTTTCCCTTAGGGGTTTTCATTTCGAATGACTATTTAGGATCTTTAACGTTTTAAAATTGGTCACAGTTGGATTTTAAAATTTTTTAAACTTTTATTTATTCTTAAATGCATGCTAGAGATCTTTCTTCTTAAAAGCCCACTGTAGCTGGCAAGCTATAGTGATTATAACTAAGACAGAATGAATATTTAAGTATTTGCGATCTCTCAACTACACAATCACGGAGAAATTTTCAAATTAAATAAGTCTTTGTTTCGTACACACACACACACACACACACGCAGAGTGCTTAAGACGTTTGCATGTATTGGTGAGCGCGAATTTTAATTTACTTACATTACTCGCATTAGCAGGACAACAGATATAGAGGCCAATACATACATTTTATAGATTTCACCCTTAAGCGTAGTGTTCACGGTAATTTAGACACGTGCTTCGGCTGCATATGAGTGAGTGTCTTTATGTCCTCTTTAAACGAATACGGGCAATATTTTATACAGCTGTACACTTTTGCTAGCGATTCCAATTGTCCTTACAGACACACACACACACACACTTTACATTTAACTTACAGGCAGTCCTCGCTGTTGCAGAATTTATTATAAAGGTGTAGATGAACAAATTAATGCATATTTCAGCTGCTGGAATAACGACGAGTTTAATAAATCGAAGAAGAACTGTACAGAGAAATTACTACTTGTAAATATTTGTTACACTAACTCTAGACGAGCACATTAAGGTGGAAGAGCGTTTTCATAAACAACAAAAAGGAAGGGTGTCTGATTGGAATACGGACGTTACATGGAAAATGCAATCAGGGTGGGTGGATGAATGACTCACTCGTAAGAATGTTGCTTAAAACCTCCATTTGTTGCCACAGCTTAAAGTAAGCAAATGCTCTTATTCAAATTTATATTAGTTTTTGTCCCAAAATATATTTGTATGTATTCAAATAACTGCATTTGTATTAGCATGCAGTGTCAAAGGAGTGATCATAAATTTTTATGGTATTTGCTTGAATATTTATTAGTATTTAACATGTCTAGCACTAGAATGGAACATGCATGGAGTTCTAAGCAGTGTGATAAAATCACACAAGGCAGTCTTGAATTAGTGCAGTGAATGAGTGCTAAAGGAAATTAATAAAAATTTAAGAAAGAAAAAAAATTGTTATAGCCTAACGGCATGAAGAAATAATTTTAGAGGTTGCAACATAAATGAATTGAGACGAAATACGATAGAGAATAATAAAACCATTAAAAATTATAAATTTTCAATCAACATTTTTGCTTTAATATTTTTTTTTTTTTTTTAATTCAATAAACGAAATTTTAGCTTTGCAATAAAATATTGTAAGAATAGTACATGGCATGCCTTGAGAAAGTTATCTAACGTAGTCATGGGTAGCCGCTGTAATCCGGGAATTTTTCCAACCAATTAAAGAGTTTATGTCATGAGATAAGAAATTAAAAAAAAACATCAATATATTTGCAATTAGATCAATGGAAACAAAATACCCAAAATCTTGTATAGAGATGATGGTTTTATAGTCTGAATACTATTTTTATTCCTTAAAAAAAATTTTAATATTTCTAAACTGCAAATAGCATATTCACAAAATTGTACATCAATCCTTACAGCACTTCTATTAACTTTTTAATTTAAAGACTTTTCCTGATTATGGCAAAATATATTTTTTTCCCAAGATGAACTATAAAAAACTAAATTTTTCTGAAATTGATCACTTAAAAAGCCAAAATTTCTGTTTGCTGAGCAGAATTATAAGCCCATTAGATTTCTGAAAATACCTATTAATACTAATAAAAATTTAGAGATTTTAAACTTGAGCTTTCATTACAAAAAAGCTTCAGCAAATTATAATACGATGAATCAAAGCAATTCACATATTCCATTTGCACTGAAGGCTTGAGTATATAAAGCAAACATCTACATCAACTGACACCTCATACAGTGGAGCAAACACAAAGAACGCTGATGATGAAAGTGTTGCGAGCTTCGAAAACAGCTTTTCAGAATATTTACAATTAACTTTGGTTTGAATTACAGAGTGATACGAACTTTATCCTAATCAAATCATAAATATAGAAACAAATTAAGTTCGAATAATAACACTGTGCTCAGTGTTTCAAAAACTATTGTGACTTTCATTTCATTTGATTTTGCTTCTGCTTTCGCTTTTGAAAAATACAACAGTTTCAGTCAAAGCAAAATCACTAAACGATTTATGACAAATTGCGCAGTACTTTCAGTAGTCGACGATTTGAGAAGTTTGAATTTTACTTGCTTTGGATTTAAGTTAGTATCGTAAGCAGCAGCAGTCTATATGATTTTGGAAGTCGCAAACAGTCACAGTCGAAAAAGCAAAAACTCTTGCTTTTAGAAGTTTTGAGCAATTGCAGTAAAGTGGTTTTTGTTTTTGCCTCTTGTCTGTTGTGCAAAATCAACAACAAAAACATGACAAACACCACAAAATAGTTGACCAAACCTGCAGAAAGCTTCTAAAAGCAAGAGCTTTTACTTCTTCGACTGCGACTGTTTGGTACTTACAAAATCATACAGACTGTTTATGCTTTTACTTGCGATACTAACCAAAAACAAAAGCAATAAAATTCAAACTTCTCAAATCGTCGACTGCTGAAAGTAATACGCAATTTGTCATACATCGTTTGCTGCTTGTACTTCGACTGCAACTGTTGTTGATTTTCACAAGCACAAGCAAAAGCATTGGTTGATTTCTAACAGTTGAAAAATGCCAAAGCAGCGAAAAGTAAAAATTTTACGACTTTTACCACTTCCACTTAAGTTTTTTAAGCACTGACTGTGTGCTATTTCAAAAATGTAACAAGCAGGGGGTTACTAGTGTGTAAACGAGTATGCTGAATCCAATAGTGCTAACTCTTTTTTTTTAATTTAGCTTTTGTTTTAAAAATAATTAAGATTGAAAACTTGGTTGAAAGCACTTAAAAATCGCAATTTTTCCCAGTTTATTTTAAGCGTGTTTGTTAACATTTTTAATTAGTTATGAACTAAGAAAAGAGCAATTGGAATATGTATTGAAATTAAAATAATCTGAGAGATAAATAAAAAAAAAAAATTCAGCAAATCCCCACAAAATCTGACAAAGTCCCCAAAACATAAAAATTATCCCTAATGAATTCCTCAATCCCCAAACTAAAATTTTTATTCCCATTTGCAAAAGAAAATCCCCGAAAATCCATTGAAAATATCTCAAAAAATAGTCGACAAAACAGGCGAGTTTGATATAATTAACCCCAAGATTCCTGAAGAGCTATAATGTATCAGAATCTTTTGCACTTACTGTAGTCGACATTGTATATTTATGTGTAAATATTTTAAAATTTCGAACGATTGCGAATATCCCAGTCCCCAGTTGTATACATATAATAAAATCATTAATAAAGTTGGCTTTTTTTCATATAAAATCAAAGTTGTTTGCTTTGAATAATTTTACTTTCCTTATGGAAATTTTAGTAATACTGATATAAACTATTCATAAACGGTTAAAGTTTACAAACAATTTCTATCTCTCTCTCTCTCTCTGTCTCTCTATAGCAACATGTTTATATCATTGCAAGTGAATGTCTCCAAGCAAGCATTTGTTATATACATATAGTACATGTCGTTTATAACCATTTGTTCTTATATCCAACATGTTGCTTTATAATAGATTAAACTAACTAATAATTAAATTTAAATTTTGTTATCAAATTTGTTAAATAGAAACAAACTAATTCATATGCAGGTTTGAGTGTTTGTAACACACACTTGCACACACAAAACAAAAACACAAACAAACAAAAATAATGCATAATAATAAACATTCATAAGGCCAAACAAACAAAAATCCAAATAGCAAACAACCCTCAGGCGCCAAAATGTATGCAATGCTCAAAAGTCTTTCATTATTTATTATTAACACATGTGATGCGGCTGTATGCGTATGAGAGAGAGAGTGTGAGTGCTGCGAAAGTGAAATTTGTTTGCGAGTTAAATGGCGCCACATGATGCCCGTTAACTTGAATTTCATTTATAACCACTTTTCAGCTTTTCTCATTACTATTGTTTAAAACTCAAACTTGGAAAGATTTGTTAGCCCCCTTTCCCTGTCCCTCTTTCACACTCACACTCTCTTATACACATTCGCAAGCTCTCTTCTTTAGCCATTAACACTTGAAGTTTTTATGCGTCTAAAACCACGTGGTTTTCCGTAGATTAAAAAGTATAAAAGCTTCAAAACAGAAAGCAAATATTACGTTGTTATTGCAAGGATTGGAGGCAGATGAAAAAAAAACATGTTATAAAAATAAAATAAAATGAAAGGAAAGTCAACCCTTGTGTTGCATGAAATCGAAACAATAACAAACCAACACCGCAACCAGAAGAGCAGCAAACAAACAGTATTTCAGTGAACAACCCAACCAAACATTCATCCATCCATCCATCCATCCATCCAGTCATTCAGCCGCCCATTTATGCAGACAACTGTAACCAATATTCTAAACGAAATTTCTACAATTACAACAAAAAATAAAAAAAAATAAGCGACAATAGAACAAGGGAATCCATTAATGTGCTCTTCATCAGGGTATACAATAAATAAGTTGCTACATATACTTTTTATTGCCATTCATTGTTGGCTGAATGTTGTTCCTTTCAGTTTTGGCCGGTCGTTGGAGAACAGGAAATCTTGATTGTGGTTCGAGCCAGTTTTAATCGTTTTCGTATGTAAAACATTAAATAAATTTTCATTTAGAGTAAAACAATGGTATGTATCGATGCTTCCTTGTTTTCCTTTAATGGATATTTTTTTTTAAACAACTGTACTCACATGCACAGACATGCATACACATGCCAGAACTTGCTGCTTGCTCTAAGTGCGTTGTTACGTACGTATGTATTTTGTTGTTTAA
Source organism: Nowickia ferox (assembly GCA_936439885.1). Classification (NCBI taxonomy): domain Eukaryota; kingdom Metazoa; phylum Arthropoda; class Insecta; order Diptera; family Tachinidae; genus Nowickia; species Nowickia ferox. Next base: position 85,225,347 of record OW387027.1, on the reverse strand, counting down.
CTTTTTACTTTACCAATATCAATGTCTAGAATTGGAATGTAATAGCTTTGGTTTACAGTTTGCACGTTGCAGTTAGTAGATTTAGGAGAAGAATCGAAGAATTGAAAGTGTTATTATGTACTTTTGCAAATATTGAATCGTTATTAGTGAGAGACATCTTAAATTCATATTTTATATCGTATGAAGTTTAGTTCGAAGGGAGGCACACGATGGCAAAAAATGTCTTATGGTATTAAATTTTTTCACATAAAGAAATTTACTTTTATAACTTTTGTTGAAGAGCTTGTGATCTCTCGTGCCCCCATTGTAAAGGTATAAGATAGCTTTTAGCCTTCTTAGGTTTCCGTACACCAAAGGTGAAAAGGAACGCTATGCACTGTTTTCTTGAAAACCATAAGAAGCTATGGACCTGAATATAAAAAACATTTACCGCTACAGCAAAAAATATATGGCAGTTGAACATTAAAGGGTCTCCTACGGCGAGATGTAATATACAGCCAGAAGAAAGTGAAAAGATTTTCTTCCTTACATTTTGAAAAAAAAAGTGCACGAAGAAACATTTTTTTTTTTTGCATAAGATGTTAACAATATCTTTTTTATGGACTCTTAGTTACATTATTGCCATATAAGGTATAGAGCTATCTCCAAATCTAAATTAGCTATTGACCAAAAACTGATGACACAATTTTTTGAGGGCGCACTGATTTTCGAAGTATTTTATTAATCTTTTTTTAAAAAAGAGAAGTAACACTCTCTTATTTATTTCGTATAAACTAAATAATTTATTTTTAACGATTAGCTTGTCTGCGGAAACACCCAGGGTCTATGGGGGGAATAGAACCCACGACCTCTGAACTGAGAGGCTAGCATGGTTACCACTCAGTCACAGGGGCACCCAGCAGCAGGCAATGAATGCCTGCTACTACAACTAAGTGTTGCCTTCTTCTAGTGAAGACAGGTGGTGAAGCAAGAGGTAAAGAAAAGCTTCATTCTTTTATAACACTGCTTTTTGCGGGTTTTTAATAATACATAGTTGCAATGCCTCTGGTGTCAATGAGGCGTATTAAATTGTTAAGGCTGTGTTTAGTACCTATTTTATTGGTTATGATTCTGCTATACAATATCGATGAAGAAGGGCGCTCTAATGTTACATTAGGATTGGTATCCGCTGCAGTGACCAGGCATAATATGATACAAAGGGACACTAATTGCACAACAGAAAAATTTAAGGTGTTGTTATTTTTATTACTGTCGGAGACCAGGTTCGCACCCAGGACCTTCGCTTTTGTCGTCAACGTGCTAACTATTTCAGCCAACGCCACCCTCTTTGGTAGTTCTACCGAATCTAAACTATTCAGCTCGTGTGTTTTTCCAAAAGTATTCATTTGCTGCATAGTGTTATTAATGCCTTAATTCAGTAAGAAGATATCGCACATTTATGTTTGAAAATATTTTTGAGTGTTTTTTTCTGAGTTGTCTGAATCGCTTTTCTCATAAAATGGTTGTTGTCTTTAATAATGAAAAAATATAAAGGATGGTCAAAAATTTTGGAAATTTTAACCATGTCAAATGTTTGAAAAACTAAACGAAATCAACGCATTTTCCAAACAAAATCATCTTTAGTGATGAGGCTCAATTGCAATTAGGCGATTAGGAACAACAAAATTGGATCATATGGGGCTCACAAAATCCACAACCAGTCCTCCAAAAATCATTACATCCAAAGAAAGTGACAATATGGTGCGGTTCATGATCAAGCGGCATCACCGTCCCGTTGTTTTTGCAAAATGTGCAAGGAAAAGCCGTCACCGTGAATTCTCTGCGCTACCAAACCATGATAACCGATTTTTTGTGGCCACAATTTGCTAATTTTGACATCAGTGACACCTTTGATATCAGCAAGACAACACAATCACAAGCCACACAGCCGGCCAAACAATTCCCGGTCTCGTAATTTCTCGATTTGGCAATGTCAATTGGCCGCCTCGTCCTTGTGATTTAACGACGCTAGATTATTTTCTCTGGGGCCACTTGAAAGACCGGGTTTTCGTAAACAAGCCACAAACAATTGATGCTCTGAAAGATGAAATTCGGAGCTGCAGTGACGACATAAGCGAAGCTTTGTTACAAAATGTGATTCGAAATTTTGTGAAAGGAGCGGACGTTTGCCGACGTGCTAGAGGTGGACATTTGCCCGATATCACAATCTATTATTAATTCTCATATTTCTACTTTACACTGGTATTCATAAAACTGAACTTGTTTTTAGCCAATTTACTTCCTCACCTTAAATTTGCAAACCCTTTATGTGTGAATAAAATATGTCTCGGATATAAGGGTTTGCACATCCCTTACAGCATATCCAAGAACCTTTTAGCATAGACATAAAATAATAATTGTTTTAAAGAATCACAATAGCGTTTTTTCCATCCACAGACAAGCCTACACAATTGTCAAATCTTTTGAAGAAAAAAACATTCACTAAGCTTTCAGTATAAGAAAATAGTGCGCTCTTCTGATTAAAATAAGAGTTGATGTACTTAAGTGCATAAGCCTTATGTATAACGAAAAATTAGCCACAATCTTCCTACTCTTTTGCAAACTTTCCAAATTTCACAGACATCAGTGGAATAAAAATATGCTTTGGTTTCTAAATGAACTGTATACATTCTATGAAACCCGAAAACTGTCTGAAAATACAATTAAAAAACTTTAACATCAAATTATCAAATTTATTTGTTAAGCAAAAACTTTGAAATTTTTACCTTTAAAGAAGGAAAATGCTGTAATGAATTTATGTAAAAAAAACCTCCACAAAAGTCATTAAAAAGTATCTTCACTTTCCTTGACTCACAATCCAGGGCAGCAACAACAATAAAACAAGCTACAAATTGTAAACAAATACAAGTACAAAAATAATTAAACAACACACGTTTGTTTTTTGTCATTCTACATTTCCTTCGATTCCTCAATAGTCTCCCCCAAAAAGAATCAGTCAGCAACTAAAACTTTAGAATCGTCATGCCTCGCCACACAATTTCCATGTTTCCCATCCTGTTAAACGATAAACCCTTGTTTGATATTTCTGTCATTTGTTGCTGCCGCTTTTTAACAAACAAAAATTCTATTTGCTTACAAACTGAATGTCAAGTACCCAGGAAATTTTAAAAACCACACACTTTCAAAACAGTTATAAACAACAAAAAACAACAGTTGCCCCTTTGGACCAACTCCCTTCAATTTTTTGGGTGGATGATTAAGTTCGTCTTATAGATAGATGGAAAACTGACTTGTTTTTAGTACATTTTAACTTGATTTTGATTTTTGTTTGCACAATAGAATTTCCTAATTCTATTTTTTGTTTACAATAAACGATTTGAAATTGTATGGCGTAAAAAATTAAATTCACCCTCGATTTTGGGGGGTTGGTTGCAAATATTTGATTTCGACTCTAATCGCTGGGACGTGGGGATCGTTATTTTAATTTGTTGAGTTTGTGATATGACACGTTTAACTCTAATTCAATGGAAGTGCGTCGTTTCCAGATAAAGTTAATATGGGCAAAATTGGAATTTATGGTAAGTTTTTTGTATTGATAATTTAATTCAAATAAAATTCAAGAGATGTTGTTTGAGCTGTGAATACACACGCTCTTCTACTTCACTCATTCTTAGGAAAATAGCCGTACTCCCAGAGCTTTGAAAGTCAAAATATCTCTTATTTATAAAAGTGGGCTGAACCACGCCTATTAACATTTAATTTAATATTATATGTATGTACTTCTACGCAGCAGCGCCCCAACAAACTCGGTTCTCTTTTAGTGATGCAAGTTGATATCTGTGGTAAAAAGGAAAAAGTGCTCAAGTCTTGCAGGGGAGCACCTTTTATTTCTTTTACAGTTAAATTGGGAAATGCTCTGTTAACCTTTATTTTTTTAAGCAAACATATTTCTACACACTGTAAATAATACATTCAAGTTGAAATATAATAAAGTATAATCTAAATTAAGCTATTAGTCAAAATGAGATTAGAAGTCTAAAAAAGATAAGCCGCAAGTAATTTTACTACAACTTCTTCAAAAATCCCACAAATTAAATGAGATTTAAAATCAGCTTATCTTTTTTTGCCCCAGATATGTGCTGAAGGAAGCAGTACCACGCCCTTTAAAATTTAATATCTTCACTAATAAGCTAAAAATTACATTTTAAAAAATTCAACCAACTTTTGAAATAAGAAATAAAAACACTAATCAGCTGCTTTGAACCTCAAAAAGACAATTTGACTAAAATCGGGACATTAGTTCGAGAAATATTGTTGCCGACAAATTTCTATTAAATCATTTTTTTTGCTAATAATTCAAAAGTGTTTGTCAATCAATCGACCAAAGTCGGTAGTTAGAGGGAAGTTTCAGGGGGCAAATTACGGCATTCGATACGATTCGAAATTTAAAAAGATTTCCATATAAACTCTATTGAAATATTTCGTAATTTCGTTCGATAACGAGTGCCGTAATTTGCCCCCAGGTGTGGCCTGCAAGGTCAACCGATTCCCACCATATTTTTTATTTTTACTACCTATCCCACAATATCCACAGAAAGCATTCGATCGATTACTTATATTGAAAACAAAAACAAATTATTGCAATTTATTGTTGTTTTCAATACAAGTTGTTGATCGAAAATTTTCTGTCGATATCGTGGGACAGACCCTAAATATAATTTTTTCGCAAAATCGTTGTTTTGATGTTATTTCTCGCAGAATTACCATAAAAATGTCATACAATGCTTATGTAGATAAGGAGGGTAAATATATCGAGCCATAACCCCCGAAAAAGCTTTACCTACACCTACACAGGAAAAAAAAATATTTGTAAATACAATTAATTTATTTGTAAATACAATTAGAATATTATTTAAAGGGGCACCTACAACGATTTTTGTAAATACAAACACACATTTGTAACATCAGAAAACAAAATCAACTCAATTATTTCCAATTAAAATGATTGTGTTATTCACAATTGAGTTGTTAAGAGAAAACAAAAATTGTTAATGAAAATAATAATGAATACACGCAAAACATGAGTTCTATGTTTCTTCTACATGTGTGCATTGCGTTATGACATAATTTAACAAATAACTTTGTTGAGTAAAAAACAAGCCACGACGTTTTTCGGCTTCTTGTCGGCATTCACACATATACAACACGAGCAATCAAAATATACAACAACAGTAGCACATCACCGCGTTCGGTCAATGAACAAGCAAGAGAAACACCAACACAAAGAAATTAAATTCAATGATATTTTAAAATGCGCGGTATTGTGAAATATTATATTAAGTTAATGACAAATATTATTGAAATTAAAATTTTTTTCAATAACATGCTTTTGTTGAACATAATTATTGTCTATTTTTTTCTGTGTATTTTCAACCTCGTGTTTTTTTTTACGAAATTTTGGTTAAAAAATTAGGTTCGAAAATTATGTCGCTTAAACTTTTTTGGCACGATATCTGGTAAAAAATCATAAAAATCAAACTGTAAACAAATTATCTTTTATGTTAACCATGACTTGCCACAAAAGATAATCAACAATTAATTAAAATTAAAAAAAAAACGTAAGTCGTATTTATATTATAAAATACCTGTTATTCCATTATATTTAATAATTTATCATAAAATGAAAAAAACTAGCAAAGTTTTAATAGTGAAAGGTAATTTCTTATACAGGAAATGATAAAGATATTTACACATCTGTTGACAGCTCTTGTCAAAACTGTCATTAACTCTGTGGGAAAATAATGTTGTCTGTCAATGCTGTCGCTGCCGTTAAGTAGCAATTTTTTCTTAAGACTTTGCAATTATGAATTGATTATTTTCTTTTATGTTTCTTCAGGTAAAAATGAAGTTTTATCTCGTGGTGAATTGAAAAAAATTTAATTCCTTTCTCTAATAGAATTTTATTCTCACATGATTATTCACAAATGTGCGAGTTGTTTTTTGTTGTCTTAACAATTCACATTTCTTTTGCACCAGGCGTGCACAAGTGCACAAAGCATTTAAATCTTGCTATTTAGAGAACAATTTGTTGTAATCACTGCAAATCTTACAAATTGTTGATGACCTCTTCAGCGGCTTACGATGAGGTTGCATAGAGATGAGATGACACCCTAACGAGGACAAATTTATAGAATGCATGCAGACTGTAGTAAATTGTAAATTTGGGTTTTTATTACAAAAATATTTGAACGAATTGTTAAACGTTGAATCAAAAAAAAAAAAAAAATCACATATGTGACCTGCCCCACGAAAAGGGACCTCTGTGCCGAAAAAATTTTTTTTACTTTTTGAGTGATTCTTATATTCTTCTCAATAACTTCTTTTCGGCGCAGAGGTCTCTTTTCGTGGAGCAGGTCACATATTCAATATTCAATGAAAAAGTTGTGTATAAATCCTAGTACTCTATTCAAAGTTGTGAAAATTTTTCAGCAACATTGATTCCAAAAAATTATAATTTTTATTGGTTAGAAGTATGCAACATGGATCGACTTTTGTAAACAAAAACATCTGCTGTCAATATTTCACGCGAAATAAATGCCAGTCACATTATTTCGCAGATTGCAATAAAATGTTGCCAGATACATTTCATACATTTTGCACGAGTTGAACAGAGTACAAGTTTTGCAACATTTTTTCAAGAATATTTCATATGAAATTTTTGTATATGGATTATGTCAACATTTCGCGTGAAATTTTGAATACACTACCAGGCTTTAAAAGACAGTGAGCAATTTGCAATAAAAAGTGTCTTGCGGTTAAATAAAACCTTTTATTCTTATGAAAGACTTTTTGTAAAGTTTTTTGTTTCTCAATAACTTCTTTTCGGCGCAGAGGTCCCTTTTCGTAGAGCAGGTCACATATTCCATATTCAATGAAAAAGTTGTGTATAAAGCCTAGTACTCTATTCAAAGTTGTGAAAATTTTTCAGCAACATTGATTCCAAAATATTATAATTTTTATTGGTTAGAAATATGCAACATTGATCGACTTTTGTAAACAAAAACATCTGCTGTCAATATTTCACGCGAAATAAAAGCCAGTCACATTATTTCGCAGATTGCGAATTGAACAGAGTACAAGTTTTGCAACATTTTTTCAAGAATATTTCATGTGAAATTTTTCTATCTGGATTATGTCAACATTTCGCGTGAAATTTCGAACAGGCTTAAGACTGAAATTTGCTTTAATTCAGAGTATAAGCAGTGGATCAAATACGTGCAAAATGATGATGCAAAAGAGCAATATATTGCGTTCTGCTAACTGCAATTGACTCTGGTATAATTTGCTCTTTAAAATTGATTCTTTCGTTTTGAAAATGACACAGGTCCAGTCTTGCAACTTCCCACCACAAATGAAAACAAAATCAATAGTTTTATATTTTTATTGAATTTTTGTTTTTTATTGAAAATATTTTAAGCCACTATGGACGAATAAAAAATGCCGTCATGAAAACACATTACAACAATGGCATTTAAATTCTCCAAAATTAAACATTATTTGACCCATAATTTAATGGCATTTTTCAAATATGACGCATAAATTTTTGTAGTGGAATCTGCTTTCGACTCTATATCGCTCTTCAAACAAGCCAAAGTGTAATTAAGTTTCTTTTAATATTTTTTTTTTTTGAATTCTTAAAAAATATCGTACAAAACTTTAACATATTCTCTGTAAAATAGTGCAATTAACTGAAGTTTCATCATATTTCGACGTTTTGAGGTCCTGGTAGCCGATTTTGATTATTTTAGCGATGATATCCATACATACGGATGTGTAAGTGTATGTGTGCATGTCATCAACAGATCGGAAGCGAATGGACTCACTTAGATAGATGTCGTAGAATAGTGAAGGGATATGGTGCAGTAGATTTCGAAAATGTTCATAAACAAAATTTTCATAAAAAAACATTTTTTTTAAACAAATTTTATAATTGCTAAGCTAATCCAGTTGAAGGTCTTATCAGCTCTTAGTATCAAATTTGACTATTGCTGTCATTTTGAGTAAAATCGAGCGATTCTTTCGAGAGACATCGTTGACGAAAAATCAACGAAACGTTTTTTTTTTTTTTTTGTAATATATAACTTCAAAAGATTTTTATAGATTTGGATGCCGCCCAAGTAATCAATACCTGAAGCTTAGCAAGAAGCTTACGAGAAGGCCTGCAAGTTCAACTGATTCCCATATATATATTTTTTAATTTTACCCTAAGATAAAAATTTCATCTTTAGGCCCATTGTGATGACAATGCAAAAAGTACTTTCTTGCTTGTCACCGTTGACACTATGTAATTTTTAATTCTAAATTTTTTTTTTAAATTAATTCGCGTCTGCACATCAATCTTTTTTTTAAAGAAATTCTACTCTTTTACATGTTTAGCTTAACATTATTTTTCTTATTTCTGACACTTCTAAAAGTAAACTTTAAGAATTTAAAACCAGTATTTTGTATTGAAATACTAGTTTTAAAACCCTTAAAGTATACTTTTATTTATTTTTTATTTTAACCCTAAATGTGATAACAAAAAGTTAATTATAAAAATTGTCCTTTAGGAAAGGGATAGTGATAGAGATGCTTCATTCTTTTACAACTCAGCTTTTTGCATATTTTTTTTTAATTTTGCAGTGTTGCAGCGCCTCTGGTGTCAATGAGGCGTATTAAATTTTTGAATTGGTTATTTTACTTCGCCGATCATTCTGCTACACAATACCGACGTAGAAGGGGCCTTTGATGTTACATTGGGATTAGTATCCACTGAAGCTGATATACTTCGGTGGCCAGGCATAGACGCCTTCATCACTTGAACTTTCCTACAAGAATTGATACAAATAGACACTAATGCACATCAGTAAAATGCGTAGTGTTGTTATTTTAATGACTGTCGAAGACCGGGCTCGAACCCAGAACCTTCGGCTTTGTAGTCAAAGCCAACACTGCCCTGTTTAAGCAACGCGTTTATGCATTTCGCTCCTGCTTATGGATTTCTTCAGTAGACTTTAACCCAAAAGATTTGAAAATTCGCTAAGAAAAAACTTCGCATATTTATAGAAAGACTCTTAATACATTATTGAGAATCATAATATACAAATATAATAATTTTAAAAGCCTCAAACAAAAATCTTTTCAAAAAAAAATATTTGTTCGATTTTGCATTTATTTTATTTTCCACCACTTTTTTACAATTCAAATTTGCTTAACAAAAAAGAAAATCCGAGCGAAATTTTAAAATAAAATAAAGTTTTTATGGCAAATAAATATACTTCGGTAATTTCTTGTTTAATAAAAACTTGAATCTTGAGTAAAAAAAAAAATCCTGTTCACAATTACGAATTAAAAAAAAGCGAATTTCCAAGATTATGAAAGGATGTAGCACATCCTATAATGCTCTCCCCTCTCAGCAACAAAATGACACTTTCTGGAAGAAAAAATTGCATAGTGTGAAACGTGACTACACGCAGAAAAAATTATGACCGATTTACTTTTTAACAAACATGTTCTTGAAATTTTAAGTTTTATTATCGTCCTAAAAATTTGTTTTGCAATCTATGAATTTTTACGAATTCTGTGGCAGGTCCCAATCGAGTAAAAGTATTAATTGATTTTTTAAATTAAATAAGTAATCGAATACAACATAAAATATTTCCTGTGTAGTCTATTGGCAATGTAGCTCAACAAATGTATGAGTTAATATATAAGAAAATCCTAAAAGATTTCTATTATAAACCATTTAAATTGAAACTTGGTTTATTAAACAATTAGAAATGTGCTTTAGTCTTTTAGTCTAAAACTTTTGTGCACTTGTGCACTTGTTGCTAAACCGCAATACCGTGAAAAGGCCGCACCAATTCGACCCGTATCAAATTGTATTTTAAACAACAATCGTTCATTATTGTTTTCTTTATTATGCTGTTTCCCCCTTTTCGATATTCTAAAGAAGTAAATAATAAAACACAAAGATTTTGATGATGCATCTAATATTTCCGTTGTTGAAAAAATAAAATGAATTTTTTCTTTTCTTGCTAAAAAGTTTCCTTGCCATTTTTATATGCCTCATGCACTTGCAACTTGCACATGTTTATTAAAGTCTGCCGTCGAAACTATCAACAAAGAAAAGAACGAACAAAAAAATAAAAATAAATAAACAGGGCCGCTTCATTGCCACAGTGCTTCTGCCAGAGATTGTGGTGTTTGGTTGCTTTGTTGGTTGAATGCTTGATGTTAGATTTTTTTTATTTTTTTTTTGGTGTTTTTCTTATATTTCAGGCTGATAATGTTGCAGGTTAACGTTGCACGAATTTGTTGAATGGCAAAGCAAAAAAAAATAAACATTTTTCACTTTTTCTTATGCACCCTACTTGAAGTCCATTCATATTCTAGGTTCCATTTGGAATGACTCTTTTTTATATATTAAAAGTTTTGAAATGATTGTGAATTGAGATTTATATTTATTGATGGAATCTGAAATTTGAATTGCTTTCGTGAAAAGACTTAAAAGTATTTTACAGCGGACCCCTTTAAGGGATTTTTGACTGCTTAGAATAGTTCAAGGTCCCCTGAATTTTTTTGAGCCTTACAAATGCAATTGCAAGGTACATGCCATTCGTTTTATTTGACTTTCGCAATATATCATATAAACAAGTATGGCTGCATGCATTATTTACTTGCTGCTTGTTTACCTTAACAAACTACAGCCCCTGCATTTAACAAAAATTCTCCTAAACTAAAATACAACGATGATGAAACAAACAAAAAAAAACTGGAAGCAACAAATAAAAATGTATATCCGCACATGTGCCGCTTTTATTGTTTCTGTTTAGAGTTTTTTTTATTGTTTATGCTTTACATTTCTTATTTTTGTTTTATTTTACTATTTTTTAGAACTAACAGAGATAAATTATTTGTATGTGCTGTACACTTCGCGATATTGGAATAAGTACACAAATATTTAATATTGAAAAATTGCATATCGGTGTATAAAGAATAAAAATAAATTCAGTAAGATGCGAATTTGACTCGCACACGAAGAGTTCCGTACCGATTTTTTTTTGGAACGTAAGTAAAGTAAAATACTGATGATTACTGGTTACAACTGCATAAGCATAATGATGCTGCCACTGCGGTTGTTTTAGTTTTGCATTATTGCCGTAACGTTCCGGGGAAGTGCGGGGAAACTCTTGGAATTTTGGGAGCTTTTAGCCTAGTTTTTGGGATCTCCCATATGGTTAGCCTTCGCTAAAAGGTTCGTGACTTGGTTAAGTGTTTCGTGCCACTAACAGCTGAAGGTGGCTCTGCTAACTAATATTATACATATGTATGTGACCTGCTCCACGAAAAGGGACCTTGAACTTGATATTGAACTTTTTTTAAATTTCAAATATTATATATATTATCTGTTTATATCACATTTTTAAATTTTTTCATTAATTATGTTCATCTTTTCAGGTGATTTGTAAACTTGCGGTTTGCGGCATTTGAAAGAGCGTTTTTTTCCTATAAGAATCACTCAAAAAGTAAAAAAAAAAATTTTCGGCGCAAAGGTCCCTTTTCGTGGAGCAGGTCACATATATATTTTTTCAGAAAATAGGACCACATGGGGAGGTAGGGGGAAATTTCTTTCTCTTTGAAACTATCCATCCGATTTTGATGAAATACCAAATATAGACAGATCTGAGTCTAGGAAAGCGCATGGCTTTACACTTTTTCAAAAAATAGGATCAATAGCCTTTTTGAGACTATCTAACTAATACGTACAAACGATATATAGATTTTATCAAAAATAAGCCCACTAGGGGGTAACGGGTAATTTCTAAGCTAAGCAAAACCTAAGGAATTACGTTTGTACCCGCTGTCCCATGAAACTGTGTTTTTTTTTGGTTTTTGCGATTTTTTCGGGTTTTGGCTGTTTGTTTTTTGCTTTGGCGCTATTTTTAGTTTTGGCAATTTTTTAGGTTTTCGGTAATTTTTTTCGGTTGTTTTTTTAGTTTTAGAATTCTTTTTTAGTAACGGCGTTTTTTCATTTTTGCCAATTTTTTTTTGTTTTTGGCGTTTTTTATGTTTTTTGGCAACCTTTTCATTTTCGGCGATTTTTCTTGGATTTAAGCGATTTATTTTTGCTGATATTTTTCATTTAAGCGCTTTTATAATTTTTTGCGATTTTTTCGGTTTGTGATATTTTCTTAGTTTGGACGTTTTGTTTTTGATTTGGCGATTTTTCCGGTTTTTGGCGAGTTTTTTTCTTTTTTGCAATACACATTTTTAGTTTAAGCGACTTTTTAGTTTTGGTGCTTATTTTTGTTTCTAAAATTTTTTTTTCGACTTTTGGCGATTTTTTTATTTTTTTTGCGACATTTTTACTTTTGGTGAATTATTTAATTTTTGAAGATATTTTTCATTTAAACACTTTTTTATTTTGGCAAATTTTCGTTTCGGCATTTTTTTTTGGATTTTTTAGTTTTAGGGTTCTTGCGAATTTTTAATTTTAATTAAAATTGCATTAACAGATAGAATACCCTTTAATGTAAATTTTTTTTTAATTTCAGGGTTAATTGGTGTAGTTGGCATAGAAATAGACTAAATTTGAAAATTTCAATTGTCTATAAATAATTGTCTGTATATTACTTTCGGACTTCAAAATTTTTCGCTGCTCTCTTTAGAACACTCTTTAATTATTAACTGTCATATATTTGTTGCTGTAGCGGTCAAATTTTTACATATTCTGTGAAAATTTCAGGTACGTTGCTTTTCGAGAAAACAGCCTGTGGCGGATATCGTAGCCAAAAATAATAGGGTTCCTTTTCCCTAAAAAACATTTCGCAAACGTTTCTTGAAAAGAGGAAACTTTTAAAATATTCTGCAACCGGATTAATCAAAACCCAACTAAGTACATTTTCAATAACGAAGAGTGCAAACAGAACAATTGGCTTTTCACTCATCTGCTTACCTCGATATGGCGATCAAATGGAAAATGAAGCTTGATTGAGTTGAGATCTCGACACCCGAAACAATTGGAAAAAATTCATAATATAATGTTGTCCGATGGTAGATGGAAAGTGGGAAAGATTGTGGAGGAGAAAGGTATAATACATTGCCTAATGATCACTTGGATATGAGAAAAGTTTACGCAAGATGGGTGACGGCCGTGTTTGTTCACAGTCGACCACAAACGTAATCGTTTTACATCTTAGCAGGAGTATTTGGGGTCTTTGGATTGTTAGATCCACCAGAACACACCAAAGGCCTTACTACTTCAGTCAAAACAGTTGGTTTCTCGGTGTGAATCGACGCCAAAGGTGCGTCTGCCAGCCTAAAAAGTCATGGCAACCATTTTCTTTGACATGAACACGGTAAAACCCACATTGAGTGCCTTTAAAAGGGCAAAACAATCAATGGCGAATATTATGCCATTTTATTGGGACGCTTTAATGGGGGATTTGAAAAAAAAACGGCCGCATTTGGGCAAGAATATTATTTTCCACCAGGACATTGTCAAGGCTGCACACATGACAAAAATTCGTGTAATCGGCTACAAATTGCTCACTCTTCCGTACTTTTCTCGAGATTTAGCCCCGAGCGACTATTTCTTGTTTCTAAACATAAAAAGTGGCTCGGCAGAAAGATATTTGACTCCAACCATGAAATCATCTCACAAACAAATACCTAATATGGTGGCCTCGACAAATCTTATTTTTTTTAAAGGATAAAAAAAATCTGTGAAATGTTGCGCAAAGGGCTTGGAGCTCAGAGGAAACTGCAGAAAAAACTAAAATCAATTTTGATTAAAAACACATTCAAAAATTACGTATGCCAGCTTCTTCATCTTTTTCTTGCTTTCTAGTTTTATTTTCTGAGCAAATGACTGCGTAGAAGTAATCGACGTTATGAAAATCAACCTTGTTCAGTTTATGCTGAGTGTAGTGCAATGTTTATAAAGTTATTGTTTATAGTTTCATTTCGTTTCGTTTTTTATTTTTATTACTTTTGTTTTATTAAAAAAATATTTTCCATCTTATTTCAAAATGCACTTCCTTTGACTCTTGTCGACTTGCTCGCAGTTCTAAACAGATTCTAGCCACAAAAATTATACCAGCAAGACACCCAACACTATTACAACTGCTGTACAGAAAGAAATGCATTTCTAATGTAAATAATGAAAACAAGACAAACAAAGCAACAACAACAAAAAACAATTGTTCAACATGATCAGATAAAAAAGAAATTGAACGTAGATTTTCTTGTAATAAAAGAAATTTGTTTTACTTTTGCTATTCTTATTTAAGAGTGCACAACGTGCACACCGTGAGCGTAATGTATGTATGTGAGTCCCTTTTACTCACTCTATACAAATGATGTATGAAATGTTTGATATGTACTATACGACTATGTAATGTATAACTTTCTGCCGTTTTATTTATTGTTGTTGTTCGATATTTCTTAAACATGTTGAAAATTCGTGGGGAGGCGTTTATGGGATGTTGAGAGATGCTGTTTCGTTACCACACGGATATCAAACAGCCAGCATGTACAATTGCTACAATTGCACAAAGGCAGCAGCAGTATCTAACAATATGTGTATACATACATACATATCTAAGTATGTACTCGTATATACAATTTATGTTGTTCTTTCCGTTTATTTGTCCGTCCATTTGTCGGACTGCTGGCGCAAGTATCTTTTCGATTTTGTGGCCAAGTTTTATACTTGATTGCAATTGCACTGTTGCCAGATGTGCTAAACTGAGTTCAAGTATCTCGATAAAAAGAAACAAATGCAGAATTATAATGCACGACGTCTTATTTGTGAATAAAACTTTTTTGCTGTTACATTTTTCTCCTTATGCTCAATATAATTGAATGAATATACACTCAAAGAAATTTGTTGTTCATGGGCAAAGGGTTGACACCATATGGCGGCATTTTGCAGTCAAGTGAAAGAAAATTGTAAGAGGTCGGATACTTTTTCTTCACATTTTTTTTTGGTAATTATTGCCGACGATGCATCTATTTTTAAGTTTAAAATGTATCAATTGGTATTTATTCTTGTTCACTGGCGTAAACATTATCAGCTGCTTCCTTGGCAGTAAGTTTAACTTGGCAGCACTGAATTTAGCACAGCGAAAACAAGGTTGCATTTTAATAAAACCAACTTTTCAACCAATTCAAAAATGGTTTTATCAAAATTATTTTGTACGGTAAAACCAGGTTTTAACGTTAAAACCAACTTTTATGAAAACCATGTCAGTTTGAAAACACTATAAAATAGATTGACAAAGATTTTTGCAGTTATCCAGGCCTGATGTATTAGAATTTTTCGTGAATAGATTGGTTTTGAAAATAAGTAAAATCGAAGGGATAAAATTTTTTTTTGTATTCAAAACTTACTAACTAAAACTTATTTTACTTTTCCTCTCTCCTCTTGAAACGGAGCACTTCGGCATCAAACAATGTAATAATATTGTGCGATATCGAATGCGATCATTTCAAACTGAAAAAACCTGATCGAATCAGCTCGTTATCGAAAGCGGCGATTACGTACGAGGGCGGATCAATAAGTCCGCGACTTTTCGAACTTCCCTCGTAGTTATATGAAATGCAACATCGTTCCCATCAAGCACCACCTATTAATAGACTACTGTCAAATTTTGAGCAAGTGTCGTCATTTACTTTGCGTTTAACAGCTGTTCAAAATATAAAACAACCTCGTGTATTTTTCTAAAAATGGACAAAACTGAATTTCGAGTGCTCCGTCAATCAAACCAAAGGAAAGCTTGATAAATACTATGGGGTCTCTGTACCATCGATTTCAATGGTAAAAAGTGGTTTACTGATCGCAAAAGTGCAAATTACGCTGAAAGTTCTGGACGGCCAATTGAGGTCAGTACACCCGAAAATGTCGAAAAAATCCATTGATGGACGATCGAAGAGTAAAAGTGCGTGAGATTGTTGATGCCAAAAGCATGTCATATGGCCGTATGGTTTCGATTTTAAGTGATCAGCTGGGTTTAAAAAAGTTGTCTGCTATCAATTGACCATAAACGTAAACGTGTGACAACTTCAAAGGATTGTTTGCAGTTGTGTAACCGCAATCCGAATGAGTTTTTATTGCGTTTTGTAACTATGCATGAAACATGGATCCATTACTGTACTCCGGAGACCAAGCAGCAGTCTAAGCAATGGGTTTCTCCAGGTGAACCTGCTACGAAGAAAGCCAAGATAAGTTTTTCGGCCAATAAGGTGATCACAACAGTTTTTTGGGATGCACGGGGGATAATCCAGATCTATTCTCTTCAAATCTCTCCAACTTATTAGACCGATTTAATGAGGATTTAAAAAGAAAACGATTCCATATGGCCAAGAAAAAGGTTCTCTTTCATCAAGATAATACACGGGTGCACACGTGTGCAGTCTCAATGGCAAAACACTATGAATTGTGCTACGAATTGGTAACTCATCCGCCATATTATCCGTATTTAGCCCCTAGTGAAATACTTCCTATTTCCAAACCTAAAGAAATGGCTCGGTGGAAAGAGATTTAGCTTTTAAGGACCTCGAAAAATCGAATTTTTTGGAAGGGATACAAAAACTGTTGAAACGTTGGACTAAGTGTATTGAGTTAAAAGGAGATTCTGTTGAAAAATACATTTTTTTTAAACTGCGTTTTATTCAAAAAGTCACGGACTTATTGATGCGCCCTCGTAGCAGTTTGCCTTTATATTTTATTACATCACCCAAAAGGCTTCATTGTTCTCACTCATTTAATATACAGGCATGTTTTAAAAATCATTTCGTTTTTAAGTAGAAAAATTTCGGGAAAGAAGTCAACTAGAAACCTTTGAATTTGCTTTGTAAGCTCTCATTTGTTTAAGATATTTTATTCGAGCTTAATTTCTAAAGAACTAAATTATCCGATTAAAAGAAATTTGAAATTTTGCGTCTTCGAAAAACACGGCCGATAATCGTAAACCAAACTTTACTGTTATTCAAATACAAATAATAATAAAGTAAAAGTTTAAAAAAATCAAAAAACACGACTGCGACTAAATTGAAACCGTTATAGATTCTAACTGGTTGTTCGAAATGCAAAAACATAAAAGAAACCTAGAGATGATTTTTAAATACCCGTCGAATGACACCCATTTTGATACAGTTCGCCAAATTTTTATTTTTCTCATATTCACAAAATTGCGTCTGAATTGAATTATGACTTCTGTTCGAGCTTAAGTGATACTCCCTGGATTAGGATAGACCGCAGTACAAATGACGCAAGAATCGGTTTATGTAGTGCCCAATATCCTTCATTGCGTCGCGCAAACGGGTAAACAATCTTACCTCCTCATTCGTATAACTAAGAAAACAACTTTTTCTCAGTGTACTTACATTCTACTATCATACTACAATCATTTTCCTTTATACTTTGCAAATTATATTTTTTCTTTAACGTTGCACTTTTATAAAAATTGTAGCGGAATTGTGCAGCAGATGTTTGTACTCGTAGTAGCGTCAAGTATCATTATGGAGTAAAAAAATAAAAAATAAAGTTTTAGCACGGGCTTCAAGTATTTACACTGTGAAGGTTTTAGTATATTTTACATGCATGTGGTACGAGTAAAATTAATATTTTTCTTGCTACTTTTATTACAGCATTTGATAATTGCATTAGATATATATTAATCACAAATTTCTATGCTACCAACTTTTTATTTAGCGATTTTAATTTATGATTAAATCACTTAAAACTGACACCTTTATTGCAAATATGCATTCATTGGTTTTCTTATCTGCCTCGAAAGTTTCCTTTCGATATCGTCAAACAGGCACTTAACATTATATATAATCACTTTATGATTTTATTTTTATTTCAGGAGAGTCAAAATAGTTATTAAACTAAAATAAATTAAATATCTTGCCATAACCGCCAAAAAAAAAGCTTAAGCAACATAATTTTCAAACTTCAGCTTTTGACCAAACCCGCTTATTTGCGATCGTAAAAAGTCGATTTTCGTAAAAAAAAACAAGCCTAAAAAATGTGTCACAGAAGCTATTTTAGCGGTTATGGCTCGATATATAGTTAATTCATTATTAAAAACAAAATTTTATAAATCTCAATAGATCTGTGGCAAAAAGAAAAAAGTGCTTAAGTAGACTTAAGCTAAAATTGAGATAATGGCGCCAGCATAATTTCCTTATATAAAACTACACCTGTGCAAGATTTCAGTGTATTTAGGTGATTTCGAAGAAAGTTACAGCAAAACATCTTGTGTTTAATTTAGTTTAATATGCGATTTCTTTTGGAATAAAAGCTTGACTTTCGATCGACTATATTCTAAATTTATATATAAAATCATGCAATTCAATAACATATGTTACAGAAATAGGAATAGTCTTATAAAAATCACTAAAAGTTTTAAAGTGCCTCCTGAAAAACTGCTAAATTAGACTTAAGCACTTTTTCCTGATTGCCACACATACATACATATGTACATTAGGTATTGCATAGTGGACGACTTTTCGATTTCGACACGCAAAAAAAATTTTAAACAAAAAATGGTGGCGGTCAGATGGGAGTATAAGGCGCCTCTCATCCTGCTCAAAGTTGAAGGTAAAAGCAAAACAAATTTACAAAAAACTATATAGGATGGCGGATCAATAAGTCCGTGACTTTTTGAAAAAAAAAATTATTTTTAAACAGAATCTCCTTTTAACTCAATACACTTAGTCCAACGTTTTTCCAGTTTTTGTATCGCTTCCAAAAAATTCGATTTTTCGAGGTCCTTAAAAGCTAAATCTCTTTCCACCGAGCCATTTCTTTAGGTTTGGAAATAGAAAGTAGTCACTAGGGGCTAAATCCGCAGAATATGGCGGATAAGGTATCAATTCGTATCC
This sequence comes from Nowickia ferox, assembly GCA_936439885.1. Taxonomy (NCBI): domain Eukaryota; kingdom Metazoa; phylum Arthropoda; class Insecta; order Diptera; family Tachinidae; genus Nowickia; species Nowickia ferox. The sequence continues at coordinate 85,206,411 of OW387027.1, read as the reverse complement.
CAATTCATAGAGTTTTGCCATTGAGACTGCACACGTGTGCACCCGTGTATTATCTTGATGAAAAAGAACTTTTTTCTTGGCCATATGGGGTCGTTTTCTTTTTAAATCCTCAATAAATCGGTCTAATAAGTTGGCATAATATTCACCGTTTACTGTTTTTCCCTTCTGAAGGTAATCGATGTGGATTCTCCCGCGTACATCCCAAAAAACTATTGACATCACTTTATTGGCCGACAAACTTATATTGGCCTTCTTCGGAGCAGGTTCACATGGAGAAACCCATTGCTTAGACTGCTGCTTGGTCTCCGCAGTACAGTAGTGGATCCATGTTTTATGCACAGTTACAAAACGCCACAAAACCTCATTCGGATTGCGGTTAAACAACTCCAAACAATCCTTTGAAGTTGTCACACGTTTACGTTTATGGTCAATTGAGAGCAGACAACTTTCTTAAACCCAGCTGATCACTTAAAATGGAAACCACACTGCCATATGAAATGCCTATGGCATCAACAATCTCACGCACTTTTACTCTTCGATCGTCCATCGATGGATTTTTTCGACATTTTCTGGTGTACTGACCTCAATTGGCCGTCTACAACGTTCAACGTAATTTGCACTTTTGCGATCAGTAAAGCACTTTTTGCCATTGAAATCGATGGTGCAGAGACCCCATAGTATTTATCAAGCTTTTCCTTGGTTTGACTGACGGAGCATTCGAAATTCAGTTTTATCCATTTTTAGAAAAATACACGAGGTTGTTTTTTTTTTGAACAGCTGTTAAACACAAAGTAAAAAACGACACGTGCTCAAAATTTTACAGTATATTATTAATAGGTGGTGCTTGATGGGAACAGTATTGCATTTTATATAACTACGAGGGAAGTTAGGAAAGTCAAGGACTTATTAATCCGCTCATGTAACTTTCACGGGGTCACAGCTAGTAGGGCAAAATGTGTGACCAGCCCCATTAATTTTCCCCGCCCAACATCTTTTCTGAACACACCAACCGCCTAACTTTTCTCCTGGGGAAATTTTTAAAAAATTTACTCGCAGGGCTTTAACTGCCCCTAGGGCGTACCTATCGAAGTCAAATGTATGGCCAACTTCCAATATTTTTCAATAGGAAGATATTCTTTTAACTTACTTATTGTCTATCTGAAACCATTAAGGTGGTCTCCATACCAAAAAAAAAGAAAATAGACGAAAAGTTTGTTGAGAGAAAATCTTCATATTAAAAGAATTTTAGAGGTTGGCCATACATTTGACTTCGATAGGTACGCCTTAGGGGCAGTTAGAGCCCTGCGAGTAAATCTTATAAAAATGTCCCCCCTTTGGATGCCAGCCCCCTTAAGGAGTCAAGATAGGGCATAGGTATGTTCGGAGGATATGTTGAGGATGGAAAATTACTGTGCATCAGTCTTACATTTTACCCCCCTGGCAGGCACCATAAAAGCGGAACATGCGGGTTTAAAAACTAAAAATATTCAAAATATTAGTTTTTTGTATAATTCGGTATATTTGAAATTTAATGTAATTGTTACATTGTGTAGAACGATGTTTTCCCAAATAAAGTAATATCAAACACCAAATTTCTCAATTTAACTGCAAAAGAAATAAATTACTGAAAAACGAGTTGAAACTTTAAAAATTCTCTACAAAACATATTTTATATGACTTAAGCACTTTTACCTTATTGCCACAGAAATACTGGCCAATGCCATTGAAGGATTGCATGAAGTAAAGTTTAAAAGAAAAACTTTCCAATTGCCCAGGAGCTAAAAGCTGCTTTCAAATTGTATTTTAGTTAATCTAAAATGAAACTTTTTTGTATAAATTTTTTTCTCTTCTTAATGCATGCAAATATTTACAATCTCCTTTGCCACACAAATACTCGTACACTAATAAACAAATAAATACAGTTATGCAAATAAATATGCAAACAAATACATACACACGAGTTCATACAATTGGAAAATATTCATTTAATATTCATTTGCATTTGTATTTAAATGTATTACAAAAGATTCTCATAATTTAAGCAAAAACAAACATAAAGGGGATTTGATTTATTTATTTAACAAAATGTTACAGGGCATCGGTATTAGTTAGTTTGAGTGTGTGTGTGTGAGAGTAGGTAAGTGTGTCTGTTTTGAAATCCTTAGCAATTCAACAAAACATTAGCACCCATTTGTTAATAAAGTTTGCATTTCCCCCGCTTCTTTTTTCTTGGCTTTCAGCAGCCAAAACAACAACGCATCATCACATTTGTTGCTCACAGGCCAACAACAAATTTAGTACACATTTCGCTTGAAACGGCATCATCTAAAAAATTGTTTTTTGTTTAAAGCTTCAAAACTCATAAATATGCAATTGCTTAATAGAAAAGTTCAAACATCATATAGACAACCCTTATTTGGGATGATTTTTTGTTGTCAAGGATTTCAAGAGAACTTCATCAAACCATTACTAGGGCGAACAAAGAAGGAGTTGTATCGTATACACCTTTCAATAGCAAATATAGGGAGCTTTTTTTAGAGTGGCATCACTGCTTTATTTGAGCACCCATTTAACAGCTGATAGATAGTTGCTTTTTGTTTAGTTTGCTTTGAAATTTCATTATAAATCGACTTACATCATTTTTAATCAAAATAATTGTTCTATTCGTCAAACTCATCGCGCACTTCTTGCACTTTTGAAGAAGCCCATTTCTGGTTGAATGGCTACGTAAATAAGCAGAATTGTCGCATTTGGAGTGAGAAGAATCCTCAAGCTTTTGTCAAAACGCCATAATATTCACAGAAAATTCCTGTTTGGTGCGCTTTATGGGCTGGCGGAGTCATTGACCCATCATATGTCTTCAAAAACGATGATGGTCAAAATTTTACTGTCCATTGTGAACGTATAGGAACATGACTCGAATTTTTTTTCTTACCTCAAATACGTGGCATTAACCTTGCTGATATGTGTTTGCAACAGGACGGAGCCACATGCCACACAGCGGGCGCTACAATTGATTTACTCAAAGAAACTCAAAGTTGAGAGACACTCTAAAAAAACACGCTTTACAAGTACCTAGTGACAATGTTTGCAGGGCACTGTGGAGCGGTTTTGAAAAAAGAAATTAACACATCCAGCCATAACCGCTAAAATAGCTTAAGCGACAAATATTTTGGACTTCGTTTTTTTTTGGAAAATTTACTATTTACGACAGCAAATAATCAATTTTGGTTAAAAAAATATCGCTTAAGCTTTTTTGGCGGCTATGGCGCATCATTTTTGCAATAGTCTGTCCAAATACCAACTTTAGCACTTTAGCTCTTATTGTAATACAAATATTAAAAAAACGAAATTTTAATCCAGTAAGCTAAAATTTTATTGCCAAATATTTTGAGTAAGGCCCACTGTAGTTTATTTGACACACACCCACCATTTGCTTCTATTTTATTTTGTCGGTACATCCGTTTTACATTATTAAATTATTTTAAACCCGATTTAATATTCCTTTTTTTTTGGGGGGCGGTTTGTATTTTCTGTGCTCTCTTTGTTTCCTTTTTCAATGTGAAATGATTTTTATTTAATTTATGCGATATTGAGTTCGTTTGATTTGATTTCTTCCAGAATTTTATTCAATTTGCGAATGTTGTAAAATGTGTTTTATATTAAATCAATCTCTCCATTTAGTGAAAGAATGTAGAAAAATTTTGTGAAACAATGTGGGATTAGGATTATTAATGTTTTTAAAAAATTCAATAAGTGAATCAGTTGTTGTACTAAGGCATGCAATATCGAGCAAGTTATAGACTAATATCAAGTTTACAATTTTGCTTGAGTGAGGACACTACAATTGTGGCAGGAATACATTTGCTATCGAGTGGGCCATCTATGGGTTTTAATTTGAACCACCATATATTTTGAATTTAGCAATACTTATGTCATTCTATTCTGTGACAAGATTCAGTATATTGTCTCCGCTAAACGAAATGAATCGATTTACGCTTGAGCAGCGTTGGAATTTATTGGAAATGTATTTCCACAACAAAGACAATTGGTCGGAAATTGCACGAAAATGTCGCACAAGATTTGGTCGCAGAGAAAGACCAACAGTGCCCGGTAAACCCAAGTTTATTGTTAAAGTTCGTGAAACCGGTTTCATTGTTGATGCGCTAAGACCATGCAACCATTACGAGTGACTGTTTGGTGCGGCTTATGGAGCGCAGGCCACATTTCTCTGAAATTAAGGACGGTGCAACCATTATGGTCAATGCAGACACATATCGCCCCATGATAACCGATTTTTTTGTGACCGTTCTTCAGGGTATTGATGTGATCGATGTTAGGTTTCAACAGGATGGTGCAACCTGCCAGACATCTTCTGCCACAATCGATTTATTGCATCAAACGTTTCATGGCCGTTTAATTAGACGAAATAGCTGCGATTTGACACCGTCGGACTATTTGCTGTGGGGCGCTGTTAAAGACAATTATTATGTCAACAAACCAGAGACAATTGAGTATTTGAAAGCCAACATGCATGATGCCATTGCCGAGATACGACCCCATACCCTGGACAGCCATATGAATGAAATAATATTCCAGCTCTAACAAACATAAATTTAGCAAAATTTCCAACCGTTTTTGTTTGATTGCATTTTAAAATTTTCTTTTTATTTTAAAGAATTTCTTTTTGATATTGAATAAGAAATTTATATTTAAAATAGAAATATTTGATAAATTTCTATTAGAAGGTGACAAGAGCAACAACGTTTCCTAAAGGCGCGAGGAAACGAAGGACAGTTATAAAAGCTGAACTAAACTTAGTATACTTTATTGGATTTAATTCAGACAAAGTTTTTGTGTTTGAGATAACTAAATTATATGTGTATTTAGACTTGGGTCAAACTCATTCAGTCGGACACAAATTAAAAAATTTTATTGTTTTTTTTTTTTTTTTTTTGAAAGAGAAATAACACTTAAGCAGCGAATTCTGCTTATATTACTAGATGTTACTTTATTTAGGAAAGGGATAGTGATAGAGAAGACAGGTGGTGAAGGAAGAGATAGAGGAAAGCTTTACTCTTTTTACAAGTCTGCTTTTTGTGCGTTTTTAAGAATGCAGTGTTGCAGCGCCTCTGGTGTCAATTTGGCGTATTAAATTTTTTTATTTTCCTTCGCCGATGATTCTGCTATACAATACCGATGAAGGAGGGCGCTCTGATGTTACATTAGGATTAGTATCCGCTGAAGCCGGTGTAGTTCAGTGACCAGTGTCTATGCCCTCATCACTTGAACTTTCCTACAACAACGGATACAAAGAGACACTAATGCACATCAGATAAATTCGTGGTATTTTTATTTAATGGATGTTGAACCCAGGACCTTTTGTATGTAGTCAACGTGCTAACTACTTCAGCCAACTCCACCCTCATTGATCATTGGTTTATGTGAAAATCTTACGACTGTAGCCTGGTATCGAACTCTTTCAGTAGCTCGTTTGAGACATAAACCTTTAATCAAACCTATATAATTTAAATTGGTTTGATTAATGGCACGGAATGAGCTCGATACGATTCTACTTAACTAGAGTTGTGTCCAACAGCTCTTTTGAACTAAAATGAGCTGTTGGGCACAAGTCCGGTCAAAAACATCAATGTAATTTAAATGGGTTTGAAACAACTTTTGATTCGAACGCTCTCAAACTAGTTCAAAAAAGCTGTTGGACACAACTCTATACTTAACTGAAACGAGTTCGAACGAGCTGGATGCAGGATCTAGTACAAGAGTTCGACCCAACTCTCGTTGAGTTCATTGTGTGTAGTGCCAGTCAAAGCAAGCGTACGTGTTGCATAATCACATGAAACTTGAAATTTGGTCCAACGGAATTTTTTCCCTTTCAGAAAGTGTTAAGGTCCAAAAATTGCCAGCCCTAATTCTTATCAAATAAACTAGTTACATATAGAATTATGTCGAACTCGTGCACTAGTTCAGTTTTGACACAAACCGATGATCAAACCCAATTTAAATTACACAGGTTTGATTATAGCTTTGTGTCAAAAAAAGACACAAAATGAGTTCGACCCAAGTCTATGTAAAATGCAAAGAGTTCATATCTTAATATTTCAATTGTATAAAGTAGGAATTTTTAATCAAATAAAATTCAACTCAATGCGAAAGTTTGTTTAGCTTACCCCAGCGTAATTAGCGAAAAATATTGTTACTTCAAGGCAACCATATAATTTATTCATTTTGGTCCAAGCAGTATTAAACTTTTTCTTAAATTCATTAATTCATTAAGCTTACCGATGCCTCTGGGCTTTTAAGCACCTTAAAATGTGTACATACCTGTAAAGATAAAGAAAATTAAGTTTTTATTAAATTTCATTTGCAGTGCAAGCAAAAAGTTATTAATTTAGAGTTATTCATGGTTTCTATGACGAACTTGTTAATTATCTGGTATTGATAAACTTAATAGCAACAAACTAAGAACGGTCTATTTAAAGATTTTTATTTTTTGTGTTACCTCAATATACTTGAGTGTCTGCAAAATGTAATTTTTGAATTGCCTGAAGTGTACATTTAAAGTTTTAATTGGTTACGCAATGTGTTCCTACTTAATTTCATAAATGTATCTAATGAATGAATTGCTATTCACCAAAACATTTTAAAAAGCCTTAAAAAAGGTATCTTTCGCTAGAAAGAAAAGAGGAGAAGAATTGGGTTTTAGTGTGTAGGTTTTTACCAGAGAATGTCATGTTATAATTTAAAATTGTACTTTTAAGTTAGAAGTTTTATTATGAAAACAAATAAAATTAATTAATACACCGTTTTCTTGCATACAAAGGGAGAGAGTGGCGTTGGCTGAAGTAGTTAGCACGTTGACTACGAAAACGAAGGTCCTGTGTTCGAGCCCGGTATCAGACAGTCATCATATAACAACATTACGCATTTTTCTGATGTACATTAGTGTCCCTTTGTATCAGTGGTTGTAGGAAAGTTCATGTGATGAAGACGTAGTCACTGGTCACTGAATTATACCGACTTCAGCAGATACTAATCCTAATGTAACATCAGAGCGCCCTCCCTCGTTGTGTAGTAGAATCATCGGCGCAGTAAAATAACCAATAAAATGGCTCCTAATCACAGCTGCAAGAGTTTAATACGCCTCATTCAACACCAGAGGCGCTGCAACAGTGCATTATTAAAAATCGTGCAAAAAGCAGAGTTGTAAAAGAATGAATATTTCCTCTATCTCTTTCTTCACCACCTGTCTTCTCTATGACTATCCCTTTCCTAACGAAGGTAACACATAGTAACAGTAGTAGGCATTCATTGCCTGAGTGGTACTTCTCTTTATAAAAAAAATAAATAAATAAATAAAGGGAGAAGTAACCAAAAAAGAACCACAAGAACCTATCGAACTTATTCGGGTTAGGAGCCTATGTTCCTCAATATTTAAGTAAATGACAGCAAATATTTTTAATTCATTTCAGTTCTCATAGTTTAAAAGAAAAAATAGTTTAACTGCGGCTTAGAGTGTAAACCTGCTAAATCCACTTTTTATAGCATATGACATTTTAATGCCATTCGAAAGAGAAAGAGGCGCCTCATCGATTGGCTTAAATATTTAGTTTAATTTGAAGCTCTATATCTCGAAGAAACTTAATGTATTAGGCTAATTTCTTAAGCTTTGTATAGAAACCATTAACAGTATTTTGTCTCTGCTGTAAAATTTGCTGGAAGTGAGTTAGCAGGTTTACACTCTAAGCCGACGATATGGTAAAACATAAGAAAGCTAAAGCAATAATTGGCTTTAATGGCAAAAGGTAGCAAGTATGTTGAAGCGATTTCCCTTACTACACAGAAAAAAATATTAATGCAATAAACAACTTTAATTGAAAATAAAACCAAAAATCAATTAAAAATACATATATTTAAGTCAATTAAACTTTTGTTTAAACATTTAATTAATTACAAAGTTTAATAGACTCAATTAAATTTTTAATTGATGATTTTTGGTTTTATTTTCAATTAAAGTTGTTTATTGCATTAATATTTTTTGCTGTGTATAGATGCGTTCGTTTCCCTAGTAAATGGTATAAATATAATTTTGGTTTGTCTAAAACATAAAAATGTTTACAAAAGAAACAAGTTTATTAAAAAATGAGCTGTTTATTTTTTAATTTTTGTTGCTGTTGTTAACTTGCTCCGAAGACTTGGTAAATTTACGTTTTTCTTTTTTTTTTTGTATTTTTTTTTTCGCTTGCCTCTTAGAACTAGTTTTAGTTTTCAAGAGCCTTTTGCTTTCAAGTGTACATTTCGTATGTTTATTTTTTATTGCCTTCGTATGTTTATTTGTTACTTATTTCTGAGAACGTTGTGTGCCTTTTGGTAATGAAATTTAAGTGAAATTATAGCATTTTACCGTAAAACGACAAAAAGAAATGTACTCGCACAAAAACACAAACAATTCCAAAAGTTTTTATTATTCGCATTTTGTTTCATTTGCTGAAGTAAATACTTCAAATTTTCTCACACGCAACTCAAAGGTAATTTAAACATGAAATTTTCGTTGTTTTTTTTTTGTTCTTTTAAAATGTTAACACACAAACAAACAATAAAAAAATAGTGCAAAAGAAACAACTTTAGAGATTGTTTTGCAATTTAATCATCAATCGCTCTTGACAGGTTTCCCAAAAGCTGCCCGTTAAACGTTGATTTTGTTTGGAAAAAAAGCAACATACAAAAAATTAAATTTATCTTTGATGCAAATTGTTGCAATTTAAATTTTGAACATGCTGCAAAATTTAAGATTTTTTTTTACCAACTAACGATATGTTATTAAGTCACAGTGTGTTTTAAGAAAGTCTCATGCGAAGCAAGATAGAGCTCGAGGTTGAAAATATGCATTATCGAACATAGAAGTACATACACACAGTGTGTCCAGAAACTATTCGGACAATTACCGTGATTAAGCGTTGTTTAATACTACATTGAAATAATTTGTTAAACTTTTCAAATTGGTATGATTAAAATGTTATAATTTCATTAATCACCCAGAAACGTGTGAATGTATTTTACACTGCTTTTGATGGAACAGCGATCAGGATTACAAAAAAAATAATAGCTGAAGCATTATTATTATTTTTTTTTAATTACCATAAAAATAAGCACTAAAATGTTACAACTAATTTAGATTCAGTTAAATTAAATATTTTTATATGTATTAGTTATAGTGGTATTCGGAATCATTCTTGTAGTCACCAACTTTGAATAGCATTATAGGTAACATATCTCTGGCAATAATTGGTAACGCACAAATGACAATGGCAAGACTGTTGTAAATTTAGAGATGGTAAAATTGAGCTTTCCTTACAAAAAAGCTTTCAGCAAATTGTAAAACGATGAATCACATATCACATATTCCATTTGCAATAAAAGCTTAGTATATAAATCATAAATCTACATCATCTAGTTGTTCCGTTCTACCACGTTTTAATCAGTATATTTACAATTAACTTTTTTTTTTTAAAGAGAAGTAACACTCGGGCAATGAATGCCTACTACTATGTGTTACCTTCTTTAGGAAAGGGATACTGATAGAGAAGACAGGTGGTGAAGGTAGAGATAGAGGAAAGCTTCATTCTTTAAAACTCTGCTTTTGGCACGATTTTTAATAATGCACTGTTGCAGCGCCTCTGGTGTTAAATGAGGCGTATTAATTTTTTTTTAAGCTGTGTTTAGTAGTCTTTTTATTGGTTATTTTACTTCGCCGATGATTCTGCCACGAAAGAGGGCGCTCTGATGTTACATTGGGCTTAGTATCTGCTGAAGTCGGTATAATTCAGTGACCAGTGACTATGCCTGCATCAAATGAACTTTCCTACAACAACTGGTACAAAGGGACACTAATGGACATCACAAAAATGCGTAATGTTGTTATTTGATGACTGTCTGATACCGGGCTCGAACCCAGGACCTTCGTTTTCGTAGTCAACGTGCTAACTACCTCAGCCAACGCCACCGTCATTATTATTTGTTCATTAATCTTTATCACATGTAATTTGGCTTACAAAGCGATACGCACTTTAGCCTAATCAAATCATAAATAAAGAAACAAATGAAGTTCGAACAATAATAATGAAAACAAAAACTTACTAAAAGTGCTTAAATGATATTTGACTGTTTTGTAGGAGAGCACTTTTAAGCTTTCAAGTCGAATTTTAGATATGTATTTCTTTTCTCGTTAAATTTAGAAATTCGGTAAACACTTTTATTTTATTTAAAAAAAATTTCATTATACACAATATAACACTTCAATTTCAAATAAACCAAAGTGTAAGCTAAATCGAGCTTTTATTCTACATGAGATTATAAGTCGAAAGAAGTCCTGAAAAAACTTACAAAACAACAGAAATTTTGCCCACTGGTACTTTGGACTATATAAAGATTACAGGGGTACCATTTACTCAAAATACGCTTATCTCGACTCAAGCACTATTTCCTTTTCGCCACAGTTATATAAAAATGTTTTATTTAACGAACTAATTTTTTAGTAATTATTTTTGAAGTCGGTTCAATATTTTTTAATTTTTATTTTAAATTTTTAGTGCCAATTTCATATTTCCAAGGACATGGTCACGCCAAATTTTGCACCTACTTTTCTCAATTTAATATCGCGTCACTTTCAGAGCTCAAGATTTGTGCCAAGTTTCGTTAAAAGCGTTCAAGTAACAGCATGTGAAATATAACATTAAACTTTAACGGGCATGGCCGCTTTTTTTTCTTCAATCGCAAAATTATGTCATTACAAAAGTCGAAACTACTTGCCAGATTTCGTGGGAATCACATCAGCAGAAGTGCATGTAACTTAATACTAAACTCTCAGGGGCGTACCGCCCTCCTACTTTTTAAAATGCAAGATGGAGTATTTTTCAGTGCTAAAAATGTATGCATGCAAAGTTTCGTGAAAATCGGTTTATAAGCTCAAGCAAAACAATATTAAATTTTAATAGGCGTAGTCCCGCCCACTTTTTTCAATTCCAGATTGCATATTTTTTAAAGTTCACACTTGGCAAATTGAGACAAAATCGTTTAAGAACAAGTGCGTGAAATATAATATAAAATGTTAATGGGCGTGGTCGCGCCCACTTTTTTGAATGTCAGATTGGGTCTTTTTTAGAGTTCAGGGTGTGTGCTAAGTTTCATAAAAATCGGTCAAAGCATGTAAAATATAATATTATGCTTTAATGGGAGTGGCTCCGCCCATTTCTTAAACCCAGGGTGTGTGCTAAATCTCGCAGCAATTGGATCAATAAAAGACCATAAAATTAAAGAAAAATATTTTGTGCACGTGCTTTTTAAATCGGTCTAAAAGTTACGGAGTTATAAAGTAATAAACATAAAAAAAAAAAATTAATTTGATAACCTCCTCTTTTTTTGAATTCGGTTAAAAATATAAAATACCATTTACTGTGTTCGATAAATTCGACAACGTGCGAGTCGTATTCGTTCATATAGGATGGAGTACAACTGTCCAATTTTTAAAAGTTCAATTGTACTTTTGAATTAAAGACTCTTAAATATATAAAAACTATTATTTATGGCTCGTCAAATTAAAAAAAAAAAAATATCGTTAAAATCGCCCAAACTCGTGAAAACTGGAAACACTTTTTGATCGTGTACCTTAAAACAAAGGGTGGGCAAGTTTAAGGTAAGGAAGTAAATAAGTTAAAAAAAACCCACCTTTTTGACAAATTCAATTTTGAATTGATACCAATATAAAGTAGAAATATAGGAATTAATAGTGGAATATGATGTCGGGCAAATGTCCACCTGTAGCACGTCATCAGACGTCCGCTCTTTTCACAAAATTTTGAACCACATTTTGCAACAAAGCTTCGGTTATCTCGCCAATGCAGCGCCATTCATTCATCTTTTAGAGCGTCAGTTGTTTCTGGCTTATTCACGTAAGGCCGGCATTTCAAATTAAAATTCACAAATTTCAGAATTAAAATTCTTTGATCAAGAGTGTAACGTTCCATTGTCAAAATTTCCCAACTTTTTACTTAATAAATGTCAAAGGATAACAGCTCAATTCTTGACATTTCATCATTTGACAGCCACTTTACTTCCTTACATCCCGTCCTTGTATTCCTTGCCTTCCTTGCACACCCTTTATAAAGTCTGTGTGTCTATATTTTAAGATTCATCAAAATTGGCTGGATAGCTTTGGAGAGGCAAAAAGCGCTCTCTACCAAAAGTATGCAGACGCATATCTACACACCCATCAAATGCATCAAAATCAGTTGGACAGTTTCTGAGAGCCAAATTTTTACCCTCCCCTCCCCCTCCCCCACCCAACCTGGCCTTCCTTGATCATAGTTTTAAAAATACAAAATGCGTCTGTGTTCTTTTTGAGCAGCACATATATCTATGTTTTGAACTTCATAACAATCGGTTGGATAGTTTTGGAGAGACAGAACTTATACACTCCACCTGCCCCGTCCTTGCTCTTAGTTTTACAAATATACAGGGTGGGCCAAAAGTTACCATGGGGTTTAAAAGTTTAATAACTTTTTCGTTTATTAATTTTTTTAAATTTTTTTTCTCAGATTATATAATATACAAAATGGAAAATTTTTTTACACTAAGTATAAAAAATAATGTCTCTTAAATGACCACCGTTTTCAGCTTCGCACTGATGGGTGATTATGATTATGAGTGATGAAGCTCATTTTCATTTGAATGGCTTTGTTAATAAGCAGAACTGTAGGTTCTGGGGTTCTGAAAATCCAAGAGCCATTCATAAACGCCAATTGCACCTCCTTAGGTGTACAATATGGTGTGGGATCACATCTGAAAATATCATTGGGCCTTACTTCTTCGAGAATGAAGATGGAAGTGCTGTAACCGTAAATGGAGAGCGGTATCGGTTTATGATAGAAAACTTTTTACGTCTTGCTCTTGAAAACAGACCTCGTATGTGGTTTCTGCAGGACGGAGCCACTGCCCGCACTGCCCGAGACACAATGGCACTTTTAAGTCAAATTTTTGGAGAGCGAATAATTTCCAGAAATTCGGAAATAATTTGGCCCAGCGCGATCGCCAGTTTTGACAGCACCCGACTATTTTCTTTGGGGTTATTTGAAGTAGCAAGTGTATGTGAACAAGCCAGAGACAATCCTTGAACTCAAGGCAAGCATTGTTGCAGAAATTTTGGAAGATATTCTGGAAAATGCTCTAAAACGAGCCCATCAGTGCGAAGCTGAAAACAGTGGTAATTTAAGAGACATTATTTTTCATACTTAGTGTAAAAAATTTTCCATTTTATATATTATATAATCTGAGAAAAAAATAAAAAAAAAATTAATAAACGAAAAAGTTATTAAACTTTTAAACCCCAAGGTAATTTTTGGCCCACCCTGTACAAAGGGTGTGTGACCCTTTAGATACATATGTATCTTTTAATTTTATAAAAAATCTGTGGCATAGTTTTGGAGAAGCAGAAATTTTCCCATTGCCCTTCCCTACCCCCTTCCCCTTCCCTAGGTCCTACATAAAAAAGTATGTCATCTATGAGTATTGTTAAAAGCAGATAAGTGTCTGAAAAGTTTCAATATTTTTTTAATAGCCTGTCATTCTCTAAGTATTACCACGAATTATGAAGTTCACCAGTCTTGCGGTGGATATGGTCACTTGGGTTATAACATTATTTTACTTACACACATATTCTTGACACACATAATCAACAAGAAAACTAAATATACCGCAAATTTATCCCAGCATTTCAAAGCAAAAACTAAATTGCCAAAAGAGATTTATTAAAATTTAAACAAAAAAAAAATCATATCCTTAAAATCTTTTTGCCTACATGCCAGTTTTGTAAAACACCAAAAAAAAATTAAACAAGTCTTTTTCAATTGCATTTGTCAGCTTAAACAAATAGATTACAAGGTAAAAATAGAATTTGTAAACTTTTTTTTACAAATCCTTAGACAACATTCACAAGTTTTGCAGCAAGAAATCATAAATTGCTTAAAGTTGCTGTTGTTGTACTTGAGTTTATTAATTTTGATTAAAATGTGATTTTTAACTGGTTCTGACAGCGAAATTTACATAAAAATTGCATAATTTCCATGTCACTTAATTGATCGTCAGCCGCCAATCACAAGTGACCAAAGTGACGTGGAATTTCTTTTTTATGTTTTTTTCTGCAAAAGGACAGGTGTACGAGTATGCTGTGATATAAAAGAGTCTGATGAGTTATAAATAGATGCCATGGTTGGTTTCGTCGCACCACGAAATAAATTCAATTTTCACATGCACGCAAACAAACATCAGAGCAAATAGACCAGCATCGCCAGTCAGGCATCAATTCAAACACGTTCATAGTCCACCACTCAAGCTGAAAGTAATTCTCAAAGGAATTTTTGATTTCAATTAGAGTTTCAATTAATGTTAGATAGAATGCTTTTTTTTTCTTTTCTTTTGCAACTTTACTTTTCTTGCTGTTGATTAACGTTTTATAAAAAAGAAAATGTAAGAAAGAATAGAAATTCCGCTAAGTGTGAGTTGAAAGAAAAACTTTTCGAAATCTTTTCCTCATCTCACTATTCTTTCAAATGAAATTGCAGTTAGAAATTGCAATCGCAATTGCGCATGCGTAAAGTTTGATCGTTGGAAGTGCAAACAACACGTCAACGGCACTGGCATTCATACACAACGACAAAAATCGAGTATGTACGAGTATGTAGGTACTCGTATGTGTAGTGTAAAGGTACGGTCACACTTGTCAAACATTTGACCAAAAAAGCGTAACCAACAAACACTAAAGAAAAAAGTTTTGACCCAGACACTTGTTTATCATATTAAACAGTTTCGAACACAACTAATGCACCATGTCATAGAATCCAACAATATTGGCTACTCTTTAACTTGACAAACATTTGTCTGAATTGAAAGATTTTTCATTAGCATTTAGTGGTTACGCTTTTTTGGGCAAATGTTTGACAAGTGTGACCGTAGCTTAAGTCTTATTTGCGCCTCTAGGTTGTTATTGTCTCCAGTCGGTCGTTGTTTGACTAAATTAGATGGAAAAATTTGATAAAGAAATTGATTTAAGCAACGTAATGGAAAGATCAATGTAATCAGAATCAGAGTGCATGTGTCGATTCTAAGAAAAATAAGGGGAAGTATGTACATTTGTCACAATAGTACCGTTGTATTGCAACGTCTAGCAAAATGAGAGGAGTGCGATAAAAAATAATTTATGAAAATTGAATCGTAAGATAAAGTTACGATTGGTTGAAAATATTTAGAACAGAACATCGAGTTTATGTTTGAAGCAAAAGATTTTTCGATCGTGGTTTAATCACAGTTTTCTTCGGTTCGATCAGTTTAGGGCACAGCTGGCCAAAGTGGCACTACAGTGCCGAACTTCAATCGGCTTCTTATACAAATGAATACACATATGTACATGAATACATTTCCTTATGTGGCCAGCAGTGATTTAGGGACATTTATATAAAGGGTGTTTTTTTAGAGGTATAGAACTTCGAATTGAAATAAAACACAAGAAAATCGTTTTAATGTCCATCAATTTGGCTTTATTGGAAGGATAATTTTATGCCATTAACTTTTAAATATGATTTCGGGCATGTGGCCGCCGCGGCTGGCTCGAATAGAGCCAATTCTACAGGTCCAATTTTCAACCACTTTTTCGAGCATATGGGGCCGTATGTTGGCAATAACGCCACGAATGTTGGCTTCCAAGTCCCCTAACGTTTCTGGTTTGTTGGCGTAGACGAGCGACTTCACATATCCCCAAAGAAAGTAATCCAATGGTGTCAAATCACACGATCTTGGTGGCCAATTGACAGGTTAACCGAATTAATTGCTCTGATGGACGATTATGTCGACCATAAAATGGACGGAGCTTGCGGTAAACTTCGCGAACTGAACCATTATTTTCGAAATAAATTTGCACGATTTGCAAGCGTTGTTCTTTTGTCAACCTGTTCATGATGAAATGGCAAACCAAACTAAATATTAATCACTTGACAGCTGACAAAATGGCCGCCAGTTAAAAAACTGATGCCAACTTAAAGTTCTATACCTCAATAAAAAACACCCTAAATATATGCAGCGAGTCAGATTTCTTAAAGACATTTAAATAATTAATTAATTCATGTTGTTTCAACGTGAAATAACTTTGATTAAATATAATTCATTACTTTAATTTAACAATACTGGAATGTTAAATCAACATGAATTTTTTTTTTAGCAAACACAACCCGCGCAAAGATTAGCTTGTCTGCAGAGAACACCCAGGGTCTAAGGCGGGAATCGAACCCACGAGGTGTGGACTGAGAAGATATCATCGCTACTACTCAGACACAGGGGCACCCAAGTTGTTTTCAAAAGAAAAATTTTAAAGATTATTGTAAATCACGTTGAATTAACATGAAACATTTATGAAGCAAAATCTTCACTGAGAAATGTTAAATTAACCTTGTTTACGTATATTTTAATATGAGATTTTTTTGTGTAAGTATATATATATAATTCTATAGGAAAGGTATGGCAAGACTCTGAAAAAAAAATATTACATAAGCACAAAATTCAACAGAGAGAATAAATTGTGTTTTTTCTAGGGTCTCTGCCGTCAAGGGAAACAGTTTTTTTTACCAACAGTTCAGTCACTGGTTATATTATTATATACAGATAAAGTTGTTTTTAAGCAAACTTCCCTGGTGAGTCATGATTAACATGCATCTTTTTGTATTTGAAATATCTCAAAATGAAATCAAAATGACCTCAATGATGATGAAGGTGTAGTGGCCTTCGAAAGCAGCCGGTTGTTCCGTTCTACTACGTATTTGTCAGAATATTTACAATTAACTTTGGTGTTATTTGTTCATTAATAATTATCACATGTAATTTGGCTTACAAAGCGATACGAACTTTAGCCTGATAAAATCATAAATATACCTCAACGCATGTTGAAGTCAAGTACATATGTACATATGTATGTACATTTTTGTAGTCTAGCCATAAATATCTAATAGTAATAGTAATAGTAATCATAAAGGCAAACAAATTGCTGTGAATTACAAAAATAATCAATAAAACAAATTTGCAAATTTGGAGGATTTAAATAACAACAAAATAATATTTCGTGCCAAGGTGATCAATATTAATCTCATAGTGATTCAGCAATAAAATTAACTCATTAAACTTGTATTTATTTCCCATATTCACTTTCAATTAGATCGCAATTTGCCCAAATAATTAAACATTCATTCATTTGGATACGAGCAAAAGAAGTCAATACAATTTAATGAAAATCCAATCGAAATCACAGTCCATTCAATCCTGTTTATAAGCGCTTATTTGGCTTAGCAGTCAGTCAGTCAGTCAGTCATTCAGCTTAACCGACTGCCACCATAAAACGAATTTATTTTCATTTTTATCTTGAAATTTACCATGATGTTTGTTGGCATTAAAGTTTCTTGCAATAAAAGTAAATAAAAATTGTAAAATATAATAAAGTCATGTTTAAATGCTGAGTGGTGGTTGATTTCCTGTTAAATAAAAATAAACTAAATAAAATTTTAGTGACTTGTAAATTTCACAAAAAAAAAAAAAAAGGCATCATAAATAGTTGAGCACGTATTCTTGTAACGAGTTGCAGTAGTATTTCATCGTTAAGATTTGGAGTGTGAAGTCCGAGTTTGATGCGTGTTAATTTTGCTTACTGCTGCTAACTACTCCTTTGACCACTGAGGCCCACACAATTTCATTTACGCGTCCAGACGACTGATTGTACTTGAATTTAAGTGTAATTAAGAAAATCTTGGAATAATTCAATATGCAGCTGCTTGAATGTGTTTGAAATGTAATTGTTTTTGCACATGTACGAGTACTATATTTGATTAAGAATTTTTAATTTATACAAATAACTCTCAACTTGGAATTTTTGCGATTAGTTTTGATCGTGAAATCATGTCAACAAGTGGCACGAATTTATTGTGTCTGTCTCTGCGCTCTGTTTTGCAAGTTTATAAAATTATTTAATTTTGAGATCAAAACAAGTGTGTCCGAAGCAAGACCAGCTTTAGTTTATACGAATATTTTTATTTAATTTACAACTTGAGTAGAAATATTCAATAGTAAGTTACACAATTTTTAATGGTTAAAAAATAAGTCATTATTTATTTTAGTTGGTTGCCTAGATTTTTGGAGTTGTGAATATTTATAGTTGGCAAGAATGTATGGTTTATTTGTAATTTTATCAAAATTTGTTGCATAACTTGTTGTTATTTTTTTAATGACATAATTCAAAGAAATTATGAAATTAAGGGGCATTTTAGTCGGTACAACTTTAATTAAATGATCCATCTAACCAAATTTGGACAATTGATATACATACTCGTACATACATACAGGGTTGTATTTTATTGTTTTTTTTTTAACGAGAAGTAACACTCAGGCATTGAATGTTTCTTACTGTGACTAGGTGTTAACTTTTTTAGATTGTTTTCTGATGTCAAAGCGTTTTAAAATATTAATAATCAATATGATCCCATTTAAGACAGAGTTTTACCGTCTGCAAACCGCGTACAATATCATTTGAAGCACTTAAAAAATACAATTGGATTCTGTCTATACTTAATTAAAGGTCAACTGGTTCTTAACTTTTCACTCATTTGATAGCCAAACAAAATCTTTTCCAATGAAGTGAAAATAACGTTGATTTGCCTATTTTTTATAAGGCCTTTCCATATTTTAAATATGTCGGTGGGTTGATATTATAAATTTTGTCAGCGATACCTATAAGTACATAACGCTCATTTGCGCTTAACCGATAATCGCGATTAATCGCATATTTTTTAATCGTAATCGCGATTATGAAAATCTGCTGTTATTTGCAAACCCTGAACTGAACCTCCGGATAACAACTGACAAAAGGCACGTACGTACAGAGATTAGAAAAATTCGTTATTCTGTGAATTTTGCGGAGAATAGTCTCCGCCACGTTCAAGCAAAGTTTGAGTAGAAAATATATAACAACAACAAAAAATTAAACAAAAAGAGGTAGGGGCTTAAGGCTTCCCATCGTGGTTAGAAAGAAAACTGCACAAAAAACACTACAAATAACCTTGAATAGCCCGTTAGCTCTACAATGTATGTGAAAGATTTCGTAATATGCTTTGATTTCCAAAATTTGCTGGAAACTTACGAACGCCTCTACCTTTAAACTTTAAGGAAATCACAATACAAAATTTTTATTTTTAATAAATGCTTTTATGAATTCAATTTCTACCGGTCCACTGTCATTTTGTTTTCACCACATTTTTTCTAAACACACTTGTTCTTTATCTCCTGATAATATACGGAGACAAGAATCTTATTGGGATCCATTGCTTTTAAGGGCCCAAGAGACGATCAAATAAGCTCATCAATCAGCGCATATGTGTGAGACGTACAAATAAATAATTCAACAAACCAATATTTGTATTTTGGCCGAAACAAAATATAAACTTTTAATGATCCGCAAACGTCTCCATGCTTAAAAAGCAACACAAAGCCACAGATGGTTTCTTTTTGTCAATCAAGGGCCCGCCAATAAAATAATTTCTTCGTAAACTTTTTTTTTTTTTTGCAAAAGTGAAGGACATAAATTTTTTTTTTAATTTTTTTCAGAATATCTTACAGGGACTCCAAATTTTTTGCTAACAATATTTTGCAAACTTGTAGCTACGCTAAGGCTGAACAACTTTTGTGAAGACATCATTATAATCTGAAATAGCGCCTGCAGACCACTTTTTACCTTAAAACTTTTTGATTTTCATCAAACATTGGCGACATCTTGAATGTGTCACCGACAAAACATGACTGCATGACTGCTGAGTTTATTGATCGTCGTCACTTTATAAGTACCCTCAGCAGCAAAAAGAATTCATGCTTACCAAATGCTCTTCCTAGTGTGAAGAAATATAAGCTAGAGATCTTTAGAATCGTTTTCAAACCTCCGAAATATGTCAGTTTTTCAAGCACTAGCGGCAAAAAATAATAAGTGAAAAGAAAAATTTCATTGAAAAGCAACAGCATCTTAAATACCTTTAGGTCAAACTGGCGATTTTATATCCGTATTCAATTACTATTTAGGAGGAGGGGTCCAGGGGTGGGGTTTAAACAATATAAAATAACCTCAATGTTGTAGACTCCCTGGTTAAGGTATATAACTTGAGCGTTAATGTATTATCTTTATTTTATCTTTTTCTTAGCCACCTGGGCCAATAGTTTTACTTGTCTTTTGTCGCCAGGCTCACAATTAAATTAAATTTAAGCAATTTCCATGAATAATTTCATGGCAATACCGAGTAATCATTTGTATTAGTGATTGACTTGTACAGATACGAGTTGATTTAAAATCTCTAATAACACTTAATTGCCAAGAGTTTTCAAAATCACTTATTAAAACAATAAATTTTATTAAAAGACTTGCAATTTGCCAAAAAAAAAACAAAAGGAAGCAAAACTATATGAAAATATATTGCATACTAAAAGCAAAAAAATAACAAAAAAATCTCAAACAATTAAGCAAGACATGAGTTGATCAGGGATTAAATGAATGCAGAAAATGCAGAAACATAATTTATTATAACGAAATCTCCCAAGAGATTGTAGTGGCAATTAAGTCCAAATACAACGCCTTGAAATAAATCTGACAGTTGCACTTAATGCAACCAACTAAAGTGAGCTGCAACAACAACAAACTGCTAAAAATAACTAAATTGCTACCAAATTACAATATAAAATTACAACAACTATTTACATGCTAAAAAGAAAACCAAAAACAAGAATTAGCTACTCTCGTCTGCTGCTGCTGCTGCTGCTTTTCCTTCTTCTTCTGAAAGCTTTAGCTGAGATCCACCCAGGTCTTTAGCTTTGGGAGTAACCAACTCAAAAACAACAACAACAACAACAAAAACAGCTCCGTCTAAGCATTAGATCCTAAGACAAAAAATAAATAAAAAATAAGAACAACAAAATTAAACGTCATACAATTACTTTTGACATTTGGCTGCGAACATGTTTGGAGCAAAAGCAACAAAAACAAAAAGAAAAACTTAACTTAAACGATTGAACAAAGAAAAACTCTAAAGGCTGCAGGGATTTAAAAGCAAACCGAATAACTGTATTAACTCTGGCAATTTTTCTGCTTGCGTTGTTTAGTGATCGAATACGAAGCAAATGAGAAGAAGAAAAAAGTTGTTAAATTTCTTGCGACAACAACGGCAAATATATTAAAATATTAAAAATACCCAGTACTCACTCTCGTTGCTAATAAGATCACAGAATCACCAACGACTATTTATTGTGTGCGGTGTTGCAACTGCCACATACCGCACCTATATTTATATAAAACAGTTTACTTTTCAGTATTGACGAGTAAGCAGATCTTTTAAGGAATTCATTCCTGTGCAAATCGAACCTGGGATTTTAGTGAAAAAAAGTTGCTTAACGAGTTTTATATACATAGCTATGCTATTTATTGAGCGACACAGAAGTTAGGATGTGCTTTTTGTAACAAAAATAATCGACACTATTACAGTTATAAATTTATTTTTGTTTTTATTTCCTGGTACTTTAAAGCAGAGTACGAAAATAAGAGAAAAAAATTTTTTACTTTTGTTTTGTTTCGTTCTCTGAAGTCACTGAAACAATAACAAAACAAAAAAAATGATAACGATTGTTAAATTTGTTTTTGTATTGTTTTCGCACAGAAAACAAAAAAAGAAAATAATAGGAAATAAATGGAATTGTTTTGAAATATTTGCGGCGAATTTGACATCATTGTTATTTCACACATGAAATTTGTTTTATATAACTAAGCAGCATAGCTATAACCGGGTGTCCTAATACACATCTCTTCTTTTTATTTTATACCAATGGAGTACTACTAGAATAATGGGAACTGGCAGCAGTGAAAATTTTGATAATTTTCCAGCAAAAAAAGAAAAGACTGGGAGCAGTTCAACTTCGAAGCATTTCTGATAATGATCTTGCAGGAAGTTCTCGTTTTTAATTCTTTTTTCAAAACTGGCAATTTACAAAAAATAATTGCAGAAAGTTAATTAAGACTGATAAATTCTTATAAACCCTTCACCGTCGCACAGTGGGACGAATACCGAGTCTAGTTGGCAAATTTATTTAATGGTCACTCTATATGGTTTTGCGGCTGCTGAATGTGAAAAAAATATTTACAAAATTGTAGCTCAATTTTTTAAAGAAATACAATCAAGTCTTGCTATTGCGAACTTCGGTAGTATTAATTTTTCACAGAATATTAACAAATGCGCATTAGCGCTTAATGTTTTAGTGATTTTTGAATTTGAAAAATTAACTTAAAATTTCCACATCATTTAAAAAACAGCGAAGTTCAGGTACAGCGAACTTTCTATTGGAGATTTTTTTGTAAAATAATCACTTTAATTTTTTGTACCGTCAACTTGCTATTCGAGATTTTTTTTTTTAATAAATAATCATTTTAATTTATTGTGGTTTAAATAACAGACATCTTTTAAAGTTTTTATGATTTACAGGGCAGTTAAGCTTTAAAGAATAGAGAATTTAAAAAACATGTTAACTTGTATTACATACATAACTTGAAAAATGACAGAGTTATGCATCGGGGGAAATTAATTTCGTCCACCGATTTCCCAAAAAAATATGCGACCAAACTGCACACAACAAAAAAATACACAAAAAAAAATAATTTTGCAAATCGTTTCCCCCTCTAATTTCGGAAATAAATTAGTATACTAAGCTGCAGGCAATCCTTTTTAGACCAATAAAGAATTTTGAAAATCTGTTTACAAATTACAGATTTTTTGTCTTAAAGAGAAGTAACACTCCCCCTAAGATTTTCGAAAAAAAAAATTATGGGTCCAAACTTCAGGCAAAGCCTTTCAAAAAAAGAAATTTTTGAAAGTCGGTTGACAGATGACAGTATTACTCAAATGGGGCTCAAATCTCCCCCCTACCGATTTGCCAAAAAAAAAAATAATGGAACCAACCTGAAGGCAAAAAACTAATTTTGAAAATCGGTGCGAGGGCACTTTCATTTTACTCTGCATGGTTTCGTTTTCTTTTTTTTAACTCTTTTGATCTTCAGAAGTTATACACTACCAAACTTCCAAGGTCGCTATAAATTGTTTAACTTTGATTCAAAAATTTTATTTTCGATGTCAGCCATAGTTGAATATTCTATTCCGCACTCTGCATTTTCTATCTTTGAAATAAATGAAGAGAAATTAATTAGAGAGAAATTTAACACAGATCAGGGAAAATGGGTGATTTTTTTTAAATTTTTCCCAAAAGAAAACGAAAGTGGGAAATTGTTTACCCTTTTTTTCACAAAGAAAAATAACATTATATACTCGTACATGGTATATATGTCTTCGTTGCTTTTAACTCTTTTAAGGAGCATAGGCCCGTATAATAATTTCACTTGAAACGATTTCGGTAATCAGTTTCATCTTATAACGAATGACTGATTGGGCCATAGTGTCCGATCATAGTGTTGGGGCTGCCAACTATGCATACATGTGTACTGGGTTGCTGCAGGTCTTTACTTCGTGCTGCGTTTAAGGCTACACCGCCCCCTGACCGGTCCTCAGAGCCTCGTCAAAGTGACAGAGAACAGCTAGTCTCGGGAGGACAAAGGCTGAGGTTGTTAGTTGAAGGGGTTTGGCTGTATAAACATTACATTATATCATATACATACATACATTATATCATATACATACATACATATATTTCTCAGTATTGTTTCCCATTCGGTGATTAAGAATTGTAAAAATTGTGTAAAAATCATTAGAGATGATCTAAATTTGCACTACATCCGGATCGAAAATTCAACATTTTCATGACTGCTTGGGAATGTCTTTTTGTACTGAGTACATTTCGTTTGTTGTGGGAAAAAACAATACCAAATGGTCAAAGTGAACAATAATTTTCTAAAAAGCCTTTGTGGCAAAAAAAAAAATTTTGCCGCACAGGCATACGAGTACATATATTTTCGTAAAACTCTCAATAACAATGAAACTTTAGGCAGCTGTAATGCTTAATGAATTAGTATTTACATTTAAATCTTATCAAAATGAATTCAATAATTATTAGAGCTGACATGAATGAACATAAATACTCGAACACATTCACAGACAAGTTAATGGTTAAAATTGCAAAAAAACAAAAAAAAAAAAAAAAAAAAAAAGTACTTGCTTCCACCGCTATAAAGTAAGTTAATATTGTTTCACCAAACATCCAAACGATCGACCCAACAACCAATCTGGATGCTGAACACATTGTTCAGAAAACATTAGATGTGGTTGGTTGTTGCATTTATTCTGTTTTTTTTTATTTGCCAGCTTTTGAAATCTATTTAAGTGAATGTTTTGTTTTTGTATTTTTTCAAGCATAAATTAAACAACCACAATAAACATGTTCAAACATGCAACAACTTTAACACAGAAACTGGCCTCTAGGCCATCTAATAAATATTCCCAGCAAAATGTTGATAATTGCTTAACATTAAAAATGCCGCATGCATACATACTTTTACCAAGTTGTACAACATGCCTGCTGCATTACTTTACAGTAGTTATTTAACTACTTACTGGCAGATAACTAGAGAATTTATTATGTGCTTGTGAAGCCATTGGCATAGAAAGCTCGCGATAGGCAGGTTTATTATCATTTAAACTCTTTTAGTTTGCAGTGTAAAATTTTGTTGGGTTATTTTTTTTTCTTTTATTCATTTGTTAAAAATATAATTTTATAGCTGCTGCTATACATGTTTGTTGCCACCACTTGGAAAAAAAATATATACGAGTATATAAAAATTATTGCTGTCATAGTCTTATTACTTGTTGCAACACTTATTTGTTGTTGTTGCATTTAAAACAAAACATTAAAAATAACTTTAACCGAAAAATGTTTGCAAAATATTAAAAATGTTTTACTTTAAGCTGATTTAGTTTTAAAAGGTCGAATTGGGTGTATTGCAGAGAGATCTCCGCAAAAAGAAAATAAAATGAATAAACACTTGAAAGACATTATGCGCGTTTTTAAAAGTACTTTCTTTTTTTATCAAAAAAAAAATTATCTACGCCCACGAATGTTTTAAGACAATAGCTGCCTAGAGTTTAAAGGAAAGGATGCGAGATATAAGAAATGTTGTGAAGAAACCACCGAGAAATATATTTAGACTATCATTAAAAAAATATACATATGTACATTGCTAAAAGCAGTGTTTAAAAAACTTATGTCGACTTACATAAGTTTTTTAAAGTAGCAAAAGTTGTAAAATTTTTGCTTTTCGCTGCTTTGGGTTTTTCCAACTGTTTAAAATCAAAAAATGCTTTTGCTTCTGCTTGTGAAAATCAACAACAGTCGTAGTCGAAGCAGAAGCAGCAAACGATATATGAACAATTGCGCAGTACTTTCAACAGTCGACGATCTCAAAAAAAAGCAAGAGTTTTTGATTCTTCGACTGTGATTGTTTGCGACTTCCAAAAGCATGTAGACTGCTTCTACTTTTACTTGCTATACTAACCAAAAGCAAATCAATTCAAACTTTTCAAATCGTCGACTGCTGAAAGCATTGCGCAATTGGTCATAAATCGTTTTGTGATTTTGCTTTGACTGAAACTGTTGTAATTTACAAAAGCGAAAGCAATGAAAAATGAAAATCATTACAGTTTTTTCAACACTGGCTAAAAGCTTGGAATTAATCCAACTTGTGTGCACTGCTGCAACAGTTCATCTGTAGCAGACAGCAATTCCATAAACGTCTTGCACTTTGCACTGCTTCTGGACATTTCCGATAAGCCTTCATCTTCATCAGACGAATCATAGAATTATAATTCCGTCGTGGTCATATTAATTAACAATAAATGAAATATTTTTCTCTTGTGAATTTTTTAAGAAATTATTTTTATTAACAGCGCCAGCTGTTAGATGTCTACTATTGTGAACAATACAATTGAGTGAAATTCACAATAGCGCATAATATGAATGTGGGGCATAATACCAACTGACATTTGGTTCGATCAGCGCTTTCGATCGAAATTCGCTTGTACTAAGTAGGCAGTTAGTTTTATTTAAACAGTATTGACAGGGACCGCAAAGCTGCTGACATACTCACAAAGGTTTTTATGTTTATAATAAAGCAGCTGTTCACAACTGCAGGTTATTAAAAAAACTATACCTTAACAACTTTTCTTTAGAACACATTTGCTCTTTAAAAAAAATTAAGCGTATTTTTTGTTATTGAATAAAAAACACAATTCCGAACAGCAGCCGTTTAACTTATAACCAGGGCTCGGACTTTCATGCAAATGCATGTTTTTTTTTGGTGATAGAGAAGGAGATATTCGTATGCATTTATCACTCTCTAACTAAGTTGAATATCAATTGATTTTAAATTTATAAACGGATTTGGAAAGAAAAGAAGTAAAGGACTTTCGAACAGTACATATTTTATATCAGAAAATTTCAGACAGATGTGGTATTATCTATTTTTATGATTTTTTATAATTTTTCAACTTTGGAACAGAAACTATATTATTTATAACTTTATTTATAAAACTTAATTGATTACAAGTAAAATGCAGGTTGTTGCTAGAAAATTTTGTTAAAAATTTACTGAGTTTTAAATATTTTATTAGAAGACTTTTTGTTTAAAAAAACTACCTGCATAGCAGTTATTTCGACTTCATTCATGTTTGTCACACAGTGTTATTTATTCGAATCATCAAATTTTAACTAATTTGGCATCAATGGGTAGTTGCTTATTTTGGTGGCTAGTGCATATTTTTACATATTTTGGCAATATATGCATATTTTAAAAAGCTAAAAAAAAATATATAATTAGATTCAATAAATAATAAGTTGGCTTTCTGATATTCAAGCAACTTTTTAACTTCTGCAAGTATTCAACGACCTTAGTAAATTCCGGTGAAAAAAGTATTGAAAAAGTTTACAATGTAAAAGGTCAAAATTCAGTGGAAATAAACACTTGAGTCACTGAAATACGCTCCCTTAGCTTCAGTAGATGTTGAGCACAGTTTTTCGATATACAATATACAAATATACGTCCTGAAAGAGTTAAATTTACTTTTGAAAATATTTAAAAAAAAAAGAAGAGAGTTGTGCTAGGACACCCGGTTAAAGCTATGCTGCTTATTTATATAAAACAAATTTCATGTGTGAAAAAACAATGCAATAAAATTATATTACGTTTTCATTTATTTCCCATTATTTTCTTTTCTAGCGGCGTAAGATTAAAATAATGTATTGCTTGTGGCCGGTGGCGGCTTACAGCCCATGTGCAAAAACAAAACAAAACAAAAACAAATTGATGTTGTTTCTCTCACTTCAAAAAACGAAACAAAACAAAATCAAACAATTTGTTGCGTTTAATTTCGTACTCTGCTTTTAAGTACAAAGAAATCAAAACAAAAATAAATTTATATTTATAATAGTGTCGATTATTTTTGTTACGAAAATCACATACTAACTCCTGTATCGCGCAATAAATAGCATAGCTATAAAAATTATTTATAAACGTAAAAAGCAGCAATTTTTGTGTAAAAATGTTTAAATTTTTTTTAATAGTTTTTAAGTTTTATTACATGAATTGTAATGTTCGTTTTATATTGCTTTTGTTTTAAATAAGAACAAAAAAATTTAAAGAATATCTACACATTTGGCCGTATTGCGTATACCGAGTCGAATATTTGTCTGCGATAATTTTATACTAACTTAAAGGAAACGTGTACAAGTTTTTTTTAATATATAACAAAATTCTCGACATACGCAATACGAGTGATTAATTTTCTTTTGCATATTTTTGATTTTTAGGTGCATTTGTTGAGCGCTTAAAATTCCGAGCCCTGCTTATAACCACAAACTTTCATACATTTACTTCCTGCACTGCATATTTTTATTTGTCTAGAGCCTTTTTTATAGCTTTTGAATTGGACCATTTTGAAAATAAAAATCACACAAAAAAAGATCACCAACTTCTAGTTATAAATGTGTTCAGCAGCATGTCCATTTCATGTGGAAAGATTAAAAAATAGACTAGTAATCAGCCTGAGTGAATGCGTTGCACAAATAAAACTGGTTTAATGGCTAAAGAGTCACTACCGCCAGAGTACGAGTACCTGTAATTTATAAATATTTTTCTTTGACTTTTCCAGCAAGCATTTATACAGATATACGAGTACATATGACTGTACGTTTGTGCAGTTTTCTTTATGCAGTTGTTAGATTTATGTGTGTGTGTCTGCGTGTGTGTGTGTGATTTAAGTGTGACTTTATAAGGAAAAGTATAAATAACAATTGTTAATATTTTAAAATGTTTCTATTTCACCAAAGGAGCCCATTAAACATGATTTGGACAATAGTGTTCGGTAAGTTTAAACAATATGGGTTTATATGGGGAGAATACAATTTTGAAATTTATGTACAGCTTCTCTTTTATTGCATTAAAGTCATAACTCAAAAAGGCTAAATTTGCAGAAATTCCGTATCAAAACTGTTCAATGAAGATATACAAAAATTTTCTCTCCTCCAAAGGTGAGTGTTTATGTTGAAGTTTTTATATATAATATAAAATACCATGTAACGAAACATAACAAATCTTTCAGAGACATTCCGCTTAAATTAAAAAATTTAATTGTAAAAAACTTTAAAAACTGTCTTAATGAGAATCAAAAATCAACAAGGTGGCCGCTACGGAAAATTGATATCTTAAAAAAATTTCCATAGCAACCATTAAATGTCAGTTTAATCTCCAAGCAAGACAAACTCTTCCTTTGCTTTGATTACAGCAGTCAATTGAAAGAAGGACCTCCCTCCTTCGTAAAAACATATGCTAAAAATAAACTTCAAAGGCCTTCGCTTAACTTTAAGTTGAGTTTATTTAAAGATTAAATTGCATTTCAAGTAAAATCTATCAAATTAAATTAAAATTAAAAAAAGAATTTAACTTGCACATACATACATAGATACATGTGTATAATGCCGAGTACACATTTGGCAGTTCTTGTGTTGCCATTTTGTGGTGTCATTTATAAAAAAAAATATTATAATTTTTATATGGAAAGTAATGAAACACAACGTAAAATATCGGAAATGACAAACTTAGCCATCAGTATACACTATTGCCATGTCACAAAATGCCATAATGTGTACCCGGCATAAGTATGTACATGCAATAATACGAGCGAATATATTGGCTGTTGGTTGATTGGCTGCATGCGGCAAACTGCCATCATGCTCGTGATCATGCATGCACACTGCATTATGAAACTGTCTTAAAATCGAACATATGTACGTACGTACATAAGTCAGGTTCAAAGTCGTCTCATGACACGGTTGATATTAAATACGAATTGAAGCCGGCTTGGCTGTGTGGCAACAATAGACAAAACACATCATTTTACTGTGCTGCATACAAAAAAAAAACAAACAAAAAAAAGCAACAAACTGTTTATTGTGTTAAAGCTAAAACCATGATTAAGTTTTGTGATTTTATTTTGTAGTTCTTGTTAAGAAAAGAGCACATTAAATTTTATTATTTTTCTTTCTTTTCTTTTATTAAAAGGGGCCAGGAGAGGAAATATATATAATTTTTAAAAGTCTGTATGAGACGCAACAACGCAACATGCAATTGAAATAAATCATCATCACCGGCAAGTAATGCTTCAACACATTTCTCATTGAATAAAATTTCAGGTTGTCGATGCGTTTCATGATATTTTTTTTTTTTTTTTTTTGAGCTAAAACAAAATGCAACTTTTTGTTTTAGCAGTTTCAGTTTGCAGAACTATTTGTCTTAGTTTTCGACAGAGTATAATACAAAATCTGCAACCAACCAACCAACCAACCAACCAACCATTCGTCTTCTGCTCTATCCCACTGCACTAAACACCAGCGAATATGAATTTATAATAGCACGAGCTGCTTATGGAGTTGATGCTTTACAGAAAAATAAACCAACCGGGTAGAATTAAAACTACTTAAGACTTTAATTACGGTCTTTGATGAAATATTTCATTAAACAAAAAAGCCCAATAAAAGCACAACATTCCGTTACCGCTAATGGCCCCTTATGCATACATGTTTTGCTTTATTGGAAGTGGCCGAAAAGACCCTTGAAGGGAGTTTCTTCCACATGCGAACTAATTAAAATCAACTTTAACTGTAATGCCGAGTAAACATTATGGCATTTTGTGATATCGCAATAGTGTGTACTAGTGGCAACGTTTGTCATTTCATTTCATATAAAAAACATAATGTGAGCGGCATTGCACATATTTGTACTCAGCACAACGTGTGGAGCTATTAACTAACCAATTAGTACTATTATTATTATTATTATTATGAATATTATTATTAGTGTGATTTCACTAACTATACTTTACACCATGATTTATATTCACTGCTTAGTAGTAGCAGCGGTAAGCGTGTTGAGTACCATGCGATGAATTTGGGTTCAAATCTTGACCGGCAAAGCCAACTACAACATTTTCCTGATCGCTGTGCCAATACACACCATGTAAGTTAAATAATTAATAAAAGAACTACATTCAATTTAAACTCATGTTGGTTGGTTGTTTGGTTGGTTTACGTGGCTGCCCCCTACACGCAGCCATTCAAGTAGAATCTAGAAGATTCCTTTTTGAAAGGACCACTACACTCATCGGTGTCAACCTATGTAGAACCGTACCTGAGTATTCTGATACGGTGTCGTTGCAACTTGAAATAACTTTGATTCAATAGAAGTCCTCTTGTCATTTCAGTATCAAATTCACGTTGTTTCAATTTGATATAACCTTGAATCAACATGATTTTCCACTTTGATTTGACATTAAAGCAATTTAAATGGACATCATATTAAGTTATTTCAATAGGAATAAAATTGTCTTAGAAGCTTACTTTAAATCATGTTGAATCAACATGACACACTTATGAAGCAAAATTTTTACCAAAAAAATTTTAAATTAATCTTAGCTTAGACGATTTTAATTTCCATTCATTTTAAATGGGCATAGATAGCACTTCCCAATTTTCTTATAACTTCTTTCATAATATTGAGTTGTAACAGGCAGCCCATGTTTCCGCAAAGTCCCATAAGAATGGGTAAAGAAGTTCGCCCTAAAATAAATTTTACCAAAGAAAGTGGTCGTCGTCTGAACCATAGTTCATGGTACAAAGCAGAAATAAAACAAGTGTTCTAAGGATTAATGCTGCTAGAACAGACCAAAAGAATGTACAGTGGAGTTTAGATATAACGAACACCGGTTGCAATAAAATATGGCGTATGCCGAGCAACTTTTCAATGATCACCTTTCAATGATGTAGGAAACCATTTCACTGAGTATCGCATTGCCTAGAGCGACTTTATTACATTTATGACTTTATTTTTTAACCGACTTCAAAAAAAAAAAAAGAAGGTTATCAATTCGTCTGTACTTTTTCTGACATTGTTATTTCATAAATCAATATATTTTAGACCGATTGTAAAAATTGTTTTTTTGTCTGAGTGTGGGCGGAGACACGCCTTAAATTTTTTAAATTTGATTTTATCATATTCTACTTATTTGATTGCTGCGAAACCTAGCAAACATCTTTGGTTTTTGTAGTTACACAATTTTTAAATTGTAAAAATAGGCGGGGCTACGCCCATTAAATTGTATTATTATATTTTAAGTGGTTCTACTTAAACGATTTTTCCAAAGCTTAACACGCACCCTGAGCTCTGAAAAACACACAATCTTTCATTTAACAAACGTGCGGAAGTACGCCCATTAAAATTGAATTTTATATTTCACGAACTTCTTCTTAACGATTAAGATTTTCAAAAAAAAAATTTTTGTTTGAAAAAGTTTATGTCGAGTTTGGTCCAATACGTTTTTTTTTTTTTTTTTTGAAAATGTTGTAACAGACCTTTGCATTTGAAGTTGGTTTTTTTTGGCAGAATTAGTTTGTTAAAATTTTATCAAGCAGGCACGTATTAAAAAAAAAACCATTATTCTTTATCACTACCGATATATACCACGTTTATACGCACTACTTATGTGCAAATAAGGCCGTAAATTGCTGCCATATAATTGTTTTATTACGACTTAAGGCCATGACACACTATCCTGCACAATCGCAAGATTTACTAAAAAAATACAACCCTGATCGGACGAATTGTTATTGACTTCATCACACCAGGGTTGTATTTTTTAGTAAATCGTGCGATTGTGTAGCATAGTGTATCACGGCCTTTATTAAATCACGATAACTATTCACAATTAACGCACCAGTTGCAAATAAAATGCTTGAGGTTGCCAGGCTTACAAATTTTTATTAATAAAAAACAATAAATGGATAAATATTGCAAAGGAAACTTCTATAGAAGAAAAAATTACCAATAAAACAAGTAATTATTTCTTAATTTACACATTAACACAATTTCTTTTCTATCAACATATGTAAGTAATTTTTGTATGGAAAGAAGTGCTACCAAGTTTTTGTATTTTGCTCTGCCGTATAAACAATTATACATATAATTTATTTGCGCGTGTAAACGCAGTAGTAAATAAGAGCTGAGAATAAATCATACCTATTTATGGAACAGCAAAATGCAGCCTAGCCCAAAGCTAAAATAATAGTAAAATTTCTTACAAAAGCATAGATTCTTTTTTGCTTATCTTTTTTATAATTCATTAGCCTTGATTATATAAAATTAAAAATTCTCTTGCTCAAAATAAACACATTTTAGTATGTTCAAAATTTAAATAAAAATGCTTCAAATTTAAGCAGAAAAATCTTAACGAGTGGCAGCACTGAACACAAAAGCACAGTAAAGAAAACTTGGGTTCCCAAATTCTTGAAAAACAATACAGTTACGTCATTTAGCCATTAAAGCTCATGCAATGGATATTTTCAACAAACAGTCAGCCATCGAGTGAGTGAATAAGTGAGAATGACTTCAACTACAAGATGTAAATCTACTTCATGATTTAATTTTTTCTTGCTTTCTTGTTTATTTGTATAGCAAATAATTATTATAATCTGCTCAATCCATCATTACGGGTATTATATGTGGCAGCAGTGCACGCGAATTCCGGTTTAATGAAAGGTTCGCTTAACTCTAAAAATAAAGAGATATGCATACGACAAAAGAGTATAAGAAGAATAGAAATGTTGCAGGCTGAAGAAAGGAAAAGAAACAAAGTATAATCTTTTATTAACAAAATATCAACTAAACTTTTTTCTAAAAAAAAATCTGCTGCATCTGTTGGATTGTGGTCCAAATGGTGTCCATGTATGTATACGTAATTGTATGTGCGCTGTACTTGTACTTAAATATTTTGTATCTTGTTTGATTTTAACTTCTTTTTTTCCCTATTTATTTTCTTAACACCAAAATCGTGCGAATAATTTTGTAAGACTGTTGTTTTTTTTTTTGTTGTTTGCTAAAAACCATCATTATTTTCACATAATTGATAATGTCATGTGAAAGTTAAACTACTAAAAAAAATATGTTCTTTTTGGAGAAAAAAACAAACATCTCCATAAAAACATTAAATGCTGGTAATTACGGTTAACCGCAATTTTTTTTAAATGATGTTTCAATCACTTGAAAAACCACTAATTATATACTTACGTATTAAATAACCAGCAACAATTTTATTATGCTGATTTCTTGGCACTCATAACCCAATCAGAAAGGAAAAACTTTCATGCAATTCCATTCAGTCCAGAAGAATATTTGGAAGACGCAGTTAAAATTCTCAATACGAATGCAATTTACTTGACTGGAAATTTGATGCAAGTGTACATTGACGAAGTTTATAACAAAAGAAATGCCATTAGCTTAATTAAAAAAATTAAAACTTAATAAAAAAAACCATTATTAACTTCTGTTTAAACTTTCCAGAATTTTTATTCAAAGAATAATTTTAATATTCACTTCCAAGTTTAGTAACTCCTTTTTCTTAAATGAAGTATTTTTTTATCACTCAACAATGCCTTTTTTGTACGAGAGAAGTTAAGATAGAATAATTGCACCCATACTTTTTTATTTAATATAAGCTTTCAATAAAATGGAATACGAGAAATGGTTTTTGTTGTATACGCCATTTTATGTGTAATAAAAATCTTGGGCATGTGAGAAAAAATTTTCATTTAATAATGCTCAGTTTAATTTTTCAGTACATTAACAACAAGCTGATAAAATCACCAACAAAGTAACACGAAGTACAATACTCGTATCATACACTCACATGTATGCATGTACGTGCTGTCGGCACTTCAAATAAAGTCACAAAGAAAAGTCAAAGAAAAGTCAGTAGGATCGAACTGGTTTGGAATGAAACTATTTCGTGACTTCATAGTTGAGTACTTGGAGAATTTGAAAACAAAAATTTAAAAAAAAATTACTTACTCAGGACATGTCTAGTTTTGTTCGCCAGCTACTCAATTTCGACCAAATAATTTCGACAACTTGCTGCATCGTCGAAACCGAAAAAATCCCACAATTAAAAAAATGCTGAAACGAAAAATCACCGCAATGAAAAAAATCGCCAAACTCCAAAAAAAATCGCCAAACGAAAAAGGTATCGCCAAAAAATCGTCATAATAAAAAAAGTATTTAAATGACAAATATCACCAATAATAAAATAAATCACCGAAAAGCAAAAAAAAAAAAAATCACCCTAAGTGAAAAGGTCGCCAAAAAACACTAAAAAAATCGCCAAAACCAAAAATTGCTAAAACGAAAAAAGCGTTAAAACCAAAAAAAATCGCTAAGACTAAAAATATGTATGGTTTAAAAATACTAAATCGCTGAAAACCACAAAAAAAATCGTCAAAACGAAAAAACGCCAATATAATAAAAAAAAAAAGCCAAAGAAACCAAAAAATCTTAAAAATGAAACAAGCGCCGCACATAAAGGCCAAAGGCGGTGATTTCGTGGATCAATAAAAAAAATCAACTACTGTGAACACTGAAAGTAAGTACTCGCTTAAAGAGCACAACATTCTACATCACTATGCGATAATAATAAATGTCATATATGAAGGTAGCGCTGCTTTAGTAAGGACAAGTTAAAGTTGAAAATTGTAAGAGAAAACTGGTAAATTAAATCATATTTAATTCAAGTAATTTGGAAAAGTAATAAATGTAAACATCAAGTTTAGACATTCCTGCAAATGTTTTGATTAAATTTGTAACATTAATTATTTGTGGAAGTGCTTTTGTTTTCAATTTTTATATTGGAAGTGCATTAAAATAAATTGATTTGCTCAGTTTACGACTCAATTAGGCAGATATTTTAAAATTGAACGAATCTGCATTATTTTAGAAAAAATTATGCTGCTTATCGGGAGTTATACACGAATAATTAATACTCTCACGCGTTGGGTTTACCAACAATTAGCTTTCAGCGACTTCTGCTAACACTTTTATTGTTGTTGTTGTCGTTGCTTAATGTATTTTTATTAGAGATAAGCAAATATCATGATTTACTATGCCTAAGTCACGCATTAGTCACGCGTGAGTCACACGTGATCGTAATTGCATTTATATATAATAATGATTTTAAAAAAATAGCGTGTGTGACATACTAACTAACTTTCTTAACATTATTAAATAATCTATTTATGTAGAATTCGTATTCGAAGTCAGTCAATGGCAGGCAATTAAACTGGAGCGTGCGTAAATACAAAATCATGAATTTTTGCTTGTTTTGTTGCTAAAGCACAGTTAATATTCATTTTGTTGCTGCTTTGGTACGTCTTATATAAAAAAACTATCCTTAGGGTCCATTCACATTTTACGTAACGCTATTTTCGGAGTTTTTTTATTAATAATGACTTTGTATGGAGTTACCCAACTCCCCCTGCTATACCTTCTAAGAATTTGTTGAAACATGTAGTTTGTTTTAAGAGTTATCCACATCAAATTTAGTGCGCCCTCACTCGTGCTGTTGGGCAGCTATAAGGAAAATAATTATTACTTTACATGGGGATAGCACTTTCTCCCTCCTATACCGCCATGATTTTTTCGAAACATGTACTTTAAGAGTCATCGACTTAAAATTTAGTGACCCTTAGATTAGATTAGAAAATCTGGTCCAAAGACCGGCACTGCGGCACCTGATGGATCTTTTGTGCCATAGATCTGTAAATTAAATTAAATCAATCTCTGTATGACTCTCCTTATGAAAGTCAGCACAGATATTGGAGAAGCCCACCTTATACGATAAATTTACAAAGAATGTGTGCCGTCGTCTCGTCATCTTCCAGGCATAAACGATACAAGAGTGAACGAACTTGGTTACTTTTCCATAGAAAATAGTTGAGTCCAAAGTGACCAGAAAGAAAGTCAGTAACCAGCCGTAAATTATACCTGTTTAGGTTCAGGATGCCATTGTATGTAAATGGCTGCATCAATACTTTGGCTTGCCTTCAACCAGAAGAAGTCAGCCACATTTAGTGAACCTTACTATTATAGTTGCGGAAATGGCTGAAGTACTTAGCAAGTTAACTATAAAGCCGAAGGGCCTGGGTTCGAGCCCGGTATCCGACAGTTATTAAATAACAACACCACGCATTTTTATGATGTGCACTAATGTGCCTTTGTACCAGTTGTTGCAAGAAAAGTTCAAATGATGAAGGCATAGTCACTGGTCACTGAACTGTACCGAATTCAGCAGATATGCCACGTCAGAGCGCCCTCTTTCGTTGTGTAGTAGAATCATTCGCAAAGTAAAATAACCAATGAAATGGTTATTCAGCACAGCTTCAAAAAACAATTTAATACGCCTCATTTAACACCAGAGGCGGTGCAACACTGCATTATTAAAAACTTGCAAAAAAAAAAAGAAGAGTGGTAAAAAACTGACACTTTCCTCTATCTCTTCCTTCACCACCTGTCTATCACTATCACTATCCCTTTCCTAAAGAAGGTAACATCTAGTAAAAGTAGTAGGCATTCATTGCCTGAGTGTTACTTTACTTCTCTTTGAAAAAAAAAACTGTGCTCCGTACGGAACCCTTTGTGTGCGAGTTAAAGTCGCACCTTACTGAATTCATTTAGTTAACACTTGTACACCTCTGCTTTTTAGTACCTAAATTGTAAAAATATCCCATATTCTTTTTTTTCTCAAATATAATCATTACTTTTTAAGGGCAAATTTTTGAGATTTTTTTAAGTTTTTTTTTATTTCATTTGAATACGCTGGATTAAGGCGAAGCACACCGGGCTGCATTTCGATGAAAGATTGTATGAATACTCGTACATACCATCATTACCAAACATTAATAAAGGATGTTCTTTAATATCAAGCATTTTAGAAAATTTGATTTTCGTGCCCCAATCATTTTTGTTGAAAAAACACATTCTGACGATGCCACTATAATAATAAC
Organism: Nowickia ferox; assembly: GCA_936439885.1. NCBI lineage: Eukaryota > Metazoa > Arthropoda > Insecta > Diptera > Tachinidae > Nowickia > Nowickia ferox. Next base: position 85,168,908 of record OW387027.1, on the reverse strand, counting down.
AATAATAACAATAACAACAAATGTTCTTGCATAATAATGGGGAGAAAGCGCTGAATGCATTTGAATGAGAATCTCCAAATGGCCGTACATTTCATCTGCATCCAAAGTACAAAACGAAAAAATAAAGAAGAGCGTATTGTTTTATTAGCCAACATGCATTACGTAAGGCGCCATTAATACTTTAAGCATATTTTCGATGCCAGATTATTTATGTTTGTTAATAGTACGAGTAGTTTTATTGCCTGATATCTATTTATTTTAAGACTTACAAAAATTTAAGTACATGCCTTACTGCAATACAGGTGAGGTAAATTTTTAAAGCTTTTCATACTTCTGGAAGAAAGATTATTTTATTTTTTGCTTTTGTTTATTTATTTTTTAAGCGAAATAAAAGCCAATAACATTTCTGGCATTCGCTGGTCGTATGTAAGATTTCTGGGTTTGCCACCAACAACAATAATGATATTTTACATTGTTGTATGTATATACTTTGTTTGGTTTATTTGGCCAAAGAAAATATTGTTGCTGCCTGGGGTGGCATTATTTGTAACTAATCGAAATCATCTCAAACTAAAGTTAAGCAAATTATTCAGTGGTTAAAAACGAAATTATAGAAAAATCATAGTGAATGCTGATTAGCTGTAAGTCCGTTACGTGTAGATTTTTCGAGGCTTTTGTTTGCTGTTTAAACTTTTAATATAACAGTCCATAAATTTATTTAATCGATCTAATCATATTTAAAATTAAAATTAAATTGTAATGCTACAAAGCAACCTGACTTACACGGTTTATTTTTAACCTACTTCAAAACAAGGAGGAGGTTATCAATTCGCCTCAATTTTTTTTGTGGTGTTACTTCATAACTCGGTTCTTATTAGAGTAATTGTAAAAAAAATTTTATTGTGTGAGAGGGTATAGCTTCTCATTAGTCCCATTGCAAAAAAATTGGGCGCAGACACGCCCACAAATTTTTTATTTGATTTTGTGACATTCTACTTATTTGAGTGCTGCAAAACCAAGCAAACACCTGTGGTTCTTGTAATTACACAATTTTAAAGTTGAAAAAATGGGCGGGTCTACGCCCATTAAAATCTATTATTATATTTCACGTGGTTCTAATTAAACGATTTTTAAGAAACTTACCATATACCTCAAGCTCAAAAATAGACAAAATCTTTCATTTGATAAAATGGGCGGAGCCACGCCCGTTAAAATTTAATATTTAATTTTAAGTGGTTCTACTGAGCCGATTTTTAAAAAACTTAGCACACTCCCTGAGCTCTGAAAAACACAAAATCTTGCTTTAAAAAAATGGGCGGAGGCACGCCCATTAAAATTTAATTTTATATCCCATAAATTTTTTTTCCTAAATTTTCTATCAGCTCTCTGCATTGAAGTAGGTTTTTTTACAGAATTATTTTTTTTAACAAATGGTAAATTGTAACTAAATTTCCCAGCAAACACAATACTAGGCTTTCCTTCATCTGCCATTATTCCATTATAGATATTAATTAACACACATCAACTGATTTCTTTTTATGAAAGTAAAATAAATAATATTTGCCTTATTCTTAGCGAATCACATGTCCTGCAGTTGTATGCATAAAATTGCATTAACTTGTCATGTCGTGTCGTGTGTGTGCATGCATTATATTGTCTTTAAAAGTGTCAACATTTCATGGTGAAGGGCATGGCAAAGTTTATTAGTCTTAAGCTTGCCGGACTAAGCAAAGACATTTTGTAATTTTCTCTCTATCTCTCTCTCGCTCATACTCCTCCGCCCTCTCGATCGTAATCAAAATTTGCTATTTTGTGCTAAAGTTATTTATTATTATTTTTTTTCTGTTGTTTAAACAAGCAAAAGCTTAATATGATATTTTTTGTTGTAAGTTTCTTTATTTTTCATCTGGAATATTGCTTCGCTTTTCTTTTATTTCTACTCAATCTCAATCTTACACGCGTGCCCAATTGTTGTTTCATGTGCGGTCAGATTCGAATGCATCATGACTTTCATGGTGCAGCAGAGATCTCAATCTTAGTTTAAAAAAAAAAAAAATTACATGAACGATTTATTACAGTCTGCTGTTAATACTCGTAAGTTCATGCATACAAACGAAAGCTTTGAAATTGTAGGATTATAATTGAGATAAATTACATTTCCAAATACGAATATTAACGTACGCGAACTTGTATGACAGCATAAATACATGGGATGTCGTTAGAGTGTGTGTGTGTTTGTATGTTTGTATGCATGTCTAATATGTGCAATAGACAATTGGCAAATACCAATTGCCATTTGGCTTTTTGCATTTGCATAGCACGACGATTTGTATTTGCGAAAGAACATTCAAACTTATTTGTTGTGCATCGAATAAAAATCATGGATCATTGATTTTTACAAAAAAAAAAAAATTCCCATTTTCTTGCTCATAATCTCTCTCAATATTTGTATTCGTTGCTTAGCATATTTTTCAATTGTTATTGAAAGTTTTAAGAGCAATATCCTGGTAAGATCCTGGCATTATACTCGTCTAGAAAATTTTTATGGAAATCAACAAAAGTATCATTACTTTTCATGTCAATTTTCCATTCTACAAGGAAAAAATTATGACAGCTTTTTTCGCCAAACATGCTTTTGAAATTATTTATATTTTACTATTTTATTTTTTCTTTATTTGCCTGGATGAATAAATAGAAAATTATTTTATTTAAGAAAAAATGTGTTTCTTATTTTATTGAATTTTTAAAAATTTCGGTTATTAAATTTAAAAATTCTGTAGTAAATCATATTTTGTGTAAGAATATTATTTGATTTTTAGGAACCTTATTGTTTCCGCTACAATATCCGTCCATTCGTCCGTGTGTCTTTCTGTCACAGGCTGTCTTCTCGAGAACCCTAAGAGAAACGGACCTGAAATTTTCACAAAATATGTACATTTCTGGCCACAACAACATATGACAGTTCCAAATTATAATTATAAATATATGACAGTTAAAAAGTAAAGGCTGTTCTGAAGCGATCAACGAAACATGTTGAAATCCTAATGTAATATACAAACAAACTAATGTAATCTGCAAACTCTAGAAATTTTCAAAAATACTGAAAATATAAAATCCCAAAATTAAAATAAAACCCTGAAACGTAAAATCGCCAAAATAAACAAAGCGCTCAAATTAAAAATATCACCAAAACTAAAATAAATCGCTAAAATACGAAAAAAAATTATCAAAAGTGAAAAGATCGCCAAAAAACCAAAAAAAAAATCGATAAAAACCGAAAAAATCGTCACACAGAAAAAAACATTAAAATTAGAAACAGCACCAATGTAAAAAAAATAGCTGGGACTAAGAAAATAAATCGTCTAAAATCTAAAAAAATCGCCAAAACATACGAAAAACGCCAAAGCTAAAAAAGCCCAAAAACTGAACAAAATTTGCAACAACGAAAAAGAATCGCCAAAACCAAAAGAATTTCGTGCTGAATTCATTAACTCGCTGAGAGTTAATGAAAAAGCGCATAAATTTACCGAAAAAGCGCTCAAATGAAAAACATCACCAAAACTAAAATATATCCTTTAACTTAAAAAAAATCGACAAAAACCAAAAAAATCGCCAAAGTGAGAAAAAGCAATGAAACTTAAAAATCGCAAGGACTAAATGAAATCGTCAAAAACCGAAAACCAAAAGAAATCCGCACAGAACATTTCGCTGCATGTCAATGAAAAAGCGCCTTAATTAAATGAAAAAGCGCTCGAATGTAAAATATCACCAAAACTAAAATAAATCGCTAAAATGCGAAAAAAAATTATCAAAAGTAAAAAGATCGCCAAAAAACCAAAAAAAAAATCGATAAAACCGAAAAAATCGCCAAAAAGAAAAAAGCATCAAAATAAGAAAAAGCACCAATGTTAAAAAATCGCTAGGACTAAATAAATAAATCGTCGAAAATCTAAAAAATCGCCAAAACAACCAAAAACCGCCAAAGATAAAAAAGCCCAAAAACTGAACAAAATTTGCAACAACGAAAAAGAAGCGCCAAAACCAAAAGAATTTCGTGCGGAATTCATTAACTCGCTGAGAGTTAATGAAAAAGCGCTTAAATTTACTGAAAAAGCGCTCAAATGAAAAATATCCATAAAACTAAAATATATCGTTTAACTTAAAAAAATCGACAAAAACCGAAAAAATCCCCAAAATGAGAAAGAGCAACGAAACTTAAAAATCGCAAGGACTAAATGAAATCATCAAAAACCGAAAACCAAAAGAAATCCGCACAGAACATTTCGCTGCATATCAATGAAAAAGCGCCTTAATTAAATGAAAAAACGCTCGAATGCAAAATAGCACTAAAACTAAAATAAATCGCTAAAATGCGAAAAAAATTATCAAAAGTGAAAAGATCGCCAAAAAACCAAAAAAATAAATCGATAAGAACCAAAAAAAATCGCCACACATAAAAAAGCATTAAAATTAGAAACAGCACCAATGTAAAAAAAAATCGCTAGGACTAAAAAATAAATCGTCGAAAATCGAAAAAATCGCGAAAACAAACAAAAAACGCCAAAGCTAAAAAAGCCCAAAAACTGAACAAAATTTGCAACAACGAAAAAGAAGCGCCAAAACTAAAAGAATTTCGTGCTGAATTCATTAACTAAGAGAGCGGAGAGTTAATGAAAAAGCGCTTAAATTTACTGAAAAAGCGCTCAAATGAAAAATATCACCAAAACTAAAATATATCGTTTAACTTAAAAAAATTTACAAAAACCGAAAAAATCGCCAAAATGAGAAAAAGCAACGAAACTTAAAAATCGCAAGGACTAAACAAAATCGTCGAAAACCGAAAACCAAAAAAAATCCGTACGGAATCCTTCGCTGCAAGTCAATGAAAAAGCGCTTGAATGAAAAATTTCACCAAAACTTAAATAAATCGCTAAAATGTAAAAAAAAATTATCATATCTTGAACTAAAAATATGTATGTATTGTAAAAAAAAACCAAAAAATTCCAAAACAAATAAAAAGCCAAAACTAAACAAGAGTGAATGCTTAAAAATCGCCGAGAACCCGAAAAGAATCCGAAACGGAAAATGCACTAAAAATAAAATAATCCCTAAAACCAAAACTATGTATTGTAAAATAAAACCAAACAAAATCAACAAAAACCAAAAAAAACGCCAAAACAAAAAAAAAACGTGAAAACGAAAAAAACGCATCACAATACTGAAAACAAATCGCCAAAAACCAAAAGAAAATCGCTAAAAACCGAAAGAAAATCGCCAAAAACCGGTAAAATCGTCGAAAAGAAACAAGCGGCATACGGAACCCTTCGTGTGCGAGTAAAAGTCGCACTTTATTAAATTTTTTTTTTTAAATAATAAACAAAGTTTTTGCTGTGTACTGGCACAAATGACATAAAATATTTGTTGAAGTAAAATTTAGTTTTGTGCAGCCAAAAACTTGTTTATGCATTCCGCCTTTAACAGAAAAGACACAGCATTTCCATTGCATTGAAATTCCAGAACAAAGTTTGCTCATTAAAAAAGCGTCTATTGCTCTATAAGTATTTTTGAAAGCAACCAATAAAGAGATTTAGTTACACCTGCTGTGATTTAAAATATTTTAATTTAAATAACGTTTGTTCAACGATTAGATTCGCCGTTATCTAGTTGCAATAAACAGTGGGCCAAGAAACTAAAATAGTTGAAAACTAAATCATTTATATAACTGAGACTAGAGTGGATCAAAAAGGAATGCTTGGAACTTTAAATTCTCAAACAAATATTGTCTTAAAAATTTGTATGAAAATCTGAAGCGAAGCAAAAAGACTAAAAAAGTATATACGAACAAAAAAAATGGACATGCTTTTCGAACTTAATTTTTGGACCAAAATCGATCAATTGCGATCGTAAATAATTGATGTTCGTCAAAAAAAAAAAAAAAAAAAAAAAAAAAAAACGAAGTCCAAAATATGTGTCGGTTAAGCTTTTTTCGCGGTTATGGCTTGATTTATATAGTCTATATATTATTTTTAATTAAAGAGGAAGGTGATAGAACACAATATTTCACTTCCTTTCATCAAATTGCGCAAAATTTCATTTCAATTCACTGCATATGCAACTAAATTAGTCACTTTAATCTCTCTCTCTAACACTTCTGATAAAAATTTATCGAATACTGAATTCGTGTGGACATTTTCATGTAAATAAATTTTCAAGTTCTAAGCGGGAGATGTTTATCAACATAAAAACTGTCGTTTCGTAAGCAAAATTATATTCAAAAAATATAAATAAATTAACATACATTTAATTAAAATAAATCGTTAAACATTAAACTCGAGTGTAAATATTGTGATAAAAAATATTTAAATTTTGATTTATTACTACAATTACTGGCATTCATTAAAATTTATATGAGTAGAAAATAATAACAAAAAAAAATCAACTCGAAAAAAGACAAAGTACAGTAAAGAGAATACGAAGCAATATGAAAGGAAACGTACAAAACTAAATAAGTTGGTGGAAAAATCGACAAGAACAGCAACGATGAAAACATGCAATTTAATGCATTTTTGCTGTCTACAACGCCTTTTTGCTCAACGAATTTAAAACAAGTTCCCACATAAGAACAGTGGGGAGCAAAATTATTCGTAAATACTTCTTAAACCTGTTTATTATTAGCTGAAATGCAAAATCACGTAACTAAACTTTTTTAAATTATTAAAGTGACTGCAGTAAAGTTTCTTTATTTTTATCTTTAATTCGGCTGTTTATTAAAATAAAGTTTTAAAAATTTGCAGGGACATGTGTTCTGATGTAACACAGAATAATTATATAAAAATGGGATTTTTAATTTTTTGTTAGTTACGTGGTTTTGCCACTGCAAGCTGCTGGACGATATACATTTAAAATATTCATACAATACTACAGTTCCTGTTTTAAATGCAGCTTGAACTTAATCACTTTTAAAATTTACAAAAAAAATATTAAATGGGCCGTGCTTTCGACTTCCGATACAGTTCTCATTCACTTAGTATTTGAATCAGACATCTGTAAAACACCACATAGGGAATTTCTCATCTTTACATATAAATTGTGTGTAAACTTGAGCACTAGTGAGATAGCGTGAAATGTTTTGAAAATGTCGGTTTAAAGTGCTGTAGAGATGATCAAACAAATCCATCAATCAGTGCATATTTGTGAGTATCGTATACTTGTCAGTTAAAAGGACACGCACAGAAAAAAAAATCGTCAATCACCACTTGTATTTTGATTTGTATTTTGATTTGTTTTGTATTTGGCAAGTTTTGTTAATGTTCGGTAAAACACAATATGATGTTTTGTTCGTCCATGTGCTTCTACTATATCATTAACAAGAATTACAAAGAAACTGATTGATCTTTTTTGTCAATCACATTTGGAGGCGATAAAATGATCGGCAATGAAAACGTCGACTGCACGCACACAACTTTGTGATTGATGAGTTTATTTGATCGTCTCCAGCTCACTTAAGATCATTCACTTTTAATTAACCATTTTAAAAAAAAATATTTATTACTTTTTTTGAACATTTTGAATACGCATTCGGGTACAGATATCAAAAAATAGCTCTCTTTGGGAATGGTAAGATAATTTCAAAAACTTTGAAACTATTTTGCGGCATTCCAAGTAAAATTTGGTTGCTAAAAATATCAAAATTCAAGAGAGCAGTTAAGATGGCGCATATCCAAAATCGGTATGTTTATCAACAAAATTTAATGTGAAGTGAAGATAAATATTACCAAGTCCAAAGTATATTTTCGTCTTCTCTGGAAGTAATGTTAGCAACTTCTAAATATCTAAACAGCAGGCTTATTTGTCCCCATTCTGATGCCTTTCTTTTTTATCTTCGTTAAGCTATATCAGGTTAAGCTATAAATGTCTGAAAATTTTAAAGTATTTTTAGTGACTTGCCTCCTGCTGATTCCCCTTTCAAGCATCCAAACCATTATGAGTTATGAAAATATTATGTCTAGGAATTTATTTTAGTGATGCATTTTCCTATACACTCTTTTGGAATCCAAGTTATCATCTGTTCGAGACATCTCATCTAATGATAAGCAACACTTAAGAGCAGCATTTACACTTTTTAAGCATACAAATTCGAAAGCATTTTCTTTCGTTTCAAATTACACAGTAGACCCGCAGGTTTAGTTCTCAGAAGCAAGGATTCTAGGACCGCAATGAAGGATCGATTGCCTACGCTTTTAAACAGTGCGCTATCGCATTCATTGCCATGATCTCCGCTAGCAAAATAAAATATTGCCTTGATCTAAAATAGATTTGCCATACAAAGATTTTATTCTCTCAAGCAGGGCTCATGCTTTACAAAATCATGAATTCGTTCCTGGGTCATCAGTATAAAAACCTCTGTTGTCACTATTATTAAATTTATCTAGGGATCTTGGTGCGCAAACAAGAGCTTGGAAATAAGAATAAAGCTTTAGCAGTAGTCGATGTTATTAAAGCTCCCTGACTTATTTGATCTATTGGAATGGATAAAAAAATATGTCCATAGCATTCCAGAACATAGTTAATAACAATTCTTTAATATATGATGCCCTATAAGATTAGTTGTCGGCTAGACCATGATAGTGCATGAAAATCGAGTGAACTTTGCTTAGGACCTGATGGTCATGCCATTCTGCATGACAAGTCGAGCGAAGGACAACAAGTCACTCAATATCGTTCGCATAAGCGACCCACTAACTATCGACTTTTCGGTCATTAGGTTTTATGTTGTTAACGAATTTACTCATTGTCAGTCAGTCTGTTATACATATTTCATAAATTAAATGCTTGTTTGAAAATAAAAAGCGCTTAAGGTAGGATCACACGATTGACGCAATGTACCAATTATTGCTCCATTTTATATGCCAATCGTGAGATATCACAATTTTTTGTCCCATACGACATTCGAGAACAATATTGTGGTGATTTGACGCAATCAAATGCAACTCTGGTGCGGCAATCGTGTGAGCGATTGACAGACAACCATGCCCCAATAAAAATGCTAAAAGTGCACCAATATTTATTGTGTTCTCGAGCGGCAATCAAAGAAGCCAATACGCGACAATTTTTGAAGGGTTTTTGTAAGTACTGTAAACTTCAACTTACTTCTTATGTAATTATAACTGACTTGAAACGTTAACATGTAACTCTGATCCAATCCTTAACCCATATATTTAGCTTTTATTCGTTTAAAAGAACGAAAATCGCCTCTGCTTTGTATATTTAATGAGCACAAAATATACAAAGCAGAGTCAATTTTATTTCACGTACAAAATAAAACAAACAAAAAAGTATTTCTTTTTAAAAGAAATCTATTTGCACGTAAAACAAAACAAACTAAAAACTACCACGACAGCTGTTTGTTTGTGTTGCCCCAAATTAGACCAATCGTATGAATAGGATGCGGCAATTATTGCCACAAATTCATTCTTCGAAAATTTGTGACAATCAAATTTTTAAAAAGTGGGGCAATCATGTGACTGCAATGTATTTCATTGGGACAATTCTATTATTTTGCACCAATTCACCACAATAAAAATTGGGTCAGATTGGTGTATTTGCGGCAATCGTGTGATCCTACCTTTATATGTTAAAATTTTGCAACTCTATGCTACTTAAGACTAATATTCAATTTCCTACATAATTGTACGATTTTTGAGAAAATGCAACCCTGATTTAATGACAAACTATTTTCCTCTCAAACTTTGCCGGATTGTTTTTTCTCAAAACTTGTACGATTACGTGGAATAGTGAATACCAACTTTTAAACTTGCTACAAATATAAACATAAAACACATATTGCAATACTGTGGCAAACATTTTGGAAAGAAATGCAAATTATAAAATAATAAGTTTTTGAGCTGGTGTATTTAAAATATTTAAAAGATATTTAGTAATTGTGCTTTTTTAATGCTGGCACTCGCTGTCCTATATAGTTAAACGGCTTTAGAGAAAATGCAACCCTGCTCTAATGGAGTTTATTAATATTCTCAAAATACAATCAGGGTTGCATTTTTTCAAAAGTCCAACGATTATGTACCAGCTTTCAGATCTTTTCCCAAATATTTATCAAAATAAAATTTGTATGTGTGTGTGTTTGCTATCAAACTGGATTTTTTTTAAATTATGGAGAAGAAGCAGGTGTCTCTCAGACAATTGCAATTTACGGCCTGGCCCACGATGTCGACAAGAAAGTTTCTTTCGCTTACTTATATTGAAAACAAAAACAAAATAAGAGAATTTGTTTTTGTTTTCAATGTAAGTAAGCGAAAGAAACTTTCTTGTCGACATCGTGGGCCAGGCCGTTAATTTCACGGGTCTCACATCAGCTGTTTGTCGTTAAAAAACGATTGCGAACGACAACATTCGATATCGTGTGTTTGACTGTACATTTAATGCTGAACTAAAGAAATTGTGAGAAATTCATACAAAATTATGACAATTGCTAGAGACATTATTTGCTTAATAGTTTAGTTTTTATGGTTTTCTAATTTAAAACAATAACCCGAATTTCTACTGTCCCAGAAGTTTTCACTCTTATTTCTTATTAACGCCAGCACAAATATTTTACTAGAACTATTTTATTTTAGAATTTCTCTTATTCCATTTGCATATTAAAATTCTTATTTATTGAAATGATTTTTATCAATTAACACAGTTGGAGGTATCTTACAACGTTTTCAGATGTTAAACGATAAACTCGAGACATTTTAACGCTGTGGTCAGAAAAAAAACCACTAATTAATTAAAGCAAGTTGTTTGTCTAATTTTAGAAATCAGATAACGGAAAAATAAATTTGGGAATATCGTCTGGCTTTTAAACGGTTGGTTAGAAAATTATTAAAAGAAAATACCAAATAAATTATTTCTGGAAAGGTATTAAAAAAATGCTTTAGTTTTTAAACAAACGAAAGCAGTTTTATGCAGCACAGAAAAAAATGTTAGAACTGGTTTTGGAAAATTAAATTTCTAAATTAACATGAGAAATACTACAGCAGGCAACTGGCTTTGTTGCCATTTTAAAAGTAATGTTAGTTTTTTACTAATTTGGTATTTATTTACCAAAATACTCGCTTATACTTAAATTAATAAAGCGAAAAGTCTGTCTTAAGTAAAGCAAAAATAAGCAAACAAACAAATATTTGCAGGATTAGTAAATAACAAATAACAATGGCAAGACTAATGTAAATTAGGGATGGAAAATTTCAGCTTTCATTGCATGGTTGAGTTACCATGAATCAAAACAATTCACGTATTCTATTTTCGCTAAAAAAATATATGTTGTCGACTCCGCATTACTGGAAATAACCAAAATCCAATTTTTTTCAATTATCCGATTTTTTCTCTAAAACGTAGTTCGGATTACTGAAATTTGTTACAGTTAAGCGTACTGCTTAAAATTAGTAAAACAATATTTTTTTATATCAAATCTGTATATTTTTTTTATGTACATATATGTACACATTTTGTTGTTGAAATTTTTCACGAATTCCTCGAAAATGTCTCGCCAATTGCATTGACAATATAATAGAAAAATACAATAAAGTACGTAAGAGCGAAAAGGACAAATACATTTTAACATTTAATTTTTTAACGGACAAAACATGCACAATTTTTTCAGCCTTAAGTTGTGCAATCGATTTCTAATAAATTAATTTTTCGCAGTTTATTTTTTCACTAAAGCGAAGTAAGTTTCATACAAAACGTAGTTGTGGGCTTGCTTTTGGTTTTCAGTAACACTATATTTTCAATAAAGCGATGTTTCGCTAAAGCGAAGTGAATAAGACTAGCTGCATTTAAAATCAGTGCGGGGATTTGTATCGCTTTCAGTATTCCGATTTTTTTCAGTAAAGCGTATTGCGGTAAAGCGGATTCGACTGTATACATATAAGGCTGAAATTTACATTTCAAATTTTTTAAAATCCGATATATTATTGTTTTAAGATCAGCTTTGAAGAATTTTTGTTGTCACATATTTGCAGACAAGACAACCTCAGACCGATTAATGTATTTTAACATTAAATTCAAGATCCAAAAAAACTCTGCAACTTACTTCTTCCTTAATACTTTAAAGTTTCCTCAGATGTCTTCCGAAGCGCTAACAAAAATCGCAACTTATAGTTTTCACTGTTAATGCTATTTTATACCTTTTAAATGAGCTAATGTTCCCTGCTTATAAATATATTTAAATGAAAACAAGTGTGTGTGATGTTTGTGGTAAAATATGTGCATAAAACTTAAATTTTTTTCGTTCTAGTAGAAAAACGAATTTGGGCCTGCTTAACTCCAGCAAAACTACAATAAAGCCTTTCATACGGTATAAAGAGCAGTTAAGAGAGTCTTATCAAGAGAGCTGGGCACGTTTGATGTGATTCCTGTGAGCCATGTGTTGTGGCTACTTGTTGATCACGCATGATTTGATTAGGCTAAAGTTCGTAACGCTCTGTAAGCCAAATTACATGTGATAATTATTAATGAACAAATAACACCAAAGTGAATTGTAAATATTCTGACAAATACGTAGTAGAACGGAACAACCAGCTGTTTGGTCACTACACCTTCATCATCAGCGTTCTTTGCGTTTGGCTCACTGTGTGTGGTGCCAGTTGATGTAGATTTCTGCTTTATATACTCAAGCCTTCAGCGCGAATGCAATATGTGAATTGTTTTGATTCATCGTGTTACAATTTGCCGAAAGCTTTTTTGTAATGAAAGCTCAGTTTTACCATCTCTAAATTTACAACACTGCTGCCATTGTCATTTGTTCTTTACTAATATATATTATATAATTTTTAATTTTTTTTTTCATACACTTAAATAGGGTTTCAACTTCTCTAGAAACTTTATATGAAAATCAAAATTTTTTTCTGTACATCTTTCGATCGATTTCAAATCGGAGCCGATTTTAAAAATTATATTCCACTAATTTCAAGAATTTTAAGTTTAAATAAAACATTCTAAGCCTCAAAAACATTTAAATAGGCATCAAAGTCTCTTTCAGTGGAATACGTTTTTTTTTTAAATCGGCGCCGATATGAAATCAATCGATTTCCAGATTATCTACTTCAAGGTTATAAAATTTCTTTTTTTTAGCTAAAGTTAACTTTAACTAACAGAAAGCTTATCGCTAACTTGCAACAGTGGCCTTAATTGCGATGTATTTATTTCCTCAAATTTATGCTACAGTACTTCGTGAGCAAAAATTTTTGTCAACGCAGGCATCTTTCTTTGCGCTTGAGCATTACCATAAAATAAATCATTATAGTGTATTACCCACATGTATAGTATAAGCTTAAATACAAAATCACTCACGCGTCCATGTCTAGTGGACATAAAAACAAAATTTGCTGGCTTTCCACAAACAGTCTTGGAAACAAACGAATAGATACAATTTAAATAAATGCACTTTAACTAAAATGTTGTTACGTTAATTATGCGTAAATATTGGTTACGTTCAGCGTTACCGTTTGTGCGACTAAAGTGGCAATTTTACACTTTTTTGAAACCTTGCCACTTTTTCAAAAATCCCCTTTTTTGCCACTTTTTTTATAAATAAAAACTTTATAATTTAACAATAGTTTCGGCTTGAGGTCATCCGTGCGAAATCAAAATCCAAACATTCCAAAGTTAAATTATCTAAGTACTTAATATTTACATAAATATTTGCATATGTATATGAATTTGCTTCTATGTATCTTCTGAAGAATTGTTGTTTAGTTTTAATTAATTAATTATTATTATATTTTATTTTAATATTTTACCGCTTTTATAAATGAACTGATTGTTTTTTGTTATGTTTTTGTTCATTTTTACTAAATTCCAATGTTTTGTTTAAAATAAATGCCTTTATGAAAAAGTTGCGACTTTTTTTTCAAAATCCCCTTTTTTGTGCCACTTTTTTATTTTAAATCCCCTTTTTGTGCCACTTTTTTAAATTTCTCAACGGTAACGCTGGTTACGTTGTGTTAAAAGCAAGAAGAAGAAGAAATAATAAAACACCACTGCCAACCAATACCGACCTGGAAGTGAGTCGAAACGTGGTGTCGTGTTGCTTGTCTGTCTTTCACTTGTTCCAGCAAGTGCAATTTTGTTTTTTGTTCGTATCTCCTCTGTACGAGTATGTGCACCCCATACATAAACGTTCTTGGCAACATGTTGACAGGTTTGTCAGAATAAATACGACATCGAAGAAGAAGAAGAAAAAGAAAAAACATTTCAAATAGAGTTTAAAACTAAGCGCTTTGTGTACGTTGATTTTTTTTTTTTTTTTTTTTTTGTAATGAGTGCTTCTGATTGTATGTTTTATTTTTAAACACGTTTCATTTAATTAAACGGGCCCTTAATTAATCTCGAAGATTAATATTTTTTTTTTCAAAAATTTGTAATTGCTATTTGCACGTAAATTAGTTAATGATTTTGGAGACCCCTTATATATTTGATTGTTCATCCAATCCCAGTCATAATTAATTATTGAAGTGAATCAGAGGAAATTTCCAAAATTAATTCGTTTGTAAGATAATTAATTCTCCTATTAGCATTTTCTATCTAAATGCAACAAAATCATGTTGTTTTATTTGTAATTAAATCGTAAATGAATTTATTACAGTTATTGTTAACAAGCTTTTAGGATTCCCATGTTATGAAACAATAAAAAAATAAAATTACCGACATTTTTGTGTCCGCCCTTTCTACTTCAGACCTGCATGAAGTCTTAGCCTTGTTGCCTACGGAAGCAAGGAGCGAAAAAGAACCGAAAAACAGATCGTAAACATGTTATTAACAATTAACTTCTTTCACAGTTGCCACTGTGACAATTTTATTAAAAACTTTTCTGTCCAGTTGTATGTGTATCGTATAGATACAAATGGCATGGTGTCAATTAAATGTGTCATCCGCTTCAAAACTTATAGAAAATTTAGCAACAGTTCTATTAAAAGCCTTGAACTACTGCAGTTTTGTATTTGCAAATATGCATACTAGAGATATAGGCATTGGTGTAGCTAAAAATAAATTTTACGACTGGTGATTTTCATGAGTAATATTAAAATAGCTAATTTTCTTTTTTGGGGGGAAGCATCTCTTGGGGCAATATCCCCCAACAATCGCCTTTCGATATTAAAAATTGCAACAGTAAGTTCCTGTGACTGCTGCGAGAGGTCCACCAGGTATGACGTCACAGACGTATACCTTCGTATAGGAATTAAAATTTTCTGAGATTCACTCCTAGAACTTTTTATGACCTTCTACTCCGTTTTTATTAACAAAAATTAATAATTAAGCACTACACAGAAGAAAAACACACAGATATTTTGCCCTTAACGATTCAATAACTCGAGAACTGATTAGAAATTTTAGGAAGTCAGGAATTTTTGAGTGGATTTCTTAGTCGGAAAGATTTGCTGCTGTAAATGAAAAATGTTCACCATTTTCGTTCGGATAAAAAAAGAATATGAGAATCGGTTGACCATACAGGCCATCTGTCAAACTTCCCGCTAAGCTACAGATTTGCATTAAATTCTCAGCATACGAAAAAATTTTTGAGTCTACAGAAATCAGTAAATATATGAAACCGATTTAACGAAGATTTTTGAAGAAAATTTTACGTCATCGATATCCCTTAAGTGTCTTTTTAAGCTTAACGGGCGAGTCAAATAGAATCCCTCATACTTTTTCAACCGACCGGCGGAAGTTGACACAATAAATTTCTTGTTGACGTTTCTTAAGAGTTATAGAGTTAACTGCGAAGGCACACTTTCACTAAATGTTCTAAATCTTCCGTCAGCACTAGAGTATGATGCCAGAGACACTGATGATGATGCACAAAAAACATTGTCCTGCAATAAACAACTTTAATTGCAAAAAAATCAATTAAAAATGCATTTAAGCCAAATAAACTTTTGTTTAAATCCTGCAATAAACAACTTTAATTAAAAATAAAACTAAAAATCAATTAAAAATATGTTAAGTTAATTAAACGTTTGTTCAAACATTTAATTAATTACAAAGTTCAATTGACTCAATTTACATTTTTAATTGATTTTTTATATTATTTTCCATCAACGTTGTTTGTTGAAGAAATATTTTTATAGCTTTGCTATTTATTGCGCGATACAGGAGTTAGGACGACACTAATCGAGACTATTACAGTTATAACTTAATTTTTGTTTTGATTTCTTTGTACTTAAAACCAGAGCACGAAAATAAACTAAACAAATTGTTTGATATTGTTTTCTTTCGTTGTTTGAAGTGAATGACACAAAAACAAAACAAAAGCAATGAAAAGGATTGCTCAATTTGTTTTTGTATCGTTTTTACACACGAGCACAAACCAGAGAACACAGCCGATTGACTGTATAGTCGGCTTACAGTCGCCACCGACCACAAACAAAATATTAATTTAATTGTACGCCGCTAGAAAAGAAAATAATGGTAAATAAATGAAAACGTTTTGAAATATTTGCCGAGAATTTTACATCATCATATAATATAATTTTATTGCATTGTTATTTTACACATGAAATTTGTTTTATATAACCAATCAGTAAAGCTATAACTGGTTGTCCTAAGACACCTCTAATAATATTATAATATTACTTATTTAAATTATACTACTTTATTTTCACAAAGTAATTTGTCAAGTTCCTTAATACAAGTTAATTTTGTGAAAACAACAACTCGGATTTAAAGTTCGCCTTACATGAATTTCACTGTTTTTTTTAATGATATAGAATGTTTTAAATAATTTTTAAAATTTAAAAACCACTAAAACATTAAAAGCTAATGTGAATCTTTTAATATTATATAAAAATTACCTTATTTCCTTAAAAAAAATTGAGCTAGAATTTTTTAACTATTTTTCTCAAATTCAGCAGCCCTAAAATCATATAGACTACCCATAAAATAATTTTGTTCAACTAGATTCGGGATTCGTCCCACTCAAAGCAAAGCTTCAAGAAAATTTAAATATTAAAAAAGAAATATTTAGAATTCATAATATGCAAAAGTGTAAATATGGGAATTTTAGTGTTAAAGTGACCAGTTTTTTACAGAAAATCCCATCGCAAATTGGTTCAAAAGGCAAATGTATTTATTTAAATTAAACTATTTAAGGTGTAGTTTCCACATTACAAGCGCTCTGCTCGTCTAAAAAAAAATTGTATAGAAATTTAGTGCTTTTTTGTATAAATTTTATAGACAACTTGAGTGATTGTAATGCAAAAACTACATCTAAGAGAAAAAAATTGTTTAAGTGTTGGTTTTCTCTTATTTTAATTGGTTTTTAACCCTCTCTATAATAATAATTAAGGGCCTGTTACTCGAAAGGCAAACGCACGTTTCGATCGAATATTAATATTGGAAACAAAAAGCGATTTGAGTTTTTTGTTTTTAATATAAATCTCCGATCGAATGTATCGTTCGCATTAAGCTGAACAGGCCCATATAACTTTGTATAAATTAAATTTGTTTTAAATAATTTAGTTTATAAGAAAAAATTTTCCACTTAAGAGCGATAAATATTGCGGAAAATGGCTTTCTGACTCCTGTAAAAGAGTGAAGATACATACACATATGTAATTAATATTTTTAACGAGTTCATGGATTTATTTATTTTTATTGAATTTAAAAATTGTTGGAAAAAAATATAATAAATATAAACAAGTAAGAGTGCTTTATTCGGCTTTGCCGAATCTGATATACGATTCACCGAAGTACGTATAGAGTATATGGGTATTTCCACAGAAATTTTCACTTTTTGTCACGTTACGTTTCTTGTTGGCGGTGCATTTTTTCAAAGGAAAACTGATATTTTATATAATTTTTTCCATGTTGGTGTAGAGTGTAATTAGCTCTACATTTAGTAAAAGACAGAAAAAAATTCAAAAATAAAAGCTGAATTGCTTGGTGACGTAACGTGACAAATGTGGACTTTTTTGTGGAAATGCCCATATACAGACATATACAGACATACATAGACATAGGTTAGGTTAGGAAGGGTGGTGCCAAAATGGGTCCATTGTGATTCCAGACATACATAAGTGAAAAAATACATGATTTATGTTTCCCTCTAGTGCAATTTATAGTAAGTGACCCATGGGTATTTTTCCACAAAAGAATTTAATATAAAGATTTTATTTTTGACTTGAGCAACAGTTGAATATTTTATTCTGCACTTTGTATTTTTTTTTTTTTGCATTAATATTTTTCCTTTTTAAAATGCATGAGGAGAAATAAAGTACAGAGATCAGCACTTTATAGTGGGAATTTATTCACCCACATCTAACACAAATTTAATCTGCACATATGTATATATGTATGTATGACGAAATATACATATATATGTATGCATATTAATTTAAACAATTTTGCTAGCCTTAAATAAATTTCTATTTTAAAAGCTCTGCAAGCAACCTTAACTAGTTATACACCTGCATTTGTGCATAATACGCAACATATCACAAAGCTTGGTAAGTCTAATGAGTGCCAATGCTTATGGTTAAATTAGATTTTCATATAAAGAAAATATATAAAATATGTTTAATTGAAAAAAAAGAAATTGTTTACCTACAAAGTTTCAATGTTCCAACCCTGGAACTATATTTTTTGACTTTCACTACCAATGTCTTTCTTTCCTTAAAATAGAAAATATGTATTTAATTAACAAAGAAACAAATTCGTTTAATTTTATGTACCAAAATAAAGTTTTTTTTTAATCTTTCTAATTTTGTATACCAAACTTTTCTTTCTACGACATCTATTATTTTTAATTTTTGAAGAAAAAAAAATCAAATTAAATAGACATGGTTACTTTTATATACAAAAAAATTTTAATTTTCGAATCCTGGTATCAAGCTTTTACTTTTTTCTGATTTTTTTAACAAGATATTTTTTCTAAATATAAAATATGTTTAATTTATAGAGAAAAAGAAAAATAATGTTTTAGTAGGTTACTGTTATATGCAAAATAAAAAATAAAATTTTCCAACCCTGGAATCGTCTTTTTGATTTAATTTAATTTTTAATACTAATTTCCTTCTAACTGAAATATAAAATAGGTTTAAATTAAAAATAAAGAAAAATTAGTTTAACGTTAAGCGAAATTTATTTGCTGGTGGTTAAGCGATGTCTATATGCATTTCATTGTTGCTTTAACAAATCGTCAGTAGACTTCAACCACACATTTTGAACAGTCAAAACCCTCTTATCTTATGCACAGACTTTCATAAACTATTTGAGAATTCACAAATATTAATATTTTTGAAAATCACATCGCTTAAAGGCCATGATTCACTATCCTACACAATCGCGCGATCTACGAAAAAATACAACCCTGACCTGATGAATTGTTTTTGTCTTTTGAAAATGTTCATAGACTCCATCATACCAGGGCTGTATTTTCTCAAAAATCGCACGATCGTGTAGGCTAGTGTATCACGGCCTTAACCATGTATAATTATGACAATATGTCGAATAATAAATCTCTTGAATTAGTTTAACGTTTCTTTTCACAATGTAGGATATGATTAAGAGTTAACATGAACTTTAACTGACAGTTCTTCATACAAAACTTGCGTTAAAGTCTCTGTTGGCTTTTAATTGTACATTGTGAAAAGAAAGGGCCGTTAGTTAGTTACTTTTATATGGCAAAACAAGTTTAAACTTTCCAGCTCTGAAACCATATTTTCGATTTTGCTGATTTTTCAATAATCTATTTGGGACTATTTCTAATACGCCAGTTTAAGACCGATGTCTAGATTATCCGGGAGCTTCGGAAGACCGTTTTCACATGCAGACAGACGGACGGACGGACGGACGGACATCGCTTATTGGTCTCTCCTATTCATAAGGACCAAGAGTATACATATATAATTTATGTATCGACTCTATGAAGAAAAAGCCCAAATTATAACAAATTGCAAATGGCGTAAAAAAAACTTTAAATTCTTTCAATTTAGGCAAAAGACTTAGTATTTCTGCCAGTTTACATGATGAAAGTTTTCTTGCTGCAAATTTTTCATTTTATTTTTTAAGCTTACAACTGCTTTCACACTAAGATACTTGTTTTGCTAATGTTTATTTAAAAGGTTTAAAATAACGAATTTGTGTAACTCCTGTTAAAAATTTCATCGTTTAAAGAAACATTAAATAGACGAAACTGGTTTGAGCATAAAATGCAAAAAAAAATATTTTTAATATAATAATATGTAAATACCAGTCTTAGAGGGTTAATGACTACCAAAGAGAACAAAGCAAATATTGTCGAGTATAAAACAAAATATATGCAAACAACACAAATCAGTATTGATTTCAAGCTTCGCAGATAATCAGGTTTTAAAACGGAATTAAAAAGACTAAATATACATTTTATTTCGTAGTTCGCTTTTACAGTCAAAACGGAATAAAAATGTGGAGAGTTTGTATGATTTAATTGCATAATTCTATTAAAAGAACACAGAAAATAAATATTTATATGTATTATTAAAGATGTGATCTTGGCACTGTGGACGCAAACATTAAATGCCCAACAAGTTGCCTTTATGGCAACAAACACTCAGGGAGGAGAAGGAGGTGGCAGCAGCACTTATTCCGAATATGATTACAATACACATTTGACCAGTGGAAGTAGCAACAACAACAATACAAGCACATACACAGCTCAATTGCCCACTCTTACATCCAACATAAATTCAAGAGACTCAACTGGATATGCTCCAACCTATCTCTCCCACAAAAGAGAGTCAGATCGTAATAAAGCTCAGCAGAAGAATGAAAATAATCACAATGAAAACAATTTGCCCACACAAGCACCCGTATTCGATATGAATTTTATAACCACAGAAGAAGCCTCTACAGCATGGAAAATTCCATCAAGGGTTACTTTTAATGCAAAACTTTTCGACACCATGTTCGCCAAGGCCCAGTATGATAATCTCGTTTATTCTCCCATTTCGTTGCAAACAATTTTGGCATTTATTTTTACCATGTCTGATGGCAAACTTTATGAAGAGTTGGCTCAACTGTTGGCCATTTCCAATAATCGTACTTATGTTGCCAAAGTTTTTGAAAATATTTTACGGGCAGCTGCTGTAAGTGCACCCCCCACAACACTTATCATGGCCAACAAATTATACTATGACTACCGCTTTGGCCTGCTGGATCCTAGCGTACGAAATTTCGCCCAGAAATCATTTGACTGTGAAATGGAACAACTTGATTTTTTTGCTTCCAAAAAGGCTGCCAATATCATCAATTCCTGGGTGAGTGAAAAAACTCGCCATCTTATCAAAGACATCGTTACACCGGCCAACCTTGGTGGTGACACTAGTGCTCTGTTGCTGAACTCCATTTACTTTAAAGGCGAATGGTTGACGAAATTTGATTCGCTCGATACAGAAACTCAAGAATTCTTTTTAACAGAACAAACAAAAGTTCCCGTCAATATGATGTACAATGAAGACGTCTTTCGTTATGGTGATTTTGCTGCAGATCTGCAGGCATCTGCAGTGGAATTGCCCTACAAAGCATCAAACATATCGATGCTTTTGGTTTTACCCAAAGACAGAGACGGTCTGGCGGCCTTGGAAAGCAAATTAAGATTTTACGATTTTAATTCCTTATCTCAAAGGCTAAAAAGGGAGGTAGTGACGGTGAAGCTGCCAAGATTTGAAATCGAATATGAAATTGATATGATCCACCAATTGCAAAGGGTAAGTGATATATTTATAGTGCGGAAGTATATTGAGTGACATGATTAGTCGTAACAAGTAAAAAATTTAAAAATCAAGAACATTTGACTACAAGCAATTTTAAGTCGTTGAAGGTCCTAAATGGTCATTCGAAATGAAAAAGCCTAAGAGAAACCAGAAGATGATTTTCAAACACCTGCCGAATGATACCCATTTTGATGTAGTTCGCAACCACAAAATGGCGTCATATTGAATTTTTACTACTGTCATATATTTAACGACACTTCCGGGATTAAGACAAATCGATTGACGTCCTAAGAATTATCAAAATCGGCCCACGAAACACACATACTTTTTATTTTTTTATTAATAATATTTATAATGGCGCTTATTGGCCGCCATATTGAATTTTTAGTAGTGCCGTATCCTTAGCGTCACTCCCGGGATTAAAGCAATTTTATTGACGTCGTAGGAATCATCAGAATCGGCCCACGGAACACACACACTTGTTTTCTACAAAATGGCGTTGGCCGCCATATTGAGTTTTTATTGCTGCTCATATTTTCAGCATCACTCCCGGGATTAAGACTAGGCGATTGAAGTTGTAAGAACCAAAAAAATCGACCCCAGGAACATACATAATAGGCTAATGGCCTCGCGCAGTCGGGTGAAAAGAAATGAAAGCAATTTACCGAGATTCTTCGGCACTTTCGATGAGGTTTTTTCTTCAAAGCAGTCGCTTAAAGAATTAATGAAAATCGGTATTTTAAAAATACTAATAAAACTTAAAAAAGAACAATTGTAACGACTTTAAAAATAGGCACTAAAAAAGGTCTGGTCTAGCCCACTTCAAATATCAAAGAGCCTTATTTCTTATGCTGTTGTTGAGTAGCTGTACATGTCGTTACCTTATTATAGAAATTCTCTAAGTAATAATTTTTTTTAATCGAGTTTTTGCATATTTCTATAGAAGAATATCTAATGTATAATAAGGTAACTATATATTATAATATTGAATTTAAATAGGCGTGACGCCGTCCATTCCTCTAAAGGCAATGACGTGTCGCTATCACTGCCCAAAGTGTGTGCCCAGTTTCATAAAAATCATTTAAGCACAAGCGCGTAATATATAATACTAAATTTTAATGGGTGTGGCTCTGCCCACTTTTTGAGCACGACTTTCTGTTCTTACAATAGCTTAAGATTTGTGCCAAGTTTTGTGGGAGTGGAATAAGTAGAAGCACTTATACTATAATAATAATATATTAAT
Source organism: Nowickia ferox (assembly GCA_936439885.1). Lineage (NCBI taxonomy): Eukaryota > Metazoa > Arthropoda > Insecta > Diptera > Tachinidae > Nowickia > Nowickia ferox. Next base: position 85,145,910 of record OW387027.1, on the reverse strand, counting down.
GGGCAGGCATTACCCCGCCCACTTTTCTTACTCAAAGACAATTTCGCTTTCAGAGCTGAGGGTATGTGCCAAGTTTCGCAGGAATCGGAAAATTTAATATAAAATATTAAATGATCTGGACCTGCATTCAGTAACTTATATTACGATAATCGTATTGCTACAATATATAACGAAAATTTAACGAATTTGCTATCCAGTAACACATTTTAACGATATTCGCTGTCGGTTGGCATAAAATAAGTAAAATCACCAGCTCAAACTCATTTAATTTTTTATTAATTCTTCTCTATTATTTTCGCTTATTTTGACATTTTGTATGCAGAGATGAAACATGATGTACAATTTAATCAAGAGTAAAAAAAAAAATTATCACTATCGTCAAAAAAAAAAAGTTACAGAATCACAATAGCGTTACCGCAAATAAATAAATATATCGATATTACGAATATTAAGATTTTCGGCTTGCGAAAATTTACTGAATACAGGTACTGGCCACCAATTTTTGGAGCAATAGAACCAATTGAAGGCTATACGCCTCAGGCATCGGTGTATAAATGATGGAGCTGTGAGCAACCTCGACTTTAGTCGAAAGTGTTGATCGAACGAATATTTAATTTGGTATTAATACAAGCATTCGACAAAGAATGACGTTATTGTGAATTTCACTCACTGTGATTTTTAAAATTTGCAACAATTTTAAGATTTTAAGCTCAAGGTTAAAGGAATTTTAAATACAACACTTAGTCCCGCACAGCAAATGGAGGATTTCCCTTTATAAGCATTGGCGAAGGTAGAATTTTTTTTTTATTTTTTTTGAAGGGGAGGGGGGCATGACTATTGAGATTTTCATGACTAATAATAAAATAAATAAATTATGCAATTTTTAAGTTTTCAAGGGGGCAACAACAATTCTTAGGGGGAAATGCACCCCTCTCAGAATGACCTTTCTAAGCCTATGTCCATAAGTGACACATTTCGAATTGTTTACGACCTTAGATGAGCATAAAATCGACACAAATACTTTAGAATTTCTTTTTGGAAGCCTTAAAATAAAAAACCATTTCTTAAAACTTTGATTTTAATAATTTTTCATATAAAAATACTGCTTCGAAAGCAAAACTCTGTTCGATAGAAAACTCGTTGCACCACGAAATTTTCTATGACATTTGAATCTCGATGTTTTATAACCAGTGAAGATCGAAAATCAAATATTTTATAATAAGGGCCGGCCATCAAAAAATACAGCCGAATAGAGGGGTTCCTGCTTTTTTTAAATCTGTTTAAAAAAAATTTGGAATCTAAAGTTTTGATTCCAAGAGTTCAAATAATATTAAAGACACATTTCGCAATTCAAAGAGCATGCAAATATGTACATATAAAAAAAAATGTGTAAATGGTGCGTATACAACAAACAGCATTTCTCGTATTCCATTTCATTTAAAATTCAAATTCATATTCAGACAGACATGGCTGCTAATGAAATGATAAATCAGTGCAGTTTCTTCCAGTTTTATGTACTTTTTAGCGTTTTCTTAATAAAACCCAATTAATAATCATTCGCAAAAATTTTCATTCTCATAAATGATTTGCATATAAATACTGAACTTGATCTTGGCCAAAGGAATTGTTCCTTAAATAAAAATATTAAGTAAAACTTTATTTCTTTTTCTACTTTCAGATGGGCCTAAATGCTTTATTCAACAATGTTGGCAGCATAAATTTGTTTAAAAATCAAAACAAACCTTTGAAAATCGATCAATTTAAACACAAAAGTTTTATAAAAGTTAATGAGGCAGGCACAGAAGCGGCTGCAACAACGGGTTCGTAAAAATACAAAGAAACGAAAGAGATATTAAATATTTCATTAATTATTGTAAATGAAATTTCATTCATTTTCATTTCAGTTGCCAAGTATATACCGCTATCAATACAAACCGATATGAAGTACTTTGTGGCCGACCATCCATTTGTGTTCGTTATACGAGATTCCAATACCACCTTTTTTGTTGGGCATGTGGTAAAATTTTAGTTGAAAGAGCATATTTTGTCAAACGAATATTTGTTACTACTGCTTTTTAATAAAACTAAAGAAAACATATTGTAGTCCCAATGAAATAATTTATTTTGTGCTTGAAAGCCAATAAATTATATCGAAATAAAAGCAAAAGTTGGGAGATTTAAAAAACATGTTTTAGAAAAGCAACAAGTGGAATAATGGAGTTTTTTCTCAGCTTTGATTTTTAGTGAAATCGAATTTTTTTCTATTTTCTTTTTTATATACAAATAAAATATTGTTCTATTTGACCAACTTATTTAAATATCAATTCATATTTAAAAGTCATTTTTCCTTAGTGACATTTCCGAAATAGTATTCGAACATAAAAAAAATTACATATTTAAAAAAAGAAAAATTTCTTGAGAGATTAGTGGTCATTGTGGAAAACTATGTCAGAACATGATTATTTCATGCCATTTTCTAACGTTTTCGCATTTTGGGGGCAAACTAAGTTAGATCACGGATTAGGATTTACTTAATTTTTTAACTAATTTATCAATTTATTTAAATACTCAAAATTCAGCAAACATCCAGTTGTTGATTAAAAAAAAAATTATATTATTTCTGACAACTCCCAGTGCTGCTTTCGGAACATTAATAACCACTAGGGAAAATTATGTCATAACATATATTAATTATCAGGCATGTTCTGAAAATCACATTTCATCAAAGTGCAAAAATGTGTTCTGTGTATATAATTTTGTGATTTCAAAACGACTACTGAAAATCACACCGGAATATATAAAAATATTCCGAGTGATTTTAAAATGTCGTGCCATTTGAAATCAAGTGATTTTTAGAACAGGCCTGTATGCCATAACATATATATATATATGTATATATATATATATTCAATAGCAATGCTATGACATAATGATCTCATGTCATAATTACATCAGGACATAACATAGTAATGACAAAGATATATCATGACAGAATTATGTAAGGTAATAGACACACAATAAAGGAATTTTGTTACAATATATATGTTATGTGATAATTATATCCTAACATAATTATGCCACTACATAAATATATTAAAACTTAATGTAGAATTAGTTTTTACTTTATGTTCTGTTACGAATCAGCTGGCTCTTTTTTCTTCATATAAATTTTATAAAAGTAAATAGTTTTTCTGTTGCGTTCTATTCTGTTTGGGTTCAACCTGTGAAAATCAAAAAATTCTTAAGTAATTGTAACAGTACGACCACACGAGCAATTTGTTATGACTTAACACAAGCAATAACACCGGCAGAATTATGACGTCACATTGCTTGTGTTCAACAATGTATCTAGTGGTGGCGAACACGTACATCCAAATATATTTATTTTTTTATGCATATACGTACCAAAATTAGCAATAATTAGAGGTTTCGCTAATTATAAATTAAGCTTTTAGAACTTTTATTTTTGTCTTTTTCGTTGAAAAGAATTTATATTATTTGAATTTGACAGCATGTATTAAGACAGTATTGCTCAGCAATGTATTTTAAACATTGTTGCTGAATATATATTTGAACACATATTCATACGGTCTACATGCTGATATCTTGTGTCGGCAATCGAATTTGACAGTTGCCTTGGCAATAATTGTCAAGACTATTGCTCGTGCGGACGGCTAGTTAGTGACAGCAAAATAAATTAAAATATCTTTAAATAAAATGTGATTGTGCTTGTAGATGTTGAAAAATTTTTGTTTTTTGACCAATGAATTCTTTTAGTATTTCTAGGGGTTAGCCTAAGATAACCCTTGAGAATACTAAAAGCTAAAATATTTAATTTAACAATGGACGACGAAAAATTCATCACTTTTTCATTGTTCGTCAGAAACAGCTGATATGCTATTACAGAAAAGGTAAGTATTAAAAATTAACAACAGAACTTCACAGCACAGGACGGCAACAGAAAGTAAGGACTACTGCGGTGTTTCATCGTGAAATAAACATGTTTTAACATAACCATGCTATGCTATAATTATGTTTATATAGGGTGTTTTTTTTAGAGGTATAGAACTTCGAATTGAAATAAAACACAAGAAAATCGTTTTAATGTCCATCAATTTGGCTTTATTGGAAGGATAATTTTATGCCATTAACGTTTAAATATGATTTCGGGCATGTGGCCGCCGCGGCTGGCGCGAATAAAGCCAAAAGCCTACAGGTCCAATTTTCAACCACTTTTTCGAGCATATGGGGCCGTATGTTGGCAATAACGCCACGAATGTTGGCTTCCAAGTCCCCTGGTTTCTGGTTTGTTGGCGTAGACGAGCGACTTCACATATCCCCAAAGAAAATAATCCAATGGTGTCAAATCACACGATCTTGGTGGCCAATTGACCGGTTAACCGAATTAATTGCTCTGATGGACGATTATGTCGACCATAAAATGGACGGAGCTTGCGGTAAACTTCGCGAACTGAACCATTATTTTCGAAATAAATTTGCACGATTTGCAAGCGTTGTTCTTTTGTCAACCTGTTCATGATGAAATGGAAAACCAAACTAAATATTAATCACTTGACAGCTGACAAAATGGTCGCCAGTTAAAAAAGTGATGCCAACTTAAAGTTCTATACCTCAATAAAAAACACCCTATATGATAATGTGCTTACATTGTGACATAATAATGCCATGATGTATAACATATCATGGCTGAAAGTATTCAGCTATATCGTAACATATATCGTAACATAAATATGTGAAAGTACAATTATGTCATGACCAGGGAAATTTTAAAATGGCACGAAAAATGCCATGAAAAATTATAATAAATGGCACGAGAAAGAGCTCAAGATGGCAAAATTTTCGATAACTGATTAGTTAATTGTTTGAGTTCCACTCTCATTAAACCATAAATGGTTCAAAGGGCTGAAAGCTTAGTATGGAGGAACTCCATAGGAAGGAACTGGTGTCTGGCACCGAAGTTATTAAACAGAAATTACACATCAGTTGTCAGTTGTTGGTTATTTCCTATGGTTGTGAGGTAAAGTGGGAGACATTGAGGAGGGAGAATCAGAGTTGCGCCTCGCTGGCAGCGCTAAAAGCTGTGAAGAGACAAAGTGCACTTTGTGTATTTTTTTGTACATATACAATTTTGGTCCATTAAGCTTGCAGTCGCACACTTCACAATAAAGCACCCAGGAATCTCCTTTTCATGTTTTGGGAAACTTGTTTAACATTCGTAAATTAAATTTCTTTACCGTTTGAAATTTTTTTTAAATAAATATACATATATAAATGTATATGAAAGCAACCACAACATTATGATTTATTGGGGCTAGGATTCATTATCCTACACATTCGTACGTTTATTAAAATTTGCAAAAAACAACCAACATTCATTAGATCAGGGTTGAATTTTTTTTTAAAGTCGTACGATTTTGTAGGATAGTGAGTCCCAGTCCTTAGTTATAGGCATTCACTTTATTTATTGTTTATATGACGTTACTTCCTTGGAATTATGTTGTAGATTTATGCGAAAAAAAAATTATGAAATATAAATTGTGTAAGGGAAAAATGGATGAATATATTGTTAATACAACAGATTGATTAAAAATTTTATGAATTCTAAATTTCAGCAGCATGATTCCGGTTAAATAAAAAAAACTCTGACATACAAAAATTTCCTCTAAATTACAAAATAAATTTTATTTTAGGAAAAGGTTAGGGCACCTTAGCTTCTCTTGACAATAATTGCAGAAATGTCAAAAAAATGACATATGCCCTAAAAACTTACGCTGGTCATGACATAAAATTCCTGACATAAGCATATCAGGACATAAATATGTTATTACGTAATTATGTTATGATATTGGGTGTTTTTTATTGAGGTATAGAACTTTAAGTTGGCATCACTTTTTTAACTGGCGGCCATTTTGTCAGCTGTCAAGTGATTAATATTTAGTTTGGTTTGCCATTTCATCATGAACAGGTTGACAAAAGAACAACGCTTGCAAATCGTGCAAATTTATTTCGAAAATAATGGTTCAGTTTGCGAAGTTTACCGCAAGCTCCGTCCATTTTATGGTCGACATAATCGTCCATCAGAGCAATTAATTCGGTTAACCATGGATCGTTTTCGCACTACGTTTACTCTATGTGATAATACGCATCCGCAGAGACGTCGAACAGTGCGCACCGAAGAAACAATTGCCGCTGTAGAGCAAAGTGTTGAAGAGGACCCGAATGAATCGATTCGCCACCGTGCACAGCAATTGGAGCTTTGTTCATCAACTTTATGGAAGATTTTGCGCAAAGATCTTGGCTTGCGACCTTACAAGATCCAGCTTGTGCAAGAATTAAAGCCGCGAGACCATGCAATGCGTCGTGATTTTGGTGTATGGGCCAAAAATGAGATTGATCTCGATGCTGATTTTCATCGCAAAATTTTGTTCAGTGATGAGGCTCATTTTTGGTTGAATGGCTACGTCAACAAGCAAAATTGCCGCATTTGGAGTGAAGAGAATCCACATGAGACCCTTGAGACGCCATTACATCCACAAAAACTGACTGTTTGGTGTGCTCTATGGGCTGGTGGAGTCATTGGGCCATACTTCTTCCGAAATAATGCTGGAGAGTCAGTTACCGTTAATGGAGACCGGTATAGAGCCATGATAACCGACTATTTTGTTCCCAAATTGGATGGCATGAAGAATGTGGATGAGTTGTGGTTCCAACAAGACGGTGCTACATGCCACACAGCGCACGTCACAATCGATTTATTGAAGGAAACATTCGATGAGCGCATAATTTCGCGGAATGGACCTGTCAATTGGCCACCAAGATCGTGTGATTTGACACCATTGGATTATTTTCTTTGGGGATATGTGAAGTCGCTCGTCTACGCCAACAAACCAGAAACGTTAGGGGACTTGGAAGCCAACATTCGTGGCGTTATTGCCAACATACGGCCCCATATGCTCGAAAAAGTGGTTGAAAATTGGACCTGTAGAATTGGCTTTATTCGAGCCAGCCGCGGCGGCCACATGCCCGAAATCATATTTAAACGTTAATGGCATAAAATTATCCTTCCAATAAAGCCAAATTGATGGACATTAAAACGATTTTCTTGTGTTTTATTTCAATTCGAAGTTCTATACCTCTAAAAAAACACCCTGTATAAGATTTATGACATAATTACGATTATGTCATGACATAAATATTTATGTTATGACATAATTATGCTAAGATATGTTGTGAAATAGTTTTGTGTTTACTTCGCATCACTTCCTCTGCAATTTTAAAATTGAACTTGAAACATAAAATATGCCTCAAATTTTTTCTGAATATCAAAATTTTACATATGGTCAAAAATTTTAAAAAGTAAACCAGAACAAAAAACATTTTTTTTTTAATTTTGCTGGATTTGTTGCCATAATCTGATAAAGGGTAGTTCCATGCACCTATCCGCAAAAATCCAAGCTCAAAAATTATCAATAACCCTATTTTTAGCGGCCTTTTTCATTGCTTTGAAGTAAGAAAAATATTGTTCATTTGTTGATCATTTACAAGAATTTCGAATTTGGCCTTGAACGTTATTTTAAATATAAGTTTTTGCAGTATTCTGAAACTATATTTTTCCCTTAAAGTGCAAACCAAAAATAGTACCGTTTCTTTTGTTATTTTCCGATTTAAAAGAAATTAAAAACTGCCGCAAATTCGATTCTCACGTAACAGATAAAATACTGAAAAAGTTTTTATACAGACGAACAATTGTCTAAATTATCCGTGCTTTCGGATTTATCGTGTGTTTTGCACACATTTTCAGAAAACAAAAAAAAAATCGGTAGGTTTGTATTTTAAATTAGATAAAAAATAGTGATAAAATATTCTCACGTAACAGACCGGGGAGAGAGAGGGGAGAGAGGTGAAAGGAATTAAACGGGGTACAGACTTGCCCGTACTCTTATTTCGTTTTGTTTTCTTATTCGCATTTTTCTGCGCGGTGTGTTTCATACGTAAATTTTTTGTTCTTAAAACCAAGAAAAATAAATTTTGAAACAAATAAATGCTATTTTCTCTTTTAAAAATCGCGCAAATTTTGTAACAAACTTTTTTCTCACGTAGCAGATATACAATTTTTGGAGCATGATAACCATAATTGTGCACCAATTATTACGTTCTTGGATTCAAAATGTTCTCTGAACTATTGGCTATAAGTTTGCCGGAGAAACTTTCCATCTAATTTTAACAGATTCGCAGATTTTATTAGCTCTTTGAAACTTACTTAAAATCGGCTTCCAAATTTTCTCACGTAACAGATCAATGTTTGACTCCAATTATTTTCTTACCGTAATACATATAGGTGTTCTTTATATAAAAGAATTGTGTACCTTTGAATATATTATTGAAATATTATAAAATTTTGGCACAACGATGTACAATGTGCCGTATTTTTAGAGCTAAAGTCGTTTTTTATCGTTCGAATCTCACGTAACATACCAAATTTTTTACCATATGTACATAACGAATCCGAATCGAGTAAATACTTGTAATGGAATTCCCATTAAAAATTACGAACCTTTTAAAAACTTTGTTTAGATCAGATCTTAAGCATGAGTTATAATGTTATACCTGCTAAGCTCAAAAATTATTTAAATAATAGTTTTTTCTTCTAAATAAACACTCACTCGGAGAATAAGTAAAAAATTAGTTCAAAGCGATCATGAACTGTGATACAATTCAAAATTAATTAGAACATTTTTTGTAATTGTAAGAAGCAGAGTAGCTGTAGACAAATTTTTTTTTTTTTTTTTTTTGAGAGAGGAAGAAGCAAATACGATTAAATGCTTTTAAGTTGTTTTCATTAATTTGTTTAACTGATGCATATATTGATTAATTGTATAAAAAATAAACTTCAATTGTGGTATAAATGCTTGTGCGTCTTTGTTATACAGACTTTCATTCCAAGAAATGATAATGATTCAATTTTAGTTCTAAAATATTTTTTTAATCATAGTATATAATTTATAATTAAATGAAGAGAAGCGAAATTTGTATTATCTCGTTGGCAAAGAGAGTGAAAAGCTTAAGTTTGTTTACTTATTTAAATTTCTAAAAATTGATAGTAAAAATTCACATTGAGCAAGTGACGTACGTACGTAGCTGCTTAATTTAAATAGTGATCATACACTGAGCAAATTATGCGGTTTAACTAAATATACCATTGGACTACACAGTATTATTGAGCACTTTATTGCTGTTAATATTGCGGTTGTGCCACACACTGTTGCTACATAAGTTGCACAATATTTAAGAAATGTATTGTGAAATGAGGGCTTTGGGGGGGGGGGGAATCGCTATATCTGACAACCCTAACCCGGGTTGTTGCTTATGCCGAGTACACAACTGGCACACATGTGCCAAAAAAAAAGCGTAACCACTAATTAATAATGAAAAACTGTTTGCTTCAGACATGCACGAGTATTTATTGATTTAAGCAGTTTCCAATCATGTGGGATTCTATAAAACTGTCTATTCGTTATGTATGAAACTGTATAACTCAATAAATGGGTGTCTGAATCAAACAGTTTTTCATTTGGAATTAGTGGTTACGCTTTTGCGGCACATGTGCGCCAGATGTATACTCGTCATTACATACATATTTGTTTACATTTCATATACTTTCTTTCACTCCATAAATCCTATATTAAGAACATTCGAAAAAAAAAACAGGTTTCATAACCTCCACTTTCTACAACCCAGGCAGGCGGTCGATTTGAGTATAAAATTTGTAAAATTTATTTGCCAGAGAAGTAAAACTTCTCGCCTGTCTGTATTTATGTTGAAAACAAAAACCAATTTTAGTGCTTTGTTTTTGTTTTCAATGAAAATACGCAAACCAGAATATTTACTGTCACTACTTTATTTTTTTTTTTTCTTTTGCAAATAAATGAATATGTATGTTTTTTTGCAAAATGTTTGTAAATTCGATTTAATGAAATTTGAATTCCTTTGGTTAAAAAGAAGAAAATAAAAAATATATGAAAAGAAAATTCTACTGTAGGCCCCGGCGAGATTCGAACTCACGATCTCCTGTTTACTAGACAGGCGCTTTAACCAACTAAGCCACGGCGCCCTAATGAAACTCGTGGAAATTTTTAGACTTATAAGTCTAAATAAACATTGAATATACTATCAACGTTACACAATTTCTATTTATTTATTTATAGAAATATCAAAATGGAAATTACTGAGGCTGCTTGGCGTGGACACAATTAAATTTTTGGTAAAAAAAAATATTTATTTTTTGGGAGATTCTTTAAGTTGTTTCATGATGAGCCGTGGCTAAAATAATACAACCAGTATAATTAAATAATTTTTTCTCGATGCGAAACTTCTTTAACTTTTCCCAAGTTACAGCAACGAGGCACAGATGTGAAAGAGAATTTGTCATAAAATAAGAATATACAAAAATTCTGTGTAATTTGTCAACATATTCAATGGGTGTTTTCCCGCCCACTTTTTTTTGGAAAAGGGACTAAATTGAAAATCGCTCTAACAATGAGCATGTGAAAGAAAAGGTTCAGAAGTATTGACAACCTCCCCCTTTTTTGATTAATTAATAAAAAAAAAAAATTTACGCATATCGAGTAGACAGCTACAGATTTTCAGTGTAGAAACAATCATAAGCAAAAATCTCACTCTTTAAGTTAAGACTTACTTAAGATTATGTATCTGACAATAATAAAGAAAAACTAAAAACGTTCTTCAATTCACTAGCAAATTAGTAAAAATATTTAAAAAATACTTTTAGTATTGATTCACTCATTGACGAGTGTGTGCAAACTAGAAAATAAAATAGAAAAATCAAGCACAAACAACATGAAGTGGCAGTTGTGTAAGTATGCGGTGATCTTAATTGCTGATAACAAATATGAAAAAAAACAGATCAACAAAAGTGAATTATGGAAATTATTACATAATTATTTTATTTTTACTTCAATAAGACGTCATTGCTACTGCACTCCTCGCTGGCGGTCAGTTAGCAAATGGAAAATCTACCTGCGGCAGTGACCAAACTGTGGAAAGAAACTTATTTGCCTCGGATTTCTATCATGCCGTTGCAAGCGAAAAATTAAATGACAATGTTGTAGTATCGCCTGCTGCCGTGCAGACCTCTATGGCTTTAGCTTATTATGGCGCCAAGGGTAAGACAGCTACCGAAATACAAACTGGTCTGCGTCTGGGTTCCTGTGAAGCCGAAGATGTGGCCAGACATTTTGGCGAGTTTCAGCTGTCTTTTGCTCGTGACAACAATATCCGTTTGGCTAACAATATTTACATCAATGAAAATCTTGAATTTAAGCAGAAATTCAAGGATATGGCGCAACGTAATTTTGAGTCCAACATTGAGAAGGCTGACTTTCATCCTCCCTATAACAAGCGTACCGCTGAACGCATCAACAAGGCCATGGAGAGCAAAACAAACGGCAAGATTGCTGACATTTTGCAACCTCAGCTATTAAATGACCTGACCGAGGGAGTGATCGTCAATGGCATCACTTTCAGTGCCCCCTGGCAAAAGGCTTTCCGGCTGGATAAGACGGCAAAGCGCAGTTTCTCCACTGGCCGCCAATCGGTGAAAGTTGACACCATGTGGACATTGAACAATTTCCAATATGCCGAAATCAGCAATTTAGATGCCAAAGTTATTAAAATGCCTTATCAAAATGCGGATTTCTCCATGGTGGTTATTTTGCCCAATCGTAAGGATGGCCTGCGCGATTTATTGCAAAATCTTAAAGGCAAAAATCTGGCAGCCGTAGTGGGTGACAATCTCAGCACTCAAAAGGTAGAAGTTCTGCTACCAAAATTCAGTGTCACTTTTGCCGTTAGTCTTGAGGAACCCTTTAAAAAGGTAATACACTCTTACCATATTATTAAGCGTACTTGTGTACGAGTATTTAAAATATGTGTATGTGCATATAAATAAATTCCCCTCAAACTGTTTCACACACAGCTGGGAGTCACAACCATGTTTACACGCAGCGGCGACTTTGGCAGCATGTATCGTATGTTTGTCAGCCACTACATCAATAGCGCTAATCACAAGGCTTATGTGGAAGTTTCTGAGGCTGGCAGCGAACAGCCATTGGAAACTGGCGGTAAATAGAGATGCATATTTTATGATTATTTAACATGCTGCCTTTTCGTTTCGCCTTTTTGCTTTTAATAACTTCTTTCTTAATTATTTATTCCTATTTAGGCATTAAAAACATCTTCTCACGTACCAAGAAATTCGAAGCCGATCATCCATTTGTATTCTGCATACAACACAAGGATTCAGTTATACTGATGGGTCATATTGCCAATTACGCTTATGTTTAGTTAATTCTTTGTTAGGGGAACAGCACTTCGATTATAAAAGAAAACTGTGTTTATGCCCTTTTCTTATAGAAAATATAAAAAAAAAAATTAAAGAAAATTTAAAAAAAGATTTATTTTTAGTTTGTGCTGGGGAAAAAATGCTTGTTGTATAGAAAGTATGCATACGATATATCTGGTGCATCTGGATATTTTTCTTGAGTTTAAATATCTTTTTTATTCTTCATCTTTGGAGCAGATTTTGATTTTATAAATTTATACTAAAGGCCGAGTCACATAGAATCCTTCATAAGTTATACGTCTAACGGTGTTTCAGAAGCAATTTCATAGGCCAAATCCCACAATTTTTTTTAAAGAAGACTTTTGCAATTTTAACACCATCAAAAAGGAAACATTTCAAAACTAAGGTAGCAAAAAAAATTAGGTAAAAATATTCACAGTAGTGGTCGTAGCATGCTGCTAAAAACAAACCCCATATTTTGGAAAATTTCAATTTAATAGTGTATAACTTTTGAGGATCAAAATGGTTGAAAAAATCGAAACCAACCAGAGGAAGATGAAAGTGTCCTTTTTAAGGTCATATTACAGTCATGGCTAGTATTTTTTTTTTCTATTTACTGTGTCACTTCTAAAGAATATAAATAATAAAAATTAATTTCTTGCCTGAAAGGGTTTGCCTGCGATTTGGTTCTTCATTTTTTTCGAAATTCGGAGGGGAAAATTTGTTCCCCTTATGTACAACTCTGTCATTTGTGAAGTGACTTACTAAATTCTTTTTTTTTGTTCGAAAGGGTTTGTCCACAGTGGCATGATTTTTTTATTTTTGAAAATCGGAGAGGGGAAATTGTCTCCCCTTATGGATAACTCAGTCATTTGTGAAGCAATTTACAATTTTTTTTTTTTTTTGAAAGGATTTGTCCGTAGTATGGTTCTATATTTTTTTTTTTTGAAATTTGGAAGGAAAATTCGCTCCCCTTATGAATAACTCTGTCATTTGTAAAGCGATTTGCAAACTTCTTTTTTTTTTAATGGTTTGGCCACAGTTGGGTCCTACAATTTGTTTTTCGGAAATCGGAGGATGAAAATTTTCTTCCCTTATGCATAGCTCTGTCATTAAAGTAATTCGTAAAATTATTTCCTGCTTGAAATGGTCTGCAGTTGGGTCCCATATTTTTTTTCGAAATCGGAGGGGAAGAATTTCTCCACCCTGCCATTTGTGAACCGATTTTAATTTTATTTTTTTTTAAAGGGTTTGCTTACAGTTTGATCCTACAATTTTTTTCGAAAATCGATGGCAAATTTTCTTCCCCTCCCCCTATTACTTTTTTATTTGTTTATATGTTTACCGATTTTCAAAACATTTTTTCATGTTTTAAGAGGTTTGCTGCAGTTTGTACCCCTAATTTTTTTTTTATTAAATTGGTGGGAAAATTGTCTCCAACCCACACTCTGGCTATTTGAGAGCATAACTCATATGTGAGCATTTCAAAATATTTTTTTTTTAAACGGTTTACATGCAGTTAATTTTTTTTTCGAAAATGTGCGGGGCATTTGGTAATATGTTCTTAAAGATCTTTGCATTAAAGTCACTTTTTTTGCAGAATTATTTTAATTCAGAGTCATGTTAATATGGTTCAGTTATTTATGTATGGGCATGTCTTACATACTTACATACTTAAGTATATGAGTCTAAAAGATCTGAAATCTTAACAAGATGACACCTTATAACAGCCTGGCTATCTCGCGATTTTATAACTCGATTATGTATGGCAACCTAGATTTAGTAGCGTTGCCAATTACCGCAATTTTATTTTTATTATGGCAACTGACAACTATCAGTTGTTAATTTCAGTTGCTGTGTTGCAATAATATTAGCAACCAAACAGTTTTAGTTGCTGCATAGTTTTGAAGCAAAAAAGTGGTAAAAGTAAAATTTTCAAAAAGTAAAATTTAATTAAACGGTCTACTCCTGCTTTGGTTAAGAGAAAATATTAAAAACTATTTTAAGCAATAACATTTGCGCATAAATATATTTCTTGTGCAAAGAGTAGCGGTAGACAAGAGAGCGGCTGGAGCAACTAGAACAGACACTTTGAAACTGGCGAGGGCTATAGGCATCATAGAAACACATGTGTCGCTCTAGATGGAAGTAATATTTACTTGCTGTAATTTCTTTATGGTTCTTTGAGCCTTTACTACAGCTTAATCCAACATTAGGCACATTAGAGGCAGTAATAATTGAAGTCAATAAGTCTGCTGACCTTATGCTCAGAATTGGCTCACTAGACTCTGACTGATGTTAATCAGCAAATTTTAAACAGCTTCAATGAAATGGAATTATTAGAGTTTTTTTGTAGAAATACACCGGAAAAATTTTTCACCAATTAATATTTTCAAAATAAAGTTTAATTGATTCACTTGAATTTTTTATTGCTTCAATTTATTTGAGAGGGAAAACTTAACTGGCGTTAATAAATTGTTTAATTGCAAAATTTTTCATAAACATTTCTTTTAGTATTAATTTTTTTTTTTGTGTATTTTATGTACAAACAATGTTATCGATGTTAACTTTCAAATGATTTTATCAGTATGTCAGTGAAAAAATATTTTCATAATTTTATATTTAATTTAAATCTTCCACGATCGCATCCGAAGGTTTTAGTGTTTTCAATCTACGAGTACATTGATAGATATCATTTAATGAATAATATTTTAGATACAAAAATACGAGTAAACAAACGCATCTTTATGACTTTTTCTACCACATAAATTAACTGAAGTGTTCGCATACAAAAGTTAACAAACAATGTGTGTGCAAATAAAATTCTCCGTATTTCAAATCCTTCTACTTTATGGTTTAAATACAATTATTAATCTTGATAAAAACGCTTAAATTTCTTAAATTTTGATAAATATTTTAAGTCCTTAATTTATTGCTAATTCTTCTATCGAATTTCATGTTTGTTAATCGGAATAATGGTCTGCATGATTTGTCGCAAGATATTTAAATTAAGATAAAAAAAAGAAGAAGAACAGCATCTGAATCATTTTCATGACAGAACTTTTTTACACGGTTATGTCGAATGGCGAAATACTCTTCAGCATAATCGTATAAAACACCTTCATATATAAAGTTAAATTAATGTGGAAAGCATAAGCAATTGCTCAATTCACAAAAACAAGTTATTTCGAATATGTTTTTATTTTGAAAGATATTTTTTTAATTGGGTTTTTAAATACAACTTTAAACGATACAACAAGGCTTGTGAATTTCTTAAATTTTTCGAAAATTATGAAAGGCATAATCACAATTGTCTTTCTATTCATTTCTTTGGTGAATAATAATCGGTACAGTGGCATGCGAAAGTTTCTCTTTCTCCGTATAAAATCTAAACGTGAGCAGGATCAGACCAATCGAGAATATTTTTTCTTTAAATAATCTGGGCTTGCCACACCTCATCTCAGTGATTTATCGATTATAATCGAGTTCGAGCAGAATGATTTGTTGCATAAGTATGTTAGTTAGTTTGGCCTTCGAAAAATGTATTATAGCTATGCTATTTCTTGCGCGATACAGAAGTTAGAACATGATTTTCGTAACAAAAATAATCGACCCTATTCAAGTTATAAACTTATTTTTGTTTTGATTTGTTTGCACTTAAAAGTAGAGTACGAAAATAAACAAAAAAAAATTTTTTGATTATGTTTTGTTTCGTTCTTTAAAGTGAGTGAAACAAAAACAAAACAAAAAAATAAGAACGTTCGCTCAATTTGTTTTTGTTTTGTTTTTGCACATGAGCACAATCCAGAGCACAACAGCCGCCACCGGCCACCAACAAACATTAATTTAATAGTACCCCGCTCGAAAATAAAATAATGGGATATAAATGAAAACGTTTTGAAATATTTGCAGAGAATTTGACATCTTCTTATAATATAATTTTATTGCATTGTTATTTCACACATGAAATTCGTTTTATATAACTAAGCAGCATAGCTATAACCGGGTGTCCTAAGACACCGCTTTTCTTTTGTTTTTTACTTCGGACGGAGCGATGTCATTAGGAATGCTACAAATATGTTTTGTTAGACAGAGAGTTAGTATGGCGGATATAGCAAACCAGTATGACAAATTCACAAACATGCTGTAGCGCACCGTATAATAAAAATTATTAAATAACAGAAAAACTTTGTCGTACAACTTCCATACAACAAGTTGCAAATAAAAGCAAGTGATCTCTTGCTTTGTGGAAAATGTACGTCTTACAAATAATATATAAAATTTTATATCCCTTTTCTCAGCATGATGCCCGCCAAAATGTTCGCACGCAAGATTTAATTCTGGTAACACAGATCGTCAGCAACCACATTTTAATAACAAAAAAATATAATACATTTTTATAGTTATGTTGCATTAGCGAGAGAACAAGTTAAAAATCTGTAGGTCGGTTTACTGCAAAAAAAAAATTTATAAGAATGATAGTTTCCCAGTAACTTTGTAATCCCATAGTATCGTTACATTTTGTAAATAAAACTTAACCACTGAATTCAAATGAGACATGCATGCGACAATTAAATTTATTGCTAAAACTTGTCTCTTCGCCATAGCGATACAATTATATAAATTTATCGGCTAAAGTTTGAAAAATTTAACAGCCCATTAACAGTTCATTTTATGTCTTGTATTGTACTACAAATGATAGACATTTTTATAGTTCTATAATATTAATAGATTCAATTTTGAAGCCGAAAGGCTTTTTCACTTAAAATATTTCCGGTAGTTAAAATCGTTTTTAAGCGTAACGCAAATTACGCTGCAACACATTCAGGTTTAAAAACATTAAAGAAAGAATGCAGTCTCGCTTAAAGCCAAATCAGTAGTGGTATTCAGTAACTTCTTGGGCAGCGAAAATCTTAATATTTTTCGATATAAAAAAAATTTTGCGTTTTTTTTTTTTTTTTTGGTTACGCAATGTCTATATGCATTTCATTCCTGATTTACGGAACTGAACAGTGTAGGCTTCAACCCAAAATATTTTGAAATAAGCTTAAAAAACTTCATATGTTTATAGTAGAGATGAGCGCGTGTCTTGTTTTTTTCGTGACAGGAGCACGCACGACTCAACACGAAGTGTTAGTGTCAAAAAAATCTGATTTCGTGCATGTTCGGTTCGTTTTGTGTTGAGCAAAATTGACAAGAAAAAACACGAAACTATTTTAGATGTAAACTATGTATGAATGAATTTTTAGTAGAGAAAAAATTTAATATTTTGTATCGTCAAACAAACAACATCAGCATATTTGTTGATATTGTATGGACATCTGGAGCATCTGGGTTAAAGTTCTGTACGCAAACAGATAGTGTCAGCTGTGGTGGCAGAGTGTATCAGCTGGCAGTGCCAACTCTATACTATACCAATAATATTTCGTGCGTGTTGTGCAGTATCGTGTTGACAAAATTTTTCGCGTGCGTGTTTCGTACGTGTTGAGCGTCTTGGTATTCGTGCCATGTTGGAAAAATTCTACACGCGCCCATCTCTAGTTTATAGTTTGACTCTTAGTCCTAGTTTACACTATGCAAGTCTTATTGCTTAGCTGATTAGTTTGCAGGAGATTTGGAAATTTATAAGCCTTTATATTTATTTAAGTATTTCTTTTTTTGCAATATTCATTTCACGCAAAAATATTCGCTTACTTTGTATGATTTTTCGCTCTCGAAAAATGTTCAAGGAAATAGCAAAAGTGAGCGTAATTCGAAAAATATTAAATAATAACTCCCATATTCATAAAAAATTAAATTTAATTTGAAATCCATTTTAGGAAAATTGTGTATAAAAAATTTGAACTAAAATACATTTCAAATTCATTTTAAATTTTATGAATATGAGGGTAAAAGTTTGTGAAAGGTATTGCCTACATAAATGGTTTAAAAAGGTACCATGGCACATTTCTGATTTGTCCCATTTTAGTTTATAGAATTTTATTTAATTTTTAAATGTCTAAAAGTCTCGTATATATTTTGTGCATTGAATTATTACAGCGAAATAACAAGCAACAAACAAGCAAACAGACACTGCAAGGACAGTGGGCGCTTGCTTATAAATACAAGTTTGTAAAAGAAATTATGAGATCATTAAATGAAAACCAGATTTACAAACCTTTCTAATTCTGGAGGATGATGCAAGTTAGTATCCATTTTTATAGAATAATTCTAATAATTTAATATTTTATTGCACTTTTTCTTAAGCTCCATAGTTCCTTTGCAGAGAACTGAAAGACTAAAATATTTTTTTAAGAAACTTTAATTTTATTTAAACGCTTTCCTTCAACTTTTATGAAAAATTATGGATTAATTTTTTTTTTTTTTTTTTGAGAAAATATTTTATAACACTTTTGGGGTAATTTCCTTCTTATTAATAGTTTTTACTTATTTATATATTTTTGCTTTGTATTGAAATATGTGGTGTTTTAAACGGGTTAAAAAAAAAACTATTTTTCTTGCGAATTCTTTATGGCGGTATTTAGCTTGAAATAAATTTAATAACCTTTTTAACTTAAATTGTTGTGGACTATTATTAAAAAATGAAAAGTAGCAACGTTGCATGCGAATTTTATTCAAACTATTTCCAAAAATAAAAATAAAAATTTAATTGTTTTTCTTATACTTTAAAGCTTTTTTAGATGTAGACAAGTACTTGATAATGCTTCAAAATTTATCTGCTATTAATTTATTTTTTTATTATTTTTAGACACTTAAATATATTTTTGCTTTTTATATTTTTTCTTTTGATTAAATTTTTAATTGCACACCAAAACAAATACATTAATTAATTAAAGCCAAAAAGAACATTGATAACACTTGAGGCTGTAGTTGCAGTAAATCAAAATAAAACCAGGCTTCTTAACAAAGTCGAAAACATTAATAAAAGTAATACGGATTTGTTTAAAGCCAATAAGATCTAAAAAAAACCTTCAAAGTGTTGGGTTTATGATGCCGCCAATTGCCACTGTTGGTTGTTAGTTGCACTTTTTTGCTGATGCTTTTCTTAGTTTTTGTTGTTGTTGTCTTAACATAAGACAACAAACTCTTATTGTAATTTATTTATTTTTTTACTATTTTGGATTTTTTTTTATTTCTTATTTATTCGTATTTTTTGCACAATATTTTGCTCTACCGTTTCTTAAACATTTAATGAAGCTGGCTGCTGCTTATTAAGCAGCCTGAGACGAGCAGGACATTGGCTATTTTAAGCCAGAGAGATGGCAGCACAAGAAAATAAACAACTCGTCCGCGTTCTTTTTAAAACAACCACGATCTATATTTAATTTTCGCAACGTCACGCAAACACTAACACTACTGCACTGACCATACACACACACTTTAAAAAAAAACTTTTTTTCACTTCATACAATGCAAGATTTTCTTTTATGTCTTTTTTTATTTAATTTTTCCCTAGAAAAAAAAAGGTTTTTATGTAAATGATTTTTCTTCACTAACGAAAATTTCCATTCTAAATTTTTGGCAATACATATTTTTTTCTTGTACAATTTAAAACTCTTTTTTTTTAATTTAAAAACACCGTAATGTTGGATTAAGAAACGCGCGTATAATTTCCCTTAACTGTCAGATTTTTTGTGCAGCCTCAGAAATTGCAAAAATCTATTCACTTCTATTCTATACATCCAACCAATTTATCCATCCGTCTATCCGTTCATTTATTGCAAAGATTTTGTATCTTAAACAGTAAACTAAAGACTAAAGCAACACAGCGAATTGTTAAATTAAAACAAAAACAAAACAACAAAATTTATCTGTTGCTTCAATGGCATAAAAACTGGTCGAGCTGCAGCGGCAACATAAACATTTATTCTGCTGCTGCTGCTGCTGCTGCTCTGAGTTTTGGTAAACAAACTTTTGAATTTATTTTACTCTTGCCGCGATCTGGGAATATGTCCCTCTTTTCGGCTCCAGCCGAATAAGTTCTCTTATGTTTCTCAAAATAAACTCTTTTTCTTAAAATACTGGTTCTTCATAATACCGGGTAATTTAAAAGTTTTTATTTTGAAACTACAGTGAGGGCGATAAAATGAGTGCAATAATTTTTATTCTACATTTAAAATTTTTTTTTGGAAGCTTTCTGTTGCTACAAGCTCAACTCTTTGAGTTTTGGCCATCATCATTTGGTATATCATGCTGGTATCAGGGAACTCGGTAGCACCACTGAGCGGTCTTCTCAGTACGGATTTAAGGGATGATGCTAACCCCTTGAGCAAATATTGTTTACTAATACGTCAGGGTATATTAATATGATTCCTATAGTAAGAACACGTAGTAGATATGATAAAACCAAAAGATACGCTGGGAAAAGGAGCTTGTTTCCTAAAAATGACACGGCCTCGACTTGCAGGCCAGCTTGACCGGTCAGCAAGATGATGAATTGACTGCAACATTTTTCGATATTATTTTTTATCTTTTCGTTACCAAATGCTACAGTTTTAATCTGTACTTTTTATTACAACTAACGCACAGGAGTGTCAAACATCCTTTTTTCGCGGATTAATTCATATTTCCACAACTATAATAGTAAGGGTCGCTAAATTTGATGTGAATAACTCTCATAAAACAAACTATGTGCATGTTCCTACGTGGGAGGGGGAGTCGGGTACCTCCCCGACTAGGTGATAATTAATTATTGCTAATGATTGTTGTTTATATAAGATATTCCAAAGTAGCAAGGAAAGGAAATGCCACAAACCAATAATAAAAACCATGTATTTTAAATGGGTTTGATCGTTGGCTTATGGCAAAAATGAACTAGTGAACTAGTTCGACCCAAGTCTACTGGTTGGTAGAGTTGTGTCCAACAGCTCCTTTTGAACCAGTTTGAGAGCGTTCGAATCAAAAGTTGTTTTAAACCCATTTAATTTACATTGATGTTTTTGAACGGACTTGTGTCCAACAGCTCATGTTAGTTCAAAAGGGCTGTTGGACACAACTCTAATTTACATTGATTTTTTTGACCGAACTGGTGTCCAATAGAACGAATTAGTTTAAAAAGTGCTGTTGGACACAAGTCTAACTTGCATCGAACTCTTTCAGTAGCTCGTTTTTGACACAAACCTTTAATCAAACCCATTTAAATTATATGGATTTGATAATAGGTTTGTGTCAAAAACGAGCAACTGAAAGACTTCGAATACAAGTCTAATTTACATTGACATTTTTGGCCGTACTTGTGTCCAACACAACGAACAAGTTTGAGATCGTTCGAATCAAAAGTTGTTTCAAACCCATTTAATTTACATTGATGTTTTTGACCGGACTTGTGTCCAACAGAACGAACTAGTTCAGAAAGAAATGTTCAACACAAGTTTATTCAAAGAGCTGTTGGACACAACTCTAGTCGCAAAATTAATACTTGAAATAATTTTTTTACTAACTAATCATCTTGTTTGCTAGACTTGGTTTGAACTCGTTCACTAGTTCATTTTTTAAACAAACTTATGATCAATCTCATGTATGTAATTCAAATGGGTTTTATTTAGAGCTGGGTCCAACTTCTTCAGCCGGTCGTTTTAGACACAAACCTGTGATCAAACCCATTCAATTTACATAAGTTTGATCATAGGTTTGTGTCTAAAACGAGCTACTGAAAGAGTTTGACACAAGTCTACTCCAGTTTTAACGTCGGTTTATGTCAAAAATGAGCTAGTGATCGAGTTCGACCAAGTCTATTGGTTACACTTGTTTTACGATTGATTTTATTGTGGATCGAAACAAAAATATTACAGCGACTTAAGAGTATGTATTTTTATATTTTTAAATTTATATAGATGCAAATTTTGTGGCGTGTGTACTACACGTTGCTCGAGCCTACACGGATACGTACGGTTACGCTCATACCAAGTAGTTTTTGGGTCGAACTCGTACAGTATGATCAAACCCATCTGATGGGCTAGTTGTGTTAAAAATGAACTATTGAACGATTTGGACCCTAATCTGCTACTTTTTACTTGATTTACTTAATGTCATATAATAGAATAGTATTTATCAAACCTAATGATTATTTTCCTGCTGGTTAACCATAAATCTGTGTTTTGTGCAGGAAGTAACAGAATTATTTAAGCGCCCTCCTATCTCAGCTATTCTTAAGGCGAGACTAGTCAATATGATATTCGTTCTCTTTACGAAATAGCGTCACATATTGTATGTGAATATTTTATTATGCGTAATAGAAGAACCCTTAATAATTGTAAACCTTAAGCGTTTTACATAAAAACGTAGTCGGTAACGTTAAAATCCATATGATTCCATAGAATATAATAGGGGAAAGAATTGCTCCAAAGACCGGCACTGTGACACTTAATGAAGCTTCTGTGCCATAGATCTGTAAATTAAATCAAGCTCTGTTTGATTCTCTTTATGAAAGTCAATACAGAGGTCGGTGAGGCCCGCCTAATATTACTTGAACATTGAAACTCAGAATGAAAAATACGCCTTATACTGTGATTAAAGACGATACACTCGCATAGAATGTTTGCCGTTGTATCGCCATCTTCTAATGTGATTCCATAGCGTCGATTTTTAATTAGTTCCTTTCAATTATTTATGTATGTTTAATTAAAGTATTCAATTAAGAAAATAACAAATTTATAAGATTTTCTAACTGTTTAATTAGTTTAATTTAATTAAATTTAATTGTAAACTCGTAGAATGAATTATGCACGCTCTTCAATCCTTCCTTGCAACATAATTTTAAAGGAGTTTATTCAATGTTTGTGTTGTAAATGAATGTAAAATGATCTTATTTTTTATTTCTCTTTCCTTTTTTTTTTTGTTTTATTTATTCAAATTTTACTGCTCCCTGTTTATTGCAGGTGCAGCAAGTACTCGTACAAAGAATTTACTTTTTATTTTATTTTATTTTTTTTTTGTATTAAATTTGTATCTTTTGCATTTCCCTGTTAAATACACTACCATGGGTAAGAATAATATTATGCAGTTGTACTGATATTTGCCCTACACAACTTAGAAATTCCGTTTACACGATGGCAAGAAATATATTTCAAAAAATATAAATTACAAAAGGTTTTTAAAGTATGTACATGTTTTTTTTTCAATTACATTGAGGGGAAAAAAAGACTTTGCAAAATCAACAACGCCTGTAATCAATATAACACACTACGCCGTCACTTTGTCATTTTGTACATGGACGTATGTGAAGCAGAGAGAGAAGACTATAGCCGACTCCACCATACAAGAGCATCTCTACTTCGATTATGCGAAAAACTAATAAATACGCTACAACTACAAATAAGCATGTGATTACTTATAGTCGGACTATGCTTGACCGGACTTGTGTCCAACAGCTCATTTTATTTTATCATTTTAGTTCAAAAGAGCTGTTGGATACAACTCTAGTATAGACATATTAGTTCGATGCTTACAGTTGTACGTATTCGGTTTAAAATTAATGCGTGTGTTTGAATATGAGAGTGTTTTTTTTTTATTTTGAGCTGTACACATTCATAGTTGTTGGACGGCCAATTCTCAAAGAGTATTTAAAACGATACTTTTGTCAATTTCTGGTTGGAACTGAGAACAGTACGTTGTCAAATTTTTATTGATAACACCGGTGGTCAACTTGTGCAAGTTTGTTGTCAATACTTCGTTGTCCAATTGTCAACGGTATGCAAAATTTTAACATAAACGTTGTTGATATGCTTTTGACGTGTGTGGTGTTATTTTTTTTTTGAGTGAAGTTTTCTTTGGCCTTGCTAGTTGGATCACAGTAATTATATTTTTTTTTTAAATTTCAAACCTCACTGCTTAGACTGCTGTTTGGTCTTTGATGTGTTGTAGGGGATTCCATGTTTTGTCCACGGTTACGAAACGGCACAAAAGTGGTCCAAAAATTTGTCACACTGTTGCGTTTGTGGTTGATTATGAGCGAACTCGGCAGCCATCTTGCGGGAAAGCTTCCCCATATTCACGTGATTATTTAAGCATATGGCTTTCACAATTTTCCACTCAATTGATCTCGAATTGGCCAATTCCATATCGCAAAGTTTTTCAATCGTTTCGGTGTAGAGACCAATGCAATATTTTTTTATTCATTACATTTCTCTGATATTAACTTTCCCAAGTTTATACACAACGATTTTTTTATATACGTACGTACTTGGCAATAGAGTTGTGTCCAACAGCTGTTTTGAACTAAAATGAGCTGTTGGACACAAGTCCCGTCAAAAACATCAATGTAAATTAAATGGGTTTGAAACAACTTTTGATTCGAACGCTCTCAAACTAGTTCAAAAAGAGCTGTTGGACACAAGTCTACTTTGCAACAATTTTCTTATGCTCATACTCGTTAATACATGCTCATGCACATACTTATTCATACTAGACTTGGTTCGAACTCACTCAGTAGCTCGTTTTTGACACAAACCTTTGATCAAACCCATTTAAACTACATGGGTTTGATTATTGGTTTGTGTCAAAAATTACCAACTGAATAAGTTCGACTTAAGACTAATTCATACGAATGCCCATTAGACTTGTATAGAACTCTTTCAGTAGCTGGTTTTTGACACAAACCTGTAATCAAACCCGTTTAAATTACGTGGGTTTGATAATTGGTTTGTGTCAAAAACGAGCTACTGGACGAGTTCGATACAAGTCTAATCGATATGCACACTTATTTGTGTTCGTACTCATGGGTATAAATGCCTGTATGTAAACATTCTTGTTGATAAGTATGTACATACATGCTTCAATACTCAGGCTCATTTGAGTATGGATCAAATAGGAGTATTAAAAAATTTTGGCAATTTTGTCTATTATAAATATATTGCCTTTCTCTGATAGAAACCTCAACCAGGCGTTCAAAATGCCGCCCCCTTAATAAAAGAGGTTTTCCCATTACAAAACACTTCATTTATTCCACAATCTGAATGTATTTTTAAGGCTCCCACCTGCTAAATAATTTAGGGCAACATGTTGTCGTTTTTGCTCTACGCTAAATAAATTAATTCTTGCTTGTTTTTCTGCTACTTTTAAGTGTCCCTCCAAGTGTGTGTAAGTGTGTCTTATTCTGAATCAAAATCTTAATGTATGCGCGCTTTGTACGAGTGGTCTTTTTGGGTCAAGATGTATGTACATCAAGTGTATAAAATAAACAAAATTCAAACAAAAAATAATATAAAAAATTCAATCCCAAAGAAATTAAAATAAAAAATAAGATGATGTCTTAAAACGTGAAATATGGTAAAATGAATATGAAATTAAAAATAACAAAACCGATAATCGAAACAAATGTAAATCTTGTGATTCCATTAAAAACATGTATTTTTACATTTTACATAAACAAAATTTAAGCATTTGCTCATGTATGAATAATAAAAATTTATCATTAAAAACTGACGTATGTATGTCTGTATATACAGAAATATTTTACACGTTCCTACCCAAATGGTTGGCTGCTTTTAGTTGTTGCAACTAGAGCCCATGTAATTTAAATGGGTTTGATCAAAGGTTTGTGGCAAAAATGAACGAATGAACGAGTTGGACCCAGCTCTAGTTGCAACCATATAAATTAAATCAAATAATTATTGTAATAAAGTTGGCACTCGAATGGTATGAATGGACTTTTATGTAATGCACGGTGGGACTTAAAATAAAAAAAAATACCGTAAACATTTTGAGTTATATATTTATTCGGAAAAACCTTTTAGAAAATATAACCCCACCCCATTCCAGCTGCCGCGAAGTCAAATGTTTTAAGACTGCAATTATAAATGAAATTAGAGGTGCGTGCACATACCCAATAAAATCTTTTCGAGATTTTATTCTGGTTAGTACACTTGTAATGGCTTAAAAAGTAATGAGTGGTACTTACTTATCTAATTATTTTACATGTGTAGTAAGAACTTTCCCGCAATGAATAAAGTAAGCATTTATTTATATCATATAAATATAAAAGAGTAACACGGCCCAAACGAGCATATCTAGAGAGCTGAAATTTGTTGTGTTCCCCTTCCGATGAAGGGATTTTTTGAAATTCGAATGCTAAGGGGGTAAGAAAGGGTCAAATCGGTATCTTTATATCCCGGAAACTACATTAGATAGTCTAGAAATTCCAAAAGCATACGAATTCTGCTTGTTTGGTACTTTTTCGATATGTGTACTTTTAGGGGTTAAAACAGGACGAGAACTGAATTTTGGTACCTTTTTTGCACTCGAAACATCTTCTAAATTATTTTACAGAGCAGAAAGCTTTTTGGCCCGTTATTTTCTTCTGTACAGGATCTCGAATGAGTTTTGGCAGTTTCTGAAGATGCCTACTTAAAAAGGGGTAAAATCGTACCCGCTTTCAGTACTTTTTTGTTACTGATAAGGCACATATGACATACATGTAAAAATAATATACCATGACTTCCTACAGCTCACTAGAAGCTTAGATAAAAAAAAATAGGTTTTTCGAAGGGCTCAAAAGAGGTACCAAACAGGGTAGATACGGGAAACGATGCTTAAAAATTTTAAATTCGGTAGAATTCATATAACTGAAACATTTTAAATTTGCATTAAATTTTATTAACTGATATAGTGTATTCTTGAACACTGTCTTCAATGGGGTACTTTTAATATTAATTTGGTACTTTTCAAAAAATACTTCTCAGAAAATGTACTTTTCGAAAAAAAAAATACTTTATGCAAAAAAAAATTGTTTTAATATTTTTTTTCGCAACCACGCTTTTTTGAACGGGTGCTTTTAGAAAATGGTACTTTTTTGTTATTTTATAAAAGAGTACTCTTTCAAAAAAAAAAAAATTTAAATTTTTTTTTCTATATTTATGATTTTATCAGGCTAAAATTCGTATCGCTTTGTAAACCAAATTCATGTGATAATTATTAATTAAAAAAATAACACCAAAGTTTGTCGTAAATATTCTAACAAACATGTAGTAGAACGGAACAACTAGTGCTGAAGGCCACTATACCTTTTTTATCAGCGTTCTTTGTGTCTGGTCCACTGTGTGTAGATTTCTGCTTTATATACTCAGCTTTTCAGTGCAATTGGAATATGTGAATTGTTTTGATTCATCGTATTACAATTTGCTGAAAACTTTGTTGTTATTTACACTTAAAAATTTGTTTTAAAAAAGACATTTTTTAAAAGGTACTTTTTGGGAAAACTACTTATCCAAGAAAAGAGTACTTTTCAGGTGAGATACTTTTTTGAAACGATACTTTATTGAAAAACGTACTTTATATAAAAAGTACTTTTTGAAAAAGGAAACTTTTTCAAAAAATTTCTTTTTGGAAAAAGTACTTTTGTGAAAGTACTTTTTGAGAAAGGTACTTTTTACAACAAGTACTTTTTGGAAAAAGTACTTTTTGAAAGGGGTACTATTTAGATGACAGAAACAAGAAAAACTGATTTTTATACATTTATTTTGTACTTCATATATCTTCCGAATCACAGAACACAAAAAGAAAAATTTATTTATGTTGAAATTTCTTTGAAAAAATTTCAAAATTTTTTTTTTTTCAAATTTTAACAAATAAATGGTAAAATTGGTAAGCCTTTTCTTGACTTTTCGTATTACATTAGTAACTAAATTTTATAATAAAATAAAAATAGCGGATGTTTTAAAAATGTATTATTGGAAATTTGAATAATACAGGTCTAAAAAAAAATAGAAAAACACGAGTAAGAGCAATAGTGTAATATTAATGTAGAATAATAATTCAAACTGAATTAAATTTGAATAACAAAGAGGAATAGGTTAGTAATTATCAATAGGTTAGTAAAATCGATAGAAATAGGGTTTGATCTTATTTTGAAAAAGTTCCGAATGCTTTGGAGCTCTATGGAAATTCGCACAAATAAGTGGTGAAAATAGTATCACTTTTTGGTACTTTTCCTAAACAAATAAATACCTTCGGTATGAACACTAAAAAGCTGTTTTCACTTTTTCACTTCGTTTGACCTATTTGACAGTTAACTGCATGAGTATTTCAGTAATTATAAAAAATATCGTAGAAATAAAATTGTCACATTTTTTTATTTTCAGAGGACTCCTCCAGTCTTCAGCAGGCCGGCAACTATGCACCACAGCTAATATTCACTCAATCCACTCACTCAACCAGCCGTCCAGTTCAGTTGAATACCCAACAATTTATGGCAATTGAAAATTGTAACAATGACCAGTTTGTCAATATTCACGATGAATGCGACAAGTCCATATTGTTCTTTTACGGCAAAAACATAATAACAAAATTGTAAATACATTAATTATTATGTATGAGCATCAAATATGAAATCAATTGGAAAACTGGAAATCATTTGAAACTTTGCCATGAAAACAGACACACTCAAACACACACACACACACACACACACACCACACACACACACTGACACTCAAAACCATGAACGAAAAAATCGAGAAACATTTGCAATTTATTGTCGAAAAGCCTTTTTAAGATTTGAAAGAAAAAAGAACAACAATTACGATTATCGAAAGCAGTCTACGAGTACAAATGTAAGTATGTATTCATGAACTATTGAAGGAGCTGAGAGCATGATGCAACACTGTGCCGTGCTTCAGGCAGACTAGAAATGCAGGACCAAAAATTGTTAAAGGCCGTGATACACTATCCTACACAATCGCACAATTTACTACAAAAAAAATGTACACCCCTGCTATGATGAAGTCTATGAAAATGTTCAAAAGACAATAACACTTCATCAGATCAGGGTTGTATTTTGTTTGGCAAATCGTGCGATTGTGCAGGATAGTGTACCACGGCCTTAATCGGCCAATAATCGGTATTTGGCATTAATTGTGTCTAGAAATGAGATGATAACGTGGCGATGACAGGGTAGTAATAGGTATTGAACTAAACAAGAACTGGATCTCAGTACTTTTGACGACTGAAATTTTTCCCAGTTCGCTCATTTACTAAAACAACGATATAACTCGAAAAACGGGAGTTTCGAGTTAATGATGCAGAATTAATCCTCATATTGTTACTCATATTGTGGAAAAAGTAAAAGATGTTTTTTTTGTAGAGTGTCGCAACTTTGAGTTGGCATCACTGCTTCATTTGAGCACCAATTTAACAGCTGATAGTTGCTTTTTGTTTAGTTTGCTTTGAAATATCATTATGAATCGACTTACACCAGAGCAACGCGTGCAAATTGTTAAAAGTTTTAATCAAAATAATTTTGTTCTATTCGTCAAACTCAAATTGACATTTATTTTGAATTTTCATTCAAAATTTAATTTTTCGATGAAACTCATTTCTGGTTGAAAGGGTACGTAAATAAGCAGAATTGTCTCACTTGGAGTGAGCAGAATCCACAAGCTTTTGTCGAAACACACCATTACATCCACAGAAAATTACTGTTTGGTGCGCTTTATTGGACCATATGTATTCAAAAACGATGATGGTTACTGTCAATGGTGAACGGTAAGGGACATGATTCGAGATTTTTTCGTGCCTCAATCACGTGGCATTAATCTTGCTGATATGTAGCAGGACGGAGCCACATGCTACACAGCGGGCGCTACAATTGAATTACTCAAAGAAACTTTTGATGAAAAAATAATTTCACGTAATGGCCCAATTAATTCGCCACCAGGATCGTATAATTTAACCCCATTGAATTATTTCCTTTGGGGTTATGTTAAGTTACTTATCTCAGTTGATAAACCACGAGCACTTGAATACCTGGAAATCAACATTCGTAGAGTTGCGAAAAGTTGTTGGAAATTGGTGTTCCAGATTGCGCCTACTACGCGCCAGCCGTGGCGTCCACATGACAGAAATCATATTTAGACATTAACTTCATAAAATGTTCTTTCCAACAAAAACCATTTCATTGATATTAAAAATATATTTCCTTGTTTTATTATGATTTAAACTTGTGTTACTCTATAAAAAAACACCCTTTATTAGCGCAAATATGTTGTATACTAAACTCTTCAGAGAAAAATTAAAGTTTCTTTTTCCCTGAAGTTGTGTGTAAATTTAGAACTTAAAAACTCGTTTTCTGGCGAACTATTTTTTTTTTTTTTGAGCTATGACTTTGTTTTAGTAAATGAGCAACATATTTATGTTTCTGTGAGGATACTATTAACCAGAAAGTACTTCCCAGAATCATTTAAAGTAAATCAAATATACAAACTCCAGTGGCATTTAAAAATTTCATCAATTTCAACTTCAATTTGAAAAATTTCCAGTCACATAAAAACTTTACTCATGCATGGTCGTCAGTCACTCCAGCCAAATTTTGCAATAATCGCATGAACGATGCCCATCTCAAATAAAGACTCACTTCAATTTGATGACAAGTTTGAAAATTTGCCCTGAATAAAAACAATTTTATAGACATTATTCGTTCGTCAATTGGCAATTGTTTTACATATATGGCAGCTGGTAATAACTCAGATTTAATTGGAAACATAAAATTCAATAATTAGAAATATTTTTTTAAGTATTTAAAAAAAGTTTTATATATATAAAACAAAACACGTGTAGAAGAAAAATTCCCACGATTTTTTTTATTATTGAAATGAAGAGGCATGCGGGTGTTTTTAATATACAGGGTGGGCCAACTTGGACTGACTGATTTGAAATGCTTATAATTTTTGTATTTTTAATTTTTTTTTTTTTTTTTTTTGCAGATAATACAGAATTTTATAAAATTTTATAATGTCATCATACTCAGTGGAAGATCGTGTAAAAATTTTTGAATTTTATTATGTACCCGGACGATCAATTGTTACAACGCAAAAAAAATACCGTCAGCATTTTAATACTGCAGAGGCTCCCAGTGTAAACATGATAAGAAAGAAGCTTAATGAACCGTTTTGAGAATTTTGTTCAGTGGGTAATGAACTACGAAGAAATGTTGTTCATCCTGTTCGCACTGAACAAGCTATAGAAGCTGTACGAGAAAGTGTTCACACGGATCCAACTGTGTCTACTCGTCGACGAGGTACTCAATTGAACATCTCCTGAACATCGCTACGACGTATTCTAAAAGTTGATCTGAAGATGTTTCCATATAAAATTCAATTGGCCCAAGAATTATTGCCGAGGGATGCACCACAACGGCTACAATATTTCAAATCAGTCAGTCCAAGTTGGCCCACCCTGTACAAGTAGACTTTGTAGATAAGTGGGATAAAAATCTAAAGTGATGACGGGTGACATCCGTTAAGGTTTCTCTTAGTTTAGTAAGAGCAAAATAAAACACTTGACTCAAACTTTTTTGCACGTGTAATTTCAGCGTTGCCATTGGCAAATAAAAATTCTGAAAAAATCGCAGAAATTCCACAAAACAAATTTATATATTAATTATAGCAGTTAATGGCAATAAATAATTAAATAAATAAAGTTTATAAAAAAACAGCCTTATTTATAAAAATTATTAAGGATTTTTAAAACAAATTTTCATACAAAATTTTTCCCATTAAGCCTTTACAAAGACTAAATAATTTTTACAAATAAGGCTGTAAATATTTCTTTAAATACAACTTGTATCCATGCAAGAAATATAAACTAAATAAACACGTATTCAAAAATGTTTAGTAAACGTTCAAAAAAACATTTCTTAAAATTTTATTTGCAAAAACGAAACAGGGGGTAAAAATTCAATGTAAAATTGTGCAAGTGTGTTATGCCGAGCACACATCTGGCATTTCTTGTGTTGTCATTTTTAAAATGTGTGCAACGTCAATCCCATTATATTTTTTTTTATATGGAAAGTAATGCCACAAAACGAAAAATATCGGAAATGACAAACGTTGCCATCATTAGACACTATTGCGATGTAACAAAATGCCATAGTAGGCACTTGGCATTAGTTAAATAAATTCAGTAAAGTGCGACTTTGGCTCGCACACGAAGGGTTCCGAAAGGCGCTTGTTTCATTGTGGCTATTTTTTCGGCTGTTGGCGATTTTTTAGTATGAACGCTTTTTTTAGTTTTGGCGTTTTTTTCGTTTTTGGCGATTTTTTCGGTTTTTGGAGATTTTTTGTTTTTTTTAATAATAAATATTTATAGTTTTAGAATTTTTTAATTTTGGCGCTTTTTTTCGATTTTTGGAGATTTTATCGGATTTTTGCGATATTTTAGGTTTTTGGCCACCTTTTTACTTTTGGTGATTTTTTTTTTTTGCATTTTAGCGATTTATATTATTTATAATGGGGGCTATTCTGGAAAACGCGTCGAAAAAGCGAAACTTTACATTAAAATAAAAACAAATTTTCAGAAATTGTTTTTGTTTGTAATACATTTCTAAAATGAAATAAACGTGAGAATTTCAACGCGTTTCTCTCTCTTTTAAAAACGGTTAATTTTGTATGCGAAACAAAAACAATTTTTTTTACATTTAAACAGTTTTGTTTTTGTTTTGCATGTAACTTTTACCAATTCGACGCGTATTCCAGAATAGCCCCCAATGATATTTTTCATTGAAGCGCTTTTTTCGTTTTGGTGATTTTTTCGGATTTTTGCGATTTTTTAGTTTTCTGGCGACCTTTTTACTTTTGGTGATTTTTTTTGGCATTTTAGCGATTTATTTTATTTATAGCGATATTTTTCATTGAAGCGATTTTTTCATTTTGGTGATTTTTCTTTTTGGTATTTTTTTTACGAGATTTGGTAGATCCTTGTTATTTGTTTTTATCTTACGTAGTGCATAGTGATTTCTAGCCAGTGATATGATCAGTGATCATATCACGTTTTGTACGAAGATTTAAACCTGCATGCCTACAAAATTCAATTGGTGCAAAAGACGAGGCGAGGTTGTCAGTCAGAGGCGGAATTTCTTTCGAAAATTTATCTGCAGATGAGGTGACATAATAAATTGGCGTGCACTCAGTACTTATTTAACCCCTATAGACTTTCTAATTCGGTGTTATCTCAAATTTAAGCTTTGGGTCAATAAAATGACTTCTTTAATGCTTTTAAAACAAAATATCCATCACAAAGCCCACCTGCAGGGTTAATTATTTCTAGCATTGCAATTTCGGAAATATACTTTCAAAGTGCAGTCGTTAAGTATCTCTGGGTTGAAGAACAGCTCTCGCGTCATCGTAATTATTTCTTAAGTGCGGCCAGGCTTGTGTGTGTTGTTTGGCCTTCGAGAGTTTTGCGTCTCGCTCGCACTAATTGACTGATCTGACACGGATAACCCTGCGGTTCTTCTGTGGAATTTCTTTAACAACCACGTTGCTACTTCCTATGTGAAGGCATAGGTCCTGTATAGTCAGTAACAAGAACTTTTTTTAAATACTTGGGCATATGGTCTAGTTATCCCGCCCATATTTGTGCAACAATACTTTGCAAATTTACGTTGTAAAGTATTTATGAAATAAATAAATAACTTCTTTCAAAGTTAATTTTTTCCTTAATTCTGCTTTAATTTTAAGGGCTAATTTTTAAAAGCTCTAATAGCTTACAATTGAAATAAAATTATGCAATTAAATATCTCATTAAATTGTTTTCAGCACTTGTTAGAAAGTTGCCAGTAAAAAGTCAATTAAAAGTTTTAATAAAATTAATTTATTTCATTTAAGCGTACACATGTAAATTTATAATCTATTCATTCTTACAGAAAATTGTATTCGTTGTGTAATGAATGCATGAAGGTAATTCCTGGTTTCCCTGCAATATGAAGAATGGCTTGCGAGTGTGTTATTTTTTAGCCGTGTTTTCTTAGAAACTACTTTGAATGTCATTAAGTGGCAGCAGCGTCTTAGAATTTAACAATATGACCAGCGAAGTAGACGGCAGTCTTGTCACGTATTATGAAAACAAATGCATGATCGGCCACAAATGTTTTCGGATCTATGGGCAATGACATGGGCACACCAACAGCAACTGCAATAAATTATATGGACAAATGGAAATAAAAAAAGAAAGAAAGAAGGAAAGAAAGAAAGATTAGTTTGATTACTGCTAATTTGTTTGTCTTCTCTTTCTTTTTTGTGCATTTTCCTGCAAGGGAAAATAGCAGAAAAACATTTCGCTTACCACTGGCGGCAGCAGCCTCACAGCCAATTTCATTTACATCAATGAAGGCCTTGTGTTGTACTTGTGAAATGTGCATATTGGGCGCACGTTTATCAAACATGTTACTGAAGTCGGCAGTATTCGAGAACATGGTGTTTATGCCCAGCTGCAACGAGCGTTAAGTTAAATAAGCTCAGGGAGTCGAAAGGTCGAAAGCAACACTCACCTTCTGCAGCGCAGGCCTCAAGTCAGTATCAAAGGCAAATTTGAATTTCGGTAAATACACGCTGGTGCTCTTCCACTCCCACAGAGCTTCGAGATCATTGAAATTAACTCCTTTTAATTTTAGTTCCAGCTCAAGCAGGCCATCGCGCTTGTTGGGCAAAATAAACCACATGGTGAGATCAGTATTTTCAAAGAACAATTCCAAGGCTTTGGCATCTAAATCGGGATACTCGGCATAATAATACCAATTGTCGGCAAACATGGTGGACACCTTAATGGACTGTTGCGTGTTAAGCCAAAACTCACGCTCACTCGTGTTGTCGTCCATAAAGGGACGAGCCCATTTGGCCTTAAAGTAAATGGCATTGATGAGTGCCACATTTGTGTCGGCATCAAGGCTCTGTATGACATTATCAATCTTGCCATTCGTTTTCTCGGCTAGCCAGTGATTAATGTAGTCCACAGCATATGTTTCATTGGAAAAATCTATTTTTTCAGCATCTGAGTCAAAATAATCCTGAGCAATTCTCTTAAACTCTGGAGCTATTTCGAGCTTATCGTTGACGAATTTTTATTGGCAATTTCCAGCACAGTTTTCGATTTTATGAAAGAATGCAGCAGTTTGTGATAGCCCTGAGCCAAACCGTCCTTACTTTGATGGGCTGTAGCGTGCAGGCTTTTTTGCAACTCGCTGGCAGTTTGACCAAAAGCTCCATAATAAACTAAACCCAAAGCCGTCTGCACGGCCACTGGCGAAATGATGACATTTTCATTTTGGCTGCGTGTAGCCACAGTTTGGAACAGTTCGGTGGCAAATAGATTGCGCTCTTCAATGGAGTTGGCAGTAATGGAGCCCACCAGCGGCAGTAATACAAAAACCCAATCTATTGGAAAGTCAGTCAGTTAACAAAAAACCATTCGTTGACAATTTCTTTCTTTGCAAACACAACACTCACTTAAAAGGTGATTCATGGTGACAATACGAGTATTCTAAATCGTTTTATTACCACTTTCTTTCTACGTTGGTTTCGTCCAACTCTTCTAGCATAAATTCACTTAACAACTGATAGTTATAACAAAAGTAACTGCCATTTATACCTCCAACAATAATTGCTGAGTTGGGCAGTGGACAGCGAGAATTTTAAAGAATCCACAAAGATTAAAAAAGAAACTAAAGGAACACAATTTGACTGATACAAGCACCCAGATACATTCATACATACACATGCACACTCTTTTTCTCAAATTTCTTTCTTTCAACTCGTGCCCTGTATTTGCAATTCGTTTGCTTCCAGTGCTTGAGTTGTTTGTTGTGCAGCTACACGTAAAACACAACATCAGGTTTTTAAAATTCAAAACGCATTTTTCATTTAACAAATTGTTTTATTTCTGTTAATGGCCTACGAGGCTTTTGTTCTTGTTGCAAAACATCACTTTACGCTCTTCGCCATGTGAAAGTTTTAACATACTCTTTTTAGAATTCGCTAAGAGTTTTTATTGCATTTTAGTTCTTGTAAAACACATCAAAGAGTATTCGGGAAACTTGTTGTGGCAATAAAGTTCTTACTTGTATAACTGGGTTCACACAAGGTAAGTTTACGTAAGTAACTTTTGAGTTTATGGAAGAGAGTGGAGAACATAAAAAAGAGAGCTTAGCGATCATATCTTCAATTGCTCCGCAAAAATTGCCGTGTGTGCATCTAGTCTATCAAGTAAATAAATATACATTAATTTTTTTTTATATACCCATTTTGATACTTTGTTTCATATCTGACACTCTCTGTTGTCTATAGAAAAAGTAACGGCATCAACCAAGCAATTCGGTCTTGTATTAAATTAAAACTACTTAAGTTAACATCGTGGTGTCTTAAGGCTGGTACTCTGTTCAAAGTTGTGAAAAATTTTCAGCACCATTGATTATTTCGCGTGAAAAATTTGACATGTACTAAATGTAGCCCAACTCGCGTTTTTTTTTATAAATTTCTTGCTTTTATTGCTTGAAAGTATGCAACATTGTTAAAATTCCGTGCGAAAAAAGCACTGCTCATGTTGTTTCGCAGCTAAACTAAAATGATGCCAGACTAATTTTGCATGGAAAGACATGATTTTACGTATTTTTCACAACAAGAACAGAGTACTACTTTTGCGAATTTATTTCGCAAATATTTCACACAAAATACTTTTATATGTAGTTTGACAGCATTTCGCACGAAATTGTGAACAGAGTACCAGGCTTTAGAAGTTAATAATTTTACATTATAAACACAACCAATCTTTTAAAGGCGAATAATTCTATATTAAAAATAAAAAAATCGTTGTGTCAAGCTCATAAAGTGTTCAAATTGAATTAGAATTGAATACGTGAGACTTTTAGGACCTAATTTTGTAAAACGCAACGCCAAGCGTTGACAAATTTTGTATGTATTTTGTTTTTGTAATTTAAATGTTTTCCATATAAAATTTGTCAACGCTTAGCGTTGCGTTTTACAAAATAAGGCCCTTATTTTATTTGCAATTACGAACTTGTATAAATAAAAGTTTTCAAAATGTAAAAACGTAACAATGTGTATGTGCACATCGTTTGTTAACATTTTATGCTATACAAGAACAAAACTTCTCGGCTTTCATTTAGCGGCGTTTACACACTCAAAGTCTTTAGTTTGCAAAGTCTTCCTTCAGGAGAGAAAGGAAAAGAGAATGGAAGCTCTTTTTCCTTCCCTCCTACAACCTCAAGACTTTTTGAAGTAAACTTTGCTTGTGTAAAATCTGGTTTACACGAAAAGCTCTTATATATAAATATTATTAATGATAAATTGCGAGTTGACACAGAAAATTCTGCATTTCTCCCGACAGTCTAAATAAACTAAGTTTTCTTGTTTTATTACAGAAAATTACACTAAGTTAGGTTCCTGGCCACAGCAATGTTAAAGGAAATGAAATTGGTGATCAGCTGGCAATAATAGTTTCGGCGCTAGATGAAGGAATGTGCGACAAATCGGTTAAACTACCGATGGCTCATTACTACAGGGAACTCAGTAAGTGGATTCCAACCGTTAGTGGGGGAGTAGGGAGAATTGTAGAGTCTCGAGTGCTATGTGGTCAAAACTTGACTCTAGGGAGATCCAATACCATGAATGAATGAATGGCTAGCTGATGGGAGCCACTGATCGGTCAGAGCAAGGGCCAGGATTTGGGAATCTAGTGTTCCAGATTTCTTTAAGATGAGCGAGAATGAAGAGAAACCAGAAGCATTTGAGCATATTGTCTGCCATTGCCCGAAGGCCAATGATATAGCATTAGTGATATAGCACACTGCCCACTGGAGGATATCGCGGGTTTCATCAGGGGAATTCAGCGACTCAAAGGCAGATAATACGGAGTTTTCTGGCTACAATGGATTTTAAATTTTTATTAACGAGTACTAACAGAAGGTAATTAATTACAATGAAGCCAATTGAGTCTTAAACTGATAAAGAAACATTAAGTTTGTTCAAAGCGAGAAAAAATGCGAAAACCTGTGTTATTACCTAAGGTGATTTTTGTGAGTGTGGGTGTTTTCACTAAATATATTTGGCTTATTTTATTCTTAAGACATTTGCCTGTAAAGACAATGGTCAAAAGTTAAGAATTTTGCAGTTCTTATGTTTTTATGATTTTTTGGAAAAAAAAAGAAAATTGTTAAATTCTTACAAAAAAATTCATTTTTCAATTTTATTTTATGAATAACTAAGAAACCATGGATTTTTTTAGCTTAACGCATCAAGATAATTTGAAGCTTAACTGGACGACGTCGGACATACTGCCTTCGAGTTATGACGAATTATACTAGTATACCCCGTGAAAATATTAGGTAGGCTCATAAAAAAAAGTTTTGATGTGATGAAATTTTTTTTAGTTATTTTTTCTGAAGTTAAGTAACGAATTGCTTATTAATTTCTTAAAGGGAAACCAACGTGGGGTTGTGTAATAGTTCAAATAAATATAATTACTAATTAATATTAAAGATGGCAACAGAATAGTTGCTGTAGTTTTTGTCTAGTACAAGGTGGGGCAAAAGAAGTCATCCAATGTTGTTTGGCTTTGTTTTCTATGTAAATTAAAAACTTCGATTCTGTTTTTTGATTATGTTTATCAGTAAATCAAAACAAAAATTAATTTATAAATGTAGTAGCGTCGATTATTTTTGTTACGAAGGTCACGTTCTAGTGCCTGTATCGCGCAATAAATAGCATAGCTATAATAAAATTACATAATTTTTTGATTTAAACAGCACAGCTGACTATTTTCTCCGCTTATCGTTTTAATATTCTTTAGATACATTTCTTAAAATACATTTTTCACTAAATTTTTTGACATCCAAAGTTTCAATTTTTCAGCGCGAATTCACGTGACGCGTTGGCCAGTTTCAAAAGTAAACACGAAAAATTCAAAAAGAACAATTCTTTTTAGAAAATATCAAACCGAATTTGTATAAAAAAAAATTTAGCTAGCATGTGTTTCTAATGGTCTAATTCATAAAAAATAATTTAGGTTTATTACAGTTTTATTTGACTAATTTCCCATAGAAATTGACATATTTCTATGGGAAATAAGCGCTTAATAAACTTGAAATATTTTTTATGAATAAAGCAGTAAATTTTTAATTATTCTACTTTGATTCACATTTCGTTTATATTTCGTATAGAGAGCCACTTTTGTTAAAAGCAACGTAATGGCGTATGAACTCTTTACAAAGGACTTTTTGCTGACACCACTCATGCATAATAATTACATTAATAAACAATTTGTATATAAAAGTATAAAAACGAAGCGTATTTCTTTTAAAAGAATATATTAATATCGACACAAGATTTTCAAAATAAATTGGAAAGCAAAATATGTACATGATGTTCAATATTAAAAAAATAAATTTGATATTGCCTTAAAAGAACGCAACACTCAAATTTAATAGGTGACTTAAAAGTGCCTTCGAAAATTTGATTTATTAGTAATTTGCAAACAACTTTTTCAGTTAAATAAAAAAAAAGGTGTTGCTCAAATTAATTCAAGTGTAAATTGATTTTATTTTGGTGTATTTAAATACTCGACTAAATATGAGAAAATAATCGAATATTTGAAGGAGTTGATGGATGTACATTCTGGTTTTTAAGGTTATAAACTATAATAACCTGATTACTAAGTAGATTTCGTGCATATAATTTAAATTACCATTAATTGGCCTTAAATGGATACATATTAATTTTGCCCATTGCACGCACAGTTTCTTTCTACTTTTCTCTACAAATCATTTGAAGTGCTCATTATTTAGTTTGTACCTTTGGTGCATTGGGAGATCTTGTTTGAGATGTTTGGAATGCTTTACATTAAAGACAATCAACAATTAAAGTTATCAACAAGAACTTTGAACCACAAATGACAACAGCGACAAGAACCACTTCTGATGTGGACAAACGAGATGAAGATGATTACGTAGAACAAAAAAGAAGAAAAAACTTAATAATAATAATAATAATCAGCTATAAAGCAAAACTGTATGTGTTTAAATTCATTTATCTTGAAGTATTACATCAGTTCCTTATAATTTTGTATGTGTTTTTTTTTTTGCTAAGCTTCCATTTTCTCGTTCAAATAAATGAATTTTCCTCAACTTCTTGAGACTGAATGATTTCACTGATCACACAGTAAACACGTTGATGGAAAACCTGATATACTAAGAACGACACATTGCTCGCCAAGTGTAGCCATTACACAATAAAATTCAACAACAACAGCAACAACAACAACAACTTTATTGCAAACCACATCAAGAGACAACAACAACAACTAAATTTTATAGTCTTTGTTCTGGTTGTGCTTTGATCTTATTGTCGCTTTTCGGAAGAAATAAAAAAATATCATCTGAAGAAGAAATAAAAAAAATTTGTCTGGAGAATCTGAGTTGCGCAAATCTTGCAAATGGGTTACCACATGTAGAAATTTTCATTAAAGTCCTTACAAACGCTCTGGCAAGACGTGGTCAGCATTCCTCAAGAAATTTGGCAGCGAAGCCAACGGAGTGCTCCTAATCAAGTCCGCACTGTTACTAAGATATCAGAAGCGAATCCAAGTCGGTGACCACCCCCGAGGGGTTTCCTTTCAAATCTATATGGTGATACGAGTTTTGTACCAGAATTTTCGTCAATGTATTAAACTGACAATAGAGACAGACTGCTGCTGAATAGATTGGATTACTCGCTGTTAGGGACATCTGCGAGATGTTGTAGCTGAAAAAAACGACTTCAGCACACAGCTAGACATATGGTTGATGAGTTCATTTGATCGTCTGCAGGACATTTCAAAATATGACAAGATTATGTGATAACGTTTCTTATCAGATTAATGACAGTTTTTATCTTATTAATTATATTTGCCATAGTATTGATGTCAAACATCTGATGACAGGACATCGTCCATCGGAAGATAAGTTATTCTATCAATAATTTATAAAGTGGAAAGTATGGCAAGCTCTGAAAATGTGAAAACTTCAAAAGTCTAAACCTCGCGATAAAAGTTACAAATAGGATGAACTTGGCTTTAACTTATCGCTCACTTTAAGGTTAACTTGAAGTTGTAATAATGAAAAAGTGTTTATCCGTTCAATAAAATCCCAACTTTAATTAACGCCAAGTTATAATAATGGCTCTTAGAGTTATCAATTTTGTCAGATACTTATGTACGTCAGTTACTTACTATCAGTTAAAGCCATAACGCACAATCATACAAAGTCATACAATCTACGAAAAAATACAAGCCTTATGTGATGAATTGTTATTGTCTTTTAAAAATTTATATAAACTCCATCATACCAGGGTTGTATTTTCTCAAAAATCGCACGACTTTGTATGCTAGTGTATCACTGCCTTTAATGTAATTTTGACTGTGTAATTTTGACAATTGGCTGTATCTGGGAAATCGTAAGAGGGGAGTTTTTGAAATTTTCAAAAACACTAAAACAAAAAAAAACTCCAAATCAAAAAAAATTGCCAAAATTAAAAAATCGCCCAAACCAAAAAAGCGAAAAAACTAAAAAATCGCTAAAAATAAAAAAAAATCGCCAAAATTAAAAATTCGCTCAAACGAAAAAAGCCAAAAATCCAAAAAAAATAGTCACAATTAAAAAAGTCACCCAATCGCCAAAACCAAAAGATTGCCAAAAATAAAAAAAAGACCAAACGAAAAAAACGCCAAAACTACAAAATTCGCCACAATCAAAAAAAAAATCGCAAAAATTAAAAAAGTCGCCCAAACGAAAATAAAAGCCAAAATAAAAAAAGTCTCCAAAATGAAAAAATCGCTCAAACGAAAAAAGCGCCAAAACTTAAAAAAATTAAAAAGAATCGTCACAATTAAAAAAATCACCCAAACGAAAAAAAGCGACAGAACTAAAAAAATCGCAAAAAAAAAAATTGCCCGATTACGAAAAAAGCGCCAAACCAAAAAAATTAAAAACAAATCGTCAAAATTTAAAAAAAACGCCCAAACTAAAAAAGCGAAAAGTTAAAAAAAAAACCTCCGAAACAAAAAAAATCGCCAAAATAAAAAAAAATTTCCTATATTAAAAACTTGCCAAAATTAGAAAAATCGCGTAAACGAAAAATGGGACAAAACTAAAAAAAATCGCTAAAAACCGAAACAAAATAATCACAATAAAGAAAAAAACACGAAAATTAAAAAATCGCTTAAGCTAAAAAAATCGCGAAGACCAGAAAATATCGGCGGAACGAAAAAAGCGCTAGGAATAAAAAAAAATCACTTTAATTAACAAAACGCCAAAACAACAAAATACTTCAAAACGTTGACATCAGGTAAGAAGACAAAAAATAACAAGAGGCAAAAAATATATATATACAAACACGCACGTTCAGTTCAGATTCAAGTAGATATGTAACTAAAGTGGTTGATCCCTTCATAAAGATGCATGCACTCATACACACATGCAGTAAAAATAAATACCCACTTGCAACATTTAACTTTATCAGGGCACAAAATTAAACAGCAACAACAACAACCACAACAACAGTAACAAAATAAGTAAAACAGCAGCATCATGAAAGATCAGTAATATCAAAACAACAAGAATACTGAACACATCCTTTACCAACCAACAACAACAGCCAGGCACATCAAATGCATGGTTCGATCGACAATGATCTTGTGGAGCCTTTCGTTCGCATGTGAGTGCGGTCCATACAAATGCATCCATCTATCCATCTAGCCAGCGAGCAGTCATCCGTCTAAGAGCTACACAAGCAACGGGCCTGTAAAACTGCATGTGTCCCATCGTGAGACAATGTTGTCTGCCTTTTTCATACACGTTCGTCTTACACATGAGTGTTTACGTGATGTGATGTGACAGTGTAAAGAATAAAATTATGTTCAATTTAAATGTTTGATGATCAGGAACACACTCCAGTACATACGAATACACATACATACATACAGACATACATACATACATACATACATGTATACATACATACATACATATATGTACGTATGCATTTATGTACATATATAAATACTAACTTGTATGTGTAGTTTCATG
The DNA here is from genome assembly GCA_936439885.1 of Nowickia ferox. NCBI lineage: Eukaryota > Metazoa > Arthropoda > Insecta > Diptera > Tachinidae > Nowickia > Nowickia ferox. The sequence continues at coordinate 85,102,687 of OW387027.1, read as the reverse complement.
TGAACAATACATACATTTGTATAAATTCGTACATGCACTTGCATGCATACTTGAATAATAAATACGTTTTCATTTTCATTTGATTTATGCGCATTTTAATATAAATATCGGTTCAGATTATATCGCTTGAATAAAATAGTAATGCATCATGTTTATCATTATGCCAACAAAACGATTGATAACAATGTGAAATTTTTTTATACATACGAGGGTTGTAACGGCAAGCTAAGCTTTGAAAAAATGTATAAGAGCAAAGTTTTCAGGTCTAACGTAGAAAGTACAGTGCAATTTATGCGGAACACAAAAAAAAAATTAAAAAAAAAACAAACACAAGAGATTCGATGATGAGGGTGTGGCGGCGGCCTTGAAAGCAGCACGTTGTTCCGTTCTGCTAGTCAGAATATTTGCAATTAACTTTGTTGTTATTTGTTCCTTAAATAATATCACATGCAATTTTGCTTCATAAAAACTACGAACTATACCCTTATCGAAACCAAACATAAAAGCAAATAAAGTTTAAACAAAAAATATTAAGCTGACTAAAATAAAATGATGTTTCAACTTGAAATAATTTTGATTCAACATGGTTCGGTGTGTTATCTCAACTTGAAATAACTTTGAGTTAACATGATTCTTAATTTTAATTTAACACTACTGGAAAATTAAATCAACATTAAATAAAGTTATTTTAAAAGGAAACATTTCATTTGAATGATACTGTAAATCACTGTTGGCCACAGCCGATTGAAGTTCAGCGCACTAGTGCCACTTTGGCCGATTATGCTGTAAATCATGTTGAATTAAGATGAAACACATATGAAGTAAAATCAGTACCATTCAAAAACAAACAAAAAATCAGTAAAATTTTAAATTAAGCTTCTTTGCATAGATTTTAATACGAAATGTTTCTTTGTGTACAGCAAAAATAAAAAAGTTGCACTGTACACCTACGAATACGAAGTATTATTGCAGGGCAATTTTAAATAAGAAATTTTTGACGCACGTAGGAGCACCTTTTTAAAATTTGTGTTATATTTGCGGTATTTGCAGTCGGATTTTAAAGTATGATATATCGATTTTGTTTGTCTCGAGGAAGCAATGTTTTGGCCACTGGCTTCGAGTATTTTAGTTTTAGTATCGACCCATAATATTTCAGTTCCTACCATTAGGCGACTGCTTTATATTCGAAGCTGTATGCTGCACTTCCATTTTGCAGTAAAAAATTTTCGGTTGAACATAAGTAACAATTTGAATACGTAGTAAAACTTGACCTTCTAAAAACACCGAGCTGAGGTGCTGGAGCTATGGAAGGCAGCCTTATCAAGTAGCTCGGACTATTCAGAAGCGTATCCACACTTTAATCACTCTACTCACTAGAGAACCAGTCGCAAGAATCAGACAAAGTATCAAGACTTTAACCAACATGCAAAGGTGTCCCAAAAGAAAGTTTATCGTTTGCGAGTCAATAAAATCAAAATTATCATATCTGCAATAAAAATTTAACTGATTATCAAAGTACAGTATGAGGGAATATACATATTTCTGAAAACTAATATTCACGGCATTCATTTACTCGAAGACCAAAATTTTCAATGAGAGCCCGGGAGGTCGACTCCGTCATGGCTGTGATTTTGTAGCGAATGTTTTCATTCAAAAGCACAGGAGAACCCAGCATGTACTTTAGTTATAACATAATAGTGTAGTGATCTACGCCACGGCTGTCCAAACTGGCACTAGAGTTCCCGAACATCAATTGGCTTCTTATACAAATGAATACACAAACGCGAATACATTTCTCTCGGTGTACTCCCAGTGGCCAGAATTGATCTACGCACATTTAAAACACTTACAAGCTTCCGAATTGAAAGATTCGGATGTCTTCTTCTAGTCGCAGTTCCCACCACAAAGTCCTCTATAGGAAGTAGATGAATAATGACGTCCAAGGTAGCCTGAGGTGTGCTCCTCTGATCACCTGTGATGCCTTAGCTAGTAATTTCCTGTGACTTTCCTTTCTCAATGCCTCCCACCATACCACACAATCATAGAAAATAACCGGCCTGACAACCGATGTGTAGATCTAGTTTACTATCTTCGGTTGCAGACTCTAGTTCTTCCTATTGAGTTACTGCATGCGTTGTAGGTATTGAGCCCTTTTCCAAGACAGCTTGCTATCTAGGAAAACACCCAGGTATTTCACTCCCTCTGCTAGTCTAAGCTCTACCCCTCCCATCCTGGGCAGTACAAAACTTTATATTTTGTATCTCCTGGTAAAGAGGACTAGCTCGGTTTTCTCCGGGTTGACTGCCAGTCCTTTGCAGCTAGCCCAGGAAGATAGATCACCCAACGCCGAATGCATGAATGCAGTGATAGTGGGAATAAAATTTCCCGTTACCAGTAAAACCACGTCATCCGCATATGCAACTATCTTCCGTCCGCTCCTGTCAAAACGCATAACAATTGCGTTCATAGTCAACAACCATAATTGAGGTGATAAAACTCCTCCCTGTGGTGTAACTCTTGTCACTAATCTCCTCAGTTTTACCCTTCCTATACTCGAGTTGATGATGCTGCTACTAAGCATGATAACTATCCACTCCACTAGAAAGTTGTGAACCCTGAGTGTCTCCAGCGACTACCTAATAGCCTCTATACTGATGTTATTAAAGGTCCCTCAATGTCTAAGAATGCAGCCAGTGTATTAACGCTCCATAGTAGCGACTGAATTCCCAAGAACCAGGCTATTTGTTGGCATACCACATTCACCTCTCACATTCGATGCCTTCAGGCTGCCAGGTAACCAAATGTTAAATAAAGAAATGTGACATCAGGATTTTAAAATCTACGTACTGTCTTATGACTTTCGGCTATTGAACATTAATCTGAAAACGTCTAGGAGTGTCTCCCAATATTCGTTTTCTCCCCCATCTTCTACAATTTTTGAGAAAAATTACCACAGTTCTTTTTTAACTTGAAAAACTTTTTTGTAGAAATTGTCTTGCAAATTCTGCAAAAAAAACGAGAGAGAGAGGAACATGCAAATTTTAAACAGTTTTAAGATTTCTTTAATTTAAGGTTGTGCAAAACACACTAGTCAAATTTCCAATTAAATTAATTTCTGAAAATTTCTGAAAGTTTGGTTCTAAAATCTTTTAAATTTTTAAGATGCAGCTGCATTTCTAGAGATTTAGTTGAACATCTGGTATCTATTTAACGCAAAGTTTGCAATTTTCATTTATTCACATCTGCATTAGCTTGCATTTTTTATTGTCACCAAATCATTTTTATTTCTTCTTTTTTACTTTTGCTTTAATTTGTTTTTATTTTTTTTTTTATTTCAAAGATGATGCCACATACTGCTTCATTCGAAGCAACTGCTTACATTTGCCGACATCATTATAGTTTAACTTTATTTTTTTTTTATTGCTGATGTATAATTTTTTTTATATAAAACAAAGTCTTATTCATCTTCTTGATGTTGCTTTTCATCTTTACTAAAGTTCAGCTAGAGATTTTTAAGCCCTAGATAGAAAGAAAACTTCACCTTATATGGTCGCAACTTATTCCAATGACATAATGAAAAAGGGATTGTTTAACTAGAAGAGAATATTAATTAAAATTTCCTTATTTTACTTTTTGCATTTTCTTCTTGTTGATGTTGCTTGTTTTTTTTTTCAAAGATACTAATTAACCAGAAAATTATATTTAATACGTATGAGCATTAGTGTGGTCATTAGTTGTGCGGTATTTTTTTTTTTAAATTGCTAAATTTAACTTCTAGTGGCAATAGCATTTTTTTTTTTAATAAACTGATCATAAACTAGGAAGCGAGGAGGTTCTATATTAACCCAGGACAGACTCCAATACCTGTCTTGGTCTCGTATAATCCAATGAAGTATTTATGAGGCATTCAAACATGGTTTAGCTTGAACAAACCTTAGGCCGGTAGCGCACTCACTAAAATGCATTTTAGGAGGCAGCTTGCATTCTGGTACTTCCTATGAAATTCGAGGATATCGAACTCCTGAGAACTGTTATCAAAATTTTTAAAGTTCTGACCTGTTAAGCTTTTATCGTAACTCTGAGAAACTTAAAGCTTAGAAAGTAGCAAAAGTGATGGCAATCACAGAAAAGGTGTTCAACTGATTTATTTTTATATTTCTACATCCTGCAGTTCTGGTGCTGAAAGAACTATACTCATGGGCCAGTGGCAAAAACTAAATAAAAAATATACTTATAGTATCAAACCAAAAAAGTTTGTCTTAAGTAGAACAAAAATAAGCAAATTAACTAACATGTGCATAATTATGTAGTAATGAAAAAACGACAATGGTAAGACTGTTGTAAATATAGTGATGGTAAATTTGGGGCCTTCATTACAAAAACACATTTCAGCAAATTGAAATACGATGAATCAAACCAATTCACATATTCCATTTGCAGAAAAGTTTCGTATATAAGGCAGAAATCTACATCAACTGACACCACACACAGTGGACCAAACACAGAAGAACGCTGATGATGAAGGTTTAGTGGCCTTCGAAAACGGCTGGCTGTTCCGTTCAACTATGTGTTGTCAGAACATTTACAACTAACTTTGATGTTATTTGTTCATTAATAATTATCACATGTAATTTGGCTTACAAAGCGATACGAACTTTAGCCTGATTAAATCATAAATATATAAATAAAATGAAAGTTCGAACAATAATAATTAAAATGAACTATATTTTGTTTGGATCTTTTTTTATAAGAACCTAAAATCTCCAGTAAATTTTCAACAGGTTATCATTCACAAGTCTAAGACCGAAATCATTTTGAGCAATAATGACTGACACCACTCTTATCTAGGTTCCTGCACATAGTAACTTCATCGGTAATAAGCGGGCGGACGAACTAGCCTGGGCTGGATCCACCATAGACGGCTGTAATGCATCCTCACACACTGTCTTTAGAAAGCTGAAGATAATGGAATAGGCTAAGCATGTGTAGGATCGCACAGAAAATGTGGCCATGTTGTCACGGTAAATGCTCGGAGAATGTAGCGGACTACTGTGCGAATGGCAGACATTGTAGTAGGCTATGTAAAAATACAATTCGAAATTTATAACCCAAGACACAAACCTACTGCATTAACAGAGATCTGTTATCAAATTAGACATGCCAATAGTGAAGAAAGAATTCCAAATAAAATGCTGAACATATTTTGCAATTAATCGTATCTAAAAAAGAGGACCTTACAGAATACGTGGCACTTGAAAACAAATTGCACATTGTGCAAGTCCGTTACACAGTAATTAATTTGAACCCAAAATCTTGGCCAAAAATAATTTTTTGCACTAACCATAATAATGTTTTTGTTAATGAAATTCGATTAAGAATATTTCAAAGCAAGTAACTGCGTGGATTGGATTTTTGTAAAAAAAAACAACTATCAGCCTTTCTACTGAATGAAATATTTTTTATATTAATTAATGTGATTTTTTAACGTGCTCACTGTGCTTTTAAGTACAAAGAAATCAAAACAAAAATAAATTTATAACTGTAATAGTGTTGATTATTTTTGTTACGAAAATCACGCCCTAACTCCTGTATCGCGCAATAAATAGCAAAGCTATAAAAAAAACCCGCCAAAAGAAGAAATTACAAAACTTTCAATATGTTTTTCTTTCATTTTAACGCATCATTCTGGCTTATTTATCAAGTTAAATTTTTCATAAATCTTTCTACTGTATCGGACGGCCCTAATGTGACCACTAATTTGTAGCATGTGTGTGTACACATCTACATACACACATACAGTTAAGTTCTATTAAAGAATGTTTACATATGAACTGATTAACATCGTATATACATCGTCGTATGTGTATATCGTTAGCTAAAATGCAAAACGGCGTAATTAGCAAAAATTCAAAATCGATTTTTTGATTGATTATTATGAATGACATTAAACTACATGCCTTGACAAAATTTTACAATTTTGCGATCAAAAATTACGTAACTACAAGTTTGTATGGTTTTTTTTTTTAGTTTTTTGCTTCCCCTGTAAAATTTCTATATATATGTTAGTTTTTTGCATTTTTGCATTTTAGCTAACGATATGTATACATACATACATACATATAAATAATTGTGTATGTAACTATGTTTTAGCATATACAGCAAGTACATATAAGTACATTTGCAAGTATTTACAATTAAGTTTATATAATTGTACAAAATATTTGTAACCATAAAAACGTTTTACACTTAAAAAATGCCATGAGTTTTTTATTACACTATCTAACAAAACATGTTAAACTTGAAATTAATGCGCTACGACGCACTACTACAGTGTTCTTTTTCCGTTTCCCTTTACAGTCACGCTTTCTTTAGTTTTTTGATGAGATGTGTTGAGAAGCTTGCAGGGTTAAACAATAAGAGCGAAATCACAATTCGAGGGAATTTTTTACATTTCTCTTTGCATTTTTCGTACTCTCAGCACTACGCACGAAGTGTATAAACGTCAAAAAGGCATGAAGAAAAAGCCTTAAAGTAAATGTGGGTGACTTTTCGTAGGAGACTTACAAGAAAATTGTCGAAACAAGACTGGCTAAGAAGGCGAAGGAGTGTAATGGCTCTAAATAATAAAATTTGCTTTCATTCAAAAAACAAAATATAACATAATTTAAGTTTCTCAGTGTACAATTATTTTTTTTAAACACACGCTTGCCTTAACATATTGCGATGCAGTTTGTTGGTCAGTGTACGAGTACTTCCTCATACTTATACTTGCTGCTGTGGACAGACACGCTTTGTATTTGTAAACTTCATGGCTTCCTTTTTTTCAAAGCTGCAGTGAGTAGACAATAAACAAACAAATAAAGTGAAATAAGGAATAAGGAATTTCATGTGGGCTTTTTTCATTTGTGGTACGTGTTATTGAAATAATGAGTTAGATAAACCTTTCGTGTACAGCAACCAACTGTTTTCATGTCTTTGATCGAATGGATTTCTAATTCTGAATCCATCGACTGACCCGTTTCTGCAGAGGCTTATACTAAATACATAATGCTAGGAACACAACTGCGACGAACGACGAACTTTTGGTCGCGAATATTCGTCGTCAAAAATAAAACACATTGGTGTATATGAAAATGCACACAATCATGGCGTAGGGCGAAATTCGTCATACGCGGCGAAAGTAGCAATAGATTTATTTCTATTTCTTACGCCGGCGAACGACGAAAAAACAAATTTCTCTCTCTCTCTCTCTCTCTCTGTCTTTGCACACACAATAGCCAACTTTATCAAAGATTTTTTTAATTCAATACTCATATTTTTATTTGTTGTTATTAAAATAATCGACTTTGTTCTGACTACCGAATCATTTTCACAAATTTGCTTTAACGCTGGGATGTTAAAGAATATGGTTACCCAGTTTATCATTGGTGTACTATTGTACTTTCCGAGTTTGAATAGTACCAAAAAAAGTACAATTGTACCAACTTTGCCATCCTTGACACACAATAACCAACTTTATCAATTATTAAATTCGCTGAGTAAATTCGTCGTGTGAAGCACAACAACGACTTATCGACGAATTCGTTGACATGGACGAAGTTCGTCGTTCGTTCCAGTTGTGTTCCTAGCATAAAGCGAAAGTTCAATAGACTTTTGGCGAGGCCCACACTATCATGTTGGCTATGACAGTTTTGTGATAAAGTAATAGAGTAATTTGTTCACTTAGCTTCCTAATGATGGGTATGAAACTGAAGATTGAACTGCAGTATTATGTGTAATAAACCAGTAAGGAATTTTCTTTATATATCAATCGAGAAATCATGAAGTTCTAAACCTGTCAGTTGTAAAAGCTGAGGTCGCTTTATGTGTGTGTACTCGTATATAGGGAAAAATAAGTTGCTTTTAGTTTAAAGGGCGTATCCAGACTTGTTAAAAATTTTGTTGGTGGGGGGGGGGGGGGGCTGTAACAAAATGTACGTTCAGTTGGCACAGTCTCTCAGCCAGTTTAGAAAAAATTCCAGCACTTAACTAGCGCTGAAAGAGGGGGATAGGAGGGGTCATGACCTCCTTTCCTTTGTTTAGTTTTATAGAAACTAAAATTATTTACTTCGGCAATTTCTCTCAGTGCTTTTGTAATAAACGAAATTATTGTGACTTTCATTCTAAATTAAATCAATTTCAATGTCGTTGCCACGGACACATACGAAGCAACATTTATGTTTACACAGTGTGTTGTGTGTTATTTAAAAAAAAAATTCTTTATGCACATGAAACGCCGCAAATGTTTTGCTTAGCGCTACAAAAAAAAATCAAACAAATTAACATGAAAATATTATTTTTAAGATACACACCAGCAGCAGCATATGGAATGTGTGCAAATGCGACTGAATGTGACATCCGAACAATGTATAGAATTTATTTCAAATTATAATTAATAGAAAGAAAAACGGAAAAGCATATCAAAAAAAAAATATATTCGGCTACGTCGAATATATAATATGCTACACGTAGAGTTTTGGAAACGGAATTGCTGGGAAACGCGAAATTTAAAATTAAAAATTCCAATCAAAATTGTAGTCTCACAGCAACTTTGATGATGCAACTTTAGACCAGTTGGTAATTTTTATTAAAAGTTAGCGATAAAATAAAATTTTTTGAAGCTTTGTAGACATGTAAAAAATTCTCATCTGTCTATTTGAATTGAAAACAAAAACAAATTTGAGTGCTTTGTTTTTGTTTTCAATGTAAATAGACTGAGCTGAATTTTTAATTGTCTTCTATAAACTGGCAGTTAAATCTATTATTTACGTATTTCGTATCACTCGTTTACTACAAAAGTTAACATGAATGACAAGTGCTGCTCACAACAAAATCTTCAGTTTAAAAAAAGTGGGTTGGGTAACGCCCATAACATGTAAAGGTAGAATGCACGCTGAAATTTTATACACAAGTAACTGTAGATGGGTGAGCCAGACGTTTTATGTCGAGGGCGGGCCCATGCCCTTAAAACGCAAAATCGCCGCAAGTTTCAATCAGGGTATGAGGACGGGGACAAGCCCTTTAAGCTCGAAATTAAGAATTTTAGTTAAGGCATTCAAAAACTCAATCGATTTTATTGAAACTTTTCATACACATTACACTTATCCAAAGTAACAAGTTTTTGTTTTGAAAGGTGGGCGTGACCACATCCATAAATCTTCGATTTCTCTTACTTATATTAACTTTGCATGAAAAATAAGCACTAGCCATAGCAAAGCTGACATATTGTAGACAAATAGGCTGATTTGTGGTGATGACAAGAACTTGGCAAAACAAAATTTATTTCAGTACTTTTGATGGCCGAAATTTTGGATAGAAACTTGCCCTTTTCTCACTTTGATGTTTTTAGGAGGATTTGTTTTACAATTGAATATTGCAGAGACAACAAACGACATCACGCACTTCACGTTGCAAGTGATGAAGGGTACACGAAAACCAGCTGCTGCCTATAAACACACGCACACTAAATATGGGAGGCCAATGTGAGCGTCTCTGTAATGTTTGATGGGGTTTCTATGGCATCATAATGAAAACAGTATTTTAGTTCAATTCAGCTGGAAATACGCGAGGGTGTGCTTATCATACACTCGACGCCGGTTTTTCGCAAAACGTAATAATAAAAGTAAAAGATTTTCTCCTGTTTTTTTTTTCTTTTTGGGAAAATGCCAAATTTATCAAAATTTCTGCAAACAAAAGGTGACTATTTGAAAGTTAAATTTAATAGCAAAGTGATTGATTAATAAATTTGTGCATGTATACTTAAATGAAATGCAAATCTGATTTTAATATAATCTCAATATGTACTATGTATTTAAATTATCAAAAGGTTTTACAGCAGCTGAATTATTAAAATGTACTTTGCGTCACTATACCTCGTCACCCGCTCAAGCACAATTCCGTGATATACTTGATGATCAAATCAAATCAATAAAAGATGCTGGCACCTTCAAGTCGGAACGCATTATCACTTCGTCGCAAAGTACGCTAATCACAGTGGAGGGCAGCAACAAGCAGATTTTAAACTTTTGTGCAAACAACTATTTGGGTTTGTCAGTGAGTATGGCAATTTTATTAAATCTTTTTGTTGCAACTACAGGTAAAAGTTTTGTTTTATTATTCTTTAAAGAATAATTCGGAAGTGGTGAACTATTCTTGCGAAATAACTAAACAATATGGTGCCGGCTTAAGTTCGGTACGTTTCATTTGTGGCACTCAAGATATTCACAAGAATTTAGAAAAGAAATTGGCCCAGTTTCACAAACGTGAAGATACTATTCTTTATGCTTCGTGTTTTGATGCAAATGCTGGCCTCTTCGAGGCGATTTTAACACCCGATGATGCCGTCTTTTCTGATGAACTAAATCATGCCTCCATTATCGATGGCATTCGTTTGTGCAAGGCGCAGAAGAATCGTTACAAGCATCGTGATTTAAGTGGTAAGTTGAAAAAAGACGATAACACTTTCCATTACAGTGGTTTCCGCTTAAATGACATTTGGGGTAGAGCATTTGTGCAATACGCTGTGAATTGATTAGATAACGTAATAGCTTGATTTTATTCTTTAATTAATTTCTACAATTAACCTGAGCTCAGCCAGTTAAGCGGGCACTACTTTACCAATTTGGTTTTGATGCGCAAGGAAACAATTTAAATATTTTCTGTTGAAAATTGCAAAGGCGTAATAAAATGCTTAAATTGAGGGAATCATTATTATTTGAATTTAAATAAATTTAAGTGTTATGGCTGACAGCTTATGTACTTGCATGAAAGTCTTTGGTTGATTTTTGTTTACATAATTTTCTTTTGTGTTTATTGTACAAAAAACACTTTAACACTTTTTTACACTATTTTCTTTTCAAATCTTTACAGATTTGGAAAGCCAATTAAAAGCATCGACCGCTCGCATAAAATTAATTGTCACCGATGGCGTCTTCTCTATGGATGGCAACATCGCTCCCCTGAAAGACATCGTTGCGCTGGCCAAACAATACAATGCTTTGACCTTCATAGACGAATGTCATGCCACCGGTTTCTTGGGTAAAACGGGTCGCGGTACTGAGGAATACTACAACATTATGGGCTCTGTTGATATCATCAATTCAACGTTGGGCAAAGCTTTAGGTGGTGCAGCTGGTGGCTATACAACCGGTCCCAGAGAACTTATTACGTTTTTAAGACAAAAGTCGAGGCCTTATTTATTTTCCAACACCTTACCACCAGCTGTTGTTGCTACGGGTACAAAGGTGATCGATATGCTTATGTCATCCAGTGAACTAACGGCTAAGGTACAGACCAATACGCAGCACTTTAGGGAAGCTATGACTAAGGCTGGTTTCACCATTGCCGGCGAAAATCATCCCATATGCCCTGTAATGCTTGGTGATGCCCGTTTGGCTTCCATATTTGCTGATGAAATGTTAAGTGAGTGCAGCAAAATATTGTTTTTTGAAAGTTACCATACATATTAATTATTCTTTTAGAGCGTGGCATTTATGTGATTGGTTTCAGTTTTCCGGTAGTGCCGAAAGGCAAGGCTCGCATTCGTGTGCAAATCTCGGCAGCCCATAGTAAGGATGATATTGATCATGCTATTTCCGCTTTTACCGAAGTCGGAAAATCTCTTAAAGTCATTCAATAAATATTTTGAAGCATTTGAATGTAAAAATTCATACATTTTTTCTTTAAGGCTTTGATGTGCATTTATTTTTTTTTATAATTTTAGCAAGACAAGTATAAATAAATTCATAAATTAATCTTGTCTTTAATTTTATCTGTGATTAGTTGAAGGGGTGAGTAAAACAAAAATATTTTTTTCCGAAATATACTACGTTTACACGCGCACTATTTGCAAATATTAATTAACTCATACCATATGTAAAAAAAACTTGGTAGCACTTCTATAGAAAAGTTAAAAATTAAAAATCGCCAAAATGAAAAAAGCGTTTAAATGAAAAATATCATCAAAAATAAAATAAAAGGTTAAAAATGCAAAAAAAATCACCAATAGTAACAAGGTCGTCAAAAAACTACAAAAAAAATCGCACAAAATCGCCAAAATGAAAAAAAGCGATAGAACTAAAAAAAATCGCGAAAACTAAAAGTATAATGTAAAGACACAAAAAAAATCGCCAGAACGAAAAAAAGCCAAAACTAAAAATAAGCATCAATAAAAAAAAGTTCGTCAAAAACCGAAAAAAACCCTTAAAAGGAAACAAGCGCCGTACGTGCACGAGTCAAAGTCGCTCATTACTGCATTTATTTCATTTCTCTTTCGCAAATTGATGTTTGTGATTCATTTAAAATCAGGGATCGCAAATAACTATTAATTTCCAAATTTAAACTGAAAAAATCTGAATAATAGAGAAGTTCTACGTGCACAAGGAATATACCACGATACTCCCAGTTACATGGACTACATATAGATGCAATGATTTTTTTTTTTAACTAAAAAAATTAACTTTACCGACTATTTTTTGATTTTTATTCCTCACAAAATAAGTTACTTTTTGGTTTTTATTTTTTTTTTAATTTTAATTTTTAAAATGAATAAACCACGAGTATTAAAAAGTAAATTTAATTTAACATACAAGAGTTTTTTTACAGACTCTGGCGATAAATTCAATTTTAAATCGTAAAAATTACGCTTTCTACGTTTTAAAAATTAAGCAAAAAATAATAATAATCAAAAAGTGACTGTTATTTCGTGAGGAATAAATAAAAATAAAGAAATAATTATTAAAAAGTAATTTTTAAAATAAAAATTGTAAGCCTGTTTATAACCCTGGTCACTGTTTAAAATAGAATTATGCTCTAATTCAGCAATTTTCCGGGTGATGGAAAGTTGCTCAATAGACTCCGAATAGCAATATTCGAAGGGTCGCTGGCTGGTGTTTCCGCAAGGAGACGCCAGTCGGAATTTTTTGGAGCAGTGCTTAGACTTGGAGCACTGTATAATAAAATTGTAAATTGAAAATAAAAATTTTGTTTGATTTTTAGTTCTCTAAATCATTTTCTTTTAAAATGCTTGTTGTCTGTGATCATGAGAAATATAACTATTGTTACCATGTTTTTAAAACATAAAAATTAATTTAAATTATTTTACGATAATTTGAAAAATATATGAAAAAAAGAGTTGTATATAATGGTTTGGAACAAAAGCATATACTCGCATTCTTTACTCGAACCTTCTAGAACAGACAATTAATAATTAGGGAGTTCACAATAGCATTTTACAATGTGTCTTAATATTGCAACGTTTCAACTTTAATACTTTAATATGGTCTGGCAAGTTTGTTGTTTTTGTTTGTGTGTAAATCAAATTTATTACCAGGTGGCAAATTTAAAAGTATAAAAAGCGTGTCATTTTCGATATGGCAATATGGTAATGTTAAACTAAACATTTTAAAACTGTCAACTCAGCTGTAGTTGATGAAAAAATATTTTTATTTTTAGCAGAACAAAAGTCATTTCGAAAAATTTATCCAACAATAATTTCTAATTTAAAAAATTTTGTTATTTTAATATGTACGGAAGAAAATAATTCAGTCTCTCATAAGCATAAATAACATAAAGATGTATGTATGTGTGTTTGCCTGACTTTGATATACACAGTATGTGTATTTATATCGTTGCCTGCTCACAATAAATAAATTAAGATGGCACAATGTTGCCACATTAAAATTTTAATATACTCATTGTGAATTCCCTAATTAATTGATTTAAAGAATCACAACTGCGACTTTATTCTGTCCATAAGCCTGGTACTGTGTTCACAATTTCGTGCGAAATACTGTCAAACTACATATAAAAGTATTTGGTATGAAATATTTGCGAAATAAACTTGCAAACGTAGTCGTACTCTGTTCTTATTGCGAAAAACACTTAAAATGTATCTGGCAGCATGTTTCTGCATGCAAAATGTTTCCGGCATTATTTTTGTTTCGCTGCGAAACAACATGAGCAGTACTTTCTTCACACGAAATGTTTACAATGTTGCATGCTTTTAAGCAATAAAAGCGAGAAATTTATATAAAAAAAAAACCGCAAGTTGGGCTACATTTAGTATATGTCAAATTTTTAAAGCGAAATAATCAATGTTGCTGAAACTTTTTCACAACTTCGAACAGAGTACTAGGCTATGGACAAGACGACACAATCGTCGAGCATTAAAAAGCTTATCAAGTTTGGCTGACTTCCAAAATGTGTCAATACAAAGTTCGTATACAGTTGCAATGCGGTATTTATATTATGTAAAGATACAAAGTAGCGAAACATTTTAACCATGAACAGCAACTTTGAAGCCGATGCGCTGATTGATGACGTTCTAAAATGGTTTGCATTATCAATGTTTTGTACGTTAGTACAATTTCTAAATTTAGTGTTAGACTTTTTTAGATCAGTTAATAAAACATTATTACCATCTACTTCAGAAACGTCATCTTATTTTCTTCATTGTAGTTCATGTAATCATGAAAACAGATTTAGTCACATAAATATTCGAAAAGTTATGAAATGAATATCTACTATTTTTGTATAAAGTAGTTTAAGAAAATTATTCGAATAGTCGACAAAAATTATTCGAATAATTCTGTATTTTACATTGAAAAATATTTACTTGTTCGCTGGAACAAAACTGAAAATTTTTTTTCGAATAATCGAATAATTATTGTTCGAAGACTTTTAAAAATGTGTCGGAAGAAAGCATTTTTTCCAGGGAGCTTTATAATCTGTATCTTTATACACAAGTCGTTAAGCGAACTAAATAAATGCTTTTGCGCTGCTAAAGAACATTCGAATTTCAATCAAACCAACCGGATTGCATAAGCATACTTATGTGGACATAATTATGAAATCATTCAGCTAGCACAGGCTGTTTGTTACACGATAAATTTCCTAAAAGTGTCTGCAGATGTTGATCTGGCGAATAATAGTAAAAAATATTTACTTACTTTTCTTAATTATTACTTTTTCATAAATTTTTTGACACGCTCGTTCTTTAATCTTGTAATGTTCAACATGCAATACATAAATATTTTTCTTCAAGCTTTTCCGGAAACAATCGCATTAAATGATTAAATATACACATATATTTTTAACAACTTGTGTAAACGGAACGACATATTTCTTTCTAATAAAAGTTGGCATAGATATTTCAGATTATAGCAAAAGGACAATGGACTCCATTTGGTCTAGGCGTAGAAGTCTTCGCGTCCCACAACCACCCAGCCAGACCCAACTCACATGTGGCATTTTAACTTGATCTAAACATTGTCCCCAAAGGAAAAAATTCCTTCTTCTAACATAGTGCAACATAAATATGTATATTCCTCGTTCCAATGATACGTTTCTGTATAAAAGCAAAAAGATTTTATGTAATAAAGTTGTAGTAGTCTGTATTTGGTAAACGAGCCATTCGATTTATTTATTTATTTCTTTTTATTGATCAGATGTGTATGAAATTTGAAATCTAGAAAGCATGTGAATAAAAAGTCTTAAATAAAAACTTCCAACAAACAAAAAATACATTTGACATGCTGCCATGTTTGATTGCTTGTGTTGACATTGTGAACAAACAAACGATCGATCGATTGATGTTTCCAATGACAGATGCATTTGCATACTTGTCGTTCGTATTTTTTAAACTGCACTGCTTTCTGTTTTTTTTTTTCATCTATAAATGCCTGTGGATACCCAGTTAGACTTTTGTAGCATATTATGGCAACATCCGCTGTTGTACTTTTATGTTTCCCCAAGCAACAGCAGAACGAGGCATGTGCCAACCAACCAACCTTGTATGTATTACTGTGAACAGTTTAACATACAAATCAGTGTTAAGTAAGATTTGTTTTCATACCCTACAATATCGAACCAATTGTTTTATACAGCAACCAATTTGGCTTTGTTAATATATATTATGAATAATTTCAAGAAATTTGTGGAAAAAATCTTTTTCAGGTTTATTAAAATTCTAATTGGAATATACTGACTGCTCAGCACTAAATTTTAGGCCGTAGAAGAACTGAATATATTTAGTTTTATCTTAAGTTTTTTAATAACAACTAATCCCAAGATTTCTGTCTTGAACGTCACTTCGTTACGTTCCTTTTTGAGTTCTACTTTTTAACTCTACTTTCGCCATCATTCCTAATTTTGCCAATTTAGTCTTAAAAATTTGTAAAAGTGGAGTTCAAGACAATTTCATATTGAATTTAAACAACTTTATTCTGAACCAGGTGACCGCTTTTAATTTTTTTTCTTGCTTCTCATGGTTGTAAATATTTTCATGGTTGCAACAAAAAAGTAGTTTTAGTACAAAAACAGAGTTGTCTGGTGTAGTTTCATGTTTATTGCGTCCAAATTAATTAAAAGGGCATTTACACCTGCACGAAACTTAGCAGATTTCAATTAAAATCTTTCTCAAAATCTATACTGTTTACACCAAGTTTTATTGAGATTTATCAAGATTTCGTATCCCAAACAAAAACCCACTGACTGAAATTTTTCCCAAACTACAACCAAACAACTGCAAAATTAAGCTAATTCACTCACCTTTTTAAGTGCAGCGTTTAATATTTTCGCTGCTAGATTTTAACCCTTAACTGCGCTATTTTGCAGATATGCAACAAATCTTCTTCAAATCCTCTTAAAAACCATTAAATACAGGCAATTGTTAATTTTATTTTAATGTAATAACTTTGCTACAATATTAAGCAAGGCGAATTCACATCAGGTGATCTGAATTCACTAGCTGACATAGATTATCTGCTGTCAATCAATGCAAAACGTTAGGAAATATTCTGACAGCAGGAAATTTTACACTAACAAATATAATACAAGGCGTATATGCAGAGTTGCAAATTAGAACCACCTGGTATCAATTCGCCTTGATATCAAGTTTCAAACTATAAAATTCGTTCTTAATAAAAAAATTGTATCTGCTGCTGAAGCCGATATAATTCAGTGATGTAACATTAGTGCTAAATTCAGCGGAAAATCTTGATTATAACTTGAATATTTTTATTGATGAAATGACTAGAAGAAGTCTGCGTATTAACATGAAAATGACAGAGTCTATGATTTTTTTTTAAAGAGAAGTGACACTCCTAGGTGTTACTTTCCTTAGGAAAGGGATAGTAATAGAGAAGACAGTTGGTGAAGAAAGAGACAGAAGAAAGTTTCATTCTTTTATAACTCTGCTTTTTGCGCGTTTCGTTTTTAAGAATACGGTGTTGCGCGCCTCTGGTGTCAATGAGGCGTATTAATATTTCAAAGCTGTGCTTAGTAGCCATTTTATTGGTTATTTTATTTTGCAGACGAAGGAGAGCGCTCTGATGTCCGCTGAAGCAGGAGTAGTTCAGTGGCCAGTGTCTATGCCTTCAGCACTTCAACTTTCCTACAACAACTCATACAAAAGGGACACTAATGATGGATGTGCATCATGGGCGCGTACATCTAAAAATCAGAACAGAGTTCAGGCATTGGAGATAAAATATTTACACCATTTACGACACAATACGAGCAAGCCTATCGACTGAACCATTGAATAAAAGGAACGAGCGATAAAAGCTAAAATGGTTTGGCCATATTGCCAGAATGCCAGAGTACCATCTGCCGAGACGAGCCTTAGAAGCAAGACCGATCGGTACCAGAACCAGAGAAAGAAAAAGAGTAACTTGACAGGACACAATCAACAAAATTCCGACCCAACAAAGAATCGAGCCTAAAATAGCCAAAACAACGGCACAAACTAGACAGAGAAGTATTTGCAAAAGCCTCTACACTGCAAGGTAGAAAAAGGTTCGGCATAAAATAAGTATTTCATCACTTAAGTTATATAGCAAAAAAAAAGTACTAGTAGAAGCTTCCCAAGCGCTCGGTTTGGACCAATAATATTTTTTATAAAGCTTCAACGTTCAGCTTAACTAAAAAACAATATAAGCAAATAACCAGAAATCAATGCAGATATGGACACATGTTTGCATTTATAGTATAAACTATTCTTCCGATGAAAGAAAGAATGAAATTTGCATTTTAAAATATTTGAAATAAATTTCATCAAAAGAGGAAGGCAACAACAACAATAGCAACTTCAAACTCCGACTGCACATAAATGCAAATTTTGAAATATCAATGAAATAGTTGTAAAAAAAAAGTTGCTGCTGTCGCTGTTTGCTGCCAAGCAAGGCAAACTCGTACAAATATTTATGAAATTACGTTGACAAAATTGCATTAAATTTGATTTGTAGCCGCGTTACGGTAATGAACAAATTAAACTAAACTACATTCGTTTCAACTAGCTAGACGCATTTAATGATATTTTTTTATACAGGGTGTCTGGTGGCAAATTTATATTTTCAAAAAGCAATAAACGGTGTGGAGGGAGGGTGGCGCCGTTGGAATTATCGTTTGTGCGGATTTGTTAGTCACGATGTCGCAGTGGTCGAGTGAGCATCGCGCGTTCGCTGTGGAGACATTTTTTAAGAGTAAAGTTCGGTATTCGGCGAATACGTGATGGACCGAGTGTAAATTTAATTCGTTCGTGGGTGCAGAGATTACGAGCAACTGCTTCGGCTATGAATGTCCTACGGCCAGGGCCCAGTCGATCTTCAAGGACTCCGGACAACATTGAACTGGTTGAAAGCAGTTTACGTGAAAATCCGCGACTTTCAATGCGGAAAAGAGCAGCCTCATGAAATTTTAAAAAAGAATCTGAAGTTCCATCCTTTTAAAATGCAAATCGTTCAAGAACTCAAAGAAAGTTACTTTGATTTACGGAAAAATTTTTGTGCAACGATGTTGGAGCGTTTTCGCACTGTAAATCTCATTTTTTTTGGGGCGACCAGGCTCTTTTCACTTAAACGGCCATGCCAATAAGCAAAACTGCCGTTACTGGTCTCCAAGAACCCGCAACCCTCGATGGAAATATCAAAAACCATTGCATTGCCCCAGGCTAACTGTTTGATGTGCCTTATCCACGCATGCGATAATTGGGCCATTTTTTTTTCGAAAATTCTCGAGGCCAGGCGACGAATGTCAACAGTGAAAATTATCGACGCATGATTACGAAATTCTTTTTGCCAAACCTGCGAGCTCATTCATAGTACTCTTTGCACACTTGGTTTCAACAGAATGGGACGACTGCACACACAGACAAAGCTTCGATGAATTTGCTTCGGGAAAATTTCCCCCAAAAACTGATCAGTCGCTTTGGGGACATTCAATGGCCACCGAGGGCTCCCGATCTAATTCCCATGGATTTCTTTTATGAAGCTACCTCAAAAAAAGGCTTTATAATGACAATCCCCTATCTCTTGTGGCTTTAAAGGAAAATATTCGTCAAGAAATCAGCTCAAGTGAATAAAGTTTACTGCAGCGTGTGGCGCAGAACACAAGATTCTGTTTTGAGCAGTGTGTTCAACTCGATGGAAGAAAATAACATCCGCATTTCCATTCTATCGCTCAATGCTCTTAATAATAAAACTTTGTGGGAATTATTACGTTTTTTTTTTATTTAAGTTTGAAAATATAAATCTGCTACTAGACACCCTGTAGAAAATATTTATGAACGATAAAAGCGAAAAAATCATAAAATAATGATTTTGCATGGTTATTTTTTGAAAAGCCAAGTAAGTTAATGTTGCTTAAACTAATTTGCTTTTATGATCAACAAATTGGCTTATATTGCTGTTAAATGTATTTTTATAGGCAAATTATCGGCAAAGCGGTTGTCATTAGATTTTTGTGTTTATTTGTTTTTTTGTTTGATATTAGACTCACAAGCACCCACCCATTCCTTTCTCATTTGTATGAGGGATTGTAACAATTCAATAATATGAGTGTTTTATAATAGAATGTTGATGCAAGTACTCAAATGCTTGGGAAAGCTGACTCATAACTTTATTTGTAAGAACCCAAACAACTTTTAAAAACACTCAAAGTTTAAATAAATAACGGCCTAAAGTCGGTAGAAAAAACTTATTTTCTTTCCTTCATATTTGCATCAGAAAGATTGTTGAAAAAATTGTTTAACAAAACCAGATAAAAATCGATTGGGAAAAAGGTCAAATACATCTACAATAAAAAGAGCAAGTCAATATTACAGCCGAATTACAACAGGGGCTACAATCACCGTCGACAGTGAGTTTGAGTATAGCTGTTGTTCATGCATTTGAAAATACCGCCGTAATAGATTATTTTTAAATTTCGTAACCCTCTCTGGTGGAGAATATTTTTTTTTTTAAACATAAGTAACACTCAAGAAATTAATACGTCTCGTAACACACATTAGTATATATGCTATCTTCTCAAGGGAAATTTTGATAGTGAAAAGAGATTACAGATAGTGAAGTAATAAATGATTTAGCTTACCTCGTTTTACAACTCTGCAATTATGTATGTCTGCGTTTTGTTAATTTGTGTGGCAAAATTTTTCAGCGCCTCTGGTGTTAAGTGGGCGCATTATTTTGCATATCTTGCTCTTCGAACTGCAAAAATTAAAATAAAAAATTAATTTAATGGAATTCTTATATTCAGATAGAAATATGCCTAATTTTAAGCAAAGTTTTTGAATTAATCTATAAAATAAATCACCCTTATTCCAGTTGTCATTATCGATGTCATACCGAAAAATTGGGACTTGTCGGGTACAACTGACTTCTTACGCTATTTTCTAGACCTTTGGGAACGGAAATATATTATCAGTAGCGCAAAAATGTTCTCGAGAGCGAATAACCACTTTTCAATTTTTTGGTTTTGTGTTGAAGTGACGTCGATGTCGACAACTGGAACAACTGGGGGTTCTGAATTGAGAAAAATTATCGTAGTATTTTATTTAAAAAAAAATACAAAATCAATTAATTTACTTTAACTTAATTGAGTTAAGCTACTCCATGAGGAAAAAAATTGCTTAGAAATAATTAACAATTGTATTGAATCAATTGAAAGCAAGTTAAGTGAGGCTGCACGAATTATCGCCCAAGTTGCTATCGCCCGAAAAATAAATATGTTGCATCGCCCAAAAATTGTTGTAAAAAATTGGGGGATTTTTCATCGACTTTGGGCGACTCAGCATTTTTAGATGTTTGTGTATTTGTTCATAATGAATAATTGCCAAATTTTCGCAAAATGTTAAAAAACCCAAATTAAAATTTTGAGTGATTGTGCGTAATGAACAAACATCCAAAAACTTCGGCCGATTATTTATTTTATACTTTGGGTTGTTCTTCATTTTTTTGGGCGATCGGACACTGCTTTTTGGGTATTTCTTCACAACGACTAATTACTCAACAACTTTGGGCGTTCCTTCATTTAACAGTTTCGGCCGATAGTAACTTGGGCGATAATTCGTACAGCCGTTAAGTGAAACTCGTATTAGAAAACAATTCAGCGGATAATTGAATTTATACTGCTCCCATGCACATCCATTATATAAAAGTTCGACCGTAATAATTTGCACTAGAAATAATGTAACAAACATTAATTTTATTCTGGGTTACCTAACCAGTCAATTACCCTTTTAACTAAGTTAGTTACCCGGTTAATTAACCAGTTCATTACCCAGTTCTTTACCCAGTTCATTACTTAATTGGTTAACTTTCTAACTGTCACTGGGCTCCAAAGAGAGAAAACGTTGGTAAAAAACTAAATAGATTGAAAGATGAAAGCAACATTAGTCAGTGCCAACAGATTAGATGTGAGCGGAGTTTGTCAGAAGTTTCAAGTGAAGTAAATAGAGCTGGCTAATTAGATGATAGTCTTGCGGTTTGTGACACAACGGAACTAGCTATTGATCAAATGGTCTCGTTTGCTCAGGGTAAAGCAACTGCTACGATGACATGTAGACCACCAGCATACAACCTCCGTAGTATAGAAGCAGCTGCAAAGAGCGCAGCTTCCATGAAGAACCTCAACCAAGTGGTAAGGCAAGCTCTGGCCGCGAAACAAATTAGAGCCAGAACTAAAGGCTGCAAATGTGTAAGAACTAGTCATCTCTAGCATAACTACAAAGACCACAGAAAACGAACATGACAAAAGCCAATAATGTGCCTGTAATAGGCGGCAGTGTTCAGGAAATTGCTTCGAACAAACCTTTTAAAAGGCAAACACGTAACAATATGTATTTTGAAAAATCCAAGCTCGAAAGTTGCTCATAATAAGGTCCACAAGAAAATATTAACATATTTATTGTAGCTTACATATTTTAGTCCAACGACAATAATAATAAAATTATGTAGACCAAGAGAGATTTTAAGGGCCTGTCCCAGGATGTCGACAACGTTCGACTTGTCGCGCACACTTACATTTGAAACAACAACAAAATATCAGAATTTGTTTTCGTTTGGAATGTAAGTGTGCGCGACAAGTCGAACGTTACAGACATCGTGGGATTGGTCTATCATCTAAGTCGCTAGCTCCATTTACTTCACTTGAAACTTCTGGCAAACTAACTAAATTTCGGAATTTTTATAATATTATGTATGTACTCGTATGTATAATATTTTTTCAAATACTATTTATCAAATAAAAATATCTTAAATTTTGTTTGCGGAATTTCGTCAGTAGTTTCGCTCCACTCAACAGTTGAGTAATTGCTGCAATTTTTTCCATCGTAAAATTTTTTCGCTACCTATAGTCAACATGTGGTGCTCAACCCGAACAGCTGGTCGAATAGAGTTATGCCGTGTATACTATAAATGCATTTTACATTTCATTACACAAATTTTTTAAAATTTGTCCATAAATTACAAAATTTTGATTTTAACTACCCAAATTTGACAATTTTAATTGTTAGAGAACCTACAGTTTCCAACTACTCATTATTTATTCATAAAACATAATAAGCTCATTTCACAATAGAAATACATGCAAATAAAACACATTTCAAAAAACACACACTTATTTGACAGCAAACGAAAGGCATAAAGACGTTTTAAAGATGGCAATGACACTGTGTATTTACTTTTGAGTTTTTTATTTAATAGCTGCGCCCAACTACGTGCTACAAAAAATATTAAATATTTTATTGTGTTATAATTATTTGTTTTTTCATTGGACGATTGCAGCAAAAGTCCGTTAATTTTAAATCACAAAATTATTAGTATTGATTAAAATTAATAAATGAGATGTGAGAATTATAAATAACATAATTGCACAAAGAACTTTTACTATAAAGACTGAACCATATTGCGTTTGGTATGATTAAAAACTTTATTTGAATTAATAGTTACAGTGAGACCTCGATTATCGCTAGTGGTGGGGAGCGGAAGCTTTTTGAATAATAAATTTTCATGTTTATATTTTAATGCATATTTTTTACTAGTTAATAAATGTTTATTGTTGTATGTACATATTGATATAATAAAAAAATTCTTCAAGGGTTTTACGTACAAGTTTTTAAATAATACAGGAAAAAAATTATTTTGGCAGAAAACAGTGAAAACAGCATAAGGATTTAATGTTAGTTAGTCCTCTTTCACACACATCAGGTTTGACTCGTCAACTCTTGAGATTTTAGGAGAGAGAGGAAAAGAGAATGGAGGGGAGTACAGACTTGACCGTACCAGTGAAGTTTGTTTTTTCATTTTGTTTTCTCATTCACAATACTCTACGACAACGCAAATTGATTAAACAAACTTGACGTTGTGTATTAACACAAGTGCAAGTTCAAAAGAAATTTTATCAAAAACTGATCAGGTAAACCTGACGTGTGTGAAAGAGGACTTAATTTCTTAAAAAAAATCGTGTAATATATGAAATTGTTATGTTAGGCTTATACTTCCTAACCTGAGAGGAACCCAGGATAACACATGACAATTTTTGAATTAACAAATCGATCAAGGAATAATTAAGTATTAGATAAATTATGTCTGTTGGTGTAAATTTCAGCCTTATATATGGACATAATTTTCAATGCAAGTGAAAAGGGAGACTTATTTTGAGTCCCCCGGCAGTCCTGTCTGTAACGAATCTTCAATTATACCAGGCATACTTGCATATCCGTTATTATACGACTAATAAGCATAACATTGTAAAAATAAACACGAACAATACGCACGTATCAAATTTCTAATTTAAACTAAATTAAATACGCTTCTGAATCATCGTATGCAAACGAGGGAATTCCCCTTTTTTGTTTTATTCACATTGTGTTTAATTGCTTAAAAAGTAGTCTGGAAAAAAGTGATTACAATCCCGCATAATAGAGGTAATCAGGGTTAGGCGATGCATAATTTTAATCAAAGTCAAAAATTTTACCTTTTCTTTACCGAATAATTGAGGTCTCACTGTAGTTAGATATTAATACTTTTGTGTTGTTATATCGATCAGCTGTTTCCTACATTACAGTTACATTGCATTACAGTCGGCTAACTGAGCCTTAAGTCGTTTTTGATTCAAAATTTTAAATAAATCTTAAATAAACTTCAATAAATATTGCATAAATGTTAAATAAATTTATATTAATCAAGGCTACTACAACTCTAGATTAAAATGTTGCATAATAGGTATAAAAATATTTTTTGATTTGTTCAAATGTAATCTTCTAATAAAGTCGACCAAAGAAATATATGACTTAGACCACTTTCATAATTAAGGGCACATATGTAAATACAGTACATAGGTACCTACATAAATATGTATGTATGTAGGTATGTACACACTAAATTAATTGCATGGTTTTGTAAAAGTTAAGGAATTAAATCACTCACCTTTGCGCAATGGACATAATCATCAAATGAGACTTTCGATGCACACATTTATTTCGAACTTTTCAAGAAAAGCTTTTTTTATCACACTTTTAAAACACCACTTTTATTAAATGAATTAATTATGGGCACTTTTCCACAAATTAGTATGTACCTAGTATGTACATATGTATGTATTTATGTATTTATGCAAGTTTGTGGGCATCATGATGGTATAAATTAGGGAGTACCGAATATTATTCGCTTACTTTTGCTATTTGCATTCGCTAAAATGTATGCGAATATTTCAAGCGAATACTTAAGACAAAAAAAATTACCTCTCACGAAAATAGTTTACGATTAACAAATGTCAAAAACACGAAAATCATTTTAAGCCAGCATGAAAGAGATACATAGATACATACCTATCTATACCTACTTACAAACAAACCATTCTAAACATTCTAAAATTTTAGCGGAAATCATAAGTTTTAAAATGAAACCAAAATCCAGCTGTGCTTGGAAATACTTTACAGTTTTTGAAAAATTAAAACTAGTGTTTGATTTGCTCGAAAATATTTTTTACTTAAGAATAGTCTTTACAAACATTTGAAAAATTTTGAGCACCATTCATTACTTCGTACAGAAAATTTAAAATGCCAACAATATTAACTAGTGCTTGTTTGTTGTAAATTCCATGCAAACCAAGTGTCACTCATATTATTTGTCATGACAACTAAAATTGTTAAAGATACGAGTATAATTCATATTTGTTCTCAAGATGAACAGAGTACTACTTCCGCAACATATTTTGATAAACAGTTCATGCCAATTTTTCTTAAATGTCGTAAATATTTGCTGAATTCAGGACTCAATTTAAATAAAACAATGTATGTATGTAGTACATCTAAGTACATCTGTATAGGTACAACACAACTTCATTTTCTTATACAAATTTATTTTCATATAATTTTTGAACGTATTTCGCATTCGCTTAACTGGTATTCGTTACCTCCCTAGTATAAATGTACTAGTACATAATCTTATGTATTTCATAATTATATATACATACATATGTAAGTGCATGTACTATACATACATACATATGTATGTGTAATAATTCTAATATAGGTACATACCCATGTACATATGCATGGATGTCCATACATATGTCTCTATCTAATTGAATATTTCCATCTACATGAAAAGAATGTCCACCTACTGCGTACACAAATCTTTAATTGAATCCCCTTTAATTGTTTTTGCTCATTTCATTGTGAAACCTTCAACTTGGTTAGTAAAACAACAACAACAACAACAACAGGAGCAAAAACAAATCAGACACGAACGTGCAATCAGTCGGCTGACATTTTATTACAAATACCTGACACACAAACACACACGTGTACATACTTGCATGCAAAATTATAAGATTCTTCAACACAATAAACTATTACTTATAAATAAAACAAAACATTATTTACTACACTTGCTTAAACTTTTTAATAATTGCATTGCTATTTAATAAATACCTAAATAGTTAATTTTTAATGAAAAATTTACATAAAAATTCACACGCACTAATTAATAAACCGAACCGATTGAAGCAACAAGAGAAAATGATTGATTGTTTAACTAGAATGAATGGTTGTGTCCAGTGTTGTCAGATTTATTTTCAGCCTCCTCGCCGAATTACTTGTCGAATATCGCCAAATATCGCCAATTTAATAAAACATTAAATTTTAGCTACAAAAAATATTTTTAATTTGTAACTACATTACAAATATTGTTAAATTTTAAATTCAGTAGGTAACGTCTATCGTAAAACATAAAACTTATACTGTTTAAAAAAAATGAGAAGTGTTTACATTAACATATAAATACTGGCGTATAACAAATACTTAAAAATAACTTATTCCAAAAAATCAATCTGAATAGGATTAATTGAAATTAAACACCAAGACCAGCATTAATATTTAAATCTTGTAATAAAACTGAAATGGTAAGTACCATCAGCATCATCCTAATCATGCATTTTAAGCGAGAACTCGTCCAACCTTTTTAGAGCTTCATTATCAAAATGTTGGTTCCAATTTATAAAAGGAAGTTTTGCCCAATGTGTTTCATAAACACCAAGTGAGATTTTGTGGTCTATAATTTTGTTGAAAACTTCTTCAATTTCAGAACCTTTGTTTGAGATAAAGAGTTTATAATCTTTTGCACGAAATATTTTATATTGAAGAAAAAATTCCTTATCTAAAAAATTTCATGTTTTGAATATTTTATGCTATTTTATTTAAATCGTAAAATATAGCCAAGGATTTTAAATATCGCCAAGTAAATCGCCAATTGCCATTTCAAAATTTTCATCGCCAAAAACAAATTTTTGTCGACATGTTTGGCGAGATATCGCCATATCTGACAACACTGGTGGTGGCAGTGGCCAAAATATAAATGATGCATCGCAGAGATGGAACTGTTATTACGTTCGTAATATTTTGATACCAATTTATTTTTCAATTTAATTATATAATTTCGTAGTATTAAATATACATTGGTTACTGCTACATACACACATACATATATACTCATATGTATGTATGTAATATAATAATATTTAATATTTTAAACTGGTAGCAAATTACGATATGCGACATCGAACGTTAATTTGCAAATATTTCAGCAGAATTTAAAAGCGTACCAATTGCACTGCATACCAATCACTACAGGTACTGAATTTAATAATGCTATATTTTGTATCAAAACTTGTTGTAGATAACCTCTTAAGCGCATACCATTCAGTTATTTGGATCACTTTCATCCTATGACAGCCCTGTTTTCAATTCACTAGAAATGTAACTACTTGGAGCTGAGTTCATCAATGCTGTAACTAGTGATCTTCATGTTCAGTTTTGGCTGGGTATGCATGTCTGTAAGTAATATATGTATTAACTGCTTTATTCACATTTTTTTAAATAAAAGAATTTTGTATGGAATCTCGTTTCATAAACCTTTTATGAATCAAAAATTACTACAGTCGCAATTGATTAATAAAAATACGGGTATAAAGCAAATTTACTACAAAAAAGGAAGGCATAAAAAAAAGAAGAAAACAACAATTGTAAGAAAAAATTAGAAGAAAAATTTAAATTTAAATGCTATTGAAAATTGTGAAAATTCTTAAACTTTGTCCATTTGTTATTGAGAGCCGCTCTAATTATTGTGTTCTACCAAGTGTTACGTGTGGTCCTTAACAGCTTCTGAAATAACTTAAACCGCTGAAATGAATTTAAAGTACATCTAAGGGACAAGGCGATTCTATGTGAGTGACAAAAAAAAATAAGCTTTAAGTTTTTTTTTAACGCATAAGATTCTGTAACTGAAATTGTAATTTAAGAGAAAATCTCACTTAGAAACTGGCTAAAAATATTTTTAGTTCATATTTAACAAAATTTTCATTTAAATTTTAATGATAAAAAAATTCAGTGACCGTAAACCGTAAAAATATATGTTCCTTTTACTTTAACATACGAAAAGTCAAGTAACTAAGCGAGTCAATATGAATAACTCTTTATAAAACTGGATGAACTTACCTTTCAAAAGAACTAATCACGACTTCCGTAAAACTTTCCCTTCTTTATCCTACTCTTACTGTCAAATGATCCACATCAAATTCCCTATAAACATATGATGTTTGCTTTACTTGTTCATAATTAAACTGTAAGACAAATCATAAAAAACAAGATTAAAGCTATAACAAAAAAACTTAGTTCACATAAACAACGGGAAAAAAATTGCCAAAAGCAGTCAAAAAAGAAACTGCTTAGAATCTAAAATATTTATTTATTAAAAAATGACAGTACGGAATACTTTTTGAATAAACTACAGTCCGTCACTGCAATAATTTTATGCGTGTATCTGGTTTTGCTTATTTATGTCTAAATAGATTAGATGAAAGCTTGCGAATTTGTTTACAGAAACCAACTTTTGAACATTATTGTTTATCAACAAAGCATAACTGAAAGAAAAAACAGAAAAACTGAAATCTTTCTTTTTTACTCAGGTTAAAATGATTCAAAGTTACAAATATGTAACTTTGTTTGAGGTTGGAGATAGGTATAAAATAAATAAAAAATATATAAATATGCTGTTGTTCTCTAATTGACAACAATTTAATAATATAAAACAGAATAGTTCTTCATAACATAAACATTTTCTTATTATGTGTTATATACTACATTTTGAAAGCTTCTTTTATTGAGTGGAATGTTATTTGAAAACTTTACACTCTAGCTTTTTTCAGTTAAAACTACGTAAAATAAAGTTGCGATATTCAGTACTTTATTTCAGTTCTTTATTTCCTTTCAGTAAATTGAACTTTCAATTTCATTCCAAATGCATCATGTATGTATGTAATACGTTTTGCCAATTCAATTGTACTACAAATCCCAGCACTGACATAAAGCAGAGAAGCATTTTGCATAAAATGTAAACAAACAAACTATAGGAAGCAGCAACAAAAGACACTTGTTTTTGTTTGATGCAAACCCACACGCATTGTGGAGTACACGTAGTTGTGTTCCTATATACATACGTATGTATATATGAATGTTTGTAAGTTTGTAGTGTTTTTATTTTCTTATTGCTGCTTTTGAGCGAGCAAACAATTTGCCGGTAATAAGCACGGTTGCCAGACTTGACGATTTGGTTGCCAAAATAACATTTTGACGACTGGACAATTTTCGCCTCCAATTCAAGAACTAGCCAGCTTTTGCTAGAATATGCAGTAAAAGTAAGGAGTAAATTGCAATCAATCTTAATTTTTGTATTAATAATTTTAGATTACAATGCTTTTTATACCTTTTACTGTTATGAAACAATATAAATACAAAATTAATATGATCAATTGTACAATCTATTTGAAGAAATTAGGAGTCATGTTTTAAAAATAAATTTGCTCAAGTGTGATAATATTATTTTGGTGGATTCTAAAGTGGAGAATAATTGCTGAGAGATTGATAAAAGTTACTTAGGAAGATACCTATGTCAAGATTGAATTTAATGTTAAAATCAATCAAATAGAAAACTGTGAAATTATTGTAATTGGTATCAAAATATTATGAACGTAATAACAGTTCCATCTCTGTGACGCATCATTTATCATTTTGGCAATTTTTCAATTCACACACTTGTCGCCAAAGTTTGCAAATTCTTCCACTCGCTGTCAAACTTCTACCACCAGTGTTGTCAGATATGGCGATATCTCGCCAAACGTGTCGACAAAAATTTTTTTTTGGCGATGAAAATTTTGAAATGGCAATTGGCGATTTACTTGGCGATATTTAAAATCATTGGCTATATTTTACGATTTAAATAAAATAGCATAGAATATTCAAAACATGAAATTTTTTAGATAAGGAATTTTTTTCTTCAATATAAAATATTTCGTGCAAAAGATTATAAGATTATAAACTCTTTATCTCAAACAAAAGGTTCTGAAATTGAAGAAGTTTTCAACAAAATTATAGACCACAAAATCTCACTTGGTGTTTATGAAACACATTGGGCAAAACTTCCTTTTATAAATTAGAACCAACATTTTGATAATGAAGCTCTAAAAAGGTTGGACGAGTTCTCGCTTAAAATGCATGATTACGACGATGCTGCTGGTACTTACCATTTCAGTTTTATTACAAGATTTCAATATTAATGCTGGTCTTGGTGTTTAATTTCAATTAATCCTATTCAGATTGATTTTTTGGAATAAGTTATTTTTAAGTATTTTTTATACGCCAGTATTTATATGTTAATTTCATTTTTTTTAAACAGTATAAGTTTTATGTTTTACGATAGACGTTACCTACTGAATTTAAAATTTAACAATATTTGTAATGTAGTTACAAATTAAAAATATTTTTTGTAACTAAAATTTAATGTTTTATTAAATTGGCGATATTTGGCGATATTCGACAAGTAATTCGGCGAGGAGACTGAAAATAAATCTGACAACACTGGCCACCACCATTCATTCTAGTTAAACAATCAATCATTTTCTCTTGTTGCTTCAATCGGTTCGGTTTATTAATTAGTGCGTGTGAATTTTTATGTAAATTTTTCATTAAAAATTAACTATTTAGGTATTTATTAAATAGCAATGCAATTATTAAAAAGTTTAAGCAAGTGTAGTAAATAATGTTTTGTTTTATTTATAAGTACATACCTAATAGTTTATTGTGTTGAAGAATCTTATAATTTTGCATGCAAGTATGTACACGTGTGTGTTTGTGTGTCAGGTATTTGTAATAAAATGTCAGCCGACTGATTGCACGTTCGTGTCTGATTTGTTTTTGCTCCTGGTGTTGTTGTTCTTTTACTAACCGAGTTGAAGGTTTCACAATGAAATGAGCAAAAACGATTAAAGGGGATTCAATTAAAGATTTGTGTACGCAGTAGGCGGACATTCTTTTCATGTAGATGGAAATATTCAATTAGATAGAGACATATGTATGTATGGACATCCATGCATATGTACATAGGTATGTACCTATATTAGAATTATTACACATACATATGTATGTATGTATAGTACATGCACTTACATATGTATGTATGGATACATAATTATGAAATAAATAAGATTATGTACTAGTACATTTATACTAGGGAGGTAACGAATACCAGTTAAGCGAATGCGAAATACGTTCAAAAATTATATGAAAATAAATTTGTATAAGAAAATGAAGTTGTGTTTTATACATACTTAGATGTCCCTACTACATACCTACATACATTGTTTTATTTAAATTGAGTTCTGAATTCAGCAAATATTTACGACATTTAAGAAAAATTGGCATGAATTGTTTATCAAAATATGTTGCGGAAGTAGTACTCTGTTCATCTTGAGAACAAATATGAATTATACTTGTATATTCAACAATTTTAGTTTTCATGACAAATAATATGAGTGGCACTTGGTTTGCATGGAATTTACAACAAACAAGGACTAGTTAATATTGTTGGCATTTTAAATTTTCTGTACGAAGTAATGAATGGTGCTCAAAATTTTTCAAATGTTTGTAAAGACTAGTCTTAAGTAAAAAATATTTTCGAGCAAATCAAACACTGGTTTTAATTTATCAAAAACTGTAAAGTATTTGCAAGCACAGCTGGATTTTGGTTTCATTTTGATACTTATGCTTTCCGCTAAAATTTTAGAATGTTTAGAATGGTTTGTTTTGTAAGTAGGTAGGTGGTATACATATGTATCTATGTATCTTTTTCATGCTGGCTTAAAATGATTTTCGTGTTTTTGACATTTGTTTGAGGAAATTTTTTTTGTCTTAAGTATTCGCTTGAAATATTCGCATACATTTTAGCGAATGCAAATAGCAAAAGTAAGGGAATAATAGTCGTTACCTCCCTAATTTATACCATCATGATGCCCACAAACTTGCATAAATACATACATACATATGTACATACTAATTTGTGGAAAAGTGCCCATAATTAATTCATTTAATAAAAGTGGTTTTTTAAAAGTGTGATAAAAAAAGTTCGAAATAAGTGTATGCATCGAAAGTCTCATTTGATGATTATGTCCATTGCCTAAAGGTGAGTGATTTAATTCTTTAACTTTTACAAAACCATGCAATTAATTTAGTGTGTACATACCTACATACATACATACATATTTATGTAGGTACCTATGTACTATGTGCCCTTAATTATGAAAGTGGTCTAAGTCATATATTTCTTTGGTCGACTTTATTAGTAGATTACATTTGAACAAATCAAAAAATATTTTTATATTATGCAACATTTTAATCTAGAGTTGTAGTAGCCTATTAATATAAATTTATTTAACATTTATGCAATATTTATTGAAGTTTATTTAAGATTTATTTAAAATTTCGAATCAAAAATGCATATGACTACTTTCATAATTAAGGGCACAGATAATTATGTATGTATGTATATATGTAATTAAAACAAACAAAAAATATGTGGTTTAATAACTTTGTCGTTATTGGCCTTTCACACACGAGTCTAATTTACGAACAAAATGCAACAACATGATTCACGCAATTGAGCGACTCTCTTCAATAAGACCGTCGCGACGCGTCGGTCGCACTATACAGACCTATTATGTTTAACAGCAGCAACAAAAACAATAGCAACAGCAACATATCTAGTTGGTGTCTGTTTAGAAAAATAAGTATTGTTGTTTATTTCAAAGTGTATTAATACCAAGTGGCCTTATCATTACAACAACACACATACAAATTTGCTGCAGGATTACTTTTTTTAAATATTGATTTATGCTATTTTATATGGAGTTTGAAGGATGGGGTTAAGTCAGCTGAAGATCAGCTGCGCTGATAAGGCCACTTGATATTGATACACTTTGGTTTATTTATGTTTTTTTTTTGCATTTATTTCCAAAGACAGCATACAGCGTTACCGAATTTCCGAATTTTTCTAATTTTTTTTAGTTTTGTTTTATACTCGGCAGTTTTTCTTAAAGCAGTTCTCTTCAATTCTCTTTTAAAATTGCTCGTTTGTTTACACACAGACGGTTTCTTGTTCAATTTTGCTGTTGTTTTAATACAGCGAATGAAATAACAAAAGAGAATTGAAGTAACTTTTCTGTACAAGCAAGTCAGTACCCCTCTTCCTTCTTCTTCCCCTCTCTCCCATAAACTCAGACTTGCTTCAAGAAAAACTGCCAAGTCTAAAACATGACATAAGGAGGTACTATGTATGTAAGTTTGTCCAATGCAAAAAAAACAAATTTAAGTGAAACAAAATGCTTGCCTATTTACATATGTACATACATACATATGTATTATGTAATTCAAAGTAAAAATATTCCCTGTCGGAGAATGTGTGGTTGACTACAAAAATAGTTAACTTATAGTTAAATTTTCTTAGACTGACTAAAAGTCATCCAGAACAAATCCAAAATTAATTCTTAAGTTGAGTACGTAATCGAATTTGGTGAGAGCCAACAAATTTATTCTCAGCTACTTTGAAACTCATTCCAGTTTTATATTAACATTTTGCTGTTATTATTTTAAATGGTACCTTGGCTGTGTAGTTAGCGCGTTGAGTACACAACGTGTGATGATACATGTTCGAACCCCAAGACTACCAGGTGATTTAAAAAAAGCCAACTTTAAGTTAGCTGAAAGTAATGCAGAGTGAGACAATTGACTACTGCCTAGGACATCGCAATGTTAAAATAGTCAGTTGATTACATTGAAAAGTAATCCAACTAGTTGCGAAATAGTTATCTTAAATTAAAGTTAGTTTAAAGTTAACTTAATTTCCGATAGGGTTATTACAAAATGCTTTGACCGTATGTACGAGTATGTATGTATGTGTGTATTTTAATTTCACATTAAAGCACCATAAGTAAAAACAAATTCCCCACATCACACTCTCATTATGGTTTTTTAAGGTTCAGTTAGCCGACTGTAAAGGCTCAGTTAGCCGACTGTAATGTAATGTAACTGTAACAGTAGGAAAGAGCTGATCGATATTGTTATGTGAAAAGATTAACATACGAGTTTTTCTTGTCTGAACCTTTGCATTTAGCAAAGAGCTTTCATCTAGCTTTTGTAAGTAGATAAGCAAACCTGAAATAGGTGTGAAAGGCGCTTTGTCTAGTGATCTATTTGAACTGAGAAAAATAATTCCATATACCTATAATCAAAAAAAAAATGGGTTAAATGTAAAAATTTATAGACATTTCGTAAAGAAATTATGTAAAGTAAAAATCAGGAATTTACTTACCATTTGCTTTTCTTTAAAACCATTTTAATGTTTTTCATTATTTTAAAAATGTATGTACAATTTATTTTCATTTCAGTGTTTCAACCAGAGTGTGCCTTAAATAAAGTAAGTGTTGCTGTTTGTCTGTAGAATATTATTCATATTACAATTACCAAGCAACTGTCACTTTCATATGCAGTACGCCGCAGAATATAATAATTGAAAGAATTTATATGTTTTGAAAAATAAGACAATGCAAGATGCTACAAATGTGATGAAACAATTTATCATTTGTCTTCGTGACACGCGCACGCACACATGGTCTCATCAAGTACTAAAGGGTAAGTTGTGCACACATTTTTATTTTATTTTTCTTACTACACATGTTTTCCTTTTCCATTTCCTATAAAATACATCCACCTTATCATTAACAATATTTCTGGCATCTCGTGTACTCAACATCATCTGTTTGCAGGAAATTAAAGTGTGAAATGAAAGACTGCATACCAAATGCTTAAGTCGTGTGTGTCTTTAGGCTTTATTATCTTATATAGTTCAAAATAAAATGGTTACTTATATATACTATAAGCACAGAATTCAAAACATAGAAATTTTATAACTAAGAACTTCTGATATATTGATTTCGGATATAAAATTCCGAATGAAGACCACACCAATTTATAGTTCATTGGCCAGTGAATCGCACAACAAATAGCAGACCAAATCCATATTTTAGCCGTAATGTTCGTGCATGGCATTACTGCCTGCAGAGGCCTTTCCTGTTACTTTCAATGTTCAAAAGCTCAAATCGAATGTCCACAGACACTACTCCTTCTGTCTTCCTCCTCACAGCCTATTTTTCTAGTTCAAGAACATTGCATGATTAGGAGTCATATACGGAGTATTGATGCTATCGAGAAAAATATGTGCATTCAATCTCTGAAACTTCCCGCTAAGCGACATCCGATACACTTTTTAAGTAAAAAAAGTCAGCGAATATCTAAAACCGATTTGACGAAGTTTTTTGAAACGATTTTTTTTCACAATTCTTATTCAAGCGTCGTGTTTTTTGAGGTTAAGAACTAATTAGATTTGATCGGCTTAGCAGTTTAAAATTTGATTTAAAAAAGTTTTGTGAAAATATTCACTCTTATTCCAGTTGCCGACATCGACGTCACTTTAACATAATACCAAAAAATTGGGTCTTGCTTACTAGCTCTCGAGAACAAAAAACAATAAACAGGAGTTAATTGTTTTCGACAAACGGGTACACAAACTCCAATGTTTTGGTATTGTGTTAAAGTGACGTCGATATCTAAGGGTGATTATTATCGAAATTTAATGAATCGATTCACTGTGGAACTGTTCGGAAACTCATCACTGCGCTGCATCTGATGCCTAGTGCGTTCGGAAAATCCACAATTAGCAACACTGCAAATTTCATGAGCTCTAAAATGCAACTCCGCAATAT
This sequence comes from Nowickia ferox, assembly GCA_936439885.1. Taxonomy (NCBI): domain Eukaryota; kingdom Metazoa; phylum Arthropoda; class Insecta; order Diptera; family Tachinidae; genus Nowickia; species Nowickia ferox. Next base: position 85,066,723 of record OW387027.1, on the reverse strand, counting down.
ACGAGTATGATGAGCAAAAACCCATCAGCCGCCACTCATCACAAAAATTGCTGTTGCAACGAATGAGTAAAACACTTGTTTGTTATTTATTTATTGTAGCTACGCTATTTATTGCGCGATACAGGAGTTAGGACGTGATTTTCGTAACAAAAATAATCGACACTATTACAGTTATAAATTCATTTTTATTTTGATTTCTTTGTACTTAAAATCAGAGCACAAAAATAAACTAAACAAATTGTTTGATATTGTTTTGTTTCGTTCTTTGAAGTGCAACAAAAACAATGAAAAGAATTGTTAATTATTTTTTGCATTGTTTTTGCACATGAGCACAAACGAGAGAACACAGCCGATCGGTTGTAAGCCGGCTAACAGGCGCTGCCGGCCCCAAACACTACATTCATTTAATCATACGCCGCTAGGAAAGAAAAAAATAATAATAATACATATGTATATAATAATTACATTAAGTTTGGTTTACATATAAAGCTAAGCAGCATAGCTATAACAGGGTGTCCTAAGACACTTCACTTCTTTTTTTCTTTTTTAATTTGGGACAATTGGTGTGTTAAGAAATGTTAAAATTTAGTGATACTAAAAAACTAAATTTTTGCTTACCCTTGTTTGGATGGCGATTTCGTACTTTGAACTATTTGTCCCTCTGTTAACGACATCTTGTCTCATTTCAGCTAATTGCAGACAGTTTATTAAGGTGCACATATGTTATGCAAACGTTGTATGATTAAAGTTGTCGTAACACTCAACTACAGCAATTTCTTCTCTGGTTTGTGCAAAGAAAATAATTTTTCATTGATAGTGAGGAAAAATTTTTTTTCATCAACTTAAGTATTATTCTGCGTTATTGCGTTGCATATTTCAAAACAATTTAGAGGATGTTGATTACTGAAGCAAATGACGGTCGTTGACAGTCCAAAATTGTTCCTTGGCCAGACCCAGCCATAGATATCAATATCGTAGAATTTTCTGATATGCCTTAGTGTCTATGCTAAAGAATATTGCAAAACGATATGTTATTATTATCTATATAAAATACTTTCGAGTAAATGCTTCTATATATTAGTTATCGCATAATTAAAGCCTTTTTAAATTTTTGTCATTGGTAAAAAAAAAATAATTCCATCCAAAAAAAAAACCAAAAAATAAATTGCCATTGTAATTTTGAAAATTGTTTTGACTACACAGAAATATATTTTCCGTTTTGCATGTTGTCACTCACAACTATTTTATGGTTAAAACGAAATTCATGTTTACCACGGGCAACAGTAGACATTGTATTGTGGCTTTAGGAAACAGGAAACACGATGTTGAAGCGCAACAAATACGAAATAAAAACCAAAACATGCATAGTAAAATTTTTAACAAAACCCATGCAAATAAAATTGTATGTATGCATGCACATGAGTGTGTGTGTGTGTGTGTGTGAGTGGGCTATGCCTTCGTTGATGTAATGCCATGTTATTGCCATGAAATATGACCACGGCCATTATTTGGTAGCATATCATACCTACTCCAAAAAATAATTATTTGCTCGCATAAAACACTTCCGTTGACCTTATTTAAACTCTTGCACACTGCCAGGCAAACAGACGTGCGGCCCTTCATTCATATTTTTGATGCTTTTTAGTACATATAGAAATAGCAAAAGGTTTTAATTTTTGGTACGTTGTTAAGTAGATAAAAGATATGTGTCCGATTGCAATTGTACTTATGTAAAAGATATATTTTATTTTTAAGTCCCATTTGTTGGTTATTTAGTGCTTTCACTTAGAATTATACACAACTATCCCTCGACTTGCGGAATGATTTATTATTACAATTAATTTGTAATATATAAACATTATAAATATTAAAGATATGTGAAGCTTAACTTATTTAACGGAAAGTGTTTCGAAAGTGTTTCACTTTCGAAAGTTTCTCACATATGTATGTAAATATGCATTGACATTAAAATGCTACGACATAATTATGTTATGACATAAATTTTTTTAAACAAAATTATGTCATGATATGAGCAATGTTATTACATGACTATGGTAAGACACAAATATTTTATGACATAATTATGTTATGACGGAAATATCTTATGACATAAATGCGTCATGACACATCACATGTTCTGATATAATTATGTCATAACATGAATAAATTTGCTTTAACACAAATATGTCCTAATATATATATATATGTCATGACACAACTATGTCATAATATTTTTATGTCATGACATAACTATATCATAATAAATTTATGTCATCACATAATTATGCTTATTGTAATTTTAATTATAATAAATTTAAAAATAAAAAAAAATTGAAAAAAATTAATAAAATAATGCATACATATATCGCTAAAAAGGCCCTAACTCATAATATTTTTGAAGTTGAGATTTTTAAATTTTTCGATAAATTAGATATATAAAAAAATCGATTTAAAAAAATTATGAATTAGGTTCTTTCTATATTAAGGTAAAGATATGTATGTAATAATCAATTTTTCATATAAAATGTGTGAAGGTACCCAGAAGTAGATTGGTGTACCTCAGTTATTAAAATCAGTAATAATTTTAAAAGTTAGTAGTTCTCAAGAAGTTTATAGTACGTGGTGGACCATGAGCTTCTATGAAAAAAATTCAGCTTAAAAGTCCAAAGGTACCCAGGTACCTTGATATTCACACAAGGGCCAAGTAAGTTCTTGCTAATGTAGACTGAAACCAGCTAAAGAAGGAAATAGGCACACGATATAATGGACCGTTTTGCCAGTTTTGTCAAAATAATTAACTTTGCACCATTCCCTTTCCTAAAAATTTAATTAGCATTGTGGTAATAGAATCTCTGTTCCATGCAAACTTTATTTGGGATTCTATCTCACTATATCCCCCATAAAAATACCATAAAAAAAGTTATTGGACTTTCTTGTAACACATAAAATAATCCAACTAAATACATACATACGTGCATAGTAACAAGCTTATGAATAATTATACTCATGGCATCGTATAAATTATTTAATTTTTCAAATTTAATAAGTGGAATAATTTATTTTGTTCTCGTTTTTTATTCCCCTATTTTTTTCTACCTCATTTTTAAAAACAATTAATTTTATAGCATGATAGAGTATGAACAAAAAAACAGAGCACAATAAAGGTAACGTGACATCCGTGTGCTAATGGTACCTTTTTTTTATAAATAAATGTACAGAAATGTTTATATGAACTGGAGTAGAGATCCTGGCGCACATCTGCGTTTCACAGTGTGTGATAAAATGTTTTCTTATCCAAGAATTCTGGAAAATTAAAATGGAAAATATAGTTTTTGCAAAGAAAAATTTTTCATAGGTTAATCTAACCAATTTCAATAGTAAAGCTAACAATTTAGAAACATTAATGTAGAAATTTTCATACACCAAAGTTTTTCTGGTTAATCTAACCAACAGGAATTTGTTATTTAGTTGTTGGTGTACATCGTCAAATTAACTAATTTTATATAGTTGCTAAATTGACACTGTAAAATATTGCAGAAAAAGAACACATATTTTTTTAGTTAGAAATATCAAGCTAAATGGTTACAGCATATCCTATAAGATTATCTTTCATATTCAGATTTTTTTTTGTAGGATAACTAGAAAGGATAGGTGGCTGTCTACTACACGCAGGCATTCAAGTAGAATCTTGATGACTCCTTTTTGAAACCTAGAAAGGATAAGTTTTTGTAATTGTAAAGTAAAACTTACTATTTTCTTGGTTAATTTAACTGTCATACACACTTAAAAATCGAATCTAAAAAATTTCTTGAATATCTCCTTTATATTCACTTTATGCTGTTGAAATTTTAAGTCTTCCTATATCTGAGGAAGTAAACGAGCTTTCTTATACTTATATGTAAAGAGTTCGTTTAAGTATTAGAAAGTAATATGTAAATGCTCCGTTCAATGAAAGATTAATAGCAAGGTGGTGAAAAATCCTAATTCATTGCACTCGTATAGGCTTTATTTGGCTTGGGTGGGCAATTGTTTGAGTGAATTCCAATGGATAAATAGACAGTGATCGAAATAGTATAATGTATGGTTGTCTTAATATGTTTTATTAATTAGCAATTATATGTAACTTAATCGCAGAGATTGCACAATAACAAATATTTGAGGGTGGGGTTGGCTGAAGTAGTTAGCACGTTGGCTACAAAACAAGAGGTCCTGGGTTCGAGCCCGATCTCCGACAGTCATTAAATAACAACACCACGCATTTTTCTGTTGTGCAAATGATGAGTAACTCAACTACACCAGCTTCAGAGGATACTAATCATAATGTAACATCAGAGCGGCCTCCTTCGCCGATATGGTGTAGCAAAATGGTCGGCGAAGTAAAATAACCAATAAAATCGCTACTAATCACAGCTTCAAAAATTTAATACGCATCCTTCAGCACCAGAGGCGCTGCAACAAATCATTATTAAAAACGTAAAAAAAACAAAAAACGCCGAGTTGTAAAATAATTAAATTTCATCTATCTCTTCCTTCACCATCTGTCCTTACTGTACTATCCCTTTCCTGCACAAGATAACAGCTAGTAATAGTTGTAGGCATTCATTACCTGAGTGTTACTTCCCTTAAAAAAAAATGTTGTATTAACATAAAATATCTTAACTGCTTCAAATTAGTTAATTTAATAAATTTCGTTGGTTGATATAATTTTAATCGTCGAAATTGGTTAGATTTACCAATGATTTTTCCTGTGTGTTTTAAGTGATTACAAAAAGATAAAAGATGTTTTTAATTTTTTTTTAACAGTACGTACTTTTGCAATTCCTTATTCGTTAATTGATTTTGAAAGTTCTTTTTTTTTGTCTGATAGGATATTCATAGCATGTAGCTGCTGTTTGATCCCATTGTCAAAGAGTGGGTCAACCCATTTGGATTAAGCATTATCTTGTGTGTACTTCTACCCGATCGGTCCCTACAAACCTTCTCCCATAGCTTTGGTTCCTCTAAAAGTGATAGCAGCACTAGACCTTCGATTTTAACTTTTTTAATTATATATATTAGATCACATAGTTCCTATAAGGAGCATAGGACCTTACTGAGGTTTCGGTAATCAGATGGTTTAAGATGAGTAGCCGATTGGGTTACCGCATCCGATCCTGGAACTGTGGCCGTTAGCATGGCCTCCAGGCGGGCTGGGTTAGAAGCTTTATATCACGTTTGTGTAGCGAGCTGCTTGTAACAAGGTCTGACGGCCGCTCCCAGCCGTCTCTAACATGAGGAACAGTCGCTGGCAATAGGTGGCTATTGGTTACTCGAAGGCGGGCGCCAATCACTCGCCTTGACGTTCCAAGTGTGGTAGGCAGTCAGAATTTGTTAGGAGTCTGATACTCACCACTCGGAATCGCTGATTGTCTGCGACTTCTTTAACAGCTATTCCGCATATATACGGAGATTTCAACTATTCGCAACCTGTGGACGCACCCGGCAGCATTCAGCTGTGCTTCCTTTCGGCCGCGAAAAATATACTTTGATATAAACTACCATCATATGTATATATACTAATATATTTCTTCCAGAAAAACAAAACAATTGTTTCAATTAGTTTTTTAAAATGGCATTTCATTTGTGAGATTTATGTGTCCACTGTAATTGTCAGAATGATTTAACATGCACACATCTTGGTTTGAAGCTATTTTTATTATTATTCATTATTATTATTTTGTATTCTAATATAATTGTTCTTTATCAAACTCCATAAATCACAAGAAGAAACAGGGATTCTTTTGTTTTAAATTTAAATAAAATAAAAAGTCAAAAGCACTTAGCTTCCTTTTTTAAAATCACTGCCGGGTTTGTTCTTTTTTTTTTTTTGCCTCAACATCTAATCGTTTTTAAGGCTTGTACTTTGGTTGAGTAATAGATTAATAACAATATAATTGTTTGATTTTTCTCGACACGAAAACTTCTCGCAAGTTACAGAACACAGGTACTGGAGAAGCAAATTGCCGAAAATGCAGTTTTTTACAATATAGCTTCTTCCTCAGCGAAACAATCGGCAAGTCAAATTGATTTTTTAAGTCTAATATTTTTCATCAAGAATTTTTATTTGTGCTGTGTCTGCTTAATAAACTCCTCATTAGTAGACTTCAACACAAAAAAAAAATTCTTGAAAAAACTAAAACCAAACTTCTATTGCTTATAGCAAAACTCTCAAAAAGTTATTGCGAATTATGCAAACAGCAACAACAACAAACAAAAATTATTCACGTTAATATGTTACAGACTTCACGTGAAATAAATATGCATTCAGTATTCGTAATATTTTTCTTAATTTTTGTTCGAATTGAGATTGCTAAGTATGGAGGGAGTTCTCTTTATAACTTCAGTGATATGTATACTTCGTACTAACTATTTGTTGGACTTTACTTACAGTTACTACTTTACTTAATTTAGAACGAAATCTATCATTAAACAAACGAAAAATAGTCTCGCCATTACCAAATTAATCAGTTTCACGAGATGTTAATTCTCATTTTAAGAATTATATAATAGGATTTAATTAAATTTAATCTAAAATGCTATAAATGAAATCCAAACTATTTGTTTTTGTGATTAACATCAAGCATATCCTCAGCTCTGCTTGCCACCTAAAGAAATAGTTTGATTTATAATATGATGATAGCAGAACAAGGTTTCGATCCCCGGACCTCTGGGTTATGGGCCCAGCACGCTTCCACTGCGCCACTCTGCTTCTATTGGTTAGTTCGGTTAGTAAACATTAAATGCAATTTATTTTAGGATTTAAATAAGGATATAATGTCCTGGCTTTTGTTTTAAACTTAAAACATCAAGCACAAAAAATTCCACTAATGTGAGCAAACTATTAAACTTTATTTTTGTTGGCAAATTTTGGCTTAAAATACGATATTAAAGAAAATGTTTGTCTTTTGCCGTTAATATTGTAAAAATATCGAAGTAGAAGGAAACAATTATCTAAATATGTCTGAGAGAATAGCTGAAATATGAATCGATTAACTTACAGCTTTCCCAAATTATATCAAATAATAGAAATCATTACTGCTTCTAGGACTGGAATGAACAAAGTAATTGAAATAATGTGGGTCCATTAGCTCAGTTGGTTAGAGCGTCGTGCTAATAACGCGAAGGTCGCGGGTTCGATCCCCTCATGGGCCAACCACTATTTTACTTATCTATGATTTTTATTAATTTAAAATAGCGTTAGACTGTAAAAATCATATACTTCATCCAAGTCTTAAAACAAAATTTTAAAGTAATAACGTAGTAAAAATAAATATTTTACATGATTAGCCCTTAAAACCAATTTTCTCAATATCCAATCGTTTCGAAAAGTATACGATTGAGTTATAAAATTGTTGATGGCCCATGAGGGGATCGAACCCGCGACCTTCGCGTTATTAGCACGACGCTCTAACCAACTGAGCTAATCGGCCACGTGAAGTTATTGCTACTAATTTCTCATTTAAAAATTGACAGCACAATAAGGCTCCAAGGAAGTAAAGCCCAAAATTCAATTGCCCATCTGTAAAATTCTATCGATAGCAAAAAGCTGCATATTGTTGCACATTTTTATTAAAATGCATATTTTTGCATAATCTGGCGATAAATTCATTTTTGGTGCACATTTTGCTAAAATTCAAATATCGAAAAAAAAAATTAAAAATTGTTGGCAAATTTATTTACCTGCATTGTAGTTAAATGAAGTAAATAAATATGGTGGTAAAAATACACAGCTACCAACTTCAGTGTAAATTGTCATTTTCATGATTGACTGGAATGCCCAAAATACTAAAATAAAATTTTATAGCAAATACCAAAATTATTTGATTAAAAAATTGTTGAAGTGATAAAAAAAGTTCAACAAAAATCCTTTTTTCGAAAAGAAAACAACTAACAAATATTTTTGTTTAACTTTTCATTAGTTTTAAATTAGTTTTAACAACAAAATTTTTAATAAAGCGTTATATTTTTGTCACACTAAAAAAAATGGGAACTAAAATTGTTAAATTAACAATTATTTGAGGAAAAGCATTATTGAAATGATAAATAAATTTGTCAAAAATCATCTCTTGGAGAATTTTATCAGTTCTTGATATGTTTTGACAAATAAAATTTTTAAAAAGAATTTGCTTTATATAAAGAGCTTTGCGATGGTAACAGAGAACATGTCGTGAGTGCCCCGTGGCTGAGTGGTAGCGATGCTAGCCTTGTCAGTTCAGAGCTCGTGGGTTCGATTCCCGCTATAGACAATGGGTGTTTTCCTTAGACAAGCGCTAATCACTGCGCGGGTTATTTATTTAAAATAAATTACGCATTGTTTACAAAATTGTGAAAGCAAGTGTTTGCTTGCTATTTATTGAAGCCGAAAAAAGTGAAACGATTGAGAGAAAAATAAACTAAATAAATAGATTTTGAAATAAAAAACTTAATTTTCTTATGTTAGCAGTTTATTAACGACATATCGACAATAAAATAATAAAAATGACCTCGAGCTTGCTTAACAAACATAAGAAAATAAACTAAAAAAGTCAATAAAAATATAATATAAATAAAAAATTTTAACTAATATTTTTTATTAAAATCCTTGTAGTAATTCAGTTAAATAAATATATTACATTATATAAAAAGAATCATTTAAATTTAAGCGGACCACAATCGCATATTTTGAAGCACCCATTTCAATACACAAAGGCTTTCCATAGTGGCCTAGACACGATCAATATGCTTGATGTCAAATTCATGTAAGTGGGGCTAAATATTTTGATTTTGTGCTTTCAGCATCATATAAAGCTCAATAGCGTAGAATTCATTTTGAGTTAGACTTTGTGCTGTCAATATCCGAAGAAAATTTTGGAAAAAACTTATACAAAAATAATTACAGGAAAAAACTTTTCTTTATGAAAGACCATTCTGTCTGTTTCAAAATAAGTAAGAAATTGTATCTAATATTTCTTTTATTTTTTAATTTATCATGTTTTACAACCGCGCGCCTTGAGCTGAGTTTAGCAGCCAATTAATTATATGAAAATACTACTCGTATTATGATTTCGACTGCAGCAATTCAGTTTTTGATGTATCACTATGTTGCAATTTAGATCGCAAGATTTTGCAAAAACTTTCGGAATACCCCTCGAATATATAAAAACATATTTTGAATATGTGTCTCTTAATCTTAAGCCATAAAATATTTTGAAATTTGCTTCGTAAAATGCTGAAAACTTTTTCAGAAATCCAAAGAGGATAAACACATTCATTTCTTTTGTTCAAGGTGTTTAGTGGTTGTTAAAAACTTTACAGGAAGAAATCAATTCTTTTGATATACACCATTTCTTTTCATTTTCTTCTATTCTTTTGTTACTGAGTGTTTTTTTTCTATTTTTAGTCCGTACTTGTGTATACAATTTAACCTTTTCTGCTTTATTTTATATATATACGAGTACGTTCTTCCGATACACTCATGCGTGTAAATGTACTATAATAAGTGTGTGTATTTCTGTGTTCATATTAAAAGCTTTTTGATAAAAAAAAAATCCATTAAAAAGTATTTTTCTTTTACCACATTTAAATCCTTGTGAATCCTTCTTAAGCGTTATTCTTTTGTTTAGTATTTCGTTATTTGTTATTTAAACGATTTTCATATGTGAAAAAATGCTAATGTATATCCAAGTATGTACAATTATAAAGAAATAAAAGCAGCTCCAACAGAATATTGTAAGAAGTTTATATATATGTATTATACAGACATTTATTTTCTTTTCAGCCAGAGCTAAAAGCAATCAACAGATTTATCGTAATAAATTTCCGTTAAATTGCAAATTGTGTGCATTAGTAACTAATAAATAAACATCTTATATTATAATTTAAAGAAATCGTACGATATGCATTTAAGTAAACGTCAATTCAGTTTTATCACAAGATTTAAATAATAATAATATTGATCTTGGTGTTCACCTTTCAATTAATGCTATTTAGATTGATCTTTTGGCATAAGTTATTTTTAAGTATTTTTTAAACGCCAGCATTTATATGTTAATTTTTCATTAACAATATAATTTGTATGTTTTACGAATTAAAATTATTACGAAATAAATATATTTTTATAGCTAAAATTTAATGTTTCATTACGAGTATATTGGGGATAATCGAAAAACATTTGAGGAGGCAGAAAATAGAAAAACTGCATTATCGTATTTACTGCATTTGTATTAACTGCATTATCGTATTAACAAATGATTTTCTAGCATACTTTTAGGAATGATTAAATAAAGCGCCATTTATTGCAGCGCTGCCAACACTGTTGACTTGTCATCAAAGTTGGGGATTTTTTTAAATATTTTTGGGTCAAAAATTTCGTTTAGCACAGCAACCTATTGTTACAATATAAAAAAAAAATATCCATACTTGATTAGATATCAGTGGGCAAATTACGGCATTTGTTATCGAACAACTTTTCATTCAATTTTAATTGCGTTTGTATGGAAATTTCGATCCATATCGAATGGTGTAAATTGCCCCCAGATTAATATCGGAAACACTAAGGGCCGGTCTGTCCCACGGTGTCACTAGAAATGGTTCGATCGAATACTTATATTGAAAACAAGAACAAATTTTATAATGTTATTGTTGTTCGCAATACAAGTTGTCGATCGAACGTTTGCTGGTGAAATCGTGGGACAGGACTTAAGTCCTTTTAAGTTTAAATTTAAATTATTGTTGGAAAATTTCAATAATCCTAAAAATGTCGTTATTTGTTAAAAGATGCAATAGCTTTTACCTTCAAAATGGAATAAAAATATTATTTGCCACTGATACAATTCTAAAGAAATTTAATACCAGATCCTTCGTGTTGTAATTACATTGATAATTTTTTCAATTGTTCAATAATTAATTATATAAATAAACTTAATAGCCATTATAAAGTCCTTTGAATAAATCTGACATAAAGTGACTTCTTTAGTTTTTTTGAGGGCAGCCAAAAAATGCTTGGAATTTTATAGAGTGGAATTGAGATTTGAGTTGCATTTCCCTAGATTCTTGTCCTGTGGTGGGTAATCTTTTTAATAAAAAAATATAAGCAATTGTTTCAAGTGGCGCATTAGCTCAGTTGATTAGAGCGTCGTGCTAATAGCGGGAAGGTCGCGGGTTCGATCCCCATCAACACTTTTATAACTCAATCGTATACCTTTCGAAACGATTGGAAATTGAGAAAAAATTTTTTAAGGGCTAATCATGTAAAACATCTATTTTTACTACGTTATTACTTTAAAATTTTGTTTTAAGACTTGGATGAAGTATATAATTTTTAAGTATAACCCTATTTTAAATTAATAAAAATCATAGATAAGTAAAATAGTTGTTGGCCCATGAGGGGATCGAACCCGCGACCTTCGCGTTATTAGCACGACGCTCTAACCAACTGAGCTAATGGGCCCACATTATTTCAATTACTTTGTTCATTCCAGTCCTAGAAGCAGTAATGATTTCTATTATTTGATATAATTTGGGAAAGCTGTAAGTTAATCGATTTATATTTCAGCTATTTTCCTCTACATATTTAGATAATTTTTTCCTTCTACTTTGATATTTTTACAAAATTATTGGCAAGATACAAAAATTTTACGAAATGCATATAGACAATCGCTTAACCATAAAAACAAGCAAAATTTTCAAATTAATATCGTAATTTAAGCCAAAATTTGCGAACAAAGATAAGGTTTAATAGTTTGCTCACATTAGTGGAATTTTTTGTGCTTGATGTTTTAAGTTTAAAACAAAAGCCAGGACAATATATCCTTATTTAAATCTTAAAGGAAATTGCACTTAATGTTTACTAACCGAACTAACCAGTAGAAGCAGAGTGGCGCAGTGGAAGCGTGCTGGGCCCATAACCCAGAGGTCCGGGGATCGAAACCTTGTTCTGCTATCATCATATTTTAAATCAAACTATTTCTTTAGGTGGCAAGAAGAGCTGAGGATATGCTTGATGTTAATCACAAAAACAAATAGTTTGGATTTCATTTATAGCATTTTAGATTAAATTAAATTCTATTCTATAATTCTTACAATGAGAATTACCATCTTGTGAAACTGATTAATTTGGTAATGGCGAGACTATTTTTCTTTTGTTTAATGATAGATTTCGTTCTAAATTAAGTAAAGTAGTAACTGTAAGTAAAGTCCAACAAATAGTTAGTACGAAGTATACATATCACTGAAGTTATAAAGAGAACTCCCTCCATACTTAGCAATCTCAATTCGAACAAAAATTAAGAAAAATATTACGAATACTGAATGTATATTTATTTCACGTTAAGTCTGCAACATAATTAACGTGAAGAATTTTAGTTTGTTGTGGGTTAAGTTGTATTTGCATACTTAATTCGCAATAACTTTTTGAGAGTTTTTCTACAAGCAATAGAAGGAAGTTTTTTTTTAGTTTTTCCAAGAATTTTTTTTTTTTCGTATTGAAGTCTACTAATGAGTTGCTTAATGTTATTTGCATATGTATCTGCATCATAGAGTGTGGCGTTGGCTGAAGTAATTAGCACGTTGACTACAAAACCAAAGGTCCTGGGTTCGAGCCCGCCCGGTCTCTGACAGTCATTAAAAATAACAACACCACGCATTTTTCTGATGTGCATTAGTGTCCTTTGTATCAGTTGTTGTGGGAAAAGTGCTAGTGATGCAGTCATAAGGCACTGGTCACTAAAAAGCATACCGACTTCATCAGAACTAATCCCAATGTAACATCAGAGCGCCCTCCTTCGTTGTGTAGCAGAATCATTGACGAAGTAAAATAACCAATAAAATAAAAATGGCTACTAAACAACACAGCTTCTAAATTTAATATGCCTCATTTAACACCAGAAGGCGCTGCAACACTGCATTATCAAAAAGCGTGCAAAAAAAAGCAGAGTTCTAAAAGAATGAAGCTTTCCTCCTCCATCTCTTCCTTCATCACCGGTCTACTCTATCACTATTCTTCCCTATCACACTTTCTGACTATCTTCTCTTCAACTAACAGGCAGCACAAAGGGATCATTGTATTATACCCAAGTGAGCTGGACTCTAAATTTCACCCTTCCGTACCAGCAGCCTGCTAACCTAAACGAACCTAACCTATCTGCATCATACTCCTATTGAAAATCAATCACTTCATTCCTCTAGGTCTTCGTTCATAGAAGTGTATTTAAATTTTAAAAGTCAAAACATTTATAAAAGAAGAACAAACAAAACGAAATAAAATTTTTTAATGAATTACAAAAGAAAGAGTATTTATTGTTTGTTGGCTGTTGTTGTTATTGCGGTCAGTTAATTAAAATGTAATGAGGACTAAACATGAACATTTAAAGCAGGCAGAAAAAACTCTAAATAAAAAGAAAACAAATAAACTTTAAATAACAACTAATGGGCTGCCCTAATGAGCAACACAACAAACACTACCTTTCCACAAACAGGTGCACACAGAGATACTTTTGCTACATTTTGCTACAGCTGGGTGTGCTTGAATTGTTTGAAATGAAAATTAAATAAAATAACTACTCGTAGTACAGAACGTAGTAGAAATAAGCAGTAGAAAAAGCTAAATGGAATTGTTGATTTACTGTGAAAGTGCGTGTGTAATCAACAATTCAAATCAATTTGGAACGCAGAGAATTTATTCAGTTTCCTTAAAGTAGCACTTTAGGTAATTTATAGAAAATTGTAGCTGCATTTAGTCGTAGTAAAATTATTAAATGTTTGCATATGTTGCTTTTTAATTGTAATGTGTATGATTGACTAAAAACAACCTCTTTTACTGCTTCTTTTTTTTTTAAATTGTCGAACATTGTTGTAATTCTAAAATCTTCTTAGAAGTAATTTAACATTTTGATCATTAAGAAGTTGTAGCAAGGCCTTAATTATTTTTAAAATCCTCTTTACCACATCTTGGCATGGTAGGCTGGTGAATGCATCCACAATTTGATATCCCACTAGCACTACCGTCAGCCAGAGATGCTGATTAGTGTTTTTGATAGAAGAAAAAAAAATATATAAGAATTACAAAATTTAAAAAAGAGAAAAGAAAAAAAAACAAAACTAAGAACATAATAAGCTCTTTACCCCATCTATCGTATCGATTCGGTCGCTCATGCACTCCCCATTTCATTCCATTCATCATCAAACCCAGCATGCAGCCGTAAGTTGTAAGTGTAATCCTGTTTTAAATTGCAATAGTATGCAGGCCTACCTACCAAAGGGCCTCTCTAAGGCAGCACAAACACTTCAAGCCCCACTGATGTACATACGTCTATGCCCTTGTTACTTTGTGTATTTAACTTATAACGCATTATGAAATTTTTCTTCAAGTCCATGACTTTACTTCATGTTGATTTAGTATTCCATTAATGTTAAATCAAAATGAAAAATCATGTTGAATCAAAGTTATTGCCAGTGATATGGTTCTACTCCTGGATAAATTTAGCCAGTAAAACAAATCAAATAAGGCAATAGCTTAATAATAATAAATATTAATAGCTTGATGCTCCTCAGGCATTTCATAAAGAGTGGCATGAAGGCCTAATTTTAAAATTGAAATCATATCTACCAATAAACATGCTAAATCTTGCCCAAGAATTCACTGTTGTGGAAGGAGACTTCATGAGTCTACCCGAATCTATCTCATCCGGTGTGCCACAGGGGAGTATACTGAGTACAGTTTTGTATTTGATTTATACTTGCGATATGCCTGTGAGCAGTAATATCCACACATCTACAATTGCCAATGATACAGCCTGCCTTAGTGTGCACGAAAACCCTCACTAGGCATCCCGACATCTTCAGGAACATATATCCCAGCTTGAACTATGGTTATACTTATGGAGAATACAAGTAAACAAACTGAAGTTTGTTCAGGTAACATTTACCCTATGAAAATATACTTCTTCTCCCATTAGAATCAACAATCAAATTGTTCCTCAACATTCACAGGTGAAATGCCTTGGTATACACCTTGACCGAAGTCGTACATGGAAAGCTCATATTGACTCTAAGCTAACACAAATGAAACTAAAATTAACTCGGGTACATTGGCTGATTGATAGAAATTTCACCCTCAGTCTAGATGGTAAATTTTTAATATACAAGTCGCTTTTGAAACCAATATGGTGCTGCGGAATTCAGCTATGGGCCACTGTTTCACCTTCAAATGTAGAGAAAATCCAATGAAGGGAAAACAAAATTTTACGGTCAATAACATCGGCTCCATGGTACATCAAAAATTCAAATTCACATCGTGATTTAAATATGTCACTTGTGACTGCTGAAATTGCAAAATACGCAGGCAAATATTTCACAAAACTCTAGTCACATCCTAATCCACTTGCTGGTAATATCTGCTTAAAAAAATAACGGACACTAGGACTCTAATGCGCAATACTTCAGATGAAACTTTTTGAAAATATGTTTGTGCTTAATACGACATTTATGTATTATTAATTACTTATCACTTAATAAAATGTCACCTAAAATCAAATAAATAACATCAGTTTAGTTCGATCAGCTGTTTAACATCGTTGTAGTTATGGTACATCTAAGAGACGTCCCTTTTTACATTCATACAAAATTTAAATTTTTTCTCTCAATGAAATTCTCTCAAACTTGCACAGGTTATAAAATAATAAAAATATCGGATTTTTTTTTTTTTAATAATTTGTCAAACAAAAAACCAACGGTTTCTCAATGACTGTTTCTTGCTTTTAAATTTGTTACTGCTTTAGGTTTTTATTTTCTTTTTTCTTATATGTACTTCATTTTTAAAAAATTCGTTATACAAGGCATTCATTCAATGTGCAAAATTTTAATGTTCGTTATCTTGGATTTCCGCTAAAACTTAATTCGTTATAGCGAGCTTTAACTGTATATTCAACGTATGTATATTTAACAGAGTCCAAAACGAATTTCTCGCCGACTGTTAAATCACATTAAAAATTTCACTTACAGAAGGCCCCAAATGCGCCTCGCCTTTTCAGTTTTATCATCAGGATGCTTCTTTGCCTATGCAAAGATGTGTATGTGTGTGTGTGTGTGTGAGCCCAAGTGTGCATACGTGTGTTTGTTTTCTATTTATGTGTAAGGGAGTGATTGGAAGGGATCTTTATTTTTTATTTGCCATAAAACTTTTATATTTTCCCAAAGATTTTTCGTTGAGATTTACAATGACTTTTCAAATTGTTTAAAACAAAACAAAACAAAACAAAACAAAAAATGGCATATGGGGAGAGTCTTCTTCTGCTCCGTTATTTGTATGAATACTGGAATCATTAGTATGGGTCCCAAAAAAAATCCCCACATGAGAACAAATCAATGTATTTGATAATAATGTCTAACACGCGTGCTACGGCCGGAGGGTGATTTTTTTGCATGCCTTCGTAGATATATTCTAATATTTGTATAGAAAATGTTGAACAAATAAAGTTGGCAAATGTTTAACGCATGGGCAGGGCAGTTTTATATCGTATGCCCGTACATATGTGTGTGATTTAAGATTTTGATTAAAAGTTCGGCTGAAAATTTAGCAAATATACTTAAAAGTAGATGTATGAATGATTTAAAATTGGCTGCAATACTTACTAGAATTCAGTTTCGAAATATGTATGTATGTCTGTATGTATGTATGTACTCGTATGTAAGTTTTTTTATCTGTTTTTTTTTTAAACAAATACAATCCGCCAAGCGATTAGATTATCTGCAGTAAACACCCAGGGTCTATGGCGGGAATCGAACCCATGACCTCTGAGAGGCTGGCATCGCTATCACTCCGCCACAGGGGCACTAACTAAACTAACAATAAGTATTAAAATCTTAAATCAAAATGTAACTATTAGGCCCAAACACTTGCGCACATAAACTTAAGCTACGGTCACACTTGCCAAACATTTGCCCAAAAAAGCGTAACCACTAAATGCTAATGAAAAATCTTTAAATTCAGACAAAAGTTTGTCAAGTTAAAGATTAGCCAATATTGTTGGATTCTATGACATGGTGCATTAGTTGTGTTCGAAACTGTTTAATATGATAAACAAGTGTCTGGATCAAAACTTTTTTCATTAGTGTTTGTTGGTTACGCTTTTTTGAGCAAATGTTTGACAAGTGTGACCGTACCTTTAGTCTTGTTTTAGACTCAGCAGTTTTTCTTGAAGCAGTTCTCTTCAATTCTCTTCTAAAATTGCTCGTTTGTTTACACACAGACGGTTTCTTGTTAAATTTTGCTGTTGATTTAATACAGCGAATGAAATAACAAAAGAGAATTGAAGTAACTTTTCGGTACAAGCAATTCAGTACCCCTCTTCTTTCTTCTTTCCCTTCTTTGCCATAAACTCAGACTTGCTTCAAGAAAAACTGCTGAGTCTAAAAAATACATAAATGTCGTATTAAGCACAAACATACTTGTATTTTTTTAAGCGGATGCGTCCAGTAAAGTTCAAGATATTACAAGCAAGCGGATTAGAATGTGGCTCGAGTTTTGTTAAATATTAGCCTGCGTATTTTGCAATTTCTTCAGTCACTAGTGGCATATTTAAATCACAATGTAAATTTGAATTTTTGATGTACGATGGAGACGATGTTATTAGTCTTAAAATCTTGTTTTGCCTTCGTTGGATTCTCTCTACATTGGAAGCTGAAGCAGTGGCCCATAGCTGAATTCCGCACCATATTGATTTCAAAAGCGACTTGTATATTAAAAGTTTGCAATCTAGACTGAGGGTTGAGTTTCTAGCAATCAGCTTATGTACCTAAGTTAATTTAAGTTTCATTTGTGTTGTTTCCATGTAAGCCGTCAATCAAGGTGTATACCAAGGCATTTCACCTGTGAATGTTGAGGAACAACTTGGATGTTGATTCAAAGAGGGGGGGGGGGGTACAAGTATCTCTTCGTAAGGTTAATGTTACCTGAACACACTTCTGTTCGTTTACATTTAATCTTCATCAGTTTAACCATAGTTCCATTTGAGTAATATGTTCCCGAAGATATCGGAATACCTCGAGAGGCCTTTGGTGCATACTAAGCCAGGATGTAACATCGGCAAATGTAGAAGTGTGGATATTACTGCTCACAGGCATATTACAGGTATAACTCAAATACAAAACTGGCCCAGAATACTCCCCTGTGGCACACCGGTAGGTATGTCTTCAATTTTAAAATTAGGCCATCGTGCCACACTTTATCAATTGCCTGAGAAACGTCAATAAACAGGGCAGAATAATACTTCTTCTCTTCAAATGTTCTTCTTATAAATTGAACCAATCTATGCGTTTGTTCAATGGTGCTATGCTGACTTCTAAAACCAAATTGATGGTGCGGTATGTACCCACTACTAATTAGAATTAGGGACAATTTTATCATGAGTAGCTTTTCGAAGAGCTTTGACGTTGTTGCCTATATGACTCAGCTTTGGTAAAATCTTTGCCCAGCTGTAAAATGGCATTAAAAATGAATAAAAGGTTTCTTATTGCACTGCGAGGCAACTTCATCAGCATCTGATTACTAATTCCATCACTATTTGCAGCTTTCTTCGAATTGAGTTCAGCAATTAGTTTTTGTACCTCACGCAGCTTAAACTTTAAGGGTCGTGGGGGTAGGACAACTACACTTGGCAAATCAACAACACCAGTACATGTGTTTGGAAGTTTTCAGTATCGCTTCTTGCTTAACCTCAGGTTGAAGTCCACACAGATGGTTTAAAATCAACTGGTCTTTTAAAATTTATAGCAGCACGCCAAAGAGCCATTCGATGTTGGTGTGACATCGCGACCTTCCAGATAATTTTTAAGAGATGCATTTTTTTCTGATTTTATGTTGAGGTGATCTGTGCTGTTGCCACTTTCTTCTAGCTCTTCTTTTTTCACACACGAGACGTTCAATATCCGTAGCATAAATTCTATTCTGGCTTTAATGCGGATGGGAGGGAGGTAGTAGCATGTTCAGCAGCCTGTTTAATATTTTTGTTAAAATTGGCAATGTTGGATTCAATATCATCGGATGTTCTTAGTTTAATGTTTTCCGTATAATAAGTACTGAGATATTTTTTGAATCCCACCAAATTAACACGTTTCATCATCTTCACATATGAGTGAGGTAAATCACTTCTTAGTGGGTTACAGATTGCAGCGATAGTGAGAGAGTGATCGGAGGAGAGATCTAGATCAGCTTCCACATGAATTAAATTCCGAGAGAAATTTTTCATGACTCCTAAATCTATAACATCCGGAAATTTTTGTAAGTCAGTAAGCAAATAAGTAGGCTCCCTAATCGAAACTATGTCCAAGCCCATTTTTAACCGACTTCAAAAAAAGCAGGAGGTTATCAATTCGTCTCTTTTTTTTTTGGGCAGTGTTACTACGTAACTCGGTTCATATGAGACCGATTGTAAAAATTCTTTTATTGTCTGAGAGGGTATAGCTTCGAATTGGTCCCATTGCAAAAAAAAAACACGCACACAATTTTTTTTATTTGATTTTTTGATATTCTACTTAGTTGATTGCTGCGAAACCTAGCAAACACCTTTGGTTCTTGTAATTACACAATTTTAAAGTTGAAAAAATGGATTAAAATTTATTATTATATTTCAAGTGATTCTATTTAAGCGATTCTTACGAAACCTACCACACGCCTTGAGCTCAAAAATAGACACAATCTTTCATTTGCAAAAATGGGCGGAGTCACGCCCATTAAAATCTAATATTTTATTTTAAATGGTTCTACTGTACCGATTTTTACAAAACTTAACACACACCCCCCTGAGCTTTGAACAACACAAAACCTTGCATTTAAAAAATTTGCGCAGGCACGCCCATTACAATTTAATTTTATTCGAAAATGTTCTATCAGATCTTTGCATTGAAGTTCTATTAGATCTTTGCATTGAAGAATTATTGAAACTGCATTGTACAACGCTCGATCTCTAGGTGTAATAAGACGCGAACCCCCTAAACGTATGTTTTGCATTGTAGTGGCCAGATGCGATGAAACAAGGTCCAGGCGATTTGTAGAAATCTTTGTATTGATTAATGATTGATATATGTATGTATGTTGTAAGTGTATATGTTTACTGAAAATATCGAGTCTAACAAATTTAGCTGAATATTAAAAATCATATGGATTCAATTTGAAAGCATAAACATTTTCTACAAATAAATAAAATCTGAGGGCAAATTATGGCACTCCTTATCGAACGAAATTATGAAATATTTCAATAGAGTTTACATGAAAATATTTTTAAATTTCGAATTTGCCCCCTGATTTCTAATAAAGTTAAAAATAACTTAATTTAGTCTTACACCTAGCAGCTAATTTAAGCATTTTTAATATGTGTTTTCTATTAATTTAATACTTTAAAATAATCAAAGTTGTATTTGATAATTACTTTTTCATTTGCTATAATATGATAAACCCTTTCATATTATCCAGTTTTATGGCCTTATTTGTATTATGAACCAACCACTTTCCTTCCACCTTATGCCAATTACTTTTGATTAAATTTGATTTTAATGAAATTGAATTTTGAGTGTAAAAGTATGAATGAATGAACAACACAATAATATTCTAATGAATAGAAATAATATTACATGCCGACATTTTACAACAATTTAAATTCATTTAATTGTTTCCTTTTCACAAAACGAGTAAAACGGAACAATAATGGTTGCTGTTAAGTTCCTTATGGAAATTGAATTGTTAAAAAATCTCGCACATTAACACTTGTTTTCTATTCAAATTGCCGCCATTAAAATCAAAACTATTTCCGCTAACGACAAGACAACAAAAAAAAATAAATTTTTATGTTTTTTTTCTCGAACAGTCATGCAAGCAGGCATACTGATACTGTTTGAAAGAAAACAGTCGGTAGCTCATCTTGTGTGCTGCTTTAATGTATTTCCGTGCCAACTGGCAAAGTCGAGCTGTAACGCACACACACAGACACACACACACACATACACACATGCCAACCTAAAAACCTTTAAAAAAATATTTCAAATCCGCTTTTCCGGAATTCCACCAACAAGTACTTAATGTCTTTTAGAGTATTACGAATATTTTTTTTTTGTAAATATTGTTTTTGCCAATTCATTCCTTTCTTTTTGGCGGTTTTTATTGTCTAGCTTCATTGTTACCACTTAATCTGTGCTAAAGGCAATTGTCGTGGCATGTTCGAGACTTCACTCCACTCGCTCACTCACTCTCACTCTCTCTCATTCCCAAGCTCATCAAAAGCCATTTAAATACTTGGTGTGTTTAAAAACAAAACGCAAAACTTGCCACAACTTTGAATACGCGTTCACCATGCGTGAAAAGTGAAAAATGAATTTGTAGAAAGGCACAAACTTTATTTTTTTATTTTATTATTTTTATTTCTATTTTTACTTTTATTTGATTGTGCTTTTAGTTGGTTGTGTTGAGTGGAGCAAACAGCCAATAAATTGACAAACTTTGACAGTTCAATTTAGGCAGTTTCTTATTGCACAAGTACGAGTAAGTGCGAGACTGGCTTTGCAGGATGCTAAAAAAAACATCCACTTAAGCGTGTGACTGTTAAAGTTAGAAGGAAAAATCTAACACAAATATGCACTAAAATTCTCAGCAATATAACAATTTTCTATATTGAAAGGCAAAAAAAAAAAACATCGTTAAGAAAGTTTCAATAAATTGAAATTTTTAATTAAATACATAAATTTAAAAAAGCAGTTAAGAATTTGCTGTAAAATAGAATAAAAATCTAATATAATTCCCCCAAGTGATTTATTACTTGAGTAAAATTGTTAGTTTAAGTTTAAAATTTTAAATAATTTTTTTTTTAATTCTTGTTTCATGGTGTAGTTTATATGCTTTTTTAATTCTAATTTCAATAAAAAATTGCTTGGACTAATAATATTGCATTAGTTGAAAGAAAAACATCCACCGAAATAAGTCCAAGTAAAAAAACACAAAAAGGGAATAAACAAAAGTTAGTAAAATAATTAAAAATAATATTATAAATTCTTCTCAAAACTGTAGGTTTGATTCGTTGAGGCAGAAATGGGCATTTCCCTCATAGAGCTGGAAGTGAAAAATGGTTCACCAAGTCATATTTTCAAGAGTTTATAAAAAATTTCGCAAATACATACATTTCAGTTAAACTGTAAATGCAGTTTAATAAAAGAATTTTTGTTGCCTGTGTATTTTCCTCTAGATTTTATTCGCTGCAGAAGAATATTATTATTATAAAAAAACCCCCTTAATTTCAATATGAAATGCGTGCGATATTTTGAAAACATGTACTTAACTCGAAGAATTTATCTTCTCACAGATTTAATTAATTAATTAATTTCTACTTAATTTACTTTTATAGCTATGCTCTTTATTGCGCGATACAGGAGTTAGGACGCGAATTTCGTAACAAAAATAATCCAAACTATTACAGTTATAAATTTATTTTTGGTTTCATTTCCTTGTACCTAAAAGCAGAGTACGAAAATAAACGAAACAAATTGTTTGATATTGTTTTGTTTCGTTCTTTGAAGTGAGTGACACAAAAACAAAATAAAAACAATGAAAAGGATTGCTCAATTTGTTTTTGTATAGTTTTTGCATACGAGCACAGCCGATTGGCTGTATAGACGGCTTACAGCCGCCGGCGGCCACAAACAAAACATTAATTTAATCGTATGCTACAAAAGAAAATAATGGGAAATAAGTGGAAACGTTTTGAAATCTTTGCTGCGAATTTGACATCATCATGTAATATAATTTTATTGCATTGTTATTTAACACATTAAGTTTGTTTTACAAAACTAAGTAGCATAGCTATAAACGGGTGTTCTAGGGCAATGAATGCCTACTGCTATTGCCAGGTGTTACCTTTTTTAGAAAAAGAATAGTGACAGAGAAGAGTTAGAGGAAAGTTTTATTCTTTAACAACTTTGCTTTTTTTTGCAAGTTTTTATTAATGCAGTGCTACAGCGCCTCTAGTGTCGATGAGGCGTATTAAATATTTAAAGCTGTGCTTAGTAGCCATTTTATTGGTTACTTTATTTCGCCGATGATTTTGCTACATAATACCAATGAAGGAGGACGCTATGATTTTAACATTAGGATAAGTATACGCTGAAGCTGGTGTAGTTCAGTGACCAAAGTCTATGCCTCTATCACATGAACTTTCCTACAACATCTGATACAAAGGAACACTAATGCACAATAATCTAATAATCAACAACTGAGCAAGTCAATTTTCCATTATTTATTGCCAAATCCTTCCAAGCGATGACACCGCTTCCTTAAAAATTTTCTACTCTAAAATTTCCACTTATGTAAGCTTCAGTTTATCTTTTGTTGATTTATGCTGGCAACTCCGTGATCCTTACATTTTGCAGTGTTGTATTTCATTAAACTGTTGCAGATTTTAATACCATTATCTATCTCATTTCGTTGTTCCCAATTTTACGCACAATTTATACCCCAAATTACGTATAAATTACCCGGTCTTTTGAAGATGCCTGATCTACATTTTAATCTCGTGACAACATAAAAATGTTTTGTTATTTTGCTTTATTGAGACTTGGCTTTTTCTTGGAACTTATTTTTAAAAAAAACCTTAATTTAATGTCTAATTTTATTGCCTTATTGCCAAGGTGTACTCACCTTCTTCAGCCTTTTTTGATCTAAATGAATACAAAAATATCTGTTTAAAGCATTTTCAATTAATTATTTCATCTCCATGTGTACCGCTCTTGACTGTAATATTAATCTTAGGAAAAATCTCACCAAACTTTGGACTGTTGTGTACATAATAAATGACGACATGTTGCGATGCCACTGAAACCATGGTGCAACTGAAATTTCGAAAGTTTATAATTCATGCTCCACACAATAATTGAAGGTGAACTTTCGTTACTATGCAACACTTTAAATTATTAATATCATCAATACGGCCGCAAAAGGGATAAAGTGTTGATGTGGCAGAAACAGATGAAAGAAATATTTATGTATGTTGACATGTTTTATGGCCAACCAGACGAAGCATCAAACATCTCATTCTTCAAAATGTCTGTGGTACAAAAATTGAAAGAGATTCCTACGAAAAAAAACCACAATGAATGAAGTAGACAGAAGTATGATGATGAACTTACAACACGTTAATAATGTCGAAAAATAAGGATACAATTTATGTGGAAGACAAAATGCAAGGACCAAAGACAGCAACAGCAGAAGCAGCAGCAACGGGAAGATATGGAAGTATAGAAAACATGTCAATGAAAGCAACTAAATATTTTATTAAGCAGAATGCAGTAAAATAAACGAAATGTTTGCGGTTGTGATTCCATAGCAAAATGAAAAGTATCCTTAAGGAAGAACTTAAACATGAAGAAAAATGAAAATAAATTCTAAATAAAAAAAAGGTGCAAAACATGCGGAAATTGTATTTACGAGCATCATCTAGGCGAACCATTCAACGAAGCGATTGTATGGACTATGATGTGAATGATGATGATGGTGATGATGGTCCATAACAATAAGTATGATGAGCCATCTCTTGGGACTTTCATTTGCTAAGGGAGGAGGATGTGGTTTGTAAAATACTTCCGTGTACTTTGCAAAGCAAACTATTTATGTATCTTCTCTCTTTCGTAAGAATACAAATGCCGACCAATCATCTTACATGTTAAACGTACGTGATACAGTTCTATTATAAAAATGCCAAAAAAAAAAGCTAAATGTTTGTGCATTAAAGTTTTATTTTTTTCTTTGCCGAGATTCAATTTAGCAAACATATGTTTTCAATTTATTAACTTATTTCTTATTAAGCAAAGTTTTTCCTAAAAAATTTATATTATTGCAAGCATATTGATACAAAAAATTCTGGGTTAAGTATATTAGAAGATGTGCTTTTCCTAAATTTAGTGAAATTTAATTGCATTACGAGTACCTTAAAGTACATTACAATAACACAAATGAGCTTGGTAATTGGTTCATTCGATTTATAATGAATTTAGCTTTTTTGAAAGCTAGAACATACTCTTGTCCCAAGGGCTTATTCAAACCCTCATCGGAGACATAAAATGTCCAACAATTTACAAAGTTAATTTGGTGATCCTCTAAGCATTAGCAATAAGTTCTATGAAGTGTCGCGTGCTACAGTTCTAATAAATCGCATACTTTTCGGGTCATTGGATGTTTACTTTTCACAAGCTGTATCAAATTTTTCGAAGCTTTAGAATTGTTACAAATACAGTTTCATTTAATTTGTTTATACTGTTATTACTGCTCCAATGACAATATTGTTACGATTTTACCTTGAAAAAAAAACATTGATTTTGAAGTATCGAAAATTTTAAATTAAATAAAAAGTCACAGCTTACAATTCTTGTCATATCAAAGAACTTTATTTACTCCATACTGCTACTAACAGCTTTTGAATCACACAATGTTAAATTAAATCACTGCTAGAATACCACGATGTTAACTTTGTTATACAATACTCAACTCAACTGACTAAGCTAAACCTTGATGAGAATTTCTGGGTAATGCTTCTAGAATTCTTCTAGAATATTTCTGTTGAGTAGAAAAAGGGTGATCTACGAGCTAAGCAGTCAGTATTATGCCAAGAAAAGTGATGTTAACATCGTGGTATTTTAAACTTTATAAAGTTAAACATTGTATTTTTTAAAGCTCTTTGTAACAGTATTGAGTAAATATAATATTATGATTAAATAAACATTTCCACAAAAACAATGCTCTTAACAGGTAAAAACGTAACAATATGTATGTTTGTATAATATAATAAGTTTCGAAGAATAATGAATCCACTAGTTATAAAGAACCAATTAAAATTTATATATTAACATGTATGCGGTAATATCTTTAAAATGTAAGCCCGTGCACTAGTGGCACTCATTTAATTTGGTGGCAAAAATTCCCTATGACTAGACTACGTGATGGAGCTACTTCAATGATACTGATTTGCTATGAAGGTGGGGGTTCGTTTGTAGCGTTGCGTACACCAAGGTGAAACCCCCATTGTTTTCGCTACTATTCCCGCCTATCTTGGTGCCTGTCTCCCACAGGCTGTTTTCTCCAGAACCATAAGAGCTATGGACATCACAGAATATGTAACACTGTGGCCGCTACAACAGCAAATATATGACAGTAAATAATTTATGGATGTTCCAAAGTGAGCAACTAAAGTTTCTGAAATCCTAATGTAATATACAGACAATTATATATAGACACTTGAAATATTCAAAGTTAGTGTATTTTTGTGCATACTACACCAATTAACACTGAAATTAAAAAACAAAAACAAAATTAAAGGACATTCTACTAAGGTAATGTAACTTTGACAAGTTGCTGCATCTTGAAAACAGTAAAAGGCAAACTCTTGAACTTTTCAAAAACGCTAAAACTAGAAAGTTTTGAATTCCCTATTGAAAGAACCCCCTAAATAAAAAAGTTGTTGATGGTTGAGTAAATTTTCTATACCTTTACGTGTTATACGGCCATGTCCCAGAGCTAAATTCCGTTCGGAAACGGAATTCAATCGACCCCATTTTTGTGGGAGATGGCGTTTAAAAAAGAAAACTAAAATACGGAAATTTGTCAGGTGTGTCAAGACTGTTGGGGCACTGGCTTGCTGGGATATGCTTCGGCTAGGGCTTGACATCTTGAAGTGGATTCAATTCCGTTTCCGAACGGAATTGAACTCTGTGACATGCCCGATACATAAGAAATATAAACGAATTTATGTGGAATCAAATATCGTGCCATAACCGCCAAAAAAGCTTAAGCGGCTTAATTTTCGAACTTCATTTATTTTAAACAAAATCGATTATTTGCGATCGTAAATGGTTGATTTTCTTAAAAAAAAACCAAGTCCAAAAATGTGTCGCTTAAGCTATTTTAGCATTTATGGCTGATATATCTCTCTACAGAATTCTGATATTTCCTTGTAATAATAAAAACAAAATTCCACAAATAAAATTGTGATTTGTTGTTTCTTATGGTTAAGATTTTTTTTTATAGAGAAACTATATTTTCAGTTTAATAAGTTTTTATTGGATTTTTTTTTTTGAATTTAAGAAGTAAATTTCGCCTTTGAATTTCAGTCTAAAAAGTGACTTCGGTCGTACACCAGACATTAAATATAATATTCTATTAAAAAGTTAATAGCCAAGTTAATAGCACGCATATGGCTATAAAATTACAAACAAAGTTTTACTGTTGATAAATTTCGGGATCACAAAATATTTTTGGAACATTTTGTGCATTAAAATATTTTTATGTATTTTAAATTGGCAAATATTAAACTGATTGAAAATAAAAGTTTGCGCCATATGTTGAAAAATGCAACTCTTTCACACACATGCTTACACACACGCACACGCACAAGCGGACATTTTATGACTGCGAAAGGAAATGAAAATCAGCCATTTTAAGTCTGTGCACATGTGTGTTCCATGTAGCGGCTAGCAAATGTGTTTGTATGGGTAATAGTATAAAATAAACGTCGATTAATGTCTCATCAAGTGTTTCAGTTTACGACTACTTAAAATGTCATAAAAATTCGCCTGGAAGAAAACAAAAAAATGTGCCAAAGCCAAACACAGTGAAAAACTTTAACGACTATAAAATAAAATTTTACTTTTATATTGTTTGCAAGTGTGTGCGTGCATGCACACATAAAAACGAGCAAAATAATGGGGAGAAAAAGATTTAATAGTAAAATAAAATATACAGAAGTTTTTTCTTTCAACTACATTTTTTTAAGAAGGGAAAATTTACTGCCAAATACACAGCAGGAGTTTGAGCATAAAAGTTTTAAGATTTAATGCCAGATATTCTTAAACTGCCAAGCAGAAAAGGCATTTTAATCAAATAGGATAATTATTGATGATTGTTCATAGCAGAGGCTTGAGTTTTCAAGCTTAAAATAGAAAAAAAATAGTACTCGTATAGAAAAATTCAAACCAAAAAGTAATAAAAATAAAAAACTAAATATTAATTTTATGCTGAACTGCCACTTAATAGTTAAAAACAATCGGTAACTTTTTGATAACAAATGCTACTGATCAAACTCTCGGAATAACTGGCAAAATCAACTGAAGTTTTTAACTCTTACTTACTTACTTTTATATGGAGTGTGTGCCAGCACACGTCCTTTTTTCTAAAAAAGTGTAAATGTAAAAACATTTGTGAACTCAACTGGCTAAAATTCTGATAAAGTATTGAAATCTTTTATTTAACATTTTGTTTCTTTTCGTTTTCATTTTCGTCATGCAATTTTATGACGGTTTAATACATTTTTCAGCATAAAAGTTTTCCATCACAAGAGCACGCAGCAGTTCTTTACCGTCTGGATTAAAGCGAGCTGAGCTGGTTGTTCATTATTTTTATAGCCCGAGAGTAAATGCATTTTATTGACAGTTTATTTAGGTGTAAAGGAATATGACAAGCAAGTCGCAAGCCAACATAAACTGTAACGAATTTCATTTACTCTTTTCCAATATATCAACATAAAATACGCTGTAGAAAACAAGCTTAATATGTTAGGGGAAACGAAGGGTGCCGTACCGACACTACATATGTACATAATACTATACGAACTTTAGCCTATATAATCGGATTTCTCACCTGATATAGACATTTTTAAATTTTTATTTTGCTTTGGCATTTTTAAGTTTTTGCGTTGTTTTTTTTTCGTTTTGTCGAATTTTTTTCGGGGTTTGGCGATTATTTTAGCTTAAGCAATTTTTAGCGACTTTTAGCGCTTTTTTTCGTTTCGGTGTTTTTTTTCGGTGACTTTTTTACTTATGCGGGGCAATCATGCATAAAATTCCGCGAGAAATTTCTCCCTTTTCCAATTAGATTTTTTTTATATTTTCCCTATTACTTGCTATTGTTTTAAATTGTTCCCCGGGAAAAAATTTTTGGCGGAATTTTATTCATGATTGCCGCATGGTGATTTAGTTTGATTTTTGTTTTGGTGCTTTTTTTGTTTTGGCTACTTTTTTCAGTTTTTTGGCAACCTTTTTAATTTTGGTATTTTTTTGTTTAATTTTAGTGATTTATTTTATGCTCAGTGATATTTTTCATTTAAGCGCTTTTTTCATTTTGGCGATTTTTCGTTTCAACATCTTTTTTAATTTGGAATTTTTTAGTTTTAGCGTTTTTGAAAAGTTCAAGAGCTTGCCTTTTACTGTTTTCAAGATGAAGCAAGTTGTAAAAGTTACATTAGCTTATTCTACTAATTTTTTTTAATATAATTTTTTTTTAATTTCAGTGTTAATTGGTGTAGTATGCACAAAAATACACTAACTTTGAATATTTCAAGTGTCTATGTATAATTGTCTGTATATTACATTAGGATTTGAGAAACTTTAGTTGCTCGCTTTGGAACACCCATAAATTATTTACTGTCATATATTTGTTGTTGTAGCGGCCACAGTGTTACATATTCTGTGATGTTCGTAGCACTTACGGTTCTGGAGATAGACAGACAGACAGACAGATATCCTAGCGAAAACAATAGGATCCATTTTCACCTTTGGTGTACGGAACTCTCCAAACGAACCCCCACCTTCATAGGAAGTCAGTATCATTGACGTAGCCCCATTCACGTAGTCTAGTCATAGGGAATTTTTGCCACCAAATAAGATGAGAGCCGCTAGTGCAAGGGCTTACATTTTAAAGATATTACCGCATACGTGTTAACATGTAAATTTTAATTGGTTCTTTATTCATTATTCTCCGAAATTAACTGTGAAATACAAACATACATATTGTTACGTTATACCTTTTAAAAAGGTTGTGTTTATTTGTGGGTTCGAAATTGCATTCAAATAAAATTCCAAACAATAAAAGTTTTATTTAATTAGAATATTATATTTACTCAATACTGTTACAAACAGCTTTTAAGAACACAATGTTTAACTTTATAATGTTTAAAATACCACGATGTTAACATCACTTTTCTTGGCATAATAGCTCGTAGATCACCCTTTTTCTACTTAACATAAAGACTTTAGAAGAATGTTAGCCACATGCAGAAATTCTCAGCAAGTCTAGCATAGTCAGTCGAGTTGAGTATTGTGTAAAAAAGTTAACATCGTGGTATTCTAGCAGTGAATTACTTTAACATTATGTGTTTCAAAAGCTGTTCATATCAGTGTTGAGTAAATAAAGTGCTTTGACTTGACAATAATTGTACAATGGAACTTTGGATTTAGTTGCAAATTTTCGAACCTACAACATCAATGTTTTTAAAAGGTAAAAACGTAACAATGTTGTTATTTTGGTAATAAGCGTCAAACTGAAAATTTTCTTAAGATTTAAGCAATTTGTTTTTTCTTCTTAATTTTTCCTAAAATGCAAAAGTGTTAAGAATATTATGAAATTTGACTAAATATTTTATACTTTATTAGTAATTTAGTGAAAACACCCAAACTCAAAATAATACAAGAAACGTTAAGTTTGTTCAGAGCGAGAAAAAAAATGCAAACACGGGTTGTGTTATTACACAGAATAAAAAGGTTCCTTTGTGTTTGTTGATTGAAACAAAATTATTAATAAAGACTACGTCGGACGTACTGCCCTCGAATTTTTTGAATTATACTGGTATAGCTCGCGAAGACATTAGGTGGGCTCATAAGATAAAGTGAGACATGATGGATTTTTTTAAATATATTTTCTGAAGCTAATTCATATCCGAATTGCTTATTAATTCCTTAAGGGGGAAACCATGGTGGGATTGCTTAATTTAATTTTGATAAATTTTCATATTAATAGCAGCAAAATACATAGCGCAGATCCTATTAGATATTCTATTTTTGTGGTATTTTAAGAGGCTGAATTAACATGATCTCGACTTAGATTTATTTATATGCTCGTAAACATGAGCTTAAATTCACAATGTGCGTAATTGATACACACGATCTCATTCCCATACGTAGCAAGCTTGAATTTTATTATTATTTAAGTTGTAACTTCAAGTAAGTTATACATATTCTTTTGTTTCTAAAAAGAGTCATCATCATTCGATAGCATCTATTGTTATTGAAATAAGTTATGTAACATTTTAACCCATAAATTCGGCAATAGCTGATAATGTCATAAGAAACAATATCTAACTGCTGTCACATGTAAATTTTGTGTAAAATTTATTATCAAATGCAAATTTTTTTCTATCGGTGGCTTTTATTTTTATTAACAAAAATTAGCAATACTAATTTATGACTTATGATCGCTATCTATTGTTCTCGAATAATGGATCAACATGGTTCATGTAGTGAATACATTAAGAGTTCATGGTGAAACGAGTTTGGAATTTTAATGCATAGAGACAATGAGAATGGGACTTGATTTAAAATTGTCTTTAAATACGATTGTCGTAAATATTTAAGGCATACTAAATACTCTTTTGTGAAAGAGTACGATTAATTCTTCTCAAGAGTCACTCACTAGTTGCTCGTCAAACGACCCTCACATGAGATATAGTTAATATAAATACAAGGTGGACCACCCTATTGGAAGATGCTCTTATTTTTGCAAATGGCGGCCAATGTCAAATCTGTTTTGACATATGTGAACAAGACAGATGTAGAATACAAGTGAACAAGTCATGGAGCGATACACTCCCCAAGAACGCGAAATAATCGTGTCGTGGCGTTCCTGGGTCGCCTCATCTCTCGTTTTTGGCGATTTACACTGGCCCGCAAGATCGCCCGATTTAACCGTTCCAGACTTTTTTTGTGGGGTTTTTTGAAGTCCCGTGTTTACATGAATAAGCCCGAGACCCTGGAAACCCTGAAGGACAACATTCGACACGAGTGCGAGAATCTGTCGCCCGAAGTTCTCGCCGAAACGATGAAAAATGCCATAAAACGAGCGTCCATTTGGCCGATATCATCTTCTCGACTTGACCAATAAAATTCTAAAGGTTCAAATAAACATAATCAAAAAGCAGAATCAAAGTTTTTCATTAAAAAAAATAAATAAAATAAAATGAGAGCCAAACAACAAACAAGGGATGACTTCTTTTGGCCCACCTTGTATGTTCCTAATTGCCGCAGTAATTAACTGAAAAGCAGCAATATCGCACAAGTGTTATTCGAACACAATTGTGTATGATAATTGCAAAACTCGAAGGAATGTTATTGAATATCACAAAACTTCTTTCGTAAAATGTAAATGTAAATTAATATTAAAAAAACATTTATAAAACAAGCTTTTATTTGAATGCTCTAAAAAGAAGCAAAAAAAATTTTAAATTAAATCAAACTCATCAATTAATTATGTGATCTCGTATTTGAGCTGGTCGCGGGATTTCAGTTTAAGAAAAAATAAAGTTATAAATCGCGACAAGCGATAAAAATTGTATGACATAATCAATTGATGGGCTTGAATTAATTTAAAACCTTTTTCTTCTCTTAATTTTAAAGCGTTTATTTTAAAGCTTGTTTTAAAAATGTTCCTTGAATATTAATTTATGTCATTATCTATTCAGAAGAACTTTTACGTCTGGCATTTATCTTTAGTGATGCCGGACTTGTGGCTCATTTTGCCAACCCTGCAATTGCACTCGTTGTTCAAATATGCAAAAATATTCATCACAAGAAAATTAAGTCTAATATTGTGTATTAAAATAAAAAGACAATCAGATTCACAGTTTATAACATATTTAATTTTTTATTATATATATATAATTCGATTGATTTCAGTTGTTTAATTTTTACTTGTCCTTTTCTGTTTGATCTTAAATCAATATATAATTAAATATTTTCATAAAATATACACGACGCGACGTTGATAAGAAGGTTAAACATATGATGATTACTTAACTTTAGTGATGTTTTTTACTCTTAATTATGAATACATTCTTAAGATAAAAGAAAACTAAAACTATGATAATAACACAACATTAACTTTTATGTAACATGAGGAAAAGAGTGTGACAGAGAGTGATGGGTAGAGGGAGGGAGGGAGGGAAAAACAAAATTTTAATGATTCCCAAACGCTTAGGCATTCCAAAAAAATTTTTATCGTTGATCGAATTAATTAAACTGAACAACACATTAAATAGATTTTTTCATTTCATCATTTGTATTCCATTTATGTCTTCTTGCTAAACGTTCTATGAATTGAATAATTTTTCTCAGGCCACTAAAGCCATGTAAGACAAGCTGAGGTTGTTGTTGTTCAGCAGAAAAATAATCAGTTTTCTTACCAGTTTTAGGTTAAATTTTCCACGTATCTTAAGGGATAAACAAACTTTTGATAATGAATAAGTATTAAACCTTTCATCATAGAGATGGAAT
This sequence comes from Nowickia ferox, assembly GCA_936439885.1. NCBI lineage: Eukaryota > Metazoa > Arthropoda > Insecta > Diptera > Tachinidae > Nowickia > Nowickia ferox. The sequence continues at coordinate 85,033,363 of OW387027.1, read as the reverse complement.
TGTGATTAAACTTTCTCTCACGTATTTAAAATTGTGTGTTAAAAACTTTTTACTATCGGCGTTGAGTAAATAAAGTATTTGGAATTTTTATTTAATTGAGAATATTTGTTTCTACAAAAATAACGTTTTCAAAAAGTGACTGGCTCTGGCCAGGATTAGAACTTGGGCTCATGTGCTTTGTAGTCACTAAACTAAACTAAAACACATATTTTTCTGATGCCTGTGCCAATACACACCATAAAGTAAAATAAATCAAATACAATGACTGCATTAAATTAAAATCATGTTGTGTCAACGTGAAATAACTTTGAGTCAATATGGTTTATCGTGTTATTTCTTTATCAAATTGATGTTGTTTCAACTTAAAATAATTTTGATTCAGCATGATTCTCAATTTTGATTTAACAGCACTGGAATGGTAAATCAATATGAATTAAAGTTATTTCGAAAAGAAAAATGTTCTTTGAAGATTACTGTAAATCATGTTGAATTAACATGACACATATATGAAATAAATAAACCTTGTTTTCGTAGATTTTAATATGATATTTTTCTGTGTGTCAAAATGGGTAAAGAAAATTAAATTTTTGTTGTTTTTATCTAGATCACGGCGATTTAAAATTACGTGATTTCAAAAACAATCTATTACATGATGATTTGTTAGTGGGTTTTTTTAATTGTATTTTAAGTTTTTGTCATTTATAATAGAATAATTTATTCCAACTTCTAAGGCTATAAATCATTTGACTATTGCAACTTTTAATTTGTAATTTTTATAGGAGTAGCACTATTTTTGCGATTTTAGATTTTTCTTGTTGGTTTCTCACATAAACATACGTTTGCATCGAATTGCAGCTTATTAGCTCAACTTTTAATTTTAAATTTGTATAAGCGCAACCCCGCCCACTTCTTCAAACTCAAGATTTTTGTGGCCAGTGCTTATCGTTCGTGTCAAGATTCGTATATTTCTCTATATATACTGCAAAATTATATCCAATGACACAGATTAAGTTAAATTTTTACAACATACGCGTTTGAAATCATTTCGCTTTTACATATGGGAATGAGGAAAGAAAGGTATTTTATCTTTGACATAGTTATCACCAGGGACAGGGGTTTCATGCAAATGCATGTTTTTTCTTTTAACCCTGATAATGGCAAAAACGAAATAACTTTATGAAACAATGAATTTGCGTTAAAATGGCATCGATTTGTTAGTGCATATTTTTACATATTTTGCTGAATACGCATATTTTTGCATAATTTGGTCATAAATGCATGTTTTAGTCTCATATTTTGGTATAAATTCATGGTTTTGCGTCAATTTTGTCAAAAAATCAAATCAAATTTCAAATTATCAGGCCTGTCACAGAAATCGATCGAAATTGTTTTCATTACGAATTTTCATTTCGATCGATTTTGTTTTACCTTCTCCAGATTTCGATCGATTCGATTGTTTTCAATTTAAATGTGGCAATATTGGGCAACGAAAAACAAAAAACACATGGTTATTAGAAGAGAAAAGCAAAATAGGAAAGGCACAAAATTTTTTTTTAACTTGAAGTGAACAAAATTTAAAAATTAATACGCGAAATGTCTGCAATAACTGCAGTTTGTGGTGCGCAGGGACGTCAAGACTTTACCATAAAATTACGGGGAAGACGATTGAGGGATGCTTAAGGTTCACTTTCATATCCAAACGCAGTGTATATGTTAAAGTTTTATTTATTTTTATTTGACTGAACAGAATATTTCATTTTTTACGATGCTGCATTTTTCCTTAAGACTTAAGGAAATTTTATAATTTGTCCAAAAAAAATTAAATAATACAAAAATAATTTTAATTAAATTGTTGAAAAACATCTTTCTTTATTGAAATAAGTTGTTTCAAACAGATTTTTGTACATTCGCATAAGGAAAATTACAATTCCGAGCATTTCGGTTTCATTTCGAGCATAATCTTCGTTTTTCGTTTTCTGAAGAACCTAATTAGGGAATTGAAATCAATCGATAGAATTTGGATTCTGTGACAGGCCTGTATATTTTTGTTGACAAATTATTAACGCAAAACTATTTATTGGCAAATTTTTTCGCTTGAATTATTGTAGAATTGTTTAACGATTACACAAGCACACACACCTACCAAATTTAATCGAAATTGTCATTTTGTTGATTTCCAGAGGAAATTGTCTGCTTTCAAAGGCGAAAGTAGTGAAACAATTCTGCGGACACTTGATATTGTTTTTAAAAAGTGTAACGGATTTAAAAGAACAAAACATTGTAATGGTTGAGTTAAATAAATATACCACATTATATAAAAAGAATCATTTAAATTTGAGCCGGTTACATCCACAGACGTTATAAGGCATTTTTCAATGCACAAAAGCTTTCTAAGAACAAATTGATGGAACTTCACATTCGAATATACAAAAAATATAAAATTTTTACATGAAAATAAATATATAACAACACTTTTTTCTATTTACGTATCGCTCCTTTACTGCAATTTAAACATGTCTCTAAAAATGCGTGTTTGGAGTTATTAATGCAGAAGAGATCGTTATATCATATATAATCTTGTGTAAAAGTTTAATGTACAAGACCTCTTGAGAAAAGCAAATATTTTTATATCTTTATTTAGTTGTATGCTAATTGAAAACTTTTCCTTTGAATGCAAAGTTTTTAAAATATGTATGTGCATATTTTATTATTTTTAATGCATATTTTGCGTTTTTAATGTCATATTTTAGGCGCCTAAAATACCTTTTTTAAATGCATGAAGTCCTTGTCCCTGGTTATCACTAAAAAAAAGAAAAAAAAAATACAGAGAAGCTCTAGAAGCTAAACGAAAAAAAAAAATACTAATTCGTACATCCAGTGAAAGAAAGATACATTTACAAAATACATGCGATATAAAAAGAAAACCAAATGATAACTTAAATGTTTTTTGTGTTGTATTTATTTCATTTTATTTTTTTTGGAAGCCGGTTTATTTTTTTTTTGTAATTTCTGTTACTTTTTGGCATAAAAGAACTTTCATTTTTATTAATTTTTTATTTGTTTGTTTAATTTATGGCCAACAGAAATAAAATTTCTTTGTTTCAACTTTCTATTCTATAGTTTGTTTAATAAGTTTTTGCTTTTTTTTTGTTTTGCAAATTTATTTATTTTGATTTATTTATTTATTATTGTTCATCGTTGTTTGGAGATTTCTTTATTGCAAATAGTTTAGATTTTTAATTATTGAATAACTACAACTATTGTATTAATTTGATATTTATTCGGCTACTGTCTAGTAAAATCGGTATCTTATAATTGTGCTTGATTATAAATTTGTTTTATGTACTTGTTAAAATATTTGAATATATTTATAATTTTTAGTATTTTTTTACCACATATTTAATATTTGTACAGGTTTCGTTACCTAATCTTGTATATATGTTTGTTTTACTAAAAGTATTATTAATATTTATAATTAAATGCGATATGGAAGTTTCTTTTCATATGTGTTTCACTAACGTTTTCTCTTATCGTTACGTATTTACAACAATTTCAATTATACATTACAAAATTTTCAATTATTACTTTTTTTTTTTTTTTTTTTTTTTGAATTACATAAATTGGCAGGACTTTTATTAAAATTTTTATTTTAAATTTTTTCAAAACAAAATTTAAGTACTTTTTTAGTAGATCAAAGCAAAATTTATTACGTTATTCGTATATCGAACAAATCATAAAATTTTAATTGTGTTTGTATAGAAACTTCGATCGATATCGAATGACGTAATTTGCCTCCAGATGAATGTGAAACATATGTATACATTTTTTGACTTCAAACCATAATTCGACTGCTGATGCCAGAGAATTCCAATATCAACTATTTGCCTTTTGACCTCTAACACACTAATTCTTAAGAAAACATTTAAGCCATTATTTCTATCACATTCTCGAAGAATAAAGTTAAATCTTTACTTCTTTGCTAATTGGGCTTTGTCCACCTCATGCCTTTTCTCAGTCACCTGTAGTGCTATTCAGTAACTTTTTCCAATCACAACTCTTAATATTTATCGACATATTTATGCCTTTGTAGTAACGACACTTGGATAAGGTGCTTGGTACTAGATCCAACCCCTCGCATTGAGATTATAACTCTGAAAGGTCGTCTAGTACATGGCTGCCTTAAGAACTTGTGTCTCGAGAAAAGCGAAGCTGGACATTCGCAAAGAAAGTGGAAGACTATCTCTTGTTGGCTTTCTTCAGCAAAAGTATGGCAGAACTCATTATAGATAGTAAAGTGCCTCGTCATGACTGCATAGAGTCTCGAGATGTGCCTATGGGTTCTACTTGTTAATTTTATTGGGCGCCTATCATTGCAGCAAGGCCACAATTTCCTAGCGCCATCTGTATTCAGTCTCATGAAGATAGTGCTTGAACATGCAGCTTCTAATAGTACCAAACAGTATGGTTACCGATTCGGCAGTGAAGGCCTTCATGGCAGAAGCCCGCTCCTCCGCCTGTTCATTACCTGGAAAGTTGCTGTGTGCTGCAACCCAAATGAGGTCGAGGTCAGCCTAATCACCCTATCTAGATAATACATTCTTGCACTGTGCCACTAGAATACAAAAATTGTTATATCATCTCAGCTACAGATGTGCTGTCTGGCTGTCGACAAAAACACCGACTTTGCCCTGTACCTTACAGATGATCAGCACTCTTTGCCCGCTTCAGTTGCAACCAAAACTTCAGCCTGAACTACAGTGACTTTGTTAAGGAGACGGAAGTAGGACTCTATCCCAAGATCGTCGGATAAGACTCAAGAGCCAACACCTCAGGCCACGCATGAACAGTAAGTGTGTTTTCTGACATCGTATTCTCTTAAAATTTCCCGCCCCCCTTTCATTCCCGCCTGGATGAAATTAGGACTTTTAAAACTTTATCAAAGTTTAAATGAGGCATCATGTAATCAGAAGATTTCCTCAGTAAAAGGGAGTAATTCATCCAGGATTCTGGTAGGACCATATGACATTGATCTCCACCATCCATGTTGAGGTACTGACATATTTGCCAAGATCGAACAGAGAATGCATGAATTGGAGCTGCCAGAGCTGTACTGAATCTTTTCAGCATAATCTAGTTAAAATAAAGAGAGAGAGAGAGATGTTCAGGGTTGTCCAACAGGGGTTTTCTGTCAAATCACAACACGTACAAATGATAAACTTATTTTATAACAATGTGTGTTATGTTCGGGCAACATTCCGCGCGTTGCACTTATTTTATATTGAAGACCACTTGTGGAAGAATGGATAGGTCAACAAACAAAACTATCGAATTCAAGAGAGCAGCAATCCATATGAGATCCAAAAACGTGCAAAGTATCCCGAAAAAGTTACTGTTTCCTATGGAAACATCGGTCCTTACATCTTTGATTCATGCGCCAGAGTCATGGAAAATTAGATATTTTGGAGAGAAGCCGTGGCGGTTATTTAAAAGATGTTATATTCCACATATCATGCTTTCAATAGGTCTTTCAAACGAATAAAAAATTCCGGCAATATCTCACACAGCCTCTGTTTTATATAAATTTAAACATAGGAAGCGCTTGATGAAAGACCTTATATAGATGCCATCGGTGTTGGCAAGAGAATAAGCTTACATGTGTGCTATTTTGTGCCCCTCTACTGAAGATTTTTTTGGCCTTATTGCCCTACTGCGGTATGGTTGCAAAATGTTGTATATGCCTCTGTCTCGTCTCTTGCAAAAGTACTTTATCCAAAGAAAATATAATTACTATTGATTTTTAAAATAATTTTTAAGCAATTAACAAATTTTGTTACGCTTCCAAAAATATGCCGATTATACTTATTCAACTCCTTATGATTTATTTATTTTGATATTAAAAAAACGTTTATCCCTACTTCGTTAAGGAAACTGAATTTTCTTGACAAAAATAAATTTTTTAGTGCAAAAGTTTGCAGAATTCTTGTTAATTAGCGAAATGCTGTCTTTTTATTTTAAGTCCTAAACATCCTGCAAATATTTACTTGACTGCCTGGCCTTGCCCGAACTGAAGAGATTCCAAAAACGTCTAAAGCAACCTGGTTTCTTATCAATGACCACGTATCTCTCCTCCTCCAAAATGGTGTCCAAAATGTAATAACTGCCCAAGTTGAGTGGGGGTGGCGGTAAAACAGGAGGTTGTCATGATATGATGCAGTTTTTGGAATCGCCACCACCATTCCCTGATGCTGTGGTTGCTGTTGTAATGGCTGATGTTGCAGCTGATGCAGAAGAATGATTACTGTTGAACATGGATTGGCCATAGTTGTTCATGGCATTGTTGGCTTGTTCCATCAAGGCTTGTTTCTTTAGCTTTTTCTCGTACGCAATGGCATCGTTGGGTACATATGAGACACGCACTCCGCCGTAGTGTTTGCGTGCCGGCAAACGATAAACATAATCATCCATATCACTGGATGAGCTGGATGAACAAGTAGAGCAAATGCTGGCTGCTTCGCAATTGTCCAAGTTCTTTACGGCACTGGAACCGGCTTGTGTTTGAGCATTGTGCAGTCTTAAATTTGTCTGATTGATTTGCATTTCAGAGTTGCTGCGTGATTGATTGCGTTTTCGTCTTCGCCGGCGGGCATTCGAGTTATCTGTGTAGCTTTTCGAGCGTGACATGGTGTCGTGAATACTGTGGAATCTTACTTCCTTCAGGGGATGGCGATTGTTCTCTTCGTCCTCAGCATCCTCATTGTCGTCGTCGTCCTCGTCATCATCAATATCATGTTTAATGCGTTCATAATTATCATGAGGCAAATGATTGTGAGCCTCGTTATCATTTTCCTGGTCCATTTCCAGTTCATTGGTTATCTCTTGGGTACTTTCAGTCATATCCGAGTTGCTGGGTGAATTGATGTTAATTTTATCAATGCTTTGATAACTATGGGAGTCATCCGCTTTAGAAACCAACATATCCGGCAGGGAGGCTGTAATATTGGGCTCTCCAAAAATTGTTTTATCGCCCGAACAGATGTTGTCTAGACTAATGCCTAATTCAGTCAGATCTATGGGTGGTGGATGTGCTGGTCTGGGTATGCCAGGGCCAGCCACACTGTCAAGATTTCGAGCTAGCATTATGCGACCCAAATCTTCCCTTCTCTGACGCTCCTGTCTTTCCAATAAATCTCCTGCGCTGCCGGAACTTTTATTTGTATGGCGGTCTTTGCTATTTCCTGCTTTGCCGGGTCGTGGTGATCTAGCAATTTGGCTGGTAGTGCTGGCCCGATGTGTTGGTCTTAGTTGCGGTCCCGAACTGGTATCGGATGGTGTTGGCGGCTCTCCCTTGCTGCAGGCTATTGAACAATAGATGGTGCCACGACGAGGTAAAAACGGTCGGCCCAGCAAAGAGCAACGACAAGTGCAACAAGAAAAACATTGATCAGTTGCATGCCAGTGTTGACCATCATGCGACATTTGACCCTGATCCACGCCTATGACATCGCCACAGTAGTCACAGTATTCCGCAAACATGGTGTCAAAGCAATTCAGACAATGGGGCTTACCATCGCGCATTATATAACGCTGCCCACCCAACTGGAGATCACATTCAAAGCAAGCAAAATGTTTCATATGCCAAGTGCGACCCTCAGCTTCAGTACATTCGTCAGAGAATATGATCTGCAAGAGAATTTCAAAATTTAAAACGCTTAATAAATTCAAAGTAAAAATACTTAAAAGCTTTAGTAGTGCTCGTATAAGTTTGATAGAATGTTAACTTGTCAGTTTATGGTCAGACTCATTTCAACGGGTTTTCAAATGACTTAAGGCAACTAATTAATTCTGTTGCACCTAATTATCTACCATTTAAGTTGTTAAATAAAAATCATTTTGTCACTCGAAGCAACAAGTTGAAAATTAATGCAAACGTTTACGGACTTCCATAAACGTTAAACATTTGGATTCAACAAACAATTTCAATTATTATTCTGTTTTATTTCAGCTTAAAATTTAAAATCCTAATTTAGAAATTAGTTTTTCTTAGCTCACACTTTGCTTTGAATTAATATTTGGTTGTGTTTGCTTAAGTATTTTATTATAAGAAAAGTAGAGTAATAAAGCTGATTTTGAATAGCTTAAACATAAATATAGATAATGTGAAGTAAATACTATTTTCCTTAAAAATTCTGTTAGCTCATGATTTAATATGTATATATTAAGTTTGCACAGAGTTCCCTGGCATAACAAAATATTTATCAGTATATGGCATCATTTTTGTGTATTTATATATAGAAATCTTATCGTGTCAGATACTGATTTAGCACAACAGGACCAACTAGATTTTGACTTTTAGACTGGAAACCTGTATTTATCGTCATATGAGGTGTAAAAACAATTTTTATGTGAGCAAAAATCTGCTTTTCAATAATTTTTCATCTCTCCTTAAGCTTTTTAAAAATCTATATTAGGATTTTTACTTCTCGTATTACAACATACACTACATGACTTAGTGAGACATGTACGGAGATCCCTGGAACTTCAGCCGACTGCTTAAACGTTGGAAGAACCCTCTACAATGCATCTGGATTAGATATTCAAACAGAATTTCAGAGCGGCAGTATCTATCACGAACTAAGTGAAAATCATGAAGAGACAGGAAGAAGATAAAACAAGAAGCTGGAAGTATTGACCGGCGTCATAAGGAGGCACTCTAACTAACGAGGGTATTTGTAGCGGATCGGAGCCATAGATTACGATGAATACAGGGCATGCATGGAGGAAATCGAGACAATGTCTTTGCTGCGATCCCGTTATTTTGGGGATGACACCATATCGGGCATTACTCAACTTAGAGGTATGAACTGGAAAATTTTGAGGGACTGCGCAAATGATTATGAATTCCTATAGGCGGGGTTGTTTTTTAATACATATGGGAGCGCACAACAGGCATATAATGGCTCCTCTCTTCAACCTAACCTAACACATGTGAAAATCATGATGGGGCATAGAAATGTTATTAAAATGCTAAGTTACGGTTAGGATATCTCACCCCTTTACTTTTTAACTCGGTTCTTCACAAACTAGACAATACGGGCATCTAAGATACTAATATAATACAAATTATAATAATATCTCTACATCGTAGTATACGTAGTGTCATTAATTTCACGAAAGCCACAAGCGACTTCATGACCAAATCTTTGACCGCACTCAGCAGCAGACAGCTATTATTATCTGCTTTTTTTCTGGGAATGGGATTAAGATTTTTATCACTCTTTTTTCCAAAATTTATACTTTACTCGTTCAATAAAATATTGTTACGTTTTTACCCTTTAAAAACGCTTTTCTGTGGCCTCGAAGATTTGCAAATGAATAAAAGGCCGCAATATAATTTATTAAGGTTAAGAATGACACTGACTTATCGAATAAAATCACACAACTCAAATTACTTAAATGATTTACAACTGGTTGCCACGACGTCTGCTCTGCTGTTGTATATACACGTCTCACTAAACTGTCTGCGCTGGTATTGAAGCAATACCCCTTCTCTGCTGCTGCTTCTTAACACAAGATTCACTCTGCCGACGCTCTTTGTTTGTACATACTTATAACAATAATGACTCACTGACTTTACTTTAGGACTATCAACTGCTTTCAAATGAGATTTAGGGCATGTACCACTATGTTCCCAATGTTCGATTTGTAACAATTGGGATAGTTCCAAAATGTATAGGTTCTTACTCTTTCTTAACAATAATGAACTGAACTCTTAGTACAACTCTTTACAATTAACAACTGAACTTCAGACTGACTTCTTGATAGACTAGACTGCCAACAGATGCGTCGCCCTTTTTATACTTCACACAAGGCTTCCAGAATGTGACAGCAACGTTCAGACAATCTCAGCAGCATCCCCAATGCTTGCTTTCGTTCACGTTATTAGTTCATGTACACATAAATACATATGTGTGTTTGTATGTGTATCTTCTCAACAAGCAGAATATATTTCATTATTGTTGTTGCTATAGTCTTTATATTTATTTATGCATGTATATTTAGTTTTTTAGCTAAACAATTCTGGATAATTCTTTTTGTTTACCGAATGTTTTCGTTATAAAAACATTTACGTTAACTCTGTTCGAATATTTTTGCGTAACAATATTAATTGTTTTTACAAATACCTTCTGTGCGCAATTCACTTTTTCTTTTTTCTTTAGATCCATTAGAGATAAGCTCCCGTAAAAAAAAATTAAAAGTCTAACTATTATTGTGGTATTATTTATTTAAAGACCAAGGTTAAAAGTTTCCAAATCGCACAACTTGTGAATTGAAATGAAATAAAGCAGGGAAGCAACGGTAATTTTCAATGAAATTCAAAAATTTTCTTTTTCGTTCGAATTGATCGATTCTAATCGACTGTATTCGAGCAGCAAGCAGTCTCGTTAACTAGACCATGCAAAGTAATTGTCAGTGAGAATAACATTATAAACATATATTGCAGATTGGAATATTAAATATATTGATATTCAAATTTAATTGGGCGTTATTGGTTCATGCCTTGTAGAAATATGAAACGAATGCATGTGGTGATATTTTATGCCCAGCATTTTCAGTTTCAATATGAAATGCTTTCGATGAATGCAACATAATGAATGAACATAAAATTTGTCTGCTAACTTAAATCGATCTAAGGACGTAATGACTTTTTTTAAAAGTCTTTTAATAGCCAATAAAAAAAGCTTTAAAGAATTAACACATAATCTACTTCAGCATATAATAAAAAAACGTCTCCCGCCAAAAACTTTCCACACTAAACCAGAGACACCTGTAACAAATTGTTGTTTATTTATAAATTTATTACATGTTTAACAGGGACAAGATTCCCCAAAGACTTGATGTCAATGTCACAAGTTGTTGTTTGTATGTTTAGATGTTGAACTAAAAGCCAGCAAGACTCTGCTGCTTTGTGGCAACAAAGATTGCAAATAAAAGTATTTATGGCTGTAAGCATGTTACTCACCTCATCGCATGCCGAACAACGCGGCTTTTGGGTTTCTGCATGATGACGTCCACAGTAGAGATTGCCATCACGATGGAAGTATATTAAATCCACTAGTAATTCCTTGCAAACACAACAAACGAAACAGGCAGGATGCCAACAGACTTGAGAGCCAAGACGTTGCGCAAAGACCACAATGTCACCGGAGGAAAGTTGTTCGTTGCACTAAAATTTAAAAAAAAAAGAGAAAGAGTAGAGCATGAATTACACATAAGAAATATTTTTGGCATTTAAATTGTAAAAATAATAATGTGTTGAAAAGTGATTAGAGAAGGAAATTGTGCTCTGTGTGTATGCCCCAGACCATGTGACATTGTATATAATTTCTCTATGACGAAAGAATTGCAAAATAGATTTTATAGTTAAACCTAGAGTTAAAATTTAGCTAAAAATGTGCTAAGCTGGCCACACTGTTTGATTATTACAAACATGATCATAAGATTTATTTAAAATCTTATGGAATGTTTTATAAATATTTGCATGTTACATGTACTCTTAGATGCTTTCACATATGCACGTTATTTGACGAAAGCTTGTACCTAAACAAACATTAAAAATAATAAAAAAATCCATGCTTTTGAATAAATCCTAAAATAAAAAAAATTTTTTGGTCTTCCTTCAATAAAAGTCTCTAAAATTTTTATTTGCAAAAACCTTCATAAAAAACATACGAGTACGTGCATTCATGGGATCCATTGCAAAGTGAAATGGCAATTGTGCCTTAAGGACACATTATAAAATTAAAGTTTTGAATAGACTTTGTTTAACTTGTTCCTACCTATCTCTCTCTTTCTCTCTCCATCTGCCATTTAAATTTTCTTTTCTGTTTTCTAATTTAAAAGAGTCTTAAAAATAGAAGAAAAAAAAAATAGAAAAAGGGTTCACAAACCATTAAATGTTTAAACATTCATTATTTGTTTAAATTAAGCAATGACTTGCTTGGATGGTTGTTGCTTTATTTGAGTTTTCCTATTTAGTGAAAGTGCTCCCTAGAGGTTGTTTATTTTCATTTATTCAAGGCGTATTGGTGTGCTTTGTGCCTGCACATTTAAATGAATCGTTTGGTGTTTTCGTTTGTAAGTGTACTTTCTTTAACTTTCAAATTTGTTCCGAACTAAATAATTGTTAACGCGTGGGCATAATTATTGTTGTTGTCTGCAGGCAATAGAAATATCACTTATTGTTTTATGCTTTAATTTAAATGAATTTACCTATTGGGCTGAGAGGCTTCTTTTGTGAAGGGAAATTTTAGTTAAGTTAAGAAGTTTGAAAGTTAAGAAGCTTACCAGTTGAAGCATCTTATTTCCCAGTTAATTTCCTCAAAAAAATTTCCGATTACTACTAAGTTTTGTCTAAAATTAACATGAGTACCTGCCATGGCGCGTCCTTAGGCTCCTATTTTCCTTAAGAGGCGCACCAAGTGGCAATTTGAGCTAAATAATGGACGCAACCTCTTGCTGGGATATTGGATCAACTTAATCTTAAATTGGATTTTCTTTAGAGAACAAACTTTTATATCCAACGTAACCTTAGGCCTTATCACGGCTATCAATCAATCAGGTGTTCTATGAAGAATTGAAGGGGGTTGGTACGAAGTGTCCGACATCTTTACTAATTCAAAATTTGGGTATTGAAATATAAGTTCTAACGGGAAATCTCAAATGTTAATCGCAATACAATAAAGATTGACAGAACTCTACTCAGGTTCAAGAAAAAAATATTACCGCCCACACAATCAACGGAATTGACAACGAACTACCTATTCGTACCTTTACGGATAATAGAAAAGTTATCGAAGCCTTAAAAAACATCGAAGTGTCCTTCAATGCAAATATGAAATAAACTCATACAGGTATTGTAGAAAAATCGAGATAATATGAATTCCCGGACATCACACAACACACCAAAATTTAGTTGAGCTCTACTGTTGGAAGAGTGATCGAAAAATCACCTGGCTTGCATGGGTATTGTTGATGACACGACATGTAAAGATTGCCGATAAGATACTGAAACTTGCGAACACTACTTGTGTCACTGTCCAGCATTCAGTCAAATTAAAAGACGAATCTTCCACCTGGAAAATATGGGGTTCAGACTGGAAAAACCTAAGAAAGTATATTGAGGAAACTAGGTTCCTACCCTAACTAAATTTGATAGGGTTTTGCAGTTCTTTATTGGGTACTTTCCATCCAAATATCTCTCTTAAGAGCGAAAAACATGCTATAGAAGCATAAGTGCAATCCGAAACGCGTTATGTCAATATTAATATGCCCTCTTTTCAACATAACCTAACCTAACCTAATTGCATAGTATACCACGTCTAAGACCTAACCTTTGACATAGAGATAGATAGATATAGAGATGGAGTTGGAGATAGAGATGGAGATAGAGATAGAGATAAAGATAGAGATAGAGATAGAGATAGAGATAAAGATAGAGATAGATATAGAGATAGAGATAGAGATATAGATTGTTATTGAGATTGAGATGGAGATGGAAATAGAGATAGAAATAGAAATAGAGATAGAGATAGAAATAGAAATAGAGATAGTGATTGAGATTGAGATGGAGATAGAGATAGAAATAGAGATATAGATAGAGATAGAAATAGAAATAGAGATAGAGATAGAAATAGAGATAGAAATAGAAATAGAAATAGAGATAGAGATGGAGGTGGAGATGGAGATAGAGATGGAGATAGATATAGAGACAGAGCTAGAGATAGAAATAGAGATAGAAATAGGGATAGAGATGGAGGTGGAGATGGAGATAGAGATGGAGATAGATATAGAGACAGAGATAGAGATAGAAATAGAGATAGAGACAGAGAAAAAAGCGATAGATATTGAGACTGAGATTAAGATTGACATAGAAATATGATAGAGCGATTGTGAGATATAGATAGGGTGAGAGATAGATAGAGAGCGAGTTTGAAAGAAAGGAAGAAAAAAAAGAAAGGAAGAGAGAGTGGGAGGGAAAATAGAAACACCTGCGCCTTCTACAAAAACAGTGCTAAAATATATGCTAAACCAACAACTACCTTATGATCTTAAAAGAAATCCCATCTCATCTCAAATTGTTATCAACTGCTTTTGTGTAGAGCAATAGGCAAAAGTATGAAGTATCACAAATGTTATTGCATGAAAATTTTAGCCGACGCAAGAAAAACTTGCAAAAAACCAATTTCTTTTTTTATCATGGGAACTTTTTCAAAGTGTTAAAAGGAGGATTGTATATGAGCTCAATTCGACAAACGTTAAACGCCAAACTTAAGTTGAATAGTTTTTTTGAGATGTAAAGGAGCTTTTTAGTCAAAATGGACTTATTGCGATTACATAATGATGCTCTAACTTCAAGCATGCATATATTTTATGGAATCAGTTTGCCTTGTATTATTAGAAGAAGAAAGTGCTAATTTATTTTCTAACAATTGTTAGTTAACACTTTTTACATTGTGCCTAATTCTTAACTAAAATATATAATCAATATTTTTCACTTGCTAGAAAATACAAACTTAAAGATTTATGAAAATCTTTAATGGCCCAAAATAAACACAATGAGAAAATATTCCAACTCATTGAACCGTACGACGACTAACAAAAATATTAACGCGAATTTGGGAAAGAAATGTTCATTCATTGAAAGAGGCAGAGATGCTGAATAAAAGCAAATAATGTCGTTTCTTTAAAAAGGCAAACAATAACTTTGAAGACAAGGATATGACAGGCACAAAAAAGGAATTAACAAAAAAAAATTTAAAGGATATAGAAAAGTATAATGAAAGAAATCATTGATGTGTATTCAAAAAGAATGAATAAAAGAAAAAAAAAAAAGTAAATTTCAGTTAGTTTTGTGTTGAGTTTGTGATATTAAGAAGAAGGAAAATTAAAAGCAAGGAATTTTGAAGTTGATAAAAGGCGAACTGGAAATACTTTAAGTGAATATAATAATAATAAAAATTATAACAATTCACAGCAAACTTTTGGGTTAGGGAAGTACCATTATTAATAAATACTCGCTTGTCCTTTCTTATAAATTGTAAATTAAATTCTAAATGCATCCCTTCTAGGAAACTTAAATGAAAGTCCTAGGAAACTTAAATGAAAGTCCTCAAAAAAATCAGTGCTTTTCGTATAGGTTAGGTTAGGTTAGGTTAAAAAGAAGGGCAATCAATATTGACCCAATCCGTTTCGGATTAAACTTATGCTTTTATAGCATGTTGTGCACTCTTGTGAAGAGATATTGGAAAGGTACCCTATAAATAAGCATAAAATGATGAAACCTATCAAACTCAGTTAAGTTAGGATCCTAGTCTCCTCAATATACTGTTTTAGATTTTTCCAGTCTAAACCCCTAAGATATTCCATATCTAGTGTATTATCCAGTTGGAAGATTTGTCTTTTAATTTGACTGAATTTTGGACAGTGACACAAGTAGTATTCGAGAGTTTCATCATCTTACTGGCAATCTTTACATGTTATATCATCAACGACATCCATGCGATCCAGGTGACTTTTTAACTCTGTATGTCCTGTTATTATGCTAACAAAATTCCGAAGTGTTGGTCTTTTTAAACTTGGAATCTCTACTGTCTTTTCACTATTTGGTGCTCCACAGAGAATTTCTTTCAGCCTTCCAACAGTAGAGTTCAGCCAATCTCTAGTGTGTTGTTCTATAGCCCATTGTTTTAGTTCGTTTTTGAATTCTTGAAACAGATTGATCCCGTCTCTTCGTGAAAATTTTCTGCTTAAGTCGACCGTCCGGGTTGTGGAAACCTTTATTTGCTTGAACCTTTTTAAAGCTGAATTCATCCATGGGTTACCTGCAAAATTTCTCCCTCTCCCTCTTTCTGTCTCTCACTAAGAGAGACGTCAACTTAGTTTGACTTACAAAACATTTTGTCCGGACTTTTAAATCTGGGTGAAGTCAGCTTAAATGTGTGAAGCTAAATTCTTTCAATTGTTTAGGACAAAATTTGTACTGCACACATTTTTTATTTTTTTTTGGATGGTAAATTTATTGAATGGGAAGCTATAGGTTCAGAAAGTAATCGAACATGCCTAAAAAGTGATTTCCGCGCTACAGCAATCAGTCCTAATAGCTGGAGCCATGAAATCAATACCAAACAAGACACTCTTGAGAGAAAACGCTAACAACATGCTCTGGCATCACACTTAATATTACACACGTATGGCAATCCTTCAAAAGAAATGTTGCCAGCTTAAAGCAGAGCACTGGCTTTATTCCTGATCTAATTGACTAGTATACTTATTGATGATCTTCGAAAGGAAATTTTGGAAGAGATTCCTCTTTTTGGGACCATTCCTGTATATGTCATGGTTCTATGAAGAGAAAGAAGCTTAGCGAATGTGTCTCTCTAAAGTAATTCCGGATTAAATGACAGTAAAGATGTATACCCATCACATATTTTGGGTAATTTTCGCACATCTCAATCTCTGTTACTAGAGTTGTGCAAAATCTTTCCTTTTGGTGAATAGTAAGGAACGATCTGAAAGACTAAAAGAACAAGGTCGTTCTTTTCGTTAATCGTTCCTTTTCCTACTTTGAACAATTGAATGAACGATGAACGAGAGATCTTCTTTGTCGCTACTAAAAACATCAACAAATGTTTTTTATTGTTTCCATAAATCTATGTTTGTTGTGTATTCAAGCCAACTATTCACAAAAAGAGATATTAATTAGGCATAATTTTATAAACGTTTTGTGAACCAAAATTAACCAATATGCTCAGAAATCCATACCAGTTCTGTCACACTTTATCTAAAAATAAATAAAATCTAAACATCATCTCTCAAACTTCAAGCGGAAAACTCCTCCAAAAATTTTGTGGGAATGAAGTCCTGAATACCTTGTTAATTATTACCTATTGGAACGATCAACTATAAAAAAAAGAAACTGTGTGAAAGTTCGAGTGGTTCATTTCAGTGAATCGTTTAATGGAACAGGGTCATTCCGTAATAACTGTACTCTATTGGGTACGGCTATATGTAACTATCAGTGCTTCGGGATGTAAGCATGGTTCTCATTCTGCTAGATACCTATTGGTCCTTCAAGCTTCAGCGCAATCGGGGTGGCATCATATCTATTCCATAGCAAAAACTTTGAGACCTTGCATCGATATGAGCAGAACACTGTGACTTTTTAGAATTTCTCAAATATAAAAAACTAGTGGTTATGATTCAGTGCACTACTGCGCCTTCGGTATCCAAACTGAAATGATAGGACTTCGCTTTAACGGTTTTTATTTAGCTGTTATCCAGATGAAGAGGTGATTACTAACAACATGCCTCCTTTGAGTCTCTGTGTCTTGCACTGGAGAACCTTAATTTTTTTCTGCTCTGTGGATCAGGTATTTCACAAAACTCTTGCAACTATATGTGATAGATTTAAGAAGCCTACAATTTGACAGGTGCAGCGATGAACAGCTTAACTGTTTCATATTTCCAACTATTTCCCTGTAGGGTATACAAACTGAGTAATTACGAAGAAAAAGGAATAACTAGAATAATAACAAAATCCTTATCCGTCTAATCCAAAATGAAAGAAAGAAAATAACATTTAAACATGTTTTTTTGTTCTAAACTCTTCTAGTTTCTGCACAAAAAACTTTAAGTTCTTTTGTAGAATGGAAAAAAGTAGAAAAAAAAAATGAATTTTATGTATTGAAAAAGACACGATAACAAGACCCATTAATAATTCCGGTTCCGAGCAAACTTTTCCAACGTTCATACATTATGAAAAGAGAGAAAAGAAAAACTTGCCAAGCTTTGTATACAACAAAATGATTCAAGTAGCTGAAGTTTATTGCTAAATACTTTTAATACAATAGTTAACTTGCCGAAAAAAGGGGGAGAGTGCATGGCCATTAAATTAAGAGCAATGACCTTTTTTTTTGGCATTTGCTACAGATACTCGTATACAACACAAAGTTCAGCCAGTGGCAATTTGTCACAATAATTATTTGCACGTTTGACATTTCAGCTGCTGCTACAATTTAGTCAACCTGTCTTAACGTGAAAAACAAAACAGAAAACAACAACAGACTTGTTGACATAAAAGATGAAAAAGATATAATGCATGATATAAAAGAAAGTAAAAGGGAAAATTGCCGAAAATGGATTAATTGGATTGATAAAATTAATGAGAAACGATGGCAATTATTTACAAGACATTAAACACAAACTAAATGATAAGTAACAAAATTTGAGAAGTAAACAACAACTTAAAGAAGCTCCTAATAAGACTACACCTGAATTCTCTGTGGAAGGGGGAAATTGGACTGTTTTGCAGGAAAGCTTTTAAGCTCAACGTTCGTTATTTGTTTCACTAAGTGCTTTGTTTAATTTCCGTTTTCCGGTCATTTAAATACCAAAAATCTTAAAGGCTTCAGTCTCTTACTTAATTATTTACATGACGAAATTTTAAATTTGGCAAAATAGTTTTGTATGCAATTACTTGTGGGGGTGTGTGTAATAGTTAAGAGTACTTGTTATACCCAGCGGGGAAACTCAGAACTGCTTAGAAACTTTTTGATGCCTAAGAATGCCTTATAGAGAAGACTTCGACTCTTTCGCATGGAACATAAGATACACATTCCACGTTGCCTTCTATGAGAAGGGAGAAAAGAAGGAGTAAAAAAGCAAAAACAAAGTACATTAATTTGAAGGCCTTTAAAAATGCAATGACAATGCGTGTTAAAAAGAAATGAGTATGGAATGTAGCGAGCAGGCCTTGTACAAAAAAAATAATGAGTACAAAAGCCTTCTGGAAGGCATCCTTACTATTTCTTTTTCCTGCTGGGTACCTAACTCACACACTCACACACATGCCTACAGGAGTTTCCTGCAATTTTCTTCCACCACATTGTTGTAAAGTTGCCTGCCTAATTAATGTCATTTACACACAGAAAACTTTACTTTGGCTTTTCAATTACCAAAAAGCGTTAATGCTCTCGTACTCACAACAACTTTTGCAAAAGATTCATTAAAAAGAACATTTTGAAGTTGTACTCTCTTGCTTTGTTTTTGCTTTTGTTTTGCAAAACTACGCTACTGTTACTAGTTCGCAAATGATGTTGTTTTGCATGTTGTTTTTGTTAAAAAATAGTTTGTGGTGCAGTCTGTTTCATGTGTATTCGTTCAAGTACTCGTATGTTCTGCAAAGTATTGCTTGTAATTGTTCTTTTGAAAAGAAAATAATAATCATACACATACTAGTATTTTGTAATGCTGCCTATAATGAAAAAGGCCCTAAAATACTTAAGATTCACGAATAAAATTAAAAGTACATTTGCCCAGGGTTGCCAGATTTTTTCTGACCCAATTCGCCAAATCGATTTTAAAAATCGCCAAAAGTCGCCAAAGCAAATTTTATGTAGTTTTTCTTAATAAATATTTGATAGCAAAATTTGATTATATAATACCTCTTTTTAAAATAAATTTTTATAAAATAATCGTATAAAAATTTAGCAGGAAATCGCCGAAAGTAGAAATAAAATCGCCAACAATTATTTCTTGCAAATTTTTCTCATCCAAATTCAAAATGCTTTAATAACAATAAATTATATAAGAAAATCATCAAAATCAAGTTGTTTCAATTTCTTGCAGACAAGTTTCGGTAGGAATTATTATTTTTTAAACTAGTCCTTCAACAAAATAATTTTCCTGAATTACAAAGACGTTGAAGTTCAATTTCGTTGCAAAAAGTAGCCATAACAATCGGCAAAACATTTATTTATCGAAAAGAAAATCGCCATGTCGCCAATTCAAAAACTTGGCTTGGCGAGAAATCGCCATATCTAACATCCATGCAATTGCCTGGGTTAAAAAATTTATATAAACAGAGGTTAGGTTAGGTTGTACCGCCTGCCAGTTTCATGAGAAATCGGCTGCCGTAGGGTGAGGGAGACCAAAAATTTTTTCCCTCATCATGTTTATTCTTCTAGTGTCGCATTCCGATATCTTTATAAGATCCTGTAAAATTAGGAAGCCGACCATAATAGCTCTTTTGTTAGCAAAAGCTGGGCAATGACAGAGTAGATGCTCAACCGTTTCCTCCTCTGCTACATCAAGACAACTTCTACAGAAGTCATTACAGTACATTTATAATATTAGTAAGATTGCTGGCCAATAATGGGTTAATTCATCTCAAAAGCCTTAAAACTTTTTTTCCCCAAAACCTTTTCTATTTTGTTAACAAAAATATTGTATATTAAATAAATTCTTGAATACTTTTTGAAGAATATTTTTCATTCTATGACGAAAAAAATATCCTTCATTCGAATTAAAAAAATTTGTAAGAACAATGCAGGTCGCTAATGGGTTAGGCCGCGTCATTTTCTCAAACCCACAAAAAGCCGCCTGTGTACTGTTTCAGCACATAAACGTACTCTTGCTTCGATGACTTTGAACAAATAACTTCTTGGAGCAGCTTATTCTTCTTCTTCCAACATGGTAGTTAAGACCTTTGAGAAATTACACCACGATTATGCTCGAACGAGAATATACATATATTACTACGTTGTGGTTTCTTTTGTTGCAAAATAACTTTGTGAATTGTTGAGACAATTAAGTTGTTGTTTGTTTAACAGAGTCTAACAAAGCAGAAAATATCCTTAAAGCCATAATGAATTACTCACATGCATTCTCGGATACAAATTCAAGCAGAAATTCAAATTAAAATGCTTCCATAGACAGACACGCTAACATCAACATACCACACATCCTTAGTTCTCTTATTTATTTAGGACCTTAAGAGAAACTTTCTTGTTAAATACATATGCTTATAAATATTTCTTAATATACATTTAAATATCAAAAATATATATTTGTGGTATTTTATAGCAAAAATATTTTTTTTTAATGAAAAACCATATTAAAGGATTTCATAAGAGTACTAAGAATTGAAAGCAAGAAACTTGTGATAATGATTTTGTTTTTGTTATGTTAAGCTTTCTTTGTATATTTGCTGGAAACATATTTTTTTTTTTTGTTAAAATCTAAAATTTATTGAGAAAAATCATGAATATGGATCCATATGAGACGAATATTGCCATGAAGTACGTAATCGTTAATCATATTCTTGCAATGAAAAATTGTTCTAGAGTTTACTCTTTCGCTTGTGATTGCTGCCAGCAAATATGTTGACATCTGGGACTCTAATATTCTCACTGATCTTTTAAAACCTCCGTGAGCGCAACAAACTTCCGCCTGGAAGATTGTACTATGGTCAGCTAAGCGGAAGTAAGTTTTGGTCTCCGGTTCGTTTATGCAGAAACCTAGGCCCGCTCTCTCCCCTGTTGGAGGGGTTTGATTACCTAAGAGTGTCTTACGGGTATCAATATCTCACATTCAGTTATAATCCTAGACTCACCTACCCGGTCGGATATTTCCAAAGTCTGGTCGTATCCGTCCAGTAACGTCTATATGTTATGCTGATGTGGTATGTTGGCTTGTCCAATGCATTGCCTCATCACTTGTAGACGTTTTGTAGCAAGAGCTCCTTCGTATCTAATACGAATGTCTATAGGTTGGACATAAAGAAAGGTGTCAAATGTCCTGGTGGATGTAGTTCTGACATCGCCACTTATACCTAGACAGCACATGCGTTGAACATTCTCCCAAATTTGAATGTTGCACTTTCTTCCCACTGACCTGCACAATACTACCGATATGTATGATATATGTTAGAATTGGGCTGATTTCCCATCTGGACCCAATAACCCTTCTGCAGAGAGAACAGCAGGAGTTAGACTTAACTCTCTCCACAACAGTTTCCGATCTAGCATCACTCCTAAATATTTAATCGTATCGGATAAGGTCTTTTCTTGAAAACTATTAGCAGCGTGGCGTTGGCTAAAGTAGCTAGCACGTTGACTACAAAACCTAAAGTACTGGGTTCGAGCCTGATCTTCGACAGTCATTAAAATAACAACACCAGGCATTTTTCTGATTTGCATTAGTGTCCATTTGCATCAGTTGCTGAAGGAAAGTTAAAAAGATGAAGGCATTGACACTGGCCACTGAACTACACCCGCTTCAGAGTATACTAATTCAAATGTATTTTCAGAGCGCCCTTCTTCGTCGGTATTGCATAGCAGAATCATCGGGAAAGTTTAATAACTAATAAAATGGCTACTAGGCACAGCTTTGAATGAATTGAATTTAATACGCCTCATTGACACCAGAGGCGCTGGAATGCTGGCTTAAAAAATAACGTGCAAAAAAGCAGAGTTGTAAAAGAATGAAGAAGCTTTCCTCTGTCTCCTCCTTCACCACCTGTTTTCTTTATCACTATCCCTTTCCCAAAGAAGATAACACCTAGTAATAGTAGTAGGCATTCGTTGCCTGAGTGTTACTTCTCTTTAAAAAAAAAAAAGATATAAATCATGACCTCTGCCTTCCTGGGTTAATATTCAGTCCTCTCGGCCCAGCCCGGCTTAGAGCAATGTAAAGCTGGTTAACATTCGTATTCTTGGAAGTACCATGACATCGTTCGCATAGCAGACATCCATTAAAATAAGCTTTCTTTTAACACGCTCTGTATAAAAACTTCAGTGATGCTATTAATTTTTTTCTTTTTTTCATAAGAAAATACCTCCAATCTGCACCTCTCTTAAAACACTAGCTATTATTCACTATCTGTTTTAGGACATATTGTAATAAATTTTACAAAATGCTTATAAATTTTGAAAACAATAAAGTCTGGCTGATTTGATCATAAAGAAAGCTTATCTCAAACTCTAAAATTTTGTTTTTAATAAATCCCATTACTTACCACCTTCCATCATTTGCAAATTCCTTTAATATTTTCAAAACAATATTAAAAAGATTTTCTTTTCAAACACTTTTCATAAATCGCAGCTTTTATTATTAAAAAATCACCAAGAAGAAAAGTAAAATCCTAAAAGGAAGATAAAAGAAATGCTGCCCTAATAAAACGAGGAATAAAAAATGAACTCAACACTGTATTTTTCTTGTGAACTTAATAAATCCCTTTTCAATGAAAAGCGCTCAAATCAACGTTGAAAGTTGGAATGGCTCAACACCAAATACTTCAACGGAAAACTTTTTACAACAAATATGCATTATTGACTGCCATCAATTTGGTGTGGGCGGGCGGTGGCTATTTGCGTGCTTGTGTAATGCCGATTACACATCTGGCATTTCTTGTGTTGTCATTTTGTGGTAACATTTTCAAAATGTGTGCAACGCCGTTCCAATTATGTTTTTTTTTTACATGGAAAGCAGTGCCACACAACGAAAAATATGGGGAATGACAAACGTTGCCACCAGTTATACACCGTTGCGATGTCACAGAATGCCATAGTGTGTACTCGGCATAAGACTTCCTTTTGAATGTTTGTAGTTCTGTAGTGTGCTTAAAGTTTAAACACTTCCGAATACAACTGCTTTGCTCTTTCTCCCAACAAGTTTTAGATTTTAAGGACTTTGGCAAACAACTTTTTAATAAGAATAAAAACTATAAGAACAATGGGAGGGAACAGGAGACATGGGTTATGCAAAATACTGGCACTTGCAATAAAATGAAAGTGCATTCATTCATTGTTCAGTTAGTTGTTGCTACAATTATTGTTTTGGTGTAAAACAGCAGACCATTTGCCATTTCTGCTGGCGAACTGCGGGTTTTTTGAAGAAAATGTGCTCCACAAGTTTTGAGAATAGAAGAAAAGTTTATGAAATGTCTGTCCATAATGGTTTTATATTTGACTGGTTGCTATGTTTCCTTCTAGTCAGTCACTGTCTGGCAGCCAATAATGATGATGCAAATTTGAATGAAACAAAGGAAAAAAAATCTGCAGTTTCTATAGGAAGTCTTAAGAAAGGCGTGTAGTAAGGGGGAAATTAAACAAAAGACGAGACACAATTGTAGAAGTTTTTTAAGTGTATTTCTTCTCATTGTCAGTTTTTCCTGGTTGTCATTGTTGTTGTTGTTGCTGTTTTTCTTCAGCAATACTATTTGCCATTTTTTCGCCATTCACTTTTCATTGAATTTGTTTTGCTATGAACTTTTATGTAATTTAAATGCAAAAAGAAGCAGGTTATTAAATTTTTTACTGACCAACATCGAATTAATGAGGTCGTTAATGTTTAATTTATAGCGAGCAATCTGTTTGTTTTCTCGCTAAATGTGGGTGCAAGACGGACGGAAGTTTATGAAAATTATTTCCAAATTTAACGATTTAGACTTTATGAGATCTATTTAGCATTTATCTTTCCTCAGAGGCGATTTATGTCGAAACTTTTCTTTGCTTGTGCGGGTTAAATATGTGCTACCAAGACCACGTTAGCCGACTATGAAGAGCCTGGAATTGCTTGAGGGTAAGAGTCCTCAGAGCCTTCTCCTTGGCTTATGTGACTCTTGGCTTGGTGGCTGTTATTTAAACTCAAATGTTTGAAATTATAAAGGCAAATTTAACCTTACTATTGTCATGATTTGTTGTGCGTGAGTCACGCACTAGTCAAGTGTGTGAGTCACGCGTGATCGAGTTTTAAAAAATAAGTTGTGTGACTTTAACTAACTTTCTAAGGATTTTTGAAAACTCTATTTTTGGATAATTTATATCCGAAGTAATTTAATGGCGGGCAATTCATCAGAAGCGTGTGTGAAGATTTTGGTGGAACATGCAGTTTGTTCTAAAAGCTATCCCCTCCCCTAAAAGCTATACACTCACTATTTAAGTTTAAGAATTTAATTCTTTCAATTAAATTTTTCATTGTATTAATTAAAAATAACAGTTATTTTATAAATTATATACGCTCATCTCTATGGGAGTCTCGTTAGCCGCATATAATCTGCCTGAACTTCGTAGATCTCCACAAAACCTTCGTAGTCTTTTCCGCTTTATTAAAAACAAACCCGAGTGTTCAACACAATGCTGTCATTGCGCTTAATTTCAAATATTGCAACTTAAAGTGCTAGTGGTCCTTCCGATCACGAACATGTTACCAACCGTATGAAGAACCCAAAATTCTATTTACTTCAGTGCAAAACGAGGATAAAACTTTAGTACTCGTACTCTTTCGCTACGTGATACTTTTTTATGTTTGTTGCCAAGAAAATAACAAAACAACTGTTTAAGACACATTTTGTCAACTTCTTTTTGTTTTTGTTTGCTTGATATTTTTTTATTTGTCTATTTGCAACATAAAAAACAACGTCTTTTCAATTGTCTTTGGTCCATTTTTTTTGTGGATTTTTATTTTATGAATATTGTTTTGTTTCGTAAATATTTTTTTGTTTGTCGTCTTTTTTTTTAGTGAATAAGTATTTTTTACTCCTTTAGTTTAGTTTTTATGTAGACTTAATGAAATCTTTTTGTCATCTGTTACAAACTTTTAACAGTAACTGCGGCGGATTGCAAAGACCAAGTTTTTCGTTCTCCATCACACACACAAGTTATAAGTTCGGGTAATGACAGTGGCACTACCGTTCATAATCACTGCAAGTGGCAAGTGGAAATGACGTACACATAACGACAATAAAAAAGGAAAATCTTTACGTAAAACTTGTTGTAGCAAAAAGTGGTGGTAAGTGGCCTAAGTGTTGCATTTTATGATTTCCTCGTAGTCTAGTTTAAATATGTACATTTAACCAAAAATTAAGAATTATATGAAAAATAAAATTTATGCAGACTTTTGCTTCTTTAACAGTTAGAAAACTTAAACAATGAGCATTTGCAATTGTGGTATGGATAAATGAGTCTGGGTGTGTATGATTTATTTGGTTGAACATGTTGCAAAACTAAATATGAATATTTAATTAAGTTGGCTTTGTTTGAAAACATGCAAATTTATAACAATAAATTTATTTACTTACATTTTGGCAAGGACGCTCATCGGATACCAGGCGCACAGCGCCACGTCCCAAAGCTTCACGTTTTCTTTGTGCCGAAAATATACGCAACTCCTTGCGTTCCTCATCGCTGAGAGAGTGACAATAGCGTACCTAGAGAAAATAACGAAATATATGATTAATTATTATATTTGTTGTTTATATGGCTTAAAATATTAAGGCTGTTGCAAACATAAGAATTATTAAATTATAATCCCTTGATTACACAAAGTTTAAAGCTTCACAAAGACCTGTTTGAACTCAGTATGAGAGTCAATCATAACTAACTCTCTGAGAGCCAAGAATTCTATTTTTAACCAGCTTCAAAAAAAGTAGGAGGTTATCAATTCGTCTGTATTTTGGTTGTGGATATTGTTATTTCATAGCTCGGTAAATTTTACACCGATTGTAGAAATTATTATTTTTATCTGAGAGGGTATGGCTTCCCATTGGTCCCATTTTTTAAAAAGTTAGCAGGGACATGCCCACGATCTGTTTAATTTAATTTTATGATGTTCAACTTATTTGATTGGTACGGAACCTTTGGTTATTGTAATTACACAATATTAAAGTTGCG
Source organism: Nowickia ferox (assembly GCA_936439885.1). Taxonomy (NCBI): domain Eukaryota; kingdom Metazoa; phylum Arthropoda; class Insecta; order Diptera; family Tachinidae; genus Nowickia; species Nowickia ferox. The sequence goes on along the minus strand of OW387027.1, from coordinate 85,006,853 downwards.
AAAATGGGCGGGGCTAAGCCCATTACAATTTATTATTATAGTTCACTTGGTTAACGGATTTTTACGAAACTTACTACATACCTTGAGCTCTAAAATAGACATAATCTTCTATTTAAAAAAAATAGGCAGAGTCACGCCCATTAAAATTTAATATTTTATTTTAGATACTGCTACTTTACCGACTTTTACAAAACCAACACACATTCTGAACTCTAAAAACACACAATCTTGCATTTAAAAGAAATGGGCGGAGGTACGCCCATAACAATTTAATTTCGTACTTAAAATTTACCAACAGATTTTCAAGATATTTTTTTGCTTGAAAGAGTTTACTTCCAGTTTGGTCCCATACATTTTTTTCTAAAATGTGCTATCAGATCTTCGCATTGAAGTCGGATTTTTTTTTTTGCAGAAGTATTACATAGATTAATGCATTAATAGGCGTGACCACGCCCACTTTTGAAAATGCTAAATCATAACTTTGCATAAATGTTGAAACCCTTTAATTTTATTTTGTCATTCTGATCTTAGAGATTATGGCCACTCCCCGTAGTCGAAACTTTTGTAGTTGGTGGCTCAGCTTAGGCCTATTAGAAATTGTGAATGCGAATATTGTGAATGCTTATGGCTCTAGGTCACGCATCCTCACAATAATGCACTCGTGAATTAATCTTAAAAACCGTTTTAAAATTTTACGTTTAATTTGTACTTTAAATAGAGAACTAGTGAGGTGTTTTAATGATTGATATTGCAAGTCTCGGTTCACACACGACAATTTTAGTTGAACAACTTTTTAGTTTATAGGGGAGAGAGAACAAATAAAATGGCCACAGTCACTCTTCATTATCTTGTCCTCTCTCTTTTATTAACTCAAAAGTTGCTCAACTAAAATTGCCGTGTGTGAACCCAGTTGAACAAATTTTTTTTCCACAATTCACTAACATTGTTTATTTTTGATGGCTCCAAAAAAAAAAAAAGTGGCTTGAAAGTTAAAACACATGTTCTATGTTACAGCCCCTTTTCATACAAAAGTATTTTTTTTAACTACTGGCGTATATGTCAGATCGGCTAGTTTTGGGACCGCCGTCTACATCCACACAAATATATATATGTCTGCACGCGCTTGTATTTTTTTATATACTTAAAACCGAATATAAATTATTTCCAAAATTGTTTTTTTTGGAACTTTCGGACTATCTTTTATTTTATCCCCGATTTCACTGTTCCTATAATTTATCACTTACTTCATTATCTTGTGGCGGCAGTTGATGCAACAATTGTTTAATGCGATATTTTTCTCCCGGGCTGTTAACATACGGCACCTTATCGTCAGGCAGTTGAGAAAAATATAAACGTACCTGAAAGAGAAAATGTAAAATGATTATAATTAATTTTCAATTCAATTTAGAGCGGTTATTTTTACAAACTTATAATTCATGTCTATAAATTTAGCCATTTATGTTATGACGGTTGGTTTTGCCCAAATCTCTAAAAATTGGCAATTTATCAATTTAATGTGACACACATGTAAAAAATTTTTCTATTCGTATAGACGCATGCAACTTCAACAATTTTAAAAAGCTTTATTTTTTTCTATATGTGGGTTTGAGAAGATAAACTATTCCGCAGCAGAGTTTTTGATACACGTATTAATCACAAAAAAAAAATACTTTCACTCTCACCGGCTTCATGACAATTTGGTCAATTTCGATTAAAAATAATGACGTGCCATGCATCATTTGTATCGCTTTTGCTACAAACAACACATTGGTGCAAGCAAATGGTTGCTCCTTCTGTTGGCTCTTTTATCGAAAACATCATCGCTGAATACGCACACAAACTCGTACAAATTGAAATGTACGTAAAGCCACAATTGCTGTTAGATTGTTACACTAAAAACTGGCCAGAAGGCCGTGTTGCCAGAGTGAATTTTTCAATAATGAAGCATGATGGTGATATCGAACGATATCAAAACTAGTAATTATAGCTATGCTATTTATTGCGCGATACTGGAGTTAGGATGTGATTTTTGTAACAAAAATAATCGACACTATTACAGTTATTAATTTATTTTGTTTTGATTTTTTTTCTATTTAAAAGCAGAGTACGAAAATAAACGAAACAAATTGTTTGATTTTGTTTTGTTTAATTTTTTCAAGTGAGAGATACAAAAACAATGCTAACGATTGCTCAACTTGTTTGTGTTGTGCACATACCAAAGAACACATCCGATCGGCTGTAAGCCGGCTAACAGCCGCCACCGGCCACAAACAATACATTAATTAAATCGTACGCCGCTAGAAAAGAAAATAATGGGATATAAATGGAAACGTTTTGAAATATTTGCAGATAATTTGACATCATCATATAATATAACTTTATTGTATTGTTATTTCACACATGAAATTTGTTTTATATAACTAAGCAGCAAAGCTATAACCGGGTGTCCTAAGACACCTCTCTTCTTTTATTCGACTAAGCAAAAGCAACTCTTAAACCAAGTGTGGAATATTTGATTCAAGCACGGAATCTTCTAGCGTTAAATTTATTGTCTTAGCCTGGTCAGGCTTGATTTACAGCCAATAAATTTTTGATAAAGGCAAGGACTATGGGCGCGATTGGAGCTGGCAAACAATCGCTAGTACTATCGTTAGTACCAATAGTTCCATTGTTGTTACATTGCAAATTTTATTTTCAAAGCGATTCTATTGCAACATTTTTTTTACTGCTTACCAAAACCTTTTTTGGTTTCTGCCTGGTAAGACGGCTTATCTGCGGTTGTTATCCAATGGGCTTAGCTTTATGTAAAAAGTTGTGGTTTATTTTTTTGTCACTCAGAGGTTTTAGTTAAAGACAATTTTGAAATTAAAATTTGAAATTAATTCAGAAACAGTTTTTATGCAAAACCAAAATAAACTTATATTCATACTGTTCTGAGATAAATTTTAGTATTATTTTTATTGTGTATAGATCACACTTGAACTACCAATTTGGGATATTTTCAAAAGTCTTACATTTTGACCTTTATCCTATTTTCATTGTCTGGCCTTTCATTTTCTTTCTTAACAATTTTTTCTTAGAATGATTGTTTATCAGTGATAATTTTTTTTAGCATTTTTTACTGCACCTTTCTCACTATAAGGCTCAGGTCAAGTTTTTTATATTATGTAAGTTTCTTTCTTTGGTTGAAGCACTTAAGCGTTGGTGTGACGGGAGTGACCAAATATTTTCTACAACTAATAACTCGAATATTAAAATGGGAGGTTGATAAAATGTTCTTGCATTATACACAGTAAAAAATTTATTATTATTATACTACTTTTTTTACTGTGACGGGTGTGACCGAATATTCAATATTTCAATTAATTCACAAAACTCTCATTGTAAGACATATGATCAGCTGATGAACAAAACTAGACATGTCCATCAGTTATTTTTTTTTTAAGATGAGAAAGTTCATAAGAGAAAACGTAAAATAAAACAACTCAAGCATTTAGAAGTGGAAGAGAGCAGAGTGTTCAGTATATTCACTTTTCAAAGCGTTTCCAAATTGATTGAAATAAACAAATTTTGTGTTTATTTGAGTTTTTCCATAATTTTCATTCTCTTGTAGACATCAGTTGAACAATTTTTTAAAATAAATAAATTATTTTTCCCGATAGGGTCGGGTGGCTTTGCGTGGAATCGTCCATATTTTTTTAAATGATTTTTTTTTATTATTATTTATTTTTTCCAAATTATTTGTTCAATCTTTCAGTAAAATATTTTCAGTGGCATTACACATTTATTTTTAATTATACACTATTAATTAAAACAGGACAAATTAATAGTAAATAATAAAAAATATACATAAAATAAAGTTCTGCTGCTGAAATTTAACGTATATTACGATAATGATTGCTTCCATCCCTCAATATATTCCAAGGTTTTGTAAACATATGAAACATATCCATGGAATAAAACAAAACATTTTTGGTTTTGTGCTTTTATATAAATAAAAAATTTTTAAAAATTATAAAAATTTAAAGAAAGAAACGTGCATATTGAGGGAGTGGTGTAAACTAATTTATCTAATATATGCGTATCATTATTCGAAGTTGGATTCACCGACATCTGAGAAGATATCTATTGAAAAATAAAACGATTCTGCATATATGGCAACACTGCCGGTAGCAGTATTTTTCTTCTTCTTCTTCACAAAACCATATGATGCAATGTTTTTGAAGTTTAACAAAGCTCTGTTAACAAACAAAAAAAAATACCTCTGCTAAATAATAAAAATTAGTTTTTTCTCACAAAATGGTGTTGATACCCGATTTTTAAGCAAAATGAACTATAAAATTGAAGCTAACTTCCTTCTCTATGCCCCATTTATTTAATTATAACATTTAATTCTTCCAACTACATGCAACAAAATTCCATATCTGAATCCACCGTCATAATATGGATTTCGGCATTTTTTTTTAATATTTGTAGGATATTGAAGGAGACTCCTGGACGTCTCCAGATTAATGTCCAATAGTTGAAAGTCATAACAAAATTTCTAACAAAATTTTTTAAGTTGAAAAATGATTTTGGCCATTTTTTTTAGTATTTGTAGGAGATATTGTTGAAGACTCCTGGACGTCTCTAGATTAAAGTACAACCGAAAGTTATCATCCTGCTTTAGTAAAAATTAAAACACAATTTTGTTTTACAAATATTTAGAAAGAATATAAAAGTTTTTGAATTCCCCGACATCTGAGGAGATATTAATTTTTATAACAATCCCGCACATATGGCAACACTGCTTGCTGGTAGTATTTTATTTTTCTTCTTCTTCTTAACAAACCCACATGATGCTGCCGAATTCCTCTTACCACTTTTTTTTTCTTCTAACTACCACCACCATAAAACAAGACTACGCTTGTATCGTTGAGCTTCCATGCTGTGTGCATCAGTTTTGCCCAGAGTGGAGTTCAATTAGTTCACAATAAACAACTACTACGTAAATCTCATACAATGTCGTCCATTTATAGTGACTAGAGCATACAATTTTGAATTTATTTGCCAAAAAATTAGAGAAAAAAAATATATTTTTCCATCTAAATACCAGATTGTGTTGTATTGGAAATTTATTGCAAGTGCCGTGGTCTGGTCGATAGACTAGATGGAAGAGAGATGGAGAGAGGAGCCATTAGTTATTGTTGGTTGTTAGTTGAACGCCAGTAGTTGCCATAGAGGGAATCGGTCTCACATTATTAATTGCACTTGCTATTAAATGCTAGAAACTGTTTTGCTATTTTTATTTATTTTTTGCTCCGCATGTATTAGATATCTTTTGGTTATGTGGCTCATAAAATGACACACATTAATTTGAAATTTTATTTTCCTAAAGCTGTTTACAAGCTTCCAATGAATAGAGTTCAACAAACAGTCTTCCATGGTAGATGTGGCATATGGGCGGGTCTGGTGATTAAACACGACAATAAGCATTTGTAATTTTTAAGGGTATTTAAGAAAATTTTTATCCGCCCGCTAATCTCTGCCAGCCGCAATTATTTACAATGATAAATTGTGGGGCTTTCCCAACTGTAACTGGTGAAAACTTGTAAAATAAATGCACATATATGAATATAAATAATATAATTTAAAATCTTGCAGCTGATTAATTGAAAATGTACTGAAGTAAACAATAAAAATTAAAATGAAAGAGCTTGATTCTTAAAATAGTTTCTCAATTACCATTCATTTATCTTTCGTGTGTGAAGAATTGAGACATCCCAAAAAATAGCCAAAGGCTCCAATGAGGGCCAAAATTTAAATAATAGCAAATCGTTTAAATATTTTGAATCCCAAGCAAGTGACTTAAATTGTAGTGTGGGCAAAATACATTAATTTTTTTTTAGGAAATTTTGCAAAATAAAATGTTTGGAAATATTACAAAAGATCTTCAGTCAGATTCAAGTCTTGGGAAAAAATAACTTTAACTAATTAATTATAGGATTCCGAAAAATCCGTAATATGAACGAAATCAATTTGGGACTCTTAACTTCGGAGAAAAAAATATTTTATTTATTTGTATTTTTCTTAAATATCTAAATTTTCTTGCAGTTAATTAAAAGTGGAAAATAACTTTTTGGCTGTTAGGTTGGGAGTGGTGTTGACTCCAGTTGGCTCCATTGTGATTCCCTTCTATTAGTACCCGTTAATAAAAATATTTAACCTCCCTTTGTACCCAGAAGAACCCCTATTATCTGTGATCTAGCCACTGGATTCCTGTGATGAAGCCCCTGATATCCTTCAGTTTGCGATATCACTAATGCTCTCATGGAAGCGTCTGCTCAGCCATTTAAGCAGATAATATGTTCAATGGTTTCTGGTTGCTCTCTTCATCTCCGCACATCCTACATCTGGAGTGCCAGTTTCCGAAATGCTAGTTCTTGCTCTGACCGAGCAGTGACCAGTCAAGGAGCCTATCACGACTCGCATTGCCTTCCTATTCATATCCAGCAGCAGTTTGGATCTTCCTGCGTCAAGTTTTGGCCGCATAGCTCTCGAGAATCTACAATCCTCCATAATTCCTCATGAACGGTTGGTACTGCTCACCGCCCAATTACTGAGTTCCTTCTAATAATGACCAATTGGTAATTTAACCGATCTATCACACATTGCCTATTCTTACCAGCTAATTGGCAAATTCACTTGCCCCAACACACCACAGGAGTGGTGGCCATAGTCAGACACTATATATGTCCATAAGCAAGTTGCGGGCTTTCCTACAGTTACTAATAAGTTTCCATTTGACATTGTGTCCCTTCAAAGGCTTAAAGATTGCCTAACTGTCGACATAGACCACAATCTGGTAGGCACCTTGGAAAACGCTGCATTCATTCGGCAGTCTGAGAAAATTACAAATGTTCGTCCCAAAGATATAAACACCAGCCCCTGTGCCTTCTTTCATTTTTGACCCATCTGTTAAGACCGCAATACCCTCAGATTTGACCCAATAGTCCCTATCCATTATTACCAGTGAAAGTATTCAATTGAAATCAATTTCAACGATCTTATAGTCCGTGAACCCAGAGGTTACGGATCTCTGATCATTAAAACTCTCTCATCTCATTTAAGATTGATGTGTGACCTGTTATTCCTATTCTCACTAAATATGCTTTAACGAGTCTAATAAGACTTCTTGTCGCCGTTCTTACCCCAAAGTTCTCTACAGGAAGCAGGTGGCTCAAATAAGTGTTATTAATTTTTAGCGGAATTTTATTAAAATATTCAATTATACAAGTATTATTAGGTTTTTACCTTTTACAAACGTTCTTTTTGTGGATACGAATATTAACTAAAAAGTCTCCAATGCACAATTATTATCATATCAAACAACTTTATTACTCAAATCTGATATTAAGAGCTTTTAAACGCACAATGTTAAATTAATTCACTGCTAAAACACCACGATGTTAAGTTCTCTGTTCTTTACACAAAACTGTCTGCTTGGCGGCTAGTCGCTTCCAAAAGAACGTTGCCAACATTTAAAAAGTTAGAGTAGATTCAACAGCCTGAAAGTTTGTTTGTTTGTTTGTAGGCTTTAAAGTGAAAATAGTTTAATAAATGTGTATGATATATCATTAGACCGATGGCATATGGTCAAGATTATAGTTCGATAAGAATAGTAATTCAATAAAAAATCCTAAGAAGGCCTTTTTCAGAATAGTATGGGGGGTTAATAGTTGTTCCGTTTAATTGCCTTCAAAAACCGCGCAGGTTTAGAAAATCAATTAAGTGGAAACTACTGTACTAAAGAAAATCATCATTGCTTTTTAAATAAAAGTTTTTTCTCATGATGCAGAGCAGTGATGCATTTAGGAACAGGGCCACTTTCTCATTTTTTTTTCTTGGCAACACTGAGTGCAATTATTGTTTTACAAATTCAAATTCAAATATCTAAAACAGTTGCCTATTACACTCTTCTTATGTAATCATCGCTACTTGCGCACCATAAATTGCAAACTTTTCAAAATAGAAATATGTATCGCAATTTAAAAACAAAATGCAGTTTCGTGTGCAATTTAAATAATGTGGTTGAACAAGAGCCACCCAAGCATTACTGTTATGCAATTTTTATTGCCAAAACTGATCATAACACACATAAAAATAAATAATGTCATAATAAAAGTGGTTTTACCATCAATCTGCATCAATTATTGTTTTAAAATGAACTTTTATAGTAAAAAAATGCAATTAACTGGGCCTTCGACTGCCGAGAAAGATTTTTCAGTTAATTGCTTAAACCAAATCCATCGAAGGAAAAAATGTGGAAAATGTAAAACAAAAAAAAAACAAAAAAAAACAGCGAATTGAGCTTTTAACAGTTATTCAATAAATTTCTTTTTTCACTGTGGGATTTTGCAGAAAGTTGCAGCAAAAACAAACAAAAAATGTACATGAACATCAACTACAAGTCACAATTTTAATTTGTCTCTAATGAACATAGATTTTTACACGTCCATTGAAACAAATCAGCCACAAAGAAACGGAATGCAGCAAACAAACACTAAATAGTTTAAATTTTCGTTCAGAAACAGGTGTTTGGTTGTTTGGCAGCCGCTGATGGCGTTTGTTGCTGTTGTTCGAAAGACATGCTTGAACGGATATTGTGGAGAGGAAAAATGTAAAAACACTCAATGATTGTCTGTGGTTTACAGTGTTCACCGGGCAGGACAAAGAATATGTGTGTGGTTGTTAGAGAAACGATTAACAGCGGAAAGACAGTCGATTGACCAAAAACTGCCGAAAGAGAAAAACACATTTGAAAAACAACAAACTTGTGTCCAACTCAGTGCAACTCTGAATGTTCATTTAAGTGAAACCTTGAATTTATGGCCAAATCGTTTTCAAAATAATCGTCAAGCTTCCATTTGCTGAGCAATCAATCGAATTATCGTTTCGCTTGTATGTATGTGACTTGGTGACGAGTGTGTCAGAGATGTGAATGAAAGCAGCGACAATGTTCAGCTAATGAGTGTTGTTTACAATAATATTTGCTTTTTATTTTATTTTAATTTTGCGGAATGTTGTGCAGGAATGTCGAGGGTAGTCATGTGCAACCTCTGGAAATTTTTAATCAAATACAAATGTATAGTGTGCTATGTCAACATATTTAAGTAATTATAAATATATTTTATTATTTATTTAAAATTTGAAAAGCTATGGAAAGTTTGCTGAGCTGTGGACTTAAATTTGTTAAAAATTTCCGAACTTTAACTGAGAGAAATTAAAGTATGGAGCAATATAATATCGCTACACCAATTGGAAAAAAATTCTTTCCAAATCAATCTTTAAAATCTTATGATCCGAAAGTGTGATTTTAACAATAGACTGTTTAATGTTTGCTTCTTAGCAGAGTGTGAAAAAAAACGTTTCGCAAACTTTTGCTGGAACACAAGGACACACACTTTTAAATTCTTACACCCTTCACAAAAAAAAAAGATAAAAGGTATACATATACGTATAGTAAGTAGGTTTGTCATTCCATAAATAATTTCCACAATTTTCATATGCGGCACCATAAACTATATATTTATATTCCGAAGCCTTATGAACAGGGAAGTCGAATAAGCGAGGTCCGTCTGTCCATCTGTTTGTGCGTGAAATCGGTTTCCCGAAGCCTCCAAAAAAAAAGCTAGAGATTTCGATCTTACACTGATGTGTTAGAAATGATTCTAAATAGATTGATATTGCAAGTCAGCAAAATCTATTCCAGAGCTGGATAACTTGTACTTTTTTTTTGGTATTAAAAGGGACTAGCTAAAACTAATTTTTATATTTTTATTAATTAAATATATTGTTTGTTTAAGGAAGATTTAGATTGGTATTAAGAATCAAAAAGACGATGCCAGGGTTGGAAAATTTAAATTTTTTTGATACATCAAAGTAACTTACTAAAAAATTTTTTTTTATATTTTATGATTTGATTAATCTAAAGTTGGTAACGCTCTGTAATTCAAATTACATGTTACAATATTTTAAGGAACAAATAACACCAAAAAACGAGTTTACGAAAATGAGGTTAATTTAAAATTTTTCGGTACTGATTTTGCTTTAACATGATTCACAGTAAAATATGTTTCCCTTAGAAATAACATTATTTCATGTTGATTTAATATTCCAGTAGTGTTAAATCAAAATGAAGAATCATGTTAAATCAAAATTCTTTCAAGTTGAAACAACGTGAATTTGATACTAAAATAACAATCAGAACCATGTTGAATCCAAGTTATTTCAAGTTGAAACAACCTTTTATTTTAATAAATTCAATAATTTGTTTTTGTTAGAACTTTATTTGTTTCTATTTGTTTTTGATTAGTCTAAAGTACGTATTTTTAGGAACAAATAACACCAAAGTAATTTGTAAGCATTCCGACAAGCACTAGCTGAACGGAACAACTAGGTGTTTTCGAAGGCCGCCACATCAGCATCATCATCAGCAATCTTTTCCAAAAAATCTGAAAAAAATCTCTAAAATACTTGTCCCAAATAAGCTTTAAAGTTATGCCTGAGCCCCAACAAATTTTTTTTTGTTTTTCAGTTAATTTGCTTATTTTTTTCTACTTAAGACAAACATTTTTGGTTTGATACTTTTTAGTATATTTCTATAATTTTTCCCAGATCAGAGTCTTATGCAATTAAAAATTTTATATACATCTTTTGTAAGATTTTAACTGGAGTATGAGGCTTTAATTTGGCTTCCTTATAGTGAAAATTCTATTGCTCGTACTCACAGCCTACGTATAAATCACGCTGTCTTCATTTAGGCCTTGAAACCTTAAAATCTCGTCGGAAAATGCCATCCTTATTATTTATAATTGACTAAATTAATGCCAATGTTGATTGTGCTATCCGACTGCAGAAAATTCTCTTCAATAGATGTCTTCGATATGAATGGTGAGCAATTTTAAGGTTAGCAAGTAAATTGGCTTAAAAACACACTTTTTTTCTCGACAAATTAAGTTTTTTTGGTACCAGTGTAAAGTAGAAATATGGGAATTAATAATAGAATATGATATCGGGCAAATGTGCACCTCTAACACGTCGGCAGACGTCCGCTCTTTTCACAAAATTTTGAACAATATTTTGCTACAAGCTTCGCTTATCTCGTGATTTCAGCGCCAAATTTCATCTTTCAGAGAGTCAGTTGTTGGTGGTTTGTTCACGTTCAAGACCGGGTTTTCAAATTGAAATTCACAAATTTCACAATTAAAATTCTTTGTTCAAGAGTGTAGCGTTCCATGGTTAAAATTTCTTAACTTGATACTAAACAAATGTTAAACAATGACATTTGCCAACCAATTTACTTCTTAACCTCAAATTTGCCGACCCTCTAGTAACTTGTTTCATAATTGCTGTAATCATAGAAATTATACACTAAATAGTTTTCAATAATAACTTTCTTTGATTTTATTTAATTGAATAATCTTAAGAAAAAAAGGGTGGGTCATTAGCTTAGTGACTTTTTGAAGAAACACAGCTTTTTATATAGAAAGTTATTTTTTTATTTTTCAACATATTCTCCTTTGAATTTTATACACTTAGTCCAACGTTTCTCCAATTTTTTATCCCTTCCAAAAAATATGATTTGGCGAGGTCATCAAAATGGGTTGGAGTCAAATCTCTTTCCGCCGAGCCATTTCTTCAAGTTTGGCAACAGGAAATACTCATTAGGGGCCAAATCTGGAGAATATGGCGGACGAGGGAGCAATTCGTAGCCCGATTCGTAAATTTTTGCATTGAAAACTGCACATGCGCTTGTGGTCGATTGTGAGCAAACGCGGCACCCATCTTGTGGAAAGCACTCTCACACCCAAGCGATTATTCAAAATTTAAATCACTGAGCCATGTGAGATGCCTATGGCTTCCACAATCTCTCCCACTTTCAATCTCCGATCGGCTAAAACCATATCGTGAATTGTTTCGGATGTAGAGACCTCCAGTATGTTCGGCTTGCAGGGTCACAACGAAATTCAGTAAAGCACTTTTTTACAATTAAAATTGATGGCATTTATCGTAGATTAAAATAATTTCATTGACATACAAATTAATTAATATAGCATATTTATTAATTTATTATAGTTTGTGAGGAACACTGTTCCATAGAGCTCAATAAATAAATAAATATGTCAATAATAAAGATCCATGTCCAATACAAGTCTAGTATGCGTAGAAATGCCAGAGCATAAGGAAGAACGAGTATAGATACATACAGATATAAAATAAAGTGCTCAGGAGCATTCACAAGTATGAGTATGATTGGGTATGAATATGCACAAGTATAAAAAATATTCGATACCTAGTTATGTGCTAGAGTATCCAAATATTTTTGCATTCATTGTCTTTCTGTGATATGTACGTCAAGTAATAGTGCTAAGTTAAAGCTCTATAACTATAAAAAACTCTTGATTAATACAATACAAACGGAAAAAGGAAGGCATGACTACCTGCGGCACAATTTAAATCATTTAATAGTTACACATACTTCTCATGCAGAAGTAGAAATTAAATCCAGACGAAAATGCATTATTGCATTACACAATGAAATATTTTTATTTCAATTGTTTGTTTTATATTCATTAGCCTTCTAAGCAAACAACAATAGAAGTTTAGTGTTGATTTATTGAAGAAAGAAAGAAAAGTTTTTAATGAAACTTACTTGATCAGGCCTTAGGCCCGGAGGCACCCAAGTGTATTCCTCCAAAGCGCAACCGCTGTCATCGTCGGACTGTGAATTACGTTGGAACTCTAATTGCTGATGATGACTGTGCAAGTATGCGGCGGTCTTGTAGTTGCCACGCAGGGGCGAATTCAGCGGCAGATTCGAGGGAGGCTGGCAGTGGCGACGTTGTGTTGCTAATGGCTGTTGATGTTTTTGGGGCGGTGGTGCAGCAATGAAATGTATTGAAGTGGCTGTTTGACTACTGCCGCCATTGCTGCTACTCGACGCCGGATCAATGTGACTTGTAGAAATGGGTGTTGGTGTGGCATTTGACGATGACGTTGGGGTTGAACGATCGTTGTTGTTCGATGAAGACGAAGGATGCTGATGATGATGATGATGTTGATAATGTTGCTGATGCTGCTGCTGTGAGGACTGCGTTTGCTGGCCAAAGGAGTCTGCTTGTAATTGATATGCTGGCAAATGTACACCAGCTGCCTCCAATTGTAAAAGTTCACTTTCCGTTTGCGTATAATAATCACTTGGCTGTTGCATAATGACCTCGGCCAACAACTCGTGATGAGCTTTTTTATTTATGGCTGCTGCTGTCGATAATGATGATTCCTGTTGTATGTTTGTTGTGGCACACGATTCCCTTGTTGTTAATGTGTTTGATTCACTGCAATAAAAGTGGCAGAAGAAGCATAAAAAACAAGGTTTATATAGAGGAAGAAAAACATTAAAATGAATCGACTATATATTTAAAAGGAACAAGCCCAAGCTTTAAATGATTTAAACTAAAACTTCCCACATAAATTTCAAACAAGCCTGCCATATTTAAGTTAATCTTCGTCTGAAGCTCTGAAACCGTGTGGACTCTTAATCTATCCTGGTATGCATTGTTGTTGGCATAAATCACCTCAATTTAATTCAGTTTTTAGTTGTTGTTGTTGTTGTTCATTCATTCATTTATTCGTTCAGTTCGCTCGTTCGTTCATTTGTTTGTGTAAATTGCATTTTAACGACTGTTACTTATTGTGTTGCAAATGTTGTTGTTTAAATGAAATGAAATGAAATGAAAGTATAGTTTTGCATTTGTTAAGCTTCCTAGAATTGGTTCGTCTTTATCTACCAACCATTTGAATTCCATGGTCTTTAAGTGTAACATACTAATTACTTAAATATGATTTCAGTTGATTTCATCTTATACGTTTTTTGTTTTGTTTTGCCATATTAAACTTCATGCAGCATTCAGCAAATTAATGCAGTATATACTCGTACATGTGGTGGAAACTATAATCATGCAAATGAATATTTCTGGTTTTATGGTTTTTTGATTACACTTTGTAAGAGTAATGAAAGCCAAGATTCCAATATGGCATGATTTGGGGCATCAGTCTGTATACAGCAGTTTGGAAGGGGTGGGTCGCTCGTTTACAAAAGTGGCGATGATGTGTTTAGGGGCATTAAGTAAAACTTATAAATTTTTGATTTAACCGAAGTAACCGTTGCCTGAATTTATCTGACCCTTTGGAAATCAACGACTCTAGATTTATGTGCTTAAAGATTCATAAAAAAATTAAGAAGAACTACGAATTGATTTTAGTTTAATTTTATGATACAAGCATATCGCGCAATTCCCTTGTACCTGTGAAGTTAAATTTTAAAATGTATTATCCTAGACACAAGCCGTCGTGCCTAACCGAACTCTGTTAAATAACAAAAATTAGTTTTTTTTCTCGCAAAATGAACTTGATACCCGATTTTTGAAGGAAGTTATCAATTCATCTCAATTTTTTTTTTTGGCTGTGTTACTTCATAACTTGGTTCTTATTAGACCGATTGTAAAAATTCTTTTATTGTCTGAGAGGGTATAGCTTTCCATTGGTGCCTCTAAAAAAAATTGGGCGGGGACACGCCCACAATATTTTTAAATATGATTTTATGATATTCTATTTATTTTATTGCTACGAAACCTAGCAAACACCTTTGCTTCTTGTAACTAAAGAAGTTTAAAGTTTAAAACATGGGCACGACCACGCCCATTAAAATTCATTATTATATTTCAAGTAATTCTGCTTAACCGATTTTTACGAAACTTACCATACACCTTGAGATATAAAATAGCTAAAATCTTCCATCTGGAAAAATGGGCGGAGTCGCGCTTCATAAAATTTAATATTTTATTTTAAGTGGTTCTACTGTACCGATTTTTACAAAACTTAACACACAAAATCTTAAATTTAAAAAATGGGCGGAGGCACGCCAATTAAAATTAAGTTTATATCTCCTAAATTTTTTTTCCAAAATGTTCTATTAGATCTTTGCATTGAAGTCGGTTTTCTTTTGGCAGAGTTATTTATATAAATATAACATATAAAACTTCCATTAGTTTATAGTATTTGTAGGAGATGGGGAGATGTAAGAGACTCCTGGACGTCTCTAGTTTAATAGGCCATAAAAGTCATAATATCCTGTTTTTTTTTGTAGAAATTGAACTTAATTTCTAAAAAAAATGTTTCCAACTTGGGAGAGGAAGAGCAAAATAGTATTGAAGCAGATTGCTAGACGTCTTAAGATTAATGTCCAAAAGTCAAAAGTCACAACATTTTGTTTTTGTAGAAATCACAGCTTAATTTAAAAACAAATTCTAGATAATTTTGCTTAAAAAATTTATAGTTCATTAAAAAATCGAATATCAAGTACATTTTGTGAGAAAAAACTAATTTTTATTATTTAACAGAGGCCTGTTTTTGTTGTTAACAGAGCTCTGTTAAATACGACGGTTTGTGTCTAGGGTTATAAATTTGATCTTTAGCCAATTGGGTCACAAAAAAGGCTCTTCTTTAATTCATTTGCTTCCTCGTAACGAAAATGCACCTCAACTAATGCGCCAGACTGTTTTAAAGAATAACCAACATCCTCAAAATTTATTTGAATACAAAGTTGTTGCATTGAATGAAAATAAACAAAAACAAAATGCAAACTAAAAGCAAAAAGAAAAAAGAACTATGCGCCTGCCCGGCTTTAATGGGTTTTTATCAATTTGCAATTGATTCCTTTTACTCGCTTCATGTAAATTCAAACATACAAACTATAACAACTGTAGAAGATATTTGTGGTTTCAATACGAAAATGTTTTTTTTTTAATTTTTATTTTCATTTGCAGTTCAGGTGAGTTTTTTTTTTTTTTTTGCTGAATGCAGGCAGGCAGGCAGGCAACCAACCAGTCGAATTTGAATTTCTATTCAGTTAGTTACTTTTGTATTCACTCTGTTGGCCATTGGAAACATAAAACTATTTCATGACTTTGTTGCTACAAATAAATAAACATGACGTTAAGTCTTTTAGCAAACACATTTTATGTTTTTGCTTGTTTAATTAACTAAAACACTTGTAATTTGAACAAAAATTTTCCTCAAACTTTCTCCAAAAATAAATAGAAAATGTTCACAGGCAAAAGATGTACAACTGTATTTCTGTTTTTAATTACAATTTTCTTGAAGTATAGTTACAATAATACAAGTGTTAATTTGGAAATTAATGAAAAATTTGTTCATGTCTAATAAAATTTAGCAATTCATAGTTTTAGTCATTATAAAAATTGCACATTCAGGTATTTGTAACTCAGAGAAACTTTTGATTGAGTGATTTTAGATTTTTTTTTGCCAATGCTTTGTACAAAATTTTAACCATTTGTGGGCACAATTAATTATAGCCTAACGGCAGCAGGGTTTCAAATGATTTTTTGTAATCAAACTTTGAAGGCCTACTTCTTAATGTCCTTATAATTCTTATCACTTAATCTCACGAAGAAAAAAATTTTTACCACTCACGCTCACGTACTCTCACGCGTGACAACTTTTGACTTATATTAATAAAACACTCAACTTCGACAATATTTTAAAACTTCTTAATATTCAAAAAACTACAAATACTTCTTTAAGGGCCACTCAGACTATTATACTTTGTATTAATACATGTCAAAAATTCAAGTAATACGTGCAAGTGCGACATTGTGAATGCAAAATGTCATGACGAATGGTAAATAATACGATAAAAATTTGACATCCCATAAGACTTAATAATTTTTTGAAATTTTTCTAAACGATAATACTTTTCATCTGATCAGAGTTGCATTATTACGAAATCAACTAATAAACTAACTGATAAGTCGTCTGTTTCGACGCCGTTGCCGTGCCGTCGTTTATGGGAATATGTGTTCGTCTGAAACCGGCTATAAATATTGAATATGCTTATCGTATTGAATAATTTTTCGTGTAAGCCATGCCTGAAAACGAGCGAAATTTTCGTATTTTCTTTTTCTTTATATTATTTAAACCAACTACTTTGAATGCCGTTTATTTTCAAGGGCCGGCACGACCACAGCATTCATGAAACTTCTCTGCCGCCGGAAGTCAACGATTAATGTAGGCATGTTAATCCTGAATAGCTGTTTGCTTTCCAATTGTGTTTTTAATGTAATATGAGGTGTGATGGTGTGAACACAAAATGTAACTTTACGTTAGATTTTTTGACAGTCGAAACAAATGTCTTTAGATTTCTTTCTCGCAAAATGTGATAAAAGTCTTTATACATGTATAATAGTCTGAGTGGCCCTTTACTACACTCAATCGTTATTTGAAATCACACACAAAATGTTCCATAAAGTGCCAGATAGTAAATACAAATTGTCAACACATTTTCAAATTAGTTGTTTTCTTTGTTGTTTTTTTATTCTAAAACGAAAAATAAATTTTGTAACTGACGCTCACGCACTTTCTCAAGCGTGATAATTTTTAAACACTCCTATTTTTGAACCTTTTAACTTGGTGTAGGCATGCATTAAAAAACTTTTGTGTTAAACTGTACATTAAATATATTCGTCTCAGTTAACTAGAAAAGTATGTTTTTTTTTAAAGAGAAGTAAAACTCAGGCAATGAATGCCTACTACTATTACTAGTTGTTACCTTGCTACGGAAAGAGATAGTGATAGAGAGACTACAGTTGGCCATAGAAGAGTTTAAGGAAAGCTTCATTCTTTTACAACTCCGCTTTTTGCACGTATGGAATAATGCAGTGTTGCAGCGCCTCTGGTGTTACTCTGTACTCCCCTCCATTCTCTTTTCCTCCCTCTCCTAAACACTCAAGACTTAACGACTCAAACCTGACGTGTGTGAAAGAGAAAATTTTCTACTCGTAGCCGCCCTGTTATACACAGAAAAAATTATTCCCCAAAAATGTTCAAACAAATGTTTGTTTGAAATAAAACTCAGTTTCAGTAAGTAATTTTTACTGTTCCAGTAATTTTTTTTTTGTTGCAAAAAATTGTTTAGAAAAGCAATAAGCCACCTCATTTGTCGGCTACTTTTCGGCATTTACATATATGCAACACGATCAATCTAAATAAACAACAACAAGAGCACAACAGCACGTTTTACATATCGACAAGCAAGTTAAACACCAAAACACTTAAATAACAAATTCTCTCAGCCGAAGTCTGCTAAATTAAAGTTTTTACAAAAGTAGTTATTACCAGAATTTAAAAAATTATTTGTAATTATTAAAATTATTTCATGCAAAATATTTTTTAATTCAATGACTTTGGTTACTGAAAATTTAATTTTTTTTTCTACTAAAATCTAAATGATTTGTCAATAATTAGCTCAGAATTCATTCATTTATTTTTATTTATTAAGCGATACTCCCCACTGTGCAGAGTTACGTGATATTGCTAAATGCTTTCATTTTCTATTATTAATTTTTCTAATTGCTTATGTCTGGCTTTTAATTAAAAGTCAATTTTTCGTCAACAGAGTTCAAATACCTTTCGCATTTTGTGTGCAATAAATGTCGGAAAAATATTATAATAAACTTTTTTCAATTCTCATTCATTCATTCAAGCCATTGCTGCCAGGTAAATTTCGTTTAATCTTATCTTTCTGTGCTGCTGCTGCTGCTGTCTGTTGTGAGTGTCTTTTAAAAATACTGGAAAAAAGTCTAAAATCATGTAATTTTTCATGTTTGTTAATTTAATGGGAAAATTGACAAATCATTTAATGTTTGTCACAAAATACCTTTTAATCTTTTAAAGACCCCAGTGTGCTGCTTATATTTCAACATACACTATAATTTTATTTATTTATATATTTATGACTTCTAAGCGTTTTGGTTGGCTTTAGTGAAATATTTTATAATTTGTGAACTTAATAAACACAATTTTGTTTGAAACATTTTTTTAACACAAGTTTGTTGGTGACAAAGTTTTAACACTCTAAATAAGAAATGAGGAGGTGATGAAAAAAATAAATAAATTGTAAAAAAAAACTTTTCAATTTAAGTTGAGTTGACTTTTAAAATCAGTTTTGTTAAACAAGACTTTTATTTAGTAATAAAAAAAAAATTAGATGTGAATTTTATGGTCCGCAGGATATTGCATATGAATTCGATATTTATTGCTGCTTGGGTAGAGCAGCATGTTGTGTTACTCACTACACATGGTTAGAAAAATGTTTGAGCAAGTTTATTTTTTTTTTAAATTAAATCTTAAGAAACATTTTAATTGCTTTTATTATTCAACAAATTAAATATTATTTAAGGCGAATTCACTTCAGGTGATCTCAATTCACCAGCAGAGGATCTGCTGATAATTTCCTTGCTGTCAAATCAAAGCAAAACGTTCGGAAATAATCTGACAGCAGGAAATTTTACACTAACAAATATACATGGCGAGAATGCAAAGTTGCAAATCGAGACCATCTGGTGTCAATTCGCCTTGATATTATTTGTTGTTTTTGAAAAGTTCCTTTGTCTACTGTAATGCATTAAACAGATTCACCACAGCAGGCTACCGACTCCAAGATGTCAAGAATAGAATGAGAGAGTGATTCTTGTGAAAACAGCAAGTCAACTGGGCGGCAGGTTGTTGTCTATGCTCATTTTGTCGTTGGAGTCCAATTAAACTAATTTCTATTTCTTTGGCCACAATGAGAAAATTCAGTGTTGCCAGTATAATACAAAATGTTGAATAAATGATATCGTACATTATTTCATATTATTTAACAGAAAAAATATCCAAAAATTTATGTACAGCATAAATTAATACATTTTTATACTTTTACGTCATATAAGTACATTTGGAAAAAGCAATTTAATTTTTATAAATGCGAAATATTTGAAGGTGGCAATTCTGAAATATGTATTTATACTTTAATATGGGATGCAGATGGTGCTGCTGCCGTCTCCAAAATAATTAAGTAGCTGGCTACGAGGCGACAAATGCTGCTAGCGGCATTTGAAGCAGCCTGCTGTAGAGAATGTGTTTAATGCATATTTGTAGTTTTGTAATTCTCAATAATTTATTGAGGAGTGTGTGCATAAACTTTGGGATTTTGCAAGCTGTTTTGAATTGTGGTTGAAGTTTACTGACGACGAGCTAAAGCAACAACAAATAAATTTTTAAAAGAGATTTTTTTTTTATTATTTTCACTTATAATTTAGTTCAAAAAATATTTAATTCACGTATTTTAGCATAAGCTTTACAAGTAATTTTTGTATGCTTATCAAGCGGTCTGTGCAATTTATTTAGTTTTCAAGATAGTTTAGCGATAAGAAAATCAAAGTCAGCGGTTATAATCGTAATTGATTTAAGTAAAATCTGCAAATATGACCAATAAATACCGCTTCGAAGTGAAATCAATAAAAAAAATTCTAGAACTACTTGAAACGGCCGTGTAGAGAGATTTCTTACTTTGCTTGCGTGTTTTCAATTTGAACACATTTTGTTTATATATAAATTTTATTTGACAAACACTTTTTTATATAAATTTATATTTGATTTTCTTTTGACAATATGCATATAAGAAAAAAGTAAGAATTATACCTTAATGTTTCCCATATCACTTTGCCACCAATAAATTAGCCAAAGATTGCAAATTAAGATTAACAAAATTCAATTAATTAAAACTAGTTTCTTTCCTGCATATTTGATATTATTTGATATCCCAAAAAAACAAAAAAAAAAAAACCATAAAGCTTCAAGCATTCAAATAAATATTAATTCAATAGTTTAAAACTGAAAAACAGTACACAATTTTAAAAGCTAACATGCATTTGAATAAAACTAAATGTAACAAATTGAATTTGTGGAGCCACTCGCAGCACCACTGGCTGCACTTAAAATGTAAATTGTCTAACCGCAAAAGTGTTTTTTTTTTACGACGACTTCATTGAGATGAATTTACTTAATTGAAAAAGTAGTTTTAAAAACTTTGCCAAATGTCCAGACTTCTAGTCTGCATTTTAATTTCTGTTTGCATTTAATTGATTTCATAAAAAGATCGAGATGGTGGTATTATGTAATTTAGTCATTACGTTGAAAAAAAAAATAAAAAAATAATTTCCATTCCCAATTGAATTAATTTAACAGCTGAAGCGAATTGAGATCAAATCGATGCAGCTCAATGCGAGAAAAAAATTATAAAAATAATTGCACAAGCAATAGAAGAAAAAAATAAATAAAAATAACATTTCTCAGAACTGCTTAAAAAATAGAAAAGAAAAAAAAATACAAAAGTTTCAAAAAGGAAATTAAATATTTTCTTAATAAAACTTTATTATTATTGAGTACAATATTTCATTAAAAAAAATACATTAATGGCTTATTTCACGATATCGCAAGAAAACTTTCGACTAAAAATTTATACTGGAAACAAAAACAAATTTTCATATTTTTTTTGCTGTTGTTTTTCAGTGAAATATACCAAAAATTTACACACACAAAATATTTTTTAATATATATATATTTGGGATGCCGAAAGTGATTTCTTAACGATACTTCGAAATAAATTTCTGAATAGATTTTTTTTTTAATTAGCTTAAGAAGTTTTTAGGGGAAATAGTAATTTAAGTAACGGTAAGTACGGCTGTATTTCCAAGTACTTCTATTGTGAATGCCAATGACCTTAAAATCATTCAAAATAGTAGCAGAAAGAAATCATTCCCTTCATGCAAAGGCAAACATCGCAAACTGCCGGTGGAGCAAAAATTTGAGTGATCTAGTATGCAGTGACAATTTTATTAACAATTTTAAATTTTCTCAGTGACGGGTGTGACCAAAATTGTTAATATTTGAATTAATCCACAAAGCTGTCATTGCAAGACATACTTAAGGGCTATACACATATTACGTACCACTTTTTTCGGAGTTTTAATATCCATTCCCCACACCGCCTCTCCAACCCTTTGAAACGCTTTTTACAAAATTTTCAGTATACATTTTCTAAACCGTAACAAATCCTTTCCTTTTTCCTGTGTATGGTCGTTTTGTGCGGAATTGCGCTTATGCTAACATACGAAATCTAAGGAATTAAAATTATAAATTACAAAATATAAATTTTTCCGCTTTTTAACCGTCTTCAAAAAAAAAGGAGGAGGTTATCAATTCGTCTCTATTTTTTTTTGTTACTCAATAACTCGGTTCATATTAGACCGATTGTAAAAATTCTTTTATTGACTGTGAGGGTATAGCTTCCCATTGGACCCATTGCAAAAAAAAAAAAAATTGGGCGGGGACACGCCCACAAATTTTTTAAATATGATTTTATGATATTCTGCTTATTCGTTTAATGCGAAACCTAGCAAAAACATGTGGTTCTTGTAATTGCACAATTTTAAAGTTGAAATAAAGGAGTGGGGGCTACGCCCATTAAAATTTATTACTATATTTCACGTCGTTCTACTTAACTGATTTTTAAGCAACTTGCGACACACCTTTTGTTCAAAAATAGATGCAATATATCGTTTGAAAAAATGGGCGGAGTTACGCCCATTACAATTTAATATTTTGTTTTAAGTTATTCTACTAAACCGATTTTAACAAAACTTAACACACACCCTGAGCTCTGAAAAACGCAAAATCTTAAATTAAAAAAATGGGCGCGGGCACGCCCATTAAAATTTATTTGTAAATCTCATAAATTTTTTTGGAATATGTTCTCTCTGATCTTTGCATTGAAGTTGGTTTTTTTTTAGAAATTCCGTGGCAAATTTGATTAGTAAAATATGACATTTGAAAAATATCTTAAGCATTCACTACTTTATTCTATTTATGTATATATCATTATTTATTCCACTTCAAAACAAAGCTATCTAAACTGGATTTTATTCCCATGATTACGAGTGTGTATGAAAATTTCAATACGGGTTGTGTTGTTGTTGCAATGCCAGTGCATTAATAAAAATAATTATCATTGAAGTGTATATTCTTTAGATCTTTCACATAAAATAAATTAATTTAGATTTAAATGTACTGCGTAGTAAATTGAAGAAATTATACATTTTATCAATAAAAATAAATAATAACTCAAATGTGGCATTCAGTTCTACAATAATTATACAATGAATTTTTTTTTAAGTCACGTAACACGTACACAAAACAACACCAGCAAGATAAAAGAAATTTATTGCTCAAACGTCTGAGAATTATTCACTAACAGACTTTAGACTTTTTGTTTTCTTTCTTCCTTAAGATGGTTTTAGTTGCTTAGAAAGAAGATGGTTGGTTGGTTGCTAGTGGTTTATTAGAATTGATTTAGTACTCGTGCACCGTTATTTTCAATTCCACTGATAAGCCAGCAACAAGTTTGCAACAAAAGTTGCAAGATGTAGATCAACTACCAGCTTAAATGTTTATTATTGTTTACTTTTTTTTTCGTTGCCAATTTTCTATTCAACATGTTCTCGTTGAATTCCATTATGGCAAGAGAGTTAGAGAGATGAACAAAATGAAACATAAAGCAAAATGCATAATTAATAGTTAAAATTGCACTGCAGATTGTTACATGTAAAAGAAGCTTAAAAGAATACGAGTACGTGTACGGGTAGCAAAACATTAGCTGCCACAAACGTGAATTTGTTATAATTACAAATTCCGTTTAAAACATTTTATACGTTGTAGTGTCGTTTTTTTTGAATGAGTATCTACCAGCCAGAGCAAAAAGTCTGGCTTGAAAGTGTGGACAGACGGACGTACAGGGAGGCAACCAGGCAGGTAGACCGGCCGGCCGGCTGGCCTGGCTGAGCAGCTGTTTATCCGGGTAACGTGTACTCTAGCTTGCACGCCCAATCTATTTAACCAAAGTCGATTTTATATCTTTTTTTTTGTTTGATCGTACTACACTAAAGACTTTTTTTCTTCAAAAACATTGTTCCTTTCAACAGTTGTAGGCATTTTTGCACTTAAACTACACACTGTGTTTTAATGTACGACGTATTCGTACTCGTATAAACTTGTCTTCAAATGCTTGTACTTAAATATTGAATTTATGTTTCTTGCTTTTTTTATGTTGTTTTTTTTTTGCTCCTAAAATTTTGTAGTAATTTTTATTTTAATTTTTTCCTACTCATCATCATTATAATAGTTAATAATAATAACAATAATAATGCTAGTCAGTATGTGGCATGCAGCTAGTGATACAGAGTGAGTAGTCGTACTCACTCCAACATTGTTGCAGTGTTACAAGTTGTCTTTATTATCTTTGTTCTATTAACATGTTGTTGTTAACAGTTTTTATCTGTTGCATTCTATTAAATCGTGCCTGTTTCCAGCCCACCAATATAAACGTTTAAAATTTTTTATAACATTTATTGGATGAGAAATAAAAAAACTTCTTACTTATTTTGTTTTATTTTACCAACTTTAGATTGAGAATTTTTTTGTTTTGAAAAAAATAAAGCTTTCAACATATTTCTTTTAGTGCTGCTTTTAATGTTTATGCAGCACAAGGTCGCAGCAGGTACGAAACTTATGTTGCTTTGTTGGACAGGGTTCACACACAGCTCATAAACTAAAAAGTTGCTAAACTAAAATTGGCGTGTGTGAACCCAGTCTTATTAAAAACAAACAACACCACCGAATATAAAGTCTGCAATATTTGAGAGTCTATATTTAAGTTATAATTTCTTAGCAGGAAACTACAATTTTCATAAAAAAATATATGCAAGAAATAAAACGTGTTTTTTTTTAGAGTGTCACAACTTTGAGTTGGCATCACTGCTTTATTTGATCACCCATTTAACAGCTGACAGTTGCTTTTTGTTTAGTTTGCTTCGAAATTTCATTATGAATCGACTTACACCAGAGCAAAGCGTGCAAATTGTTAAAAGTTTTAATCAAAATAATTTGAACTCAAATTGATATTGATTTTGAATTTCCACGAAGCCCATTTCTGGTTGAAAGGGTACGTAAATAAGCAGAGTTGTCTCACTTGGAGTGAGCAGAATCCACAAGCTTTTGTCGAAATACCATTACTGTTTGGCGCCCTTTATGGGCTGGTGGAGTCATTGGCCCATATCTCTTCAAAAACGATGATGGTCAGAATGTTACTGTCAATGGTGAACGGTATAGGATCATGATTCGAGATTTTATTTTGGTAATTTTTTTAGTTTTGGCGCTTTTTTTCGTCTTGGCGATTTTTTTTTAATTTAAGCGCTTTTTTCGTGTTTGTGACTTATTTTCGTGCTTGTGATTTTGTTTGTTTTGATGTTATTTTTTTCGTTTTGGTGATTTTTTTTGTTTTATTTGATTTTTTATTTTTTTGGTGATATTTTTAATTTAAGCACTTTTTTATTTCAGCGATTTTTCTTTTCGGCATTTTTTTCAATGGGATTTTCTAGTTTCAACTTTTTTGAAAATTTCAAGAGTTTGAAAATTTTACTGTTTCCAAGATACAGCAACTTGTTGAAATGTCATTAACTGATAGAATACCCTTAATTTTAATTTTTTAAAATTCAGTGTTAATTGCATAAAAATACACTATCTTTGAAAATTTCAAGTGTTTATATATAATTGTCTGCAACATACATTACGATTTCAAGATGTTTCCTTGCTCGCTTTAGAACACTTTTTAATTTCTAACTGTCATATATTTGTTGCTGTAGCGGCCAAATTTCTACATATTCTGTGAAAATTTCGGATACGTAGCTCTTATAGTTTGGTGTACGGAACCCTTAAAACAAGTACGAGTTCTTTATTTGGCTACGCCGAATCTTAGACTTAGAATCTTCTCCGATGTACGCATGATGTATATGCATGCTTACATATGTTTTTTTTAGAGGTATAGAACTTCGAATTGAAATAAAACACAAGAAAATCATTTTAATGTCCATCAATTTGGCTTTATTGGAAGGATAATTTTATGCCATTAACGTTTAAATATGATTTCGTGCATGGTCCAATTTTC
This sequence comes from Nowickia ferox, assembly GCA_936439885.1. Lineage (NCBI taxonomy): Eukaryota > Metazoa > Arthropoda > Insecta > Diptera > Tachinidae > Nowickia > Nowickia ferox. Next base: position 84,980,914 of record OW387027.1, on the reverse strand, counting down.
AACCACTTTTTCGAGCATATGGGGCCGTATGTTGGCAATAACTTCACGAATGTTGGCTTCCAAGTCCCCTAACGTTTCTGGTTTGTTGGCGTAGACGAGCGACTTCACATATCCCCAAAGAAAATAATCCAATGGTGTCAAATCATACGATCTTGGTGGCCAATCCATGGTTAACCGAATTAATTGCTCTGATGGACGATTATGTCGACCATAAAATGGACGGAGCTTGCGGTAAACTTCGCGAACTGAACCATTATTTTCGAAATAAATTTGCACGATTTGCAAGCGTTGTTCTTTTGTCAACCTGTTCATGATGAAATGGCAAACCAAACTAAATATTAATCACTTGACAGCTGACAAAATGGCCGCCAGTTAAAAAAGTGATGCCAACTTAAAGTTCTATACCTCAATAAAAAACACCCTATTTATACATAAGCATTTGTTTTGTTGAAGAAAAATTTTTCGTATAATTTTTTATTATGAACATTTCTATTTCTAAAATAAATGAAGAAAGATATCGCACATTCAGTTCAAAAGTGTCATAACTCAAAACATTAGTTTTTACTAGTGGGTTCGCCCACCACGATGAATTCTTCGCTGAGAAATCGCTGAGTAAATTCGTCTTATAACGCACAACAGCGATTGTTTGTGAAAGGAACGAAAAATTAGACGGGATGATTGTATGTTGTTTGTTTTATTTTTGGAGATGAATATTCTCGGCCTTAAGTTCGTCGTTCGTCCCAGTTGTATTCCTATCATTAGTTGTCTATTTTCAGATTGAAAAAAATCGAGTGAAAAAATTGCATCTGTAATGGAATTTTGAAAGCTAAGAAGGCAAATGAGATGGAGTTAACACCAAAAACAGTAGTTTCCACTGTGTTTTTGGTGTATTAATTTGTTGTTGTATAAAGCGGTTTTTGCTAAAGTATTTCTAACTCCAAAAAAAAGAACTATTTTAATATTTTTATTAGCAATATTTCTTTACTGAACAAACCGTAGTCCGTAACATCTTCATACACTCCCCTGTTTATTTGTTCGTACTGCAGTTTTAAGCTTTAAAACACCGTCCAACTTCAAACCAGAACTAATCAAGACTAGAATATTAAATTGCACGAAATAATTTCTTTTCGTTTCTCTATTTTTTTTTGTCAGAAGAAAAGTTAAAACTCTGCTTAACCTGCAATTCAATCAGTTAAGAAACAGTTAAGGCATGTAGTATTTCCTTTTGCTTTATGCTTTTTTCTGCGATTTGAAGATGAATAAAAATGAAAATTATTAATAAGAAAATCTATTCAATTTCATTTACTTAGGCTCTTCCAAAAAAACAAAAAAAAAACAGTTGGGAGCAAAATAATAGTTCTGCAATATTTAAATCTTAATGGCCTCCAATAAAATTCTAACATTATTGTAAATTAATTAATATAAACGTGTATTTAAAGACTGTATGATGATGACATTTTTATTATATATTTTTTTTGGCGTGTTTAATACCAGCTTAAACTAATTCTGGTTTGAATTTTATCTTTAAATGTGTATCTTCTGACTGCCTGTCTGTGCTCTCTGGGCATATGTGCGTTTTTTTTATCAATCTGCATGTTAATGTTTTTTTTGTTGTTCAATATTCGCGTGGAAAATTTGATAAAGCGCTTTTTAACATGCAACATAAATAAATTTTTATGACTGTCATAAAATCTTCGATATCTATTAAAGATTTTCCAGATTTATCAATGAGCTAAGCATTATAATCGTAAACGTTATGCATTGATTTGGAAGATATCAATACTTTTTTCTATTTGAATCAGTTTAATTACTTTTGCCACTCACAGAATGCTTTTTGAAAGTGAATAATTATCGCTTCCTTATTCGTATTATAAATAATTGATTACTTAATATAATGAAAAATGAGGTAGCGGAGATCTTTGTGATGAAATAATTCGGTAGTTGTAAAATAGAAATATTTACTTGACAGCTTATGCGCTTTTAAAGAGTCAGATTACAAATAAACTTTTATAGACAGTAAAGCAATTGGAAAAAGTTCAAAGCTTTCAGAATTTTCTTTACGATATCTTGTGCCCGAAAGAAGAGTTTCTTTTAAGCAAACGGCGGGCTGTTTATTTTGAAAGTCAGGCAAGTCCATTGCAAATTATTTAAAGGTGGTATCTTATGATTATCTAATAAGAATCTCCATATATAAATACTATCATCCTCCAAATCTAAGGAAAGCCTCAGAGATTGTATGGTGACTGAAACTGACTTTAATTGAACTTCACTTTCCCCCTCCAGAAAGCAATGGCAAAAGGTCGAAATACTAAATGATTATAACACCCTAGAAGCACTCTAAAACAAGCTTGGAATGGAATTCCTACTAAAAGAGGAACGTAAAAGAGCTGGCTGACTATCGGAATAGCAAGCTTTATGCGCTTCTTTAATGCTAACGAGCACCCTTGCATGGCCAGCCAGCACCGATAAGTGCCCATTACCATCTCAAAGTTCCCGACTTCTCGAAACCAATCCCATAAGCAGCCATTGCCGGAGAGGATCCCATAAAGATTTGTATGGGCATTAATGCAATCAAAGCCTCATTTTCCAAGGTTGCACATGACCTCATTGCGCCTATTGTAAAAACACACGCAAGTATTATACTCTGCTAAGGAAAATCAAAATTTTTGTGGAGTGATGTCATCAGAATTACACGCGCTATTCATGGGCCACAGGGCGTTAGGCAGACATGCTAGTGGGGTAGGTTTTCCCTATAATACTCGTATATTCTCTTGCCTTGAGTTCAAAAGACGATAGAAACCTTCGGGTGAAACTTCGAGTTCTTCGAGGGCCGAGCAGCTCTAGGAGTTGGATGGGTGTAATGTGCCAGTATTGTCCTTTACTGAAAGGTAGACTTCGTCTAACCCTACGGGTTTAAATAGATGATATTCACCAGTTGAAGTAGGTACTGGATAGTGTTTTATGCGGCTATTCGTGTGGCTAATACATGAGTAGTAACCCCGTAAGAGGTGAAGTTTTCCCTTGGAGAACTCACAGTGGGTATGAGCGCGTGATCAAGGAGAATCTTACCTGGTGCCGGTGGTTGCTACCAAAATCGCTGGGAGAATAGTATTGATTCCCCAATGTTAAATCAGTGCTAGTGATTGGTGTGACGCGGTTAACCAGACTCTATTCTAGGTGACCATACAGCAGAACCTGTTCTGACTATAGTCTTAGCAGCAAGAGTTCAGATAGCAAGGTACATATTCATAGTACAGGAATAACTATGTTCAAATAGTGCAACCTATGAGTTCTCTTCAAGTCATATAGTGCTTTCCAAGGGTGTCCAATGTAAGCCCCATGGCTTAGACCAGCGTGAGATTAGGCGGTTAAGGCAGGTGCTCACATTAATCTGAAACACATCTGTGCTGCTTTCACCATTTGCTTGCGTGTTACTTCTTAAAAATATGCATATGTAAAATAATTAGATAAATAAGTACCACTCATTTACTTTGTAAGCCATTAAAAGAGTACTACACATTACGAAAATCTTCAACTGTTTTTGACAAAGTGTAGAAAAAAATCTTCGCGATATATTTTAAATGCTGCATATCTTTTTAGGTAATGCTGGGAGAAGCGTAAAGATGGAAACAAGAGTGCAGTGCTCTGACTTACTGTGAGAACCATTAAAGTATAATTTCTTATGGTAGAATAGAATTAGTCGATTCGTATCATGTTACTTTTGAAGTTGTCGTATCGTTTAAATCTGGATGTTAGTTAGTAAATATTTGAGGTTGCAAGCGAACGTATCAGGTGTTATTGTATTTCTCTTTGCTTTATACATGTGTGTGTATGCATGTGAGAGAGAAGTTAACGTTTGCTCCGTAAAAATCCATTTTCTGTAAATTTCTACCTCGCATACGTTACGATACATATTAAATAAACAGCAACATGTTTTATTTATGTTAAAGATTTTGTCTAATAAACTCACGATACGAATTTACTGGTTCTACCATTAGTTTTGCGAGCTTAGAAAAGACATTCTCAAAACACCACACAAGGGAGTTCCTCTTTATAACAGTAAGAGAGTATTAGAGATTTTGGCGTTGCTTGGCCAAGAATTTAGAGGCAGGTTAAGAGCTTTGAGCTGTTGACTTTCAATATAAAAATTTGAAATCATTTCATCACAATGGCCTTCGGTAGTTGTGTGGCTTGAATGTCATACAATTAAATAACAACTAAATCGAATTGGAGGTACATGAATATAAAACTTAAGACAACTTTGCTTATTAAGAGAAGAAAAAAACTTAAAACTTAATAGACAGCTTGTGTTTAATTGCTTTTATAATCCATAATACTACAACCAATGATTTAGTAGGCTGACAAAATAAGTTAAGATACTTGAATTTTTAGCAGTCATTACAATCATCTTGTTGCAATGTAAATATTTTATGATTATAGGTCGTGTACATATGTATGTATACTGGCAAGAAATTACACATTCCTTATAAGGGACAGTGGGACATTATTTGAAAATTATTAACAATTTTCATAAACGCAGGCAGGCATGCGAGCAACTGCTCAAATAAATTAAAGAACATTTCCCCTTAGGCCACCTAAGGCCTGACGATTTGAAGAGCTCTTAAGCAGTAAGCAGTAAGTCTGTAAGCCTTAACATGTTTGTTTTCAAACTATTTGAATTCCTTTCCACTGTGTGCAATGCTTTAAACATACGAGTACATAAACGTCTCCGTTTACCTGTTCCGTTTGCCGTTCAAACAGATAGAAAAGATAAATTTCACATATTCCTGTTCGAGACATCACTTGAACACTGTAAACGAATTCAGTTTCTCTGTCTTCGTCGTGTCTTCCAAATCGCACAGAGATTTCAAAATAAGACATGTATGTGTACATGAGAAGGAAAAAAAAACTTGTAAAGAAAAACGTTTTATTTTGTGTTGAAAAACAAATAAATGTTTGTTTATGCTTTTTTATGTCGGTTGTAGAATGTACAACAAGTACGTGGGTTGCATTAAAATGTTGTGTGTATGCTGGTGATTGAAATAAATGATAATCATTGTTAAACTCATACAGAATTTTTGTTTCTTAAATATTTTTGTCAAATCAAATCGAATTATATATGTACGCCCCAAAAAATTAAAGATAATAAAGTACTCGTGTTTTAAAATGTATGCGCAGTTACAAGTGAGTGTAATTTAGATGACATTTCAAAAAAAAAAAAAACAATTATAATTAATGCAAATTGAAGTTTCTTGGAATAAAATTTAAATATACTCGTATGTACGTACTCGTGCATTGTTAAGCATTTCATTTACAACAAAACCTAAAAAACTTCAAATAGAGTTCAACTACAAATAACAAACATTATTTTTTATTTTGGTGTCTCATGCCTGCCCATTTTAAATTGTGTTGGAGTTGATTTTTTTTATTTTATTTAATTGAAATGGTTTTTATTTCTTGGTAAGTTTGCAGAACGCAGGCAAACAAACTACACGTATACAAGGCCTTTGCTTTTTATGTGAGCCTATATTTTTATTTTAAACTCTGTTAACTTTAAGCTTAAATAAATAATTAAAAATAAGCAGTAAAAAAAACCACCTGCCATTTCATGTACTTTTACTAAATCAAATTTGGTTATTTTCCCTTCTAAGTCAAAATTTAATTATATTTATTTTAAGCATTCCAAGAGCTCATTAATCATAAAATCCTATTTAACAGACTTAAAATAATAAAACTTCTCAAGCACTTAAGAACAGCAGAAGAAACCTTTTAACGCTAATTATGGGCCATTTAAGTTTATGTGTGTTATATTTATTTATTTATTTTCTTTTCTTTTTTTTCTAAATAGTTTAAAATCATTAACAAGTGTCTATTTCTCTTGTTTTATCTAGCTGCTAAAGTTAACCAAAATTCTTCGATACAGAAAAATAATAGAAAGAATTCTATCAGAGATACAAATCATTAAATATGGCCTCACACTGAGAAAAGAGGATTTACTTTTGTGTTTTGTGGTTATTTTAAAATTATAATTGATGTTTAATTTTTATTATCAATGATGAAAAATAAATCACGTTCTTAATTTTTTTTTATAATTTTGTTCTTAAGGCCATACAACAAACAGCTTGCTAACGTTAATTTATGTTAATGTGTATTAAAGGCGTGCGAGAGTATGCAATAAATTACTGTTGGAACTTAAAAAATCCACGAAATACTTCATGCTATATAAATGAAAGAATAATTGTATTTCGTTTACATATGGGCATTTCCACAGAAGCATTACGACATTTTGTCACGTTACGTTACTTTGTGACGTAGTTGGTTTTTCAAAGAAAAAACGAATGTTTTATACACTTTTTTGCAGGTCGGTGTAGAGAGCAATTAGGTCTACATTCGGTAAAAACTAGAAAAAAATCGCATAGCATAGCGCTAAAATAAGGGCTAAATTGCATGGTGACGTAACGTGACAAAACGTGGACATTTTTGCGGAAATACCCATATAAAAAAAATCTGTGGTTTTCATTTTCATAACAGCGCTTTTTTCATTTTCGCGATTTTTTCCTTTCGGCATTTTTATTCATTTTGGGATTTTTTTTTAGTTTTAGCGGTTTTGAAAATTTCCAGAGTTTGCCTCTTACGGTTTTCAAGATTTGGAAAGTTGTCAAAATTACATAGTCCAAACTACATTAACTGATAAAAAAACCCCTGTAATTTAAATTTTTTAAATTTCAAGTGTCTATATATAATTGTCTGTATATATATATATTAGAATTTCAGCAATTATCGTTGCTCGCTTTGAGACACCCTTTAATTTTAAACTGTGCATGTATTTGTTGTAGTGGCCAAAATTTTATATATTCTGTGAAAATTTAAGGTCTGTTGCTCTAGTGCGTTTGGCACTAGGTTACAAAAATCTGAAGGTCTATTGTGTAGTTCGATTCGAAAGAAAATTCTATCGAATTTACATGTTATAAACATACAAACTTAAAAGCTTTTTCTTTCGTTTCGAATTATACAGATTGAAAACGTGACAGTTGCAATGTCATAGGCTTAGATGGCTGAGCAGACGTTTCCATGAAAGCATTACTGATATCGGGAAGTGTAAACTAGAGGATATCAGGGGCTTCATCATGGGAATTCGGTGGCTCAAGTACGGGTAATAGGGTCACTTCTGGCTACAAATGGGTGGGGGGGGGGGGTAAATATTACTTTTTAGGGCAACAGAAGGGACTAACAATGGACCCAATTGGGTCTACCCTTTCCTAACTTAACCTAACCTATTAGCTACATAATTCATATGTATTTTGCACAGATCACTGTAACATAAAATCAGACTTAAAGAGTACACTAAACGACAACAAGTGTTGCTAAAATCTGAAAAACTGCATCTTTTAAAATTTATCTAGAAGTTCTAGATCCGTTTTCGACAACATATACCATTACACTCTACAATTGTGTGATTACCACGAGCCACGGGTGTTGCCAGTGAAATTTTCGTCTTATTTCCTTAACTTTAAATTTTAAATCTCCAAAACCAAACTCAATTTTATTATGGTCAGAAGAAACACTAAAGGTTTGTTTATAAAAAAAGGAATCTTTTGTTGTAGAAAATTTTCTTAAAATGATTTAAATACAAGTTGGGCCAAAAGAAGTCATCCGATGTTGTTTGGCTCTCATTTTTTTTTATGTAAATGAAAAACTTCGATTATGTTTTTTGATTATGTTTACTTGAACCTTTAGAATTTTATTGGTCAAGTCGAGAAGATGATATCGGCCAAATGGGCGCGGTCACAATTGATTGCTCGTTTTATGAAATTTTTCATCACTTCGGCGAGAACTTCGGGCGACAGATTCTTGCACACGTGTCGAATGTTGTCCTTGAAGGCTTCCAGAGTCTAGGGCTTGTTCACATAAACACAGGACTTCAAAAATCCCACGGTTAAATCGGGCGATCTTGCGGGCCAGTGTAAATCGCCAAAACGAAAGATGAAGCGACCCAGGAACGCCACGACACGATTATTCCACGTTCTTGGGAAGTGTATCGCTGCATGGCTTGTACACTTGTATTCTACATCTGTCTAGTTCACAAATGTCAAAACAGATTTGACATTGGCCGGCATTTGCAAAAATAAGAGCATCTTCTAATAGGGTGATTTTTTTTGGCCGACCTTGTTTGTGCTTGCAAATGCCTTTGCATGTCATATTTTTCCATGCATGACAACATGCGTTGACAAACCGAACCTTCTGGTTTGCCATAATCGTATTTTGAAAATAATTTTTTGGAAATAATATTTTGCAGTAGTAAATTTGAAATGTTAGATGTAAAAGAAAGGCCATGTGAAATCCGCTTGAGCATCATTTACGTTGCTTTTAAGTAACGAAAACGATCAGCTGTTTTGTTAAGGAACGTGTACGTTCGACTAATTCTGCCTTTAGCCTTGGCTACGAGAATTACAGCATAAAGCAAAACTGCAATACCAGAAATTAATTATTAAACGCACAATGGTTTTCTTTGCAATATACTTTATTTTTTAGTTGACACAAAAAGTATTTTAATGGTTTTGCACACAAACGCTTCTTCCGCCTGTCACATTTATTACTCATGCGTCGCAGTAAGATTTAAGCAAATTAGCAGTAAATCAACAAGAAATTCAATGAACTTTCTGATTTGATATGCAAAAATCAAATGACAGCGCTTTTGTATTATCAAGACTTCAATGCAAAGCTAGAAATTGTTTTTAATTGCATGAGATAGATATGAAAAGTTGTCGTGTGTATTTTTGCTCTTGCTAATGCTTCTGGGGACGATTTTATAATTTTAGGGTAATTAAACGATCATGATAATTAGAGTTTGGCTTCCAATACAAACTGCAACAGCAGAGTTGTTCTGTATGTACTATAAACCAGATCTTTAACGGTTTAATTTTCTTTTCGCCTAAAAGGCATGCGAGTGAGTGAGTGAGTGAGTGCGTGTGTTCGTTTGTTTGCTTAAAAGATCCCAAATGCTGGAATTCCTTGTCAGAACGAGTTTTGCACAAATTTCTCAAAGTAAAAGTTAGTTGTCTTGTGACATGAAACGTGTTGGCTACAAAACTGATGAACAAAACGCAAGAAAACAAAAAAATTACATTGATCTTTAACTGATTCAAGTGCAGCAGACAGTTAAAAAATAAAAAGTAAATAAAAGAAACACAGCAGAGACAGTAAAATGATGTAGCAACAAAGACAACAACAACACACAACCTCAAGCATTATGCAGGTTTGTTTGGAAAATAAAGTTGAAAATATTTTTTAGAGTAAGAGAATTTTGCAACACATTTGATGAGAAATTGCAAGCAGTCTTTAAAGAAATTGATTTGGCGATCTATACTCGTATGTGCTGGAATACCGCGCCCAACTGTAGTGCACAGAGCTCTAGTTTAAGAGTTTTTGCTTCTTTTTTTTTTTGGTACATAATTCCTGTTTTCATTTTAATCATTTTCCATGTTTATTTTATTTCAAGCAAAATCATTAAAACTCTACTTCGGGATTACTATTACAATTTGTTTCCTTATGGCCAGATTTATGCACTTCGCACAATTTATGCGCCACATTTAACTCTGGTTCTACTGTTTAATTTTTGTTTTTCTAACAAATATTTGTGCTGGCAACTTTTTGATGTAAATTGGATTAGACAAGTTGAATAGTAAGTGTAATATTGAAATAAGATGCGTCTCAGATGGCTTCAGAGAAAAATGTCATCATTAAAAGAAAATGAGTTGATTAGCGGATTAAGTTAAGTTTTATTTACTCTTTACTCGTAATGGTGGCAAAAAGATAATAGATTTTTTTATTATTGGAAAAAAAATAAAAAAGCAATAAACAAGATATAAAGAAGGATCCGTTCGATAGTATCTGAATTTGTTTGGAAATAGTGGTTCACGCTCAAATAAAAATTATTACAAATTAAATAAAAAGATATAAAGAAGGATCCGTTCGATAGTCTCTGAATTTGTTTGCAAATAGTGGTTCACGCTCAAATAAAAATTATTACAAATTAAAAAAAAGTTTAATTAAAAGTTCATGCTCGGTGCCACACTTATTAACTTTGGTTTACTCTGATGCTCTATGGAAAATTTTAACCATTTTGCGAACACAATTAATTACAGCCAAACGGCAGCACCGTTTGAAATAATTTTTGCATACAAACTCCCTCATCCTTAAAATTTTATTTTTCACTTAATCTCAGGAAGAAAAAATTTTTGTCACTTATCACTCACGCTCACTTTCTCTCACGCGTCACAGCTTTTGACTAATATTATTGATACACTGATCTTCGATATTTACAAATTTTTTTATTTTCAAAAACCTTTACCACATTCAATCATTATTTGAAATCACACACAAAACACTTGATAAAGTGACAGTAAATAAAAATTGTGGAAACATTTTCAAAAGATCTGTTTACTTTGTTATTATTTTTATATTCAAGAAAATTTATTGGCTCACCTTAGTCCATTTAATTTGGGAACACTTAAAAAGGAATGCTTAGGCAAATGAGAGGGGCTAAAAAATTTTGCATCTGAAGGCAGCGGTTGAACCATACACTGATAAAGAAATATAGGCCTTTAAGAGCATTCGCTGATAGTTCCGAAAACAGCTGAAAACCTCCCTACCTAAAACTCGAAAGCATTGGTATTCAAGTTTAGAACAGATGCATATACTCGTATGTTGGATATGAGTTGTTGAGCCTTGTGGTGGTTGGCATATTTCGACTTCGACTGAGACATTTTGGTCCCAGATTAAAACAAAAATGTTTTTTAATCTCTTACAAGAACATCGTAGTCTAAGTCGACATACGCCAACCTTCTTCTTCATGTTTTCATACTGATCAAAAGTTGTTATATGGGAGTCCAATTGCTTCAGCATGGGTGCCAAAAGAACAGTGTCCCGTGATAGCGCTGCTATCTCCCTAAGCTTTGTTTGCGGGAAACTAAGTAGCAGTGAGATCTGTTTTGTTGTTGTTGATGTAATGCTCTTGTTGTAGAATACATTAACTCACTATGCCACATGTTGCGTGCGGTTGCGAAAGTGCATCATTTGTACCCTTGCAGCAGGAATTTAGAATAATGCTGCTGATGTTGTCAATATCTGTATCCTGAAGAATATATTGTTCGAAGTTTTCCTTGTACTGAATTTTCTGCAGGATTAGGTACCATGTACTCGCACCTAATGTAGAGTGATATGTGAATGATCCCTTATCATTTCGAGAAATTTGCCGCTTTTAGTTCCGAGGTTCGTATGTTTTATATACGAACACACTCGTTAGGGATATAATGAAAGCTTTGCTATCAGGCATAAATCGAATATCTCTATTAAATACTCGATACGACTGTAAACAATTTGCTGCTTTTTTGATTGCTGATATTTCTGCTTGAAATATGCGGCAATCATTCGGGAAAGGGCACTTTTATTCCGAATTCTTCAATGTAGACCATATCATTGACTCTTTCTCCTCTCTAGGAGTTATCTATAAGTAAAATTAAAGCTCCCGGTAATAAGGGGGGCAGTGAACGAAGGAGATCTGCTGGGAGTTGGCTAACAGCCGCCACTGGCAATTTTTGAATGGTCTCAGCCGGCGCCGACTTTTGCGGTTAGTTTCCGGCTTCGGCTCAGCCGCAAACAAGCCCATTTTCTTTAATCGATAGAAAAGTATGCGCCCCTTTATGCCATTAATGGTAGCTAAAAGATTTTGTTGATTTGGCTTTATTTTATTTATTCAGCAGCCGCCGCCGAGGTTTTTTCAGCATAAGACGACTTTTAGCCGCCGCCTTAGTTTTTTTTTGGTCAGCCGCCGCTGCCGACAAATCAGGGTCAGCTTCGTTCTCTGATGGGAGTATTATCTGCCTTCCTCTCGAAGGTAGTGGAGTTTAATAAACGATTCTACAGAAAGCATTGTGACATTTAGACTAAATGATGGCGGAGCGTGTTGCAAGCTTTCTCATCATAACTCAAAAAATCAAAATTTTTGAGTTAATAAAGCAGAAATAATTATCAATTCTCATATCTGTTTATTTAAACTTTTGAGAAAAAAAATAAAATCTTCTTTTACATTAAATTGTGTGTAAATTGAAAACTTTAAACTAATTTTCTATAAAACAATTTTTTTGTTTGAGTTATGACATTGTTGTGGTAAACGAGTGGTATGTAAATTTATTCTACTACTTATGTATGATTTTGCAAGTACTTCTCAATCTACCCTCGCATGCAAAACCAGTTTTTATGAACTCCCTACTTAATTATGTATTATATTTATATATTTGGAGCAAATAGTGTTGATGTGTTCCACGATGGATGCAGCAGGCATGTGATTGCATTTGCATAAACAATTTTTGGTGTGCAGGAAATGGATTTTGCCGAATCATTTTGCTTGTTAGCAGAGCCGTCCGTTATGAAGACATAAATAAAAAGACACTCGTATTTTGATGGGTTTCAGCAATGACACTAATGATATTCATTGAAGATAATTTATTTGCATAAAATTTTCCTTTTGGCATAAATCCAAAGCGATTTTTTGTTTGTTAATTAGAGCAAAATGGACTGGTAAATATAAATATACAAAAACATTTCCTTATATTAATTTGTTGGCAGATATTTTCATTCTTGTTTTCACTTCGCTTATACTGAATTTGTTTTTTTAAGGGTTTATTACTTTGTGGTTTGTTTAGGTATCCTTTTTTTTATTGCTGAGGTTTCATCAAGTTACATACAAATAAAACAAAACATTTAATCTATTTGCAACAATCGCAACAATGCAACAAGTGTAAAATTTTTTTGTACTCGTATTTATACTTTTGAAATTTTAAACAAATGTAGATCCATAGATAGCAATGAATTTACTGCAGTAAGACAGACCCATATATATAAAATATTTTAGCCCTTCATCAACAAGAATGAGGGAACCTGTTTCTTTATAATAAATACAGAGAATTTCGTTGGTAATGGTCTGGCGAGTTTTCGCCGCCACAAAAATAATAAAACAACAATAAATAAAAAACAGAAAAACACTAAAAAAAATTTTGTATTAAGTGAGGTTTTATCAAAATGTAATTTGAATGATAAGACAGAAGAAACAAAGTTTAGTTTAAATATTCGAAATGTAAACAATTAAAATTTTACATCATATTAATTCGGAAAAAACCGAGCGTATGATAGACACATATTCTCTAAAGTCAACACTTCTTTGTGATCTAAAACGAACGGATTGTTTATTCAAGCTAAAATCTTAAGTATGTTAACTTCATATTTTATAGATGAAAAGTTAAACTTTGGTTTGTGATAAAAGAAAACTTAGATATGCGATTATTTATACTATTATGTTAATAGAAACCAGAAAAATTTAATTTGCTTGTCTTGCCGTGATATAGAAATAGTGGATGCTTTCTTATAGGTGGTGGGCACTCCCAGAAATTAAGAGTATCCGCCACATTTGCAGAAGCGTAGCAAACAAGAGAAGACTTCCTGTGACACTATCTTGTTTAAGCAGGAAAACGAATAATCTGTTCACATCTTAAGATATATTAAGTGTTTTTAAATAATTGTTTTATTATTAATAGTATGTGAAACACTTAACCAGCATTAGTCCAACAATATAAAGGGACTTCCTATACGATGTTTAATTTTGATGTGTAAAAACGCGTATTTTTAAATCCATCAAAGTTCCGACTCCAATAGGGAGACCGTAGCCCTCATACAAAGTAATTACTAATTAATTGAGAAATATGATTTTTTTATAACAAATACCGTAGCAGGAAAGAAAGGCATATAAACGGTGTTCACTCAACAAAACGCATGCTGCTGATGATTTGCCTGCCATTCACCCACTTTAGATGTGAATTATTTCAAAATAGATTTTTTGAAAAGCTTGAGGAAGTTAACTAAAACCGCACACTTACAAATACAACCCTGATAACGCATGCGTGACTCACACGTGACTAATGCGTGACTCGTGCATGTATAATGCTTGACTCAGGCGCAACAAATCATGATATTTGCACATCTCTGATAAATAAGCACATAAAACGGTGTTCACTCAACCAAACAAGCGAAATCTTATGTTTTGTTTTACGCACGCTACTGATGATTTGCCTGACATTGAATCACTTTAGATGTGAATTATTTCAAAATAGATTTTTTGAAAAGCTTGAGGAAGTTAACTAAAATCGCACATTTATAAATACAACCCTGATAAAGCATGCGTGACTCTCACGTGACTAATGCGTGACTCATGGATGAACAATGCGTGACTCACGCTTAAAAAATCATGATATTTGCACATCTCTGATAAATAAGCAAATAAAACGATGTTTACTCAACAAAACAAGCAAAATCTTAAATCTTTTTACTCACGCTTCTGATGAATTGCCTGCCATTGAATCACGTTAGATGCGAATTATTCCAAAATAGATTTTTTGAAAAGCCTGAGGAAGTTAACTAAAATCGCAAACTTATAAACACAACCCAGATAACGCATAACTCATGCGTGACTCACACGTGACTAGTGCAAGACTCAAACGTAACAAATCATGATATTTGCACATCTCTAATAAATAGGCACATAAAACAATGACAGAAACGACAGCAATAAAAGTATTAACAGAAGTCGTTAAGCTCTTATTATTTGCAAAAAAAAAAAACGCGTGACTCTATTACTAATTCGTACATACTCGTAACTTCTGAGTTGCACTAAGGCGCTGCATAAATTTTTCGAAAATTAGTCTCATTGGTTCAATATTTAAGATCAAATTGAAAGCTCTACTTAATAATTTTATGTTCACTTAAACTGAGAAAATGCATTTTGTTTGCATTAAAAACAAAAACACTTGGAAAAATATTTTTGGTAACAAATTTAAGCAAAACATTTGAATAAATACTATACCTGAAGTTGATGGTTTTATGATTAGATTTATAACTTTTTCAAAATTACTTCAGTTAAATAGGATTTAATTAGGCAAAGTTTTTAGCTTTTCTCTGTTTTCTCCCACAGTATTAAATTTCAACGCGTCATTACAAAAGCTTTGTTACCTATTTGATATTTATACTTTTCCTAGTGTCGTAAATTTTCATGCACTTCAAGCGAGTACTTTCAGTTTTCACGGTACTTGAACTTTTTTTTTATTAATACGTGAAATGACTTGCCTTTGGCCGCTATTTGTGTCGCCTTGGCGGCCAATTGGCTGATATTTTTTTCCATTATTAATGTCATATAACCTATTTCCTCTTTACAGTTAAATAAATATTCGATGATTTTCTGCCATATTCATAAAAAATATTGCAGGTTTATTACGCGCTTATTTGACATATTTCTATGGGAAATTTGTCAAATAAACCTGTAATAAACCTAAAATATTTTTTATGAATTAAACCGTAATTTTTTATATTATTCCTTTTATTGGAAAACAATATTTATTGTTGTTGTTTTGATTTCTTTTTAGATAAATACACATAAGCTAAAAGACTACACGCCACATTTAGCGGTCTTGTACTCGAATCTACCTTCATGCCAGTATTGCCAAATTATTGGAAATTTTTGGCATTAAAATATTACTGTGGAAAGAATCGGTAAGTCATTTACCTTGAAATAAGAATCAGGTTTATCTTATCCTTCCCAATTTAAAGACGACGATTCCTTTAACATTTTGCAGGTGTGGGAAAAGCTCTTCTTAAAAAAAATCTGCTTGAGTAGCTTTTAGCTTTTTGCCATGCATTCTTTCTTAACAACTTAGAATAAATTTGTTTTGGAAAGTCTTTTCCAGACGCGTCCAATGGTGCCTTATGCTCGACTTGTATACAATAAAGAGTGTTTTTAAGCCTGACAGAACTTATTAACTTAAAGTTAAATTGTCAAATGAACTGGCATAGTACGCTCAGTTTACTCTGGCAAATCATCATGAATAGATAGACACAAGAAGGCGAATTCACACCAGGTGACCTCGTTTCAGCAGATGATGATCCTTGGCTGATATTTTACCTTGTCAATCAATGAAAATGTTCGGATAGTTTTTGACTGCAGGCAATTTTACACTAAAAAATATACATGCTTTCTCCGCAGTGTTGCATTTCATTTCAAAATGAGTACAACTGGTATGAATTCCCCTTCGAAAGACGCTATATTTTCTCTCCTAAAGTATACAGACTTTCTTCGAAAATCAGTCATCAATTCCGGCAACTTTTAGACGAATTCGCATGTTCAGCGATGAAAAATTGTCTTATATGGAGGGAAACTAATGAACAACAGACTCTACCGACTCCAATAAGTCCAGAAAAATTTAACCGTTTGGTTTGGTTTACACTCTGGTGCCATCATTGAAACTTATTTATTCAAAGTTGAAGCCGCAACTGGCGCTACGGTATATGAAGATCATTATCGCGTCATGATCAATTATTTATATATTTTTTTTTCCAAAATATAGATGACATTGATCCGCACGAAATGATAAGAAGTATGTAATTATATATATTTAAAAAGTAATTATCTGTTTCCTTGAGAACAAATTTCAAGTGATCCATGGTACAGTAAAACCTTTATAATTTCTACCCCGTTAAATAGGAAGTGTCAAAAATTCATAACAAACAGTAAAATCTTTGAAAAAAATTTTGCTTATATATTTATTATTATTTCTTTATGGAACTGAGGTCCTTATAAACAATTTACTGAATTTAACAACAGTAATAGACTGTCCCACTTGTATAGAAAACAACAATAAAATTGTTTTTTTATTTTCAATATAAGTAATCTATCGAACGTTTTCTGTCACTATATATAGAGAAATATAATTACGGGATGTATATTGAGGAACATTGCACGAAATTTCGTTGATCAAAAATCCAGAACAGATAACATCATCAATAATATTCAAGACAAATGAATGCGTTCATCACACATAGTTCTTCTAGTTTAGAGTAGGAAGCTTAATAAGGGCAAGTCGAGCAGAGCAGAGAAGGCAAATTAATTGGGTTAAAGCGTTATTTGCGAAGACAAAAAATAATAAGAGCTGTTTTTGCATCAGAGTGAGTTGGGTCCCACATTATTGTTGCAGATTTCAGAATCGGACATTCAACTAACTCCCTTGCCCAACGTTTTATATAGCCAAGTGTACCTCTGTCTTATTTATTTGCGAATGTAATATAAAATATGAAATAGTATAAGATAGAAACTGGTCACTGAACGGCGCCGGCTTCAGTGTATACTAATCCTAATATAAATTTATATTATATAAAGCCCTACTTCGTCGGTATTGTGTAGCAAAATCATCGACGAAGTAAAATAACTAATAAAATGTGTACTAAACTTAGCTTCGACAATTTAATACGCCTCATTGACACCAGAGGCGCTGCAACACTGCATTATTAATAAAAACGTGTAAAAATTAAGGTTTCCTCTTTCTCTCTTCCTTCACCGCCTGTCTTTTCTATCACTATCCCTTCCCTAAAGAAGGTAACACTTAGTAATAGTAGTAGACATTCATTGCCAAATGAGTGTTACTTCTTTTCTAAAAAAAAAAGATCTTAAAAACTTTATGTATTTATATTTATTCAAATCATCATCAGAATTTTTAGTACTAAAGTGTTTTTCATTAAGCTTTTCCTTTCTTTAAATTTAAATAAAACAAAGTGTGTGAGATATCATCGAAAAAGAAAAGTCGCCGTTGACGGTGATGAACGGGCTAACATCGTTCTCAAAGATGTATGCATCTATGATGCTGCCAGCCCAGGATACTTTGCACGCTCTTGGGCATTGGTCCTCTTTCAAATTCGGTAATTGATATACGTCAACACACAAAATTACCGAATTTAAGAGAGGGCCAATCAACACAGTTGCATAATACTATTTTATCATTTGTATGTGTTTTTGAATCCTAGATCCGTCCATAGTGATTTGGCAAAATGGAGTGATTAAATGACACCCAATTCCACAGATGTAGCTTCAATAATATGGCTGCTATCAACCGTCAAAGTTAGGAAGCTGCTATTGGAAGATTCTGTAGAACCCGGGCTGGGTTTGGCTGCCTCTAGCTTTGCTCTAAATAGGTCACAGCCAACTACAATAATTCTGCAGTTTTTTAAATTATTATTATTATTTTTGAACAAGCACAGCATCCGAAGAGATTAGGCTGCCTGCGGAAAACACCCAAGGTTTATGATGGGAATCGAACCTACTACCTCTAGACTGAAAGGCCAGCATCGCTAGCACCCAACCACAGGGGCAACCGGAAACCGTTTTCAATACCATCGCACCGTTTCAGTTTAAGTTTTCCTCTACTTCTTCTGCCCTCAGCTGTCAGTTACATTATCTATATTATTAATTATACAAATTACGTTTCGCCACTCATAAAGTGCAACCAGGTCCATGTGTAGAAGCTTATAATCCAAATCATCTTTTATAGAAACTACTTAGTTCACATTATCGGGAGCTGACTGTATTTAGTAAATTTTTTTAAAACTATGTTCAAATTAAGTTGTGCAATCATACAAACTTGCCCGGGAGACAAGTGCAGTGACATGAAGCGTAAATATTTATGAAAACGGACTTTAATAGAAAATATCCCAATAAATTTTCACAGTTTGGTAGTTTTTATAAAAAAACACAAATGCAAATTAAAGCGGTTACATATTTTACAAAAGAAAAAGACTTTTAAAGATAAAAAATGCATTAAAATTAAGGGTTGATAACGATTCTTTTCTTTGCTTAGAGATCAAATGCATTTTCATTCCCTCATCATGCCTTGCATGACTAAAGAAATTAAATGTAATGCTGGCGTTAATAATATTTTGTGTGCATTTTATATATTTCATAATATGAATTTGAAATAAAAAAGAAGAAAGAACTTATTGTGTAACTTCCGTGTGATCAAGACAAAAAGAAGATGACAAAATAAATTGAAAATAATGTGGAAAGAAATAACAAAACAAAAATTTCCCACGTTCTAACAGAGATGATACCAGGCAACAGTAAGTAATGCGTCTAAATGTTCGTTACCTTAAGTTGTCAATATGAAAATTATATATTTCTTTGCTTCAGCCGCTTTTGCCACTGAAGAAAGAAAAAAAAATATTTCTGTGGCATTGTTTTGAAAAAGTAAATTAAATTAATTTGAGTTCAAGCAATGTAAAGAAATTTATGAGATAAATGAAGAGAATTCCCTTCTAAGAATGAAATTGTAATGCTTGGATGATTTAAAGATCTGTTTTTTTACCACAAAGAAAGGCCTTGAAATATTCCCAAGAAAATTGTTTATTATTTTTAGTTGTTATTTTTTGTAATTGATTTTTTGAAGACATGTGTTCATGTACAAACAAATATTTCCTGATTAATTGAACTTCACCTGACGCACAAAACTAAAAAGTTACAAAGTTACAGGAAATCGTGACAAATCTTTATTTACTGAAGTTACAATAGATAAAAAAATTTATTGTGTTAGTTAGATATAAAGACCCAGTTGGCCACGTCTTTAAGACATCTTTGACGACGGGTACAAGACAATGGTAAGTCGTAGAAGACATATTGAACACAGCTCCACACAAATCGTCGACGAAATTTTCATACAAATGGCGGCGAGGTCACACAAGACGCGATGAGCGACACTGTCGCTCAGATTGTCCTCAACACGGCTTTCTTGAGGACAAAACGAGGGACATTGTCACTCAGATTTCCCTTAACACAGTTTTATTGAAGACAAAACGTGTGATACTGTCGCTCAGATTGTCATCAAGAAAGTTTTATTGAAGACAAAATGTATGACACTGTCGCTTAGATTGTCGTCAACACGGCCTTATTGAAGACAAAACCAGGGATATTGTCGCTCAGATTGTCCTCAACAAAGATTTATTGAAGACAAAACGTGTGACACTGTCCTCAGATTGTCCTCAAGAAAGTTTTATTGAAGACAAAATGTATGACACTGTCGCTCAGATTGTCGTCAATACGGCCTTATTGAAGACAAAACGAGGGATATTGTCGCTCAGATTGTCCTCAACAAAGATTTATTGAAGACAAAAACTGTGACATTGTCGCTCAAAAAGTCATGAACGACGATTTCTATTAATTGTCCTCAACAAAGATTTATTGAAGACAAAACGTGTGACACTGTCGCTCAAATAGTCATGACCGACGATTTCTATTAAATTGTTGATTAGAAAACCTAATCGACAGGCAACATGTCGAACATTAATCGTCGAAGATAATGTCGCCTGCGACGATTTGGCCAACTGGGGGAGAGATGAAGAAAATAACGGATGCATGTGTACATTTCGTATTTTTATATTAAAACTAGGTCCATGTTTTTATCTTCTCTTTATCAAGCAACAAAGCAACAAACTTGCAAGTTGCCCATACTCGTGCATGTGTTACAATATGTTCACGGAAATATTTTTGTATCTCACTTTTCTTAATTCACACACCTGAATGTTTGTTTGTCTGTACTTTTTCTTTACACTTTCACGATTTTGCATACGGATATGAAATTTGTTTTTTTTATTTATTTAATTTTTTTTTTATTTGAAGAAAAATATCTTTTAAAGTTTCACAGTCAATGTTGTTTGTGGTTCTTGTTTTCCTATTTGTCTGCTGCTACCACACACACACCAATAATCAATTTTGAAAATTAATTTCTTTAAGTTTGCATAAACAGCTGTGCTTGCAAAACTAGCACAGACGATTAAAGCAATCTTTACTTGGCCCTGCTGTTTCTTTTAGGCATGACTTGGTACTCACTATCCTACATAATCGTTAGACTTTTGTGTGAAAATGCAACCCTGATCTTATGGAGTTAATGAAAATGTACAAGAGACAAAAGCAACTCATTATTACATAAGGGGATTTTTGTAATGAATAATATTAATAACATACAAATCCGAATAGTTTGCTCTTCGAATTGAATTACATAAGAACCCCCTCGTTTATACTTCTTGGCGGCATTGAGATAAATGTGAATATTATCCAATAGTAAGTGAGTAATATGCTAAAGAACGTGTAAATAATTAATCCTTGTTTCCACAACCAAGACGGACGACTGGAGTAGAAAATTTATATGAAAAGCATTAATTTTGTTCAGTGAATTTCTGACTCTGCTTTTATATCAAATTTCATTTGTAATTCATTGAAGTTTTAGACTACACTATATTGCTGCATTTTTAAGCTCATTTTTTGAAAGTTAAATACAAATTATTACGAATTTACTTAACTTCTCTCTTCACTTTAATCTGCTTAAAATTGCTTATAAAGTGAAAGTTAATCTCTGCAATTAAGAACGAAAAAGCATTTGCAGCCATTTAAAATCTAAGTAGAATAACACACTTTTAAACGATCATGTAAAAGAGAAAACAACTCAAACTTTAATAAAGAAAAGATATTTGTAGTAATTTTTTTTTTTTTTTTTTTTATAAATAGCGCTTGAAGATAATTGGGGTTTCAAGCAAAAGCAACAAACAATAATCATAAATACTTATTTTTCTTAATTTACTATTTGATCAGCCACAACTCCATCATTTATTATGATGACAAATCATTTTTGTTTTGAAACACACATTTAAAAAGTCTTTGAGCAACAAATGAACAATAAAAAAAAATCAATTTGTTAAAGGGAAATAAGCAATTTGATTTATTTCTGCCATATTTATTTAAAAATTTTTAACTGTTTTTTTTTTGTGGAAATGTTTTAAAGCTGAATAGAAAAAGCATGATTTTAGACTAAAAAGTTGTTCGAGCAGGCATCAATTTAATTTAAAAACAAAATATTTATCTATTGTAATATTTTTTTTTCACATTTTTTTCAGACTTGTAATATAAATGTGTTTGATCATTGGTTTGTGTCAAATATAAACTAATGAACGAACTCTTTCTATAGCTCAGTCTCGTCCTATAATCTATAATCTAAATCTCATTATAGAATTCTTTTAAATTGCATGAGTTTGATTACAGGGTTGTATCTAAAAGACCTACTGAAAAATTGCGATATAAATTTGTATCGAACTGTTTCGGTAGCTAGTTCCAGACACAAACCTGTTCTAAAAACTATTAAAATTGCCCAGGCTTGATTATAGGTTTGTGTCATACAACAAGCTACTGAGAGAGTTTCATACAAGTCTAATTGGAAGTCTAGAGTTGGGTCGAACACATTCAATCGGTCGCTTTTGATACAAACCTGTGATCAAACTAATTACCGACTGTATTAGTCCGACTATAGTTGTGTCCAACAACTAAAATGTAGCGTTATGTCTAACTGAGCTCTTAGATACAAGTCCGGTTAAAAATGTCAATGTTAATTTAGACTTGGGTCGAACACATACAGTCGGCCGCTTTTGCCACAAACCTATGATCGAACCCATTTATATTACACGTGTTTGACGAAAATTACCGATTGAATGAGTTCGACCCAAGCCTGAGCAATTGACTTGTGTCCAACAGCTCTTTTTGAACTTGTTTTAAAGCGTTCGAGTCAAAAGTTGTTATTTACATTGACTTTTTTGGCCGTACTTATGTCCAACTGAACGAACTAGTTCAAAAAGAGCTGTTGGACTGTGCAAATTAAATGAGTTTGAACCGATTTTTGATTCGAATGCGAAAGAACTAGTTCAAAAAGAGCATACAAGAGCAAAGAGGATACAACAGTTGGATTTGAAACAAGAAACAACAAACCCGAACGAAAAGAGCTGTTGGATACAACTCTAAGATCGACCGAAGTCTAGTTCAATCGGTCATTCTAGATACTAACCTGTGATCAAATTACTCGTTCAGTTTGGGCACAAACCGATGATCAAACCAATGTTTTTGGAAAGGGTTTGATCATCACTTTGTGTCAAAAATGAACTATTGAATGAGTTTGATCCAAGTCTAGACCAAACCCATGTACTCGTATTTTAAATAGACTTGGGTCTGACTCATCTACTAGTTCATATTTTACGCAAACTAGTGATCAAAACCATTTAAATACCATGGGTTCGATCACAGGTTTGTGTCAAAAATTAATTAGTGAACGAGTTCGACCCAAGTTAAAATTTAAATGGGTTTGGAAGTTACCAATTTAACATAACGGGGCTTTTGCTTGCACAACCAGGGGGCAAACTACGGCATGAGATATCGATCGAAATTTCCATACAAACACAATTAAAATTGTATGAAATATTTTCGATTTTCGATTTCGAAAAGCCGTAATTTGCCCACAGAATTCTCCACGGCGAACTAAAACTCGCTTTACGTGAATGGCCTTAGTAACTCGGAATTTTGGCATTTCTTATCACTTAGTTTGCCTTTTCACACCACTGTACCTGTGTAGATTCCTTCCATCGACATTTTACCCATAACTTATTTCGTTTGTGGTTGTTTTGCCAGAATTGTTAATCAAAGTTCAAGGTTTAAATAACATGTGAGAAGATCGTTTAAGATCATGTGTGTGTTGCTCGCACATTACAGCCTTCAATTTATTGCACAAATTATGGCAAATTATGGTTTAAGCCTTGCCAGTGATATCATAAGCACCTAATCTTGTTTATTATTATATGTACATATGTATTTACGTATACGAGTATAAAAAATATGCCATAAAATAAAATTATATTTTATACAAACTTAGTAATTGTTCGAACAAAAAGTTCATTTGCTAACGCATGTCTGCCTAAAAATAAGTGCATTCAAGCGTCTGCTTGAGCAAATCTGTTTGCTGCAATAAAATTTATTTTTAAAAGTCCAGGCGTAACCAATTATATTTTTTGCCTTTCTCACTGAGCGAACAGCATGCGAAAAAGGGCTTAAACCTTTGAGTTCTTTAGTTTGGCTGGCAAATTGTCTCTTGGTTACTTTCTTGACTTTATTATAAGTCAGTCTGACCTGTTAAGAGAATGTATTACGTGATGGTTTTCATACGTGTTTGTCTCACATACCACGTACAACTCAACTCACACAATGGACGAAGAATAATTTTGGGAATGGTTTTGTTTGCAGTAACCGCAAGCAAAAGCTTTGCAAAAGCAGAAATTTGTAAATTAGTTTTTACTGTAGCTTTCACTAGTGCTTATTAACACTCTACTCTAATGAAAGAAAGTGTGCTATTTTTGAAATAAATTCATGTTTTGGGGAATATTTATTTATTTTGAATGTGGGGTGCACTTTTTTTGTTTATGCAATTAAGCCCAAAGTACAAGGTTGTAAAATTAGTGGCTTTAAAAGCGCCGGTCTGGCAAGGCCGTCAGCTGTGTTAAATATCTGTCGACTGAAGTGTCATTTATTTAGTTAAAGGTTTGCCATTTACGACTATGGATTGTTTAACAGCCGCAGAATGCGGAAAAATAGTTAAAACCTACGACAAAGTGGTGACCAATTTTCGAGCATTACGGGTTGACTACGCTTGTCATAATCGGCCTACTGTGCAAGAAATTGTCAGGATTATAAGGATATATAAAGGGACTGGAAACATTACAGATGTGGACAGACCTGTGCATGATAGCGTTGCACGCAGTGCCGAAAATAACGCATAGCCGTAGAAATACCATTTTAAGGGGGGGACAGTGGTGTAGGTGCATTTCCCCTCCCTCCAAAAATTCCTTTTGCCCCTCCACAATTATTATAAGTTACGTGTAATTATATTTTTTAAAATTACTTATGAAAATCTTGTAATGTCCCCCAATCAAGGAAAAATTTCTAGCTACGCCTTTTTTTTGGCCCGCTATTGAAGATTATAATATTCATAATTATGAACTGTACGATATGTGATTTGAAATAACGTGGCCGATTTTGGCTTTATTGCATGGGAAGTTTCCAGAACGCGTAATTACACGTTTTGGCCACCAAAATCATGCGAATTGACGACTTTTGAGTTTTTTGTGGGGTTACGCCAAAGACCGTTTTTGTCTATGCGGATAATCTCTTAATGTTAAATCATTTGAAACCAACATTCGAAAAGTTATCTCTGAAATGTGCGAAAAAGTGGTCGGAAACTACATCAAAAGAATCCACTGCTGCAATCAATCCAGAGGCGGTCATTTAAACGAAATTTTATTTCGTAATTAATGGCAAGGCCCAAGCATTCTAATCACATCCTACATATCAACAATTAGATAAAGATACGTAGTCTGGCCCTCTTTCATTTAATCGTCGATGAGGAAGCGAAGAATGCATACGAGGCGGTTGTTTAAATTTTTTTTTTTCCAAGAACATTTATCCAGCAAACACACGAGTTTCGTTTTAAATTGATGATAATCGAAAAATATTTTATTATAAATAATGCATTTGATAGGTGTTACCTTCTTTAGGAAAGTTATAGTGATAGAGAAAACAGGTGGTGAAGAAAAAAATAGAGAAAAGCTTTTTTTACAACTCTACTTTTTGCACGTTCTTAATAAAGCAGCGCCTCTGGTGTCAATGAGGCGTATTAAATTTTTAAAGCTGTGTTTTGTAGCCATTTTTTTTGGTTTTTACTTCGCTGCTGCACAATACCGACGAAACAGGGCGCTCTGATGTTACTGAAGGCGGTATAGTTCAGTGCCTTCATCTTGCTTTGAACTTTCCTACAACAACTGATACAAAGGGACACAATGCACATCAGAAAAATGCGTTGCGTGACTGTCGGAGACCGGGCTCGAATCCAGGATCTTCTGTTTTGTAGTCAACGTCCTAACTACTTCAGCCAGCGCCCATCTCTAATTCATATTCATGATATTTTTTTCATTTGCCATTTTGACAGAAGACTTAGCTTCTTATCTCAAATATTTTCAATGGAAAATAATAAGCATATAATGTTATTTTCACTTTTAGTTTTTAAATTTCTTTTACAGTATTTTTTTTTCTTGTAATAAATACTCGTATGTATGTAAATAGTTTATTTGTATTTTTTTTTTTCTATATTTTGTACCTTTTGTGCTTGAATGTTCAACGGAAAACCAACTTTAAGGTCATTTCACTTTTAATTAAAATCAACTACAAGCCAGTGCTTTTTCATCTGAAATTATCAACTCGAAATATATAAAAATTTTAGCTTAATGTGAAGAAGATGTCTGATGCCAGACACTTGAGCTGTGATGCGTAAATATTTTATTTGGTGGGCAAAAAGGCTGAAAAAACAACATCCGCCAGAATGATAACCAACAAACCAGACAGCAATTTTAGCGACATTCTAAGCGCAAACAACAAACCAATTTTTAAGCTGAAAAATAAAAATAAAATAAATGCGGCCACCCAAGACTACCTTACAACGTTTCAAGTTGCAATGCCACTTTTAATTAGTTTTCTTTTGCTTTTAAAGCATCCAAAGTCGAAGACTAAGGAACACATTAACATTTTTTTTAAATGCAAGTTTAAAGTTTTACTCAAAAAAAAAAAGTATTCCATTTTAATTTAAAGCATTCGTATCTGGAGGCATAATGTTGTTTGTACTCATGCAACTGCACGAGAAGCATAAAAGTGTATTTAAATGGTTTGATAAATTTTACGACCAATTGATTTAACTGATGTAAATGGTTTTCTTGCTCTTGAGTCTGATTAATAAGCATTAAACTACATGAAAAACGAAATTAATATGGAATTTATGGCAGCACAAGTATGGAAAAGAGGGAGAAAAAATGATCTTTACTAATCTATTGAGTATATTGATCTTCGGCGGGTGACAGTCTCCTAAAAGAAGTTACAGGCGATGGGGATTTAAGTGATTCTGCCAATTATGAACAGATAAGAGACAAAGTTGGCAGCAGAAAAAATATTTTAATGCATTTGCAGAGAACAAATTAACATTCTTTGGTTTAGTTATTTCATTATCAATTAAAGATAATATTATGACTTTTAAGCGCATGCAAATGTATTTATATTTTTGTCTTCTGTGAAGAGTCTTTGAAAAAGAGACGATAGGCTTCCGATACATGTTAAGTTTTAAATAAGAAAAAAGTGAATGCTGAAATTAAAATAGCATAGAAATGAAAATATTTTACAAAGATTTGCAAACTTTTCTTGGTTGGAGATTTAGTGTAGTCACATGGTCCTTCGAACCGTACGTAATGTACTGCTAGCATCAGTTACTTGCGGGCAGCTACGATGCTATAACAACAACTACAATTGAAAATTTATGGTTCCAGACTTACTTTGCTTATGCAAAAATCTTATTATGCAAAGCTTGCTCCTAAAAATTGCTACAGAGCTGAAGGGATCGGGTGCTAATTACGGCATTAGATGCCGATTGAAATTTTCAAATATTTCCCGGTTAAATTTCATTGAAATACTTCTAGATTCTGTCGATATCAAATGCCGTAATTTGCCCCCAGCTCTGCTTACAAGTCTAATTTAAAAAAAGTGCGGTTTTAAAGCAATGTGTAATTTTTTTTACTGTACAATTACAAAATTAACCCTTAAACGTATTTCAAGTTTTGACTAATTTCTGAAAAGAGCTAGAGACTTGCCATAAATATTCTCAATTCTAAAACTTAAGATTCCACTAGGCGATCAGTAGTTAGTTAAGATTATTACTAGAAATTCGGAGATGGAATGAAGGAAGGCATGAACTTCTTCATCTCAACTTTTCATACACGATATTTTTGTTTTACGGTGTGAAGTTGAAAAATATGAAAAGTTAATCGGCGTAAAGTATCTGAATTAGAACATGCATAAATACTAAACAAATTGACTAGTCTCTGGTGTAAAACTTTAATCCCAAGCTTTGAGGTATTTTAAGGCTTGGAGTAAAATTTTATGGAAAACATTTTCGTAAAATACATTCACCAGTTGTGCCGCCGTTTAAGAGTACTTTTTGTTCATTTTTTAGAAAAAGTCGATAAAGACTCTTATCAAGGGGAGTTAGAAGGTTAAAATGTTCTACAAAAGAGTTTCTTAAAAAATTTTACATAAAAGTCTTGAATACTTTGTATGCCGAAAATTCAAGGGTTTCAAGATTTTCAATGCAGATTCGCCACTAGAACTTATAAACGAATGGGAATGTAAACTTTCATAATGAAGACATATTTACTCGTACTTTAATATTTTTTATCTCTCTCTGTCATAATCAGTTTTTAGGGCCTTGTTATTTAAAAAAAGTATGATTTTGTTGCATAGCGTAATCAGTGTATGTAGATACTTCCAGTCGTTTTTTACGAAAAAGAATAAATGTATGTATTCTTAAACATAATGAACGAACAAGTTTTACTATATTTATTTACGATTCGATCAGGCTAAAGTTCGTATGGCTCTGTAAGCCAAACAACATTTTACAATTTGTTAGGAATAAATAGTACCTGATAAACACTAGCAGAACGGAACAACTAGCTAATTACGAAGTTCGCCACTCATTAATCATCGGCATTCTTTTGTTTGCTCCACGGTGTGTGGTGTCAGTTAATGCTAATTTGAGCTTTACATCGTGCCAAAAAAATTTTTTTACTAATTTTTTTTTGACGAAAATCGATTATTTACGATCGGTAATAATCGACTTTGGTCAAAAAGTCAAATTCAAAAATTATGTCGCCTTAGATTTTTTGGCGGTTATGGCACGATTTTTCAGTGCAAATGAAATATGTGAATTGTTCTCATTCATCGTATTACAACTTGCTGATAGCTTTTTCGTAATGAAAGCTCAATTTTACCATCTCTGATATAAAAAACAGTATTGCTATTGCTGTTTTTTTCTTTACCAATTTTGCACATGCCTGTTAATTTGATTTTTTTTTTTTTACATTTTTGTAACATTCAATAATTGGCATGTGAGTAAAACACAGAGCTTTCAGTTTTTCTATGTGTTTTTGTTTTAACGGAAAAAGCTCTCTCAACGTCTAAATGTCGAAGTCGAAAGCTCGAGAATAGCCATGTTCAAGGCAAATGCACACTGTGCGAGCTTTTACAAAAGAGCTTTGTGCTTCTACATCGACGAGAGCAAAATAGCCAAACAGATCTCAGCGTGAACCAAGCTTGCTAGTTACTTTGCACAGAAACAAGTACAAATTGTAAGAGCTTTCAGAGCTGTTTACCTCAAAATGCAGAGTAGATGTGCTCTAAAATGTTTTATAAAAGCCAATTTTGAAACGTTTTTCTTTATAAACAAAACATAAGAGAGAAAGGGCTTGCTTTCTAAAAGCCAGCTGTTCTTCTTCTCTCATCAGTCAGATTTAAAAATTTTTGGTGTTTTTTTACTTCAGAGATGGTATTTATTTTCAATATATATAATTAAACCGTTTTTTTGCTCATTAAACACGCAGTTTCTGACTTACTTACTTAACTTTAATTTCTAACTACTAATTTTGGCCAGTTTCAAGTTCCTTTGGCCATGCTCTATTATAATTAAGCATAATAAAAAAAAAAGAAAAGTTTCTTGTATAGAAATGCCCAAATATACACAATTATTTCAAAAATTAAAATTCATTATTATGCACGAAAAATACAAAAAAGCAGAGCACAACTAATAACAGCAATTACTTTTAACAATATAATTTTATACCACCGAATGACATATGAACAAAAAACTCACAGACTTAAACCTTTAAGAGGCGTGATAGGGATTAATTTAAAGCAGTCAAAGAATAAATAAAAAATATAAAATTTGTTAATGAGATTAGATTAGATTTTGCATGTACTTACAATCCATTTTACAATATTTTTCAAATAGTAATTTTTTAAGGCCCGACTCTTAAGCGGTTAATAGACTCACATTATAAATAATGCATCTTGCTACTGCAAGTTGGAAACAAAAACTAAACAACAATCAATGAAATTACTTGGCAACATGCAAACAAAAGGTTCGGTTTTTTATGCGGCCACTGACAGAACACCCTCTAAAAGAAATTTGCTAAATCGAATGTTTGTTTCTTGCTGTCTATACTTTCAACCGTCCGTCCGCCCGTTCGTCCGTCTGCCTGTCTCTAACTGCACCCTGGACCTTGGCAAGTGTGTTTACACTTGAAAAATCATGCAAATAAAGCGATAAAAATGAGTTAAACATCTTGAGATCAAGACAAAAGCAACAAAAACAAAAAAAAAAAAAACAATAGCAGCACCACCAGCACCAGCAATTGCAACCAAATAAGAACACAGGAAAAAAAAAAAAAATCAATGCAAATGCAAGCACAGCACAGCAACCAACCAACAACATCTTTTTTTCAAAAGCAACACACAAACAAATATGTGGGGCCCTGAAACACATGATATTTTAACCATCAATGGCTGTATCGGTATGTGGTGGAACAGTCTGACTGGCTTGTGCCTCAAAACATTTTGATAATACCGCCAAACAGTAGGCTTAAACAACACACTCACTCATACGAACAATAGCAATATTAAGTACAACCATGCACCTTAATGTTGCACGATTATAAATATGTACACATGCCTTGAGTTTAAAGCAGCAATATGATTTATCAACAAAGATATCAAATGTATGCTCTGAGCGTATGCACAAAAAGGCAAAGAGGATCTTCCTCATATGAATAACTCACTATTGGAGTTTATGCTTCTCCTTTATTTCATTGTATGTTTGTCGTCGATACTCATAATACTTATAAAGCACCGATATAAAAATTCTTTTTAACAGCGAAATTTATAATATTTAAGAGCATAACCCAGTTAACAAAATATGATCAGTTATTAAAGTCTAATATTAACATTACGCCACGAACCCACCTGCGTAAAAAAGGGAAATCATCTCACCTCGTCTTAACACAAATAAAATTAAGAATTTCATGGGCTTTTTACACAAAAGCACTTGCAAAGTCTCTTTGCGAAACTGACTGGCCACTGCGCTTTTGGAACCGTGCAATTAATACTGCTTCAGTTTGCAATGAAGGGTCTGCCTTTGTTCTCCCCTGGAGGATTGCTGCCTGGACTTTTTTTTTTGGTAGAATATCTTTTAGCATCCTTTCCGCGTTATCGGAGGTGAGGCTGAAGAGCTTGATTCTCTATATTAAGAAGGGCGCCTGGTTCAGTCTCTGACTACCCTGAGGCGTGTATACATACATGACCCATCTTGTCCTTATCACCTCCAATCTTACGCTATTCAGCTCTCAGTCTATCTCTTAACCTTTCTAAACGTATGGGTCTCGGATACAATGATTATTACTTCAGCTTGCAACGATGAGAAGGAGGAGCAAAGCATTATGCATCTCATCAGAGATGCAGAATCACCGCCTGCACTTTTTTCGCGTAATATATTTGAGCAGCCTTTCCGGGTTAACGGAAAGAGCTTGAATCTCTATATTAAGAAAAGCGGCTGGTTCGGTCGCTAACTTTCCTCAAGCATACATACTAATCAGTCACTTATTTCACGGTTCTCCTCTCAACCTTTCTTCCTTACGATTTCGTACTATTCACAGTTAGCAAAAAATGATAATTTTCCTTCGACCCAAGTGGGCTTTCTTCTGTTTCATACCAGCAACCTTTTAGCCAAACCTAGCCTAATATCTCATACCTGGAAGCTAGAACTTCAAAAAATGTATAAGATAACGTCTCTAATTATGTCTATACAAAAAAAAAAAAATAAATAAATCTGGAAATATTGGTAAATAGCCTTTTTTCTATTTCATGTCCAGTTTTGATTTGGATTGTCCAGCTTTTTCAATTTCAATGACCAGGGTTTTTTGGAATGCTGGTCTGACATCCCTAATGCCGTCCATACATTACCCAAGTTCACTGCACAAGTCTGGCTCTGCATAGTGCGTTTGTGTAGTGTATGGGGCTGGTTGTGCTATTTGCGCAGTGAACTGAATAAATATCAAAACGATTTTGATATACTATATGCTCAAGTTTGTAAAACTGTACAGTGAAGCGCAGAAAAAATATTCTGGACAGAGTTCCTAGAATTATATATATACATTATAGCTTTAAAATAAAAACTGCACAGTTAACTTGTGTAGTGTGTGTCACAAGCTTAGCTTACGCAGTGCCAGACTTGAGCACTGAACTTGTGTAGTGTATGGCTGGCATAACTCGCACTAATTTTCTTCAAATTTAAAATTTTTCTTAATATCAAAAGGTAGTTAACCAAATTTCGTCTATCTATGAGATAGATAACTTCTCTAATTTTGCCCATACACTGTAAGAGGATAAAGCACTGTGGGCAGTGACATATTTTTTTCGCAAAAAAAAAAAATAAAATAGTAAAAAAGTGTAACTATTTTTCCTTTAAACTTTTTTGAAATTCTATATTTATATGTATGTAAACATGTGAGGTTGCAAAACCAGCCATTATTACTTCAATAAGGAAAATTTTCTTACAAAAATGTTTGCTGGTTTCCCCAATTTCGAACTACTTTGCTTGTATATTAATGTATGCATATTTTCTTATTGTTATAAGACACTGTGTGACACTTAAATGTGTTGGCTTTAATACGAGGAGACATGTCAAATGAAATATGATCAGCAACAATAACAACAACATCATCGGCAGCAGGAAGGACATAATAAGTAACTCGTTACACACACACAAACTCCATTCTGTTCAACTTGTTCACTGGCATTTGAAAATTTGCCAATTGTGCACACTGCTCTTGTGTCGCTCGCTGTCTTTAAATTGGTGCCATAAAAATGGGCAAGAAATATTGGTATTATTAAATTATAACGTGCTTACTTGAGTGTTACCTTTTATAACTAATAAATTACGAATATCTTTCTCTTTTGTCATTTTTGTTTTGTTGGTATTTTATTGGAAGAAATATTTAAGAATGCAAAAAGCATTAAACTGAAGCTCCAAATGATGGTCAATCATTGTAATTTACACTTTTGTTTTGTTGTTTGACAAACATGGCGCGAATCGATCCCAGCTGATGGTTGACGGGTTATTAAAAATATTTTAGGTTTTAATTTTTAACGCAAAAATTTAAGAAAAAAAAAGAAAATAAATTTAAAGGTGTGTGCTATCAATATTCCATAATTGTTGTTACTTTATCTTTGTGTTAAAATTTTTTTTTTTTGGTTGCGCACTTTTGTCTCATTTCCCTTTCAAAATACGTTTTTGCCAATTCGTTTTAAAAAAGATAATTTTTATTAAAATTTACATATACGCCCGGATAAAAGAAATATAAAGAAACAAAAAATATAAAAATGATGAATGATCTGATATTTGCTTATACATATTTAATTGGGTCTCTGTTGTAATCGCAATAATTTAATCATGCATAACATACTCATGAAATTCATATCAAACCATTATTAAGACAATAACTTCATGTTTAACGATCATATTTGGTGTCCAATGAATAAATCGATCGTATGTACGAGTACAAGCGAACGAACGAACGTCTTGTATCAAATGCACTCAATTTGGAATGTGTGCCACTGTTTTAATAAATATTTTTGACCGTAGCAAATTTTTGTTGTCTTGGTCGTTCGTACACACTGCAGATCAAAGATAAAAATATGTGGACGAAATAAAATTGAGAGTTTGTTTTGCTTATTGGCTAGAGCGAATGTCCGTTTTGCTATTGTCGTCAGCTCAATAGGTGAGAAACGTGCAAAATATTTATTTGTTGGCTGTGATTTTCTTTTAATGAACGATGAAACATGACTTGAGTTTAAATGTATAAATTGATCATAAAAGAACTACAAGTTGATGAATTAATATTGATGCCGTTCGTTTTTAGCAAGTGGAAGGAGCCTATTAAATAACAACAAATGAACTAATTC
This sequence comes from Nowickia ferox, assembly GCA_936439885.1. NCBI lineage: Eukaryota > Metazoa > Arthropoda > Insecta > Diptera > Tachinidae > Nowickia > Nowickia ferox. The sequence continues at coordinate 84,947,301 of OW387027.1, read as the reverse complement.
GAAACGGCTTGACCGATTTTTATGAAGCTCTGTAAGTCTGTGTTAGTAAGCTCTGTAAGTCTGAGAATAGGTCACAATCTATTTTTCATATCCCTAAGTGGGCCGTGCCACGCCCACACTAACGAAATATCGTATATCTTTAAAGCTATAGGAGTCGAAGTATTAAAATTTGGTGTGGACTCTTTTGAGAGCGAGGTGCGATGTAAATTAAAATATTAATAGAATATGACTTATGACTTAGGGGCTCCCCCCTTATAAAGTAAAATCTAATATATAAAAATAAGTCGGGTTTTCCTTACTGACGCTATAACTCCATAACGCACGAACCGATTTCCACGGTTTTGCATTCGTTGGAAAGGTATCGGGCTCCGTGAGGTTTATAGCAAAGAAAATTTAGGGAAATTTTTAAGAAAAAAGCAGGAAAACAGGGAAAATCATTTTTCACATAAAGCGCCATCTCTTATACATAGCAAGTACTACAACGGCGCAAGTACGTGGTGTGTGAGTATACTTCACGAAAATAAGTACGTTTCATTTTGTTTCATTTTAAGTAGATGGCGCCGGTGCGTGATACATTGTTTGACAGTTTGCAATACAAAAATTCAAGTATGTTGCATATTTTAAGGCGCTAGATTATATATCTTCTATATATATAAAATCGCAGTGTGTGTTTGTATAAGACCTGTGAAGCTGAAATTTTCAACACAGATTCGGGTCAATACCGGGTAGGTTTTCGTTTTGTTTTTTAACCAACAAGTGACTACTGTATGGAGTAGTTTGTAGTTAAAAAAAATTTATTGAGGGTAAGACAACGTTTGTCGGGCTCATCTAGTATAATAATAATAATAATAATCTTATATCTTGAAAGCTATAATAGTAAGCGTCCTTAAATTTAGTATGGACTCTCTTGAGAGGAAGGTGCGAAGTAATTTAAAATATTGTTAGAATAGGACTAGGGCAAGGGGCTCCTCCCATAAAAAGTACTTAATATTAATCTTATATCATGAAAGCTCCTCCCATACAAAGTACTTAATAATAATCTTATATCATGAAAGCTATAGGAGTCGGAGTATTCAGATTTGTTATGTACTCTTTTGAGAGCGAGGTGTTCTTAACAAAAAAGTTACTTTTTACTTTTGTGAATTGAACTTTCTGTTTTCCTCATATTTTCTGTAACAATTGACCTTTGGTTAATGGCAGTTTCTTTTTTCAAAAGGGCAACATTATCTACATCTTTTGAAAAGGTACAGAAGGCAAAAACAGCAGTGCAGTTGTATAGAAACATATGATTTAGGAGGAGAAGAGATTCCGCTGATGTTTAAATAAATTTTTTTATACAAATCATAAACTTAATTAAAACCCGTCTTGCTTTCTAATAAAGATTTCAATAGATTAATTCATAGCTGTTCCCAACTATCCATTATTTTGACTGATGACAATATTAAATGCTTTTCTTGTAACCTTAAATAAAACCTTAATTTGTAACATTATTATCATCAGTTTTAAATAGTTTCATTAGTGGTAAAACAATAAAAAAAAATATTTAATGAACAAATGATTTAATTTATTTAAAAAAAAAAACCTAAAATCTATAAAACGAAATAACTTTATGCAGTTGGTAAACAAAAAGTTTATTGCAATTAAACTTAAAAAACGGTTAGAAATACATAAATAAATACATACATATGTACGCGTATGTATATAAAAATATATCGTTAGCTTAAATGAAAACCCGAGTAAATATAAAAAAAATAAAAATCGTTTTTTAAGCCCTTCGCAAAAAATTAAAAAAAAAGTTTGTCATTCCGTTTGAAATTTCCGCAATATTGATATGCCACCTGATCAACTGTCTGCAGGTGAAATGAATTTTCCCACGCCCATAGTAAAACTAGAGAATTCTGTGTTGGACTGATATGTCAGGATTTGTCTTAACTCAATTGGTATTGAGAATCAGCTAAATAAAAAAGTGGTGCCGTAAATTGATATTATTTTACCTTGAGCCAGTCAAATAGAAAATGACATTTGATGGCCAACCTTATGGCGAACATTGATGCTGAGCCATATGTTCGGGCATCGATGACACAGCAAAGACGAAACATGGATATGAGCGTTGTATATATTTGTCGTGTGTGAAAGTCCTCTTTTCTGTCTCGAGCGACAGCGAGCAATTAAGCTTGTAAAAGATGCTCACCTTTAATTTAATTTAAGGTTAGGAAGTAAATTGGCTTTGAAACATACTTTTTTGACAAATTCAGTTTTATTGGTACCAATGTAAAGTAGAAATATGGCAATTACTAATGGAATATGATGGCGGGCAAATGTACATTTCTAGCACGTCGGCAGACGTCCGCTCTTTTCATAAAACTTTGAGCTGCATTTTTCAACAAAGCTTCGTTATCTCGTTAATGCAGCGCCGAATCTGATCTTTCAGAGCGTTAGTTGTTTCTGGTTTGTTCACGTAAACCCGGTCTTTCAAGTAAAAATTTACAAATTTTATAATTGAAATTCTTTCTTCAAGAGCATAGAGTTTCTTGGTTAAAATTTCCGAAATTTTTACTAAATAAATGTCAAAACGTGACAGCTTCATTCTTGGTATTTCCTAACCTCAAATTTTGCCCACCCTATATTTCAGCACGATATGAATTTTTTCTTAAAAATTTACCTAATGTAGACCTGCTGACGTCCTACACAAATATATGAAGAAGTAAACTACAATTTTCTTCGAAAAAAAAACAAGCATATGTGTTTGGTGTCGCACGTGACAAAAGTTGACATTCTAGTAGAACATGCCCAACATGATGTTCCTACCAAGTTCATGGCTAATGGAGAGCAATGCATCTACCTACTAGGCATGGATTCAGTTTAGCCGAATCGAGTATTATATAAAGAACAGCTAATTTAACATCGTGGTATTTTAGCAGTAAATTAGTTTAACATTGTGTGTTTTTAAAGCTCTTAACACCTTTTTAATCCATATTGTTACGTGTACCGACGTAACAATATGGATTAACTTAATTCTATGTATATCTGCATGTATGTGACATTATAAAAAATAAAAAAAACATTGCTCTGCATTGCATTGCTTTTCGTTTAAGCTGACGATTTGTCTGTACGCATTTCTTTTCCAATTAATTTTATGGAAATCATTTTGGACTGAATGTCTGAAAAAGAACCACAATAATATAATATTGATAGTTTTATGGTTTAACGCCATAAAAGTTTGAAACCGATGAAACAAGTTTTAAAAGATCAAAATATCTTCTGCTACAAAAGTGCTACAGATTCATTAAAAATGGAAATTACCAGCCAAAGCTTGCATAATCTCACATTAAATTACAGCAACGACAGCTACAACTAAAAGCGTTAGTGATCGTAAACAAAATTCTCAAATCATTTTAATGATCAGCAATCCACATTCCAGTTTCTTAAAAAAACTAATTTAAGACTTTGTGTTTCAACAGATCCGGGCAATAAAACTCTAGTTGTGAAAAGAAATAATTTAAACTCACTTTGCTGGCAGCGTAGCTTCAGTAGTAAGAATTTTATGGGCCATTTGATGGGGATCATTGCAGGTCATTTCAGTGCTTTTAATACTTAAAGACGTTGTGATCACCGTTGCTGATGTGTTTGTTGTTGTCGTTTTAATTTTGTGCAGTTGCTCTTCAATATCAGACAACTGATGATCATCGCTTGCGGCGTGCATCCAAACGGTATTACGATTTCGGCATATATTCAAATTATGCAGGTCTATGACGGCCAATGGACTAGCAGGTTGAATATTTGACTTGAGAGCGTGTTGGTGAGAAGAATTTGTTACACTTTTACAATCACCACTTGCCACAATGCCGCAGCCAGTAGTTATCATGGCAAGTTCCATTGAAATTAAAATATCTTCTTCATCATCTTCCTCATCATTGCTGGCATTGCTGTTACTATTTCTAACAATATCATCATTTTCATTACCACAAGTGTTGTTGTCATCAGCTAGAACATGAAGTTTGTGGTGAATGCAACAACCTGCTCTACCACTGCCGCTACTAATGCTACAGTTATTGCTACAACTGATGTTTGTGCATTGAAATGCTTCGCCAATTGTCTGGCGCGTAATGTTTGATTGATAAAATGTTGGTGAGTTCGTGGCGCTGGCTTCGGAGTGTGTTTCACTGGGACACGAAATGCCAGATGATAGAAATGTGTCATCTGACATGTTATGGCCAAGTGGGCATTTGACATGATGAGCATTCGCAGTGCTTCTGCTGCTGCTGCTGCTCGTTTGTGTCTGTTGCAAACTTTGCTGACTGGTAGCACAACTGAAATCATAACTGATGAGACTGGATTGCTGTGAAAGATCTCGCGAATGTTTGTGCTGCAGCTGATCGCAACGCAGTGTATTGTTGGCTGATAAAGATGTTGCTGTTTGGTTTGATTTGGTTGGTGTTGCTGATGTGATGACTGCAGGCTTCTTTATAGCAGGCATTACTTGTTGCTGACTAGTTTTGACACAGTTCCTATTTTTGTTTGTTGTAGTCGATATCGTTGTTGTTGTTGCTGTTATGGTATGTGATCTAAGGCGTTTTTTCGAACAATTTGCTTTTAACTTTTTCGGTGTCATTTTGGTTTTGTTGCATGTTTTGTTTGAATTATGTTGCACATCATTTATTGTTTCCTGAAGACTTTGGGTCGGTGCCACTCGGGCAAAAGCACTTTTGTGTGTAGCATTGAAGATTCCTAAAGCAGTTGTGGACTCTTTGTGGCCATTGCCACGTTGTAGGTTGGCGTGTTGTTGCAAGCGTCGGCGGCTGCGTCTTATGCTTGGCATATTGCTTGGAAATAATTTTGCTGCCTCATTAAGTGCACACGATAAGGATTTGTGAGAATTTGTATCCAACGTTGAGTTGGTTGTGGAGTATTTCGTTGAAATAATGGATGCTATGGAGGCTCTGTCATTTAGAAATATTTCTTGCAATGTCATGTCACGACACAGCCTCGAGCTGCCTTCAAATGCAAAGGAATTTCTAGAGCTGGTGGTAGCACTATGGGTGTTTGGACTATTCGTTAATAATTTCCACAATTTCTGGGCGGCACGTTTTCCCAAAGTTGTTTTGCATTCAAGAGCTGCAGCTAAATTGTCAATATTTGTCATTTTTATTTGGTTGCATTAAACTTTTGTTTTTTTTTTTGTTTTAACACACTAATACTTTTAATAACTTGGAAACACTTTATTTATTCTACAATGCGGGTCATTATGTTTGAGTGGGAACATGTCAGTCGCTAGAAACTAATTGACATTCAATCGCTTATATAATTGATCGACACCAAATGCATACATACACTTTATTTTTGCTTTATTAGGGAGCTTATCTACGCTGTTAATGACAGGTGAGTGAGTGGCAAGTTGTTGAAATTTACTGTAATTGCTGGCATATTGCTTGCATACATTTACCAAGATGCAGCCCGTTTGTTCTATTTACGTGCTCAGCATTTATGTTTGTAAATTTTTTTTTCTCAACTGGATACTTGATCGTTTGTGTGATTATTTGAATTACCATTCTTTATCTTTATTTGTATCTAATCATTTAATTATTTTGCACACAAAAATGGCAAACTAATAAAAAGAAAACAAATTGTTTCGCAGAACTCAAATTAAAAAAAAAAACACACACACACTTCAATTGCCCGAGTTACAACAGTCTTAGTCCGTCTGTTGCAACTGTTATACTCAGGATTGACATCAAGCCTTTGCCCACAGAACATAAAACACGTTTAAATCGCACAAAAACACGAACGTTATACTATATTATTTAAATTAACTTTTATCCGCATTTACCAACCAACCGTTCACGTCAATGTTTGGCTAAAAACTAAATTATAAAAATAAATAAAATAAAATAAAAACAGAGAAAAATAAATAATAAACAACACATGCATTCGCAACCACTTGTTGTGCTTAATGTTTTCGTTGATCATTTGTACACACGATCATTAAGATCGGAGCTGGAATTGATGTTTTGTTTACTAAGCCAAAATGAAAAACGAACGAAAGAAAGTTAACAACCAAAAAAAAAATAAAAATAAACAACATGACCACAAGATACGAGTACAACGGCAACAACAACATTATATGAATCATTTAAAACAGATAAGTGTGTGTATTTGTATTTGTGTGGCTTGATTGTTTGATCAAACACCGGTTTATATGTGTCTGTATGTATGTATGTCTGGCCCGCTACCTGTTGTTCTGTCAGTGGTTCATGCAGCCAAATTGTTGCCGCTGCTAAAAACCACTAAAACTTTACGCTCTTTTTTCACCCAGTACGTCTTTCGATAATTTGAGTGGTTCACTTAAAAATAAGTCTCACCTAAACATTTGTTGTAACTTCATACATTTTCTCCGCAATTATTGCCAGATTTTTGTGATAATATCACCGAAATTTTAGGAAAAGAATTCCCCAATATGACTTTTTATATTGTGGAATGAAATCTCTAACTGAATTTATAGTTTTTTTATTGGAAATCTTCGTTTACAGCATGGAATGAATGTTTGTTAGAAAGCAGGAGGCTTATAGTTTTGTATGTTTCTGTGCTTGTGTATTTTGTTCTTAAGCTAATCATATTTCTGCATTATTCTTCCCATTTTCAAATATTTTCCTTAACAACATTTGTATTAGCTCATTTCACAAATATTTTCGTAACAATAGCCCAATTCACAATCTTTTGCAAACGATCTTGCATCTTAGCATGTGCAAAATGGTATAGTTTATTGATACTCACCATTTAACAATGCTTAGTGGTGAGTATCAATATACTATACCATTTTGCACATGCTAAGATGAAAGACCATTTATACAAGATTGTGAATTGGGCTAATATGTTGGTAAGGTTAGATTGCAAATGTGGCCAGCTAAAGGACAAAACTAAATCTCCCTGTGGTACCTACAACTGAGACGTGAAGAGAAATAATTTCTTCTACATTTGTTCATTCGGTTCAGTGCTTAACCAAAAATGAGCTCATCCATCTAATGCCGCAGTTTGACAAGACTGCCAAATTTTTCAGCAGCTTACTGCCAAGTGAAGTTGTCCTTTCCTCAGAGATGGCAGAGCAGTTTAATATTAGAATTATCTGGATTCCGTAGCATAGAGGAGCTTGCTTGGTAGAATTGGGACAACCTTACAGGTTTCATTGAAATCCGAATGTGTAGATTTACTTCTACTGTCTTGCAAACTCAGGTGGCCCACAAGAAATGACTGCTTGATCACCAGCCAGTTAAAGACACCTAAATAAGAAAAATACAGCTTCTTTGAATTTAAGAATTAGGAAACAAATATCGGTTATAGTGTCCCTTTTAACCGGACACTATCTCATGCATGCCTACACAATTTCCCCGTGGTTGGCGTATTTCGACTTTGACTACGACGTTTTTGTAATAAATTTTAGAACATCGCAAGATTTTTTCTTTAATCTAGCACCAAAATGTTGCAACTGTCACGACATCGATGAAGCGGAAAATGTAGAACATTGTGTATGTCACTGCCTGGAATGGTAAAGAAGATAATGACCACTATGGGCGCTCTTGAGTTCCGGAAACTTTACCAACATAACCGATGAGGTATTTTACAGTCGCTTCCTCCTCCTCATTATGACAACTTCTGCTAAAATCGTTATATGGTAGAATCAATCTACTAGCATGCGACCCTTTAAGACATGGACCAGTCCCTTCCATTATTTCAGATAAATAGCAACCGTATTGGAGCCAGATTTGCTTCGTTATCGAGCAGATGACCTCACTGTACCATTAGGATGCCAAATAAATCTTGCGGAATTTGAATGAATTTTTAACGGGATGCTAACCATTTGATATGTATTACAAATATGAATTCGTGCCCTACGATCTGGCTACGCAAAAATATTTCCGAGTGCATTGTTGTAGCCTGGAACCCAGAGCAGCCTAAGGTTTGAATGTCTTGCTATATCGTTAAGAGATATCGGTCAGTAAGTCAATCGTACACCTGATAGGGATCAAATTTGGATATATTCATTGTACTTACTGCTTTTTTATGGCTGAGCCTTCATCCGGTATCCTAATTCATAGAATGTGTAGTTTAAATCTTATAATATGTTAAAAAGGCAGAATAAAGACGCCTTTAGCCACATCAAAATCTGGTTACGCCCCAATAGATCTTTAGCATGCTATCATGATGATAAGAGGGCAAGCGAAGGCAGAGATGTGGGTGAGCAGTAATAATTGTTTTCCAGCGGAAGAGTTATGTTAGGTTAGAAGATTGCTAGTAAAGATGAAAATACAGAATCCAGACCACTTGGGTTCAATATTATTATCCTTGTAAGTGGGAAGGGAAGGAGAAGAAAGTCGTAGGGTTGAGGGCGAGGGAAGTGTTTTATTAGAGATAATAGATGTTATACGGAACGAGAGAAAGGATCGGGTGTATGCACACGTCCTAATATTAAGGCTCAAGTTTATGAGTCTCGTTTTCGAAAGCTCCGATAGGTTGTTGAAAGATAATCTGCCAAAGAAGTACAAACGTCGATCCTCTAGAGTGCAACAGAGGCATATGAGACGCATAATGCTTTCCTTCTCCTTTTCATCTATGCAACTAAAGCAGTATTCATTGTTACGAAAACGTGGTGGCTGGTCAGTGTGGCCAAAAGATTCCTTAAGTGCTTCCCAGTAAAGTTCATGAGGTTTTTAGTTTTGTGTACGTTAAGGAAAGGCAAGAGGGTTCTCAATTTTGCGCAGTTGGGCTCATTGCTACATCTGACTTGAGTTGATTCAAGTACGGCAACTTCGAAGTGTCTCCAGCACGATGAGAATGGGAGCCCACAGCGATTATCGATGTCGACCTCCTTGGATAATTTTATTTGATATCCCATAAGACATTAGCCAGTGTGTTGCTCTCTTAATGGTAGATATCACTGCCTGGAGTATGCTACATTTGCGCAAGAGTCTAAAAGATATTTTAATTCTGAATTCTGTAATATATACGCCCAGCTCTCTCTCTCTCTCTTCAGTCTCCAGCCATCCGTGAAGACCTGTGCGGTTCCATGCAGTGGAGAAATCCCGTCTATCAATGAAATTCGAAAATTACTTTAATAGTAGGGCTCGGAGTGCAGTACTCAGTGAGAACAGGTATGTTGTTTACTATGTACAGAATGTTAGCATCCGTCCACGGTTGGTAGCTTGTTCGGCAGACCAGTTACGAATTCTAGAATTCTGGCGTGTCCTTTGATAGTCTTCTTCGAACTTACCTGCTGCCTTCAGTCTGAGCGCAGAGTACATGGCTAGTTTGTTTAACCATGCGATCAGCTGACAGCCAGGGTTAAAATTTTACTAAGTTTTTTTCCATATGGCGCTTTCTAGCTTTTTGAAAAAGCCCTGGCAACACTGACCGTGGTTAAAAAAAATCTCCATAGAACGTAAAAAACTTTGTATTTTATTGTTATATTAAATAGAGCAACATAAATTGTTTTACTGGAATTTGCGATTGCTCTAAATAACTTAGTCGACAGATGTTAAACAAAAAATTGGAATTCCATCATTTTGGCATCCCTGTTGAGTCAAACCGGTCGTTACAATCACTCAATTCATAAAAAAGTGTTTTGAGTGAAATCACGAAATTAAAGTTTTAATACAGCTGAGCTTTTCTTTATAGGAAAAACAGTTCTACTAACTTTTCTTTTTTTTCTCTTCTGCATGCTTTCCTGCAACTGAAGCAAAATATAAGGAAACAAAAACCTTGGGGGACTTCTGCCACAATAAAAACATAATTTTTTTTTCCATTTTAACTTTTAATTGACCGATTTATTGAGAAAATTATATAAGTATGTATGTCAGTGTCTGTCAATTATTGTGTATGGATTTATTTATTTTCTCCGGCAGGTGCTAATCGCAATAGAATCATGTACTAACTTACATATACATTTACATTTCTATGGTTGGGCTTTGCGTGTGTGTGTGTGTGTGTGTGTGTGTGTGAATTGGCTCATATTCATAGAAAAGTTTTGATTTGTTAAAACGCGAAATGAGTTTCAATAATTTTCCATAAGTATTCTAACAAATAAATGTAGATCAATAAGTTTTCTCACATTTTGAATCACAAAAGTATATTGTAAATGGGACTTTATCTAAATAGATCATTTGGTAAATAAACTGCACTGTTTGCTAATTTTAAATTCAATTTTCTCACCAGAGAAAACAGGTTGTAATGTGACTATAACTAAACTTAAAAAAAACTACATTGGAACGTGTTCATATACAAAACAAAACACTTAAAGAAAAATAAATCATTCAAACAATTTTATAAAAATTTTCCAATATGGAAATTAAAGCTTTTATATGACAGCAAAAAAAAAAAAAAAAGAAGTCGGAACTAGTTCCAAAGTTTTAACACTTGCATTCCATACCAATCAATACTACTGAATTTAATATTCTAAGGCTATTGTGTATAAATTTGACATAGTGTGCCAAGGTTCGTAAAATTAAGTGAGATAGAAGTACGTGAAATATAATATAAAGCTAGAGTGGGCATGGCCCAGTCCACTTGTCTTAACACAAAATTATGTAACTCTAAGAGCCGAAACTCTTTGCCAAGTTTTTTGGGAATCGAAAAAGTAAAAGTACATATAATTTAATACTAACCTTTCATGGGCGTTGGCCTGCCCACTTTTTTAAACGGAACGTTAAATATGTTTCATATCTCAAAAATCCGTAAAATAGAAGCACGTGAAATATAGTATTAAACTTCGGTGGGTGTGTTTTGGCCCATTTTTTTGAATAATAAATTGTGCCTTTAAAAAATTTGAAGGCGTGTGCAAGGATTCGTAAAAATCGAATAAGCACAAGCACGTAAAATAAAATAAAAAATTTTAATGGGCGTTATCTCACCCACTTTTTGAAAGTTTTCCAGAGCTCAAGGCGTGTGCAAGGTTTTTACTTTCTGTTCTGTTCCGAATCAGCTGACTCTTTTTTGTTTATAGAAATATAATACAAGTCGTTACTTTTTCTGTTTCGGTTCAACCTGTGAAAATCAAAAAATTGTTACGTGATTGTAAATGACAGCATAAATTAAAAAAAATATTTTGAAATAAATTGTGATTGTGCTTTTAGAGTTAAAAAAAAAATAAATTTTTAAAAGAAAAATATAAAATTATACTGAAACTTAACAATGGAGGAGGCAAAACTAATCAGAAACAGCTGATAATTTACTACAGAAAAAGTAAGTACTCAAATTTAAAAGCAGAACGGCACCGCACAGAACAGCAACAGAAAGTAAAGACTAATGGAGCCTTTAAAGGTGTGTGACACATTTCTTAAAACTCGATTAATTAAAAACACTTGAAATTGAATCTGAAAATTTAATAGGCGTGGCCCCAACCACTTTCTTGAATGCAGGCTTGTGTCAAGTTTCGAAAAATCGTTCAAATAGAAGCACCTTAAATATAATATTTAGTTTCAAAATTGTGTCGTTACAATAGTCCAATATGTTTGCTAAGCTTCGTAGCAATTGGATAAGTAAATTATACCAAAATTAAGGAAAAAAATTAGTGGGCATGTCCTCGCCCAGTTTTTTTTTTTTTTTGCTATGGGACCAAATGTAAGCTGTACCCTCTCAGAAATCGGTTTAAAAAATACCGAGTTATAAAGTAACAAAACCAAAAATAAAAAAATACAGTTGAATTGATAACCGCGTTCTTTTTTGAAGTAGTTTAAAAAATACGAAGACAAATCGCTTAATATTTGACCCCACCCTTTGTGAATTTTGCTCGTTTTGGAATGTGTTGTAATATGTCTTAGAAGCAATGACTCTTCACTAGTTATTATCCTTTTAGTTCAAATAAGTTTGTATTGAGTAAAAATATTTTAATATTAGTTAAGTTTCATAATTCAACTATTAGACCTTAAAACATAAAATTTCAGTTGGCCAAACAGAACAGCTTCAAAATATTAGTTAATTTTTAATTTCCTTTATTATCAACGTTTATGTGATTGCTCCCCTATGTGGGCAGTCAGTTACATAAAAAATTTTCAGTTCAAATAGAATACGTGAATTGTTATGACTTATTGTATCACAATTTGTTAAAGGATTTGCTGGAATGAAAGTTTAAATTTACCATCACTAAAAATAAAATAATTTCGTTTGTCTTTTCTTGTCTTGATCAAAATAACAGCTGGGATTCGTGCTGAAGATTTATACGAACCGTAAGTCTAAAACACAAAATTTCCCTGAAGCCCAGTTCACTGTCTAATCAAGCACAAGTATACATATCACTCATTTACTACAAGAAGGTCATAAGTTAGAAAAATTAGTTTTACACAAAAGGAGCTTAAAGTTTTCAATTGACACATGATGAGTAGTTAAGATATTTAAAGTGCGTTTAAGTTTAAGCAAAATCAAATTCAAGTGCTTTCGAGATTTCAGGCAAAATCTACTACATTTTCCATACAAAATAAAATCTGCTTCGTCACTAGATTTGTTTACAATCAACTTAAAATCTAGTAGCACTTAGTGATGCAATTTTTTTTATTAATTTGTACTAAAAAGTCAGCCTGTGCACTTAAAAAGGTGTATGAATTGGCCTTATTACAGTTGCTTGGTTGTAGTTTTGGAAAATTTTCAGTTAATTGGTGTTTGATTTGGATAAACAATCTTGATAAATGTCACACAAAACACTTGATGTAAACGGCATAGATTCTCATGAAGATTTTAATTGAAATCTGTAATTGTAAATGCAATATTAATGAAATTTTTATACAAAATGAATAATGACATATGGCAAATCTAATTCATTATATGATTAAATCATTCCTAAACCGAAGTAATAAAATATTGAATAAAATTTATCACCCTAAATTTGTGTGCATTAATTTGTATAATTTGCCTACTCTATAGTTTTAATTAGAAATTTATTTGCTTAAATTTACATTTAAGGATGCAATTAAAACAACATTTCACTGAAAATTGATTTTATTTACTTTGCCAAATAGTTTCAAACGTCATTTAATCTACTAGAGTATTAAAAACTTCGAAGGAATACATTTTAACAGAAGTCAGTGTTTCGTTACAAGGAAAACTTTATCCAAACTAAAAGAATTCATATTGAAATTTCTGCCATTTGAAAGAAAGGTGCTGATAATTAATTAAACTAATTACGGGCTTTGGAAGGAAAAATCACGTAGCAACTTTTATACTTACAAAACAAACATTAAAAGTATTTCAATTAGTAAGTTGAAGAAAAAGCACATCAACTCAAGAAGCCTTAAAACAATTTAAAAAGTTGTGCAAAAAAAAAAAATAAGAAAAGAAATTAAAGTGATTATTGAAAATACTAAAGTGAAAAATGGGAGAACAAACCTTTAAATGTTGTTGTTTCTTTTCTTTTATTAAAATTTTAATTAATTAAAAGAAAAGGCAGAAAATTTTATAAAACAAATACTAAAAAGGAAAAATGTCACCCATTTTGACAATTGTTGTTTGTATCAAGACAAAAAAAAAAAAAAGTTACACCTACTCGTATTTTAATATAAATAATTTTTTCTTTTCAATGTAATAACAAGTGTTTAACGCTTAAATGTAACGAACATATTTTACATTTCCTTGTTGTTAAGATACATTTACAGTGCGTATGATTTTAATACGGGCACTGGGAGTAAGTTTCAAGTAAAGTTCAGGGAAGTTAACACAAATATGTTATAATACTAATAACAGTGGCAAAAATGGTTTTTAAAATATACTTCCGCTAAATTTAAGAATCAAATGTAAAATTGACGGGCATTTGTGTTTTAAAGGCAATACCATAAAACAGTCTTGAGTTTGGGCAATTTAAAACTTTGCTAAGACCCCGCCATTACCTCCAGAAAAATGCACCGTTTGATACCGTTTGCATGCTGCCCAATGGAGCTAAAGGCTCTTTTTCGCTGCTCAATTCATATCTCCACAACTAAAAGTCTTCTAAACGTATACGACGTAGATTTCGATGCATTTTTTGCATAAGATTTTATTCGCATAAAAATTTCTTTGTAATTCACTATAAACAGAGTTCGCTATAAGCAAATTAATTTGCTGAAAATAATATTCGAATGATTTTAATATTGCAACACAGTGTAAGATTAACTAAACTGAGGGCCTTATTTTTTTTATGTATTTTGTTTTTGTAATTTAATTTAAGGGCCAATTCTTAGGCCCTTAAATTTTTAAACAGAATTTTCGGGGCATTTTTCTAATTCTTGTTTTCCGCCATCCATTTAACTTGGCTAGAGCCTTTTTACTCGTAAAAAACGAATCCGCCGATTTAAGATTTTCTTGCTGATCGAAATATGCAAAGTGCTTTTATATTAACGCACGTGAGTGTTATATTGAATAATAAAAAAAACACATTCAAAACAATAGCAAACTCCACAAAATAATGTAAAAATGCAAACAAAAAAAAAAAAGAAATAACATCACCATCATCTTTATCACCAACATCAACATCACTAACAACATTCATTATTGTTGCCAGTTGTTAAGTAAAAGCAATTTGCGAATGTGAACAGTATTTCGTCTATCTGTATTATTGTTAAATATTTCTATTTTTGTGTTTCTGGAGTATTAAAAAAAAAATTGGGAGGAGGTTTGGCTAAACAAGTGCTTCACCCAGCCACACATGTATGTATATACAGGCAAGCCTCGGTATAATGAACCATATAATGGCCCACTCGCATAGTTTTTTTAAGTTTTATTTTTATTATTAGTGCAGACATGATACAAATGCAATAAAAAGTATGGCAGCAATTTATTTCCAAATAAGCTACCAAAATACAAACTAACGATGCGAAACTTCCTAGCAAAAAAAAAAATATTCTGATTTGGAAGCACTAACAACTGAGGGAAGCAATGTATTACTTATTTGATAACAAAAGCTTCGAAAAATGCTTCTAAAAAGCACTAACTTAAGGTGGGCTCTCACAAAAATTATATAGTCTTACTTCTGCTAAATGTATTGCTTCCAGCTGGCTCATCTCGAACCAAAAAAAAAATGCCTTATTCATGCGCAACAGCAAGTAATTCTGTAACATTGTCTCCCTTACTTACAAAACGCTTCTGCTAAGCAGTAATTTTTGCTGGGTTGTGGCAATTTATATTGCTGCTATTGATTTTGTTGAATTTTTCTTTTTGCCGTTCATTATACAGAGCACAAAATTTATGAAAGCACTCGCTATATAAGGCAGTAAATGTTTGAAATATGTTGCTTGCAAAGATTTGTTTTATATATATTTAGCGTTTGTTTTTTTTAACCATTCGTTATATAAGTATAAAACTAATATGTATTGTATTCGCTAAAATGTCATGTAAAAAAATTGTACCTGCGTTATATAGGATTTTCGTTACAACGAGATTCGTTATGCCGATATTTGCCTGTACATGTGTATGCATGCTTGAATGCATGTGTATGTATATTAAGATTTTTTTTTTGTGATTGTTAAAGTTGTGTCGTATTTCCATTTAAAATTGCCGTTAAACAACGTTCATTTTTAAACGAAAATAATATTGTAGTACTTACGCGGTACAAGTAACAATCGGCATCGTCAAACTACCTACATACACTAACTTCATACGTGGACATCCATCCCTTCCCATCGTCACACTGTGCACACATTCTTTACAAGTTGTACAACAACAGCGAGCATACCCAACAAACAAGAAGTCTATTGATTTAGGTTTTGTAATTATCGAAAAAGTTTTAATTATTCGCCGAGTTCTTTTAGTCATTAAATCGTGTCATAAATGCCAAAAAAAAGCCTAAACGACATAATTTTCGAACTTGATTTTTTTGACCAAAATCGGTCATTTGCTATCGCAAATAATTGATTTTCGTTAAAAAAAACGAGTCCAAAAAATTTTCTGTTTAAGATTTTTTTGGGCTGACAAGGCTCGCAATATTAATTTTAGCCAGCTTTCAAACTAATAGCGAAGAGTTAAGTAAAGATATGGTATGGTGGAAGCTATCGAAGCGTGGATCCACCACGATACACCAGAGACCAAAACAGCTGTTTGGACAGTGCATTTCTTTGGGAAAATCTATGCCAAAGAAGGCCACGGTGAGTTTGTCGGCCAATAAAGTCTCGTGGTATTATCCACATTCACTATCTGTAAAAGGGTAAAACAATCAATGGCAAATATTATGCCAACTCATTGAATCGATTTAAAGCGGATTTGAAGAAAGAAAAATAGTTCTTTTCCATCAGGACAATGCAAGTGCGAACACATATGCTGTTTTCATGACTTAAATTTTTTGAAATTCCTGAAAAAATGCCTTCATGGGAAGAGATTTGGCTTTAACGATGAAATCATCTCACAAATTAATTTTTTTTTTGTTTTGTTTTGGGCAATGTATATAGAGCAAAGAATTACAATGAGTACTCAAAAAAAAAAAAAAAAAAAAAGCAAAAGCAAAAGCAAAAGTAAATGGTCTTAATTTAATTACCTGCTTATAATCATAATTTCATATTTTCTCTCAAGCAACTATGATTGTGGCCGATTCCAACATAAAAGATCATATTCACTTCGTTTATGCAAACTACGCTACAACTAAAAATAAAAAGGCACATGCGTATCAAGCGCATTGACTCTCTCTCATACTGAATAGTTTGAAAATGTGTATACTCAGGCTACGGATATTTAAACCTTAAAAAAATATACGCATGACACTCGGGATATTTATTCATCATTCGCCACGGTATACATATAAAAATGTATGCATGTGTGTTTGAAAATATTAAATTTTCGATAGTTTACAAGAGAAGAAGAAACCTGAATAAGAACTTAAGTATTTACATTCAAAAATATAATTTTCTTTAACAAAACTTTAATTATTTGTTGGCGACCAGAAAACGCTAAAAACGCCATATAAAAAAACGAGATAGGCATTTTTTTATATTAAACCATCGTTAAATGGGTTTACTTAGATGGCTTAGTTTATAATATGTTTTATATGTGTATATCGCTCATTTACTCAAAGAACATCATAAGTCAAATAAACTCAGTTTGCCAAAAAATAAGTTTAAATCTTTTAATTTATTTGTGTGATATTTTTACACAATATGAAGAACGATATGAATATTATATCTGCATCACTAACTCAAAAATTCAATTGTTTGAGTTATAACGTTCTTTGAGTAAATGAGCGATATGTATATTCATATGTATCTACAAATTTCCAAAAATTTTAAAGCGCACTGAAACTCCTTATCGCATGTTTGCTGGGCAAAAATGCGTATGTACGGATGTATGAAGGGCAACAACAAAAAACTTCAAAAACAGAAAGAGTGTTACACGTGTTTTACACGTTACTTTCATTGTCGCAACCTCAAAATGTAACAAACATGAAAGAAAGAAATCATTGAAACAACCACCATGGGAGGTACGAGTTGTGCTCCAAATGTAACAATTGTTTCGAGAACAAAAGCTAGATGCTTGTAGATACTAACAGCAATATGGCGCACATGATGACGCCATTAAATCTTTGACTTTAAGCGCCAAAATCTGTACAAAAAAAAAAAAAAAAAAAAAACGTTAGCAGCATCGCCATGAAATGTACTGAAACAATTTACACTTTGTAAAAATCAAGCAAAAATCAAATGAAGATTATTTCAACTTTATTACTTTTTCTTTAGACAATTTTTTTGAAAGTCATTTAACAGCAACGATTTTATCAAAGCCTTTAGTGATCATAATGGGAAGTAAAATGTTTCAGAATAATCTTTAACAATTAATCTTTTACTATTTAATTACACCAAAGTTCAACTTGATCAATTGTAATTGTTAATGCAGCAAGTTCAAGTTATTTTTTTAATTATCCATTGGTAACGAAGCTCTTTGATTAATGTAATAATTCAAAGAAAAAGGGCAGGAAATGGTAAATTAGTCTCAGTGCGGAAATTTGGTTTAGATGCCGCCAGCACCAGTTACCTAATTATTAGGGTAAATTTTGTTGTAAGCTTCATTTAGTTTATCAATAAAATCAACTAAAGGTTTTAATAACTATAAAAGATCTTGAATAGAGATTGCTTTTAGGAATAACTATAAATAGGTAAATATAATGACGGATATATGTATGTATGTCTACTTATTGGTGTATTGGTAGTATAGCTGCCATCAAAGCTTCATAAGAGGCTTAACCATTATCTGATCTGCTTCAAGAATAGCCCACAATCTTGAATGAGGTTTGAGGGCTGAAGGCGTTGCCGTTGACGTGCTAACTACATGTTGGCTACAAAAACGAAGATCCTGTGTTCGGGCCCGGTATTCGACAGTAATTTAATAACATCACCATGCGTTTTTCTGTTGTGCATTAGCGTCCCTTTGTATCAGTTGTTGTAGGAAAAACCAAGTGATGAAGACAAAATCCACTGTTCACTGAACTACTCGTATACCGACTTCAGCAGATACTAATCCTAATGTAACATCACAGCGCCCTCTTTCGTCGGTATTGTGTAGCAGAATCATCGGCAAAGTAAAATAACCAATCAAATGGTTACTAAGCACAGCTTCCAAAAATATGATCGACTCATTGACACCAGAGGCGCTGCAAAAAGCGAAGTGTTGTAAAAGCATGAAGCCTTCCTCTTTCTCTTCCTTCACCACCTCTCTTCTTCTCTATCACTATCCCTTTGTTAAAGACATCTAGTAACAGTAGTATGCATTCATTGCTTAAGTGTGCGATCTCTTAAAAAAAAAAAAAATTCTAGACCGTAGTATCCAATCAAATATGTTTTTTTTTTTTTTCAAAGTCGGCAATATTAGAAATTCCTCTCAACCAATCAAAACAAAACAGTCATTAAGATCTGAATGTGTAGTGCAAATGCAGATAATTTTAAATAACTTTATTTTTCTTTTAAGAATTTCTAAAATTTTTTTATCAATATTCAGAATAAAGGGCATGGTCCTGGGAGTCAATACTGGCCATTTTTGCTATGATATCCGTATTTTAGTATGTATGTAAAGCTTTGTATGCGTATGGTTCAACTTATTGGAAGGAAATTGGCATCATTCAAAATATGTTTAGCTCGCTTAGATTTCATGAGCTAGTGAATCGATTTGGTTCGGAAGATTTCGAAGATAAAAATTTTCACAAAACTGCTATAACAAATGTTTATCGATGATGAAGATTTTTAAAAACTTAATATTTGTATCGGATGGCACAAATTGTTGAAAGTATGGCAGCACCAAAAAATTTCCAAATAACAGCTGTTTAATATAAATAAGAAAGTTAGCTTATCAACGTGAAGAAAATTGAAATGGTATAAAAATGCATTTTGTGAAACCAAACAAGCATCAGAACGCATTTTTCTCTTTTCCATGAAATGAAAGTATGTATTGTATTTGGTATATATTTATGAAAATTAAACAAAATTCTTTTTAATAGGACGACATGATGTGCATGTAAATGTTTTCAATAAACAAACACACGCATAAAAACATATGGTATGCTAAAACTTAAAACTTAAATAGAATTTAAATACACATGGTTGGGCATTTAAGTATTATTTAAATGTGAACTAAAAACACTACACTAAAAACTAATTGAAATATAATTATAATATAATCAGTAAAACTTCAACCATACATTTTGAACCAGTCACAAACAAATATAATAAGATGTTTAAATATTTAAATAGAACTTAAAAATAATTAAAATTTAATTACAAAGTGAAGGAGGATTGGCCTTATTATTTAACTCATTCAGTAAAATAAAAATTTTTCCGCATGAAAACGCTTAAAAGTCTCGCAAACTGTGCATTTTTACACTCTCGCAAATAAACTGTAAAAATTTTTATGAAAATTTATGGTCACAAACTCTGGGAGTTTGCAAAACAATTTTGAGTCATAAACTGAAGCTCAACTTCTTCGAATAATTTGAGTAATTTAGTCTTTTGCAAGTAGCACGTTCTTCCCCCATATTCCAAAAATTTTAAATGAGTTTGAAATGTACACACATATATTACTTAAAATTTTTTGTACAACATTTTCTTAAAATAGATCTCAAACATATTTTTTATGACTATAAAAAGAAATTTTTTTGCACGTTTCTTTCAAATTGATAGTAAGTTTCTGATCAAAAGAGCCTTCATGAAAATTTGCCCTGCTGCACAAATGGCCATTTTAAGAGTTTTCGGGAAAATCCTTATTTAAATTGATTAAAGAGGAGTTAAATGTATTTTGAATACAAAAATATTTTACTATGAATGAATGTCAACTTTTTGTAGCGTGCGACACCAAACAAATATGTTTGTTTTTTCAAAGAAAACGAAACTTATTTTTTACTTCTTTATATATTTGTATAGGGCGTCAGCTCAGCAGCTCTACATTAGGTAAAATTTTAAACAAAATCTGAAATATAAGTTTAATGGCAAAAAAGCGAACTTTCTCGTGAAAATGCCCATATATAAAATCGTTGTGTGTGTTTGTTCGTAAAGCATGATCTCTGGAACTATAAGAGCTGTGGAGATGAAATTTTCAACGCAGGTTCGGGTCAATACTCAGTTTTGACCCAACAAGTGATCACTGTGTGGAGTTGTTTATAGTTATAAAAAAAAATTAGTTAAAGTAATGTAATAATACGAGGTCTGATCAAAAAATAACCGTTATTTTCAAATTTCGTGAGTTACGTATGTTCGATTTTCGCATTTTTTTTTCTGTTATGTTGGTACACATTAGTGATGAGATATTTTTCGAAACCTGTTACTTTTTCACAGCGATTGAAAACTCACTAATCACAACTGTGTCTGAAGTTATCAAGTAACAGGTTTTGCAAATGTAGTTCTTTCATTCAAACTGTGAATGCTCTTGCATGCTTACTTTACAGTAAATAAAGGTACCACATGAATTTATTTGTATACGTTCACCGTTTGTCCAAAAAAAATCCTCTAATCGTGTCAAATCGTGTTTTTTGGCAACTATGTATAGCTCTCACATTTTTGTATTTGCAATTTTACTGTCTCTCTGACTCTCATACGACAATTATCAATATTTGGTTGGGGTTGATGCTAATTGTTTGTTCTTGTCGCTCTTCTTATTAGCATTTATCAAAATACCAATACTAATACATACTTTTAAAGGAGAAGAGCTGAAATGTGTTAAACCGTGATCACAGTCACTGTTTAATTTCTTAACTGCTCTTCTTAATGAATTTGTCAAAATAACAGAACTGCTACAAACAAAATACTGCTAAACTGTGATCACTGTCACAGTTTAAAAGAACAGCGATTTAGAAATCACGTTCACAAGGAGCAACATTATTAAAAAATCACAGTTTCGCTCAACACTAGTACACATGTCTGTTATATATGTTGGCAATATCAGCCATTTTGCATCTGTCAGTTTGTTTTTGACAGATAAAAAGGTTAGTCGTGTTTTGGTGTGCTCTTCGATTTTTTTACTACTCGAAAAAATGGATCAAAGAAACTGTATTAAGTTTTGTGTAAAAAATGAAATTAAATGCGCAAGGACATTTGAAATGTTGACTGTGACGTTTGGCGAGTCTACTATGAGCAGAACACAAGTTCAATTGTGGTATAACTGGTTTAAGGAAGGCCGAGAAGATGTCAATGACGATGCTCGCCCTGGTCGCCCGAGCACGTTAACAACCGATGAAAACATTGAAGCAGTGAAGAAAATGACTTTGGATAATCGTCGAATCACTATCAGAGAGTTTGCTGATGATGTTGGCATATCGTTCGGCTCATGCCAAGCAATTTTTACAGATGTTTTAGGCATGAAACGTGCGGCAGCGAAGATTGTTCCAAAATTGCTAAATTTTGAGCAAAAACAACGTCGCATGGACATCGCTCAGGAGCTGTTGAACATCGTCAACGACGATCCAGATTTCCTCAAATAGGTCATAACTGGTGACGAATCATGAGTGTATATGATTATATGTAATGTGTAATAATATATGATTATTACAGCGTTAACATATTGCTCATTTACTCAAACAACGTGATAACTCAAAAAAAAACCAATTTGCCAGAAAACGAGTTTAAAGTTTTAAATTTTGCACACAACTTAAGGGAAAAAGAAAATTTGATTTTGCTCTCACGAGTTCTGTAAGCAAGATATGAAATTTTTACACAATACAAAGAACGATATGAAAATTAATTCTTTATTCATTAATTCAAAAATTCGATTTTTTGAGTTATGACGTTGTTTGAGTAAATGAGCGAAATGTTAAACTTAATTGTAGCAATTTCTAAAAAAAGCACCTGATATTTTTTGTTTCATCAAAACAAATTATATATGTACATATATGTACCAGTTATAAACATGTCATTTAGCAAAATTATTTTTTTTTTTGGTATAGGGCCGTTGATGTAATTAACAGCCTGATAAAAAGTGAGCCTGATCTGAAAAAGTTTTAATGTAAATGGTAAATGTAATTTGTCAATTATTCACCAATAAAATTTTTAATTGATTCACTTTATTCAAGTAAAGCATTTTAATTGATATTATTAATTTGTTTAGTATTACAAAATATTATAAAATTTTTCACTTAATTTTTTTCTGTGTTAAGGAGTCGTAAGCCGAATAAATCAGTTACGTTCTTATTTTATGTTTTTTTCTTCTTCTTTTAATTAATATGTCGAAATTTCAGTTGCTAGTGACAGTGTAGTTGTGGCGGGTTTAATAACAAATTCCTTCACTCATCGCATGTACATTTTTAAGTAAACGAGGGTCTGTTATGTGAATAGAACACGAAACACCCAAGACTATTATATGCATAGTTATCACTGCAAGATCCTTAAACTCTGCAGATTTTGAGCTTAAGAGTAGACTAGTGCTATACATAAAACGGCCAATGCAGGACAATTGCAAACTCAAAATTAATATCTGTAGAATGTAGAGATGAGCGAGACCCGATACTTTTTAATTATATTCCTCGTAGTGAACGTGATTTCTAAATCGCTGTTATCTTAAACTCTCACTGTGATAACAGTTAGTAGTATTTTATATATATAACAACAGTAGCAGTGAATTTAAACAGTGAGCGTTATCATGGTTTTCAGCACTTCTGCTTTAAAAGTGCGTTCTATATAGTATTAATATTTTGAAATACTAATAAGAAGAGCGACAAAAACAAACACTTAGCAATCAACCACCTTTTAAATATTGAATATTATCGTAAAAGAAGCAGAGAGACAATAAAATTGCAAAGAAAAAAATATGACATAGGCATTTCTTGTGTGTCATGTGCCCAAAAAAGCGTAACCAGTAATTACCAATGAAAAACTGTTTGATTCAGATATGTATTTATTAAGTTAAACAGTTTCCCATCATGTTAGATTCTATAAAATTGTGTATTAGTTATGTATGAAACTGTTTAACTTAATAAATACGTGTCTGAATCAATCAGTTTTTCATTATTAATTAGTGGTTACGCTTTTTTTACGCATGTGTGGCACATGACACACAGATGTAAACCCGGCCATAGTTGCCAAAAAAGACGAATTTAAACGATTTCACGATTTTTTCTCTACATAGCTATTAAGTTATAGAAAATAGTATGGTGGCTTTATTTACTGTAAATTAAGCAGACAAGAACATTAACAGTTTGTGTGTGAAAGAACTATATTTCTAAAACCTGTGACTTGATAAATTCAGTCACAGTTGCAATTAGTTAATTTTTCAATCCCTGTGAAAAAGTAACAGGTATGGAAATATCGCTCATCTCTAGTAGTAGAATGCCGATTTCATTGCTCTACAGTGGATTTGCAGTTAAAAATTTCCAAGGGCATGCCATATTTAATTTTAGTTGTGCCTACCGCTGACGAATAATATAATTAAGATATAACAGATGGTGCGTTACAATTTCAAATTCGTGGTGATCTTTATCATGTTGCTATTATTTTCTAAATTAGGTAATAAAAAATCAATTAAGATCAACTTAAACCGATATGTATCTACATACAATAAATAATTTTTGGTATTTATTGTAAATATATAAATTTTTAAATGATTTAAACACTTGCTTTTCAAACAACAAACTAGTTCGCGTTCGTTTTTAAATTGCAATATGAAAAAATCAGTTGCGCTAAAAATTCTAATACTTTTTCTTTTACATTTTAATCACCTGGTCCATAGTGTGAGCCTGTTTTTTAAATCTATTTTAAATTTTATAAGTTCCTTAATTAAATATCATTTATATGCAGCTTATTAATATAAAACTGACCAACCTGCAGTGCGAATCATTGAATAAGACAATTTTGGAATTCAGCCAGTGCTCGCTGAAGGCCGTCAAACGCGATTTGACAGAAGTTTCTGTTTACGCCAAATTGCTGTTCAGGCCCGTCAATAATGCCAGCGTAATTATTTTAAACTATTTTGTTAAAATGATTGTAAAATATTAAATATACACTGTCAGATAAAACTTCATATAAGAAGGCGGGGAGATGATGCACGTAGGATTATCTTTCAGAGTGAAATTGATGCCTGCAAGTTTCTGCGTAATAAACGTCGGAATCCTTTAGCCGAACAAGTTTATCAATTTCTTGCCTTGGCCACATATTCCAACTTGAATCATACTTGTCCGTTTAATGTGAGTAATTTGAAATGCATTGCAATGGGTTTGAATTCAAATTGATATAAAATTTATTTATTTATCTATTTTATTTTTTTAAGCATGATCTAATTTTGAAAAATGGTGAAATCAATGTAAAAGCTCTAAGCAACGTACCAATACCTCACGGCGAATATACTTTGTTCATTAAATTGTTTGTATACGGCATGCCAAGTGCCGATTTGAATATGAGTTTTAAAATTTTCTGATTTGCTGTGTATTAATACTTAATCAAAAACTATGTACTTATATTTTGAGTTTGAGTCAAAAGTAAAAAAAAAAATAAACAGTGAAGAATCATCTAAAATATTTAAAATATAAAGAAAAAGATAAGAAAAAAAAAACCTTTTTTCAACAAAAAATATATGATGAAAAAGCAGAAAGTAGGTTAGGTTAGAAAGGGTGCTGCTGTAATGCACCTCCACTCGGATATCCACTTGGGTCTATTAAATAATATTTAAGCCCCATTTGTACCTAGATGTGCCTCTATTATCTGTCGTTAAGCCACTGCATTCCCATAATGAACCGCCTGATATCCTCCAGTTTACACTTACCGATATCACTAATGCTCTCAAGGAAACGTCTGCTCAGCCATCTGAGCCTATGACGTTTCAGCTTCGGGCAATGTCAGTTGAAATGTTCAATGGTTTCTTTCTCTTTTTCATACCCGCACATCTTACAGAAATCTGGAGTGCCAGTTTCTGCTCTGACCCAGCAGCGACCATTCAACACGCCTTTTCATATCGAGTAGCAGTTTGGATCTTCTTAAGAGAAGTTTTGGCCACATAGCCCTCGAGACTCTAAAATCCTCCCTACTTTGCCATGAATGGTTGGTCTTGATCTCCACTTAGATATTGAGTTCCCTGTATTAATGAACCATCGATAATTTCACCGATCTGTCACACATTCCCTCTAAACAACAAAAAGTAGCTTTTAGGGCGATTCTACGCAAAACGACCCTGCACAGGAGGAAAATAAATTCAGTAAAGTGCAACTGTGACTCGCACACGAAGGATTCCGTACGGCTACTATATATGCAATACTACACGAACCTTAGCCTATACAATCAAATATATTACCTGATGTAGACATTTAAAAAAAAATTAATTAATGAAATTCATCAGATTTTTGGCGATTTTCCTAGTTTTGGCGGTTTTTATAATTTTTTTCTCTTTTCTGACGTTTTTTTTTTTTTTTTTGAATTGTCGTTTTGTTTCATATTGGCGATTTTTTGGTTTTTGCCGATTTAGTTTAGTTATGTAAACTTTTTTTAGTTTGGCGCTTTTTTCGTTTTGGCGGTTTTTTGCCATTTTTGTAGTTTTAGCGTTTTTTTCGGTTTTCGGCGATTTCTTTTTTGTTGTATAGACTTTTTTTAGTTTGGCGCTTTTTTTTCGTTTTGGCGATTTTTTTCGGTTTTTTCCATTTTTTTAGCTCTGGCCTTTTTTTTCTTTTTGGCGATTTTTTCGGTTTTCGGCGATTTATTTTAGTTTTAAAGACTTTTTTACTTTGGCGCTTTTTTAGGCGAAATTTCCGGTTTTTGACCATTTCTTCATTTTGGCATATTTTCTTATTTTTTACGCTTTTGGGATTTTTTTCGGTTTTTGGAGTTTTTTAGTTTGGCGTTTTTGTTTCTAATGATTTATTTAAGTTTTAGAGACTTTTTTTAATTTGTAGCTTTTTTTGCTTTTAAGATATTTTTGGGGTTTTTACGATTTTTTTTTAATTTTTGAGATTTATTTGAGCCTTAGAGTTTTTTTTTAGTTTGACGCCTTTTTTTTGGTAATTGCAAATTTTTCGGTTCATCGATTTTTTAATTTTGGGATTTTTTAGTTTTAGCGTTTTTGAACATTTCAAGAATTTGCCTATTACGGTTTCCACGATACAGCAAGTTGTCAAAATGACATAGTCAAAATTATTTTAATTTGCTTTTTTTTAGTTTAGTGTTAATTGTTGTAGTCTGTATAAAACTACACTAACTTTGAAAACTTCAAGTCCGTAGACGAACGGCGTAGCAAAAACCATATGGTTCCTTTTCACCTTTAGTGTACGGAACTCTAATAATTTACGTTTTTTTTTAATAAAAATCGTTCAACTGATGTCCACAAGTGAAGGACATATTTAGACAAATATAAAAGAAAATAAAAATTTTTTATTTCATTAATTTGATCATATACCGAACAGTCTGGTCTCTTACATAAATAAATCGTCAGATCTGGCAACCCTACTAAGTAACTGTGTGTGCTTCCATGCGTAAACAGCAAATTAGTAAAAGTGTAGCATAACTTTAGGCAGCGAAATAAGTTGCATTGTTAATTCTGCGTGGGAGTTGTTAATAAACTAAAATAGGCTGTAACAACTTAACAATTTCTTAAATTAAAATAATTTTTTATTAAATTGTGTGTAAAATATTATGCTCATTTTATATAAATTATATATATAGCAGAAATCTTAACAAACCTGTCAAGAATAAGCAAATATTTTCTAATTGTGTTCAAATTTGCCAAGAGGATTTGGTGAAGAAACAAGAGAAGCTGTTCTGTAACTTCACTTTGAATTCAATTTATTTTAATTTGCATCATCTTTATGACATTTGCTATTGTCTTCATGTGCTCTGAGGCATAGTATTTCTTAATATATGTATGTATGCATGAGTTTGTATTGTTTTGTGCGAGTGTATGTACGAGTTGTTATAAATAATTAAATTCCTAATTATTTCAAACACACAAAAACTTTTATACACCCACTCCATGTGCTGTGAAATATGCGAATGTGTCAAGTACATACTCGTACATGCATGAATATGGAGTCGTATTTACGAGTATGTATCCAGATACATTTTATAAGATTTTATGAACAATGTATGTATATTTACACGCATACGATTGCAAGCACTTTTTCTTTATAAGTTTAATGACGATGGCTGGCACTCATAAATTTTTATTTTTGGTTTTTTCTTCATTACAGATTTCTTGTTATTAGCCCAATATTATCCTTTGTGAACTCCTTCACCCAGGCGACATACACTTGCATATTTATACGTTTAAGTTTACCGCACATTAAAACAAACTGCTGGATATGACTAAATGTTGTCTGTTTTATGTGTGTGTGTGTGTGTGTGTTTGATTTCCTTTGTAGTTGTTATATTGTATGAGATTGTCGTTGTCGTTGTCATTGTCATTTAATTAAATTTAATAATTTATTACTTCAATTTTGGTGTCGTTGAAAGCAAAATGGGTACAGAAAATATTATTTTTTTCGGATTAAATTAGAATATTAATATTCATAGTGCCACTTATGATGTTTCTTCGGCTTTATGAATTTGCATATATTCTGGTTATTGTGGAACATACATACTTTACATACTTCAGTCTAAAAAAATAAATGCTGTCATTTCAAAGAGGTTTTCGTCTAGTTTTTAATATTTTTGAAAAAATGTTTTAGCTCTTTGTATATCTCCTGTGTTCATGAAATAGGAAAAGTTCTATAAAAGAATTCGAAATATAAAAACTTAAGCTCCATACCAGTGCAATCATAACTAGTTGCTGCAAAACATTACAAAATCAAATAAATATATAAAGAAAAGATATAGGAAAACTTGTAAACTGTTTTTAATACTCGTACAATAATCTTGGAATAATTTTTTCTTTTTCATTTTGGTATAGTTTTTCATTAGAGCCGTTTTCCCTTAAGCAGAAAAAAAGCTGGCAAATTAAAAAAGAAAATATATTAAAAAAAATAAATTGAGAAGACTCACTCGTCTTCTTTAAGAGTCGATGTTTTCTGCTTTTTAATTTTATTTTTATATCTTTCTCTGTATAATTTTCAAAACATTCGTCTGCGACTCCATAAAGTATATCTGTATGTATGTATATTCTGGGTCCTTGTGAATAGGGAAGTCGAATAATCGATGTCTGTCTGTCAGTCTGTACTCGTATGTACGTGGCATCGTTTTTCCGCAGCCCTTAGAAAAGTTAGAGACATCAGTCTTGGACTGATGTGCCACACATTGGCTCTAAATAGATTGATTTGTAAAACTAGAAGATGTTTCCAGAGCTGGAAAATTTATACTTTTGTTTTTTTTTTTATATAAAAATAACTCACTATAACTAAAGTTTTTTGCTGACCCCGATTTCAATGCATTATTATTATTAAAAAAAATTTTTACTGAATAATACCGAATTAACATTAAGAGCCTAATTTTGTAAAACGCAACGCCAAGCGTTGAAAAATTTTATATGGAAAAAATTTAAATTACTAAAACAAAATATATAAAAAATTTATCAACGCTAAGCGTTGCGTTTTACAAAATAACGCCCTAAGTATTTTAGTGAGACATTTTTTTTAAATTTAATTGAACTAGAATGAAAACAGAAAATGATATAAAACAAAAAATATTTTTTTGATGGGATTATTAATTAGTGCGTTAACAAATGTTCAACTTAAATTGTGACAGTTCCCAAAAAAAAACCACTAATTATTAATTTGACTGCACACAGTCAAAAATACTTGTGTGACAACACTCTATTCTTGCTAAAGCATTGAATAGTTGTTTCTTTACATCCTTCTTAAAACTACAATTCGAGCTGAAAGCAGTCAGCCAATGCAGCAAAAAACACTTTAATACTACTTGAACTTCTCATTTGTTTAAATTAAAGTTTAACTTAATATATCTGGGTGTTCTAAATTTTTGGGTAAAGGTTCCCTGATGACCTGCATTAGCGACAGTGAAATGCTCATAGGATCCAGCTAAACCCCCCCAATAATGAATTTGAATGCATTTTTAATAAACAATCTCCAAGGCGTTTGATAAAATGTGGCATGGTGCACTTTTGTCAAAATGTATTGCCCTTGGTATCGGTGATAACTGCTCTCGATTCTTATCAAGTTTCCTCAGGGATCGCACTATAAGAGTTGTTATAGATGGGATCTCATCAAATGAGTTCAAGTTAAATTCAGGGGTACCGCAAGGTTCCGTTCTTTCACCAACTCTATTCCTTATCTTTATAAATGACCTTTTATGTAAAACTTTCAACGCTATCTATTCTTTTGCGGACGACATTTCTCATTCAGCAATAGACCTAGCTATGCGACAAACAATGACTGAGACTTTAAACTATAATTTAGCAAAAATTTCTGAATAGGGTCATGCGAACAGGGTTAACTTTAACGCCCATGACGCATGACCGAAAATGCTGCTGCCTCTGTAACTATGGGGGTATAAATTTTAAGGAATCAGATGCTCTTGATGTTCTGGGCATGAAAATACAGTGTGATGTTCGATGGACTGAACACATTTTTCAAGTTGCAGAAGAAGCATTCAAATGGGTTTTTGAAACGGTGCAAACGATATTTTACCCCATCTGATTTCCTTACTATTTATACCACTTATATCCGACCGAAAATGGAATATAACTCTCATGTATGGGCCGGCGCTTCAAAGTCAATTTTTTGGCTGCTCGACCGGCGTACAGGAGAGGGCGAGAGGGTATCCAGCTCTATTGATTCATTGGAGCATCGACGCAATGTGGGGTGCATTTCTTTGTTATATCGTTACTACAACGGAATGTGTTCTAATGAAATTGGGAACGCACAACACGTGCCTCATTTAGAGCACATCCCTTTGTGGTCGATTGGCCAATAAATCGCATTACGCATTATAGAGAGAATTCCTTTTTTAACCGCACCAACTACCTGCGGAGGTCTTTCTTGTCACCACCAGCGTGAGAAAGTTTAAATAAAATTTCCACAGACACTACTCCCTCTATCCTCCTTCCCTATAACCTAATTTCCTAGTTCTAGCACAATGCATTGCATGAGTAAGGGTTATCTCCCCTGAGTGCTGGTCCTATTAAAAAAAAATAAAAAATTTAATAAACAAAATATACGAGTAGTTTACTGAATAAGTGAAGTAATATTTTGAGATCATTAGTGCGTTAAGAAGTTTTAAACTTAAATTGTAAAAATTTCCAAAGAAAACTATTTAGAAAATAAATATTTCCATATTATTTAAGTTTTGGTACATTTTCCGTGGTGAAATGCATATTTTTGTCCGAGCTTGAATAAAAGTGTAAAATTAAATTTTTTTTCAAATGTGACAAAAAACTAAATAATAAATAATATAGAATCAAACCAAAAAAGTTTGTCTTAAGTAGAACTAAAATTAACTTATTAAAGAACAAACGACAATAGAAAGACTGTTGTAAATTTAGAGATGGCAAAATTGAGCTTTCATAACCAAAAAGCTTTCTGCAAATTGTAATACGATGAATCAAAACAATTCACATATTCCATTTGCACTGAAAACTGAGTACAAAAAGCAGAAGTCTACATCAATCGACACCACTTACAGTGGACCAAACACAAAGAACGCTGATGATGAAGGTGTGCAAACTGCCAGTGGTTCCGTTCTACTAGTGTTTGTCAGAATATTCACAATTAACTTTGGTGTTATTTGTTCATTAATAATTATCACATGTAATTTGGCTTACAAAGCGATACGAACTTTAATCAAATAATAAATATAGAAAAACTGAAAAACGAATAACTTTTAAAAATACAGAAAACAAAAAGGTATAATTGCATATAATTTGATTTGTAACAAATATTTATAGGTATGAGCAATACTAGGTGAGCTTGAACAACAAACGTTGCTTATAATTATTTTCTGCATATGAAATTTGGTACATTATCGATACCACTATTGTGATTTGAATTTAAGCAATGAAATGCGAAGACTGCCTTTTGTATAAAGTGCGTTATTGTTATACTACTCATCGAATTTATATCTTCACTTCAATTCACTTTTAGTTTTTCCTACATATTCTTGAAGAATGTTTCAAGTGTTTGATTATTAAAATTTAACAGACATAGCCCGACCGACGGACAGGCAGCCGAGTATAAAGATAAATAAATCCTTTTGGGCACCTTCAATCAAAATGAAATGTTTACTATCCAGGAATATCACTTCTTTGTTGGCTTAAATATTATCCGTTTTAAATTTTGTTGTTCATTGTGTGGCTTTTTAAGCACTAAATTTTCTTTCATGTTTTTAACCGGCTTCATTAAAATTTCAAATTAATTCTTTTCCCAAAATATTCAGTAATAGTAGTTTTCAAGACAGCAGAACAAAGAGGAAATATGTAATAATAATGCAACCGAATGGATGGTCTTTTTAGTTTTAGAAGTAATTAAATACATAATGAAATTCGCAGCAGGTAAAAAAATTATTTGTGATTTATAAAACAAATTTTCTATGGAAATTTCGTTAATAAATATTTTATAAAAACATAAATATTTGTTTTTTATGTATAAGGCCCTAAATATCTTAATTGATTTAAAAAGAAATACATTTTGCAATTGCTCCTTAAACTATGCTACATTTTATTTAAGTTACTCTACACACATACACTTAAACATACAACATTGTGAACAGTAGAAAATGTATTCTTCTTACCATTTGCTTTAAAGTCCAAATAAATTTCGAACTTGTTTTTTTAATCCACAAATGCAAAAGACTTCCGAAGAGTTTCAAATTCCTTATGAATGTTGCACATAATTATTTTTAATATTTTTTTTCTTTTGCTTTCTTTCAATATTTAAGTGAATTTTTTAATTAATTTTTTTTTATGCACAAATGTAATTATGTTTAACAATATTTTTTGCTTTACTTTTATATAAAACAAAAACTAATCACATACACACAAGCACAAGACCAAACACGTGCCTCAGCGTTGTTATGAAAAAGGACAAAGCCAAACAAGGAAGCGTGTTAACAAATATTTGAAAAGCTTTTTTACTTAAAAAAAAATACGTTGTTTTTTTTCTTCTTCTTTTTTCCAGCAAATCAAACAAAGCTTAAGAATGCTCGCGTGAATGGAAAGAACAGCATAAAGAAATTATTATGACGACTTAATTTTCAAAAAGCAATTGGCAGGCAGCAATTTAATTGAATGGAATTTAAGGAAAAAATCGGCAATTGATACAACAAAATGAAAATTTCCGTACTATACGCAACGCAATGTTTTACGTTCAAACCGCAACTGATTTGGAAAAATCAACGTACAGCTGAAGGATGCGGCAAATGCTTGTTGTTCTTGCTGACGATGTTTGACAACATTCCCAAAGGAGTCATGTAGTCTGTGAGTGTGATAAACTTCATGGCATAAGCTTCAGCACACACTTGCACACACACACGAATGTACATTTACATTTCTCCCACTTTATTTGCGTAGATGACATCGGTTATTCGTGATGCATAAACAAACATGTCAGTATGGTAAGTGGCATTTTCATTTTATCCATTTGAACAAGTGGTGGAATTTTCATTTCATTCATAGATTTATTGTAAACAATTGTATGCTTTGCCATGA
This sequence comes from Nowickia ferox, assembly GCA_936439885.1. Taxonomy (NCBI): domain Eukaryota; kingdom Metazoa; phylum Arthropoda; class Insecta; order Diptera; family Tachinidae; genus Nowickia; species Nowickia ferox. The sequence continues at coordinate 84,914,328 of OW387027.1, read as the reverse complement.
AATGTTCCAAGTACATTTTTGCTGTTTCTTTTAAATGTTGTAAGCAGGCAGGCGCATTTCTGAGCGCTCTTAACATCCACAGGTTCTCTAAAGAAAATTGTAGTAGATTTTTTGGCGCTAAGCAAACAATAACGGTCTGTTTTTTTCAAATTCAACAATTAAAATGATTTTATTACATATTTATTATTATCTATATAATAATTTATGTGATGATCAGGGATGGAATTGATAATTTTAAAATTGTACCAACAACTTTAACTTAATTGTACTAAAAGATTTTTTAGTTCAAACATTATCCAATTCACATTTTAACTGCATAATTGCTGCAAATTTTGATAACGCAAGAAACCCTCAAATCTGTTGATGATTAAGTCACAAGCTGCTATTGCTGTCGTTATCCCGTTCCCTTCTCATATATAAAATCTGATAAAATATGGATCGACGGAATAGAAAATTATTTGCATTATACAGAGTATTTATTCCAAGACAAAACATGTGTGTATATATGTAAATGTATTTAAAAAATCGATTAAAAAGCAAGTATTGCTGAGTAAAAAAAAAAAAACTAAAAGCTCAATGCTAATTTATACTGTAAAAATAAATATGATTTGTGTGGGTCTTAGGCTTCATAGATTCACTGCAATATCGGGTTGTGGTGTTAGGTTAGGTTAGGTTAAGTTAGCAGGCTGCTGGTAAGGAAGGGTGAAATTTAGAGTAGTGAGAGAGGGTGATAGGGAAGGGATAGTGATAGAGAAGACAGGTGGTGAAGATAGAAGATAGAAGAAAGCTTCATTCTTTTACAACTCTGATTTGGGTTGTGGTGTTGCAACTATCAGAAGTTATTAAACAATGTGTTGAATGACAACGAACTCCTGAAATTTTGCTGTATTGAATACTTTAATACGCAGACAAGACCAACGCTGACCATGGCCAATATACATACCTACAAGTTTCAAGGCCCCTGATATACTTGTCGTTATATTCATTGTGAGTGCAGAAAGCGAAAAGTTGTATTCATTCACAAAGTATGAAACAATTTCCACGAGTTTCACGTTACGAAATTTTGGCATTTAAACACTTCATATAGAAGACTTTGTAATGTAGCTCCCGGTATAAGTCGAACACGGGAGCGTAATTCTGAACTGCAAGCTCTAACATAATCGTTATATCAAGCGTATGATGCATAAGATATTATGCTAAATGATCGGACTCCTCTTTAGGGAATCGAAAAATTATCAAAGTTTTACATTCGGTTGTATTTGTATAGCTATGCTATTTATTTCACGACACAGGAGCTAGGACGTGATTTTCGTAACAAAAAAAAATCGACACTATTTCAGTTTTTAATTTATTTTTGTTTTGGTTTCTTTATTGTTAAAACCAGAGTACAAAAATAAACGAAACAAATTGTTTGATTTTTTTGTGTTTCGTTCTTTGAAGTAAGCGAAACAAAAACATTTAGAACGATTGCTCAAATTTGTTTTTGTGTTGTTTTTGCACACGAGCCCAAACCAGAAAACACAGCCGATCGGCTGTAAGCTGGCAAACAGCCGCCGCCGGCCACAAACAATATATTAATTTAATTTTATGCCGCTAAAAAAAAATAATGGGAAATAAATGGAAACGTTTTGAAATATTTGCGGTGAATTCGACATCATCGTATAATATCATTTTATTTAATACATAAATTTTGTTTTATATAGCTAAGCAGCATATCTATAACCGGGTGTTCTAAGACACCCGACAAAAGGTACCGTTTGGTACAATTGTCAAAAAATTGGCCGGATTCACGACTACTAAAACTCCTTTTTTATATAAATACTGCTATTCATCCTATTTTTCCAAAGCTGGGCACACACCTTAGGCCCTTTTGGCCGCAAGGAGCCAAGCCTACACTCAAAATATTTCATAGGTAAAATAAACGAAACATACGGTTCATTTTACGAAAATATTATTTATTTTTACGGCGCAAAATGCTTTTTAGATAGTAGAAATGGTATTAAAGCTATGCTCTTTACGCCACGACACAGGAGGTAGAACGTGGTTTTCGTAACAAAAAAATAAAAATAAAAAATCGACACTATTACAGTTTTTAATTTATTTTTGTTTTGATTTCTTTGTACTTAAAGCCAGAGTACGAAAAGAAGCGACACAAAATGTTTGATTTTGTTTGTTTCGCACAGACAGTACATTAATTTAATAGCGTACGAATTGTTTGCGCTACAATTGTGTTTAAAAATTATGATTTAAAGGGTGTTTTTTCATGGAGTGATAAGAGTTTAAATTATAATAAAACAAGGAAATATATTTTCAATATCAATGAAATGGGCTTTATTGGAAAGAAAATTTTATGAAATTAATGTTTAAATATGATTTCTGCCATGTGGCCGCCACGGCTGGCGCGTAGGAGCCGCAATCTGGAACACCAATTTTCAACAGCTTTTCACAGCATTTGCGGCCGTATTTCGCCGATAACTCGTCGAATGTTGTTTGTGGTAGACAAGTGACTTAACATAACCTCAAAGAAAATAATCCAATGGTGTTAAATCACGAGATCTTGGGGGCAAATTAATTGCGCAACTTTTTCAGCAAAAGTTTCTTTGAGTAAATCAATTGTAGCACCCGCTCCTCCTCCAATTGAGACAATTCTGCTTATTTAAGTACCCATTAAATCAGAAATGAGCTTCTTTGGAAAATAAAATTTTCAACAAAAAAAAAAACAGAACAGAAACAAATAAAAATTTCAACAAAAAATGAAATTTGAAAGCAAATTAAATCAAAAGCAACTATCAGCTGTTAAATACACGCAAAGAAAAAATATGGTTGAGGTAACCATAATCAAACAGCAACATACTATGATTAAATTACAAAAAACAGTTTTAGTAATATTATTATCTGAGTTAATAATAATATTATCTACAATAACAATTAACTTTGTTGGACCTAATCTTAGTATTGTTCAAAGTTATCACATTTTGGTTAAATATGACAATACTATTATTAGATGTGACTAAAATATAATTAAGACTAACCATACCATATTAGAATATTATAATAATATTGTTAAATACGACCACCGTATTATTCTATATAATAATAATAATATTTTGTTTTTTAACCATATATTGGTAGATCTTTTGCTTAAAACAGCTGTGCGTCAAAGCCGAAATAAATATAAAAAATATTCTTGAAATAAAATGTATATATGAGCACGTGTGCTTACACAAATATGTGAGTATACACGAAATACAGACACGCATGTATAAAGAAATATATGTATATATATTTTTATTGATCTATCCGCTTGTTTTTACTTCATTTATTTATTAATTTATTTAACACTACGCGTACAATACCGATAGCTTACAAACGAAACACTGAACTGACAGAAGATATTTCTGAAAAAGATTTTTTTTTGAAACTAAAAATAATATGGTTTTGGATAACATTATATTGTTATTTACATCATATTATTTTTACATAATAATAATAAATTTTTAACAAAACTTTATTGTTAAATTCTAACCATATTACACTTTTTATGAATATAATAATGTAATTATTAAATTCATACATTAATTGGTTTATCGTAACGCAATTAATTTTTAAAATAACAATAACTTGTTTTAAATGACCATACATTTGTTTTGGAGAACATAATATTGTTTTCTCAACCATGCTACAACCAACTCAAAGTTGGGACGCTCTAAAAAAAAACACCTTCATATTACTAAAGTTAATTTATATATTTTTGAAAACTCATTTTTATTCTCTGAACGAAACGTAACTGAATTCATTTTAATTTTTAACACACTTTAGCTTTTACATATTTTGCACTTTTACGCAGCGAAATTTTATGTAAATCATACAGAAACTGCAGAGTTATATATTTTTACTTTATTTTCCACTGTGCTATATGTTTAACGAGTTGTAATCCGGTTGCTAAGAACCACTGCGAAATTTCGCTTTGATTACTTTTAGTTTTATTGGCCTTCCCTCGTACAATTCATTAAACAGTCTCTATAATTAAAACGCGCAAATAAATTTGACTTTATAAATTGCTCTTAAGATAAAACATTAATTGACTTTAATTTTGCTTCGTTTCGAAAGTCAATACTCAAGAAATGAGCACAATTTTACTGAAAATCATCAAATCAAAAGAAATATATAAAACTTTAGTAATAAACCGAACAATAATTTATCTCCCCTTGCAGGACATTCCCACAAAGTCTGCAGAAAAAATAACCCTCTATAACTCAATAACTGCAAATTACACATTCTATTTGAATTCATATAGATACTAGTAAATAATCAAAGACGTATTTTAAAAAATTTTAAAATTTTTTATTAAAAAGAAACAATTTAAAAAAAAGGGTTTGTTGCTTATGGGCAACAACATGTAACAAAGAAAAAAAACAACAATTCATAGAACAAAATAACATAAATTTTAATTTTAAGGAACTTATTTATCGCAGCAGGTTATATAATTTAAGATGAGTGAAAGTTCTTGAAACAATTTTTTGTTTTCATGTAGCACAATGCTACACCGCATTTCTCGCACATTGTGTGGGTGAAGCCTGAACATTTGGGATATTTGCATCTAATTTTTTTGTCTGCCCATTGAGGCCAATGACCGACCTGATCTTGTCGAACTGCTTGTGGAGGCACGTGTTGTGCAGGCCCCCTATGCTTCTTTGCTTCAATCTCATCTTGAAATAAGCGACGCGTTTTTAAGGTGGGTTTAATCCCTATTTTACATAAAGTTTCGCCAACTTCCAAACGAAAATTTGCTGATGAAATGAGGCCCTTGACCGGTAGATTTTTATGTTTACATACCCGCTTATAGAGTAACCAAGAGTTTGACATCGTTAGATCTAAATAGTGATAAAAAACTCGTACCTGCCAACGTTTGCTCCTTAATTTTATCTTGTAAGTGCCCATTATACTGTCAATAAGATCTACCCCGCCCATATGCCGGTTATACTCGCCGACAATATGTGGCCGATGGATTGTGATATATTCCGATCTTTTTCTGTCATACCTACGGACATCACCTACAGGATTCTGTCCCGCAAAGGTGGAAGCTAACGTTACTATTTTGTTGTCCTTCCATACAACCGTCGAAACATCTACACCACCGACATTAGCTACATACTCTTCGGAGTATCCCCGATCCTTTTTTAAAATTTCTTTTTCAGATGGGAACTTACAATCCGGAATCCTATTTCTTCTGATGGTACCTAGTCCATAAATACCTTCTTTAGCTAAATACTCCAAAAGATGTAGCGACGTGAAAAAGTTATCGAAATAGAGCTTGAAATTCTGTCGTCGAGGAATCATACGCGACAGTCTTACTACAATGTTAGAAGAAGCTCCCAAATCCGGCTCTTCAGCTCTCACTATATTTTCTTTACCAGTTTCTATCTCTGTATTATATGCGAACCCAGAAAGGCCACTCAAAACGTTTAACTTATAGCCCCACTTATGAGGTTTTTTGGGGTTATATCTCTTCAAGTTGTTTCGCGCTTTCGTGGAGCATATTTGCTCATCTACGCAAAGTCGTGGTTCGAGCGGAACTTTTGAATATGCTTCGTTTAAATAGTTTACTACGGGACGAATTTTGAAGATTCTATCAGACTCAGGATTGTTTCTTGGAAGACATTTGCTGTTGTCGTTGAAGTGTAGGTACTCCCTTATCTTTTCAAATTTATTAGCGGGCATCGTCTGTTGAATAAGCGGTGTACCAAGAACGGAACTCCAGTGGTTGGTTACTCTGGGCAATTGGATCAATGACATTATATATACCATGCCAATAAATTGTTGGATTTCTAACTCAGATACATTAAAGTTGTTGTTGGGATCCTTCTGCGTCAAATATAGATTTGTCTCTTCAGAAATTTTTTTTATGAGTTCCTTTGGAAATAAGTACTGAAAAAACTGAATAGGAGTTTCGAGATCTAAAATATCAGGACTTAAAAACTCGTTGCCACTGAATGCAAGCTGCTCTGCATTGAGGTCAAGGTTCATCTTTTTCCACTGCAACGTTCTTTTTTCAGGCTTTTGTCGTTTTTCGGATCGATCTGTCGCATTGGAAAGATTTGCGCAAGAAGGTCTTGGTTCTTCATCATGATCAGAGACAAGGTCATCATTATTCAGCATCGATAGTTCGATTTCATCTTCTAAACACTCTTCAACAAGTTTATCGAGTTCCGGAGCAAAGTCTGGGTCAACCAAGCTGTCATCATCGAAATCAAGACCATCTTCACTTTCTTCTGCTTCTAGTAAGCAGGCGATATCGACTTCATTAAGTTTTGTACGGCGAGACATTCTAAAAAAAACATAAATTTTGTAAAGAAGTACACAAAAAGATCTCTTTTCATATAATGTTGCCTACAAGACACAAACATTAAATTTCATGTGCTGCAATAATAACTATACAATTTAAAAACCACTAGAGTAGTAGCTGATCTTTCGATACTTACCTAACGGATAATCAAAAAAAAACTAAACAGATAACATAAAACAATGTTTTGTTGATTTATAACTTTTAACACATGTGCACTCTTTGAAATTCACCAACACACTAATAACATTGCAAAATTTTAAAGAAGAACAGCCACCTATGTTATGCTTTTTACATTTCATGCAAAAAACAGAATGTAAACTACAGTTTACATAGCTAGATGGTATACAGCAACTGTTACTGTGGCTGTTAATTGGAAATGACCAGTATGTTGCCTGTAGTATACTATATGTTATAGAGGGATAATACCTAAATTTTTTTTTTTCATTTTTATTATTTTAAATGTCTTTGGAAGGAAAAGAATTTATAAAAAAAAATCTTACCATTTGCACAAGTGCTACAAGCAGACAATAATTTTTGTAACAACCTGCCAAAGGAAGCAGGGTGGAGAACAAGTGTCCGTTAGGGGGTAAAATCTAAAATGTTGAGGGTTGCCTGCTTACAGTATGTGTTGGTGCTTGCGACAATGGCAATTTGCCTCACTACCCTTAAAATTTATTTGCTGATTCCTTACAATGGCCATTTAGTGTCAATATAAAATTGAAAGTTTCTAAGAGGTGATTACGTATTAAACACTTGAATGTGTGGAGACTCAGACTTGTTGTGGCTCCTCAGCAATTTTATTAAGTTTTTATTAGCTAATATTGCAAACAGCTTTGCTAAAAGGAAACAAAACAAAATCTGTCTTAAAACACATAATTTTCTGCACATAATTTGCTTTATATTTGCGCTTATTGTCGAAAAGCAATGATCCTTGAATCAGGTTTGAGGGTTTCTTTACAAAGGATATGAATACATATGAATTTCATCTTTCTTCTTCCATTTTGTATTTTTTTAAACTACATGTGATTTTAAATTGTCTGATTTGTATGTGGATTAATTTAAAAGGACTTAGTGCTCGAATTTCAAAAGAAATTTCTATTGCTAAAGAATTACTTTGCAGTATCAGTAAAAATAAAATAAAAGTTTTGCAATATTTTGTGTTATAAGGACTTAATAAATTGCAGAATCTAAAGATCTTAATCCTCTTTTGAGGTTTTAAAAAACAAAGAGTTTATATGTGATTGTATATAAACTAAATAAAAATATCTTTTATTCAGGAACATGAACACTCTTTATGCTTCTGCAAGTACATGGCTACATTTGCCTCAAATCAAGTTCATTGTTCATTGTTAGGTCAACTTGAAACCAAAAGTCCTTACTAAACTCTAGAAATTCCTCTAATTCTGGTGGGCTAGACATATTTAGCTAAGTTTTCAAACACTTCTTATGACACCAGTTTTTGTTATTGAAACTGTGTACACAGTAAATAGTTGTGGTTTATTTTTTTTTTATTTTTATACTCAGCAGTTTTAATTATAAACTCTGCTTTGGAATAAAACTTTATTTTCATGGATATTGATATGTAAAACCAAAATTCATGTATATTAATACTATTATGTGATAAAATTAATTCTTTTTTAAGTTCGTTCTATACATGCACCGGCTTAGTATTAAAATTAATCCAAAATTTTTTACTGTTTATCAATGCAGACCAACAACGCCAGAGAAAAAATATACAATATTTCGTGTACAAAATCTCCTCATTTGGTGTCAATTCAACAGGGGGGTAGCGTTTCCACAATAACCACCGATTTTGTTGAGTTTGGTGAAATTTAAATTCCTTAGTCCATATTTACACTATGCAAGTCTTATTGCTAAGCTGATTAGTTTGACGGAGAGAGAGACGAGGGAAACAGTAACGTTTCTTTTCCCCTCGTCCCTTTTTCCTAACAAACTAATCAGCTTAGCAATAAGACTTGCATAGTGTAAATTAGGACTTACGAAACTGAGAGCGAATTTTTTTGTAGCTGCTTTATAGTACGAAAAATTAAAAGATTTCCATCTTCAACTTCACTTAAAATACATAAATGCAAGTGATACTTTGAAAACATTTAATAAATTAAGTATAAAAACATTTTGGTCCAAATTTGGGCAGCAACCAAACTAAATTCTTAATTTTGTTTGGTAAAATTATCAAAAAAAGTTTTGTACCCGTCATTTAACTATAACTCAAATTTTACTCAATTGGAAAACTTACTTTCACTCTCAGCCATGGCTGTTAGGCTTTTTTTTAACTAAAAATCGTCAAAATTTTAAACAAAATTTCCAACAAAAACGTCACAGACATTTAAAAAAAACGTCAAAATCTCGTTGTTTATTTAAATGTTACAAATCAGAGGCACATTGAACTTTTTTTATTAAATAAATAATTCTGCCAAAAAAGAACCGAGTGCAATGCAAAGATCTGAAGAACATTTTATGGGCCCAAACTGGAAGCAAACTCGTTCAAACAAAAAAAATTTTTTTTTTAATCTGTTGGTTAAGAAGAAGTACGTGAAATATAAAATTAAATTTTAAAGGGCGCGCCTCTGCCCATTTTTTTAAATGCAAGATTGTGTGTTTTTCACAGTTCAGGGTGTTTGTTAAATTTTTTTTAAATCGGTAAAGTAGAACCACTTAAAATAAAATATTAAATTTAGATGGGCGTGATTGCGCTTATTTTTTTAATAGAAGATTGTGTCTAGGTGTGCGGTAAGTTTCTTAAAAATCGCTTAAGTAGAACAACGTGAAATATAATAATACATTTTAATAACGTCTGATTATTTGATTATCTGCAACTCGAATTCACGAAACAAAAATGTTATTTGCTTTGTTATTAGTTAGTTGCCTTGTGACGTCCTGAAGAAGTGCGCATATTTAAAAAAAATATTTTGCGTTTTATGGATAATTATTGTTGTTTGTCAGTCTTATTTACTTTCAGTTACCGTAATATGTTTTTGTGTGTAAAATATTTTCTCATCTCATAACAAGATTTCATCTTTAGCTTTTTTGTATATTTTTTTTTAACAAAACTGAACTTGCCGCTAAAAAGAAATAAATTTAGCAAAGAGTGACCTTGACTCGCACACGAACTGTAATCAAATATCTCACTGGATGTGGTCATTTATTAAAAAATATGTTTTTGTTGTTTTTTTAATTTTGGCGTTTTTTTTCATTTCGGCGATCTTTTCAGTTTTCGACGATTTTCTTAATCTTAGCGATTTTTTTTAGTTTTGGTGCCTTTTACGTTGTAGTGACCTTTTTAGGTTTTTGGCGATATTTTTCGGTTGTTTTTTAATTTGAGCGATTTTTCGGTTGTTTTTAATTTTAGCGATTTGCTTTTGGGTTTAGTGCTTTTTTCGTCGTGGCGATTTTATTCGTTTTTTGCAATTTTTCCGCCTGTTTTTTAGTTTAAGCAATTTGTTTTTTTAGTTTTGGCGCTTTTATGCGTCTTGGCGATTTTATTTTCGTTTTGTCGATTTTTTTTAGGCTTTTCGCGATTTTTTTAGTTTTTTGGGGACCTTTATACTTTTGGTGATTTTTTTTGGCGTTTTAAAGACTTATTTTATATTTGGTGACATTTTTCATTTAAGCGGTTTTTTCATTTTGGCGACATTTCGTTTCGGCATTTGTTGAACTTTGGAATTTTTTAGTTTTAGCGTTTATGAAAATTTCTTACGATTACCAAGATACAGCAAGTTGTCAAAATAAGATAGCCAAACTTGCATTAACTAATAGACTACCCTTTAATTTTGATTTTTTTTTTAATTTCAGTGTTAATTGGTGTAGTCTGTACAAAAATACACTAACTTTGAAAATTTCAAGTGTCTATATATAATTGTTTGTATATTAAGCACCCCATACACGTTTCAATTCAATTGTCAATTGAGTCTTTCAATTGAATTAAATCTTGGCCACACACATCATAAACCGAATTGAAAGGTTTTCATTCAACTGCCAAATTTATATTGTTTTCACAATTACAAATTTAAAATTGTAAAACTTCTATTGCATTTATTCATTAATTTAATATAATTTTTACCTAAAATTCAATGAAATTAAATACAATTTTAAAAATACTTTTCTATACGAAATAAAGCTACAAACATAAATTTTGACAGCTAATCAAGAGATTTTTCTTCAACCAATTCGGCAAATGCCAAAGTAATCAATTGACAGAGCCATACACGCTTTGATTTGGACAGCAACCGATTCAATTGAAAATTGAATGGAATCGTGTATGGGGTGCTTTACATAAGGATTTAAAAATTTTTCATTGCTCGCTTTGGAACACCCTTTAATTTTTAACTGCATGTATTTGTTGTTGTAGCGGCCAAAGTTGTACATATTCTGTGAAAATGTCAAGACCGTTGCTGTTACGGTTCTCGAGAAAACAGCCTGTGACGGACAGACGAGCAGACGTTCATCGTAGCGAAAATAATACAGTTTCTTTTCACTTTTGGAAGCCTAAAAAATATCAACCGATGACGACACGCTTTGATGCGAATGCTACGAAGTCAAAATACAAATTGTGATTGACGTGTTTATTTGTACGTCTGCTGTTAAGCAGCAAGCATACGACACTCGCATATATTCACTGATTGACGAGTGTATTGATCGTTTGTTGCTTTTTAATAAATTTTTTGTAATATTTGCAGAATTTATTTCCAAATAATTCTTGGAAAACAAGATTCTTTCAATTGTTTCTGAATCGACATATGATAAAAAGCTTTTCTGTAAGACATTTGCCACACAGGAAATATCAATTTTCAATCTCAACAATCCTGTGTTCTTACCACACTATTTTTCCTTTTGGCATCTGTAGTGGAATAAATTGCCTGAATGTGCAATAATTTTGTGGCTTTTGTCTAAGCCGTTTTATTTTGGATGCTTTTCGTAACAACTTTTTCATTTGTTTATTGTTTTTGGCAGCATTAAGAGCCAAAAACTATTTAATCCCTTTGATTGTTATTTTTTTTTTTTTTTGGTTTGGTTTCACAATAGAATTTGCAAGAAAATGAGCTCATAAATTGCATTTAATATAAATAAAATAAGATGTTTTGTTGTTATCCAAGGAGTTTATTTTAACTGATATCAGTTGAATGGAAAATTAGTTTTAATATTAAAAACAGTTCAACTACTGCATATTATGGCTAGATTAAATTTATTTATGCTGCCGCACGCACGCTTTTAAATTAATGTCTAGCATAAGAATATTTGTTTTTATTAGAAAAAGTAGACAAATTATAAACTCAATGAAAATTTAAGCATTAAAAGTAAAAATGATTTCTGTGGTTCTTAAGCATATTACAATTATATAGGTTTATTTCACAGAGGAGTTGCAATAATTATTAATTATTTGAGAATTCACAAATAATAATATTTTTGAAAATCACAAATGCAAAATAAGCGTAGTAGGCTTAGAAACTCAAATAGTTCTGTGCATAAGATAAGAGGTTTGTTTTGTGCATAAGATAAGAGGTTTGTGACTGTTCAAAATGTGTGGTTGAAGTCTACTGACGATTTGTTAAAGCAACAATGAAATGCATATAGACATCGCTTAACCACCAGCAAATAAATTTCACTTACAATATAAATATGACAATATGTCGAATAATAAATTTCTTGAATATTTAAGTTAATTTTTACTTTAACTATTTAAAAAAAAATTTTTTTGAAAAAAAAAAATATTTAAATATAAATTTCATCTTTTTAGTTTTTTTGGATTAAAATAAAAAAAAAAATTATAAAGTACCAAAATATACTCTAAAACCGTCAAATATGCTCTGAAAATTTGAAAAATGCTCAAAATATGCGTGTTATACTGAAAAATGCAAAAACATGCCTTAAAGGGTAAAATATGCAAAAATATGCAAAAATATGCACTAACAAATCGATGCCAAAATTCATAAAAATTTCTGAAATGGATAAGTATCTTATTTCCGCATTGATACTTTAGCCAAGAAAAAACATGCAATTGCATATTTGCGGTTTCCCTGGTTGTTAGCATTACAATACGAAAACATTTCCGTCCGAAAACGTTCCGTTCCCCAGCTCTAAAGGAGAGCAGAGGTTCTACCCTGTAATTCGAAGCGATAGAAAATACTTTCGAATTTGTATGTATGTTCGTTTCGAACTACATAATAAACCCCCTGATTTTTACATCTAGTGAAATCAGGATCGAGGCTGCTTTAAAGAAATCTCACTAACTGAAAAAAATTTTTGTGCGATTTCGGGTGATTTTTATGAAGCGTAATGCAACGACCTCACGGAAAAGTATGTTTTTTTTTAATCCGCATGTTATTAACATCTCAATGGCTAATTAAAACTGCGTTATGTGCTGTCAACCTGCAAGATTGTAATATAACCAGGCACACGTAATTATTTCCTTTCTCTCAGTAAAGTAGACATGCTTGTATGCAAAAAGTTACCGACGATCTCAACGCTCCTCGCCTCCCCGCCAATAAGCTTCTTAAAAGTTATTTTTATTGCAAATAAAATATAAGAAAGTTGCCTTTATTTGTTGTTACAATCCTTCTTTAGTAAAATTAATTTTAAACCAGAACAACTTTATGTTCAGTCTCATCAATCATAAAATAATTGAAATAATATACTCAATACTGAGTTATGACTGATTAAAAACGTTTGCAAGGCTTAATAATATTTTACGGTACCCTACATTTGGCCTTTAACGACAGTGATATTCAATTTCACATTCACATAATATAATCACCCAGCAAAAATTACTGCTTCCTAGAAGCGTTTTTGTAAGGGAGACAATGTTACAGAATCACTTGCTATTGCGCATGAATGAGGTATTAGAAACAATACTTGCTAAAGTGCTTCACAGAAGTAATAATCAGATGCAAAAAGTTACTGGTTTGCAAAATTTTCTGTGATAATTGTCTACTTTGTGAGAGACCTCGCCTTATGTTAGTGCTTCTCAGAATCATTTTTCGAATCTTTTTTTTCAAGTAAGCAATACATTGCTTCCCACAGTTGTTAGTGCTTCCAAATCAGATTTTCTTTTGCTGGAAACTTTCAATTGACTTATTGTTTATGCGTTATTTAAGATATGATGCCGATGAAATTAAATAAAAAATTTTGTTAGTTTTTGAATTTGCAAATATTTACTTTTGATTTAAAAAAATATATATAAGAAATGGTAGAGAATTGTTAAGTCGTTTTTTGACAAACGAAATAATTTATAAACTTGTCTGTTTTAAGCTACTTCTCGTTTACCGTATTTCATTTATTAAGACAAGTTGTTTTTGTTTGTATACGTGGTCGTTAGTCTCTTGTCCAGAATGCGACTGCTTTTACTGATCTTCTACCATTTTTCTTTTTTTTTAAGTTTGACTGTCGATGTTGCTTCTTTTACTTCATTTCTAAGCACCATTTATTTTCTTCAAATGTCCATTTGATTTTCTGCTCGTACGGCATAAATCTCTTTTCATTCTTACTTCTTCTCTGATTCCACTTGGACTACGAAATACAATAAAAAAAAATTTAATTTTTGCGTTTGGCAGCATGAAAGACTTTTTCGTTTTATTTTATTTTTTTTTTTTGCTTCAAATTGTCATTACGCATGTACACATGGATGTGTTGGTTGGCTTTTAAGTCTGTGTGTTAAAGCTAAATCAACATTAAAAACCTGTTGAAATGACTTTGACATTCTTCAGCTTGCTGTTTTTCTTTTCAAAGCAATAACTTTTGTTTGAATCTTAAAACAGGGAGTTTCAAACAAGAAATTTAAAAGAGTCCTTCGAATAAGGATATATTAAATTTATTTCATTTCTTAGGCATCAATAAATCAAAGAGTTTTAAGCATTTTATTAGGCTTTTATAATTAACATTTATGATGATTTGGCTCAGCACCAATGAAATACATATATAGACAATGCTTAACCACCAGCAAATAAATTTCAATTAAAATAGGCTTTTATAATCTTTGCGGATTATTACTATTTCTGTAAGAATATTTTCCAATGACATTGGGAAATATTTTCTTACTTAACTAGTCATAAATTTTTTTTTGGAATTGCGAATGTTTGCAATCAAGGCCCATTCACCAGGCAATATGGATGAAATAGTTAAGCAATTTTTTTTTTCAATTTAAATTTCAACAATTTTGTTCGAAAACATTAAAAATTTAAGAAAATTTCAATATGAAAAATATTTTATAAATAATTTTGCCAAAAAAAAACCGACTTCAATGCAGAGATCTGATAGAACATTTTCGAAAAAAAAAAATGATGGCACCAAACTGGAAGAAAACTCTTCAAACAAAAAAATTTTGCAAATCTGTTGTTTAAGAAGAAGTAAGTGAAAAATAAATGAAATTTTAATGGGCGTGCCTAAGCCAATTTTTTAAATGTCAGATTGTGTGTTTTCAGAGCTCATGGTGTGTGTTCAGCTTTGTAAAAATCGTTAAAATAGATCCACTTATAATAAAATATTAAATTTAATGGGCGTGACTCTGCCCATATTTTTAAATTGGAGATTGTAGCTATTTTAGAGCTCAAGGTGTGTGGTAAGTTTCGTAAAATAGAATAATACATTTTAATGGGCGTAGCCTCGCCCATTTTTTCAACATTGAAATTTTGTAATTACAAAAACCAAAGGTGTTTGCTAGGTTTCATCAGTATCAGTAAATTAAATTTTAAAAAATTGTGGACGTGCTTGCGCCCACTTTTTTTTACAATAAGACCAACTAGAAGCTATAGCTTCTCAGGAAAAAAAAAAACAATTTTTCAATCGGTCTAAAATGTACCGAGTTATAAAATAACAATGTCCAAAAAAAATTAAAAAAAATTTATAAACTCTTTTGTTTTGAAGTCGGTAAAAAAGTGGTATAAAAAATAAATTTTTGGTCAAATACACATATGTTAAGAAACACAACATAAAATTGATTTTGGTCACGTTTAAAATCAATTTGATGGAATAGTCGGAAAAAATCTGACAACCCTGCTCGGTTTCTGTTATTGTCGGGACACAAGGATGACTTTATATAAATTCACTTAACAACTCAATGAGAGTTCCACATGACATACAGCAACATCAATGTAATGCAAAGTAAACAAAATAATAATTTTGTACCCTACATTAATTGAGTCGGTATATACCCTCTAATCATGGTATATGTAACCCAATATAGGAATTCTTGTAACGGTTTTTCGGGATTTTCGGTGCGCAAAAAGTCACGGAATCCAGCTATAGACTAAGATCAAACATGATTAGCTGACTTTAGATAATTAATCAATTTCCCAGTTTTTCGACTAACTTTTCCCTGCCTATTTAATGTTATTTATTGAAAGTATTTGTGAATTTAGCAAAAATTCCACTACTCATATTTGATTTAACGAAACGAATCCCAGATAATTTAGAGCAGTTTGGGGTTTGCTGGCAGAACATTAACACAGAAATGCTATAAATTTTTTTTGAATGCTTTCATTGAATGTTTTGTTTTTTGCCACAATAACAAGAAGAGAAGAAACATCAGAATTCAACATAAGCAGCAGCTAAATAATGTTTGATTTGAATTCAATCAAAATGATTATAAAATAACACAAACCAAGTGTACGAGTATGTTCATTGTCTACCGGTAAGAAAAAAGTCACGAAATATAAAATGAAAACAAATCAAATCAAAAACACATCGCGCTCTTAAGGATTTGTGTACTCGTATGAGTACGTGTGCGCTGGTGCTTAGAGTGCCTGCAATACACTTACATATGGCCGGTACTGAGACAATTGGGCCTATTAGGGTACGCTCATTATAAAAAAGGGACATTTGTTAATCGTCAAATATTTATGTTTCCTTTGTTTTGTTACGCCAAACTTTTGCTAAATTATTTGCCAAGCCATACGAATTCCTGCAAGAAAAAGAAAAATAATGCTGCTGGAAATATTTCGAATAGTTCTTCTTTTAAGTTGTGAGTGGAAATTGTCATGGCCAAGAGGTTGCTTGCAGTGCACATACAACTATCACCCAGCCCCATCAAGTATTCAAGTCATTATATACCACATACGTACGCAGTTTGCAAGTTGCAACTGTTGCCAGTTGTACTCGTATGTTGCATGTGAATAATGACAATTATGCAAGCTTAATGATTAAACATTTTAAACGCATTACATCTGGTCTACTACCATATTGACCCTTTTTGACAGTATGATAAACGTGAGGACAGACAATAACAAACAGCCAAGATACCCGGTTGCTGCCTTTAAAGGCACAAACATAAAGAAAATGAATGTATTTCAATAAATTAACAAAAACAAGCTGTCTTAAATAAATACGCTTTGAACTAAAATCAGGCACAAATCTAATACAGTGAGTCAAAATATTTAACAAGCTGAGTCAGTTGTCAAATGGCTGAAGTATGGAAAATGTATTTTCAATTCCCGGCGGTTAAATTCTTTCATCTTTTTATTAATTTACTTTATTTCCTTTTTTAGGACACAGACTGCTGGCAGGCCTATTGGGCAACAACAAAGAGCAACACATGCGAAAAAAAATTCGTCATTATGGTCAGACAATAGGTTCACGAGCTTAGAGGGACTCGTATAACACGCACGCAATTCACCATACTATTGGGTGGAAGGCAGAATTCTGAACTTTAAAATAAACCAATCACTCATCTAGTGAAATATAAAAGAAATGTAAAGATAATGAGCAATAACACGTGCGATTTGTTGTGCTTATAACCGAAATTTGGGGTCAGAGGCAAAGACTTTGCCACACGAAGAGGTTCCACACGGACACTACACGAGGGCGGACCAATAAGTCCGTGACTTTTTGAATGAAATACAGTTTTTTTTTTGCAAAACAAAAATTTATTTTTCAACACAGGTGGTACTTGATGGGAATTGTGTTGCATTTTATATAACTGTGAGATAAGTTCGAAAAGTCACGGACTTATTGATCCGCCCTCGTATACGAACCTTAGCCTATATAATAGAATATCTTACCTAATGTACACGAAATTTTTAGTTACAGTGATTTATTTTTAGTTTTAGCGCTTGTTTCTTTTTGGCAATTGTTTCATTCTTTGGCGATTTTTTTTTTGGTTTTCGACGTTTTTTTTTAGCATTGAGGCTTATTTTAGTTTTGATTTGGTAATTTTATCTTTTCTTTTTTCCCATACGTATTTTTATATTAGGCGTTTTTTTTTGTTTCGGCAATTTTTTTTTCTTTACCATACATATTTTTAGTTTCAGCGATTTTTCAGTTTTGGCGCTTTTTTGGTTCGGCGATTTTTTCGGTTTTTGGCATTTTTTTGCATATATGTTATAAGCTTAAGCAATTTTTTTTTTGTTTTTGGAGATTTGTATTTGTCTTTTTACCATACATATTTTAAGTTTAAGCGATTTTTTTAGTTTCGACGCTTTTTTCGTTTTGACGATTTTTTCGATTTTTGACGATTCTTTTAGAGTTTTTGGCGACCTTTTTACTTTTGATTGTTATTTTTCATTTTTTTTTTTATCAATATATGTCATTTAAGCGCTTTTTTAATTTTGGCGATTTTTGTTTCGGCATTTTTTTAATTTTGGGATTTTTTAGCTTCAGCGTTTTTAAACATTTCAAGAGTTTGCCTCTTACGGGTGTTAAGCTACAGCAAGTTGTCAACATTACATTAACTGATAGAATACCCTTTAGTTTTAAACTTTTTAAATTTCTTGTTAATTGGTGTAGTCCGCATAAAAATACACCAACTTTGAAAATTCAGTTTAATTGTCTGTATGTTAAATTAAGAATTCAACATATTATGTTGCTCTCTTTAGAACACCCTTTAATTTTTAACTGTCATATATCTGTTGTTGTTGTAGCGGCCAAAGTTTTACATATTTTGTGCAAATTTTAGGTCACTAGAACTTACGGTTCTCGAGAAAACAGCCTGTGGCACACAAACACACAGACTACCAGACGGAGATCGTAGCGAAAACAATGGGATTCCTTTTCACCTTTTGTGTACGGAATGATCAATAGAGAACATTTCGGTGGTTCAGGGGGCGGAAAAAGTACTATCCTCCCCCTCCCATACAAAAAGTCTATAAATTTCTTACATATTTATATTGCATTGGGTGAAAGATTTCTGGTCCCAGGCGCAACCAACACACCACTCATGGGCGTGGCACTAACCATTTGTCTAGTCATAATATTACATTTATGGCTGAGTTTAATATATGTATGTGCCAAGTTTCATAAAAATAGGCTAAGTAGAAGTAGTTTAAAAAGAATATTTACTTTCAATGGGAGTGGCATTGCTCATTTTTCCACAGGTACCGAATAAACCAAAATTGCAAAGTTTCATAAGAAATCGATAATGAATTTCGCCCCAAAATAGTTTTGGCCACAGAAAGAACCATAGTGCAATCTTAGCATTTACATAGAACACAAAGGAGAAATATGCAAATCTATAACAATATAAAATCCCTCTCAAAAAGTCGTAAACTTTCATTTCTCACTGTAGTCTTAACACAATTTCGCAATTTTGCTCGTAATCAATGCAAAACATTCTCATTCAGCACATTTCAACAACAGAATGAACAAAGTAAGAAAAACAGTTTAAAAAAAATAAAAAACAAACAGACAAACAAGTAAGAACGAAAGAGTCAAGTTAACAACTTAATTGGATTTGCATGTAATTTAACTGTTTGGATTGGCGGAATAACAACAGAAAAATCGACAGTTGTTGTGCAAAGTGTTGGCACTTGATCAGCGATAAGAAAATTAAGAGAACAACAAGACTACTCGTTCCCTGTAACCGTGCATGATCCAACATTTTCCCTGGAACATTTCAATGGGAAACCAACCAACTGCATGCTTTTTAACCCATTTCGAAATTAATGGTTTTCTCATTTGTTTGACATGATTTTTCGCCATGTCTCTTTACATACGAATCAACTCCAAAAATGCTGGTGCAGAAACTTAAAGTTTCTTTATAAGCATTTTCTTTTATTGGAAAAAAATAGAAAAAATTTTTGAATATAATCCCATTCAGGAAAGAATGCATCAATTTAAACAAGTTTTAATTTAATTTTACTTTTTTTAAATGAATTACACTTAAGTCTAATGCAAATCGTGATTTTATTTTCATGTATAGATAGAACTTTATTAGGTTGGAATAAATGGTGTTAATTTCTCTGAGTTTGGCTTTGTTTGATATATATATAGTTCTTAGTTATTTTTATTGGGATATGTTTTCCTTTATATGGCCACCTCCGCTGGCTAGGAAAATGTCTGATTAGAAAATGCTATTTTCCAATACGTCAACCGTCTGTGGCTTATTGGCCTACACGAGAGAGTTCCTTTGACTCTACAAAAACCCGTGTTGCCAAAAAAATTATAAAGAAAAATAAAATGCGGAAATTTTACTTCATATACTGTGGACATTTCAAATTATTATTTTTAATTATATACCAGCAAAAAAGAACACATGAATCAAGTTACACGATTGATGAACTCACTCCAAGTAGTTTTATTTCTGGTTAAACGTCAATGAAGTTAACACATGGTTGTCATAGGACGAAAGTGATCCAAAGAACTGAATGGTATTCGCTTAAAAAAAAGGTTGTCTAGAACAATTTTTGATATAAACAACAGCAGCTATCAACCACAATCTGTCAAAAATAGAACACACAAGCAACACGGCAACACGACCACTTTTGTTGCTGCCGCCAACTTAGTCTAAATGGATTTTTTTTTGCTTCATTCGATGCAGGTGGCGTTGGCTGAAATAGTTAGCACGTTGACTACGAAAACGAATGTCCTGGGTTCGAGCCCGGTATCAGACAGTCATCAAATAACAACACCACGCATTTTTCTGATGTACATTAGTGTCCCTTTGTATCAGTTGTTGTAGGAAAGTTCATGTGATGAAGGCATAGTCTCTAGTCACTGAATTATACCGACTTCAGCAGATACTAATCCTAATGTAACATCAGAGCTCTCCTTCGTTGTGTAGCAGAATCATCGGCGAAGTAAAATAACCAATAAAATGGCTACTAAACACAGCTTCACCAAAAAATTTAATACGCCTCATTCAACACCAGAGGCGCTGCAACAATACATTAAAAAAACGTGCAAAAGAATGGAGCTTTCCTCTATCTCTTTCTTCACCACTTGTCTTCTCTATCACTAGCCTTTTCCTAAAGAAGGTAACACCTAGTAAAAGTAGTAGGCATTCATTGCCTGAGTGTTACTTCTCTTAAAAAAAAAATCCGGTACAAAAATTATTTAAATTGCGCTACACTACTTTACGTTCGACTTGTACCAGTTTTGTTAGATTATTCTTGCAAAACAATGCAACAGACTGCATTAGTTTAATTTAATATGACGTTGATGTGGCTGAGCAACAATGTTTGCCATGAGATTCGCCGTCCGCAACCATTTGCAAGAGAAAAAAAGAGACTGAACAAAATTGTTAAATATTCTCTCTCTATTGCATCACCGCAAAATACTTTTTTGATATGCCTGAACATGAACATCTTACGTAATCACCACCACAAAAAAGTTGCTGAATTGTTCACATTTGGCGTCATGTTTAGGTCATGTTCAAGTCGATGGCTGGTGAAGACGCAGGGTTAAAACTTGGTTGGTTGGCCTACGAGGCTGCTTGCTACCTACAAGCAATCAAGTAGAATCGTTAGATTCCGTTTTGATAGATGCCACTCTATTTTTCAGCGTTCTAAACTATGGAATAGGTCTGTATCCAATGTTAGATCCACCGATCAGTCGTACTAGATCTACTCCATTTCGTTGAGGTACCGAATGGGGTTCCCTATACCAGTCCGAAATGCCTTCGATAAGTCGTCTAATATGCTTTTCCTTGAAATTACATTACTCACCTAGTCCCAGTTCACAAGCTGTAACTTTTGTTGAATAACTTTTGAATTTATGGAGAGGGGAAAAAGCTAAAACTGAAAAAACTAAACTAAAGTTGAAGCCTGCCAAAACGAACTAAAGGGGCAACACTACATTGCATTAAAGGTGACTCGCTATAAAAATAACCAAAACTAAAGACACCATAGAATTTTAATTTTTCACCATGTGTATATGTGGATATGGCAGCACTAATAGGAAAAGCAAAATTGTTTATGGATGAGGCAATGGTTACGGCTATGACAATATGGTATGGCACGTCTCACTAAACCTTAACTTAGTTGACTGCTTACAATCTTTGTGAACGGGAAGTAGTTAAGTACAATGCATTAAACACATTCACCACAGCAGGCTACCGACTCCAAAATGTCAAGGATAGAATACACATATTTATATGAGAGTGATTCTTTTGAAGACAGCAAGGCAGCAGGGCGGCAGGTTGTTGTCTTTGCTCATTTTGTCGTTGTAGTCCAATTAAACTAATTTCTATTTCTTTGGCTACAATGAGAAAATTCAGTGTTGCCAGTATAATACAAAATGTTGTATGAATGATATCGTGCAATTATTTCATATTATTTAACAGAAATAATATTCAAAAAGCATAAATTGATTCATTTTTATAATTTTACGTCATATAAGTACATTTTGTAAGCGTAATTTAATTTTTATAAATGCGAAATATTTGAAGGTGGCAATACTGAACTATGCATTTATGCTTAAATATGAAGTTTAGATGGTGCTGCTGCCGTCTCCAAAATAATTAAGTAGCTGGCTACGAGGCGACAAATGCTGCTAGCGGTATTGGAAGTAGTGTGTTCTTGTAGCCTGCTGTGGTGAATGTGTTTAATGCATAAACTGCTAAAAAAATTTAATGAACAAAACCTCTTATTCCATTCCATTTGTTCAAGCCGGTATTTCTAATAAATCTCTGGAAGTATACCACCAGTGAATTATTATGTAATTCGATTGGCAAAGAAAACTGTTCGAATTTGTATGTTATTTTACATTACAATTCGAAATAATTCCCTTTCGATTCGAATTACATAGTAAGCCCCCCCAGTACATACAAGAAAGTTTAAAAATGTAACATAAAATAATAAAAATATATCTTTGATCTCATTTTAATTACATTCGTTTTAAAGTCGTTACACTTAACAAAATTTAATATCGTGACGAAAAGGAAAAGGGAACAAAACAGCCTCATTTTACCTTGAAACAATTTATTTTTTTTTAATAAAACTTAAAACAT
Source organism: Nowickia ferox (assembly GCA_936439885.1). Lineage (NCBI taxonomy): Eukaryota > Metazoa > Arthropoda > Insecta > Diptera > Tachinidae > Nowickia > Nowickia ferox. The sequence continues at coordinate 84,891,811 of OW387027.1, read as the reverse complement.
GGCCACCAACTATGAATCTGCACTAAATCCAAGTAATTGTAGCTTCCGAAGAAAAGCACAAACAATCAGCGAGTGTATCGTTTTTGTTTGAATTATTGTTACAAATTACGGCTTTTGGTTACTTAGAAGTGACGGTCGCTGCCACACAACTACGAAAACAGAAACAGAAAAAGAAAAAGACTGTAAATACCACAAATTTATGACAATTTAAACTGTGATTTTCACGCTTTAATTACAATGGCCACAATGGCAAAGTGGCAGTGCCACAATCCATTCTATAGAGATAGTAATTCGTTCACATTCATAAATACACACACACACATAGAAGTCGTTACCCAGCGAACAACTTCGAGCGGGTTCTATGTGAGAATGATTAATTTCAAATGTCAAAAAGTAACTAGAGACATTTTTTTAAGGTGATACGAGGGCGAACTTTCCTCGTAGTTATAGTTATATCGAGTACCACCTGTTAATAGACTACTTTGAAATTTTGAGCAAGTGTCGTCATTTACTTTGCGTTTAACAGCTGTTCAAAACATGCAACCTCGTGTATGTTTCTAAGTGCTCATTAAACATTATTTTTTGCGAAAAAAAACCGTAAAAAAAACCAAGCAAAAGCTCGTTAAATACTATGGGGACTCTGCACCATCGATTTCAATGGTAAAAAGGTGGTTTACTGACTTTCGTTGTGGTCGCACAAGTACAAATGACGTTGAACGTTCTGGACGGCCAATTGAGGTCAGTACATCCGAAAATGTCGAAAGAGTAAAAGTGCGTGAGATTGTTGATGCCATAGGCATTTCATATGGCAGTGTGGTTTCGATTTTAAGTGATCAGCTGGGTTTAAGAAAGTTGTCTGTAAGATGGGTGCCGTGCTTGATTCAAAAAGTCACGAACTTATTGATCCGCCCTCGTATCTACGTTAGCTCCCAACAAATACGAAATTATTGGCTAATCGCCTTATTCTGAACTTTGTGACAAATAACAAAATTATAACAAATGACAATTTCTAGGCAATGTAAAAATTATAATTAGGCGATGTAAAAATTATAATTTGTTATAAATTTAATTTAACTTTTATTCTTTTTCCATTTAATTTAGTTTCTATATCTCGTTTAAGCTGGTTTCATACAACATGTTTATTATATAAGTTCACTTTCCTGTCAAAAATTTCCGACGACTTAAAAGTTTTACTTATACATATATTATTATTATTTTGTTCCTGCTTAGGAATTTTATCAGTAGACTTTAACCAAAATTCTTGGGAAAAGTTAAAAAAAAAATCGTATGTTTATAGAAAAACTCTCAAAATGTTATTGAGAATTACCTGCTAAAAACTCTCAAACAAAAACTTTACAGCAAACATATTTATTCAATTTTGAATCCACTGTTATGTTTCCACAACCTGTTTATAATTAGTTTCCACACTGGCTACATTGGATTCGGTTTTCAATAATTCAGAAACATAAAATTTATAATTTAAAAAAGGAGTGCGCTTCATTAGGATGTTAACCTTAAAAACATTTAATGATAGTTAGACACTGTAAGAGCAGTTGGCAAAATACGGCACTCGATATCGAACGAAATTATAAGATATTTCTATAGAGTTTATATGGACATATTTTAAAATGTCCATCGATATCGAATGACGTATTTCAGCTCAGGATATCTGCTCAGAATGGTCATCAGAAGGCTGTGACGGGTGTGACCTTACAAATCTAAATTTTTATAGAACTATTAATTTTGGTATATATTCTGTAAAATCGTCTGTAAAATGCTTACAATAATTTTAGTGTAGTAAATTGTTAAAAGCCTTTTTTAATTACATTTGGGAGATTCAAATGGTATTTTTAAGCATCAAAATGTTTTAAAGCTTTTGTTTGAAAAAAGAAACAAAAGCCAAAGCAATTATATTGAAATATTTTTAGACATTATGACACCATCACACATAAGACTAACGCTTGTTTTTGAAAGGGAAGTAACATTCAAGCAATTAATGCCTACTATTATTACTAGGTTTTGCCTTATTTTAGGAAAGGGATAGTGAGAGAGAAGACAGGTGGTGAACGAAGATGTAGAGGAAATCTTCATTCCTCTACAACTCTGCTTTTTGCACTTTTTTTTAGTAATGTAGATTTGCAGCGCCCCTGGTGTCATTGAGGTGCATTAAATTTTTTAAGTTGTGTTTAGTATTATTGTTTTATTGCTTATTTTACTTCCCGACGAAGCAGGGCGCTCTGATGCTACGTTAGGACTAGCGTCTGCTGGAGTCGGTGTAATTCAGTGTCCAGTGTCTGTGCCTTCATCACTTGAACTTTTCCTTCAACAACTGATACAAAGGGACACTAAAATAAATGTCAGAAATATGCGTGGTATTGCTATTGAATGTCTGTCGGAGACAAGGGGGGTTATTATGTAATCCGATTCGAACGTAAATGCTTTCGAATTGTAATGTTAATAACATACACATTCGAACATTTTTCTTTTCGAATCGAATTACATAATAACACCCCAGGCTCGAACCCAGGATCTTCAGTTATGTAGTCAACGTGCTAAGTACCTCAGCCAATGCCTCCTTACCGCTTGGAATAACAAATTTTTCTGGAAAAAAGCTTTTCGAAAATGGTACGGGTGTTATCTCTTTATGTGACGGGTGTGACCTCTTTATGCGACGAGTTTTACCTCTTTATTTACGGGTGTTACCTTATTTTGTGACAGGTGTGACCTCTTTATGCGACGAGGGTTTGACCTAGTATGTAACCCGTAACACGCAATATACACTGTGTCGTTTCTGCTTGCCTATTCAGGCAAGCTTTTTTTGTTTGTTGGTGAGAGGGGATGAGAATCGTGCTGGGTAAAACAAAAGGCACGAAATGAAAGTGTGAAAGGATTTATGACATTTCTCTTTGCCTTTTTTGCACTCTCAGCATTAAGCTTGTATATGAATGCCAAAAAAGGCTTAATGTAAATGTACGCGACTATTCGTAGAAGGCTTAAAAGAATATTGTCAAAACAAAGCAGGCTAAAAGGCCATAGTGTGAACTGGCTCTAAATAATTGATTTTTAAATGTCCCCAGCCGGAATTTCGATTCTACTGCTTATTGCCGGTACCAGAAATTCTGAAGGAACCTCTTTCAAAAGTTGCAATTCTTTTCGCTGGACTAAAAGGAAGCTTAAACGAAATGAAGTTCATATGTGTCTCTATTTTATTTAAGTTTCTTCATTTGTTTCTATTTTATATTTTTGACATTAATTGCAAAAATAGCAATTCAGCGCTGGTGTGCCGGGTGTGACCAAGTATTTTTTACAAATAATTACTCGAATTTTAAAATCAAGGAACACAAAATTGTATTATTTATAATATTAATTATACTGACTCCTTTGCTGTTGGAAAGTATGAAGTATTTGTTATGTACAGCATTAATTTTATGAAACTTTTTTAATTTTTACTGTGACGGGTATGACGGATAATTTCAGGCTTTCAATGAACTCCCATAATTGTCATTATAAGAAACTTAAAGTCGCAAGTTCGCAAGATAGTCTTTTCAGAGACAGAAATAACAGAAAACTTAAAATACAGATCAAACATACAAAGAGCGAGGGCAGTATATAATTATTTCAAAGCATTTCAAAATTAATATAAAAAAAATTAGAAATTGTATATGTTTCTAATTCATGCATAATTGTCATTCTCTGGTGGACATAAGTTGAACGATGTTTATTTAAATTAAGTAAATAATTTTTTTCCACCCGCTGATGAAAACGATTTTATATAAAAAAAATTAAGCTTCTAAACCTTCCTTGCTCGACTTCAAAAGGACTTCAACACTTAACCTTTTATAATGCTTGAAATAAAATGCTCTTCTACTCAAACTTCTGTTTGACCTTATGTTTGCTGGGTGTAAATATCTTCACAGTCGGTTAAAGAGACAAGTTACTTTTGTATGAAATTGCAGTTTGATCATGAAGGGGCAATTTTACAACTTAACCATTGTTGGGAATTAAAATGAAATCCTAGAATTCAGAAGACTCTACATGAACATTAAAACAAATGCAATGAATTGTTTTAAACGTATCTTTATGTACATATGTATACATATATATAATATACATACGTATATGTATAGTTTTACATATTTTTTGTGTAATTTGCACTCATAGGGTTGCCAGTATAAATGTTAATTTTGATTTAAAAGCTCTCACTTTTCGTCTCCTTCAACTCACAGTTGCATGGCAGCTATTTTTAAAGTTTATTAAGCTTTTTTATGATTTCTGTTGAGGGTAATGATTGACCATCTTAAAAATATTCTGGCTGTTTGTCGTTTTAGATTTGCTTTATCGTTAAAAGCAGAAGCAATTAAAATTTTGATGGAGTATTAAAAATGCCGCAGTTTTTCAATTTAAATTTTTGTTAAAGAATAATTCTGTGTATATGCTCCTTTTATGCCCTTATTAACATTGTTGACTTAAAATAGTTCTTTCCGATTAACTAATGCAACTTTAATTGCATGGACATATTTAATTGCTGTAGAGCTTTAAATTAACTTCATCTATCAATCTTAATGTCATGCGCAAGATTTATTTCATAAATCAAATTATTTCCATAAAAAAAAGTCAACTAATGGAAACTGATAATTAAGAGCTGCATTGCAATGGTTTAGCTGAACAGGTGAGTGTTTCTTATATAGTGTCATATCTCAAAAAATTCATTTTTTTGAGGTAATAATGCAAATAATTTGGCATTTCATATTTTATGTTGTGTAAAAATTTCATACAAGCAGCTTGTACAAGGTGGGCCAAAAGAAATCACCCTATTGGAAGATGCTCTTATTTTTGCAAAAGGCGGCCAATAAAAAATCTGTTTTGACATTTGTAAACTAGACAGATGTAGAATACACGTTTTTTTTTTTTTTTTTTTTTTAACAAACGCAACGCGCAAAGCGATTAGCTTGTCTGCAGAAAACACCCAGGGGTCTATGGCGGGAATCGAACCCACGACCTCTGGACTGAGAGGTTATCATCGCTACCAATCAGCCACAGGGGCAAGCCATGAAGCGATACAATACCCAAGAACGCGGAATAATTGTGTCGTGGCGTTCCCGATGCGCCTCATCTCTCGTTTTGGCGATTTACACTGGCCCGCAAGATTGCCCGATTTAACCGTTCCAGACATTTTTTGTGGGGTTCTTTGAAGTCCCGTGTTTACATGATTAAGTCCGAGACCCTGGAAGCCCTCAAGGACAACATTCGATACGAGTGCGAGAATCTGTCGCCCGAAGTTCTCGCCGAAGTGATGAAAAATGCCATAAAACGAGCAATCACTTGTGACGGCGCCCATTTGGCCGATATCATCTTCACGACTTGACCAATAAAATTCTAAAGGTTCAAGTACACATAATCAAAAAAACATAATCGAAGTTTTTCATTTACATTGAAAAAGATGAGAGCCAAACAACATCGGATGACTTCTTTTGGCACAGCTTGCACTATCACCTCCTGAAAGAAGAACATTTTCATTGAGTTGTATGTGAAGTGAATACTTTAAATGCATTTTCTGCAAAACTTGGTTTTTTGAGTTGTGACATTATTGAAGTAAAGTGTTTGTTGTTTTTGCTTTGAATCCTTATTTCTTGTTCGCTCGAATATTCAAACAAAAGTTCAATATAATTTGCCTATTTGAACAAAAAAATAACATGAAATTTTTTGAATAATTAACAACACTCTAGTACTGATGCAATTTGTGCTGGTAAAGAAAATGCAGCATTTTCCCCAGCCATGCTAAATTAATAAAAGCATTTTAATTGCTAATCCAAAAAAAAAAGAAAGAAAATACATAAATACTGAACTAAAAAGCCTAAATAACAAAAATGATTTTTTGAATTAAAAAAAAAATACTTTTATATTGAAATATTTGCCATATTGATTGCCCCTCTTTTCATTCTAACCTAACATAACCTAAATGGTTGTAAATTTAAAGAGCCGTTAAAAGTATGGAGTATGAGTAATGAAAAAGTAGTAGAATTTGCCAGCACTAGTGTATAACAAAAATTTAGCAACAGCTTATACACTACAAGCAACGAGCTGCTAACTGGAATGTAGCATTTTCTTAGCAACTCTTTAGCATAGAGTGTATGCATTAAACACATTCACCATAGCAGGCTACACGAACACACGACTTCAAATTCCGCTAGCAGCTTTTGTCGCCTCGTACCCAGCTACTTAATTATTTTGAAGACGGCAGCAGCGCCATCTGCACCTCATATTTAAGTATAAATACATAGTTCAGTATTGCCACCTTCAAATATTTCACATTTATAAAAATTAAATTACTCTTTCAAAATGTACTTATATGACATAAAAGTATAAAAATGAATCAATTTATGCTTTACATCAATTTTTGGATATTTTTTCTGTTAAATAATATTAAATAATTGCACGATATCATTCATTCAACATTTTGTATTATACTGGCAACACTGAATTTTCTCATTGTAGCCAAAGAAATAGAAATTAGTTTAATTGGACTACAACGGCAAAATCAGCATAGACAACAACCTGCCGCCCTGTCTTCAAAAGAATCACTCTCATATATGCATGTGTATTATATCCTTGACATTTTGTAGTCCGTAGTCTGCTGCAAAACCAAGGAGCTTCAATAAGGTGATCCCACTAAGCCAGGGGACTTTGGTCTCTACACTGAGGCAAATGTCAAATTTGGTTTGTGTGGATATAAGCTTAACACTACCCAGTTGACCATGTCCTTTAAACATCTTGCTGGACACATGCACGACAATGCTAAGACGTGGAGGACCTGTTGGCGACAGTTCAACGGCAGTGAGGCCATTTTCGAACAAGTGGCCGCTAAGTTCAAACATGACAACAAGAGTGAGACTTTCGCTAATCTTTTCCTTGTCCCTATATATAGAACTGTCAATATCTATAATATTTTCATTAATGAAATTATACATACAGTGTGATAATAAGGAACAGCTAAAGCCATCTTTCTTAATATTGTAATTTTTGGTTTGGTTTAATAACAACACAACTCGATTGTTAACAAATCCCCTGAAGAAGTGAACATAAAATTCACGAAACGTCGGGAAAAATATGTAATAAAAATTGAGTTTTTATTGACATAAGACAAGATAGGCCTCACCAGCTAAATAATAAAAAGAATTCTATTCGCAACAAATTTGATTTGGCCAAAAATAAAATATAAAAAAACAACGAAATTATACACAGTTTTAAATTGAACCTTCCAACTAGTTTGACGCATGAACACTTGAATAGTTTATCATTTATCCAGCCTTTCTACGGTTTCTGTTAGCTACTGCAATCGACAAATATCGTGCATGAAAGTGTCCTCTGCGACAAGTTGGCCAACCGGGTCTTATTTTCGTCGAACACCATTATGGTAGAATTAGTCGATTTGTATCGTGTTACTTTTGAAGTCGTCGTATCGTTTCAAGCTGGGCATTAGTTATTAAATACCCTATCGGAAATTAAGTTAACTTTAAACTAACTTTAAGCTAACTATTTCGCAACTAGTACTGACTGGCAATTAGATTACTTTTCAATGTAATCAACTGACTATTTTAACATTGCAATGTCCTAGTCAATAGTCAATTGTCTCACTCTGCATTACTTTCAGCTAACTTAAAGTTGGCTTTTTTAAATCACCTGGTAGTCAGTAAATTAAAAAAAAATGTTTGGGGTTCGAACATGTATCATCACGCGTTGTGTACTCAACGCGCTAACTACACAGCCAAGGTACCATCTAAAATAATAACAGCAAAATGTTAATATAAAACTGAAATGAGTTTCAAAGTAGCTGAGAATAAATTTATTGGCTCCCACCAAATTCGATTACGTACTCAACTTAAGAATTAATTTTGGGTTTGTTCTGGATGACTTTGCAGTTAGCTTTTAGTCAGTCTAAGAAAAGTTAACTATAAGTTAACTATTTTTGTAGTCAACCACACATTCTCCGACAGGGTATGTGAAACTGCAAGCGAACGTGTCAGCTGTTATTGTACTTCTCTTTGCTTTATACATGTGTGTGTATGCATGTGAGAGTGAAGTCAACGTTTGCTCCGTAAAAATCTATTTTCTGTAAATTTCTACCTCACATACTTTACGATACATATTAAATAAACAGCAACATGTTTTAATTATGTTACAGAGTTTGTCAGCTGATTCGTAAACTCACGATACGAATCGACTAATTCTACAATTAAAATATAAAAGTCCCCAGTGATTGCCATCATTGCAACTAGAAAACATCTGTACATCTAACACACATGGCATCCCTGGTCAAATTTGAGGTTTAAAAAATACATTTCCTGCAAAAAAAAAAAAATGTACCGATTCCTTAGCGCCGCCATATTTTGCACAGAGTAAAAGTATGATTACATTCAAGTGGCGAAGGCGGTACACACACAAGTTTCGTTAACGCTGCCTGCATACGTCCGGTGTTCGGTATTCTTTCCCAACAATGTGACGCTTGCATTTGTAATTATTTTCAAGCTCTTGTTATTCTCACAACTTGCAAATGCAAAAGCAAATGCAAGAAGCACTTAAAAATAAAAATAAAATAAAAACAAAAATATTTAGAATTTTAGTGTCTACCGTATGTTTAAAGCGGCATTTGGTGGTTCCCTTGGATAGCCGAGATAAGCTGCCGTCATCGCCTTGTGCAATGTAAAAGTGGGTTGTATTGTTGCTGTTTTCTGCAACTGCAACTGCAACTGTGTGATTGTGTACATGCGACTACTTGAGTCTGAGTTGCGCGCGTATCGTTTCGTATCGTAATAAATGTATCGCATTAAGATTTTTTTCGGTTTTGGCTCTTTGCTACTCTTTTTGTTTTGGATTTTAAGTAATTTATGAGCCCTTAAGGGCAAAAACACATTTCACAACAAAAATTAAAAACACAATTCACTCTGTGCCTTCCATCTGTACGATCAATGAATGATAAATATGTGAGACTGCGGGACAGGCGGACGAACAAAGAAATAATATTTTCGTATTGAAACTCGGTCGTACTTACGCAGCAGCGGTTTATTTTCAATGCAATGTAAATTTTTTTATTTTTTATCTTAATTTTTAATTCTCTTAACTTTTGTTTTGGCTTTAATTCGCTTATTAAACGATAAGACACTGAACATTCAAATGCACTGTCCAGCCGCAATGGGCTGGCCGGGGCTGGTCCTAAGCCTGAGCCTGAGCCTGGCAGTTTGCTTCACTAAACACTTGAGCTTTTTTCACTTGCGGGTTAAATAAACACCCTGACGTTTTTATTTTTTAAGCTTATGCTTGTGCGTGTGTGTTTGTTGCTCTACTGCTGTGGAAATGCCAAAATGAAGAGCATTGGCCATAAATATATCGGTTCATTCTACCAATACCAACTTGAATCGATTGCAATGTCTAAATGATGATTTTTATTTTCAAGATTAATTTAAGTGAATGGCCAAACATGCAACGAACGCAATGAGATCTTATTTTCTTTCTTTTTTTTTTTTAAATTGTTTTTCACATGCGTTGCACTCGTTTCATGTTGTATTTTGCCTTTTGTTAAATTGAGTTTTCGCGCGTTGCAGGAGCCATTTCAATCTATTCGCTTTGAGTATTAATTTTGCACTGCTTTTGTCATGCTCACAATCATTTTGTTGTGGCCTTAAGTCTGGACTTTTTATGGAGCACTTTACGCGCGGTGCGCTCACCTGAAGTTACAGCAAACAATGTGTATACTCTACTATATATGATATCGGTGTATCATGCCCCATGACAGCCTAACTTCAACAGCAGCAAAAACTACAGCAACAACGGCAACGGCAACGACAACATATAAGAACTAACTAACAACATACGGATGGATGGAGGAATGAATGTTGCAGCATGTGGCAAAACATGATTGTGTGTCCATTTACACTGGTTTTCGTTCTATGTATGTCTCCCATTAATGTTGCTGTTGTTGTTGTTGGTGGTGTTTTTCTTGCATAGCTTGTTTGTTGTTGCTCTTTCCATTTCTTAAATACTTCAAACACACAAGTCCAGCTTTCAAACGAATCTGCCAACATAAATTCATTCTTGTACGTTAAGCCAATATGTGCAAAAGTAACAAGTACGTGGGTTGTTTCGTTAAATTACAAGCCTTGATTAGTTTTGTACACGAACCGTGACTATTTTCTGGGCCATTTTATTAGTTTAATTTTTTTATTGATTAATTTAAATAAATGTAAGAATTGTGATTTACTGAAATTTTAAATTTAGCTTTCGCAACAAAAGTTAGTAACTAATAAAAATAGGCGAAACTATCAGGGTAGTCATAAATAAAATTCCCCAAGAAATTTCACCCTTTTCCAATTAGAGTTTTTTGTTTTCCCTACTACTTGCTATTAGTTGGAATTGTTCCCCGGGAAAAATTTCTCGCGGAATTTTATTCATAATTGCCCTCTATATTAAATCACAGTGGGGTAAAAAGCACTTTTTTCACAAATCAATTCATATCTCCACAAATAAAAAAAAACGGGTCACTAAATTTTATATGGGTTGCTCGTAGAACACACAACGTGTTTCAACAAAATCTTGGCTGTATATGAGGGCGAAACGGGTATGCCTCATACAAAGTAATTATTATTTTTTCTATATGTGCAAAACTGCAATAGTGACGCACATTAAATTTGATGTGGATAACTTTAAAAAAAAACTAATTATTCCATCAAAATTTTGATGGTATAAGAGTGCGGGGGGGGGGAGGATTATAATTATAACTTTAATATATTTAATAACATGATTTTTGTATATAAGAAATACCGAATAGAAACGGTGCTATACCTACAAAACCATCAAAAATTCATAATTTTTTTATTCACGCATGCTCCTGATGAATTGCTTGCCATTGCATGACGTCGTATACAAATTATAAAAAAGTTAATTCATGAGAGCGTGAGATTTAAATTTCTAAAATCACGCACGCTTTTTTTTAAATAATAATTATATATTATATATAAGTACAGCCACGAGTCACGCGTGACTAATGCTTGACTCACGCACCGCAAATCATGACAACTTTATAGTACTAATGAAATCGCGTGACTCATGCGTGAGTCACACGTGACTAATGCGTGACTCACGCTCATCAAATCACAACATTTTTACATTTCTAATGAGCATATGAAACATCGACAACAATAAAACTGTAAACGGAAAAGGTTAAGAGCTTATTATTGTTTAAAAAAAAACACGTGAGACTATCGGCCATGTCACAGAGTTCAATTCCCTTCGGAAACGGAATTCAATCCACCTCAAGATGTCAAGCCGTAGCCGGAGAATACCCCAGCATACCAGCGCCCCCCCCCCCCCCCCCCCCAAACAGTCTGGACACACATGAAAAATTTCAGTACTTTAGTTTTTTTTTAAGACACCATCTCCTACAAAAATGGGGTGGATTGAATTCGGTTTCCGAACGGAATTGAAATCTGTGACATGGCCGTATAACTAATTCGTACATTGCTTTGAAGGCGCAACGATCAGCAGCAAAAATTTTTACGCTTATTTGTTTAAACTTTAAAATAAACATACAATTTCTGCTTAAGTGAGCCCAATTAATAACTTTATGTCCACTTAAACTAAGAAAATCCATATTTTTTACACTTCCAATATAACCATTAGAAAGAAAAGTACTTCTATAAATAATTTTGGTAACAAAATTAAGCAGAACATTTGAATAAATACCTAAACTTGACGGCTTCATGGTTAGATTTATTACCTTTTCAAAATTACTTGAGATAAATAGACTGTAATTAGGCAAAATTTTTTAGCTTTTTCTGCATATTTTTTGCAGTTGTCTCCCACAGTGTTCAATTTTAATGCGTCATTACAAAAGCTCCGTTGCCTATTTGACACAAATTTTTTCCTTAGTGATGGAGAATTTTAGGCAATTTAAGTGAATACTTTCAGTTTTCGCGGTACTATTTAATCCATGAAATGACTGTGTGCGCAAAAATTATTAAAAAATTTTTGTGAGCATTTAAAAAAAATCAAATTTCTACAATTAGCATAGAAATCATCATTATTTTAAAATTTATAACTCTAGACACAAACCGTCGTGTTTAACAGAGCTCTGTTAATAAAAAAAAATACCTCTGTTTAATAATAAAAATTAGTTTTTTCTCACAAAATAGACTTGATACCAAATTTTTTAAACAAAATAAACCAGAAAATTGAAGCCGTGATCCTTCGATGTGTCTCATAATATGGAGTTTGGTAATGTTTTCAAAAACCATAGGAGATGGGGAGAAAAGGAATATTGGAGGAGACTCCTGGGGTCTAATCGTCGCTTTCGATAACGGGCTGATTCGATCACGTTTTTTTCAGTTTCGATATCCAACCATATTATTACATTGTTCGATAGCGAATGCCATAATCTTTGTTAACGAAGCTCTGCTAAACACGAAGGTTTGTGTCTAGGGTTAAGATTTATCTTCACACGCACATGAAAACATCAGGATACACATTTCGGCAGATGTAGAAGTGCGAAATCGCATATTTTTAGTCCGAAAATAAAAACAACTACAAAGTCTGCCCTAAGCTACACACAAACATTTATCTGCAGAAACTGTTTTCCTTATTCGTATATGCCGATTTGAAAATTTATTGCTCCAAACTTAGCGAACAATCGGCGTACCCGCAACGCCATGTATGATCATTTTTCGTAATGGGATATAATAAAGAAAAAGATACGTTTTTCTCATATAATTTCTTTGGGTTTTATTTTACTCCAGCTTTTAAATTGGATGTACGAGTATGTATAATACATTGGAGAAAATGAAGGAAGGAAGGAAGCAAGGAAAATGAATGAAAACAAGCTAAATAACTGGTTACAACTTCTATTTAAGAGAAAGAGAGTGCAAGTGGCGATCTATGAAATACTAGTAATTCCTTGTTGTTGTTGTTGTTGGGTTTCTTTTCGCTGCCTTTTTTATTCCCTATTTTTGTTGTTAATTGAAATAAAAAAAGAAGTTGTATCTCTATATAAAAGAAAACAACTTGCAGCAGTTTGTTGTTTGAGTTTTTCCTAAAACTGTGAATGTTCTTAAGACTTGCAATTTATAGATTCATCATTTGATATGATTAAAATTATATTTTTATACCCTACAATAAGTTTAACACTCGCCATTGTTGGATGTGTAACACAAAATATTAGCGTTAAATATCAGGCAGGCAAAGTGTTTGCTAGAAAATTTATCGAAACTGGCAGTTTTCTCTGCAGTAAATTTAAATTTAACATGCAGCATTAACAACTTTATGGTACATTTTTATTATTTTATTGCCTTAAGAATGACTTTAATATTTCAAAAGGGCAAGTTATTTTTATGAGCGTAGATAAACAATTATGGCATTGCTAGTGGAAAGTAGTTTAAGTTTCTTGTGTACGCAGTTAAATTTTTTCTGAGCGTATTCTGAAGTGAGATAATTTTTATTTTTTTTGTATTCAGAAGTTTTAAAATTGCGATGAATAAGTCCTTTTGGACTTTTGATTTCATGATGCCAGCTATCTTCAGAACTTTCGCTTACTATTGTCACTGTATATTTACATACAAATGCATCATCTACTTGTGATTTAACGACAACAGAATCACGTATTCATTGGCTGAAATACGAAAAATTGCTGAGAGAATAAGTCGTTCAGAACACCTGCTGACGTAGATGACTCGAATAGAGTATTTGAAAAAGAAAGATTAAGCAAGCTCATCAAAATGTTTCTTGCACAAAAAAATGCCATATTAAAATCTATGAAAACAAGGTTCATTTAACATTTTTTGGCCATTATTTTGCTTCTTATGTCTTTCGTAATAATTCAACATTATTTACAGTAATCTTCAATTAACACTTTTCCTTTTGAAATAACTTTATTTCATTTTTATTGAGAATCAAAGTTATTTCAAGTTAAAAGCCACATAACACCAAGAACCAACCATGTTAAATCAAAGTTATTTCGAATTGAAACAACATGAATTTAATTAAATGTAGTCGTTTTGTTTTATTTAATTTTAGAGGGTGGCGTAGTTAGCACGTTGATTACCAAACCGAAGGTCCTGGGTTCGAGCCCGACAATCATTAAAACAACAACACCACGCATTTTTCTGATATGCATTAGTGTCCCTTTGTATGAGTTGTTGTAGGAAAAGTTCTAGTGATTAATACCTGGACACTGACCACTAAACTGCACCGGCTTCAGCTGATGCTTATCCTAATGTAACTTCAGAGCGCCCTCATTCGTCGGTATTGTGTAGCAGAATCATCGGCAAAGTAAAATAATCAATTAAAATGGCTACTAAATGCAGCTTCAAAAGTTAATACGCCTCATTGACACCAGAGGCGCTGCCACACTGCATTATTAAAAACGTGCAAAAAAGCGGAGTTTTACAAGAATGAAACTTTCCTCTAGCTCTTCCTTCACCATCTGCTTACTGCTGCAGCCAAAACAACCTTAAATATTCTTCAGATACACACTTAATAAATTCGATCATGAATTAAATTTTTATTCAACATGATTTAGTTGAAAAAAAAAAACACAAACTGCGAAACTGCTTTGTTTGCAGGAATCGAACCTGCAACCCTCCGCTTACAAGACTAGTAGGCAGTGTACTAATCAGCAGTAGGAAGCTTTTGCTGGTAATGCAAAGTTTGTCGGCTACTTACGAAAATCAAAACAAACAAACACAACACAAAAACAAGTCACACAACTGAGCTAACAGTGTATTCCCACTTGACCTGAGATACGATATAAAGGAATTCTCACTAAAGCGAAGAAATTTCGAAACAAAATTGTTCGATATTTTATCGCGAATCCAATAAAATAAAATTGAATGTTCGTTAAGACGCAATTTACACTGTGGTTTTTCTGCTTGCATGTGCAAGCAGGCTTTTTCAGTTTGTTGGTGAGAGGTGTTGAAAAGCTTGCGGGTTATAACAAAAGGCGCGTAATGAAATCTCGACGGGATTTTTGACTTTTGTCTTTGCCCTTTTCGTACTCTTAGCATTAAGAGTTTATATCATTGTATATCATTTCAAAAAGGCATGAAGAAAAAAGTCCTAATGTAAATGTGCTTGACTTTTCGTAGTCTAAAAAGGCATAGTGTGAAATTGCACTAAGCGAACTTCTCTCGATAGTTTCTCGAATGTGTGACGATAGCTTAGTGAATGAGTCCTACTATATTAGCCTAGAAGTACCGTGTTCAAATCTGTCTGCAAGTTAAAGAATTAAAAAAAAACACAAGCGTACATAAGTGCAATAATTGAAGAGAAACAAATTTGCCACGATAGCCTAGCCTAGTGGATGCGTGCTGGCCTGTTAGCCTGGAGGTCTGTTCAAATCCGATTGGACTGCAGCGTAAGTTAAAGAATTAAAAAATAAGTGAAATACATAAAATAAATTAAAATAAATAAATTAAAAAATAACAATAATAATTAATCTTAAAAAAATACTTTTACTGCTGCCTTTTTGCGATATCGTAATAAGTTCGATATTGGCTCACTTTTGCTTTTGCTAGCGAACCTTTGAAATCGAATATTTTTTTAAATAAAACTGAGCGACAGGTATTTTTTTATTTATTTATTTTTTTGATTCATTTTTGGTTGTCATTCTCGACAGTTTTACACATTAAATGTTCGAGATATATTCGAAATCGATATCATTAACGAAAGTCTTGGTCAAGTGGGTTGTAGCTATGAATAAAACAAATAAACACCAGCACACCGAAACAACGTATTGTTTCTAATAAATTGAATTTGCATTGGTATTTTTATTATTTTTTTTTTTTTTTTGTAAAGAAACTTGAGTCACTAGCTCGCAGTTTTCTTAATTATAGAGGCCACACTGGGCTGAGCAGGAGGGATATTATTACCCTCAGCCGTACACAAGAGACGTAAGACAACTAAAATACAGCC
Organism: Nowickia ferox; assembly: GCA_936439885.1. NCBI lineage: Eukaryota > Metazoa > Arthropoda > Insecta > Diptera > Tachinidae > Nowickia > Nowickia ferox. The sequence continues at coordinate 84,875,857 of OW387027.1, read as the reverse complement.
CTATGAAGCATTAATTTGGAGTTATCTTAACTTTGTTTGCAATATCTCGAATGATTCCCTAATTACGGAACATATTCCAACAAAATTTGTTGCAGCAAGTGCGTATAAAACAAATGCATTAAATATTTCCAAAGACTCGGCCCATATTCACGTGAAGGGTAAACATTATTTGCCATAGTAAAGTCACACTCTTAAAAGAAGCATTCTGCATTTCTATTCACTTTTAAAACAAACTTCTGCTTTAGAAACTGCAAATAAGTCGGGATAAAAACACTAAATCAGTTTGCCAGAAACTATTTAGTCTAGAAAAAAAGCTCATAAATATGCATGTTAAACACCTTTAAGAAAATAATCTTCCGTTGCAAGTTCTTGCACACACACACAAAGTTAATCTAAACTTGTACGAATATGTATGTAATGACTCCTTTTTAAAATATTCATAATCTTTTTAGTGTGAATTGTTTTTGCTATTATCAGAGTCGTAATCGCAATCATGATGTGTCTCTCCCTTTATTAAACATATTCTACTGAAAGTTTCAGTTCACACACACATACACAGGAACTTCTAACTGACTGCACTATTTTAGTCTCTGGCAAGGTGCTGCAATCGAGAAATAAAAAGCCAACATTAGAGTTTTGTCTGAAGGTGTTCAAGTGTCTTTCCTTAAGACAGTTTGGTAATAAATGAACTAAAAAACAGGCTGCCTGCACCGCTGCTCCACGTCGTCAGCCACATTAATGTCGTCAACATTTAACATCAAAATGAAGCAATAACAATAAAGAAAATTGCAAAAGAACCGTTTTCATTTCATATTTTCTTTATTTTTTTTTTTCTTGAATAACTCCATACGACATTTTTAGTGCTTGATCCAGTTTTGCTCTTAGTTTTCCTTGAATTGCAAGAAAAAAATTTAATTCATTTCTGTTCTGTTTTTTGCATATTTACACGTCTATTAATAAACGTTAACCATCCAACACTTTATTCATTATCTTGTTAAAGATTGATGCACATCTGTCAAATCTCCTGGAAATTAGTTTCTTAGGGTTGAATTGAATGCGTGAGCCTAGTGCAACTTGCAGCTTTTAAAGATGGAGAAGTTGGCAAAGCCATATACGGCGCCTTTTTTAAGCTTGTCTTTTAATTATTCATTTTTTTTTTCAATTAAAACATTTTGCTATCGACCAGTTGTAATTAGTATGATAAATGTTTTAAGTAGTCTTAAAATTGAATTTCTAATTTGCATTAATATAATATTAGCAGAGTCCATTATGGCAAATTGTGCAAAAAAGAATATATCAAAGGAATAATTCCTTTTTTTATTTTGAAAGGCCCCAGCATAGGAAATCCTTTTTATTTAATTATTTTAGTGTAATAAATATTTGCGAAAAATAAGAAATATTTATTTCAGCAAATGTACTGGTACATCTTCTTTGCTGACGGCGTTTCACAGTGGGATGGAATATTCAGATATGGACAAAAAATTTTTTCATAAAATTTAAAAACAATTTTTTTTTGTGAGGTTATGGAAAAAAAGTAGATAATTTGTAAACTAGTGTAATTAATCTTCTAAGCTGCCGATCCAGTCGCATAATAATATAAATACAGAGTTCAAGGAACACTTTTGTGGAACATTTAAACCGACAGAAATATTTTCTAATTTGGTGGAGGGCCACACGATCAAGTTTTTCCTTTCAATTCCTTTCAATTTGCAATATACTGTCACTGTTTTAATTGACAAATAGATTGCTTACAATTTCACCTTTCCATTTATCTGGCAATTTTATGTTTAATTTTAACAGCAGCACATTAAGTGGAAGTGACTCACCACTTTCAGCTGTTTCTTCGTTGGAGGCATTTTTAAAATAAAATTGACTTTCAATTTGTGTCGCAGATATCAATTTCAAGGAATTTCGACACGCTTTATATGCGATGAACTTGAAAGCAATTTATTATACATTTTCGGCTGCAGCGTAAACAAATTTACCAAAAGAATTTAGAAATAGGAAAATTCGAAATTCAACTTAAAACAATGACATCCAGACTTGCGAGTCTTTCTGGCAACTAAGTAAATAATTATGGAAAAATTTATGTATTTATTTATTTTTATTATTTGCAAATAATATTTGTTTGGATCTTTCGTCTGCATTGGCTTATATGTTTGTGTGGTTGAATATTTCCTAATAAGCTGATGTTATAATATTGTAGTTGCTGTAGTGCTTTGAATTTTTAGTTCAAAAGCGTCTGGTATAATTAAGAGCTTTTGTATTACATCCTTTTTTGGATTGTTTACGAAAAAATTTGTATTACTTTTATTGACATATAGTTTCGTAACAATATGTAAGCTAAAGATCATAAGAACTGTGTCTTTTTCGAGTACTTTTGATCACCCAAAAATTTATTAGTCTCCTAATGGTCTTAAAAATGACTTGATAATGATTCATGCTTGCATTTAAAACATTATTTATTAAAAATAATACGAGCAATTACTCAAAATTGAATAATCTCTCGGCGAAAAAAGTATCTTTTATGTTCAAAAAATTACCTTATTTCTGATGGTTTCAATCGCATAAATAAGTCACGAAAGATTTGATATGATAAAACAATGTACACAGATAAATTTCATATTAAAATCTATGAAAACAAGGTTAATTTAAAAATGTTTGGTAGTGATTTTGCTTCATACTTGTGCTTCGTGTTAATTCAAGATGACTAACAGTAACCTTCAAAGCAAATTTTTTCTTTGGAAATAACTTTACTTCATGCTAATTTAATATTCCAGTACTGTTAAATCAAAATGAAAAATCATGTTGAATCAAGGTTGTTCCAAGTTGAAACAACATGAGCTGGATATTGAAATAACACGAAGAACCATGTTGAATGAAAGTTTTTTTTTTAAATTAAACAATATGAATTTAAGTTAATGTGGTTATTTTATTTTATTAATTAAATGAATTTGAAATCCATTTAAGAAAATTTTGTATGAAAAATTTGAAATAAATTAAATTTTAAATTTTATGAATATGGGGGATAATGTATTGCATTAGAAATACTAAAATTGTATGTGTTGTATGTAGTTGGCTTTGTCGGCCAAGATTTGAACTCGAACTCAGCGCCACTGCAGCCAAAGCGGTTGCCACACACATCAATATTCAGCTTCAGTATATGTGTTAAATAATTTATTGTAACTTTTTCCATATAGCAATAGCAAAAATAACCCAGTGATTTGAAAACGTTTTAAAATCACAAAATTATATGCACAAACATCCATTTTATTGTTTCAAATCGCTTTGATGAAATGTGGTTTTCATATTGACAAATTTTGTATGTGTGTGCTTTTTGTAATTTAATTTTTTTTTTCAAATAAATTTTTCTGCTCTATAAATTTAATGCGATTTCCAGTCAACATTTTTGCATGGTAACTTTATATTGGTAATTTTACTGTGAGTGGAATATATTTTAATCACAATTGTTGGTGGTTTCCCCCCCACCGTACATCTCATTTGAGTTGCAAGTGCGGATTAAATCCTTGCCGACTTATTATTTAGAAGGTCTGATGTTACCCCTTCATTTAAACTTAAATATTTTTTATTTCAAATTTAGTGTTTGACAGGCGAATTTGAGCCTTACAAAATTATTTATTATTGTCTTGTTGAACTCTTTTCCAAAAACTCTTTTCTCATAAACTTCGTGCAAATCTTTAATACTTTGGGAGAATAAAAATAACTCTACATATAATTTTTTTTTATCTCAGATACAAGTAAAGTGTCGACAATATTTAAAATTCAATAACTTTAAGATACGAGATGGACAATATCAGTAACACGATAAAACATTCTAAATAAAATATTCGATTTCTCTTTCATTTATGCCAGCAAATGTATGCAAAAGTGTGCAACACGTTCTTTCAGTACACACATACATACACACACACATATCGCTCATTTCATCCAACAACGTTATAACTCAAAAATTAGGGTTTTTGTGTTCATGATGCAGAATTAATATTCAACTTGTTATTCACATACACAATTAGAACATTTTGTATACTCAATTCTAGACAGAAAAATAAAATTTTCTTTTTGCCCTTAAGTTGTATTTGCACACAAACTTTAAAATTGTTTTCTGGCAATTTGCAGTTTGTTTTTTTTTTTGAGTTATGACCTTGTTTCAGTAAACGAGCGATATGTTTATGTATTTGCAATGTTCAACATTTACAGCTGAGTTCTAAATTACTTGGTCACAGTTGGTTATGAATGGCCCTGGATAACCTGCTGAAAGTTTAAACAACGAATAATTATTTTAACACAGAGTTTTGTAAGTGTGTGTGTATGTCATTTTTGTTATTTTGACTAAAACAAATTGTAGGGATTCTTTTCATTGTGGGAACTTCAAAAGTCCCTAAACAATTTCTAGTAAGTGAATGTGTGAAAGTAAGCAGCACAGTTTCCGATCCTTAAAGGTTGTATCATACGAGTAGCTTGGTTTTGCAGGTTGCTGAGCAGAGAAAGTAAGTTTTCAGCTCACTTGGGTTCACATAACGGGTCCCTTTGTCTTACCTGAGAGTACGAAAGGAATAGCCCAAATATAGATGGTGAAGTGATAGATATAAGAGATTCTTAGGGTCTGGCCCACTATCTCGATAACGTTCGACTTGTCTCACACTTTCATTCAAAACAAAAACAAATTTTAAGATTTTGTTGTTGTTTCAAACGTAAGTGTGCGACAAGACGAACGTTTTCTACATCGTGGTACAGGCGCTTAATTATTTATATTTTGTGTTTACAACTCTGCTATTCTTCGTTCATTTAATATTTATAACATCGTTGCAGCGCCTCTGGTGTTAAGTAGGCGTATTACTTTAAACTAAATGACCATATTATTAGTTATTTTAGCATAGACACTAGCGCATATCATAAAAATCTATGATATTGATATGACTGGGTCTGGTGAGGGTTTGAACTCGGGTTCTCTAATGCAGCACAGTGGAGCAGAATCGTTTTTTATTCACCAAAACTCTATAAGTTTTGAACTAATGAAGATTTTTTTTATAATTCTTTTTAAGTGCATAATTACATGTTAAACTTTTATCCAAATTTAATTTCATTAATGCTCGCTTTTTAAATTTTTTTTTTTTTTTAAATCCTTATAATGAAAATAAAATTATCTTTTTAGAAACAACAAAGTAGGTTTCTGAAAATTTAATACTTAAGCTTAGTTTATTCAGTTATAAATAGATTTAAGACTTTCTTTGATATATATACATAAGTATTTAAGACATGTATGGGCACATAAATAACTGAACCGTTTCTATTTGATGAATATCTGCAAGACACTAAATTAAAATAATTCTGCCAGAAAAACCATGTTCAATGCAAAGATCCTATAGAACATATTACAAAATGCCCTAGATATTATCGAAAAAAATTAATGAACCAAACTGCAAGTAAATCCTTTCAAATAAAAAATACATATTTGTAAATGCTCACATATGACTTATGCTTTTAAATAGGGAAGGGGGTGGGTAAAGCCAATTTTTCCACCGATTTTCAAGAAAAAAAAAATTATGGGACCCAACTGCAACAAACCCATCACACAAAAAAAGAATTTTGCAAATCGCTTTACAAATGACATAATTATGCATAAGGGGAGAAAATACCCCCTCCGATTTCTGAAAAAAAAATAATGCGACCCAACTGCAGATAAACCCTTTCCGACAAAAAATTAATTTTGAAAATCAGTGCCAGAATTATACATAAGGGGAGAAAATACCCCCTCCGATTTTTGAAAAAAAAAAATTAAAGCAGCATACCGACAAAAAAATTATTTTGAAAATCTGTTTGCGTGTGCAAGCATAAAATTTTAAAGAAAATACCAGCAATTACTCTTAATTTTGGTACAAGTTCTTTTTAAATAATTTTTAAGTATTTTCATTAAAATAAAAAAAAGTGTTCTATAAAGTATATACGGGTTTCCTTTCTGATGGTATAAAGATATTTTTTTTTTGAAGTATATTCTATACTTTAAGAAAAACTTTAGGTTTTGGCCAATGAAAATTGATTCGGAACCACCGTGCGCCGCCATTTGCTTTGTAGGTGACGCACTCACTACTTCAGCCAACAGCACCCCTGTCATCATAGTTTGTAGATTTTTTTAAGCCTGCAGAATTAAGATAAAAAATAACTTATTAAAAACAAATGGCAGCTTAGTCTTCTAAAAATATTTCAAAACGCTGATATCCCTCAAAGATGTCTTTGGAATTACTTGAAACTTGTTAAAAATTAACATTTTGCTTTTGCCAGTGCCTGAGATCATACAATAGTTGCATTATGATCTCTAGCAAATTAATTGTTTTATAGACTGTATAATTTTTATGGTATAACTCGCATAAGGAAAAATAATGTAAAAAGCATTAAAACTACTTTAAAAAAATTTGAATTCATAATCTCTGCTTTTCCCTTCAAAATAATGTTTGAAGAACCCTGTACAATTTTAATTCGTATGCATGTGAGTATTTAATTTTACGTGCTCAAACATTTGTATGTTAATATAAGTTAAAACTATTTAAGACTTTATGCACTGTACTATGATTAAATTTAATTTTTTTTTCAACTCTATCAGCTTTTAACGAAAAACATATCAGCCAACACTTGGTTACATTTACACTGTAAATTGTACAGTGGAATCTGCCAACAAAAGAAAACGAAAAAGGGAAACGATTAAAAAGCCCTACAGCAATATTATAAATCACAAATATATCAGCAATGACTGTAATGATTTACATAATAATAATTTCATAAAATGACATCCTTGTTCTTGACGTTGACATTAACTTTCAGCGAAATGCTGTAGTTTTAACGATTCGCCATATTCTTTTTAAAAATGAACAAACATTAATCAATATAAAACACTGAAACATTTTTCTCCATATAAGGCTCGTTTTCACTATCCTACATAATCAAACGACTTTTAAGAAAATGCAACTCTTATCTAATTGAGCTTATGAATATTACCCAAAAATGGCAGCCACCCATTTAATTAGGGCAGCATCTGCAAAATGGGCAAAAGAATATACTGGGTGTTGTCAAAAGCACTTCTTCTGTGTATAAATATCTTTAATTGCAAAAAAAAAATACAAATAATCAATTAAAAATTTAATTAAAACAATTGAACTTTTTCTTAAAACATTCAAAAATAATAAATTAAAAATTTAATTGAGTCAATAAAATTTGTATTTCAAAATGTAATTAATTAAAAAATAATAATTCACATAGCTAAATTTTTAATTGTTTATTTGTGTTTTTTTAACCGACTTCAAAAAAGGAGGAGTTTATCATTTCCTCGATATTTTTTTTTTGACATTGTTACTTCATAACTCGTTAAATCTTAGACCGATTACAAAATTTCTCATTTCTTCTGTGAGCGTATAATTCTCAATTGGTAACGTTCAAAAATATGGGCGGCGACACGCCCATAAATCTTTTTTTATTTGGTTTTATGATATTCTACTTATTTGATTGCTGTGAAATCTGGCAAACACCTTTGGTTCTTGTAATTATACAATTTCAAAGCTGAAAAAATGGGCGTGTCTACGCCCTTTAAAATCTATTATTATATTTCACGTGCCTCTACTTTACCGATTTTTACAAAACTTAACACACACCCTGAACTTTGAAAGACACAAAATCTTGCATTTAAAAAATGGGCAGAAGCACTCTCATTAAAATTTTATTTTACTTTTCACATTAGTGTTGAGCGAAACTGTGATTTTTTAATAATGTTGCTCCTTGTGAACGTGATTTCTAAATCGGTGTTCTTTTAAACTGTGATTGTGATCACATTTTAGCAGTATTTTGTTTGTAGGAGTTCTGTTATTTTGACAAAATCTAATAAGAAGAGCAGTTGTGAAATTAAACAGTGACTGCGATCACGGTTTAACACATTTCAGCTCTTCTGCTTTAAAAGTATGTATTAGTATTGGTATTTTGATAAATGCTAATAAGAAGAGCGACAAGAACAAACAATTAGCATCAACCCCAACCAAATATTGATAATTGTCGTATGAGAGTCAGAGGGACAGTAAAATTGCGAATACAAAAATGTGTGAGCTATACATAGTTGCCAGAAAAGACGATTTGACACGATTAGACGATTTTTTCTCGACAAACGGTGAACGTATACAAATAAATTCATGTGGTAGCTTTATTAAGTCCATATTTACATTATGCAAGTCTTATTGCTAAGCTGATTAGTTTGAAGGAGAGAGAAACGAGGAGAACAGTAACGTTTCTTTTCCCCTCGTCTCTCTCTCCTAACAAACTAATCAGCTTAGCAATAAGACTTGCATAGTGTAAATATGGACTAAGCATGCAAGAGCATTCACAGTTTGTATGAAAGAACTACATTTGCAAAACCTGTTACTTGATAAATTCAGTCACAGTTGTAATTAGTGATTTTTCAATCGCTGTGAAAAAGTAACAGGTTTCGAAAAATAGCTCATCACTATTTCACATACTTCTTCCTAACCAACAGATTTTCAAAAAAAAAAAAAAAAAAATTTTTTTGTTGAAAGAGCTTACTCCCCATAAATTTTTTTTTTCGAAAATGTTTTATCACATTTGTGCATTGAAATCGGCGGATTCTTTTTCAATTAAAGATGTTGATGTAAAAAAAATTTCCCTCTAGTTATTAGAAATATTAAAAAATATTTTAAGCAAATAGTCTGGTCCATAGTTGGCACTACCCACTGTAGGTAAACAAGTCCTTATGCATACAACCAGATAGATATAAATTGTTAATACATCCACTTTAAAATACATACTTGCATGTTTTCCAAAATCGAATTAACTAACATGCCATCTACACTGCAGAGTGTCTTGTTTAACTCGCACTTGTATAGCCCATGAATGAATGAATCTCCGCACCGGTTGCAGTCATCTTTCTTCGTTGTTCGCCATCTCAACTTCGTCATCATTTAAATCGCGGCCTTAGCCAACACAACTGGACAATGAGAACATACTCTTACTTTGTTTGTGGTATACGAGTATTTAGGTGTAAAAAGGGTTACTTTTTGTTAAAATTAATGTTTTGATTATCTTACATGAGCAGAGAATTGTAATGAACACAACATATATCATGATCAAATGAAACGTGATGATTATACATTTATTTTCATTTAGCACACTCCTCCTCAGCAGCAACATAAAGTACAACATTGTGCCGAGAGTATTAATAAATATAAAACTACTCGTACATAAACAGCTTGGAATCAAATGCAACACAACACATGATATTGCCTTTCTTGGCTTAAACAAGGTTGGCAAAAGGAGCAGAGATAATGTGAACTTGTATTAAAATAATAGTGCGTCCATAAACTAAAATAATTTATGATTTATTGTGCTGCACGGCATTTTGTGTCCAAATTTATTTAAAATGTGTCAATTTAAACAACGCAGTACATACCATTTTATTTTTATTTTTATTTTTCAAATATTGTAACAGCTAAAAATAAGTTTTCGCATGATAAAAAAAATTTAAGCAATATTTTAATTTTCCGCCATTGTGCGGTAACCAAATAAAAAGCAAAATATCATTTGATCATTCAATTAATTTCAAGTTGATATTATTAACAAAATCAAAAGCGTTCAAGTCTAATATCTAAATGACAAGAGGTGATCCATATTTCTAGAGTTTGAGTAGAAGGATTCACGAAAATGCTACCAGAAGTGAAAATTTTTAATACACACGAGCTTGAAATCTTGTGCTGGCCTGTCCTTTCGTAATAAAAGATTTTAATCTAAAACATAAGCTCAACTACATTTTCGGAAAACTCAACTATATTTTCCTCAACATGGGCTGTCGACTTGAGCAGAAAATTTACATGAAAAACACAATTTTTTTTGAGTGATTTTCATAAAAATTTTTTGAAAGGGTCGCCTGTCTGACATGTGGAAACAAGGTATAAATTTATTTTCGTATGTAAAATTTTTTTGTTTTGAAATATTGAACTAGTTTGATGTCTTAGCGAAAACAACCCCAACTACCTGAAATTGGTTTCGGAGTCTTTAAGGGACTGCTGGATTTCGGTGTTCAATATTAAACAACTTTTGTTGGTATTAGCATTATTGGCTAATATAGTTTGTATAGGAAGTCTGCTAAAGCTTAAAGTAGTTGTTAAAGTTTCACCCCTTTTAGACATGCCAAACTTACTTTACAAAGTCTTAATTCACCTGGGAGAAAGACAGCAAAAGGAAGTATTTCTACCTCTGTCTCTCACTCAAATGGATTAAGACTTTGCAAAGTAAGCTTTGCGTGTCTAAAAGGGGTTTGATCCATAATGTTAACGTTATTAATTAGTGAATAAAATTATTCACAATCTGTTACCAAAAATATAAATATATACATATAAAAGCTCGTTAATATTGATATGGGCATTTCCAATATGTCGAACGTGACCTTTGGACTTATTTAAAGCGAAAAAAGTAAAAATCAAACTGATTTTTTTACAATAACCACAAATTATAACTCTAAATTATCCCTACAATTGGTACTAAGTTTGAGCAATTTTTCGTTTGGAAGATAATATCAAAATACCAAAGCATTCGCATGTGACAAAATCAAAAGATGTTTTTGTTTCAGCGAAAACTGAAGCAATATTTCATTGTGACTAATTTTAGAATATTGTGATTTGATTTTACCTTAAAATGTTTATTTTAAGTTAAATGTTAATCAAAGTCGCACGTGACATATTGTGATATATTTTCCCATCATAATACTTATATTGTTTTTGTTGCTCTTTTTATGTAATTATAAATAAACAAGCTTAGTAGTTTGCGGGGGTCGTCAATATTACGGGCGGCCATTAATCTTATTCTCCGTTTTTTCAGAGTAGACGAGTTTTTAGAAAAGTGGTTTACTAATCCAACGCCTCAACTAGTTTTTTCTCGTTCTTGTGGATGAACGCGCAGCACATTTTAGCTCATTTCATTTAAAGGTTGTTAAATGTAGCTACCCCAGGTTACATCACGGAGAGGTCAGTGTCCACAGTTGATATGAAGGGGGACCCAGATTGGTCTGTACTTTGCCATGTTAAAACCCATCAGAGCCGCTACTTGGCATCCAACATACCCTACATCATCCAGTATTTAACAAATGCTATTATTAATATTTTTTCTGCAGCCAGCGTTCTTTCCTTGTGTTTAATTTATGGCTGTGTAATAATATTCCATCTTCCTTTGATTTTTCTCTCCACCATTTGCAAATGTCTTTGTTTTTTCGCCTTTTCCGCTCATCTTAATTTAAATTATTTAAAATTATGTAAATTTTGTTCTTATGCAAGAATCTTTTTTTTTTAATTTTACAATTGCAATGTCGCACTTGACCAACTTTATATATGCAGGTACCACAATGACAAATCTTTGCATTGTTCAGAAATTTTTCTTTTATATATTTTAATTGTTTTAAATAAATCTCTGTTTGTACTGAATATTTGATGAGGTTACTGCACGTATTTTCAAAGCCCTAAAAAAAATTTTGTTTTTCTATGTCGCACGTGAAAAATTAAAAAAAAAATTATAGTTATTTGTAATCGCATAGTTTTTATGCATTTTTTTGATGGCTTTTGTTACCCTCAGAAAAATTTTAGCGGACAAAAGTCAATGGATAATGCTTCTACTTAAAAACGTTTATTTAACAGCCTGCGTATTTCTGCTTAGAAATCTAATCTGTGGAAATTTTATTGTTTTTTGTCATCGTCAAAAATTTGTTCAGCATTTTAGCGATCGAATTTAGCTTTAGCTTTAACGAGTTACAGGACACGGGGCAGAATGTGCAAAATAAATATGCCAACGAAAAATTGCGCTATTGTGACCTTGCATGCGAATATCTCGAAATGGATTATGTATAAATTTAAATCCGTTTTGCATTAGTTAAATTTCATGGTTTTTAATGAGAAAATATGATAAGACAAAGTGTTTTCAAGAACTTTTTATTTTTTGGTGTCGGAGGTTCTTTTGGTGGAAATTCCCATATTAAAGGTTTGATTAAAACAACCACTAGATTTTTTAAGAGCTTCCAGAAATACTTCTATGTTTAACTCTTCATATGGAGTGAAGTACAAGCAGTAAAAAATCAAAATAACCCCTTGTTTGTGTAAGACGTTGACGTTAGAAATCTTTAATAGAGTAAAGTAAATTTGAACAACTTTTCTTTAATCTATTACAGAAACGTCAAGAATTCCATCGTCAACGTCTCACACAAACAGGCTGCAAATGTTGCATAACTTTCAATTTATATAAATCATAAAACCAAACTTCCTTTAAAATTGTCTTTGTATTTCTAAAATGACCGTATGCCCGTATGTCCCGAAATGCTCGCATCCCAAATTGTTTGTACGTGTTGACCATAAAAGTAATCATTTATTTAAACACACATACATGATGACCATACCGGAAGTAAGGGAAAATGTTTGCTTAAAACTCAAGTACATTAACAAATATTCAAAGAAATCACAGCATACATTTAGGCATTCCTTTTAATAAAAGAATACTGACTATTGTAACGCCATTAACATTTATGAGATTCAATAAAAAACACACCCACATACAAAATGCACTCTTATGTGTGTATGTGTATCAAATTCAACTGCTCCCATACATACATCGACAAACACATAGAATAATGAATAGATAGAGAGGATTGTGTGTGTATGTATGTGTTTTATATTTTGAATGTTATAATAATGATAATAACAATTTCTTTTTTTTTGTGTGTGTGGCCATAATAGTTAATACCCATTTTATGCGTATTATTAACATAATAAAAAATACATGAGCTTATCCCAGGGTTCATGAATGCACGAATAGACATAAATATGCATATAAATATAATATTTGAATTTGATTTTGCTTTAGACTTTTTCTTTATTCTTGGTTAAAGTTGTGGTGAGTGAAGGTGGCAGGTTTATCCATCAGTTGTAATACATATTTCTTTTTTATTTATTTTTTTTTTTAATGAAAACGTTTATGTTGCACTAATAAATTTTTTGCACAATGTGTTGATAATTTTTATGGCATGTTGTAATTCTACTGGCATGTGTGCAGGAAAGCTTTGAAGTTTCATAAACGAATGAGAAACATTAAATATTAAATCTCAATATAAATATATTTAAATAGGAAAATTTTGCTTTGTTTTTCTTTTTAAACGACTTCAAAAAAATTCGTCTCTATTTTTTTTTGGCGGTGTTGCTTCATAGCTCAGTTCATATTAGAGCGATTGTAAAACTTATTTTATTGTCTGAGAGGGTATAGCTTCCTATTGGTTCCATTGTAAAAAAAGTTGGGCGGGGACATGTCCAAAAATTTTTTTGCTTGTTTTTATGATTGCTGGGACACCTAGCAAACACCTTTGATTCTTACAATTACACAGTTTTAAAGTTGCAAAAGTGGGCGGGGCTACGCCCATTAAAATTTATTATTATACTTTAAGTCGTTCTACTTAACTGATTTTTACGAAACTTACTACACACCTTGAGCTCAAAAATAGACACAATCTTCCATTTGAAAAAGTAGGCGGAGTCACGCCCATTAAAATTTATTATAATATTTCACGTAGTTCTACTTAACTGAGTTTCACGAAACTTACCACACACCTTGAGCTCAAAAATAAACACAATCTTCCATTTGAAAAAATAGGCGGAGTCACGCCCATTAAAATTTATTATTATATTTCACGTGGTTCTACTTAACCGATTTTTACAAAACTTAATACACACCCTGAGCTCTGAAAAATAGAAAATCTTGCATTAAAAAATGGGCGGAGGCATGCCCATTAAGATTTAATTTTGTATGCTATACATTTTTTCCAAAAAGGATTTATCACATCTTTTTATTGAAGCCGGTTCTTTTTTTTGGCAGTATTATTTTTGCTAAGCAACGCTTATAGCATTTCGTTCCTGCTTGTGGAACTCATCAGTGAATTTCAACCCAAAGGTTTTTGATAAAAGCAGGAACGAAATGCGTATAGACTTTGTGTTAGATAGAGGCTTAAGAAAACATTTGAAAACAAAATTTCTATGCTGTGGCATTGAAGAAAATGTGCTTAAATCTCATTTAGCAGTTTTTTAAATTTTAAGTGATTTTTTTAAAGTACTCCTATTTCTATAAAAGTTATTACTTCTTTGCGGGCACATATTAATTGAAAGGTCTTAAAAACATGTTAAGAATATATTAGATCGATAGTCAAGTTAAGTTTTTATTTCAAAAGAAATTGATAAAATAGAAATTATAAATATATAAATTGTAAATATTTCGAAATAAAATAAGCAAAACTTATTTAATTAAGAATTAATGAATACACAATCGGATTACTCCTCACAAAGATTTGAAAAGTCATAAAAAGTTCTTGCTATTGTTAGCCATAAATTATTGCTGCTTATTTAATAAATTTTCATTAAAATTCATAAATTTAATAAAGCAGAAAATTTGTTTAAGCAAAATCATTAAAACAAACCAAAAAATGAGCAAAACTGACAGGAATTTATTTAATAATAATAATGTTGTCAAGTCAACAGTGCAACAACAACAACAACAACAAAAACAGATAATTTAGTTTGATGTTGTTGTAAATTTTAATTTTATTTTTTTAACAACATTCCATCATGTTACGAGAAAATATGTATCGACAGAATGTCGGAATGTACGAGCAAAGACACAAACCCAGCAAACAAACACAAGTTCGATCTGAAGTTGAGTAGAAAAAATTTTAAAGCAAAAAAGCACAATATAATTTGTTGTTCACATACACGAGAGTATACGTATGTGAGAGTTCTCGTGGAGTGTGAAACTCCACCGTATTTATTAATCATATTAACTTCGACGTCATGTCACTACAATACTAAAAAATGGGGCTTATCTACTCGTTCTTGAGATCAATTTTGGGCTATTAATAGTCCATTGCTGTTCCCTAAGGTCTAAAAAATAGCATGAGCCTGTCAATAGCAGTCCCTCGATTTTGACAACGGGTAGAAAAGCCCTTTTTTACACGACTGCGCGACGCAAAGAAGGGTATTGTTGTTATCAGTCTATGTATGTATGTATGTATAGGGTCCGCCAGATAACTTTTTTTTTTTTGAAAACAGGGCGCAAAACATCGAGTGTAGCTTCGGCTGTGTGGCACGTAGCCCCGCCTGTTGAAACCAAATGTTGCCAATATCCTCCTCTTCAATTTTTGTGAACAAAAATTCGTTCAGCATGGCCCGATAACGATCGCCATTGACTGTAACGGCCACTCCTTGCTCATTGGCCCAATTATGCCTCTGGACCAAAATCCGCACCAAACAGTGACTCGTTTTGGGTGCGTCGGCTTTTCAATGTGCCCCAAATGCGACAATTTTGCTTGTTTACATACCCGCCAAGATCAAAATGAGCTTCATCTTAAAAGATGATTTTTTTTGGCAAAATCGGCATCTTCTGTAAGTCGATCGCAGGCAATATTTCCCAGCGTTGTTCAAGCATATACAAAACCACATTCGTTCAGCGGAAGGATAAAACTAATTATCTGTCAAATTAGACATGAGCTACGAAATAAGCACTAGTTGAAAAAAAACGTTAGATGGCGGACCCTATATGTGTGCTCCTTTGCCGATTTTAATGATTCTTACGTCAATCGATTTGTCTTAATCGCGGGAGTGTAATGGGTATCATTCGACAGGTATTTTAAAATCATCTTTAGTTTTCTCATTTGGTTTTTCTTTTCGAATGACCGTTCAGGATATTTAACGGTTCAAAGTTGGTCGAAGTGGGATTTTTTATTTTTTTTTTATTTGATTTTCTACGAGTATTGATGTGACTTCGATGTTGACAACTAAAATAAGATATTAAAGAAATATGTTAAGTCTATATTTAAAAAAATACGAGTAGCACTAAAAAGAAAATAGATTACACAGGTCAACATGATTTCTAAGGCCCGTGCTTTGATAGTCAATTTGCGTCCATACGATGCTGAGCTTCAATGCCTATAAATTAGATTTTTTTTAATTGACTGTATCTCAAGATTTTTTGTTTATAAAGAAAAAAGAGAATGCTGCATCAGATAATTTGCATTTACTCGAGAACCAGTTCTTCGATTAAATAAATAAATAAATTCTTTAAAAGTCTTATAGTTTCGGAGATATGCAGAAAGTTAAAAAAAAAAATATTTTTTTTCCAAAAAATTTAAAAAATTGTGTTTTAAAAAACTCATTAAAATTTTAAACTGAAGAAAATTTAGAATTTTATACAAATAAAATGAGCTAAATTTATTAAAATCATTCCATTAATTCTGATTTTATTCGCAATTGCAGAGATGCAGAGTCAATTCAAAAAATATAATTCATAGACATTGATACTCAGTACCAAGTGTATACAAATTGACTACGAAACCTTTGACCTTACACAATAAATTTCATTTTGTTGACCTGTGTTATAGTTCATTCTTATTATAAATATTGTGACAAGCACTAGCAGAAGGGAACAATATTCTGTTTTCCAAGGCCTCTTCATCATCAGAATCTTGTGTTTGGTCCACTGTGTGTATATATTTCAATGAAAATGGAATATGGGAATTATTTTGCTTCATCGTATTACCATTTGCTGAAAGCTTTTTAGCAATGAAAGCTCAAATTAACTATCTCTAATTAATAACAGTATTGTCATTGTTGTTCTTTTTGCTTTACCATAGATAGATAACAAATATTCAAATTAGAACTGCTAAGAGAAAAACTCACAGTGCGCTTCTTTACTTCTCAGACTTTAAACTGAAATATCCTAGAAAAGTGATTAAAAATAGCATTTGATATCGAATGATGAACATGGCTGCCCGCTCCTCGCCAATAGTCAAGTAGAATCTAGATGGTTCCTTTTTGGGTTCGCTGGGTATTTTTTTTTTTGATCTTCCATTCTTTTTCAAATTAACAAGGAGTAGAAATTGGAATGGGAAAAATGCAAATCAGCTCCTGATGAAGATGATGATGATAAAGAACAACAAAATAAATTAGATAAATAACTTTACTTGTATTATAATGTTCAATAAACAAGGATAACAAAAGAATACTGATACAGTTCAAAGCAAACGATTGTAATGATGTGCGAGCACAAAAATGTTATAAAAGGAAAGATGAAAAATATTTATGATGATAGAAAGTATGTACAATGTTGGTAGTACATACATACATACATACTTACATTAATTTCTGGAAAAAATATTTTTGCTTTAAGTAGATTAAAAGTAAAAAAATGCAATACGTAAGTTTGAAGGTAGAAGTAAATTAAAAGAATTTTAATTTTGTTTTTATTTCGATAGATGGTGTAATGAAATTCCACACCGACAAAGTCAGAGTATTTTTAAGTAAATGCTTAAATCATTTACACTATTAGTGTTTACATATATTGTAAGGAAAGGAAGCATTTAGCAAGGTTAAACCAACAAATTTTAGTTGTTAATTTTACTGTACATACAAGTTGTTGTTTTGAAATTTCGATGAACAAATTAATCGTGTAGTGAGTCTAACCAATTTTTTTTACTACCAATGGCTCTAATTGGAAATAAAAGGCGATGAGTTTGTTGACTTGAAACTTTGGCATTTTGTATGGAGAAAAGAAAAATTTCACGTGAACTAACTGTTCGCCTTTTTCTCCGACACGGGGGAATATAAATTATTGTTGCGATGCAAATGCTAAAATCATTTACACTTTTAATATTTTCAAATATTATAAAGCATTTATAAAGGTTAATCTAACAAATTTTAGTTGTTAATTTTACTGTAAATAAAAGTTGTTTTTTTGCAAACAACAAACAATTTCATTCTATTTTACTGCCAATCTCAGTTGTGGTTGCGATGCGGTTGATTTAATAGATTTGGTTAATTTAATAGATAAACATAAATGTCATAATTAAAACCAAAAGAAAATAAGAAACGAGGGTTATTCTAACCTATTTGAGTTGTTAATTTTAGTGTGAATAAGAGCTGTTGTTGCTATTCGGTTGAACAAACAATTTTTATTAATTTTTAATTTTTTTTTTTAATTAATCTAAATAATTTATGTTGTTACTGTTTTCTTTGTTAATCTGAAAGACATTCAGAAATGACAAGAGTAACGAGGGTTATGCTAAGCAATTTGAGTTGTTAATTTTACTGAAAATAAAAGTTATTGCTATTCGGTTGAACAAACTATGTTTGCTGGTTAATCTAACTAACTTATGTTGGTCATTGCTCATGTCATTAATTTACTGTCTTTAACCTGTTCTCTTTCACCAGTCATGATTCCTAACATTTTTTAACACTCCACGAGACGAGTATACTCGTGTTTGGAATAATTGATACTAATTTGTAGACCGCGTATTAAAAACAATAATTGATGGGTGGGCAAATTTAAGGTTAGCAAGTAAATTGGCTTAAAAACACACATTGTTTTTTATTTTTATTTTTTTTTGACAAATTCAGTTTCATTGATACCAATATAAAGTAGAAATATGGAAATTAATAATGGAATATGATGTCGGGCAGATATCCGGCAGACATCCGCTCTTTTCACAAAATTTTGAACCACATTTTGCAACAAAGCTTCGCTTATCTCGTCAACGGAGCAACGAATTTCATCTTTCAGTTGCATCAGTTGTTTGTGTTTGTTCTCGTAAACTATTTTCTTTCAAATGACCCCAGAGGAAATAATCTAGCGGCGAAAGAGCCAAATATTCTCATTTAAATTTTAGTAAAAAAAAAAAATAATATAAATATTAAATCACTTGGATATCATTTTACCACAACTCAATAGTTATTTATTTTCCACAGCGGAAGTGGGCGTATAATCTTTTTTCCTACTCTCTATTCTATTCTTTTTTTCATCGGCCTTTCATGATAACTTTTACTTGTTTTTTTAATCTATTCTCTGCTTTACTTTATTGTTTTGCTGGTTCGTTAAATACACGGTGCTATTTAAGGATATTAAGGCATTAAGTCCAGCTGCCAGCAGCCCACCAATAATCACACAAACAACCACAATGAAATATTTTAAAGTAAATGCATGTTTTGACTTTTTGATTGTGTGTGTATGTATGTGTGTTTGGTTTGTGGTTATTGTGTAGACGTAAGTTCACTTGTTTGGTTGCTCTTTGTTATTAAATCTAAGTGTGTTTGCGCGTTTAACTGTGTGCGTTTATTTCAGGACATTGTTAGAATATTAACGAGTCAATTATTTGAAACAAGTAGGGATATTGTTATGTGCCAAAAAAGTTATGATACCATTAAGAACTTTGGCCATATAAAAGACATTTATATTAATACATACCTTAGAACCGAATATCCATATGTTTATTGAACAGTGTGACTTGCAACAAGGACAACAAAAATATGTTATTCAAATTGAGTACATAAATGATTTATGGTATACTCATATTGTTAATTTTCTTTACGAAACATATTTTTATAAAAATTCTCAAAAAATCGAATATCTTTAATCGAAAATAATCGATTTTCGTGAAAACAAAGCTCGAAAGTTGTGTCGCTTAAGCCTTTTTTTGACGATTCTGGCACGATATCTTCGTATGTAAAAAATTATCAAAATATTATATATAAAATATAATTAATAAAACAACTCGACACCTCCTGTAATTAAATGAAAATCAGTATAAGAACGTAGACTTCCCTCAACCATTCGACATGAAGATACACACAAAAAAGTAATATGAATTAAAATATTTATAATATCAATTAAAAAATTAATTAAATGTTCTCCTATAAAAAATTTGATAATATCAATTAAGTTTTTCCACGCAAATTAATTCATTCAATTAAACATTTAATTAAATCAATTAAATTCTTAATTGAAAACATTAATTGGTGAATACTTTTTTCTGTGTAGAGAAGAAAAACACAAACAACAACTAAAGTGTAATTTTTTAGCACCTTTCTTTTTGGCAACACTGTTTTTGGCAACTCAGCGATTTTCGTACAACATCTTACTGTTAAACATGTTCAGTTTGGTCCATAATTTAACCATGAATCGATTTACAGATTATTAATTGTTTTATAATAATTCATGTTCGATTAAGAAAATGCATCGTGCACTTCTTCCATTTTATTGACCTTCAAATAGCCACCTCTATTCGGAATGTTGTGACTAAATCGCACTAAAATTTCATTATTGAACATTAAACCACCAACACGCATACTTAGAGCGCGGACAGAGGAAAATATCGCAACTGTATGCGCCATTGTTGTTGATGATCGTGAATTGTCGATTCGGTGTCATTCGAAGCCTCTGTTACTTTTTTTTAATAAAAAAATGGAAGAGCTGAACTTGGCTGACATGTGGTTTCAGCAACAACAATGCCACATGCCACACATCACGCGAAATAATTGCCCGAGTTTGGCTAACAGTTTATTTCACGTTTGGGGCCGGTCAATTGGCCGCCTAGATCATGCGATTGAACGATTTAAGACAATTTGTTGTGCTCATGTCTATAAGGATAAACCCGCAACGGTTGACGTACTGAAAGACAATATTAGAGGATTTATTCTTGAGATACCGTGCGATATGATGGAGAGATTATGCCAAAATTGGAACCACCGTATGAACCATTTCAGACATATCCGCGGCCAACATTTACATGAAATCATCGTTAAACATTAAATTATATAGATCGTTCTACCGAATAAAATAAAGATTAAACAAACAAGAAAGCTCTTAAAAAATCACCCTATATAATGCTTCTACAAAATAGATAGCTTTTTAGTGCATGGGATGGGAAGGGTAGATAGCAAGCTTTCTTGGATAAAAAGAGGTCCTCAATGCCTACTACGCATGTAGGAACTCCATAGGAAGGAACTGGGGCCGGCTACCAAAGGTAGTAAACTGGATTTACCCACCGTTTTTGAGACCGTTTCTGTCCTATGGTTGTGTTGTATGCTGGTAGGCATTAAGGAAACGAAGTCATAGGAGATTACTTGCTAAGGTTCAGATGATGTGCCTCGCTGGGCATCACAGACATCACACCTCAGGCAGTCTTGAACGTCATTCTTCGCCTACTTCCTATAGAGGACTTTGTGGTGAGAACGGTGACTAGAAGTCTCCTTAGACTCATTGAGTGAGTGAGTTTGGTTTGGTGAGGACAGGAGTAACATTAACACAGCTCAATATTAAATGAGATCAGTTTTAGTGATCAGAGATCCGTCACTGCTGGGTTCAAGGACGATAAGGTGGTGGAAATTGATTTTAGTAGAACACCTTCACTGGTAATTCCAGGTAGAGACCATTGAGGGTAGTACGATTTTTACAGACGGGTCGAAAATGGAGAAGACACAGGGGATGGTGTCTTAATCTCGGGAACAAACATTCCTATTTCTTTCTGACTGTCGAATGAATATATAATTTTCCAAGCTGAGATCTTGGCGTTCCTCAGGGCCACTGAGCGAATGAAAAGAACTCTAACTGAAAGCAAGAGGGTAACCTTCTACGGAGAAGTGTGAAGAATTATGGAGTCTCGAGGGCTATGTGGCCCAAATTTGACTCTGAAAGATCCAAAGTGCTACTACTGGATTTTATCAGAAAGGCGATGTAAGTCGTGATAGGCGCGTTATAGTCCCCGTCAGAGCAAGGATCAACATTTGGTAAACTGAAACTCCAGATTTCTGTAGCACGTGAAGGGGAACCAGAAACCATTGAACACATTATCTGCCATTGCCTGAAGGTGCTACGCCAAAGAATGAGATGGCTGATATCTGTAAGGAAATATTTTTCTATTTTTTATTAGCTATTACAAAAAATTTCTTTATTTGGTATCATTATTTGATTCTCACCCTGTAATCGAATTTAACTGAACGTGTGCTTGTTAATGCAATTTTGTATGTCTGTCTGCATATGTGCTCGTATGTATAGTGATGATGGTTTTTATACCGAAAATAGTTTGAAATTTGTTTCTTTATTTTTAGCTTCATGAAATACAAAATACTCATAAATATGAATTTAATATCCTATTGTCATAATCTTTAAATATATAAAGAAAATCTTTGCAACACTAAAAAAATCTTATCTATTAAGTTAGTTTAGAGAACACAAAAATTATTTGAAAGCAGTAAATTTTTGAGTGACTTCTTTACAAATTTTCTAGCTGAGATTGCTGTCTACAATGTGAAAATAATATCTTAAACAAATGGTCGACTTTCAGAAATCATTACAGTCTATGGCAGCTACGTCTAAACACTTATACTCTGAAGTTTGCATTTGAGGTAAACAGCTTTCAAAGCTGTTCAAATTTGTTCTTATTCCTTGCAAAGTAAGCAGCAAGTATTGTTTTCGCCGAGATCTGATTGGCTATTGGGCTCTCATCGGTGTGAAAGCACAAAGCTTTTTTTTAAAGCTGCACATTATGCATATGCCTTGGACGTAGCTGATCTATAGCAAACGGTTGTGATAGTGCGTACCTCAATGTTTTGTTGCATGTGGGTGTTCTATTATTCATTGTACATATGTACTCGTATAAGGTGGACTCCTTATCGTCAAACGCAAGAGTTTAGCCTGACTTCAAGAGAAATATTAAAGCTTATGCACCTGCTTTAAAATAATATTTGGGCAACAGAGCACACAAACAAACACGAGGAAGTACGTGTGCATGCGAACAAAGTCAATTGAAAATGCCATTCCAGCGAGTTAACAATTTGTGCTTTTTTGTTTCTTCTCGGAAGCCATATGTTGTATTATTAACAACAATAGCACAACGACAAAGCTTATTGCAAATAAATTTTAAAAATAATAAAAAAGCACGTTAAAGCAATAAGTTGACTGCAGCTTCTAGACACACTCACATGTGATGGCATCATTATTTGACTTCTTTATACCACTTCGCCAAACAACAACAAAACCCAAAGTTTTAATGTAAGAAGCAACACTTTTTAGTACTATTTCCATTCATTCATCCGTTCTCATACAATGAGGTGTGCAAGTTTCTGTGAAAAATAGATTTCTAAAACGTTTAAGCCAATGCGGTGTGCGCTGAATTTTAAAATTCTTAAAATGTTGGAAAAAAAACAGCAATAATAAGAAGGTAAACAAAATTTAAGGTGATACCAAGCAACAGCAACAGCCTGGAAAAACGCTCTTCCCTGCAACCACCCACAATATATTATTGCAGTCGTCTCGTCTACCCACAGTGGCTGGCTCTCGTTCCATATTGTTTTTTGTTGTATTAGTGCCAAATAGAGCGTACGTGACCAATTTTTTCCCCTTCATCTACGAGTTTGTAAGAAGTTGTGACTTCTTTTTATTATTGAGAGAATTGCATGGAAATACAAAAGGTGATCATTTATCTTAAATACGAAAAGGGAATATGTTGTGTGCTTAAGGGTCGTTGTTCGCTGTGGAGTGAGTCGGTTGCTTGGTAGACAGACTGACAGTATGATGTTAAGGGATTTATGAAAATAAATATGGCAGAAGCATGGGTGCAAAAAGTTTAATAATAGCAAAGGCATTTATTTTACATACTTGTCTCTACTCATTGTAACTCCTCGTTGTTTGCTTATTTGAAGACACCATATGCTAAATATCATAGAGCTGAGGATTATGTATTTTTTTTTTTCTCTCAATCATTTAAGGGGTCATACTCCAAGATGAATATATAATTTTTTAAGCTGCTTATCTTTCTTAGGACATCTTCAATTTCAAGTAAATACTTTTGTTAGAGGCGTTTGAATTATGTTTTGAAAGCGAGCTGTTTTTTTCATATCATCAGCACAAATTAAATGATTAAATGATTAAATGAAGTTGGGGAGGAATATCTTGCAGTAAAGACGACCAGGGCATATCCCCAAGGTGGTGTACTGTCTTCACTTCTGTGGAGCCTTGTAGTTGATGAACTCTTGCATATACAAACGAGCAATGGCATAGAATGTCAAGCATATGCCGATGACATTGTTATCATTGCAAGAGGAAAATTTTAAGAGACGTTGTGTGATATAATACAGAACGGGTTAAGGATAATGAAGGAATGCTGGGTATCCTGCAAAAACTACCATTGTTCCTTTCACAAGGAGGAGAACACTTCCACGCTGGCAAAACATCCGAGTAGACAGCGTGCAGATAGAAAGCTCATCGGAGGTCAAGTATCTGGGAGTGCTGCTTTTTAAACAGCATTTAGAGGCGACTGTTGACAAGGCAACAAAAGCACTAATGGTATGTAGATCTGTCGCAGGAAAAACATGGGGTTGCACACCCAAAATCTTGAGATGGATATACACCATGATAGTGAGACCTATCATCACTTATGGTGCTGTTGCCTGTTGCCAGGACCAGAGATCGATTAGAGGCTAGCATGCCTTTGTATAACAGGGGCTATGAGGACGTGTTCTACAGCGGCTATGGAACTCCTCACTGAACTCACACCTCTGACGATTGTGATAGAGACTACTGCGAGACAAAAGGTAATAAGCATCGCTGGGAGGGGCACATACAGGGACGGTCTAATTAGCTAATGGGAGCAATCATCCCTGGCAAGACGATTTCCCCTACTTGCGCAACCCTCTGATGTGATGAATAAAGGGTATGATTTCGACAAGAGGTTTAGAACTGTTCTGGCCAATAGAAGGGAATGGGGGGAAATAGAACCTCAGTGTACCTTTACAACTGGCACCATCAGGTGGTACACTGATGGCTCCAGAACGCCAGCAGGCTCTGGAGTGGGAGTCGTAAGACCAAGGACTAACTACTACGAGTCCTTGGGAAAATCTCCTACCAGTTTTCAATCGGAAGTTTATGCCATTGAGAGATGCGCACAATTTAATCTTGATAGTTGCTACCGAGGAAAAGAAATAGCCATTTGCTCGGATAGTCAGGCTGCCACCAAAGCACTAAGCTCATGTGAGTTTACCTCTAAGTTAGCTTCGGAATGCCGCATTAAGCTAAATCAGCTAAGCAGCATGAATAAGGTCACACTCTGCTGGGTTCCTGGACACGCCGGGGTGGTAGGAAATGAAAATGCAGACAAAATGGCCAGAAGGGTAGCCCCCCATGGTCGGACCAGAACCGTTTTGCGGTCTCGGATTGGACAAAATCCGGGAGATATATCGACCGAGATCAAGAGTAATAGGGAACAATCTCCCTGGGTTGAGGCATGCACAGCTAATGATTGGAACGTATAACCAAAATCGTTTCATAGCTCTCATGTCCCTGAGTAAAAACAATCTAAGAATGCTCACAGGCTTCCTCACAGGTCATTGTAGACTGAGAAAACACCTCAGCAGACTTGGCATTGAGAGTAACAGTCTGTGCAGTTTCTGTGAGTACGATGATGAAACCCCAGAGCATATTCTGAAGGACTGTGAAGCGTTATGCCACAGAAGATATCTCCAATTGGGCAAGCACCTATTGGAGGATTGGGAACTGCCAACACTAGACCCACTGGCGATGCTGAGATTCATCAGGAGAGTAGATCTGGATGAGGTGCTCTAGCACCTGCCAAGAGATACAATAGATCTACTGTGGTCGCAGTGTCCTGTGTTTCCCTTTAACTTAATAATTCATCCATTCATTCATATATTGAAAACAACAAAAAAATTTCTATTGTTATTGTTGTTTGCAATACAAGTTGTCGATCGAACGATTTCGAGTGACATTGTGGGACAGGCCGTTAATAACAAGACTCTCATTGCGTGAATGCAGACTTACGAACAACAAAGTTAAATGTATTTCAAATGTGTCAGATTTAAAATTCTTGGAATTGGTTTAGCTCGCGTGCATAGTGCTGCAGCATCTCGTCTCTGTATGATTATTATATAAACGCCTTCCTGAGCAGTACACAAATTGAAGTCAATTTTGTGGAGTTCAAAAAACCTCTCAACTGTTTTCTGTATCTGACCAGTTCCAGTAATTTTTTGTTTTGCATCTAATGTATTCGCAGTAGTCAGTTTTTGTTTTTAGTTTCATTTTATATTCAATCTGCAAACTTATGTTTATTTTATTTTGTACCAGCGGATACCCGCTTAAAAAAAATCAAAAACACATTTTGTTTATTTGTTGGTAAAAAAGGAAATTTTGTTTATTAGCAATGAAAATTAGTCAGCCCCCGTATTCTGTAACTCGCTAAAGCTAAAGCTAAATTCTATCGCTAAAACGCTGAACATAAAACAGTAAAATTTCGGCGCAATAAAGTTTTGAGCCAATGCCTGATTTAGCCATACAAGCTTGCTACTTAATTAAATATAACTGAAGATGATTGATTAGTTCAACATAAATACCCGAAGCATTTGTCCTCAATAATAAGAGAATTGCTTCGATCTAATGTAAAAAAATGCAGGCACATCCTCCCTAGAGCCTTGGCCTTAGTATTGCATTCTGTAGGTGTATGTGGAGAAAAAATTGCCCGAGCTGTAGATTAGGGGCAAAAATTAGTTCAGAAGTGTTCTCCAAGGCATATGGGAGCATATGCCTCCCAATGTTACCAAAAACCCAGTTTATTCTATGAGAATAATGTATTATATGTTACACGTGGCGACATTTAGTACTAATTTTTAGTGTATTACATATTTCATAACTCCTTCCTGAAGGAAAAGTTAGTGTACAAGTTTTTTTTTCTCTTGAAAATAGTGTTATTTTATGTTAGGCTATATTTTGAGCATTAAAATAAATTTGTTAATAAAATGAGCGATTATCATAGTAAGGTGATTAGTTTGCCTTGTTGCTTACAAAGCAACAGAGATACAGTTTGACTAGAAGAGCAGAGCGTTTGCTGTACAAGTTTTTCTTTTTGCTTACTGTATATAAGTTTTGCTTTTAATCTCAGCTGATACACTATTCACAATGAGCGAAATTCACAATAACGACATTCCTCGTCAAAAGCGCGTCACAGTACAACAAGAAAATTTGATAAATCAGCAGTTTCGACTGTAGCAGAAAATAAAAAATTACTCACAATCATGACCAATATAAGTGGTGTTAAAAAAACCCACCTACGTCGACTTAAGAAATTATATGTTTCAACATTTTACAGAAGAAAATATTCCCATAGAATTATGGAAGCCCTCGTAAATCTTTGTTCTACGTCAAAACCTTTTCCTACATCGATTTTTAATACTTTCAGAAAAACGTTTGAGTTTTTAAACTGATTTTTCTCAAAACTATATTTTTCGACTTGCGCTGTTATCGCATAAATATGCAAATCCTGTATGAATTTCCCTGTTGGTTAAAAAATATGTCTACCTTCGAAAAGTCGTTGGGAGCTCGTAAAATTTTTTTATTGATTCTAATTAAAATTTTAAAAATATTGTTAAATAAAAAAGACATAACATGTGAAATCTTAAAAAAAAAAATTTGGATGAACATAAATAGCCAGCAAAAGTTAGTTACAGCATTTATGAACTCAGCTCCAAGTAGTTCTATATCTGGTGAAAGATCAATGAGTTTAACACATAGAACGGAAGCGATCCAAATAACTGAATTATATCCGCTTAAAAGAAAGATGTTTGATATAAACAACAGCCTTAGAATATTAAATTCAGTATCCCTGTAGTGATTGGAATGCAATGAAAGTGGTAAACCTTTGGAACTTTTCTTTTGCTGGTTATCTAATGAAAATGAACTTTTATTTGGGAAAAAAATAAGCAGTACGAGTATATTTTGGTGAATATTATTTAAATTTCTGAACTTTATTAATAGATTAGTTATGTTTATATATATGTACGTATGTACGAGTATGTATATGACATCGCAAAATGGTTTCATCTAACTGCCATATCCATCCGGCTCACCATCATCATCATTCATCATTTTAAAACCAATTTAATATGATTTTCTTTGCGCTTATTTGCTGCACGACAAACGAAATTAAGAAAACAACATGTTTTCATTTTCCACTCTCCCCCTTTTTTTTCTTGTTTTTCTTTCGGATTCAGTTGTCGAATTCTGTAACATTTCAATGAGAACTCAACTTGTACGTGATCATATTTGGTATGTAAGTTTTGTCTGCTTGCTTTGCCTTTCTTCCGTTTGTTTTTTTTTTTCTTGGCTTAGAACAGGACGTGCAGGAATTTACAAAACAGTCCCGATTTTTTATTTTTGTTTTGCTGTAAATTTTGCTCTTTTTAATTCGAATGTTTTTGTTGCTTTTATTAGTGGAATGTTGCATAAATTGACAAGAGTAACAGCAACAAATAGTGCACGTCACATTGCTAAGGAATTTAATTTATCCATATCAGTTCCATTCATGTCTTACATGTGTATGCATGAATTTTTTGTTGTAGTTACTTTTGCAGCTGTAAAATGAATGTAAGTACGTGTATTGTAAATAAGGACTTCATATAAAATACACTCAAACGTACAGAAATTATCCTGCGAACAAAGAGAATTTCATTAAAGCTGTATATTGTTCTATTAAAGATGATTATTTTACAAGTTTGTTGGTTGCATATATTTTTAACTAAGTTATCTACAAAATAAATTTAACTAATCCAAACATTTCAAATTCTTTTTAAATGTTTTTTTTTTTTTTTTTTTTTTTTTTGATACAGCATGAAAATGTTTTGGATGTGCCATATTTGTTCTCTAGATTCCGAGAAAAAAAATGTGAAAGGAGTATCCAAGCATTTTCTGTGGCTCTAAGCACTTTTTTGGGCATTGCAGAGTATTCTTAATTTTGTTTGGCTCGAAGGACCATAAACAAGTTTCAATGTGAAATTTTATTTGTTTTAACCCTAAAATATGTATATCAACAGTATAGCAAACGTATGTTCCATTTCGTTACACATTTCATTAGCCTTTGCAGTTTCTTTTCAATATTTGTCTCATTGAAAGTTAAGACCATCTCTGAGCTGGCTTGCACTAAAGCAAGCTGGGCGAGTGAAATAAACGAAGAACGCACAACAGCAAGTACTCCAAGAGCAGATTCATATTCGCTTAGTTGTGCTGGCAAATATAATAAAAGGAAGAGGATTGTACTGACTTGTTCACAAATCGTTACTTATAGAACTTTTTGGATCCCACTGCAGGGAAAAAGTATATAAAACAATAAGTCCATGAAATACAATTTTTTTAATAAAATATCATATTATTTATCAACATAATCTCCTTTGAGTTCTATACACATTGCCAAACGTTTTTGCAATTTTATTATCCATTACAAAATAACAAGATTTGTCGAGGTCATCAAAGTAGGTATTTGTTTGTAACATGATTTCATTGTTGTAGTCAACTTTTCTTCCGCCGCGCCATTTCTTCTAGTTTGGGAGCAAGAAATAGTTACTCGGCACTAAATTTAGAGAAAAGAGGAAGATGAGAGAGCGATTCGTAGCCCAATCGGATGACATTTATTAAACTTATGAGGCCAACAAGGCTTCTCAACTTTGTTAACTTTGACACCCTGTAGCACACGGTGTATTTCAACAGGGTGGTCAAAATTTCTATATTCTTAAAGCTTGGGTTCTCTTTTATGATTTTTGTAGACATGCTTTTGCTTTCAGATCGCAAGTTTTAAAGATACAGATTTATTCCCCTTTTTTTTGGAATCACAACCACTGTTTGACAGTTGCCTTCCGACAGGAGCAATAGTTGCAAGAAATTCAAAAAGTCTTGCACTTGTTAACCCACCCTTCTAGCCTCCAACTTTTATAAAGAAGCCATTTCTAATTTTCGATTACACGCCTGCCGACTTTACTTATGATGGAGGCTGCAGTATAGAAGAAAAAAAAAGAAGTTAAGTCCCAAGACCTCTCGGCCACTCCCGGCCCTGAAAAAGTTAATCATCCTTATTCCAGTTGTCGACATCGACGCCACTTTAACACAATACCAAAAAATTGTTTACTTGCTCTCTAGAATAATTTTGTTTTACTGACAATCTATTTCCGTTCCCTAAGGTGTAGAAAATATCATAAAAATGCCAACAGGAGGTAGTTGTTTTCGACAACGAAAACTCAAGTTCCAATTTTTTGGTATTGTTTTAAAGTAACGTCGATGTCGACAACTGGAATAAGGGAAACGTAAACATTCTCTCCTAACCTGAGACATCTCAGTTTAGTCGCTCTATCTGATCTTTTGGGCAGTGTGTGAGATTATTTGTGGCTCTCATTAGAACAAGTCTCCAAAAACTCCCAACAAATCTGCTTCGACTGCAGCGTCGAATTCAAGAAAACTTGCTTTTATGAGTTGCTTGTCTTTGCTGTGTAATATGCTAAACTTTTAAAAATATTTTTGCTGTAAACCAAATCAACAAAGTTTATTAAAACTTTAAAAACATATTACTTCGTTTACTAAACACAACATTTATCAATTAATCATTCGCTTACGTTCATTTTCATGCAAACAATCTATAATCTACAGCAGACATCTTTGAAAATGCTCACCCTTCACACGAAACTGGAAAAAGCACGCCCTTTTTAATGATTTTTGAAATATGAACTTTATGTATTTTTCACTTTTCTATTGATGAAAAATTCTTCCAATGCACAAAAGAAAGGCACTGGGTTAACAGCTTTTCAACTCATTAATAAATTGGGGTTAAAATTCCATTACTTCAGTCAGTCAACATTAATTTGATTTTGGGAGAAAAAAACTCTGCCTGTCTGCTTGCTTGTCCTTTTAACATTTCCACATTCACTGTGTCATCAAAAACATGGATGTCATAAATCTCTGTCGCTTGCCTAGGCCCCAAGGACTTAATATTGATTTAATAAACGCGAAATAATGAATGTGTTTATAATTGAATTTTCATTTAACGAAATCTTAAATTACCCACAAACGTGGTGGTCTTATTAAATTAGTGCCATCAGTGTCATCAGCTGGTTGGGCAGCGGAAAAGATGGGAGTGAAAGTTGATAATTTGTAAAGCATATTGCACTTCATGCATGCGACAGTTTCAAATGAGAAGGGATTGAGTTGAGGAAAAAAGTGACACAGCTGTACAAAGACGATTATCTAATGATTTTATTTTAATAAGTGCATTAAGAGATGAGATAATGACAGTTGATTTATATAATAAGGCCATTTTGGTTTATTACTTATAACTTTATTGCAGTGAGACGCCGAAGATCGGTACATTGGGCCGATAGTGGAATCTCGGCTTTAGCAATGATTTCCTTTGTTTTCATTTAAATAACCCTATTTTAAATATGTTTTATGTACAAACAAATTTTAAATTGTGTTAAACATAAATTTTTAAATTAAAAAACAAAAACTAAGTAACATGTTCATTCACTTCATTTGTTCATTAAATATTAACATCAAATGAATCTTAAAATCTGGGCAAAATAATTTTTCCTTTATACCAGCCACCCTTCTTCCAGCACCACTTCAAAACAAATGGGAAGCAAGGAAAATAAACTTAAAGTTAAATGACTAAGATATATAATAAATCCTTTGGCAGTGTCGTCAGTTGTTTGCAGCAATCATTTCATTATTATTATTATGATTGCATTTGAAATGTTCAACTTCCGCTGAGTCTTCATAAATAAATAAAAAAAAAGCCAAATATGTTACCACATTCTGTGCCATCTCTCTACTCAGTCAATGGATTAACTTCACTCTTCTTTTATTTTTTTGTCGGAATATGCAGGCATACTACTTGAGCATCACACGGTAGCACAGTGGGGCCTATAGCGAAATTATGTATATAAATATGTCGAGATCAGCTGTTTTTGAGTTAACGGTAACTCTGTAATCTCCATATTGAAAAGTACTGCTGAACAAAATTTCATTTATTATGTATGTGCGCCTTTTCAGGAAGTTATAGCGCAATAATTTGCTTTTTATATTTTTTCGTTTTATAATCTCAGGGAATAAGAGCTTAATTTATCTTACACTTTAGTACATTTCAAATCAAATGTTTTATTTATAGTGTGTATAAGGAAATTTTTGAAATAGAAATTTAAGTGAATACCAAATTTACGAATTTAACTGTAAAATAAATAGTTTAATGGCTTCGTTAGTCAAATCGTATCGTCTTACTTTTGAAGTTGTCGTATCGTTTAAGTCTGTATGTTAGTTAGTAAAAACGTGAGGCTGCCAGCGAAAGTGTCAGCTGTTACTTTGCTTTTTGCTACATAAAAATCTATTTTCTGTAGACTTTTACGTAGCAAACGTTGCCAACACATTTTCAATAAGCATCAACTTGCTTATTAAATGTTACGGATTTTGTCAGCAGACACGCAACAGCACGATACGATTTCAGTAATTCTACCATAAAAGTGCTCTACTGCAAAACAATAAAATATGACTTCAGCACTTTTTCCTTATTGCCACAGATATAATAAGTTATGTAATCATTCCAGACTTAATTGATTCTTGTTCTCCACTTTCTAGCTTCGAGAGGAAATTTTAATAAACTCTGGAAGATAATCCTCCCATACCACTTGGAGATTAGCATGTTTTTACGGCTTGCTCCCAAAGTGGCGAGATGGTGGGTGGAGGAGTCTATATTAAAGAATTCAGAAAAATAATATATTTTCGGCTTTCAAATGATTATAGCATACTTCAGCAAAAATATCTGGAAAACCCCAATATCACAGTGCCAAGTATTGCTGTATTAATTTTCGCATGATATATCATTCGGCGGCCTGAGACACAATCATTTGGAAATATGATTTTCCCAAGGTCCAAGAAAATAACAACCAAAGCCCAATTAAAAGACCAATGAAATCAAACTCAAGATGAAATAAAGCAAAAAAAATTAAACAAAGTCTAATTAAAAATTCCTTTTTATTCGGCCTTATTTTATTTGGACGTTATTTGCGGGGGCCTTATTTCATAGCGCCTATGCTTAAAGTACATATTTGAGTTTACTAATTTCGATTAATAGCATTTCCTGACAAGTTCGAACATTCGTTTTAACTATTAAGCATACAATTTTTTACTTCAAGCAAAAGTTTAGGAAATAAATAAATTTTCACTTTTTCGTTAATTAGACCCAGTGTGCGTGCTACTCAGTACCTTATTTGTGAACAAAAACACATGTGTGTGTACGTATGGATATGTAACTACACACATTTTTCCATATAAAATGCTGCAAAAAAATGAAAATGTTACAAGAAAAAGGAAAATAATAAAATAATGTAAACGGTTATTGCTGATGAAAACCAAAAAAAAAAAAAAAGAAAAGAACCCGAAATCAGTTCCATTTATGGAGTATGAATTAAATGTTCAACGAAGAGGAGAAGAAGACTGTTACGATTGAAATGGAAATCATTGTGGGCGTATGTATGAGTTACTTACTGAGGTTTTCTTTTATTGTTTCAAAAAGAGAATTTTTTTTTTACTTGTTCTCGAGTATATGAAAATACTTCAATATGAAAAATACTAGAAATGGGACTTAATTTAATAACTTTACTATTCCCATATGCAGAGGGTCTTAACGCTACGCGAATTCTGTTCAAAAATGTTAAATAGATTTATAAGTGGAATTATGTGGTTGACTGGCGAATTAACAAGATAACAAGTTGCAAAAATAAATTTTCATGATGAGTTTGTTGAGAAAAGTTCCTGACTTTAACAAGTAAAAATTTAAAAAAATCAAGAAGCCTGACTACAACCAACTTTGAAGAGTTAAAGATCCCAAAATGGTCATTCAAAATAAAAATCATTTGAGAAACCTAAAGATGATTTTCAAGTACCTGTTATGATACCCATATGATATGAGCCAAAAGAAGTCATACGTTGTTTGTTGTTTGGCTCTCATTTTTTTCTAAATGAAAAACTTCAATTCTGTTGTTTGATTATGTTTATTTGAACCGTTAGAATTTCATTGGTCAAGTCAAGAAGATGTTATTGGCCAAATTGGCGCCGTCATAATTGATTGCTATATGAGCTCGTTTTATGGTATTTTTATCACTTCGGCGAGAATTTCGGGCGACAGATTCTCGCACTCGTGTCGAATGTTGTCCTTGAGGGCTGCCAGGGTCTCGGGCTTGTTCACGTAAACACGGGATTTCAAAAAACCCAGTGTAAATCGCCAAAACGAGAGATGAGGCGACCCGGAAAAAACAGACACGATTATTCTGCGTTCTTGGGGAGTGTATCGCACTTGTATTCTACATTCTAGTTTACAAATGTCAAAACAGATTTGACATTGGCCGCCATTTGCAAAAATTAGAGCATCTTTCAATAGGGTGGTTTCATTTGGCCCACCTGTAGTTCGCCTACTTTTTTCGTGTTCACAAAATGGCGACTGTTGGCTGCCATCTTGAATTTTTAATAAATGTCATATCTTTAGTGACACTTCTGTGATTAAGACCGAGCCGAAGTTCACACGGAGTGGGAAACACTGGCCAAAACAAATTTAGTACATACTTGCTAATAAAATAGATGAACTTTACTTAATTCTTTTCTTTCCTCTTTCTTTACAACATTTTCCTCGCACTTTTGTCGTGAGCTGCCGATGTGCCAATAAGGCAGAGTTGCTCACAGTTTACAATACGAGGCGGTAAAACTTTATTATTTTAACTGCAAAAAGGCTGATCATCAGCATATAAATAAAACTGATGTAAAAAACAAATATACAATCCAACAACACAAGGTATCACCCAGCTAGCATTTGGCTGATAATTTTTTGCAGAAATCTCTTCTATGATTCTCCTCAGATCACTTTTGATGATTAAAAACCGATTTATCGGTGGGGTGATTGAAAAAGGATTCATTTATGATTCATCGATATGATCAAATAATGATTTCTTGAAAGTAGAGGAACAAAATTCAAAGAAATCGCAAAAAAAAATTGTTGATGTTTTTTTAGCATCATTTTTAAATCACATATTGCTCAGCTTGAAGATAAAGAATTCTTTGCTATGCTGTTGCTTTTGTTTATAACGGTAAATTTTTTTACGTTCAATGAAGCATTAGCTTCAGCATTTAAATGTTTTGAATTTTTGTTTATTCGTCTCGTTAAAGTCGCGGAGAGAACATAACTACTTTTTTTAAAAAGTGAAAATTTTGTGTAAGTAAACTAAAAATTAAAAATAATAATTAAATAGAAACGAAAGTGATGTCAGCAAAACAAATAAAAAGATTGGCTAAAAAAGAAGCCCAAAAATTATTATCAATTACTGAAAATAAAAAAATTAAATTACAGAACAATTGTGAAGACATGTTTGACAGTTCTGAAAATTATAGGTGTGAACATGACAATTGTGAAAATGCCAGTTTCGAAAGCAAAAGTGAAAGTGACAGTTGTGAAATCAAAAGTGAAAGTGAAGAAGACGAATTTAACTTGTGTGAGGAGCTGGCTAAATGGGCCATTAACTTTGAAGTAAGTTTTGTTGCAATAAATGCGCTTTTAATTTTGTTATTAAAATGCAACATTAAAGTGCCCAGAGATGCCAGAACCCTTTTGAAAACTCCTTCCACTGTTATAGAGAGAAGAGTTGGTGAAGGTAAATACATTCATTATGGGTTGAAAAGCGGTTTAACTGATTTTCTGATAAGCAATGACTGGAAATTATCTAATATAACGTTAGATTTTGGCATTGATGGTTTACCATTATTTAAAAGCAGCAGCAAACAAGTTTGGCCAATACTTGCCAACGTGGTGGGATCTAGTTATACTTTTCTTATTGGAATATATGAAGGCACTACAAAACCAAACTGTCCAAATAATTTTTTAAAGGAGTTTATAACAGAACTGAAATGCTTAATGCAAGACGGATTAGTCTTTGCAGATCGCTTTTTTTATATCATTGTGCGCTGTTTTGTTATGGATGCGCCAGCTAAGTCTTTTATTTTAGGAACTAAAGGTCATAGTGGGTACTTTTCTTGTGTACGGTGCACTCAAAGAGGGGAAATGGTGAAACATCGTCTTGTTTTTCCAATAGCAGGCACTTTTACAATAAGAACCAATAATTCATTTCGGAACCGCCTTCAGCCAGAGCATCATTTAAAACAGTGTATTTCGCCAATAGAAAGCCTTAACATAGATATCGTATCACAGTGCTCTTTGGATTACATGCATGTGGTCTGTTTAGGCGTAGTGCGTACCCTGTTAAGTGCGTGGATTAAAAAAAAGGGGGAACAATTTTCATTATCTTCCTGGAAAATTGAATCCATTTCACAGGAGCTAATTTTAAATAGAAATAACATAACGAAGGAGTTTCAGAGAAAGCCTAGGAGCGTGAAAGACTTAGATAGATGGAAGGCAACAGAGCTAAGACAATTCTTGCTCTATACTGGCCCGTTTATATTGAAAAAAATATTAAGCTCAGATAGATATGAACACTTCCTAAAACTATCTTTAGCTTTACGAATACTTTTAGATAAAAATGATTGCAATAACAACAACTTATGTGCTGAAAATCTTTTGAAATCGTTTGTGCATGACATTCCAATTTTATATGATTTGTCCTTTCTGACATATAATTTTCACACTTTGTTACATATGCATGAAGATGCAAAGCTATATGGACCTTTAGATGGAATAAGTGCATTCAAATTTGAAAATAATATGCAAAAAATTAAACGTAAAGTTAAAATGGGGCGAAATGTTGCCGCACAGATTTTTAAAAGATATGTGGAAAGTAGCTATCATATAAAAATAAAAGATCCAGATAAGCGACATACATTATTTGGTAAAATTATAAGTGGGAAAATTTCAAATGTAAGTGCGAATGGTTTCTTCTTTTCCTTACGAGAACCAGATAACTTTTGTTTGGTTCAAAATAAAGTTGTGAAAATAACAGATATAGTCAAAGACCATAACGGCGCTGCTTTTATCGGAGAAGAAATTAAAAACTTGACGACACTTTTTCTTAAACCTATAGACTCTACTAATTTTAACATTTATTGGACGGCTGAGCTCACTTTTGATAATAAAATCAAATTTAATCTTAATGAAATAAATAAAAAATTCATATGTTTACGTGATTCTGTAGACAACAGCTATTTCTTCACACCTTTAATTCAAGATGTCGCAGAATAATTTATTTTCCTCTGGAGACTTTCAGTACACACCATCCAATAATTTAACTGCTTGTAAGTAAGAAAGTTAATTAATATTTACTAACAATTCTTTTGTATCTAATTCAAAACTGAAACCGTTTTTGCTGCATGCGTAATTAGGAACTTACACAAGACGTTTTGGTGGAATGTTGAAAATACTTACAGCCTTATTCATAAAAAATGATTCTGTCTTATTATGGGTTAATAAAAAAAATTTTTAATGGAAATCAGTTTCACAAAACTTTTATAAAGCAAAACTATTTTTTATGAATAGGTCCTATATTATTTACAAATTATCTCACTAATTACAATTATGAGAATTAGGTATTAATTATAACTTGTCGACCATGTAAAGGTGTTTAAAAAAAAAACTATGTCATGAGCAGGGCCAGTTTTTTGTGGCATATGCAATTTTTGCAATTTTAATTATTTCTGCAGTTACTGACACAAAAAGCCATTTTTAGTTTACTTTGGCATAAAATACCTTTTTTGCAATATAGAAAAACTTTATTGGCGACAGATTTTTTGGCCAGTCATTTTGAATCATTCTTCGTGCCACAAAAAACTTGCTTTGGGGCAAATCACGGCATTCGAAATCAAGTTACGTTCGTGTAGAAAAATATTTCGATGACTAAAATTGTTGGATCACGGTATTCGATCGTAATTCATGTTACCCACTACTAACGATTACGACGATCTAACATTTTTAACAACCGTTAACAACATTTTGATGACAAAGTACTCGATTTCGAATGCGGTGATTTGCCCCCTGGTCATGAGAATTCCCTCAAGATGTATTATGCATGCCCTTTCATGCAAGCATGCTTATAGCTTAAAAATAACTTTCTGCTGGCCTTTGGTATATTGAAATGTAGACAATGAATTTAATTTTCTAGTGCAAAACGTTCATGTTCCTCAATCTGATAGTGCGCAAATAATACTTGAAATGCGAGAGGAGCTTAAGTTCCTGAAAACGGAAATTTCAGCAATTAAAAACGGTATTAAAGAATTGGCGAATGAATTTAAGCTGTCATTTACTAAATTGACAGAGGAGGTTATCGCTATTAAGTTGGAAGGTAGAAAACAATACAAAGACAAAATATCAGCCGACCAATATAAGGACATGGAGCATCTACCCCTAGCCGATATAAATGATTTTAAAGCTTTTGATGTGCAACTACAAAAGGAGGAAGAAAAGCTTATGCAATTTGTAAGTATTTGTATAAATACATAGATATATATTTACATATTGTATAAATATATATGTATATACATATATATATGTATATCTATATATTGTTTATATATATGTACATATGTATATAAAACAAAACATTTTCAGAAACATTTCATTGCGAGGACAGGTGGTGATGGGCCCGCAGAGTTCATTAGATCAGCTGTACGAAAAGTTTTTACCGATGAACTAGCTTCCTTGTATACTTGGAAGGGGACTAGTAGCAAACCAAGCGCCGAAAAATCTTTTTCTGTTGCAACAATAAAGAGTAAGTATGGAGGAAGTATTATCCTTATTGACAAATATAATTGTTTTCTTCTTAGATGTTT
This sequence comes from Nowickia ferox, assembly GCA_936439885.1. Classification (NCBI taxonomy): domain Eukaryota; kingdom Metazoa; phylum Arthropoda; class Insecta; order Diptera; family Tachinidae; genus Nowickia; species Nowickia ferox. The sequence continues at coordinate 84,837,367 of OW387027.1, read as the reverse complement.
GTCATCTCAAGTTTAACTGCACTGATAAAGACATGAATGCTGTGCTTCAAAAGTATTTTATGCATGCAACAGACCGAATAAAGCGACATCAACGTCTAAAATAAGTCTTTTTAATTTCTAATGAAGTTAATTTAATTTTTTTATAAGAGACAATGGACTTTTTACTTTTATTTTAAATTAATGATAATCAATTACAATTAATTATTAATAAAATTTTTTAAATAAAATAATTTAAATATGTACTTAATTTTTTAATAAAAAACGTATTTAGAAGAACATGTGACTTGAGGTAGTTTATTTCCCACATAGAAATATTTAATTTACGATTGAAAAATGAGACGAAAAAGTCTCCCCAATGATTTAAATATTACCAGAAAACTGATCAAAAATGAATCAAAAAATCGTATCAGAAATGATTCTCTGGGATGATTCATCTGTAGGGTACCATTTTCTCACAACGGGAGTATCATTTATGATTGAAAAATGAACTCATATGCGGTTATTTTCGCCCTCAAGCTGATTCGGAAAAGATTCGATTATGATACAAGAACTATAAAATATGCGATTGAAAAATGAGACGAAAAAGTCTCCACAATGATTTAAATATTACCAGAAAACTGATCAAAAATGAATCAGCAAATCGTATCAGAAATGATTCTCTGGGATGATTCATCTGTAGGGTACCATTTTCTCACAACGGGAGTATCATTTATGATTGAAAAATGAGCTCATATGCGGTTATTTTTCCCGTCAAGCTGATTCGGAAAAGATTCGATTATGATACAAAATGCTAGCTGGGCAATGTGTATGTACATATGTATGTACATATGTATATTTATATATATGTGTAGAAATGTTAGTAAAGTGTATTTCTTTGCACAAGTACTTGCACGAATTGTACTTGAAATAAAATCTAAACGCACTTACAAACATGTGTCGTACTCTAATAATGTATGAATGATTGTAATAATACGACCAAAAAAAAGGGGGGAGCTATGCCATTGAATGCGACCAGGAGACTGACTCTCTTTCCAAAAACAGTTTTTATTTTCCTTCAAATTTAAGGCATAAAAAATTGAATTTTAAAATTTATTATTTTAAACATAATTTTGCAAAGTGTGCTTTATTTTCTTACCCCTTGTTCTATTTTGCATATTATTCTATTTCATATATTACTTTTAAATGTAAAAGAATTTCTTGGCATCTTTCTTTTATACCTCTGCAGTAATCACATGCGAAAAACAATTTAATTTTATTGATTTTTACATAAATTATATTTTGAGTGGATGGCAAGTGAAAGAAAATCTATTCGAAATATTCATATGGAAAACGATAAAGTTGACATCTTGATGGAATAGAAAAATAATTGAGTCACGTTTTAAAGCTTAAATTTTTTTTCTCTTGTCATTTAAACTAATGAAATTTTATGATATTTTCATTCAGTGTTTTCCATTCTTTTCAAACACACAAAGAATACAATACACAATCGTATATGTATGCATATTTTAAAAGGTTTTTATATTTCCTTATATGGTTTCATCTATATATCGCACACTAAACCACAAAAAGTTACAACTAAAAAATCCCAGATGTTCAGGAGTGGCAAAAAACTGTTGAAACTGCACAAATAACGCAAGTATGTAACACAAAAGCAGGCATAAGGATACTTTATATTGTTCAAAAGGACTGAGTGTGTTGCAAGAGAAATTTTCGCGGCAGTTAGAGATTTTTTCATCGAACTAGTTTTTACTAAAACAAACCATTTTAATAATTTTGTGTATTGACTATTATAGTTTAGTATACGATGTGTACCATTTACTGAAATAGTGCGATAGAGATGACAATATTGGCTTTTTTTCAATACTTCTCTCTGTCGAACCATATCGATAATTTAACGTTTGATGCTTGCTTAAACAATAATTGCTTCGCACGCATTGGCGCAGAGTGCAGTAAGACGTGTGTGCCCAAATCCTGGCCAATTTGTATCTCATCAGCAGCTAAGTAATAAATTCAGGGATTTCTACTCCTGCCAGTCAAACCTGGGGGGTTATTATGTAATTCGATTCGAAAAGAAAACTGTTCGAATTTGTATGTTATTAACATTACAATTCGAACACATTTCCGTTGGATTCGGATTACATAATAACCCGCCCACCCCCCTGGTCTAAGAGAAGTAACACTCAGGCAATGAATGCCTACTACTTTCACAAGGTGTTTCCTTCATTCTTTTACAACTCCGCTATTTTGAACATTTTTAATAATGCAGTGTTGCAGCGCCTCTGGTGGCAATGAGGCGTGCTAAACTTTTCAAAGCTGTGTTTAGTAGCCATTTTATTGGCTATTTTACTTCGCCGATGATTCTGCTACACATTACCGGAGAAGGAGGAGGGCTCTCCTTCATATGTTACATTAGGATTAGTATCCGCTGCAGCCGGTTAGTTCAGTGACCAGTGTCAATAAATTCATCACTTCAACGTTCCTACAATAACTGATACAAAGAAACGCTAATTGCACAACAGAAAAATGCGTGGTGTTGTTATTTTTTAATGACTCTCGGAGACAGGGCCCTCGATTTGGTAGTCAACGTGCTAACTACTTCAGCCAACACCACCCTCTTGTTATTCTCGGTATATTTATTTCATAAAGAATGAGAAATAAACCAAGGCGAATGGATAGACTGGTCACCTTATCGCTACAACATGTACAACATTACAAAAAACAACATGTAGTTCTTCGACCAGTTTCAAATAACCTCATCTGTCAAAAACAGTTGACTAAAATAACAATATTTTACATATATCAACAATATGTTTAATATTTATTTTATCCCAAAATAAAGCGCAACTTAATTTTTTTCAGACGCTTTTATTTTTTTTTTCGTCCAAATCGTTTTAGAAAAAAAAAATAACAGATTTTGACAGTTGGGGTCTAAAGTAGTTTAAATTAAATTCATATTGTTTCAACTTGAAATAACTTCAATTCAACATAATTCTTCCTGTTGTTTTAGTATCGAATTTACGTTGATCCAACTTGAAATAACTTTGATTCAACATGATTCTTTATTTTGATTTAACAGTAAGGGAATGTTAAATCAACATGAAAGTTAAAATAAAGTTATTTCAAAAGGAAAAATTTTCTTAGATTAATATAACTGTAAATCATGTTGGATCGACATGAAACATATATTAAGAAAAATCATTAACGAAAAAAGTTAAATTAACCTTGTTTACGTAGATTTTAATTTGAAATTTTTCTGTATTCAATATAATGAACAAAAATAATTTCAGTGATGTGGATATTTTCCAACAAATGCTCTGCTGTTCGCCAATACACACAAACGAGGAGTAAGTTACAAGTCTTGCACCCGAAATAGCGAAACTGGAAAAATAAAAGCAGAAACGTTGGCTGAAGTACAGGGTGTTTTTTTAGAGGTATAGAACTTCGAATTGAAATAAAACACAAGAAAATCGTTTAAATGTCCATCAATTTGGCTTTATTGGAAGGATAATTTTATGCCATTAACGTTTAAATATGATTTCGGGCATGTGGCCGCCACGGCTGGCTCGAATAAAGCCAATTCTACAGGTCCAATTTTCAACCACTTTTTCGAGCATATGGGGCCGTATGTTGGCAATAACGCCACGAATGTTGGCTTCCAAGTCCCCTAACGTTTCTGGTTTGTTGGCTTAGACGAGCGACTTCACATATCCCCAAAGAAAATAATCCAATGGTGTCAAATCACACGATCTTGGTGGCCAATCCATGGTTAACCGAATTAATTGCTCTGATGGACGATTATGTCGACCATAAAATGGACGGAGCTTGCGGTAAACTTCGCGAATTTCGAAATAAATTTGCACGATTTACAAGCGTTGTTCTTTTGTCAACCTGTTCATGATGAAATGGCAAATCAAACTAAATATTAATCACTTGACAGCTGACAAAATGGCCGCCAGTTAAAAAAGTGATGCCAACTTAAAGTTCTATACCTCAATAAAAAACACCCAATAGTTAGCACGTTGACTAGAAAACTGAAGGTCCTGTTTTCGAGCCCGGTTCCGACAGTTATCAAATAACATTACCACAAATTTTTCTGATGCATATTAGTGTCCCTTTGCATCACTGAACTACACCTGCTTCAGGGGATACTAACCATAATGTAACATCAGAGCGCCATTTTTCGTCGGTATTGTGCAGCAAAATCATCGACGAAATAAAAATAACCAATCAAGTGGCTACTAAACACAGCTCCGAAAGGTTTAGTGCGCCTCATTGACACCAGAGGCGCTACAACTCTGAATTATTAAAAACGGGTCAAAAATTAAGCTTTCTTCTATCTCTTCCTTCACCATCTGTCTTCTCTAAGACTATCTCTTTCTTAAAGAAGGTAACACCCAGTAATAGTAGTAGAAAATTCTCTGCCTCTCTGAGTTTACCTACTTCTCTTAAAAAAAACGATTCAACTGCACATAAAGGTGCAAGCCGACGATTGTCCTGATAAAAAAGTCACTAACCAAACCGAATCTATTCCGGACTGTTCTGAAAACAGAATCAGTACAAATCAAACAACTTTTTCATGGCTTGCCCCCAGATCAAAGAAGAAATACAGGACTTACACCTGCTAATGTGCAAAAAGATAAGGAAATATTAAAATTAAGAGAGTTGGCCACATTTTTCATGGAAAAAAAGAATACCTTGCAGCAAGAATTCGGCATTTTGAGTATTTAAAACATGTGAAAACTGAGTGGAGAGATTTTAATGATAAAATGGAGGAGTAAAACAAATACTTTGCTGCATTAAATGAATCGCTTGTCTCCAAGGCGTTTTTTCAGCAAGTAAAAATCCCTTGCCATTAAAGAATTTAGGAACTTTGGCAATATAAATTTGAACGTTTTGCGCCAGTTTGGAAAATTCTCCAGAGGCTCATAGTTTATGAACAGAGAAATTCCAGTGAAAGTTTTAATTGTTTAATTTATTCAATGATTTTTTTAAGCTTAGATAAAATTTTCATTTTAATTAGCTTTTGAATTAAATTTGTTAAGTTCTCTTTTTTGGAATTATAGGAGTACTTTGTTTCTTTGCATTTGTACATTTTATTGCAGACCATAACAATTAAAATCTGTAAGTACCATTTTTTGGTTCAGACTTTATTTTACGCGGGGTGAGAGAGTAAAGAGATGTCTTTTCATATTTTATTATGCGAGCCTTATTAGGTTAATTTGAAATACTTGCCGGCGTCTGTGTGGTAGTGGATTTTATTTGCTGTAGTCGGTGGTGTTGACTATAAAAATATTTTTTTTTTTTTTTAATTTTATTCATTATATCTTTCTCTAAGCGATTTTATATTTCCTCATCCTTGCATTATAATTTTACTTTTTACATGCGGGCATATGCTTTGCTTTTTAACACTAACTACCCTTAAAAGTATGCTTTTATATTTGCATTGAAAAGTATTTGGCCGTGTGTGTGTGTGAGTGTTTTTTTTTTATTTAATTTGCTTACCATGGCAATTGCCAATGGAGAATGTCTTTCAATTAAGATTATTAGAGCTTGAACAGTTTATTTGACTTTTGTGGGACATTTAAGAAGTGTAATAATAATCAGGATTTTAGGGATCACTGATTTTATACAAATGACAAGAAAGCAAAGTGAAAAATATTTCGTTGCTTTGCCTTAGAAATTATGTGTAAAGACTTTAATTATGTCGGTGCATTCTAAAGAAACTTTTGAAAAACCTTTAAACTGAATGTTTTAAATTGATGGTGTACTACAAGAAAGCCTTAACTGCAGTTTTCGATATTTTATAGCAAAAAATAATAAAACTGAATGAAAACTAAAGCATTTACATGCAAAACAAAAATATTTAAGTTGTTATGTCAACTTTTATTTTTAACTGTAAGGTACTTTTGTTCTTTAAGAAGGATTTAATTATAGATTGGCTACCAGAATACATTAAAAACGTGATTTGAAAAAAATTGTGATATGCCCTTTTTTATATTAAGCCATTGAAATATATAAGAGTCTTATCGATATAAAATTGGTACGAAAGTGAGAAAATAAACGTTTGTGAGTACCATATCTTGTAGAAAGCGATTGATTTCTAAAATTTTCGATTTTCAATTCCAATTTAGAAAAGAAAAACTTCAAGACATTTAAAAACATTAAAAAAATTTGATCTTACATTTAGAGCGAAATTGTTTTTATGTGATTTTTAAAAACTGTTTGGGGTAGAACTTTAAAGCATTTTTACTCTGTAATTCGAAATGAAAGCGAATGCTTTGGAATTTATGTGCTATTTACATACGAACACGAAAACATTTTATTTCGTTGCGAATTTGGACAGAACATGTTTCGGTTGAAATGACCGAAATAAGTAACAGTAATAAAAAAATTCCAGGGTCTCGATCGATTGAAGATGTCATTCTCGTTGGCTGTTTTATAACAAAAGGTTGCGAAAAATCGCCAAAGCTTCTATAAAAATGCAATAAATCGCTAAAATTAAAAAAAGTAAAGTAAAAAAGTCGCCAAAAACCAAAAATAATAAAAATCGCCAAAACTTAAAAAAAAATCTCCAAAACGAAAATATAGGGTGTTTTTTATTGAGGTATAGAACTTTAAGTTGGCATCACTTTTTTAACTGGCGGCCATTTTGTCAGCTGTCAAGTGATTAATATTTAGTTTGGTTTGCCATTTCATCATGAACAGGTTGACAAAAGAACAACGCTTGCAAATCGTGCAAATTTATTTCGAAAATAATGGTTCAGTTCGCGAAGTTTACCGCAAGCTCCGTCCATTTTATGGTCGACATAATCGTCCATCAGAGCAATTAATTCGGTTAACCATCAATTGGCCACCAAGATCGTGTGATTTGACACCATTGGATTATTTTCTTTGGGGATATGTGAAGTCGCTCGTCTGCGCCAACAAACCAGAAACGTTAGGGGACTTGGAAGCCAACATTCGTGGCGTTATTGCCAACATACGGCCCCATATGCTCGAAAAAGTGGTTGAAAATTGGACCTGTAGAATTGGCTTTATTCGAGCCAGCCGCGGCGGCCACATGCCCGAAATCATATTTAAACGTTAATGGCATAAAATTATCCTTCCAATAAAGCCAAATTGATGGACATTAAAACGATTTTCTTGTGTTTTATTTCAATTCGAAGTTCTATACCTCTAAAAAAACACTCTATAGCACCCAAACTAAAAAAATCGCAAAATTTTTAAATATGTATTGTAAAAAAAATTGCAAAAGCCGAAAAAATTGCTGCAATGAAAAACCGCCTGAATTAAAAAAGCGTCAAAAAATAAAATTAAAAAAATCGCCAAAAAGAAACAAGCGTCGGACATTGGGGCCAAATCCCCTTCTTTAGAACAAAGTACACGTTTCGAAGAAATATTGATGGTGTAGGGAGGGGGAAAGGGGCACCCCTCATATAAAGTAATTATTATTTTTCTGATATCTGCCGAACAATAATAGTGGGGTGCACTTAATTTGATCTGGATAACTCTAAGAACAAACTTCATGTTCGAGCAAAATCTTGTCGGTATAAGGGGTGGGGGGGGGGGAGGCTGTTACCTTTCATACAAAGTGATTATTAATTAATTATTATTAATGATTGCTTTTATATAGGAAATATATGAATTGTCTGCTATTGACTGACTTCGAATACGAATTATTTACTAAACCTAAGAAAGTTAGCTTATGCAACACACGTTATTTTTTTTAATAATTATTATATAAAGTACAACCACAATCACGCGTGACTCATGCGCGACTCACTCGTGTTTCACTCGTGACTAATGCGTGACTAACGCATAGTAAATCGCGGCATTTGCACATCTCTAATTAAAATACAAAAACAATGACAACAACAACAACAATAAAAGTGTTGGCAGAAGACACTAGAAGCTTATTCTTGGTAAACTCAAGGCGTGAGGCTATTAATAATAATAAACATTGACCTAAAGCTCAAAAAATTAGTTTAATTGAGCATAAATTTTTCTAAAATAACGCAGATTCGTTCAATCTTTAAAACAAAGTTAAAATCTCTACCTAATTGAGCCCAATTTATAACTTTATGTCCATACTTCCATACTTCCACTTCCGCCCCTAAGTGCGCCGTACGTAACTATTTGTGCGAGTTAAAGTCGAACTTTACTGCATTTTTATGTCTAGTTTGCGGTACGAGTATTAAACTTAACAATTTACGAATGACGATATCTAATGTTTTATTGACAATTGTAAATCTCTTAACCAATTTCATTATTTTGGCTCCTCATCAATTCACTTAACAAATTTGCATTCATTAATTAATTAAACTTTGCTTACACGCAATAAAACCGAAATTGATATTCACACACAACATACACACTTACACTCACAAAAATAAATATCCAAACACGCATCCACACACACTCACACTAATTAAAGTTTTATGACATTCATTTGAATTTCAATCTACTGCAACCAACCCCCGCACAAAGAAGGGAAATTGTGATTGGAAATTTAAGCATTTAACTCGGCATTTGATACGAGTACTTTTAGTCTTCTCCACTTTTGTTTTATTTTAACTATTTTATTGGTTTTTCATACAAATGGCGGTGAGGCCACACAAGACAAAACGTGTAGGACAATTTCCTTTAAATTGTCGATATGAAAAGCTAATCGACAGGCGACATGTCGTACATTAATCGTCGAAGACAATGTCGTCTGCGACGATTTGGCCAACTGGGTGATTACATATGTATGTATGTGTGCGAATGTGTATAGGTGTGTGCGTTTTTTAAGCGCACTACTGCGGATTTTATAAGTGCGTCGTGCTTGTGTGCGTGAAGTTGTAAAAGTAGTAAAACATTCTTATCTTTCGATTAAAGCTTTCTAATTTATAATATTTTTTTGTCACAGTTGTCACTTGTTTGTATGTCTGTCTGTCTGTCTGTTTGTCTCTTTGTCATCATTGCTATCGAAGTAGTCATTGCGACTATCATTGTTATCATGATCATGAATTCGTAAATAGTTATTTGTTTCTTATTTCTTTTAACATTGTGCTTGTGGTTTTTCCAATGCCTGTGTGTGGTTGTCTTAATGCTTTTTCCATTTTAAGACAAATAGGTGTTAATCTGATTTAAAAATAAGAAAAAAATCATGCCAACCAATATTTTCCCTTTGCACCTTGTTAAGGTCTGCCGTTTACTTTTTATCTCGGTGGGAAAATTGACATTTGTAAAAAGGGATTTTTGGCTGCTGTATTAGGATTTAAATGAAAATAAAAATCTTAGTTATTCCTATGCAAGATACTTACATTTGTATGTATGTATGTACATCTTGTAAGTGGAAATACAAACTAAACTTATTTCCTAACAAAAATATTTAAAAACGTGAATTATACAAATTTAGTACGTTAATGTAAAAATTTAATTTGTGAAGGTTAGGTTTCATTAGAAAAGTAAAAAAAATACGAATAACTTTATCAGATGGCGTTATATTTGCCGGTATTGAAGATTTGGTAAAATTTTGATGATTTTGTCTAATTTTGTCTAATTTTGAAGATATTTGGAAACTTTGCAAATCTAAATTTTGCAATTGCAAGAGTAAAAATGTAAACACGAAAATTAGCCCAAGGTTTCGAAAACCTTCGGCCACTAAAAGTGCTGAGATCAAAATAAGGACCAAGTTCTTACTGGGTACAATACACACAGATAAATTGTATATTAAAATCTACGAAAATAAGGTTAATTTAATATTTTGATTGGCAATGATTTTGCTTCATATGTGTTTCATGTAATCTTCAAAGAAAGTTTTTCCTTTTGAAATAACTTTATTTCATGTTTTTTTTAACATTTTAGTACTGTTAAATTAAAATGAAGAATTATGTGGAATCAATGTTGTTTCATGTTGAAACAACATGAATTTAATGTAATGTTGTTATTTTAATTTATTAATTATTTAACTTCCGGGATCTTGTGTGCATTGGCACAGGCCAGGAAAATATGTGTGTGGCTTCCACGGCCTAGAATTGAACTCAAACTCATCGCGTGATAGACAAAATACTCACGATGATTTTTAAAAAATCGATGTATTTAAATAAACTTATGAAGAACTAGTTTTTATTTAAAGATTTTGTAACTTTTAACTGTAATTTGCATGAAAACATTGCTTTGCTTAAGTTCAGATAATAAGAAATGAGTTTCAGAGCGCAATTTTTTACAGCAAAGAGGAAATTTTTCTTGACATCGCTTTCAATTCGGTGATTAGAAATCGTAAAAGAGAACTTCTTGCAATGACAAGCCTATGCTAAAATTCTGCATATTCATGACATCTTGGGAATGTATTTGTTTTATGTATTTACCACAAATCCTAATCACTTTCAGTCTGCAGTACCAATAAATCATTTTTAATTTCTCGTCACAGCTGCATGGCGCCGTGGCTTAGTTGGTTAAAGCGCCTGTCTAGTAAACAGGAGATCGTGAGTTCGAATCTCGCCGGAGCCTTGATGTGATAAGATGTTTATTTTTGAAAACCAATTAATTTTTCCTTTCGTGACCAAAAAGAACGCAAAGTTACCATTAATATTTATACTGTAATAGACACCCATTGCATAAAATATTTCTTGATCTTTATGAATGATAGTAATGTAATGCATTTTTCTTTCATTTATTATTGCAGAATATGGCAAAACATCATGCGCTTCAGTGTTGGACAACATTTCTATGATAACTTTCATGAAATCATGGTGTACTTGCAAACATTTTGTACACACATCTCTTTGAAACTCAACTCAAGTTTTTAAAGGACAACCTACTGCGAAACTTTCAAGATTTCCAGGTATAGTATACAGAAAAAAACTAAATACCTTTTAATATCAATTGAAAAATCACTAAGCTTTCACTTTTTACACTTGATTGAGAGAAGCACTTAAAAATTTTATTGAATTGAAACGTTTAACTGGAAAGATTAATAAGTGAATACTTTTTTCTCCAGCTAGACATCAACACCTTTTTCCATAATATCAAGTTAGCACCACTTTTTTGTCATTAAAACGGATGATTTGAAATTCTCCTCCAGTCATATTAAGCATTTTCTGAACTTTTTAATAATTTCTGCAGAAATATAATATTTTCGATATTTTATTTTCTTTACTTCTAAGCGAAATCTAGTACTTAAGAGATTTCGAGTAAATTCTAATTAATTTTGTATAGATTTCCCAAAGAAATAGAAATCTAGTTTATCAGATCAGGTGTTTTTCTGGGCTGTGTAGAAGTAAACGTTGGCAACAGCTGCTGTTTTTTTTTGGTGGTTCGATTTATAGGAGTTTGGCGGTATGTCTTATATTGCGGTTATTTAAGTGACTAACTATATTACAACTTATGTGCATTCATCTCTGAAATTGTGGGAAATACTGTTGATTATGTGTGCTTATGAAAAAAAAAAATTATTTAACTTCTTAAATTCCCGATAGTGATATTTTCAATGCCTTCAATGCCTTTCCATGCTAATTTAATTTATTTACAATAAAAAAAAAAACATAATTTCACAACTGAAGGCCCCGGCGAGATTCGAACTCACGATCTCCTGTTTACTAGACAGGCGCTTTAACCAACTAAGCCACGGCGCCCCACGACTCCCTGGGAAAATTATTGGGTTGAAGTAATAAATTTCGAATGCATTTTTCAAAGATGGTGCAATAATTTTTTTATCACTCTCTGTTTCAATTAAATAAATTGTATAGAGGTAACCCCCCTATCGGCTAAAACTTGTAACATCAATATTCCTAGAAACATGGAAAATTAACATTAATTCAATTTTCAATCAACATGATACAATTGAACAACATTGTTGTTGCTCATACATATTTACTTTTATTTATCACTGTGATAAGCAATTTCGCAACTCCAAAATACTCTAATCTTCTTTCAGACGAAAGTTCTGCACTGCAGAATAATTACTATAAGTTTTTGCTAAGCTTAGTCGTTTTTTGTAACTTTTAACTTTCTCTCGGGATATTATCCAATTTAAATGCTTATACAAATAATATGACGATTTATGATAACTTTTTAGATATTTATTCTTAAAATGATGATACTTTAATGAGAAATATTAATATTATTTTTAATTTAATCTCGTTTCTCGGCAGTTAACATAAAATAATGTCAACAATTTATTCTTCCATGTGAAGTAAAGTGTTAAGAGAGGGTTGCTGCAGGTTTCAGTACGTGCGAGAGTGAAACCGCGTTGAGGAAACCCGTATTAGAGGAGTGTTAGCTATGTTAATATATTTTTAAATTCTTATACAATATAAACTTTAAAATAATACTGATGTTACAATAGGAAACCATAGAAATAGCATGTCAATCAATGTATTACTTATATTTAATTTTGCAAAGCTACAGAGCAATTTCAAATGAAATTCCTTGAATTTATATATTTCCCATAGAAATTATATATGTATGTAAATTGCAAGCCCAGATTCTATGAATTTTATTCTGTCAATATTTGGTCATTATAATAAATATTCTTTACTAAAAATAATTTTACTACTGAAGGCCCCGGCGAGATTCGAACTCACGATCTCCTGTTTACTAGACAGGCGCTTTAACCAACTAAGCCACGGCGCCCTTGCGAAAGACCGAGAAAATATCTCGCCATATAAATTAAAATAGTTTTACTATCATGGTAAATTCATATAAAAATTAACACATTACTAAACCTTCAAAACAATGGAATTCCAGGAAAAATCAAAATTATTTCAAAGAGTCGTAATATTAAAAGAGTAAATTGAAATTTCAAAATTCATTAATGAAGAATAAATAAAAATAAACTTCACAATTTTACTAAGTATATTTGAATATCAATTCATATTTAAAATTTCATATTTTTTTTTTTAACTTTTGAATATGAATTCATATACATATTTGCAATTTCGAAAGAATGAATTCCAAAAAATTTAATTAAAAGCTGACTTTAATAAGAAAAACAAAAGGAAGAGAGGTGTCTTAGGAACACTCGGTTGTAGCTATGCTGCTGGGTTATATAAAACAAACATAATGTGTTAAATATTCTCTGCAAATATTTCAAAACGTTTCCATTTATTTCCCATTATTTTCTTTTCTAGCGGCGTACGATTAAACTAATGTATTGTTTGTGGCCGGCGGCGCACAAAACAAAAATAAATTGAGCAATCGTTCTCATTGTTTTTAATTCTCTCAGTTCAAAGAACTAAACAAAACAAAATCAAACATCGTTTATTTTCGTACTTTGCTTTTAAGTACAACGAAATCAAAACAAAAATAAATTTATAACTGTAATAGTGTCGATTATTTTTGTTACGATAATCACCTCCCAACTCGTATATCGCCCCATAAATAGCATAGCTACAATAAAGTAGCTTCGGCTATTGGTATAAATATATTGTAAGACAGAGCTCGAATGATCTATATATATAAAATCCTAGTGTGTGTTTGTTCGTAATTTTCAACACAGGTTCGGGTCAATAGCCGGTATGTTTTCATTTTATTTTTGACCCAACAAGTGATCACTGTGTGGAGTAGTTTGTAGTTGAAAAAAATAATTTAGGGCAACACAACGTTTGCCGGCCTCAGCTAGTTTTATTAATAAAATAGAAAAAATTTTCTTTAAATTGAATAAAACAAACAAACAATTATTTTTAAACCAATTTCGTTCTAGAACTTCAAAAGTATTTTTTAAAATTTTTTTATTTAAGAAAGTATGTTTGTTGTTGATTAAATACGTCAATATGCATTTCGTTGCTGCTTAACCCAACTTTATTTAATTCGTTTTTATTCTGACACGCATTGAATAAAAATAATAAATAACAATGTTGTTCCGTTCTGCTAGTGTTTGTAATAATAATTTAAAATTGTCTTTAGTGAAATTCTTTCTTCTTTAAAAATTATCACATATAGAGCAATACAAACTAAAGCTTAATTGAATCATTAAGAGAGAAACAAATAAGCGTTTTATTTACTTTTTGTTTATAAACAAACATTGCCTAGCGCATCTAGGAAAAAATTTTACATTTATTGCAATGAAAATTTGCGATAAAATTGTTTTTTTAAATATAGATTTTATTAGAAATTATTGTAGCACCCCTTACGAGCGTAAATTTTTACTTTAAATGAGCGCTAAATTTCATTTTTGTTAATAAAAAGTAAAAAAAAACTTTACACTTTTTCTAGAAAAGAAAATGGCATAAGATAAAAGAGTACATGCAGTTGCTTCTATTTATATTATTTTTATATAAGATGCACGTCCACCCATACAAATAAAAACAAGAAGAATGTGGATTTTTTTTTCAATGACTTTTATTTTAAATTTTAATTTTTCAGGTTTATTAAGCCCTTATTTGACGTATTTCTATGGGAAATTTGTCAAATAAACCTGTAATAAACCTAAAATATTTTTATGAATAAGGCATTAATAATTTAATTTATTTACAATATAAAAACATCATTTACAAGTGAAGGCCCCGGCGAGATTCGAACTCACGATCTCCTGTTTACTAGACAGGCGCTTTAACCAACTAAGCCACGGCGCCCCGCGATATGTTTTTGATATATTTAAATATTTGCTTTCGTTCTTATATTAAACACATTTTAATTATTTTTAATTTTTATAATTAATTTCCTTAAAAAAAAATTTAAACTTATATATCGTTACCTTAATATAGGAAGGGCCCAACTCATTATTTTTTTGAAATCGAGTTCTTGTATATTTCAATACAAGAACATCTAATGTATCGAAAGAATGCAAAAGTCTCGATTTAAAAAATATAATAAATTTCCGTACTAAGCTATCGATATGTACATATCGTCACCCTAAGTGGAAACGTACATAAGTACACAAAATTTCGAAATCGAGTTTATGATTGATTATGGTTCATCTTATCCAACTATATGTTCACGCAAATATTAAGACCTCTGTGATCAAGAATTACGACTTTAGTAAAGAAATTCAAATGGACGTAATTACGAATGCATCTATTTTTTTATTGCAAAGAACGTAACTAACATAAAAGCTTAAATATATATTAAAAGGAAATAAATGGTTAAAAATATGTAAGTCTCTCATTAACACTTTATTATTATTTATTTTGAATCGTTTTTGGTTTCTCCTGTAAAAAATATAAAGGTTTAGTTACGTCCGCTTGCATTTAAGGTGACGATATGTATGTAAACTTAAGTCTAAAATATTTTATGCACTTTTTTGTGATTTCCGAAGTCCCATAAATTGTTTAAACGCTAAGCTTGACAATGCTGTCTAGCTTAATGAGCAAGTGTCTGAATCAAAAAGTTTTCATTAGTATTTAGTAGTTACACTTTTTCGTTCAAATGTTTGCACAAGTGTGAACGTATTTTAAGCATCAGACTAATCCGCTGGGCTTTTATGAAAATCTAAAGTTTAGTTGCCTCCATACATCCTAAATCCAGTGTAACATGCAGTCTATATACGGCTGTAAAAGGCTACAATGGTCACACTGGTGTTTTGTTAAAAAAAAAACTGCCAACAAAAATATCTTATAGTTTCAAGGTTAGCGTGGTCATAGATAAAAAACTAAAATTCATTACACCCTGTGCATTTGCTGAGGTTTGTGTCTTTGATTAGAATGCGAAAATCTTAAGAGTTGCCAGTAATAATATTTAATTTTATTTGCTAGCACGTATGAGTAACTTATTTCTTCTTCAGTTCATTTAACATCAGGTCCATAATACGCATAAGTAATTTTTTCAAGATATTTTTTAGTTCTCTCAGATGCTAAATTTTACAAAACGATTTTAGTTTTGCAAGTTAAATTGATTTTGTGAATAGACCAACCATGTACAGTGTGTGGATAATAACTACAGAAAACTAAATGAAAATTTCAGAAGGAATCATCGTATTAGTTTAAGTTATGGAAAAAGTAAATCAATAACAAAATTTCTCGTGATATATAATTTAATTATTTGCTTGACTCACTGGACTCACTATCCTACACAATCGCACGACATACGAGAAATTACAACCCTGATCTGATGAATTGTTATTGTTTTTTGAAAATTTTCATAGACCATCCATTTCATCACATCAGGATTGTATTTTCTCAAGAATCGCACGATTGTTTAGGATAGTGTTGTAATATCCAATAAGAAATGAACTCTAGAGTAATGCCAACTTTATATGTCAAAGAACTAATGGGATTAATTTTTTGTATGGGACAAGTAAAAATTCTCGTCTGTCTATTTATACTACAAAACAAAAACCAATTTGAGTGCTTTGTTTTTGTTTTCAATATAAATAGACAGACGAGAATTTGTACTTGTCTTCTATAAGCTGGCGGCAAGTTTATTTAATGAGCATTAAATTTCCTCACGATCTTTAAACAAAAAAAGTTAATCTTTATAAACTAAATAAACAGTGGCAAGTATAAAATATGTTGGACGTTCGTAAACGAGACTGGTAAAATTATCCATTTCCTCGTCCATCAAATGACGCATGCGCATCGTTATACCCTGATTCTGTTTCTCAATGACAGACACAGTGCAAACAATACGATGGCTGTAAAAAAAGTAATTTATTAAAAATAAAATATTTACTTTTGTTTTTTTCTTTTATTTAAAATTATCTCACCGTTTGTGATTAAATCTGCGAACACCATCTCTTATATCAGCAGCTAAATTCTCGGCTAATTTTAAAGAACGCCATGAATCGTACGAACGAGTAAAGCGATCCCACGTTAAACGATCCTCAATTGTTGCTTCTATAAGTTTGAGCACCTGTTCCATGCAGAAATTAGTGCGAAAGAAGTCCCAATTATTTTTGGGTCTTTCAGTTTCATTTTCGTTTTCATCCTCAAGAGTTGTTAATTTCAAGAAGTCCTTGCGCTTTCCCATTAAGGACTCGGAAAGTAGTGCATTCATGCGATTTGTGGTGCGTACAGTGGCAGTTATGCTGAGAGGTATAATTTATTTAATAGTTTATTTAAGCTTATATTTATTAACTAACCGAGATTTCATGTTACTCCATGAAGCCATTTTTTTATATTACGTTGTGAATAAAATTACAAATAATTTATGTGTTTCACTGTCTGTGAGTTGCACGTAACTGAAATTGCATAGATTTGCAACGTTTCAAATAAGCTAGTAGCTTCTCAAAGAAAACTTTAAACACTTATTATTGCATTCCACAAATGTTATTTCGCCCATCCCACTTTTTAGCCACTTTTACAAAGTATAAGCAATAGTGCGCTACAATCAGTTAATGTAAGAATTTCTTTTAATGTTTTATTATACTCTGTCTTACAAACGAATAGTGCACATCTAGTTTGTCATGATGTTTGCAAATTTTCACAGCCATCATTAGCAACTTCGTACTTATATGCTTGCTGAGAGCGAGGCCGATCCTGAGCAGGAAAATATAACCAAAAAGGTGATAGCAAGCAGCCCTATCTTCTGCCTTATATGATTTCGAACGATTCAGACTAGAGATGAGCGCTTCTCGAATTTTTCCAACACGAAACGAGCCAACATGACAGCAGAATATGCACGAAATCAAATTGAATAGCAAAAAATAATTTTTGATATTCAAATATTCACATATTTTTGTTTCATTTTAGAACTTTAAGCTTAAGAGACAAATACACTGTCTGACTATACAAAATATTAATTTTTTACTCAAGTCAATCGTTTGGGTCGTAGAAACAGGGCGTAAATTTTTTTATTTACTGAAAATTAATGTATTCATATTATACAACAAGAATCGTTTCTTATTTTTTTCGTATCAATTTTACTCAATCCGACCACGTACATTTCGTTTTTTGATTTTTTGTCTCGAAGCATTTGTGTTGAAACGTGCATGTTCATATCACGAAAAAAACAATTACCTTCGTGAAGAATTGCTCTTTGGAAACTTTCATCGATGCTGCCTATCATAGATATTGTTACGTTTTTATTAATTAAAAACGCTTTACTGCGCGGACTCGAAGATTTGCAAATGAATAAAAGACCCCAGCGTACTAATTAGGGTTAAGAATGATCTATTTTTATTTACTAAATCCCAGTCAGTATGTGGAAGATTGTTTCACCATACTGAGTCTTTTTCGACTACCTTAGGTGATAAAAAAAACTGATTAATTAATTAGTTCTGCGCTTAAAATAAGACTCGAAAATGATTCCCTGAAATGCTTAGAAAGTGATTTGTTTAAAAAGCGAACTGTACAGAATGTACGCAATCATAAATCGAGCATGCATATGCTCGAAATTTGACTGTTTGAAGCATTGTTTCGCAAGCGATCGCAAACTGAGCTTAAATGCACACACACAACTTCAACTATATACACATATTAAATAATTCTGTTAACTTTAAACTAACTTTAAGCTAACTATTTCGCAACTAGTACTGACTGACACTTGGATTATTTTTCAATGTAATCAACTGACTACTTTAACATTGCGATATCCTAAGCATTGGTAGTCAATTGTCTCACTCTGCATTAATTTTCAACCAACTTAAAGTTGGTTTTTTTTAAATCACCTGGTAGTCAGTAAATTAAAAAAAAAAATTATGGGGTTCGAACATGTATCATCACACGTTGTGTACTCAAAGCGCTAACCACACATCTAAAATAATAACAGCAAAATGTTAATATAAAACTGAAATGAGTTTCAAAGAAGCTGAGAATATATTTGTTGGCTCTCACCAAATTCGATTACGTAATCAAATGTGTGGTTGAAGTCTACTGACGATTTGTTAAAGCAACAATGAAATGCATATAGACATCGCTTAACCACCACCTAATAAATCTCACTTATAGTATAATTATGACAATATGTCGAATAATAAATCTCTTGAATGTTAACTATAAGTTAACTATTTTTGTAATCAACCACACATTCTCCGACAGGGTAATTTCAATTAGTTACTACTACAAACAATATTCGATCTTGAAAAATACAATACTCCCCATTTTTTAATGTCTTGCGCTCACCTCTAATACATACATATATATTTAAATAATTGCTGGTCATCGAGAGAAATGAATTCGTATTCATTCATGAACCAAGAAAACAAGATTGCAGTGAGCAAACCATACAAAAAATATTTCTACTGCGCATCTACGTCAATATAGAATACACACGTGTGTTTGTGGTTAAAAGTGTGTGAGAGAGAGCACATTCCACAAACAAATTTATGTACTTTGTTTCCAACAAAAGTCTATGCCTACGTCACAGGCAGAAAATAAAATAACGGACCTGCGCAATGCACAATGTTGTTTTCCTGATTCATGGATTCATAAGAAGCCGATTGTAGTTCGGCACTCTGATGCCATTTTGTCATTATCAGCTCCATCACTCAAGCTATCCATACTTGTTTGTTCTCCAGATCAAGCTTAAGCTATTTTGAAAGAAAGGTAACTTCCTAACTATTCGTTTATTACCTGTAAAAAAATGTTTCCTATTACTTCTTTCCCTGATAACTTTTCATTAAATTAAAGTTATCTGAGTGTTCTTCTTTAAGGTCGCTGCTATTGAAATAGTCTCTATTTTGTTAATTTGTTGTTTGGTTTACTTATTTTTGGTATTGCTGGTGTTGTCTTTATTGAAAACTTAAAAAAAAGAATGTTTACTACTCTATTGCAAATTTCTTTCTTGACAGTTCATGTTGCTTTAACCGCCCACAAATCTAGGTGCCACATTTCTCTTTTACCAGCTACACGAAGTTGCACATACCACTTTATTTGTGGTGTATGTGTCTGATTGTTTTGTTTGTTGATATTTTACACCGAGTTTTGTTGTGTTGTTAAGATGGCTTGCGTGCACAAAATGATCTATTTTATAACAATCATTATTTTAAAATGAATGATATAGCAGAACTCTAAGCAATTGGAATCATCATTGCATTAAGTATAGCAAATCAGTAAATAAAGATAAAAAACTAAATTCATTCAATGAAACAAATTACAACATATAATACATTTATTATTATTTTATTATAATATTATAATAAAAGTCCACTTCGTTACAAACTTAAGCCAAGTCAATTGTTCACCAATTTCAGTGTTCACAATTCACAGAACTTTTTCCAGTGCAAAAATTGGCTCTAGTGCTCACTATAACTGTAAAAATAATTCTTTTCCAACCAGAGAAACAAGCCGAACGACTCACAGCCGGCTCAAGAGCCGTCGCCGACTTTCAATGTAACTTCGAGCCGCCGCCGATGCATGTGGCTAGCCTCGGCTCAAAATTCCAGCCGGCTAATTGTTTTTTTTAGTTTCAAATTTGTACTACATCTTGCAAATTGTATGGAAGACATCGGGTGTTTGAAAATTTTTTTTATAGAAATGTGTTTAAAAAACTTATAAAAAGCTGTTGTCAATGTCAGCCGGCTCATCCGGCTTATGAGCCGCCGCCGACCATTTTTTCCTAAGCCGCCGCCGCCGACTTTTTAAGACGGCTTGTTTCTCTGCTCCCAACTTTGCGGACGTACAAATCAATTCTGAACACTTCAAACTTCATTGTTGCCGAATCCTGCCCCAGACTTGATAATGAAAAATTTAGCGAACTCTATTTTCATGTGATAATAGATTTTTCCGGTGCAACATTTTCTTAAGCTCTTCAGGACAGGCCGTTCTTATGAAGTTTCAGCTCTTAAAATTTATTTTCAAATTTAAGCACGAAGACTCACATGCAAATTTGGCAGACAAACAAATAATAAATAAACCTCGCGGTAGACAAGTTACAAAGTTTGTTTAGAAAAATTCAAAAAATAAACAAATAGAAATATTTTCTTAATTATTAATATGAAATCGTTTGTAGCTGGAACTTCAAAGACACATATCCTTACCTTAGTAAAGAAACGCTCTTACTCATTATTTTTTTCAAATCGACTTTTTCGTTTATTTCGATAAATGAACCTGTGAGATATCGAAATATGCATAAAAACTGATTTGAAAAAAAAATGAGTAAGAGCGTTTCTATACTAAGGTAACGATCTGTATAATAAAAATAATAAAAATAAAAAAAAACACTTTGATTTCCCACCTTTTAAACGTTTCCCACTTTTGCAACTGTCAGTCCCCGTCCATACATGTGAAACATTTGCTGCGAAACATTTTTGATTTCTCTTTTGAAACTGCATTCGTGTCCACACCGTGAAGTTAATACATTTTCTCATGTACTATTTCTCATGGGAATGAGACAACATGAAACAAAGTACCCTTTTCCATTCCTTTTTGCCTCCTCCATCAACAATCTCAAAAGTTTTGCAGCAAATGTTTCATAGTGTGGACGAGGAGTAAGCACTTGTTTCCTGCAGTTGTTTTAGATAAAAGTTTTTTCTTTACATGTCTAACAAGCGAATATTTCCAATTAACGCTTTAACAGTATGATTTACAATTTCAAGTTTTTCAAGCCAATAAACTTTTATGGGACAAATTATTATTATTATTTTTTTTGTTGCAAAAAACAAAAGGAAGCTCATATTTAAAAAAGGCAAAACAAATAAAAATCACATGAATACAATTTCATTTTGGCAAATGCATTTATTAGAAAACCAACCGACATTTATTTATGCAGCAAAATATAAGTTTTTTTTTGTTTTTAACTTATACCTCTAATCAAGTATAATGATTATATTATTTTACTTTAAATTTTAACTTCAAGCGATCCATTAAAATACAGGGTGTTTTTTTAGAGGTATAGAACTTCGAATTGAAATAAAACACAAGAAAATCGTTTTAATGTCCATCAATTTGGCTTTATTGGAAGGATAATTTTATGCCATTAACGTTTAAATATGATTTCGGGCATGTGGCCGCCGCGGCTGGCTCGAATAAAGCCAATTCTACAGGTCCAATTTTCAACCACATTTTCGAGCATATGGGGCCGTATGTTGGCAATAACGCCACGAATGTTGGCTTCCAAGTCCCCTAACGTTTCTGGTTTGTTGGCGTAGACGAGCGACTTCACATATCCCCAAAGAAAATAATCCAATGGTGTCAAATCACACGATCTTGGTGGCCAATTGACCGGTTAACCGAATTAATTGCTCTGATGGACGATTATGTCGACCATAAAATGGACGGAGCTTGCGGTAAACTTCGCGAACTGAACCATTATTTTCGAAATAAATTTGCACAATTTGCAAGCGTTGTTCTTTTGTCAACCTGTTCATGATGAAATGGCAAACCAAACTAAATATTAATCACTTGACAGCTGACAAAATGGCCGCCAGTTAAAAAAGTGATGCCAACTTAAAGTTCTATACCTCAATAAAAACACCCTATAGTTCGTTTTAATGAAAGACCAATTTGTCGTTTTGGGTATGAGTTTTGAAATGTTATGTAGAGAAAGGTTCAAATCTATTGTTATGGGTAAACACAAGCACAAACATGCATAATAATTCGTTTGAAAAGTTTTTAAAGTAAAAATATGCAACTTTAACACATGAACACATTTTTATAAAATCTGTAACATTTTTGGAAGCGGAAATATTTAACCTGGTAAAACTGTTTTAATGTATTTGCAAGAAACTGCACTATACGGCCTCTAATTTGCTCCAACGTAAATAAATATTAAGAAACAACCCAAAATGTCAACGGAAAAAATTATGAGAAGCAACCCAAAAATTTCAAAAAGTTAAATTCCTTATGAAAAAGTTACTTTTTCTCCGCCCCTCTTACATTCCCTCCTATACAGAGAAGAGTAAAGGTTTAGTTAGCCGACTGTAATGCAATGTAACTGTAACGTAGGAAACAGCAAAACAAAATCGAACAATTTGTTTCGTTTATTTTCGTACTCTGGTTTTAAGTACAAAGAAATCAAAACAAAAATAAATGTATAATTGTAATAGTGTCGATTGTTTTTGTTACGAAAATCACTTCCTACCTCCTGTATCGCGCAATAAATAGCATAGCTATAAAAATGAGGTTCGAAAATTATGTTGCTTGACCTTTTTTTTAGCGGTAATAGTACGATATGTTACACATTAATTTCCATTTGCCTTATTCTGTAATTCTCTAAAGCTAAATTTATATGATTTAAAGTTAATGTAGAAATTTTGTTCTATGAATACAATTTTGCAACATATAACGGGTGTTTTTTTTAGAGATATAGAACTTCGAATTGAAATAAAACACAAGAAAATCGTTTTAATGTCCATCAATTTGGCTTTATTGGAAGGATAATTTTATGCCATTAACGTTTAAATATGATTTCGGGCATGTGGCCGCCGCGGCTGGCTCGAATAAAGCCAATTCTACAGGTCCAATTTTCAACCACTTTTTCGAGCATATGGGGCCGTATGTTGGCAATAACGCCACGAATGTTGGCTTCCAAGTCCCCTAACGTTTCTTGTTTGTTGGCGTAGACGAGCGACTTCACATATCCCCAAAGAAAATAATCCAATGGTGTCAAATCACACGATCTTGGTGGCCAATTGACAGGTCCATTCCGCGAAATTATGCGCTCATCGAATGTTTCCTTCAATAAATCGATTGTGACGTGCGCTGTGTGGCATGTACCGCCGTCTTGTTGGAACCACAACTCATGCACATTCATGCCATCCAATTCGGGAACAAAATAGTCGGTTATCATGGCTCTATACCGGTCTGCATTAACGGTAACTGACTCTCCAGCATTATTTCGGAAGAAGTATGGCCCAATGACTCCACCAGCCCATAGAGCACACCAAACAGTCAGTTTTTGTGGATGTAATGGCGTCTCAAGGGTCTCATGTGGATTCTCTTCACTCCAAATGCGGCAATTTTGCTTGTTGACGTAGCCATTCAACCAAAAATGAGCCCCATCACTGAACAAAATTTTGCGATGAAAATCAGCATCGAGATCAATCTCATTTTCGGCCCATACACCAAAATCACGACGCATTGCATGGTCTCGCGGCTTTAATTCTTGCACAAGCTGGATCTTGTAAGGTCGCCAAGATCTTTGCGCAAAATCTTCCATAAAGTTGATGGAAAAAGCTCCAATTGCTGTGCACGGTGGCGAATCGATTCATTCGGGTCCTCTTCAACACTTTGCTCTACAGCGGCAATTGTTTCTTCGGTGCGCACTGTTCGACGTCTCTGCGGATGCGTATTATCACATAGAGTAAACGTAGTGCGAAAACGATCCATGGTTAACCGAATTAATTGCTCTGATGGACGATTATGTCGACCATAAAATGGACGGAGCTTGCGGTAAACTTCGCGAACTGAACCATTATTTTCGAAATAAATTTGCACGATTTGCAAGCGTTGTTCTTTTGTCAACCTGTTCATGATGAAATGGCAAACCAAACTAAATATTAATCACTTGACAGCTGACAAAATGGCCGCCAGTTAAAAAAGTGATGCCAACTTAAAGTTCTATACCTCAATAAAAAACACCCATTACTAATAAAATCTTTTTTTTTTTTAATCTAATTAAACGTTTGATATTGTATTTTTATTCCAAAGCGGTTTAGCGCTCGATCTTTATCTTTAGCTACGAGAATTATAGAATAGATCTTACATTTTTCTTGTTTTTTTATCTTTATTTAGTAAATTCTTTGCAGTGGTTGTTTTGATAAAGTGAAAAAAAAACTCACAAAAATAATTATCATTTCACATAAAACAGTGATAAGATTTATATTAATCTAAAAGTTTATAAAAATACACTGAAATACTTCTAAAGAAAACAAAAAGAAATGCAAAATATTCTTCATTGCTTAATACAGAGCCCTACGTTTCTGATTGGTGAACGTTACGGCTAAAACGCAGGCCGATATAAATGCAACCATCTGTAAGAAAATTTTTGTAATATATTGTTCAGCTTAGTATTAATTTTGTTAAAAATTTACCTCTATAATGAAACTGGACCATATGAAGATTGTAACCCAATGCTCGGCCGCCTCATACATTGCAGCCAGTTTCGCTAAGCAGCCCTCCGAAAACACTATGGTGGAGCTGGTATAATCGCCGCCAACAAAACAACTATTCGGTATGGTTAAATTGGCATTTATGTAATCCGTGGAGTTATTAATGCCACAGCACTTAATCTGTAATTATTTAAAAAAAAATAACGCTTAGCCTATTATTCTTATTATTATTAAAACATACAAGTACTAACCGAACTTTGAATATATGACATGCCATCTTTACCATCCAACTGTTGTGCCCATGCACTTTTAACATCCTCGCGAGCTCTCGTTTCACCATCGATTTGTGGAAGATATTGAAAGATAATAATAGCATTTCCAATAATCAATATCAACAAACAAGTTGCATACTGAGGAGAAAAACAAAAGATTGTTTGATTTTTAAATTTTTGTTTGCTGAATAAAATCGAAGACTTACAGTCCATGTTAAACAGATATTCTCCCGAATGGCGCCACAGCAACCGAAGAACGAAATCAGGAAAACAATGGCACCCAATACGATCATAAAAATGCAAATCGTAAGTTCGTCATCGTGATAGTTTTTCAGTGCTAGAGAACTGACTGCAACGGTGCCAATGCCAAGAATCTGAAATTAAATATAAAATACGCATTCAAGTAAGTGTGAATGTCAATGGATTATATGAATTTTTATTGAAAGCACAGATAAGTATATTCTCAGCTAAAAATTGGTATGTGGTATACATACTCGTGTATGATCTTCCACACACTCTGAGCACTTTTGCATTCAAAAAAATAAAAGAGGGCGGGGACAAGTCCTTTAAAACTTCATAATATATTTTGCGTGCCTGTACTTTACTGATTCTTATGAAACTTGGCACACACCAACAGCTTTTAAAAAGAAACAATCTTGCCTTCAAAACAATGGGCGGAGCCACGCCCATTGAAACCTAATATTATATTTCACGAGCTTATATTTGACGGATTTTTATTACATTTGGCACATACCCTGAGCTCTAAAAAAGACACAGTATTGCATACAAAAAGGAGGGCAGGGCGACGCCCATTAAAATTTAAGAATGTATTTTACATGCTTGTACTTAACCGATTTTTACGGAACTTGGCACACACCAGGAACTTATAAAAAACAATATTGCATTCAAAAAAGTGGGCGGAGCCAAGCCCATTAAAGTTTAATATAACATTTCATAAACCTTAGGCTCTGAAAAATACTTAATCTTGCGTTTAAAAAAGTGGGCGAATCCCACGAAACTTGCCAAAGAGTTTCAGCTCTTAGAATGACTAGTTTTGTGCTTAAAGAAGTGGGCGCGCCATGCCTATTAAAGATTAATATTATATTTCACGTGCTTCTACCTGACTGATTTTTACGAAACTTGGCGCACACCTTGAGCTCTGAAAGTGACACAATGTTTTATTAAGAAAAGGGGGCTGACATTAATATTTGCCAAATTGGGCGTGACCACGGCCTTGAAAATGTAAAATGTGCACTACAAATTTAAAAATTAAACTGAAAAAGCTACACCGACTACAAAATTAAGCACTAAAAATTAAAAATAGTTTAGATTCAGTTAAATAAAATTTTTTTTTATATGTGTTATCTATAGGGTGTTTTTTTAACCTAGATAGAACTTTAAATTGTAAAAAGTAACACAAAAAATTAAATTTTGATAAAACATTTTTTTTTATTTGTTTCAGTATACTCTGACAAATCATCATGAATAGACTCACGCTTGAAATTATCCAAATTTACTTTGAAAATCAGTCGTCGATTCGCGCAACTTATAGACGACTTCGTCATTTTTATGGCGTAAATAATCGTCCATCTGAACAAGCCATTCGTCGAACTGTGGATAGATTTCGTACCACATACTCTCTAGAGGATGCAATAACACCAACACGTCGAAGGAATGTGCGTAGTGAAGCGAATATCGCCGCTGTAAACGAAAGTGTGGAAGAAGATCCAATTGTTCGTGTTATTCGTGATATACGGCCAGCAGTGCTCGAAAAAGTGGCCCAAAATTGGACGTCCAGAATGCGCTTCGTCAAGAACAGCCGCGGTGCCCATATGCCCGAAATCATTTTCAAATGTTAATGTCACGTATTGATCTTTCGAATAAAAAAAAAATTTTGATTACAATTTAATTTTTTGTGTTATTTTTTACAATTTCAAGTTATATCGGGCTTAAAAAAACACCCTATATAATGCTATTCGAAGTCGATGACAATAACATTTGATAACTAAACGCATAAATAAGTTAATATAAAATTTCTTGACCTGGTCGGCACCGACTTCGAATAGCATTATACGCAACAGATACAAAAATGTTTTTATAGCTATGCTATTTATGGCGTGATACAGGAGTTAGGAGGCGATTTTCGTAAAAAAAATAATCGACACTATTACAGTTACAAAATTATTTTTGTTTTGATTTCTTTGTGCTTTTGTATTGTTTTTGCATATGAGCACAAACCAGAGAACACAGCTGATCGACCGTAAACCGGCTAACAGCCGCCACCGGCCACAAACAATACATTAGTTTAATCGTACGCCGCTAGAAAAGAAAATAATGGGACATAAATGGAAACGTTTTGAAATATTTGCGGCGAATTTGATTCTATTGCATTATTATTTAACACATTAAGTTTGTTTCATATAGTTAAGCAGCATAGCTGTAACCGGGTGTCCTAAGACACCCTTTTCTTCTTCTATTTTTTAACTGAACCTAAATTATTTTTAACTGTTTACTGTTTGTATTTGAAGTTGTTGCAATTTTATTTTTAAGTTTTGTTTTTAAATTTTTGGTGCCTATTTTCCACCAAAAATTATTAACATGATAATAAATCGTTGAGGCCGGCAATGATACGACAATATGCAATGAACAAACCAATTATTTAGGAGCTTGTGTACATTAGAGTGGTTCGCCTTTAATACAAAAAAAATAATAATGTGCCAGTCACCCCTTAGCATTAAAGATAATGCAAAAGCAATTCCAAAATTTTTTTTTTTAATTTTTTGCCACGCCTACAAATACCTCCCTTTTAGTATTTTGTTCACTGTATCTTCATTTTTAGTCCGATCGTATCATTTTGTATACCGGTATTCATGGCACATTTCTGCCTTTAATAGTTCTTTACAACCACGTCATATTCCAGTCATGACTTTCGTTCAAAATTATTTAGCATTAGGGTGAGTACGAACCGGTTTTTTAAAAGTCATGACTAGAATATGACGTGGTTGTAAAGAACTATTAAAGGCAGAAATGTGCCATGAATACTGGTATACAAAATGTTACGATCTAGTGTACATACATATTGGGTGTAAGAGTAATTATTTGCTGCAATTTAATTAAAAGAAATTCCACTTAATTATTTTAAATATTCATTTCAACTTTTTTCACATTATTTTAATTATTGTAAAGCGCGTTTTTTATTTATTTTATATTATTATTCTTATTATTATGTTTTTTTTTAATTATTACAAGTGATAGAATCTATTAAATTATTTTTAATATTAGAACGTATACAAATTTATATTTTGCCGCTTTAAGCGTATAACTTATGCATTCCAACTTCGATATTACTATTGATGCACTTTTTACTAAAAATGCACTAAAAAATAATTTATTGTTCGTTCATATAGTAATTAAATAATTAAGTTGTAATGAATTTTTTAGCAGTTGTTACTTCACATAGAGAATAGTTTTCAGTGGGTAATAAATAGTTTTGAGCAATTCTAAGTAGCCTGGAACTTATGTTTTTATGTACCTATATATTGCTCAATTACCTGAACAACGTCATAACTCAAAAAATGAAAAAAAATTACAAGAAATCAGTTTAAAGTTTTCATGATAAATTTTTTTTTTTAAATATGCATGACATTAACCCGGAAGAGATGTGATTCCAACAGAATAGCGCTACGCGGCATATGGCGACCGCAACTACCGACTTAAGTTGCTTTCGGGAAACGGACCTGTTAATTGGTCTTCAAGTTCGCGCGATTAGGTGCCATAGTTTATGTTGATAAACCAGCAATAATTGATGATTTAGAGATGGTAAAAATGAGCTTTCATTACAAAAAAGCTTTCAGCAAATTGTAATACGATGAATCAGAACAATTCACATATTCCATTTGCAATAAAAGTTGCGTATATAAAGCAGAAATCTGCATCAACTGACACCACACACAGTGGACCAAACACAAAGAACGCTGATGATGAAGGTGTAGTGGCCTTCGAAAACAGCCGGATGTTCCGTTCTACTACGTGCTTAACAGAATATTTACAACTAACTTTTCTGTTATTTGTTTATTAATAATTATCACTGTTATTTGGCTTACAAAGCGATACGAACTTTAGCCTGATCAAATCATAAAAATTGACGTCTCTTTTGCCAAAATTGTTCATTTTATTCGTGGCTGCAATGCTCGAAAAAGTTGCCCTAGATTGAACGTCCGGAATGCGCTTCGTTAAGAACAGATGTGCTTGATCACATACCCGAAATCATTTGTCCTAATTTACACTATGCAAGTCTTATTGCTAAGCTGATTAGTTTGTTAGGAAAGAGGGACGAGGGGAAAAGAAACGTTACTGTTCCCCTCGTCTCTCTCTCCGTCAAACTAATCAGATCAGCAATAAGACTTGCATAGTGTAAATATGGACTATTCAAATATTAACGTTATCGACAACTTTTTCTTTTGTTTTCAACATAAGTAATCGATAGAAAGTCCGTAGTTTTTACAGCTGCAGTGTGTCGTAAAAGCTCTGCAGCTAAAAGGAAAAAGTACTTAAGTCGAGATAAGCTAATTTTGAGTTAATGGCAATTTTCATATCCAAGAGTAGCCGTAGCCAAAATATCAAGTAGTTTGTGCAGTTTTCAGGAAATTATAGCGCTATGACTTGCTGATGGTCTTTTTTTGACTTTTAATCTTCTGTATATATAAAATTCTCGTGTCACCGTGTTTGTAATTGAACTCCTCCGAAACGGCTTGACGGATTTTTATGAAATTTTGTTTGTATACTCTGTAGGTCTAAAAATAGGCCGTTATATATTTCTCATATCTCTAAGTGGGCTGTGCCACGTCCATACGAACGAAATATCTTATATTTTGAAACCTATAGGAGTCAGAGTATTCAAATATGTATGGACTATTTTGAGAGCAAGGTGCGAAGTAATTTAAAATATTGGCAGAATGGGACTAGGGGAGGGGGCTCCTTGCATATAAAGTAATATATAATAATAATTTTATATCTTGAACGCTATAATAGCAAGAGTCTTTAAATTTGGTATGGCCTCTCTTGAGAGCAAAGGTGCGGAGCAATTTGAAATATTGGTAGAATAGAACTTGGAGAAGGGGCTCTATGCTTCATATACCATATCCTCACACACTAGCAATGAGTTAGTTATTATTTCTACCCTAGAAATTCCCTAGAAATAATTTATGTAGCAAAAGCACATTTGCCGGCTCAGCTAGTTTCCCAATTTACCTTAAAAAAATAAATTTCTGAAAATGAAATTATTTCTTACAAAACAGTAAATTATGACTTAAGCACTTTTTCCTTACTGCCACAGAACTGTTTTCGTTTCTAATAAACTGTTAGTTAGTTGCTTATATAGTTAGTCTTGAATAATAAAATTATTTTCAAACTGTTGACTCATTTAAAGACTGTTTTTTTTACAACTGGTTCAATTCAATTCAATATGAGTGTATTTTCTCGTTATCAATATAATCTTAATCATAAACAATTATAAAATTAAACAAAGGTTAGAACGATTCGTGCCCATATTTAGACAAAAATTTTCTTTGTGACAACTTTGTTAAGAGGCAAACAGCTAATTTAAATTTTAATGAACTCATCATATTGAAACATTTCAGATGATGCGATTAGATATTTTACATTACGCTTTCTTTTCGACTGTGGATGAGCATAAAGTACAATATTTTAACTTAGCTTTATTGTAACGGGTGATTGTTTTTTGTATAGAAAGACGTACAACTTGGGATCTTTAATGTGAAATAGTTATAATTTTTTTTTTTTTTTGTTGATCTTGTCCCCAAAAGTTTAGCAAATATGTAGAAGAGAGATAAAAATATGATAAGATACTTATATTTAAAGAAACTTAAGTACCATTGAAATTTTTTAGTACCAAATAATTCCATTTGTACCACAAATTAGTACTATTTAGAGCAGCTGAATACCATTTTAGCACTCAGCCGCCGCTGCCGACTTTTTGCCATCGACTTGGACTTTCTATTTCACTTTCACAGGATATGTTTGTGCTTCATGGGGTTGGAAACCATAAAAACAAAATTTTTTGTGGACGTTAACTGGGGTTTAGAGAAATTGAATAAGATTTTTAGGAAAAATAAGCAACAAAAATTTAATACTATTTATATTCTTTAATATTTTTTTAAAGGTCTAGAAAGTGGGAAGCGAGCAATCGTTGTCGGCAACGAGCAGATAAAATCAATTTTTTTTTTGCTATTGTATTGACATGATATCGACAAATAGTTGCGGATTAAGGGAGATTTATTACATTTATTACATATACGAGTATTATATATAATCATGGGCAACTCTATCTAAGCTCTGTGAGGAGAATATCTTACAATATTCTCAGATCTGGCAATGTGCTGATACTGCCAATTACAAAAATCGGCAGCACAATGTACTATGTCAATTTACACGGTTGTAATAAACATTTGTCAGAAAATCTTACAACCAGACGGATTGTCTGTCAATAAATTTATTTGACTTTGTCAGTAAGAAAGAAACAAACTTGTCTATTCTCTCGGTTGACACGTGCAAAAACTATCAGTTCTGTTGTGAGGCATTGCCAGACTTGAATAAGCATTTGACAGAAATTGTCAACTATCAATCGTTTGTGCTTGTGTTACAGTTAAAAAGTGAAAATATTAATTATTCAGGTGTGTCACAGAATTTGTACAAAAGTGAAAATTTTTAAATTTTTCAATTCATACATTTCATACGTTTGCATAAATCCGAAATAAATCGAATCATTTTTGCTTTGTTCTTAAATATGGCACCTCTGTTGAACAGCTGTTTTGTAAATAAAAGAAAAGTTAAAAAAAAGAACACTAAACAAAATACATTAAAGAACTTAGCTTGAAACTAAATTGAATTCTTATAAAATTGTTAAGCATCAATATTTTTAAACGGACTCAAAACCTTATGGTCCATAATGAGGCAGTTGCAACGATTTTGGCTTCTTTTGCTTTTTCTCTAAAAACAGGTGTGTGCAGTATTGCCAATAGAAATAATTCTTTCAGATGCATAAACTTGGCACATCCTGCTATGAAAAAATTTCTGACAATATTCTGAAAATGGAAACGATATGTGTTCACATGATTGTTATGATTGGCACTTGGTGGTCTTGCCATAGACTGGCAATACTTGTAAGGAATTTTAAGCACATTTTGCTGAAAATATTTTAAGATCCGTTTGTACGGACAGAGCTGAAGGCAATTGACGTTATGAAAATTTTCCATGTAATTATTTGCATGAAAAATCAGAGCAAAAAAGCTGCCAATGATGCTTCAGTTTCAAGCAACGAATTTCGTCAAAAGTTTCGTAATCATCCTTATTCCAGTTGTCGACAAAGTGGGGGCTTGTGTAACTGTTGTCGAAAACAACTGACTCCTGTTGGAAAGTTGATGCTGTTTTCTAGACCTTAAGGAACGAAAATAGATTGTCAGTAGCACAAAATTATTCTCGAGCTTGTTTACTAGGCTCCAATTTTTTGGTATTGTGTTAAAGTGACGTCGGCGTCGACTACTGCAATAAGAGTGAGTTTAAATACGGTATAATGCGACTCTAAATGAAATTTTTGCATGATATAAAATTTTGTGAACGTAATCTATTTTATAACCTGTAACAAAAAATATTTGACTTGGAACACGTTCACAATTATGGGGACAGACATTTATATACTATAAGGCTAAGAGTGTGCAAAAATTCCATTTCCAAATTGATTTATGAGAGTAAATACTGCTCCCATAAGTGCAAAGGCGCACCCAATTATGAGCCCTTTGAAATTAGATTAAAAAAAATGTTCAATATAAATTTCAGTAACATATTTTATTGCTTTATCACAACTTATATCTCTGAAAAAAATATAAGTTTCGCAAAGAAAAACATTTTACATAGATTCTCAGTAGTTCTTTTCTTTTTTGGGATTTCGCTGCTGTTGAAAATTGTTTTTATCCACTAGTAAATAAATTCTTACCGCGCACAATGTATTAAGAGTAAAAACCAAGTATTTTAAAGTCACAGTTGCACAACCCATTTTCAGTTTTCTGTTTAATATATTTATGATTTTTTTTATATAAAACAATAAAAATCGTAACTAGTGAACAACAGAAATGTTAATTGTGGACTAATCGTTAATTTCGAACTCCAAAGTCAAGAACAATTGAATTTAGTTTTTTCTTTTTTGCAAGTTTTGTTTTTAAATTTTTGTTTCTTATCGTCATTGTGATAAGATATTTTTTTTTATTATCAAAATAAACGCTTCAACTTTTAAAAGCGCCATAGAAAAACTTAATAACTTTCCATATTATTGCTTTTAAAAATTTTTCCAAATAGGGAATAGTAAATAAAAATTTTTAACCTACCGCACTAATTGTATTGAAAAGAAGCACACAGTATTTGTTTGTTGGTAAATCGCACTCCATTTCAACGATTTTTTATTAAGTCACTGTCGTTTGGTTACTGAATCTATTTAAATTTGTTGCAAGAAGTCTGGGGTTGCAAAATAGAAAAAGATCAGTTATTTGATGTTTTATCCCATGTTGCCTTGAAGAGGGTATTTTAGGTAGCATAATTTTATCATACCCTCCCTCTCTAGCCCTTGCGCCAGAGTGCGATTCATCTGAAATGCAGCAGTGGTTGCATTTACCCATAGTCATTATGTCTATACAGAGAGAAATCCTTACTTTTCAAATAATTTGTACAAGATTCGTTATTTTTGCAGCCCTTAATTAATTCTTAGAAAGATATGCATACATACATACATACATATGTATATACATACATATGTATGTATGTATTAAGGTATTATTGTCATAAATGTTAATACATTAATGTTATAACGGCGACCTGTTAAGCTAACATAATTCAAACGCCATTTTTTTAACATATACAATACAAACATACTCACATATAAGTATGTATACATAAGTATGTAAGCAAAAGACTTTAATAACAAATTAATGCTATTAACATACTGTTCACTATTTCTACTTTGATATTTTAAGTCATTACTTTAACATGGCGATGTCATTGCCGGTAAATATTAACCGATCTCACTTACAAATAATGACTTCAAAAAATGTTGTTATACTAAGTTCACACTCCGTAATTTTAGTTAAGTACTTTTGAGCTAATGGACAGTGTTGCCGTTTGAAATTTTTTTTTCCGACCAAAATTTTCCCAAAATCCGACCAAAATCGCCTGCTTCCGACCAAATTTTAAAATTTAATTAATATTTGTGTTTTTTGATGTATATTTTATTTAATATTTAAGTAAAATAAAAATGTCAGATATAACATATTTGCATTAAAGAATTCAGGCATGTAAATTAATATTTATGTAATGTAATTAATAATTAAATACATTAAAATTGTAAATTATAAGAAAAAATTTTTATTCAGTCTTTTTATCATATGTTGTTTTCATTTACTTATGTTATAATTCAGGCATGTATCACATTAAAAATAAAAAGTTAAAGTTCTTGATTTTACATTTGGTTATGTAGGTCCCTTTTGGCTGACCAAACATAGTGCGGATTATTTATTTTGATAATTTCTTCACACGACATAATACCGTTGACAGTATTTACTTCTAGTTTATTCCTTAGTTTAGTTTTTATTAGCACTAGTGTGGAAAATTTGCGTTCAGCGCGGCGAAACTATGTGGCAGAGATAACAAATTAAAAATAAAATAAGAAATATTTGAGAAACTTTTCTCGTTTAATCCGTTTTTTATAGAAGCTATTTTTTGCCAAAAAGCATTAATGTTTAAATTGGCCAAAGTTTTTATACCGCTGAGCCGTAGCAAATTCCACTCAGTTACTATTAAATCGGGATCACAGTCAACTAACTTAGGGAATTTTAAAACAAGATCCAGAATTGGTAAGTCGTCGTTTGAAAGTACCTTATCAGGAGTTATCATATTTAAAAGTTTTATACTATCGTTTTCAGTGTATCAGTTCACTGCCACTACTACTTACCCGGCATCGAAGTGCATAATTTATTGGTAAATGGTAAACAGTGTGGAAAAAATATTTTTAAGATAAAATATATGAGATTTTAAATAACTTATGCAAAGAAAAAAATAGTTTGTGATTAGAGACAAAAACTGACCATTGAATTGAATTGGTCCGACCAAATTAAAAATTTTAAAATTTGTCCGACCAAATTTGTTCGGATCCGACCAAAACGGCAACACTGCTAATGGAAGAGATAGGAGAAGATAGTGAAGTGTGGAGCCATCATATTTCCCTCTCTCGCTCATGAACTACAAAGTTGTTCAACTAAAATTGCCGTGTGTGATTTGGGACTTAAATAGAAGTCATTAGAATAATTATTTACTTGCAAGGTCTTTTTATTATTAAGAAGTATTGACATCTGTTTTTAACAAATTTGTTTGCATGATATGTACTTGCAAAGATATGCACTACATACATATGTATATATGTATATCTGTGGCAAAAAGGAAAAAGTGCTTAAGTCGAGATAAGCTGTTTTTGAGTTAGCGGTATCCCTTTAATATCCATATGCGGAAGCATCCCCAAGTATCTGAAAAAACACCCTGTATCAAGACTTATTACATCAAGTTTTTTATTATATAGAGATTCTGCTAAAAAAGCATTTTAATATTTGTCAGTTTTAATAAAAGTTTATGATTTAGGTGCACTTGGAAATTGTCTTTATCTAAATAAATTCTTACCGAGCACAATGTGCAATTAAAAATAAAAATGAAATATTTTAAATTCACTGTAGCACAACTCATTTTTAGTTTTCTTGTTAATTTAGTTATTTGTTTTTATTTTTTTTTTATTTTCTTTAAAACAATGCAATTCGTAGTGAATAAGATATATTTTTTAGATAAGATATTTATTTATTTTCAATATCAAATAACTCTTCAATTTCACTTTTAAAATTGGCATAGAAAAATGTAAGCACTTTTCAGGACTTGCACAATTTCCGAATAGTAAAATTTTTTTTCCAACCTACCGCACTAATTGTATTGAAAAGAAGCACAAAATATTTGACTGTTGGTAGATCACATCCCATTTCAACGATTCTTTATTAAGTCACAGTCGTTTGTTTACTGAATGAATTTAAATTAGTTGCAAAACATCTGGGGTTGAAATTGATTGAGAGAGATCGTTTTTGAGTAGCAGCAGGGCAGCCAGATACATTTTTTCGCCCTCGCCAAATTTTTAAAAATATTTCCCCAAAAATACCTTGTTGAAAGGAAAAGATGCCAAATCCAAATGCGTAAGGAGAAAGATGTTTTTTTTAATTAAATTTATATGTGCCCTTAATTCTGAAAGTGGCCTAAGTCATATATTAGTAGATGACATTTGAACAAATCAAAAAATATTTTTATATTATGCAACATTTTAATTAAGAGAGTTGTAGTAGCCTCGATTAATATAAATTTAATTAATATTTATGAAATATTTATTGAAGTTTTTTTAAGATTCACTTTAAATTTTGAAGCAAAAATGCATATGACTTAGACCACTTTCACAATTAAGGGCACATACATATATCTATCGTATAGATCACTTTTATTACACAATGATGTGCATTTTTATACATACGAGTACATATATATGCTTATGTACATATCGCTACCTTAATATGTAAAGGCTCTAGCTCATTATTTTTTTTTTATCGAAATTTTAACATTCACATAGACGTTCTTCTATCGAAATATCCAAAAACACTGGAATTCTAAAAAATAACGAGTTAGGGCCGATATGTAATCATAAATTTATTTAAAAAATTCAGCAGTTCATAAAATCATAAACGTATCTGCACCTTGTGAACTAGAATAGCTTGTATTATAAATACTCGTAGATTTGCTTTAGCGGAATGTCGAAATATTCATTTTAATTAATAAATAGAAGTTTATTCTACTGACTCTCATATAAATCAAGGGATATCTATGTGACTATAAAGTTAAGCAATATTTTCTTTCTTGGGTTCATACATTTTTGGTCTTAACTATCATAGTGT
This sequence comes from Nowickia ferox, assembly GCA_936439885.1. Taxonomy (NCBI): domain Eukaryota; kingdom Metazoa; phylum Arthropoda; class Insecta; order Diptera; family Tachinidae; genus Nowickia; species Nowickia ferox. The sequence continues at coordinate 84,800,210 of OW387027.1, read as the reverse complement.
CATAATGTTTTAAATTATTTTAATATAATTGTTTTTACTTTTGTTTTATTTAAAAAAAAAAATAAATAAAATTAAAACATTATGACACAATAATACTTAAGACTACCATTTGAATCCCACAATTGCTTAAAATTATAAATACATGTACAGAACACAAAATATTTTAAGATAACATATATTAAAAATATTTAAGAAGAAATAGCTTTAATTACAAAATTTTTTTTTAGGAATTTCCACAAAAAATCCTAACTTTTTTTTTTTGTAAATAACCTCAATGAAACACCCCAAATTAAAAAATTTTCATCCTTTTTTGCAATGAAAATTCCCCTAGTTTGGGGTCAGAACACCGAGTCTGGCAGCCCTGAGTACCAGTTTAGCACAGTTATGAAGAGAGCATTTTAGTTAGACTGGTTTCTTGGTATACCCTCTCTCGCACTTTCGGTCAGCCATCTGGCATCTGGCTTGCGGCAGTGGTTGTATTTACCTGTGATCATTTTATCTCTAACAGGTAGAAATGTCAACTTTTCAAAGAATTTGTAAAAGTATTCATTATTTACACTTTCCATAACTGTTTGTAAGAAATATTAATCTGCATATCGTTAACTAAAACGCAAAACGTTTTAAATAATATTTAAAAACATTTCACAGTAAAAGCAAAAAAAAAAAAAGTTTATAAAATCCGGTATAGATAAATGTTATAAATAGTTAGGACTTTTATAAACATATTACTAATTAAAGTACATTTTGTGTTTCGGCAAGCTTGAAATTACTGTGGTTGTATGCTGAAATTTATGAAAGAAAATAATTTTGTTTTTTTTTGGTAGTTAAGGCTTTTTGCATTTTATGTAACGGCATGTAGTAGTAGTAGTTTCCGCTTAATTGATCCCCGATTAAGTGATTTACTAGCTTAATTAATTCAAAAAACATCCAAATTCGTTAGTGAATCAATTAACAGAGTATCGCATAAATGTTTAAACCGGTTGATTGCAACAAACACGTTACAGTTTCGAAAAATCAATTAATCTGAAATTACATACTGTATTTTCAAAATATGTATGTATATCGTAATGTTGTGAGAATATTTAGGTCCAAATTCACAGTCTATAGTTAACTAACGCCCGTGGCTTAACTAACGATTTTTCTTATCAATTTCATTGGTTAAACCGCCTTCATTAGTAAACTAAATTAAATTAAAAGTCGGATGTTAAAATAACACTGATTTAATGAATTGAAGAGGCTAATGTTCGATCGCCTTTTAAGCCAAATTACATGTGATAATTATTAATGAACAAATAACATCAAAGTTAGTTGTAAATATTCTGACAACACATAGTTGAACGGAACAGCCAGCCGTTTTCGAAGGCCACTAAACCTTCATCATCAGCGTTCTTCTGTGTTTGGTCCACTGTGTGTGGTGTCAGTTGATGTACATTTCTGCCTTATATACGAAACTGTTCTGAAAATGGAATATGTGAATTGGTTTGATTCATCGTATTTCAATTTGCTGAAATGTGTTTCTGTAATGAAGGCCCCAAATTTACCATCACTATATTTACAACAGTCTTACCATTGTCGATTTTTAATTAATAATAACACTGGGACGTTGCCAGCTAGTTTTTCTCCTTAAGCCTACAGTACACGATATGTACATGCTTATGTGGCATGTAGCCACTACTACTTACTTAAAAAATGCAATCTACATGCTAAAAATTCCCATGATGTCATACCTACATATATGCTCAAGTGGCTTTTAACATATCGTGTACTTTAGTTTTTCTATTTATGCATTTGAACGATTTTTAAGGAATTTATTGAGATTTTTGTAATTTTTGCAAGCTTTCGCATGTTATTTTTGCGCTTTATTTATATGTACTACATATATATTTTTGTACATAATTTTGTATGTACAATTAAATAAAATGTGTTTTTCGAATCTCAGCAGATATTTTTATAAGTTAGTAGAACTTTGCCCTTGTATGAAATCAATACAAGTTCCTAAAGCATACGAAATTGAATTGTATGGTTGTATCACATTTTTTTTTCAATGAGAAATATACCGTAAAATGTGAATTGTGAATTGAACATGCATATGCTTTAGCTTCATGGTCTCATTTTTTTATTTTAGCCTCAAAAGAGCTAAATTTATATTAACTGATTTTTTATGTTTGCATTGTAAGCGTCTGGCACTGTGCTCACAATATTAATATTAATTTTGGCTAATGAAGGACGGTAAGAATTCATTAATGTTCTATAAATTATTTAAGAAATTAGGAATTTTTAACTGTAGTTGAGATGAAAATTAAGCGCAACCACTAACGCAAGTCAGAGGGTCTGAATCAAGGCTTCAGTTCAAGAGCAAGTATGTAAAAAAGGAATTGGTAAAATAATAATAATACAGAAGTTATACTAAACTTGTAATTATACAGAAGGTGTAAACGCTAACAACTCTAGCTCTGTTACTATCTCGCATTGAGTTTGAGTGAGAATGTGATTTTGAGTATAAATGATTAAACAGAATACCGGCATAAACACATTTTCCATGCAAATTGGCACAAAAAAGCAGCCGCAGAAAGCAGTCGTGAGATAGAATCTATTTTATTTTGAGAGCATTTTTTCTCATGCTCTCACATATAAAGAAATATTCTCTCAAAAATGTTACCATACTTTCAATTAATTTCATACATTTTGTAAACAAAACTACGAGGAAAAATAAGCACAAAAGAAAATAAAACAAAAATTAGAGAGCATTTGAAGTTACTGCCGACGATGTTATTATGGGCTTCATTAATTCGGGAGCGATTTTCCTGAAGTTGCAGACTTTATTCTGTTTCATCATTAAGCAGTAGAAAGAGATGTGCTCGTGGCGTTTTTTTTTTTTTGCTCACTAAAGCCTACAGTACACGTCATGTAAAAAGCCACATGAGTATGTGGCGATGACGCCACGGGAATTTTCAGCATGTTGGTTGAATTTTTTTTAAATTATTAGTACCGGCTACATGCCATAAAATTTTGATAGTATTTTTTTTCCAAAATAAAAATGTGTAGCCGAATCGAACACATTTTCTGAGGCAGCACATCTGTAAGCATGTGAAGCCACATGCGCATGTGGTTTTTTACATGCCGTGTACTATAGGCTTAACAAATATAGACATTTCACGACCACGAACAGAATATTTTCATTTCACGTATACTAGAGGCCATGTCAGATACAACTTTTGCTTCGCGTTGCGTTGAAGATTCGCTTTGACATTTGAGATGAAATGTACATGCTTATATGAAAGATGTCACAAAAGCTAAAAGTTAACCAACTCTCAACTTTTTGTGCGCGCTTTGACAATTAGTTGGTATAATTGTCTTAATTTTTTAGGCCAAACTCGCATGTAAGCATGAAATTTTATTAAAATTTTGGGAAATTTACATAAAAAACGAGTTAGTGGCATCAGATTAATCGAATTGTGCTGTATTTTATGCATTAAGCCTGGTACTCTGTTCACAATTTCGTGCGAAATGCTGTCAAACTACATATAAAAGTATTTGGTGTGAAATATTAATGAAATAAATTCGCAAAAGTAGTACTCTGTTCTTGTTGTGAAAAATGCGTAAAATCATGTCTTTCCATGCAAAATTAGTCTGGCATCATTTTAGTTTAGCTGCGAAACAACATGAGCAGTGCTTTTTTCGCAAGGAATTTTAACAATGTTGCATACTTTCAAGCAATAAAAGCAAGAAATTTATAAAAAAAAACCGCGAGTTGGGCTACATTTAGTACATGTCAAATTTTTCACGCGAAATAATCAATGGTGCTGAAAATTTTTCACAACTTTGAACAGAGTACCAGCCTTTAAACAAAACAGTAAAAAAAAGTGAGTGTTGCCAAAGTTTTTATTGTGTCATACACTTTTTGCTTTACGCTTTTCTGCCAACACTCGAAATTTGAGCTGGCAAACTATCAATAGTACTATCGATAGTATCGATAGTTTGTTTTCTATTAGACTATCGATAGTTTTTTCTCCATAGCGATACTATCGTTGAAAAAAATTATTACCAAATCGGCAATAAACTCTATAAAATTTAACATATTAGTTTTCTTTTATTGAAAATCCATGTAAGTACATATCGATCAATTAGTAACTCCACTGAGTTGTATGTAAATTGAAAACTAAACTCAGACGTTGTTTAAATAAATGAGCCATATCGTCGGGTGGTTACTGGTTTGCTGCACAGATATTGAGAATACATTATTGATGCGGCAAACCAGTAACCAACCGACGATATGTATTAAAAAATGGAATTTAACATTCCTATAGCATGTTCACACGGATAGCACATATCGAGGTTTGCTCTCTCATTCACTATTCGCGTGAATATTGATTGAACTATAAACAATTGTGTTTCATTCTGAATCTTGCTGAATCTTTTGATAACAAATTGCTACTAATTTGTCTGAATTGGCTACCAAAACAAAAATATTACATACATACATAAATATGCAGTTGTAAACATAAAACAAAACAAAAAATAGATGCGTGCTTAAAATTTAAAAATTAGAATAAAATTAAACATAAAATTAAATATTTATACGGCCTGGCCCACGATGTCGACAAGAAAGTTTCATTCGCTTACTTAAATTGAAAAGAAAAACAAAATAAGAGAATTTGTTTTTGTTTTCAATATAAGTAAGCGAAAGAAACTTTCTTGTCGACATCGTGGGCCAGGCCGATAATTTTAACCTATTTTTTTTATCCATCTGTATAAATCAAAAAGAATTATCAAAACAAATCACGAATGCGTCGTGTGAATGGCGTGACTTGCTATCGTGATTCAGAGACCGAAGAAAGTGGTTACCGTGTCACAAAATATACAGAAGTGTCACGAGACGGAAGATAAGGGTATTTTTCTGTTTGTCTCGTTTTTTTGTCTGCGATTTAGTTTTGATTCTTCTTTCTAGTGCAATAGAACTACAACGCTTTTTAGTAGCTGTGTTACACTATATTTTTCTCTTTTTTCCACGAATTTTAAAAAACCTGCTAGAAGCTTTTTTTAACTGTCACTTTCTACACTTCTGTGTATTCTGTGACCGTGTGAACAAAATTATAAAAATAATAAAATAACTCGATACTATCGATAGTATCGATAGTTTTCCAACAAACTATCGAAAATATCGAATGGCGTGACTATCGATAGTTTGCCAGCTCTACTCGAAATGTCACGCAAAGCGTGAAAGTTGTATCTGACACCGCCTTAAAGAACGATGGCTATAAATTTTCTCACACGTTCACGACAAAATATATACAAACTTACGATTCGAATTGTATTTAAAAAAGTGTTTTATTTCGTTAAAGCTAGACACACCCACACATACATACAATGTACATACATATCGTTCATTTAAAAAAGTAGAAATTACACACTTGTTGATACTTTGGAAGTGGAGAAAAAGCAGTTCCTCAATAATTACTTTCAACTTTTTTTCACTTGGATTCAAGAACTCCGAGCAAAGATCGCTCAACCAAGCAGTCAAATTTACACGAGACGAAACAAAAACTTGGTCGCAATTTCGATCTTTGAAGGCCAACATTTTTGATAGGAACTTTTTTTGGGGGAATTTTTTTTAAATCTTACACTGAACAATGAAAACTGCGCATTTAAATTTACTCAAATTAATGGCCTTATTTATCATTTGGGCTGTACCAAAAAAACAATTTTATACTTAACACTCTTTATTACTAGCAAAACAAGTATGTGTGTATGTAAATGAGTCATTCAGATGTTACATTAGGAGAGGGAACCCCGATTACGTTATACACTGCTTGTGTAACGAATGTAAAAATAGCTACGAATGCGCAAAACGTTCTGTTGATAACAAGTAATGCTGAGTACACATCTGGCATTTCTTGTGTTATCATTTGAGTTATGACGTTGCTTGGGTTTATTTTTGTTCTTCTTCGATGTAATTTCATATTTAATGGAAATGATCAATAAATATAATATATCAATCGATATGAACTTTAAATGCATTTCCAATACAAAAACAATGTTTTTCAAGTTTTATCCGGTAATCCGGATAATTTGATGGTCCGGATTAGGGTCTGCAAGCAATTAGCCGAATTATCAAGTTTTTACTGTATCAGGTTTATTAAACCGAATACATAAAATATCCCAGCAAAACATGAGCATCGAATTGTATTAATCACAACCTATTTTTTCACACAATCTACATACCGTTTGCATTACTTTACAGTACAGTAGAACCTCGTTAATCCGGACAGATATAGTTTCAGCCTTTGTCCGGATTACTGAATCGTCCGGACTACAGTTAAAAAACTCAACACATATGTATGTAGCTTTCATTATTTTTCATTGGCGAAAAATTCAACAACAACAACTAAAAGAAAAATAAATATAAATACTTAAGAATTCATTTTTATTTAATTAATTGACAGAAAACATTTAAAAACTTACACTAAAGGTGTTAAAAATATTCGTTGTGTGAAATGTGAAACATTTTTGTTTGAATACAGATATTTATCTTTATGCAGCTTATCTGCTCTATTTTTAAAATCTTTAAAAAATAAAATTTCCTTCTCTGTCGCTTTTGTTTGTACGGCCCCTAAAATATGTAATTCTTAAAAAAAGTTCACTTGCTGCTTTATTTGAAACTTTGTTTTCAGATTCCTCCAAAGAATTGTCAAGGTCTTCAACATTTTGATTGAACTATATCTTCATCAGAGAAATCGAAAGCGTATTCATTTTCGCCGCGTGCCTGAGTATGGATTTCAGAATGGCAGAAATTAGTGAAAGGGTTAAGAGTAGATAAAGTTGAATAAATATTATTCATACGATATATTGACACATGGTATCTGTGGATTTTCTTGATTTTATATCAAATATTGTGGATTTTGAGACACCATATTGTTCCACCACTTGTGTGATCGGTTTTCCACTAGCAATTGTTTGCGCGTTCTTTTATTATTACTCACACACACATGTTTATTGTGCATAGCGGTAACGTAACGTAACGTAATACTATTACAAACTAAGAAAAAAAACTCTTGTCCGGACTACAGAGGTAAAATGTTTGTAAAATGATCAAAACGTTGACTTGTCCGAATTACTGTATAGTCCGGACTAGCCAGTGTCCGGATAATAGAGGTTGTACTGTATGTTATTCATATGCTTATTAGCAATTTAACTCATTAATTTTTTGAATTTTTCTTTGCAAAATTTTTGGAAAAAATATAAAAAATACAGAAAAGCTTTCACTCAGGTAAAACTTTCTCATTTAGGCTCAAGTTTAAAATATTACTAATTAATGTAATTTTCTATAAAAAAAAGACAATAAAAATTAATTAGAATAGCTGCGGGATTGCCGCATTTCCCGAGTACAAAAATGAACAATGAACAATTAAATAAAAAAAATATATATAAGCCAATTTAAGAAATTTATTATTCGACATATTGTCATAAGTTTATTTTAATTTGAAATTTATTTGCTGGATTTTATTTTTCATTTTGCCTTATAAATACTTTTATTGTTATCCAATGGATTTCTAATTGTATAAAGGTGTAGAAAAATAAAATAGATTCATATCGAATATAAATTATTTGCTGGGATTTTGTTATAGTTTCTATGCCTATTGCTTGTGTTTCGCTTGTGATTTTCAGAAATATTATTATTTGTGATTATTATTTGTGAATTCTCAAATAGTTTTTGAAAGTCTGTGCATAAGATAAGAGGTTTGTGACTGTTCAAAATGTGGTTAAAGTCTACTGATGATTTGGCTAAGCACCAATGAAATATATAGACAATGCTTGACCTCCAGCAAATAAATTTCAAATTATATAAGCCAATTTTTGCTTTTTGCATAAAAAAAACAAATTATCGCCTTTATTATTTTACTGATAATAAGTGATTGCAGTTCTTAAGGAATTTAACTTTATCTAATTAATTATAATTAATTATTTTACCATATCTTTAAATATACATAATAATAATGGCAACAGGTAAAATATTATGCTCTATTCTCAACTTTTTTTTTTGCACTATGCGCCCACAATTTGGCGCAAAAGCAATAAATAATAACAATAATTCTCAACTTTTATTTATGAATAAAAAAGAAAAACTTTTAATCAGGAATAATTTCTAAATCGTGCTTAAGTTCAATATTTTCAATTCCAATAGAATGAAATATTCTAAATAAGTCAAGAAATAATAAACAATACTTTAGAGGGGGGAGATACTGGAATTTTTCTGTTCTGCCACGCACTTCATCAGCACCCATGTGTATCTACTGGGGCAGCTTGCTATTTAACATGAATTTTTAATAAAATGGAAAAAGAGAAATGATTGCATGTGCCCATAATTATGAAAGTGGTCTAAGTCAGATGTAGTCTTTCCTCGAAATAAATCCTAAATATCTAAATATCTCGAAGCAGTAAACAAATGACTTAGACCACTTTCATAAGTATGGCCACATATACTGTTTCTTCATTCTAATTTAACACAAAGGACTCCGTGGGAATGCGTTTGAGCGGAACGTCCAACTTTATCATGGGGACCTCCTGACATTAGCAAAAATTAAAATAAAACAAATTTCAAAAATCATCTGATGCACAATATCAGTATATTTTATTTAATAAAATACTAGAATAGTGCTGGTGTTCATTATCAGTTTGAATGAGTGAATAATAACAAACAAAATACTTTCGTTATTATTCCCTCAGAAGTTCTGAATTAAATTGCCTCAAAAGAGTAACTGAAAATTAAACGATAAATAAATTTGATGACTTTGAAATGACCAGTAACTTGAACGTAATCGTGTGCTAAAGACTGCAAAGTAGTTATTTTTCTTTAAATTAAATTTAATTTCTTACGAAAATAAAAATGAGTTGTGCTTCCTCAACATTAAAATTTAGTTTGTTTGTTTTGAATATTTTGTGTTTTGTAAGTTGACCGAACTCTCTTAAACTATTATAAAAAAAAACTAACGGCCAATCTTAAATTAGAGCGTACATATTTTATCAGCCTTATGTATAACTAATCTGACCAGACATCCCACTTCAGCAGGGATTATCCCGCTTTTTATAGTTCGATACCGCCTTGAATTTCTATCCCGCTTTTTAACAACAGAATTGAAAATACTGAACTAGAGAGAGAGCCTGAATAGGAAAAAATATTTTATCAATTAAAAATTTATAATAACATAAATAAATACAATTTAGAAATACGTAAAATCGATCGATGCTAAAAGATTTAAATTACATTAAAACATTATAATTGAGTTAAATGCCCATTTTAAGAACTTGATTGTTATTATTATTTAAAGGACTTAAAAAATTTACTCTTTGTCAAAAAAGTTAAGGGAGCCTCGTCCACACATGCTAGACTCTTAGGGTTAATAAATCAGTCAAAGTTTAAACGCTGGTTAAGTTAAACTAAACTCAAATTGTTGAAATAAGAAAATAAATCCATTTTTGGCAACTCTTTATTACTACAACTCTGTATTTTTTATGACATTAAAGTTTATACATACACATTTTTTTCTTCTTAATAAAACCTCTTAAAGCAAAGCACGCGGTCTTTTTAATTTTATCCAATAAGGTTAGCTACTATTATCATAAAAATTCATCACAAATTTATGTGTAGTTTAAACTCAACAGGAGTAAATCAGTGAACCATACCTTATGTGTAATTTAAAAAATAATATTGTGGCAGCACTAGAATAAATGTCAAAAAACAGCTGTCTTGTAGCAGGCTATCAATTCTTTGCACAATCAAAAATTCAAAAAAGTTAAAAAATTTTAATTAAAGGTCGCCAAATTTTAATGAGAAGGGAATTATGTATATTTATGCTTGGCGAAGTAGAAAAGTATAAAAGAATAATAGAGTGTAAAAAAACAAGTCGAACAAGATCTGAAGAAAAATTAGAGACTTAGAAAAGAGTTGAATGTTCTTTTAATGCAAAATATATGGGATGTAAAGGCCGTGATACACTATCATACAAAGTCGTGCGATCTACGAAAAAATACAACCCTGGTATGATGGAGGTTATGAAAATTTTCAAAAGACAATAACAATTCATCACACCAGGGTTGTACTTATTCGTAGATCGCACGACTTTGTATGATAGTAGTAACAAAACCATATGGCCTGTATTGGTAGTTTAAACTCCCAATTTTATGCGTTTACAGATGGTTTAAATACTGTATTAATTTATAGGTTTGGTAGTTTAAACACATTTTAAACCAAAAATAGCGATTAACTTGCACTGATTTATTAGCCCGTAATACGATATAAATCTGAGGGAAGATTATCTATAAAATACAAATTTATTTATACGAGCTTCTTCACATAAAATAAACATCAAAGAAGTGTATTATTGCAGCCATTTGGTCTCAGATAGGGAAATATTGGAGTTCTATTTTAGGGCAAATTTTATCTTTATATAAATTTTTTAGATGTTGTAAAACTCCTTAAAATTTTAGTTACAAGCTTTTTCCAGTAAATAATGGATTTATTATTAATGCCTGTGCTTAAAAGATCAATTTCATTTGAATCTGTTTAGATCTTCGCTTTTTTAGCGCTTGCAGCCAACACTTATGCTCTCATTGAATTCGAGGGCAGTGAAGCTATTAAAATTCCCTGTACATTGGGAGCTATTTCGAGTTCGATTTTAATTTTAAACAGTATTTTAGGATGTTGTGGAATTTCACACAAATCAACACGTATCACCTGGATGGTAAGTTTTTATTAAATTAGAACTTTTTTCAGTTCAAGATTTATTATCCTTACCTTGTGGTCTCTGCAGTATTCAATTATAATGTTGCTTCTGATGTTGGGTCAAATAGCTGTTATATTTTTCGAACCCGTCAACTTTAGTAAGTTTGCCCATGAAGGCATCAATGAAATGTGGAAGTCTGAAATGTCAAGAGATTGTGCAATGACAACGTTTGAAACAAAGGTAAAGAAACGCTCCATTTTTTTAATCACTTTCATATTTAAAAAAAATAAAGCTTTACAGAGAATTTTACAATTTAACTGTAAAAGAAACAAAATTTTTATATTTTTTTAATGAAAATTGACTTGAACGCTTAAAAGTGCTCTCCTGCAAAACAGTCAACAGTATGACTTAAGCACTTTTTCCTTATTGCCACAGAACTAGTGTACTATACCTAAATATGAAATCATGGTAAAATTATACAAGGTACTTGCACGACTACAACAAAATTACAACACCAAAAAACACACGCATTTTGTTGGTAGAAACAAACGAGTAATTGTCCGAAACAGATGTCTTTTGTTCTTAAAAATAACAATTACAGGGTAACTAAAGTACAATTGCAGACGCGGCATTCATGCATGATTGTAGTCATTCAGTGTTGCCAATATGTGTGTAATACACAGTGTGTAATTTCTACTCTAATGTGTAGGCCATGTAATGAGATTCATGTATAATATGTGTGTAATTCTACTTTGGGTTCTATTTCTATTTATTTTTGTTTTAATTTTAACCTACACACAAGATGTGTAGTGTAATTTTCCTCAATGTGTAATTGGAAACACGGCTATGTGCAAATTCATTGGCAGCACTGTAATCATATTTATTCACACACATACACTAACATTTTTGCAGCTTGTAAACAAAGTTTGACAACTTTCTGCATTGTATACATTAACAGGCTGGGCTTGTGCATGTACCTTGTATAATTTTACCGTGTATGAAATTTTATTGAACATTTTTTGTGTCACTCTGAGGCAGTGATTTAAGGTGAATTCACTCACTCATGAATTAACAATGTTTATAGAAAAACGCTCCAAATGTTATTGAGAATTACGCACACAAACATAATAACTTCCAAAGCTTTAAACTTCAAAGAAAAATTTCACAGCAAAAATCTTTATGCGATTCCGAGATTTTAACTTATGTATGTATGTATGTTGGTGAACGTAATTCTCCATAACATTTTGATAGTTTTTCTATAAACATGGAATTTTTTTTTGATAAAGTCTACTGATTAGTTTCTTAAGCTTAATAAAATGTCCCTAATAATATATTATTTAGTATGAATGCTGTGGAAAATTTGGACCTAACGATTATTTAGAAGCCGGTTTGACAATACCGCTGAGTTGTTATCTCAGAGACAATGAAAAACTTGATACCAATCTCTTTACGGAGGGATGTGTAACGAAATTATCGGACATGTATTCAATTAACCAAAGAATTGAGGAAATATCTGATTGGACCTTAGTCGGCCTAGAGGTTTGTGTAAAAACTTAAAGACAATAGAAACTATTTATATTTCTTGTATATAATTGGAAATATTTATGTATATGTACATATGTATGTATATTTTTGTACATACTATTGAGAATTCGGATAGCCTATTCAAAAAAAAAAATAAAAATTTTAAATATTGAGGTTGGCTGGTCTGGTAATACTCGTTTTTAATTGCAGGGAACCTCAGCAATAGTGGCTGCCATACTTTCGATAAGTTTAAAAAATATCCAGCGGCGTAAATTATATAATTAGCTGTTAAATAAACCGAGGAAATCTTTCCAAGTCTTACTTTGTTGGCGAAAGCGGTTAGAGGACTAGAGAGGGTCGGTTATACATGTGCTTGAATTTCGTTTTGTTTTCTTGTTCATTATTTCTACCCTAAGAAGATGTGTAATACGCACTTACATATATACGTACATACACACACATACTTACATACCTAAATTCGAATACACTTCCGAAATCAAAAGTATAATAAAATCTGAGGGGCTTTGTAAACAAAAATATTTTTAACGAGTTTATTTTTACAATGAGGTCTAATTACGGCATTCGAACAATTAGAATTGTATGAAATTTTTTCCGATATCTAATGCCGATAATCGCTTTGACCCCCCGGATATTAAAGTTTGACGAGAAATGTTGTGTATGACTGGAATAAAAATTAGCGCTCTAAATACAAATTGAAAATAATTTTAATCGGCCAACCGTTATAAAAAATGAGATATAATTTTTTTTTATTTCACAATTTGGTGTTTGCAACACTCATTTCAGTATTTTAAAAAACGACAAATAAAATCAACAATTTAACATTCAAAGGATAACACGGTCGTACGATAATACAGTGCATTTTCAATGCTGCTTGAACAGCATTGCCACAACCAAACAACAAAAATGTCCAAATGCGAAAAAAAATCGCCAAAATTTTTATGTATGTATTTAAATTACGGTTTCGTTTCAAAAACATACAAAATTATTATAAAATTATATCGCTCCTTAATTGTAACATAGACATTTCTCAAATATTATGTTTCAGGAGTTAATATCAAATCTTTAAAAATTATTTAAATATGTGATACCCAGGTAAGGGTATTTTATGGTAAAGTGGACTAATAATAATAATGGCTTTTATGTCAATGATTGAAGGAATGGCCAACACGACAAGAATGGCATATACCACAAAAAAACTTGCCCTGGTGATAATTAACATCAGAAAATAAATTCATCTTAGTGGTAAATATGCACTTAATTCATTTCAATTTCATTTTCAAAAAATTTTAATAAAAATTGCTTATAGTGAAAAACTCATAACTACATATACTCGTATATTTCGCATCAAATTAAAGTGCCCATATCTGGTTAAATCCCATGATATCAAAAGGAATAAATATCAACTTGAATTTTTAACATTTAAAATACAATCAGCCCAATTATGAATACCAATTCCTTGGTAGTTTTTTCCCATTCCTCCTATTCCCAGCAAAAAATAAAAAGAGTACATACTTCCTTATATGTAAACCACTTTGAAATTGCCTTATTTTTCAAATAAAAAAATTTTTATTCTTAAAAATAGCAATGGAATAAAATAAAAAAATTAATTATTGAAACTTTTTTATTTTCAAACCATATGCAAGTGATTTTACTCTCTGAATAAATATAACTTCTTTAACTACCAAAACCAAATTTCAGATTTTTATACCACCAAAAACAAGATGTTTATTGAGTTAAAAAATGTCAAAAGAAAACCAATTCTTTCCAATGACACACCAATATAAAATTCATTGGTGTTTTTACCTAAATTTTAAGTGGTTTGATTCAGTAGATGTGGTGCTTTTTCTACTTTTTTTTCTCCACTTTTTTTGCTGGGTTATGAATTAAAATTTCCCCGGAAGAAAGTAGGTATTCTAATATGAAGGAAAGGCATAATTTTTTTTAGTTTTCTCCAGTAGATAATGTTTTGTAAACTCTTAATAATAAAATTAATTTTTAGGTCAAACAGTCCAAGGCCACAGTCATTCAGGCATGTTACGCAGATATTTTTTACACTTTTTTTTTAATTTTTCTATTGGCTCAAATATAATTTCTGAAAGAAATGTATCGCATATGATTTTAAAAACGTCTGCAGGACCATGTGATTTAAAAAAATTTGATTGTCAGAACAAGCCTGATTGTCTGATTTTTCTTTTGAAAAATTAGTTTTAATGAAGGGCAACTATAAATATATGTTAAGGAATACTTTCTTGTGATTGGATCTAATGTACATTGAATGTATTTGTTTTTCTGTATTATGTGTTTTCTTTATTTTTTCTTTATATTTTTTCCTACGATTGAAATTATTAGTGTTATATAACTGAATATGTTAATAATTTCTTAAACAAAAAACATCTAATTTTAAAAATTTTCTTAGAACTTCAATAATGTAAATTAAAAATTTTTGAATATAATCAAAAAGAAGCAAAAGTATTCTTTGAAAGTAGTCGTATTTTACCTACCATTTACACATGAAACTAATTGCAAGAAAGTAGCAATAAACTCACATTTTTTCACTACCACACTCACATTGTTTTTAATTTCCACTCAGATTTCAACGAAATTTTCAAGAAAGTAATTTTTTGAAGTTGTCAGAAAGTAAAATGAAAACAGGGTTAACAGTGTTACCCACTTTAAAGATTTGTACAAATATACAGGATTGTGGCGAATAGTTATTATAGATTATGCTTATTTTGTATAAATATTTAAAGAATTATAATATCTTATGTTCAAATATACATGCAGAAGAAAATGCATGCCTTTCCAAAACAATAATATTATAAAAATATTAACAAAAATATTTATTCCCAAATTATTGCCCAATAAATTTGTGTAGGTGATATTCTGGGTAACACTAATTAAGTAGTAAACAAAACAATTTCTTGCAACTTTATGTTTCGACGACATTTTTAAAAGTAACTTTCACTTTCCTATTGAAAATGAAACTAGAAATTTTCATGAAGCCATTTATTTCATTAGAATTTTAATTCATAATACTTATACAGAAATTTCAAGAAAGTACTTTCATGTGCAAATGTAGCTTTATTTTAATACTTTTGATTCTTTTTGATTATTTTATCGTAATTTCCAGTAATCCCGATTACTTTTCGATCAGAAATTGTTTAAAAGAGAATTTATTATCAGTACAATTCTTTTTAAAGTGTAATCTAATTGATTTCTTAAAAGTATGTATTTTCGGATAAAAGATGACCGTTAAAAAAATTATAACAGAGTTTCTATATTTATAGCCAACAGTGTTAATAGAATGTTATTTTCATGGTTGCTTATTTTCGTACTGTGGGAAATGTAAGGCCATTTTAATACAACCAACTGTTTATTTGATGTCATTCATTTATTATTATTTATTTGCAAAAAAAATAAATGCAGTTGTTTAAACATTTGCAAATTGCAATTTTCCAATAAGCTTATTATACCAATGAATTAAATATCATTTGTTTATCATTGAAAATGTGTTGTTATACAAAAATATATAAAAGTTAGTGCAAAAAAAAGTTAAACATAAAACCAATTGTGAAACTGAACGTCCAAATGAGTTCAGGCCGAGAGTGGGACGGACAAGTAGTATGCAAAGTGGACTAGTCAAGTCATTAGTGGAAGAACAGCAATGCTGTATAAGTGAGCAACACCAAGAGAGCAGGCCGCATTCTGTAGTAAACGGCCAAAGCAAAAACATCACGGTTTCCGATCATTTGTATTCAATTACCTTTTATTGCTGCTTACGGTAGATATCGTCTTGAACAATAACGGCATTGCTAGTTACTCACGTTCGGTCTATTTGTCAGTCGGTCTGTCGGTAGTTTGCATGTTGAGCAAGAGGTGAAAAGAAATTTATCCAAAATAAAGTCAACGCGAAGTTTATTTACACGTAACATAATGGGCTTGCGATTTCAGCAGCTGAAGAAGTTGTGGCTGTTGTATTTGTTTCTGTTGTTTTTTGCATTCTTTATGTTTGCTCTCAGCATTAATTTGTATATTACGAGTATGCAGCCTACACTTGGCCAGGAAAGACTGTAAGTTACATCATAAACATATGCATTTTATTATAATTTGTTTTGTATACGTACAGTGAAGACTCCTTTAAAGTATTCTTGTACTGTACGGCTTTCTTTAGGCCCCTAAAAAAAAGAAATTTCTTTAATAATGTAGTACGGAAAATGGCCATCTGTATTAGCTATTCGCGAGTGGAGTTTTCACTGTATTCATTATTTTATTTATTATTTATTATAATGCTAAGGAGGTATGGAAGAGTAGTTAGTAGTTTGTTGTAAACATATTGGTTGCCAGCGGATATAAAGACGTCCCTCACAGTTGACTGAGCAGCTAAAAGCATTGAATAATAAGCGAAGATTCAGCTGGCAATGCAATAAAATGTGTAGGTATTATGGAATGTTTTTTTAAGTTGCACTACATAAAAAATTAAAAAAAAACTTTTAAATAAAACCATTTCAACAATTTTGAAATGGAAAAAAGTTTCAACGAACAATCAGTTGTGGCGCAATATTTCATCTTTAAAAAGTCTCACTTTTTGCCAGCGCTAAAACAAAACTTTTCTTTTTTTATATTAGATGACCAAATTAATGTGCTAATTTACACAAAGAAAATAAGAGATATATTGCAATGTCTGACTTACTTTTAATAAATGCATACATTCACATTTTTCTGAAAAAATATTTAGATATACTTTGAAATAGTCGGATGCACTGCAGTTGTGTAGATCCAGTAGATCGCTTTGTACAGGGTGTTTTTTTAGAGGTATAGAACTTCGAATTGAAATAAAACACAAGAAAATCGTTTTAATGTCCATCAATTTGGCTTTATTGGAAGGATAATTTTATGCCATTAACGTTTAAATATGATTTCGGGCATGTGACCGCCGCGGCTGGCTCGAATAAAGCCAATTCTACAGGTCCAATTTTCAACCACTTTTTCGAGCATATGGGGCCGTATGTTGGCAATAACGCCACGAATGTTGGCTTCCAAGTCCCCTAACGTTTCTGGTTTGTTGGCGTAGACGAGCGACTTCACATATCCCCAAAGAAAATAATCCAATGGTGTCAAATCACACGATCTTGGTGGCCAATTGACAGGTTAACCGAATTAATTGCTCTGATGGACGATTATGTCGACCATAAAATGGACGGAGCTTGCGGTAAACTTCGCGAACTGAACCATTATTTTCGAAATAAATTTGCACGATTTGCAAGCGTTGTTCTTTTGTCAACCTGTTCATGATGAAATGGCAAACCAAACTAAATGTTAATCACTTGACAGCTGACAAAATGGCCGCCAGTTAAAAAAGTGATGCCAACTTAAAGTTCTATACCTCAATAAAAAACACCCTATATAAAGCTTAAATTTGTTTAAGCCATAAAAATTTTAGATAAGAAAAGCAAAATTGTTCTTCAAACTACATACTTTCAAATAATTCAAATAACGTTCGTTCCAAGATGAATACGCTTGGAACGTGTTGCTAAGAATATCAAATGCCATGCGACAATTTTCAAGGAAATAGTTACACTAATAAATATTGTTATTATGCTGACAATCATTAGCAGCAATATCCTTTTTTTGGAATCCTCGAAAACTTCAGTATCCACGTTCAACGTATTTGATCCAACGTGTGTGTTGTCAGTTAATTTAAATTTCAGTCTTACACAAACATTTTTCAATTGAAATGGAATACATATGTACTATATTGATTTGATTCATTCACTAATACGATTTATAGAAAGCTTTTTTAAACAAATCTCAAATTTACCACTAAATAGTAAAAAAAAATCCTTACTAACAACAGTTTCAAATAATTATATTTATTTATTTATTTGAGATATATTTTAACAAAATAAATTTAGTGCCTCTTTCACGGTAACGAAAGAAAACTTTCGACGTACGATTTATATTGAAAGCAAAACAAAATTTTCATATTTTATTGCTATTTCCAATATATATTTTCTTTGAAAAATATGTTAATGTCGATTTTGTTTTGCAAAAATCGTATAGCAAAAACTTGATCTACCCAAAATTATGAGAAAATTATCCGAAGAAACCGCGCCTCTCGACATGAAAATTTCCTCTTCTTTAGCAAAAAAATGTTTAGGTTGCAATTTTTTTCAAATAGAAAAATTTATGTACTGAAGTAAATGCAACTAAATTTTAATCATTATTTTTCCTTCCACGTACGTTCTCCCTGCTTTTAATTTTTCCATGAGCTACCTTAGATTTATCAATAATAATTAGCTCCCCATTTTCATATTTAAATTCAATGACTTTAAATGAGACAGGCAGTAGCCAAACAAGAAGCAGCTCTATCAGTAATTCCGAAGTTATGTACTTCTAAATATATGGTATCTTTTGTCTTGTGTGTGATCTTTCAAATTAAAATTCCTAGTGTGTTGGTCAATCATGGTGAGGAATAAATCCATATCCGAATTGCGTTATTCTTATGCACTGAAAGTTACCGATATAAAGCAAATTGTTTAAAATTTTAAAAAATTTAATTTTTTTTCTTTTTCTATGATACTAACCTGTAATATAACATGATTTTCCAAAAAAAAAATTACTTTTAAAGCTCAGGAAGAGGAAATAAATTTTCATATCGAGAAGCATGTCGCAAAATTTCCGCAGAATTATATGTAGATTTCATTTTTTACTATACGATTTTAAATTTTTTTTTTCATCAATACAAATCGACCCGGCCTAATATGTACATATGCATATAAAAACAAAGCACCGGGTAACTGGACTATATGGGCACGTATTGTGACGGAAGAAAATTCATTCAATTTGAAGATTTAACTTGTTTTTATGATTAAGCAATTGTGTCTATATGCATTTCGTTCCTGCTTTTGGAACTCATCAGTAGACTTCATTCATTTAATCGAAAAATTATGTTTCATTTACTTTCAATATGGATTTTTTAATATTTCAGTGAAATTAAAATAAGAATATCATTTAAATAATTTTGTATTTCTTAATTTTATAAAGATGTTGCATGTAAACGTATTAACATTTTTTGCGTATATTTGGTGAAAACGTTGCAGTGTCTTCTAATTGATATAATTGCTTATTTTTATATTAAAAAATTCTAAAAATTAATTTGTATTGTAATCATATATTTTCAATGTCAGCAATAGCAATGTATTTTATTTGAAATTTTTCATACAAAATTTTCTTAAAATAGATTTCAAATAGATTTTATTTTTTATGAATATAAAGGTTTATTTTTATCATGTCATGAAACATCACGTTCTGTGACTTGTTGCGATTTTATCCCCACAATTCTGAATGTTAAAATTGATACTTTAAACGATTAATAATTTTATGATGCAGCTAAAAAATTATTGACATTTTCACAGGGTTGATGTTGACATATCTCAACAATTTATTACATATTGATAATATATGTACATACATATATGTGACGCGCAAAATAGAAAAGGACCTAAAGGTAAAAACGGGTTTTGTTCAGGAGAGCCATTTTAAAGATTTAAATACGTGTATCTTTGGTACCATCACTGAATAAAACGCGCATATCTCTGGGAGGGAACACTTTTGGGGCATGGGATCGGTCTCATTCGATACTCAGATGTTGTCCACATCAAAAAAAAAAAGTGAAAATTGATTTTTTTACCCTTAGGTCCCTTTCTCTATGCGCTGTCACATATCTATATTTTATAAGATTTGCTGTTTGTATTTTAACTATAAATCAAAAAAAAGTCTTTAAGAACTGCAAAGCTTGTAGAAAAAATTACAAACTTTCATAGCTTGTATTCTTGTGATTTTCAATAATTTATTGGGAGTTTACTTAACATGTTTGTGTAAATAAATTTATATAAAATGTTTGACAGTTTATTTATGAGAGTGCAAAAATGCACAAAAATGCACTGTCGCACAGTTTGCCAGACTTTTGAACGATTTCATGAAGACCCATAATATGTATTATCACATGTAATAATTTCATTTTCTACTTACAATGGACAAGTGCGTAATAGTGGATTAATGTTTCTATTGTTACTTTTTTTTATTAGATTTATTATTACTATAATCCAACCTTAATTAGGCATACATAATTCTCAGTATTTTAGACAGTTTGTAATTAATTAAAAAAAAACATTCTTATTCCTAATATTTGACATTTTAGCTTGGCTGAAATTATTCATTGGAATCATTAGTTTGGTTTGTGCTATTTTTTTTTTCAAATAAGTATGTAGTACGTTCTTTTAAATAATTAAAAACAACGCTACGCTAGACACGTTCGATTACGTCTTAGAATTTATGATTAGTTATTTTAATTCATATTGTTACCAAAAAATCCATGAAATACCTATTACATATAAATAGAAATAGATATTACATATAAATACAAATAGATATTACATATAAATACATATGTATGTATTTATATGTAATATTTGTATGTATGTAATATATATACATACATATTGCTCATTTACTCAAACAACATCATAACTCAAAAAATTAAATGATGCCGCATTAATCCTCATATCGTTCTTTATATTGTGTAAAAATTTCATACAAATATCTTATTTACTCAACTCTTGAAAGCAAAATAAAATTTTGTTTTTCCATTAAATTGCGTGTAAATTTGAAACTTCAAATTCGTTTTCTGATAAAATAGTTTTTTTTTTGGAGTTATGACGTTGTTTGAGTAAATGAGCGATATGTCCATGTATTAAAAAATTAATTGATTTTTGTTTCTTTATTATACTCGTAAATCATTCAAACAAATTTTCTGTTTTTCTAACAGAAAAAATTAAGTAGATGACTTTTATAGAAAAAATCATCACATCATCACGTTTTGCAAGGAATTTAAATAAAATGCACAATAATATAATTTTTTTTTTTTTAAATAATTGGTTAGTTACTATATTTATGATTTGATCAGGCTAAAGTTCGTATCGCTTTGTAAGCCAAAATTATTATTAGTTATTTTTTATTGAGACATAAATATAGTATATATCGTCACCTTAAATGCAAACGGACTAACTACACAAAAAATTTCGAAATTGAGTTTTTGATTGATTTATTAAAGAAATTCAAACGGATGTAATTACAAATGCATCTATTTTTTATTGCAAAGAGCGTAAGGCTGAGTTTACATCTGGCATTTCTTGTGTGTCATGTGCCCAAAAAAGCGTAACCATTAATTACTAATCAAAAACTGTTTGATTCAGACATGTATTTATTGATTTGAACTGTTTCCAATCATATTGCATTCTATAAAATTGTCTTTTAGTTATATATGAAACTGTTTAACTTAATGAATACGTGTCTGAATCAAACAGCTTTTCATTACTAATTAGTGGTTACGCTTTTTTTACGCATGTGTGGCACATGGCACACAGATGTAAACAAGGCCTAACTAACAAAAGCTTAAATATATATGTATGTATGTATGTATGTATATAAAAAGGAAATAAATGCCCTGCAGGATATGTCAATAGTAAAATTATACTGATTATCTATTGAGGATGTCACCAGTACTACTGACAAATTATACCCCAACTAATGCTATCTACTATTGACATTTAACAAAGGCTTGTCCTACGAAATCTACCAGTAGACTGCGTCAAGAGTGACTAGTAGGTTCTTGTGGGACCATATGGCGAAAATGTCAAAATTAAGATTATACTGACTTAATATTGACGATATCACCATACTGTGGGATTTGTCCGTAGTAAAACTGTACTGATTCACCACCTGCAGGAAATTGTTTGTCATTTATATTAAATACATACATATGTATGTATATGTAAATCAAAAATTGTATGTTTCGCCGAATTAGTAAAGTCAAACACTTACGTATGGATCTGAAAATGTGACAAATCTTTACCTGATGGCACAAAATCTTCCACAGGGTCGAACAAAAATTTCCATAATTGGGACCTTTCACCTAAAATTGTTTAATTTTCACATTTTCTATTTTTATACAATATGGATTATTATTTTATTTGTTTTTTTTTTTTTAATTTCTTTTTTTGTATTATGTTTTCAATTATGGTTCAATACATTTATAACCACTTAAATTTTGCTTGACGCCACGTTTATTTTCAACAAACCAATAAAACATTAAGAAGAAACATCCCTGCAGAAAATTCAAATAGTGAAAATGTAGTGATTTACTAGTGACATTGTCAGTAGCACTACTGACCAGGTGTACCCCAGCCAATGTAATCGCCTATTGACATTTAACATTAGCTTGTCATTGAAAATCCACCACTAGACTGTACCACTACTGACTAAGTAGTTTTTTGGGACCACATGGCGACATTGGCACCAAAGATTCAGTAGTACATTTTAGTGACCCTCATCTACAATTTCATAATGTTAGGGCAACAAACTTAAACACATACATACATGTATTTTAACAGTATTGCACAACATAATAAAAAAGAAAACCAAACTATTGACGCGTTCATTGACAATATCTCTAACGAATCTCTACTCGCGCATAAAAGGAAAGTTGTCGACATTTCAACTAGTGCAATTGTCGCTACAGAAAAGAGTGTTGACATAGAGACATATGGTTCTAGGTTGACTAGAGGGATAGTTGTATGCATCTGAAAAAATGTTTTCTACACATTACAAACATTATTAATAGACGCTCTGTTGACAATGTCACCAAAATAGTCGATAAAACTGGTGACTTGGGAACACTTAATCCCACGTTTCCTTCAGGGTGGTTAAACACATATACATATGTAAGTATCCATACTACAAGTAAATACCGAAGAAAATTTTCTAGAACACTTTATTGTTATTGATTTTGAAAAGTTTTTTGTTTCTGCTGTAAAAAATACAAAAGTGTAGTTACTTACGTCCGTTTGCACTTAAGGTGACGATATATAAGTTTCTTCGCCAACTACAAAACCACAAAAATTGTTTATATTGCTAAACTTTTGTAAACATAGCTTTTAAATTCAGAATGCGTAAACGGCGATTTTGAAGCAACAAAAATACACGTATTCGATACACTCATCCAAAAATCGTCGAAAAGACTGGCAAAAGAATTGACAAGAGTAAAATACGATTACGGTGAGATGAGGATCTTTCAATGGTCATCATAATGCTTAAAGAAGGATTGTGGGTGTAAAAACCACAGAGGATACCAGAGTGAAAAAAGCTAAAATTCGCTTATTTGCGAACCGATGACTCACTCGTCCAACAATAGTCAAAATGAAGCATAAAGCAAATTTAATTTTAATCCGATAATCTGCTAGACGATTAAAGTAAGAATCGCAATACGATTGCGCTTGTCAAATAATTTTCCATATGGGCATATGTATGTTTGTATAAATAAAATTAAAAAAAAAAATTTGCTCAAACATACAATTAGTCATTGTGAGTTATCTTGTTTGTTCTTTACATTCCTGTTTCTTCGAATGTTCTTTAAGTTACAGTGTACTCGTGTGCATATCTATTATTGTATTCATATGCTTGTTACTCATGACATTACAGTTAAGTATGTGGTTTCTTTCTAACTTTGGCTTAAAAGTACGAATATCTAGATTTTAGCGCAAACCTGACTGTTTTTAGGTTGAACTGAGTTCACGTTTATTTACTGCTTTTATTTATGCATTTTTGCTGCTACAACTTCTTCGATGGCTTAATGTCTTACCAACTTCACTCTTGCATGATTTGTCCCCCACTTGTGTTTATATTTGTTTTTTTTCCGCAGGTTTATTAAATTTTTATATTTTGTATTTTCAATAATCATACTTTGTTAATCGATCGTTACGTTGTTATTGCTTTTACTTCTTTAATTTATTTATACGGCGTTTGTATTTTGCATTTGTTTATAACTGGTTTTCTCTTTTTTTTTTTTTTTTGCAGACATCCGAAGCCGCCGCCAAAAAGGCGTTCAATTTGGCCCATAAAAAATGTTGTTGCCCATTATATAGGCAAGGGTAACATATTTGGTAATATGACAGCTGGTAAGTACTTACAGACATTTGAACATACATACATACAGTACATTTTTATATCTTTTAACTATTTATAATTGGAAAAATTAATAGGCAAAAGTAAACATATAACATAAAATACCAAATATGAAAAAGTTCAACAACTTCTATCAAATAATAAACGAATTCAACCGGTAATTAGTGTTGAGCGAAACTGTGATTTTTTAATAATTTTGCTCTTTGTGAAGGTGATTTCTAAATCGCTGTTCTTTTAAACTGTGATTGTGATCACAGTTTCTTATTTTGACAAAATCTAATAAGAAGAGCAGTTGTGAAATTAAACAGTGACTGCGATCACGGTTTAACACATTTCAGCTCTTCTGCTTTAAAAGTATGTATTAGTATTGGTATTTTGATAAATGCTAATAAGAAGAGCGACAAGAACAAACAATTAGCATCAATCCCAACCAAATATTGATAATTGTCGTATGAGAGTCAGAGAGACAGTAAAATTGCAAATACAAAAATGTGAGAGCTATACATAGTTGCCAGAAAAGACGATTTGACACGATTAGAGGATTTTTTCTCGACAAAAGGTGAACGTATACAAATAAATTCATGTGGTAGCTTTATTAAGTCCACATTTACTTTATGCAAGTCTTATTGCTAAGCTGATTAGTTTGACGGAGAGAGAAACGAGGGGAACAGTAACGTTTCTTTTCCCCTCGTCTCTCTCTCTCCTAACAAACTAATCAGCTTAGCAATAATACTTGCATAATGTAAATATGGACTTACTGTAAAGTAAGCATGCAAGAGCATTCGCAGTTTGTATGAAAGAACTACATTTGCAAAACCTGTTACTTGATAAATTCAGTCACAGTTGTGATTAGTGCTTTTTCAATCGCTTTGAAAAAGTAACAGGTTTCGAAAAATAGCTCATCACTACCGGTAATAATGCATTGAATAAAATGTGAAATGTGAAACTAATAAGAATGAGATGGAACTTGTTAAGCATATAATCAGCTTTTTTTTATTAATACTACAAACCGAGTATAAAATAGTATTTTTATTGTCAAATAAATTTAACAGACTTTCATTCACTCAAACAATTTAAAGTTTTTAGAATCTGGTTGTTTAAATTAAAAAGTAATTATTTATTAATGTGGTGTGTACATACATGCATATTTTCACCTATAATCTGTGAGAAGAATTTGAAATTAACCTTAAATTTAATGAAATGGGAATTTATTTGTTCAACACTGCTGCACGTAGCGTGCACATATTAATCGATTTGCAATTTCTGAATATGTAAAAATAATATGCTTACGTACATATATAGAGTAAAAATTATATAAAAATAAATTTTTAAAACGTATATAAAGCCATGCATATGCAAATAATTTTGAATTTTTTAGATCTATTTTAAAAGCCTGATTTTTATTATAGTTTACGACTGAACGAAGTAAGAATAAACGATTTTTTGTTTGAATACGCATTGAAAATAAGAGTGTGTTAAAAAATTTGCATAACTTTTGCGGAAGATACCTGTAAAATCCAAAATAATGTCAAGGTCAAAACAACTTTAGAAAGATGAAACACAATATGTTACAATTTTGTTTATGGTTTTTTACCATTCAAAATCAGTGCGACTGGTTGATTAATTTTATTTAAAAATAAAATAATCGCACATTGTGAAAACGGCTATTACTAAGAATGCATCCACAAGTGCTCAGATTCATGTAATTTTATTGTCTGGCGACAGTTTTCGTGACGGAGCTTGCTTTCGCCTTGATTTTATATAAATAACTAGCTTTTACCTGCGACTCCGCTCGCGTTGATCTGATATATTGGAAACTATACTTTAAATTTATGAATGTTTTATTACGCACTGATAATGCTAAAAAAAAGATAAAAATCGACAAAAAACGATAAAAAATTAAAAAAAAGAATAAAACTCGGTTTAAAACTTTTTAAACAAACCCGCAACGAAAATTGCCTTAACCAGCCCAAAAAAATCCGAACCAAATATAAAAAACCGGTTCCGAATCGGATAAAATATAAGCGATGTTTGACGCTGGTAACGTAGTTTTCTATTGGTGAAAGAACTCTCAAAATCGATATATTGGTTTGCTCGTGAAAGCGTAGCAAACAAACAAACAAACTCACTCTGACATTTACTCGTGTAATATTAGTCTGTAACGGTTTTTTGTATTTTATAGACGATTCTCGGAAGTTGGGGCAAACTCAGGAACTTCTATAGCGGGAAGTTAAAAACTCCCCTTACATACATATCGTTACCTTAATATAAAAACGCCTTAACTCATTATTTTTTTCAAATCAATTTTTTTTTGCATATTTCGATATATTAGAGGTTCATTTATCGAAATATGCAAGAAACTCGATTTGAAAAAAATAATGAGTTAGGGCGTTCCTATATTAAAATAACGATATGTATGTACATACATATATGTATGAATAATTTTTATAATTTTCTAAATATTTTTTTTTTGCAACCTAGAAGGAATTTTTATATGTCAGAGTTTTTCATTTGACCAGAATCACTCTGGTGAAATTAATAATTCATAAAACTTTTTATCAAGCTATTGTATGAGTATTAACAGTACTCGTATATGCATCTTTTTTCCCGTAACCGATTTATATTTTGTAAAGGGTCAGCCAGATAACAAAAATTCGTTCAACATGGCCCGATAACGATCGCCATTGACTGTAACGGCCACTCCTTGCTGATTTTCGAAAAAAATGGCCAAATTATGCCTCTGGACCAAAATCCGCACCAAACAGTGACTCGTTTTGGGTGCGTCGGCTTTTCAATGTTTGCGTGCGGGTTTTCTGTGCCCCAAATGCGACAATTTTGCTTGTTTACATACCCGCCAAGATCAAAATGAGCTTCATCTGAAAAGATAATTTTTTTTGGCAAAATCGGCATCTTCTGCAAGTCGTAATGCCGCAATATTTCCCAGCGTTGTTCAAGCGTATACACAACCATATTCGTTCAGCGGAAGAATAAAACTAATTATCTGTCAAATCAGACATGAGCTAAGTGTTACCATTCACGAAATAAGCACTAGTTGAAAAAAAAAGTTAGATGGCGGACCCTTTACTTTTATTTTCGAATTATTCAGTTTTCATTATAAAATTTGCAATATAATTCCATGAAACCCAGCAAAAATATTCGTTTACCTGGAAGCAGGTTGGTGAGAGAGAGAAAGGGAGGGCTTTATTCTCGCTTACCAACCTGCTTCGGTATCACATGATTTTTGTTCGTGTTGTCCCACTTGTTAGGTCTCCAGGTATGAGCTTCTGAATGCATATAAAATGTGCAGAAAGAAGACCATACTTCATGTCTTTATCGTATGTATATAATTAAAAAATTTGCTCTCAGATTAACTTCCAATACTTTATTTTATTTTTATATTTATTATATTTTAAATACAATATAAAATCACACACTTTGTTCGCGCGTTGAATCAGGTGTCGATCCCAGGATCTCCGTGTCTTAGGCTAGAACACTACCCACTGAACTACTCCACCACATATTTATTTTCATACACAATTCAATTAAAAAATAAAGAATAAAAACTCGAAGTAAAAATTTCATTTGCATCCAAAGTTGTATGCAGGTAAGCGAAAGAATATGCACTATAAATAAAACCTTTGAGAATTTGAGTATAAACAGCCGATCAACTTCGCTTACGCTATTGCATCCTCGTAAGGCAGAGGGGATGCACTGTGTACTTTTCCGCGCTTCCGAAGCGCTTCTTTTTGGCTTAGTGCTTACTTGTACCAAATTTATTTTATTACAAAACAAAATGCCCATAAATGCTGGAGCTCACTATCCTACAAAATCGTACGACTTTTAAATAAATATAATCCTGATCTAATGAATTCTTGTTGCGCTGCCTGACTGCCAACGTAGAAGTTTACTTCATCTGGGCACCTGTGATGCCCAGCGAGGCGCACCTCTGACTCTCCTTCCTCAATGCCTCCCACTTTATCTCACAACCATAGGAAATAACCTGTCTGACAACCGAGTTGTAATACCAGTTTACTGTCCTTGGTTGCAGACCCCAGTTCCTTTCTATGCAGTTCCTGTACTCCTAGTAGGCATTGAGCCCTTTCAACCATTTATGGTTTAATCAGAGTGGAACTCAAACTATTAACTAAGCAATATGCAGAAGAAAAACAATAATTCCGAAGAAACATGTTTTATTTTTGGCCCCTTTTGCCATTTTGTACCATTTTACGTGCCATTTTAAACTTGCCCCGATTTATCATATTAAACATATCGGTTGTGCTTTATAAACAATTTTAGAACATTTAAAAATAGGCATATGTACACAAGTATTTACATTTTTGTGTCAAGTAGATTTATTTTTTTTATATAACGTGGCGCCACAGATGATGACACAATTGAAAAAATTTATTTTGCTTCTGTCTTTCATTTTGCAATTGAAGATTTGATTTTTGAAGCATTTGTTAGTTTTTTTTTGTATGAATATTTTTTTTCACTTTAATTATGTCGTCTTAATAAAGTGTTTATTTATTTGTATATATATATATATATATATATATATATATATATATATATATATATATGTATATACAGTGGCACGGAAAACTCTACATACGCCCCCAAAGAATGCATTTTACGCAAATTTTTAAATTTTTTGCCAGCAAAAACTACGAGTACATTATACAATTTCTTGTAAAAAAATAAAACTTTTTCTAAAAATAAGAATTTTTGGGAAAAAACCATTCACAAGCGATATTCATAAGGACAATGGAATTTGCTTAAAATCATTGAAATAAAGATGAAAACTTTTGGATTTTAGCATAGAAAATAAATTTAACTTATTCGTATACAAAAAGAAAAAGTTTGGCTCAAAAAGAATGAACAGCTGGAACATAAAAACCTGATGCCCACAATTAAACACTGACGCGGCTCTATTATGGTTTTTGATTGTCTGTCGGCGGCTGGGGTTACAAATTTAATTTTTATTGAGACAATGGATCGATTTATGTATGTATATAAACTTATTAAAGGATAATTTGAAGGTGACAGTAACCAAAATGGGTTTACCTGGAAGCTGGTACTTCCAACAAGATAACCCACATCATACAAAGGTCTTTGTAAAGGAATTGCTGTTGTACAACGTGCCAATGCAAATGCACTCTCTTCCCCAGTCGTCTTACCTAAACACCAATGAAAATTTATGGGACGAATTGGACTGCAGGATAAGAAAAACCACTATAAAGAACCAACAGGACATAAAAAATGCTCGTATCAAAGAATGATAAAAAATTTCTTCGAAAACCACCGCTAAACTCGTATATTCTATGAAAAATCAATTAAATGTCGTATTAGAGAGAGAGAGCAAAGGAGGTGCAAAAAAATATTTAAATATTTATATCTGTTTTATGAACTAGAACAATAAACTATGGAGTATGTTTAATTGTCTGTGTATTAAAAACTGGAGTTTTTTAATTTTTTCATAAATATTTAATTTAATTTAATTAATTTAATTGTCTGTGTATTAAAAACTGCAGTTTTTTAATTTTTTCATAAATATTTTTTCAAAAATTATTTGTTTTAAAATAGTTTTATTTTTTTTAACAAAAAATGATACGCTATGAATTTTGTTGATAAAAAATTTTAAGTCTTCCATAAAATGAAAATGCATTTTCGGGGTTATGTAGAATTTTCTGTGCCACTGTATGTATATGTAATTTCCTGATGATGCCTCACACTTAATACACTTTACTCGAAGCGCTGGTATATGCAATAATATCATCTGTATTTGTTTACCCTCATTATTTTAAACAGAAATTTGGAGCATTTTACAAATTTTTTTACCAATCAAAAAAATTATTATTTTTTTATAAAACTATAATTAATTAAAATTTTTTACACAAAAGAATAATAAACATATTTTTGATAAAGTTAAATGTTTAAAAGGTTGTACGCACAACAGCAGTTTATTACCATAAATATCGTAAAAAGATTTTGCTTCAAGAAACATAAAAAATGCACACAGAAATTGGAATAAAGTTTGTTTGATGGTGCCGATAACAAAAACTATATAAATGCATGTACAATTCCAAAAATTATTTTATTGTGTGATAAAATGAGCGATAAAGAATTTTTTTTGCACAATAAATAAAATGTGCTTAAATTTAAATAATTAATAATTCCAGAAATCCGTAAGGGCGCCGTGGCTTAGTTGGTTAAAGCGCCTGTCTAGTAAACAGGAGATCGTGAGTTCGAATCTCGCCGGGGCCTAACTGTTGTGGTCAGTACAACTTTTTTTTATTGAAAAAAAAAACGTTGAACTATTTATCATTATTATAAATTTGTGACCGACCATTCACATTCATAAAAAATATCTTTGATTTATAAAATGTTTATAAATCCATTCAAAGTTTGTTTCATGCACCTTTAATAAATCAAAAATATTTTTTTTTGGTGAGTAAGTTTGCATAAGTCATTTTAAAATGTTTGCTACTGGAACTATCGGTAAAGAGAGTCAATTTTGAATTGATTTTAAAAGTGGACATCTTCAATGTTTTCGTAACATTTGTTGCCTCGAAATCATACTTTTTTGTCTCAAAAGTTAAAGATTTTTTTCTTTTGCCGTTTATATTTAATTCTATTAATTCTGCCCACACATATTTTTGTCAATACTGAATGCATGATTTCATTGCGTTGTTGCTTAAAATTTAGTTCAAGTTCAGTGTACTTCAGTCACGCTCTTCGACAACGTTTTTGCATTTTTCATTATGATTATTTTTTTTACCAAATTTTTAAAATCTAAAAAAAAATTGCAAGGTCAAATGAAGTTATAAATTTGATTTTTTTTATGTATACACTGGCTTCATTTAAAACAAACAATTATAATTAAAATTATCTTATCGCTCAAATAGAAATTAATAATGTCAAGTGCTTCAGTTAAACGGAAGCATAAACTCTGCAATTACCCACTGTGGACATGAAAACCTATTATTGGTGCATCCCACAGTGCTGTGTTTGCTTATTAACCAGGCCCCAGTAATAGAAAGAAGGAGTTGTTATAAAAAGAGTTGAAATTTGGCACACATATTTTTATTGATAAATTATATAAATTGATAAATTCGATACGAGGATTCACTGCTTCCCATACATACTGAGACTAAAAAAAAATTGCATAAAATATAGAAGAAAAGTTCGAACTGTATAAAATTTTATATACTCGTACGTACATACTAATTAAATATACCATGAATACTCTTTCGGGTTTGATCAAGCTTTATCTAAAGCGAAGCAAAAATACATTAGCTAAAAAATGTCCTTAGTGAAAAAAGGAAAAAAAGAAGAGAGGTGTCTTAGGACAACCGGTTATAGCTATGCTGCTTAGCTATATAAAACAAACTTAATGTGTTAAATAACAACACAATAAAATTATATTATATGATGATGTCAAATTTTCTGCAAATAAATATTTCAAAACGTTTCCATTTATTTCCCATTATTTTCTTCTCTAGCGGCATGCGATTAAATTAATGTACTGTTTGTGGTCGGTGGCAGCTGTTAGCCGGCTTATCGGCTGTGTTCTCTGGTTTTTGCGCCTGTGCAAAAACAAAACAAAAGCAAATTGAGCAGTCATTCTCAATGTTTTTGTTTTGTTTTTTGTTTCACTCACTTCAAAGAACGAAACAAAACAAAATCAAACAATTTGTTTCGTTTATTTTCGTACTATACTTTTAAGTACAAAGAAATCAAAACAAAAATTAATTTATAGCTGTAATAGTGTCGATTATTTTTGTTACAAAAATCACGTTTTAACTCCTGTATCTCGCAATAAATAGCGTAGCTATAAAATATAAAAAAAACTATATTCTTAAATCAACTCCATACAAGCTCGATGTACAAAGAAAATTTTTCAAATAAATAAATGTTTCTTGTCTCTTTGTTTTTTTTTTTGTCGTTCAGTACTAACTTATTCCCCCTTATTGTGTATGGCGTCGTCGATTTCACATTAAGACGACAGTAAATATTGCCACTTGTCTACACTTTATCGGCAACAATTGAATCTTATTGACAATCCCTAACTAATCTCTAAGGCTTTATAAATTCATGAAGCATGTTAAAATTAGTCAATTGTTGTAGAAAAAGAGTAGACAAGTGACAATTTTTACTGTCGCCTTGATGTGACGTCGACGACGCCATTCACAATAAAGGGGATTATTTATTGAATTAAAATTTCCACAATGACCATGGGTACTCCAAAAAAAGTAAACATAAGTAAATAGTCTTAATTTTAGTAGCTGCGCATAATCATTGTAATACTCGGGATATTTATTCGTCATTCGCCAACTTATACATACTTTTGTGTATACAAAATGGAATGGGAAATGTGTAGGTGTGTCTGTGGCTGTTTGACAACATGCTTTATGTGAGTGTGTAAATAAAAAAGCCCTCTATACGTATGTGTAGCCGATTATTAGTCACAGTATTTTTATACTCAGGATTGTAGTTGATGCAGTCTTTAAATTATAGTTATAGTTGTTTGTGAGACGTAATTTAAAAAATGTGTGTAAACATAGTTATTGAATGAATGTTTATACTTAAATATATTCGGTTTAAAATTAGTGCGGGTTTTTTATTTTTAGCTGTACGCATTTATAGTCGTTGACGGCCAATACTCAAAGAGTACTAAAAATGTTACTTTTTTCATTTTCTGGTGTAAACATACTCGTTCTCTTCTTCTTTTTCTTTCGATTCAGTTCTTTTTTTAGAATACTTTTTTTCAATGCGTACGTAAGTGAATGGGGGAACGTAACCTAAACGTAGAATTGGGGTGGAAAATTAAAATTCATGGGAGGACTTTTAAATTGCAAACATCATGTTCTTATCTCAATTTTAGCTTAAGTCGACTTAAGCACTTGTTACTTACTACCACTGAATTCTGTTATGGGTTAATATTTAAATTATTTGTTTATATTTGTCTTTATGGGTTTCAAGGTTTCGCATATAAAACGGAAATTTTATGATCAGCTTTTTTTTAAGCAAAACTGCATTCAATCAAATCACTTTATTTATGCTTAATAATTTATGGACACATTTTTTTTATATAAATTTTGCAAATAAAGCCATTAAAAATCATTTTGGAGTATTTCTACTTTGAAATGAAATGAAGTACGAATATGTATTTAGTTCATTTGCCAAATGAGCACAATATCCGTAAATTGTACATTATTAAATTGTTTTACTAATTTATTTTTATCTTTTTTTATTGACTTTTAGATGACTACAATATCAACTTGTTCAATCCAATTCAAGGAGAAGGCTCTGACGGCCGACCTGTAGTGATACCATCTAGGGAAAGCTTTCGCATGCAACGTTTCTTTCGATTGAATAGTTTCAATGTATTGGCTAGTGATCGGATACCATTGAATCGCACGCTTAAAGATTATCGCACCAAAGAGTAAGTTTTTATAAGCACACTTTTTTGGTTTTTATTATTATTTTGTTATTTATAATGAGATAATTAATTCTATTTATAAAAGGGAAAAGCTCTTGATTTAGTGAATATCACACAAAACATTAGAGTCTTCTATTTGTATTGTTTGCTAGCAGAGATTGACTTAACCACATAATTTTATATACATACTCGTGCATAAATTCCCATATTTATTTTAAATTCATTAAATTTTTTTTTAAATTAATTTCTGCTTGCCACTAGGGTAACTTCTAAAAAGCTAGTAACTTATTATTTCTAAAAATATTCAGTCTCACAATGAGTGTTAATTTTTTCCAAGAAAAAAACTGAGTTATTTAATCTAAGACAAAACCGATACTTGCGATATGATTTTGCTTTTTTGGGTGATTTTTTAAGAGCTGCAGGATTTGATTTTCAAAAAATCACACGAAATTTAGAGAAATGTATGAAATCTCTATATGAGTCGATATGTAGATGATTTCATGTAAATGTTGACCACGTCTACGCCTCAAGTGTTTGATACGCTGGGTCCAATTTTAGCATACTCTTGAACACCATATCGGCTGGTACCTCACGAATAAATTCTTCAGTATTGGCTTTCATTGCGTCAACCGTTGCGGGCTTGTCCCTGTACACATGAGCCTTAACATAGCCCCACAAAAAATAGTCTAAAGGCGTTAAATCGCACGATCTAGGCGGCCAATTGACCGGTCCCATTTATGAAATAAACTGTTCACCGAACTAGCCTCTCAATTGGGTCATTGTTTCACGTGTGTTTGGCATGTGGCACCGCCTTGCTGAAACCACATGTGAGCCAAGTCCAGCTCTTCCAGTTTGGGGGAAAAAAAAATTGCAATCATCGCACGGTCATCAACATTACTGGCGGATACAGCTGCGATATTTTCCTCTGTCTGCACTCTACGTATGCGTGTTGCTGGTTTAATGTCCAATAATAGGTCTGTTCCAGATGCATAACAAAACAGTCCGAACTTGTACAAAGTTATCCAAAAGCGTTCCAGATAGCAATTTTTGTGCAATTTTGAGAGCGAATCAGGGAGTAATTTTTTTTTTCATTTCCTGCACAAACTAGTACGGACTTTTTCTTCTGGGTAAGTTTTTTGTTTACATATGATACTGAAAAATTAATCAGAAAATTTTAGGAAAAAAGTTTTTACATACAAATTTAGATATTAAAAAGCAAAATGAGAGTTTTTTTTTAAAGTTTAAGTTGTAAGTACATTTGTGCATATTTCTCCATTTCTTTAATATAAAAAAATTATTTTTATGATTTTTTAAACAATTCACGTAGCTTCTACTTTTTTTGAGATTTTTTTCATTTACTTTTTACAGGTATTGCCAATGATGCAAAATTTTTGTTTTTATAATGTTATGCTTTTTAAGCGACTAAAATCACTCAAATAAAATTTAATTTAAAAAGTAAGCAGCACTAGTATTTCAAGATGGGCAGTTATGGTTTTTTGCGTTCCAGCAATTTTGGATAACTTTTGCACATTCAGAGACTAATTTTCTTTTTACTCTCATTAGTCCGAACTTGTACGAAATCTTTGGAACACACCTAATGTAAATTTGGTACGAAATTTAATCACAATATTCCAAATAACCCCCTCAGAAGGTCGCCCGAACTGGCCATAAAATGGAAGAAGTGCACGATGCACATTCTGAACCGAACATGAATTTTGATAATAAGATATACTAACATGTTACATGAAAACAGCTGAGCTGCCAACAACAGTGTTGCCAAAGAGAAAGTTGCTAAAAAAAATCACCCTTTATTATCCCTTTATAAAAAAAAATTATTTTGAATTTATGAACAAATCCTTAAGGCTTTATGCTTGAATTAGTTGAAGCAATTAAAAATTTAAATTCAATTAAATTTTTCCTATGCAAAATTTAAATTTAAAATTTTTCCTATGCAGTTTATACAAAATAAGTGGCGTTCCTCATATTTTGCAATAATTTCTTATTTACTTTTTTTTTTCTATCAGATACATTTCCGACTGATAAAACTTTGAAGCTTTTTCCATATCGCTTTAACAAACTTCTACTCAGTAATTAGTTTAATTGTATAAATGTTTATACTTATTTAAAATAATTTAGTGAAGCTGCAGATGATCATGACAATAGCAAAAAAAAAAAAAAAAAAGAAGAAGATTATTCGTTGGTTCAATTTTCCATTTTATTTGCACACATCTTATTTAATTAAATACATAAATTCTATTTGTCAGGCGGCTGTAATTATTATTGGCAAATACTCGATTAAACTTCTTCTAATCAATTTCAGTTTAAATATCGCATCAGAGATTCTCTAAGTAAAAAAAGCATTTAATACCATTTATTAAGAATTGCAGCTGCATTTAAATAATAAAATGAGTTTCTTATTTATTTCCTAGAATGAAATTTGTTGTGCTAGAGACAAAACGTTTATTAGCTTTGAGTTTAATTTTAAAATCTGTTTGTGTACAACAACAGCGATGATTTTAATTGATCGCAATGTTTAGTAATTAGTTACTCGGTCACATATAACAATAACTTTTTTTTATAGTAAATTGCCGGCATCAAGCCAAGTTTTTTTAGAAATTAATTAAATTAGTAGAGGTGTTGTTTTTTAATGCGACTCCATCAATGATAAAGTATTTTAGGATTTAATTGATGAAACATAACTCCGCTGCACAGTGGCCTCAAAGGCTTATTGAAGTGATGTAAATATAGTAGTTATATGTTTATTTTATATTTAGATCATATTTTCGTGATTGTGATTAGGAATTGTTACAATTAAGTTTATTTTACTATTATTCTATTATTCTTTATTGTTATTTTACTTATTCAGTAAAATATTGTTTCTTAAAAATACATTAAAATTGATTATTGTGGGTATAGCTATTTCCTATGCGCATTTCACTGTTGCTAATGCAAATCATCAGGCAACATTTACCCAAACAACTAGAGATATATTGAGTTAAACTTTCATTTAAAGAAATGAGAACAACAATAATTCACAAGAATTCAATAGTCAAATTTTTTTTGAGCTTTAAATTTAATTATTGAATCTTCAATTATAAATTGAACTAACAATAAGTTTACAAATCTTAAAACTAAATTGTAATAATTAGTCCAGCCACTGCTAGACAAAATAATAGGTTCAGTAAATTCTTCTTCAGGTGTATTACGTGACTCGTGATTGGCTGAGAGCAAGAGTGTCTCTCCTTCTCAGCCGAGTGTGACCTCTAAAATTTAAGATATTGTGGGCTAGGGGATTAGGATGCGATACGAGTTTATTTATATAAATTGAAGCATGTTTTGAAAATACCGACTTTACTGATAAAACATCAAGATCTTTATAGTCAACATGTTTTTTGTTTTCTTACTTTACCGTTGCTACATCGTCTGACTTTATTTCAGCTCGAATTGCAGTTGTAAGTAGTATGCAATGAAAAAAAGTATAAGAAACAACAACAGCTATACATTAATTCTGCAAGAACAGAGAGTGTTGCCACACAAGTATTTTTGACAGGGTGCTGTCAAGTTTATAATTGAATTTTTTTTTGGGAGTTGTTACAATTCAATTTAACATTTCGTCTCGCCCCAGAATAGTTTTGTTCCACCGACTATTCTTAAAAAAAAAATTATTTAGGTATGGAATATATATATTTTGAATACCCTCTTTCTGAATCAAATACGCGTTTCACGAAATTTATTATGTTATTTATTATGTTTCTGAGATATTAAGCATTCATTTTGCATGGAGCATCCACTATTTTTAGGTTAAATACGTATTGTTTTGCTATACACGCCACTGTTTGGCGATTGCGTCAAATTCTTCATAAAAAAACGTACGAAGTAAAGTTAACTCTTGTTGCTTAATTTCTCTAAGAAGTGAATAATAATAAAAGTAGGTGCCGTGAGAAAACCTTCAACGGCGACTGTTAAGCAAAAACATTATCACCCAGATGCAGCCGCCGATTATACATATGTTTACATATAAACTTATTAAACACTAAAATAAAATAAACCTTAATTATTAATGTTTGAGTATAACAGAAATCATTTAATTTCATTATTTGTATTAAATACACTTCAATTACTTGTTTTTCTTGGGTAAGTGTGTAAGCGGATCGGTAGTTAAAAATATTAGGGCGGCGGCTTCTTGGTCGGCGTTAAACGATCGACTTATTTCTCTGGACAGCAAGAAAAATAAATTTGAAGGATTAATTTTCGTCACAACAACAATACACAGCAATAAAGTATACGTATGGAGAACAAAAAGGTACTTTTGGAAAATAAGTTAAGAAAAGTGGTGCATGCGGCACAAAACTTATTTTTACTTTTACAATAAAGTAATATTAACTTATAACTTCTAACTTTCATGATAGTTTACAAAAATTTACATTTAGCTTCAAAACATGTGTCGGAAGCAGTGGTGCAAATATAAAAGAAATTCATCTGGTATATTTTGAGAAAATTTCATGTAAACCTTCTCTGTCGTTTTACTCCACTCCAACTTTGTGGACGATTTGTTAACGCTCTAACTATCCCAAATTATTAGTTTATTTATTCAGTAAAATTTTTTCTTAAAACTACATTCCAATGTTAAAGATAAATATCGTTTAGTTAGTCGTGAAATTTTTATGGATTTAAACTAAAATGTTTGGAAATTTTAATTTTTCACTTAA
Source organism: Nowickia ferox (assembly GCA_936439885.1). Lineage (NCBI taxonomy): Eukaryota > Metazoa > Arthropoda > Insecta > Diptera > Tachinidae > Nowickia > Nowickia ferox. The sequence goes on along the minus strand of OW387027.1, from coordinate 84,761,772 downwards.
ATCTGCCATTCTTATCATATTTTCGGAGTGCTTCGACAAATATCAGATTTGAGTTTTTTTAGTTGTCAATTATAAGGTTCTGCTTGCTATTGCTAAGCAGCCAATCATAGTGGTTTAATCTCACATTAATATTAACAACATACACTTGAATAAAATACAGAAAAATTATTAAAAACTAGAAAATAAAATAAAAAGTAAGAGTAAAATAAGTAAATAAAGAACAAACAACACGACTGTTGTAAATTTGTGAAGTTAAATTTGGGCTTTATTATTACATAAAAATCTTTTCAATAAATTTAAGCAGGATGAATCAAAACAATTCGCATATTCCATTTCCATTGAAAAAAATGTACATTAATTGATGACATTACACGTAGTGAACCAAACACAAAAACAATTACAATTATGTTTAGTGCAATTTGTTCTTTAAAAATTATGACATGCAATGTGGCTTACAGACCGATACGAACTTTACCCCAATCGAATCATTTTGTTTGTGTTTTGAAAGAAAAGAAATTTTATTATTTTAAGGGGGGTTTTTCCTATGAAAATATTATTTATCAATAGAGGGGTTTTATAGTTAATTTTTTTTAACATTTTAATGCATATAATAAATATTTTTGTAGAAAAAGTACCAAAAAAAGGAATCAACTTTGACCTCTTATATAATAAAATTTCAAAAAAGTGTCAAAACCCATTTGAAATTATTTTAGAAGGACTACAACTCCTTTTAAATTAATGGGATACGAAAAAGTACAAAAATTCGGGTTTCGCCCGTTATCCCCCCCCCCCCCCCCCCAAAAGTACAAAAATTAAAAAGTACCACACAACTGTCCAAATATTTTCTGCATAAATTCAGATTAAGTTATATTTTTAGATATCGATTTGACCCGTTTTTACCCATTTTTATCCCGCCTCAAAATTCGAGTTTCCAAAAATTCCTTCTCAGTGAATCTACACATCCAAAGAGGTGCGTGCCTGCATACAAAATTTCAATTTCAAAGTTGTGAAAAATTTTTGTATTAGAAAATTTGAAAATCGGTTTGACACGAATTAACATCATGGACCTAATGCAGTATTTTAGATGTCTGAAACCATCTTGGCAATATCGCCTTTTTAATGAAACTAGTTTGAAGTTCATCGGTTGGCACACAAAAAAAGTACCCAAAGTCGGTTTATCTCTTTAAAAAAAATACAACACACCTGTTCACTATTATTTTTGCATAAATTAAGATGAAGTTGGATTTTTACATACCGGCTGAGATGGTTGTGGTACATTCAAAATTTCAAGACATACAAATTTTCAAAAGTTCAGAATTTTAAAAAATTTTGACTTGACGAACGGACCTAATGCTGTGTTTTAGGTGTCTAAAGCAAGTTTATATTGCAATAATTGTCAAACTTGTTGAGTCTAGTCTCAGAACAGTACAGACTCACAAGAGCGATTAATATTTTTGAACACTCCTTTGGTCAATCTTGATAAAGGTGCCAAAGCGGCAGAGGAAAAAGACACAATTTGTATAATTTTTGGTTACATTCGATCAGTCGACTCTTGTGCAAATAATGAAATTACCTCTTCGCTTTAGCCTTTTATACTCTCCTGTGTATTCTTTATACAATATACTTCTTTTGTAATGTTGCCGATTTCCTCACTGCATTTCCTTTTTTTCACAGATAACTTTTTTCTACGTTTTGTTGGGAGTTAATAGCTGATTTAATCATATGTATATTCTTGAGATAGAGAACGATTTTCATTCCGTTACCTGGGGGTAAATTACAGAAAATTTGAATTGTTTTTGTATCAAAATTTCGATCGATAACAAATGCCGAAATTTGACTCCTGGCCTTACAAAAATTATTATACATACATACATACATAAGTATGTAAATGTTCGGTTACATACACGATGAGTAACGGGCGCATACCACCCCAAGTAATGGAGGGTGCAATATATTTGTTTTCTAAATATGTAAATTGCTTGTTAAAATTTGTGTTGAAACTCTCTTTGAAATCACTGAATGAAACTCTGCAAGGTTTGAAAATATATTTGGGAGCAAGACACGACATGGTACGAGTGATTCTTGTTCCGAAATAATTAGAACTAGTATTGTCTTTGTCAAGCTCTTTTAATATTGCACTTCATTCATGATTTCGAGATTCACAGTACAGTTTTTTGTAGTGAAATATTAATAAGAAAATAAGTTAATCAAGTGAGAATTATTTAATTTACGCGTTGCCTGAGTGTATTATAAACCAGTTTTTATTTTTTTTTTTCATTGTGAAGGCTAATTTATTGAAATTGTTCTCATTTAATGGGAACGAATGATTGACTTATAATTGTAAAATCGAAAAAAAAACACATGCTCTTAATTTTAGATGCCGTGATGTAAATTACATTGTTGAAGTGTTGCCAACTACCTCGGTTATTATCGTATTCCACAACGAGGCCTGGTCGGTATTGTTAAGAACTATAACTAGTGTTATAAATCGAACACCTCGACAATTACTTAAGGAAATTATATTGGTGGATGACGCAAGTGATCGCAGTAAGTTGCAAGGAATAATAAAATACTTTCATTTCATAAATATTTTCTTGAACTCCATTGTGTTTTTCATTGAAGCCTATCTGAAGAAACAGCTGGAAAGTTATGTCAAAGTTTTGACAGTTCCGACGCGTATAATGCGTATGCCAAGTCGTGGTGGCCTTGTACCTGCCCGTTTAATGGGTGCAAAAAAGGCTCGAGGAGATGTCTTAACATTCCTTGATGCCCACTGCGAATGTTCCAGGGGCTGGATTGAACCCTTGTTGCAGCGCATTAAAGAGTCACGTACTAGTGTTATATGTCCCGTTATTGATATTATATCAGACGATAACTTCAGCTATACAAAGACTTTTGAAAACCATTGGGGTGCTTTTAACTGGCAGCTAAGTTTCCGTTGGTTTTCCACCGAACGTAAAGGCATGTCCTTGAAGGACAATCCTACTAAGCCAATTATGACGCCCGCAATGGCGGGAGGCTTATTTGCAATTGATCGCAAATATTTCTACGAAATGGGAGCCTACGATGCGGATATGAAGGTATACGAGTAGTGGAGTGAAAGTTAACACATGTTTGGGAAATATGTAATTAATATTTGATTTTTATAGATATGGGGTGGGGAAAATGTTGAAATGTCTTTTCGCATTTGGCAGTGCGGCGGTAGTGTAGAAATAAGTCCATGTTCTCATGTTGGTCATGTATTTCGCAGCACTACTCCTTATGCATTCCCCGGAGGTATGAGCGAAGTTTTGGGTGAAAATTTAGCGCGTGCAGCCACGGTGTGGATGGATGAATGGAAGTATTTTGCAATGCTTTATACTGCCGGACTTTCAGCTTCGGTTCAAGACAAAATTAACATCACCAGTCGCTTGGCCTTGCGTGAGCAACTGCAATGTAAACCTTTTTCTTGGTATTTGCACAACGTGTGGCCCGATCACTTCTTTCCCGACTATGATAGATTCTTTGGTAAAATCATTTGGTTGGATGGCGAAACAGAATGTGCTCAAGCCTACAGTAGACACATGAAAAATATACCAGGACGTCGCTTGTCTCGTGAGTGGCCACGAGTTTTTGACGAAATCGATAACAATGCAGAAACTTTTATGAGTCTTATCGATTTGGATCGCGATAAGTGCTTAAGACCCACCAAAGACGACGTCCAGCGCACTTCGGTGCAAACAGTAACGGTGGGAGATTGTAATGCCCATTCTCAAACCATGGATATCTTTGTTATAACACCCACCGGTAAAATTATGACAAATAACAATATTTGTTTGACCTACAGTGAACCCAAGCAGAATGTCATAACAATCTTAAAAAATCGCAATGCTACAACACCTAATGTCCACCTTACTCCCTGCTCGAATGATCCGCGTCAGTTCTGGAATTACGATATGGATGTAAGTGCCTGACGCAAAGTTTTTTCATTCAAAATAATATTATTTTTTTTTTTCAATTATTTACAGACTCAGCATATAAGTCATCATGGCAATAAGCTTTGTTTAACCCTTAAGGCAAGCATGTCGGTAAAAACTCATCTACAAGAGAAAATTGTCGTGGCCATCGAATGTAATTTCAAAGATATAACCCAAAAATGGGGACTCATACCATTGCCATGGAAAGCGTAAATTGATTTTACACTTCAAAAGCACTACCCTTGTAAATTTCGACTTTATACCGAGACTGCATTACAAATCAGATAATGATGCAATTTAGTTCAATTAGAAAATTTATAAAGCAAGTTTGAAAAAATTCAATTCAATCCCCACAACACCACCAGCGAAAACAAAATGTGATATTTTTTTATTTTAATGATATTAAGGTGATGGCTGCAGGATAAGTTGAGTTACACTGAAATACTGTCCTTATTTAGTTTCTATTGAACAAATAATTTTTCCTATAAAATTTAGTTTCCAAAATATACTTTTTGTTGTAAATATTTATGCTTTGAGTGAGAATAATTGTTATTTTGATATACTAAGTACTGTTTATTTCTAATAGACAAATTTAAACAAGAATGTGCATGACTTTATAAATATAAAAAATTTTGAAGAAATCTAAAAAAAAATTCAAGACGAAAATGAGCATTTTACTATTGCTTTAAGTTGACAGTCCATATAATGCGGTTTCACGTCAGCCCATTCGGCATTTCAAATTACAAGCCACGCTTCTTGCGCAGCATCAATAGCATTATAACTTGGTATCACTGAGTATTGAAACAAGCTGACTTGTTCTAGCGCCTTATGAGGCGTCAAGCCATCCTACACTTTGTGATCTGTAAATTGCAGCATGCAAACATATACACCGGCTCTACTTTTTTAACAGATGTGTAAAATGTCTGTTATGCACTTTCATCTTTTCGAATATGAAGCTTCTTCCGCTTTTATTTGGGTACAGTAATTGAGCTTCAATGCTAAGTGGAATAACCAACAGCTCTTGCCGCTCTTGTTAATATTTGTCTGTAGTTGTGAAATAGTTTAATTTTAATTTTTAATTATTTTTTAATTTTATTAATTTAGTTTATCCCGCGATGTCGACAGAAAACGATTTCGAACAAAAACTAATTTTCTTATTTTATTCTTGTTTTCAATAAAAATTTTGTCGATCGAACGTTATCTATCGAGATCGTAGGACAGGCCGTTAATCATATACAAACAAAAACTTATGCTTAATAATTTTAAAAATGTTTTTAAAAAATATTGTCTTAAGATTTATATAAACGAATTTTCCAATTGTTTTTGTTTCAGTAGCTTATCCCAATCTTTAACATGAATAAATTCTTGAAATCATTTTGAAACACTTAAACATATTGTGTCAATGCTTGAGGCTACAACAGACTTGGTTGGCAGAGTAGTAGATTGCACGGAGGAATTAAGGGATATCTGGCGTTGTAACTTTGAGGATATCAGCGGCTTGATCATGGGAATCAGATAGTTCAACGACAGATAGTATATATGTCTAAATATATTATTTTTAGGGTAGGAGGAAGAGGAAGAAATGGAGTAGAGGGCCCCATTATCGGTCCTAGCTTCGTAAAAATATAATTTCCCCTCTTCCTCCTATTTTTGAAAAAGTTCAAAGCAAATGCCTGCCTGACTGACAAATGTAATTTGTCAATTCATTTTCCTGACGTACACATGGTGGGCAAATACATCCGAATGTATAAAAAGTCGATGTACCATTTTTTATTATTTAGGGCCTTTTGCGTTTTAGTTAACGATATATTAGATCAAGTGCGACATATAATGCAATCTTAGATTTTAATTGTTGTGACAGCCCTAAAAATGGAGAATTTTGTTTTACCTTAATTTTTTATTGTTTTAAACTGAATTTTGCTCAAATTTTATTTTTAGCTGCAGACATAGTTACAATAGGTCTGTTCATTTACTTTCATAGCAACGATCGAATAAAGCAGACATTTACAAAATTACTCTGTTATAACTGAAACACGAATAGAAATCATGATACAATATTATTAAAATTATTAAAAATTTTCAGTAATTATCTCTTTTAATATTACTCATGAAAATCATCAGTCGTAATGCCCCCTTCCCCCCTACATATATTTTTAGCTACGCCTATGAATAAATATCATGGTATATATTTTTGACATTCTTTGGAAAAGACTTGTTTGATCATATTTATTTATTTCAACTTACAAAATGCTTAAAAGTCGATCAATAAATAATAGGTTTGTTCATTAACTAAAAATTTTTACGAATTTGAAACAATTGTTACTGGAAAGTTTGCAAGGAGGGAGCTTCAAAAGAGAAAAAAAAACAATTGTAACAATTGTAATTTTTAGTGAATGAACACACCTAATATTAAAAAAAAACCAAAATATTCATTATTCAATGCGAAAATTCATTCTCGTCATGCTATATGTATATATGTATGTATGTCAATAAGTTTGACGGTTTTGCAGTTGTACTGAAATGCGGTTCGAAGGATCATAAAAACTGCATTGACTGTTTTCTCTGTTTGACGATATAGAGCAGAAGCAGAGTTTGTGAACTGCATTTAATTACACTGAGTTCCAAAATCGTATATTGCGTGCTAATTAATAATGATCATGCAGGCCATAAAACAATTTTTTATTATAATCCCAAATTTCTTTTTCGCATATTCTTGTCTAGCTGAAGCCATAGGTCAAATTTCTTTGCAATATTTGCTCCATCAGTTGTATTGTTTTTTAGTTCTCTTTTTCATCTCAATGCTTGCAAAATTATTTTTCCAAAGACAAAAATAATACATAAATCGTTATCAAGCAAATTAATTTGTAGATGATGATGCATCATTTATTATCTTTTAAAGCTTCTTGAACGTGAATGTTACGAAAAACCATCGACTTCTTCATCATTTACACAAAATATTTAAAGCATAAAGCAGCACTTGCAGTCAATATCATTTGATTATTATTAAAAATTAATTGCAAATTGAAATAATGGGGGTTGCATTTAAAACTATTAAATGGTTTGTTTTCGCCTTGAATATTGCTTGTCTGGTGAGTTAAAGAAAAATTAAATGTCAAGTGATTTAAAATACTTAAACTGTCTCTCTAAAAAAATAAACATTTGTTTATTGAAGTTTCTTGGAATTGGTTCTATTTGCCTGAATGCAGCGGACGTGGAGGGAGCCCAACCGGGTACTGATGCTCATACATTTTTCATTTTGGCCATTTTGATGTGCAGTTTGTTGTGTCTAACAACAGTTATTGGCTGCTACGGTGTATTCAGTGAAGTTTTTGGCATTAATGCTATTGTAAGTAGATTTTACTCTTTTAAAGCCCCTTGCATTATTCTGCAGTTAAAAAAAAACAGCTCTTGCTGGGCAAACTTTGACAAACAAAAACAGTTATGTAGATATAAAGTTTGTAGTTGACATTTCAAGGTGTATGTGCGTATATTTATAGTTTTGTTTCATATACGAGTATTCCTTTGAAATTTTCGCAACGACGACCTTGCAGCTTCTGTAGGCTACTTCACTATTCGTCAAACGTTATATTTCTATGATGCAATTTTTGAGGTTTTAAAAGTAAAATGAACCAGAATTAGCAAATGGCGGCAATTAATTTTTATTTTAACACAAACTTTTTGGTTTTTAGTGTTATATAATTTTATAAAATTAGCGTGTACTAATAGAAGGGAATCACAATGGACTCAAATGGGTCTCCGTTGAAACACAACCCTTCCTAACCTAATCTAACCTAATTTTATAAAAACGAGTATTTTTAAGCGAAATCTATGAATATTTATTTAGTGTGAAGGGGACATGTATGCCATTATAAAAAAAACAATCTCCCTTATTGTGAATGGCGTCGTCGACGTCACATCAAGCCGACAGCAAAAATAGTTGTCTACTCTATAGATATGAACTGAAAATACTGGCGTATAATAGCCGCTTTCGGTAATGAGCTGATTTGATTATTGTACGAAATCGAAGGCCATAATTTTAAACTTTAAAAACTTGATTGAATCAGCTCATAATCGAAAACGAAGGACGATTAGACAGACGCCTGAACTTGAGCCCGATTAAGAAATTATTCATGATTTAAATTGAAGCTATATAAATGATTTTGCTCACCGACATTCTGGGATTATATTTTGATATAAATTTTGTGTTACAAAATCCTTTAGTTATATTTCAACTATTTAATTTCAAACTTTAAATTTTTAATTCACATAATCATCCCTTAGTCCAGTAGTTGTCAACATCGATGTCACATCAAAACAATAAAAAAACATTGGAGCTTGTCCACCAGTTGTCGACAACAACTGACTGTTATTGACTTTAGGGAAAATAAATAGACTGTCGATAGCACAAAATTGTTCTCAAGAGCGAGTAGACAAACTACAATTTTTTGGTATTGTATTGACGTGACGTCCATGTCGACAATTGAAATAAGAGTGCATGTTGATTTCTTAAACTAGTTTACAAAAATTTTTGCAATAATGAAAAGTTTTCTTAGTATTCTATATTTATATTGTCGCTGCTGATCATACAATATTTACAAATAAAATCATTTCAACCGCATGAGTTTTACTCTCACAATTTGCAAGAGTTGGAATCAGCTTGGCGTTTAGTCGAAACGCAGCCGAAACACATGGATGTTATACAATCGAACGTAAGTTTTAAAGATATAATCAGAATAAATTATAAAAATTAAAATTATTATTTTTCTAAAAGTTTTATTGTTGTGGCCTGTTTAATGCTCACGATTACTCATATAAACATTTATCGATACCGGAAAGTTGCTATGCAACTATTGTCGAAGATGAGGATGAAGACGTATCAACGAGTACCCATCAATTGATTAGCACCGGCTGTTTGGATACTGTTTGGAAATACTATAAATTTGCCATACACCGTCATGTCTTATTTAATTGGGCTCTTCTCATAACCGAGGTAAGTTGCACATGCATATTGAAATTTATCGAGTTGGAATACAGGGGGGTTATTATGTAATCCGATTCGAACGGAAATGCTTTCGAATTGTAATGTTAATAGCATACACATTCGAACAGTTTTCTTTTCGAATCGAATTACATAATAACCAGAACCTGTTGTGATTCAATTTTTATTTTTCTAGTCCCCGTCCATACAGTGAAACATTTGCTGCGAAGCAATTTAGAATTCTCTTTTGAAACTGCATTCGCGTCCACATTGTAAGTTTTTGTGTTGCAGCTCAATAAATTTTCTCATATATTTCGAATGAGAATGAGACGAGAATGACATACTCAACAAGAACTACATGTACATGAAACAAAGTACATACCCTTTTCCATTCCTCTTTCCCCCTTCATCCACAAAACTCAAAAGTTTTGCAGCAAATGTTTCACTGTATGGACGACGGTGACTTAAATATGCATGTATTATAATGAAAAATTCTTGTTTGTTTTTGGTTAAGCATTTAGTTGCTGCTTAAGCAGGCATCAGTCGATTTCAATAAAAAAATTCTTGTACAAATTAAAAAAACTCCCAAAAAATTATCAAGAATTACTCAATATAAATACCTTAATCTATGCACAAATCACAGCAAAAATTGTTTGTATAACTTTAAATTTTTTCTTAATTTTAAGCTTTATTAATCGTTATTGGCTATAATGGTAAATTTTCAATTAATTAATTTTTTTTTTCAGTTTATTACTTTTATCTATTCCATTATTTTAAGTATTCTAATATTGAAACGTCATCTTCGACCACGTTTCGAAAATCTAAATCGTGCTGTTGTTCGAGAATTCCCCCATCAAAATTATATTGGTTCGAGACAAATTTTATTGTCCGTCTGAACTATTTTCGCTCTCAGATGACATCAGATCGAACATGTGGTGGAGGTGTTAAGGGGATGGCTGCCGCTCCTGTGTATGTCGCAATTAAGTTATTTAATTTGATCATTTCTATTCTTTGGGCCATATAGTACGCAGCAAATGTTATAATAATGTGTAAAACCTAAAATTGAGAGATATTTTCAAGTTAAATATTTTCGAATAAAGAACACTTTGAATATTTTGTTATAGAGTTGTTTCAATGAAATAAATGTAAATAACAACAACAGCTATTCAGGAATAAAGTGTTGCCAAACAAGTACTTTTCACCGGGTGCAGTCAATTTCCATGTATTTTTAATACAAAATATTTGTTTTAATAAGTAAAATAATTCTTTTATCTAATTTTTCGACCTTTTTTGTATTTTAATTAAATCTTAAGATTTCATAACGACCAAACAAAAATATCCTGAAGAAGTTAACCGAAGGTTAACGAAATATTGATATAATAAAATACAAATATAAAACAGACCTAAAGCTCAAAAAAATAGTTTAATTAAGTAAAATAATAATTTGGGATTATTAGTGCGTTAACAAATGTTAAACTTAAATTATAACAAATTCCCATAAAAAAAAAAAATCGAAAATTAAGCAAGTTGGTTTAATTTGTTATCAAAAAGATGGAAATATGTATTTGAACTGATAACTTTAAGGTGTTGTATTAAGAAAAACTTTGAATTATTTAATGGACGCTATTCAAACTGATTTATATATAAAAAATTCATAAGTACTAGATTATAAGAAAAATTTATAATGAACAGAGAGTTTTCACTGGGAGTAACACCAATTATCTCTCGTCTATTTTGTGTTGCATAAAATTGTATTTATAGTTTTGTAATTCTCACTAATTTATTAGGAGTGATATGTTGCTAAAGTATTTAAATATGGACTTATTGTTGTTAACTCACCATTGCAAAAAAGGTGTACAGCGATAAAGAGGATGATATTCGATAAACCCACAAGACTATGGTTACTACAATTTTGCTAAGAAATATATTGGCCGTCTGAAAGTTAACACAAATATAATAAAAAATATACATTAATATACTTAAGCATAGATACTTTTCTTTATGAATTTAAAAGAAAATTTAATCTAAAACTGTTTAAAAATAATCCATTGCTTTGGTTCATCTATAGGCAGCCCTCAATCGAAAAATGCAAAAATCTCGATTTCAAAAAATAACGAGTTATGGCCTTTCTCCATTAAGGTAACGATATGTAATTCTATACGAATATCTTACCTTATGTAAACATTATTTAAAAAAATTTCGTTCTGCCGATTTTTTTGGGTTTTTTTAGTTTCAGCGATTCTTTTAGTTTCGGCGCGTTTTTCGTATTGCTGATTGTTTTGCGGTTTTTTGTGATTTTCTTAGTTTTTTTTATTTTTGGCGCTTTTCTCGTTTTGTCGTTTTGACTATATTTCGTTTTGTGGCAATTTTTTTTCAGTTTTTGGCGTCCTTTTTAGTTTATATGCTTTTTTGTGGCATTTGAGCGATTTATTATTTTTGGTGATGTTTTTCATTTAAGCGCATATTTTTAATTTTGTTTTTTTTTAAATTTTAGCGTTTTTGAAAATTGGAAATCTTACGGTTTTCAAGATACAGCAAGTTGTCAAAATCTCATTAAGTGATAGAGTACCCTTTAATTTTGACTGACAAAATTTTACATCAATGCAATTATACAAAACATCGTTAAAGTTTTTGGCTGTTAGAACAGAACTTACGATTTGTGATGCAATGTTTTATTCTATTAACTGCCAGTTTATAAAAGACAGGTGGAAATTCTCAAATTTGGTTTTGTTTTCAATATAAATAGACATATGAGAACTTTTACTTCTCTTCTGTAAACTGTCAGTAAAACTTAAAACTAGTTTTATTAATTTGTTTTTTTTTATAAAGAATAAACTAAAAACATGCTTCTGAAGCATTTTGATCGTGATCTTTCCACCGAACATATCAACGAGAATTTTTAATAATAAAAAAAAAACATCCGATTGGCTGCTAGTGCCGATAGTGTAAGTGTGTTATTAAAAAAGTTTGAGTGTTTTGAGTGTTACACGTGTAAACGCCCAGTTATACATAAAGTAATCTTAAATATTAAAATATTATTATGTTTATTGTGTAAATACTTACGATTTGTAAAATACAGGAGGACTCCATCACCGTTGCCGCACAGCAAATAGCAGACATGATCATCGTCAGGTAATTCATCAGCATCGTATCGGACTTTTTCTCATCATTAAAAGTAACCAGTGTTACGATTATATGAACAATGGCACTGGACTTGAATAGAGTTAAAATAAAAACTTTTAATCTCATATAGATATATTTACTTTAAGTTTTCCACTTACGATATTTAAACCATTTAGAATAATTAAAATTGATTTAAGTGTTAATGTTTTTATAACCATTTTGTTAAGTATCTAAAATTTAAATGAAATGGAAATAAAAAAAACAATAAGTTGATTCATATAAAACTGAACATTTAAAATTAAATATTTCTCGTCGATTCAAGCTGCGGTTTTATACAAAGTACAGTGGGATATTTTGTAAAATATGTAGATAATGGGCCTTATTACGAGTGTCGTTTTGCGACTTCGACTACGACGATTTTGTACTAGACTAAAGAACATTGCAACATTTTTTCTTTAAAATAGTACAAAATCGTCGTCGTCGTAGTCGAAATACGACACTCGTAATTAGGTCCAATAATAAAAAATTAATTCTTTAGAATTCAAGTGCTGAAGTAAAATTAAAATACAAATTTGGGGGAAACTACGTCATTCGATAACAAAAAAAAAATTGTCATAAAATTTTATTTGTGTTTGTATGAAAATTTCGATCGGTATCGAATGCCATAATTTGCCCACATGTGTATACAAAATGATAGGTATGTATATTCCAAGCAAAATTGTCCTTAATATTTATTTTTTAATATTGTGCAATTTATTGAATAGTGTCGAGCAAACCGTTAGTAACAACAGCTATAAAGTACTCCATAATCCATATTGTACTAGATTAAAGAAAAATATAGCTTGTTTTCTTTAATCAACTACAAATAGTCGAACATGAAGGCTAAAAACGCCAACCACGATAAGGCCCAATAATATCGTTGTAGTCTTTGGCGCTATGAAATAAAGCCCAAGGAAATAACGCTCAAATAAGAATAAAATAAAACCCAGAAAAATGAAATAAGGCTCTAGAGAAAACTTATGAAAAAATCACCCAACTTTAAATTTTTAGTTGAACTATAGTGAATTTTAATCAGAAATAATTTCTTAGTCGGGCTTAAGCTCAGTAATTTCAATTTATATTAATAAAAATATTTCATTCAACCAGAATTGAAATTACTGATCTTAAGCCCGACTAAGAAATTATTTCTGATTAAAAATCACCCAACATTAAAAAATCCCATTGAAACAAAACTCAAGATGAAATAAAGCCGATAAAAATGAAATAAAGTCCAAGCAAACTCAAGATGAAATAAAGCCCAAAATAAATTAAATAAAGCCCAACTAAAAATTCCTTAATTTTATTGAGCCTTATTGACCTTAATTCATAGCGCCGTAGTCTTTCGGTACTTTAACTTAAAATGTTAAATATGAGACAAATCAAACCATGGGGTTCTGGCTGCTAGGTAATTGGAAACGAAAGAATTTGATTCGAAATTTTATGTTTTTAAAGTGCAAAGTCGAAACATTTTATTTCGTTTCGAATTACAAAGTAGACGTCTAGTATTTAGAGATTGCTAATTGTTCATCATTATGTTTATATAAAAGCACCACTGTGCAGGTTTTTAAAGTAAATTCTAGTTTTCTCATTTAGTTTGTTGAGAGTAATAGTAGAGTTTTATGTGAGATCAAAGAATAATATACTCACGTTAATATGACTGAATGTTTTATTGTTTGTATTAATTACGTTCTGCCGCATAGGTACGAGATAATTGTTCATGAGTTGGAGATTTGTTTGAAAAGAATAGTGATTTTTTGAACGTCTTTGGTAGTGGATTAACAATTGACAATGTTAGAGCACTGTTTTAAAAGTTTAGGTAAAGTTTAATTACATCCGCTGTTAGACAGTGGACAATAGCTTGAATTTATAGGAAGAATTACGAGTGTTAATAAAAAGGCTTGATTAATTTTCTGCGTGCTCTGCTATATCACTGGTGAACAATTGATTTTTCCATTGAGGTGGCTGCAGCGCAAGTGATGCTTAAAGTGCTGGTCTCTCGTCACGCTGGAAAACACAGATAAATTGTAGGAAATCAAGCTGAACCAGGGTTGGCAAAATTGGTATATTTGTACTTTTTTTGGTACTATTCAAACTCGGAAAGTACAATAGTACATCAATGACTAATTTAGTACATTTCAGGAATCTCTTTCACTTTTACTCTGCATTTATTTTCAAACGATTGCAAATGTCACTTTTCAGTTTTAAACAATGAAACTCACATTCTTCTCAGTTGAAAAGTAAACTCAGCGAAAAAAAAAAATTTTAACTAGTCCATTTCCAAATAATTTTTCTTCTAGATTAATTTGTATATTTTAAATTTCACCTTAAACTTTAACATCCGAACTCACAAGCAAATTTGTGAAAACGATTCGGTAGCCAGAACAAAGTCGATTATTTTAATAAAAACAAATAAAAATTTGTTATTTGAACCAAAACAATCTTTTAGTTAAGTTAGTTATTAAGGTAAAAAAAAGTACAATTTTGAAAGTTGTTGGTAAAGTTTTAAAATTCTCAGCGCTAGAGAGAGAGAGAGAGAGAGAGGGAGAGAAAGCAGCAGCCTTAGGTCCCGGTTCACATACTTCAACTTTTGTTGATCAACTCGTAATTCAGCTGTATGAAAAAAAAGAGATATTTGTATTTCCTTCTCCATCTTTCTTACAGCTGAATTAAGAGTTGATCAACAAAAGTTGAAGTGTGTGAACCGGGACTAATTTAAGTTTAGCCACGATACAATAATACAGGTAACCTCGAAGCGCCAGCTGATAGAGTTTGTCTCGTGATGTGATCTGCCAAATGTTGTTTACGTTTTACCAATACACGCGCATTTTGCCTATTAAAAGAAGACAAGAGAAAACGCAACTACATGTCTCTTGTTTTCTCTTGGTTTTTTGACAGCTATCATCACAAAACAGCAATAAAAATCCCTGTTGTTTTATTTATTGTACATTTGTTGTACATTCGCGGGTACCTATATTATTGTATCATGAGTTTAGCATTCATTTGCTGGAAAAATGTTCGTCAAATAAAAAAGTGTAGACTGCAAGAAATTTGTGTTGAATTTAAAGGTAGTTCGTAATTGAAGCAGACGCCTCATATTATTTTAAGGAATTAGAAAAAAGGACAAAGCTAAGGAATCGGATGACTTTGGTTACTATTATTTGATGAAAAAATAAATAATAAGTTTGATGTAATCGCACATAATGCTTAGTAACTTTCAACTTATGTAAATCGTGCTTGCCCACGAATATGTAGGTATGAGCATTTAAAACTTCTGATAGAAAAAACTTCCAGCAAACCGATAAAATTGATATTATGTATCTTACAAATTTTACCCATACTGCAACAGACAATGATAAATTATTTCAAAATTTCCTCGAGAGTATTACAAATATTATTCAATAATTGTTATTTCACTCAGTTTTCGGTAGATTATAAAAATTAATGTTTATTAAAAAAAAGTAAAACATTCCCTTAAAATAATTTTTTTTTCAATAACAATATAAATAAATACAAAAAAAGTATTTGGTAAATTAACTAATAATTGTATCGCAATGTGTCAGCCGTCAAATTGCATATCAGCACAATCGACAAAATAATGCCCACAAGCTGAAAAATTAATAAATTTATGATTAATAGTAGAAGTTTAGTAACCTTTCATACTAAATATTTACCTCGCATCCAATTAATGAAACGTGAGCCCATTTCTCTAAGCGGTATATGCTTAAATAGGCCCTCGTAGCTGCCGATATGCAGCCTTCGTCATGGGGATAATATGATTTTTTATTATTTTCAAAGTAATAACAACTGTCCGGAACTTTCATGTAATTGTTGGGATAGTCAATATATCCGTGTTTGCCACAACAAACGTACTGCAATGCAAATATGTTATTGGTTTAAAAAAAAAAAAAAAAAAAATTACAAATAATTGATTATACAGTGCTAAGGTATTAATAATTTTTATATTTAGGGCCAATCCAACGATGTCGACAACATTCGACTTGACGCACACTTACATTCAAAACAAAAACAAATTTTAATATTTTGTTGTTGTTTCAAATGTAACTGCCTGGCTCACGATGTCGACAAGAAATTTTCTTTCGCTTATTTATATTGAAAACTAAAACAAATTTTCTTATTTTGTTTTTGTTTTCAATATAAATAAACTAAAGAAAATTTCTTCTCGACATGGTGGGTCAGGCCGAAAGTGTGCGAAGAGTCGAACGTTGTCCACATCGTGGGGCAGGCCCTACGTTTTTAATTATTTTGTTTGAACTTATTTGTTTATCTGTTTATGATTCGATTAGGCTGAACTTTGTATCGCTCTGTAAGCCAAATTACATGTGATAATTTGTACGGAACAAATTGCACTAAAGAATGTTGAAAATTATTATGACACAAACCCCACTAACAGAACGGAACAACATGCTGTTTTCGAAGGCTGACACACCACCATCATGAACGTTAGCCATGTGCCACACATGAGTAAAAATAACGTAACCACTAATTAATAATGAAAAACTGTTTGATTCAGGCACGTATTTATTAAGTTAAACAGTTTCATACATAACTAATAGACAATTTTATAGAATCCAACATGATTGGAAACAGTTTAAATCAATAAATACATGTCGGAATCAGTTTTTAATTAGTAATTAGTGGTTACGTTATTTTTACTCATGTGTGGCACATGGCACACCAATGGAAACCCGGCCTTATTTTGTTTGGTACACATGGGTGTGGTATCATTTAATGTCAAGTTCAGTCCCAAATCCATACTTATTTTTCAATGCAAATGGAATATGAGAATTGTTTTGATTCATCGTACTTCAATTTGTTGGAAGCTTTTTGTGCAATGAACTCAAATTTAACATCTCTTATTAACAACAGTCTTGTTGTTATGCTGTTAAAAAGTGCAAAATGGTACTGATGTACGTATGCGTGAAATGGAAAGTAAGCGGTACCATAAGTCCCGGTTCACACACTTCAACTTTTGTTGATCAACTCGTAATTCAGCTGTATGAAAAAAAAGAGATATTTGTATTTCCTTCTCCGCCTTTCTTACAGCTGCATTACGAGTTAATCAACAAAAGTTGAAGTGTGTGAACCGGGCCTAACAAAAATCATACAGGTGATCGTAAACAAATGCCTGAGACGCATAATGGCGATATTCTGGAAAAGACGCAATCCCAACAACGATCTAGTCTTTATATACGAGTATGTATGATGAAAATCGAATTGACGTGTATGTCTGAAGTAATGGAGATTTTATATAAAAACTTTTTTTTAACGAAAATCTTTGGAAAAACATAGGACGCGAAGTGAAGTTTTATTATATTAACGAATTTTTAACAGTTAGCGCGGAGTTGTCGCAATATTTCATAATTCTGCAAAAAAGTGCTCAAAGTGTTCCTGTTCTACACCTGCCGCGAAATGTTTTCCATTTGTCTTCTTTTTTTTTTTTTTTTTTTGAAGAGATACGAATTTCACTTACCGTTTCCTGTAATGGATTCATTTTGCCACGCTCTACAAGTTCTTCTACCCATGTATAGGTCACCATGATTTCCGTCGTTGATCGTACTCTTTGCTCATCATAACGCCACAATTTCCAAATATGTGTTGCTATCAGGGCGAATAATATTGTAATAAACTATTAAGATAGAAAAAACAAAAGAAGCAAGTTATATTTACTTATATGTGGAAATATTGAAGGCAAACTTACGAGTATTAGCATTTTTACGGAGCCATGCACAGCTCCACAACATCCTATAAATGCCGATATAACCAATACAGTTCCAATAACTATTTGAACTATTTTCTCTGTAAAATCTGGTGAGCCATAACTATATTTTTGCAGCTCGAATATACTTTCGACTACTCCTAAAATGCCCAAGACCTGAAAGAAATATTGTAAAATAAAATTAAATAATAAAAGCGATAATTAAAAATATAATAAATTATAATTAGTGCTAATAATAACAATAATTATAATTATTACTTGTGTGAGTTTTTTATAAATCATTTTTTAATTCATTGTATTTTGGAGATCAATTAATAATAATAACTTTAAGATATTTACTTACACATCCAAACATTTTCTCCTATTAACATCTTTAATTGAAAAAATACAAATAATCAATTAAAAATTTAATAGAGTCGATTAAACTTTTTTTAAAACATTAACGGCCTTATGTATAATCAAAAATTGGCATGAAGTTAGCATAAGTGGCAGAATTGAACACGGTCTTAATGTGTTTTGCCATACAATTTTACATTAAAAATCATGCTAGGATGTAATCGTGTGTTAAAACTACATTATGCTGCGATTGTTAATGTCAAATTGTATAGAGGAACTCGTCAACACGTAGTTCAATTTTGGCACTTATGCTAACTTCATGCCAGTTTTTGATTATACATAAGGCCGTAACTGATTAAAATTTCAATAAAAAATTTAAAAAAAAATTTCAATTAATTAAAAATCGCTTTCTAATTAAATGCACTAATTTTTATTATATTTTTCAATTACTGAAATATTTTGTGTGTCCTTAATGAAAGAAAGATGCACCTAAAAACTTTAAAAATCTTTATACAATTAAAAATAAGGTTGTTAGAAAGGCTTGCAGAAAAGACAAAAAGACATACATACATACCGATGGCTTACAGGAGCAGGAAAAATCAGTAAAAACTATGGCATTTACATGCAAAAATATTTTTGCAAGTGACCATAAATCTTCTAGTTTTAACTGTAACGTACGAAAACTAAACTAAACGAAAATTTTGTTCACGTGAAATATTTCCCATGAACAAAAAATGGTGAAAAAAACTAGAAAATATTACACTGACACAACAACAACGCAAAAATAGGCTATTATAATTTTAGTGAAATCAACACATTTCACGTGAACTTTTATGCCCGACAAGGGTGATTATATAAAAGGCGTATATCAACACTATACTTTATACTTTTTCACTGTCCGAAAAATTGGGCAATATTTTCTTTGAAAATATTGTGCCATTTATTGCATAGTATAGGTCAAAACGACAATAATACATGCAATAATATTGTATAATGGATGGGCCGCTTTACTGTGCATGGTAAACGACGTCATTGCCCAAATAATTACTCAAAGAATACTGTGAAACAAGCGGAATTCGGACCCCAAAAAACCACTATCGACCGCATGAATAATCTCTGCCTAATCGTTGAGCAATCTGTGAAATGGTGTACGCAACTTTATCTCTACTTCAGTGATTTTGAAAAAGCCTTTGACAAATAAAAACATTTCGTCATTTGTACTGAACTTACATGTAAAATTGCTTCACTTAAAATTAAAGCATTAATATTATTAAGCCCCTCTTCCCGAACTCCAGCTGCTAAGTAAAACATGGTAGAAAGCTAAGCAGAAATATAAAAGTGAAAATTAGAGTCCGATAAGGCTGCGTCACATCATTTGAGATTGAAAGAAGCACTTTACAATAATAAAGGAATATAATGTGAACTACTAGGAAGCTTAAATTACCTGGGTCTCGTAGATACTATCTGTGTTTCAACGCACAGCTTCTCACATCTTTCATCAAATCTGATTAATATATTTGAAGCAACAGTGGCAACAAGCATTAAAAATAATGATGTCAGCCAATTTTGCTACCTTGGAAGCATGATATCCAAAAACGAAGGGTCAAGCGTGGACTTTTCAAATCGTTAACAAAAACCTCGACAAACTTTCGGTCGATTAAGACCAGTCTGGTGCTTGTTTTCCCTTTCCCAGTGCGTAATATTAACGTATATTCTCTATGGATGGGAGACGTGAAATGCTGCACCTAGAGAGATGCATAAGACCCAAGAAGCTTCTGGTCAAGCAGAAATAAGAATGGGTAAATAGTTTCGGATTAACCACACCCTTAGGAGGCCACATAACAACATCACCAGAAATGCCATAGAGTGAAACACACAGGGCAACCGAAGCAAAGAACGTTCTGATATTTAGGGAGAAGACAGGTTGACGCAGAAATAGCCGCCATGAGTAAGAGCTGGAGTAAAGTAAAAGCGGTCGCTCAATACAGGAACACATTCAACCAATTTATAGAGGCCCCATGCTCCTTATAGAGTGGATAGGAATATATTATATATTATTGTTTAAAAAGGTCCAAAACTTGTGCACTGGTTTGTGATGTAATAATAAGATCAAAAGAAGTATTTGCGATTATTATTATTATTAAAAGAGAAAATTTTGCATTTAAACACAATTAGCATGACAAAATAAAATAAAACAATCCGGTAGTAGTTTTTATACAAGCATTTTTGCTTTTGACTGTATAAAACTACCAATGTGATTATTTTTAAATGTGTTATACATTTTTAAATATTTTCTAAACGAATTCTAATTTAAATACCCAACAAGCTAATTTATTAAAATGTTTTTCATGAAAATCATGTTGGAGTATTTTATTTATATTCTTAACAACCCATTAAAATATTTCGTAAACATTTTTGTTTCACTTTGCTTCACTTATTTTACATTTCGTTAACACTCACCACGCATGATGTATTGAAAAGAATTATAGTCCACTGTAAAAATGAACGACATGATGCCATTTTATTTTATTTGTATACTTTGTTTTGTTGTTGTTCTAAAAAAACAAAAAACAAAACTAAATTTTTAGGTTCGATTGCGGCAATTTTTTAACAGCACACAAGCACACACTTTCTTTATTTTAAATGTTTTATTTTGGAATTAATAGAATGTGTTTTTATAGTTTTTCGCTTGTTTAACGTTTAAATGCATAAAATAGAAAGAAAATCTCGTGAAAAATACGTCCAAACTTGCAACGAGCAAAATTCCAAATGAAACATTTCACAAAACATTAACAAAACAGCAAAAAAAAATAAAATAAACGAGAACAGCAACAGCAACAGCAACAGCAACAACAACAAATTGAAAATATTGAAAATTACAACAAAAAGATTGCCTAAATGTTTGAACACATTTTGAGGTGAATAATTTCTTTTTGCGCTCTCTGTTTGTGTTTCATTTGTTGTTGCCGCTTGTGTTTTTGGGGCAATTAAATTATGCCAAGATTTTCCAAAAATTATTATAGGTTTGTGTGGATGTTGTGTGTGTGTGTGTGCGTAAGTTTTTTTTGAATGTGGGTGTGTATCAAACTTACAGATAATGAATGTGTTTTTAAACCAGCGTTGCCATGACTTGTGCAAAATTAAATTTAAATCGAAATTTATCCTAAAAATATTGGCGCATATTCATAGTGAAAACAAAGTATGTATTTTTTTAAGGCCATGACTCACTATTCTACATAATCGCTCGACCTACGAAAAAATACAACCCTTATCTGATGAATTGTTATTGTCTTTTGAAAATTTTCATAGACTCCATCATACGAGGATTGTATTTTCGCAAAAAATCGCACGATTGTGCAGGATAGTGTATCACGTCCTTTGGTAAATTAAAACCAGTATTACCATATAAGTTTTAAACTCTGTTCGAAGTTGTGAAAATTTTTCAGCAACATTGATTATTTCGCGTGAAAAATTTGACATGTACTAAATGAAGCTCAAATTGCGTATTTTTTTTTATAAATTTCTCGCTTTTATTGCTTGAAATTATGCAACTTTGTCAAAATTCCGTGCGAAAAAAGTACTGCTCGTGTTGTTTCGCAGCAAATCTAAAATGATGCCGGAGTCATTTTGCATGAAAAATATGCTGCCAGATAGATTTTACGTGTTTTTCGCAATAAGAACATAGTACTACTTTTGCAAATTTATTTTTATTTAGTCTGACAGCATTTCGCACGAAATTGTGAAAAGAGTACCAGGCTTTATGCGAAAAAAAAATAGTTTGTACTTTAAGTGTGCTTTAGTCAAATTTGTATGAAAATTTTTTTTAACATACACTTCAAACTCAAATGTTTTTTTTTTTTTTTTTTTTTGCAAAAGAAGGTTAAAGTATACAATTTTTACTGTGAATATGCGCCATTGTTACGTTTTTACATTTAAAAAACGTTGTTTTTGTAGTTTTGAATATTTGCAATTCAATAATAAGTCTCAAGTGTACAATTATAATAAAATCAGATACTTTTTTTAATCAACACAGATATTAAGAACTTTAAAAGCACACAATGGCTAGCATGGATAAAAAAAGTAAAAGTATATTCACTGCTAGAATACCACGATGTTAATAACTTCGCTGTTCTTTACACAATACTCAGTTGCAGTCAACTGACTTTTGACACAACAATCTTAAACATAAGGCTGCCAGAATAATATTAACAACATTAAAAGCCAATTTCACCAACTCTATTTAAATATTTATTCATATTTAAAAGTCGATTTTCATTAATTTTTGCATCTAAAAATTACGTTTGAATATGAATTGATATTTAAATAAGTTTGTGAAATAGACTCTAAGGGGCAATTTCACCAACTCTATTTAACTATCAATTCATATTTGAATGTCGATTTTGATTAATTTTTGTATGGAAAAATTGCTTTTAAATATGAATTGATATTTAAATAAATTCGCGAAATTGACTCTAAGAAATTCAAAGCACATTCAACACTTTTTCAACACAAGCTTTCGATGTCTTTATAAGTTGTTTTTTCTGTTGGTTTGTGTGTATGTACGTAGAACAGCATTGTACAAGCAATTATAGTTGTTGTTGTTGTTTGTGTCTGATGTCTGCATTGACTTAGTAGTTGGTGTGTTTGTATATTTCTGTGGTAATAAGGAAAAAGTGCTTAAGTTGTATTCTATCTAGATGCGGTAAAGAAAAAAACAAATAAATTTTATTAAATTCATATTAATTTGACAAAAATATTGAAATAAATATTTCAAGTAGATTGGAAAATTCGTTGTTTACTCTTATTTTAGTTAGAAAAACATCGTTCTGCACATTATGGCTAATATATTTTATTTGAATTATAACAAAATATAAATTAAATGAAGATATTATTCCACATGATATTGTGCTATAGCCTCCTGCAAAATCGCACATAGAATATGAAGATTACAAGGGTGCCATTAATCCAATATTAGCTTATCTATACTTAAGCACTGATTTCGTTTTGCCACAGATTTGTTAATAAGCAGAAAGCACAGCACTACAGTTGTTTTGTTTGTGTATTTTGTCCGCGTCGTCTTGTATCTTCGTGTGTGTGTGCAGGACGATCGGTTTTGTAGTCAACTTGCTGTGCTAACTACTTAAGCCAACGTTACCCACACCCTCAATTGAACGAATTTAATTTGAGGCCATATGACTCTTTCACTTTTGTTGATACTGACTGGTATAAATCATTAAATGGCTAAAGATTATAAATTTAATAATTTTTAGTTGCACAAGATATAAACCACTTTTACAAATATTACGATATAGTTATTTCCATATTATAAAATAGTTGCAACACTTTATTCGATTGACAACAAAAAACATATTTATTGCACATTTTCTAAACGAGAAAAAAACATTGTGTGTGATGAAGTAACGGAAAAATTCGAATCATTTGTTTACTATTAGACATTTCAGATCAACGCAGAACTTTTCCGATTTATTGTAGCCATGTAGAGTTTGCCGTTCATTGGAAAATTTCAAAATGTTATTTTCTCCAAAACAAAGATGAATGACAATATATACAGTACTACTGACGAATTATACTCCATACAATGCTTTTTGCTATAGACATTTAACATGTGCGTGTCATTGAAAGGCAACTACTGACGTTGGTACTACTGAGTATTTAGTTCTTTTGGGACCGTATCGAGACATTGGAAACAGATAGTCACTAGTACATTTTAGTAATTCTAATGATAATAAAACTGAATATTTTATTAAAAATTTTTGTATAAATAAAAAAAAATACATAAAAAAGGGAACATTCGTTCAGCAAATAAGGATTTATTTTTCTATTTGTATTATATATAAATGAAAAATTTAAGGTTTCGTCGAATTATTAAAATCAAACACTTACGTATGAATCTGGACTTACAGCAAATTTTTAACTGATCCCACAAAATCTGTAGGCCTGTATGCTCATAAAAATTTCCACAATTATTTCATTTTAAAATTTTTTTATTTGCCTTTTATATTGATTTCGTAAACTAATTTTCATAAAAACTTGAATTTGCTTTAAGGCACTTGTATTTTCAACAAACCAATAAAACATTAAGAAGAAGCATAGTTGTTGTGTATCTGACAAAATGTTTTCTACGCATCAAAAAGATTATTTATAGACCCTCCTTTGACAATGTCACCAATATAGTCGACAAAAATGGTGACTTGGGGACACTTAACCCCATGTTTTCTGCAGGGTACATATGTACATACATAAATATCGATGGTCTCAAGTAGAAAGGCCCTTACTTGCATATTTTACAAAATTTAGTTTTTCTGTGGTTCCAATCAGTGATCTGAAAGGCATCGTTTTTTCGCTATTCATACTGACTCATGAAATTTTAAATCTAAATGAGTAGACACCATTTTAACTCAACTACTCTGATTTACTCACACTCACGATAAGATTGATTTATAAGTATATGTTGCAATAAATATGAATGCGACCTCGACATCATACTCATATCACACTTACACTCATAAATCACCTGAGTTTGATTTATAATTTCAGAAAAATACTTATACTACTTATATTGATTCAGCTCACTCAACTCAACATATAGTACAACTACAACAGTATAAAGTGTATAAACACATTTGGAACCTCATACTGAGCAAACACATTACCTCATAATGAGTATTTTAATGTTCGTATGCGAAGTTCGCTTTGCCATACAATACTTATTTTGCATCCTCTATAAACATTGAGTTAAGGAGAGTCAAAATCAACAACGTCATAAATATTGCTAAGTATGAGTGCGATAAGAACTTCACACTTGCGAGTGAATATGAAGTTGGTCAACATTGCATCTCATGATTAAACTCTACTCACTTTTTCACTGCACATTACTGATCACTGGTTCCAATACATTTCACACAAATACAACTGGTCACAAAGGTTTATTTCAATACTGTAAAAAATAACGCTTTTACAAGCAGTTGTGCAAGAAAAGTTATATTGTGAATTACAATTTCTATTATGTTTTTACCTTCTCCTGTAAAGTTACAATTATTTGAGTTAGGACCTTTCTACTTGAGACCAATGATACATACGAGTATGTATGCATATAAAAATTGCTTCGTTACTGCAACATTATCACAACTTAAAACAATTGTTTTGTAGAAAGTGTGTTTAAGGTTTTGAATTTACAGGCATTTATTAAAGGTTTTTGTAGCTATGCTATTTATTGGGCGATACAGAAGAAAGGACGTGATTTTCGTAACAAAAATAATCGACACTATTACAGTTATAAATTTATTTTTATTTTGATTTCTTTTTACTTAAAAGAGAAGTACGAAAATAATCGAAACAAATTGTTTGATTTTGTTTTGTTTAGTTCTTTGAAGTGAGAGAAACATAAACAATGAGAACGATTGCTCAATTCGTTTTTGTTTTGTTTTTGCACACAGCCGATCGGCTGGCCGGCTAACAGCCGCCACCGGCCATAAACAATACATTAATTTAATCGTACGCCGCTAAACAAAATATAATGGGAAATAAAAGGAAACGTTTTGAAATATTTGCAAAGAATTTGACATCATCACATAACATAATTTTATTGCATTGTTATTTAACACATTAAGTTTGTTTTATATAACCAAGTAGCATAGCTACAACCGGGTGTCCTAAGACACCTCTCTTCTTTTTTTTTCTTAAGTAGTGATTGCGCAAGTCGTTTGAACAAAATTATTATCCTACAAATATTTCAGACAGTAACAAAATTATTTTATCAGAAGTATTTTAAACAATAACTTTAATGAGGATTTTTGTTGTTTTGACTTAAGGGTTTTCTCCTCTAAATATTTCGAATACTGGGATGTACTGTGTACTTCGAAACGAAAGAGAGATTTGTGTATAAACATGCAAATTCGAAAATATTTTCTTTTGTTTCGAATTACAGAGTAGATCCCCTAGACTTCGCCGTCCGTTCGCTTGGACAGACGGCCTTGTGTTGACTTTAAGGGTTTTCTAAGTAGCCTGACATAAATAAAGCCTAAAGTCAAGCTAGACAAAAATAGTTTACAACTTGTTTTTAGGTGCCTTAAAATAAAAAAAAACAATTACTTAACACTCAGATTTCTATATTAAAATGCATAGAAAGCAAAATTCTGTTCGATAGAAAATTCGTTGCTCAACGAAATTTTCGATGCTCATAATATAAATTTGACATTCGACTTTCGGTGTTCGATAGCCAGCAAAGATCGAAAATCGAATGCAATTCATAATAAGGGCCTTTATAAATAAAATAAAATAAATCTGTTTTTGCATTGCAAACATGTGCTCTTTTCAGTCTGGAAGGGTTTTTTGTCTTGCATGTATGAATTAGTGTACGAAATTTCAATTACATACATATGTTTTGTTGTTATGTTATTGCAGAACGTAGCATATATTCTAGACTAGCTACAACTACAACATATGCACCAGCAGAGAGATTTCCGCTATTGATTTACATTTATTTACGCAACTTATTTTGCATATCTTTAGGCGACTTCTAAAGAAAATGTTTTAAATGATTTTCATTTCGTTTTTGTGGTAATACATATATGTATAACAGTTATTAAAACAATAGATTTTTTAAATATTATTCAATGTACATACATATATCTTATATACATTGTATGTATATATTAAGGCATAAATACGATTTTATATGTAAATGAATACACAAACATACACTTTCGATAAATTACAGAAATATTTCTTATATAAATAAATATATAGAATACATTTTGTATATAAATTAAACATAAACTTAACAATTTCTTTTTATTGATTTAAAATAGAACTTGAAAAATTAAGATTAATTACGAAATTGTTCCCTTCTGTGTTTGTTGCGAAGATTGATTCCCATTAAGGATGAGAGTCCTAAGGCACATAGCTGCAATGAGTACGAAAATAAGAAAGTTGTATTATATGAGTAGTTCATTGTAGTATTAAAAATTGAGTATCCGTTATTTAGTTAGAAAATATAAAATTGGAACAAAAACTTTTCATAAAAAAAAATTATTTCAGAATGCAATTACTTCAAAATCTTTTAAAATTTTTTAACTCTTTTAGGCGTAATTGCATTGGAATCAGTTCCGAATGCATAAGATGCCATCCGCAAATACAAAGAACCGTCCATGAAATATTAAAACAAATCAAAAATTAATTTTACACCTGAGATATTTTGGTGTCCGATAATTAACTTGATGTTTTTTTTTTAATATAAAATATGAGAAAGAACAAAATGCAGAGGCTGTTTATTCTCACATAGTCGGTTGTGGCTTAATTTTCTAAAAGATCATATACTTCTATCTTCTGGAGTTTATTAAACTATAATTTTATTTTAATATTTATTCCAATCAATTGAGAAAAGCTCAATTAAGTCAAACATATTTATTTATAACTAAATCTGAAATTTTTTTTCAAATGGATTATGAAATGTCTCAACTGAAAAATATATTCGACAATTAATTTAATGATCACCTGTTTTATCATAAGAATCGTATGTTTATATAAATGAGTAAAAAAAATGTTGAATTAACACAATAGTTTGCGTAGCCTGAGACA
This sequence comes from Nowickia ferox, assembly GCA_936439885.1. Lineage (NCBI taxonomy): Eukaryota > Metazoa > Arthropoda > Insecta > Diptera > Tachinidae > Nowickia > Nowickia ferox. The sequence goes on along the minus strand of OW387027.1, from coordinate 84,734,003 downwards.
CAATTTTTTTTATAGAACAATTTTTTGCGGAAGTTTGTCAACTTAAGGCTGGATTATAAATTCGAGCTTTAGAGAAAATCAAAACATTAAGTCTGTACTAAGACAATCCTTGCTCAACTTTACATGCATGGGCGGGTCAAAAAGTCCATGAGTTTTTGATGAAATACGTTTTTTTTGATAGAAAATCATTTTATTTCTCAACGTACTCTGTTTTGAACTTTGTACACTTTGTTCAACGTTTCCTTTGTTTTTATCCCTTCCAAAAAACAAGATTTGTCGAGATCAGCACAATATAGGCATTTGTTTGTAAGATAACGACATTTTTGGAGTCAAATATCTCTCCGCCGAGGCATTTCTTCAAACTTGGGAACAAAAAATAGTCACTCTGGGCTAACTCCGGAGAACAAGGTAGATAAAAGAGCAATTCATAGCCCAATTCACCGATTTTGTTTCATGAAAACTGCATATTTGCATCTTTGCATTGTACTGATAAAAAATAACTTTTTTCTTAACCAAATGCAGTAATTTTTTGATCAAATCCTCATAAAATCGAACCAATAATAATTTGGCATAATATTTTTTATTTATTGTCTAACGTTATGAAGGTAGTCAACATGGATTATACCGTGTGAATGCAAAAAAAAAAGGTCGCCATGGTTGTGTTGGCTAATAAACCCTCCTTGACACTCTTTGGGCGTTCATGCAATAAACAAAGACTTTAAACTTACATATTTTACTTACTTCTAAAAAGAATAATATCCATTTAATGGCTAAGCCAATTTGACCACTTTTGTAAGCTGATTCGCCAATTATTTCCATACAACTTTCGTCAAATAGATTACTTGATGATCTTTCCTCATTTTCATAACAATTCTGGGGTATAGTTTTGCCCATTAGAATATAGTCCTGAGAGCCATTTTTGCCACAGCAATGATACTATTACGAATAGCAAGGTAAAAGCAAACATTTATTATTAAGTACGAGTATTTGAAATACATAAATGCAGATATGTACACGTACGAGTATTTAATTTACCTTCTTTTCCATGTCAGTAATTTCTTGTGAATTTAAAGTATAATTTTTCCATAAACTATTAAAGTTGTTGCGGGCATTCTCTGCATAGTTCGTGGAATGGGCAGCGACAATAATATAAATTTGGAATGCCAGTAAAAATATCATACACATGGCATACTACAGACATATTTAGTGGCCATGAAATGGAAATAAGAATGGAATTTATTTACGCACATTTGATGGCAACAACATCACTTACACTCCATATAAGACTTGACGAATGACGACAAGCCCCAACACAACCCAAGAATGAGGTGAGTATAACGAATGAACCAATAAATATTTGTACCACAATGGCAACATGCTCAAATGTACCTGGCGTTGATGTGTTTAATTCATATACGGAAAGTGCTATTAACCCAATACCTAGTAACTAATATATAAAACAAGAAATTCATTTATATATGTATGTATGTATAGTACATTATATGCACTTATGTACGTATGTATGTATGTATTTGTATGTGTTTTGTGTAGGACTAAAACCGAACAAAGGAGTCTTGACGTATACGCGTTGTAAAAATAATTAAAAGAAAATATGTTTAATTACTCATACGCACCGATAGCACTGAGTTTAGAAATGTTAATAAAACTTTATAAAATGACAATTGGCAACTCATAGTATGACAAAGTTCTTTTTTTTAATTTCTTAACTATTAAAAATAAATAAATTAATATTTTTGATTAAGTGCTTTAATTTATTAAATAATTTATATTTTCTTTATTTAATTATTATTTTAATAGCCACCACTTGTTTTCTTCACAGCCAACAACAAACTAACACTCTTTCGCTGTTCATTATACATGCTTCACTCAATTTTACTCACCAATACTACTAAATGATACGATTGTTGTTGTTGGTGTTGCTGTTGTTGTAAAATTCCTGTTTTTATGTTTATTTCTCTTTCTATAGTGACCCTGTGTATTGTCTAACGGGTTTTATTTTATTGTTATTAAAGTTAGTCGCTCTATTTTTCTTTATGTTTTTATTGTCATCGTTGTTGTTGCTGGTTTAATGTCTGTGAGTGTGTTAAAGTTTTCACGCTTGTTTGTGTCGATACTAACAGCAGGCATGGATAATAAAGTGAGTTCTTATTTGTAAAGTACATACATTATTGCTTTAGAGATATTTGCACATAAGACTAATAAAATTAAATAATAAAGTCCTTTATTCATAAAAAATATTTTTGAATTTATAAAAGGATTATTAAAGATTTTTTATTTTATAAAATATAATAAGGCATTATAAAAGTTTATTATCGAATTCCAACGAAATTTAATTACATATGTAGGTGTTCCTTCATACATTAAAATCCGACACATCCCAGCAAAAATTACTGCTTACCAGAAGCGTTTTTGTAAGGGAGACAATCTTACAAAATCACTTGCTGTTGCGCATGAATAAGGAATTTTTTGTTTGTTCGAAATGAGCCAGCTAGAAGCAATACATTTAGCTTCCAAAAATCCATAAAGTTTTTTTGTCTTACTAAAGTGCTTCACAGAAGTAATAAAATATAATTTTTGTGAGAGCCCGCCTTACGTTAGTGTTTTTCAGAAGCATTTTTCGAAGCTTTTGTTATCCCTCAGTTGTTAGTGCTTCGAAATCGGAGTTATTTTTTGCTGGGATAATGTAGTTTTAACCCACTTTTAAATCCTTGCTTAGTTTTTAATGTAAAATTGTATGGCAAAACTTATTAAGACTAAAATAAATTTTTACACTTATGCTAACTTCATGCAAGTTTTTCAATATGCATAAGACTGTAGATATCCTTGGTAATTTTCTAAAGGCCTTAATTTAAGTGCTGGGTTATTGTCCTTAATATTGTCACCATTGAAGGCGACTAATACTACCATATTAAAATTATCTAAAACAAAGTTAATTTAAAATTTTTTTCTGCAATGATTTTGCTTCATATGTGTTTCATGTTAATTCAACATGGCTTATAATAATCTTCAAATTAAATGTTTCGCTTTGAAATAAGTATATTTCATGTTAATTTGATATCCCAGTACAGTGTAATAAAAATTAAAAACCATGTTGAATCAAAGTTATTTAAAGTTAAAACAACGTGAATTTAATACTGAAATAATGTGTGGAATCATGTTGAAGCAAATTTTTTTCTAATTCGAAACAACATGAATTTAATTTAATAAAGACAATTTATTAAATATTTTACTTACTCACTTGTATTGGCGTAGGCATTACGAAAAAATGTGTTATAGTTGGGCTGCCTTAGCCAGAATTTAAATTGAAACTCATCGCGTGGTAGTCAAACCGCTTTTCACTCCAGCCACAATAGCATTTAACATTTAAGAAATTTATTATTCGACATTCCGACATGTTGTTGATTTTACATCCATAGCTATGCTAAATGTATAATATTCATATGTTTTTGGTATAAAAATTCAGCGTGCGTTAACATATTTCTCAAGTATAAAAGGAAGAATTCAAGTGTTTTAGTTTTTCCTACCATCTGATTTATAAATCTATACGAACTAAATATATCAAGCCGAAAATTGAATATAATTCTTACATTTTTACCTGCCCTTCGAAGCCTATGTTTGGGGCTACTCTTCCTCATTTAGAGCAGGGCGAAGAAGATTATCGGTGACAGTAGGGTAGCCTCCCTATTGAACCCTGTCACTTTTATAGTGGAATGTGGTCTACTCAAATCATTGCAACTTATTCATTACTACTATTACTGTTACAAAATAAATTTAGGTTTGAATTCAATTACGACAATTATTTGATTCAATTAATTTGTAAAATTTAAGAAAAAAAATTGTTACATATATTTTTTTTACTTTGGTAATTTAAAAAAATTCCTCAAAAATGACAATATCTAGCAGTGACATTTCCATCCTAGATTGACATTAATTATGTTAATATTTGTAATGGAATAGTGTGTCATATTATGATGTCATGGTTTGAGCTTTCCAGCTTTATCATTCCTTTCATTCTGTTGAATAATAAAAAAATGCACACATTCCTTCATAATAAAATTTATTTTAGGCTTTAATTTTATTCTTTTAAACAGTTCAAACGTGCTGTGAGAGTGTTTTTTTATGTGTGTGTATGTGTGTGTGAAAAACAATAAACAAGTGAATTTTGCTTTCGTATAAAATATTAAGAAAATCCAGTCAATAGTTTGAATAGTTTTTAATTAACTTTAAATTCTCTGTTAGGGGAAGCACAAAATAGTCCAATTTAATATTCAAGAGATTACTGAAGATGGCGCATAGCCGAAACTGGTATGTTCCTCAACAAAAAATTTGACGTGGGATAACGGAAATTCGTTGCAAATTAAAGCAAAGTCTGGTTTCTGAGTTGCAAAACCTGCTTTCTGAGTTGCATGTTGTTTATAAGTTTTTGATAATTTGCATACAAAAATTTTCTAGAAATATTTTTGTATGGAAGTTGCCAGCAAAATTTATACACAATACAATTCATACAAAAGGTTGTGAATTGGACTAATGTTTGATTTTTTATTTAATTCATTTGTGTAAGTTTGCAATTAATCAACTCAAATCCACTTGATGAACTCTACTTAAGCAAAGTGTGTTGCTGGAAATATAAAAGTATGTAAGGGAAAGAAGTTTGGGAGGTATCTGATTTACTGGTAAAGTGACTACTAGCTTATGGGTGAACTTTCCGTGAAAAATGAGTCGTATTTATGTAGGCCTGTATACTCTCTGCTTAAAATTCAATTATAATAAAGACTAAATGTACTCCATAAACATTTTGGTTTTCTTTTTTGCTTTTTTATACTTTTATTGTTGATTAGTGTAGCAGGTAATTGTAAAAAGGTGGTGAAAATTTAAATAGACGGAAAATCGAATAAAGATAATTGTTTTGTAAAGATTTTTTAAGTTTGTATATTCTGATTCTCAATAACGTATTAAGAACCTTACTATAAACATACGAAATTTCAAAATCAAACAATGCTTAACCATAAAAACAAGCAAAAATTTCAAATAAAATAAAGACGATGTCAGATAAATATACTTCAGTATTTCGTATATCAAAATAAATAATTTTAAAAATACCCAATTTATGGAGCAAACTGCGATTACTGATAGTTAGTGTTATTAATTATTCGGATGAAATTTCACGATTTTTCTTTTGTTCGAGCAGACGAATAATTTTGCACTTTTGTTCGAATACTCGAACGAATAAAGAATAAACAAATGCATTGAAAAAATTTTGCTAAAAACGACGTGCATGTGTCGTTTATTTATTTATTTATTTTTATTAGTAAACAAAAAAACAGTGCATTACACATGAAATAATATTCGAATACTGAAAGTCCAGTGTTCCATTAAAAAAAACTTATTTTCACGTGGCATTTAGTGTCTTCAAAATTAAAAAAAAAATCGAAATATTTTTTTGCAAATAGCAACAGACTTGGCAACGCTGCTCATATTCATGTTTGTGTGTTTGCATGTATATCGGCATAAATGTTCTTGTGTTGGCATTTGCTAACATTTCTGTAAGCAACAAGTTTTTGGAAAACATCTGAATTTTTCTGTTTGAGTTGTTTAAAATAAATAAATAATGGTAAGAATGTTTAAAACCAGAAAATTTAAAACAGCAAGGAACACCGAAATTCGTAAAATAACTTAAATAGGCAAATAATTATGGAACTGGAGTTAGTGAACTTTGGAAAATATTTTTTATTAGAAAAAGTCTCATAAATATTCTAAAAGAACTGTCTTAAGGCCAAAATACATTAAAAAACTCGTCCATGGTACATCAAAAATTCAAATTTACATCGTGATATAAATATGCCACTTGTGAAGGCTGAAATTGCAAAAAACGCAGGCAAATATTAAAAAAAAACTCAAGTCCCATCCTCATTCGCTTGCTCGTAATATCTTGAACTTTATTGGGCACACCTGCTTAAAAAAAAAGGATACTAGGTCTTCAATGCTCAACACTTCCGATGAAACTTCTTGAAAATATGTTTGAGCTTAAGACGCCATTTATGTATTATTAATTAGGTTCGGCCTAATAATTATATTGTCATTTCCACATGAATGTCAACCTTTTGTAGCGTGCGACACCAAACAAATATGTTTTTTTTTTAAGAAAACGATACTTTTTTTACTTCTTTATATATTTGTGTAGGCCGTCGGCAGCTCTACATAAGGAAAAATTTTAAGAAAAATCGAGTTAATTTGTTCTGAAATACAAGATTAATTACTTGCTGTTGCACGCGACAAAAAAGTGAACTTTCTCGTGGAAATGCCCATATCTAGATTTGAATAATTATTATTAGTTCATTTTTGAAGATACAATAAATAAATATTAGTGTGTAAAAAAAAACATTATTTCGAGAGTTGGTTGGTTTACATCGCTCCCCATTTCACGCAGACATTCAAGTATAATCTGAATGATTCCATTGGAAATATTTCATGAGTACTTAATTTATAAAAAAAACTTTCCACAACATTACTGTGTGTTTTTTTTAACAACACATATGTAAGTAATTTTATTCTCATAGTGAATGAAGGGCATATAAAATTCTGCTTACCCAAACGCAGGACTCTTAATTATTTTAATTATTACTTAAGCATCCCGCTCATAATTGCTTGTATAAGCGTACATACGGTATTTTCACATTTGTTATTGCGTCTCTATTCTTCTACGTTTTTTTTATGACTGTAGCCGCTATTAATCCAAACAAATTGTTGTATTTAAAGAAAGCAAAGCTAAAGTATAAAATACAATTACCGCATCGACAGTTTCGTGTAAAGAGTGTTTCTTTGTAGACACATCGCTGGCTGAACTGCAAAAATGTGATTTTGCATGATTTTGAATTAAACAGGAAATTGCTATTTACGATAAATCATTGGCGTAGTTAAAAAATTTTCCTACAATGGACTACGCCCACCAAGAATGGCTTTTTTGTACGCATATGCGGTACATTGAACCCACAAATGTCCAATACGGAAAGAAACAAAGAAAATGCAGCAAACACTTTTCGATATTTTGTAATGAGTGATACTTATTTATCAAATTATTTTATATTTATAATAAAAACTTCCATGTAGTGAATAAAATAAACACTTATTTATATAAATAGGTGAAAGTACTTACTTAAAAAAATTTTGCAATGTTCTTAAGTCTAGTATATACAAAATTGTCGTAGTCAAATTGGGGAAAATAAGCTTTGAAAATAAAGAAGATTGCTGATTTAATTTTCAATACATTCACTTTTTTTACGTTAAACTAACTATAATTTTTATCAAAAATATTTGAGTATTTGTAGGCAAAAAGTAATCCATGAAATGTTGGAAATTTGAAGGCAAAAAATAACACATTCAACTCATCCTATTACTGCACTTTTTTGAAGGTAGATTTGTAAGGGGTGCCCCATATTTCCTAAACTTTAACTAATTTTTGTGGTTCTCATGAAAAATATCCCATGTTTTTCTTACACAGAGTTCCTTTTATAACTTATTTAAAAAAAGGTAGAAGTTGTGTTTTTTTTTTAGAAAAAAATTATGTAAACAGTTTTTAAAAAACATAACAATTTGACATCATTAACTCGAAATGAGAAATATACATGAAAATCACTGATTTACGTTTTCCTATTTTGCATGAAATTTCATAAAATTTGTTACAATTTTAAAATTTAAAAAATTTTTTTTTTAAAAATGATGTTTTTTGAGTCTCTGAAGCATTTTTGGCAAATTTTTTGATCTGATTTGCAACCTTTTTGAATTCTAGAAAGAAAAGTTTTTTTCTGGGAAGTTCGAACAGAAATTAAAAACTAAATGAGCCTTAGTACGACTGTCGTATTTCGTCTACGAAATAATAGTTAATAGTTATTGGCATCTAAGGAAATAAAAAAATATCAAACAAAAAACTACAAGACTACTTAAAAGTTAGAACAAAAACTATGAAAACAGCAAAAATTTTAACATTTGGCAATGCTTGCTGGTGATGTGTTAACTAAACATTCTGTCTTGTGTAAGAAACTGGGAAGTTAACATCGTGACATATGTAACATTGTGTGCTTGAAAGCTGTTAATAACAGTGTTAAGTAAATAGAGTGTTCTGATTAGGCATAAAATGTACACTGGTGACTTTATTTGATTGCCTATTTGGTACCCACAAAAACCACGTTTTTGAAAGCTAAAAACGTAACAATATGGTGCGCGATACATATGTCCGCTTGTCTTTGTTTAGAAAAGTGCTGTTAGCCGCGGCTTTGGTAATACAGTACAATTGATGATGAACTTGATTTTGGATATGTTGTGAATTTAAATTTGAAGTAATGATAAGTAAGTACATATATACGTACGTACACACTTTGTGGTGTTTATCTACATAAAACTAAAACTTAAAACTTCAGTATTTAATAGTACGCATGTATAGTATGGTAGTACTCGTAGAAAATCAGTGGGTCAAATTTTTGATAGCTTTTGAAAGTGTATGTATGCATATTGTATGTATGTTTAATTAATACTAAAACAGAATAAATTTTATTCTTTGCTTTTAATTTTGTTTAAAAGCTGCCTGACTCATAGAATAATTTCAAGATTTTTACTAGGCAAAGAACTTTAAACTAAATCTTTATGATTTCTGTTAATTAATTTGTATCTGCGCAGTTACTTTGGAGATAGAATTTTCACTGTTTTATCGCTCTGATCATCATAGTTTTTGAAAAAATAAAAGTAAATGTTTCCATGAGCGCATAAAGCGTCTGTAAGAGAGTTCTGATATTTCGCTAATCTCGGTTTAATTGCTTTATCCGTTTAACTAAAGCAAAAAAGCATGCAAATGCCTTAGTAAATCAATTTACAAAGCATGACATAAATTATTTATCCGCTTAAATGTATAAAATATCAAGCATTTTTGAAAAATCTTAAACAGAGGTTCACGGAGTCGATCATTCCTGAGAGAGATTTAAATTCGTTTTCTGTAAAACAAATTTGGTTTTTGTGTTATGTCGGAAAAACCGGAACGGACGCTGATATCTTGTCAGATTTTTGTTTGTAGTTTCCCTGGAAAATAAAAGTGTAGTTTTCACAATGCAAGCAAGCGATTTGTCTAAATAATTTGTTTAGGAATCACTCAAATATTATAGTAATTTTCATATATTTTTTCTAGACAAGTCACTTGGTTGCATTGTGAAAAACTACACCGAATTCAGAACTCGTACAGAACTCTATGAGACATATTGTAAAAGTTTTACGTATTTACTGATACAAAGCGGCCCAATTTCTTATCAACCTTTGAACGTTTTCTGACCAAAAAAGGTTCGCTGGGTTTATTGTCCTAATTTTTATTTTCTTTATAATATTTTATAAAAAACTTTAAGAGAAGTATGTTTTTTGCGGCTGCATGAAATAGCGGCTAAAATCAAATAATCCCCAAAGGTGAAATAATTCCCCAAAATTTCTATACATTTTGAAAGTTATTGCATTAGGAAGTAAGTCTCAAAATTGGGAATAATTTTATAGCTACGCTATCTATTGCGCGATGCAGGAGTTTGAATTTATAAATAGTATAAATTAAATTTATATATAGTAAAATTTACAGTTATAAATTTATTTTTGTTTTGATTTCTTTGTACTTAAAAGCAGAGCACGAAAATAAATTAAACAAATTATTTGATTTTGTTTTGTTTCGTTCTTTGAAGTGCGAGAAACAAAAACAATAAGAACGATTGCTCAATTTGTTTTTGTTTTGTTCTGCACATGAGCACAAACCAGAGAATACAGCCGGATAACACTTAATATATTAATTTAATCGTACGCCGCTAGAAAAGAAAATAATGGGAAATAAATGAAAACGTTTTGAAATATTTGCAGAGAATTTGACATCTTCTTATAATATAATTTTATTGCATTGTTATTTCTCACATGAAATTTGTTTTATATAACTAAGCAGCATAACCATAACTGTGTGTCCTAAGACACCTTTCTTCTTTTTATTTATTTTTTGGAGTTGTTCATTTAAAAAAAAAAATTAAAATGAAGTACTTCCAAAAAAAACATCTTTTTGGACTTATTTCATTTTATTTGGGACTTCAAAAAAAAAATAGGAGAAATGTATTGATTAAATTAAAAAAAGTTGTTGAATTTTCTGTGACAAAATCTTTTCCCATATTTGATAAAAAAAATGTTTGAAAATATTTTTATTTTTCCCAATGAATTTCTAAAAAATTTTACTTTCAACAAACATTATATTTGGATCAAATACAAGTTTTTTTTTTAATAACAATTGTTAAATATTCACTTGTTTCAGTGAAGGTGCAAAATCGGCTGCAATTACCAAAGGATTTCTGCATTGCCGGTCTTCGGACTGTCTCACAGATTTGCTCCTCAAATATTTACATACATATGTACGTAATAAATTCCAATATTTCATAGTTTTTGAATTTTTTTTTCATTGGGAATTATTTAATTTTTCTCTTGACAGTTATTTCATTATGAATTAGTTAAATTGGGAGAAATAAATTTTTTTTGCTTATTTCATTAAATTTTATTGGGACTTATTTAATATTTTAGTTCCTTTTTCATTGGATGTATTTGTTTTAAGCGTTACATCATTCTGCCATGTTTACTTTACCCAGTTGTAAATTTGAAACCTTTCCATATGCACACAGATTTACGTTTAATATGTTTTTTTTTATTTACTTCTTATAATATTCTTACTAAAAGTAATAATAAATAATTTAAAAAAATGTAATACAATAATAAATTGTTCCATTTATGTTTATGACGATAAACGAATTTCGAACAAAGGCATGAATTCCAAAAGCGAACTTTATTTTTTAGCGATTAAATTTATGTCTTAAAATTTTAAATTTAATTTTGCACAAAAATCGTACATACAACATATTCGTATTTAAAGGTGGTTTTGTTTAAACTTTACAGGTGGCGGTTTTTTTTTATTATATTTAATTATCTGCTACTCTACTTAAATGTAGATGGAATTATTTTTTTTTAATAATTAAAACTGCATACGTCTTTGGGTATTGCGGAAGTTAATGACCAAGAAGGCTGTTAATAAGAAGCCAAACAGCTGATGATAGAACAAAAAAAAAAGAGAAGCAATTATATATTAAATAATATTATAAACTATTTAAAAATTTCCAACTTACCTCAAAGGCCACACAAATCCAAGAGAAAATGGCAAAACGAGACGATTCCTCTTCGTAGTATTTAACCAACTTTTCAACACAACCCTGCGTGTAAAGGTTGTGTATATCTGAGCGATCGTGATCCGAGTAACAGCTGGCTGGAATTGGCTTGCTCATGAGTATGTAGTCATTGGCACTACTTTTGCCACAGCAGTCATGATGCTTTTGCAACTCGTCCATTTCATTTGATTCCCAGGCTTTTTTCACCACTTCGACGCCATTGTGTACGCTGCTGTTGATACCAACGATTGCGATTGCAATATTCAACAAGGTCAATGCCAATAAGAAAACAGCGCACTTGAAAAGATCAATTAATTATTAAACTCGGGCACTTGAGAATGCTTAGTTATGAATAAATTACGAGAGTATACAAGTATTATTTCTACTTACAGACGCCGTCAGACCGACAGATTCTTTCACGGTGGCATAAATTCCCAAAAATGCAAAAACTATGCATAGAGCTAAAACAATGTAGTAGCCAATGGATATTTCGAGAGGGAAATAGTCTGGGTTGAGTGCGATCCAAATTATGCCTCCAATTGAAATTATCTGTAATTATATAGAAGAAAAGAAAAATATTATTGAGGTTTTACTACAGAACTAGCAGATTATTGAACTTTTTAGTTTAGTTTTATTGCTTGTTAAATGTGTTTTATTAACTTGCTTCAGCTGCAGCTGAGGAAATCGAGTGTGGGAATAGAGGATAGAGCAAAAAGTGCGCTAATTATGGTTTTGGGTTATTGCATAAGTAATTTTTTTTGACAAAAGTTAAGTTTCACTTTGGATTATCTTTATTGACTTTTAATTAAAAAAAGAAAAGAAAATCTGACCAGAGATATGTCATCTGAAAGTTAAACTTTTAAGGTTCGAAATTAAGATTAGTTTATTTCTCTAACTAGCTAATCCGAAAATTAATTTAATTTCACATTAATTGAGTTTGATGCTTCTGAGTGGTAGTTTAAACTTATTATTATGTGTGGTATTACCATACTGAGGAACCAAATAATGTTAATAGTTTCTATGCAAAAGTCATGCATGCTATCAACACTCCTTGATTTTTTTTATGGGAAGAAGAAGAAACTGCCATATTTTATTATTTACAAGTAAAATAGTGCTCGTTTTAAAGGAAATAGAAAAATAATATAAAATATATATGTACATATATTTATTAATGTGTTTTTAAATTAGTTTATCATAAAAATTTTTACAAAGTGTATGTTGTCAATATTAATGTAGGATTAAACCATCACGATTGGCCGCTTAAACTAGCAAGTAAAACCATATAATCGACTACTCAAAAATCACAAATGAAGATTAAGGTTAATTTAACCTCTAATCTTGAACTCAAAATGTCGCCCTTAGAGTAGTTGCTGTATTGATTTTATTTAACTCAAAATTTAAATGAAATCGCTAAGTTTTGAAAAAGTAACAATCACTAAAGTTATCATAAATTCTACATACATATACAAAATCCTGTTTTCAAATAATTCGAAAAAAAACCTGTATAATAAAAACGGGTTTCCATATTAAAAACAAAACCTGGGGCGTAATTTTCGCTTTCGATCACGAGCTGATTCAATTTCGATTGGCACTGAAAATCAGCAAAATCACATCAGGGAGCCTCTACCCAAAAATTGTTAAGAAAAACTAAAGACATTATGATGATATGCATTAGCAACAGTGAAATGCGCCTAGGATCCAGCTAACCTCTCAATAATCAATTTTAATACATTTTTAAGATATAATTAGTATTTTACTAAACGAGATAAATGTTGATTTTGGGAAAAATTGCGGTAAAAATATTAAAACTTAATATAAAAAACTCTTGTGGCAACTGTATCTTATATGGAAACAAATATGCAAATCCTTGTGCAAAATTGTCGCCAAATTTGTTCTTTGAAGACCAAGCTCCTGAGCACGGCATCGAATTGAGGTTGATGGATTGTTTTGAACACTTTCTTGAGCTGCAGTAATGTTTTCAGCCGATCTTGCAGCACGTTGTGGTCCATGCTTAGGCCTATCTCCTGCAGACCCTCTTTCTTCGAAATCATTCACTACACGATAAAAAGTGTGTTTTGTTGGCACAAAAATTTCACGTAAATTTCTCATCGTCACAGTAATCGATGATTGATTTTGATAAAATGTTTTAAAGATTACAACACGTTTCCATAATAACCTTGCCTTTGTTTTAACTATGGATATGGGCCCATTTTTTATTTATATTTTTATTTAAGAAACTTTTTTTTATATTATTATGATAATCTTAAAATCACTTAAAATTTCTCTATGTAAACATATGCTCACTGTATATAATATAATAACTGCCTTATTCATAAAAAATATTTCAGGTTTATTAAGCGCTTATTTGAGATATTTCTATGGGATATTTGTCAAATAAACCTGTAATAAACCTAAAATATTCTTTATGAATTAGACCGTAAATATATACTGCTTGTATATGTACTTTATGCATACATATAATATATCTTTATGATTTGTCCAAAAATTAAAAGAAATTGTTTGCAACAACGTTTTCAAATAAGGAAACGGAAGTAGTGTATAATTTGAAAATATTTAATTAAGAAAAATATGTTGTGCATACTTTTAGGAACAACAAGCAATTATTTGTTGCTTTAATTGAGTGTGTGTGTGTTTGAAAAACGTAGTCAAATTCCAAAAAGCTATTTCTTCATAAAATAAGTTAAAAGTTTTAACTGCCTCTCAAAAGGTGATGCAATTTTTACGCTAGATAAAATACGATACAAGAAACTATTCTGTATTGCTAACTTCAAAAAGAGATATAACTATGTATGTTGAATTTAAAGGAGTAATTTGTAGTATGGGAAGCTTAAGTCAGCCAAATAAAAAGGCTAACCTCTCAAAAAATTAAAATTCAAGCATTTGAAATTTATGTAGAAATAAAGTTCAATTCAATTCAAGCTCGTTTTCATGCACTTTCAAGTTTGAAAAAATTTTGAAAGGAAAGTAATATACATATGCATATAAATATATGTTTAAACCTTGTCAAATTTTATTAATTAAAAAAACTGAAACTCAACTGAATATTTAAGAACAAAAGGTGAGGCAAATTTTGGAAATACAAGCAAAGACATTTGCGTAGAATATTTTTTGCATCATTTATTTAAGAATATGAAAATAATTCGTGCACTCTACATTGTTTTTGAAGATTGAAATAGACTGGAATTAAATTTAAATACGGAGCTGGATGGAACTACCTATAATTCAAGGCAAGTAGGTATTAAAATGCTTGTAGTATATGGTTTATCAATACTTGAATTGTAGTGTACTACAATTGATTTGTTCGAATTGAAATCAAGCTCGCCTTTCACTGAAAACTGAACTTTGACTTGAATAAAAAGTTTTTTACGCTTTGCTGGTGCAATTCCCAATGAAACACCTTGTAAAATTTATATCGAGATTAAACTGAATTATTTGGCCTCTGACAAGAGAAAATTTTGTAGAAAGAATTCAGGATTATTAAATATCAGTTGAGATACTCTATTTTTTAATGGGCAACATCAAATAAAACTTTAAAAAGATTTTGTAAAAGGATTTGATTGATATACATATTTACTTGGATTTTCTTAAGATTTGTCTGCGTTCGGCCTAATTTTACTTCTTTTAATGTGTAATTTTCATATTTAAATTACATACATTGACAATGGGAGCGAGCGATTCGTGTTATGTATTAACAAAAAAAAAAAAAAAAAATAAACACAATAAAACAACTGCGCCTAATTTTTGTAACACATTTCTTCCCCCGCTAAACATATTATGTAGATATGTACACACAATACATAATTTTGCTTTAACAACTTACCACTGGAGTCCTTTCCATCGCTTGACCTAAATATTTTCCCTACAACAAGTATGACATCATGACATCATGATTTAGACACAACGAGCGAGTACAGTTGATTAATAAAGTAATAATGAAAGCAACACGGAAAAGTCAGTTGCGTAAGAGAGTTAATTCTTTGTACATAATCATGATAAAGCTATTAATATTTAATGTATGCCTGAGAGATGACCTCAGAGACGTTAGCATTGGCTAGACACATAAAATTAAATACAAAAATATTCTTTTATGTTAACTTTTGTTCAACCTTTTACTACCAAGAGCACAAATCATTGTGATTTAAGACTCTTTAAATTTTTTTATGTTACTGTGAGGGAGTGGTACTTAGCATAGATTTGCTTTGGTGTTCTTAATTTTTTTTATGTATTTTAAAAAGTAAATAGGCTCGTTTAGTAGAAGCTTAGTAAACGATATGCAGACAAAGTTGATAAAAATATGTTAACAGATCTCAGCTGATTGTAATTTTATCGAAGTATTTTACCTCACGAAAGCATTTTTGCAGCAAAAGATCTACCTTGCCCTTTTTAAGGGACTTCAGTCAAAGGAGGAGATTTTCAATTCGTTTGTATTTTTTTGGCATTGTTACTTCGTAACTCGGTACATTTTGGACCGATTATAGAAATTTGCTTTGTCTGAGAGGACATAGCTTCCATTTGGTCCTATTTTAGAAAAAGTGGGCGGGAACACGCCCAAAATTTTTATTTATTTGGCTTTTGATATTTTACTTAATTAATTGCTATGAAACCTACCCAACACATTGTTGGTTAGGCTTCGACACAATAATAAAATTGTAAAAAGGGGCGGAGCCACGTCCAATAAAACTTAATATTTAATATCACATGCCTCTATTTGAACGATTTTTACGAAAGTTGGCACACACACTGAGCTAAATAAATCTTAATCTTGCATTGAAAAAAAGTGGGTGGGGCTACGCCTATTAAATTTTAATATTATACTTTACATGCCTGTATTTAACTAATTTTTGCGAAACCTGGCACTTATCTTAAGTTCTTATAATGTCACAGTCTTGCATTCAAAAAAGTGGGCGGCACCATGCCCATTCACATGTAATATTATATTTTACTTTTGCGATTTTTACCAAACTAGACACACACTGAGAGCTCTACAAAATACTTAATCTTGTGCTCAAAAAAGTGGGCAGGGCTATACCCATGGGAGGTTAATACATATGTCATTATTTGTTCTTCTACTTATGCGAAGCTTGGCAAAGAGTTTCGGCTTTGAGAATTCCAACATTTTTTTCTTAAATATGTGGATTAAATATTAATATTACATTTCAGTTGACGCATTTTTACGAAAGCTTAGAAAGTGATGCGATATTGAATTTAGAAAAGTAGTCGCACACTAATATTTGCCCAATCGGGCGTGACACCCTTAAAAATTTAAACTTGTCACTAAAAATTTTAAAATAAAATACTTTTTTAATTAAGTGACTTAAAAAATAAGCACTAAATAGGTAAAAATAATTTAGATTCATTTAAATAAAATATTTTTATACGCGCTTCTTCTAAAGCTTTACGAAGTCGGTGCCAATGAGGTTATTAAATTCTATATTTACTTATTTATGCGTTTAGTAATCATTAGTAGTTTATTTAAATTTCTTTTTATAAATTTTACCATATTTTTACTTTACAACTAAAAATGTGTGTTTGCCAGTATTATTTCCATGTGTCAACTGAAATTAACAGCTGTTGGATGCCAGTTGCCATATGTAATAAAATTTTGGCAACGCAACTAAAGCTCGGTTGCCATCCATAATCGTGCCGTAAGAATTAGTAGGGGTCGTTAGTTGTAGTTGAACTTTTAATATTTTTTTTGCGGCTTGTAATATGTTTTTGCCATGATTGTAAAAAATAATTGAATACTTGGAAGCTATTGGATGGAATATTGTATAGTTAAATCCTTAATTTAAATATAACATTTGTACCATGAAGTTGTCATTGTATTTTTTAAAGTGCGACGCTAAGCCTTGTTTAATTTTATATGGAAACAATTAACTGTGCCTTTTATTTTAAAATAATTTTCCCTAATATTTAAATTTTTATAATAAAGTTTTTTTTTCTATGAACATGTCTAAAATTTATGAAAAATACGTTGGCGAAAACAATTTGCTTTTGTTTTAAGAGATATCACTGTATTCATAATATGTTTGAATATTCATTTTCTTCTTATTTATAAACTCTACACTGATTAGTTTTTAATTTGCTGAAGTGTTTAAAGTAGATTAAGGAAAAATTTCATTGTGATTTAATGGTTAGATATGTACATATATACTATGTATGAATGTACGAGTATGTGAAATTAAAGTGATGTATGTGACACATGAAATCTTTTCCTCTAAATTGATGGCGTAAAAGGTTTTATGTAATTAAGAATTATAAATACTATACATATTTGTAAATATAAGCTTTGGACTTTAATGAATAAACTGCAAATAACAAAATGTCAAATAAACTCTGAAACATTGCCTGAGTTTACCTAAAAAATACATACACTGAAAAAAAAAATATTTTTAAAGTGGAAATAAGAAACAAAATTGTTCAGTATCATTTCAAACTCAAAAAAATATATTTATTTATTACAATTATTACAACAAAAACAAAATTATTATTTCAATTCAAACAGACAGACTTGAAATTTTTGTCTTGCTATTTAATTAAGATTCCGCCTTCACCAACCACATTTTTAATACCAACTCATAATTCAACAAAATATTTTATTAATAATCACCCCTCTCGTGAATAACAAGTGAAATTTTCATTCCCCTCGCAGGGAGAAATGCTATCGTGAACTTCCCGTGAAATGTGTTCCCCGCTATCAGTTCCAGTGAATGTAAAAAGGGAAGAAGAAAATTAATTGAAAAGCAGACAAACTTAAAGTTTAATAATAAGAAATACACAAAATTTAGGTTTCAAATGAATTTTTTTTTTACTTTAAAGCTGTGTTTTTAAATTTCCTAGATGTAGTGGAAAAAAATCTTTAGTATACCACCTCAGTTGGTGCACCACCATGACATTTACTGTGTGTGAACCAAAGCGATTCATACTCCATAAAGAAATGTTTGCCTATAATTTTTTAATTGTGGTTGAAGTCTATTGATGATGATGCCTAAGCAGCCCAAGTACACGTAGACGTAATTAACCAATAAAAAAAAATTTTTTTTGGTTGGTATTTAAACATCTTTTTTTTTCTGTGTGCATACATATGTTCTTAATTTTTAGAATAGAATTTTGGGAAATACAAATTAGTCACACAAGTAATTATATTTACTTGTTTTTATTATTAAAAAAAAAACTTTTTGCGTCGCACTTAATTAAACTCAATTAAACTAAAGCTTTACGCACATTTCTAGTAAAAAAAATTTCATTAAAAATTTTTCCTTGTTTTTTTATGTCTAATAAATATACTTCAGTATTTCTTGTATGAAAATTGTATTGTTTTGAATAGCTGCTTTTTTACGGCCTGACAAGGAACTTTCTATCGTTTACTTGTCGACATTGTGGGCCAGGCCATTAATTTCTGATTTTGTTTAAAGTATCTGAAGTTCCATAACAAGGCTTTTCACACTTAAAAATATTCAAAATTTATACAATGATTTAAAAATCTGGATTTGTTTTTAATCCTCTTTAAAGGTTGCTTGAAAAAACCTCTTATATTCATACTATTGCTAGGAACACAACTGGGACGAACGACGAATTTTTCGTTGCGAACTTTCGTCATCAGAAATAAAACATATTTGTGTATATGTGCGTGACGAAAACTGAGGTAGATTTATTTCTGTTTTGTACGCCGACGAACGACGAAAAAACAATTTTCTCTCTCTCTCTTTACACACAAAACAGGGACGGCATTCATAATTTTTAAATTGTACTAACAAGTTTCAAAAACTGTAGCTTTTGATATTAATTGTACCAAAAGATTTTTTTAGTTCAATACACATATTTTTATTTGTTGTTATTAAAATAATCGGCTTTAACATCCCAGCTTTAACGATTTTTCGCGAAGTTTTGCTTTCACAAGACTGTTTTGAAGTGAGAACAAACAATATGAGTTTCATTGTTCAAAAGTGAAAATTTAAAAATGCAATCGTTTGAATAAAATGCAGAGTGAAACTGGGAAGATTTCTTAAATGTACTTAATTAGTCATTGGTGTACTATTGTACTTTCCGAGTTTGAATAGTACCAAAAAAAGTACAATTGTACCAACTTTGCCATCCCTGACAAACAATAACCAACTTTATCAATTATTAAATTCGCTGAGTAAATTTGTCGTTATTGTGCTTCACACGACGAACTTACGCAGCGAATGCTTATCGACGAATTCGTCGCACGTGGACTGTTTTTTCATGCTTCTAGGGTTTATTATTTTAGTGCGTAATCCATTAATCTTTTTACTTACTGATTCGCTTTTATTAAATTTGTATTAACTTTTTTATAAAGATGTGTAGTTTTATGAAAAATTAAAATTTTTTTCTTTTATTTAATTAAAAAAAAAATTGCATGTTTTCATTGCAGGTAATAATTAGTTTCCCGCTTTACTTCATATCAAACCGGTGCTGTCACACCAAGGATAAAGGGAAGCCAGAAGAACACAAATAAGCGTAAAGAGGAAGTAGAATAAAAAAACAACGAGAATAGAAAACATGTTAGTCTCACTTGCTTAGATGACTATTTTCACCGCTTGTAATTTGAATATCCCTCAAATGTCAACGCACATTTTCCAGCTCATCCTTGTGACATCACAAAGCAAATTGAGGTGAGTGTACCTTATATGAATATGCCTTGACCGAAAATGTAATTTTTTCTTATACTTTATTTGATTCTATACACCGTTCGCCTACAAACACCAAAAATCGTGTTTCAAGAAACATGCAAAGGAACCATGGTGTGAATAACGTACATAATACTCAATATTTTTTTGTATATTTGTATATTTGGTTCAATGAAAAACTGAAATCAAATACTTCAATTAATGCTTGGTTTCCGAATTATTTTCTTAGACATTAAAAAGCTTAAAAAAGCTTATTATATGTTTTCTGTCCAGAACATTTAGAGTTTTTTAGATTTGTCTGTTTTTTATTTTAGTATGCGATATCAACTCTATTGTAGACACTCTACACAGTCGAACTTGCCTTTAATGAACAAACGAGTAACTGCCTCGAATTTTTCTTCATAATAAATAATTTTCAGAACACCGTTTTTTGGTGGGGTCTTCCTTAAATTTGTATCTATGAAGAATTTATCTATATAGCGTAGTTTTCGCTATAAAAAATCTTTACTAAAACACAACTTCTAATTGATTTCAGTTGTTATACTGAGTTTACACACGGGAACTTTAGCTGAGCAACTTTTGAGCGTATCAAAAGGAGAAGATAAAGATAAAGCAGAGTGAATACATCATATTTTCCTCTCTCGCCCATGAAATTGCCGTGTTGGAACCTGGACTTACTATTGAACCACCCAGATGAACTAGTTAGTTTACTGTCTTGTTAGTTATAATATTTCTCTTTCTATCTCTCTCTGAGAAATATTAGTGGATTTAATCAATTTCGCTCATTTGTGAAACTTCAATTGCAAGAATGTTTAGATTTGCTTTTATTTTTTTTAGACGAGGACAGTTGCAAGGTACATGCTTCGTGTAGCACCATACAAAATTTGTAAATTTTGCTCTTAGCACAGCACTGCCAATAATAAATCCTTTGCAACAGTATCCCATCAGTAATAATTAAAATCTTGCATTCTTGCAATCTCTTTCCTTATAATCCCTAGAGTTGTTGGAGAGAGTGGATATTTCTACATCAAATATCGTTGGATATTTGCTCGCTAAAAGTTAGTAATAAATTTCTGTTAATGCATTCCCTGGTGCAAGCGTTGTAAGCATAGTTCTCTGAGCAATAAATAAATGCAGGAAATACTGTATACAATATAGCAAGAAGTTATATAACTACTTTCAAGTTATTCAGCAACACTAAAAATTCATTACTAGTCTTCTTTCTCCGCTTCAGTCTTTAAATAAATCAAATTCCGTAAGTGTTGGTTTTATTAAATTAAAAATCTTTTGAAAATTAAGATTGTAATAGGCCATAATTAATTTTCTGTTTTCATTAGAATTATTGATTTAAAACAACATAAAAAGAGAAATAATAACAATGTTAATGATATCCAGCTGTTCTTAAATGCTCAAATAAATTCAAAATTAAAATCCCCACTTTTTGTGTCTATTTAACAATTAATTCGCAGTCGTGGCGACTACAAAAGAATTTTGTTATTTGTAAAATGTTTAAAAGTTTAACTTTAATTTTTAAACATATTTTTGTCGAAAAAAAAAGAAAAAGTCAAGGCTGCAAAGAAGTTGGCTATGTGCGCATTAATAATTATTTTGGTACTCCTCCCACTGTGCAATGTTGAAATTTGTACAATTAGAGTCAAAAACGATTTATGCACACAAATCAAGCCATGGGGAAGTGTATATGTAAATACAGTGGTATCCGCGTTTAACGAACGATAAAATGTCAGGCCGAGTCGTACATCAAACAAAACTGTACAATGTATTCGAATATTGAAGATAAATTAATGAAACATATAAAAAGTGCCGCAGCAAAATGGAAAATTTTTGCAACAGAAATAATAAAACTGTGTGTGAAGCACATTTTAATTGTGTTCTCATTCTCATAGTTTTATTTTTTCTGCTCACTTATTCCGTAACTCGCTAAAGCTAAATCTCTATCGCCAAAAAGCTGTTGATTTACCGATTTTCGGATACGAATGCAATTTTCAAACCTGTAATTTACAACCCTGGTATGATGGAGTTTATGACAATTTTCAAAAGACAATAACAATTCACCAGATCAGGGTTGTATTTTTTTTCGCAGATCGTGCGATTATGTATGATAGTGAGTCATGGCCTTAAATGAGGCAACTCCTTAAAAATATAAATTTAGTGTTTTATGCCATTCCCAAAAATACCTGATTGCTGTGCAAACTTAACTAGTTTGGACTTGCAAACTATTTCAATGAGTTTGTTCTTTTCTTACGGTAGAAAGGAATTAAAAATCTAAAGAAAACTCGTTTACTTCTTTAACTTAGCTTAAGTTAAATAATGTTTTAAATTTTTAAGTTCAAGCTTTTAATCTTGGCTCTGTTATGGTAGTAAAATAAAATATCCAGCATATCAGTTGCTTGCAAAAAAAATTTTATATCTTATAAATTGTGAAAAATTATTAAAATTGTTTCTTAATATAAGAAACTTTGTTTTTCGTTGCTGCTTAAATAACTCATTAGCAAACAGCCAATATAATTCAGAAAATATTATAAAACCCCAATGCTTATAGAAAAATTCTCAATAAACTATTCAGTAGCAAATTATGGCACTCGATGTCGAACAAAATTACAAAATATTTCAATAGAGTTTATATGGAAATATATTAAAATTTCGATTGATATCGAATGTCGTAATTTGCCCCTAGAACGAGAAAACTGCAACCATAGTAGGCCAAGAAATTTTCTCCAAAAAAAAAAGCAAATAATATTAATTAGCATGTTTTGCATAATTTCTTTTCTTGTCGAAGTATTTCTGTGGCAAAAAGGGAAAAGTGTTGAAGTCGACATAAGCTAATTTTGAGTTAATGGCAAATCTGTAATTTTCGTATTTAAAAGTACCCCTGAGCAAAGTCTCAATTATTTTCTATTATTTTTCAGGAAGTTATAGCGCATGGCCTGGCTTATCCTGCTTATCTTTCTTCAATTTACAATCTCATGTGGAATAAAAGCTAATTTAATTTTATACTTTGGAATGATATTTCCCTAAATAAAATAAAAGGGAAGACCGAATTTCTCAAATTAACTGAAAAATAAGTCAATTTCTGAAAATTTACTTGAAAGTTAAAAATGCAGTAATAAAATGTAACTTAAGCAATTTTTCCTTATTGCCATAGATTGTGCCAAACAGTAGTGAACGTGATCGTGATCGTAAAGCTAAAAAACGACGTCACGATCTCATCTCCAATTTTAAGGTATTATGTTAAATCTATAAATTTGATCAAAAATTAAGTTCAGTTGTTTAAAATTTTCCCGAATAACATTTTGAATAATGCATAAGTTTTTTTCCACAACTGATGACAGCAAAGTTCATAAATAATTTTTTTAAGGCATTCCTAAAACTATTAAAATGTTTACTCTACATTAAGCATTGGTCGAATATAGTGAGTTTTCAAAGAATATTTCAAATATTTTATTTAATTAAGAAATTTAAAATCATAAAATGAACTAAGCAGGAGCAATGAATTCATACCTTTAACTTACAGAGTCGATTTTTTTTTTTTTTTTTTGTTTCCACCCTACAAAAGGTTTGAAAAATGCCGCCAATTCTTAGGTTTTCTATTAATATTTAAGTTTTTGGATGCTTTTTTTAATATTAAAACCTTTTTCTTTTCGGTTTTGTTTGCTTGTTGGTACGTGATAAAGAATAAAATACAAGTTCAAGGTTTAAGCGTTAAGCAAATTTAAATGCCAACAATATTAAAACTATTCCTGATGCTAATTAATAGCAATTAATAGATTTAAAAAACAAATTTGTATATTAATTTGAATTTGGCCATAAAGAGTTCGTACGTATGTACAACTTTGCACTTGAATTCTTTCTTTTTTTAAATTATTTTATTTTTATGATTTTTATTTCACGTTGTCAGATGACATCATGCCTCAATGTCACGTAAAATAACTATAAAAAAAATACTACAATTTTCAAAAACAAAAACAAAAACAACAAAATTATTTCAATATGACTAATCAAAGACTAAAAGTAAAAAATCTTAACTAATCATATTAAATCTTATATATCAAAAAAAAAAAACAAATTTTTTTATTTAAAAAACTCACCGCCAGTAAAATATTGAAAATAATGGAAGCGATTTTGATGGTGGTGGTTGCACAACCCATTTTAGCCGTTTTTTGTTATTTTATTTAAGAATATATTTAGTATAGTTTTCCTCTCTTTTTTTTAATAATTTTATTTATTTTGTTTTCAAAACTTTTAACTATTTTCAAAATTAATTCGGATTATTTTTTTATTATTTTTTACTTTTCGTTACTTTAAATTGTGTGTGGCAAATATGTTTGTTAATTGAGAAAACCGTTAGTTGGAACAAAATTGAAATTCGAATTTTCAAACTTCCACGTTTCGTGTTCAATAGGAAACTGAAAACAAAAGTTGGTCGTGATGAGCTCAGACAAAAAAAAAAAATAAATACAGAAACGACGAAAAAGAATATTAAGACTTAAATTGAAACAAGAATAATGTGTGTGTGTGTGTGTGTGTGTGTGCTTGTAAGCGTGTGTATGTGTAAACACATACTAAACAAATAAAAACAATAACAAGAAACCTGAAATGAATTGATATGAAATAATAATGACGTCACTGGTGCGCACAAATCCAATACCAACAAACAACTAAACCAAGCCATTAATAACGAAGCATGGTATAGGAAAATATCTTGTGAGTCGCATTTAGACAGTGTTGTTATTTTTATTTGGAACTCAATACATGACTTTCTGGCTTACTTGAATAACGGCTTATGTTGATTTCTTTTAATCGATTGAGTTTATAATGGGAAATGTTACATACTTACATACATACGTACATGCATATGTACATACATGGGTTTCAAAATATTGGAAAAAACATTGACGGATTGTGACGTTTTTTTTCCGAAAAAAAAAACCAAATTAACTTCCTCATTTATTTGATTAGTTTTCAGCTCTAAAGAAGTACAGCGCAAGCGTTTGTTTGCTAATGAATTAGTTTAAAGAGCCATATGTATGTATGCATGTATAGTGTATATATGTATGTATGTATTTGTACATAAGTACATGCGTTACACAGTGTAACGAAAGTTAATTTAAGTACAATCAGAACTTCTCGCGAGCAGAATTACAGACTTACACACATATATTCTACAGACGTGTAACTTGGTGTATCTAATGAGTGACGTAGTCTATAAAATTCGCTAATAATTTCCCGGCGGAAAATTTGGTGACAAATGATCCAAACGTACTCATTCTCTGACGTGATAAAATGTGAGTTTTTCCAAAAGTATGGTGAAAAAAGTCATATTGTGTAAATGGATACACATACGCCATTTTCGTTATACTCTTCTTAATCTTCACTCAATTTAATTGGAACTAGCCACTGAACAAGTTCGATGTGGCTTGATGTAAGACCTATAAAATAATATATCTAGGTATAATGTTAATTTTTCACTCCAATAAGACCGCTAAGTTACTTTGGAACCAGCCCCGTAACTATTATTAGATAAACCCTAGCTTAGCTGGTATATTTACTTTTGATAGCCTGTAATGCCGGACATTGTTAGTTGGAATTCCAAAAAAAAGTCTCTAATTAAAAATAAAATATCATTGAATTTGTTAGAGTAAAAAATAATGATGATGATGATCACTTGGGGACCGATGACGTGACTAGTCTCTGTCACTTCCATATCCTGCAGTGTTCCTTCTGCGGTTATTTTTTGCTTTCGAATCATTTCCACAGGAATGTCAACTTTTTGCAGCGTGCGACACCACACAAATATGTTTGTTAAAAAAAAAAAAAACCAAACTTTTTTTTTACTTCTTTATATATCTGTGTAGGCCATCAGCAGCTCTTACATTAGGTAAAATTTTAAGAAAAATCGAGTCACTTTGTTCTGAAATACAAGTTTAATTGCTTGCTGTCGCACGCGACAAAAAAGTGAAATTTCTCGTGGAAATGTGCATATGAATATTTAAATATTTTGAGCTACTCGCATATTTATTAGGGTTGTCAGCACATCACTTTCAGAATCGTTTTGTCTACTTTTAAAATATTCCACATGGGTGACACCAAACTACATTTTGAAATACATTTAAATTTTTTGAACAGCTGGTATACTTGTATTTGACTTTAAAAAATTTCGTTTTACTCTCGTTTAAAAAATAAATAAAAATAAAATAAAATAGAGAGGAATTTTCATTTCGCTAAGGACGTCCTCATATATTCAACACCTTAAAATTAATTTATTTTCTGTAAGAAACACATAACTTGTAGAATATACTGGCTCACATGTCCCGAAATAACATAAAAGTGAATTTTTAAGGTTTCTTAATATGTTTGCTCGTGCTGCTCACTTAAAATCAAAGTTATATACATAAGTATGTATACTCGTATGTTTTGAGAATATTTTTCTAATCCACCATACTGACACAAACTAGAAACGTTGGCATACATATCGTCGCCCCATAATTGGTTTAGCCCATACGTTACAAAAGTTAGAGTAGAGAAAAAGGACAAAGAAGGTTTACATGAAATTTTCTCAAAATATACCCAATGGACTTGTGTTGTATTGTTAAATTTTTTTGAACTTTTATGAATGAAGTTAGAAGTTAATATTACTTTATTGTAAAACTAAAAATACGTTTTGTGCCGCATGCACCACTTTTCTTAATTTATTTTCAAAAAGTAGCTTTTTGTCCATACGTATACTTTACTGCTGTGAATTGAAAATGTTCTTGTTTTGTTTATTTTTCTTGCTGTCCAGAACAATAAATCGATCGTTTAACGTCGACAAAGAAGTCGCCGCCTTAATATTTTTAACTATCGATCCGCTTACACACTTATACAAGAAAAACAAGTAATTGAAGTGTATTTAATATAATGAATGAAATTAAATAATATCTGTTATACTCAAACATGCATAATTAAGTTTTCTTTTGTTTTATTTTAATGTTTAGTAAGTTTATAATTAAACATATGTTTAATCGGCGGCTGCGTCTGTGTGATGATGTTTTTGCTTAACAGTCGCCGCTGAATTTTTCTTACGGCACCTTCCTTTTTTGTTATTCATTTGTTGTAGAAATGAAGCAAAACAAGAGTTAACTTTACTTCGTACGTTTTTGTTTTTTGCAAAATTTGACGCAATCGCCAAACAGTAGCGTGTACAGCAAAACAATATTTATTAAGCTAAAAATAGTGGATATGGAGCAAAATGAATGCTTAATATCTCAGAAACCATAATAAATTTCGTGAAACGCGTTTTTGATTCAAAAAGAGGGTATTCTAAATATATACCTATCGCAAACTAAATCATAAACAGTCACAACTCAAAATGATCAAAGTGGTTTTGCTTTTTATAAATCAGTTACACGAACAAAACTCTAGCGACCGCAACAATTTCTTTTGCAATAAAGTCTTCTTGAAGAATATAAAATACCGTTATTCTTGTTATTCTTGTATCAGCAGTTGTTTGCCACTACTCAGCATCTGAAATTTTTTGAGTTGTGACTGTTTATGATTTAGTGTGCGATATATACCATAGCTAACTCATTTTTTTGTAAGAATGGTCGGTGGAGCCATTTTTATCGAAAATTAATTCATAAAAGAAATATTTAGTAGATCGATTAAATGATTAAATTCCTAAGTAAAATGTTTTCGCATACAAGCAATCAAGTACAAGGTGGGCCAAAAGAAGTCATCCGATGTTTTTTGGCGCCCATTTTTTTTAAATGAAAAACTTCGATTTAGTTTTTTGATTATGTTTATTTGAACCTTTAGAATTTTATTGGTCAAGTCTAGAAGATGATATCGCTATACGGGCGACAGATTCTCGCACTCGTATCAAATGTTGTCCTTGAGGGCTCCCAGGGTCTCGGGCTTGTCCATGTAAACACGGGACTTCAAAAAACCCCCAAAAAAAGTGTGGAACGGTAAATCGAGCGATCTTGTGGGCCAGTGTAAATCGGCAAAACGAGAAGTGAGGCAACCTGGGAACGCCGCCTTCAGAATATCGGTTGTGGCTCGCGCAGTGTGTGCCGTTGCTCCGTCCTGTTGAAACCACTTGTCTTCCAGTCCTAATTTGTTCAATTGCGGCAGAAAAAACTCGGTTAATATGGCCCTATAGCGCGCACCGTTCACTGTTGTCGTTTGACCAGCGGCGTCCTCGAAAAGAAAATGGCCCAATGACTCCTCCAGCGTGAACAGCGCACCATGCAGTCACTTTGAGCGGGTGTAATGGCTCCTCGTGTATCACTCGTGGATTTTCTGAGGTGGAAATGAGCCTCATCGTTCATTATGATTTTGGTCGAAAAATCGTCCATTTCGTCTCCGACATTGAGGATGGCTTGGGCGTAGGTTACACGGGTTTGACGGTCGACAGGCAGCAACTGATGCTCGGAATTTGTACGGTAACATGCGCAGGGCTTTGACAAAAATTCGCCTTAAGGACGACCGGCTGATGGGTAATTGCGAGGCACGGCGTATGGTCGATGTTGTCGAGCTGATCCTCGGCAACAGCGGCGATATTCTCGGCAGAACGGGCGCTCCGGGGCCGGCCACTCTTGGCAGCGTCTCGTGTGGTACCATACTGTTCAAGGTTGGTGGCCAAACGGCTTATGCGCAGTCGGTGCCGGACGACCGGAGAATCGGCGACGGAATTCGCGCTGCGCCAACACCACAGACGAATTGTTACTCCAAAAATAGACACGATTATTCCGCGTTCTTTGGGGAGTGTATCGCTCCATGGCTTGTTCAGTTGTATTCTTCATCTGTCTAATTCACAAATGTCAAAACAGATTTGACATTGGCCGCCATTTGCAAAAATAAGAGCATCTTTCAATAGGGTGATTTCATTTGGCCCACCTTGTAGAATCTTGACATTCCGTTTGTGCAATATCGGACACTTGCAAAGCAAGTGAGAAACAATCTCTTGTTTATCCTATTCTTGACAGCTGCGGCAGAATGTATTATAAGGAAGACCTAGCCTACTAGTGGCCCGTTTATACCACGTTAAACCGTGAGATGCTCTTTCTGCTTTTGCTTACTTTTTGTTCTGTGCATTTATCGTCGAAGCATGACAATACTTTCTTTACTTTCCTAAATGTACTCAACCTATGTCATCTATCTTCTGCTTTCTTCATATATTGTTTGAGGATATTATTTTTAAGGGTGGAGAATAGCACCGACACTGAAAATGCATTAGAGGCTTCCATAGCGCATTCAACCCTTTCTCTTCGTCTGCTCAAACATTGACGATGAAGTTACTATGTGCAGGATCCCATATAAGAGTAGTGTCGGTCCGACAAGTAATAGGTTTTACTTTGAAGTAAAATATTCCTATTAAGCCGACCATATGCGACTACTTTATGCGGTTATAAATTTATTTAAATATAAAAAAATATCACTTTTATTGAATAGATCTTTTGACTATGACTTTTTCAAAACAAACCGCTTAAAAATATGATCACTGTTTAAGGACACTTGGATCTTCTATTATGAAATGTAGTGCAGAAGCATATTTTTTAATTTCTGATTAGAAAAGAAATTTGCACTTTGGACTACATTCGAGCGGTTTTTATATTTTTTTTTTAATTTTTGTTTTATTAATTTGTTTTCTTAATTTTGTCATATTTTGAATTTAAAAATGAAGCAAAAAAGTTTCAGCTTCCCTTCAAAATTTCATCAATATTGGCCATCTATTCATTTTACATTTCATGTCTTTAAGGCTCTGTCTTTTGAAAATTATTAGATTTATATCACCTTTTATTTTTGTTGTTAATTAATAGAAAAGCGTATAAGCAACACAAAATTACTGTGAATGTGAGCGAGCTATTGTTTGTGGGCTGAAATGAGCGCATAGAACAACTCATATCTTGTTTAAGTCATCAATGATGATGTTGATGATGACGATGGCGATGATGTGATGTTGTCATTGATGACATTTACATTCGAACTCACATGTTTTATTTTTATTTTTCAACATTTATCAACAAGCAAATGTAAACAAAAAAAAAATGCAACGTAGCAAACAAACCTTTTTTATTTACATTTTGTTTTGGTCTTTTTGCCGGCCGGCAGAAATTTAAATTTAAAATAGTTTTAAGAAAATTAAAAAAAATTTTTTTTATTATTTTCTTATTAAATATCAGGGTAACCAAAAACATTACTTTATGTTAAAAAAAAATAAATAATAATAAATAAATATAGTTAATAATACCAACACTCTTAAAAAATAATTATTTGAAATATTTAACTTGAAAATTTCAATGCAATTTTTTCTCTGTTGTTTCGGAGTTATGGTGTTCAACAATTTTTTATTTTTCATTGCTCATCACACCTGCCGAATAGAATGGATAAACGCAACATGGGTGTCAGTTAAGAAGCTTTATAGCTCGTAAATCCATTGCGACTCGAACATTTGTAACAAAAAAAAAATTAACCTAACTTGTAACGTAAAATTGGTCTATAGAACGATACTTAAGTATATGTATGTATCATATAATAGAGAACCTTCCAACTTTAAAACTGAACCGATTGTAATAAAATATAAAAAAATAATTATTTTAGTTTTTTTACGAATAACATTTTAAAGTAACATTAAGAGACTGACTGATTTAAAAGTCATATTATTGTAACCACCTTCAAATGTCCAAATAAAAATCCAACTCAAAATCAATTACTTGAAACATTCACTACATGGAGCACAATGTGTGATAAAAGTCTCACTTGATTAATATTAAAATTAATACAAGTACATATTTCAGATTTATTGATTGTCAATTGAAAATTAAAAACAGACTGAAGTTAAGTGACTAATACAATAATTAAAATAACTGAGATGACTCAATTTTGTGCAATCTATGAAATTTTTAAATACTATTTCGATTTCGTTTCTCAATTCTTTACAGCACTCATGGAAAATAATATTTAAAAAAAATAAGTTTTTCTCAACATCTTAAATATTTCTTAGAATTGCAAGAGCACATACTTGTATGTGCCCTTAATAATAAGTCATATGCATTTTTGCTTCGAAAAAATATTAGATAAATCTTAAAAATCTTCAATTAATATTTAATAGATATTAAAGAGGTATGTATTAACTAATTTCTATAGACTTCAAAAATGTATCAGATGCTGCAAATTGGATCAAAATCAGTAGCTTAACGGGGAGTTTCAGGATTGGCCTGCAAGGTCCACATATTCTCATATTATTTTACTAAAATACTACACTCTTATTTGAAAACAATTTCCCTTCTTATCAACATGAGATGTACATACATAAAAACATTATAATACGTTTCAAAAAATCTTTCCATTAAAGCTGAATGAGTCAACCTTAATTCCATTCATAAATTTTTATAAATGAAGACTTTCTGGCAGACAATAAAAATAGATGTAAGACAACAAGTCGTAGAAGTCAGTGTCTAGAATACTTAACCAGTTTTTTTTTTTTTTTAAATTAGAATACATATCAATTACTAATTCATACGCCCATTGAGATACCCACATTAACAGTTGAGAATTATGTAGTTACGTATATTTTATCAACAGGTAGATAAATCTATAATACAATCTTAATCTTAATCAAAAACTACAACAAAAACTTGTTCAATAAGTAATAAAATATAAGAATTTATTGTAGATTTTGTGCCCATCCAACAATTTTAATCAGGTGACTTTGATCTCAAAAACCAGTAGTGTGGGGGAGTTAGTAAATTAATAAAATAAAAAGTAACAAATTCTGCTCATAATTACAGACAGGTAATTTTAAAAAAGTTTTTTTATTGGATCTCAGATTTTAAGAAAAAAAATACATACAAAGTTGTAATGTTTCCAAAGACATGAAAGTACATATTATTTTAAAAAGTGCCTGATAAGCTAATGAGCTTCCAATCTGCAGGTAATAAATGCTCATAAATGTTTAATACTTATGCATATTAATTTTAATGTAAATCACAAAGGAAAACTTGATGATAGTAAAATAATTTTCCGTTTTAAAACATCTGCACGCAATCTAAAGTAGTTCAACACATGCATATGTCTGGAACAAATCATGTATTTAAAGATTGCTTTTCCTGTTATGGCCACACAATTTGCGAAAACGGCTCATAGTGCGCTGTTTTACATGTAGCTGTTTTTGATGCCGAAGTTCTGATTTTGTGTGATAGAGACAGATAGAGAGAGAGAGAGATAGAGAAAGATAAAGAGAGATAGAGAGCGAGAGAGAAAGTGCTATACACCTTTTGCCCACCGACTTTTTAAATAGTCCATTGCAAGTTAATATTATATATTATTTTTATGCATTTAACAAGTTTTTCAAAATTTAGAAGACATTAAGGCGAAACCTATTTTACGCATAACTTCTTAGCGAGCTTGAGCTTTGAGTAAATATGTGTGTTAGTCAGAGGTGCAAATTGATGATGATAATTTTTCTTTCAACAAATTAATTTTCATATGACTTTAATTTATTAATTAAAGAGCTAGGGGCGAGTGTGTTTTTATTTGTTTGCCTTTTTATATAAAAAATCATTTTAGAGTTTTCACAACAACAAATATAATAATAAATATAATTTAAATATAATAGAGAACAAATGCACAACAACAATTAAATAATCTCATCAATAATTATAACGCCGTCTTTGGTTAGTGTAGTGAATGGCTAAAGCCGTTGACAGTACAAGTACGATAATCTGCAAAAAGAAAAAGCAAATGAGAATTGTAAAGAAATTAGATAAGACATAAATGTGCTTACATTCAAGCCCAACAAACACCATTCGGATATTTCCGTTGATATTGCTTCGTTGGAGAAAGCCTCCTCCACTTTGGTCAAACAACCAATGACATAAACATTTAAAGGATTTATGCAGTTGCCGTCCTTGCAACAACTGGCAGGTGTTGAACGATTGATACGTGTATAGTCGGTAAATGAATTGCGGCCACAACATTCATACTTTAAAGAAAAATATTCATATTGTTTGAATTAAATTGAAATAGAAAAACTTTGCCGATACTTACAACAATCTGTTTGCTATCCATTGCTCCGGGACTTATAATCTCTTGATCCCACAGATCATCGATTTCCTTAAGAGCATATTTCTTGAACACATCTCGAGTATTGTAACACATAAATACTACCGTGAGTACCAGCAGCAACAGCAACATTACGGCATACTATTGGAGGAGAAAAAGCAAGTTTTATTTAATTTTTATGTTTTCTTTTATAAAGCGAAGTAACACTCAGCAATGATTGTTTACTACTGCTGCTAGGTGTTACCTTCTGTTAGAAAAGGGATAGGATATAGATGATAACCAGCGTTGCAGCATCTCTGACATAAAGGAAGCACATTTAATTTTCTAGTAAATGTGCCAACCTCTTCAGCACACGCTTTATTTTATTTTAATGCAAAACTTACGGTCCATAAACTACGTGCTGATTCTCGTGTGGCTCCAAAGCATCCGAACAAAAATGTTAGTAGTATCACACATCCCAGCGCTATAATGCCGATGGCATAATTTTGCGGCATGGCATCCCACCCAAATCCAGCTAAGAGCAGTAAGAGAATACCCAAAACCTATAAAATAGAAAATGATTTTTAAATTTAGTTTAAATCCCTGCAAAGAAGCTTAGAATATAAAATTTAAAAAAGGAATTTTTATTATTATTATTTTTTTTATTAGATTATTAGAAAAGAAGAGCCTAATATCTCAATATATAGCAAACAAGAATTAATAAATTGCATAATAGCAGCAGAATCAATCTATCAAATGGCTGCAATAAAATGGCTTCATAGTTTAAAATATCAGTACGTCCATTTTACATCAGAGGCGCTGCAACGCTGTTCGGTATTCGATGCAAATGGTCTTACGTAAATTTAAATAAAATATATTCCAGCTTTTCTTTAAAATCCATTAACAAAATACACACTCAATCCAAAGAAAAGTTACAATACTTTTCATTTACACTTACGCAAGACCATTTGCATCAAACACTGAATACCGCTATTAATAAATAAATTAACTTTGACTCGTACAAGAATGGTTTCGTACGGACGCTAAATATGTATATAATACTATACGAACTTTTAAGTTTTGGGCTTTTGTTTACGTTTGGCGATTTTTTCGGTTTTTGAGGAATTTTTTAGTGTTGATGTTTTTTTATTTTAATTTTGGTGTTTTTTTTTCGTTTTGATGATTTTTTCGGTTTTTGGCGATTATTATTTTTTTTTTGTTAAAAAACATATTTTTAGTTTTAATGATTTCATAGTTATGTCGCTTTTTTCGGTTTTTTGGCGATTTTATTTTTTGTTTTTTTTTGTGATTTTTTTACAATTTTTTTTGCATTTTAGCGATTTATTTTATTTTTAATTGACTTCTGTATTTTTTTGGCATTGTTGCTTCATAACTCCATACATTTTAGATCGGTTGTAAAAAATCCTTTTTTTTCGTTCTTGTAATTACACAATTTTAAAGTTGAACAAATAGGCGAGGCTACGCCCATTAAAATGTACTATTATATTTTACGTGATTCTACTTAACCGATTTTTACGAAACTTACCTTACACCTTGAGCTCTAAACTCGCTCTAATCTTCCATTAAAAAAATGGGCAGAGTCGCTCCTATTGAAATTTTATATTTTTAAGTGATTGTACTTTATCGATTTTTACAAAACTTAACAGACACCCTGACCTTTGAACAACACACAATTCTGTATTTAAAAAAATTACGCCCATTAAAATTTAGTTTTATAGTTCACGTAGTTCTTCTTAACAAACAGATTTATTTTTTTGTAGAGAGTTTACTTGCAGTTTGTTCCCATAAATTTTTTTTCGAAAATGTTCTATCAGATCTTTGCTTTGAAGTCGGTTTTCTTATTATTGCTAATATTTTTAATTTTGGCAATTTTTCCTTACGGAATTTTATTAACTTAATTTTTTTTAGTTTTAGCATTTTTGAAAATTTAAATAGTTTGGCTCTTACAGCAAGTTGTCAAAATTACACAGACAAAATTACATTAACTGATAGAATACCCTTAAAGTTTGATTTTTTTAAACTTCAGTACACTCACTTTAAAAATTTCAAATGTCTATATATAATTGTCTGTATATTACATTAGGATTTCAACATGTTTGGTTGCTCGCTTTAGAACATCCTTAATGTTTAACTGTTATATATTTTTGGTGTTGTAGCTGCCAAAGTTTTACATATTTTGTGAAAATTTCAAGTCCTTAGCTTTTAGGGTTCGGTGAGAAAACAGCATGTGATAGACAAACCGACGGACAGACATGTTAGCTAAAACAAAAGTGTTACGTTCAACAAAGCAAATGCAGAGTATTAAAATAATTAAACTTTCTCATTTCACCACCTGTCCTGTCTCTCGATAAAAAAAAAGAGGGATTAATAAAAAATCTAGGAAAATTTATGGATTTTGATATTATATCGAGTGGTAAGAACTAAGCTGTGGTATTTCGATTCTGATGTTGTTGTTGTGTTACAAATATTCTGAGCCACATAACGCTCAAGCTTGGAGGAGTTTTTATTCACATCTAAACGCAGATGCTTCGGAAGCCATAATAAAAAAACACACAAGTAGGTGGTAGTGAAACTTTTTGTGTAACATAAAAATAACTGAACTTTTGAATGGAAAAGTAATTTATCCATAATTTTTAATAAATAGAAATTTTATCTACGTGCTTTCAATAGAAACTACTCCTAAAAAAAATCTTTGAAAACAATTTAATGGCATAACATTTCTGCAAAATTCAACTTAAACAATTTTGTGAAATAAATGATATATACAGCTATTTTATTTCCTTTTATGCACATGTGTGCGCGTATGTGTGTGTGTGTGCGTGTGTTTGTGTGATAACAAACATCACATTTCCTTATAAAGTCGACTTGCTTTTGGAATTAAAAATATCAACATTGAAACCCACGTAAATGTACTCGTATTATGTCATATACTCGTATTAACTGTATTTGAACAAAGTTTAAATTTCTATTTCAAAACTAATTTTGTATGTTGTTAAGCAGTTAAATCACATATAAAATAATATTTTCACATGTCCATGCTTCATCTGTTTAATTTCAGGGTTACTTGTATAATAATAAAAAATAATTTTAATTGAATCATTAGCTTAGATGTGATTTCATTAAAAAAATTATTTCATCCACCCATATTTCAATGAAATCGTTTTAAAGTTACTTGAACAACAAAATATTGTGATAAATTGGATGTCCCAACATTTTAATTGCCCTGCATCATTTTCCATGATATTAATTGTTTTAAACCAATTTCTGGGGTTTTAAAAAATTGTTGAATTTTATCTTGTTATTAACGACAAAATATTAGTAATGTCAAAAGGAATTTTGTGGATGAACATGGACCAGAAACTTTAAGCAGAAATTTTAATAGGAAACTGTGTAAGATTTATTGCTGGAACACAGACTACGCTGGAAGAAGCAGACGTGGAGACGATGAAGTACTTAATAGTTACTTTTCCAAGGCTTCAACAATATTCAGCCTCTCTTGTCAAATCCACAGAGATGACCTGTAGCGCGAATCACTAACTTTGTTTTAACAATAATTACATCGTTAAAATAATTATAACGAAAATTTATCGAATTTGCTATTCAGTAACTATTTTAGCGATATTCGCTGCAGGTTAATGTCCGCTGTGTCGTTATTTAAGTGACAATAGCTTATGTGCTGTTAATTTTATCGATCAAAATCAATAGAAAATATCAGATGCGTGATATCGTTAAAAAAAAAGTTACAGAATCACACAATCGTTATTGCAAGCAGCAAAATGTATAGACAAAAATTACGATTGTCGGATCGTTAAAAGTTACTGAATCGCACTACAGATTGGGCAGTGATTTGAATGTTAGTAAAGTTCTTAGGTAAAGCACAATGGGCCCGTGGTGCCGCTTAAGTCAATCTAACATAAACTATTCCAATCAAGTGGAAAATTAATTTTTTGTGTCTTAAAGTAATATTTGTGTACACAAAATATATTTTCAGTTTGAATGGAAATATTTCATTTATTCTTTTTATGATCATATAAGCATTTAACTAGAAAATAAGTTATTAGAATTTTGTTTATTCAAGTTCTATGAACAAATGAATAAAAACTACCAGATGTTCTCTATTCGAGAACTTAAAATAAATAATGACTATTCAAAACAAGAACGTACTGTCGTCCCCTTGTCAAATAGACAACGGAAAAATCAAAAAAGGATTGTGTTTAAAATAGGAACGATGCGTTGCACAGGGTCGTTATTTCATATACTATAAAGACGACCGGCCACCAGCCATAAAAAGAAGGAGTTATTACACAACGATAAGATTGTTTACAATAATTTATATTCCTAAACTGGAAAAATGCAAAAATTTTTCAGCATGTTGCCGCAAGGATTCGAGTCCTTCCCAAATATCTTGAAACTAAAAAATTTTATAACGGATATCTTACTGTTCCTAAGATCCTAACCCGTCTGAACCCACAAGCTTTCAAATAGTGCTTTAGCACCCACGAAAATGAAAATAAATTTTTTTTGGGCCACCCTAATGTACAGTCGACTCTTGATAATTGGAAATTCGTTAATTTGAATCTCTCGCTAATTTTAATTGTTTCTCAGCCCCTTTGATTTGAAATTGAATCCTGATCGCCGACACGCTAGAGTTTAAATTTTTTTTTGATTCTACGCGTTGTTATTTGAAATATTTTATATACTGTGATGTATGAAAAAAAAAATAAAATAAAAACAAAATAATCATTTGTACTTTGCTGTATGAAAATAAAAGTCATCTTGCTCGCAGATGTTCTATAATTTGAAGCTGGGCTTTTGTACACTCTATAGTTTGAACTGATATCGTGATTTTCTTCGTGTTCTTGAAACAACCAAAAAATTAAATCATCTGATTAAGTTAAGATAGAAGCACATTGAAGTCGATCACTCAAAAGAAAATGACGGATGTTTTCCATGATTATCGAGTATCTTTACACATGTGTGTATATCATAAGAAACATAACATAAGAAATTTCTAAATAAGATAGACATTTTAATTATATTCTTGTTAATTTGAACTCTCGATTATTGAACTTTTTCTCTGGACCCCGGAATTTAAAATTATGGAGAGTCTACTAAATATTATTTTATAGGACTTGATTGTCGTAAGTTTAAACGTTTTACTGTCATACATACAACCCTCGTGCTTTAGGTTTCCAGTTAATTTTAAAAGTTATTGGAATGTCTGTAATGACAACAACAAGAATAGAAAAGTTGTGAATAGAGAAGAAGAGAAATAAAAAAAAGTATATTGCTAGTAACATCTAAGCCACAAACAGAATTGAAGAGCTTTAAAGAAGATGATATCATTTGCCAAGGTAGCGCAGGCTTAAGAGCCGCAACAGCAGCACAAACGACAACTAAAAGACAATTACTTCTAAGAAGACGAAGTAAATGTGAAGGCACATTTTAAACTAATAATAGTACTCACATTCTGTGTGTGACTTTGCGCTTGTCAGTGTCACAGCTTGTGATATCTAATACTTTCCTATTTAAAGTGTTTGTAGTTGTTGTCAATTTGTATTAAAAGTTGTGTTACAACCAACCAAAGGAAGCCCTAAAAGAGTTATTTTTTTAAATCTTACATTTGATTACTAAAACGTAATTTTCATCTCTTCTTTTAATAATTTTTATTTAGAATTAAATTAATAAAAAAAACACGAGAAAGTAGCGATATTATTTCAAGTAAAATTCCTTCCCTTTTTTTAGTTGTTCTTTACAAAAATAAACACTTTTATTATCTATTTTCACTGCTTTATTAATTTACTTACAGCCCATAGTGTGTTGAATATAAATAATGTGTATTTGATGGTTTTGGTAGCACAACCCATTGTTATGAATTTGTATTTGTTTTTTTTTATTAATTTTAATTTCTTTGAACTTTCAAAATAAAAAGTTTTTGCTTTTAACAACGAAAACAAAAACGAATTTAACACCAAGTAATTTTTGGCGGCACGTGAACTCTATGCTATCAAAATTTTAACAGCGTCTACGCAAAATCATATATTTTCAAATAAAAAAGAGCTATTTTTAATATTATTATTTTCAATTCAAAACGCTCTGCGGGAAAACAACATTTCGAAATTCCTTTATGGTTTCACGTTTCAAAATGAAATAGACAATAAGGAAAACTAAAGCGAAATGAAATAGACAACTGTCAAGGGCCACGGTCACCAGCAGACTAAACACTAAAAAACTTTTAATATTTGCATTAACTGCGAAAAAAATAAACAAAATAAAAAAGCAATAATTTTTTTATACTCAAACGTTTTGTACATAAAGTATTCTAAAGTCTAATACTCTTCTCATCATCATCAACATCGTACAAAATATCCACAACACAACAACAAAATATATTGCATTTGAGGCTTTCCGTATTCACTTTGGCAGTTTTGTTTATTTGTAAGTCTAGTATCGCTTAGAGGCGCCCAATATTCTAGAGAATATAGGCCACTGCTATGGGAGAAATAAATTTTATACAATTGTAGAGAAGTGGTGCTGTAATACATCCGACTCAAAGCATAATACGATATATGAAAATAATATTCATTGGTGTAAAGAAACATTTCGGATCTATATTCAATTCGTGGATCATCGATTTAAAATTATGATGGCCATTATTAGAAGACGTAATGGATTAACCTCAACGTTGGAGTAATTCGGGCAAATTGTGAAAATTTATTTCCAAAATAGCGCTTTAACTTGTGAACCTCAAGAAATTGGTTAATTTCAATATCTAGGCTTTGCAGTGATAAGGTCAATAGAAAGTTACACAGTAAAATAATTATAGGAAAATTCAATAGATTTCGAAGATTAAAACAGCATCAACGAAACCAACGAAAGCCAACCAATAACAAACCGTTGAACAACAATCAATCACAAATTTGTAGTAGTACAAATTTTGTGTTAAAGTTTGTACTATTTTGTCGCTTAAAACTGTATCAATCAATAAAAATTTTTTAAAAAAATATTTAATATCAGTCAAGGGAACGTTTAGTTATTACTTTCCAGTTCTGAAGCAAATTAGATATTTCAATACTAAGCTTTTCCGTATTAAATAATTTCTTAATAATTTTGTAACTTACCTTAAGCAACAGTTGAGCGGAGGTGGAGAAAATCAGCTCATGTGTGTAAGCAAATACATAAATACTTTAAACCTCAGCCACCTTACACAATTAAAATTAGTTATATTAAACAACAAAATCAGTTTCTTCAACTGAATCGAAACAACACAATTTTTATTTATACTGAAATTCACATCTCAAATGAATTAGATTAACATTATCAAAATTTTTGGCTTTAGTATTGTCAACAGTATGTATAATTTAGATTAGATCTATTAGAAGGTGGCGTTGGCTAAAGTAGTTAGCACGTTGACTACAAAGCTGAAAGTCCCAGGTTCGAGCCCGATTCTGACAGTCATTAAATAACAACACCACGCATTTTTCTGATGTGCATTAGTGTCGATTTGTATCAGTTGTTGTAGGAAAGTTCAAGTGATGAAGGCACAGGCACTGGTCACTGAACTACTGCTGCTTCACTGGATACTAATCCTAACATGTAACATCAGAGCGCCCTCCTTCGTCGGTACTGTGTAGCAGAACCATCGACAAAGTAAAATAATCAATAAAATGGCTACTAAAAACAGCATTGAAAATTTAATACGCCTCATGAACACCAGAGGCGCTGCAACACTGCATTAAAAACGTGCAAAAAGCAGAGTTGTAAAAGAATGAAGCTTTCTTCTTACTCTTACTCTTCCTTCACAACCTGCCTTCCCTAAAGGGATAGTGATAGGCATTCATTGCCTGGGTGTAAAATTTCATAACTGTACATATACTGCTAATTCAATATCCGATCTGACTTTTTCAAATACGAGTATCAAAATCATAACAATAGTCTTAGTATGAAACGCCCCATATAAACAATCAAAAATATACAACAACAGAGCAACAAAAGCATGAAGTATTTAAATGTTTTACTGAGTCGTATCTGTTGAATGATTATTTTCGTCGTTTGTTTTGCTTTGTACTTTTCTAACAAGAGATACACATACACACGTGTACACGCATAGATACTTACATCCATATGTATAAATGTATGTATGTATGTATGTGCATACTTACACTCCCGTATATTTGGTTTACATTTAATTTCCACAATGTTACTGAATTGTTTACAAAGTCCAAAAACAAAAAAGCTTAAGCAGCAACCAAACAATTCCAATTCAAACAAATCAACCACCACCAACCATCGTCACTGATTTGCCGTCCGAAGACCAAAAGCAAAATAAACAAAGACCCCGACCCATCGTCAAACCTTTTAACAGTTCGAGTAAAACAACCAAATGTTATCCACGAATTCATTTACAATTCCAAGAGCAAAATGAAAACCTCAGACATTTTTTGTATTTATTTATTTATTTATGTTTCTTTTTTTCGAATTTCATTCACATTTGGCGAACTAACACTCGGTAAACAGTTGACATTACAAATTGTCATGTTTGTTCTCGTGAGTATTTAACGGCAATTTTGCTAGACGTGCTTGAGTACTTTCAGTCGCAAACGTTACACTTTTTAAGAGTATTTCTCTCTTTTTCAGCCTTTGGCAACACTGATCTCATCATTGCCAATGATGTCAGAATTATCAAATATGAAACCAGTATTTTGAGATTGAAATTGTTTTTCTAGACTTTTTCCAGATTCTAGGTATTTTTTAATATTATTGTATTTAAACAAAAAACAAAACAAAACAAAAATGTATTACATACATAAATAAGTATGTACGTGATTTTGCTGTAGTAAGTTTTTACGATTATGAATGAAATCTGATATTGAATTTTGCAATGAACCGAACTAGAGATGTTGGCGTGGGAATTTGTGAGCATTTACGCTCACACATGGACACTTTTAAATCTATAAACTATTTTAAGTTATTCTTTGAGTTGTCTAATATCAGTTTGGTATGAAAAGAAAAATTTCTTTCTTTTGTAAAATTTAAGACTTTGAATAGACATTGATTACGATTATTTATGTAAAGCTTTTAACAGACATATGTATATTTTTAAAGTACGCCTCGCACAGGGCTTTAATCGCATACCTATTGCAAGTTCGTGTACAACAAAACTAACAAACTAACATTGATAAAAAGGCGTTGTTGAATTTTAGTATTAGTGAAAAAGAGCGATTAGGCCGAAACTTGCTTGTTTTATTTTCAGTTTGCTCGTTTATTTTCTAACTAAAAAATTCGAATCACGTACCCATCACAGCATTTCAGACAGACAAGTAAATATGGGCCTACAGTTAGTTGTTTTCAAAAGTCTCATGCTATTATTGCTGCAATTCCTTTTGTAATTGAAAATTCAATAACTTTTCTGTTTATTTGTTTAACAAATAAAATAAATTGTGCTTAAAATGATTAATTTCATTTTAATCTGTAAACGCGCATTTATTTGAATTATTGAATTGAATGTCGTTGCTAATCATTCTATTATTAGGAGCATTGTTAGTCAATTAAATAATTTTTTTTTTGTTTTCATTTCTGAATGACTATAGTTATACTATTGAGACCAAATGTGACGACGAACTGAATGCTGTTTGGTTTTCTAAATATGACTTTGTATTAATGACACAATTTTCCTAAACGAGCTGTTGTGGCTAGTAGGTGTATGTCAATATTAAATTAATATTTTTTAATAAAGTAATTTTGCAGTCGTACATATGTATGTGCAATAGCACAGCTAGTAATTTTGTTCCTAGGGGAGAAAAATTTTAACAAATACTTGTACGATAAATGGAAAAAATATATGACCTTGCCCCACATTGGGCTTTCTACTCTTGCACACAAATATTTACTAAAATATTTCATTTTCCAGAATAATACATTAAACACATTCACCACAGCAGGCTACACGAACACACGACTTCAAATGCCGCTTGCAGCATTTGTCGCCTCGTAGCCAGCTACTTAATTATTTTGAAGACGACAGCAGCACCATCTGCACCTCATATTTAAGTATTAATACATAGTTCAGTATTGCCACCTTCAAATATTTCGCATTCATAAAAATTAAATTACTCTTTCAAAATGTACCTATATGACGTAAAAGTATAAAAATGAACGAATTTATGCTTTACATCAATTTTTGGATATTTTTTCTGTTAAATAATATGAAATAAAATTGTACGATATCATTCATTCAACATTTTTTGGACTACAACGACAAAATCAACATAGACAACAACCTGTCGCCCTGTTGCCTTGCTGTCTTCAAAATAATCCCTCTCATATAAACATGTGTATTCTATTCTTGACATTTTGTAGTCGGTAGCCTGCTGTGGGAATGTGTTTAATACATAAGAAAATAATGAAGCCAAACTATTGCTTAATGAGAATCCAGTAAGAACTCATGAAATGTAGAATTTGCGATCCGAATGTTATGCAAATTTGTATCATTTCTAATGATTTTTACATAAGCTTGTCATTACAAGAAGTTCTCTCTTACGCTTTCTCAGCACCGAATTGTAAGCAATGTTCAGAAAATTTTCATCTGTAGTTTCTTGAAAATTACTTAAAATTTTTTTTACTGGAATACTAAGAATACCTTCTTTATTTCCTTGGTCTAGTGAATACTTTTAAATCTTTCATTCAATTATGTCCATATTGAACTATGTTCCTCGGTTTCCTCGTAGCTTGATTTTATAATCCGTGTTTTGGAGCTTTGGGACCATACACATATTACGTAACGCTGTTTTCCCCGATTTTTGACGCTTCCCCCCCCCCCCCAACCCTCCTTAGCATATCGTAACAAAACTATGAACCCCCTCCACCCAGGAATAAAGTAATGAATTAAAAAATAAATTAAATAGTTTTAAAAGTTTTTATTTTTATCAAGTTGATATATCAATCGAAAATAATTAAAAGTTTAGTGTAACGGAAATTCCGAATTTGTTTGTGAAAGAATATTATTGGACTGAAAATTTTAGA
Organism: Nowickia ferox; assembly: GCA_936439885.1. Lineage (NCBI taxonomy): Eukaryota > Metazoa > Arthropoda > Insecta > Diptera > Tachinidae > Nowickia > Nowickia ferox. The sequence goes on along the minus strand of OW387027.1, from coordinate 84,690,016 downwards.
TTAATCCATGGAACACTGTTTAAGTGCATACCCTACTGACATTTAAACAATTTTTATTTTGCTAATGAATGGGGAGTTTTATTTACAATTTTATAAATGGAATATTTTCTGTAGCTGAATAAGTGGGCGGTACTTTAACTACCAAATTATTAAATCTACTCTGTTAGTACTATCTCTAAGTTGAAGACGCTTTAGTCCAGAAATTACTAGAACATAGATGATAATTCTGATTCTGACCAGTAGGCAATTGTCAATTATTTTTTATGCCATGTTTGAAATTGACCTTGACAAATATTTGCAAAATAAGGAGGAGTAAAGTGTAGTGTATTTCAATATTCGTAGTTGACATCCCTTCTAAATGTAATTTAATATTCATTGTTTGTTTAAATAATTTGTACACACACCAGTTAGACAGCTGTAGTATATACACACGTATTATGCTTAGCTAGCAAATTCCCACGTTAGTTCACATGTAAACAGCAAGAAAGTGTAAGAAACTATTGTACAGTAAATATAGATTTAAGACATTTTGAGCAACCAGAGAAACCAGAAATATTCAGTTGCATATTTTGTTATATAAGCCTGATGCAGGCACAGGAAAAATAAAGGGTCTCCTATCTTTAAATTTATAGAAAAGTGTGTGTAAGATAGCATCAAAATTTGTTATTCGCTGGGAAAGATTATTGTTGCCATAATATTATAGAAAATAACATCATGCAAATGTTCACCTAGACTTCGGTGTGTGGCGAGAATGCATAATAATCAGTTCACATCACCTACAAGTGAATTGACCAGGCTCTCAAATCGCATGAGGTGTATGGCACGTAATGCCGTTCTGTTGAAAAAGAAGTTGATAGTCGTTGACCTATAGCGTTTTCTGCCGTAGAATTGGCGAAGCACATGAATCGTTGATCGAACAGAACACGCATATTGGTACAAAATTATATAGAATTTTTGCATCGGTCTAAAAAGTGAATTCAGTCAAACGCTAAAACATACATATCGTTAGCTTAAACGAAATACCATTTCACTAAATCTATTTTCTTAATTTTATAAAATTTCTCAAGTGAATGCTTTAATTTTTGTTTATTGTATTGATGGTTTTGAAGACCGATGCTTAAAATTTGATATAAGACGTAATTATTGGCAATAAAAACTATTTTGAATTTTTGTTAGTTACAATATTTTCCATTTAAGCTAAGTCCCAGTTTACACAAAGCAATTTTAATTGAGCAACTTGTTAGCTTATTTTCTTCTTTACTCTATCTCTCTCTCTCTCTCTCTTCCATAAGCTCAAACGTTACTCACAAAATCAAGCAAAATCGGATAAAACCCTCTTCTAAAATTTATTGATATTTTGTATAAAGAAAATAAGTATGAGTATATTTAATTCATATTCGGATTCTTACCTGAACGTTTTTGTTAAATACAATGTTTTGAACTTTATTAGTTACTAAAAATAAATATAAAAAATTACAACATTTGCATAAATATAATAAATGAAGTTAGAAGAAGTATAAAAGACATGTGCATATAAAAAAACGATTTAAAAATTACAGTCGATATTTGAATGGTTTAAGGCATTTCGAATAAGAATTGTTGACGTTTCACGCTGATAATACAAATATTAAATAGACTTAAGCTATTCATTATGCCATTATCTGTAAAGCTAAAATTTAACTTTAAATATAATTAAATTTATGGCTTAATATCAACAATAATTTCAAAACTTAAGCACATACAGACAATACAACAGTTAGCATAGACTTATGAATGCCCTAAATGTTTATTTTATGTACAAAAGAGATTCATTCAATTTAAATAATTTTCTATAAAATTTTTTGTTGAAAGCTTTGACTTTGTTTCCAAATTAATAATTATACTGGCGTTGTTTGCTGCGGAAACGAATGACCAAATAAACGGCAAAAATAAACATTACAGCCTAAAAAGAGGAAATAACAATTTAAGTGTGAATGAGAATTAATTAAAGTTTGCAAGTGTTTAATTGTTTAAACTTACGGTGACAGCCAAAACAAACCATTCGCCAGAGGAAGCGTAACCAAAGAGCTCAACATATTTGTCTTGGGCAGCTTTAATGCAGCCAGTGGTGTAGATGTGATTGCTATCAATAATATTGTCTTTGTAGCAGCTCTTAGGGATGGGACGCAATAAGGGTGTGTAGTCAGTTGGGCCAATCTTACCGCAGCAGCCAAACTAAAAAAGATAAAAAATCGATTTTTTCAAAGTAAATGATGATTATTATAAATTGATATCAATTGATATCCATGTGATAAAAGTATAATGAATTCATTGTACAAGGCATTAATAAAATAATGGCTTATCATTGATGTTATCTTTGCAAGATGTACACACAAGTATTTGAATGAAGAGTTATGAATACGCGCTGGACTTGGACGCGTTCACTCGGTAATTTTAAACCGAAACCTATGATCAAAACCATTTAAATAACATGGTTTTGCTTCGATTTTTATATGATTGGTATAAACACTGTACTTCAATATTATGCGTTTATTTCATTAATGCTGATTTTAGCTCAGACTTATTTTTTATTTTTGGTCCTATTCCTACCATAAAATGATCAATGGCACTTAGATCTGGGGACTGTAATGGGTGTAGCAAAAAAGGTTTAGTACCTAAACAACTACAAAACTTTTAAAAAATAAATTCAAATACAAAACGTGTTACAAGTCATTGATGTAGCCCCAATTTACACTATGCAAGTCTTATTGCTAAGCTGAGTAATTTGTAGGAGAGAGACGCCGATGAATGTTCAAAGAAGAAAAACTGATAAGCTTAGCAATAAGGCTTGACTAGTGTGAATTGGGACTATAATGATAGGTATGCGAAGGTATAAGAGTTGTGTCCAACATCTCTTTTTGAACTAGTTCGTTCACGTTCGAATCAAAAGTTGTTTCAAGGACATTTAATTTGCATTGACTTTTTTGACCGGACTTGTGTCCAACAAAATGAACCAGTTCAAAGAGAGCTGTTGCACATAACTCTGGAAGGAATGCCAGAGTATGAAGGAGAATGAGCATCGATACATACAAGTATGTACTAAAGTGCGTAGGGGTATACGCAAGTGTGAGAATGAATGGTTGTGAGTATGTACAAGTATAAATAATATTCGATATATGCTGGAGTTTCCCGCTTTTTTGTATTCAGATATAAACCTTTGAACGCTGATCCAGATTGATTTCGATGTAATTTTAGTAGTTCACGTCTGTAGCAAGCTGGTTTGATGATCTTTTTTAACTTTCCAATGTAATTTTTTATTTACTTTTCTCCACTCAGATAATAATTTTTCGTGAATACTTTTGTTTCTAATTGAGAAACTCATCAAAATAAAAAAACTTTGTATGTTTAAAAAAAGTCTCCAAATGCTATTGAGAATAACTTGCACAAGCATAATAAGTCAGAAGGCTTTAAACCAGTGGTCGGCAACCTATAGCCTTACATTTTACGATTGTGTGAGTTATACTCTCACCATGAGCCGGTGTTGCCAGTGAAAAAACACTCAAGTTTTGTTTATAAAAAAAAGTCATCTTTTGTTGTTGCTACGTAAATGTAATGGTGAGTAAAAAGACGATTTTGCAGAATATTTTCTTAAAATAATTTAAACAAATGCATGAAAATGCCTTTGCATGTCACGTTTTTCATGCACAACAACGCACATTGACAAACCAAACATTCTGATTTGCAAAAATAGTTTTCTGAAAATGAAAATTTTTTTAAATTTTTATCTTACATATTTTCTTATTGCTAAGACAAATTTTAGTTCTCTGGCAACGCTGATTCTTAGCAGTATGGGATAAACCCAACTTGTTCTCAACAATGCTTGTGTACACATACGTAATAGAAGAGTATATTAATTTGCCGACCACGGCTTTAAACAAATACTGCACAGAAAACACCTTTAGCCGATTCTTGGAGAATTAAAACGGATGCGGCATCGCATAAGGATGTTTGTTGTGACGCAGTTGTTTGAGGCTTTTTAACTTATTATATATTATTTTTTTACTCGTAATTCTCAATTATATTTGAAGAATTATACTGATGAGTTCCTTAAGCTGAAATGGAATGTATAAAAACGGACATAACCAACAACAACAAAAAATTCTTCATATGTAAAATATTTATAAAAAAAATTAACAATTTAGGAAAATATTTTGCTTCAATCTCTTTGGATATGAGATCGTTATTGGTAATGGATATTTTAGTTTTAACCTTAATGTAATTCAATATTATAATTAGATGTAAGATTTAAATTTTTTTGCAGGTGACTCTCTTTCCATTTTATGTTAAGCTCATTAAATATTTTAAGCATTTTTAATATTTTTTTTTTTCAATTTAAACTTTTAACTTGCTCTTGTCGATTTTTTTTTGTTGTGTCAAAAATTCTACTAGTCCCCAGGACCAGTGAAATTCTATTCATCTCAGAACTGCCCAAAATTTGCTTAATATAGCATTTTTCTACCGTTTCACACACTGCTAAATTTTAGATGCTCTTATGAGAGCACCCTTTTTTATTGAATAGGTATTTGGTATAATAAGTATGTGAACAATTTTTTCTGTCACTGTATGTCTATACATAGGAATGTGCTTCTAAGCTGTATATATATATATATATATGTATATATGTATAATCAGTAGACATTAGTGATGCACGAGCTAGTTTACTATTTGCAAAACAAAAAAATTTCAATATACTGAATAAAAAATTTTTGTTTGTTAATTGCACCGAAAAAAAAGAAGCAGAATAAAAGGAAATTTTATTCCTTTAACCAAAATCAAGGTCAGTATCTCTATTTACACATTTTATTATTCACTACAAAAATTCTTAAAGTATTGAAAATCCTCAAAGGTTTTCGTCATTCAAATGTGTAGACACAAACGAACTGACATACATACGTGACTTATTGTAATACGGGTGCTTATCACTTAAAGTACTTCCATGAAGTCATACTTCTTACACATTTGTCTCACACATTTCTAACATTCCATGCCATGAAAAGAGTTTGCGTGAGTTGAAAATGTAAAATGCGTGTTAGTTAAATAGTATTTGTGTTTTGATGCCTCTTATTATAAAAAAATATGTGTAATTTAAATAATTAAAGCAATAAACCTTGCACAGTGGAAAGTCTGGGAAAAAATCTAAACAAAATTAAAAATAATCTCTATATGTATTTTAAATGTTGAGACACCACCGGATATAATCAAGAGGCTGATTATTAAGTAAAATTTCGAAGGCTTAACAAATTTTTATTATTATCATTAGAGGTATTCGTTTAAGCTGGTAAATGCCTCAGCTACAATTAGGAAACAAAAATTTTTTGCTGCCCTATTCATGAAAAAGTAATTTTGGTTTAGAAGTTTTTTTTCATATTCAAGAAAGTGAAGTTCAGACTAGCGATGACTATTTGCAAATGGGAGAAAGAGTGCAGTACACAACTGACTGCGTTACACATTTTTTCATTTACTATTTCCTGCAACTAAAATTTATAGACAGTGTGAGCTACAATCACACACAAGAGTATAAAAATACTCTGGCTATTAATCGGCGACACATGCATGTATGAAGAGCTATTTTTTACACACACACATAAAACATGTTTTCAAACAGTCCCACACGCACACCCACACATTTTTCATTCCATTTGATATACACAACTAACCGTATGGACAACACTGTATTTGATTATAGATTACTTGCCATAACGGCATAGCCATAACCATAGAAACCAATTAAATTTTTGTTTTTCGCCGTAATCCTTAACAGCTGTTTGCTGATTATGCATATTGGTTTCTTTGTCTTTTACTTTTTCCATTTGCTGAATTGTTTGGTAAATTTTTTATTTTTTACTTAAATGTATTTGTTTTTTTTATGCAAATTATTCATTTTAAATTTTGTACGTAATAAAATGAGTGATAGAAAGTTTTTGGAAGCCGTGAAATGAATAAAAGAAATTAAAACATAAACAGCTGTTTATGGTTATGACAGCACTAATAGGTGAATCAAATATATTCATGGTTATGGTAATAGTTATGGCAATGGTTTCATGATATGACACGTTTAATTAAAATTAAGACGGGTTAATTGAAAAAAATAAAAGAATTTATTGAAAATAATAAAAAATAAGATCTTAAATTATAGAGAGAGAACAGTGCTCGAAAGCATCCATATAAAACAAGAACTTGGAAGCTTGGACTTACACTTTACACTAAGTTTTTTTTTCTACTTACTGTTTGCTGGGTATTGTCCATGGCACCAGGAGTACTGGCTTCTTTAATCCATGTTTTTTCAACATCTTCACGGGCGAATTTCTTAATTGAATCTCCATAGTTGAATGAATATACTTTGCTGCAGATTTGAGCGATCAAAGTTGCCAAGCAAATAGCAGCATACTACACTCACACGTACAAAAACAAATATTTGTTTACAAGAAAAAATTATTTAATTAAATGAATGTCTGCACTTACCGTGGCCGTCATACAGACATGTTCGTGACAAATACCGCAACAACCCAATAAGGCAGCACATAGGTTAACACCTCCGACAATGTACATATAAATCACATAATTGGGAGGGGCTGTTTTCAAAATCATTGTGGCAAAAACAAGTAAAAGAATGCCACCAATCTGAAAAAAAACAAACATAAATATTAGAAAAATATAAATCAAAAAGATTTTAAAAAACTGGTTTGTTTCAAAATTATAAGAAATTTCTTGCACACAAGAATAAACTGATAAAAAATTAGGACTTAAACTACATCATTAAATTTTCCATGTTTTTGTCTATTGGTAAGAGGTATATGGGGAAGTAAGCGGGGTAATTATTATTCCACAACATGAATTTTGAGGGAATTTAGAGATAATTGATTTTAATAAATTTATGCGTTTCTTACTATATGTAAGAAATACTGAAGTATATTTATTTGACATAAAGTGTTCCAACCCTCTCTTTCGATATCGTCACTTTTAGAGCTCGTGGTGCATGTCAGGTTTCGTAAGAATCGAACAAGTAGAATCTCGTGAAATATAATATGAAGTTTTAATGGGCATGGACCCGCCAATTTTTTAAGCACAGGATTATGCCTTTCGCCAAGTTTCGTGGAAATCGGATAAGAAAAACATACAATGTAACACTAAACTTTAATGGGCGTGTCCAAGCCCAGAAATATAATATTAAATTTTAATGGGCATGACCCCGCGATTATTTTTTTTGGTCTCTCTGTCTGTCACAGTCAGTTTTCTCGAGAACCGTAAAAGCTACGGACCTGAAACTTTCACAGAATATGTAAAAGTTTGGCCGCTACAGCAACAAATATATGTCAGTTAAAAATTAAAAGGAGTTTCAATGCGAGCAACCTAAAATTTTAAAATCATAATGTAACATACACACGCAAAGAAAAGATATGGTTGTAGCATGGTTGAGAAAACAATATTATGTGCTCCAAAACAAATGTGTGGTCATTGAGAACAAGTTATTGTTATTTTAAAAATTAATTGCGTTACGATAAACAAATTAATGTTTGAATTTAATAATTACATTATTATATTCATAAAAAGTGTGATATGGTTAGAATTTAACAATACAGTTTTGTTAAAAATTTATGACTGCAACATAATTAGTATTATTATGTAAAACTAATATGATGTAAATAACAATATAATGTTATTCAAAACCATACTATTTTTAGTTTCAAAAAAAAATATTTTTTACAAATTCTTTTGTCAATTCAGTGTTTCGTTTGTAAGCTATCGGTATTGCACGCGTAGTGTTAAATAAATTAATAAATAAATGAATTATAAACAAGAGGATAGATGAATAAAAATATATATACATATATTTCTTTATACATGAATGTCTGCATTTCGTGTATACGCACATATTTGTGTAAGTACACGTACACATATGTATATACATTTTATTTCAACAATATTATTTTATATTTATTTCGGCTTTGACGCACAGCTGTTTTAATCAAAAGATCTACCAATATATGGTTAAGAACAAAATATTATTATTATATAGAATAATACTGTGGTCATTTTTAACAACATTATTATAATATAAGAATATGGTATGGTTAGTCTTAGTTATATTTTAGTCACATCTAATGATAGTATTGTCATATTTAACCAAAATGTGATAACTTTGAACAATACTAAGATTAGGTTAAGCAAAGTTAATTGTTATTATAGATAATATTATTATTAACTCAGATAATAATATTACTAAAACTTTGCTTTTCTATTAACAATAATATGATTTGACTGCAACCATATAATTCAATCATAGTATGTTGCTGTTTGATTATGGTTACCTCAATCATATTTTTTCTTTGCGAGCAGACAAGGTTAGTGTATTTTTATGCAGACTACACCAAATAATACTGAAGTTTAAGAAAAATGAAAATTAAAGGGTATTCTGTCAGTTAATGTAATTTTGACTATTTAATTTTGACAACTTGCTGTATCTTCGAAACCGTAAAAGGAAAATTTTTTAAATTTTCAAAATCATAAAACTAAAAAACTGCATAATTAAAAAAATTTCGGAACAAAACATTGACAAAATTAAAAATAGCGCTTAAATTAAAAATATCACCAAAAATATAATAAGTCGCTAAAATGCACAAAAAATCACAAAAAGCAAAAAGGTCTCAAAAAAAAACTAAAAAAATTTCCAAAATCCGAAAAAATTCGCAAAAACGAAGAAAAGTCTCAAAAAAAAAAAACGAAGAAGCACAATACGGACCCGTTCGTGTGCGAGCCATTATAGATATTATGGCGTGCTTTCCGTTAATTGTAATTTTTTTTTGTTCGACGTTTATTGTTCGAAACAATTAAAAAAAGGAAAAAAAATTTAATTTTTCTCTCAAGAGTTGATCATATAAAATATTTGTATGAAATATTTACAAAATTTTAACAACGATGTGAAGATTAATTCTGCATTGTTAACTCAAAAACCGTGTATTTGGAGTTATGTTGTTGTTCAAATAAACCAGCGATATGTAAAAAAATTCATGCTGACTGTTCTCTAAATTTCACCATAAAAACAGACGATGAAATTCGTAGCTACTTTGAAAGATAATCGAAAAAAAAAATAGCATGACATTATTATATGATGTAATTTCAGTGCAACTCAAGTATGACACAAACCATAAGGAATTTTTTATTTTATGGGATGTTTATTTCTTTTTGATTTACTAAGTTTCATTATCAATATAAAGAATCTGTTTCATAAATATTTTTGTAAACATTTTGTAAACATATTTAATACATAAATAAATATTTAAGTAAAAAAATTAATCTTGAGATGTATATATTTATATTTCATAGCGCAAATAGCAAACCTTGGCCCTTTGAATTTGTTGCTGTTCCAAGTCTAAACATACACGTAGTCTTTTTATATATAAGTACATACACATCCATAAAAATTGTAAAAGCCCTGCAGGAAATGCGAATAGTGAAATTGTAGTGATTTATTAGTGACGTAACATACTAGTGACATAACGCATTTCTACTCGTGCATAAAAGGAAATTTGCTGATAATTTTACTAGTGCAATTGTCGCCACAGAGAAGAGTGTTGACATAGAGACATATGGTTCTAGGCTGTCTAGAGGCAGTGGCTGCATATATCGCACTTGTCTCTCTAAAGGGGGCCAATTCAAAATTTACAAATAAACTTATACATATCTCAAAGAAATAATAACTACCGGCCTGTTCTGTAAACCGAATCCGAGTAAATTTCTCGTTTTAAAAAAAATTAATACTGGTCCTGCAGGCGTGTTAAAAATCATACACGATCATTTTCTTTCAGATATGATATTTGAAAATCTATACAATAGAAAAATTAAAAAAGTCTGAAAAAATATTTCTATTGCCAGAGTTGGTTTTCTAAAATCGTGCGATTTCAAATCGATCGGTGTACAGAACAGGGCCATATATTTTTTTAACTACAGTGTAGAAAAAATTATGTAAAATTTTACAGTGGTTAGACATGTCGTTTTCTTGCAGAAAGTGAAAATTGCAAAATTTTGAGTTGAATCCCTTTAGAAAAAAAAGTGAAATGTAAAATCTGTGGTTTTAAGTAATAACAAAGTATGTTATATATTTCTCATTTTGAGTTTATTATATCAAATCGTTATATATTAAATGCTTCTTGGAAAGTTCTAAGAAATTTTTGAAAAATATTGACGCAAGAATATAATTTTTTTATAAAACATTAACACAACTTCTACCTCTTGTTAAATAAGCTTCAAAAAGAACTATTTTTGGCTCTAGTGAAAAAAATTAATTCTTTGACATACGTTGTTATTAATGAAAACCACAAAAATATTTTTTATTAATATAAAGCAATAATCTAATAATTTCTGCGTACTGTCGTTAAAAGTCACACGAAGTCTGGAACGATTACGGATAGCATTCGATTTTCCGTTGATTTGTCAGTTGCTAAGAACTGTGTTGGCCACACATTGTGAGAGAATAGAAAAATGAAATGGAATAAGTCTGCAGTTTCTAAAGTTTCTTAGAAACAAAAACAAATTTCAGTTGTTTTACTTACTGAAAAATTCCCAAACAAATATTTTAATTAACTGCCAGTTTATAGAAGCCATGTAAAAATTCTCGTCTGTCTATTTATACTGAAAACAAAAACAAATTGTGAGTGCTTTGTTTTTGTTTTCAATATAAATAGGCAGACGATAATTATTACATGGCTTCTATAAACTGGCAGTATATTTACAAAAAAAAACAAGCTGTATATAATTTGTAATTGTACAAATACAATTTATAAACAAATAACAAATAATTTTTTTTTGTTATAAGTTAAAAATGCTCAAAGCTACTACGTGTGTATGTATGTGAGTTTGTATGTATATAAATATGTAGATAAATACTAATCATGTAAAATTATATACGGCTCAACAGATTTTTCTATGTTAATTTTTCTCTCGATCACTGTACCAAGAAGCTGCTAGAACATTGGGTGAGTGTACGTGTTATAATTAAAAAATTATGACTCAAGCTGGGTATTAAATTTTGTTGTTCAACGAAATTCTACAATAAATAAAAAACACATATTTTTTCAAAAACAACAATAAATAGCTTTTGAAAAATATTTGCATTAATGAATTTTAAACTGAAATATATTGGAATAAAAATTAGTATGTTTTTACAAGTATAAATGTATAGCGTACATTGTAGTTATGTGCGTTTGTGTGTGTGTACGTGTTTATATTCAAGTTGGTGATGAAGATAAGGCCTAACAGAAATTTATGAAATGAAATCGTTGTTTTTTAACAACAAGGGAGAACAAATGTTAATGTAGTTAAAAACTTGGTGGGAATGAGGGATTTTACAATGAGGGATTTTGCAAGATGAAGAGTTTTTCAAGTAAATTTTTCGTACACAGCTATTTTAGTTACTCAACTTTTATAAAACTTTCTGCTGAAATTGATTTTAAGTTCACACACGAAATTTTTTCCAGCTTTATTTTCTTAAATTTTTAAATGTATTTATTTACATATCGTTACCTTAATATAGAAAGGCCCTAACTCATTATTTTTTTGAAGTCTTGATTTTAGCATTTTTCGATACATTAGATGTTCTTCTATCGAAATATACAAAAAACCCGATTTCAAAAAAAGTATTACTCATTACTTTTTTTTTTAAATCAGGTTTTTCTATGTTAAGGTAACGATATGTACATGCATATATTATACAGTATATAACGAATATAACAAAATCATAAAATTTCACGAAAGTTTTTTTTTATAACGGGTTTTTCTTTTTTGCAATTATTTCTTTTAAGAAACCTTCGAGAAGTGCTGTCCACTGCGTAACAGGCAGAGCCCGAAGGAAAACATCTGATAAATCTAAATCCAAGCAAAAAAGCCGAAGGTTCTTTAACAAGAGCTCGACAGAAAAAACTGGAAATATACTTGGCTGAATAAAAAATGAAACTCAGAATACACAAAAAAAAATAAGGGAGCCTAAATATGAATCATGAATGTTTTTCTGTGAAGCCTCCAAAGTACAAAAACTCATATCGAAAACCTATACGAAACTTACAACACTCGTTAGCTCGGATGGAAAAATTGCGGAAACTATATAGAAACTATTAGTAATTCTAATGAGCTCACACTTCCAGGAAGGTATTCTGGACAATATGGAAGATACAGAGTCCAATTGAGGTACTGTCCCAACAAATATACATAATTATAATACCTGAAATGGTAAAGAATGCAATTAGATGCTAATGGTATTTTCCCGGTTCTTTTTCAGAAAAGATTTGATTTAATATGGCTAGCATCTTTACCATTTGGCATGGAGAGAAGCAATAGAAGCAAGGAAGGAAAGTTATGCAAACCCCAAAGCGTACAGATAAACTTAACCTCATTCTTACTGAAAATATTGGCAAGAATTGTAAAAACAATGTTAAAATACAAATACCACATAATCTAATAAAATTTAAACAACATGCCTAAATTAGATGCAGGTCTGTTCAAAAGCAATAATTGATTTTATATCAAAACCAAGGAAGGAATGTTATGCAAACTTAAAAGCGTACGGATTAGTTTAACCTTATTCTTAGTGAAAATATTAGAGGCAGGTCTGTTGATACAGCCCTACAAGAAGTTGTATATCATGCTAAAAGATCTCTTAATCTAGACATTTATTCCCCAGCTACATATATTCATTTATATAGAAGTGCCTAGCAAAAAGAATATACATTACCATTAGAACTACTTGCCATATAATGACTTACTTTTCTGATTGCTAAATTTCATTACTCGCTTACAAATCGCATTACATAAAATTAAAAAAAAAATATATATGATTGATGAGAAGAATGATTCTTTTAGTTTTAATAGAGAACGTGAACATGCTGCCAAGTAAACAAAGTAAGTAGTTCTCAAGGATCGATTATATTAGTCTTTCGCCTTGTTAAAATCTTTAAGTTGGTAATCCGGTAGGGAACAGATTCCATAGACGACGTTGAGATTTTAATTTGGGAAATTTATTCCAGAATATTACGTGAAATGGTCCTTTGAAGCTTTCAACTTATCATGCAACTGGGCCAGAGAGAGAGAGAGGAGTATGCTCGGTAATTCGAATTATTGTTACAAGCATACAAACTTGAAAGCATTTTCTTTCACAGAGTAGAACCCGAGGTCTTGCTGTTAACTGAAACTTCTTTGTTCACGAGAAAGTAGAAAAATCTTCCTTTTTAATCTCTCGTATTTCAAAATAAAACAATGCAAATCATAAAAAAAGTTCAAATATCTACGAGTGATACTTGATAAAAGATTATCCAAGAAAGACTGAGCAAGTAAAGTTCAAAGAGTTTGGACCTTTTGCAGAAGAGCAATTGGGTTCAAATAGGGATTCAATCCCAAGATAACACACTGGCTTTATACGAGTGTGGTACGACCAATCATAATGAACTCATCGGTAATATGGTGGACATCTTTATAAAAGGAGATTAATTGTAAAACCCTTTTAAAAAATACAAAAACAGTGTTGTATAGGCATCTGTGGCGCAATAGGAACCACATCATGGAAAACATTATTACAATCGGGCCAATTGATAAAGAGGTTTTATATGAAGCAGATTTGGCAGCCAACGACTTATGGTAACGGACGAATGGCTAACAAAGGAACATACAACCAAGTATACATACTTTACCCAGGGGCAACGTAACCACCATCATGTACGATAAAACCCCAATTAGATATATACAAACTAACTGGATCACCTTAACATAATATGGAATTGCAGAGAGTAAGAATAATAGGCAATAACCCCGGAAGTATACTTTACACGTACCGTGAAAAGCGATGGCGTAGCGGATTTTAACGGATGTGAAGTAAAATACGTATATTTTTTATCCTCCCGAATCATACTACGCCTACGCCCATATTTCGTTAAATAAATAAAAAAATTAATTGAATTATCGAAAATACTCTGGATCTGTATTGAATATTATATATTTATTTATAACTTTACATTAAAGAAGAGCTCTCTATTGGGACATCGTAAACAGAATTCATGTCTTATTGAAGCGCTTTTCGAAGCAGAAAGTTTATGATGTAGATTATTTAATTTTCGTCTGATTATAAATATGTTTCTAAGTATATATGAAATTTTTATTATAATATTTAATTCTAGCGGGAACTATGCACCCTTTCAGGACACAGAGTTATCTATCAAAATTTCAAGCGTATGGCAGCCAAAAATTTATAAAGTCTGGTTTGTTTTTTATGCCTGAAAAAATAAAATTAATTTTTTTTTTTATAATATTCTTTTTTGTTGTTGAGATAACGTTAATTATTTCAATTAAATTCTCTGCAAAAAAAAATACGGACTAAAAGATAATTTTATTTGAAAACAAAGTTCCATTTTTTAATGCGGTGGCATTGCATGATTAGTAAGTAAGTCGCATTTAAAATAAATTTCACTTGAAGTTTGCAATAATTATTATTAGTTGCAGGTATTTTCCTATGTAAAAATAAAGCTCGAATTAGTCATGCGATTAAAGCAATTGTATGAAAACAAAAATAAATTGTTGTGGTGGCAATTTTAAACAGTCCACCACAATATTGTGCAGTGGACATTTTCAAATTATTATTTTAAATTCAATGTTTAACGCATTATTTTTAATACAGTGTTTATTTATGGCACGGATTTGACTTAAAGCCAAATCCGAGTCATATTCAGCTCTCGTATAATATATTTATGTATTTATGTTTATACAATAGGTATATACTGAAGGGAATTTTTGGATTTCTCAAATATTATTCAATGCGTATTTATATGCATGGAGAGACATATGGAATAATTTATTTCTATTTTGTTTTAATTTTATTTAAAGATTCACAAATAAGGTGTCATGATGAGATCATTCACCGAGTAATCATTGAATTTGTTGTTGGTGTTTGTTCAAGTGTTTTTGAAAAAAAAAAAAATTGTATTACATGCTTAAACAATTTATGAAATGAATAAATTAAATACAGTAATTGCTATTTCAAATACTTACGGCCATGAAGGAGTTGAGAACATTTAAAATGCATTTCATAGTGCCCGAAGTACAGCCCATTTTTTTGTTTTTTTGTTATACTATATTATTCTAAATTAAATTTTATATGAAAGAGAGACAAAACAAAATTTTAAATATTTATGGAGAGATCTAAAGATGTGATTAATTTTACTTATAGATACTAAAGATTATCTATTATTATTTTTTTAATGTTTCAAAATTTAGTTAATAGAAAAAGATCACTTTTCACAAGAACAACACTTTACCGATTGTTTATATTTTGAATTAAAAAACAACAACGTATTTATTTAAAACTTAAAAAACAAATAACTTTGTGCTTTCCACAATCAACTTTGTCGATATTCAAATAACGAATGAGCAACGAATGTGTATTTCTTTTAGCCAGTATTCTCAGCTGCTAAGCATTTTAATATTTTTAAACATAACATTTGCAGAGATGGAAAGTTCAATGCTATTGTATTTTTAAATTGTGCAAAAGCAAATATTTTATTTATTTATATTTTTTGGAATATTAGAGCAACGTTTTCCTAAAATTTTATCCATATTATGCAAGATTTTAGTTCAAATGAAAATCATACTATGCCTTTAGAGTGTACATATATTGCTTTAAAAATAATATAAATATGGAAGTTATGAAAATAGTTTACAAAGAGTTTATAAACCGGTGGGATACTCACAAGATATGACGAAGGATGCCAGTTGCATTCCTAGCATAAATCAAATCATTCTTTTTTCTGCCTTCTCTCCTATAAACTCGTATCTAATGAGCAAATCAATCAGCAGACTATTGCTTAATGGCTTATTTGAAAACAATTAAAATTTGCTCTCATTGTTTTCTTTTGCAGCTGCGTGAGTTTAAAATAAATTACAGATTTCAAATTACTATTACTACATATTTCGATATCGAAATTGTATCGAAATATTTTTAAATTTTGTTTGATATGTAATGCCGTAATTTGCCCTCCAGTTTGTGCTCAAGAAATCACAACCAAATGGCGCAATTATTCTTATTTTGTTTGTTTATGTTACTCACTAAAAAGAACAAAACAAAGTGAAAGCAAACGTTCCCCCTGTTTACATACGTACAGTGCTTCCAAAGGCATAAAAAGCAATCGGATGTATTAAGCGTATAGACGACAATAGCTTACCGACTACGAAAACACGGCTACACCACTACACAACCACAACTTATTTCTATTTCCGTTGCAAGCAACTACCGTGCTGTCAATATAATACATAATGTAAAATAGGTTATAGCTTGAAATTATTCGATATTATTTTACAGAAAAAACATATCAAAATGTTTTTAAAAAAATAAATTTTTTAGTTTTATATTTTTACTTGATGTACTTAAGTATATTTTAAATAAGTAATTTTATATTTATAATGCACGTTATTTCTACATGCAGATAATTTACCTATGGTTTTTATCTACGAGTTTGCCATATAAAATTTAACTTACACCTTAGATATCTATACACCAATAGATATCTATGACTATAAATAACAGGCATAAATATGAAATATTTGAAAGTGGCACCACTGAAATATGTTCAAAGAAATTACAGGTTTAGCTAACAGCTGATTCTCTGATACAAGGGTCTGGAAGCTTCAATAGTAGGAATTCCGATTTTATAAAAATATTTAATAATTGTTAACTTTTCAACCCAAATTTGCGGATCTTTTCCTTAATCTTAAAAACGCATTTAATTAATTTTTTTTTTCAAAATTCTGCTATCATTTTTAACATGTAAATGTTTAGTTACACTTTAGCGAATCCTTTATTTCCATGCCTGATATATTAACTTTTTTTGCACAAACTTACACAATGAAACAACAGAAATAATGTGCGTATCAAGAAACGCTCACACTGACTGCATAGTTTTAACCTAACAATGGCTTTAAAGTTCCCTGTTAAGTTAACAGAATAACATCAAAGAAGCTTTATTAAGTAAAAGTTCCCTTTTATAGAGCTTAAAAATATAACTAGTCAATCTGCAAAAGATTAACCCGTTGGATTAAGTAAATCGTAAAACAAAACTAGACTTGGAAACCAAGCTGATTACTGAACTATCTTCAGTTCTTCTGAAAAATTATCGATGCAAACCTATTTTAAAGACAAAAACACATACCTATTGTCACCAAAATTTAGCCTTATTTTTAAGCACAATATCTACCGACTTTCTTTCGCCATTGATTCAAAGATGTTTTCATATCATTTTAATACTGAACAAATTTTTTGATCATCACGAATTAACACAAACAACTCTTTACCGATATTAGCAACGAACAATCTCTTTTATTTTTAAATGTATCTGTATTTCAAGGCATTATAAAAAACTACTCCTATTTACTTTATGACAATTTTGATTAAGGAAATAAGGGAATTGACTTCATTAAGTAATAAATTATATTAAAAACAAATTTGAAATATTCAATACTAAAGTATTGTTTGTATTTTTCGTACTAATTGACTACGCCGCACTCTTATGTGGTTTCTTTACCATGTACTATTCCAGACATTTAATATGTATGTACATACGAGTATGTATGCATATTATAAATGAACAAACAAGCATTTTTCTAAATTTATATAAAAAAAGAAAAATTAATTTATAATTTTTGATAAAAATAATAACAATAAGTTTAGATTTTAACATAAAATTATATTAATTTTATTTCCGTACTTGATATATTCTTCCGTTTTAATTGTGCTGTGCATAAACCCATTTAATTTTTCTGTATAAAAAATGTGCCCTGTATAGCCCGAAAAAATTTTTCATGCAAAAAAGACTATATATACATCGTAATTATTTATGGAAAAAATTAAATTGACTATACATCGTCTGTTTTTCATGCAAAAAATTAAATGGATAAACAATTTTTTTATTCAATAAATATAATGGACTATACATCGTCATTTTAATGAAAAAATAAATGGACTATACATCGCCCATTTTGAATCCATTAAACTAATTGGACTATATGTCGTCCATCTTTTATTGAAAAAATTTAATGAGCTATATAAACATCGTCCAATTTTCATAGAAAAAAATTGTTCATGCAAAAAAGTAAATGGACTATACACCGTAATTTTTATGCAAAAAATAAATTATCTATAGATTGTCCATTTTTCATGGCAAAAAATTACATGGTCTATACATCGTCCATCTTTTATGGAAAAAATTAGTTCATGCAAAAAATGCAATGGATTATACAAAGTAATTTTTAAGCACAAAATAAAAACTTTATACATCGTCAATTTTTCATGGAAAAAATATAATGGACTATGTATGCATCGTCAATTTTAATGCAAAAAATAAATCAATTATACATCGTCTATTTTTCACGCAAAAAATGAAATACACTATATACCGCCCATTTTTCATGCAAAAAAAAACATGTTGAAAAAATTTACTGGATTATACATTGTCCATTTTTCATGAAAAAAATTAAGTGGACTATACATCGTCTATTTTTCATGGAAAAAATTAAATAGGGTATACGTTGTTTAATTACCATGCAAAAAAATTGTTTACGAAAAAAATTTATCGTCCATTTTTCACGCCAAAAAATTCTTTATGCAAAAATTTAGTGGACTATACATCGTCCATTTTTCATGGCAAAAAATTAATTGGACTATACATCGTCCATTTTTCATGCAAAAAAAATTTTTATGAAAAAATTTAATGGACTATTATACATCGTCCATTTCTCAAAAAAAAAATTTTTTAGGAAACAAATTTAATGGACTATACATTGTCCATTTTTCATGCCAAAAAATTAAGTGGACTATACATCGCCTATTTTTTATGGAAAAAAATTTTTTATGAAAAAATTTAATGGACTATACATCGTCCGTTTTTCATGCAGAAGAAAAATTAATTAAAAAATTTAATGAACTATACATCGTTAATTTTTCATGCCAAAAAATTAATTGGACTATATATACATCGCCTATTTTTAATGCAAAATATTAAATAAACTATACATCGTTAATTTTTTAGCAAATAATTTTTTTACGATAAAAATTTAATGGACTAAACATCATTTATTTTTCATGCAAAAAAATTTTTTATGAAAAAATTTAATGGACTATACATCGTCCATTTTTCATGAAGAAAAAAAATTTATGAAAAAATTTAATGGACTATATATCGTCCATTTTGCATACCAAAAAATTAATTGAACTATAAATCGTCTATTTTTCATAAAAAAAAATTTTTATGAAAAAATTTAATGGACTTTACATCGTCCATTTTTTTTTTGCAAAAAAAAATTATGAAAAAATTTAATGGACTATACATCGTCCATTTTTCATGCAGAAGAAAATTAATTAAAAAATTTAATGGACTATACATCGTCCATTTTTCATGCCAAAAAATTAAGTAGACTAGACATCGTCTGTTTTTCATGGAAAAAATTAATTAGACTATATATCGTCTATTTTTCATGCAAAAAAATTTTTAATGAAAAAATTTAATGGACTATACATCGTAAATTTTTTAAGCAAAAAAAATATGAAAATATTTAATGGACTATACATCGTCCATTTTTTAAGGAAAAAAAATTATGAAAAAATTTAATGGATTATACATCGTAAATTTTTCATGCCAAAAAATTAAGTGGATTGACTATACATCGCCTATTTTTTATGCAAAAAAATTTTTTACGAAAAAAATTTAATTGATTATACATCGTCCATTTTTCATGCCAAAAAATTTTCTATTTTTCATGGAAAAAATTAAATAGACTATACATCGTTAATTTTTCATCCATAAAAATTTTTATGAAAAAATTTAATGGACTATACACCGTAGATTTTTCATTGAAAAAAAGTTTTTACATCGTTCATTTTTATTGCAAAAAAATTATGTGGACTATACATCGTCCATTTTTCATGCAAAAAAATTTTTATAAACAAATTTAATTTAATTTCATTTTTTTTTTGGAAAAAAAAATTATAAAAAAATTTAATGGACTATACATCGTCCATTTTTCATGCCAAAAAAATAATTGGACTATACATCTTCTATTTTCCATGCAAAAAAAATTTTATGAAAAAATTTAATGGACTATACATCGTCCATTTTCCATGCAGAAGGAAAATTTAGAAAAAATTTAATGGACTATACATCTTCTATTTTCCATGCAAAAAAAAATTTTATGAAAAAATTTAATGGACTATACATCGTCCATTTTCCATGCAGAAGAAAAATTTATGAAAAAATTTAATGGACTATACATCGTAGATTTTTCATGCAAAAAAAGTTTTTACGAAAAAAATTTAATGGACTATACATCGTTCATTACAAAAAAATTATACATCGTCTATTTTTCATGGAAAAAATTAAATAAACTATACATCGTTAATTTTTCAGGCAAAAAAATTTACTAGGAAAAAAATTTAATGGACTATACATCGTCCATTTTTCATGCCAAAAAATTAAGTGGACTATATATATACATCGCCTATTTTTTATGCAAAAAAATTTTTTATGAAAAAATTTAATGGACTATAATTAAAAAATTTAATGGACTACATCGTAGATTTTTCATGGAAAAAAATTTTTTAGGAAAAATATTTAATGGACTATACTTCGTCCATTTTTCATGGAAAATATACATCGTCCATTTTTCATGAAGAAAAAAAATTTATGAAAAAATTTAATGGACTATACATCGTCCATTTTGCATACCAAAAAATTAATTGAACTATACATCGTCTATTTTTCATACAAAAAAAATTTTTATGAAAAAATTTAATGGACTATACATCTTCCATTTTTCATGCAGAAGAAAAATTTATGAAAAAATTTAATGGACTATATACATCGTAGATTTTTCATGCAAAAAAAAATGTTTAAAAAAAAAATTTAATGGACTATACATCGTCTATTTTTCATGCAAAAAAATTTTTAATGAAAAAATTTAATGGACATACATGTTTAATTTATCATGCAAAAAATTTTTTATGAAAAAAATTTAATGGACTCTACATAGTCCATTTTTCATGCCAAAAAATTAAGTGGACTATATATCGTCTATTTTTATGGAAAAAATTTTGTACGAAAAAATTTAATGAACTATACTTCTTTAATTTTTCATGCCAAAAAATTAAGTGGACTATACATCGCCTATTTTTCATGCAAAATATTAAACAAACTATGCATCGTTAATTTTTCAGCAAATAATTTTTTTACGATAAAAATTTAATTGACTATACATCGTAGATTTTTCATGCAAAAAAAATATTTAAAAAAAAAATTTAATAGACTATACATCGTCCATTTTTCATGGAAAAAAATTTTTTAGGAAAAAAATTTAATGGACTATATATACATCGTCTATTTTTCATGCCAAAAAATTAAGTGGACAAGACATCGTCCATTTTTCATGCATAAAAATTTTGTATGAAAAAATTTAATGAACTATACATCGGTAATTTTTCATGCCAAAAAATTAATTAGATATAGATCGTTAATTTTTCATGCAAAAAAATTTTTTATGAAAAAATGTAATGGACTATACATCGTCCATTTTGCATACCAAAAAATTAATTGGACTATACATCGTCTATTTTTCATACAAAAAAAATTTTTATGAAAAAATTTAATGGACTATACATCGTCAATTTTTATGCAGAAGAAAAATTTATGAAAAAATTTAATGGACTATATACATCGTAGATTTTTAATGCAAAAAAAATTTTTAAAAAAAAAATTTAATGGACTATAATCGTCTATTTTTCATGCAAAAAAATTTTTAATGGAAAAATTTAATGGACTATATATACATCGTCTATTTTTCATGGAAAAAAATTTTTTAGGAAAAAAATTTAATGGACTATACATCGTAAAGTTTTCAAGCCAAAAAATTAAGTGGACTAAACATCGTCTATTTTTCATGCAAAAAAAATTTTTATGAAAAAATTTAATGGACTATACATCGTTCATTTTTCATGCAGAAGAATAATTAATTAAAAAATTTAATGGACTATACATCGTCCATTTTTCGTGCCAAAAAATTAAGTAGACTAGACATCGTCTATTTTTCATGGAAAAAATTAATTAGACTATAGATTGTTAATTTTTCATGCAAAAGAATTTTTTATGAAAAAATGTAATGGACTATACATCGTTAATTTTTCATGGAGAACAATTTTTTATGAAAAAATTTAATGGACTATACATCGTCCATTTTTCATGAAGAAAAAATATTTATGAAAAAATTTAATGGACTATACATCGTAGATTTTTCATGCAAAAAAAAGTTTACAAAAAAAATTTAATGGACTATACATCGTCTATTTTTCATAAAAAAAAAAATTTTTATGAAAAAATTTAATGGACTATAATACATCGTCCATTTTTCATGCAGAAGAAAAATTTATGAAAAAATTTAATGGACTATATACATCGTAGATTTTTAATGCAAAAAAAATGTTTCCAAAAAAAATTTAATGGACTATATATCGTCTATTTTTCATGCAAAAAAATTTATAATGAAAAAATTTAATCATATTTTAGGAAAAAAATTTAATGGACTATACATCGTAAAGTTTTCAAGCCAAAAAATTAAGTGGACTAAACATCGTCTATTTTTCATTCAAAAAAAATTTTTATGAAAAAATTTAATGGACTATACATCGTCCATTTTTCATGCAGAAGAATAATTAATTAAAAAATTTAATGGACTATACATCGTCCATTTTTCATGCCAAAAAATTAAGTAGACTAGACATCGTCTATTTTTCATGGAAAAAATTAATTAGACTATAGATCGTTAATTTTTCATGCAAAAAAATTTTTTATGAAAAAATTTAATGGACTATACATCGTTAATTTTTCATGGAGAACAATTTTTTATGAAAAAATTTAATGGACTATACATCGTCCATTTTTCATGAAGAAAAAATATTTATGAAAAAATTTAATGGACTATACATCGTCTCTTTTTTATACAAAAAAAATATTTATGAAAAAATTTAATGGACTATACATCGTCTATTTTTTATACAAAAAAAATTTTTATGAAAAAATTTAATATACTATACATCGTCCATTTTTCATGCAAAATATTAAATAAACTATACATCGTTAATTTTTCAGCAAATAATTTTTTTACGATAAAAATTTAATGGACTATACATCGTAGATTTTTCATGCAAAAAAAAGTTTTTAAATCGTTCATTTTTATTGCCAAAAAATTATGTGGACTATACATCGTCCATTTTTCATGCAAAAAAATTTTTATAAAAAAATTTAATTTAATTTAATTTTTTTTTGCAAAAAAAAATTATAAAAAAATTTAATGGACTATACATCGTCCATTTTTCATGCCAAAAAAATAATTGGACTATACATCTTCTATTTTCCATGCAAAAAAAAATTTTATGAAAAAATTTAATGGACTATACATCGTCCATTTTCCATGCAGAAGAAAAATTTATGAAAAAATTTAATGGACTATACATCGTAGATTTTTCATGCAAAAAAAGTTTTTACGAAAAAAATTTAATGGACATACATCGTTCATTACAAAAAAATTATACATCGTCTATTTTTCATGGAAAAAATTAAATAAACTATACATCGTTAATTTTTCAGGCAAAAAGATTTACTAGGAAAAAAATTTAATGGACTATACATCGTCCATTTTTCATGCCAAAAAATTAAGTGGACTATATATATACATCGCCTATTTTTTATGCAAAAAAATTTTTTATGAAAAAATTTAATGGACTATAATTAAAAAATTTAATGTAGATCGTAGATTTTTCATGGAAAAAAATTTTTTAGGAAAAATATTTAATGGATATACTTCGTCCATTTTTCATGGAAAATATACATCGTCCATTTTTCATGAAGAAAAAAAATTTATGAAAAAATTTAATGGACTAGACATCGTCCATTTAGCATACCAAAAAATTAATTGAACTATACATCGCCTATTTTTCATACAAAAAAAATTTTTATGAAAAAATTTAATGGACTATACATCTTCCATTTTTCATGCAGAAGAAAAATTTATGAAAAAATTTAATGGACTATATACATCGTAGATTTTTCATGCAAAAAAAAAATGTTTACAAAAAAAATTTAATGGACTATACATCGTCTATTTTTCATGCAAAAAAATTTTTAATGAAAAAATTTAATGGACATCATGTTTAATTTATCATGCAAAAAATTTTTTATGAAAAAAATTTAATGGACTCTACATAGTCCATTTTTCATGCCAAAAAATTAAGTGGACTATATATCGCCTATTTTTATGGAAAAAATTTTGTACGAAAAAATTTAATGAACTATACTTCTTTAATTTTTCATGCCAAAAAATTAAGTGGACTATACATCGCCTATTTTTCATGCAAAATATTAAATAAACTATGCATCGTTAATTTTTCAGCAAATAATTTTTTTACGATAAAAATTTAATATACTATACATCGTAGATTTTTCATGCAAAAAAAATATTTAAAAAAAAAATTTAATAGACTATACATCGTCCATTTTTCATGGAAAAAAATTTTTTAGGAAAACAATTTAATGGACATCGTCCATTTTTCATGCCAAAAAATTAAGTGGACAAGACATCGTCCATTTTTCATGCATAAAAATTTTGTATGAAAAAATTTAATGAACTATACATCGGTAATTTTTCATGCCAAAAAATTAATTAGACTATAGATCGTTAATTTTTCATGCAAAAAAATTTTTTATGAAAAAATTTAATGGACTATAATTCGTTAATTTTTCATGGAGAACAATTTTTTATGAAAAAATTTAATGGACTATACATCGTCCATATTTCATGAAGATAAAATATTTATGAAAAAATTTAATGGACTATACATCGTCTCTTTTTTATAAAAAAAAAATTTTTATGAAAAAATTTAATGGACTATACATCGTCCATTTTTCATGCAGAAGAATAATTAATTAAAAAATTTAATGGACTATACATCGTCCATTTTTCATGCAGAAGAATAATTAATTAAAAAATTTAATGGACTATACATCGTCCATTTTTCATGCCAAAAAATTAACTAGACTAGACATCGTCTATTTTTCATGGAAAAAATTAATTAGACTATAGATCGTTAATTTTTCATGGAAAAAAATTTTTTATGAAAAAATTTAATGGACTATATATACATCGTTAATTTTTCATGGAGAACAATTTTTTATGAAAAAATTTAATGGACTATACATCGTCCATTTTTCATGAAGAAAAAATATTTATGAACAAATTTAATGGACTATACATCGTCTCTTTTTTATACAAAAAAAATATTTATGAAAAAATTTAATGGACATATACATCGTCTATTTTTTATACAAAAAAAATTTTTATGAAAAAATTTAATATACTATACATCGTCCATTTTTCATGCAAAATATTAAATAAACTATACATCGTTAATTTTTCAGCAAATAATTTTTTTACGATAAAAATTTAATGGACTATACATCGTAGATTTTTCATGCAAAAAAAAGTTTTTAAATCGTTCATTTTTATTGCCAAAAAATTATTATAAAAAAATTTCATTTAATTTCATTTTTTTTTGCAAAAAAAAATTATAAAAAAATTTAATGGACTATACATCGTCCATTTTTCATGCAGAAGAATAATTAATTAAAAAATTTAATGGACTATACATCGTCCATTTTTCATGCAGAAGAATAATTAATTAAAAAATTTAATGGACTATACATCGTCCATTTTTCATGCCAAAAAATTAAGTAGACTAGACATCGTCTATTTTTCATGGAAAAAATTAATTAGACTATAGATCGTTAATTTTTCATGCAAAAAAATTTTTTATGAAAAAATTTAATGGACTATACATCGTTAATTTTTCATGGAGAACAATTTTTTATGAAAAAATTTAATGGACTATACATCGTCCATTTTTCATGAAGAAAAAATATTTATGAAAAAATTTAATGGACTATACATCGTCTCTTTTTTATACAAAAAAAATATTTATGAAAAAATTTAATGGACTATACATCGTCTATTTTTTATACAAAAAAAATTTTTATGAAAAAATTTAATATACTATACATCGTCCATTTTTCATGCAAAATATTAAATAAACTATACATCGTTAATTTTTCAGCAAATAATTTTTTTACGATAAAAATTTAATGGACTATACATCGTAGATTTTTCATGCAAAAAAAAGTTTTTAAATCGTTCATTTTTATTGCCAAAAAATTATGTGGACTATACATCGTCCATTTTTCATGCAAAAAATTTTTATAAAAAAATTTAATTTAATTTCATTTTTTTTTGCAAAAAAAAATTATAAAAAAATTTAATGGACTATATACATCGTAGATTTTTCATGCAAAAAAAAATGTTTACAAAAAAAATTTAATTTTTAATGAAAAAATTTAATGGACATACATGTTTAATTTATCATGGAAAAAATTTTTTATGAAAAAAATTTAATAGACTCTACATAGTCCATTTTTCATGCCAAAAAATTAAGTGGACTATACATCGCCTATTTTTCATGCAAAATATTAAATAAACTATGCATCGTTAATTTTTCAGCAAATAATTTTTTTACGATAAAAATTTAATGGACTATACATCGTAGATTTTTCATGGAAAAAAAAAATATTTAAAAAAAAAATTTAATAGACTATACATCGTCCATTTTTTATGGAAAAAAATTTTTTAGGAAAAAAATTTAATGGACATCGTCCATTTTTCATGGCAAAAAATTAAGTGGACAAGACATCGTCCATTTTTCATGCATAAAAATTTTGTATGAAAAAATTTAATGAACTATACATCGGTAACTTTTCATGCCAAAAAATTAATTAGACTATAGATCGTTAATTTTTCATGCAAAAAAATTTTTATGAAAAAATGTAATGGACTATACATCGTCCATTTTGCATACCAAAAAATTAATTGGACTATACATAGTCTATTTTTCATAAAAAAAAAATTTTTATGAAAAAATTTAATGGACTATACATCGTCAATTTTTCATGCAGAAGAAAAATTTATGAACAAATTTAATGGACTATAGACATCGTAGATTTTTCATGCAAAAAAAATGTTTACAAAAAAAATTTAATGGACTATACATCGTCAATTTTTCATGCAAAAAAAATTTTTAATGGAAAAATTTAATAGACTATACATCGTCCAATTTTCATGCAAAAAAATTTTTTAGGAAAAAAATTTAATGGACTATACATCGTAAAGTTTTCAAGCCAAAAAATTAAGTGGACTAACATCGTCAATTTTTCATGAAGAAAAAAAATTTATGAAAAAATTTAATGGACTATACATCGTCCATTTTGCATACCAAAAAATTAATTGGACTATACATCGTCTATTTTTCATAAAAAAAAAATTTTTATGAAAAAATTTAATGGACTATACATCGTCAAGTTTTCATGCAGAAGAAAAATTTATGAAAAAAATTAATGGACTATATACATCGTAGATTTTGCATGCAAAAAAAATGTTTACAAAAAAAATTTAATTGACTATACATCGTCTATTTTTCATGCAAAAAAATTTTTAATGGAAAAATTTAATAGACTATACATCGTCCATTTTTCATGCAAAAAAATTTATTAGGAAAAAACTTTAATGCACTATACATCGTCCATTTTTCATGCAGAAGAATAATTAATTAAAAAATTTAATGGACTATAAATCGCAAAGTTTTCAAGCCAAAAAATTAAGTAGACTAGACATCGTCTATTTTTCATGGAAAAAATTAATTAGACTAGAGATCGTTAATTTTTCATGCAAAAAAATTTTTTATGAAAAAATTTAATGGACTATACATCGTCCATTTTTCATGAAGAAAAAATATTTATAGAAAAAATTAATGGACTATACATCTTCAATTTTTTATAAAAAAAAAAATTTTATGAAAAAATTTAATGGACTATACATCGTCCATTTTTCATGCAAAATATTAAATAAACTATACATCGTTAATTTTTCAGCAAATAATTTTTTTACGATAAAAATTTAATGGACTATACATCGTCCATTTTTCATGCAGAAGAAAAATTTATGAAAAAATTTAATGGACTATATACATCGTAGATTTTTCATGCAAAAAAAATTTTTAAAAAAAAATTTAATGGACTATACATCGTCCATTTTGCATACCAAAAAATTAAGTGGACTATACATCGTCTATTTTTCATGGAAAAAATTACAAAAAAATTTAATGGACTATACATCGCCTATTTTTCATGCAAAAAAATTTTTAATGAAAAATTTTAATGATCTATACATCGCCCATTTTTCATGGAAAAAAATTTTTTTGGAAAAAAATTTAATGGACTATACATCGTCCATTTTTCAAGCCAAAAAATTAAGTGGACTAAACATCGTCTATTTTTCATGCAAAAAAAATTTTTATGAAAAAATTTAATGGACTATATATACATCGTCCATTTTTCATGCAGAAGAAAAATTAATTAAAAAATTTAATGGACTATACATCGTCCATTTTTCATGCCAAAAAGTAAGTAGACTAGACATCGTCAATTTTTCATGGAAAAAAATTTTTTATGAAAAAATGTAATGGACTATATATACATCGTCCATTTTTCATGAAGAAAAAAAATTTATGAAAAAACTTAATGGACTATACATCGTCCATTTTTCATGCCAAAAAATTAATTGGACTATACATCGTCTACTTTTCATACAAAAATAATTTTTATGAAAAAATTTAATGGACTATACATCGTCCATTTTTCATGCAGAAGAAAAATTTATGAAAAAATTTAATGGACTATATACATCGTAGATTTTTCATGCAAAAAAAATGTTTACAAAAAAAATTTAAAGGACTATACATCGTCCATTTTTCATGCAAAAAAATTTTTAATGAAAAAATTTAATGGACTATACATCGTCCATTTTTCATGGAGAACAATTTTTTATGAAAAAATTTAAATTTCGTCTATTTTTCATGCAAAAAAATTTTTAATGAAAAATTTTAATGAATATCGTCCATTTTTCATGGAAAAAAATTTTTTTGGAAAAAAATTTAATGGACTATACATCGTCCATTTTTCAAGCCAAAAAATTAAGTGGACTAAACATCGTCTATTTTTCATGCAAAAAAAATTTTTATAAAAAAATTTAATGGACTATTATACATCGTCCATTTTTCATGCAGAAGAAAAATTATTTAAAAAATCTAATGGACTATACATCGTCCATTTTTCATGCCAAAAAATTAAGTAGACTAGGCATCGTCTATTTTTCATGCAAAAAAATTTTTAATGAAAAATTTTAATGAACTATACGTCCATTTTTCATGAAGAAAAAAAATTTATGAAAAAATTTAATGGACTATACATCGTCCATTTTGCATACCAAAAAATTAATTGGACTATACATCGTCTATTTTTCATAAAAAAAAAATTTTTATGAAAAAATTTAATGGACTATACATCGTCAATTTTTCATGCAGAAGAAAAATTTATGAAAAAATTTAATGGACTATTATATACATCGTAGATTTTTCATGCAAAAAAAATGTTTACAAAAAAAATTTAATGGACTATACATCGTCAATTTTTCATGCAAAAAAATGTTTAATGGAAAAATTTAATAGACTATACATCGTCCATTTTTCATGGAAAAAAAATTTTTAGGAAAAAAATTTAATGGACTATACATCGTAAAGTTTTCAAGCCAAAACATTAAGTGGACTAAACATCGTCTATTTTTCATGCAAAAAAAAATTTATGAAAAAATTTAATTTACTATACATCGTCCATTTTTCATGAAGAAAAAAAATTTATGAAAAAATTTAATGGACTATACATCGTCCATTTGGCATACCAAAAAATTAGTTGGACTATACATCGTCTATTTTTCATGGAAAAAATTACAAAAAAATTTAATGGACTATACATCGTCTATTTTTCATGCAAAAAAATTTTTTATGAAAAAATGTAATGGACTATAATCGTCCCTTTTTCATGAAAAAAAAATTTATGAAAAAATTTAATGGACTATACATCGTAAAGTTTTCAAGCCAAAAAATTAAGTGGACTAAACATCGTCTATTTTTCATGCAAAAAAAATTTTTATGAAAAAATTTAATGGACTATACATCGTCCATTTTTCATGGAAAAAAAATTTTTAGATAAAAAATTTAATGGACTATACATCGTCTATTTTTCATGCAAAAAAAATTTGTATGAAAAAATTTAATGGACTATACATCGTCCATTTTTCATGCAGAAAAATAATTAATTAAAAAATTTAATGGACTACACATCGTCCATTTTTCATGCCAAAAAATTAAGTAGACTAGACATCGTCTATTTTTCATGAAAAAAATTATTTAGACTATAGATCGTTAATTTTTCATGCAAAAAAATTTTTTATGAAAAAATTTAATGGACTATACATCGTCCATTTTTCATGAAGAAAAAAAATTTATGAAAAAATTTAATGGACTATACATCGTCCATTTTTCATGCAAAAAAAATTTGAATGAAAAAATTTAATGGACTATACATCGTCCATTTTTCATGAAGAAAAAATATTTATGGAAAAAATTAATGGACTATACATCGTCTATTTTTTATAAAAAAAAATTTTTATGAAAAAATTTAATGGACTATACATCGTCCATTTTTCATGCAAAATATTAAATAAACTATACATCGTTAATTTTTCAGCAAATAATTTTTTTACGATAAAAATTTAATGGACTATACATCCTCAATTTTTCATGCAGAAGAAAAATTTATGAATAAATTTAATGGACTATATACATCGTAGATTTTTCATGCAAAAAAAAATGTTTAAAAAAAAATTTAATGGACTAACATCGTCTATTTTTCATGCAAAAAAATTTTTAATGAAAAAATTTAATGGACTATATATACATCGTCCATTTTTCAAGCCAAAAAATTAAGTGGACTAAACATCGTCTATTTTTCATGCAAAAAAAATTTTATGAAAAAATTTAATGGACTATACATCGTCCATTTTTCATGCAGAAGAAAAATTAATTAAAAAATTTAATGGACTATACATCGTCCATTTTTCATGCAAAAAAATTTATTAGTAAAAAAATTTAATGCACAATACATCGTCCATTTATCATGCAAAAAATTTTTTATGAAAAAATTTAATGGACTATACATCGTCCATTTTTCAAGCCAAAAAATTAAGTGGACTAAACATCGTCTATTTTTCATGGAAAAAAAATTTTTATGAACAAATTTAATGGACTATACATCGTCCATTTTTTATGAAGAAAAAAAATTTATGAAAAAATTTAATAGACTATACATCGTCCATTTTGCATACCAAAAAATTAATTGGACAATACATCGTCTATTTTTCATAAAAAAAAATTTTTATGAAAAAATTTAATGGACTATACATCGTCAATTTTTCATGCAGAAGAAAAATTTATGAAAAAATTTAATGGACTATATACATCGTAGATTTTTCATGGAAAAAAAATGTTTACAAAAAAAATTTAATGGACTATACATCGTCAATTTTTCATGCAAAAAAATTTTTAATGGAAAAATTTAATAGACTATACATCGTCCATTTTTCATGCAAAAAAATTTATTAGGAAAAAAATTTAATGCACTATACATCGTCCATTTATCATGCAAAAAAATTTTTATGAAAAAATTTAATGGACTATACATCGTAAAGTTTTCAAGCCAAAAAATTAAGTGGACTAAATAAACATCGTCTATTTTTCATGCAAAAACAATTTTTATGAAAAAATTTAATGGACTATACATCGTCCATTTTCCATGCAGAAGAATAATTAATTAAAAAATTTAATGGACTATACATCGTCCATTTTTCATGCCAAAAAATTAAGTAGACTAGACATCGTCTATTTTTCATGGAAAAAATTAATTAGACTATAGATCATTAATTTTTCATGCAAAAAAAATTTTTATGAAAAAATTTAATGGACTATATACATCGTCCATTTTTCATGAAGAAAAAATATTTATGAAAAAATTTAATGGACTATACATCGTCCATTTTTTAAGCAAAAAAATTTATAAAAAAATTTAATGGACTATACATCGTCCATTTTTTAAGCAAAAAAAATTATGAAAAAATTTAATGGACTATATACATCGTCCATTTTTCATGGCAAAAAATTAAGTGGACTATACGTCTATTTTTCATCCAAAAAAAATTTTTATGAAAAAATGTAATGAACTATACATCGTTAATTTTTCATGCAAAAAAAAATTTTTATGAAAAAATTTAATGGACTATACGTCGTCCATTTTTCATGCAAAAGAAAAATTTATGAAAAAATTTAATGGACTATATACATCGTAGATTTTTCATGCAAAAAAAAATGTTTACAAAAAAAAATTAATGGACTATACATCGTCTATTTTTCATGCAAAAAAATTTTTAATGAAAAAATTTAATGGACTATATACATCGTCCATTTTTCATGCAAAAAAATTTATTAAGAAAAAAATTTAATGGACTATACATCGTCCATTTATCATGGAAAAAATTTTTTATGAAAAAATTTAATGGACTATATATCGTCCATTTTTTTTTTGCAAAAACAAATTATGAAAAAATTTAATGGACTATACATCGTCCATTTTTCATGCACAAAAAATTAATTGGACTATACATCGTCTATTTTTCATACAAAAAAAATTTTTATGAAAAAATTTAATGGACTATACATCGTCCATTTTTCATGCAGAAGAAAAATTTATGAAAAAATTGTATGGACTATATACATCGTAGATTTTTCATGGAAAAAAAATGTTTACAAAAAAAAATTAATGGACTATTTTTCATGGAAAAAAAATTTTAATGAAAAAATTTAATGGACTATACATCGTCCATTTTTCATGAAGAAAAAAAGTTTATGAAAAATTTTAATGGACTATACATCGTCTATTTTTCATACAAAAAAAATTTTTATGAAAAAATTTAATGGACTATACATCGTTAATTTTTCATGCCAAAAAATCAAGTAGACTAGACATCGTCTATTTTTCATGGAAAAAATTAATTAGACTATAGATCGTTAATTTTTCATGCAAAAAAATTTTTTATGAAAAAATTTAATGGACTATACATCGTTAATTTTTCATGCAAAAAAATATATTAGGAAAAAAATTTAATGGACTATACGTCGTCCATTTTTCATGCAGAAGAAAAATTAATTAAAAAATTTAATGGACTATAAATAGTAGATTTTTCATGCAAAAAAAAATTTTACGAAAAAAATTTACATACATTTTACAAAATATTAAATAAACTATACATCGTTAATTTTTCAGCAAATAATTTTTTTACGATAAAAATTTAATGGACTATAATCGTCCATTTTTCAAACCAAAAAATTAAGTGAACTAAACATCGTCTATTTTTCATGCAAAAAAATTTTTATGAAATAATTTAATGGACTATACATCGTCCATTTTGCATGCCAAAAAATTAAGTGGACAATACATCGTCCATTTTTCATGGAAAAAATTAATTAGACTATAGATCGTTAATTTTTCATGCAAAAAAATTTTTTATGAAAAAATTTAATGGACTATACATCGTCCATTTTGCATGCCAAAAAATTAAGTGGACAATACATCGTCTATTTTTCATGGAAAAAATTAAATAGATTATACATCGTTAATTTTTCATGCATAAAAATTTATTAGGAAAAAAATTTAATAAACTTATAAAATACATCGTCCATTTTTCATGTAAAAAAATTTTTTATGAAAAAATTTAATGGACTATATATCGTCCATTTTTTTTGGAAAAAAAATAATGAAAAATTTTAGTGGACTATACATCGTCCATTTTTTAAGCAAACAAATTATGAAAAAATTTAAAGGACTGTACATTGTCCATTTTTCATGCCAAAAAATTAATTGGACTATAATCGTCTATTTTTTTATGCAAAAAAAATTTTTATGAAAAAATTTAATGGACCTTACATCGTCCATTTTTCATGCCAAAAAATTAATTGGACTATACATCGTCTATTTATCATAAAAAAAAAATTTTATGAAAAAATTTAATGGACTATACATCGTCCATTTTTCATGCAGAAGAAAAATTTATGAAATGGACTATATACATCGTAGATTTTTCATGCAAAAAAATGTTTAAAAAAAAATTTAATGGACTATACATCTTTAATTTTTCATGCAAAAAAATTTATTAGGAAAAAACATTTAATGGGCTATACATCGCCCATTTATCATGCAAAAAATTTTTTATGAAAAAATTTAATGGACTATATATCGTCCATTTTTTTTATGCCAAAAAAAAATTATGAAAAAATTTAATGGACCTTACATCGTCCATTTTTAATGCCAAAAAATGAAATGGACTATACATCGTCCATTTTTCATGCAGAAGAAAAATTTATGAAAAAATTTAATGGACTATATACATCGTAGATTTTTCATGCAAAAAAATGTTTAAAAAAAAAATTTAATGGACTATACATCGTCTATTTTTCATGCAAAAAAATTTATTAGGAAAAAAATTTAGTGTACTATACATCGTCCATTTTTCATGCAGAAGAAAAATTTATGAAAAAATTTAATGGACTATAATCGTAAAGTTTTCAAGCCAAAAAATTAAGTGAACTAAACATCGTCTATTTTTCATGCAAAAAAAATTTTTATGAAAAAATTTAATGGACTATACATCGTCAATTTTTCATGCAGAAGAATAATTAATTAAAAAATTTAATGGACTATACATCGTCCATTTTTCATGCCAAAAAATTAAGTAGACTAGACATCGTCTATTTTTCATGGAAAAAATTAATTAGACTATAGATCGTTAATTTTTCATGCAAAAAAATTTTTTATGAAAAAATTTAATGGACTATATACATCGTCCATTTTTCATGAAGAAAAAATATTTATGAAAAAATTTAATGGACTATACATCGTCCATTTTTTAAGCAAAAAAATTTATAAAAAAATTTAATGGACTATACATCGTCCATTTTTTAAGCAAAAAAAATTATGAAAAAATTTAATGGACTATAGACATCGTCCATTTTTCATGGCAAAAAATTAAGTGGACTATACGTCTATTTTTCATCCAAAAAAAATTTTTATGAAAAAATGTAATGAACAATAATCGTTAATTTTTCATGCAAAAAAAAATTTTTATGAAAAAATTTAATGGACTATACGTCGTCCATTTTTCATGCAAAAGAAAAATTTATGAAAAAATTTAATGGACTATATACATCGTAGATTTTTCATGCAAAAAAAAAATGTTTACAAAAAAAAATTAATGGACTATACATCGTCTATTTTGCATGCAAAAAAATTTTTAATGAAAAAATTTAATGGACTATATACATCGTCCATTTTTCATGCAAAAAAATTTATTAAGAAAAAAATTTAATGGACTATACATCGTCCATTTATCATGGAAAAAATTTTTTATGAAAAAATTTAATGGACTATATATCGTCCATTTTTTTTTGCAAAAACAAATTATGAAAAAATTTAATGGACTATACATCGTCCATTTTTCATGCACAAAAAATTAATTGGACTATACATCGTCTATTTTTCATAAAAAAAAAATTTTTATGAAAAAATTTAATGGACTATACATCGTCCATTTTTCATGCAGAAGAAAAATTTATGAAAAAATTGTATGGACTATATACATCGTAGATTTTTCATGGAAAAAAAATGTTTACAAAAAAAAATTAATGGACTATACATCGTCTATTTTTCATGGAAAAAAAATTTTAATGAAAAAATTTAATGGACTATACATCGTCCATTTTTCATGAAGAAAAAAAGTTTATGAAAAATTTTAATGGACTATACATCGTCTATTTTTCATACAAAATAAAATTTTTATGAAAAAATTTAATGGACTATACATCGTTAATTTTTCATGCCAAAAAATCAAGTAGACTAGACATCGTCTATTTTTCATGGAAAAAATTAATTAGACTATAGATCGTTAATTTTTCATGGAAAAAAATTTTTTATGAAAAAATTTAATGGACTATACGTTAATTTTTCATGCAAAAAAATATATTAGGAAAAAAATTTAATGGACTATACGTCGTCCATTTTTCATGCAGAAGAAAAATTAATTAAAAAATTTAATGGACTATAAATAGTAGATTTTTCATGCAAAAAAAATTTTTACGAAAAAAATTTACATACATTTTACAAAATATTAAATAAACCATACATCGTTAATTTTTCAGCAAATAATTTTTTTACGATAAAAATTTAATGGACTATACATCGTCCATTTTTCAAACCAAAAAATTAAGTGAACTAAACATCGTCTATTTTTCATGCAAAAAAATTTTTATGAAAAATTTAATGGACTATACATCGTCCATTTTGCATGCCAAAAAATTAAGTGGACAATACATCGTCCATTTTTCATGGAAAAAATTAATTAGACTATAGATCGTTAATTTTTCATGCAAAAAAATTTTTTATGAAAAAATTTAATGGAAAAAAATTTATTAGAAAAAAAATTTATTGGACTATACATCGTCCATTTATCATGCAGAAGAAAAATTTATGAAAAAATTTAATGGACTATATATCGTCCATTTTTTTTGCAAAAAAAATAATGAAAAATTTTAGTGGACTATACATCGTCCATTTTTCATGGAAAAAAATTTTTAGGAAAAAAATTTAAAGGACTATACATCGTCCATTTTTCATGGAAAAAATTTTTTAATGAAAATATTTAATGGACTATACATCGTTAATTTTTCATGCAAAAAAATTTATTAGGAAAAAAATTTAATGGACTGTACATCGTTAATTTTTCATGCCAAAAAATTAAGTGGACTATACATCGTCTATTTTTCATTGAAAAAATTAATTAGACTATAGATCGTTAATTTTTCATGAAAAAAAAAATTTTATGAAAAAATTTAATGGACTATACATCGTCCATTTTTCATGCAAAAGAAAAATTTATGAAAAAATTTAATGGACTATACATCGTCCATTTTTTAAGCAAAAAAAATTATGAAAAAATTTAATGGACTATAAAATCATCCATTTTTCATGCAGAAGAATAATTAATTAAAAAATTTAATGGACTATACATCGTCCATTTTTCATGCCAAAAAATTAAGTAGACTAGACATCGTCTATTTTTCATGGAAAAAATTAATTAGACTATAGATCATTAATTTTTCATGCAAAAAAATTTTTTATGAAAAAATTTAATGGACTATACATCGTCCACTTTTTAAGCAAAAAAAATTATGAAAAAATTTAATGGACTATACATCGTCCAATTTTTAAGCAAAAAAAATTATGAAAAAATTTAATAGACTATACATCGTCCAGTTTTCAAGGCAAAAAATTAAGTGGACTAAACATCGTCTATTTTTCATGGAAAAAAAATTTTTATGAAAAAATTTAATGGACTATACATCGTCAATTTTTCATGCAGAAGAATAAATAATTAAAAAATTTAATGAACTATACATCGTCCATTTTTCATGCCAAAAAATCAAGTAGACTAGACATCGTCTATTTTTCATGGAAAAAATTAATTAGACTATTGATCGTTAATTTTTCATGGAAAAAAATTTTTAATGAAAAAATTTAATGGACTATTCATCTTTAATTTTTCATGCAAAAAAATTTATTAGGAAAAAAATTTAATGGGCTATACATCGCCCATTTATCATGCAAAAAATTTTTTATGAAAAAATTTAATGGACTATATATCGTCCATTTTTTTTTTTGCAAAAAAAAATTATGAAAAAATTTAATGGACCTTACATCGTCCATTTTTCATGGCAAAAAATTAATTGGACTATACATCGTCTATTTATCATACAAAAAAAATTTTTATGAAAAAATTTAATGGACTATACATCGTCCATTTTTCATGCAGAAGAAAAATTTATGAAATGGACTATATACATCGTAGATTCTTCATGCAAAAAAATGTTTAAAAAAAATTTAATGGACTATACATCGTCTATTTTTCATGCAAAAAAATTTTTAATGAAAAAATTTAATGGACTATACATCGTCTATTTTTCATGCAAAAAAATTTATTAGGAAAAAAATTTAGTGCACTATACATCGTCCATTTTTCATGCAGAAGAAAAATTTATGAAAAAATTTAATGGACTATACATCGTAAAGTTTTCAAGCCAAAAAATTAAGTGAACTAATAAACATCGTCTATTTTTCATGGAAAAAAAATTTTTATGAAAAAATTTAATGGACTATACATCGTTCGTTTTTCATGCAGAAGAATAATTAATTAAAAAATTTAATGGACTATACATCGTCCATTTTTCATGCCAAAAAATTAAGTAGACTAGACATCGTCTATTTTTCATGGAAAAAATTAATTAGACTATAGATCGTTAATTTTTCATGCAAAAAAATTTTTTATGAAAAAATGTAATGGACTATACATCGTCCATTTTTCATGAAGAAAAAATATTTATGAAAAAATTTAATGGACTATACATCGTCCATTTTTTAAGCAAAAAAAATTATGAAAAAATTTAATGGACTATACATCGTCCATTTTTTAAGCAAAAAAAATTATGAAAAAATTTAATGGACTATATACATCGTCCATTTTTCATGCCAAAAAATTAAGTGGACTATACGTCTATTTTTCATCCAAAAAAAAATTTTTATGAAAAAATGTAATGAACTATATACATCGTTAATTTTTCATGCAAAAAAAAATTTTTATGAAAAAATTTAATGGACTATACATCGTCCATTTTTCATGCAGAAGAAAAATTTATGAAAAAATTTTATGGACTATATACATCGTAGATTTTTCATGGAAAAAAAATGTTTACAAAAAAAATTTAATGGACTATACATCGTCTATTTTTTATGGAAAAAAAATTTTAATAAAAAAATTTAATGGACTATACATCGTCCATTTTTCATGCAAAAAAATTTATTAAGAAAAAAATTTAATGGACTATACATCGTCCATTTATCATGGAAAAAATTTTTTATGAAAAAATTTAATGGACTATATATCGTCCATTTTTTTTGCAAAAACAAATTATGAAAAAATTTAATGGACTATACATCGTCCATTTTTCATGAAGAAAAAAGTTTATGAAAAATTTTAATGGACTATACATCGTCCATTTTTTAAGCAATAAAAATTATAAAAAAATTTAATGGACTATATACA
This sequence comes from Nowickia ferox, assembly GCA_936439885.1. Lineage (NCBI taxonomy): Eukaryota > Metazoa > Arthropoda > Insecta > Diptera > Tachinidae > Nowickia > Nowickia ferox. Next base: position 84,650,713 of record OW387027.1, on the reverse strand, counting down.
TCGTCCATTTTTCATGCCAAAAAATTAAGTGGACTATACGTCTATTTTTCATCCAAAAAAAAATTTTTATGAAAAAATGTAATGAACTATACATCGTCTATTTTTCATACAAAAAAAATTTTTATGAAAAAATTTAATGGACTATACATCGCCCATTTTTCATGCCAAAAAATCAAGTAGACTAGACATCGTCTATTTTTCATGGAAAAAATTAATTAGGCTATAGATTGTTAATTTTTCATGCAAAAAAATTTTGTATGAAAAAATTTAATGGACTATACATCGTTAATTTTTCACGCAAAAAAATTTATTAAGAAAAAAATTTAATGGACCATACGTCGTCCATTTTTCACGCAGAAGAAAAATTAATTAAAAAATTTAATGGACTATAACTAGTAGATTTTTCATGCAAAAAAAATTTTTACGAAAAAAATTTACATACATTTTACAAAATATTAAATAAACTATACATCGTTAATTTTTCAGCAAATAATTTTTTTACGATAAAAATTTAATGGACTATACATCGTCCATTTTTCAAACCAAAAAATTAAGTAAACTAAACATCGTCTATTTTTCATGCAAAAAAATTTTTATGAAAAAATTTAATGGACTATATATCGTCCATTTTTTTTGCAAAAAAAATAATGAAAAATTTTAGTGGACTATACATCGTCCATTTTTTAAGCAAACAAATTATGAAAAAATTTAAAGGACTGTACATATAGTCCATTAAATTTTTTCATAAACATTTTTTTTCCATGAAAAATCTGCGATGTATATAGTCCATTAAATTTTTTCATAAATTTTTCTTTTGCATGAAAAATGGACGATGTATACTCCATTAATTTTTTTTTGTAAACATTTTTTTTTGCATCAAAAATCTACGATGTATATAGTCCATTAAATTTTTTCATAAATTTTTCTTTTGCATGAAAAATGGACGACGTATAGTCCATTAAATTTTTTCATAAAAATTTTTTTTTGCATGAAAAATTAACGATGTATAGTTCATTACATTTTTTCATAAAATTTTTTTTTTGGATGAAAAATAGACGTATAGTCCACCTAATTTTTTGGCATGAAAAATGGACGATGTATATAGTCCATTAAATTTTTTCATAATTTTTTTTGCTTAAAAAATGGACGATGTATAGTCCATTAAATTTTTTCATAAATATTTTTTCTTCATGAAAAATGGACGATGTATAGTCCATTAAATTTTTTCATAATTTTTTTTGATTAAAAAATGGACGATGTATAGTCCATTAAATTTTTTCATAATTTTTTTTTGCTTAAAAAATGGACGATGTATAGTCCATTAAATTTTTTCATAAAAAATTTTTTTCCATGAAAAATTAACGATCTATAGTCTAATTAATTTTTTCTTTGAAAAATAGACGATGTCTAGTCTACTTAATTTTTTGGCATGAAAAATGGACGATGTATAGTCTATTAAATTTTTTCATAATTTTTTTTGCTTAAAAAATGGACGATTGTATAGTCCATTAAATTTTTTCATAATTTTTTTTGCTTAAAAATTGGACGATGTATAGTCCACTAAAATTTTTCATTATTTTTTTTGCAAAAAAAATGGACGATATATAGTCCATTAAATATGTTCACAAAAAATTTTTTTGTATGAAAAATAGACGATGTATAGTCCAATTAATTTTTTGGCATGAAAAATGGACAATGTACAGTCCTTTAAATTTTTTCATAATTTGTTTGCTTAAAAAATGGACGATGTATAGTCCACTAAAATTTTTCATTATTTTTTTTGCACAAAAAATGGACGATATATAGTTCATTAAATTTGTTCATAAAAAATTTTTTTGTATGAAAAATGGACGATGTATTATAGTTTATTAAATTTTTTTCCTAATAAATTTTTATGCATGAAAAATTAACGATGTATAATCTATTTAATTTTTTCCATGAAAAATAGACGATGTATTGTAAACTTAATTTTTTGGTTTGAAAAATGGACGATGTATAGTCCATTAAATTTTTTTCCTATAAAATTTTTTTCCATGAAAAATGGACGATGTATAGTCCTTTAAATTTTTTCATAATTTTTTTGCTTAAAAAATGGACGATGTATAGTCCACTAAAATTTTTCATTATTTTTTTTGCAAAAAAAATGGACGATATATAGTCCATTAAATTTTTTCATTAAAAATTTTTTTCCATGAAAAATAAACGATGCAGATTTTTTCATAATTTTTTTGCTTAAAAAATGGACGATGTATAGTCCACAAAAATTTTATGGACTATATATCGTCCATGTTGTTTGCAAAAAAAATAATGAAAAATTTTAGTGGACTATACATCGTCCATTTTTTAAGCAAAAAAATTATGAAAAAATTTAAAGGACTATACATCGTGTATTTTTCATGGAAAAAAATTTTTAATGAAAAAATTTAATGGACTATATATTGTCCATTTTTTTTTTTTGCAAAAAAAAATTATGAAAAAATTTAATGGACTATATCGTCCATTTTTCATGCAAAAAAAATGTTTATGAAAAAATTTAATGAACTATACATCGCCCATTTTTCTTGCAGAAGAAAAATTTATGAAAAAATTTAATGGACTATATACATCGTAAATTTTTCATGCAAAAAAAATGTTTACAAAAAAAATTTAATAGACTCTGCATCGTTTATTTTTCATGGAAAAAAATTTTTAATGGTCTATACATCGTCCATTTTTTAAGCAAAAAAATTATGAAAAAATTTAAAGGACTATACATCGTCTATTTTTCATGGAAAAAAATTTTTAATGAAAAAATTTAATGGACTATATATTGTCCATTTTTTTTTTTTGCAAAAAAAAAATTATGAAAAAATTTAATGAACTATATCGTCCATTTTTCATGCAAAAAAAATGTTTATGAAAAAATTTAATGAACTATACATCGCCCATTTTTCTTGCAGAAGAAAAAATTATGAAAAAATTTAATGAACTATATCGTCCATTTTTCATACAAAAAATTTTTTTATGAACAAATTTAATGAACTATATATCGTCCATTTTTTTTGCAAAAAAAATAATGAAAAATTTTAGTGGACTATACATCGTCCATTTTTTAAGCAAACAAATTATGAAAAAATTTAAAGGACTATACATTGTCCATTTTTCATGCCAAAAAATTAATTGGACTATACATCGTCTATTTTTCATACAAAAAAATTTTTTATGAACAAATTTAATGGACTATATATTGTCCATTTTTTTTGCAAAAAAAAATAATGAAAAATTTTAGTGGACTATACATCGTCCAATTTTTAAGCAAAAAAAATTATGAAAAAATTTAATGGACTATACAATCGTCCATTTTTTAAGCAAAAAAAATTATGAAAAAATTTAATAGACTATACATCGTCCATTTTTCATGCCAAAAAATTAAGTGGACTATACGTCTATTTTTCATACAAAAAATATTTTTATGAAAAAATGTAATGAACTATACATCGTTAATTTTTCATGCAAAAAAAAATGTTTATGAAAAAATTTAATGGACTATACATCGTGCATTTTTCACGCAAAGTAAAATTTATGAAAAAATTTAATGGACTATATACATCGTAGATTTTTCATGCAAAAAAAAATGTTTACAAAAAAAATTTAATGGACTATACATCGTCTATTTTTCATGCAAAAAAATTTTTAATGAAAAAATTTAATGGACTATATATACATAGTCCATTTATCATGGAAAAAATTTTTTATGAAAAAATTTAATGGACTATAAATCGTCCATTTTTTTTTTTGCAAAAAAAAAATTATGAAAAAATTTAATGGACTATACATCGTCCATTTTTCATGCACAAAAAATTAATTGGACTATACATCGTCTATTTTTCATACAAAAAAATTTTTTATGAAAAAATTTAATGGACTATATATACATCGTCCATTTTTCATGAAAAAAAAATATTTATGAAAAAATTTAATGGACTATATACATCGTAGATTTTTTATGCAAAAAAAATGTTTACAAAAAAAATTTAATGGACTATACATCGTCCATTTTTCATGCAAAAGAAAAATTTATGAAAAAATTTAATGGACTATATACATCGTAGATTTTTCATGCAAAAAAAAATGCTTACAAAAAAAATTTAATGGACTATACATCGTCCAGTTTTCAAGCCAAAAAATTAAGTGGACTAAACATCGTCTATTTTTCATGCAAAAAAATTTTTATGAAAATATTTAATGGACTATACATCGTCCATTTTTCATGCAAAAGAATAATTAATTAAAAAATTTAATGGACTATACATCGTCCATTTTTCATGCCAAAAAATTAAGTAGACTAGACATCGTCTATTTTTCATGGAAAAAATTAATTAGACTATAGATCGTCTATTTTTCATGCAAAAAAATTTTTAATGAAAAAATTTAATGGACTATACATCGTCCATTTATCATGGAAAAAAATTTTTAAGAAAAAATTTAATTTAATTTAAATCGTCCATTTTTTTTTTGCAAAAAAAATTTAATGGAGTATATACATCGTCCATTTTTCATGCCAAAAAATTAATTGGACTATACATCGTCTATTTTTCATAAAAAAAAAAAATTTATGAAAAAATTTAATGGACTATACATCGTCCATTTTTCATGAAGAAAAAATATTTATGAAAAAATTTAATGGACTATACATCGTTTATTTTTTAAGCAAAAAAAAATATGAAAAAATTTAATGGACTATATACATCGTCCATTTTCATGGGAAAAAATTTTTTAGAAAAAAAATTTAATGGACTATACATAGTCTATTTTTCATGCAAAAAAAATTTTGAAAAAATTTAATGGAGTATATACATCGTCCATTTTTCATGCCAAAAAATTAATTGGACTATACATCGTCTATTTTTCATGCAAAAAAAATTTTTATGAAAAAGTTTAATGGACTATAACATCGTCCATTTTTCATGCAGAAGAATAATTAATTAAAAAATTTAATGGACTATACATCGTCCATTTTTCATGACAAAAAATTAAGTAGATCGTCTATTTTTCATGGAAAAAATTAATTAGCCTATAGATCATTAATTTTTCATGCAAAAAAATTTATGAAAAAATTTAATGGACTATATACATCGTAGATTTTTCATGCAAGAAAAATGTTTACAAAAAAAATTTAATGGACTATACATCGTCTATTTTTCATGGAAAAAAATTTTTAATGAAAAAATTTAATGGACTATACATCGTCCATTTTTCATGAAGAAAAATAGTTTATGAAAAATTTTAATGGACTATATATCGTCTATTTTTCATACAAAAAAAATTTTTATGAAAAAATTTAATGGACTATATATCGTGCATTTTTTTTTGCAAAAAAAATTATAAAAAAATTTAATGGACTATACATCGTCCATTTTTCATGCCAAAAAATCAAGTAGACTAGACATCGTCTATTTTTCATGGAAAAAATTAATTAGACTATAGATCGTTAATTTTTCATGCAAAAAAATTTTTTATGAAAAAATGTAATGGACTATACATCGTCCATTTTTCATGCAGAAGAAAAATTTATGAAAAAATTTAATGGACTATACATCGTCTATTTTTCATGTAAAAAATTAATTAGACTATAGATCGTTAATTTTTCATGCAAAAAAATTTTTTATGAAAAAATTTAATGGACTATACATCGTCCATTTTTCATGAAGAAAAAATATTTATGAAAAAATTTAACGGACTATACATCGTCCATTTTTTAAGCAAAAAAAAATTATGAAAAAATTTAACGGACTATACATCGTCCATTTTTTAAGCAAAAAAAATTATGAAAAAATTTAATGGACTATACATCGTCCATTTTTTAAGCAAAAAAAAATTATGAAAAAATTTAATGGACTATACATCGTCCATTTTTCATGCCAAAAAATTAAGTGGACTATACGTCTATTTTTCATACAAAAAAAATTTTTATGAAAAAATGTAATGAACTATACATCGCTAATTTTTCATGCAAAAAAAAATTTTATGAAAAAATTTAATGGATTATACATCGTCCATTTTTCATGCAAAAGAAAAATTTATGAAAAAATTTAATGGACTATATACATCGTAGATTTTTCATGCAAAAAAAAAATGTTTACAAAAAAAATTTAATGGACTATACATCGTCTATTTTTCATGGAAAAAAATTTTTAATGAAAAATTTAATGGACTATATATCGTTAATTTTTTATGCAAAAAAATTTATTAAGAAAAAAATTTAATGGACTATACATCGTCCATTTATCATGGAAACAATTTTTATGAAAAAATTTAATGGACTATATATCGTCCATTTTTTTTTTGCAAAAAAAAATTATGAAAAAATTTAATGGACTATACATCGTCCATTTTTCATGCACAAAAAATTAATTGGACTATACATCGTCTATTTTTCATACAAAAAAAATTTTTATAAAAAAATTTAATGGACTATACATCGTCCATTTTTCATGCAGAAGAAAAATTTATGAAAAAATTTAATGGACTATACATCTTTAATTTTTCATGCAAAAAAATTTATTAGAAAAAAAAATTTAATGTCCAATATATCGACCATTTTTTTTTTTGCAAAAAAAAAATTATGAAAAAATTTAATGGTCTATACATCGTCCATTTTTCATGCCAAAAAATTAATTGGACTATACATCGTCTATTTTTCATACAAAAAAATTTCTATGAATATATATCGTCTATTTTTCATGGAAAAAAAATTTTAATGAAAAAATTTAATCATCGTCCATTTTTCATGGAAAAAAATTTTTTAGGAAAAAAATTTAATGGACTATACATCGTCCAGTCTTCAAGCCAAAAAAATTAAGTGGACTAAACATCGTCTATTTTTCATGCAAAAAAAAATTTTATGAAAAAATTTAATGAACTTTACATCGTCCATTTTTCATGCAGAAGAATAATTAATTAAAAAATTTAATGGACTATACATCGTCCATTTGACATGCCAAAAAATTAAGTAGACTAGACATCGTCCATTTTTTTAAGCAAAAAAATTTAATGGACTATACATCGTCCATTTTTCATGAAGAAAAAATATTTATAAAAAAATTTAATCGTCTATTTTTCATGCAAAAAAATTTTTAATGAAAAAATTTAATGGACTATACATCGTTAATTTTTCATGCAAAAAAATTTATAAAGAAAAAAATTTAATGGACTATACATCGTCCATTTATCATGGAAAAAATTTTTTATGAAAAAATTTAATGGACTATGTATCGTCCAATTTTTTTTTTGCAAAAAAAATTATGAAAAAATTTAATGGACTATACATCGTCCATTTTTTAAGCAAAAAAAATAATGAAAAAATTTAATAGACTATACATCGTCCATTTTTCATGCCAACAAATTAAGTGGACTATACGTCTATTTTTCATACAAAAAATATTTTTATGAAAAAATGTAATGAACTATACATCGTTAATTTTTCATGCAAAAAAAAATTTTTATGAAAAAATTTAATGGACTATACATCGTCCATTTTTCATGCAAAAGAAAAATTTATGAAAAAATTTAATGGACTATATACATCGTAGATTTTTCATGCAAAAAAAAATGTTTACAAAAAAAATTTAATCGTCTATTTTTCATGCAAAAAAATTTTTAATGAAAAAATTTAATGGACTATACATCGTTAATTTTTCATGCAAAAAAATTTATAAAGAAAAAAATTTAATGGACTATACATCGTCCATTTATCATGGAAAAAATTTTTTATGAAAAAATTTAATGGACTATGTATCGTCCATTTTTTTTTGCAAAAAAAAATTATGAAAAAATTTAATGGACTATACATCGTTCATTTTTCATGCACAAAAAATTAATTGGACTATACATCGTCTATTTTTCATACAAAAAAAAAATTTTATGAAAAAATTTAATGGACTATACATCGTCCATTTTTCATGCAGAAGAAAAATTTATGAAAAAATTTAATGGACTATATATAACATCGTAGATTTTTCATGCAAAAAAATGTTTACAAAAAAAATTTAATGGACTATACATTTAATTAACTATACATCGTCCATTTTTCATGCAAAAGAAAAATTTATGAAAAAATTTAATGGACTATATACATCGTAGATTTTTCATGCAAAAAAAATGTTTACAAAAAAAATTTAATCGTCTATTTTACATGGAAAAAAATTTTTAATGAAAAATTTAATGTCGTTAATTTTTCATGCAAAAAAATTTATTAAGAAAAAAATTTAATGGACTATACATCGTCCATTTTTCATGAAGAAAAAAAGTTTATGAAAAATTTTAATGGACTATACATCGTCTATTTTTCATGCAAAAAAATTTTTATGAAAAAATTTAATGGACTATACATCGTTAATTTTTCATGCCAAAAAATTAAGTGGACTATACATCGTCTATTTTTCATGCAAAAAAAAATTTTATGAACAAATTTAATGGACTATACATCGTCCATTTTTCATGCAGAAGAATAATTAATTAAAAAATTTAATGGACTATACATCGTCCATTTTTCATGCCAAAAAATTAAGTAGACTAGACATCGTCTATTTTTCATGGAAAAAATTAATTAGACTATAGATCGTTAATTTTTCATGCAAAAAAATTTTTTATGAAAAAATTTAATGGACTATACATCGTCCATTTTTCATGAAGAAAAAATATTTATAAAAAAATTTAATGGACTATACATCGTCCATTTTTTAAGCAAAAAAAATTATGAAAAAATTTAATGGACTATACATCGTCCATTTTTTAAGCAAAAAAAATAATGAAAAAATTTAATAGACTATACATCGTCCATTTTTCATGCCAACAAATTAAGTGGACTATACGTCTATTTTTCATACAAAAAAAATTTTTATGAAAAAATGTAATGAAATCACATCGTTAATTTTTCATGCAAAAAAAAATTTTTATGAAAAAATTTAATGGACTATACATCGTCCATTTTTCATGCAAAAGAAAAATTTATGAAAAAATTTAATGGACTATATACATCGTAGATTTTTCATGCAAAAAAAAAATGTTTACAAAAAAAATTTAATCGTCTATTTTTCATGCAAAAAAATTTTTAATGAAAAAATTTAATGGACTATACATCGTTAATTTTTCATGCAAAAAAATTTATAAAGAAAAAAATTTAATGGACTATACATCGTCCATTTATCATGGAAAAAATTTTTTATGAAAAAATTTAATGGACTATGTATCGTCCATTTTTTTTGCAAAAAAAATTATGAAAAAATTTAATGGACTATACATCGTCCATTTTTCATGCAGAAGAAAAATTTATAAAAAACTTTAATGGACTATATACATCGTAGATTTTTCATGCAAAAAAATGTTTACAAAAAAAATTTAATGGACTATACATCGTCTATTTTTCATGGAAAAAAATTTTTAATGAAAAAATTTAATGGACTATACATCGTCCATTTTTCATGAAGAAAAATAGTTTATGAAAAATTTTAATGGACTATATATCGTCTATTTTTCATACAAAAAAAATTTTTATGAAAAAATTTAATGGACTATATATCGTGCATTTTTTTTTGCAAAAAAAATTATAAAAAAATTTAATGGACTATACATCGTCCATTTTTCATGCCAAAAAATCAAGTAGACTAGACATCGTCTATTTTTCATGGAAAAAATTAATTAGACTATAGATCGTTAATTTTTCATGCAAAAAAATTTTTTATGAAAAAATGTAATGGACTATACATCGTCCATTTTTCATGGAGAAGAAAAATTTATGAAAAAATTTAATGGACTATACATCGTCTATTTTTCATGTAAAAAATTAATTAGACTATAGATCGTTAATTTTTCATGCAAAAAAATTTTTTATGAAAAAATTTAATGGACTATACATCGTCCATTTTTCATGAAGAAAAAATATTTATGAAAAAATTTAACGGACTATACACCGTCCATTTTTTAAGCAAAAAAAATTATGAAAAAATTTAATGGACTATACATCGTCCATTTTTTAAGCAAAAAAAAATTATGAAAAAATTTAATGGACTATACATCGTCCATTTTTCATGCCAAAAAATTAAGTGGACTATACGTCTATTTTTCATAAAAAAAAAATTTTTATGAAAAAATGTAATGAACTATACATCGCTAATTTTTCATGCAAAAAAAATTTTTATGAAAAAATTTAATGGATTATACATCGTCCATTTTTCATGCAAAAGAAAAATTTATGAAAAAATTTAATGGACTATATACATCGTAGATTTTTCATGCAAAAAAAAATGTTTACAAAAAAAATTTAATGGACTATACATCGTCTATTTTTCATGGAAAAAAATTTTTAATGAAAAATTTAATGGACTATATATCGTTAATTTTTCATGCAAAAAATTTATTAAGAAAAAAATTTAATGGACTATACATCGTCCATTTATCATGGAAAAAATTTTTATGAAAAAATTTAATGGACTATATATCGTCCATTTTTTTTTTGCAAAAAAAAATTATGAAAAAATTTAATGGACTATACATCGTCCATTTTTCATGCACAAAAAATTAATTGGACTATACATCGTCTATTTTTCATACAAAAAAAATTTTTATAAAAAAATTTAATGGACTATACATCGTCCATTTTTCATGCAGAAGAAAAATTTATGAAAAAATTTAATGGACTATACATCTTTAATTTTTCATGCAAAAAAATTTATTAGAAAAAAAAATTTAATGTCCAATATATCGACCATTTTTTTTTTTGCAAAAAAAAAATTATGAAAAAATTTAATGGTCTATACATCGTCCATTTTTCATGCCAAAAAATTAATTGGACTATACATCGTCTATTTTTCATACAAAAAAATTTCTATGAATATATATCGTCTATTTTTCATGGAAAAAAAATTTTAATGAAAAAATTTAATCATCGTCCATTTTTCATGGAAAAAAATTTTTTAGGAAAAAAATTTAATGGACTATACATCGTCCAGTCTTCAAGCCAAAAAATTAAGTGGACTAAACATCGTCTATTTTTCATGCAAAAAAAAATTTTATGAAAAAATTTAATGAACTTTACATCGTCCATTTTTCATGCAGAAGAATAATTAATTAAAAAATTTAATGGACTATACATCGTCCATTTGACATGCCAAAAAATTAAGTAGACTAGACATCGTCTATTTTTCATGGAAAAAATTAATTAGACTATAGATCGTTAATTTTTCATGCAAAAAAATTTTTTATGAAAAAATTTAATGGACTATACATCGTCCATTTTTCATGAAGAAAAAATATTTATAAAAAAATTTAATGGACTATACATCGTCCATTTTTTAAGCAAAAAAAATTATGAAAAAATTTAATGGACTATACATCGTTCATTTTTCATGCACAAAAAATTAATTGGACTATACATCGTCTATTTTTCATACAAAAAAAAAATTTTATGAAAAAATTTAATGGACTATACATCGTCCATTTTTCATGCAGAAGAAAAATTTATGAAAAAATTTAATGGACTATATATAACATCGTAGATTTTTCATGCAAAAAAATGTTTACAAAAAAAATTTAATGGACTATACATTTAATTAACTATACATCGTCCATTTTTCATGCAAAAGAAAAATTTATGAAAAAATTTAATGGACTATATACATCGTAGATTTTTCATGCAAAAAAAATGTTTACAAAAAAAATTTAATCGTCTATTTTACATGGAAAAAAATTTTTAATGAAAAATTTAATGGACTATACATCGTTAATTTTTCATGCAAAAAAATTTATTAAGAAAAAAATTTAATGGACTATACATCGTCCATTTTTCATGAAGAAAAAAAGTTTATGAAAAATTTTAATGGACTATACATCGTCTATTTTTCATGCAAAAAAATTTTTATGAAAAAATTTAATGGACTATACATCGTTAATTTTTCATGCCAAAAAATTAAGTGGACTATACATCGTCTATTTTTCATGCAAAAAAAAATTTTATGAACAAATTTAATGGACTATACATCGTCCATTTTTCATGCAGAAGAATAATTAATTAAAAAATTTAATGGACTATACATCGTCCATTTTTCATGCCAAAAAATTAAGTAGACTAGACATCGTCTATTTTTCATGGAAAAAATTAATTAGACTATAGATCGTTAATTTTTCATGCAAAAAAATTTTTTATGAAAAAATTTAATGGACTATACATCGTCCATTTTTCATGAAGAAAAAATATTTATAAAAAAATTTAATGGACTATACATCGTCCATTTTTTAAGCAAAAAAAATTATGAAAAAATTTAATGGACTATACATCGTCCATTTTTTAAGCAAAAAAAATAATGAAAAAATTTAATAGACTATACATCGTCCATTTTTCATGCCAACAAATTAAGTGGACTATACGTCTATTTTTCATACAAAAAAAATTTTTATGAAAAAATGTAATGAAATCACATCGTTAATTTTTCATGCAAAAAAAAATTTTTATGAAAAAATTTAATGGACTATACATCGTCCATTTTTCATGCAAAAGAAAAATTTATGAAAAAATTTAATGGACTATATACATCGTAGATTTTTCATGCAAAAAAAAAATGTTTACAAAAAAAATTTAATCGTCTATTTTTCATGCAAAAAAATTTTTAATGAAAAAATTTAATGGACTATACATCGTTAATTTTTCATGCAAAAAAATTTATAAAGAAAAAAATTTAATGGACTATACATCGTCCATTTATCATGGAAAAAATTTTTTATGAAAAAATTTAATGGACTATGTATCGTCCATTTTTTTTGCAAAAAAAATTATGAAAAAATTTAATGGACTATACATCGTCCATTTTTCATGCAGAAGAAAAATTTATAAAAAACTTTAATGGACTATATACATCGTAGATTTTTCATGCAAAAAAATGTTTACAAAAAAAATTTAATGGACTATACATCGTCTATTTTTCATGGAAAAAAATTTTTAATGAAAAAATTTAATGGACTATACATCGTCCATTTTTCATGAAGAAAAAAAGTTTATGAAAAATTTTAATGGACTATACATCGTCTATTTTTCATAAAAAAAAAATTTTTATGAAAAAATTTAATGGACTATATATCGTCCATTTTTTTTTTTGCAAAAAAAATTATGAAAAAATTTAATGGACTATATCGTTTATTTTTCATGGAAAAAATTTTTTATGAAAAAATTTAATGGACTATACATCGTTAATTTTTCATGCAAAAAAATTTATTAGGAAAAAAATTTAATGGACTATATATCGTCCATTTTTTTTTTTTTGCAAAAAAAAATTATGAAAAAATTTAATGAACTATATACATCGTTAATTTTTCATGCAAAAAAAAATTTTTATGAAAAAATTTAATGGACTATACATCGTCCATTTTTCATGCAGAAGAAAAATTTATGAAAAAATTTTATGGACTATATACATCGTAGATTTTTCATGGAAAAAAAATGTTTACAAAAAAAATTTAATGGACTATATATCGTCCATTTTTTTTGCAAAAACAAATTATGAAAAAATTTAATGGACTATAGTTCGTCCATTTTTCATGCATAAAAAATTAATTGGACTATACATCGTCTATTTTTCATACAAAAAAAATTTTTATGAAAAAATTTAATGGACTATACATCGTCCATTTTTCATGCAGAAGAAAAATTTAAGAAAAAATTTTATGGACAATATACATCGTAGATTTTTCATGGAAAAAAAATGTTTACAAAAAAAATTTAATGGACTATACATCGACTATTTTTCATGGAAAAAAAATTTTAATGAAAAAATTTAATGGACTATATATACATCGTCCATTTTTCATGAAGAAAAAAAGTTTATGAAAAATTTTAATGGACTATACATCGTCCATTTTTTAAGCAATAAAAATTATAAAAAAATTTAATGGACTATATACATCGTCCATTTTTCATGCCAAAAAATTAAGTGGACTATACGTCTATTTTTCATCCAAAAAAAAATTTTTATGAAAAAATGTAATGAACTATACATCGTCTATTTTTCATAAAAAAAAAATTTTTATGAAAAAATTTAATGGACTATACATCGCCCATTTTTCATGCCAAAAAATCAAGTAGACTAGACATCGTCTATTTTTCATGGAAAAAATTAATTAGGCTATAGATCGTTAATTTTTCATGGAAAAAAATTTTTTATGAAAAAATTTAATGGACTATACATCGTTAATTTTTCATGCAAAAAAATTTATTAGGAAAAAAATTTAATGGACCATACGTCGTCCATTTTTCACGCAGAAGAAAAATTAATTAAAAAATTTAATGGACTATAACTAGTAGATTTTTCATGCAAAAAAAATTTTTACGAAAAAAATTTACATACATTTTACAAAATATTAAATAAACTATACATCGCTAATTTTTCAGCAAATAATTTTTTTACGATAAAAATTTAATGGACTATAATCGTCCATTTTTCAAACCAAAAAATTATGTGAACTAAACATCGTCTATTTTTCATGCAAAAAAATTTTTATGAAAAAATTTAATGGACTATACATCGTCCATTTTTCATGCCAAAAAATTAAGTAGACTAGACATCGTCTATTTTTCAAAGAAAAAATTAATTAGACTATAGATCGTTAATTTTTCATGGAAAAAAATTTTTTATGAAAAAATTTAATGGACTATACATCGTCCATTTTTTAAGCAAAAAAAATTATGAAAAAATTTAATGGACTATACATCGTCCATTTTTTAAGCAAAAAAAATTATGAAAAAATTTAATGGACTATACATCGTCCATTTTTCATGAAGAAAAAATATTTATGAAAAAATTTAATGGACTATAAATCGTCCATTTTTTAAGCAAAAAAAATTATGAAAAAATTTAATGGACTATACATCGTCCATTTTTTAAGCAAAAAAAATTATGAAAAAATTTAATGGACTATATACATCGTCCATTTTTCATGCCAAAAAATTAAGTGGACTATACGTCTATTTTTCATCCAAAAAAAAAATTTTATGAAAAAATGTAATGAACTATACATCGTTAATTTTTCATGCAAAAAAAAAATTTTTATGAAAAAATTTAATGGACTATACGTCGTCCATTTTTCATGCAAAAGAAAAATTTATGAAAAAATTTAATGGACTATATACATCGTAGATTTTTGATGCAAAAAAAAATGTTTACAAAAAAAAATTAATGGAGTATACATCGTCTATTTTTCATGCAAAAAAATTTATTAGGAAAAAAATTTAATGGACTATACATCGTCCATTTATCATGCAGAAGAAAAATTTATAAAAAAATTTAATGGACTATATACATCGCAGATTTTTCATGCAAAAAATATGTTTATGAAAAAATTTAATGGACTTAAAGGACTATACATCGTCCATTTTTCATGCCAAAAAATCAAGTAGACTAGACATCGTCTATTTTTCATGGAAAAAATTAATTAGACTATAGATCGTTAATTTTTCATGCAAAAAAATTTTTTATGACAAAATTTAATGGACTATATATACATCGTTAATTTTTCATGCAAAAAAATGTATTAGGAAAAAAATTTAATGGACTATACATCGTCCATTTACCATGCAAAAAATTTTTTATGAAAAAATTTAATGGACTATACATCGTCCATTTTGCATACCAAAAAATTAATTGGACTATACATCGTCTATTTTTTATACAAAAAAAATTTTTATGAAAAAATTTAATGGACTATACATTGTCCATTTTGCATACCAAAAAATTAATTGGACCATACATCGTCTATTTTTCATACAAAAAAAATTTTTATAAAAAAATTTAATGGACTATACATCGTCCATTTTTCATGCAGAAGAAAAATTTATGAAAAAATTTAATGGACTATATACATCGTAGATTTTTCATGCAAAAAAAAATGTTTACAAAAAAAATTTAATGGACTATACATCGTCTATTTTTCATGCAAAAAATTTAATGGACTATATACATCGCAGATTTTTCATGCAAAAAATATGTTTATGAAAAAATTTAATGGACTATATATCGTCCATGTTTTTTGCAAAAAAAATAATGAAAAATTTTAGTGGACTATATCGTCCATTTTTTAAGCAAAAAAATTATGAAAAAATTTAAAGGACTATACATCGTCCATTTTTCATGCCAAAAAATCAAGTAGACTAGACATCGTCTATTTTTCATGGAAAAAATTAATTAGACTATAGATCGTTAATTTTTCATGCAAAAAAATTTTTTATGACAAAATTTAATGGACTATATATACATCGTTAATTTTTCATGCAAAAAAATGTATTAGGAAAAAAATTTAATGGACTATACATCGTCCATTTACCATGCAAAAAATTTTTTATGAAAAAATTTAATGGACTATACATCGTCCATTTTGCATACCAAAAAATTAATTGGACTATACATCGTCTATTTTTTATACAAAAAAAATTTTTATGAAAAAATTTAATGGACTATACATTGTCCATTTTGCATACCAAAAAATTAATTGGACCATACATCGTCTATTTTTCATACAAAAAAAATTTTTATAAAAAAATTTAATGGACTATAACATCGTCCATTTTTCATGCAGAAGAAAAATTTATGAAAAAATTTAATGGACTATATACATCGTAGATTTTTCATGCAAAAAAAAATGTTTACAAAAAAAATTTAATGGACTATACATCGTCTATTTTTCATGCAAAAAAATTTTTAATGAAAAAATTTAATGGACGTCCATTTTTCATGGAAAAAAATTTTTTAGGAAAAAAATTTAATGGACTATACATTGTCCAGTTTTCAAGCCAAAAAATTAAGTGGACTAAACATCGTCTATTGTTCATACAAAAAAAAAATTTTATGAAAACATTTAATGGACTATATGTCGTCCATTTTGCATGCAAAATATTAAATAAACTATACATCGTTAATTTTTCAGCAAATAATTTTTTTACGATAAAAATTTGATGGACTAACATCGTAGATTTTTAATGAAAAAAAAATATTTACGAAAAAAATTTAATGGACTATACATCGTCCATTTTTCATGGAAAAAAAATTTTTAGGAAACAAATTTAATGGACTATACATCGTCCATTTTTCATGCCAAAAAATTAAGTGGAATAGACATCGTCCATTTTTCATGGAAAAAAATTTTGTATAAAAAAATTTAATGAACTATAATCGTTAATTTTTCATGCCAAAAAATTAAGTGGACTATATACACATCGTCCATTTTTCATGAAGAAAAAAAATTTATGAAAAAATTTAATGAACTATATATATCCTAGATTTTTCATGCAAAAAAAAATTTTTACAAAAAAAATTTAATGGACTATCGTCTATTTTTCATGCACATAAAATTAATTGGATTTTTATAAAAAAATTTAATGGACTATACATCGTCCATTTTTCATGCAGAAGAAAAATTTATGAAAAAATTTAATGGACTATACATCGTCCATTTTTTATACCAAAAATTTTCAGGCAAAAAAATGTTTTATGAAAAAATTTAATGGACTATACATCGTCCATTTTTCATGCAGAAGAAAAATTAATTAAAAAATTTAATGGACTATACATCGTCCATTTTTCATGCCAAAAAATCAAGTAGACTAGATATTGTCTATTTTGCATGGAAAAAATTAATTAGTCTATAGATCGTTAATTTTTCATGCAAAAAAATTTTTTATGAAAAAATTTAATAGACTATACATCGTCCATTTTTCACGCAGAAGAAAAATTTATGAAAAAATTTAAAGGACTATATACATCGTAGATTTTTCATGCAAAAAAAATGTTTACAAAAAAAATTTAATGGACTACACATCGTCTATTTTTCATGCAAAAAAATTTTTAATGAAAAAATTTAATGGACTATACATCGTCCATTTTTCATGGAAAAAAAATTTTTAGAAAAAAAATTTAATGGACTATACATTGTCCATTTTTCAAGCCAATAAATTAAGTGGGCTAAACATCGTCTATTTTTCATGCAAAAAAAATTTTTATGAAAATATTTAATGGACTATATATCGTCTATACATTGTCCATTTTTTAAGCAAAAGAAATTATGAAAAAATTTAAAGGACTATACATTGTCCATTTTTTAAGCAAAAGAAATTATAAAAAAATTTAATTGACTATACATCGTTCATTTTTCATGCAGTAGAAATATTAATTAAAAAATTTAATGGACTATAAATAGTAGATTTTTCATGCAAAAAAAATTTTTACGAAAAAAATTTAAATCGTCCATTTTACATGGAAAAATTTTTCATGGAAAAAATTAATTTGACTATAGATCGTTAATTTCTCATGCCAAAAAATTTTTTATGAAAAAATGTAATGAACTCTACATCGTCCATTTTCAAACAAAAAAGAAAATTATGAAACAAATTTATTCATCCATTTTTCATGCCAAAAAATTAAGTGGACATCGTCTATTTTTCATGGAAAAAATTAAATAGACTATACATCGTTAATTTTCATGCAAAAAAATTTATTAGGAAAAAAATTTGATAGACTATACATCGTCCATTTTTTATGTCAAAAAATTATGTAGACTATACATCGTCTATTTTTCATGCAAAAAATTAAATAGACTATAGATCGTAAATTTTTTTGGAAAAAAATTTTTTACGAAAAAAATTTAAAGTACTATAAATAGTACATTTTTCATGCAAAAAAATATTTTATGAAAAAATTTAATGAACTATACATCGTTAATTTTTCATGCCAAAAAATTAAGTGGACTATAACATCGTCTCTTTTTCATGGAAAAAATTAATTAGACTATAATCGTTAATTTTTTATGCAAAAAAATTTAAATTATATCGTCTATTTTTCATACCAAAAAATTAAGTGGACTATACGTCTATTTTTCCTACAAAAAAAATTTTTATGAAAAAATTTAATGAACTATACATCATTAATTTTTCATGCAAAGAAAAATTTATTAGGAAAAAAATTTAATGGACTATACTTCGTCCATTTTTCATGCAGAAGAAAAATTTATGAAAAAATTTAATGGACTATACATCGTCAATTTTTCATGAAAAAAAAAGTTTTTATGAAAAAAATTTAATGGACTATACATCGTCCATTTTTCAAGCCAAAAAATTAAGTGGACTATACGTCTATTTTTCATCCAAAAAAAAATTTTTATGAAAAAATGTAATGAACTATATACATCGTTAATTTTTCATGCAAAAAAAAATTTTTATGAAAAAATTTAATGGACTATACATCGTCCATTTTTCATGCAAAAAAAAATTTAAGGAAAAAGTTTAATGGACTATATATCGTCCATTTTTTTATGCAAAAAAAATTTATAAAAAAATTTAATGGATCGTCCATTTTTCATGCCAAAAAATTCAGTGACTAAAAAAATGTTTCATTAAAAAAATTAACTAGACTATAGATCGTTAATTTCTCATGCCAAAAAATTTTTATGAAAAAATTTAATGGACTATACATCGTCCATTTTTCATGCAAAAGAAAAATTTATAAAAAAATTTAATGGACTATATACATCGTAGATTTTTCATGCAAAAAAAAATGTTTAAAAAAAAATTTAATGGACTATACATCGTCCATTTTTCATGCAGAAGAAAAATTAATTAAAAAATTTAATGGACTATACATCGTCCATTTTTCAAGCCCAAAAATTAATTGGACTCTACATCGTAAATTTTTCATGGAAAAAAATTTTTTACGAAAAAAATTTAAAGGACTATACATAGTCCATTTTCCATGCAAAAAAATTTTTTATGAAAAAATTTAATGAACTATACATCGTTAATTGTTCATGCCAAAAAATTAAGTGGACTATACATCGTCTCTTTTTCATTGCAAAAATTAATTAGAATTATAGATCGTTAATTTTTCATGCGAGAAAATTTTTTCTGAATAAATGTAATGAACTATACGTCGTCCATTTTCAAGCAAAATAGAAAATTATAAAACAAATTTATTCAATACGTCGTCCATTTATCGTGCAAAAAAAATTTTTATGAAAAAATTTAATGAATCGTTAATTTTTCATGCCAAAAAATTAATTGGACTATACATCGTCTATTTTTCCTGCCATAAATTATTTATGAAAATATTTAATACAAAAAAAATTTTACGAAACAAAAATTAATTAACTATACATCGTCCATTTTTCATGCCAAAAAATTAAGTTAACTATACATCGTCCATTTTTCATGCAGAAGAAAAATTTATGAAAAAATTTAATGGATTATACATCGTCCATTTTTCATGCAGAAGAAAAATTTATGAAAAAATTTAATGGACTATACATCGTCAATTTTTCATGAAAAAAAAAGTTTTTATGAAAAAAATTTAATAAACTATATATTGTCCATTTTTTATGAAAAAAAATTAATGAAAAAATTTAATGGACTATACATCTTCCATTTTTCATGCCAAAAATTTAAGTGGTCTATACATCGTCCATTTTTCATGCAGAAGAAAAATTTATGAAAAAATTTAATGGACTATACATCGTCTATTTTTCATGGAAAAAAAATTTTTATGAAAATATTTAATGGACTATACATCGTCCATTTTTCATGCAGAAGAATAATTAATTAAAAAATTTAATGGACTATACATCGTAAAGTTTTCAAGCCTAAAAATTAAGTGGACAAAAAAAATTTGTATGAAAAAATTTAATGGACTATACATCGTCCATTTTTTATGCAGAAAAATAATTAATTAAAAAATTTAATGGACTATACATCGTCCATTTTTCATGCCAAAAAATTAAGTAGACTAGACATCGTCTATTTTTCATGGAAAAAATTAAGTAGACTAGACATCGTCTATTTTTCATGGAAAAAATTAATTAGACTATAGATCGTTAATTTTTCATGCAAAAAATTTTTTATGAAAAAATTTAATGGACTATATATCGTCCATTTTTTTTTTGCAAAAAAAAATTATGAAAAAATTTAATGGACTATACATCGTCCATTTTTCATGCCAAAAAATTAATTGGACTATACATCGTCTACTTTTCATACAAAAATAATTTTTATGAAAAAATTTAATGGACTATACATCGTCCATTTTTCATGCAGCAAAAAAATTTTTATGAAAAAATTTAATGGACTATACATCGTCCATTTTTCATGCAAAAGAATTTAATGGACTATACATCGTCCATTTTTCATGCAAAAAAATTTTTTATTAAAAAATTTAATTGACTATACATCGTCCATTTTTCATGTCAAAAAATTAAGTGGACTATAGACTATACATCGTCCATTTTTCACGAAAAAAAAATTTTATTAAAAAATTTAATTGATTATACATCGTCCATTTTTCATGTCAAAAAATTAAGTGGACTATAGACTATACATCGTTCATTTTTCATGCAAAAAAAATTTATACGAAAAAAATTTAATTTAATTTAATTTACGTCGTCCATTTTTCATAGAAAAAAAATTTTTATAAAAAAATTTAATAGACTATAAATCGTTAATTTTTCATGTCAAAAAATGAGGTGACTACATCGTATATTTTTCATGCAAAAAATTAAATAAACTATACATCGTCAATTTTTCACGGAAAAAAATTTTTATGAAAAAATTTAACGGACTATACTCGTCCATGTTTCATGCCTAAAAATGAAATAGACTGTAAATCGTCTATTTTTTATGCAAAAAATTAAATAGACTATACATTGTTAATTTTTCATGCAAAAATATTTTTTACGAAAAAAATTTAATGAACTATAGAACGTCCATTTTTCACGAAGAAGAAAAATTTATAAAAAAATTTAATGGACTATGCATCGTCCATTTTTCATGGCAAAAAATTAAGTGACTACGTCGTATATTTTTCATGCAAAAAATTAAGTGGACTATACATTGTTTAATTTTCATGGAAAAAATTAAATAGACTAACATCGTTCATTTTACAAAAAAATTTTGTGGATTATACATCGTCCATTTTTCATGCAAAAAAAATTTTTATGAAAAAGTTTAGTGGATTATACATCGTCCATTTTTCATGCAAAAAAAAATTTAAGGAAAAAGTTTAATGGACTATATATCGTCCATTTTTTTATGCAAAAAAAATTTATAAAAAAATTTAATGGACTATGCATCGTCCATTTTTCATGCCAAAAAATTCAGTGACTACATCGTATATTTTTCATGGCAAAAAAATTAAATGGACTATACATCGTCCATTTTTCATGCCAAAATATTAAAATATATCGTCCATTTTTCATGCAAAAAAATAATTTTACAAAAAAAATTTAATGGACTATACATCGTCCAATTTTCATAGCAAAAAATTTTTTATGAAAAAATTTTATGGATCGACAATTTTTCGTCCATTTTTGATGGCAAAAAATTTTTAATAAAAAAAATTAATGGACTATACATCGTCCATTTTAAATGCAGAAAAATTTTTTATGAAAAAATTTAATGGACTATACATCGTCGATTTTTCATGCCAAAAAATTATTTATGAAAATATTTAATGAACTATAATATATCGTCCATTTTTCAAGCAAAAAAAAAATTATGTAAAAATTTGATGGACTATACATCGTCCATTTGTCAAACAAAAAAGATAATTTTGAAATAAATTTATTCATCCATTTTTCATGCCAAAAAATTAAGTGGACTTTACATCGTTAATTTTTTAAGCCAAAAAAAATATGAAAAAATTTAATGGACTATATATAACGTCCATTTCTTGAAAAAAAATATGAAATAATTTAACGGATTTTACATTGTCCATTTTTCATGCCAAAAAATTAAGTAATTACATCGTCCATTTTTGATGTGTAAAAATTTTTTATGAAAAAATTAAATGGACTATAAATCGTCCATTTTTCAAACAAAAAAAAAATTATGAAAAAATTTATTGGACTATATATAACGTCCATTTCTGAAGCAAAAAAAAATATAATGGATTTTACATTGTTCACTTTTCATGCCAAAAAATTAAGTGGACTATATATACATCGTCCATTTTTGATGCTTAAAAATTGTATATCAAAAAATTTAATGGACTATATATACATCGTCCATTTTTCATGCAAAAAAATTAAGTTTAGTATACATCGTATATTTTTCATGGAAAAAATTAAATGGACTATACATCGTCCATTTTTCATGTAAAAAAATTAAAGAAACTATAAATTGTAAATTTTTCATGCAAAAAACTTTTTTGATAAAAAAATTTAATAGAAAGACATAGTCCATTTTTATGCAAAAAAAATATGAAAAAATTTAAGGACTGTATATACATCGTCCATTTCTTATGCAAAAAATTACAGTTTTTACGCAAAAAATAAATAAATATACTTAGTAAATTTTTCATGCGAATAATTATTTCATGGAAAAAATATAATAGACTATACGCCATAATTTTTATGCAAAAAAAAAAAAACAAAATATATATCGTCCATTTTTAATGCAAAAAATTATTTCAGGTAAAAAATGTAATTGGCTATACATCGTCATTTTTTGTGGAAAAAATATTTCAGGTAAAACATATAATGGATTATACATCGTTATTTTTTGTGAAAAAAATTAAATGGGCCTTACGTCGTTTATTTTTCATGCAAAAAAATTATTTCTTGCAAAAAATATAACGGACTATACACCGACACTTTTTATGTATAAAATTAATGAAGTATAGGTACACCGTCCATAAATAAATAAATAAAGATTTAATAAAGCTCTGAGTACTAGATTCTTACGACAAAGAAGAAGGCTTTTAAATTGTCAATACGTTAAAGTAAAAGAAGGGATATCTGCATTCATTTCGCCAAAAAATAAACTTTTCTTATCATCTCTTCAGTTTCGGTGACTAGAAAGCGTAAAAGAGAACTTATTGCAGTGACAGATCTACCTATTTATTCAAACAACGTCATAACTCAAAAAATTTAATTTTTGAGTTAATGATGCAGAATTAATCCTCATATCGTTCTTCATATTGTGTAAAATAAAACTTAAAAAAAATTAAACCGACTTTATGCACTAAAAAATTAAAAATAACAAAAATATTATATGCGTTAAGTAATTAACTATTTGCAGTCGGTGCTAGTTAACAACCTAGAAATTAATTTCTGGGCTTAGTTAACAACGTTCTTGGCACCGGCTGCAAATAGTTAAGTATTTAACGCATATAATATTTTTTTTTATTTTTATGTTTTTAGTGCATACAGTCGGTTAAATTTTTTTTTAGTTTTTATTTTTTACTTTTTAGTGCATGTTTTTAAACATATGCACTTATACCTTCTACCAAATAAATTTATTTAGAAGAGTGTCCAATGCAAATCCTCATCCCATTGCATCACTGTTAATTCAGTTTTATTTAAATATTTAAGTCATAAATATTAATAACTTTTTTGGCGTTTTATTGAATTTGAACACCGAATTTAATTACTGTGTATGATAGGTAGCCCTTCCCTTTTTGTATTAGATTATGAGTTTTGACTATAAAAACATTATCACCAACTTTGAAGACTCTCACTGATATGCGATAATTAATGATAATTTTTCATGATAGACATCCCTTTCTCTGATCCTGTAGCGCTAATTTTCTACTGGGTTATGTTTTGCAGGAGAGCACTTTTAAGCTTTCAAGTCGATTTTCGGAAATTTATTTCTTTTACAGTTAAATTGGGAAATTCTATGTTAACCTTTAGTTTTTTAAGCAAACATTGTTCTCCACACTAATATATCCACAAGTAATATACTTAAGTTGAAATATACAAGAGTATAACCTAAATTAGGTTATTATTCCATAAAAGATCAGCAGTCTAAAAAAGATAATTTGCAAGTCATAGTGCTATAACTTCCTAAAAAATCACAAAACTTAATTGAGATTTTGACCAGGGGTACTTTCGAACATGCAGATTACGCAGATACCATTAATTCCAAATCAGCTTATCTCGACTTAAGCACTTTTTCCTTTTTGCCACAGAATTAGTAACTACTTTGTGTTGGAGGTATCCATCCCCCCACTGCTACAGCACCATTTTTCTGCTGGATTACACGTATTGATTATAAAGGAATTCTCACCAAATTCGAAGACTCTCATTAATATAATATTCGAGATAAGCGATACTTAATTATTACTTTGTATGGGAGGAAGCCTTCCCCTGCTCTTACACCAATACCTTTCTGCTGGGCTTCGGATATTAACTATAAAGTAATTCACATCCAGTTTGTAGACGCTCACTGATATACTATTATTAAAATGCAATAATTAGAAATTACTTCGTATATGAGGGAGCCCTTCCCCTAATTTTACACGACTACTTCTCCTCTGGATTACGCGCATTAAATAATAAAGTTTGAAGCCTGTCAATGATATTGTATCCCATATATGACATAATTAATAATTATACACCTGTGGAGTATACCATTTCATATAAGAAAAGAATTTTTAAAATCTTCTTTAAAAAAATAAAATAATATATGAGCGATATGTAAAAATCGAAAATTTGAAAATTGAGTTTTTGTCAAGAAACTCCGTATATCTGCCCTTCCCCTTTATGTAACTTAATAAATAAAGTTTAGTAATTCGGTTTTTTTTTAATAAAATATTTTGCCAATATGACTTAAAATAAGAATTTGAGTAATTTTATAATTAAGACTTTATTATTATTAATTCTTTTATTATATACATACATATGTATGTAACTTATCTTTTAGTTATTTTATCGTACACACATTGATGCTTCTTGGCGGCATTAAAAGCACTACATGGTATGGTACTTTGCTAGTTGAAAACCAAGCTAATGCTCAAACAAATTTAAAAGGTTTCTTGTTTCGTTATTTTTGTTAATTTCTATTTTATTGAATCAAGTTTGTATTAAAAAGTTGTTGGCATTTGAAAACGTTAAACAAAACTAATTAAGTAATCGATTGTTCTCTATTCATTACTAGTGAATAAATATAATAATTTTGATAAAATAGATTATTTTCTTACATACGACAAGATTAATAGTATAAAAGGCTTTGTTTAATCAATTAACACTAGTTCAAATTAACAAGTTAACTTCAGATAGTTTGTCCTACATTTGGTTTGATTTTGAGATTGATTGCAGCGACATTAGCTTCCCATTTGTAATTAATTATTCTAAAATCACTGATGGTTCACTCTTCTTGGCTCCCAAGCTTTTTGCCAAATAGTAAGCCGACACTATGGCCAGGGCCTGAAAAATAAGTTTTTGAATTTTATTTTGAACTGTTTTTGTAATGAGACTTGGTAAAAATAAAATTAATACTCACCTCTAAAGCTACTAGACCCACAATTGACAGAATGAGATTATCACTTTGGCAGTCAATAAACTTTACAGCCATATTTTCACAGCCCTTGGAAAATATATTACTGTCATCGGTACAGTCACCCAAGACGCAACAGCTGGAAGGCAACTTATCGGTATCATCCTTAATATAGTCCTGGGGACTGTCTTTGCCACAACATTCATACTTATCATTAAAAAAAAGTGTAACAATTTATATTTCAACAATAAAATGTTACTTCACAATATAAATATTTTTTTTTTTTTTACTTGCGTCTGAATGCTAAACATGGCACCAGGATTATTGAGCTCCTGCTCCCAGGTATCTATTACACGCTCTCTGGTCATATCAATAAAATCACCTTTCATTGCAGCAAAAGTGATCATGAAAACTGTTTCACACAATACGGTAAATGCGCCCAAACCAACAAACTGCGGGCAAAAAAAAATTTAGATTAAGGAATGAATATGTATTTCTTATACACAAATAATTGAATGCGAGCAAAAATACTGACTGTCATCGATAGAATGTATGATTCACGCAAAGATGCAAAACATCCCAGAGAACACAAAGTCAAGATAAGGGAGCCTAGTCCGGTTGCCAAATATGCACCCACTGGAGAACCGGCACCACCCAGGGTCACCACGCCCACTGATATGAGTACAACGGCCAGTGCCTGCAAAAACAATAAATATATTACAGTTGAAAATAAATTTAAGCAAAAATAACATATAAATATAATAAAATTTATTTAATAAAGAATAAAGAAATAATTTTAATGAAATTCGGTTATTCGTATGAATCAGGAGTAAAAAAGTTTACACGATGACTGGATTCCAAACATATGGTATGCACACAGAACAAAAAATAAATAAAATCCAGGTTTAATAAAAAGTAGGTTCGTTCAATTAAAAACTTATTTAGTTTTCAACCAATCACAGAAATTGTAGTATCAACTCAATCATTTTAATTAAACTTTTTTTTCTAAAAAAAAATGTAAAATTATGTAAAAATTTTATGGGTTTTTTTTTGAGATTCACTTAAAAAATTAATTGAAATATTTTTAGAGATTCAAGCAAAAACTAACTTAAAATTTTCCTAGATGCAATTAAAATTAAAATTATAAATAAATTAAAATTCAATTAAAATAATGTTATAATATTAAAAAAAAATTCAATAATAGTTGTGCTCATTTACTTTTCCTGCAGAACCAGATACGAAAAAAAATTAATGCTTTACTACCAATAAGTCGCAAGAACTTTTCTTTATATAACAAACACATATGCCATTTTCCATCCCTGATCAGATATGATGTACTTCCTTGACCATAAAATTGTATTTATGTGATTTAAAGGTAGATTTCGTAAATACAAACGATTTTTTTCTTTTGAAATTCGTATGGAAAAAATATTTTTTGAAACTAAGTTTCGTTATTTTTCATAAAAATTTTAAATGAAATTTTTACAAAATATGCCCATTAATCAAAAAAAAAATAATAAATTAAGAAAATATGCCTTTTTTACATATGTCCACATATTTTTTTAATGAAGAAATGGAAATTGTTCGAGTTTTCTTTTTTTTTTTAGATACATATTTATTTCATAAATTCTTTACAAAGTAAATTTGCAATATATTGTTGCACAAATATGGGCGGGGTAACTAGACCATATGTCCAAGATGGTATTAACAGTATTTTCTGACTGACTATACACGACTTATGCCTTCACATAGGAAGTAGCAACGTGGTTGTTAAAGAAATTCCACAAAAGAACAGCAAGAATATACGGTTATCCGTGGCAGATCAGTCAACTAGTGCGAACGAAACGAAAAACTCTCGAATGCCAGACAACACACAAAAGCCAGACCGCACTTAAGAAATAATTACGATGACGCGAGAGCTGTTCTTCAACCCAGAACTGCTTAACGACTGCTTTTTAGATAGATAAATTTCAAACAATTAATTTGTAAACAAAACAAAGAATTGTATTTTTTTGGCGTAAAACGTTAGCAAGATTTTTTTGGTAGACTTTTAGCTACATTATTGCCATATATTGTTTAGAGCTTTCACTAAGTCTGAATTAGCTGTTGGCCAAAAACTGATGACACCATTTTTTGAAGGTGCACTGATTTTCGAAATCTTTCGAGGTCCATAAAAAAATTGGTCCCAAAAATCGCCAAACTGTCAGGACCGTGGGGAGTTTTCACTGTTGCACAGTGTTTTTACCATTTCATAGTATTCTGAGTTAAACTCTGCTGATAACACTTTTTTGTTAAAGCAGTAAATTTGTTTATGATTTAGTGTGCGATATGTAGGTACTCCCTCTCTCTCTCTCTCTCTCTGTCACTCTCTTTTGAACTATTTTTAACAATTTCTTTTATCATAAAATGTCTTTGACCAGTCCTAAAAATATTTTTAACAAATTGCGGAAATTGGGATTTTTTTACTAAAAAACTTTAAGAAATGTCAATACTAATCAAGTGTAAGGAGCAACATTACCTTTCTGAAACATTTAAAAATGTACGTTATTTGTCTACTAAAATTGTATGCGTTACCATAGAATAAGTTATTTTATTGTCATTTATTTGTTAACGTTTTGTTTTGTAAGTTTCTTGCTAGAAACATTTACGCAAAGTTTTTATGACTTGCAGGCACGAGATTATGAATAGAGGAAAAAATAGGTCAGAAATTAACATATGAAAACTTTGGTTCCTACTAGAATACTTACTGATGTCCTGAAAATATTGATTTTAATACATAAGCGGTTGTTCATGACAAGCACAGATAAAACTAAATATACAGGCAATCACTTGTAAGTATAAATAATACATACATATTTACGAACACATGCATGCAACTTATTTTGGGTAACAAAACAAAGTCGCAGCTGTGGGCAAGAAAAATGCAAATGATACCTGAAATTATTTAATTTGCAATAAAGAAATAGAAAATAAGTATATATACGAGTATATATAACTCATTTACTCAAAGAACGTCTTAACTTAAAAACAAATGAAATTTTTGAGTTGATGATGCAGAATTCCAATGTAGACAGAATCCAACGAAGGCAAAACAAGATTTTAAAGCTAATAGCATCGGCTGCATGGTAAATCAAAAATTCAAATTTACATCGTGATTTAAATATGCCACTAGTGACTGAAGAAATTGCAAAATACTCAGGCAAATACTTAAGAAAACTCAGTCCCATCCTAATCTCCTTGCTCGTAACATCTTGAATTTTACTGGACACATCCACTTGAAAAAGAGGGACACTGCGGCGCTAATACTCAAGACTCCGGATGTAACTGCTTGAATATACTTTTATTTATTTTTTTTTGTATGATTAATTTACTATCACTAAGTTTATGTCCGACATTGGTCGGGCCTAATAATTATATTTAGATTTAAGATTTGAACACTTATTGTTAGTTCTTATTTGAAGATACAATAAATAAATAAATATATGTAAAACAAAAAAAGTTTTGTTTTTGATTGAACTGGGAACTGGGAAATAAAGTTCTGGTTTGTTTTGTTTTTGTTAAAAATATTTTGTTTTGAATTTTTAGCGTAGATATTATACGACAACCATACAACTTTGATACTATCACGATAGTATCGTCGATATATCGATAGTTTTTCTAACTTTAACTAGTTTTCAATCGATATAACGATAAAGTTTTTTAAACTTTCGATAGTGATACTATCGATAGTTTACCACCTCTACCATTTACCTCTTTGCATATGAGTGCGTATGAGTAATAAATTTTTCTTTAACATTATTAATCATACGCACTCATATGCAATAGGGTAAATGGTAAATAAATCTTAATATCTTAAAAATTATCAACAACTTTGGCATTTTGATAATTCTAAACTATAGGTAGGCCCATACAATTTAAATTTCAATAAAAGAGTATATTTTTGATTACATGTCGCTTACAATAAAATCGAAAATAAGGCTCGATATAATATGCCAATGAAAAACTAAAGTCAAGCTCAAAAATATAAATTTTTTGAATGTGGATATATAGATAATTTATCTATTCAGGCTTTCAAGGTCATTCAATTTCTTCTAAGTTTAATAAAAAACGTTTCTTATTTCATTTCTAAAATATCCAACGTTTTGTTGGGATATTTATTTTTATTGAAGTCTGGTAATATTGGCAATATGTAAAAAGAGAGAAATTTTTTTAATTAAAATCCAAATACATATCCTATTTGCTTTTCAAAAAATAAAAATCTTAAAATCGTTTCATAACACGAGGTGGTTAGCTTTGACATCCTGTATTGAAGTCCTTAAAACTTAACTAATTTTGTATTTTCATTATCCTGCGAGCTATCAGCAATTAAATTCAAGAAATTGAAGTTTTAAAACAATTACTTATTTTTGTAAGAAGTTTCCAAATTTTTTTATTTCTCTGAAAAATCAAACTTCAACCATTTTTATTTCCCAAAACAAATACCCCTTTGCAAACTAAACTTTGCGTGTGGAAAAGGGCTGAAAGATAGAATGACTGGAAGTCCTTTTTATTTTTATATAAAGAGCTATTCACGTATTACATAACACTTTTCTCGGAGTTTTTATATCCCCCCCCCTCTGAATAACGCTTTTTACAAAATTTTCAGTATAAACTTTCTAAACCATAACAAATCTTTAAACCACCCCCTCTCCCCGCACCCCTCTTGAGAGTTACGTAGTATGTGAATAACCCCTTATATTTTTGACTTTAGTTTTCTTTTACCGAAATTTCGGAGAAGAAAAGCCAAATTCTTTCCAACTCTGATATCTATTTCATTATCCATGAGTGTACAAATAATGGTAAAATCAAATTTAAGATATTTTTTTGTATTCTTGTATGCTCTGGCTTACAGCATTTGCTCTGAGTATATTGTTTTTCATGGCCATGATAATAATATCTACGGTAAACAGAAAATTATATAAAAACATGTTTGCTTGCTTGCAAATTACTTTTATTAGTTGTGGTTTCATTAATATGTATGTACTACATACATACATGCTCACACATGTAATACAAACATATTTGTACAAAACATTTCTACACATGTCTGATAGTGACGATATCTAAAAGCAAAATATTTCTGTAGAAAAATCACGAGCATTTTTGATTGCCTTTTACACACGCTGTAAAGATTTGTTATTGTATGCTGCTTACTTACCGAAACAAGGCAACTCAAGGTTAGTAGAGCGTATTTCCAGACAGCAATTGAAAATGACAGTTTCATCTTAACGTCAGTTTCCTTGAACCTTAAAAATAGGCAGCTGAGAGAACTGAAAAAATTGGCACGAAATAAAAGAAGAAAAAAAGTAAAAACAAGCTTTACTCTTATTATTACAATATATTGTTGTCAAACAAAATTTGAAGGCAAAGCATAACACAAATGCTTTAATAAATGACACAGTTTTCAATTACATTTCACCTTCACCTCTCTCCTTAATTTCTTAAAGTTTGGTTTGTGTTTTATTATTTTAAATCAATTTCAACGCTTAACACACACTTACATATGTATGGATGTGTGTCTGTGTTTATAGCAGATGAAAAAAATTATTTAAAAAGATTCAGTTCTCATAAAAAATGTAAAGCAAATAATGAAAATTTACAAAAATTACAGGCACAGCAACAAATATTTTTATTGCGTATACGTACCCAACAAGAATTCAATTATTTTCCTATTAAATTTTGTTGAAAATAAATAATTACACGTACACACACAAGTATACTGTGGCCGTTTTTATTGCAAAAAAAATTATTTATGTATTACAAAAAAACACACACACACTCACACACGGCAACACTTTTAAATTCCAACAAATTTCTTTTATTTAATTAATTTTTCTATTTATGATTAATTTTCTCGGCTAAGGAAAATATACGGATAATCTTGAACACATGCTTGTCGTTGCTTTAAATTTTTGCCCGCTCGCAGACTTCTTCGACCGATTGCGTCTTAGGGAACAAGTGGTACTGAGTTGAAGAGATATGAGAAAAGAATCTTTTGCATGTTTTGTTCTTCATTGGCATGATAACTAACGGTGAGATGCGATTTGTTTATTTGTTTTTCTTTTCTGTTGTTGTGCCCATGCTGATGCTTCTCTTTGTATGTTTCCTGTGTGGTGTAATATTACATTAGTGTGTGCGAATGCATGTGTGTTTGTTATTGTTTTCATTTTTATATCCACCACTAGCACATGTTTTCATGCCAATACTGTGAAATGTATGTATGCAAAAAAAAACAGAAACAAAAATAATTCGCCTCACGTTGTGAGAACGAAAAGAAGAATAACGAATGAATGAATTCTCATTTTTTGGACTGAAAGTTACATTGCACTTTTGGATAAAATGGGTCAAAAATGGCGCTTTATTTAGGAAAGGCTGATAGTAGCATTCTTTTTCTTATTTTGCAAGTGGGTTAGAAAAGAAACAGCATTTTATCCAACAAACGTTTGGTGCATCAATCTATATTTCTATTTGTACGTTTTTTTTTTCAATTATGAAAAATACTTTCAAATGCAATTTTTATTAAAGAAAGCTCACCCAAAAAACTAAGAAGTATGCCCAATCTGCAAAACACAAATTTTAATTCATAGTCCGGCAATACTGAACACAATAAATCATCTTTCCTTATGAGTCACATTAAATTTTCTTCGACCCTCGATATCTGCCGAACATGTAGCACGAATGTGTCAAATTCGTATTATCAGCTGGCAACGTTCTTAGAGCAATGAATTCCCCATAGAATAGAATTTCGCTTTCGATGCTGTATTCTAGTGAGAAACACTATTGAAAATATAAATGTTCAGCGATTATTTTCTGTTTTTAGCTGTTTTTTTTTTGTCTATAGAGAACAACAAGTGCAGAAATGGTTGCTTACACGAAAACTTTTACATGTAATTAATATTAACTAGCACCTGAAGCTATGCTAGAATTTTGTGTTTGTTGAAAATTCCATGCGAAACAAATGCCACTCACATTATTTCTCTTGAAAACTTACAGTTAAACCTAAGATAATTCCCGGCACATAGAATCCGTCATACGTTAAACTACACCTTTTCCAACTGACATCAACGCAACAACGCAGAAGGTTAGCATAATGAGTAATTTATTGACGGAAACATTTGAACAGCTTCCATTATATTTATTAAACTCAACTTTTTTAATAATTTCTTTTTTTTTTGCTTCATTTTAGTTTTGCTGCCACAAAACACAAAAACCTAAATCAAATCATACTTCAACTCAATCAACTTTTTTATTTATTTCGCTAATTATTTTTTTTGGTTTCATTTTATTTTTGCTGCCACAAAAAAAATCAACCAATATCTGTCAAACTACTCAGCGTACGCAAAAAGTTAAAAGTTGACAAATTTTTGTACTTTGCGTTGACGGACACTTACTGAATGTAACAGACCTCATAAGAAATGTATTAATTTAGGTGTCAATTCTCCAACCTATGACGGATTATATTTGCCTGGGCATTTATAGCATTTAGCGTTGCGTTAGCAGCATTATCCGTATTTACAGCACACTTACACAAATAAAATGCTGTTAACGCAATGTTAAACGCTCTAGTTTAAGTTTGGCTGTTAAAATCTAGCGGATACATTTCCTATATTTTTCTCAAAGTGGGCAGGGGCAAATTATGGCATTAGATATAGATTGGAAAACATATCCACAATAAATTCAGTAAATTGAGACTTTGAATCGCACACATATCGTCACCTTAAATGCAAACGGATGTACGAGTAACTTCACTTTTATATTTTTTACAGGATAAATACAAACGTTTCAAAATCAATAATAATAATAAAGTGTTCTTGAAAATATTCTTCGAAACTTACTTGTAGTATGGATACTTATATGTTTCTAACTTTTTATTTCCTTTTCATATATATTTAAGCTTTTATGTTAGTTACGTTCTTTGCAATAAGAAAAAGATGCATTCTCACTTACGTCCGTTTGAATTTCTTTAATAGAGTCGTCATTTTTGATCGAAGAGGTGTAAATATTTGCGTGAACATATAGTTTGATAAAAGGAATTTTTGTGTAGTTAGGTCCGTTTGCATTTCAGGTGACGATATGTAATACTATATGAACTTCATTTGTGTTGCCAATTTTTCGGTTTTTACCGATTTTTTACACTTTTCCTTAGTTTGGGCGCTTTTTTTTCGTTTGTGCGATTTTTTTTTTTGGTTTTTAGTTTTAACGATTTTTTTTTTAGTTTTAGTATTTTGGAGGTTTTTTTCATTATTAAAAATTTATCTTCGTTTTTACAATATATATTTTTAGTTTAATCGATTTTTTATGAATTGGTCTTGTTTTTCGTTTGGCGTTTTTGTTTCGGTTTTGACGATTTTTTTTATTTTTTATTTTTGGCGACCTTTTTACTTGTGCATTTTAGGGATTTAATTTTTTCCTGGGGATATTTTTCAATTGAAAGATTTTTTATTTTGGCGATTTTTCGTTTGGGCATTTTGTTAATTTTGTGATTTTTTAGTTTTAGCATTTTTGAAAATTTCAAGAGTTTTCCTCTTATGGTTTCCAAGATACAGCGCAAAATTCCATTAACTAATGGAATGTCCTTTAGTTTTGATTTTTATATTTCAGTGTTAATTGGTGTAGTCTGAATAAAAATGCCCTAACTTTGAAAATTTCAAGTGGCTGTATATAATTGCCTGTATATTACGTTAGGATTTCAATATGTTTCGTTGATCGCTTTAGAACACCCTTTAATTTTTAAATGTCACATATTTGTTGTGGCAGCGGCCAAAGATTCAAATATTCTCTGTGAAATTATCAGGTCTGTAGTTGTTACGGTTCTCGAGAAAATAGCCTGCGATAGACAGACGGACATTGGAACGAAAACAATAGGGTCCTTTTCACATGTGGTGTACGGAACCCTAAAAATTATAATGAAATATTTTTAATTTTCATTCGATATTGAGTACCCTGAATCTGGCCCGTTCACCATTACTAAGTCCAAGCAATAATATGGTTTTGTTTCATTTTTATTTCTAATTTGAAAACGTAATTTCATATTTTACTTTTAGTCTCAGCTGATGGATACAGTATTTTAATTAATCACAATGAGTGAAGTTCACAATAGCGATATTCTGCGTCGATCGAAAATTTTTCACAATAGAGTTTTTTATGCGAAGATAATTTTCAATACAAATTCCTACAATGATTCGCATCCTTCCTCCCTTTAACCTAATAGTAAAATATGCGGCAAAACACAGAAGATTTGTTACAATTAAATTTAATTTTATATGTACGCTGTCCTTCGTATCAAGGCCAAATTGTACGAAATTGAGAGTAAAAAAGAATCAGCTTAAAAATGTCCTTTTGAAAATAAGGTAGGTAGAAGCCAAAAAAAAATAAATTACATAAAAAACTTTAAACAACTTGATAATACACTTGTTTTGTTGCCAATTGAGCTCAAAAACATGTTACGTAAGAACTTGTCGGAACATGTTTCTCAAGCATGCTATAGCCATATATATATAAATATTTCGTTTAACAAGAATTGAAAACACCCATTAAGAAATTATTCCTGATTTTATTTTGCAGTTAAGTTGTGTTGAAATTGTTTTGAGTTATGACGTTGCTTGGGAAAGCGCTGACCTCTGTTAAAGTTCTTTCTTCTTATTTCTCTTATTTTTATTTTTAATAGAAAATATTAATAATTTAAAAAAAAAATTTAAATGTGGAGTGTGGCTTAATGGCTTAAAAAATTTAAGTATATTTTAAATACAAAACATTTATTATTATTAGCACAAAGTATTTACAAGTATAAAATTTCAATAAAAAACTTAAACAATTGTTTTGTTTGTTTCTTTGTTAACGAAAAGTTGTTCACATCCAATTAAGATTCGATCGGCGACTTTCGTTCTTCAGACTGCTGTATAAGAGCCAACCAAATATAGCAGCAATTATCTAAACACATAAAAAAGAGTGGAAGTTTGCGATGAATTTAATTTATTTAAACAATAGAATTTACAGAAATTCATAGACTTACTTCTGCTACTATCAATAAAGTGTTAACAATACCAAAAGTTAGCATTTTGTCGGATAAATATTCTTCAAATTTCATCTGACATCCCACATTGTAGACATTCCCTAAAATGGCACAATTGTGCTTTATGCAGCATGATTTTGGTATCTCATGTCTTATCAGACGATAATCTTCCGTACTATTGACACCGCAACAGTGCAACTATTAAACAAATTTAAAAAAAATACAATTATGCTGCTCAACTGTAATATTTGATATCACTTGCCCAATCTTCGTAGAAGGCCAATGCTCCTGGCTGCTTATGTTCTAATAGCCAGAGTTCATCAAAACCTCTCTTAACGCTGCCCGATAAGCCATCTTGGGTGCCATGTGATGCCATACTCATCATTAGCAATTGGATTAATATTAGAACTGTCAACACCAAGACATACTGCGGATTTTTTTTTATAATGCTAATTTTATAAGATTTAAAATATAAGCAAAAGTTTAAACTTACAATTATTAATTTCCTCTTGGATTCATGTATGGCTGCCAAACAACCAAATATTGCTATTATGAATATAATGACACCAAGAGCAATAACGATACCGCCGGCCACGTTCTCCCCATGATCGACTTTATTTTCTGCACCGCTTGTCAAAATGAATATGCCAAAGCCAATTAGTATTAATCCCAGTATCTGATTTAAAAGAACAACAAACACATAATATTTTAATTGTAAAATTTCTGCATACACAGAAAAAATTAATATTATCAATTGAGAATTTTATAGAGTTAATTAAATTTTTAATTAATTTTGATAATTACAACTGTTCTGCAAAAAAATTTGTTTTCAATAAAAATATATGTTTATACGGACATTTGAGCCGAAAAATTCTAATCCGTTTTAAATTTTTGTCTACGACGCACAGATTTTTTTTAATAGGCGTGGCTAATATTAACCCATAAACAAGGCGGTCAAGTTATTTCAATATAACTCGATAAAGGTTTGTTCGATTTTAATAAATTAAATTCTTAAAGATGGAAAATAAGATTATTTCGATTTTTAACGGTTTTGGACTAATTTAGAAATTAGTGGTGAAAAAAAAATATTTTTAAAGAAAAATTGATTTTTTTATTTGTTTTTAAAAATTCATAAAAAGTTAAAACCAAAAATATTCTACGTTTTTATTGCCTTTGGGAAAGTTAAGTTGCTCAGAATAAAAAAAGTTATAAGTAAAGAAAATCTGTAAAAAAAAATTTTTGATGTTATTCACATTTAAAGCAGAACAGACTTGGATTCAGCACACAAAAGTCCATTAAAACCACACAATGAAGTTCTTGCTCCCGACTTTTTTTATTTTTTTTTTGCAAAACATTGTTATTAGTGCACTAATAATCCCAAATTATTATTTTGTTTATTAAGTAAAATATTTTTTACTAAAAATGCCTTAAAATTGATTATTGAGGGGTTTGTTTTTAGCTCGAACTGTAGTTGTAAGAAGTATGTTAAGACAGTAACCACACAAGTATTTTTAACCGGGTGCAGACTTCTTTTGTGTTGATTGTTTTTTTAATAAGTTTTTCTATTTCTAGGCGTTGCGGTGTATATCTTTTATTCACTTTCTTTTCTGTATCTAATATTTTGACCGCTTTAAAATCTATTTTATGTGCCGTTGATGTCTTCAGGAAAGCAAGTACTCTTTCACACACGTCAAGTTTGACTCGTCAAGTCTTGAGTTTTTAGGAGTGAGAGGAAAAGAGAATGGAGGGGAGTACAGACTTGTCCGTACCAGTTAAGTTTGTTTTTTCCTTTTGTTTTGTCATTCGTAATACTCTACGACAACACAAATTGATTGTACGAACACGAATGAAACGAAACGGATCAGGTAAACCCGACGTGTGTGAAAGAGGACTAAGAAGAAGCCATACAAAGGAGTGGCAAAATACCGAAACATAAACAAAAAAATTTTTTAATATAAAAACAAGTGACCTTAAGCTTAATTAAATTGGAGAATATTATAATTGAACAATTAAATAAAAGTTCTCATAAATATTTTAAATTCAATACTTAACAAGGTTGTTTTTATTAATATACATTTTACTGATTTTGAGATCGAATGTAATTGAAAAAAGACTGATGATAGTAATTTTTTTTTTTTGGCCTTGGCTCAGCAAGTCCATACGCATTTCGTACCTGCTTAAGAAACTCATCAGTTGGCTTCAATTAAAAAATTCTTAAGAAAAGCAAAAAAAAAACTTTGTATGTTTATAAAAAAAAATTCTCACAATGTTACTGAGAATTACGTACACCAAAATAAGAAGCTAAAAAGCCTAAAACAAAAGCATCACAACCAACATTTTTATCCGATTTCGAATATGATTTTTATTTTTTCCACAAACTTTTTGCAATTGAAGTCTAGTGATGGGTTTCTTATGCAGGAAGGAAGTGAAAATAAAAATTTAGGGCGTTTTCTTAAGCAATATTTGCAACTTTTCATTTAACGAACAAATAGCATTTTTAACACTTGAATATGGATATATGTATTGATCGTGCAGAAACGACTCTGTCAAATAATTAATAATAGAGCTCAAAAACACTTCTTGAACAAAATATAGAGACTGAAAAGCACTTTGTGATAAAAATAATACGAATCCTAAGCAATTGTACAAGACATATTTGAAGATAAAGTACGACAATAGTCTAAAGTATGCATGTATGTATCAGAAATCTGATCCGCAGTATCAAATTTAATGAAAATTTAGTTTATGAATAAGAAAAACATTGAAACAAATAACATGTACAAATTATATACATATATTTATTTTTTTAGTTAAAAAATTATTCATACTTACTGTGAATATAAAATTTAGTAACAACAAAATGTGTTTAATTGTAGATGCTGCGAGACCCATTTTCTTCTTTTTTTAATTTTTATAAGTTTTACATTAGAAATTATTTTAATAACATCTGTTGTAAATTTCTCATTCAAATTAATTAATCTGAAAACATTCAATATGACGTAATATTACTTTTGTTTCAAAATACAAATTGTATTTTTGCTAAAAAAAAAAAAACAATTTTTTTTTAACTTTTAAAATTCATTTATAATTGTAACTGCAAATAGAAAATTAATCACTTTTTTTCTTTTCACTTTTACTCAAATATGAAAATACTTATTCAGCGCAAAATCTAAATATAAAAATGCTCACTTTTTACTTATGATTGGACAAGTTTTAAATTAAATAAACACGTTTCAAATTATTACGGGTATAAAATGTGAAACTTTTCTGTTTCACAATTGAAAAGCGACTGAAATTCGACAATTTCGCTTTGTTTTGATTCTAAAAACTCGATCTGTGTATTCTGTTTATATATTTTATTTTTGTATCATAAACTGCTCCAAACAAAAAGCACCTTAACTTTTTTTGCTCATTTGTATCTCGTAATGACACACTAGCACAGATAGTGTGAGCGTATTTGTTTTGGCTTTTAATTGAATTGTCCGTCGTCATCTCGCATGCAATTTTTATGTGTTTACTTCACTACAAATACAACGTTTGAGGTCTGGTGGCACTCTCACCTCATCCTCCCACAACATTTTCCACTTTTTTTATATGTAGTTGTTTTTTTTCCTCATTTCTTAAAGATGCTTTGACCATATTGTGCAGCAAGTTCAAACGTTTATTTGTATAACAAATCTTAAACCTACACGATGTGCATATGTAAATAAATACAAGTGTACACATATACGACGTATGCTTACAGTGTGGAGCAAAACAGACTGACATTAAAACACACAAATGCCATATTGGTAGTCAATGAACTTTCAGTTGGCAACACTGATATGATATTTGTTTGTGAATTATTTGATTGTTTTAATTTTTCTTCAACATGGTTTGATGCCCTTTAAATTGTATTTCTAATAACGCCTAATTTTAGGAACAACGAACTGGCCCACGATACCGACAGAGAACATTCAATTGAATTTTTTTAGGAATCACAAGAAAATTTGTTTGTTGTTTTTAATGTAAGTAAGTGATCGAATGTTTTCTGTCGACATGGTGGACCAGGCCTTAACAATTTTTTATCTGCCCTACTTTAAAAGTTTGCACTTTTTAGGCAAAAAAGCACCGCAATGTTAGTTTATTAACGTAAAAATTTTATTTTAGTTCTTAGTATGCTTTTGAGCATACTGTATTTTTTTTGCCTTAAATCATTTAAAATTTTATTCATAAATACAAATAGAACATCAACTTTGCATTAAACCAGTTTTATTTCAATCAGCCTTTTTTGGGCACATGACATGGGAATTAAACTTGACGTAAATAATTAATAATTTAAATACTTATGTATATGCAAAATAAGTTTTATATGTACAATACTCATGCGAACAAAATATAATTAATTAAAAAAAATTCATTCTCTACTTTAAATCTAGATTAACTATAAAATCGTTGGCGATCTCGGTGATTTCTTATGCTGTCAACCAAAACGCAGGCAAATATTGAACCAATGAACTAGAGAGCGAGAAAAAATATAAATAACAATGTAATTTATTACATAAAATATAAGATTAATTAAACTAAAAGTAAGACCATACACATCAAGTTTTCTGACTAGTTTGTTCTTATTTTTTTATTTTTTTTTTTTTGAGAGATGATAAAGTATTATATCTCATATAAATACTTCGCTTTTTCTTTCTCAGCATAAAATGAAAATTTTAGCAAAAAAAAACCATACGTGTGTAAACCAAAGAATAACAAAAGTATCGTTTTAAGAACTCTTTGAATATTGATTGTTAAATAACTATAAATGCGCACAGTTAAAAAATAAAAACCATACATATGCAAACATACAAATCAATTTTAAACTGAATACCTGTAACTATGAATAACGAACGACTATGTATCTTAAATAACTCAGCACAAGCAACTATAAGTAAAGTGTATACACTGTATCAGCTGTACATAAGTATAAAAATACTCTGAGTATGCATTCGGCTACACATGAGTATAAACAGTGTTACATACACTATTATTATTATTATATTATTATTACATTTTATTTACACACATTTCAAGCATCAGTGTTATCAGAAAATTGAATTAGTGAAACAATCAAATAACATCAATGTTCAAATGATGGCATCAAAGGTTTAGAAAGTGTGATTTAATAATATTGGACTGTGCAAAAAATATTTTTAATTTAATTTTTACTAGAATTATATTCATCACTTTACAACGAGAACGTATGATGAATAAATCATCCGTATGTTTATTTTGTTCGAATAAAGATTCGTAGTTTGAGTATAAGCATACTCCGAATATAAGCATGACAGACACTCAATAAGCATGTGCTTTTCTGTTGTATAGTATTTGAGCTTTTAGCATAAATGAAGTAGTGGAATAGTCTATAGTCAATATATATGGGTTGAAAGTAAATATGTGCTCGTGCCAATTGCTTGAGCAGTTACTAAAATCAACAGTAAATTTTTAAGTATATTTTTGAAGTACTTATTTTCATTCTCTTATGTGAACCAAGTCTAACTATGACCACTATATTACGATATTCTCACTGCAGTTTGTCTACGCATACATGCAGTATTAAAAAATTAATTCTGCAAAAGCTTGATACTTAGTAACAATAACTCACCTCATTTGTTATCATCAACCAGCTGAGAATATTGAAATAATTCGTTTTTGCCTTAATATAATTTTGATATTTTTTCTCACACCCAACGGTGTATAAATTGTGTATAATTGCACAGTTGTGATCCTGGCAGCAGCTTGATGGTGGTACTTTGTCAAGGAGAAAATAATCTTCAGCACTATTTTTGCCACAACATTTCAGCTTAAAAAAAAATAGATAATTGATGCATTTTTAAAGAAATATTATACGAACATAAAAAGTTAAAAATAATTTAGATTAAGTTAAATAAAACATTTTTTTAAAATATCTAAAATTTTGTTTTTGTTTCCATGTAAAAATCACTTTGATGAGATTATTTGCACAACTAGAGCCTTAAACAAAAAATAAACATCCACATTTGAATATTAAAAAATACACGTAATGGATATTTTGGCGCTATGAAATAAGGCCCAAGGAAATAACGTGCAAATAAGAAAATGAAATATGGCCCAATAAAATTAAGGAATTTTTAATTAGGCCTTATTTCATTTATTTTACGATTTGTTGGTCTTTATTTCATTTTTTTGAACTTTATTTCATCTTGAGTTTGGTTTCATTGGGTTTTTTTAATTGGACTTTATTTTATCTTTGTTTAAGTGTTTTTTCATAAGTTTTCTCTTGGGTCTTATTTAATTTTTTTTTGGGTTTTGGCCTTATTTCATTTCTTATTTCGGGATTATATCCTTGGGTCTTATTTCATAGCACCAGATATTTCTACAAGTTATGATCAATATTGTGAATTGTCATGGCCATTTTTTTTTTTGCAAAGTACGTCCAATGCGTGAATCAAGAAAACAAGATTGCGCATTGCGCAGGTCCGTTATTTTATTTTCTGCTTGTGACGTAGACATACAACTTTGTTGTAAACAAAGTACATATATTTGATTGTGGAATATGCTCTCTCTCTCTCACACACTTTTAACAACAGCCACACGTGTGCATTCTATGATGACGTAGATGCGCAGTAGAAGTTTTTTTTACTGCTGAGTGCACAATCTTGTTTTTTTTTTATTCATGCATCCAATGGGTTTTGTCAGCTGGCCATACATATAAAAAACTACAGTTTTATTCCAGTTTTCGGGGCAGTCGCATGATTACATCGCGATTCTTCAATTCACATCAGTCCGCACCAATTTCTTTTTGCCGAATTGCTCCATATGAATATGTAAAAGATAAAGTTTTGGAAAAGCGGCAATACGTATCATACCTGAAACAACACAGTGAGCACTCTTCAAGAGTGATTGGAGAGTACACTTATCTCTAGCAGACGTAATGAGAATGAAGCAAATTGGAAATTTGTTACCTTGAATTTTGTTGCTTGAATTTTCTTGTGAAGTTTTCTTAACGATAATCGAAGCCATCATTAATCATTAAAATTTAGAAGATGCTAGTCGCAGATTCATTGAAGATTTAAGC
Source organism: Nowickia ferox (assembly GCA_936439885.1). Lineage (NCBI taxonomy): Eukaryota > Metazoa > Arthropoda > Insecta > Diptera > Tachinidae > Nowickia > Nowickia ferox. The sequence goes on along the minus strand of OW387027.1, from coordinate 84,607,306 downwards.
TGCCACTTGTGCTTCGATAGGGATCAAAAATTTTGTGGCTGAAACAAAATATGATACTCGCAATTGGGGCTGAGAGTGTCGCCTACCCGAAAACTATTAGAAAACGTCTCTTAAATATATATAGGACACGGAAAGTTAAAAGGGACCTATACTCAGAAAATAAGTTTTGGAGAAAAACGACTTTGAAGTTAAGAAGTTGATTTTGATGCGTCTGAACGCTTTTATGGCTTAAGACTCGTTACCTGGGGGTCTTGAGGCCGCTGATTACGGACCTGGTTTTAGATTTTTAAAATTAAAAATGGCAGATTCAATATGGCGGACTAATATTTGTAATATTATTGGATTTGCATGAAACTCGCCTCTCATTGTGGTTTGCGGGGTCGCTGATTACGAATCTAGTATTAGATTTAAAATATCCAAAATGTCGGATCCAATATCAATTGCAGAGAAGTTTCTCACAACGGATTATTTTGGTATTTTTGATGAAAAGTGTATTTTTAAGCTTATTTATGACAAAACTAATGCAATTAGAAAGCTGCAGTTTGCTGCATTAGAAAGGGTAGGGCATTTTGTCTTTTATAAGAAGCGCAAAAAAACAAAAATCGAGTTTTTTACCCATAGGTCAAATTTCACTTTCCCTGTCACATATGTAGATACCTCACATACAATTCATGTTAAGCCAAGGCACATGGTATACTGATAATCGCATTAGATGCAAAAATAAAAATAAAAAAATTGTATGCATCAGTCGAGTCGAAGAACTAATTGTCAAATAAGTTGTTCGTTATAAACATGTGAACAAACAATCAACTGTTTGACATGTCTGGTGTTAACTCATTTAAATTTTCAATAAACAACTTACCCACTCCTCATAAATGGACAATGTTGCATTTGGCTCCTGATATTTTGCATCCCATAATTCATCAAATCCTTCTTGCAGTTTCTTCGACACAGAATTATTAATGATGACATGTCTAATGCTGACCATTACAAGTTGTATGACAATCAGAACGATCATTAATACTGCAAACTGCACAAAAATGTTTAAATTTAATTACAAAAATTTCGCAAGGTAGAAAAAAGTTATTCATATTCAGTCATACGTAAATTAACATTTTCTTTCGTTCCAAAACAGCGACCACAATGCCGTAAGAGGCGACACTTAGAACAACAACACCCAATGTGATGATAAGAATGCCACCCAGCTCCTCGCCGTTATCAAATTGGGAATTTTTAATGCTCTGATCGAACCAAATTCCATACCATGTCAGCAATATTCCGAGAATCTGAGAAATTTAATGAAAATAATTTTATCGTGGAAACTAAGGCTATACTTTAATTTACTGCCTGCTGCTTGAAGATGTAACAATAAAATACAAACAAAAAATTCAATATACATACATATATAAATTTTCAATTGAGAACTGGAATTTGAATATTTTACTGAATAACTTAAATAAAAAATGGGGATAAATAGTGCTTTAACAAATATTAAACTCAATTGTAGCACTTTCCCAAGTCAAATCTCTAATTAATTGCTGCCTAGAAGACGTATCAAATTAGCTATAGAGCTGTGTATCAAAAGATTGCTGCGACAATGGTTGTGGTGTGTTTCCACAATTACATACGTTTAAAAGAAATATGAGTTATACTTGTAGTATGTTTCCACTATACGTACTTCGCTTTCTATTCGCGCTTCACACCCCAATCATAAGCGAATCAACTTGCTTCACCGTACAAAATTTTGAGACCGAATCAAGTAGATTCGCTCAGATAGTCATGAACGACGATTTCCTTTAAATTGTCGATTAGAAAACCTAATCGACAATCGACATGTCGAACATTAATCGTCGAAGACAATGTCGCCTACGGCGATTTGGCAAACTGGTTACTTGCGAAGCACAAACAAACCTCACTCACGCACGTGCGTATGATACGTATGTATATGTGAATATACAAGGTGGGCCAAAAGATGCTCTTGTTTTTGCAAATGGCGGCCAATGTCAAATATGTTTTGACATTTGTGAACTAGAGAGATGTAGAATACAAGTGAACAACCCATGGGGCGATACACGTGTCTATTTTTTCCAGATCGCCTCATCTCTCGTTTTGGCGATTTACACTGGCCCGCAAGATATCCCGATTTAACCGTTCCAGACTTTTTTAGTGGGGTTTTTCAAAGTTCCTTATTCGACACGAGTGCGAGAATTTGTCGCTCGAAGTTCTCGTCGAAGTGATGAAAAATGCCATAAAACGAGCCTGTATAGCAATCAATTGTGACGGCGCCCATTTGGCCGATATCGTCCTCTCGACTTGACCAATAAAATTCTAAAGGTTCAAATAAGCATAATCAAAAAACAAAATCGAAATTTTTTATTTAGAAAAAAAAAATGAGAGCCAAACAACAAACAACGGATGACTTCTTTTGGTCCACCTGTTACATAAAAAAAATGACAAACGAAGCAGGAATGCGCCGTGTAAACAGCATGATTCACAAACATGATTGAGGAAGCGAAGCATGTGATTCAACTCGTAGTGGAAACATGGCATTAAGCAGCAATAGCTGGTGCACATTTCAAAATTAATTGTTTTTTATAATAAACAATCAAATGTAAATCAAGGTATTTTAACTAGGTTAAAATCTAATCAAACTGATTTTTAAACATATTAACAAATCAAACTCACTAACAGCAAAAAACAATTATTATTACGAATATGAACATATACAAATAATTGCAAAGTGCTGAAGACAAATGGCCGATCATTAAATAGCCACATTTTTCTATATACAAAAGTGACTAATTTCCCCTTGATAAAATCAAATTGGCCATATAATTAAAACTAGAATAATGAGTTCTTACCCCACACAATGCATTTGTAAAAATTAATACAATTTTATACGTTTTTGTTGTAAAATACATTATAGTTAATTATTTCTTTTTTTATGATTTTCGTTTGTATAAAATAATCGTTTAATAACTTTTGCTTTGTTTACACAGGCTTAAAATTTGTTATTCGATGCAAGACACTTGGATTTTTATTTCTCGCAAAATTTAATAAGAACCATCCGTTTTTCATTCACGTACATGCGTTACTGAAAATGATGACAAAAGTTAAAAATTATTGCGTCCAAAAGAAAAAATTATAGATAAATAAATTCTCACCAAAAGCATTATTATCATTAAGATAGACAAACAAATGTATTTATTTCAATTTGAATTCAAGATATAATTCGAAAGAGCACTGAAACTTTTAACATTTTCAAAAACTGCCGCCACCTACATATAAAACATTTTCTCTCACAGACTGCATTTGGAGGCATAGTACTCGTACTCGTAGTAGTGACCACACGGAAAAAAACAAGAAAATCAAAACAAAATTTAATATATACGATATGTATACATATATTTCAAAATTTGTTAAAATGAACTGATTAAATCTCTTTTATGACATTCAGATAAATAAAAGAAAATCTCCTACACTTTTTTTTCTTTTCTTTTTAAGCAAATCATCTTTTAAATATAAATGTGAATGGTTGATTTAAATGCAAATAGAAAGACATAAAATGGAACAAACTTGTCGTCGTAGCAAACGTAAAATGCGAGCAGCCAAACAATGTGATTCACACAATTTCTAGTTTCTTTGTTTAACGAATTATAAGTAATGAGGCAATTCGCTGAATTCAAAAATAAATGACAGGTTGCTTTTCAAGCCAGCAACTGAAGCGTTTAGTTTACTGGCCCCAAAAAAAATAAATTAATGATCCTCTTGTGCTAAGTTTGAAGTAAAGACGCATGACAAATTCTAATACAAGTAAAAAATTTTTCTTAAAAATATACTCCCACCTTATAATTCATTGAAATTCACCAAAACCAAACTAAACTTTGTTCAAAATTCGTGTAAGCATATATGTACCATTTTGTCCATAAAGTTTAAGGTTCAATCAGACGTGCCATACCACAATGCCATAGCCATAACCTTTGCCAAAACTATAAATATATATGCTTGACCTATTAGTGCTGCCATACTCATAAACAGCTGTTTATGTTTTCATTTAAAAAGTGCAACAACAAACATTTTTAACAAGTATGGTAATGACGAAAAACCAAAATTCAATTAGTTTCTATGGTTATGGTTATGGCGTTATGGCGATTTACCCATAATCAAATAAAAATTTGCCCATAAGTTTGGTTCAAACAGCTGTTTTGGATGGCTTTAATTATGTCACGTTCAATTGAACCTTTAGGCAAACAATCGCGATCATATTCGCGACTTTAGATTTTCTGGGTGTAATTGAATCTTCAGGTATAAAACAAATGCTCTACTCCAGTAGGCCCACAACCTACGGAAAGGTCATTTTAATATATTTTTGTTTTTTTTATGAATTATTAATTGCCTTCACTAAATTTATGTCTGACACTAGTCGGGCCTGGCTTCAGCTATTGCCATGTTCAAAAAGTTTTTCTGGTTTTCTGACTGCTGCTTTAAATAAATTCGGAGTTTAAAGTAGTACAGATGTTTCTTTTGACTTTGCACTTTCAATTGCATATTTAATCGCTTGCTGCAAGAAATGTTGTTATTGTCTGTTTTACTATTATTTTTGTTTAACAGGAAAAAACACTCATACATCAAACACACACACACAAACATTTCTGCTTCGTTAACTTCGTATTTATTTAAAGCAGCAGTCAGTCATACCGCAAACTGTACAAACATGTCGACAGCTGAAGCTCTTGGTTGTGTTGTATATATACTCGTTTATTATGTTAACTTTGACTGCGACTCTTTGAATATTCAGTAGCAGAAGTATGAGCAACAGGTTGTGATTGGTTATTTAGACTGCAGCTTTTTTAAAACTGATTGAGTGTTTTTTTTTAAGCAGATAGTATACTAGTCTTGTAGTCAGAGGGTTGCAGGTTGTACTCCTGCCGGATACTCTGCAGACCACAACACACAATAGACTAAACAACAGTCAAAACAGTGTTTGTGTGTGTGTGTTTGTCAGCCCATAAAGTCATGGTGGTCATTTTTATAGCTATGCTATTTATTTCACGATATAGGAGCTATTACGTGATTTTCGTAACAAAAATAATCGACACTATTACAGTTATAAATTTATTTTTGTTTTGATTTCTTTGTATTTAAAAGCAGAGTACGAAAATAAACGAAACAAATTCCTTGATTTTGTTTTGTTTCGTTCTTTGAAGTGAGTGACACAAAAAAAATTAAAAGGATTGCTCAATTTGTTTTTGTATTGTTTTTGCACATAAACACAAGCCAGAGCACATATTCGATTGACTGTAAGCCAGCAAACAGCTGCCGCCGGCCACATTAATTTTACCGTACTCCGCTAGAGAAGAAAATAATGGGAAATAAATGAACACGGTTTGATATTTTTTCGTCGAATTTGACATCATCATATAATATAATTTTATTGCATTGTTATTTAACACATTAAGTTTGTTTTATATAGGTAAGCAGCAAAGCTATAACCGGATGTCCTAAGACACCTCTCCTTTTTTTGTAAAGCACGCCACATAATCTTTATTAAATACCTTCAAAAGGGATGAAACAAGGGGTAATGAGCAGATTCAAAGAGGATTTGAATAAAAATTATCGCATTAGGCCAATAATACAAGTATTTTTCCATTAAGACAATGGAAAGTTGTACACATGAGTAGTTCACATGGCAAAAATCCATGAATTGGATTACAAATTGATCCCTCATCCACCCTATTCGCCGCATTTAGCCTCCGGTGACTATTTCTTGTTCCCAAACCTCAAGAAATAGCTCAGCGGAAAGATTTTCTCAAATTCACGATGGTCTGTTAACCAATCCATCTTTAAAATACGAAGGTGGAGCAATAAGCCCTTGACTTTTTGAATGAAACAGAAGGGAAAAAAAAGTTACGGCATTCGAACAAATTTTTACACAATTTCAATTGTATTTACAAGGAAATTTCTATTGATTACGAATGCCGTAATGTGTCACTGAATTTCATTCCAATAGTCACGTGCTTATTGAACCGCCCTCATATTTCTAAGTTGTTAGGCCAAAGTGAACCTGAAGAAATCTTGGTTAGAATGTTTCGTGTCTAAATAAGTTGTGCCCAATTCCATTATTAAAATAAGTTTCTCATTCTTAAATGAAGTTTAAATCAAACAAAAATTTATTGGTTGTTAGATTATGTAAAATATTTATGTACAAGTTACTTTTATTTAAATACAAATCTTTAATTATTTACTTTATTGTTAAACATAACTTTAATAATTTAAATAAAAATTCATCAAAAAGTTTCGATCGCACAATGTGTTTTTGTTTGTTTTTTAAATGCATAAATAAGTTTTATTAAAATCTATGATATGAAAAGTAATTACTTAAAATTATTTAGTTAAACTTGTTATAATTTAAAACAATTTTATAGAACTTAACAAAAATGCATATAAATAAAATAAGCAAGTTTATTCACAAATAGATTTATTTAAAATATATATAAGTATAGCGCATATTTATTGCAAATGTTCTTTTATACAGGGCTGTTCTGAAAATATGGTCGTTTCAAGTCACGAAGTGATTTCAAATCATGCACACGAAATATTTATAATATCATTATTGAGTTGTATGTAAAATGAAATTTTAAAGCTCATTTCTTGTAGATCTTTATTATTTTTTAAGTTGTGACTATTTCGCAATAAAAGGGCGATATACAGGTAATTTGTGGATGCCACTCAAGCTAAAGTCGCTATAGAAAAAAACGCTACTTCGCTGCTTAGATTGGCAACACACTTAGTTATGTATTGCCATATCGTTTGCTGCGTGTGGCAGCCCGATTTGTAGTTGCTGTTATCTTTAATTGATTCGTTATTAGTGTCAGGTCACACACGGTAGTTTTAATTGTTTTACTTTTTTTAAATGTCTGCTGAAATTGCTTTTATTTTCCTTCTTTTTTTTTGAATTATATGAAATAATTAATATGAAAAGTTTTGTAATAGAAATTAAATTTTCATCAGTCAACAATTTGTGAAATGTGAAAATTTAATTGATTCAATTAAATTCTTAATGTAAAATTGTAATTGGTAGATCCTTTTTTATATTAAAATAGAAAGAGTGAATTAAAAGAATTGGAAAAAAAGAAAACTTGCGAAGAACAAAACAAAATGAAGTATGGACTACAAGTAACTACGTTTCCCTTTTTTATTAATTTTTTGTTCATCTTTTAAAAAAGTCAAGTGTTGATTAACTAAAATTGCTGTGTGTGAACCGGAACTAAATAGTTAATATTAATGTACAAAAGTCGGTATTATTTTTAAAATCGTTTTTTTTTCTTAGTTTCTAAAAAATTCTTATAAAAATGTGAACAATATTTGCATTGGCTTCTCCGGGGTCTCAACTAGGAAATTGTATTTTCGCTCAACATTAAACTTTTTGATCTGGTGTATGAATTTGACTTAATTTAATTTAAAATTGTTAATTGTTTATTTTGGCATAACATTTACTTTTTTTAATAAGTTTATATATTTTTTTTAATTTCTAAAATGGGCAAAAAATGTTGAGAAAAAAAAACAATTTTATAGCAGAGAAATTTTAAATAATGCACATATGTAAAAATTATTAACGACAATTCAGAACTTTCATCTTTGGTTTACTTATAAAATTAGGTACAATTTGAAATTGTTTCACCCAAAAATTCTTAAAAAAATAAAATACGCAATCACACATTTAAAATCATTAAATATCAGCAATAATGATTATGATGTTGTTATTGATCATGATGACGATGATGCCGAACAAATTGGTTGAAAAGTTTTTCTCTCTATTTCGTGTAATACTTTGAACGGCGCCAACGATTTATAATACTATTGGCCAAAACATACGCAAATACTGCACAAATTACCTGCAAAATGAAATAAATTAAAGAGCAAACAATTTGACGTCACTTAAACCAAACAAAAAATTAAATGACTAATTATTTACCTCAACGACAATCAAAACAAGCGCAAAAATATTGAAAATGGTCCAACGGTCGGCAATGAAATCCAGAAACTTTTGCCGACAACCCTCCATATTGAGCTTATCAGTTTCACTGTTGTAGCAACTGTGTGGAGCTAAAATGTAATCACTGGCACCGGTATTGCCACAGCATTCCAGCTAATAAAATACAAAGAAATACATACAATAAAAAATGCAGAGCAATTAATTAAATACAACAAAATACATCAAAGAAATCCAGCCGCACAACCACCAACTTACCCAACGTTCTATACTTGCAATATGGGCGGTATTATTTCCTGGTCTTATTGGCACCACTTGGTTGTTCCACAACTTGTCAAATGTCTTGTCCACATTTATCAACAATGATGTTTGGAATATCCAAAAGAAGCCAACAATCAAAACATGCAATATGGCCATAACAATGGCAAATGCAGCAAACTAAAAAGAGAAAGGGAAAGTAAGAGAAAGCACAAAAATTAGATAAATTTGTTAACATTTATAATGCGCCAAACACTTACACATTTCAACATACGACTACTTTCCAACGCTGCTCCTGATATTCCAAAAACGGCACACAAAGCAACAATTATGCCCAAACCGAGAATGACAAAAGCGGCGGTATCGAAATCAAATTTTACTAAAATATAAATGCCAATGCCAACCACGCTGAGACACAGGATCTGTAAATGAAAACGTATAAGTATGATTAAAAAAAAGGGATTTTATATGGAAATGTTATACGTATGATTAACGAAAAAAAATTTGGAAATAAATTGCTTATACGTATGTACACAGTTTTAAGGAATAAACCGACGACCTAAAAACAACTGAAAAGGAAAAAAAAAACAAGTCCAGTAGTGCGGAACATACTGACTTTTACAGTCGGGAGCCACTATGAAGAAGATTTGAAGATTCGATTTTTAATGCTTCCCGACTGTAAAAGTCACTATTTTCCGCACTACTGGACTTGTTTTTTCCATTTCAGTTGTTTTTAGGTCGTCGGGTTTTTGATTTTTTAAATTTATTTGTTTTTATATATGTTAAATTTTTATATAAAAATATAATTTAATCACAAAAATTTCCTTAGTCTTACATGAAGCTTTGTGACATGTTACTTATTACGTTCTCAGCACAACTATGTTTCAAATCGATGCTCATACTTTGACAACTTGTAACGAGTTCTTATTTATTTTTAGTAAATGAAGAAACATAAAATATATTGTTAAAGAATAGTTGTAACTACAAAATAAATTAAAGAACATGTTCTATTTCATTTCCCTGAAACTGTTGTTTTTTATTTCTTTATAATCTTGCCAATTCCTTGCAAAGTAGTTTGATTATGACGACCATAATCACCCTATAATCCCTGAAAAAGGGCAACGTTTTTGTGGTAAGTTAAACCTTAACAGCCTTGCAAGACCAGAGTTTTTCAAACCACTAAATGGATAACCCTGTACTAATACACAAGTATAAATATAGATTTAGTTGTTCGAAAATATTTATTTTAATTAGTTTTCTTAAAAAGGTAGTCTTTTCTCCAAAATAACTATTTTTACCGCTAAAAAAGTAGAGAGCAAGGCCAAAGTTATTATAAAAAAGGGGTAGAGGAAGTGCTTACGAAGTCACATATCCGATTTAATACGTAATAATAAATACACGAGTTAAAGAAATAAACAAATTTCATAGAAACGTCTGAATATGGAAATTCGAATAAGAAATACGTACTTATATGGTAAAACTAGTGGCTTACAAATAATAAAATTATTCATACATGTTTACAAACATCATACACAAGTGTGTACATGTATATCGTTACATTAATATAGAAAGGCCCTAACTCATTTTTTTTTTTTGTAAATCAATATTTTTGCTTTTTTCGATACACTACATCGAATTCCAAGAAAATAATGAGTTAGGGCCTTTCTATATTAAGGTAACGATATGTATGTATTATGAGGTCAAATATAGAAATTAAAAATTAAGGTTCATCGTCTGTGTAATACAGAGTCTTTCATTAAGCGCTTTATATTTTTAAATTTAAATCGTAGCTGTCCAAAGTGGCACCAGAGTACCGAACATCAATCGATTTCTTATACAAATGAATATACAGATGCGAATATATTTCTCTCAGTGGCCACCATTGATTTAAATAAACTCATTCGATTGAAGGGCATATTGATGCAAAAATATAGAACCGTGCAAATTTCCGCTGTGGCTTTGCCGCATACGAATTGTTCATTTCACATCACACTTTCATGAGATAATCATGCCAATATATAGAGTGAAAAGCCCGAAATATTTTCCGAACAGGTTGCAAATTACGGCACTAGTTATCGAACGAAATTACGAAATATTTTAATCGAGTTTATATGGAAATATATTTAAATTTCGAATCGTATCGAATGCCGTAATTTGCCCCTAGAACAGCCATTTTCATAAAAAAAAAGAATTTAATACCTTGCAGGTGTTGTTAAACGTTTTATCCATCCCTGGTAACTTGTGAAAACAGGCTGCCTACATGACAGCCAATTTCAAAGATGTTGCTTCAACAATACTAACACTATCAATTATCAAAGCTTTTGATAAAAACTAAAATACCTGGAAATTAAAAAATTATATACAAATTACAATTTCCAAATTAAAAAAAAAATATATTAATATTTTATTTGTTTGTCACGTTTCATTTGAATTTCCCTAAATATAAATTCAATATCTAATTACGCACCTTCAAATTGAAACTAATAGTTATAAACTCAATTGGAGTTAAATGGTTTAATGCGTATCCACGGAAATCAATTATTTTCGATTTAATTAATTCATAAATCGGATAACCACACTTTGCATATTAATTGAGAAATAACACAAACCGAAACTTTGTTGTTAAACTGCTTGTTTGTTTGCTGTGTATATTTAGCCTGTTAATGAATTAAAATTGTAGGAAGATTATGCTTACAGTTGAAGATCGGTATAACGAAAGAATGTTAGGAGATACAATAAGAAAATTTTGTCTTGGAAAAAGTACACAACATTTTTTTACCTACAATAGGTTAGGGGTTACGTTGAATTAAGTGTGCCCCTGTGGCTGAGTTGTAGCGATGCTATCCTCTCAGTCCAGAGGTCGTGGGTTCGATTCTCGCCATAGAAACTGGGTGTTTTCTGCAGACAAGCTAATCGCTTCGCGGGTAGTGTGTTTGTTTAAAAAAAATAGCAGCCGCTTTAAGTATATCTCAGTTGAGTCCACGAGTAGGTCTCATTGTGCTACGAGATATTTAAATTACACCAATTTATCCAAATGCCTGGGCTATATTTATTCTTCAGCCTATGTAAATTAGTATGACTAAGAGAATTTTTATCTGTGACCTGCGTTGCCAAATGTACAAATTTATCTGTATTTCGCAGTTTTTTGAGCTCTTGAGCAGGCTTCCAGTTTTTTGTTTAAAAAAATCAGTTTTTTATTATCATTTTTTAATTTATTTTTTTACTTTTCAGTAAGTTTTTCAATTCCCATAAATATTTCAAACCATCAGTAATTATTATTTTGTTTTTCTAATACATCATCATAACAGTGACAAGATCATTCAAAGTAAAATTTATATGGGAGACAATAAAGAGTCAAAAATATCAAAAATTTGTTTATATTCCAAAAAATATGAAAGGATCTTTCCTTTAGTATGGAAAATCTTTAAACCTTTTGATATTTTCTTTTTCTTTTCTAGGAACGTACATACATTATTTTCACTTCGCGATGAGTTTTCCACGATAAGGCTTTTAATGATCAAACTACTTTTTTTGCAAGATTGATCACATAATGCTAAAGTAAATTTAAAGGTATTTAAATGAAATACTTAATTTAGGACTTTTTTGAAAAAAAAAAAATAATAATATGTTTATTCAGACTCCCTACCGCAAATCTTAGGAAGAGCCAGCTTTAACTAAAACTGATCTCAATAAAAGTGATATTGAAGAGCTTGTAAAGGACATAATAATATTGAAATTTTTTAGGCAGTTTTTTCTTCTCGAAAACAACTTTTTTGTTCGATGTGTGCACTTTATTCCTCAAACGTATACGGCAACACTGTCTGTGAGTATTATTTGATCCATTTATTCAAAAAAACAAGATTGCGCACTCAGATGTAGAAAAAAATGTCTAATGCGTATCTACGTCATCATAGTATACACACGTGTGTTTGTTGTAAAAAGTGTGTGTGAGAGAGTGCATATTCCACAAACAAATGTATGGAATTTGTTTACAACAAAATTCTATGCCTACGTCACAAGCAGAAAATAAAATAACGGACTTGGGCAATGCGCAATCTTGTTCTCTTGATTCATGTATTTGACCCAACATTTTGCGTCTTAAGTCTCTGAGACTGAGGCAGTGACAGAGAAAATATTCGGTGGTACTTCCTCTTCTTCACTCTGACAACTTCTGCAAAAATCGTCAATAAGGTAGTTTAAGCTTTTGCTTCAGTGAGCGGTAGTTATTGCATTTGTTATTTAGGAAAACCGCCAGATTTTTATGATCTCATTACAACTCACTCTTTCTCTCATCGTTTATTCGTTTGTGTGAGATTGTTTGGCATTCGCACAGTCTTCGTTATAACCAAACTTGACTGTTCATAAACATAAATTAATAACAACACGATTAACAACAATTTGCATGAGAAACATACAATTATTGTATTTTCTATACGTTTAAATTAATGAAAATAATTTTTGCTTCTGTCGTATTAATTTTTTATTAAAAAATATTTTACACATTTGGTTTCTTTCATAAAAGGAGATTTTGAATAAAAATAAATAACGATTTGTTAACTACACATACACACATATTTACATGAAAAAATATTTTCATTGAGGAAAAAAATTATTTCATTGAAATTTAAATTTAATACTTCACTTTGGATGTCATTGCCGCTGTAATAAGTCTGTGGCAATAAGGAAAAAGTGCTTAAGTCATATTTTCAGAAATTAATTTCTTTCACAGTTAAATTGGAAAATTTTCTGTTAACCTTTATTTTTCTAAGCAAACACCGTTCTACACACTATGAGTAAAACATTTAAGTTGAAATATACCAAAAGTACAACCTAAATTAAGCAATTATTCCAAATGAGATTAGAAAGAAGTCTAAAAAAGATAAGTCGCAAGTCATAGTGCTATAACTTCCTGAAAAATCACACAAATTATTTGAGGTTTTGACGAGGGGTACATTCGAATATGCAGATTACGGAAGTACTATTAACTCAAAATCAGCTTATGTCGACTTAAACACTTTTTCCTTTTTGCCACAGAATTATTAATCTCCACTAGCAGCAGTACAGTGGTTTTCAATAATATAGAGTGTTTTTATTGAGGTATAGAACTTTAAGTTGGCATCACTTTTTTAACTGGCGGCCATTTTGTCAACTGTCAAGTGATTAATATTTAGTTTGGTTTGCCATTTCATCATGAACAGGTTGACAAAAGAACAACGCTTGCAAATCGTGCAAATTTATTTCGAAAATAATGGTTCAGTTCGCGAAGTTTACCGCAAGCTCCGTCCATTTTATGGTCGACATAATCGTCCATCAGAGCAATTATGGAATGGACCCGTCAATTGGCCACCAAGATCGTGTGATTTGACACCATTGGATTATTTTCTTTGGGGATATGTGAAGTCGCTCGTCTACGCCAACAAACCAGAAACGTTAGGGGACTTGGAAGCCAACATTCGTGGCGTTATTGCCAACATACGGCACCATATGCTCGAAAAAGTGGTTGAAAATTGGACCTGTAGAATTGGCTTTATTCGAGCCAGCCGCGGCGGCCACATGCCCGAAATCATATTTAAACGTTAATGGCATAAAATTATCCTTCCAATAAAGCCAAATTGATGGACATTAAAACGATTTTCTTGTGTTTTATTTCAATTCGAAGTTCTATACCTCTAAAAAACACCCTTTATTTATTATGATAATAATAATAATAAAACTTTATAAAGTAACTCAAAAAAGTAAATTTTTTATTTAATAATGCAGCATTAGTCCTCATATCGCTATTCATATTGTTTAAAAATGTCATTCAAATAGTTTGTCTATTCACCTCTAGAGAGAAAAATATAATTTTCTTATTCTTATTATTCTTGTTGTACAAATTGAAAACATTAAAATTGTTTTTTATTAAACGACTCTTTTTGAGTTATGACGTTGTTTGAGTAAATGAAACGATTAATAGATGAATTAATACTACTATGAATTAAATATGATATACGAGCATAAGAAAAATTTATTTCATTGTTTATTCTATAATGCGAATATAAGACGCTCTCGTTTAATGTTCCACAATGAAAATGGAACTTAATCCAATGACTTGCATTTTCTCTATAAAATCAATTTGGGTTTCATGCCAACCATTTGTCTTTTTCCATCAATTAAAAATAGAGGTATTTATTTGAAATTTGCATATGAAATCTTCTATGTTGTTCCAGGTTATTTGACGGAAGTTTACAGCAAGATGAAATCACTTACAGGTGGTAACGATAACACAGATGAGCTAATTTGGATGCGAACTTGAAAATTTGTTTACGCAAGCAAACTAAGAAAAACAACCGTATATAAAATTCCAACATGCAAAATATTTTGTTCAAAGAAAAACAATTGAAAACATTAAAAAACACAAAGTAGAAAAATTAAAACTGTGTGAAAAATGTGAAAAATTCTTAAATGTTGCCCATTTTATTAGTGATAGGCACCGCACAGTGGGTTTTATACATTTTTGTACAAAATATATAAAGAGTGGTCCTAGCTTATTGAACAACTAGTTTGATCATCAAAAAAGTACATGCAATTTTAAAAATTGTTTAATTTAAAATGGAAAATGTTGTTATTCTTCCTCTCTAAAATTATAAAATAATCATATGCTTATTCTAGCGATCATATCGCTCATTTAACAAAATATCGTCATAACTCAAAAAGAAAACTAGTTTGCCCGAAATCGTACATAAAGTTTTCAATTTGCACACAATTTAGTTTTTCCACTAATAATAAAGATTTATATTTTATTTTTATTTCTATTCGAAAAAATAAAACTCAGAAAATAACAATTATATCTGCTCAAAAATAAAAAGTAACAATTATTTTTGCTTAAAAAAATAAAAATCAATACTTTTGAAAACATTCGAGTTCGAAAAATCTAGTTGAAAGCAGTTTCCTTGTACTTAATTTTTTTTTTAAATTCAAGAATAATTATTATTTTCTGTCCTTGGTTCAAATATATTAAATTTAAATGATATTATCACTACAAATTACACATGCATTTATGGACCGCTGAAGCGCGTGAAAAAATAAGTACTTTCTGGCTTAGCACCCTGGCATGTACTTTACTTAAATTTTTCAAAAATTAAAGAAAATCTAAAAGACGATATATGCACATTTCATATTAAACCATTTTTCTACAAAACTGCATCATTAGATGTTTGAAATTTAGTAGCTGGAAAATATGGTTTTTGTTGTCAAAATCCCACTGTGCTGACTTTAAGTTTTTAATTGTATGTATTTTAAAAACTAATTAAGAAAACTAGACAATACCGACGACCCGAGCACGAGTTCTATCAACTCCATAGGCCAGTGAAAAATTCCGTCATCATTGTAGGTTTCAACAATATTCCAAAATATCGTAACAGTAACCAGTTATTGTGACTACTCTGACGAGAATTACTAGAAACAATGGATAAGATTAATCACGAGTGCCACCGGATTAAGCCGGCATATGTTGTTCAATAAATAGATATTATATCTTAACGTAATCAAGTTGTGAATAAAGATAAAAAATATATTTTCACCCCCAAAAATAAATTAATTAATTAATTAATAGCGTTATTGTTTAAGCTTGTATGTAGTTGATCCATAAGGAGTCGGCAAATAGAAAATTAAAATTAAATTTTTGGTTTGTTTTATTGGATAAGCATCGTCTTTACACATTTCCTTCCTGCTCATGAAACTCATCAGTAAATTGCAACTCAAATTTTTTGAAGAACAATATGCATAAAGACGGTGCGGAGCGTAACCAACAAGACAAACTATAAAAATTTTTAATACGTTAAACACTGAATGTCAAATAAATATAAATACTTCACTATTTCTTATGTAATAAACTACAAAATATATTTAAATTACTTTTTTTAGGTTTTATGAGACTTGAATAAAAATCTAAAGCTTTTATAAAACAAACAAGTTTTTATTGTTAATAAAACTGAGAGACAGGTATTTTATCAAACATCTAAAAATATTGATGTTGACATTAAGCAAACAGGCGCCATCATAATTTGTATAACATAAAAGTCCTAATACATAAAATTATACATACATACACATGTATGTTCTTTTGATTAAACAAAAAATAGATTTACATATTATAATTTATATGTATTATTAAAAACAAATTATGTACTAAATTAAATTTATATACAAAATTATAATTAAAAAAATAAATACAAACTAGAATTAAAGGTGTCAATGATTCACTAAATTGCCTAAACTCAAACGTAACTTTAAATTTCCATAATTTTGATATGCCACTATTTAGCGACAAGTGATGTCAACCAAAAAAATATAATATGTATACGTACATTATATATACCCCGTCGGAGAATGTGTCGTTGACTACAAAAATAAACAACTTATTGCTAACTTTCCATAGACTAACTAAAAGGTAACTACAATGTCGTCCAGAATTCATCCAGAATTCACCCAAAATTCACCCAAAATTAATTCCTAAGTTGAGTACGTAATCGGATTTGGTGAGAGCCAACAAATTTACTCTCCGCTATTTTGAAACTCATTTCAATTTCATATTAACATTTTGCTGTAAATATTTTAGATGATACATACCTTAGCTGGGTAGTAGCTCATTGACTATACAAGGTGTGATGATACATAGCTTTAACCCCAGCAACATTTTCCCATCAGTAAATTTATACTGACTACCAAGTGACTTAAATAAAATCGACTTTAAGTTAGCTGAAGAGTAATAAAGAGTGAGACAATTGACTACCACCTAGGGCATCGCAATATTAAAATAGTTAGTTCTAGTGGCGAAATAGTTAGCTTAAAGTTAATTTAAAGTTAACTTAGTTTCCGACAGGGTATGTACCCAATAGTAAGTGCTCTACATTTTGCAGTTACTCGTACTACCAACCAAATGCCCCTGCAAAATACGCCCAGAATAAAATAAGAAAATAAAAGAACAACACAAGTCCCAAAATAAAAATTATATTATTCTCAAGAGAATTTCATATATTTTTGACATTATTTTATTATGCAACAACTCCCAAATTTTTATGATTTATTTTTTTTATTTAATGTTGTATTAAACGCAAAAGTCGTACAAAAATGCAAAATGGCAGCAACTCTACAAATATTACAACAATGCAAAAAATTAATATGGTTTCTTCGTTGGCTCAATATGTCAAGAATAGAAACAAAACGAATTCATATAACAAAATCAAAAACTATTTCATTCACATTATATTTATCAAAATAAGCAGGAACACAATAATATATAAATTTACACAAAAAATTAAGAATTCCAAATTTTTATATTTAAATATAGGGTATTCCATAACAAATCGGATGGCTTGATTTTTCTCTCCAATTTTGTGATAAATTTTACGACTTTTTTATTACTCAACTGAACTTCGTGTTAAGGGGCGTAAGGCAGTTAAACTGAAATTTGTCAGATTTTCAATTATTTTTTAAGCTTCACAAGTCTTTTTTTTTTTGTTTTTATATTCACTACGCATTGATAGCGCGAACAAACATTCCCATAAAATTCTCGACGCCAAATTTCCCTTCATGGGGAATGATAATTTCATGGAAACGAAAAATTTCACATTTTATTCACGGTAGAGGTTATCATTACACTATGATACGTAGGACTACCGTTTGAATGCTGCAATTGCTTCGATCATGGACTTACTTACTTGTGCATCGATCAAATATTATAAACTATCTTTTGAGACATCATGTACAAGATTCTTACAAGACGGAATACTTTTACTCAGTCTTTCTGTTGTTCACTTTTTAGTAGCTTTTTAAAATAATTCAGCTACTTCTGCTGAAGTAAATACAACAAAAAAAAACCTTTGCTTGAAGTGCACATTAAAACAATATTTCCAAAAATAACTCGGTTTTAAAGTACTTTAAGTACGTGTAATTATTTTGCATATGGGGAAACATGTTTAAGTTTATTGAAGCTATAACAACGAATAAACTTTCTTGGCATTAAGACCAAAAGAGAAATAATTTTTCTTAACCTTCAAACACGGTGTCTGTTTCTAAGAATAAAAATGAATATAAAGAGTTTCTGGCCCTGGTAAACTTGTGTTGAAATATCATGCCATAACAGCCAAAAAAAGCTTAAGCGACATAATTTTCGAATTTTATTTTTTGACCAAAATCGATTGTTTGCTATCGTTAATAATCGATTTTCTTCAAAAAAAAAAAAAAAAAACAGGTCAAAACAATGTGTCGGTTAAGCTTTTTTGGCGCTGATGGCTCGATACTTGGTTGTTTTTTTCCAATGCCGAATTTGGAAGCTCTTTTTCTCAGCGGGATCTTAGTTCAATTTTCACGAGCTCACTATACATAAATGCTTGAAAACAAAGAATGAACTTGAGCTTCTAAAATGGCAATAGTTGGTAATAAAATCAATCAGTTTTTATCAAAAGCACTTATAATGTTCGTACATGTGTACATATTTGGAAAATTTATGTGTGTATGTCTGAATATTTTTTAAATATTTAAGACTATTTTTATGGAGATTTTCATTGGAATAGAATTATGTGTATGTGTGTGTCTTTTAAAGCAAAAAAGCACCCACATTAAGTTTTTGCACATAAATTGTTGTTCAACTAGAAAACAAGAAAACAAAGATTTTGAAAATTTGGAATTTATGTATGTACATATATTTTTGGTACTTTGAGTTTTGTGGCATGTTGATGTCATGCTTTTAAGATGTTTTTAAAAAAAATTGTGGTGCCTGATTTTCAATGACAACATAAAAAGCTAAAACAAAAATAAGTATGTAAATACATAAATAAAATAAAATTGTATTACGAAAAAATAAGCAAATGTCGCACTTTTATCGGTTTTGGCGGTCAACAAGGAAAAGTTAAAAACAAAATATTTCCTACTAATACAAACAGCTTAAAGTAAAATAGAAATTACAATAAAAAAGATAATTTATTCTATTAAACCCATAAATGAAACGATTTATTCGATTGTAGGAATAAAATAATAATAAATATATTCGATTATTCGAATAATTTAATTTAATAAATTGCATTCGTTTGTTTAATTAAATTAGTTCAAAGTTCAAAGTACGAGGGCGGATCAATAAGTCTGTGACTTTTCGAACTTCCCTCCTAGTTATATGAAATGCAACACTGTTCCCATCAAGTACAACCTGTTAATAGACTACTGTCAAATTTTGAGCAAGTGTCGTCATTTACTTTGCGTTTAACAGCTGTTCAAAACATACAACCTCGTGTATTTTTCTAAAAATTGAAAAAAGTAAATGTCGAGTGCTCATTAAACATTATTTGCTGCGAAAAAAAACCGTCAATCAAACCAAGGAAAAGCTCGATAAATACTATGGAGACTCTGCACCATCGATTTCAGTGGTAAAAAAGTGGTTTACTGACTTTCATTGTGGTCGCACAAGTACAAATGACGCTGAACGTTCTGAATGGACAATTGGGTCAGTACACCCGAAAATGTCGAAAAAATCCACGATATGGTGTTGGCCGATCGAAGAGTAAGTGTGCGGGAGATTGTTGATGCCATAAACATTTCATATGGCAGTGTGGTTTCGATTTTAAGTGATCAGCTGGATTTAAGAAAGTTGTCTGGAAGATGAGTGCCGCATTTGCTCTCAATTGACCATAAACGTAAACGTGTGACAACTTCAAAGGATTGTTTGGAGTTGTTTTACCACCATCCGAATGGTTTTTGCATCGTTTTGTAACTGTGGATGAAACATGGATCAATTACTGTACTCCGGAGACTAAACAGCAGTCTAAACAATGGGTTTCTCCGGTTGAACCTGCTGCGAAGAAGGCCAAGGTAAGCTTGTCGGCCAATAAGGTGATGGCAACAGTTTTTTTGGGATGCACGCGGGATAATCCACATTGATTACCTTCAAAAGGGAAAAACAGTAAACGGCGAGTATTATGGCAGCTTATTAGAAATAAATTAATCAAAGGAAACTCGAATTATTATTATTTTTTTTTTGCCCGTAACACTCGGGCAATGAATGCCTACTACTATTACTAGGTGCTACTTCCTTTTAGGAAAGGAACAGTGATAGAGAAGACAGGTGGTTAAAGAAAAAGTTTAGGAAAGCTTCATTCTTTTATAGTGTTGTAGCGCCTCTGGTGTCAATAAGAAGTATTAATTTTTTTGAAGTTGTGTGTAGTAGCCATATTATTAGTTATTTTACTTTGCCGATGATTCTGCTACACAATACCGATGAAGAAGGGCGCTCTGGTGTTACATTAGGATTAGTATCCGCTGAAGACGCTGTAGTTCAGTCACCAGTGTCTATGCCTCTTCATTATGCTGGGAGCACAACTGGAACGGACGATGAAATTTTCGATGCGAACAAATGTAACAAACTACAAGTAATTAAAACATAACTATAAATCCATATTTTTATAGACATACATAAGTTTGACTTCTCTAAAATTTTGTATGTTAAAATTTAATAATTAATAAAAAACAAATGATGTTTGTGAATAATTTGAACAAGGTTAATGGAATATGATGATGATGGTGTCGGTGATGCCAAGCATAGTGAAATTTAAAGTATTCATTTCACCAGCTGATTCACTTGAACTTTTCAATGATCAAACTATTTAAAAAATGTTATTATAAAATAAAATATTTTATTAAACAAACTTGATATGAAAAAATATTTTTACTTAAGACCATAAGTACTCATTTCCCAAAATCCAATTGTTTCTTTTTTCCCCGTCCCTTATTTTATATCTTTACTTCTCATAAACATAATTATTTATGTCTATTACATGTCTAACTTTTACATTTTTTTAGTACAATTCATAGAGAAAATAAATTTTATTTACTTTTTTTTGTTTAACAAAAAGTAAAAATATTTTGCGTTTCTATAGATAAATAAGCTAAAACTTTTAATAAAGAAATCTGTAAAAAATGTATTCGCCATTAGGTTTGTATACATTAAAAAAAAAACGAATTGGTAAAAATATAAATTTAGAATTGTGTACCAAAAAATTATTTGTTTAAAGAAATGGAACAAGCATTAAAATTAGATTAGATATGTGTGTTAATATTTCAAGACGCACATAACATAGAAACAAAACGAAAAATTAAACAATTAGAAAAACAGATAAGCAGACTTTAATAGAAAACATACATTAGAGGAGTGAAGTACAGTAAGCCCACGATAATGCACATATGTTTATTAATTATTTTAGTTTTTTTACACATCTTACAAAGCTGAATTACTTGATAAGAAAACCTTGTTTATTGAACATCTTATAATACACATGCTCCGCATTGGTGAAGCTTGACAGCTAAGAAAAAATAACCGGTCATAAGTTCACTGATATTTAAAATATTTACAAAATAATGAACAAAAGAATAAAATTATGAATAAATGAAAAACTAACCTCCAAGGAAGTCAATAAGATCGCTAACTTGTGCAAAACTAGATAATTTCTAATGACTTTTACACAGGGTTCTCATTGCAAAAAGTTCTTTTTTTTAGTGAATCTAAAGTTATTTTCATGAAATCTAATTTTTGTGTGTTCTTTTTAATAAGTGCAAGGAAATTTATTTTATATTATTTTTATAGAGTTAGGAAAAACTCACCAACACCCAAGAAAAAGTCATATATTACCGGAAAATCATTGTATTATAGAGCCTTAATACGTGATAGTGAAACTATAATATGATCAGGTACTCTGAAAGCCCTGAGAGGCAGTAAACATTTCCGTGTAAATGTGAATCACATCTACTGTATAGGCCAACGTCAGCTTCATTCCTTAAATCAACTTGTTGAACATTACCAAAGAGTGCCGAACACAATCGACTTCTCACACAAATGAATACACATACGCGAATACATTTCTCTCGGTGTTCTCTCAGTGGCCAGCATTGATATATATTAATAATTATTAATTCATATTTATCTACATATTTCTTTTATTTTTTTTTTAACAAACAAAACCCGCAAAGCGTTTAGCTTGTCTGCAGAAAATTCCCAGTTAGTGGTTACGTTATTTTTACTCATGTGTGACACATGGCACACCGATGGAAACCCGGCCTAAGGCTTCGCTTTGATATGCAGTTTACTTTGACAAAGTCTTTCAAATTTTCTTTTCAATATTGCCCAATGTTTAGATACGCAATGTTTACTTTGACAAGTTTTCACTATACCATGAATCATTCTCTTTTCCCCTCTCTTCTTTGAAACTCAAAACTTTGCAAATTAAACTTTGCGTGTCTAAAATGGGTCTAATATAAATATACATACATGTATGTATATATGTGTAAAAACATACCTCTCTATATTAATCCTCGTTGCTTACTTCTTTCTCATATTTTTGTTGCCACATTTTAATTTAAATAACGTCTTGCCAGATAATCGTTTACAAAAAAAATACGTTTTATTTCTAAATACCCTTATGCAAATGATTTTCTCAAATATATAAAATTTTGCCTACGTAAGTGAAAATGCTATAATGCAATACATAGAGATATTTTTGTTGCCAACAGTTTTTGCACATTAAAACGCGGAACTCACTTAAGCAGGTGCATTTAAGCAGGAACTACTGTAATACTACCAATTTTTATCACTGGCTGGTAGTGGCAATGTGAACCCTAAAACATTGATTTCAATTACTGCATTTAAAAATATTTATGAACAATTTCACTTCAGTAAGCGACCTTGTTTATCCACAATTTACATTAGCGAGAGTTCACTGTATTGCTTGTCCCGTTTGATTTATGTATATTTCTGTTAATGTTTTAGAGTTAGTTTAAGCAGACAACCTTTAAAATCACTTAAGAGTAAATTTGCGTACATTAATATATAGATCCCACATGAACATAAAAACAAACAAAACACATACACACACATAAAACAAAGGCCCGTCTATTAATAATGAGGTTTGGGTAGGTCTCAATGGCATCTGCCGTAACAAAAAGTACAATTTTTTACAAAACTTTAAATAAATTGTGTAATTTTTCACCAACATTTGACACTTATTTCGGTTTCAGTCTCATGACTATGATCTTCGTTATTATGTTCATACAGGCAGGGATGGAAAATTTACCACTATTGAATTTCTGTTGGAAATAAATAAAATTCAAAAAGAGACTTAATTTTTTTAATTATTTCTGCTGTTTACATTAATTTTCAACTTAATTAGCGTAATGGGATTTGGTTTCTTTTATTTCGATTATATTCAGCTTGACGGTCACTCAATATGGAATTGGTATTGTCCTCTATTTCTTTCTAAATTTTTAGAAAGCAAAGATATTCATTAAATAAGTTTCACTACGAATTAATATATATCTCTAAAAATTATTGACCAAACTTAAAACGATGCCAGTAAAGCTAAAAAGTATATTTTTAACCTACTTCAACTAGGGATTACCTTATCAATTCATCTGTGTATTGTATGTGTGTTAATTCATAGCAATTGAAAAAAAAATTCGTCTAAAAGGGTGTGAATTCCATTTTATCCCACTGCCAAAAAAGTAGGCGGGGCACTCCCACTTATTTTTTATTTGATTTTATGATCTTTTACTTATCTGATTGCTGTGAAACTTTGCACACACTTTGGGATCTTGTAGTACAAAATATCAAAGTTCGAAAAATGGGCGGCGCCACGCCCATTAAAACTTAATATTATGTATACATCACGTGCTTCTATTTAGTTGACTGATTTTAACAAAACTTAGCACACACCCTGAGCTATAAAAACACACAATCTTGTGTTTAAAAAGTGGGCGTAACCACGAATATTATAACTTAAAATTGTATTTCACGTGCTTCTACTTAATTGATTCTTACGAAACTTGGTAAACAGTTTGGATTCGTGGAATGTCATAATCTTGCGCTTAAAAATGTGGGTGGGTTCATGCATTAAAAAAAACTAAATATTATATATTACGTGCTTCTACTTGAACGATTCTTAAGGAACTTGACAAACCCCTTGAGCTCTGAAAGTGGTAAAATCTTGCATTTATAAAAGTTGGTGGTATCACTAATTTTTGCAAAAATAAGCCCAATTGGTCAAAACATTACAAAATATTACTTTTTACGCCAAATAAATCAAAAGACATTTGATTCTATCCAACATATTGTGCCACTACACTCAAAAAAATACATGAAAAAAAATTTCCAAATTTAAGCAAAAAAGATTTCTAAGTTTAAGTAAATGTTTCAAGTCCAAGTATATTTTTACAAAACTCTAGTAAAAATTACTTAATATGAGTAAAAAATAAATAGTTCATATCTTTAAAAATGTTTCACAAAAATATACACAAAAATTCTCACATTTAAGGAAATGTTTACTGACTTAAAAGAAATATTTACTAAAAATAGGAAATAAATAAAAAAAAAATAGGAAAATGGCTATAAGCTTAAGAAAATTGTATACTAAGGACTAGTTAATTTCGTTTGAAATCAAAAATATATTTTAGGAAATAACTTAGTCCTGATATTTTTGAGGAATATTTGAATTTGATATATATTTTTTTGTAAATTAAATTAAATTTTAAAACTCAATAATCTCAATGCTTATTCAGGCTGTCCTATTAGGCAATTGGTTAGAGTACTTGCCTATCAGCCAGAAGGTTGTTGGTTCAATAATACTTGTCTCCTCTTAAGGAATTAATATGTATGTATGGTGAATTAATTAATTAATTAAGAATATAATATAAAAATTTAATAAATAATATAATATGTGGTATAGATTTTAATTAAAAATAAAAATAAGTACCAGAATTAAAGACATAAAAAACTTTGGAAAATTCACTAAATTTGAGATCAAAGATGAAAAAGATTTTTTCGCAAAATTGTACTTAATTTTAGAAAAATTTTACTTTTAACTAGAAATTTAGTAAACATTTTACTGGTTTCAAGTAAAAAACAGCTTTGGCTCCATACGACAAACTTTTTTGGCTCAAATTTAGAAAATATTTCAAAGTTTTAGTTAATTATTTTTTTGAGTGTACACTCAAAAAAATATTGCAATTGTATGCATGGTCATCTTTTCGCCAATAATTTATATTCATTCTTAAGTTTTTTGCTTTTATGTCAGCAAAAAAATCTCTAATGTTAAAGCTTAGTGTTATTTTCCCATTTACATTTTCCAACCCTGGCGCGAATGTTTGTTGAAGCTGTTGTGGTATATCAGCATATTTGCTTAGAAACTACTTAATATGACTGCATTAGTTGTACGTTGACAACAGCTTAATTTCTGTAGAGATCTACAATCTGTTTTTTGTTTTTTTTGTCAAAAGTGTTACATACAATACTTCTGCTGTGCACGCAAATACATAATTTATCTTATCAGTAAAGATTGTGATTGCGAACATAAAGTGGTTTTTGTTTTAAAAATTGTATAGTATAAGCTTTTACTATTTAGTATTTTTTTCTTTCTTGCTTTGTCTTGATTTAAATGAAAGAAAACCATTTGAAATATAAATAATAAATACACATAATTTTTTTAGCTTTTAATATTGCAAAGTACTTGTTGTTTCTCATACTCTGATAATATTCATCCTTGACACAAAATCCCGAACTGGGTTAAAATTTATACACTTAAATGTGCTTTTCTAAGTTCATATCAAAGCTTTAAAAAATACTTATACTCGTAATCTTGTAAAACTGCAATACAAAACCAAGTAATTTTGTTGTTTGAATACAGTTCTTCTATTTTAATATTTTTTTTAATTTAACATATTCTGCACAACTTTTTGAGGCAAAAGAAAACAAAAAGAACATGATCAGAGATTCCGTTTTCATTTCAAGTAGTTAATTAGGGTTCCGCACACCAAAAGTAAAAAGGAGTCAACAAATTAAAGGTTTTTTCTAAAGGGGTCAACAAAACATGTTGAAATTCCAGTGTAGTATGCAGACAATTACAAAGTTACGGTCTGATCCACGATATCGACAACATTCCACTTATCGCATACTTACATTTGAAACAACAACAAAATATTAAAATTTATTTTTGTTTTGAATGTAAGGCCTTTTTTAATCTTGCGAAATCTTATGAAAATTTTCAAAAATGTTACTGTTGACTTCAAAGATACTTATCTTGAAGTAAATATTGGTAATATGTTCTAAGTGCCACGCCCATTACAGTAATTAAAAAATTAATAGCATATTGTTCCTTTTAGGCCATGAGAGTTATCCCTACAAAATTGCAAAGTACTCCCTATATTAGCTTTCCAGCTATCTCAAAGTAAATATTTTTCGTGAGACAATTTTAATTTTTTTTTTTAATTTTTTTTTTTTTAACTATATAGTGAATTTTAATCAGAAATAATTTCTAAAGCCAGAATTAGTTTTTACTTTATGTTCTATTACGAATCAGCTGACTCTTTTTTGTTTATAGAAATTTAATACAAGTCGTTATTTTTTCTGTTTCGTTCTGTTCTGTTTTGGTTTCAACTGTGAAAATCAAAAAAATTTTACACTACGACCACACGAGCAATTTGTTGTGTCTTAACACAAGCAATAACGCCGGCAGAATAATGACATCAAATTGCTTGTGTTCAACAATGTATCTAGAGGTGGCGAACACGTACATTCAAATATATTTGCTTTTTTAAGCATATACATGCCAGAGAACGACAAAATCTGATTGAAAAAATATTCATACGTAATCCATATCCTAAAAGCATGCCTTTGTGTTCATACATTCAAAGTTGTTCCAACATACATAATCGTTGCTGCTTTTTAATCATTCCAATCATACGGTTGTTGTTGGCTCTACGATTTTAAACATGTGTCGCATCATACCAATCAATTCGGTTCGGTCATGATTATTTTGATGAAAAATAAAATAAGTAGGCAAAAGCGTTCGTTCTGATTATCAACAAATATTTGTATGATGAATAAAATCAAAAAAGCAAAAATGAGCGCGTATGAGCGCGTATACATCAAGTGATGATGATTTTTTAGAAACAAGGGAATTTTATGTACTATGTATTTAGCAATTTATATACCTATACAGAACACCCAAAGCACGGGCATTTTGTACAAAAGCAGCGGACACCGTGGTATACAACGTGAAAATGTTGTTTATATCGTGAAGAAATTTGCACAAAATACGTTCAAATTTATCAACGTTGTTGAGTATATGTAACGTCATTACAGAACACCCAAAGCAGGGGCATTTTGTACAAAAGCAGCGGACACCGTGGTATACAACGTGAAAATGTTGTTTCTATCGTGAAGAAATTTGCACAAAATACGTTCAAATTTATCAACGTTGTTGAGTATATGTAACGTCATATAGCGTGTAAATTGATTAAGTTTACAACTTTTATACATATTATTTCATCGCATAAATATTTCAAGGTCATGAATATCAAATAGAAATTATTTTTAAATTTGACAAAAATTATTTCGTTGTATAAAAATTTGATTCCATCTCTTTATATACATATGTATTAATATTTATATATTTAATATTAGTAGCTAGTCTTTCGCATAATACTCTAACGAGAGACGATCTAGTCTTTTCCTGGTCGTTTTCCATTTTTTCTTTTTAAAGTGTTTGCTTACTGATTTGGATTAAAACAATAATATTTTTCATAATTCCTCTGCTTTGATTTTATTCAACATGAAAATCTGATTATATAAAAATTTGAATGAAACATGTATGAAATTACTTGCAACTAACCAAACGATACGTTCGTAAGTATGATTCTGATTTTATTCAATATTAAGTTTTGTTGCATGATTAAATGTGAACAAAAGTTTAATGTATGATGAATGATGTGAATAAAACATATTCGATCACTCGACTCACATTTACTTAAATGAATCGTTCACCATTACGATGATGATTTTACTCAATGTTGATTTATTTTGCATGATTAAAAGTGAATAACAAATTTATAGTATGATTAAATCAGAAAATACGTGATTTTTGTCGTTCTCTGATACATGCCTAAATTATCCTTAATTAGATTTTTTGCTAATATTAAATTGAACTTCTTTTTATTTTATTGATTTAAATCTATTTTTCTTACTTTTTTGTTTAAAAAATATTAATATTATTTCAATTTGACAGCATGTGTTAAGAGATTATTGCTCAGCAATGTATTTTAACATTTGTTGCTTAATATATATTTGAACACATATTTGTACGGTCCACACACTGACATCTAGTGTCGGCAATCGAATTTGACGGCAATAATTGCCAAGATTATTGCTCGTGTGGACGGCTAGTTAAGTAATTGCAAGTGACAGCATAAATTAAACAAAAATATTTTGAAATAAATTGTGATTGTGCTTTTAGAGTTCAAAAAAAATAAATTTTTAAAAGAAAAATATAAAATTATACTGAAACTTAACAATGGACGAGGCAAAACTAATCGCTTTAGTGGAAAACAGCGACCCTTCTGGTCAGAAACAGCTGATAAGTTACTACAGAAAAAGTTAGAAGCAAAACGGCACAGCACAAAACAGCAACAGAAAGTAAAGACTAATGAAGCCTTAAGTCGGGCTTAAGTTCAGTAATTTCAATTCTTGTTGAATAAAATATTTTTATTAATTAATGTGAGCTTCTAAAGAAGAGAAGAAAAATGCAATTAGACTTTATTAGCTGGGGGACCACGCACTTTATCAGCACTTATGTCTATCAACTGGGCCAGAGATTGGTATTAACATCAGCTATTTAGCGCAAATTTTCAATGAATGGAATATGAGAAATTATTATATTTTGTATAATATTTCTGAGTAAATATTTTTCTTTATGGAAGGTGTCAAACAAAAGTGTCCAATTCGAACTTTTTTTTAATACAACGCACATTATAGAAATCGTTACTTATACAAAAATTCACGTTTCTTGCTGCATTAGATGCAAAGATATTCTAAAATATAAAAAAAATTTTATATGGGCGGTGCCACATAAAAAATATTAAAAATCAGTATAGCTGCGAACGAAGTAGCGGGAAGATTATAGTCTGATTGATATAAATCGCTTAAATGTTTAGAGACTTATCGTAGTCGAAAATTAAAAAAAAATTTGTATTGCTCCATTTATTAAAGGCAGCGCTAGAGCACAGAAGGTAATAGAAAAAATGCTGAAGCATGAATTTCTGAAGCAATTTTGCCAAATTTTGTGATCTGATTTGAAAAGATGTGATATTTTCTAAACTTGCTGGGCCAATTTTCTTTAACTATATAGCTAAGAACACTCTCGATCAAATCGAGTCAAACAGAAAAATGTCAATCAAACTCGGTCCGGCCTTGTGCAGACACACAATACAAACTTATTACAGCCCTTTTTTGGTCGGGGATTAAAAATAGTTCCATACAACAAATTTTGTTATGAATTTCATTAAAGCAAATTTAGTTTTTGACACACTGACTCTCAGTTTCTATAATAACAGGGAGAACGCAAAGAGTTGCAGACATTATTTTGTAACCGGTTCACTAGTTCATTGCCACTTTTTTGCTGCCTGACGAACCAACATGTGTTTTTAGTCATATTTATTGTCTGAGTGTTATTTCTCTTCAAAATTAAAAGCATTGCCCAACATTTTGTTATTTTCGTAGATATTAATTTAATGTCAAAGTTAGTAATACTGTTGCTATAGAAAAATTGTTTTATAGAAAAAAAAACTAAAAAATGTCAAAGTATTTACTTTTTTAGTTGGTGGGTGTATTCAGTTCCTTTAAAAAAAAAATAATAAAACATTTGTGTATGAGAAATCTAAAAATTAATTTTAATTCCGTTTTAATTTTTTTATTTTTTTTTCTTTTTTATAAAATAATTTTAAGAAAGCATACAGGGCTCGTACACAGTACAGTATTAATTTAAATAATTTTCAAATAAATATATTTCTTGTCATTGCCACAAAAGCCAAGGGAAAAGGAAGTAAATTGTAACCATGGCTGTGTGGTAACTAATTAAATTTCGAAAACAAAAATATTATATGAATGATATGTACATATATACATACTTAAATATGTACATATTTATGTATCTACATACCATCTGTACATATTTATGTACGTATGTCCGTCTGTAATATGCGTGTCCATTATTCATTAATCATGAACCAATCACTTTTCGATATTTAATTTTATTTCTTTATTTATCTTCGAATAAATTATGAGCGCGTAAAATTGTTTTTTTTTTTTACAGCGCAAAATACACATTGTTTTGGTATAATTCGTTACTTTTTCTAATGCCAATAAATTAATTTAAACAATAGATAAATAAGTTATTTGATATCACTCCTAACCTTTTCGTAATATAATTATATCTGCATTCAATTTAATTAATGATTTGTAATTGTTTTATCACTTGAAATTTTGAAGCAAATAAGAACTGAGAAATTACTTTATCAAACGACGAAATTAATAGACGGACTAAGTGCGTACATATGCATACATACTTGTACATACACATCGCTCATTTACTCAAACAACGTCATAACTCAAAAATACTAGTTTGCCAGCAAACGAGTTTAAAGTTTTCAATTTACACACAACTTAATAGAAAAAGAAAATTTTATTTTGCTTTAAAGAGCTGAGTAAGCAAAATATTTGTATAAAATTTTGGCACGATATGAATACTAATTCTGCATCTTTAACTCAAAAATTCTATTTTAATACATACGAGTACAATCCGTGTCTACCGAATATTCGAATAATTTTTTGTTCGAACTAAATTTATGCGTTTAATTGAGGAATTTGTTTTATATTAAATTTTTTCGATCAAATTTTTAATCGACTAATAATTAATCGTTTAAACAAATATTATCTAATATATTTTTCTATTGAAAAAAAATTTCAGTTTATGAATTATAAATAAATATCATTTCTAATCAAATGTTCGAAGACTTTTTTACTCAAATTATTTTTAGATTTCTTTGCGAATAAATAAAAAATGTAAATTCAGGTGAAAAGGATTATTAGACTGGCATTAGGTGAAATAATCTTTAAATAATAACACCACGCATTTTTATGTTGTGCATTAGTGTCCCTTTGTGTCAGTTGTTGTAGGAGAGGTTAAGTGATGAAGGCATAGTCACTGGTCTTTGAAATACACCGGCTTCAGCGGATACTAATCCTAATGTACAATCAGAACACCTTCCTTCGTTGGTATTGTGTGGCAGAAATCAAATAACCAATGAACTGGCTACGAAACACAGCTTCGAAGACTTTAATACGCCTCATTGACACCAGAGGCGCTGCAACACTGCATTATTGAAAAACGTGCAAAAAAAGCAGAATTGTAAAAGAATGAAGCTTTCCTCTATCTCCTCCTTTGCCACCTGTCACCATCCCTTTCCCAAAGAAGGTAACACCTAGTAATAGTAGTAGGCATTCAAGGCCTGAGTGTTAAATCTCTTTAAAAAAAAAATAAAAATTAAATATAAATAATTTACACCAGAAAAATTACCAGATAACTGAACCTTCATTCATTTGTACCTCCAAAACTTATTTATGATCACTGCTCGGCATTTTTCTTAATGAAAGATTTTATCTTTTTCTGTATATAAAATTCAGTTAAGCACAAAAAAATTAGTGTTAGGAGTGAACGAAAACGAAATAAATATGTATTGAAAATGTTCGTGCTAACAGTTTAGAAATTTTATGGGTAACACTGCTTTTACACTACACTGTATAATAAAAACAAACAACGACTAACGACTGATTCTGGAGAAGGAAAATATAAAAAAAACTTGCTTGTGTTGGCATTTAAAAAGCTTGTGTTGGCGTCTAATGAGAGAACGACTGCAGTCCAAAATATCGTGTAACAATTTATCCTCCTAACTCTTTCCCGAATGGGTCTTTTTTATTATTTATTTTATTGTTCATTATTCTTTTTTAATCGGAAAACATTATATGCCCTAAAATTTTATTATAATTTTTTTGTATACGCCAAAGCTCTAAATTCAACTAAAACATTATAAATAAGTAAAGACCTAAATTAACCCCAGTATGGATTTGTAGTTTTGAATTATTTTTGTTATTTAAATCAAATTTCCATCATTGTTGTATTCAGGGTTTTACATTAGAGTTTTATGGAGAATTTTTTTATAGAACATTTCAACGGGGATCTCATCTGTGTTTAAGAAAATAGTCAAACAGACTGTGGGAAGAGTTAGAGCGTTAAAGAATATATTATAAATAATAATCTTTTGGTCTCCCTTATCAGTATCAACCTTTAAAACTTTTTAGTTTTAGAAATTATTTACTTCTTTTATATGTAGTGTTATTGCTAAGGTGGCTTTATAATTATGGACAACACTTTATATGCAAGCATGTGTTTGCATGTGTGTGTGAATGCATGTATATCCTGCAGAAAGCATGGGGTTAAGTGTCCCCAAGTCACCACTTTTGTCGACTATTTTGGTGACATTGTCAACAGGGCGTCTATTAATAATGGTTTTAATGCGTAGAAAACATTTTTTCAGATACACACAAGTATGCTTCTTCTTAATGTTTTATTGGTTTGTTGAAAATAAACGTGACGTCAAGCAAAATTTAAGTGTTTATAAAAATTATCTTAAGAAATAGAATTATAAGCTTAATATATATAAATGTATTTAACAATAATTAAAAACATAATACACAAAAAAAATAAAAAACAAATAAAATAACAATCAATATTGTATAAAAATATAAAATGTGATAATTGAAGAGATTTAAGTGAAATGTGCCAATTATGGAAATTTTGACCCTGTGGAAGATTTTGTGCCATCAGGTAAAGATTTGTCACATTTTAAGATCCATACGTAAGTGTTTGACTTTACTAATTCAGCGAAACATACAATTTTCATTTTTAATATACATATGTGACAGTGGTGACAGTGTCTATAGTGAATCTGTATAGTTTTACTACGGACATCGAGCGAGGAAATATCGACATTGTAGACTAGAGCTCCTACAATTTACTAGTGAATCTTTGGTGCCAATGTCTCCATGTTGTCCCAAAAAACTACTTAGTCAGTAGAGCTACAGTCTAGTGGTGGATTTTCAATGACAAGCTAATGTTAAATGTCAATAGGCGATTACATTGGCTGGGGTACAGCTGGTCAGTAGTGCTACTGACAATGTCACTAGTAAATCACTACATTTTCACTATTCGCATTTTCTGCAGGGTATTTATAATTAAATATACATACATAAATGTCATTAATGACCAAATCTAATCACACTACTTTCAAATAAAAATGTTTCTTTTAAAATAAAAAGCTTAAATATTTAACGGATAGAAAAGAATTTTAAACAAAATCATACTCGTACACCCAAAAATCCAAATGTTGTACACTAAACAGCAAAAGTAAATACTAAAATAGCTGAAAACAAAAGCAACCAATTAACTAATCAATCAATTATAATACAATGAAATTGTTTTTGTATGTAGCTGTGAGTCAGCTTTTAGTGACTGTGACTTGTCTGTCGGCCAGTCCGTCTGAATTTTTGTTTATGCTTAATACTCATACTTCTTGCTTAAACATATATACATAAATAATTAAGTCCGAAGATTGTTTCCACTTGTTGAATGTTTGCGGCGATTAAACAAAAGAAAATTGTTTAACAAAATAAAACAAAAACAACAACAACAAAACTAGTCTATTTTCAAATATTGTGCAACACAGAAGTTTAATTTATTTGACGACCGCTCAAGTCAAGGTAGTTGGATTATAAAATAAAAATAAAACATGAATAGCTTGGAAGCACACTTTTTGTTGATATACGGACAAAAATGAACACTTAAAAGATGTTATTTTTTATTTTTTTTTTTAAATACCGCCTTAAGAAATTGTTATAAAGCGACGAAAATAAAAGTGTGAGTGTTATAACACACCACACATTAGCCAAAACATATTAATCTTCGAGATCACATCTCGTGATGTGTCTTATATGTTACAAAAAGCTTAGGTAACATAAATGTTGTAACTTTTAAAGTACTAAATTGTTTACTTGTCAAAGCTTTGTACGTAACCTTTTTTCTCACAACAAATCATTCAACCAAATTGCTTTGAAAACATGTTGAATATGATGTAGAAATTAAAAGCTGAATTTTTTTAAATAAAATTATGATTAAAAAGTTTTTTTTTAATATTGAATGTGGAAAAATGGTAGACAGAAAAATTCAAATTTTTACTTTTTTACAGAAACAATCTAATTTCATTATGATCGAACAACATTTTTTTAATACACAAATTTTTTACACCAAAAAAATATGTACACAGAAAAAATTATTGTTAAATTTATTTTCAATTAAGTGATTGCTTAAGGCTGGTACTTACTATCCTACATAATCGTTCGTCTTTTTGAGAAAATACAGCCCTGATTTAGTGAGTTGTTATTTTCATAAATTGCATTAGATCAGGGCTGCATTTTCTCGAAAGACGAACGATTATGTAAAATAGTAGAATAAGACACAAACCTATGATCGCACGCATTTAAATTACTTGGGTTTGATCATAGGTTTGTGTGTCAAACGACTGACTGAACAAGTTAGATCTATCTCTAAGTAAAATAAAAAAATTATAATTTGGTCGAACTTGTTCACCTACCTGTCCATCTTAGATACAAACTTATTATCAAACCCATGAAATTGATGTGGGTTTGTGTCAAAAATGAACTAGTGCACGAGTTCGGCCCAAGTTTAATATTAATAAGAGTTATGTCTAACAGCTGCTTTTGAACTAGATCGTTCGTGTTCGAATCAAAAATTGTTTCCAACCCTTTTAATTTACCACTCTACTTGTGTTTAACAGAATCAACTAGTTCAAAAAGAGCTGTTGAGCACAACTCTAATATTACTTACTTTTTTGATACAATAGACAAATGAAGCAAAAACGCTAATAACACATTTTGCAAAAGCTGTTCTTTTTTTCAAAGATTATCGTTAACATTACTCCTTTGTATTGTTCAAACATCAACCTTTCACAATTATGCATCCTAAGCATTTCCTAATTTCTAAAGAAGACAAAAAAAAACTTGAACTTGAGCCTATTTATCAAACTATTCCCCATTTTTAGTAAATGTAATATTTTTTTTTAATTGAATTTTCGTGGTTGGTTTAAAACTAATTAACTTCGTAATTGAATCTCTTGTTTTTTGTGGGAATTGTTACAATTTAAGTTTAAATTTTTTTAACGCACTAGTAATCCCAAATTATTATTTTACTTATTAAGTAAAATATTTTTTTTTCTTAATAAAAATACATTGAAATGTTCCCTGATTATCTGCATTAGCAACAGTGAAATGCGCATAGGATCCAGCTAAACCCCTCAATAATCAATTTCAATGTATTTTTATTAAAAAAAAAATATTTTATTTAATAAGTAAAATAATAATTTGGGATTACTAGTGCGTTAAAAAAATTTAAACTTAAAATTGTCTTTGTTTTTTTCCTGTGTAATATTTGTAATTAATGTTTGTAGCCTTAAACTCTTCCATTACATTTTTCAAACGAACTTACAGTGTGTGTAGTATAACCATTCATTCATTGCTTTGATGTGACAACTGTTTAAAATATTAAGAATCTGATAGTGTTGCCAACTAGACACACATATCGCATGCTAAATCAAAAACAGTCGTACATCAAAATTTATCCAAATATATATATTTTTTTTTGTTTTTCATTAAATAAATCTCTTATGGATTTTCAAAATTTTTTTTCTATCACAATTTTTTTAATAAATCGCTATGTGAGAGTTTCACGAAAAACAGTCCACTAGTTTAGACCACTCAAAAAAAGAAAACTTAACAGATTTAGCTCATTTTAAATGTCTAATTTATTTTTTTTTTTTTTTTTGCTTTAGTATAAAATTAACAATTTAAGAAATAATTGTTTGCAAAATATGTATGGACAAAGTAGAACGAGAAAATTTTTATAATTCAAAGAAATAAAATGTAAATGAAATAAATCGAATGTAAAAAGATTTAAAATGAAAAACAAGCCATTGCTACATGAAGTGAAGTATTTCATTTCAATCGCATGACTACGTACAAAAACTATTATTTACTATTAACTGCCATGAGGCAAATAATTGTTTTTGTTTTTTTTTTTAAAGCAACCACAAACAATCGAACTTATTTAACAATCACTTGAAACGTTTGAGACAAAAGAAAAATTAAAATGCACCTTATTAAAGCTTCTCCAAATCACTTACAACACTTACGAGCGAGTTCATTGTGGAGCTTATTGCCAAGCAGGTTAATGCAACAAGTTGTTGTTTTAATGTCGCCGCAGCTGCTGCTTGTTTCGTTGTTGGCATGTAAACAAATAATTTTAACAAATATATACATATGTATGTATATAATGCATTTTCTTAGATATTTTTTTTGACGATTTTCGTAACAAATGTCAACAACTTGAAACTTTTTTTAATAATAAATTAACAGAAAAAACAAGCAATACCATGGAAACTTGGTCGATTAATGTGACACTTTAACTAAGCAGGAAAACAGTAGTTTCTGTAATCAAATTAAATTGTTCGTATACTTTTATGTTCAAAAAAAATATTTTCTTCAGCTAAAATAAATAAATACAAATAATCAATTAAAAATTTAATTGTGTCAATTAAAC
Organism: Nowickia ferox; assembly: GCA_936439885.1. Taxonomy (NCBI): domain Eukaryota; kingdom Metazoa; phylum Arthropoda; class Insecta; order Diptera; family Tachinidae; genus Nowickia; species Nowickia ferox. The sequence goes on along the minus strand of OW387027.1, from coordinate 84,570,481 downwards.
TTTTATTTAAACATTTAATCAATGTAATAAAAAATTTTATTGAATTAATTAACTAACATAATTTAATTAACACAATTAAATTTTTTAATTAATGAGAAATATTTTTTTCTAGCAAAATGTCAAAATTTACATTGTGCCACATAACAGTCAAAAAAGCTTAAGTGACATAATTTTCGAGCTCAATTTTTTGACGAAAATCAATTATTTAAGATCGTAGACAATTGAGTTTTGTCAAAAAACAAAGTTCAAAATATATATCGCCTAAGCTTCTTTGGCGGTTATGGCTCGACATGTCAAATTTTTATTTTCAGGCAAATATTTGCTTGAAACTATTTTTTAAATTTAACAAATAGTTTGGCTGATTCAGTAAATCTTACGTTTTGAGCGCTTATGTTCACTAAAAATGCAGACTATCCATTCGTCTGAATTTTTTATGCTTGCTACTTCGTAATCAATTTAACTTTTAAACCGCTTTCAAAGATTATTATTTTTTTGCCTGAGAGCCTACAGCTTCCATTTGGTCTTATTTCCAAAAAAAAAAAGTGGGCAGAAACTCAGCCACTAATTTTTTTTTAATGTTATGATCGTTAACTTATCCGATTGCTCCGATACTTAGCACAAGTCTTGAACTCTCGTATTAAAATAATCTCGAAATTTAAAAAATGGGCGGAACCTCGCCCAATGCTTCTACTTAAACGCTTTTCTTGACGCTAAGCACATAATATCAGCTATAAAAATATCTCAATTTTGCATTTCAAAAAGTGGGTGGAGCTACGCCCATTAAAATTTTTTGTTATATTTCACATGCTTCTACTTAAACCGATTTCAGCGAAATTTGATATACACCCTGAGCTCTGAAAAAGACTTCATTTTGCATTTAAAAAAGTGGGTGAGGTGAAGCCACGCCCACTAATATTTAATATTATATTTCACATGTTTCTAATTAAATCGATTTTAATGAAACTTAGTGCACAAAGACTCAATCTTAAATCTTAAAAGGTGGGCGAGGAAGCGCCCCTTAAAATGTAATATTATATTTCACCTGCTGCTACTTAAACCAACTCTTACAAAATTTAATATACACCCTGAATTCTGAAACAGACTCAATCTTGTATTTAATAAAGTGGGCGGGGCCACGCCCATTAAAACCTAATATTACATCTCACGTGCTTGTACTTAAATTAATATTAACAAAACTTGATACACACCCTGAGCTTTGGAAAAGACTCAGTCTTGCATTTAAAAAAGTGGACAGTTGGCGAACCATTTTGGCTCTTAGTATGACATAATTTTATATTTAAAAAAGTGGGCGGTGCCATGCTCATTAAAACTCATTATTATATTTTAGGGTCTTCCACTTGACTGAGTTTTACTAAACCTGGCATGCAACTTGAACTCTGAAAGCGACACTATGTTGAATTTAGAAAAGTGGGCGAATATTTATGTTTACAAAATTGGGCATGGCCTCTGAAAATATAAGACTGGCATTAAAAATTTAAGAATAAAGCTTTAAATTTAACCGACTGCAAAAATAAGCTCAAAAAATTTAGAAATAATTTAGATTCAGTTAAATAAAATATTTTTATATATCGAAGTTGATAAAAAAAAACAGATAAGCAAATTCTACATTTCCATATTTATGCTTTTAGTTATCATTACAAACTAAGAAATATGAAATGAGTTCTCAAAAAAATTAAATAAATAACACCAAACTAATTTTTTTGTTTTAATCTTTCAGTTTTATTAAGAAATTAAACATTTAAAAAAAAATGGCTTCGCAAGAAAAAATTAAATAAATCCTCAAAATGTTAAATTTCTTTCAGTATGAAAATGTATGAAAATTTTATGGGAGTTATTCATTGGCGTAGCTAAAAAAATTCAAGGTGGTGGGAGAGGAGGAGGGAGGGGCATTAGGACGGGTGATTTGCATGAGTATTATTAAAATAGATAATTACAGGCAATTTTTAACGATTGTTGAGTGGGTGAGGGCAAAACCAATTCTTAGGGGGAGGGGACAGTGAACCTTGCTACGCCTATGGAGTTATTTAACTTTTTTTGTGGAGAATATGTTTTGCTTATTTTCGTTTTAAAACACGTTCTTCAATATAAAATTCATATTTCAAGCCGCATTTTATTTTATTATCTTATTTTATTAAGTTATGCGAATTTCGAGCCCTTGAGATAATTTTTAAATGCGGAAACTTTATTTTTTTCTAACAAATAGCAAAACTTTGGCAATATTTACTATATACCAAGATACGTACGTACACATGCCTTACAAATTTTTTTTTTTTGTATTTTTCCTTTACTTAATATTTGAATAAATTAATTAAATCTTGTTGTGCTTGATGTCACATAAAATACATTTGTAAACAGCCTGAATTTTAAGGTTTACAAACGTTGCGACTTGCCGCCTTATATTCACTCATAATGGCCTACATTTATAACAAATAAATGCGAGTATGAAATGATTGCGTGGGAGTTGGTGGGCGCACTACTATTAACCTTGACTAATTTTGCAAATAACGAAAAACAAATTTAAGATGACTAAATGAACAACTTCTATTTCCTTAATTAACACTTGACTGAATGTAATATTTAAGTTAAGACTAGGGCATAAATGCTAAACAAATATTTATTATTTCTATTGGCAAAACAGTCACAACACGTTCCAGGTTTTTTTTCTTTTCTTTTCAAATAAAAATAGAACTTGCAATTGTGTGTAAACATACATAAATAAAATAAAATTATGAAAATTTAAATTTAAATGATGAGCACATCGGCTAAAATGCCGTTGAAATAATAAAAATCTATTTTTAAAGTTTTACGAAACATGTAAACAGATAAAAATGCACATTATTAATTAATTCATTTACTTATTTATTTACTTAGTATGAGCTAAACTTGACTAAATACTCACGGCATAAATTACATCCCATAAGAGCGCAAATGCTTTTAATGCTTTCGTCGAACAGGCCATATTTATGTCAAATGCATAAAAATATTACTGCAACAAATATTATTTGGCACCCAAAGTGATAATATAATAAAAAAAGATAATTAATTTAATTTTTCTTTTCTAAAACACTTTTGGGAAAAGTAAACGTTTTGCTAACAAAATTTAATTTCAAGTAAATTGTATAGAAATATTTGCTCAATGTTTTCCTTTTAATTTTAATGGTTATTGATTATTTTTTATTTTGTTTGATTTCGGGCATTTCCGCGCCTTACGTTCTAAAAATGCCGCGTTTAATGTTAAACTACATGTGTTTTTCTTTTTCCGAAAGATATTTTTAAAATAAAATCTCTTTTTTTGACGTTTTTGTTTTTCTTAATTTCTTTCACTTTTATTTCTTGTTTTTGTTTTTAACCGTAACGTTCGCCGCTTAAAAATAAACTAAAAAAAAGTTTTTAGTTTGTCTTTACTTCGAATTTAGTTTTTTTTCTGGCGAATTTGTTTTGTGTTAATAGAAGCTTCGTGCTGTTTGAAAACACAATGGAATCGAACTAAAAATTATCAAAAGCTTATTTGATTGATAACAATGCAAGACGGAGCTTTTAAAAGCATACGAGTATAGCTTGTGTAAATGGCAACACTCAGCCAGAGCTTTTCCCTCGCCAGCGTAACGGAAATATTATTTTAAAAAGATATTTTTTGGTAATTTCCGCACAAATACAAGGTGGCCCAAAAGAACTCATCCGATGTTGTTTGGCTCTCATTTCTTTTTCTAAATGAAAAACTTCGATTCTGTTTTTTGACTATATTTATTTGAACCTTTAGAATTTTAGTGGTCAAGTCGGCTAAATGGGCGCCGTCACAATTGATTGCTCGTTTTATGGCATTTTTCATCACTTCGGCGAGAACTTCGGGCGACAAATTCTCGCATTCGTGTCGAATGTTGTTTTTGAGGGCTTCCAGGGTCTCGGGCTTGTTCAATAATAGCGTTGCCTTATAATAAATTTAAGTATAGACAACTCGAACTTCTTACAGCTTCTATGAACTTAAAACCTCCACTACACTTCCAAAAATGTGTTCACTACTTCAGCGAAAAATCACTGTAAGTTCGTTTAACATCGAGTTTTTTACTTTAGGAAACGATGAGATCACTGCAAACATTAATACTTATACAAAGTATTCCAGTTTGTTGATTAATACTATTGACGAAAATGCCAGGGAGGCCCTGGTCTAATTTTTGTTTCAAAAATTTCAAAAAACAATAACAACTCAACATGTCAGAGTTGCATTTTCTACAAAAGTATTAACACTTGTATTATAGTCTGAAGTGGCATTTACTAAATTCATCTTGCATGTACTTTTCGAATCAAGCATTAATTTTTTCTATTAGACGAATTAGAAGAAATGGTATGACTTCAATTTTATAAAGTTTTTATGAAATTTCCGCATAAATTTTAACCGCCCACCTTTTTATTTTGTATTAAAAAAAGTTTATGGACATTTTACCGTGTATTGGTCGAATGAATTCTTTCTTTCTTTCTTAAGCCAAGATCCCACTATCGGCACAATGTGCCGGCTCACTGCAATAAAGTCATAAGTAATAAACCAAAATTGTTTTATTTCTCAATTAATTCCGGAATAATCTATCTGAGGTGCAAGTATGTCCTTAAGATAGGATCACACGATTGACGCAAATACACCAATCTGACCCAATTTTTATTGTGGTAAATTGGTGTACAATAATAAAATTGTCCCAATCAAATACGTTGCAGTCACATGATTGCCCCATTTTATAAAAATTTGATTGTCGCAGATTGGCGAAGAATGAATTTGTGGTAATAATTGCCGCAGCCCAGTCACACGATTGTTCTACGGCAACAGAAACAAACAGCTATTTTGGTAGTTTTTAGTTTATTTTGTTTTACTTGCAAACGGGTTTCTTTTAAAAAGAAATGATTTTTTGTCTGTTTTATTTTGTACATGAAAATGGTTTATTGTTTTAAACAAATGAAATTGCATCTGCTTTGTATATTTTGTGCTCCTTAAATATACAAAGCAAAGGCAATTTTCGTTCTTTTAAACGAATAAAAACTAAATATGTATATGGGTTAAGATTGGCTCACAGTTCCATGCTAACGTTTCAAATAAGTTATAATTACATATAAAAGTAAGTTTAAGTCGATACTTATGACAACACTTGGAACACACGAACAAAATAAATTCATTTAAGAAATTGTCGCGTATTGGCTACTTTGATTGCCGCTCGAGAACACAATAAATATCGGTGCATTTTTAACATTTTAATTGGGGCATGGTTGCATATCAACCGTTCACACGATTGTCGCACCAGAGTTGCATTTGATTGCGATAAGTCAGCACAATATTGTTTTCGATTGTCGTATGAGGCAATAAATTGTGAAATCACATGATTGGCGTATAAAATGAACCAATAATTGGTGCATTGCGTCAATCGTGTGATCCTACCTTTATATTCCAATTAGCTAATTTGTGAACAATGTTGAGCAACATTGATTATTTCATACGAAAAATTTGACATATAAATAATATTAGCTAGCCCTGAAACTATGCTACGATTTCTTATGTTTTAAAAACGCCGTATGTGTTTGTTGTAAATTCCACGCGAAATAAGTGCCACCTATCTCTTTTCGCATGAAAACTTAAAATGTTGAAGATACATTTCATACGTTTTTCCCAAGATAAACAGAGTACTATTTCTGCAACATTTTTCCACGAACAATTCGTGCCAATTTTTTTATATATATTTGACAGCATTTCACGTGAAATGTTTAACAGAGTATCAGGCTTTAGAGTTTACATTTGAAGCAAAAACAAAATTTTAGAACGTCTATGTATTTATGAAATAACGTGTGCTTTTAATTTCGTTTTACCGAGGAAATCTCAAAAATTTCCCCGGGAATCCCAGCCCCGGAATTCCCGATTCCCTAACCCTAGTCACAACAAATGAAATATGTAGTCGAATTTGGGACGATAGCAATCCACATGCTTCCCAAAAAAAATCAATGTATTGCAATTTAATTCGCATTAAAAAACGAATTGCGAAAATTGGCAATTTTTTATCCTTTCTCCTAAAAGGAAATTTTTCTTACAATCGCTTCCAATTAGGTGATTAGGAATCGTAAAAAATAACTTTTTGCAATGACAAGCCAATGTGAAAATCAGTAGAGATCATCCCATTACTTCTGGATCGCAAATCCTACATTTGAATAACTCCTTGGGAAAGTCTTCTTTTACTGGAATAGCTCAACATTTTTTTTTTAAATTTGTGGTATTAAATAAGAAAAAATATTTTCTTCGCTCTAGCAAAAGAGAGTTTTGCTTTATAAAACTGAATCTAAATTACATTAAAACAATTAATAAATTATTTAAATAGTTTTCTATAATTTATTTCAACTTGTTAACAATTTTTCATTCATTATAAAAAAGAAGGCGTACATACACGTTTAGATACAGACATACATACATTATAATAAAATTATAAAAACGGGCTGTTAAAAAACATTAAATAGCTAAAAATTCACTTTGTTTCTTTTTTCTCTTTTTTGTTAAATATTTATATTAAAAAATGACTATACAAAAATATAAATACTTAACAGCAGTTCCCGCTCAAAAGGCTACAGAAGCTCTTAAATGCGTGTACATTGTGTGGGACTAAATGTTTTTTTTTAAGTTTATAAGCTTAAAACTAAACTAAAATTTTTTCGTATTAGACGTAGAAGAGAGCATTAACGTGTTATATAAAGTTGTAAATTTAAAGGGGGACTACTGTAAATTTGTTCCATTATTCAATTTTTTTTTTTTTGGTTTTTGTAAGTTTTTGTAATTAATTTTGTTAAAAACTTGTTTCGAAAAAAGCAGCCATTTTCTGTTTTAACTTAAATAATATTAATAGTAAGAACGTCTGCGATCATTGCGAATACTGTTGCAAAGGCAGCAAGAGATGAAGGTCACCAGTAACTGGAAAATAAATGAAATATAAAAATATCGATTTTATTTAATTACAAAGTTCGAATTATATTTAGGAGCAGCAGGTAAAAAATTTTCAATAATAATGAAGTAACACTGAAAAGAAATGTGTTATATATAAATCTTGTTAGATCTTTGTCTGTATATACATATGTATGTATATCGTTACCCTAATCTAAAAAGCCCTTTCGATAAATTAAATTATTCTTCTATCGAAATATACCAAAAACTCGAACTCAAAAAAATAATGAGTTAGTGCCTTAATATATTAAGGTAAAGATATACACATATCGAGCCATAACCGCGAAAAAAAAGCTTAACAAACACATTTTATTGGACCTCGTGTTTTAACGCAAATGGATTTTTTACGATTTTTATCGTAATAAAAATTAATCGATTTTGGACAAAAAATCAATTTCTAAATTTTTTGGCGGTTATGGCACGATAAGAAGTTTTATTTTGATTTGGTATGTACAAAACGAGTATTTTTAACCGAAATCATGCGAGTGTTTATTTTGTATATCACTAATAATGGATCATATTCCTTTCGTACATTTGCGGCTCAATAACTTCACAAATTCCATCTCTGAAGTCTTGAATAAATTATGGGACCTTGGCATAGAACTGATATTGCACGTAGTCCTAAAGAAAAGAAGTCTAAAGGTGTTCAATTACAAGATTTCTGTGGTCCATTTGTAATTACCTCTTCGAGAACACACATGGTCGGGCACGTAATGCAGCGCACAGTGGGGCCAAAGGCCTTTTTTTGCGGATTAATTTATATCTCCACAACTAAAAGCAAATTTAAGGTTAAGAGGTAAATTGGTTTAAAAACACACTTTTGTTTTGACAAATTCAGTTTTATTGATACCAATGTAAAGTAGAAATATGGGAATTAATAATGGAATATGATGTCGGGCAAATGTTCACCTCTAGCACTTCGGCAGACGTCCGCTCTTTTCACATAATCTTGAACCACATTTTGCAGTAAAGCTTCGTTTATGTCGTCAATGCGGCACCTAATTTCATCTTCCAGAGCATCAGTTGCTTATGGTTTGATCACGTAAGCCCAGTCTTTCAAATCGCTCCAGACAAAATAATCCAGCGGCGTTAAATCACAAGAACGAGGCGGCTAATTGACATTGCCAAATCGGAAAATTAGGTGGCCGGGAAATTTCTCATGTAGTAACTTAATTGTTTGGCTGACTGTGTGGCTTGCTGAAAGGTAACTGATGTCAACATTAGCCAACTGTGGCCACAAAAAATCGATTATAATGATTTGGTAGCGCAGAGAATTAATGGTAACGGGCCGATGATGCCGTCTGGCCACAAACCACACTATGGCCACTACGAGCGTATTGTTTTGATCTATTGTCAGCAACAGTACCGTGAGAATAGAATTTAGCGATTAAATTACGCACAGCGGTCTCAGAGGTAGCCTGACTACGGGGAAAAACTGCTCGAATTTTACGAAGTGATACAGTAAATTTTACTAAATAAATGCCAAAGGATGGCAGCTCAATTCTTGACATTTCATCGTTTGAGAGCCAATTTACTTCCTAACCTCAAATATGCTCACCCTTTACAATAGTGAGGGTCACCAAATTTATATTGGTAGATCTTGAAACAAACTGCATATTCTCACAAAATCTTGGCGGTATAGGAGCGAGAAATGAGTACCCTTCTACAAAGTAATTATTAATTGATTTCTTTTTTATTTGAACAACCTAATCAGGAGCAAAATGCATAGAAAAGGTGCTAAGTTAACCAAGACAACAAGCAAAGATTTATAATTTTTTTATTCGCGCATGGTCCTGATAAATTGTCTTCCGTTAAAGTTTTCAAAATCCTGAAGAAAGTTAGCCAAAATCACAAACGTTATTTTTTTTAAATTATTATATCTGTGGCAATAAAGAAAAAGTGCGTAAGTCATATTTTGCTGTTTTGCAGGAAAGCAGTTTAAACTTTCAAGTCGATTTTCAGAAATTTACTTCGTTTGCAATAAATTTGGAAATTCGGTATTCACTTGATTTTTTTTTAGAAAAACATCGTTCTACATAGTGTAAGTAATAAATTTTATTTGAAATAATATCAAAGTATAAGCTAAAATAAGCTGTTATTCCGTATGAAATTATAAGTCGAAAAAAGATAAGCCGAAATTCATTTTGCTATAACTTCTTGAAAAATCACACAAATTATTTGAGATGACCAGGGTTACTTTCAAATATGCAGATTACGGAGGTACCACTAACTCAAAATGTGCTTATCTCGACTTAAGCAATTTTTTCTTTTTGCCACAGATATATATAAATTCAACCACGATAACGCGTGACTCACTCGTGACTAGTGCGTGACTCACGCGCTACTAATGCATGGCTCATGTGTTACAAATCATGACATTTATACATCTTTAGTCAATAACACTGCATTGGCTAAACTGCTTAATTCTTTGCAAGAGAACACTTCTTTGATTTACCTCTAAAGCGATTAAAGCCCAAGCTACAATATTGAAGGCTCTCAGCAGATTTACCCAATATTCTTCGAATTTAATGCGACAACCAGTCTCGAGCAGATTTTCTGGTATAGATGAATCATTATTCTCGAAACAGGTATCAGGTGGCAATTGTCCATTCACGATATAATCTTGAGGACTGGCACGACCACAGCATTTAAACTAAAATAGAAAAAAAAACTAATATAAAAATCGACCTCAACAGCTTTAATACATCAATAAGTATTTATTGAGTTAATCACCCAAGTTTCGTAATGCGACATGGCACCTGGAGTTTTGAGCTCATCTTCCCATGATGCGTCCAGTGTGTTCGCTAAGTTTGAGGCAGCCTCCCGCTCACCACGCGTTAAAAGAAAAGTAACCGCCACCTGGGCCAGAATAACCACAATCATAAGTATGATAAGCTAGAAAGAGAAGAAAAATATAGATTTCATTCAAGAATCTGTGCATGAATTTGTAATAATAATAATTGTTTATTTTACCCACCGTTATAGTACAACAGACATGTTCTTTGGCAGCTCCAATGGTTAAAAATAATAAAACCACAAATATTGAAACGCCAATTCCAATGTAAGCGTACGCAGCTGTTGAGGCCAGTTCATTTGTTTCGTATGTTAATATTATATATAGACCAAAGCCTATTAATACTGCTGCCAGAAGCTGAAAGTTTAAAAAAAATACTTGCATTAGAAATTGAGGTGGAAGGATACTTATGTCTATACAAATATTTTTAAGAAGTTAAAGATATCGAATGAAATTAGAAAATATTTCAATGCAGTTTTCAAGGAAATATTTTAAAATTTCTGTTGGATACTTTGCCCCCATATTATAGATATTTGCCCCCTAATCAAAAGAAATTCTTTCTACAACGTGGCATCACCGAATCAGCTGTTAATTTCTGCGTTCACCAGCGATAACAGCGTAAGTCGAAAAATCGAGTTTAACGTATGAGCTTTCTCGCGAAAAAAATCAAAATGGGCAAATTAAAATAATTTTCTCGTAAGAAAATTAAGTTTTTAGTATATAAATTATAATAATTTTATAATTAATTTTGCTGAAGTTTTTTTTAACCTTAAATTCATATTATTTTATTTATATCTTTACAATACAGTTCATTAGCAACATGAGAATTCCACGTAAGTATGAAGCTTCGTTTGCAGAATTGTACTCGTATATCAATTATAACACGATTTTGTCTTAACTAAACTTATGCTGTTGTCGCTTTTAAACACAGATCTATCAAGCACTAAAGACATTCACTACAGCAGACTACCCTAAAAAAATTAATGACTGAAACTAACACAAACAAACTTTTTTCACTAACACATTTGCAACAAATTTTACATTGAATTCAATAGTGATAGTCAATCGACTAGTCATTTCATCGGTAGTGATGATCGGTTTATTTTAGAGTAGAATATCTAATGTAAAATGCCAAAACTTTTAAAACATCGTCACTTATTTAAAAAAAATACAATTCATTCGGTCTGTGAAAAATAAAATTTATAAAAGTGTTAAAAAATATAATTAAAATGATTAATAAAATAAATTTACAAAGTTTAATTTAATATATATATTTCTCTTCAAAATTTTAAATATTTTGATAAAGCAAATTGCGTTGGAGGTGAAAAGGTGTGAAGAATACTAGAGACCGCTTAAGTTATTTTGTATTTTGGCTTCCGGTTTAAATATTTTATTAACTTGTCTACTTTTAAGTTACTTTTTAGAATAAAAAAACAATTAGAATAATATAAAACGTATATTTATTATCAGTATATCAATCATGTATGATTGCTCTATTGTGATCAGTCAAACTTGACTACTATTTATGCTATCACTGATCAGTAAAAAGCAGTAGAGTGAGAAGTTCGAATATATGTAAATAAATATGTCGCAGAGACGACGAAATTCATTAGTTAGAGAGGAATGCAACATCAAGGTTTCCATCACATTTTTCACTTTGCCCTTAATAATGTTATACGTAATGATGAATATATTCTGCATCACTACCGATCAAATGATCGGTCAATTGACTGATACTATTCTTCTAGGGTATCGACTTAAATACGTCAAAAATATATTACACACATGTTCATATCGCTGATTTACTAAAACAACGCCATAACTCACAAAACTAGTTTGCCAGAGAACGAGTTTAAAGTTTTCAATTTACACACAGCTTAGTGAAAAAAAAAATTATTTTTCTCTCAAGAGTTGAGCAAACAAGTTATTTGTATGAAATTTTTACACAATATGAATAACGATATGAGCATTAAATAAATTAAGTAAATCAGCGATATGAGAATGATTATTTGGACGACAGCAAGGCAACACCGCGACAGGTTATTCTAGTCTAACTAAACTAATTTCTATTTTTGTTGGCGACAATGAGCATCGTGCAATTCATGTAAAGAAATAAATTAATTTTCATACTTTCATTTTAAACGAGTGATTTTATTATTTTTATATATAAATGTGAAATATTTGCAGGTGGCACCACTGAAATATGTATTTATATTTAAATGTCAGCTGATTGTGATGCTGTTGCCGTCTCCAAAATAATTAAGTAGCTGGCCACAAGGCGAAAAATGCAGGCAGCTGCACTTTTGTAGATAAAATTAACAGCATGTAAATTATTGTCGCTTAAATAACGACACAGCTGACATTAACCTACAGCGAATATCGTTAAAAATTTGACTGAATAACAAATTCGATAAATTTTCGTTATAATTATTTTAACGATGCGACTATAGTTAAAAAAAAAAGTTAGTGAATTGCACTACTGATATACAAATGAGATTTGTAGTGGAACTCATGTACTCATATGAATATACTCTTATGAAATAATTATTAAGTTTTTTATATTTTTCATTTTAAACAACTCAAACGCATACGAGTACATATGATTTTATTAAATACTCAATGCATTGAAATAAGAGTTTAAAAATCAATGTTGCAAAGCGGAACATCGCAAAGAAATATTATGTACACAATACGTAAGCAGATTTGTAAGACACACCAACAAATCTTTGCTTAATAAACCCGCTGATGGCTAAGCAAAAAAATTTTTTTTACTGGGAAAGAATGGCCTTGAGCCATTTATTTGTTACTTGTCTGCTGAAATTAAATTGTTGATGTATACGTATCTATTTGGACTTTGTGGCGTCTGCAAAGTTTCTGTTTTTTTTTTCTACCCAATCCCCATGTTTGTTTATTAACTTATTTCCTTAAGAATTGTGAAAGTTTTGCTTGAAAAAGTTATTTTAAAAGATTGGTAGTACGTGTGCTTTTCCTCTCCCATTAACTACATAAATTCTAGATGTCAATGATGATATCATCTTTCTGCTACTTTCTTTAAAAGGATACAAGTATGAAGTAAGTTAAATATTTGTGAGCACAAGACACTCCAGAACATTAAATATTTATTTTCAAGCCATTTCAATCACTTAAAAAAACGTTGTGTTGTCTTTCTATCATACTTCCTCTTCAGGTATAAGTTTCAATAAACAAATTTGTTTGCAAATGTTTTGACACGATTGTCTTGAATGTTTTAGATCATTTGCTTGTCAAAAGAAGCAACAACATTTAATCAAAATGTAGACTGTTGTTGAGCATGTTATTGAAATAGTTTTGTTTTAGTGTTTAACTTAATCTAACCCAATTAAAATATTTACAAATTTGAGGTCTGCATAAAGGAAAGGTTTGTAGTTGGGATAATTAGAAAAAAATTATCGCGGTTAAACGTCGAAAGGTAATTGAAAAATTAAGCACGACAGAGTTCTTTTATATGAATTGTATTTTTAATCTCATTAATGGAAACAATTTTATGCCAAAATTACAAGTTAGATTATTTTCTTATCAATTTATGGGAAAACAGAAGAAACTTCCAGAAATTACAACAGGCCTGTGCCACGATGTCACTAGAAATCGTTCGATCAAATACTTATATTGAAAACAACAACAAATTTTCTAACATTTCGAAAACTATAATCACCCTAAGAACAAAGTGTGAGAGTCCAAAAACTAATTGACTATTTCTAAACATCTGAACAACATGAGCTAAAGAGTTTTACCAAAAAATACACGTGCCGCGCGTGATTTAATTAGTCAATATTTTAATTAAGGGCCTGATTTTGTAAAACGCAATGCTAAGCGTTGGCAAATTTCATATGTGTTTTGTTTTTGTAATTTAAACTTTTCCATATGAAATTGTTTAACGCTAAAACCCAAAATCTTGACTTTGAGAATGTCCAAATCTTCCAGCAGTAATTTTGCACTACATTCTTAAGCCTGCACTCTTGTTTATACCAGCTACGTTCAAACACACATACTCTAACATGTCTAGTTGAAGTAAGCAGCTTTGAAAGCTCTCACAATTTTTTTTTTTTAATGTATTCCTAATATTTTGTGCGGCAAACCAGTAACCCGACGATATAGCTTGGACGTTGCTGGCTTACACGAAGAAACTTTTCTTGTAGAAATGTTTGATATGTAATATAGCCGTTTACTTTTTTAAATTTTTCAACTCTAAACGATCAAACACAATTGCGGCATAAACACATTTTCCGTACAAATTTACACAAAAAAGCATCCCCAGGAAGTAGTCGAGAGATAGAATCTTTTTTTATTTTGACAGCGTTTTTTCTTATGTTCTCACATATAAATAAATAAATATTCACTCAACAATGTTACCATACTTTCAATAGATTTCATACATTTTGTAAACAAAACTACAAAGAAAAATAAACACAAAAGAAAATAAAACGCAGATTAGGAAGTTACTGTGCTTCGTTATGGTGGAATTAGTCGATTCGTATCGTGTTACTTTTGAAGTGGTCGGTCGTATCGTATAAAGGCTCAGTTAGCCGAGTGTAATGTAATGTAACTGTAATGTAGGAAACAGCTAATCGATATTTTTATATGAAAAGTAGGTTACGTTACATCTCTATAACCATTTCCATTACTTTTCACATAACAATATCTATCAACTGTTTTCTACTGTTGCAGTTACATTACATTATAGCCGGCTAACTGAGCCTTAAATCTGGATGTTAGTTAGTAAAAACGTGAGGCTGCCAGTGAACGTGTCAATTGTTATTGTATTTCTCTTTGCTTTATATGTGTGTGTTTATGTATGTAAGAGAGAAGTTGAAGTAAAAATCTATTTTCTGTAGGTTTCTACCTCACATACGTTACGATACATATAAAAATAAGCAGCAACATGTTTTATTTATGTTACAGATTTTGTCAGCTGATCCGTCAACTCACGCTATGAATCAACTAATTCTACCATTAATTTCACAGTGATTTTTCCTGAAATTGCGGACTTATTCTCTTTGATTTTGAAAATGTCTTCTATTGATTCTAATTTTTAATTTCTTCTATTTCTAAACAGTGGTTATGGTAATCAGATTTGAGGCCCTACATAAGTGCTTCAATCAATTCAATGAAGATAGAGATTTGAGCCTATAGGTATGAGTATAAGTTCCAATATTCTAAGAACTTGGCAACAGTCTTAATTAAAAAACAATAATTTAAAATAATGCATTAGGAAATGTTCTGCCAAAAACTTTAATTTATCTGTTCTAATTAAACAAGTGTTAATCTATTTCTTTTTTTTTCAATATTCATTTTATATTGAGATTGGGTTAGAATAATTATAATTGACTACATATTTAAACTGGAAATCTATAGAATATTACAATTAAAAAATGTTTGTTTATTTTTGCAATAAATAAATAAATGCAAAAGCTGAATAAATAAAAAGCACAAAAGGTAATAAAAATAAAGCAGCAATAAATCAGGCGTAAGTATGATTTATTTTAAAAAGTCTTATGATTTAAAACAATAAAGGAAATACATTTATAGAATGTACATACAAACATATGTACAGATTTTCTTATAAAAAATATTTCTTAAAATATTGAAATATTTTGCACAATAACCTTTTTCTTTCAAAAAAAAAATAATCAAAAGTTCACATTTCACAATTAAACCGATACGATGAATGTCAAGGAATTGCATTCCGATCGCCCACACTTTGCATTTTAATTTTTCATAAACGATTTTTGTTCAAAGACTTTATGTGCAAATTAATGTATTAAATTTTTTCTGGACGAATTGGCTGCTTTCAAACTTTTTTTAGCAATTTTTTATTACCATTCGCAAACATGCTACAGTTTTAAAATAAATATTGCAAAATATTTCAATATATTGTATTTGATCTTGTTTGATGGAAGAATATTTCTCTTTTTTATCTCCATTAAGTTGTATGTATAAATCGTGCCATAACCGCCAAAAAAGCTTGAGGGTCGGCAAAGTTTTATTTTTTTTTGCAGTTATGGCTCGATATGTAAAGTTATAACAAAAGAATGGGTCTGTTCGTAAATAAAACACTGGTCTGCAAATGGAAATTTAAATATTCTAAAAATTTTCGCTGAAGTAGATAACATGCAAATAAATTTCAAATATGGTGTACAAACTAAAGGCTTGCATTTGTATACTTATAGGTATAACCAAAATAAATATAACATGTTATGTACCATATAATTGTAGTGTGAGCCAAAGAACTAGTATAAGAGTTATTGTGTGTGTGTGTGTGCAGATAATAATTGCTTATTGTACTGCTGCTGAGGAACTGTTTGTATCTGTTTTTGCTCAAAAATACATGTAATACAAATATATGAAAAAAACCAATGTTGAAACAAATAAATGATGAACAGATGTTCGTGCGCATGTTAGTTAGGTTGTTTTGTGGCGCAGACAGCAGCGATGCCAATTTAGCGCGTTTTAACTATGCTAAACGCGCTTTTTTTCGTCTTAGCGCGTTTACTAAAAAAAGCGCTAAATTAGCGCATTTTGAAGAAAGTTATCATCACTTCAGTTCAATATATTTTTTACTTTTTTTGCATAAATTTAACAATTTTCTGTCGCAAATAAAATTCCTTTGACTGTGGTTAGAATTAAAAACGCATTTTAATACTGTAAATGGCAAACATTTTGAAATTTCAAAACTAAAAATATGTACTCGTGACCAAAAAAATTATATTACTTATTAAGCATATATTCTAGTTGAAGTACAAAAAGCATTTGAATCGCAAAACTATTCGGCAATTTATATAAGTTGTTACAAAATTTGGCAAATAAAATTAAAATAAAAGCAAAGGATTTCGATTATTTGGAAGCAATTCTGATTCTGTGTTGAATGATTTAAAAAAAGAAAAGAGCTACTAAAAAAAATTAATTGTATTTACTAATGCACATGTACATACATCGAATTTTATTAAAAGTTAATTTAGCGCGTAGGAAAATAGAGCGTTTTGGCTATAAATAGTTGACAGTGCTGTAATTTAGCGCGTTCTAGCGCATTTTGCGAAGGGGAACAGCGCGTTTGGGTTATAAATAGTTGGCATCGCTGCCAGACAGGGATAGAGAGAGAGAGAACTTTGCTCTGAGTGTATTTCCAGCTCATAAGTTCATGTATCATTTACTTACATATGTATGTATATATGTATGTGAAATTTTACTTTGATTCATTCATTCATCAGCCATATGCTTATGGTGAAAGCAGCAGCCAATGAATGCCTACTACTATTACTAGGTGTTACCTTCTTTAGGAAGGCGATAGTAATGGAGAAGACAGGTGGTAAATGAAGAGATAGAGGAAAGCTTAATTATTTTTTACAACTCTGCTTTTTGCACGTTTTTAATAATGCAGTGTTGCATCGCCTCTGGTGTTAAGTTAGGCGTATTAAATTTTTTAAGCTACACAACGAAGGAGGGTGCTCTGATATTACATTAAGATTAGTATCTGCTCTGAAGTCGGTATAGTTCAGTGCCAAGTGACTATGCCTTCATCACATGAGCTTTCCTACAACAACTGATACAAAGGGACACTAATGCAACTCAGAAAAATGCATGTTGTTGTTATTTGATGCTACCGGGCTCGAACCCAAAACCTTCGGTTTCGTAGTCAACGTGCTAACTACTTCAGTCAACGCCACCTTCAAATTGGTTGGCAAATTGTTTAAATCTTCTCACCAAAGCCTATTACCTTTTTTATATTTGTCTAAACTACCAAACCTCACACGAATCTCAACATTTCTTCAAATATCATACCATTATACCATTTCTTTTTCCACAGATTGTCTAATATATATATATATATATATATGTATGTATGTACATATATATGTACATATGTGTATGTACATTTGGTCAAAATTATTACTGGCTTATTCATAAAAAATATTTCAGGTTTATTAAGCGCTTATTTGACATATTTCTATGGGAAATTTGCCAAATAAACCTGTAATAGACCTAAAATATTACGGTCTAATTTATAAAAAATATTTTAGGTTTATTACAGGTTTATTTGATAAATTTCCCATAGAAATATGTCAAATAAGCGCTTAATAAACCTGAAATATTTTTTATTAATATGGCAGTTAATCTTTAGTTAGTTTGTATAAATAAACGTATAAGTGTTTGTATTAATCAAATAATATATTACGCATACGTCACCGCTTACTATAAAGGTAGAGGTCCATAGCTCGCTTTTTGCGCGTTACGCTTTCTATGCATCTGTCAAAAAAGTAGAATCAATGTAATAGTATGTGACAAGTTACATTGCAAAAAGCGCAGAACGCGTAGGCGCGTTCAAAGCAAAAAGTAGGTCTACTTTCTACTTTTGTACGCGTTACAAGCACCATGAAAGAAAGTCAGCTGTTCTTGAATGCTAAAGATGTTAAATAATACTTTATTTCTTACGTTATCGATAAATATTATTTTGCCGTGGATAATTTTTTTCTTTTTTTTTTCAATAAAAAAATTTCTTAGTAAAAAAAACTTGTTTAATAAAATATGTGAATATTTTCATTAATGCGATGTATTTTAATCAACTTTTCACTACACTTTTCTCAGTATCGATTACTTTTACATACTGAGTGTCATCTCCGCTAAATCTGTATTAAATAGCTGCTTAGAAAAGTTATTGCTTAAGCCAATAATGTGCATACATTTATATGTAATTTTCAATTTACTTACATTAAAGTCAACAACAGCCGACAATCTGCTGGAATAGCCCTGGCCGAGTTCTTCTCAAGACTATCTTTTAAAATGCTGAATAAATAGTCAAGGACATCGGCAGACATTTCTTGTCGCGGTTCGAAATTGCTCAAGGTCAGAAGTTTTAATTTTTTAAATGTGGTTTCAAAAAACCCACTTAAATTCCGTTCTAAATACAACGGCCGTATCCAAAACCTTTTCTTTTTTTGAAATTGTTCATAGGCATTTTTTGCACATAAAATTAAATATACAAACTCGACTAACTCCACAAATTCTTTTAAAAACTCGATTTCACTCTCCATTTTTTCTTTATAAGTATTTATAAACAAATGCACACAGCTGATCAAAACAAAAATAAAATGGCGCATGAAAAGCAGTGCATGTAACTCAACGCGAACAAAGTATAGAATGAAACAAGAGGATGAAACGCGTGTAAAGCATAGCGCGTAAAAAGCGAGCTATGAACCTCTACCTTAAGGTCAGCATTTTATATAAGTACATGCCTACAGTCTGTTGCATTAAACCAGCTACGTCCAAGCCATATACACAATGTGCAAACTTTTTCAAAAGAGCTTTTGTGCTTTCACACCGACGAAAGCACAATTGAGTACAACAGCCAATCACATGCCAGCGACAACAATGCTTAGAGCCTATTTCACCAACTTTTTTAAATTTCAATTCATATTTAAAAGTAACAAAAAGTAATGAAAATCGACATTTAAATATGAATTGATATTTGAATAGAGTTAGTGTGATTGACCCTTACTCTTATTTTGCAAAGAAACAAGAACAAATTTAATGCACATGTCAGATTGCGTGTGTTTTTACTTAGCTGCATTAAGCACATTCACCACAGCAGGTTGCACGAACTCACGACTGCAAATGCCGCTGGCTGCATTTGGCATCTTGCAGCCAGCTACTTATTTATTTTGGAGATTCAAGCATAAATAGACACATATTTCAGTGGTGCCACCTGCAAATATTTCACATTTATAAAAATAAAATTATTCCTGTAAACGTGTAACATGCATTTCGGGATGTCCGTTCTGTTAAATAATATAAAATAATTTGAAAATGTTGATCGTTTTTATGGTTAAGCAACTCTATATATGCATTTCATTCCCGCTTTTGGAACTCATTAGTAGACTTCAACCCAAAAATATTTTCAATTTAGCTAACAAACTCCATAAAAAAAAGAAAAATTTTCAAATTAAATAAATAAAGACTTTATGTCAAATAAACATACTTCGGTATTTCATGTATGAATATAGAATAATGTTAAGCTATCATTCATTCCTCATTTTGTATTACATTGGCAACACTATATTTACTCATTGTCGCCAACAAAAATTTAAATTAGAGTACAACGACAAAATCAGCATGGCCAACAAACTGTCGTCAAAATAATCATTCCCATATAAACATGTGTATATTTTGACATATTGAAGTCGGTAGTCTGCTGTTGTGAATGTGTTTAATGATTCTATGCTATTGTGGTATTTAAGTAAATAATATAAAAGAAGTCTACTTTTTCAAACATAAATTATTTTGCTGTTTTGAAAAAAAAACACTGAATTTAAGACATATGTATTATATTATATTTATATATGACAACTTTAGTTACGTTCATTAATTTGTTGACAAAAAAATTATTTAAAATGTTCACTTTTTATACATACATACTAGTATACTCGTACTTAAATCATTTAAGAATTATTAAGTTACTCGTAAGATTATTAATTTCGCCTATATAATTAATTTCATATAAATTCTAAATCATTTAAACGAAATGTTTTTTGTAATTATTAAATCATAGCTCTCAACATCGCAAATTATATCTGACATGAAAACTAAATTTTTACAAATTATTTTCAAGCTATTGTATTTTGTAAAAAAAAATACACTACTATGAAAACTTTATACAATTGCTGTTGTGATTCCCATCGTTCTTGTTAATGGCTTTTGAAAAAAAAAAATTCACAAAATCGTGTTGCAATAACAATAACGATGAAGTAGCCGCTGAGAATAAATGAATCAACCAACAACTGGCCTAAATGACATAATTGCAGCATTTAAATAATTTTAATATTACAAATCGTTTAATAATTTTACATCGGCTCTTAATCTCACGAGGTAATTTAAACTATGTGTCACTTCTTAGTTTTGATGAAAATTACTAAGCAATCGTGACGTCATTTTTCAAACATACAGTCATTTTATAACAATTTGTTGTCGAGATATTTTTCTTTTAATTTTGAGTACTTCAAAATCATTGTTTTATATTATTAAATTTACTTTTTACCGCACCTTAAATAAAACAATTTCGGCAGTAATTATTGAACTGTAGCCGCTGCTCTCTTTGGTTTTCGTTCACGCCTCTTGTGTTCGACAAAAAGAAAAAATTTTATGCCTCTCAACTGATTGTTTAAAATACATATTAGCACCTTTATTTATTGAAAAATTTCATTTAGCATTTTTAAGCAACAAATTTTTTTAATTTTTTCTAACAACAAAAACTAACGAATTAAACTTCAGGCATATTCATTTCATTATACGAGGGTTGCCTTTTTAGTACACAGATCAAGCAATACTATATAAATTTTATTTAGGGACAAGTTTTTTATTTGCTGAAAACTATTCTTTCACAGTCGAGTTAATTCTCATCAAAATTTTTGCTAAACTTTTTTAAACTTTTGAGCTGTTCATGGCATGATTTAAACTACCCATAGACTACACAATATTATTGAGTACTTTATTGCTATTATTATTGTCGCTTTTTATTGGCACTATGCGCCCACGCTTTAGCGTAAAAGGAATAAAAAATTAAGTTATTATTGTCCCTTTGCCTCACACTATTCAAGAAATAGCACAATATTAAAAAAGTATATGACGCAGTTTTGCTTACAATCTATGTTAAAGTTAACGAAACCCACACATAATAAATAATTTTGAATAATTTTAAAAATAGAAAGATAATGTCAACACATTACATAATATTCTTTTTTGCGAATTATAAATCAAATAGATTTGATTTTATTCTATAAATTGTATAGGATATATACATATATTTCACAAGATCAATTATTGCACAATAATATTGTAACGGTACCTTTAATCAGATGATTTGCGGCACACTTTATTATTTAAAAAATCTGAGTTCGTTGTACTGAGTATTTCAAAATGTTGCCATTTTTTGACTTTACCAAGCACATGTTGTTTTAGTGATTCCATGCTTTAATTTTAAAGCACAGGGAGCATCACCATCTTTTATTTATGTCAGCATTTTAATATTGAATAACTTAATAGGAATAAATCTACCGATTTTCTTATACATATGTACATGAAAAATTTATTTAATTTTGACTCTGAATTTACTGCGGGTGCTTTTTAAATACGACATCAATCATATGAATACCTTTATCTTTTCAATATGCACCGCAAAATGGCTCCACCGACTCACAAATTATAAGAGCAGTAACAATACGAATCATTTGTGTTCTCGGCAACACTCTCTTTTACAGCTTCAGCAGGGTCATTTAAACAACTTGTACATTAATAGAGCGCATGTGGAGGATCACTCACTGTTCCTTTCTCAACAAAATTTGACATTTCGCATATTGACTTAAGCTGAAGGTCCATACTATCCATTCCATGCCTTGTTGCGTTTTATGCATGTGTCAAAAACTTATAAACTTTTTATAGAGTGACACAAGTTTAAATCATAATAAAACAAGGAAATATATTTTTAATATCAATAAAACGCCCTTTATTGGAAAGAAAATTTTATAAAATTAATATTTAAATAGGATTTCTGCCATGTGGCCGCCAGCCCATAAAGCGCACCAAACAGTAATTTTCTGTGGATATAATGGTGTTTCGACAAAAGCTTGTGGATTCTATTCACTCGAAATGCGAAAAATCTGCTTATTTAGGTACCCATTGAACCAGAAATGGGCTTCTTTGGAAAATAAAATTTTTA
This sequence comes from Nowickia ferox, assembly GCA_936439885.1. Taxonomy (NCBI): domain Eukaryota; kingdom Metazoa; phylum Arthropoda; class Insecta; order Diptera; family Tachinidae; genus Nowickia; species Nowickia ferox. The sequence continues at coordinate 84,547,963 of OW387027.1, read as the reverse complement.
ATGGAAATTCAAAATCAATATAAATCGATGAGTTTGACGAATAGAACAATTATTTTGATTAAAAATTTCAACAATTTGCACGCGTTGCTCTGGTGTAAGTCGATTTATAATGAAATTTTAAAGCAAATTAAACAAAACGCAACTATCAGCTGTTAAATGGCTGCTCAAATAAAGCAGTGATGCCAACTCAAAGTTGCAACACTCTAAACAAAACATCCTTTATGTGGCAAGTTACAGAGGAAAACGCACAGAACGTATACACGCATAGGACGCATAAAATAGGTTTACTTTCTACTTTTGTATCCGTCGCATGCATCATGAAAAAAGGTCAGCTGTTGATATCCAAAGAGGACGAATTATCCGTGTGGTGGATTTAAGTCTGTTGTACCCAAATGCAAATGCTTAGAACCTGTTTATATGAAGGGTGACAGAGCTGCTTCAGGTCACCTGCGACTCGTGTTTGTAGGCGGGAGGTGACGAAAGGTTTACATAACCAGAATTGTAGAGACAGTTTTAACTCTTCTCTTTTATATATATCCGTCTCTCCCATTTTTGTTGTGCTATGTACAAGCAGTGTTGCCAGTTAGACTTATATCTTTTAGCATGCATGACATCAACAGTTAAGGTATAAAAATTTAAAACAAATAAAGTAAGTCAGCGTTTAGTCACGAAAACATTTGTAAGGGAAACATTCAGTTTGGTAGCAATTTACGGGTGGGAAAGAGAGAATCGTTTTTGTGTTCGGTACTCGGCAACACGCTTTGTTTTTCATATTCTTTGCTACATATAAATACATACAAATGCATTTATGGTTGGCAATATCCAATAATATTGGAATATTGGAATGTCGCCGGCAACATTTTCGTCTATGTGAACGCGAAGGAAACAACAAAAGAGAATTCCAGATGTTTTCCTTCCAAATGTTCGCCCGTCTAAACTCGGACTAAGAAAAATTTAAATTTATAGTTAAAAATTTTAATTATATGGATATATTAATTCTACATTTCAAAAGCAAACAATTAGTTACTTTATGGCAACACTGCTACGAATGAATAAATATCAAAAAGTCCCATCACTGTTGCGACAAAAAGGGCTCTATGTAAACACGCATGGACTTATTGTCGCAGTACTATCTGGCACCACCACCTGGCTACCCTGTCAGAATTTTATTTCATTTCATTATTTTTATTGGCAACGCTATTATGGCCAAATCGTATCGTCTAGCTTAAAGACTGCCATTTTAAATGAAAGATAATTCAATCTAATTTTATGTTTTTTAATACGATGTAAATTTGAAAGCATTTTGTTTCGATGGAAATAAAATGTTACTTCAAAAAATACAGCAGATTCGAAGTTTTACGCTAGCGCGCCCCATAAAATGCAACCCTCGTACACACAAATTTATACAAACTTGTTTTTGAGTAATACAAAATTGACTTTAGTACATTTTTTTCTTTTTGTTCAATACATTTTTCAATAATTAGTCATAATTATTTGTAGCAGGCTAGAAAATAATTTATTGAGCTGTCGACGAAATGTCTTTGCAACTTATTTTCTTTCTTTCTTTTTTTTTTTGGTTTTTTTCTAATCAGTAGCACTAATTGTTATATTTTTCATTTTTTATTACTGAAGTGACAAGCTAATCATGGTAAATGTCACGAATAATTTGTGTTTAAAATGGCATTCAATTCTAGATATTATCGGTCTAATTCATAAAAAATATTTTAGGAAATATGTCAAATAAGCGCTTAATAAACCTGAAATATTTTTTATGAATAATGACGTATAAGTTTAATGAAAGTTTCATTTTATTTTAGTATATATACGAGGTTTGTTCAAAAAGTATCGCGAATTTTGAATTTTCGCGGGTTACGTATATTCGAATTTTGATTTTATTGTGGAGTTATGTTCGTACTCATGTCTCTCACTTATGCCGACAAATTCGGCCATTGTGAATGTTCAGTTAATTGTTGACAGCTGCTTTGCTTGCACGTGTTTTCTCTCGTCTTCGATTTTTACCTATTTAAAAAAAAATGGAACAAAGAACCCGTATCAAATTTTGTGTGAAAAACGAAATTAAGTGCGCGGATGCATTCCGAATGTTGACTGTGGCATACGGAGAAGCTACCTTGGAACGTTTATCGGTGGTACAAAATGTTCTCAGAAGGCCCAGAAGATGTGAACGACGAATAGAGTACCGGGCGCCCGAGCATTTCAACAACAGACGAAAAAATTGATGAAGTGAAGAAAATGGTATTGGCCAATCGTCGAAACACCATTAGAGAAATTGCTGAGATCCTATATCGATATCGATTGTCTCCTGCCATTCGATTTTTATCAATGATTTGGGCATGAGAAGGGTCGCCGCGAAATACGTACCAAAATTGCTCAATTTCGACCAAAAATCATCGCATGAACATTGCTAATGAGCTGTTGGACTCTGTCCACGACGACCCGAATTTGCTCCAGAGGGTCATAACTGGTGACGAATCGTGGGTTTATGGTTATCACGTGGAAAACAAAGCTCAATCATCTCAATGGAAGCTGCCGCACGAACCAAGGTAAAAATCGAAGACGAGCCAAAACACGTGCAAGCTAAGCAGCTGTCAACAATTAACTGAACATTCAAAGTAGACAAAATTTTTTCGGCATAATTGAGAGACATGAGTACCAACATAACGCCACAAAAAAATCAAAATTCGAATATACGTAACCCGCGAAAATTTAAAATTCGCGATACATTTTGAACAAACCTCGTATTTTCAATGAATTAAAATTTGAACTTAAAAAACTCAGTCAAAATTTATCCGATGTCGGTAAGAATAGTTATTTTTTCAATTGTAATTAGATATTTTTGCACATTTTCGGAAGGAGTGTTTAGTATTTTTTGCTTTTCCCCAACAAAAAAATCAAGCAGCAACGAATTATGTGCTAAATCAGCAGAACTGGCACCTGCCAGTCTCTTGACAATAGGACTCCATAGCAACTTTACTCACACAGACAAAAATTTATTTTTTTAAATAAAATTTTCTGCCAATGTAAAATACGTTCCAGCAAGTCATTTTATCTCTTTCAAAACAAGTTTAAAAATATATTAAGCCAGGGTCATTTTTTATTATATTCCTTTATATGTGAACTGCTCCACGAAAAGGGACCTCTGCGCCGAAAAGAAGTTATTGAGAAAAACGCGTTTAAAAAAAGCGCTTCGAACGAATTGTTTTTGCAAGAAATAACTTTACTGGTGATTTGTAAAAAAAAACTAAAAGACATAGAAACTTGCAGTTTGCGGCATTTGAAAGAGCATTTTTTTCCTATAAGAATCACTCAAAAAGTAAAAAAAAATTTTTTAGGCGCAGAGGTCCCGTTTTCGTGGAGCAGGTCTCATATATATATTTTTCTAGTCCAAATGGAATATGTGAATTATTTTAATTCATGGCATTGAAATTTGCTGAAAGCTTTTTTGTATTGAAAGCTCAATTTTAGCAACTCTAGTTTACCACAGTCTTGCCATTCTTGTTTGTTTTTAACTAATTATGCACATCGTCAGGAATATTAATTTTTTATACTGAACTATATTTTTTACAGTTTTTGGTGCATATTTCCGATTTCCCTGATAATAATTTTAAAAAGTTTGTCTGTGAAAATTATCGATACTTCTAGACGATCTGATATACAAGATATAAAATATTCATATGTATGTATAAAGGAATGTGTTGTCATGGCATGTTTCCAGACAATAAAAACTTAAAGAATCGAATGAACTTAAAGTGTTTAATGTTTGATTTTTTTATTTTACATTTTTCGCTTAAGGTGTCTGTGTGCTAAATACTTTAGGAATAAAACTATTTATGCCAACAAAATTTTTTTTTTAATTAATTTCAGTATAAATACATACATATAAACACACACATACAATATACGTAATACTTTTCCTTTGAAAACATTTGTTGGAAATTCTCACAATTTTTCTATATTAATTATAAATAAGCAATTTAATATAATTGCTATGTAGATAGTTTTATAGCTTCGGGTTAAATGAATTAAAATATAAATAAATTAAACCAGAAAAACCAATTTTATGACTGGAAAATTGTTACAACGCAGACTATTCTAATGTGAGGTCAGTTTTAAATGCGTTTCAACGTCACCATGTCCGAAATCAATTGTAGTAAATTACTGATACGAATATCTCAATACTTTTCACAATTTCAGTAAATAGGCTAAAGTCTCTCCAGTAGATATATGTATATTTTAATCCAAGAAATGAGTGACTGAAACACAGACAAAATTTTTGCACTTAAACATTTTCAAAAGCTTTAAGGTAGAGGTCCATAGCTCGCTTTTTGCGCGTTACGCTTTCTATGCATCTGTCAAAAAAGTAGAATCAATGTAATAGTATGTGACAAGTTACATTGCAAAAAGCGCAGAACGCGTAGGCGCGTTCGAAGCAAAAAGTAGGTCTACTTTCTACTTTTGTACGCGTTACAAGCACCATGAAAGAAAGTCAGCTGTTCTTGAATGCTCAAGATGTTAAATAATACTTTATTTCTTACGTTATCGATAAATATTACTTTGCCGTGGATAATTTTTTTCTTTTTTTCAATAAAAAAAATTTCTTAGTAAAAAAAACTTATAAAATATGTGAATATTTTCATTAAAGTGATGTATTTTAATTAACTTCTCACCACACTTTTCTCAGTAACAAATTTTGCATATTAGCTGCTTAGAAAAGTTATTGCTTAAGCCAATAATGTGCATACATTTATATGTAATTTTCAATTTACTTACATTAAAGTCAACAACAGCCGACAATCTGCTGGAATAGCCCTCAAGACTATCTTTTAAAATGCTGAATAAATAGTCAAAGACATCTGCAGACATTCTTGTCGCGGTTCGAAATTGCTCAGGGTCAGAAGTTTTAATTTTTTAAATGTGGTTTCAAAAAACCCACTTAAATTCCGTTCTAAATACAACGGCCGTACACAAAACCTTTTCTTTTTTGAAATTGTCCATAGGCATTTTTTGCACATAAAATTAAATATATTCTTTATAAGTATTTATAAACAAACGCACACAGCTGATCAAAATAAAAATAAAATGGCGCATGAAAAGCAGTGCATGTAACTCAACGCGAACAAAGTATAGAACGAAACAAGAGGATGAAACGCCTGTAAAGCATAACGCGCAAAAAGCGAGCTATGGACCTCTACCTTTATATGGAATGCATTAGTTTTTCATTTCTAACATACGACTACATATGGGTAATTCCAGAAAAAGCTCAACCAAAAAAAATTTTTTTGCTAAAAACTTTTTGTTTTGCTTTTAATAATAAAACTGAAAGGTCTATACTTTATAAATGTAAAAGCATTTTTAATTTTTGAAATTTTTTGGCCGAAATATGCAACAAAAAAAAATGTTTTTTTTTTTTGTTGAGCCTTTGTTTTAGCAATTATTTAAAGTAGTATGTATTATTTTTCTTTTTTTTTGTAATTTACAAATTTTCTACTAAAAATAATCTTACGCATTAGCCCAAAAGAAGGAGAACGGAATTCTAATAAGGGAAGTTTTTCGAGTTTGCTTTCACTTATACCTTAATGTCGCATCCATCGCATAAAATCAATATTTATTAATTTTTTTTTCACAGTAAATAAGCATTTGTTATTGCTTCATTTCTTTTGAATTAAAGTTCAAGTAATATTAACAAACTTACTATGTTAAGTTCTCTTGGAAAAATATTGTCGCGTCGAATTGTCGCATTCGTATTTTTACTTTACCCATTTAAGCAAAATTGCAAAAACTTTTCATATTTCATTATCTTTCACCTTCATTTCCACATTCACAAAAAAAATTCTTCATAAAATTTCGCTGAATTATGTATATTTCTGTAAGTGCACAAAAATAACTTTTATTTTTGTCGCACCCGTTTCTCGCTGACAATTGTTTATATCTTTTTACTTTATTATTGATATCGCCCAAAAGTGTCTTCTTAAATATACGAGTACGTACTACTTCTTCATTGCTTTAAAACACTTAAGATGTTTGATGGATATTTCCATTCCCTTCTTGTTTTTTGCTCAGCTAAAGTCAGCCCAGTCTGTCGACTGGGAATTGCCCATATACAAATATGTATGTTAGAGTGAAACAACTAACATTAATTTTGAGAAAAATGTAAGATGGCTTTTTCAGACGCAAAGTTTGCTTTGCAAAATCTTGAGTTCATAGGAAAGTAGTGAGAATGGAAACTCTTCTCTTTCTACAAGCTCAAGACTTTAAAAGGCAAACTTGTCAGTTTCGCTCGTCCTTTTTAGTGTAACTCAAACTATAATAACTTCTATTAATCTTTGGTTCAATTCCTCCTATAATGACTTAGGTCTGAGGAATTCTAAGGGTGTGGCAAAATGTCTCACTTGATTCTTATTCGAATTATGAGTAAATGATCTTTATTGAATTTAGAAACTAAATTTTGTCGAAATCTACTTTAAATCTATGTAGTTGTACCTAGTGAAGTAACTATTGTACTAAAAAGGCAGCCTGTAAGCCTAAAAAGTTGTATTTAGGAAAAGTTTCATTCAATGGTTTGTAACTTGAATACGAAATCTAAGCAAATGTCAAAAACACTAGGTGTAAACGGTATAAATTTTTATATAGATTTCAATTGAAGTCTACTAGATTTCATGTAGGTTTAAATGTCCCATTATCAAAAAATATAACCATTACCATTGACGGATATATATTCATCAAGTGTGATTGGTCAATTGTGACGAACATATTGTTCAAGTTTGATTATTTACCTTTGTAATAGGAAGTAGAGTGCACAGCTCCGATATACATATATTCCATAGCCGAGTCAATTCATTAGCTAGAGAGAGATGGAAAATCACGCGTAGCGAAAAGTTTCCTACAACTTTATAATTTTATCTTTGATAGAAACTTTGTTCTTCGCAATGCTGGAGATAACCATCATTAAATGCTCGTGAGTGTTTTTGTAAAGGTGTTATTGCCTTGTGCCCTAAAATATTATCGATAATTTCCTTCTCATCGCCAACCATCAATTATTGTCTGCCAATGAAATATTATGCTAACCGTTGGATACAGATTTTTTTATTTATTTATATAAATATGTACGAGTATATCTAAGACCACATAAATTCAAAATAAATCTCTACTTTCCAACCTTGTTGTTGTCCATTACAAAAAAAAATTGTAAATAAATTTTGTAGTGCACTTATTAAGCACAAAACGCTCTTCTAAACAGATGCTGCCAAAACAATTTCAATTAAATTTAAAATAATGTTCACTGTAATCAACATACAAAAGAATGTGTTGAATCGCAAACATCTTTTATAAATCGTTTAAACAAATTTTTGCTGCAATAAATACAAATTAAAATCTATTTGCTAATTCTATTTAAAGTATGGTGTGGGCAAATTCCATAAAGCTTTAATATTCATTATTGCACAATATTTTTTTAGGCATAAAAGCATACAAGTTTTATTATTTACTATGCTGCGTATACTTAGAATAATATAGACTTGGAGCAGACTCATTCAGTCGGTCGATTTTGAAACAAACCTTTCATCCAACCCTTGAGTATTATAATGATCGAGACACTTCTACCGCAAGCCACAATTTTTTTTCTCGAATTTTGTCGCTAAATAATGTTGATTCAAAAATATTCCAGTGGGCGTCCTACTTTTCATCGCAATATTAAGGTAGGATAACACGATTGCCGCAATGCACCAATTAATGGTCTATTTTATATGGCAATCGTGTGATTTCACAATTTATTGCCCCATACGACAATCGAGAACAATTTTGTGCTCTGATGCGGCAATTAAATTTTTATAAAATCAGGCAATCATGTGACTGCAGCGTATTTTATTGGGACAATTTTATTATTGTGCATTCATTCAGCACAATAAAAATCAGATTGTCTGATTGGTGTTAGCCCACCTTTATTAGAAATGTGATAAATTTTAAGGACTTCTGCCATTTATTGTCACTCAAACTCAAAGTTAAATTTAGTCAGATTTTATATGCATCAGTTTTTGTTGCTCAAATTTAAACTTTATAATGAGAAAGAAAAGACAGGTATACAAAAGGTATATATTACTTTCTCCCTCGCTCATACAAAATCAAATCTTATGCATTAAACACATTCATCACAGCAAGCTACCGACTACAAAATGTCAAGGATAGAATACACATGTTTATATGAGAGTGATTCTTTTGAAGACAGCAATGCAACAGGACTGCAGGTTGTTCTCTATGCTGATTTTGTCGTTATAGTCCAATTAAACTAATTTCTATTTCTTTGGCTACAATGAGAAAATTCAGTGTTGCGAGTATAATACAAAATTTTGAATGAATGTTATCGCACAATTATTTCATATTATTTAACAGAAACGATATCCAAAAATTTATGTAAAGCATAAATTGATTCGTTCTTATACTTTTACGTCATATAAGTACATTTTGAAAGAGTAATTTAATTTTTATAAATGCGAAATATTTGAAGGTGGCCTGCTGTGGTGAATGTGTTTAATGCATTAAGCATCAAAAAGAGAAGCCCATAAAATGGCGCACTACGAGTCGTTTAAGTAAATTGTGCGCTTAAAACATGAAGAGCAATCTGTTCATTTACATGACACATGATACATATTTTCGGAAATCATACGATTTGCCGAGAAATTATCTAAAATAGCAATAACGTTTACAAGTCTTACACGACTTAATTGCAGCTTTTTTATCTCTGAGAGCGATTGTTGCTTGAAATTGCAGTCGTATTCTGTTTCACCATTATCTTAACCTAAATTGCATTGTATTGTTTTTTCTCTTTTCTGATGTTTTGTTATGCTTAATTGTTTCAATAGAAAATTATGACGGTTAATTTATATCTAAAGCAAAGTGCGTAGTGAATAACAAAGCAAACATTTGAAACTGTTAAAATTTTTAATTGAATTTTCATTGAGTTGCTTTAAATGTACTCGTATGTACGTAAACATGCATTTGTAAATTCCTGAAGATGCTTTTTTCTTTCTAGTATAGGGTGTTTTTTATTGAGGTATAGAACTTTAAGTTGGCATCACTTTTTTAACTGGCGGCCATTTTGTCAGCTGTCAAGTGATTAATATTTAGTTTGGTTTGCCATTTCATAATGAACAGGTTGACAAAAGAACAACGCTTGCAAATCGTGCAAATTTATTTCGAAAATAATGGTTCAGTTCGCGAAGTTTACCGCAAGGTCCGTCCATTTTATGGTCGACATAATCGTCCATCAGAGCAATTAATTCGGTTAACCATGGATCGTTTTCGCACTACGTTTACTCTATGTGATAATACGCATCCGCAGAGACGTCGAACAGTGCGCACCGAAGAAACAATTGCCGCTGTAGAGCAAAGTGTTGAAGAGGACCCGAATGAATCGATTCGCCACTTACCGACTATTTTGTTCCCGAATTGGATGGCATGAATGTGGATGAGTTGTGATTCCAACAAGACGGCGCTACATGCCACACAGCGCACGTCACAATCGATTTATTGAAGGAAACATTCGATGAGCGCATAATTTCGCGGAATGGACCTGTCAATTGGCCACCAAGATCGTGTGATTTGACACCATTGGATTATTTTCTTTGGGGATATGTGAAGTCGCTCGTCTACGCCAACAAACCAGAAACGTTAGGGGACTTGGAAGCCAACATTCGTGGCGTTATTGCCAACATACGGCCCCATATGCTCGAAAAAGTGGTTGAAAATTGGACCTGTAGAATTGGCTTTATTCGAGCCAGCCGCGGCGGCCACATGCCCGAAATCATATTTAAACGTTAATGGCATAAAATTATCCTTCCAATAAAGCCAAATTGATGGACATTAAAACGATTTTCTTGTGTTTTATTTCAATTCGAAGTTCTATACCTCTAAAAAAAACAATTAAAAAACATTTTTGCATTTTCAAAATGATGAAATCATTTTTTGTAAGGACACAATAAATTTTGATATACATACATACATATAAAAAACACTTTTAAAAATATCTAAGTACATGTACATAGTTACAGTACAATAATGTATTTGTTTATCACAAATTGCTTATATACCAACATATCGTTAACTGAATATAGAAATACCGCAACTTAAAATTTTTTTGAAAATGCGACTTTTGCATTTTTCAATGCATTACATGTTCTTCTATCGAAATATACAATAATCTCGATTTCAAAAATATAATGAGTTAGGGCGTTTCTATATTAAGGTAACGATGTGTATGTACTATGTTACATGGGATTCCACTTCAACCAGATTCAACTCTTTATATGACACTTTAGGTATTGAAAATATCGTTTCAGAGATCATGTGAAGATGCCTGATCTAGGCCCACATCATAGCCATTCCAAGATTATTTAGAGTGTTAAAATGTCCCAAAAAATATTTCTGGTGATATTTTACACAAAAGTGTTGAACACATCTTAATTCTAAAATTCAAAAATTATATGATTTTCGAAGCCGATTCACCAAGAGATGTTAACTTGTTTGTCTCCTCTGCCAGAATCAGTTGTTAAATCCTTTTTACTTTAGGAATAAATTTGCTTTCGTTGTACAATGCAATCAATGCTATTTCCCAGACTTCATTTAATGAAGCTCTCAAAAAAATTATGTGACAAAATCGAGTAAGCTCATTAGTTGAATTTGAATTAAGCCTAAATCGAGACAATAATTTATTGTGATTTCCCAACTTAAAAGCAGAACCGGGTGAAATTTTAATTTATTTGGCACCTGAATTCACATCGTCCAGCAGACACTAAGATAAATATACACCTTAAGTTTAAAAGTTCTCTCCCGAAGAACTACTAAATCACAGCTGAAAGTTTTTCCTCAAGTTTAAGTTTTGTATCCCACTATTTTACCCAATGTTATTGTTTTAATTATAAAAAAACTTGGGTATCGGTTGACCTTGCAGGCCATTCCTGAAACTTCCCTCTAAGCTACAGATTTTGATAAAATTTGCGGTACCCAATATACATTTTAAAATATAAGAATCAGTGAATATCTGAAAACGATTTGACGAAGCCTTTTGAAGTAGTTAAAAAAACGATTTTTTCGAAATGTTTCGTCAACGATATCTCTCAAACCGAGTCGCGATTCATTATCTTATGACATCTAAGTGAGCTCAACAAATGTGGCAAATATATGAAATATGATCTATTGATAAATTTTTAAGTTATGAGATGTTTACATACATTCACAGAAGCAAGAGTGGCATTAGAATGTATGAACGAAAATATTATCCACACTTTGGATAAAACACTTTACAGCATCAATATTTGCAAAATATTTTTGTAAAGTGTAGAAGGGTGAATATTTTCGGTCATAAGTTTTAATTTTCGAAATTTCTGGAATAAATAAGGGGGATTTATCGTGGTTGGCATATTTCGACTACGACATTTTTGTAATGGATTAAAGAACACCTCAACATTTTTTCTTTAATCTAGAGCCAAATTTGTCGTAGTCGAAATACGGCAACCATTAACTTTAAAATATCTTTGAAAAAATAAGTCTCATTTTAACGCACATGACACACATTAAAATTCGGAAGAATTGGTTTAAAATTGAAGAATTGGTTAATCGGTGAATTTTGCAAACTTTGACCCTCAATGAGGCACGCCTTAAAGTTGTCCGATTTAGCTAAAATTTTCACCAAATTAGTTTTGTACTAATGTGTAGTTTCCACAACGCAAGCAAACGACTTGTCTAGAAAAAAATATATGAAAAACACTAAAATTGTTTAGTGATTTCTATACAAAAGTTTGTACACAAGTGGCTTGCTTGTATTGTGGAAACTACACATAAATGTTAAAATAAAGGGTCCGCCATCTAACGTTTTTTCAACTAGTGCTTATTTCGTGAATGGTAACACTTAGGTCATGTCTGATTTGACAGATAATTAGTTTTATCCTTCCGCTGAACGAATATGGTTGTGTATACGCTCGAACAACGCTGGGAAATATTGCGACATTACCGATGCCGATTTTGCCAAAAAAAAATCATCTTTTCAGATGAAGCTCATTTTGATCTTGGCGGGTATGTAAACAAGCAAAATTGTCGCATTTGGGGCACATAAAACCCGCACGCATACATTGAAAAGCCCACGCACCTAAAACGAGTCACTGTTTTGTGCGGATTTTGGTCCATAGGCATAATTGGGCAATTTTTTTCGAAAATGAGCCAAGAGTGGCCGTTACAGTCAATGGCGATCGTTATCGGGCCATGTTGAACGAATTTTTGTTCACAAAAATTTAAGAGGAGGGTATTGGCAACATTTGGTTTCAACAGGACGGCGCCACGTGCCACACAGCCGAAGCTACACTCGATGTTTTGCGTCCTGTTTTCAAAAAAAAAGTTATCTGGCGGACCCTTTACTTCGCTTGAGCTTTTATGAAAATCAAAAGTTTAATTTTCTACGTATGATCGATATTTAATAAATTAATCATACGCCCAAGAGTAATGTCCTTCGAATAAATTTGTTTCCGATTTGTTCACCCTTTCTTGAGTTTTGAGAGGTTTACATACATACATACCCACATACATGCATTTATACGGACATTATCGTGAAAATAGTCATAAACGACTCCCAGGACCCTAAAATGTCGAAATATGATAAATACTCTATGTTCCAAAAAAAGAGGTAAAATCACTATTTACGTATAGTTAAAAAAATTAATATTTTTTTATTAAAAATATATATGTACATATGAACCTTGAAATTAATTTTTTAGGGATATATCTACTTATTTCACTATTGCTAATGCAGATCATGAAGGGAAATTTTGTTCAGAAATTTCTTAAAATAACTAGAGATTTTATTTTAAACTTTCATTTAAGCAAATGAGTAGTGTAAGAAATATCATTATTGAACCCAAAATTCAATAACACTTGTCTGCAAAAAAATGTTTATGACTTTTGAACAAAAATATATGGAATATAAAAAGTTTAATCCAACAACATGAAATCAGTTTTTATTTGTTCTCTAGCACGTATAGATTTTTTTTTTATAAATCGTGACAAATATTGAGCCTTATTACGAGTATCGTATTACGACTTTGACTACGACTGTTTTATACTATATTAAAGCAAAACTATTGCAATGTTTTAGTAGTCTAGTGCAAAATCGTCGTAGTCGAAGTCGATATGCGGCACTCGTAATTAGGCCCATTATACAGCTAATTTAGTCATATTTCACCAGTTATCGATAACGGTTTGATCGATACATAAAACACCATCAACTAGGCAATAATTTAGCATTATAAATTGCTTGTAAGTCACATAAATAATATTTTTTTAATATTCGTATCTGTTTTTTATTTGTAATCTAAAATTTAGTGTCGGAAAAAAATATTTTTAGTAAAAAATATAAAAAACGATTTGTTCAAATTTCACGAATTAAGAGCTAACTACGTATATTAGCCATAAATCATGAAAATCTTCATTATATATGATCATTGAATAAAATTTCGATTTTAAGTTTAGCTTAATTTGAATTATAATATATTATAAAAAATTCATGTTTTTGAAGGCAGTAGTATGTAATTTATGTATACGAGTACGTTATTGTATTGATATTATGTTATGCGTGACAAATTTGGGAAAAAAAACGTTAAAAACATAAAAACCAACGCATTGTTATGGGTCAAAATTAAGTTTTTTTTTGTAATCTAGATTAAGGTGATTGAATTTGTGAGAAACTCATTTTTAAACTCAATACAAACTGCAATGGAACAATAGCTAATATTAACACACTTCATTTATTATTTATTTTTGTATTTTTATTCTTTTTTTATTTTTATTTGATTTCTATAGAAAAACTTACGCATGGTATGCGTATTGAGTGTCTTTGGCACTAACATATTATTATATATTATATATTTATTCGGGCCAAATAAATATGCGCATGGTTGGTTGGTTGGTTGGTTGGTTGGTTGGTTGGTTTACGTGGATGCCCACTACACACAGGCATTCAAGTAGAATCTAGAAGATTCCTTTTTGAAAGGACCACTACAATCATCGGTGTCAACCTATGTAGAACCGTACCTGAGTATTCTGATACGGTGATCGTTACTAGATCCAACTCATCGCGTTCAGATATCTGATAAAGTCATTCAACCCAATCTCAGATAGATCTGATAGATCATCTAGTGCATGACTGCCTAAAAATTTGTGTCTCGAGAGATGCAAAGTCTGGGCATTCGCAAAGAAAGTGAAAGATTGTTTCTTCTTTGCTTACTTCTCGACAACTTCGGCAGAACTCATTATAGGACAGACCTATCCTACTAGCATGTCTGTCCCGTCATGACTGCAACGAGTCTCGAGATGTCCCTACGGTTTCTATTTGTTAATTGTATTGAGCGCCTCTCATTGTAGCAAGGCCACATTTTCTTAGCAACCTTGCACGTGACTATATTGCGCCATCTACTTTCAGCATTATAGAGTTAGTGCTTGAAAATATAGGTTTTAATAGCACCAAACGGCATGGCTACCGATTCGGCATTGGAAACATTCACAGCAGAGCCAGCCAGCTCATCCGCCCGTTCGTTACCTAAAAAATTGCTATGTGCTGGAACCCAGATGAGGGTGATGTCAGTCTGACCACCCAGTCTAGATAGCAAACTCTTGCATTGCCCGACTAGAATAGACGAGGTGATATGTGATCTTAGGGATAGTAGTGCTGCCTGGCTGTCGCCAAAGATACCAACTTTACCCTGTATCTGCCTATCAATCAGCATTCTAGCCGCTTCCTTAAGTGCCAAAATTTCAGCCTGAAATACAGTTGCTACGTTTGGGAGACGAAAGGAGCATTCTATACCAAGATCACCTGAAAAGACTCCAGAGCCGACACCGCAGATCATTCTTGATCCATCAGTGTATATACATTTTGCCTCCCTTCCACTCCCGTCTGGATGCAATCAGAACTTTGAACACCTTGTCAAAGTCCAGATGAGACACCACGTAATCAGTAGATCAGGATTCTGGCATGGCCATAGGACCTTGATCTCCACAGCCCATATGCCGCTAATCTCGCCGCACTACTTGAGGATACCACCAATATATGAAGGTCGATCGGAATAAGGCTTAGTATAGTATTCAAAGCCTCCGAAGGACTAGTACGTAAACATCCTGTTATTCCTACGCAAGCGTAACTCTTTTTTTTTAATCCAAATTTTTCCATTTTTCGATACATTAGATTTGGTTTGACAAAAGGAACGAGTTAAGGCTTTTCTAAATATATTAAGGTAACGATATATATCTTTTATGGCACTGTGTAGGAGGTGTTCAGCGTTTTTATTTAATTTTTGGAATATTTCTAACCCTTCTTCCATAGATAAATAGGTTTTTTTTAATAAGTGCCAAAAAGATTACCCTTAAAGTTGTTGGTCCAAAATTCTATGTAAGTCTGTGAATAAAATAAAGTTGGAAATTTAACTTCACCACTAGACTTTAATCTAGTTTGAGGGCTAATTTCATCGCACTTATTCACGCTTTAATTTTAGCTATAAGATGTAATTTGCAGTTTCACGTAAAATCTCCCGAAAAATATTTTTTGTAACTCTTTTCGATATAAAATTTATATTCTTTTAATAAAAAGTATCCTAAAACGAGAATGTAATGCTCTGCACAAATATTGAAAATAAAGTTTTAGATAAGGCTCTGAATACATCACAGTTCGCGATTCAACTTAAATTAACAGCTAGTGTTAATTTTTTGCGTACATAGATATGGGCATTTCCACTGAAAGGTTCTCAGATAGCAAAATAAAAAATACGATAATATTGAAATACTTTCTAATTTTTACATAACCCATTCAGTGGTGCTCGAATGCAAAGTACCAAAATCTCAACTTCTTCTCATTTGCATATTTCTTTTGCACGTTTATAAAAGGTCTTAAAGAGAGACATTATCCATTGACTTTTGCTTTCTAAGGGTGCAAAGAGTCTAAAAATTAACGCACAGGAAATTATGCAATTGCAGTTAATTGCAAATTTTTCCTATGCAAAATCGTTTATTTGGATGTCACGTGCGACATGCTTAATCAAATATTAAGTACAACAAGAGATATTTAATGCAATTAAAATTAAAAAAAAACTATCTGAAAAATATAAATATTTGTCATTGTGGTACTCTTAAATAAAGTTGGTCACGTGCGACATCTTAAGTGTAAAATTAGAAAGAAAAAAATACATACAAATATTTGACATATTTATAGGATATTGAATTGAATTGAAGTAAATTGAATTGAATGCAATTTGAAAAGTGTTTCTGTATAATAATAACATATTCATACATGAAATACCGAAGTATATTTATTTGACATAAAGTCTTTATTTATTTAATTTTAAAATTTTGCTTGTTTTTATGGTTAAGCGATTGTTAGCTAAAATCAAAAATGTTTTGGGTTGAAGTCTACTGATGAGTTCCAAAAAGCGGGAACGAAATGCATATAGATAATCGCTTAACCATAAAAACAACATATCCGATCGAAAAAATAAGTTTCGATTGGAATCGTGAATTCTCGGAATGAATTCAATAAAAAAAAATCTAGTTAGTATAATAAACTATCAAATGAAATACACAAGTTTTTAATTGAATACAATTATTTGAATCATTCGAATTATTCGAATAACTTAAATTTCATACTCTCCTAATCTTGCAATATTAAATTCAAAAATCGACTAATTCAGAAAATTCAAATAATTGGATACTCCAATGTAAACAAAAGAAATACACTGATAGGTATTTAATAATTCGTGTTCGACATACATACATACATATTTAATAATTCTAACAAAAAAATACTTACGGTGCAAAGAAGATCGAAAACGTATATAAATCGTTTTATCGTTGACGTTGAGGTCATTGTTGCTGTATTGTTGTTGGGTTCGGTTTTCAGTTGCCTTTTTCTTGTTGGTGGTCGATGTTGTTTTTGGCTTCTCTCTCTCTCTCTCGCACTCTCACTAATTAATTGAACGAACGAAATAATCGAAGAAGCAAAATAAGAATGAAAACAAAACGAATTCGTTAAATATGTTTAATCAGGTTTTAAAACTTTTTTTTTTGTTTAGATCAAATCGATCGAACAGAATTTGCGATATTGTCGTCACCGCTAGTCGTTGTTGTGGTTCTTATTTAAATTTTAAGGCCGTTGGTTTGCATTTATTTGTAACACTACAAACACACATACAAACATAAATACACATGTGCACACATACAATTTTGTTTATTACTTTATTTTGCGGTAGGAAAAAAACTTATCTATGTACACATGTGAATTAGGGTGGTTCCAATGTATGTTTATATTTGTATAAAATTTTCTTTTGTCTCATGTCAACATTTTTCTTGTATTATATTTGTAAAGTTTTATTTTCAAGAAGTTAGCATTTTTCATTTCTTTCACCCATAACAACGGTTGCTGTCGTAATTAGGGTGGTTCCAATGTATGTATATTAAAATTTCAAAATTTTTCCAGTACATTTGTAAGCTTTTAGCTCCAAAAATTTAGCATTTTTATTTCTTTCGCTCATAACAACGTTTGCTGTCGTAATCTAAGCAAGTTCTTATTTTATCGAAAATTTAGTTTAGGGCAATTGCCTTCGGTTAATAGTACAGATTAGATCCACTGCTACACTACGAGTATCATACAAAGTCGTGCGATCTACGAAAAAGTACAACCCTGGTGTGATGAATTGTTATTGCCTTTTGAAAATTTTCATAAACTCCATCATACCAGGGTTGTATTTTTTCGTAGATCGCACGACTTTGTATGATAGTGTATCACGGCCTTTACTAATTTAAATTAAAATTTTAGATCGCCCATTTTATAACCTACTGGGACATTTTAGTGAAATTAATATTTTGTGACAGCCCTCATATCTGTGTGTAGCAGCACTTACAATGTGTGTCTGCTTATTTATGGATGCATGCATGGGTATTGCGTTCATTTGTGTTGTACTCGTATGTAAATTTATTGCAACAATAAAGCACGCACTTTTTGTTCTATCTATGAATAAATAACACTCAATCAAATAACGTTATATTTTTAACTTTTTTTCTTAAATTTTTGTTTACTTTTTAGAACAAATAACTAATACTCATCCATTGAAATTATTCACTGTAAATACTTAGATATTTATACTAAAGTCGGTTTGTTATTTATTCAAATATTATTTATGTATCTTTTTGCCTATAACAATTGTTAAATGATGGCATCATCACAAATCATATCTATGTATATACATAACGCTCATTTACTTGAACAACATCATAACTCAAAAAGAAATAGTTTTAGAGAAAACGAGTTTAAAGTTTTTAATTTACACACAATTAAATAGAAAAAGAAAATTTTATTTTTTTATTTAAATCGAAAAGCCTTATTAACGCCTTATTATTTAAATGAGGCCTCGTCTTTATAATACATTTGTATGAAATTTTCACACAATGTAAATTTAGTTATGAGCATTAATTCTGCATTTTTAACTCAAAAATTTCATTTGTTGAGTTGTGACGTTGTGTAACTAAATAAGCGAAATGTATAATCTACCTATGTACTTAATGGTTCAATTAAACGTACCATAACCATAACCATACAAAACAGCTGTTTGAACCACTGAAACTTATGGGCAACACTGTATTTGATTATAGGTGACTCGCCATAACGCCATAGCTATAAAGGCACAGGCACATAGAATCCGACATAAGTTAAAGTTCGCTTTTTTCAACTGAATGCTAAGTTGAAATACGTTTGCGTACGTTGAGTAGTTTGACAGATATTGGTTAGTTTTTTAGTACGTTTTGATTTAGGTTTTTGTATTGTTTTGTGGCAGCAACGAAATAAATAAAAAAGCTGAGTTTAATAAATAAAATGGAGAACCTGCCTATCGAAGCTGTTCAAATGCTTCCATCAAAAACTAACTCATTGTGTCAACCTTCTCCGTTGTTGCGCTAATGTCAGTTGAAAAAGGCGAAGTTTAACGTATGACGGATTATATGTGCCTGGGCCATAGCCATAAACACACACAGAATCCAATTGAATTTTGGTTTGTCACCATAACCATAAACAGCTGTTTGCCGGTAACACATGTTTATTGTGGGACTTTGGAAATTAATAAACAAATGAGATTATGCATGAACAGCTGTTTATGGTTATGGCAGCACTAATATGAGAAGCAAACATGTTTATGGTTTTGGTAATGGTTATGGCTATGGCATTATAGTATGGTACGTTTTATTGAACCTTGTTAAGTCTGTAGCCTCCCAGCGGGAACAGGTATTGAATAAGGAAAGAGAAGGTAATGCCCAGCATGTATAATAAATATGTCATTCCAGAATTCATTACTGTTAAGTGTATATATGTATGTAAATCCAAGTCCGTTAAGACACACGGCTGAAAGGAACATAAAAACTTTATTGGCGCGCGGGGGGTTAATATATGTATTTGACTGTTTTGTATATCAAGCGAACTACTTTAAACTGCTACTGCGAATATGTTAAAGTATTTTATCTTACGAATACGAAACAGCATTATGCTTTTGTTTACAAATTATGGTCATAGTAACTATTGAATTAAGGGAGAGAGCGCACTATGGAATTAGGGCATAGTACACACTAAACTCTACGTCGTAGAGACTACAGATTACAATTCATATACCACACGAAATCAAATGCATGTACATACATATGTATGTAAATATGTACATACATTAATAACAAATTATTTTTATGTTTAAATTTTTTTGACGCACACTGTTATTTTGCAGGGTACAAAATATGTACGGCCATATGTATGTATGTATGTATGTTCGTATGTATGTATGTATATTTATGCCACAATAAAGCATAATTGTAAATGAATAATTGTTGTATAACAAGATAATTTTTTTTTATTATTAATTTATGGGTTCTATATCACTTAATTGGAAAGAATAACTCATAAACATCTCCAAAGCTGTTGCTTTTGCCGCAGTTGTCCATTGAAAGACAATTCAATAATTAACAAAAATGTTATTACTTAAATTTGTATTTAATTCAAATTTAGATTTATAAACTTGTTTGCTTTTTATTAATTGATTCCAACAATTTATTGGCTTTTATAAAACTTGTTGCATGCTTTTTCAATTTTTTAATAAAAAAAATAAATTGGCTGTTTTACACTCTCTTACTTTCATACACTTTCTCTTACACTTTTTCTTGATTTTTTTTTATATATATATATTTTATAAAATTAATTTAGTTTATTTTAGCAAAATTTCTAATAAAAACAAATATTTTTATCCAAATTTATTTATATCATATGTATTTTTTTTTTCAATATTTTATTGGCATTTTGTTTTGCCATTCAGTTTTTGTAGACGCAACAAAAACAAAAGCACATGAACGAATCTCACCAAAATAAATTTAATAAAAAAAATAAATATTCGACGTTCGGCGTTGATTTTCCGTAAATGTTAAATGAAAAAAGCTTTCGACCACCGACGAAAAGCACTTCTATGAAACTGATTGTGCCGCAAACAAAACCGGCACTTTATAGTTAAAACCTTAACATTTTGTATGAGAATAAAAGCGAAAACAAAAAGCATAAAAAATTGTTATTCGGCTGAGTCGAATTCTAGCCACCTTGCAAAAATTTTTAATAAATACATTTACCTATTTTAAATTTATAAACTATAAAAAACCTTACAATTTCATTTGATAAGCCTCAGAAATATTTTTAATTTAAAGCCTGGTACTCTGTTCACAATTTCGTGCGAAGTGCTGTCAAACTACATATAAAAGTATTTGGTGTGAAATATTTGCGAAATAAATTCGCAAAAGTAGTACTCTGTTCTTGTTGTGAAAAACGCGTAAAATCATGTCTTTCCATGCAAAATTAGTCTGGCATCATTTTAGTTTAGCTGCGAAACAACATGAGCAGTGCTTTTTTCGCACGGAATTTTAACAATGTTGCATACTTTCAAGCAATAAAAGCAAGAAATTTATAAAAAAAAACCGCGAGTTGGGCTACATTTAGTACATGTCAAATTTTTCACGCGAAATAATCAATGGTGCAGAAAATTTTTCACATCTTTGAACACAGTACCAGCCTTAAATGACAATAACACTACTGTGCACAGTGGATACATACAACAATAATGATGGTAATTAGATACACATACAGAGTAGAGCAGATGTATAATAATTATGTATGTCCATATATATATGTGCCTCAAAGCTACTTACACATTTGCAATATTATTGTGCAATAATTAATATAGAACAATAAAATTGCGTTTGTGTACATAATATTGGTATATGGCACAATATAATGGATAAAATCAAAAGTCTTTTGGTTTATATTGCGCTATAAAAAATATTTCGTAATGTGTTGACAACAAATATTTCCCGGTACATCGCTAAGCATTATCCTTCTATTTTTTAAATTAATTAAACGCACATGTGTGTATGGCTTTTGTTTACTTTTACATAAATTTAAACAAAAAATTGCGCAATATATATTTTTTAATATTGTGCAATTTTATTTTTAAGAGAAGTAATACTCAGGCAATGAATGCTTACTACTATTACTAGATGTAACCTTCTTTAGAAAAGGGATAGTGATAGAGAAGACAGGTGGTGTAAGAAGAGTTAGAGGATCAGGACAATAATAATAGCAATAAAGTACTCAATAATATTGCATAGCATACAAGTACCTTAAGGCCGAGTCACATAGAATCCGTCATTCATTATACCTCGCCTTTTGCAAGTGACATAAACGCAACGACAGCGAAGGTTGGCACAATGAGTACTCTGTCGACGGAAGCATTTGAAGACCTTCAATAGGTGTCTTCTCCATTTTATTAATTAAACTTGAGTTTTTTTATTTATTTTATTAATTCTTTTTTGGTTTATTTTATTTTGGCTGCCACAAAACACAAATACCGATCCATCGATACCTCTGATGATTTGTTGTGTTTTCATTTTTGAACTGTCAAAAGTTGTTTACATTTTTGGACACCAAGCACTTTAGTTCATGTTTGTGTATATTTCTGACAATTTAAACAGTGTTGTTTTTTTATTGAGTTGCATAGACCTAATAAATAGACCTTGTAACGAACACACACAAAAAACAACTAATATTTGTCGAACTGCAAAATGGGTACAAAATTAGACGTGGAGAATATGCTTCGTCAAGAGCAGCCGCAGTGACCATATTCCCGACACATTGATCTTTGTTTTTTTTTAGTTTGTTTGTCATTTTAACTTTTAAGTAAATTCACTGGCAACTAAAGTTTAGTTTGCTTTAAATGTAAAAAGTTAATAGAAAAATAAAATAAGCAACACTTGCTGAATAATTTTGTTTGTTGTTTTTTTAAAAACTTTCTTGTCCTAATGGTACAGGAAAGTTTTTATTTTCTTTTTTACAATATGGTTGCAGTTTTGTAAGCTTTTATGAATTGTGGCGTAAGTCTACTTACTGATGAGTTGTTTAAACAGCAGCGAAATGCATGTAGACGTGCTTAAGCAATAACAAACGAAGATTTTCCGAAAAATATTTAAAGGTGCCCCCAGTAAAAATGTTGCACTGATTTGCTCAAAGTTGTTTCGTTCAAAAATTTGTTTAAGTGTATTAAACAAAAAAGCTTTTTTATAGATAACTATAGGTACAACGCTGTATTTTCTCTGTCTCGTCATATTACCATCCGGTTTCTCTATTGTGAATTATAAACAATTTAATTTACGAGCAAAACATTTGGCAGTTGAAGTTTAAATATACTGTTGAATATTTCTACAGAAAGCTTTTAGGAGACTATAGAATTTTTTGTTTTGCGATTTTTTTAATAAAACAATTAAGGAAATATCAATTTTAATAAAAATATTATTGCCATTATTACAACTTCCGTTTATTATTCTTATTAATATTTAATGGATAAAAAAATAATAAATGAAATTGTTATAATGCAAAGCCATTATAAACATTTGCAAAGTTGGAACGAAAGATTCGAAGCCACTCTGTCTAAAAATTAAAGTATTCATGTACGTTAAAATTAGCAAAGCAAATATACTTTGCAATTTACTCTTTGTGAAAAAATTACATAGTCGCCGCGGTCCAGACTTTTTTTCTGCAATTTTTTATAATTCTGCTTTGGAATTGCATAAGTGTCCACATTATGAAATTCTAGTTTTGCAATCATGTTTTAAAAAATTCTATTACACTACAAATTTCGATGAAAAATTAACAATTCTATTTGCTTTTTAATATATTTTGTGTTTTTCATACAACTGAAGAAAGAAAATAAAATAAAATGTCAAATACATTTAAATTAATAAGTGCGAAAATCAAAATAAAAGAGAATTGCACAGCACATGAAGCTGTGTAACCCTCCCCAATCTTCTCACCGCCCTCACCGATAAACTGAAGAATTGCTGCAACAAAAATTTGCAAGTCTGGACAGGAACATATTCATAA
Source organism: Nowickia ferox (assembly GCA_936439885.1). Classification (NCBI taxonomy): domain Eukaryota; kingdom Metazoa; phylum Arthropoda; class Insecta; order Diptera; family Tachinidae; genus Nowickia; species Nowickia ferox. The sequence continues at coordinate 84,524,472 of OW387027.1, read as the reverse complement.
AACTTTCTTACAATTTGTCTAAAAAAAATACCTCCTTTTCTATTTAAACAAGTAGAAATTAAAAAAAAATTAAAAAAACCCGACTGCGACCAACTTTGAACCGTGAAATATACTAAACGGTCATTCGAAATGAAAAATCATAAGAGAAACCTAAAAATTATTTTAAAATACCTGTCGAATGATATGCATTTTGACATAGTTCACCGACTTTTTATTTGTTTCGTATCTACAAAATGGCGTCTGTTGGCCGGCATATTAAATTTTTACTGCTGTCATACCTTTAGTGACCGTACCGTGATTAAGACAAATCGATTGAGGTTAGAATCATCGAAATCGATGCACGCGTTCGGTTTATATAGTGCCGCAAAGGAACACACATACATACATAGGCTGATAAACACAATACCCTTCGTTGCGTCGCGCAGTCGGGTAAAAAATTACGTGTAAAGCCCCTGGGTTTACAATTCAAAAATGTCCGTTATGAGTATATTGAGCACCCAAATGAGTTGTGTGAATCGGGATAATTTGCCAGCGATGAGGCAGAGGTATGGCCATTCTAATTTTTGTCACATCCAGAAATTTAAAATTTCTTAACGAAATTTTCTAAGGAAAAAAAATTTTTATTTTAAATATGAACTGACAATTAGTTTAATGAAGCTATGCAGTAAATCATTGCTTTTGTAAACTGCACGATTTGTAGCGTTGGAAATTTGAATAAAATATTCTTTTCTGACAAAAATTTAAAAAAAAATAAAATTTCTCAAAGAAGTCAGCTATTAATAGTTGTCTTTTAAAACCACGTGATTTGAAATCACCGTGATTTTCAGAACAGGCCCTCATTTTAAATTTTCGCAGTTTCAGCGATTTCTTTTAACTGGGATGGCTAATAGGGAAACACTAAAAATAATTGAGAAATTCTGCCACAAAGTTTCATTGAAAAAAAAACAAATAATACAATTAGCCACAAAAATAAATAAGCCATTAAACGATTTGAATTTAATGACTGACAACTAAAATTCAACTCACGTCAGTTGAGTGCAAGGTATGACTTTAATTTAATTTTAGTTTTTGTACTTCTATTTAAAAATGTTGTCATGTATTCTTGGAATACGAATTGTAAAAAAAAAAAACACTTTCAACCTTAGTAAAATTTACTTCCCAGTGCAATTGGCTTGAAAATATGTACATACATACATACATATATAGATATGTGTGTGCAAACATACTAACATACTCGTACTTACAAACTAGATTACTATTATAGCAAAGTAAATCAAGTTTGAAATAAATCCATACATGAATCACTAGCAATTTCATATGGCACTTGACTAGACGTGACACCATTTAGCTTTTGGGGAAGGTTCGCCGTTAATTAATGCACGTCCGATATTCGAGCCAGCGTTGCCAGTTTTTGAAGGCTAAATGTATCCCCTTTTTCGGGTTTTTTTAACAATGAAATTATAAGGTTAAAACTATTAAGAATTTTAAAAACTTGTTTTCTTATCTTTAATAATTTCATGAGCAAATGTTTTGAATTTGCAAAAATATAACTTAAAATGACGAAAATTCTACAAGTTGGGGGGCCTTTTGGAAAATGTTTTGCATTTCTTTCCATAAATTAACGAAATTTTATAATATTTCACATATATACATATATATACGTTTTTTCATCAAATTTTTTTAAATTACACTTAATTTCCAAGTTAAAATTTGTTACTGTTGTTTCCTGGCGCAAATAATAACAACTTTTAGTTCACATGAATGAAAATATATAAAAAAAAAGCAATAACCTTCTTCACATACATACATACATATTTAGTAATGTGTGCCCATGAAATTAAAAATCTATATTCGTATTTGTATGAATATAATTTTATTGTGGATTTTGCTCAACAGTAAATACAAGTAAAGTAATTCAAATAGATAGCAATTTCATATAAATTTGAGATTCTTATATTAATTAAAATATTTACTACCAATTATTAAGAAGCATATTGAAATAAGTTTTGCGAAACGAAAAGAGCGAAATAAAAACTTAAATTTTCACGCAAATGATAAAATTTCATTAGATCTTGTAATTTAATAAATTTTTTTATGTTTTGTTTAAGCAAAAGAAAAAATAATACAATGAAACAGACTTCCACTGGTTTTTAATTAAATAAATGGTATGTGCAGTATACCGATAATCATATATTTATACATGTAAAAAGCAGGAATAAAACATTTTTAAACACTTAACTTGATAACTTCTAATATAATTCATTCGATTTTATTTCTTAAATCTACAATTACAAAATATTGTAGCAGGTATTTTGTGTTGATTCATTTGATTTTTATTTCAATGGTATTTTTTGTTTTTATTTACTTATTGTTTTCTTCATTTTTATTATTAATTGTGCTTTACTTTCGATGTGTAAAAAATATGTGTGGAGGGGGAAAAATCGTTTTGTTGGTTAATAATGTTTAAATGATTGAGATTGAGTTTTAAATACATTTGGTTGCAGTTAAAATCAGTTAATAAGCATTTCGTCGCTTATAATTGCGCACATTGTTGGCCAGGCAACAGGCGAAGATAAATCCAACGACCTAAAACGAATTTAATTAAACATTATAAAATTGTTATTATTAAAAATGAAGCTGCAAAAACAAATAAATTTAAAAAGAATAAGTCCGGGTTAACACACTTTCACTTTTGTTGAACAACTTCAGCTGTAAGAAAGACAGAGAAGGAAATACAAAAGTTGACGTGCGTGAACCGGGACTTAACTTTCGGTCCGCATTTTTTTTTTTAGCGGAACAGAGATATAAATAAAAATTCATTTTGCATATATTGAAAAAACATAATTTAATAGTGTTTTGCGGCTTTTGTCCCAAACGAATTTTCGTTACAATTTGTCCCACTTGCACAAATTCTATAATTTTTTTCTGAAAATTATACGAATGTGACATACATATAAGCCCAGTGAAAATCCCGTGTGATACAATATATCCCAAACCAACAAAAACGCAAACACAAACTGTACTTACCTAGAAAATATTTTTTTTGCACACACGAACGGTGCAGCTTATTGCAAACAAACAAATTAAAAAATTTTTGTTCCAACACGGCTAAAAGTACTCTTTTTATTTCAAATACATTAGAACTCCTCATCAACTTACACAAATATCTCACAAAAAACCACTCGAAATTGGGTACCTTTATTTATTTCATAGGTTAAAACTCTAAAGTACCACTGGAACAATCTAAAATACAACTTATTTGCTTCAGAGAGTGTATAGGAGTTTTCAAACTTTCTCTGGGACGTATTGTCCCAATAAGACCGATAGGATTAAAGCAAGCGTTTCAATTTTAAATGGAAGTTGAACATTTCACTCTGTCTCTGTCTCTGTCTTACTCTCTCTCTCTCTCGCTCTCTATTTCTCACTCTATCTCTCTTTCTCTCTCTCTTTCTCTCTCTATCTCTCTCTCTCTCCTTCTTCAAATGTTAATTTTTTCAGAGCCAAAAAACTCAATAAGGGAAAGTAACAAAAAAGTAAAATGTTCGCATTTAATTCACGATAGAGCCGTATATTTTTATGAATATAAAAAATCTAAGAATCTTGTTAGATTAGGCCCCTTTCAGATTAGGCAACTTTAATTGCGCAAGTATAATTTTAATTTTTATTTATTTTCTTTTGAACTTGCTTTTGTGTTCACATTCAGCAACTTTGTTGAGCAAGTTTAATTTTCTTATGCTCGAATTTTCTTAATTTGTTGACGTTTTGTTTCATTTCTGTATTCATTGTAATTGTGAAAGTGATTTGAAATTTGGTGTATACAATGGAAGTTGAAGAAAAAAATAATTTAGTTAAAGATATACTTGAATACCATGACAAGAATGACAGCAGAAACAGAATTGCCAAGTACAAGCAAGTCTGTACTCAAATCTCGGCAATTCTTTCCCTTCAAACCGACCTTTCCTCTCGCACCCACAAACGCAAGACTTGCGCAAGTAAAGTTGCCTAATCTGAAAGGGGCCTTAGGTTCACTCACGGCAAGTTTAGTTGAGTAACTTTTGAGTTTATGGAAGAGAGTGGGGAAGATAAAGACGAAGTAGATTTCGTTTTGTGTGTTAAATCTACTCGAAATCTACGAGAGTGGGATGGAAATCACGTAGGTACTAGATTTCGCTCAAATGTAAACTACATATAAAACTATTCTGTTTTTATAGTAAACATATGTTTGTTACTACATTTGTTTAAATTTTACAGCAGAAATTATAAAACTAAAAAGTAGATAGACATGGGTGCTGATCAAGAGCGTGGTGGCGCAGAAAAATTCTGAAGATAAAAGTTTAATTTAATTTTTTTTTTGTCTTTAGAAATCCATATTAATTAATAAAACAAAAATCATTATATAAGAATTAAAAATATTGAATTTTAGTACGATTAAGAAATTATACCTGATTAAAATTAAAAATAACTATAAAATTCTTCAAATTTTTGAGACAAATTAATAAACAGCTACACTCCGGCATAGCTTTTTTTTTCTTATTTAAGACATATAAAAAACAAAGATTTCATCCGCGGCTCCGCTCGCGTAAATCTGCTTAAGAAATATATAAATATATATATATATATATGATCGGATATAAAAATATCCTTTATTTGACTCTGGTAATCCAGCTTTCCATTGGTTGAAGCATTTTCAAAATCGGTTTAGCGGTTTGGGCGTGAAAGCGTAGCAAACAAGCAAACAAACAAATTCACTTTCACATTTATAATACTAGTAGGGATTAACACTAATTAATTTATTGCTTACCTCAATAGTAATTAATCCAATTCCAAAATATTTCGATTGATCGCTGCTATCAGACATAAACTCTTTGAACTTTCCTTTGCATCCTTGATAATAGTTCAAAGGCGTGCAAGTCTCACCGGATGGACAACAGCTGTCAGTTGGCAATTTCAAATTGGCGGCATAGTCGACAAATCCATTAACGCCACAGCATTTAAACTGAATACAAGATTAAAGAAACTATTATGTTATAAATACTATTCAGACATTTCCTAATTAAACTTACAGTTTTTTGAATGGCTTCAAAAACACCTGCTTCCCGATTGTTCTTTTGCCATGCGCTTTCGATTATATCGCTCATACCTTCGTTAATCTTTTCTTTGTTAACCCACAGCAAAGCAACCAAAGCCATTTGAAGAACTAGTAAGATTAACATGAAGACGGCATAGCACATGGTCATGCAGACATCTTCGCGTATTGCACCACAGCAGCCAAGGAATGAGATGAACACAACGATTGAACCAATCGTGATGAGACCAACTGATAGAGCGGCCTGTGGTGGAAAGCCGACTTGTCCGTCAACTTCAATGACGCCAATGCTCTTTAGAATAATGACGCCATAAACAATAGCCAAAACACCGAGAATCTAAAAGGAAAAAATTTAAATTTATTTATGCAGGAAATCTTTAGCAGGCAGTGCAAAGAGAAAAATGAATACATAAGCTGTGCAGGAAATGTTTAGTAGGCAGCGCATTTATAAGAAATACCATAGAGGGAAATATCCTTAAGCAGGATATCTTTAGTAATACCCCTTTTAGACACGCCAATTTTACTTTTTCAAAGTCTTAATTCAGCTGTGTGCAAGACAGAGAGAGGAATACTATCTCTTTCTGTCTTTTTTGCCAGCTGAATTATGACTTTGCAAAGTAAACTTTCCGTGTATTAAAGGGGTATAAGCTTTTTTGCTGTGTTGTGCCTATTACCATAGAATAGAGAAATACTATAGTGATTCCGTAAAAATTTTTTATGAAATTGTAAAAATTTAAAATTTATATGATTTAGACCAGGGAAACCAGAAATATGCTTTTAAAAAAGTTTTTTATGGCCATTCAATATGCACTAAAAACTTGAAAATATGCACTAAAAATTAAAAAAAAATCCTCTTAAAAATAACATAAATTGGATTATTTGCATTAAATTGGATTAGTTGCAACAATTCAATAAAATTTGCATATAAAACAAGACAAAAATAAAAGAAACAGAAAAAGGAAACAATAAAACAAATTATTAAGCACAAAAATTTAACTTCAACTTCAAAAGGGATCACGATATCAGAATTGAAACTTTGGAACTGTATTTTGGAGAATAATTGTTACTGCAATAAACAAAGAGATATCCACTTAGATTTTTAAATAAAAATCGCTGTCTGTCACATCGAAACAAACTTTTATACGTTGAAAATGTTCTTTCAACCTCAACCGATGTACTGGGAGCAGCGTTCGACACAATGGCCAAACCAAGTTTTTATTGAAATTAACGTCCAGTTAGGATGTTAAAACACATGTTACACTTGTTTAAGTTGAAATTTGGAATATATAACGCAATGCAACACGAAAAAATATAACCATACTTGTATACGGACACCACTACGTGATAAAAGACAAAAAAAAGACCCGTGTCTACCAGTTTTGCCCCAAGTCATGCACTTTTTTATATAGCCCCCACCCCCCCCCCCCCCCCCAAAGATTTGGGGCCTCAGTGTCATTTTTGCAAAAAAAAAAACTGATCATTTTCTCAGGCTCATATCTGGCACACCGTTCGGAATTTAGATTTACTCTCTGAGACAAAGTTGTAGCTCTTCTCATAAAGAACAAAAATTGTGAACATATAAAATAGAAAAACTTCATCTTCAAGATCAAAATCGCAAAAAACTTTAAACAATTCGATTTTTTACCTTTTTCCCCCTGTTCAGGTCCGTAGGTAGTAGCAAACCGTTCAAAATTCAAAGAAACAATCAACTACTAAAATGTACCGAAGATCTCAATAAACAACTCAATAGTATTTATTCCAGCATTAAAATTTAGTAGAAAAAAATCGAAATGGACGATATAAAATTTTTTAATTTTCTTGTTTCGATTTTATTTCACAAGATTAGTATTTTTATTATTATTAGTATTTTCGAAATTTCAACTTAAACAGGTGTAGCATGTGTTTTAACATCAGAACTCACAAGAAAACATGTGAAATCGATTCGGAAGCCAGAACATAAACAATTTTCAGGGCCTGTCCCACGATGTCGACACGTCCGACTTGTCGCACATTTACATACAAAACAAAAACAAATTTTAAGATTTTGTTCTTGTTGCAAATGTAAGTGTGCTACAACATCGAACGTTGTCGACATCGTGGAACAGGCCCTTAAAGTCTAATAAACCCCATATGCAAAAAAAATAACGTGTGCTTGAAGTGTACGTTAAAACAAAATTTCCATACAAAACCCGGTTTTTTGTATCAGTTGTTGTGGGAAAAGTTCTAGTGATGCAGCCATAAGGCACTGGTCACTAAAAACTACACCGACTTCATCAGATACTAATCCTAATGTAACATCAGAGCGCCCTCCTTCGTTATGTAGCAGAATCATTGGCGAAGTAAAATAACCAATAAAATAAAATGGCTACTTAAGCACAGCTTCAAAATTTAATACGACTCATTTAACACCAGAAGGCGCTGCAACACTGCATTATCGCGTCAAATATGCTCTGAAAATTCGAAAAGTGCTCAAAGTATGCGTGTTGGTCTGAAATATGCAAAAACATGCCTTAAAGGGTAAAATATGCAAAAATATGTACTAACAAATCGATGCCAAAATTCACTTAAAAAAGTTCTCAAATGGATAAATATCTTATTTCCGGATTGATGCGTCAGACAAGAAAAAACATGCAATTGCATATTTGCGCTTTCCCTGATGATAACCAATTTTATTATTTGAAGCGAAATTAATGGTGTTAATGGCAAATGCCAAAATGCACATAATACGTAAAGACATGATTGATCTCTCGCGGAAATAACGTGAACTGGCCGCAAAAATTGAGAGATCACAGCTTTTCTTGGCGGTTTCCTGAAGTCCACAGTACACCTATTTGTACATACATACATATATGCACAGATATAAGCGGCAATGGAAGTCAACATGACTCACGCTATCACTTAAACTCAGACGGCCGAGTCATTAAATGTTTGTATGTTTAAAACGACGGAAATCAAGCATATTTTTTTTTTAATTTATTTACAAACACACTTATAATTTGCTTACATACATACATACATGCTGATGTACGTAAAATCAAAACTTATTTACTTGCTAAATAAATTTCGCTAAGTATTTCTCATTTTATTCCTACATTATGGCTATTGGATGGATTCTGACTCATGGCATCAATTGAATTCGATGAGGACGAAAAAAAAAACAGAAGAAGCCCCAAAAAGAAAATAAAAACAAACCAAAAAAATTGGGTAAAAAATCATTCAATTGAGCACAAAAATACAAAAATATGTATGTACGTCTGTAGACGATGTGCACAAGTAGCTTTTGATGGTTAAAAGCTACATAAAACGAACTGATTTCAATTCTATGACGCAATAAATATGAAAACGAAAAAGTTAAAACTGCTGCCACAAATATACGTTAAAACTACACTGGTGAGCAAAAGTGCTTAGATACACTGTAATCTTAATTTTTTTTTTTTTCAAATATTAAAGCAACTTACCCCAAGCTCAAGTTTTGATTGTAACTTTAATCAATCTTCTCAAACATCACACATTTTTAGGATTCTGTACAACAAAGGTGAAAAGGAACTAAAGGGTGATTTTTTAGCAACTTTCTCTTTGGTAGCACTGTTTTTGGCAGCTCAGTTGTTTTCGTGTAACGTATTAATGTTAAACATGTTCAGTTTGGTCTATAATTTAACCATGAATGAACTTACAAACGAACAACGCTTGCAAATTATTGAATTTTATTATCAAAATTCATGCTCGCTTAAGAAAGTGCATCCGTGCACTTTTTCCATTTTATAGACAGTTTGGGCGACCTTCTGAGGCGGCTATTAGGAATCTTGTGACTAACTTTCGCACCAAATTCACATTATTACACGTTAAACCACCAACACGCGTACGTAAGCAGCTGTATCCGTCAGTGTTGTTGATGACCGTAAATTATTGATTCGGCGCCGTTCTCAGCACTACCGAGCGATGATTACAAATGCTTTTGCCTTAAAATGGAAGAGCTGGACTTGGCTGACATGTGGTTTCAGCAATACGGTGCCACATGCTACACACACAGAAAAAATTATTCCCCAAAAATGTTCAAACAAATGTTTGTTTGAAACAAAATTTAGTTTCAAATAATATTTTTTACTGTTCCAGTAAATTGTTTGTTCCAAAGAAACTGTTTAGAGCAGAAACGGGCCACGAAGTTTGTCGGCTACTTTTCGGCATTTATATTTATACAACACGATCAATTAAAATAAACAACAACAAGGGCACAACAGCACGTTGTATCTTTCAACAAGCAAGACAAACACCAACGCACTTAAATAACAGCCGACCTCTGTTAAATCTAAATTTTTTACAAAATTGTTATCAGAATTTACAAAATTATTTATAGAACCGCATTCATACAAAATATTTACTGATTCAATGAATTTGGTTACTGAAAATGAGATTTAGTTTTTTCTGTGCAGCAAGCGAAACAATGACCCAATTGAAGGCCTAAATCGTGCGATTTACGCCTTTAGACTATTTTTTGTAGTGCTATGTTTGCGCTCATGTCTATATGGGACAAGCCCGCAACGATTGCCGCGCTGGAAGCCAATATTGAAGAACTTAATCGTGAGATACCGGCCGATATGTTTGAGAGAGTATGCCAAAATTGGACCAGCGTATGAACCGTTTGAGGCATAGCCGCGGTCAACATTTATGTATATGAAATCATCTTTAAACATTGAATTATATAGATCGTTCTCGTATCGACTCAAACAAAGATTTCATGCATTTCTCTATATTAGAGTTTTTTTTTTTAATTAAATCCGAAAGCTCTTTAAAAATCACCCATTACTACAATTGTAAATTCTTTTGCTCACCACTGTATGTAACCGAAAAATTGTATTGTACATACATACATACATATTTAAGCATGTATGTACATACATAAATATATATGTATCTATTTATTAAGAAAAGAAGTCAAGATTTCATCTCAAAAAGCAAACGAGGATAAACGAACAAAATACTGCGTAGAAAGTGAAAAAATAATAATAAATGTTCGGCGTCTTTGCCTTTGAATACAAATAACGTGGAGCTAAATAACATACATACACACATGCATACAAACATAATGGCTGGGATGCTACACAGGATGTCGTCTGGTGAAAAAAGCAAGCAAATAAAAAGGAAATGAAATTTTTTCATACCACAAAAGATTTTGCGTACTGAATATTTATTTTACACTCAGCATTCATCCTAAATCTAGGACAATGTAAAATATATTGATGTGCACTGTTTGCTACCAGTAAACATACATAAATGTTTATACTTATATATGCATACACTTACACGTACACAGAGGTACATAAATAGAAGGACTAAGTAGGCCTTTTATAAGGCCCTATTTTGCAAACACAAGTACTGCCAGTCCAATTTATTTTTTTAAACGCACTGTCATTAGTGGCCCGGCTTCCTTACTCAAGAGGCCAGATTGAAGTCTACGTGAAGGCCTTCTTTATACATAAGAGGTCTGATAAAAAAAAAAATAACCGTTATTTTAAAATTTCGTGAGTTACGTATGTTCGATTTTCGCATTTTTTTTTCTGTTATGTTGGTACACATGTCTGCTATATATGTTGGCAATATCAGCCATTTTGGATTGTCAGTTTGTTTTTTACAGATAAAGAGGTTAGTCGTGTTTTGGTGTGCTCTTCGATTTTTTATTATTTTTTACTAAATTTTGAGCAAAAACAACGTCGCATGGACATCGCACAGGAGCTGTTGAACATCGTCAACGACGATCCAGATTTCCTCAAAAATGTCATAACTGGTGACGAATCATGGGTGTATGGCTATGACATTGAAACAAAACCCCAATCATCCCAATGGAAGCGTCCAAAAGAGCCAAGACCGCAAAAAGCACGTCAAGTTCGGTCAAATGTGAAGGTTTTGCTCACTGTTTTCTTCGACTGCAATGGCGTGGTGCATCATGAATTCTTGCCACAATGTCGTACGGTGTTTTTTTTAGAGGTATAGAACTTCGAATTGAAATAAAACACAAGAAAATCGTTTTAATGTCCATCAATTTGGCTTTATTGGAAGGATAATTTTATGCCATTAACGTTTAAATATGATTTCGGGCATGTGGCCGCCGCGGCTGGCTCGAATAAAGCCAATTCTACAGGTCCAATTTTCAACCACTTTTTCGAGCATATGGGGCCGTATGTTGGCAATAACGCCACGAATGTTGGCTTCCAAGTCCCCTAACGTTTCTGGTTTGTTGGCGTAGACGAGCGACTTCAGCGGATGCGTATTATCACATAGAGTAAACGTAGTGCGAAAACGATCCATGGTTAACCGAATTAATTGCTCTGTCGACCATAAAATGGACGGAGCTTGCGGTAAACTTCGCGAACTGAACCATTATTTTCGAAATAAATTTGCACGATTTGCAAGCGTTGTTCTTTTGTCAACCTGTTCATAAATATTAATCACTTGACAGCTGACAAAATGGCCGCCAGTTAAAAAAGTGATGCCAACTTAAAGTTCTATACCTCAATAAAAAACACCCTATACTTGGAAGTTATGCGCCGTTTGAGCGAAGCAATTCGTCAGAAACGCACATAATTGTGGAAAAAACAATCATGGATTTTGCACCATGATAACGCACCAGCTCACACATCGATGCTTGTGCGTGAGTTTTTGGCCAAAAACAAAACCGTTATCATGCCTCAACCACCGTATTCACCGAACTTGGAGCCCGCTGACTTTTTCCTCTTCCCAAAACTGAAGACACCGACGAGATAAAAGAAAAATCGAAACAGGAGCTGTTGACGATACAAAAAAACGCGCAGAAGTGTTTCGAGGATTGGAAAAACGCTGTCATAAGTGTATTATATCTGAGGGAGATTACTTCGAAGGGGACAAGATAGTTATTGATGAATAAATAAATACTTTTTGAAAAAATTGAAAATAACGGTTATTTTTTGATCAGACCTCGTATATATGAAATATAGAGTTTCGATCGATATCGAATGCCTTAATTTCTTTTCTTTTCTTTCTGATATATTTTAGGTTTTTTAAATTCCCGTTTATGCACCGTAATGATTTTTCCGATAATTCAAATGTTAGTTTAAGGTGCATTTTTAACTTCCTTTTTTATGCCTCTTTCTCCAACCATTTCATAACATTTCTATTTACGAATTCTTGCTTTTTTTAGGGTTAAGAACTGTCTTCCTGCTTAAGGAACTAATCAGTAGATTATACTAAAAGCTATTGCGGCACAGAGATCTGATTCGATTAGAATATTTATGTTAGTTATTAGCATTATTAAAAAATTGGAAGATGTACTTAAACTTTATTGGTCCACTTTACATATACATATGTACATATGTACAACAATAAATACTCGTACGTATGTAAGTAAATAAATACACATAAAAGCATGTACATACTTATTTACAATTCACTGCTTTTGTCTTCTATTCTGCTTTTTCCCCATTTTTTATTGTTAATACAGAGAATATGAAGATAACTGAAGCCGTTTCAGAAGCCTAAGTCTAAATAAGATAAAAGGTCCACAACAAAGCAATAAATGAAACTTTAGCCGTACATACACATGTATTTGTGTACATGGTATATAAAAGGAAGAAGGGGCTGGATGCCGAAATAAAACTCAATGCTCAGCAAATTTTTTTTACAAAGAAATGCGTAAAAGCGATTTCAAACACGTTTGTTATCTGTCTTTCGATAACCTTGTGATGTTGTTCTAGTAAAAAGAGATGAAATTTTTACATCAATTTTTCTGAAAAGTTATTACAAGAAGACAACAATAAGCAGTAGCCACCACAATAAATTGAGACCTATCACAATCTTTCATGTGGCAGGGAGTGTTAGCTGTTATCAAAACATTTACATACATACATACATACATATGTATGTATGCACGAGTATGTAGGCATTTTGAATTTTTAACAACTGAAGCAAATAACGTAGTATTGTAGGGCCAGTATTGTATTTAATATACATATACTTGTGATATGCCTGTTAGCAATAATAGAGTTGGGCAAAATCGTTCCTTTTTGGGAATCGTTCGGAACGATCCGAGATATTAAAGGTACTAGGTCGTTCATTTCGTTCATCGTTCCTTCTTTTTACCTTGAATGAACGATGAACGAGAGAACTTTTCTGTCTGTTTGCTGTTTGCTTACATGTATGTATATTTTCGTGTTGAGCAAATCATTGTTTTTATTATAATTAAAAAACCAATTATATATTAGCGCGTATAAGTTTATTAAAAAACATAATTCATTACATAACTAGTTAATTGTCAATCTTTGCACAAAAATATCAACCTTGTATCAGAAATAAGTGAACGATTGTTCTGTATAATCTCAAACTTCATGAAAAAAAAACTTCAACTATTCTGTGCATATGTGGTTGTAATAATAACACCACCTTGTTAAAAACACTTTAGTCGCGGAACGATGAACGATAAGAAATGTAACGGTATAAAAGTCCGAACCGTTCCTTTTAGCGAATCGTTCAATGGAACTAGGTCGCAATAATATCATTGAACGGATTAAATTTAAAAAATATTCAGGGCAATCATGAATAAAATTCCGCGTGAAATTTCTCCCTTTTCCAATTAGAATTTTTTGTTTTCCCTATTACTTGCTATTAGTTGGAATTGTTCCCCGGGAAAAATTTCACGCGGAATTTTATTCATGTATCCCTGATTAATTAAAGTTAAAAAACGATTATAATAGTGAATGAACGAATTCTTAAATTTGGGGGTAAGACAATATTTTAATTAATTTTATGAGTAACACTACATTAAGATGGTGCGCTGACATGACGAAGCCATAATCTAGATATCAATTGAATTTTTATTTTTTAAGCATAAGAATTTTTTGTATTTTTTGTGTTGCTATTTTAAAATTTTGGGGTTTTGTTGGGTTTTATTTTTATTTTCCCAACAAATTTAATTGTGATCCTGAAAACAAATAAATTAATTAAAACATAAATAACAGCTGCTTATTGCTATGGTACTGCTAATATGAAGGTTATGACCATAACGTTATGGTATGGCATGACTAATTGAACATTAACGTGACATTCAATATATTTTATAATATGAGACAATGTTCCCTTTTCTTTTAAAGCTGAATTAATTTTATTTTCAAAAAATTTTCAACGTTTGCCATTTTCAAAATATCTACTTTGATTTCAATTCGTATTCATTTTGACATCAAACTTGTGTGTTTTTCCCGGGGTATGAGTAGTTCTTCCTTAAACTTATGTATTGCGGGAGGATGGAAAGTAATGTGTATCCCTTAATACTATACAAGTTTATAGTCTGTACTGTCGACATGTATTAACATACATACATATCTTTAAACTGATATTCAAGTATTCAATATAAATACGGTTGGGCTAGGAATCATTTGGATTATGTAAAAGGAATGTAAAACTAAGTTTTTTTTTTTTTTTTTTGCTTTTGGAAAGTAGAAAACAATTTGTTTATTATTTAAATAGTAAAAACTTGGGAATTTTATTTTTTTACATACACACATAAGCAGCTTAGTTTTTGGCGCCAGTAGCTGACATCATGAATTTTTCCCTCCATTCATGTAAGTACATTATGTACAAAAAAAAAATACAATATATATAGGGTGTTTTTTTAGAGGTATAGAACTTCGAATTGAAATAAAACACAAGAAAATCGTTTTAATGTCCATCAATTTGGCTTTATTGGAAGGATAATTTTATGCCATTAACGTTTAAATATGATTTCGGGCATGTGGCCGCCGCGGCTGGCTCGAATAAAGCCAATTCTACAGGTCCAATTTTCAACCACTTTTTCGAGCATATGGGGCCGTATGTTAGCAATAACGCCACGAATGTTGGCTTCCAAGTTCCCTAACGTTTCTGGTTTCTTGGCGTAGACGAGCGACTTCACATATCCCCAAAGAAAATAATCCAATGGTGTCAAATCACACGATCTTGGTGGCCAATTGACAGGTTAACCGAATTAATTGCTCTGATGGACGATTATGTCGACCATAAAATGGACGGAGCTTGCGGTAAACTTCGCGAACTGAACCATTATTTTCGAAATAAATTTGCACGATTTGCAAGCGTTGTTCTTTTGTCAACCTGTTCATGATGAAATGGCAAACCAAACTAAATATTAATCACTTGACAGCTGACAAAATGGCCGCCAGTTAAAAAAGTGATGCCAACTTAAAGTTCTATACCTCAATAAAAAACACCCTATACATGCATACATATGTACATGTGTAGATATGTATTAGAAAATTTTACTTTCATTTTATTGTCTGTCTTTAATCATTTTCGGCCAACAGCGCAACAAACACATGACGATACAGTGATTCCAATACATTTCACACAAATACACATCTTCACAAAAATCTACTGCAATAGTGTAAAAAATGACGCCTTTACAAGCAATTGTACAAAGCAGTTGTACAGTTTCCATTATGTTTTCACCTTCTCCTGTAAAGTGACAATTATTTGAGTTATGGCCTTTCTACTTGAGACCAACGATATGTACATATCCGTACAGTAGAAGCGATATTTGTTTTGTTAGTAACAAATTCAATTGGAGTTTTGTTTAGGTTCGCTAATTGTGTAACCATTCCAATTCCCCAGCTCATATCGTGTCCTCAGTCCCAAATATGAGAACAGAAATATATGACAAATTCCAACTTCTGCCTTCTTTTTCAATGTCATTTTTATGCTGCTCTAATAGAGAATGACATAAGTACTTCAATCCCCAAAATACTAATAAAGAATATAATTTACAAAGTTAATTTAATTATCATGTCAAGAGGTTATAATGTTAATAGCTGGCATCTTACTTAAGCTGAAAGTACTAACATTATCTACTTTTTTTTTAGTTATAAGTTTTTTTAATTTTAGTTAAAAACGAATTTGCAAACTGTCACACCCAGAGGAGAAGAGTGTGGTGTGTCACTATGCTGCAATCATCGCAACCTAAATACAAGTGTGAATGGATAAGTAAAAAAATATACATATATTTATATTTACAAGCACAAAACAACTTTAAATAGTTCATACGCGAGTATGAGGGAGTTGACAATAGCAAACGGTCGGTGCAGATGTAGCAAATTTTGCAATACCACTATAATAAAAACTTAACGCTCCTTTATTGCAACAGAGGCATAACTCAAAAAAACTAGTTTCGCAAAATATAAGTTTGAAGTTTTCAATTTACATACAACTCAATGAAGATATAAAACCAGGTGACTAAATAATGGCTCGATTATGGATGGCACCGAACTTTGGTTGCGCTGCTAGTTGCCGAAATGGTATTATGGATGGCCACTGGCAACTAACAGCTGATAGTTTCAGTTGCCATATTGGCAACCACAAATTTGTAGTTGCTGCACAGTTTTAAAAGCAAAAAATTGGAAAAATTAAAAAGTAATTGCAATATAATTTTTATTTTTGAATTCAAAGAAAATATGATTTAAAGCCGAAAAAGAGATTGTTAAAACTTATTTTAGGCAATAACATATACATACACACTCACAGTAGAGGCGGTAATTCTAAAGAGCCGCCTAAAAAAATTATTCGACTTAACTATTAAGTTTTATGATCAGTAACGTTATTTAAACACTTTTGCTTATATTTAGAATTTTTTCACATTATTTTCAGTTGAAAATCTGTCATAATCGTATTTTCGATAACTTTTTGGCAACTCAAGGAAGTTGCCATACATAATACCAATTTTAATTTCAGTTGCGTTGCTAGTTAACTTGTCAACTGAAGTTCGAGCCATAAGGCTTTATCAAAAATTAATCGATAAAAATTCACCTGTCGCTCGCTTTTGTTCCAAAAAAAAAAACATTATATTTCGTAGGTTCGCTACCAATATCAAAAGTGAGAGAATATCGAACTAATTTCGATATCGCAAAAAATGCAGCAGAAAAAGTAAAAAAGTCATTTTGTTTTTTTATTTATTTAGTTTAACTTACTTATTTTATTTATTTTTTATTTTTTACTTCCTAAGCTTACGTTACTTCCATTTTAACAGACTGGCACACATCCACTGGGATTTCGTGGTACATTTTCTTTCTGTTCAATTATTGCATATGTCTGCCCTTAATTATGAAAATGGTCGAAGTCGTAGCATTTTTGCTTCGAAGTTTTAAATAAATCTTAAAAAAACTTCATAAATAGTTAAAAAATATTAAATAAATTTATATTAATCGAGGCTACTTACAATTCTAAATTAAAATGTTGCATAATATAAAAATAATTTTTGATTTGTTCAAATGTAATCTAGTAAATAAGTCGACCAGAAAAATATACGACTTAGACCACTTACATTATTAAGGGCACATATTTTATTTTTTAACTTCCAGTGCTGCCATGGTTCGAACTTGGTACCTCTAGACTAACAGACTAGCACGCATCCACTCGGCTAAACTATCGAGAGAAGTTCTAAGCTTTAGCGAACATTCGAATTTTTTTAGATTTTTTTTACTTCGCTTCAGTGAGCATTCGTTTATATGGAATATCAGGTCAAGTGGGAAAGTATCAGCCCAATCATAAACAAAAATTCCGCACGAGTTTTCCCACTTTTCCCTTTTCTCCTATCAGGAATTTGTTTTTCCCTTTTTTGCCAAATGCGGGAATAAAAAAACTCCCCGGGGAAAAAGTAGGTATTATGAACGCAATTGAACTTGCTTTTTTCACTAGAAATCTTTCTTTCTTTGCCTAAATAAATCATTTATAAACTTTTTTTTACATATTTTTTCAAGTTGGTGAATTTTAATAATTTGCTTTACTCTCTCACTCAAAAAAATGGGGAGAAACAAAGTGTCAGCAAACAAGCAAAACAACTGGCATCGTAATACGGTGATGCCACGTATCACTCTTTTTTGTTCCCAAGCAATTTATGATTGGAGGAATATTTTCTCGAGAAAATTATTCTTCGTGGGAATATTCATGATTGGGCTGCATGTATTTTCTTTTCTCAAATGGTGCGTGTGCAAGCCTTTAATATGAAATTTGTTTACCAGATTAAATGTGATATGAGGATTTCTTCTGAGTAATAAACTCCAAAATACCGATTTTTCAAGAGATGACTATGTATACATACATATACACACATACATACATACATACATACATACATGCATATGTAGAAGAATGTGTGTTATTATTAAAGTTGTTGTTTACTTTGTTATCACAGTAAGTTTTAATATGTTTATATGTAAATATGTATTTAAATTTCAATGCAATATTTTTTTTAAATAATTTAATAAAAAACCATTAAAACAATTCTCTTGTTTCGAGATGAATAACCCTGCCAAGGCAAAAAAATTTATACAAAGTTATGAAAAAAAATTTAAATTTAAATTGACTTGTACATCGTATAATATAAATTGCAATCTTTACATTGGAGATGAGCAAATAAAATTGTACATATTCATTAACTATTTGATTTATTTTTTACTGGTGCTCACCTCACGAACCGAAATCATTCTTTAGCATTTATGTACTTGCAAAACTAAAAAAAAAATTATTTCGGAATAAAAATTAATTTTTTATACATATTGTCAGCTCATTTGACCCACAGACCATTTAAAAAGAAATTAGTTAAGTATGGGGTATGAATCCAAAATACATTTCGCGAAATTAATTATGGTTTCTGAGATATTTAGCATTGATTTTGCTCCATTTCAACTATTTCAAGGTTGAATAACTATTGTTTTGCTGTACATGCCACAGTTTATCGTTTGCATTATATTCTTCATATAAAAACATGCGAAGTAAAGTTAACTCTTGTTTTGCTTCACTTCTATAACAAAATAATAATAAAAAAAGAAGGTGCCATAAGAAAAATTCAACGGCGACTGTTAAGCAAAAACATCATCACCCAGACGCAGCCGCCGATTAAATGTTTTAATATAAACTTATTAAACACTAAAATTAAATAAAAGAAACTTTAATTATGCATGCTTGGGTATAACAGAAATCATTTACGGCCTGGCTCACGATAATATAAATAAGCGAAAGAAAATTTCTTGTCGACATCGTGAGCCAGGTAGTTAATTTCACTCTTTATAATAAATTCACTTCAATTACATTGTGCTTCTTGTGTTAGTGTGTAAGCGGATCGATAGTTAAAAATATTACGGCGGCGGCTTCTTGGTCGGCGTTAAACGATCGACTTATTTCTCTCGACAGCTAGAAAAATAAATAAAACAACAAAATTCTCAATTCACAGCAGTAAAGTATACGTATGGAGTACAAAAAGCCACTTTTTGAAAATAAATTAACAAAACAATTATAATTTTATAATTTATAATTATAAATTGGTTGGAGAACCAAACAAAAGCTCATTTTTGGACATATAAGGAGAAGAATTTTGGGATTTCCGGCTTCGTATGCGACGGTATATGTCGTTTGGAATTTTCTCGGAGGAGGCTCCTAAATAAAGAAATTGTTGATGGCGTTATAACCCTTGTGTTCGGCCAAATAAAATCTCCCATCCCTTGTAATAACAAGGGGGCACGGAGTAACTTCAAATCATTAAAAAAAAAAAAAATAAATTAAGAAAAGTTTTGTATGCGGCACAAAACGTATTTTTAATTTTACAATAAAGTAATATTAACTTCTAACTTTATTCATGAAAGTTCCAAACATGTGTCGGAAGCAATGGTGAAAATACATACAAAAAAGTTCTATCGGGTATACTTTGAGAAGACTTCATGTAAACCTACTTTGTCATTTTTCTCCATTCCGACTTTTTGGCATATGCTCCAGTGCATCAAAAAACAACTATTTTTTTAGAGTTAACATATTTTGTCGGAAAATAAAAACACGATTTTTTTTGAAATACATGTAATAATAATACATTTAATCAATTTGTGAGATTCTTTGTTCTTGGTGTTTGGTCCACTGTAAGTGGTGTCAGTTGATATAGACTTCTGCTTTATATACTCAGTTTTCAGTGCAAATGGAATATGTGAATTGTTTTGATTCATCTTATTACAATTTGCTGAAAGTTTATTTGTAATGAAAGCTCATTTTTACCACCTCTAAATTTACAACAGTCTTGCCATTGTCGTTTGTTCTTTACTAATTATGCACATATTCACATATTCCATTTGCAATATAAAGCAGAAATCCACATCAACTGACACCACACACAGTGGACCGAACACAAAGAACGCTGATGATGAAGGTGTAGTGGCCTTCGAAAACAGCCGGTTGTTCCGTTCTACTACGTGTTTGTTAAAATATTTACATTTAACTTTGGTGTCATTTGTTCATTAATAATTATCACATGTAATTCGTCTTACAAAGCGATACGAACTTTAGCTTGAGAAAAAATTATTTTTTTGATTTGAAATCTATATTACAGATGAATGTTGCTAGGGGAAATTCATTTTGACCAAATTTGAGTTGACATACTTTGAACATAGGCTCTCGATATGCTAATTTGTGCTTAGTTTTTATGGCTGCTGTACCTATTTTTTGATAAACATTAAATAAAAATGCTACTTCTCTGGAAACTGTAATACGTCATGATTGGTTATGGTACACATACACAGAACCCTAATGAAAAAACTGAAATTAAACGAAATCTGATGCACTTAAAACGCGATATAGAATCATTTGGTTTCATAAAGTGTTAGTATAATTTGTTTTTTTTTTTCATCGTAAGCAATAAAATAAATAAAAATTATGATGACTTCATCTAAATTTATGTATAAGTATATATGTACGAGTATGTTGTGATATGCAAAAAGAGGAACAAAGCAAATCATAACGAGAACAAAAAAATTTAAAAGTCATTCAAATAAACCCCAGAGATGGGCACAATCTCACGAAGTTAAAGTGATCGCATATGATTGCAAGTTGTTCCTTAAATAAAGTCAGCCCTTATTACCAGTGAGTGGACTGCAATAATCATTTTTATTTCTATCCGAATATGTCTAAAAATATCGAATATACATATTAACGAGAGACAAATATTGAGTAAAACTAAAGCCCTGGCCCACGATGTCGATAGAAAACGTTCAAGCGATAACTTGTATTAAAAACAGCAATAACATAAGAAAATTTATTTTTGTTTTCAATATGAGTAACCGATGGAAATAATGATTTGTGAAAGTGTGAGTTTCCTCATTCAGTTACGTAAATTTCGCTAAAAAAAAACCCAAATTGTAAGAAGACAAGAAATAGATTTTTCAATACCACCAAAATTCACTGTATTATAATATAAAAGTTAAAGTTAATTTCCAGAAGAAATGGAACCGAAAGTAACTAGCAGCGTTATTGTTGAAAGATGAGAGCAACATGCTCCAGAATAAATAAGTAAAAATTTCACATCAGGCAAAAAATAAAATAAAACAAATAAAAAAAAATATATTTATATGTTTCAATCGTAAAGCAGCTCTGGGCGAGTCAACATCAAGCTTCGTTGGCAATTATATCTAAGTGCAACCAGGCCACTGTTGTTTATTGGCCTACGAGAGTTTTGAGTCTCGCTCGCACTGGTTGACTGATCTGCCACGGATAACCGTATATTCTTGCGGTTCTTCTGTGGAATTTCTTTGACAACCACGTTGCTACTTCCTATGTGAAGGCATAGGTCGTGTACAGTCAGTCACAAAACTTTTTTAAAATACTGTTAATACCATCTTGGGCATGCGATATGGTCTAGTTACCCCGCCCATATTTGTGCAACAATACTTTGCAAATTTACTTTGTAAAGTATTTATGAAATAAATAAATAAATATTTATATGTTTAGATCATTAATGAAACCTACTTTTTAATTTATATGTACTTATTTAAATTTTTTTTAAATAAACACCTTTGGGTGTCTGACTCAAACAGTTTTTCATTATAAGTAGCTGCTGTTATGTGATAAACATAGCAGAGGAAAGTCCGGGCTCCAAGGAAAAATAGTGACGGGTAATGCCCGCCGGAACGCATGTGTGGCACATGGTACACAGATGTAAACCCGGTCTAAGTATGGATATTTTTCACACTCTCCAGCATTTTTACTCTTGAGCATACATAATTGAAGCTCATGAGCGAAAACTTACTCGCGATCCCATCTCTGATAAAAAAACAAAAACTTTACTAATTTTGATATTGTAACTATGAATCGCACGAATTTTCATGCGAAGTGGAAGACAAAAGGTAGTGGAAAAAAGTATATAGTATACTCGTATATGTACATATATACGGAGGAGAGATCTCCGTACCTAAAATTTAAGACTTTTTCAAAAACAATTGGAAACCCAAGTTCAAGTCATTTATTTAAATTTTGTAGACTTTATAATAATTTAGTTTGTTACCTGTATTTTTTTAAGTTTAAAAGAGAATTTGTGCGCACTTAAAGATGTATGTACGCGTATGTATGCGATAGTATTTGGCACTTTTAATACACAATACAAGTATATCGTTACCTTAATGTAGAAAGGCAACGACTTATTATTTGATTTGAAATCGAGATTTTTATATTTTTCGATACATTAGATGTTCTATCGAAATACATATACAAAAAACTCGATTTCAAAAAACTATGATTTAGATCCCTTCTTAAAATAACGATATGTAGTTGTTACATGCAGTAAATATTGAGTAGATA
Source organism: Nowickia ferox (assembly GCA_936439885.1). Taxonomy (NCBI): domain Eukaryota; kingdom Metazoa; phylum Arthropoda; class Insecta; order Diptera; family Tachinidae; genus Nowickia; species Nowickia ferox. Next base: position 84,501,770 of record OW387027.1, on the reverse strand, counting down.
ATTTAAATTTGTAGAAATATTTATACATACATATTTACAGCCATAATGTTTAATTATTAATACTGTATATCATTTGAAAAGAACTTTCAAACTCGACCATAAACTAAAACATAGAACATTAAAACCATTAAGCAGAGCATTGAGTTGTTTTTTCAAAACCTTTTTAAATTTTAAAAAAAGTTACATTAAAACTTTTGTTTTGCGTTACTTATGTTAAAAGGTTTCGCTTTCCAAAAGTATATATATATAATCAACTTTGCCAACTCATTTTGGTAGAAAATTTACAAAATTGAAATTCGATAAAATAATATTATGGAATATTTTTCTGCACATCGAAATTTTTTTAATGGAACTCTATTTTTTACCAACTTTAAAAAGAGGAGAAGGTTATTAATTCGTGTGTCTTTTTTTTACATTCTTACATTTTAGACCGATTGTAAAATTTTTTTAGAGCTTCGAATTGGCCCTTTGAAAAAAGTGGGGCGGGGACACGCCCACAAATATTTTTATTTGATTTTATGATATTCTACTTATTCGATTGTTGCGAATCCTAGCAAACACCTTTGGTTCTTGTAATTACACAGTTTTAAAGGTCAAAAAATGGGCGGGGTTACGCCCATTAAAATTTATTATTATACGAGTATTTCATGTGGTTCTATTTAACTGATTTTTACGAAACTTGCCACACACCTCTAAAATATACACAATCTTCCATTTAACAATATGGGCGTAGTCACACCCATTAAAATTTAATTTTTTATTTTAATTGGTTCTGCATTACCGATTTTACAAAACTTAACACACACCCTGAGCTCTGAAAAACACACAATCTTGCATTTAAAAAAAGGGCGGAGGCACGCCCATTAAAATTTTATATTATTTTTCTCAAACTTTTTCTTAACCAACAGATTTCAAAATTTTTTTGTTGTTTGAAAGAGTTTATGTACTTCCAGTTTGGTCACATACATTTTTTTTTTAAATGTTCTATCCGATCTTTGTATTGAAGTCGGGTTTTCCCTGGCAGAATTGTTAAAAATTTAAATAAAAAAATTAATTTGACTAAAATTTGATAAAAATTATAAATTACAAATTAAATGATAGATACGTCCATAAATTGTTTTAAATAATAAAAATCCCCCATACATCATGCATCGCTCCTAACAATATACAAATTTGTACGTCAATTGTGAATTTAAAATCGCGAATTCCTAAAAATGTCAGGTTTAAAATATTTCTTATTGAGTTATCTATGAGAATTTCAAACGAATTTTGAAACGAGTCATATCCTAGAAATTAGGGTACCAAGGTAACGTATTTAAAAAACTAATTTTGCGTATTTGATAGTTTGACGTGGTAGGGACGATATGTTGGTATTGCCAAATTTATTCACCATTTACCTTTTCGATATGCGTACGTATGAGTAATACTGATTTAGAATTTTATATATAATATATTACTCATACGCACCAGTATCCAGAAGAGTAAATGGATATACATGATGCATATTTATTACCACTTTTTTGGCCTAGGAACCACTGTGCGTCATAAAATAAAGTCAAGTCGTAAATTTTTATATTTGAATAGATATTTTTTAATCTCATAGTAACGTTTTGCTTTGATATCTATTGCCTTTGCTGGCAAATTATGACATTCCGTAAGATTATTTTCAACATCTGACTGTGAGGGATAAATTTTAAAGTGTGGTGTCCAATGGACACATTGCTGGTATGTTAGTGTTATGCTTGATTTTCTACGTTGCAAATTTATTGTTCCAAAGTTACAAATCAATCATTCAAATGGTCTCAAGGAAACTATTGAAAATATTTTTAGTTATGCTGAAATTAGTCACGTCCTTGTGACAATTTTGCCAGACCCCAGCATTCACAGAGATAAAGAAGACGATGAAGATGATGATGTCCAGCAAGGAATTTTTGCGTGACATCCCAGGCAGGGCTAAAGCGCTTGAATGCAGAAACAACGATGATTGGCATAGAAATGCTGACGAACGCTTAAGTATAAGAAAGACGTAACTCGAATTAAATCCAAAAGATTTGACCTTTATGATCTCTATTGACATAAATGTGACAGTTTCTATTCTGGTGAACTATCAATCTTGTTTATCATCACAAAGACTCTCATATTTTACTCACAAAATTTGTAAGATCTGACAATCGTCTGTACATATGTAGCTTAATATGCGATAATTTAACAAATCTGGTAATAGTTTGAAATGCTGTAACATTTAAGACATACTGTACATACGTATATATGTACATATGTATATACATACTTATTTATAAATACATACATATGTACATACATAAATAATTTTTCGATACTTTGTTTTAAGTTTCAATTTTACATTTCAACACACAAGGGCAACAAAAACCTTTAAATCCAAAAATGCTTATTAAAACTGGTTTTTTGTTTATTCACTAACAAACGGCAAAAAATTATTTAGCTGGTAAGCAATTTAAAAAATAAAACCAGTTGAAAATAAATAAAAGGCTACATTGTTTTGAAATGCTCAATGTGCGTCGGAGGAGGATGCGGTAATAGGAACGTGTTAATTTTCGTTTATTCAAAAAAAAAAACAAATTTTTGTTTTAATTACGAATATCGAGTTTCAAAAATATTTATTTATTTACAGTTGGCATGATGAAAAAAAGCATTGTTTAAAGAAACCACATTTGCATATATAAGTATGTATGTATGTACATATCGTCACCTAAAATCCAAAAGGCCGTACGTAAGTACACTTTTTTACTTTTTTACAGGAGAAGCAAAAAACCCTATAAACTTAATAGCCCATTCAGGCTGAGGCCAAATTAAGTAGTTTCGTGATTTCGGTCGAAATCAAGTAATTTTCCATACATTTTGACATTTTTAAAAATTAAGTTATTTTACTTAATTTCGATGAAATTAACAAGAAATTACAATATACAACCTTGTTTTTGTAATAAAACTACGTTTTTGTTCAAACCTGAATAAATTTACAACTATGAGAAACAACAAGTAAAAAAAATAAAAAAAATTTTAATTCCATATAAAATTAAAATTATTATATTTATGCTGATTTTTGCAAGAAAAACTTGTATAAGTTCAACGAAGAGTTTATTGAACTGAAAAAAGTACTTCACAATGTCTGCCGCAATGAATAAGATGTTTGCGAAATCAACTCAAATGCCATTCAGGGAACAGCATGAACACTTTTGATTTCGTTCCTAATTTGAGCTTAAAATTACTTAATTTCGTGTCAGCCTGAACGCACTATAAAGACTATTTATTTGTTAGGGTCTTTTGGATTTAATGAATAAGATCGGCATTTTTGAACATGTGTGAGTAAAATTTTAAGGAAAGATGTATTTTGTTTGGTGAATCACATCATAATCAATCAAAAAGTATATTTTGAATTTTACGGTTGTTAGGGTCTTTTGGATTTTAGGTAACGATTTATATGTAAGTAAATATGTACATACATATTTATGTATGTTTGTATTTATGTATGTTATATGTATACACCATTTTTGTGTTTCTTGAGAACCAAAATGTTAGTATCAGCAAATATCAATAATCTTATCGCGAATAAAAAACACTTTGTGTGTTTCGTACTGCCGAATTCCATCGGACGAAAATTTGCGCCTTTCATTCCTTGATTTTTATAATATGTACATACATTAAGACTGGCCACTGAGAGAACACCGAGAGAAATGTATTCAAGTATGTGTTGTATTCACTATTTGTATAAGAAGCCGATTGATGTTCGGCACTCTGTTGCCAGTTTGGACAGTCTTGACATACATACATATGTATGTATGTATGTATATACATACATTAGACTGGTCGCAAAAATCTTTTTCTTTAATTGATATATTTGCGCTATCTAATAGATGAGATTTGCTGTCATAAATGCGCTCTTAATTTTTTAGCTCGATGGGATGGTGTCTCCTGGTGCCTAGAGGGGCCTAAAATACCCGATACACAGTGGGGAATTTTGTTTAAAAAAAAATTTAAATAGTTCTGCAGTTTTTAAACGGGCCGTCCGATTGTTATTAAATGTCATACATAACCGGACCAGACATCCCGCTTTTGGTAGGTCGATCCCGCTTCGAATTTCAATCCCGCTTTTTAGAGTTTTGAACTTTTCAATATCTTATTGTATTTTTATTAAAATGTAAGTCATAAAAATCCAAATATTTTTCTATCATCGGCAGAACCAGAAAGAATTTATAATAACCATCATATTGAAAAATTAATATTTAATTTACATACACAGAAAAAATTATTCCCAAAAAAATGTCAAACATACGTTTGTTTGAAATAAAATTTAGTTTCAATAAATATTTTTTACTGTTCCAGTAAATTGTTTGTTGCAAAAAAGATGTATAGAGAAAAAAACACGGCGCGACGTTTGTCGGCTACTTTTCGGAATTTACATGTATACAACACGATCAATCAAAATAAACAACAACAAGAGCACAACATCACGTTTTGTCAACCAACAAGCAAGATAAACACCAACACAGTTAAATAACAAATTCTGTCAGCCGAACTCTGCTAAATTTAAATTTTTACAAAATTGTTATCAGAATTTACAAAGTTATTTGTAGGACCGCATTCAGACAAAATATTTACCGATTCAATGAATTTGGTTACTGAAAATGAAATTTTGTTTTTTCTGTGTACTGAGGTGACACACATTTTGCTCCATTATTGACTCCGTTTTTATAATACTATTATCTGAACTAAACGTTGCTTCTATATGGGAAGTACCACGACAATTTAGGTATGCTCCTTCTAAACCATCAGTAATATGCTAAGGGCAAATCAGCAAGATCAGTACACTGATTGGTAACAGAGTAAGCCCTACAAAATTCCAACCTTCTCCCTATATTAGTTTTTCAGATATCTCAAAGTAAATATTTGTTATTTATGAGAGGTTTCACACCCACATGTTTTTTTTAAGAAAACTCAAAAAATAAAAATCGTTACTTACACAAAATTTCACGCTTCCTGCTGAAAAATATCCCGAAATAAAGAAAAATTGTATATGGGAAGTGCCACATTAAAAAAAAATAGCGAAATCGATGCAGGTGTTCTTAATTGATGCGATTACCAACGAACATTTGATTTTTATTCATATAGATATATATTTTTGTTTATTTAAAAGCGCTTCTTTTGAGTTGAAAACTGTGTTCCCTAAGCACATACGAAACTGTGTACTCGTAAGTGCATATTATACATCCCGCTTTCTAAAAAGTATTTATTTTAAAATCCCGCTTTTTCGCGGTATTTTCTTCAAAATCCCGCTTTTTGATCGATCGTGTCCCGCTTTTTGCAAAAACCATCTGGTCACGTTAGTCATACAGCATTTGAGAAGTTTTCACATAGCTTAAGCCTGAAATTTTAACTATATATCCTTAGACGGGGTGGAGCCCCAAAAACACCAAAGTGGGCAACATTGGATTAATGAAAAATTAAAACCGATGCCAAGCTGATGTTTGCGATCTGATAAAACAGATTTTTGGCAAGTGGATTTTTTTTCCTATCCAAGAGCTAAAAAAAAGTCGGCTACATTTATGTGTTTTCGCTTTAAGTTTAGGAAATATTCGAGAAAAAATTAAAACTTTGGCTTTTTTACTAACCTTGGTCCACTTGGTCTGCTAAAGGAGAAGTCAAATCTTGTTTGATTTGGAAAAGGAAACTTCTTATGAATTAAGAACAAAATTGTGTAACATTAAAAACAAATCAAATTTATACAGAAAGTAAGAACAAATAGAATTTGCTTTTGAGTTCCCGGCAATTCCCAAAAATAAGGCAAAATCCCAAAAATTGGATTTTTTCAGTATTTTTGCTGTATTTTTCGCCAGCGCGCAGATACTATTTTTGGAAACATTTAAACACATGTCTTGTCTTAAGGTGGCATAATAAATTTTTTTGTTCCCGCTTTGGAATTTGAGAAAAAAGGCATTAAATTTGATATATGTATATAACTAAAATAGATCTATTTCAAAACGATCTGGTTCCTGCAATAACGAAAATTTTGTACAAAAAATTTCTTTATAATATTTTTTATAGTATTACCTTTTGAATAAGTAAAAATATGGGGTTGCTATTTATGCAAAAAAAAAAAAAAATAGAAAAGCAAAATAATTAACCCACATTTTTTCTGCAAAAAAAACGGCGAAAATCGACTTTTTCCAAATATTAATTTAAATTGCGTATAACTTTTGACTTAATTGTGCTTTTGATGCCAAAATTTTTTTTAATGTTACAAATTTTGTTCTTAATTCATAATAAGTTTCCTTTTGTAAATCGAACAAGATTTTACTTCTCCATTAGCAGAACAGTGGACCAAGGCTGGTAAAAAAGCCAAATTTTTGTGAATAAGATCTTCGAGACACAAGTTTTTAGGCAGTCATGTACTGACTGAGATTGGGTTGAGTGACCTTATCAGATATCTGAACGCGATGAGTTGGATCTAGTAACGATCACCGTATCAGAATACTTAGATACGGTTCTATGTACATAGGTTGACACCGATGAGTGTAGTGGTCCTTTCAAAAGGGAATCACCTAGATTCTACTTGTATGCCTGCGTGTAGTGGGCAGCCACGTAAACCAAACCAAACCCAATGAATAAGATCTTTAAGATTTACTCCTTATTTTTTTTTTGCAGTGGTTTTTTTTTTCGTTTTAAGCTCAATGTGGAATTGAAGCTTCTTTGGTAATTTTTTTATGTCTAATCGCTGATACATACTCGCGAAAAACCAACAAAAACTTAAAACTTTATAAAAAATTATTGCTGTGAAAATAAAACAGTTGTATAGAACGTACATACATATGTATGCATATAAGTATTTGTGTATGTATGTATGTATGAATATTTAATTTAAAATACCTACATTCATTAAAAAAACAGTACAGTGAACTCGCGATAATAGGAACACCCCAAACTATGAACAATTTATTTCTGCCATTGACTACTCTAAAATACCAACAACATAAAATAACTTTAAAATAAGAACAACATAATTTTGTATATTTTAATGGAATTTATCTACACAGTGTTAAAATCTAAATTAACAGAGTAGTAGTTAAATTCTGATTCAACTGAATAATAATTTGGGGATTTGTCTAGATGTTTGCTTTTAAATTGTCTTCAGCTGTCAACCAAAATTTCTTACATACACTTTTCAGTTAGTGCTCGCATTCAGCTGGAATATGGAATTCATTTATTACATCGTCAGCCCATTATTGGTTTGACCCACCGACCATTTAAAAAGCAAATGAGTTAGGTATGGGGTATATATATATTTCGAATATCTGCTTTCTGAATTCAAAACATGTTTCGTGAAATGAATTATGGTTTCTGAGATATTTAGCAAAAATAATTCTCAATTTCAACTATTTTAAGGTTGAATAAGTATTGTTTTGCTGTACATGCCACAGTTTGGCGTTTGCGTCAAATTCTTCATACAAAAATATGCGAAGTAAAGTTAACTCTTGTTTTACTTCATTTCTATAAGAAATGAATAATAAAAAAAGAAGGTGCCATAAGAAAAAATTTAAAGGCGACTGTTAAGCAAAAACATCATCACCCAGACGCAGACGCCGATTAAATGTTTTAATATAAATTTACTAAACACTAAAATAAAATAAAAGAAACCTTAATTATGCATGTTTGAGTACAATAGAAATCATTTAATTTCATTCTATATATTAAATACACTTCAATTACATTGTGTTTCTTGTGTAAGTGTGTAAGCGGATCGATAGTTGAAAATATTACGGCGGCGGCTTCTTGATCGGCGATAAACGATCGACTTATTTCTCTAGACAGCTAGAAAAATAAATAAAACAACAAATTTCTCAATTCACAGCAGTAAAGTATACGTATGGAGCACAAAAATCCACTTTTTGAAACTAAATTAAGAAAAGTATCCTATGCGGCACAAAACCTATTTTTAATTTTACAATAAAGTAATATTAACTTCTAACTTTATTCATGAAAGTTCACTAAAATTTAAACATTTCTTCCAAACATGTGTCGGAAGCAATGGTGAAAATACAAAAAAAAAAATCTATCGGGTATACTTTGTCATTTTTCTCCATTCCTACTTTTTGCCATATGCTCCAAACCAATAATGGGCTGACGACATACAAATTTAACGTGAAAAGTTTATAAATATGCATACAAAATAGCAGAAGTTTTTAACTTTAAAAGAAAAATCAGAAATTTTAGAACATTTGGCCAAAGGTGGAAGGAAGTGTTACTAATTTAGCGAATAAATTTGGTTTGAAAGAATAAAAAATCCATTAAACAATAAATAAAAAATTTAACAAAAGAAACTTTTATTTTCATTTTAAAGAAGAAATTAGATGTCATTCGCAAGTGCTTTTAATTAGTTTATATTATTGCTACATCACTGTATCTAATTTATGTATGTACGCGATTTCTTTCATAAGAATTAAAATATGTATGTATAAAGCTTTCATGCTTTGTTTCGTAATTTTTTATACAAAAACAAGTGAGAAACCTCATGAATAAGACAATAAATAACGAGTAAACAAAAGGAAAAAAAACGAGTTAATGTCTGTCTAACTATGAATCACAATAATATTTGCCACCTCATATCTCAGACGGTCTTAAGGACAAAAATTTTATGCCCTCGAAGTTTTAAATTTTTTTTTTGCTTGTTTCTCGTTTGCCTTTTTCACACGACAAGGGAGCTAAATTTTCTTATAATTGAAAAATTATTTCTTTTGTATACTTGCATTTGGCTACATTTCTATATGCAACAATTGCAAGCAAGTTAGCATCAGTAATTCATATTAAGAGTTTTTTGTTTGTGCAATTGCATTATTAAGAACTGATGACCAGCTGCGCACTAGCGAATTCACCTGTTCAATTTCATTCGAATGCGAATTATCAAATCTGATTTATGTATATAAACTATAACACATACACAACATTCATACATACATACATATATGTATTTAAATAGTAAATATTTATAAAAAAAATATACTTGTAATATCATCCACAATTGGCATATTTTGCACAAATTTTTTCTGTTATTGTTAAAGAAATTAAAAAAAAAACTTACCGATACAATCGTATTAAATACAAAAAGAATGTATTTCACCAACGTTGTTCCACAATCCATATTTACGAAGTTTTTTTATCTAAAAATATAAGAAGGAAAAAAAGCTATTTAATACATATTTAAAGAAAGCAACAAATATCAAGACCAATAAAATTGATTTTGAAAAATTGTGGAAAATTTGTTTTGATGAGCTGCGGTTACAAACTGTTTTGAAACATCATGTAAACACAGGGCCTTATTTTGTAAAACGCAACGCCAAGCGAAGACAAATTTTCTATGGTAAAAGTTTACATTACAAAAACAAAATTCGTATAAAATTTGTCAACACTAAGCGTTGCATTTTACAAAATTAAGCCCATAATTTTTTGTCGAAAGGCAAAAATATCAAAAACTACAACTAAAAATAAAGTTTGTTTCCACAGTATTTTGAAGTAAATTTTTCAGAAAAAACAAACGATTTACAGTTTTTTTTTTTGTAATAATTTTTTAAACGGACTAGCATGTTCAGTTTTTTGCGTTCATATGATTACAACCTTATAACAAATTTTAATTAAAAATTTATTATTTTATTATTAGAGACCTCAACTGCGCGTCCAGAACGCTCGGCTTGTACGGCCACAACGGAATTCAGTAAACCAGATTTTTTGCCATTGAAATTATAGTACAGGGTGGGCCAAAAGTTACCAGGGGGTTTAAAAGTTTAATAACTTTTTCGTTTATTAATTTTTATTTTTTTTCTCAGATTATAAATATATATACAAAATGGAAATTTTTTTTACACTAAGTATGAAAAATAATGTCTCTTAAATGACCACCGTTTTCAGCTTCGCACTGATGGGCGATTATGATTATGAGTGATGAAGCTCATTTTCATTTGAATGGCTTTGTTAATAAGCAGAACTGTAGGTTCTGGGGTTCTGAAAATTCAAGAGCCATTCATAAACGCCAATTGCACCCCATTAGGTGTACAATATGGTGTGGGATCACATCTGAAAATATCATTGGGCCTTACTTCTTCGAGAATGAAGATGGAAGTGTTGTAACCGTAAATGGAGAGCGGTATCGGTTTATGATAGAAAATTTTTTACGTTTTGCTCTTGAAAACAGACCTGGTATGTGGTTTCAGCAGGACGGAGCCACTGCCCGCACTGTCCGAGACACAATGGCACTTTTAAGTCAAATTTTTGGAGAGCGAATAATTTCCAGAAATTCTGAAATAATTTGGACCAGCGCGATCGCCAGTTTTGACAGCACCCGACTATTTTCTTTGGGGTTATTTGAAGTAGCGAGTGTATGTGAACAAGCCAGAGACAATCCTTGAACTCAAGGCAAACATTGTTGCAGAAATTCGAACGCTACAGCCACAAATTTTGAAAGATGTTATGGAAAATGCTCTAAAACGAGCCCATCAGTGCGCAGCTGAAAACGATGGTCATTTAAGAGACATTATTTTTCATACTTAGTGTAAAAAAATTTCCATTTTGTATATTATATAATCTGAGAAAAAGAAATAAAAAAAAATTAATAAACTAAAGTTATTAAACTTTTAAGTCCCATGGTAACTTTTGGCCCACCCTGTATTTATCAAGCTAAGTCTTGGTTTGAGTGATGGTTTCGAAATTTACTTTTTTTCATTTTCTTCTCAAAACGCGAGGTAGGTATTCTGCCATCAACGGCTGCCAAACCACAACCCCACGATGGTTTTCCCCTTAAGAAATTAATAAGCAATTCGGATAGGTATTAGGTACTAAGCTTCAGAAAATATATTAAAAAAATTCCATCACGTGAGAAATTTTTTTTATGAGCCTTCCTAATATTTTCACGAGGTATGTCCGACATCGAATAATAAAAGACCATCGGGTAACTAACAAAATTTGCTTCAAATCATCTAAACACGGTAAGTTAAAGAAATCAATGGTTTCTTAGTTATTCGTAAAATAAAATTGAAAAATTAATTTTTTTTTATAAAAATTTAAATTTTTTTTTTCTTCTAAGGCTTTTACAAGCAGTTGTACAAAAAAAGTTAAATTAAAAAAAATTACAGTTTCTATTATGTTTTTACCTTTTACTGTAAAGTTACAATTATTGGAATTAGGGCCTTTTTACTTGAATCCAACAATATGTATATACCTACTTTAACATACAAGTAAGTAAGATCCTACTGGGTTATTATTCTGTAATACATTTGATTTTTCATTTTGTAGAGCGCATCTAATCTTAATGAAAATTAAAATACTTATTTTGCTACCAATGGTTTCGTTATTCTTGAGCAAGGCTTATTTATATGAGTTGTATTACTCGTATTTTTATTAAAGCTGTTATTGAAGGTCTTCAGTGATTGAAGGCGTCCAATACATACACACATACACTTGACATTACATATTTTCTGGTCATGGTTAAAATAACTGCAGCTGACAGTAACATGTTAATATTTGAACGATGTTCGTGGAAGAAGACATGATGTTCTGAATATCAATATTGTTTTTATTTCTAATATTTTGCCAGTAATTTTATGATTAGAGTTTATACGTTTTTCTTTTCCAGCTTTTGGCTGTTTTTTTTTTTACTAATAACTCTCTCAGCTTCTAGTAGTTCAGGTGTTATTTGTTTCACTACTAGAAATACATTCACCTACATATATAAATTTGTGCATAAATTAAATACATATGTACATATATATGTATGTATGTATTTATATGTACATATTTGTTAAAGGTTGTTTTTTTTCATCGTTTTGATAGTTTCACTTATTTATTTATTTTCTTAGTTGTTCTCTTTCGCTATTGTTTTCAAGTTTGTAACTCTTTTTTTTCAAGTCTTTAGCTTTCATAAAGTTTTTATATCTTTTGATATTACAAACGTTTAGAAAAATGAATTCATCGTAGTAAATTTTTTGAGCACACAAGTTATTAACCAGTTTTTGGTCATCAAAAGGTCTCGAAGAAGTGAGCAGACTAATGAAGAAAATTGCATTTCAAATATTGGCTGGATGTTCCTATAACAATAATTTTAACTGCAATGTATGTCAATACAGCAGCAGTGTTCTGTAAATGACTTTATAGTAAAGTAATTTAAAATCACTAAAAAGGTATTTTGAAATCCCGAGATTTGAAACCGATCAGCCATCTGCCTGACAATATCAAATCACTTGACATTTTCTTAAAAAAACATTTTACTTTCGGCCGGCCTTGATCTGCAAACCGACTCCGAATAAATTTCTCGTTTTCAAAAAATTAATAATGGTCCTGCAGACGTGTTTAAAATCATACACGATCATTTTCTTTCAGATATGATATTTGAGAATCTATATAATAAAAAAATTAAAAAAATTTAAAAAAAAAATATTTCTATTGTCGGAGTTAGTTTTCTAAAATCGTGCGATTTCAAATCGATCGGTAATAAAACAATTATATGCACTTAAGGCCATGACTCACTATCATACAAAGTCGTGCGATCTACGAAAAAGTACAACCCTGGTGTGATGAATTGTTATTGTCTTTTGAAAATTTTCACAAACTCCATCATAACAGGGTTGTATTTTTTCATAGATCGCACGACTTTGTATGATAGTGTATCACGGCCTTTAATATGATTTGTTATTTGTTTGAGTTTGTAATAAAATTAATTATTTCACACAGAGGAATCTAAAAATTTACAAATCCATGAAAACGCATTATTTTTTGTGGACACGTTGTTCGTTTAATTTAGTTTGGGTGGAACAAGCAAGTACGCAAATTGCCAGAGTATGCCACTTTAGGAACTTCTTTCGGACCTTTGTACAGGAAGTAGGAGTTTCCTAGATCCATGCCTGTCGTTTTTTTATGGTCTCCACCAGTATAAAACGTATTAAAAACTTTTGATAACGAAAAATACAGGCTATGATTCACTATCCTACACATCGTACGGCTTTTAAGAAAATACAACCCTGGTATGATGGAGTTTATGAAAATTTTCAAAATAAAAAATTTCAGGTTGTATTTTTTCAAAAGTCATACGATTGTTTATTAGAGTGAGTAGTAAGTAGGCTTTATCAAGTGCGAGTGAGAAGAAAAAATCTCTTAAATCTCTTAATCTTAAAGTAGGATACACACCATCAAACTTGAGTGAAAGTCAGAAATTCATGAATTTTAAAGGATAGCTTTGAAAAAATTTAACACACAAACATGGAAAATAGGAAAGTTGAATGTGTTTTATAACAAAAATTTTGTATAACAATTTTTTTTTAATTCTTTATTATTATTTAACAATTCCTTGCAGGATTTTGTGTCCGAAAAAATCACAATTGTATCGTATAACGAGAATCGGCTGTCTGCTGTAAAGTATTTAAAAAACTATCATTCGGAGATAAAAAAAAAATTTGGAATAGGCATCATATTATGTCAAAATTAGGTAACTTATCATTCAATAAAATCGAAGGTTTAGCGGAAGCAGAGAAGCACCAAACAAGATTTTTAATAAACAAGATGAGCACACTTTAGGAAAAATACGATCCAATCCAATGTTCAATCTGATTTCCTTGTATTTTTCGCCATAGTCAGATTTTCAAGAAGCACTGGAATTTGTGGTTGAAAATACATAATTTATTTGATAAATGATTATCGTCAAACGATCATTATTTTCTTCCGCGAAATGCTGGCAACACTTCCGGCTACTCATGCCACTTTTTATTTGTATTTCATTCACTGAATTTGTGCTAAATGTTTCTGTTTGATTTTATAAATTTAATTTTTTTAAGTAAGTAAATTTGCTAATGAGTCATTCGTTACCTGATTTCGCGGCATACATGGATTATGTGTGTATGCAGCAGCCTGTGTTAAAATTTGCAACAACAGAAATTTAAAATATATATAAATAAAATTGCCATAAATACTTGATTGTGTATCTTTTTATCTCGGAAAGTTTGTAAACAATAAAATTTTAACAATAAACTGAGGTTTGTTTAAATTTTACAAACAACATTTTGTTACAATTTTCAATAAATTAGCGAGGAAATAATAAATGTAATTTTTTTCCCAAGTTATTATCAATTGAGGAAAAGTATTCTCATGTTTTTGAGGAAAATTGTTGTAACAATTTAAGTGAAAATAGATACAATCATATCGCTCCTTTATTGCAACAGAGGCATAACTCGAAAAAGCAGGTTTTGCAGAAAATAAGTTGAAAGTTTTAAATTTGTATACATACAAATATTTTCCTTTCTTTATATGAAACTTTTACACAAGATTAAATATGATACAACTTTTTTTCTGTTTTATTTAATCCAAAATAAGAATTTTTTGAGATATGATTACGTTGAGATCTGAAGAGTTAATTAGTTTTTACTCTGTAAGAGCGATACATCAGGGAAGTTCAACTGGTTTTTGTTTGTTTCTTACTATTTTATTTTATTAGTATAATTTTATTGAATATTTTTGTCATCTACTGAATTTTGCTGGCAAAAAGTTGTCCAGTAAAAATTTGCAGACTCTGAGTCAAGGCGAATTCACACCAGGTGATCTCGTTTCAGGAGAATATGGTCAGCTGTTAATTTCTCTGGTAAAGCAAAACTTTAGGGAAATATATATAATTTACAGTCGTAAAGCAGCTCTGGGCGAGTCAACATCAAGCGTCGTTGGCAATTATCTCTTAAGTGCCACTGTTGTTTATTGGCCTTCGAGAGTTTTGCGTCTCGCTCGCACTGGTTGACTGATCTGCCACGGATAACCGTATATTCTTGCGGTTCTTCTGTGGAATTTCTTTAACAACCACGTTGCTACTTCCTATGTGAAGGCATAGGTCGTGTACAGTCAGTCACAAAAACCTTTTTAAAATACTGTTAATAACATCTTGGGCATATGGTCTAGTTACTCCACCCATTTTTGTGCAACCATATTATGCAAATTTACTTTGTATAATATGAATAAATAAATAAATATATAATTTACATTCAGCATTTTTTTATGAAATTAGTTGCATGAAAACTTTTTCATTTGTCCCTAGGAGGCCTATGGAAGCAAATCAGATAAAAAAAGAAGTTGCTAAAAATGCTTCATATGTATATTCATGTTACGTCATCTTTTTCAAATCACTTTCTTCTACAGCGCTGCAATTGGCAAATAGAAAATTTCTTGTGCCACAAATTTCATGATAAAATGTATAATGTAAATTATGTAAACAAATACGTATACGGATATGTTTTTTCTGGAAAAGAATTTTGTTTCAAAATTATCTACAAAAATTATTTTTAATATTTACAAATCAATTTGACGATCTTGTTAAATATCTGTCTAAAAGTGTCCGCTTCTGTTGCATGTTTCTTGTTGGTTAATTTAATTTAATTATCAGCTACTTACAGTGCATACTTATGCACATATATACATATGTATAAAGTACGTTTATCTTTGAAAGATCAACTTCCAAGTGCTGCTTAAACTGTCACACATATGCATGTACATCTGCATTACTTAATTTGATTAAAACAGGTTTTGTCAGGGTATATGCTCATGTTGTCGTAAATTTTTTTTATGATTTACTTATTAAACACAAAAATATGAGGTCACAATTAACAATCTGGTTTTGTTTGAACCGACTGAAACCAGAAGTTCTGAAATACAATGACATTTTTAAAACTTTCAGGAAATTATGAAATTTACTTAAATATTTTTTAACAGAGGCGTTACTTATGTACGTATGTATGTATGTATGTATGTACATACATATAAATTATTTTTTTAATAAAACCCATATTAGTGCCCTTCCATAGGATGAAACATTTGCTGCGAAACTTTTCGCGTTTATGAATGAAAGGGGAAAGAGAAATAGAAAAAAAGAGTACTTTTTCATATTTTACACACATCAGTTTTTCTTGACGGAAATCTCTTCAATTCTGCGTTCATTATTCACCGTCGTCAAATTGAAGTTATGCCTCAATTGAGCACGATTACTGAAAAAGAAACTGGTGGAATCAGTTCCAAAGGTATGAGAGGGCATTTGTAAAATCAAAGAATCACCTACGAACAGAACAAATAATTCAATACGCAAATGAATAAAAGGAATAAAAAGCGAACATTTTGTTTACGTGAAATAGGTATTTAACAAAATTTTAAAATATATAGTATACAACACAACACAACATACACAACAACAACCCAAACATTGGAGAATCACAATTTTAGTGAAAGAGAACACATTTCACATGAACTTTTATTCCCGATAAAGGCCATGATTCACTATCCTACACAATCGCGAGATCTACGAAAAATACAACCCTGATCTGATGAATTGTTTTTGTCTTTTGAAAATGTTCATAGACTCCATCATACCAGGGCTGTATTTTCTCAAAAATCGCACGATCGTGTAGGCTAGTGTATCACGGCCTTAAGCCTGGTACCCTGTTCACAATTTCGTGCGAAATGCTGTCAAATTACATATAAAAGTATTAGGTGTGAAATATTTGCGAAATAAATTCGCAAAAGTAGTACTCTGTTCTTGTTGTGAAAAACACGTAAAATCATGTCTTTCCATGCAAAATTAATCTGGCATCATTTTAGTTTAGCTGCGAAACAACATGAGCAGTGCTTTTTTCGCACGGAATTTTAACAATGTTGCATACTTTCAAGCAATAAAAGCAAGAAATTTATAAAAAAAAACCGCGCGTTGGGCTACATTTAGTACATGTCAAATTTTTCACGCGAAATAATCAATGGTGCTGAACATTTTTCAAAACTTTGAACAGAGTACCAGCCTTTAAGGATGATTAATTTTATGTTTTTTCACTTAACACAATATTTTAGTTCTAACGTTTAGCGGAAACATATAAAGTTTCATTTTAACAAATGAAATACTGAATTATACTTTTTAGTTAGCTCGCAAAATTTTGAGTTTGATTTGAAAAAGATCTTTGCATAATTGCTGTCACCCACTGTACACATAAAAACAAATTGACATAACCTTCGTAGTTCGTTATAAGCGAGCCCCACTCTATATAAATATTTGTATTTGTACATATGTATATTTATGTGCACACAGCAAGTAATTCTTGAATTAAATTCATATTAACTGAAATGGAGTCACATGCTGATTGTTTTTTTCAGCAGCAAATAAAATTAGCGATGACAAAATTTTTCTAGTAAAAACGCCAAACAATTGTACATACTCCAAAAATCTCTTTATTTCGCAAGCATATGAAAATCGCTTAATTTTAAATGAACAGAAAAAGGTGATTTTTAATAGAATTTATTTACTGATAATACACTGGTAATATGCAGGTCGTAGAACTGTTTATAGAGACAACTTTAATTTTTTATATGTTTGGATTCAACAAGTTTCAACAGAACATCCAGCGCTTTTTGAGCTACATAAATGTACCCCGAAAAACGTTAAAATATATATGTATGGTCCTACTAATGTACTTATCGCTCATTTATTGCAACATAGGCAAAGCTCAAAAGGTGATAAAACACAATAGGTAGGTATACCGAATTTTTCTGCATTATTAACTGTTTTTGAGATATGACAATGTTGCAAAAAAGGAGCGATTTGCACGTTGCAACTGAAATGAGTGATGAAAACTTAAACTTTTAAAATAGCACTTTTCACTTCAAATCAGTGGTCATCATCCCACTTTTAAGTTCAAATCAATGCAATTCAGTTGCACTCAAATTATCTTCTATTCTAGGCGCATTAGTATAATTAATTAAATGTTTACGTATAAATTAAGAAAAATCGCAATAAAACGGATTATTATATTCAATATTTATGTATGTATTTCATAAGTATGATATGAGCCTGTCAGCGCAAAAATGGTGTAACCCCCATTTTTTTCTTTCTTTATTTTTGCTGTTCTGGTGTTCGTACATTCCCAAATTACCAACTATCAATACAAAAGTAAAGTAAACCGCCTTTTGGTATTAAAAAAAAAATGGAGTTTAAAAATCGTTTTCGCACAAAACATAACTTAACAAAGTCATAGAGCAAATTAATAATTAAGTAAAGCAATTAAATATTTAAATAGTTTGCGGTTACGCCACTTTTGCGCTTATAGCCTCATATATTCTGTCATATGTATCAACTTCCCATCCTTGGTGTATGTCAAGTATGAACATTCATACTCCAGTTTGATTGTACAACTTTGTTTTTGTTTGCATTTATATATGTATGTACATACATACAGATGTATACATGCATATAATTTTAGATGTACATACATATGTATTTTTATTTGTATTCAACTGGTGGTGACTGTTTGTCAATTTTCGTTTTTATTCGTGATTAAAAAAAAATATATGAGTGTTATTTAAGAGGGAAATAGGTACATATTTATTCAATTACTTTTTATATTTTAATAGATTAACAAAAACTGTAGAACAAGCTCTGATTCTCAGCAATCTTTAATGCGAAATACAATGTAGATAAATGCGCTTAAACATAATTCAAGCATTTCTTTTAAAAAGAAAACGTACATACATGCTATGTATGTATGTACACACATGCACATGTTGTATATATATATATATGTACATAAATATGAAGGTATGTATGTACATACAGACAATATGTATTTATGTACATATTTATGCACATAGTGTGTAAACTTTATACACACAGTTGAAAAAAATCATGCGTTCATTGAAACAATTTAGTTCATTTTAGCAGATAAGGACATCATACATAAGTATGCATGTATATACATATGTACGTAAGCATCCTTCGAGGAGCACAAACAAAATTTAATTTCGTAGAGAAGCTACAATATTTTCATTTGTCTTTTACACTTCACTTTTGTTGTAGTTGATATATTTACTGCAACTTCATTTTTGTTATTTTAACTTTACATGTACATATGTATGTATATAGTATCTACACTTTTTTACCTTAAACCACTCAAATTAACCCAACCGTTATAAAAAAAAATACTATTCCAAGTTCCGCTAAACTCCGTTGCCAGGCGTGTATTTCTTTTGCCGTTTTCTTTAAGACTAAACTGAAAAGAGAGAAATAAAGAAAATAAAAAAATGTACAGTGTTGCTAACTATTAATTTTTTTTTGTCTACGCAAGCATTGTTGCGATTTTAGCATTTTCACTGCTAGATCTGGCATTTTCATTAGTTAAAAAGCATTCAACTCAATTTGTTGGAAATAAAAAATTTTAATTTATTAACCCCTCAATAATCAATTTCAATGTATTTTTAATAAAAAAATATTTTACTGAATAAATAAAATAATAATTTGGGACTATTAGTGCGTTTAAAAATTTTTAAACGTAATTGTAACATTTAAAAAATTACCAATTATTAACTATTTTATGTTTGTATGTGTTTGTATAAACATGAAATTCAAAACTATTTCAATAATTTTTTCTACATTTAAATCTAGCATTATACTTTTCTTCTGTATAACATTTTAGCAGAATTTTTTTTACCGATTTAGCATTCTCTCATCATCATTTTCTGGCAATACTGCACGCAAGACATGAAATGAATAACATTGACACATGTCGGAAATTTAAAACTGACATTTTTTCAAATTTATTTTAAACTTGCCAAGCATTGCTCATTGGCGAAATTGACAGACAGCCAGATTATGAAAATTTTTGCTTGACCAAAATGTTATAGCAGTTGTAAGAGTACGTTTATACCAGCGTTAATATACTGTATATATAATAGCTTACTCCCAAGCAAAAACGTTGACAGTACCACGTAAAATATTGCATATGTTTTTGCCTTTGTTAAAGATCTGGAAACCTTGTTTATTTCAAAATAAGACTGCAGAAAACCTTAATAGCAAAACATTTGTTTGGAGCAGTATTTTCTTCATCTATGGCTGCAGCTGTAGATAGTAGAAATATATATCAAAGAGGACACTATATATACTTATATATATGTTAATGTTGGCATATAATCCCACTACTAACTACATGTACACCACACCCTTGTAACCCTCCGTTTCCACATGCAAGTGCAAGTGAAAAAACGTAATACACTCACATTTTTTTACTAACACTACCACACTTTTGCCACTTTGACGCAAGTAAATTTTCACACTTAGTCCATATTTACACTATGCAAGTCTTATTGCTAAGCTGATTAGTTTGTTAGGAGAGAGAGACGAGGGGAACAGTAACGTTTCTTTTCCCCTCGTCTCTCTTTCCTAACAAACTAATCAGCTTAGCAATAAGACTTGCATAGTGTAAACTAGGACTTAACACAAAACGAAAAACATTGTTGCCGAGTACAGACTTATGTCATTAATTTGGTTAATATTATAGCTCACGTTTTGTACATATAAAGAGGATATTGAGAAATGACACAAAGGCTAATTTTAGAGCTAATTCTAGTATAAATTTCATGTTTTAATAAAAGAAATATATTAACAATACAATTTAAGTACAATATTGACATCACTGGACTAACAGTATTTTAGAGCTAATTCTAGTATAAATTTCATGTTTTAATAAAAGAAATATATTAACAATACAATTTAAGTACAATATTGACATCACTGCACTAACAGTTGAAGTAGCGCTGGTTGACGACATTTTAAAAATGAACTTGAACTGTGCTGTGTATCCATTAAAAAAAAGTTGTGTTTTTTACATTTCTCTTTATTTCCGTTATTCCTATACACTACTTGCTATTAATTACTGGCATGTGTCACCAGGGGTTTTGCTATCAGCAGTGTTTTAAAAAACCGCTGCATTGTTCACTCTACATTTTCGACTTTCCTTACATAGCGTTTATACCTGATATAATATCAAATATATGTATTTCTATCAGGAAACGTAAAATTTCATAGTACAGATATTATAATATTGTTTTCACAATATATGTTTAGAAAACAATATCATGATATCAACTGTCAAAAAACGTACACATACATGGATACGTGAAGAGAATTTTGTGTGTTAAAGTGAAAATTAAAACTTGTTGATAAAAAAATTCAGAAATATTTTAATTATGCACGATGTATTAAGGAAATACCAAAATTTTTATAAAACTAATATTACAATTACAATAAACGAAGATGTTTACTGCACGGCTGCCTGATAATTGTGAAATATTATGATATTTACAAGAGTGCGTTTTCCTCTACATAGATAGTAATATTAATATAAATATATTTTTCTTCTCATTCTGCCGACGTTCTCTCTCATATTATATCAGAGTTAATATCAGGTATAGACGCTATGTTATTGTGAATAAATATGAGTAAGTCCGAGAAGTGCTGCCAAGTCTTCTGAGTTCTGTCGGCAAATCTGTGTAAATGGAATTTTAAAGTACGCTATTATCGGCGTGCATCGTTTAAACTATTAACGTTGTGTGTTTTCAATATACATAAATTGTAATATGCAAATATTGTTTGTTTTTTTTATTTTAAGTATTTTTATAATCATTCTTGGCATCCCAGACACAAGAAAATATAAAAATTTAGCAACTAGGAAGCTGTTTTAAAGAGTTTATGTCAAAAAATCGCTAAATTCCCAGCACTTCTGATAATTAATTTGTATGTAGGTATATACATAAGTATGTATCTGCATATGTTTTAAAGTTTAAATAAAATGAAGTAAATAGATTCCTTTAAAGAAAAATTATTGTTCGATATTTTGTAAAATTTTTGTACAGCTTTTGTGTAATTTTTATTATTTCCTTGGTGGCAACGCTGAGTCATACTGAAAATAGATGTGCTTCTAATAAAATAGTCGCACATGGACAATCATGTTATTGCTTAACTTAACCTAAAGAAGTCGTGCGACTACTTTGTACAATGTTCGTAATATATAAATTAAACAATAAACAAAACACAAGTGTTTGATATGCATGTAAAATAAATTAAAGATTAATAATAATGTGAGCAAATAATGTAATAAAGTGATATGACAATATCACAGAATACGTTCTGTGATTATATGATGTGCATTCTTTATTGGATTGTATTTTACAAGTGCATAAGTTTAATATATTCGTTTGTGCGGGTTGCATATGAAAAATTTATTCAGCTTTCTCACGCTTATAAAGCGAAACAAGTGCTATGTATATTTCGAATTTGTGGACTGATTACGAGTGTCGGTTTCAACTTCGCCTTAAACCGCTTTATACTAGTTTAAAGAAAATATGTTGTGCCATTCCATAACCAAGGGCAAGAATTTCTACTTCGGGGTCTAAATGAGCTAGCTAATGGTAAGTTTTTTGAAAAAAAATTAATGGATAGAAAAATTAATTTAGTAAAACAACAGTTGAGTACAAAAATCTCTAGAAGATCATATTTTCGGAGTTACGGATGTTTTGTGATTTTCAGTCTAACAATATGTCTGGATATCATGTGAAAGCTCAATAAAATATCTCTAAGCACAGACGACAAAGTTTTGGTATTCTTTTAAACTATGAAAGAAAATCCTCTATTCTAATTAATTAGTTCTATACCGTAAAAATATCACCTGTTATTAATAAGTTAAAAAACAACAAACATTTAGTACACCCTGAAAAATATTTTCCAACGTTAAAAAATAACAATATCAACCGGATATTGTTGTTATACCTATACATATGTATGATGTGTGTGAAGATAAATTCATGGAGTAAAATTCATTTTTCAAAAATATCGCGTGCGATATTTTTTTCTTCATTTATTTGGCGTTCTTCATAAAAATGTTCACTGTGGCCAAACCCTTCTTCCTCAGCGAATCAAACCTAGTGGAAAATAAAGACAACATATCGTGCTGTTAAGCTGCATTTACAGTAGGTATGTATATCTGAATTGTATTTTTGAAACTATTTAGAAACTCTGGAAAAAATATGACTTAGTGAAAAAATCTTATTTCGAGTTCTATGAGGAAAAAGGCCACTTTGGCCAAACCCTTCTTCCTCAGCGAATCAAACCTAGTGGAAAATAAAGACAACGAGTCTCACTATTAAGCTGCAGTATATCCGAATTGCATTTGTGAATTTTTTTAGAAACTCGAAAAATATGACTTACTCAAAAAATCTTATTTCGAGTTCTATGAGCGAAAAGGCCACTGAGGCCAAACTCTTCTTCCTCAGCGAATCAAACGTAGTGGAAAATGATGACAACGAATCATATTATTAAACTGCATTTACAGTATATCTGAATTGTATTTGTGAATAACATAATAATAATAATATATGTAATATAATAATAATAGTTAATATGGAAGGAAGACGGGTTTGGCCACAGTGAACATTTTTATGAAGAATCCCCTTAATTTCAGTACAAAATGCGTACCAAATAAAAGAAGAAAAAAATATGCCGATATTTTTGGAAAATGAATTTAACTCGATGAATTTATTTTCACACACATGTATGTATGTATGTACGTATGTGTTTTATGGTATCTGCCAGAGTCTATTGTCAGAACAACGTTATTTCTTTTCGTGTTGTACTGTGTAATTGTTAAGTTAAATATTAAAGCAGAATAATTAACCCATACATGTGTACGTAATTTAGTAATTTAACTAATTATAGAGTCTATAATATAGACTTACTATGTACTTGTATATGTATGGCTCAAACTAAATTAATTTTTTTAAATAAATAACAAACAACATTAGTTGATATACCTATCAACTGAGTTATTTGTACGTACAATTATTTATTTTAAAATATTAAATTTTGATTAAATCAACTGTTGTAAATACTCGTACAACAATAAAGCTGTCGTCAAGCTTTTACAAAGTTGCGCGTATATCTAAATTAATATGATCAGTCGTTTCATAGTCAATATTCAGTTCGAACGTATCCAGGAGAGAAAAGTGTTGTTATTAAAAAATGATCAAGTTGGCTTTGTACGGCATAGATATAAGTCCGCCTGTGCGTGCTTGTTTATTGACCTTGAAAGCATTAAATTTGCCTTTTGAATATAAGCGAGTCAACTTCATGGAAAGGGAACAACTGAATCCGGAATACCTGAAGAAGAATCCTCAACATACTGTGCCCACATTGGAAGATGATGGACATTTCATTTGGGACTCGCACGCCATCATTGCCTACTTGGTGAGCAAGTATGGCAAAGATGACTCTCTCTATCCCAAGGACTTGTTAAAACGTGCTGTAGTCGATCAGCGTTTACACTTTGAGAGCGGTGTTATGTTCCAGGGTGGTGTGCGCAATATTACTGCCCCTATGTTCATTAGAAACGAAACCAGAGTACCTCAACATCAAATTGATGCTATACTTGACATTTACAACTTCTTAGAAGTTTTCCTCCAGAATAGCCCGTACATTGCTGGAGATCATTTGACTATTGCCGACTTTAGCATTGTAAGTACAGCAACTTCACTGGCGGCGTTTGTTGACATCGACAGTTCGAAATACCCAAAATTGATTGCCTGGATTAAGCGTTTGGAAAGTTTACCATATTACCAGGAAGCCAATGGGAATGGAGCTAAAATGTCATTTGAACTGGTTAAATCAAAAAATCTTACTATTGTACCTTCACTGTTTTAAATGTAGCCATATACTATACAATATTATTGAGCACATTATTGCTATTGTTATTGTAGCTTTGCTCCAAGCTATTCAATAAGCAGGCACAATATTTAAAAACTATATGTACACTTACAACATACACATACTACATACATACATATGTATGTATATACAATGTATATATGTCGCACTATTTGTTACAACATGTGTAAAAAGTAAAAAAAACCTACAAAGCCATGTAATGTGCCAACTACTAATACACATTATACACAGAAAAAAATGATTGAATTTTCCTTGTTGACGATTTTTGCATATTTGATAAACAAAACTGTATATACATACATATGTACATATAAGAGAAAGAAAATATATGTATGTATATATTTTTTCAGTCAATAAAGAAGCTTAAAGAATCAAAGAAAAAAATGATTGAGTTTTTTTTTTAGATTTTCAGTAATAATTATTATTGTACTCGTATGTATGGATGAATGCCACGTTTGTCAACCATTTTTTGCTTGTATGTACAGTTTAATGCTTTTTATTATTAAAACTTGCAATTTTGATAAGTAATGTGCTTGGATCTAATACAGATTTTGTTGACTTCTTTTTCCATGTTCAAGAATACAGGCTTTCAGAAGATTTTTGGAATATTTTTTTCTGTGTACGCACATGAATTTATATTAGGTGTGTTTCTTTACTCTTTACTTGGGATCTCGCGGGATACCAATTTGCACGAAAAGCGTTCCCGTACTCGAAAATTGGGTAAATGAGAGAAGTTTTGTGAGAGTAATATTCTTCTTTTTTTTTGCACGAAAAAGCCCGTACTTTTTCTTTGTGCAAGTTTGGTCACATAGAAAATCAATTAGCTGTTTGAAAAATAAACAATAACAAAGAAAAATTACATTTTGCTAAATACTAGCGGTCTAATTCATAGAAAATATTTTAGGTTTATTACAGGTTTATTTGACAAATTTCCCATAGAATAAACCGGAAATATTTTTTTTTAATATGGCAGTAGAAAAATGTATGAAAATATATTTAAAAACTACTGGCTAACAAAGTTTTATAAGTTTTTATATGAAATTAAGACAAAAACACCATCTATATATGCTGAATCATGTAAGTTAACAAGTACGTGTATACATACGTAAGTATGTGTATGTATGTAAGTATGTATGCATTGATTGTTGGTTTTTCGCGTTCCCGTACTTTTGTGCATTTGTGTATTTTATCGAGAGAAATTATATGTAGCTTGCTCTCATTTTACCAAACTTTAGCCAAAAAGTAAAGAAACAGACCCATTGTGCAATATTAATTCTGTGCTTAACAGCGATAATAGCATAAGTCGACTTAGCACAGAATCGAGTAGTATATAAAATTGTACAAATGAAGCTTCATATCCACGGGAAATTCTCATGTCCCTAACGAAGTTTATTATAAAGATATAAGTCTCAACAAAAAGTGCAATAAAATTTATAATAAACGCCAAGTATAACTTGGCATGCATTCGTGCATGCATTCGTTAAGACAGTAAGTAAGTTTTACTTTAAGACAAAATTTTATTAATTTGGCCTTTTCATTTTATTTTTTTTTTTTCGAAAAAACGTTCATACGTTAAGAGTGGTATTTTTGAAATTTTGTTTTTTGACTTACGCTGTTATAGCTTGTGATCAGGGAATTATCGCGCACCATAATAATGCTAAAGGATGGGAATCTTTAGGGAGAGGCTTTGTTATTTCGTATCCGAAATATATATTTTAATTGTTCTCATAAATCTATAAACAAAAAATTTAAATAAATGAAAATAATTAAATTAATGGACATCCAGTGGTGAGCGCTTGTGTATAAATTCTCACCAAATACAACATAAAACCGAAATAAAACCCATAAAATAAAAATAATCCAGTTTTTTATTTAAGCGAATCAATAAAATACAATAATTAAATGAAACAAAATGAAATTCATGAATGTTAATCTTTAGCTGGTATCGTTATTTTAAGATACCTGGATTCAGTAACTTTTTGCGAACCGAATATCGTAATTTGATTCTGTAATTTCTCTTTTACGATAGTGTACATCTGTGTTCTACTCGCCATTTAATTTTATTTCATTTTGCATCTCTGCACACAAAATGGCAAAACAAGCGAAAAGAACAAAGAAGATTTAAAGAAAAACTAAACGAATTCAAGCTTGTTATATTACTTTTTTTACTTCAACCGCCAGCGAATATCGTTAAAATATGTTACTGAATAGCAAAGTCGATAAATGTTCGCTTTATTTATTATAGCGATACGATACTGAATACAGCTACTGGTATTGACTGACTTCAGTTGGAAAAATCCAATAATTAAAGTTGTGAACACAATTTTTGTCCCAAATTTCCTTATATTTTCTAAATTAAAAGATCTTTTGTAAAATACAAGTCAAATTGATACTTTTCATTATACATATCGTCCTCGAAAATCCAAAAGTACGTAACAGCAATTTTGGTAATTTTTCAGGACAAGCAAAAAACGTTATAAAATCAAAAATACTTCAGAAATAGAAACAAATCATGGAATATAAAGTTAAAACACAACAACTAAACTATTTAACAAGAAGAATTATTATTTTTCCAAATATTTTTAAGTTATTTTTTTACGTTCTTCTGCATCATCATAAATATTTTTTTTAAACAAAAGTGAAACTAAAAAAATTTAAAATAATTTTTAATGCCTTTTCTTAACGCTTTAAGCTTAATAGAAAATTAAATGCATTTATGTACACACAAAAAAGTAATATGAATGAGTTTGTAATATTAATTAAAATATTTGTAATATTAATTAAAAAATTAATTAAATTTTCACCTATAAACAATTTGATAATATCAATTAAGCTTTTCCACTCAAATTAATTAATACAATTAAAAATTTAATTGAATCAATTAAATTATTAATTGAAAACATTAATTGGTGAATACTTTTTTCTGTGTATGCATTCAGTTTTATTTTTAAAGAAGATAATAATTTTTTATTTTTTATTTTTTACTTTTTAGGTTAAGTTCTTATGTTTATAAAATTGCAATTGACGAAATATCGAAAATAGTAAAAAATCTATTACAATTTTATGAAAACGCTTGAGGTCGTTAAAAACATAAGATATTCAGGTATGTGATGGAAAACGATCGTTTTCAAAACGATCTCAAAACAATCGTTTTGAAAAGGTGTAATGAATTCCGATCGATTTTCAGTATAATTTCGGAGCTAATTTTAAACTACCGACTTCTAAAAAGTACACTAGAAGATAAAATATAATTCACATAATAGGGTTGTGAAAAGAAATTTGTCAAAAATTTTTGGAAAAACCATTAAAAATAAGTTTTAAAATTATTGACGAAACGACTATAGGAAACGCATCACACCTTCTATCGTTTTCAAATTGTTTTTGTGTCTAAATCGTTTTTCATCACATACCGGATTTTCTTGTTTTGATAACAAGATTGAAGTTATTTTAGCGAAACTAAAAATAAAAAATAAAAATAATAATTTTATATATGAAATACCGAAGTATATTTATTTGACATAAAGTCTATTTATTTAATTTGAAAACTTTGCTTGTTTTTATGGTTAAGCGATTGTCTATATGCATTTCGTTCCCGCTTTTTGGAACTCGTCAGTAGACTTCAACCCAAAACATTTTTGATTTTAGCTAACAAACTTCGTATGTTTATAGTAAGACTCTTAATACTATATTGAGAATCACAATATACAAACATAATAAGTTTGAAAGCCTCAAACAAAAATCTTTACAAAACAAGCATCTTTATTCGATTGTGCATTTATTTTATTTTCCACCACCTTTTTACAATTAGCTGCCACATTGGGCAACAATAAGAGTATTAAAAGGCAAAAAGAAAAATAAAACATTTATTTTCATACATGAAATACCGAAGTATATTTATTTGACATAAAGTCTATTTATTTACTGACGAGTTCCAAAAAGCGGGAATGAAATGCATATAGACAATCGCTTAACCATAAAAACAAGCAAAGTTTTCAAAATAATAATTTTATCATTTAAATAATACAAAACAAATACATAATTCATTTTCATTAAAAAAATTGTATACACTCGAGTAATTCTGACAATCCAAGGGTTGAAAAAAACATTTACTACATAATTCTAGGCGTTCAAAAAATAAGATTTTGAAAATGTTCGTCGAGAATTTTCTACGCTTCTTGGGGTGAAGCATTCAATTCTGTCGGTCGTTAGCCAAAAACGTAAAAATGTTTATTCTGTTCCACTTTCGAAAAAGAGAACAATGAATTTGAATTTGTTGAATTTTTTTCACAATATTTGGAAGTGCACCTAGCTTTCTCATCTCCCTTGGCTTTCTTTCAAAAATAATTCTGTTTTATTATTGGTTTTTTTTCGTATCGCGAATTGACTGTAAAGTAAGCACGCAAAAACAATCACTGTTTGTATGAAAGAACTATATTTCCAAAACATGCTACTTGATAAATTCACTCACAGTTGTGATTAGTGATTTTTCAATGACTGTGACAAAGTAACAGGTTTCGAAATATCGCTCATCTCTAATACATACATATGTATGCAAAAATATATGATAATGGCTAAAAATAAATTAAGTGTTTAAAATAAATAACAAACAACATTAGCGTTATTTGTATATAGTACATGTGTACAAGTATTTGTATTATAAAATATAAAATTTTGATTAAATCAACTACTATTGTAAATATGTATGTACAGCAAATAAAGCTTTTGTCAAGCTTTTACAAACTTGGAGATAAATCTAAATTAGTTTGATCAGTCGTTCCACAGCCAATATTCAGTTTGAACGTATTAAAAAGAGAAAAGTATTCTTACAGCAAAATGACCAAGTTGACTTTATACGGTATAGATGCAAGTCCACCTGTGCGTGCTTGCTTATTGACCTTGAAAGCATTAAATTTGCCTTTCGAATATAAACGTGTCAACTTGTTGGAAAAGGAACACTTGAGTCCGGAATATCTGAAAAAGAATCCTCAACATACTGTGCCCACATTGGAAGATGATGGACATTTCATTTGGGACTCGCACGCCATCATTGCCTACTTGGTGAGCAAGTATGGCAAAGATGACTCTCTCTATCCCAAGGACTTGTTAAAACGTGCTGTAGTCGATCAGCGTTTACACTTTGAGAGCGGTGTTATGTTCCAGGGTGGCTTGCGCAATATTACTGGTCCCCTGTTCTTTAGAAACGAAACCAGAGTGCCTCAACATCAAATTGATGCTATACTTGACATTTACAACTTCTTAGAAGTTTTCCTCCAGAATAGCCCGTACATTGCTGGAGACCATTTGACCATTGCCGACTTTAGCATTGTAACTACAGCGACTTCCCTGGTGGCCTTTGCTGACATCGACAGTTCGAAATATAAGAAGTTGAGTGGCTGGATTAAGCGCATGGAAAGTTTACCATATTACCAGGAAGCCAACGGCAACGGAGCTAAAATGTTGGTTGAAATGATTAAATCAAAAAATATTACTATTGTAGCTTGAGTGTTATAAGGGAGAGTCGTTTGTACTCGTATTTCGTTTGTCGGAAATATAAATTTTAATTGTTCTTATGCAACAGTAAATGGAATAAATAAAAAATTCATATAATGAAAATATGTAAAATCATGATTGTACGTAGGTACATATCGTTACCTTAATATAGAAAGGCCTTATTTCCATTATTTTTTAAATCGAGATTGTTGAGTTTTTCGCTACATTAGATGTTCTATCAAAATATACAAAAAATTCGATTTCAAAGAAATAATGAGTTAGGGCCTTTTTATATTAAGGTAACGATATTTACATATGTATGTATGTATGTGGATACATACATTTATATAGTATGTAATGTATATTCGTAACACACTAATAACGCTCACGAATAAAACTTTTTTCAAAATAACAAGCTTTTATCAAAGTGATTCTGATAGAGAAGACAAAATGAAATAAATACTCGTACATCGGCGTTTTGAAAGTTTACGTCTGGGACTTACATACTTATGTACTTCAAAGTGGGTTGAAGTGATACACTTCTATTGAACATTGTTAAGGCCCAGTCGCATAAAATTCGTCGTACATTATACGTCGCCTTTTTCAACTTAAAAACTTTTTCTTTAGAACTTGTACTATCAACTTATAACGTCATTACATAATTAACATGATATAAAAGCTTGTGGGAGATAACTACTCGGGTAGTTCTTGTGTAATCACGGTAAAGGTTGCGTTATAAGTTGATAATAAAAGTTTTAGGGCCATTATTGCAACTTGCCGTTAGTTAAAGGCAGGATTTTGTCGGCCCGTTAAATGGACAACTGTGAATTCCGCTATTATTATTTTTTTTAATAATAAACTGAATAATAATTTGCATCCCGGGCAATTGAAAAATCATTCACTCTCTCCCGGGAAATGAAAAAGTCCGGGAAACGAAAAACGCTAGTTAAAATAGTACGACAACATGTTGTCCATACAATCGATTTTCAAAAATTGCGGTAAAATCAGCAGCTCCCTATAGCGGGAATTGAAAAAGTATATAAAGAAAAGAACGATGGAGGAAAATGAAAGCCATTTATCTTCTTCATTTGATAAACTGTTTATATACCCTTTGGCTTTAACCAAAAGCGGTTTGGCATATAAATAAATTTTAAAATATTCGTTATAAATAAAAATTTTATTGGTACATTTTTACATTTCGAATATTGTATAAAGTATGCTTAAATTTAATACAATCAATAATTTCGATATTCCATAGTTGAATTCGATAGCATTATTTTAATAGTGTGATCTGCGATAACTGTTACGCACTTGATTTGCCAGGCAACAGGCGAAAATAAATGCTACCAACTAAAATAAATAACAAGTTAATTTACATAAATATTTTATTTATACAATTAAAATCAAATTGTAACTTACCTCAACAGCAGCAACTCCCAAGCCTGCATAGCGAATTATATCGATATTCTTTTCCCAGAATTTGGCAAAAGCCCGGGAACAACCGGGACGTGCCATTGCACTAGTAGTGCAGCTTTTTGCATCCATGCCACAGCATGAGGCAGGTATACTTTCGCCAGCTAGAGAGTAATCCATAAACGAGTTTTTACCGCAGCAATTGAACTAGAAACAGGTTAGAGAAAACGTTAGCAAAATTATATAAACATACTAAATGTACAATTATATTTGAATATATTTATACACACAGGCAAAATTGTTTACCAATTAATATTTTCAATTAAGAATATAATTAATTCAATTAAATTTTTAATTGCTTTAATTGATTAGAGCGGAAAAACTTAGTTGACACATATTATCAAATTCTTTACTGGTGAAATTTTGATTAATTTTTTGATTGATATTACAAAATTTTTAAGATTACTTTTTTCTGTGTATATAAAAGTGGCATAAAAAATTTTGGAAGGGAACAATTAATTCAGCTTTACTCTTGTAAAGCTGATTTAAAGACAGTTTTGGGACTTTTGACCCCGATGAGGAGAAATTTTCTAGCGACTTATCTCTACAAATTTTACGGCTCTTGATTTTTCCAGTACCTCTCACAATTAGTGGTATAAATAAATTAAAAAAAAAAATAGCATCGCGCACTATTTATAAAATATTCCTCAGAAAATAAATGAGAATTGTAAAAAATTTTTAAAACATTTCTAGCAAACTAAAAAGTAAATAATCCATTTCAAAAACACAACTCGGAATTATTCTTTGTTTCGTTTTGCTCTATTTTTTTATATGTGACAGCGCATAGAGAAAGGGACCTAAGGGTAAAAAAAATTAATTTTCACTTTTTTTTTTTGATGTGGACAACATCTGAGCATCGAATGAGACCGCTTCCATGCCCCAAAAGTGTTCCCTCACAGAGATATGCGCGTTTTATTCAGTGATGGTACACCAAAGATACACGTATTTAAATCTTTAAAATGGCTCTCCTGAACAAAACCGGTTTTTACCCTTAGGTCCCTTTCTATTTTGCGCGTCACATATGTAAATATCACATGCAAAGCTGCCAGATAAATTAGGGTAAAAATCGTCAAACTTCCTAACTTCTGGAGTTCAAACAAACTTTTGTAAACATATAAATATATCTCAAAATTTCTTCAAATCTCCTACCATTATACCATTACATTTTTTCTTTAATGTGTGTAGGAACTCTAATATCTCATAAAGTAATTCACACAGGCCACTTTTTAACCGACTTCAAAAAAAAAGGAGGAGATTATCAATTCGTCTCTATTTTTTTTCGAGGTGTTACTTCATAACTCGGTACATTTTAGACTGATTGTAAGAATTCTTTTTTTGTATGAGAGTGTATAGTTTCCCATTGGTCTCCTTGTAAAAAAGTATGCGAAGACACGCCCACAAATTTTTGATTATTTTATTTTATGATATTCTACTTATTTGATTGCTGCGGAACTTATCAAACACTTTTGTTTCTTGTAATTACACAATTTGAAAGTTTAAAAAATGGGCGGGGTTACGCCCATTAAAATTTATTGTGATATTTCACGCGGTTCTACTTAACCGACTTTTACGAAACTTGCCACATACATTGAGCTTTAAAATATACACAATTCTCCATTTAAAAAAATGGGCGGAGTCACGCCCATTAAATTTTAATATTTTATTTTAAGTTGTTATACTTTACCGATTTCTACAAGAGTTAACACGCACCCAGAGCTATGAAAAACACATAATCTTTCATTTAAAAAATGGGCGGAGGCACACACATTAAAATTGAATTCTATATTTCACGTACTTCTTATCTTCTTCTATCAGATCTTTGCATTGAAGTCCGCTTTTTTTTGGCAGAATTATTACCTTAAAAAACATGCATTTATAGCAAAATACGAGACGAAAATATGCATTTATGACTAAATTATTCAAAAATATGCATTTTCAGCAAAATAAGCAAAAATATTTACACTATGCAAGTCTTATTGCTTAAGCTGATCAGTTTGAGGGAGAGAGAGACGAGGGGCACAGTAACGTTTCTTTCCCCTCGTCTCTCTTTCCTAAGAAACTAATCAGCTTAGCAATAAGACTTGAATAGTATAAATATGGACTTACAAATCGGTGCCATTTTACGCAAATTCATTGTTTCGTAAAGATATTTCGTTCTTGCCATTAGTAGGGTTATAAGAAAAACATGCATTTGCATGAAACCCCTGTCCCTGGTCATTAAATTATTGTCACTTTTATTCTTATTCATGACATTTGTCATAACACCCTACATTGTCACTTTTTTTTAACAACGCTGGTTGACAATTTGTACACGGACGTGTATGATATCGCTGGTTGTCAATTTGTATACATTCGTTGTCAATACTTCAATAGAATTTAGTTGCCTTCCATTATTTTACAGAACATAATATTATTACCGAAAACCATGCTAAAGTGCAATTAAAATACTTACAGTTATTTGAAGAGTATCCATCACTTTTTGATCGACATGTCGTTGATTCCAAATCGTTGTTATTACGTCGTCCATCGATTTTAACAGTTTTTCACGCTGCATCCAAACGTAAACGATCAATGCCAGTTGACACATAAATAAGACCAACATAATGACAGAATACTGCAAAATATGTATAAGTTATTAATTGAATATGCAAATTGGTAAAAATATTTACTGTCATGGTACAGCACGAGTTTTCTCTGATGGCACCGCAACATCCCAAAAATGCAATTACAAAAATTACACAACCCAAAACTAAGATCGCGATGGGCACACTGTGCGTTTCAACGCTTTGTGGTATATTCGATATATCGCCAATATTGGCGAGCATAAGAGATCCAAATACTATAAGTAATATACCACATACCTGCAAGATTTAAAAAATGTATTAAATATCTATTTCTTCATTTTTTTTTTATATAAACTTTGACTAAAACATTTGGTGAATTCACAAGGTGTTCGTTCTATTATGTCATATTGTCTAAATGCTTTAAATTATATAAATATACGTTTGTTTTGCCACATACATTATTTCTAGGGTAGAAAATAATAACTAACTCATTCACCCATATTGCGTATGTCGAATCGAGAATTTCATACTAGATTAAAGGAAACGTATACAAGTTTTCTTTAAGCTAGGACAAAACTCTCGTAGACGAATATTCGACTCGGCATACGC
Source organism: Nowickia ferox (assembly GCA_936439885.1). NCBI lineage: Eukaryota > Metazoa > Arthropoda > Insecta > Diptera > Tachinidae > Nowickia > Nowickia ferox. The sequence continues at coordinate 84,467,063 of OW387027.1, read as the reverse complement.
ATTACGGGTGATTGTAAGTGTGTAAGGACCCTGCAAGAAGACTCCCAGTCAAATGACCGGTCATTTGACCGACAGTGGTGATGGATTTGCATATCTAAGTTTCTATCAATTTGTTAAGAGCAATGTGGAAAAAGTGATGTAAACTTTTGTGTACGTGTGATTTTGCATCTTTATCTAACTAATTAAAAATATCTACTATGGAACACATATATCTGACCTACTTACTCTGCCGTTTTTTTACTTATCATTAATGATGCATGCGGTAGTCACGTCTGACTGATCACACTTGATGTGTATAACCGGCATAGCAAACTAGTCAAACCTGTATAATAATATTAATAAACACAATTTTTACACTGTTTTATTTGTTTTTTATTACAAAATAATAGAGATATACATAAGTTAAATATTTAAAGGCATAAAAACAAGCAAAAACACAAAAAAACGTTGGTGTCATCTATCCTCTTCACGCTTTTTTCAATCTCCAACACGCCTTAATTTTTATAAATATCTGAAATTTGGAAAAGAAATATATATGTATATTTAATTAAACTTTGGGGATTTCTTTTATTCACTATTTTTTCTACTTAACTTTTTTAACACTTCCATAAATTTTATTTTCACAGACCGAACGAATTGTACATTTTACAATAAAATGCAATGTTTTAAAATATTTGGTATATGTACATTAGATGTTTCACTCTTACATGTATGTTAGAGTAGAGCAACTAGAGCAATTGACTGTCACTGTTGATTTCAATATAAAATTGTTGAAATGTGTTAGTGAAAAAATTACGTTTGTATTAGTTTCAGTCATTCATTTCTTGCAGGGGATGTGTTATATGAGTGATAGAAGCAGGTACATGATACAATTATACAAGGTACTTGCACAAGCCCCGCCTGTTAATGTATACAATGCAGAAACTTGTCAAACTTTGTTTACAAGCCGCAAAAATGTTAGTGTATGTGTGTGAATAAAATGATTATAGTGTTGACAATGAATTTGTATGTGGCTGTGTCTCCAATTACACATTGAAGAAAATTACACTACACATCCTTTGTGTAGGTTAAAATTAAAACAAAATTAAACAAAAATAGAAGTCAAAGTAGAATTACACACAGATTATACATGAATCTAATTATAGGCCTACACATATGAGTAGAAATTAAGGTAGAGGTCCATAGCTCGCTTTTTGCGCGTTATGCTTTACACGCGTTTCATCCTCTTGTTTCATTCCACAGAGGATACCAGAGTTGAAGAAAGTGACTTAAGAAAAAAGCTCAAATCATCTGATTTGATCACTGTTAAAAAGGGACAAATATAGTGTTTGTTATTGAATATTTTTAGTACAATAATCAAAACAAACAACAGAAAATGTGTACTTAGTGAAATGAACAATTGAACATTTTTACAAAATTAAATTAAAGATTTTGCAGTGTTGAAACTAAATAAAACAATGTGTTAAATATTATTAGTATTATAAAAGTGATTAAAATGCTTACAAACTCAATTTTAAACATTTTCCTTCAAAAATATAAATTTTTAACTTGAACTTGCAAAATGCAAACAACGAATGAGACCACAAAGCATAAAGCGAAAATACACTTGAGCACATAAACATTTGTACAAAATTAAATGGAGGAATTTGTGGTATTGAATTAAAAAACACAATGCGAAAAGGATTATTAGTATTAATAAAGTGATTAAAATTTGTTTTCGAATGATTAGAGACTTCGTTTTAAGCATTTTCCTTCGCAAATATTAATTTTTACCATTTATTTCCAAAAACTAGGCTGCGAATGAGACCACAAGGAATAAAACGTAATTAATTTAAAATAATACCACGCGAAACAAAAAGTAAAGAGGATTTGATGACTGTGTGAGCGAGACCTCTAAAAACACCACAAAATCACAATTATCTTCCGTCTTACTTTGTGCTCGTGTCACCTCTGGTATCCTCTGTGTTTCGTTCTATACTTTGTTCGCGTTGAGTTACATGCACTGCTTTTCATGCGCCATTTTATTTTTGTTTTGATCAGCTGTGTGCGTTTGTTTATAAATACTTATAAAGAAAAAATGGAGAGTGAAATCGAGTTAGTCGAGTTTGTATATGAACAATTTCAAAAAAGAAAAGGTTTTGGGTACGGCCGTTGTATTTAGAACGGAATTTAAGTGGGTTTTTTGAAACCACATTTAAAAAATGAAAACTTCTGACCCTGAGCAATTTCGAACCGCGACAAGAAATGTCTGCAGATGTCTTTGACTATTTATTCAGCATTTTAAAAGATAGTCTTGAGAAGAACTCGGCCAGGGCTATTCCAGCAGATTGTCGGCTGTTGTTGACTTTAATGTAAGTAAATTGAAAATTACATATAAATGTATGCACATTATTGGCTTAAGCAATAACTTTTCTAAGCAGCTATTTAATACAGATTTAGCGGAGATGACACTCAGTAAGTAAAAGTAATCGATAACTAATATGCAAAATTTGTTACTGAGAAAAGTGTGGTGAAAAGTTAATTAAAATACATCGCATTAATGAAAATATTCACATATTTTATTAAACAAGTTTTTTTTACTAAGAAATTTTTTTTATTGAAAAATAAAAAAAAATTATCCACGGCAAAATAATATTTATCGATAACGTAAGAAATAAAGTATTATTTAACATCTTTAGCATTCAACAACAGCTGACTTTCTTTCATGGTTCTTGTAACGCGTACAAAAGTAGAAAGTAGACCTACTTTTTGCTTTGAACGCGCCTACGCGTTCTGCGCTTTTTGCAATGTAACTTGTCACATACTATTACATTGATTCTACTTTTTTGACAGATGCATAGAAAGCGTAACGCGCAAAAAGCGAGCTATGGACCTCTACCTTTACACACTCTGTATATTACACACATATTGGCAACACTGAATGACTATAATCATTCATGAATGCCGCGTCTGCAATTGTACTTTAGTTATTGTTATTTTTAACAACAAAAGACATCTGTTTTTGACTTAATTCTGTTTGTTTCCACCAACAAAATGCGTGTGTTTCTTGGTGTTGCAATTTTGTTGTAGTCGTGCAAGTACCTTGTATAATTGTATCATGAGCAGGTAGAGCTGTGAACGATGACGAAATATAAAAATAACAAAGCACCAAGCATTTTGGCCCAAATTAACAGTAATTAGTTAACTAATAGCAATAGTTTAACCAATAATATTTGATTCTTTTGTTTATCATTAGTTCAACCGCCAAATTTCATTGGTTAACAAATAGTTAGACAACAGCTGATTCGTTGTAGGCTTTATTAACATTGTTGTTTTGTGAAAAATTTTAGACACATTTCATACATACGTGGTCTAGCATCTTCTTTGTATTTAGCTTCATTTTCTATTATATTTTGGCTTTTACGAAGGAATTTCAGCAATAATGCAATATCTTGAACCGTAAAGTTATCCCTAGTTTTTAATAATTTTTATTTCAAATTAAGTTGTAATTAAATACGATTTAAATTTTTCAGTGGTTAATTAAAGTTCTTATTAAATTACGTTGAAAGTACGGTGGCACTGCAAAATTTCCCAGTATTATGGAAGGCTTTTCAAACAACAGTTGTTTAACATAAATAAGAAAGTTAGGTTATCAAAATGCAGAAAATTAAAATTGGATAAAAACACATTTTATGAAACCAAAAGAACATCAGAATGCATTTTTCCATTTATTTATTCCATGATATAAAACTACGAATTGTATATGTTATATATTTATGAAAATTAAAGGAAATTCTTTCTAGTACGACCACATTATGTTTTCAATACCACCACATGATGTTCATGTGTATGTTTTCAATAAACACATACACGCATAAAAACATATGGTGCGCTCATAAAACTTAAATAATACTTAATAACACAAGTTTGGGCATTTAATTATTATTTAATTATGCACTCAAAACAACAATTTCGTATTTAATTAGAACTTAAAAATAATTACAATTTGATTACCAACTGAAAAAATGGGCATTAGACGATCGAGCACTGTTTTTTAAGAAATAATATAACAAATGTAAACAAGAACCATATGCTATAGCAGAGCTGCCAGTAGTGAAACTTAATAATTTGATAGGGTTACCATTCTTTGCTCATATTAAGAACTTTAGTTAAACAATACACTGTGAATATGAAGTATTAGTTAAACAATAGTTATCATTTTATTTTACTAATAATTAACTAATGACTGTAAATTTGTCCCTTATTGTTTTAAATTTATTATAATTTATACTTAAACATATTTTAATTAGTACGTTTGAAAGCATTTCCAATTTATCTCAAGAATAAAGTAAGAGAATATTGTAAAATGTTGCAGCATTCTGGCAAAATTATGTATCTCATTTTAAGCACTTTTATTTGAGAATATTTATTTTCGAAAACATAACAGGCCAAGTTCAAAATTGTTTAGTGTCAAAAATCAATTCAAAAAATAAATTGAAAAAGAACATTTTTCATATTTTTTATTCAGAAACGGACGTATTTTGATGCGACAAATGGTTTCAATGGAAATTTTTTCCCAATTGATTTAAAATCAGAAAAAGTGAAATCGCTTGAATGAATCAATTCATAATCTCTTAGAAGATGTATGCAAATAATGGAAACAAAACAAAACAAAAAAAGGCCAAACAAAACATATCTGAGACGTCGAGGGTACTTCAGAATTTCTCAAAATATTGGTACGTAATTTGTTCCATAACTTTGCGAACACTTCCAAGCAAAATTATAACATCAATTCGCTGTCTTTAGCGACGTCTTGGAAATTTTCCGAGACGTCTGCATAAGAAGGAAAAAATTGTTACAAATATATTTTGACATTTAAAATATAAAAACGAATTGAAATTTGATCTTGCGCGTATTGCGCTGAATTTTGTAAATTTGCAGGTTTTTTTTTGACGAACTCCTAAATATTAAAACAAATATTTAGAAGTTTGTATAATTATGTAAAGAATTACAAACCAACTTAGTCCTCGTCCATACAGTGAAACATTTGCTGCAAAACATTTTTGATTTCTCTTTTGAAACTGCATTTGTGTCTTTTGCAGCTTAATGCATTTTCTCATATATTTTTCATGAGAATGAGACGAGAATGACGTACTCAACGAGAACTGCATGTGCATGAAACAAAGCACCCGTTTCCATTCCTCTTTCCCCCTTCATCAACAAACTCAAAAGTTTTGCAGCAAATGTTACACTGTATGGACGGGGACTAAGTGTGTGAATTGCACTCAAATCGGTTTTGATCTTTTATTGTCCAACATTGGCCGGTAATTATTTTCATTTATCCTCCTAAAAGGGAATTGTATTTTTTTTTGCTAGTTGTAAGCCAGCATTGAAGGGAATTTTATTATTTCTTTAATTTAGAGCAACAAAGTACGTGTATTTGTAAAGAAAAAATCTGAAAAATTTTCGTTTTTAATTATTTTCATATGTGATTGGCTGCTGATAGGAAAAAATAATTTTCACTTGGCCTGTTTTGTTTAAGAAGAAATATAATTTCAAACCAAAGCGCTATAAACTAAAGGCATTATTTATAAAAATTATTAAATTCATACTAGGATTTAAAAATCTTGTTTTATTTTAAATTCTCTTTACAAGTTGCTTCCAAAAACATTTTACATTCGTACGCGTACGAATGGCCACAATGGGCGCTGCTGAGTTCAGGGAACTTGCTGACGTTGCCAGTGTTGAGCTGCAACGTATTAGTAGCTGTATATTGAGCTCTGGTTGGTTCGACGGTGGGGACTCCGCATAAGCAGAGTCTCTGTGGTATCACAATGGACCAAAACGGTCTAAGTGAGCTCGGGATTCTGATTGCCACCCTTAGCTAACTTAACCTAATCTAGTTCTCGTCTAGTTTACGAGGCTTGGCGATGCAATAAAATTTCTAAATATGATTGTGATAAATAAGTAAAGCTATTTAAAATAAACTGTGACTCTGAGTCATTATTTAAGTAAAAATGAAAGACGTTCTTACATACATATGTACATGAAATTTCTTTGTACATATTGCGTTTATTTTACACTAATTAGCTAAATTAGTTCTACTTAATTTTAAATGAGGGAAAAATACAATGAAATAGATGAAAACATATACTAGGGCTAAAGGGCCTTTAGATTTTCAATAAAAAAATAAAACAAATATGTAAACCATTCTCATGTACAAATTAGTCATCGATTATTGTTGATTTTTGAAAAAAAATTTCAACAAAATAAACACACAATTAACGTGATGACAAAAGTTATTATTATTTGTGTTTACCCTAAATATTAGAGAGAAGTTTTTAATTTGGGTAAATGTTTGCTTTCAAAACCGAAAGATAAGATAAAACTTAGTAATACATATATTATTCCGTATAAGTTGAGTAAATGCTATTGAAATGTGGATGCATACCTATTTACGTCGTGTTTTTTTTTTATCATTTGATAAGAAAAATATTGTACACTAGCTTTTAAACTGTGTAAAACTGTTCTCAGAGCTTAAAACGATCAATAATTTACAAAAAAAAAAAAAAAAAAAAATTATCAGGGAAAAAATGCAAAACTACTGGTACAAAAATCTATATTTTTTAAAAAAAAAAATCGTACTCTTTTGTATAAATTTTATTTTTATCTGAATTGTATATTGCAAGTGTAGTGGTAAATATAATTTAAACTATTGTTATCGTTTTATAATTATTTACTATTTTCTCACCACAAATAGTATATTAAATATAAAGAGAATATATTTAACTAAAACACCACCGCAATCCATTTTAAAATTTCGTCTACTTTCCAACTGTCTCGTATTTTTCGTGTTATCACTAGCAAAAGTTAAATTACAACTAAACGCTTTATTGAAATGAAAATAATATTTTGGTTTTTTTTTGAAAAGCAGAACTTTTCCAGCGTTGTCAATTAACACTTTCTATTAGCGCAGTGGCAGTGTTGCCAGTTTAATCTTTTCGCTGTAAAATGTTTTCTCTATATTTTGCATATAGTCCGTATATCGAGCCTTTGCTCCTATAGAGTCATAACCAAAGAAACCGCAAATATGCAATTGCATGTTTTTTCTTGTGTGACGTATTAATGCGGGGACAAGATATTTATCCATTTCAGAACTTTTTCTGAATTTTGTCATCGATTTGTTAGTGCATATTTTAAGCATATTTTCGAATTTTTAGAGCATAACACTTGTTTAAATGCGGATTGGTTCCAACATTAAAAAAATAGGATTACTTTACCTTGACTTTGGGTAGCGGGAGTTTCACGTCAGGAGAGAGGTAAGGTATCACGATTCGGGTGGGGATATGTCAGCTATAGCTGGGGAAAAGAGTGGAAGAACACCGAGACTGTAAGGGTTTGAGAATACTTACATTAGGTGAGGGATATTTAGGTCGCACTGTTGGGTTCCAAGAATTGAGAAAACCATATGTATGTATGCATGTACAATAGGCTGTCGCCTGTTTTATTTGCCTTTGGCGTTAAATTTCAAAGATGTATAGAGGTAGTTGTATACAAATTTAATATTGTGTATTGGTAAGCGTTCTTTCTTCTTTTCACAAGTGATAAGTATAATAATTCAATATAAGTTCAAAAAAATATAATTAAACTTCGATCAACTTGGTTGCTTGGAGAGCTGAGCAAAGACAAAAAGGTAATGAATTTAAAAAAAAAATGAAAAAATTTAAAATGACTTAAAAGAAAACCTGGTTGTCGACTTTCTTCCAGTGGTTAAACTTCGAAACTGGAAAGAGTTGCCGGCTTTCGGAAAAGTGGTTTAAACAACACTGGTCAACATGAATTTTGAGTCTGAGTTCGGTACCTCTGATTTTGTTTACTTATGTCTAATTAACGAAAGAAAAAATATTTTTATATAATAAAGTTTGCTTTTGTAGCTGCCAGAACGAAAATTAAAATTTTATGGAAAAGCTCCATTTTTCCATTTCAATTAAATTAAAAAGAAAACAACTTACGAATTGTATATTTTTATTAAATTTAATTATAAAAGACGACATAAATAAATACAAAAATACAAAAAAGAATACAAAAAAAAAAGCTTTAAAAATTAATGGTTTTGGCATATTTTTTTTTTTTTTAAGTCTAAACTTTGTCGTATGAGCCCCCAATTGTAGTCACGCGTTATGTTCTCATAATCCCCTTTTTGGTCTTCTGAATATTCACCCAAGTAATCTTTGAATTTATGCAAGTCCGCATGTGGCATATGCACTTTCAGTGAGGACCGATGAAAATACAAACTTTTATTTTAGCCTCTGACAGTTTTGGAAAAAATAATATTAAATATTGAAATGCCTCAAAGTCTTGAGGAAGAACCTTTACGAACTGCGTCATTGAGACCTAATTTTATGTGCAGTGGAGGCATTTAAACATCAGGCTCCACAATTGGTTTATTTTTGACACTATGATGTCTGATTTGACTGCTGCTGGTAGTGAGGTGCATCGGCTCTATTAAACCATAAACCACCACGTACTTACGCCGTTGTAGTACATGCTATGTATCAGAGATGGCGCTGTATGTGAAAAATGTTTTTCCCTGTTTTCCTGCTTTTCTCTTGAAATTTTCCCTGAATTTTCTTTGCTATAAACCTCACGGAGCCCGATACCTTTCCAACGAATGCAAAACCGTGGAAATCGGTTCGTGCGTTATGGAGTTATAGCGTCAGGAAGGAAAACCCGACTTATTTTTATATATTAGATAATGTAAGATTCCAATATGGTAATTAATCGGCAGACGTCCGCTCTTATTCACAAAATTTCGAACATTTTGCAACAAAGGTTCGCTTATCTTGACAATACAGCACCGAATTTCATTTTTCAGAGCGTCAGTTTTTTATGGTTTGATCGCGCAAAGCCGGTCTTTAAAATGGCCCCAGAGAAAATAATCCAGCGGCGTTAAATCACAAGAAATCAAGAAATCACGCGACCGGAAAATTTCGCATGCAATAACTGAATTGTTGTGGCCTGTGGCTTGTGGCTTGCTGAAATCAAAGGTCACTTGTGTCAACATTAGATAATTGTGGCCACAAAAAATCGGTTATCATAGTTTGGTAGAACAGAAAACTCACGGTGACGGCGTTTTCTTGCTCATTTTTTAAAAAGTACCGGCCGATGATTTTGCCTGACCACAAACCGCACCATACGGTCAATTTCTTTGAATGTAATGGTTTTTCGAGTACTGTTTGTGGATTTTTTGTTTTCGTTCAGTTTTTTTTTTATAGTAAAATTTCACAATTAAAATTCTTTGTTCAAGAGTGTAGCGTTCCATGGTTAAAATTTCCGAACTTTTTTGCTAAATAAATGTCAAAGGATGACAGCTCAATTCTTGACATTTCATCATTTGACAGCCAATTTACTTCCTAACCTCAAATTTGCCCACCCTTTATTTTCTCTAATGAGATAGAGGTTAGCTACCAGACGTTGTGGCTCAGTTTGGAAGAGTAAAACAATACATACTTATTGATATTTTGGAAGTATAATTTTTTCACTTTATTCTAAATGCCTACTGCTATCGGCATTTGTATTTAAACTCATTAGGAACTGTTGGACTTGCGTAATGCTTTAACAAAATGGAAAGTTAAGAACACGGAAAAAAGTTGTACAACAACTAATATAATTCCCGAGATTTTAATTATAGCATAATTTTTAGTACCAAAGTCTAGAAAAGCGTCTTGGCATCCAATTTTTGTTGTGTACACGTTCGAAGGACAACCCGGTAATATCAAGGCACCACAACATGAGTTCGGAACTATAAAATAGTTATTATAATCCTTCCAATTATATCTGCCACAACAGTTGAACTTAAAATGAAGAGAAAAAAAATTAAAAAACTTTAAAAGAAATAAAATCACAAAATGTTGCCTTACTTGGACTTGTAAAGTGTCCATGGGAAAACTGTGTGGCAGATCATTTTCAAGCCAAGCAATTTCCACTATATAGCTCATCTTCGTTTTAATCTCTTCCATGTGAACAAACACCCATATAACCGTAATCAATTGTAAAATCAGCAGCACTAAAGTTATACCGCCATACTGGAAAGGAATTCCAAGTGTTATCAGGTGAAATATTAAACGGACTTACTTTTGAAAATATAGCCTTACCGCGATGAGGCAAATAGTTTTTTCTGCATAAACGCCAGAGCTTCCGAATAGAGCACCTGCCACAATAAAAAAGCCCAAAACAATAACGAGCGTCGGCAACGTTTTGATGCCGCTTGCTTCTTCATACTTTGTCAAATCGCCAATTTTATGAACCATTGTAATTCCAATTACGGCCAACAGGATTCCGCCTACCTAAAAATATAAAAATATATAATTTTTTGCTTAAGTTTCTCATAAAGGTACGGTACAGTTGCAACTGTATATGCGGTACTATATTCGCATTTAACTGGACGTACGAGTGCATACGTATCCTCACGCCAGTGTTGCCAGACGATTTTTTAATTTCCCTGTGAAAATATTTGGTATTACATTCGCATTTAACTGGACGTACATAATTATCCTCACGCCAGTGTTGCCAGAATTTTTTTTAATTTCCCTGCGAAAATCCCTACGAATTTTAACAAAAAAAAATATAAATAAAGAAAAAAAAACCAAGAAAAACAGAACATGAATAGTTAATAGCTGATGTTAACAAGCAATATCTGCCCAAGTAGATAGACATGGTTTCTGATAAAGTGCGTAACGGCACAGAAAAAAGTCTAGTTTAATTTTTCTTCTCTTCTTTAGAATGTAATTAATAAAAATACTGAACTTAAGCCCTACTAAAGGCAGAATTAGTTTTTAATTTCTGTTCTGTTACGACTCAGCTGACTTTTTTTGTTTGTTTATAGAAATCTAATACAAGTCGTTAGTTTTTCTGTTTCATTCTGTTCTGTTTCGTTTCAACTTGTGCAAATCAAAAAAATTGTTAAGTAATTGTAAGTGACAGCATAAATTAAATAAAAATATAAGTTTAAAATTTGTTAACGCACTAGAAATCCCAAAATTATTATTTTACTTATTAAGTAATCCCAAATTATTATTTTACTTATTAAGTAAAATATTTTTTTATTAAAAATACATTGAAATTGATTAGCTTGTTTAGCTGGATCCTATGCGCATTTCATTGTTGCTAATGCAGATCATCAGGGAACCTTTACCCAAAAATTTCTTAGAACAACTAGAGTTAATATGTTAAACTTTCATTTAAGCAAATGAGAACCTCATGAAATGAAAGTTTAACATGTTAACTCTAGTTGTTCTAAGAAATTTTTGGGTAAAGGTTCCCTGATGATCTGCATTAGCAACAGTGAAATGCGCATAGGATCCAGTTAAACCCCTCAATAATCAATTTCAATGTATTTTTAATAAAAAAAAAATATTTTACTTAATAAGTAAAATAATAATTTGGGATTACTAGTGCGTTAACAAATTTTAAACTTAAATTGTAACAATTCCCACAAAAAAAAACACTAATAAATAAAAATATGTTGAAATAAATTGTGTTTGTGCGTTTAGAATTTAAATAATTTAATTTTTAAAAGGAAAACATATAATTATATTGAAACATAACAATGGATGATGCAAAACGCATAATTTTAGTGGAAAACTGCGACCCTGCTGGTCAGAAACAGCTGATGATAACTTACTACAGAAAAAGTAAGTATGCAAATTGAGAAGCAGAAAAAAAGAAAATAAAGGCTAATGAGGCCTCAACAAAGTATTCCTGATTAAAATTAAATAAGTGTGTAAAATAAAATAATGCCCAATATGTAAAGAAATTAAAAGCATTTTCAAGTGAAGAACAGCGTGTATTAAATTTTATAAAATCGCTATGGGGCATTCGAAATTCAGTTTTTGCAGCTGAGTACGTATGAGTAATACCTTATACTTTATCAGTATTACTCATACGTACTCATATCGCTCATTTATTCAAACAACGTCATAAATCAAAAAATTTACGGCCTGGCCCACGATGTAGACAAGAAAGTTTCTTTCGCTTACTTACATTGGAAACAAAAACAAATTCTCTTATTTTGTTTTTGTTTTCAATATAAGTAAGCGAAAGAAACGTTCTTGTCGACGTCGTGGGCCAGGCTGTTAATTTTTTTAGTTAATGACGCAGAATTAATCCTCATATCGTTCTTCATATTGGGTAAAAATTTCATACAAATATCTTGTTTCCTCAAATTTTGAGAGAAAATTAAAATTTCCTTTTTTCATTAAGTTGTGTGTAAATTGAAAACTTTAAACTCGTTTTCTGGAAAACTGGTATTTTGAGTTATGACGTTGTTTGCGTAAACGAGCAATATGTATGCAAAAGGGTAAATTGGGAATAAATTTGACAATACGACTAATGACTTTATGAAAAAATAGTCATACAATGAATTGTAGGCAACTTTCTCAGACTTAATTCATTTTGCATTTTTAGAGCTTTGCTCTTTGTGCAAAGTGATTTTCGTAACAAAAATAATCGACAGACACTACTCGTATTACAGTAATAAATTTATTTTTGTTTTGATTTCTTTGTACTTAAAAGCAGAGTACGAAAACAAATGAAACAAAATGTTTGATTTTGTTTTGTTTGTTACAAAGACAATGAGAACGATTGCTCAATTTGTTATTGTACTCGTATTATTTTTTGCACATGAGCACAAACAATACATTAATTTAATCGTACGCAGCTAGAAAAGAAAATAATGTGAAATAAATGGAAATCATATGATAATATAATATAATTTTATTGCATTACTATTTAAAACATGAATTTTGATTTGTGTACCTAAGCAGCATAGCTCTAACAGAGTGTGCTAAGACACCTCTCTTCTATCTTTTGTTTTGGTTTTTTGACGTAAAATGTGTCATAAAAGTTATTATCAAAAAAATTGTTTTTTTGATAAATTTTTTTCAATATATGGGAAAAAATTAAATTCTCTTGTAAAAAAAACCTAATTTTTTAACCGAATTCAAAAAAGATTATCGCTATTATCAATTCGTCTGTATTTTTTTATGTTTGCTACTTCGTAACCCTCGCCTGAGAATGTTATCATACATTTCTTCCATTTGGTCCATTGTCATTGCCATTATGATATATTTCTTATCCGATTGCTGCCAAACTTAACACAAACCGTGGGCTTTCGTAACGACATAATTTCAAGTGCTTCTAATTAACCGATTTTTACAAAACTTGCCACACATCCTTAGCTCTGAAAAACTCAATCTTACATTTGAAAAATAATGTGGGTGGAGCCACGCCCATGAAAGTTTAGTATTAAATTATATGCACTTCTATTTAATCGATTCGCACGAAACCTTGTCCAAAAGTTTCGGCTCTTAGAATGACAACATGTTTTCTTTAAAGAAGTGGTCCGGCCCATGCCCATTAAAGCTTAATATTATATTTCACGTGCTTCTACTTGACCGATTTTGATGAAACTTGGCACACACCTTGAGCTCTGAAAGTGACTGACGTGATGTTGAATTTATAAAAGAAGGCGTACACTAATATGTATTTAGAAAAATGGGCGCGGCCACGCCCCTGAACGTATAAGAATTGCACTAAAAATTTAAAAATAAAATGTTTAAAAAATTTAACCAACTTCAAAAGTAAGCGCAATAATTACAAAAAAAAAATCAAAAAACCCGACTGTGACCAACTTTGAACCGTTAAATATCCAGAATGGTCATTCGAAATGAAAAATGATTTTAAAATATCTGTCGAAAAATGGCATCTGTTGGTCGCCATATTGAGTTTTTACTACTTTCATATCTTTAGTGCCACTTCTAGCATTAAGACAAATCGATTCATGTAAGAGTCATCAAAATCGGTCCAGGGGTTTGGTTTATATAGTGCCGCAAAGAAACAATACACAACACAATACCCTTCTTTGCGTCGCACAGTCGGGTAAAAAGTTAAAAATTATTTAGATTCAGTTAAATAAAACTTTTTTTACATGTGTTATCTAATATCTAATCAAATTCGGTGGCAATAACAATGATAACTAAACGCATAAACTGATTGCCACTAACTTCGAATAGAACTCTATATAATCAATATAAAAATGTTTTATTTAACTAAATCTAAATTAAATTTTACCTTTTAGTGCTTATTTTTTAGTATATTTTTTTTATTTAATTTAAATGTTTAGGGAATTTCGTGACATCCTTTATATGAAACTTATTGGTATCTGATGGGTCATCTTTTCACTTTTAAAGTGGCAGCTATAGCAAAATAATTTTTTTTTATATAAATAATTTAGCTATTGTATTGTTTTTCAACTAATATGTGATTAAAATTTATTCAAGTACAAGTATTTCCATTGAAATTTTTTCCACTTACTGCAGTTATAAAATTTAAAATATGCAGTGAAAATCGAATGACATTTGAAGAACAATTCATTATGATTTTTGTTTTGATATACTAACACGAATTTATTTAAATTATTAGTTAATTTTTTTTATATTTTGCGGAATTAACATGCAACACGCGCACTCGTTGTTTATAGTTACTCGAATATGTAGTTCTGTGGGAAAATCCTCTTTCTTATAGTTCTTTCATTGGCCCAACATATTAGTTATCTTTATCAAGGTAGTTTAGTAAAAAAAATATGCGATTGTTTTAAGTGATATCAACTAAGGAGAAAGTGATTGGTGCCCGCTCGTTTGGAATGAATCATACATGATTATGTCAATTGTCGATAACCGCACATGTCGAAGAATAAGAATTATGTTATCTATGCTAGATATTTTGAAAAACAAAGTTTAAAACAATTTACAGCCTGTTTGTGTAAAGCATTGACGTTAGAATAAAAGAAACTTGTACAATGTTTCTTCAATCTATTACAGAAACGTCAAGATTTCGTCAACGTCTTACACAAACAGGCTGTTAGTTTCAGTTAAGTCCTAGTTTACACTATGCAAGTCTTATTGCTAAGCTGATTAGTTTGAGGGAGAGAGAGAGAGACGTCTCTCTCTCTCCCTCAAACTAATCAGCTTAGCAATAAGACTTGCATGGGACTAAATGAAGCATTTCTTCAATTTTTTGATAACATATTTTAAAAATGAAACATATTTTTAATTCATGAAATACCGAAGTAATTTATTTGACATAAAGTCTTTATTTATTTAATTTGAAAATTTTGCTTGTTTTTATGGTTAAGCGATTGTCTATATGCATTTCGTTCCCGCTTTTTGGAACTCATCAGTAGACTTCAACCCAAAACATTTGTGATGTTAGCTAAAATCAAAAATGTTTTGGGTTGAAGTCGTCTACTGATGAGTTCCAAAAAGCGGGAACGAAATGCATATAGACAATCGCTTAACCATAAAAACAAGCAAAATTTTCATATTTTTAATTCTTTTGTTATTTTATAAAGATGGCAATTTGTTGTTATTTAATTCTGTCGCAAAAAAGGAAAAAGTGCTTAAGTCGAGATAAGCTGATTTTGAGTTAATGGTACCTAGGGTATTCATTTAATCGGTTAATCGCTCGATTAATTAATCGAGATTTTTATGTAATCGATTAATAATCGGTTAAATTCGGTATTAACCGCTTAACCGATTAATAAAGCTTTTTCATAAATCAAGCAATATGAACAAATAAAAGTGCATAAATTATTTATTAATTTGAGTTTATTAGTAAAACAAACAAAAAAACACTTATGAGAATTCTTAAACTCAATCAAGCAAGAAGAAAGTCATACAGGCCTGTCACAGAATCCAAATTCGATCGAAATGATTTCAATTCCGTAATTAGATTATTCAGAAAACGAAAAACGAATAATATGCTCGAAATGAAACCACTTTAAATTTAATGCTCGGAATTGTAATTTTCCTTATGTGAAATTACAAAAATCTGCTTGAAACAACTTATTTCAATAAAGAAAAATGTTTTTCAACAATTGATTTAAAATTTTTTTTTGTATTATTTAATTTTTTTTTACAAATTATAAAATTTCCTTAAGTCTTAAGGCAAAATGCTGCATCGTAAAAAGTGAAATATTCTGTTCAGTCAAATAAAAATAAATAAAACTTTAACATATACACTGCGTTTGGATTTGAAAGTGAACAGCATCTTTCAATCGTCTTCCCCGTAATTTTCCGGTAAAGTCTTGACGTCCCTGCGCACCACAAACTGCAGTTATTGCAGACATTTCGTGTATTAATTTTTAAATTTTGTTCACTTCAAGTTAAAAAAAAAATGTTGTGCCTTTCCTATTTTGTTTTTCTCTTCTAATAACCATGTGTATTTTGTTTTTCGTTGCCCAATATTACCACATTTAAATTGAAAACAATCGAATTGCTGCTTTTTCGTATTGAACAAAATCGATTGAAATCTGGAGAAGGTAAAACAAAATCGATCGAAATGAAAATTCGATGATGAAAACAATTTCGATCGATTTCTGTGACAGGCCTGATAAATACGAGTATGAATTCATTAAAAATTAAGAAGTTTGTGAGGTCATTCTATTAGTTACTTCAATAGTTTAATTAAAAAGATCTTCTAACACAATCTTTCAGGAAAATAATTTGTTTTAAATGTTTAGGATTTTATCGATTATCTTCTTTAGTTTTGAAAAAAAACATGACTTGGAAAAATCCTTTTTACGTATCGTAGATGTTGAGGAAATCGAAAGCGATCCATAATACAGAATATCTAGTTTCTCAGATTTTTCTTGGATTTCTCTAAACATATTTTCATTCATTATGCCCTTAGAGTCCTGTTTTATTTTTGTTTCAAATTTTTAACCTTCTAGTTGTTTCGGATAATATTGTTAAAACATTTCTTGTATTACTATCGATAGTTTTTTCTGTTGGCGGGTCATCATCTGACTCATATTCTGCAAAAGAGTTTATTTCTGAATTTTTTTAATTTTCGTTTTTGTTCTGTATTTCAAAACACTGTTGCTAGAAGAAAATGTTTCAGTTTGTAGGTATAAAATAACTGAATTCGGCCTTATTAAATTTAATCCTTAATTAAATCGTTGGCAACATTACCATTGGCTTTTATTAAATTATTAAACAATAACTTAATAATTACCTCTAGCTCAATTAGAGTAGCAGAGTCTTGACTAAACTCTTTTAAAGTTCCGTCCAAAGATTTTGAAGTTTCACCACTGTTGTACGAAAAATAATTAAAACAAACAATTAAACACACAAAAAATACGTTACAATAAAAATAATTTCTACGCCGGTTAATCGACTGAAATTAACCGATTTACCTTTTAACCGAAAAAAGCCAATTTTGCATTAACCGATCAGTTAATCGGTTAACCGATTACCAGTTAACCGAATGAATACCCTAATGGTACCTCCGTAATCTGCATATTCGAAAGTACTCCTGGTAAAACTCTCAATTAATTTGTGTGATTTCTCAGGAAGTTGTAGCACTGTGACTTGCGACTTATCTTTTTAAGACTTCTAATCTCATTTGGAATAATAGCCAAAATTAGGCTATACTTTGGTATATTTCAACTTAAATGTATTACTCATGGTGTGCAGAACGATGTTTGCTTAAAAAAATAAAGTTAAAAGGAGAATTTCCCAATTTAAACGTAAAAGAAATACATTTATGAAAATCGAGTTGAACTTTTTTCTTATTGCCATAGAATTAGTAATACTCGTACAGTGTTTTCTTAAAAGAATAGTATTCGGAAAATGCTAAATTCTTTGCTGGAAAAAAATATTTAAAAATTATAACAAACAAATGTATGTATGTAATCAATTAGTTGGCTGGTGATGGAAAATAAAATGTCGATAATAAAACATTTTTCATTTATTTTCAATAATTTTATTTCACTAAAGTTGCAAAAGCTTCGACCAAAAAGTCGGTTCTGTGTGAGGGAAAATTCGTTATTTTTTTTAAGAGCGTGCACTAGACTTGCAGTCGGTCGTTTTTGACTCAAACCTACATATGATCATACCCATGTAATTTAAATGTGTTTGATCATATGTTTGTGTCAAGAACGGCCGACTGAACGAGTTCGACCCAAGTATAACGTGCACTGTCGTATTATTCACGATATCGTATCAATTACTAATATACCCGGGAGTTCTTTATCAATCAATAAATAATTTTTTTTTCATCATAACATGTGCACAAAGTGTAAATTTTTTCATATGCTTACAGTCTGCTCTCGATAATTTGACATATTTTGATTTAAAATTCTTGAACTTATAGTTGTTTTCAAGGTTTTCATAAATTAAAAAAAAAAAAAAATATTGCATATCACACTTGTTCTTTCTTTTCTCTACACCTTCATCGAAAAAATATCCACTCAGATAAATTTCATATTAAAACTCTATGAAAACAAGGTTAATTTAAAATTTTTAGGCAATCATTTTGCTTCATATGTATTTAATGTTAATTCAACATGATTTACAGTGATGTTCAAAGAAAATTTTTCCTTTTTAAATCAAAATGAAAAATCACGTTGAATCAAAGTTATTTCAAGTTAAAAGAACATGAATTTGGTACTGAAATAACATGGAGAACGATGTTGTAAAATGAATATTTTTTATAAAAACTTTCCAGTTGTCTCAGGTCGAGTTAAGATGTTTTGTCGACGTTAGACAGTCCCCCTTATCGCTTATAGAACGTGAACAGATGCATTCTTACTAAGAATTTTACCTTTTTACATATATTACCGATAAGGGTCATATGTAGATTAAAACTGATAACGCATAAAAAGATTAGAAGCAACAGTTCTTGGGAAATATATTTGCTTTCTTTTTCGTTCAAATCATATTGATATACATATTTTGTTAGGCTTCAGATCTTAGAAGTGCCAACTTCATCCAAATAGAAATAAAATTTTTGAGATAAGCACATACAATTTTATTTTTTTAACATATATTTTGCCTATAAAAAATCTTATGCTCATGTACATAGACATGATAATATATGGCCCTAATTATGAGCAACTTTCGATCTTCGACTGTAGTCGAAAGTACTGATCGAACGAATTTTCATTTGGTATTATGACGAGCATTTGACAGAGAATGTCCTTGTTTTGAATATCACTCAGAGTGATTTTTAAAATTTGCATTTACTTTACCTAAAAATAAAAACTAATCGTTTTTAATAAGTTTTCATATTAAAATACTTCATCGAAAGCTAAATTCTGTTCGATAGAAAATTCGTTGCTCAACGAAATTTTCGATGCTCATAATATGAATTGAACAGTCGATTTTCGATATTCGATAGCTACAGAAAATCGAAAATTGAATGCAACTCATAAGTTACTATATCTTTCCCAAAAAAAAAAATCCAAAATCCCGGACGTTCCCCGAACACCACCACGGCAACAACGAAAACGTGCAAATGCCACATCGGCAAAGCTGTATTTGAAACAGAAATTAAACTTTCTGTCGTAGTTTCATCCGCAAAGTTAGGACAGATTGTTTTATATATTCGGGAGATTCAGCCGGCAAATTAATTAAATATAATAGTTTTTGCCTTCAAAATTGTATTTAACCTTAATGGCAAGGTCATATACCTTAATGACCACTGTTTGAATACTTATAAGTTTTTATACGTATGTACATACAAGTATCTACATATGTATATGTATGTATGTATATGTATATGAATTTAGATATTAAATATGAAATTTAAAAACAAAAATTTTACATCCTTTAAATATCGAGCCATAACCGCCAAAGAAAATTTAAGCGACATATTTTTTTGAACTTCGTTTTTTAACGAAAATCGTTTATCTACGATCGTGAACAGTCAATTTTCATCAAAAAAATAAACCACGAAAATTATCTCGCTTAAGCTTTTTTGGCTACTATGACAAGATATGTTACACATTATATTCACACAGAAAAGTTTCACATTAAAATCTACGAAAACAAGGTTAATACAAAATTTTTAGGCAATCATTTTGCTTCATATGTATTTTAATTCAACATGATTTATAGTGATCTTCAAAGAAAATTTTCCCCTTTTAAATAACTTTATTTCATGTTGAATTTAACATTCCAGTAGAATAATGTTGAATCAAAGTTATTTCAAATTAAGACAACGTGAATTTGGTGCTCATATAACATGAGGAACCATGTTAAATCAAAGTTAGTTGAAGTTGAAACAACATGAATTTAATGTAATGTAGTCATATTAATTTTTCTTATTAATTATTCAACTTACGTGATTGTTTGTATTGGCACAGGCAGTTGGCTTCCCCAGCCAAGATTTGAACTCAAACTCATCGAGTGATAGTCAACGCGCTTACCGCTGCAGCTACCATAACCTTAATATTTCTTTAAATACGCACCAAATAAATGTCGTCATGAATTAAATTTTCATTCAACATGATTTACTTGATCATTTAACATAAAATTTATTTGAATTTAAAGTTATAGTTAAAGTAAAAATTCACACTGCGAAGCTACTTTGTCGTGTCTGCAGGATTTGTACTTACGATCCTCCGACTACAGAATTAGTTCAAAAACGTTTTTCAAAATCTTTTGCAAAAAAAAATCATTTTGAACTAGTTTTATTTCATATTTTTTCATAATCCAGTTGGCAAATTACGTCTTTCGATACGTATTGAAATTTTAAAACATTTCCATATAAACTCTATTGGAATATTTTGTAATTTCGTTCGATAGCGAGTGCCGTAGTTTGCTCCCAGATAAATGTGATTAAGTTAAACACTTTAACGGCCACTTTTTGAGCTCAAGATTAGAGATTAAATTAACTTTAATCTTTATTTGTGGTTTTTGGGTAGTCGATTATATGGTTTTGCTTGCTAGTTTAAGCGACCAATCGAGGTGGTTTAATTTTACATTAGTACTGAAAACAGACCTTAAACCAATAAAACTAACCGCTCTGAACGTGGCATGCAAGTCCGTAATCCGACTCAGCACAACAGGACAGATGTCGTACAAACCATTTGGTCACGGTAAATTGTTGGAAGACATGGAGTGTAGCTCGGACTACATCATTCCAGACATTAACTTCCTTGCCAAACCACAGATCACTATAAGGGAAGAAGACTATCTCGAAGGTCTTAACTATAGTGGGTATAGTTTTAATTTCTTCACTGATGGCTCAAAGATGGATGGAGGGGTGGGAGCTGCGGTTTACTGCCCGGAGCTCAGTATAGAGAAATCTTATAAACTTCCTGATTACTGTAGCATCTTCCAGGCGGAAATCTATGCAGCCAAAATGGCTGCAGAATTAGCTTTCATCCCTCAAACCATGAATGCGCGTGTGAATATATATATAGATAGTCAAGCAGCAATTAAGGCAATTTCAGCAGACTGCAACTACTCCTCGGTTGTGCTAATGTGGAGGAATGCCCTAAATAGGTTATGTGCTGGCAGACAAGTACATGTTTTTTGGGTCCGAGGACAAATGGGGAGGTAAACGAAATGGCCGATACACTGGCCAGAAGGGGAATCCAATTACCGGTGGAAGAAACGGTATTTGTCCGGAAACCAATTCAACACCTGAAATGGATCATAAACTCGTAAGATGAAGGAAGAAGCGGAGGAAAGTTGGCGTGCGACAAAAACTTGTAAAACTTCTAAAATCATGTGGAGCTCCTATGATCCTAAAACGACTAAATTCCTTTTATCACTAACCAGAAGCAACTGTAGACTTCTAGTGGGGGGTATTAACTGAACACTGCTGGATGGCTTCGTATGCCGCCAAATAGGACAAATACTTGACGGTAGCTGCAGGAAATGTAAGGAACCCGGGGTAATTGAGGCAGTAGAACATCTACATCCGCCTCTAAGCTGCACTAGATATGACTGTCCTGGTGATCACACTTTTCGATGTCTTGAACTTGTATCGGGAATGGAAATG
This sequence comes from Nowickia ferox, assembly GCA_936439885.1. Classification (NCBI taxonomy): domain Eukaryota; kingdom Metazoa; phylum Arthropoda; class Insecta; order Diptera; family Tachinidae; genus Nowickia; species Nowickia ferox. The sequence continues at coordinate 84,445,232 of OW387027.1, read as the reverse complement.
TGTAGACTACTAAGGTTTGTTAAATCTGTGTAGGAGTCATTCGATACAGGCACCACGAACTAGGCTGCCATACTTACAGGTTTCTTGTCATCTGCTAGTATCGCTAAAGATCAATCCTGGTCTGTGCGAGGTCCTTGACCAACCAGACTAACCTAACCTAACTGAAAACATACACTTGTGAAACATATAACTTTTTTTTTAATTAAAAAACTCATAAATAAATATATATATTTTATATTATTTATCTATTTCCTTTAACACGCACAATATTTTACTTGTAAATAATAAAATTACACATTTCCTTCTTCTTCCCACGAAAAATCAAAGTGTTTTGATTATGACATTATCAGCCCAATCATGAATATTCCCTCGGAATTCATTTCTCACGGAAAATAATTTTCTCGAGAAAACATTCCTCCAATCATAAATTTCTTGGGAAGAAAAAAGGGCAATACGTGGCATCACCGCATTATGAAGCTCGTTGTTTTGCTTGTTTGTTGACATTTTGTTTCTCCCTTTTTTTTGAGTGAGAGAGCAAAAAAAAATTATTAAAATTCACCAACATGAAAAAATATGTAAAAAAAGTTTATAAATGATTTATTCGGGCATTATTTGTGTTTTTCCAAATAAAAGAACTATAAAATACAAGTTTATGTATATAAATTTTGTTTTAATGGAGTATTAACCATGTGTTTATGCAAACTCCCTTCTGTTTTGCAAGAGAAATATTTTTAGTGAAAACAGCAAGTTCAGCTGCGTTCATAATACCTGCTTTTTTCCCGAGGAGATTTTTTATTCTCGCATTTGGTAAAAAAAGGGGAAAAACAAAGTCATGATAGGAGAAAAGGGAAAAGTGAGAAAACTCGTGCGGAATTTTTGTTTATGATTGGGCTGTTGCCACTCTTTTGTTCCTCAGTATGGTAATACTGCATACAAAAAGAAGTTTAAACTACCACTGAAAAACATCAAACTCAATTAATGTGAGATTAAGTTAATTTTCGGATTAACTAATTAGAAAAAAAACTAAGTTTAATCTTGAGCCGACAAATTTACCCTAAGGGGCTTATTTAGTAAAAGATGTTTGAGTAGCGCAGTGTTTTTACAAAATGGAATGCAAAGATCAGGGCTATGAGCTGCGTAATAATTAAAACAATTCCAGAAAAACGAATTATATCGCTGTGGCTCCTCCAAAAATTATAAAATTCACTTTCGCAGCCAGGTTTGCTTAGATAAACTCTGTCGGGACATTCTGCTAATATCCAGTTACCACAACATGAACTGGGAACCTTAAGGCCAGCTGTAGTGTAATCGCTTGATCCATAACGGCCGCAACAGTCAAACTAAAAAACACAAGATTCATGGAAGCATTTTAAAATTTTATTCAAAAAATCAATTTTACCTGTATTTGTAATATGTCCATGGGATATCCATTCTGCTGAGTATTTTGTGACCAAGCCATGCGAACTAAATCGCTCATTGAATTAGGATAATTGCTTATGTTTGTGAATACCCATAATACCATTGCCAATTGCAAAACAAAGAGCACAAATGTTGCCACAGCATACTAAAATATAAAGTTATTGCATTGTGTATAGATACTGAATTTATGTTATAAAAAGTTTCATGAAATTTTTTGCACGAAACGTTTTCCAGAGCAGAGAACGACATAGGAAAAATGGCATAGCATGAATCTTTCATGAATTTTTGACAACTTTTTGTGCCTCATTTCTTCCTCCATGACTCTTAATGGCAAATAAAGAAGTTGTATGCAACTAATTTCATGAAAAATTTTATAACTTCAATTCAGTCTAGGTATGAGGGAAAGTCAATATATCATTTTGGTTTTCCTATGTTTGTTGAGGCCCCACCAGCGAAAGGTTATGAAAGGTACTCCGCGTAGCCAGTTTTTAAACTTAGGAGAATCGGTTCACTTGTGTCCTGTTAGGTCCAGTTGTGGATGCTTCACAATTCAAAGCTCATTTCTTGTATTTTTTCTCGTGAAAAATTTAGGCTCAACGTGATGATATTCCTGGATAAAACAGCAAACATTTTGCCATTAATTTATCTTCATGCTTAAAATCATGGAGTCAGCTGATATGCTAATCAGGGACCGGACTCCGCAACGATGAGTTTTGAAGTGTTCATCAGTTTCAGAGTTCACAATTCACGGCACATTTTCCAGTGAACATTTCTGACACTAGTGTCAAAATAATTTATTCTCACCGTTGCGGACACACTGAAATTGGTGAACACCTTAAAACTCGTCGTTGCGGACTCTGGCCACTGAAGTTTTAGCTTAGATTCATAATTTGTAGTTTTACTCGTACGACCATGTTTAAATTTATTATGTTGTACTGATCATTTACGGTAGTTAATCTTTAAAATTCTTGGGTAATTTTTCTCTAAGAGCAGCAAAGACACAGATAACCGCCAACGTCTATGGCAACTGATCATTTTTCAAAAATATAAACCTTTAAAATTCCGTGAGATCCATGGCAAAGACCCATTGACTTATCCTCGAAAGAAAACAAACTAGTAGAATTCTTACAATTGTTAGGATAATAATATTTTCCACATAAACGCCAAAGCTTCCTATTAAGGCTACTGCTACAATGAAGATGCCCAATATCATGACCAACGTCGGCATGGTTTTGATGTCGGATGCATTTGGATATTGTGTAAAATCGCCAATTTTTTCAGCCATTAGAATACCAACTATGGCCAATAAAAATCCAAATAGCTGAAAATATGAAAGTACAGTAAAGTTGTGGAAAAATTATGAAACATAAACAGTGTTTAAATTAAAATTTTTCTAAGCAAAACTAAAGTAAAAAGAGATGGTAAAAATGAGCTTTCATTACAAAAAAGCTTTCAGCAAATTGTAATACAATGAATCAAAACAATTCACATATTCCATTTGCAATAAAAGTTGCTTATAGAAAGAAAAACTCTACATCAACTGACATCACACACAAAGAACACTGATGATGAAGGTGTGTGTAGTGGCCTTCGAAAACAGCTAGTTGTTCCGTTCTACTACGTGTTTGTCAGATATTTACAATTAACTTTGCTGTTATTTGTTCATTAATAATTATCAAATGTAATTTGGCTTACAAAGCGATACGAACTTTAGCCTGATCAAATCATATATGTATATAGAAACAAATGAAGTTCGAACAATAATAATTAAAATTAAGTAAAGTCATTGTATTCGACCTTTAACCTCTCTGCATGGCTGCCTTTGAGACAGTGTCCGGTCAATACGGACACTGAATTAAATATGAGATATGTTTGCTATATCTTGAAATCAAAGATTCCGTATTTTTCTTATTTAGTTGAGTCCACAACTAACTAATAATCATGCTGTTATTTCTTGTGGCTCACCTTCTAATTGTTTCTTCCATAGTCTAGCGCCTAAAGGCTTGTACTAACTATCCTATATAATCGTTAGACTTTTGAGAAAATGCAACCCCGATATAATATAGTTTATGAAAATTTCCAAAAGACAATAACAACTCATTAGATCAAGGTTGCATTTCCTTAGAAGTCGAATAACTATGTAGGGTAGTGAGTATCAGCCTTAAAAAAAATTAAATAATTCCTAGTGAAGTAAAATCCAAAATATAAGAAATAATTTCCAAATACATAAATATTTGAGAAGAAAATCCGAGAGCCAGACCGATGGCAGGTAGAGCAGAAATCATTTGGTAATTGCAGCCGGATTTCGACATATCGCAGAGAAGGAAAACCTTGACTGGCGAAACCTGTTTTAGACATGCCTCAGAGCTGAAACCTCTTGAGACCGGGAATTCAGGGGGCAAACTACGGCACTCGATATCGAACAGATCTTCATACAATTTTCATTGCCTTTGTATGCACATTTCGATCGATATCGCATGACGTAATTTGCCCTCAGGAATCCTTTGGAAAGCGAAGTTGGTTTTGTATATATCTGAGAGCAGAAAATCATAGAAGCCTGTAATGCGTAAATCCTTTGTAAAGCGAAACTGTTCTTATATGAAAATCCTAAAGTCAGGGTATGCAGAAATTAAAAAAAATTAAATAGGTCTCAAAAAATTAAATATGTACCTCCCAAATTGTTTCGTTATGAAAACCTACAAATCTTTAGGAGAGCGAAATGAGTCCCAAATCAAGTGAAAGAAGTCCCAAAAAAATTTTTTTGGAGGTATTTCCTATTCAGTTTTTTTTTTTCATATAATCTCAAAAAAACATAAAAATAAAAAAACATCCAACTTTAACTAACTTCATAATGCAATAACATCCAAAATGTACAAAAAATTCGGGAACTCTTTCAGTTTTTTTTGCGTATTTGTTTTGGGCGTTATTTTATACAACCAACTGGTTTATTCATAAAAAATAATTTTGTTTCATAAAGGCTTCATAAAAGAAATTTGTTATTAAAAATTGTTTTATAAATACCCCTCATAAGGCAAGAATAATAATGAAACGATTTTGGAACGTATAACCAAAATCGTTTCATAGCTCTCATGTCCCTGAGTAAAAACAATCTAAGAATGCTCACAGGCTTTCTCACAGGTCATTGTAGACTGAGAAAACATCTCAGCAGACTTGGCATTCAGATTAACAGTCTGTGCAGATTCTATGAGTATGATGATGAAACCCCAGAGCATATTCTGAAGGACTGTGAAGCGTTATGCCACAGAAGATATATCCAATTGGGCAAGCACCTATTGGAGGATTGAGAACTGCCAACACTAGACCCACTGGCAATCCTGAGATTCATAAGGAGAGTAGGTCTGGATCAGGTGCTCTAGCACCTGGCAAGGGATACAATAGATCTACTTTGGTCGCAGTGTCCTGTGTTTCCCCGTTTGACTTAATAATTCATTCATTCATTCAAGTCCTGTAGTCTTTTCGTTTTAGAATTTTGTATTTTTTTTTGTTTGGTAGCAAAGTATTCCTTATTTTACTCAACTATCCTTTTTAATTAATAAAAATATTTCATTCTATAAGAATTGAAATTATGTACTGAACTTAAGCGCGATTAAGAAATTATTCCTAATTGAAATTCATTCTAGTTCGATTAAATTTAATTACATATGTATACATACACCATACATTTCTTTAATTATCTTTAAAACCTTTTTGCACACTTCTTTTCAAATAATAAACCACGTGTTGCACTTAGAGAGACTTAAATAAAATTTACCGCACACACCGCACTGCAGATGTACAAAATGTAATTTATAATTGGCGATTTTATAAGATGTTCCATTATCTGGCGACTTAAACAAAATCAAAAATACTCCAGCTAAAAAAAAAATTTAAACAAAAGAAGCTATTTGATGGATTTGGTTATTAGAACTACTTTTTATTATCTGCATGTGCAAAATTTTGTTAATAAGACAGAGGCCCTTGAACGCTAAAATTGCCATTCATATCTAATCAAACATTTTATGTACATTAGCATTAGATATAGAGAGTTATTTATATACATACATACATACATATGTACATACATATGTACACCATTTACTTATATGAGGAGTAGTCTTATACATATTAAATGCTTAAATGCACTTGTATGATTATATTATTCAAGGTTTGGTTGCAGCCTCGCTTCTATTGGCTCCATTAGGGATGGCAATCGAACTTTAGTTGCGTTGCCAATTTCCAAAATTTTATTACGTATGGCAGCTAACAATTAACAGCTGTTAATTTCAGTTGCCAAATAAATGCACACAAATAACTGAAATTTACGAGTACATGTCACGCAACGCAATTCCGATGTAAAGTGGTTTCAATCCTGAAAGTCGAGTTTTCAGAAAAGAAAATTTTTTTTTGGCATGAAACCAAAGTTATTTTAGCGTTTTTAATGATTTATTAAAGAAAAATATTAATAAAACTAAGTCAAAATTAAAGATTAACGATTGTTAAATTTAAAGTTGATTTAACAAATGAATTTTGTATGGCAAAACCGGTTTTAACGCATGCAGTACAGTTTTTGAAGTCATTGATTCGGGACTCAATTCTGACAATTTCACGTGAAAGTAGGCCCAAAATGAAGAACTTGTGCATCATTCGTTTTCTCTTCTTACCTGCTAAAATATTTTTAATATCGATTTTAAGTTAGTAACTATCGTATAGGGGAATTTTTCACGTTTTAGGCTCTTTTGTTTGACATAATTCGAGAACCACTAGTCCGATTTAGCTGAAACAAATTTAGAAAAATTAAGAATTACAATTCCAACACTTCGAAGTTAAAAATGAATGTATGAAGGGATAAAAGTATTTTTTGCCTAAAAATTTAAATTTTTTTTTTTTAATTCATAAAAAATCAAAAATGCAAAAAAGTGTCAAATCTAATTACTTTCGCATAAAGCCACGTAACCTGTGAGTAAAGTGAGACATTTTTTGAGAAAATCGATGAATAAATTTATTCCAATAATGTTATGAATGAATATACACAAAACTTAAAATAAAAATTCCAATTTGTATTGCAGCTATTCTTACACACGATAAAAGGTGTGTGCCAAAACTAATTACTTTCGCGTAAAGTCACATAACTCATGAGCAAAAAAACACGAAATTAATAACACTTGATCCTTTTTTCCGTTTTGGATTTTTTATGAATTTAAAAAAAAAATTAATTTTTAGGCAAAAAAATATTTTTTTGCCTCCACAAATTTATTTTTAACTTCGAAAGTTTTGCACATATAGGAAAACGGTATAGAAACAGATTAGAGAAATTGTAATTCTTAATTTTTCTAAATTTGTTTCATCAAAATCGGACAAGTGAAAAAGAAAAAATTTAAAAGGTCATAAAAAAAAACTGACACATACGAACGCCAAACCCTTTGAGGGTTTTACTATACTGACCTAGTACCATCACCCTGACTTGGAATTTCTCACCCCCCAGACAATAATCCCAAAAATGTTCCACAGGGTAATTAATGAAAAAAGTATTGTGAAGAAGTTAATCATTTTGCTTAATTACGAGTAGTATCATCAAAAACAAATCCAGATCTCATATTTTTTCAGAATTCTGGAAAACTTTAAACAATTGGGGTATTCACACGGGTGTCTTAAGTGTCATAAAGTCCTAACATTTTAAACCATAATTTCGCATTTTCGTACCAAATATTATATTATTTTTGTAATATTTTTTCTCATTTGTTTTGTATCATCTGATTTATGTTTCAACTAACACACTAAAATATGAGGTGTTGCTCACAGCAGTCAAATTTTAAACTAGTTTAAACGTTTAGGACATTGTGACTTACCCCAAATTTTTTATATTTTATATATTACTTTTAGTATAAAATATATGAGTTTGGGCTATATTTATTAACTATTTCTAAATAACATTAATGAGATAGTTTGCAGTTAAAAAAAAAACGATTTAATGAAATCAAAAATACTGCACTTAAGTTTACATTCGATGACTCGATCGACGGATGTTGCTGGCCAGACAAGTAGCGAATATAAATGCGACAAGTTCAACAAGTGCTATGACAATACCAGCGTAACGTATAATGTTGGTATTAGAAGACCAGAAATTAACAAACTGGTCACGACAGCCAGGTTTTGTCACATAAACGCTTTCGGAACACTCATTTGTCAAGGAACCGCAACAGGAATTGGGCACAGTTTTCTGTTCGTCAAGGTAATTCTTATAGTTTGTGACTCCGCAGCAATCGAACTTGATAGGAATAAAGCGAGAATTAAACAATTTTATATACATACATACATATGTATATGTATTATCATCTTTTACTTACACTCATCTGTAGAGCATCCATTGGAAATCCGTTGGCCTTATCATTCTTTTTCCAAGCCTCTTCTACAGCATCGCTCATGGTATTGAGAAAATCTTGACGTTTTACAAAAATCCATATGACCAAAGCAATTTGCAAAACAAATAGTATAAGCATAAATACCGCATACTAAAAACAATAAAAACATTCATTAGATAATTCAGTAAAATTAAGATCAAAGTATTCAACTTACAACTGTGGTACAGCAAATACTCTCCCGAATGGCACCGCAGCACCCAAAGAACGCAATTATAAATACTATGCATCCCAGCATTATAATTAGAACAGGTATCGTATTGGGATTGAAGTCATCTTTGAACGAAGAGAAATCTCCAATGTTGTGTACCATAACCGAACCCAAGACGATCAATAATATTCCGCATACCTGAAATGAAATCTCAATTATGAATAAAACAAATCAAAATATGTACTTATGAAATAATAGATGAGAAAAGATTTGTTTATGAAGATTTTTAATCGAATTCTTTTCTAAAGGGCCCAGGAGACGATCAAATAAACCCATCAATCACATAGTTGTATGCGTGCAGTCGTGTTTATTCGGCTACGCGTACTCGTTGTCGAGAGTGGTTAATGGAAATAAAAAATTTTTAATTATTTTATACGACGCCTGATTATTTGATCGTCTCCAGATCTAGTTAACGAAATAAATTTAATTTGCTTTGAGTTATTTGGTTTTTTTTTAGACATTTTTATAGTTTTCTATTTTTTAGAGCTTAAATATATATCATATCTGAAATTAATTTAGTATGTATGGTTTAAAACACCTCAATTATTTTTGGAAACCCAGAAATTTACTAGGATTCGGTTTAGAAAACATGGCCGAATGTTTATAGTGGAAGGGCAAGAAAAACATGGACTTTCTCAGTTTAAGCGGATATAAAGAGCCTGACCCACGATATCAACAACGTTCGACTTGCTGCGCACTTACATTTGAAACAACAACAAAATATTAAAATTTGTTTTTGTTTTGAATGTAAATGTGCGACAAGTCGAACGTTGTCGACATCGTGGGTTTGGCCCAAAGTTATTAATTGGACTCACTTAAGCAGATATATTAATTTTACTTAAACAATTGAACAAATGAGCTTTATTTTAAATAAAATAAATGCTGCGCCTCACGCGTTTTATTAACGATTTCCGCTAACGCTTTTATTGCTGTTGTTTTGACATTGCTTTTGTGCTTTCATTAGAGATGTACAAATGTCATGATTTGTTACGCGTGAATGACGCATTAGTCACGTGTGAGTAGTTGTATTTATATACATATAAGTAGCATCTTCCCGCGGCTTTGCTCAAGTGACTGAATACGTAGGCAAGTATTTAACAAAACTCGAGTCACACCCTAATCCGCTTGCTCGTAATATCTTGAACTTCACTGGACACATCAGCTTAAAAATAAGGGGCACAAGAGCTCTAATACTTAACACTCCAGATGAAACTGCTTGAAAATATTTTTTTTTGCAAAGCAATAAATACATGTCTGAATCAAACAGTTTTTCATTAGTAATTAGTGGTTACGTTATTTTTACTCATGTGTGGCACATGGCACACCAATGGAAACCCGGCCTAACTTTTGCTTATTGTCCTTTTATTTAATTAAATATCAATTATTTTTTTTTATAAGATCCTATGAGGCTTATACTTCATTGCTATTGCTTTTTATCTTTGAAACATATTGAACACGTATGAAATGTTTTTGTTATTCTTTGACTCGATATCTTCAATTATCATTTTTCATGTCAGCTTTCTTCACTTACCACGAATATTAAATTAAAAATATACAAAATATATTTGATTATATGTGTTAGACAATTCATTTTGACTTTTATTTAATATTTATCTACTTGACTTATTAAAATTAAAATTAAAATAGAAATAAAAATTTGATATTTTTTTCTTCGATTCGACGATTTTTATTTTGCGTGCAATTGAAACCGTTTCCGTCGTTTACTCTTGTGCGAATACTAGAAATAATTAAGAGGAATGTACTTAAATTCGGTTGGGTCAGAGATAAGAGTTACAATTTATCTTATCTTTATTATTATTATTATTATTGATAAAGAATAACAGAAATACATTAGCAGTCATAGTTAGGGGAACAAAAAAAATCAACATTAAACCTCAATTCAAAATAAGCTGAACCAAAACCAAACTAATTATATTTAAATCAAGGCTTATTCAAGGCAAATTCATATAAGGTATACTCGGCTCAATTCGCTTTGAAATATTTCTAATTTTGATCCAAGGCGAATTCATACTAGGTGGTCGCAAGGAATCAGGTGACTATTTTCACTGCTTGTAATTTGAATATACAGTCCTTGCCACATGAATAGGACATCCCTATTAATTTCTATTAATTTATGCGTTAAAAACTTCTAAACTAAAAGAGATAGAACCTTATTTTTTTAATTATTGAAAGCAGGGTATCAAATCGCTGTATAATGTATCAATCACAATTTTTTCCTTACCTCCAATTATTATCGCCTCCAAAAATTATTTTTGTTATTGAATATGAAAAAAAAGTTCTTGAGATTTTGGATGTTGGATGTCAACACACATTTCTCAGTACATTTTTTGACATTTAAAGTATAAATTTCTCAAAGCGAATTGAGCTGAGTATACCTTATATGAATTTGCCTTGCCCAGAAAGCATTTTTCAAGGCGAATTGGGGTGAGTAGTACACCGAGTGACTTTGTCGCCTTGAACCACTTGTTTTCAGTTCCACTTGGTAAGAAACATTAATAGGATATAACCGAGACGAATTCAATACAAGATATTGTTGTGTTCGTAAATTTAGTAAAATTATCAACAACATTTTGTAATTCTTATTTAATAAAAACAAAAAAAAAACAAAATCAGCAGCATGGCAACTTTATGTTTCTCTACTTGTACCTGAACGTGTATGGTCGGAAATAATTTGAGGAAAACAAAATATCAGATATAACTGAGTGATAATGGACTTATTTATTTACACATACTCATACACACACATATGTATGTATGTAAATATTACTAAATTGGTAATTTCTTTATCAGCAGCAATAGACATTTTGTTTGTGTTCTACGACCGTAGATAAATAACATTATCTAGATGATTCATAACCATATTTTTATTTTGAATTTTGAATCACTTAAAAGAAATCAGCGATAGCAACTTTACAAAAATTTGTAATTAAACAAAAGCATGAGCGTTCTTGAAAAAAATTTAGAAAATCAAAAAAAAAAAAACAATAGATCAATTCGATAATAATTCTGATTTGATGTTATCAATCGTTAGCATCAAAAGAGTAACAATTAAAAACGAAGACATAAATAGATAATTTTTTTTTATATATTTAAATTAATTTTCTGTAAAAGCACTTGGCTTAATTAAATATGTATTCTAAAAAAAGAATTTTAAATGATTAGCAAAAAATAAAAGAACATTTGTGAGGATAAATAATAACGAAATAATTACATTGATCTAATTTCTACAATAATAATTTCTAACCATGCGGCTACACGTTAAATAAATTGCTTTCAATTTTTTTCACACATATGCGGGCCTGTTCTGCAAATCACGAAATGTCAAATCACAGTGATTTTAAAAAATTAATGAAAGCTAAATAATTGCTTTTTTAAATTGCACGATTTATAGCGTTGGAAGTTGGAAGAAAATATCCTATTATAATAAATGACAAAAACTTAAAATACAATAAAAACCCACTATCAAGTCAGCTATTAGTAGTTTGCTTTTGAAATCACGTGATCACCATGATTTTCAGAACACCCCCGACGGTTTGTCAAAATTTGCTAAAATTGAAGTTGTGGCGTAGGCTGCAAACAATTTGATTTCCAATTTTATTTTCAAAATGCCGAAGTCGAGGAAATAATTAAAAATTTTCGCTCCACTGCAGGCAGGTACTTCATGAAATAAGTGCGATTGTGTTTTAAGTGTTTTAAATTTTTTACGAATACAAAAATTATTTTAAAACAGCTGTTAAATTGAAAGAAAAATTGAATGAAGCGTTGAAAGAAAAATTGAAGTCCACCTGGTATTTAATTCCCAAATGTATGAGTGTGGTAGTAAAAGAGTGTGAATGTATTGAACTTTGAAACAAAAATTGAAGCAAAAAATTTAACGTGTAGCCTACAAGTAATTTAATTTATATTAATTTACTTTAACTTATATTTTACAGCATTATTTATAAAAATTATTAAGGGTTTATAAAATAGATTTTCATGAACAATTTTTCTTATTAAGCCTTTATAAAGCCTTAAAAATTTTTATAAATAAGGCCTTTAATATATTTTAAGCAACACAGCCAAGGCGAATCCATGCTAGGTGGTCGCAAGGGATCAGGTGACTATTTTCGCCGCTTGTAATTTGGATATACGTTGGATGTCAACATACATTTTTCAGTAACTACATTGTTTTTGACATTTTAAGTATAAATTTTTCAAAGCGAATTTAGCTGAGTATACCTCAGGGATGCGAAATCAGAATTACAAGTTGTACTAATTTTCAAGAAAAATTGTACTTTTTTCAGTACGATTGTACCAAATTCTTTAGTTTTAACTTTTTAATAATTCTATGAATTAACTAAAAAGGCACACATACATAGTATATGTGTAAAAGCTTAACAAATGACAAAAAGGCACTTTGAAGTTCAATGATTATATTATTAATTAATACTATTTATTAATATTATTCTTTAATGTCAGAACGTACAAAAAAGACTATTAGTTGCTGAGATCTGAATATAAAAGTAACATTTAGGATATACTTTTCCATCCTTTGTTTTGATTAAATTGGAGACAAGTCGATGCAAATAGTCACTTTCTCTCTTTCGTACGGAAATACATTTTCCGCATTTGCAGATGAATTTGGAATAGATAACATTCGTCCAACAAATTTTTGACATATCGGAAAACATCGCTTCATTTACCTAATTTTTCATTTCTAATAGCTTCGAGCAAAAGGTACATACATATGCTGTCGTTTCTTAAGGACTTAATAACTTCTACATCAACCAGCGCTATTTGTATTTATATTGCATAATAGAAAAAAAAAATCAATAATGCTAAAATGGTCATTGGGGTGTTACGGTACTTTAGGCATTAAAATAGTGCTAAAAATGGTGCAATTGTACCAACTTTTCCATGAAGTGTGAAACAAAAAATTCCATCGTTTCTCGATTTGTGAGAAAAAAGTGTTTCTGTAATTTAAAGTGAAAAGAAGCAACACTAATTTCGTTTTTATTGGAATATTTCCAACAATCAAGTGTCAAATGAAAAGAAAATGTTACAAAAATATTATTTCAATAACAAAAAAAGAAATAATTTAAAAGAAAAAGAAAATAAAATAATGAACAAGAATATAAAATGAATGCAAAATGCTTGAAAGAAGTTTTTCTATCAACTCAAAAAAATCAAAGATAATTTCCCAAAAAAAATCTAAATAAATGTGAACATATCGACTTTTTAATAATATTTTGGTCCAACAATTCGTTGCATATCTTCTTAACTAGTTTATATTTCATATTTTTATACACAAATTATAAAGTTCATATGTTTTTGTAAAATTTTGGTTGTTCTCGCACCACTTTAAAATGCGAGTTGTTTTGACAGTTCTTGCGAGAAACTTTTCACAAAATATTGTTACAGAAACACTTTTTCTCACAAATTTCCAATAACATACGTCAAAAACGGTAAAATGACAAACAGTTCTCACAAAAAGTAATTACAGAAACACTTGCATGTGAGAAACGATTTTTTGTTTCAATTCACATAGTTTCTTCTTCATTGCCATCGTTTTCTGTGAGAAATTTTTCGATGCGAGAATTACAGAAACGTGCTACTGGTATACCTTATACGAGTATGAATTTGCCTTGAACACAGCCTTATTGATTTCGCCCAAAAATTATAGTGTGAATGTTGTAAAATCTGAGCTTTCTTTCACCTTAATTAAATGTGTACGGCTTAGGACCAATTTCACCGGTTCCATTTAAATATTACTTCATAAACTCCCCATACACGTTTCAATTCAATTGGCAATTGATTCGGTTGTTGTCCAAATCAAAGCGTGTATGGCTCTGTCAATTGATTAGTTTGGCAGTTGTCGATCGATTTGGTTGAAGAAAAATCAAAAGATTTTGTGTTCGAGTCTCTTGATCAGCCGTCAAAATTTATGTTTGCAGTTTTATTTTGTAAACAAAAAGCCGTGGTGTAATTATACGGGTGACTGCGTAAGGATTTGTTATACAAAAATACGGCAACCATAGTTATGTAAAGAACCGAAGAATGTCAAAAGCACAAAAATAATTGCCACGCTTCAGCGCCACGGTGGTATAAGCGTTCTATAGAGTGCAATTTTTGTTCGTCGGGAGAAAGTTTTGTTTCTAAACTGCTTCCTTAGCCCGAAATAGTATCTATTAGCAAGAATATTTCTTAGTTTTATTTCCAAACTGATGTTATTTGTTTGTTTTACGGCGTTGCCGACATAGATAAAGTTGTTCACTATCTCGAAGTTATAGTCACCAACGTTCACATACATATTTACCCAGTCTTGTTGCTTCTTTGTTCGTTGATACCATTGACTTTATTTTGTCTTCATTTATTATCAGACCCGCTTTCGCTTACTCCTTTTCGATAGGTACTGCAGAATGTTGCAGTTACTTCTAGCACAGTCCGCCCCATGATATCAATATCATCGGCATAAGCAAGTAGCCTGCAGCAAGTGCCTGCTCTATTAACAGCAGCATCACACATGATTTTTTCCAACCAAATTTTGAATATATCACAGGATATACTATCACCTTGTCTAAAGCCTCATTTGGTATCGAACATCTCGGAGAGGTATTTGCCAATTTTAACAGATGATCTTGTATGGTTTTACATCGTTCTGAATAAACGTATTAGCTTCGCAGGTATAACAAACTCAGACATGGATTTAAATATCTTTGCTCGTATCGGGCTGTCAAAAGCAACTTTGTAGTCGACACACAGGTGATAGGTGTCGATTTGTTGCTCTTGGATCTTCTCCAGGATCTGTCGTAATGTGAATATCTAGTCGGTGGTCGATTTAGCAGGTTTAATATTTCGCTGACTTTAGTTTTTAGTAAACAATTTGTAGCACATTATTTTATTGTTGTTAAGATTTTTAAGTTTATTATAATTTTAATGGAATATTTTTGTAATTAATTAAAACAAGTAATTACTGCATACATTTTCTTTAATAACTTTATTAACGAATTACTTTGCCAATTCTATTTAATTTTAATTGATTTCTTTCAATTGTAATTACATGTATGTAATTGTAATTGAACTTGTTTTTTTTTCAATTACCATCACATGCAATTATAATTGAGATTTTTTTTCACCACAATTACTTTCAAATGTAATTGATTTTTTTTAATTTTCAACATTTACAACAAAATGTAAAAAACTTTCAATTAAAATTACAAAAAAAAATATTGTTATCGATATGTACTCGTAATTGCTGTACGAGACTATGAAAAACTACAAATATAATTATTTTTTCTAATTTAGCACATATAATTACAAAGTTTGGCCGATAAAGCTCTATAAATATTGTAAAGGGGGTTCAGCTAAAATAAACCCAATTGGGTTTTATCGTTTTAAGTGTTTTATTGTATTAATAAAAAAAAAAAAATGATACATACAACGTTTATAATTAATAATTATCAATAATTTGTACACTTTAAAATTAGTACACGTACTGTTACGGTTAATAAAAATTACAAACTTTTTATCGATTGCAAAAAAATTAAAATTACTCAAAAATATGTATATAGAGATTACAAAATTATATTCAAGTATAAAAAAATAAGAAGATGCATATTTTTGTATTTATTCGAAATTAATTGTTTAAACATTTTTAAGGTTAAAACTTAAAACTAAGTATATATTTTTAGATGCCTCAATTAACACACTTGAAAAGTTCTTACTTCAATAATGTTTTTAAGCTTAATAGGCCGCGCGACGTTTATAGTTGCGAATGTTGTTGGCCAAACAACAGGCGAAAATAAAGCCAGCAAACTGCAATGAAGAAAAAAATATATGTATATAAATTTGTTGTTTGTTAAATTACTTATAGCAAAAGAAAGGCTATTCAAATGTAAAATTCTAGCTTTTTCGTAATATTACAGTTGCGGTGTCTGAAGGGAGAAACATCTTTACGTAAACATATACTTTCTGAATCAGCTGATCCGTTATTCTCACTAAGCTTTCGTGTAAATACACAACGAAAACACATTCGTTGAGACAACCGAAATCGTTGTCAATCGAGTTTTTGCAGTTGCAACAACTATCCGAGAATTCGCATGCAGTACTTTATTTTTAATTATTACCACTAATCCAAGAGAAAAGAATCAGAACAAGTAGAAACGTTTCTTTTCTAATTGTTAACAAATTTCCAAATACCTCTACTACTACAGTTACTGAGTTTAGCTTCCCAAAACTTAGCCTCATAGTTTCTTACAATATTTTTATCTTTATTCTTGTGCTGGCAGTAAATTTTCCAGTTAGACGCTTTCATACTTTTTATGGGCCGCCTTAACTTCCCAGATATCAATAAAACATTTCTTGGGATGCACACAAAATCTCTTAATAGGACTAATTCCATACAATGCGTTTAGAAGCTGGTAATATAAATCCAACTGATAATCAACATCATTACTGAGGGAAATATCTTCCCAACAATTATTAGAAACAATATCCTGCACAATATTTCAGTTAAAAGTATCCGTATTCTACGAAATTATCGTTTTCTTTGACACAAAGAAATATAAAAGGGGTACAGCCACAAATAAGGCTGTAATCAAGCAAGGAATCAAGTGTAATAATGTCGGTAGGCAGAACATGTTTTATTCTCGACATCTAGAATTTCATGTAAAGCTTGCAAATTACCACGAAGAGAGTAAAGGACGATTTATGTTAGGTTAGGTTTGAAGAGAGGAGCCACGACACCAGCGTTGCCACTTTCTGTGTAATAGTGCAAAATCTGTACTATTTAAAGTTATTTGCACTATTTTTGCACCATACATTTTTTGTGTAATTTTGCACTATTTGACTTTAATGGCATTTCTATTTATATGTTTTAAAACAATAACAGCATAAGTACTACAAAATTATACAGACGAAACTTCAAGCTTGCAGGAAATCTCCATATCTCTAACAAAGTTTGTTATAAAGATATAAACAAAAGAATATTGCTGTAAGTCTTATTAAAAGTCCCATTAAATTTTCTGAAGTCTTAGATCCTATTATAAACGTAATGCAAACTCTGAGAATTTCTACGATATTTCCCACTAGAGAGCCATACAATCTTATCACCTATTATAACGCAATTGTTATCAGTAACAGCTTGTTGCATTGAAATTTTTCTCTAACAATACGAAGTATTGAGATTATATTGAAGATTGGAAGTTTTTGAAGATCATTCAAAAATAACTGACTGCATTGGATGAAAAATCTACAAAATACTATTTGGAGTTATTTTCATATTTTCTTGGACTTTTAACTAATTTTAATTGCTTGCTTTTTTTAAGGGCTGAGGTAATCAAAGTTGTAAAAATTTTTTTAAAACAAAATGAGTTATTTTTGGTTGACCAATAAAAACGAGCAACTTATTATAAAGCAAAGTGGAATTTATATTAATTTAGCTGCTTAAAATATTGTTCCCAGGCACAACAAATGTAAAATTTTTATAATCATTGAAATAAAAATCGATTTCCATTTGTTAAGCTAGATTATCAAAAATTAGAAATTTTTCAAAGTAAAAACTGTGCTGGCGATAGTCTCTTTCTAAACTTAAAAGTTGTGATATTACCATTCTTAAACGCTTCTGTTGAAAGAGTTTTTTTTAGTAAACTGAACTTAATTAAAATTGATATCCCAAAATTGAGATATCAGCTCATATAGGAGCATCGATTTTAAAAATGTGAAAATATGGCATATGCCTAAAAAAACTAAAGAATGTACATATATATAAAAAAAATACCTGGTTTTAAATTTCAATTTACGAAAAAAAACTAATAAATAAATTAAAAAATTTTCTTAGATTTTTTGCACTATTTCATTCGGTTTTGCACTATTTTAGACTTGTAACTGTGTAATTTCTTTAGTGGCAACGCTGCACGACACTCATGTCAAGGCACATACACATAAGCCAGTATAGGCCTGTTGTGCTCTCTCATGTGAATTAAAAACGAACCCCACCTTCATAGGAACTCAGTGTGTCATTGACGTGTTCGATTTTCAATTAATTTTTTTTCTTCCCTTTTTTACATTCACTGCGACTCAAGGGATATTCACGATAGCACTTTTCCCTTCGAGGGGAATGAAAATTTCACGTGAACAAAAATTCCCTTTTGTTATTCACGATAGGGGTGACTGTTCCAACGAAAAGCCACTTGAAACTAAGGGAATTGGAATTTTTTAAAACCATCTTCACCGATATACCATCATGAATATATAATACTACACCATCACCTCTCATAACTAACATCACGATAATTTCATTTTTATTTTTACATGTAACTTAACAGCAGAAATAACTGCTTCATATTTAGTTAGTTCAACCAATTTTGCTGATTAGTGCAATTTTATTCGTTGAAATCGTTTAGATTTATCTAGAACTTTTTTTAGTATTTATGAACTTATCTATTTTCAACAAAATGCCTATTATTCAAGAATAATTTCCACGAGTTTCTTTTAGTAGAATTAAATAAAAATTTTATTTGCAACATTCCTCTCTATTTAACACTCACCTCAATAGCAGCAATAACTAAGCCAGCGTATTTAATTATATCGGCATTTTTATCCCAGAATCGAACAAAAGCTTCTTTGCAGCCAACTTTAAATACGGTTTCATAGCGACAGTCTTGTGCACTCTTGCAGCATGAACTTGGGTAATAACCCTTGAAACTGTAGTCCGTGAAACTGTTGCGGCCACAGCATTCCATCTTTGGATTAAAAATCAAACAAAATTTAAAATAAAATACACAAAATTATTAAACCAAAAAAAAAACACAACATACGCTAATCTGAATGGCATCCATATAATCGGCAGATGTTGTCCTCTTTTGCCAGGCTTTTTCAACAATGTCGCCCATAATGATCAAATACTTATCCTTCTGCAACCACATGTATGTTACCAAAACTAATTGGCCAATCATGAGTACAAATAGCAAAATGGAATACTGAAAACGAATGCCAAGAGTTTTTTCTCAAATGCAGTTGAACGTAGATCACGTTATTTCGTATTCAAAAACTTACCGTCATTGACATGCAATAACTTTCTCTGATGGCACCGCAGCATCCGAAACAGGAAATTATTAAAATAACAACACCCAAAATTATCAGTGTTATGGGCACTTGTTGGGACTTGAGGGCTTCCGCAAAATCTTCAACTGTATGGATGTTGCTGAATAGCAAAGCGCCAAATATAATCAATAGTATGCCACATATCTGAAAGGTAAACGTTTAAAAATAGTTAAAATAGTTTTAATATTTCTGTAAGGAAACAGTGTGCTCTATGTTTAGAGAAAATTTTTATGAACTAAAATCAAGTTTCCCAATTATTTTTTTTTTTATTTTGTTTTGTATTATAAACCGAATTTAAGTGGAAATGATTCGAATTCATTCAAATTCGATTGAAACTTTTTAAAATTTGATTCGATATTCGATCTTATCTCTAACGAATCTTATATACCGTTACGGCGTTAAATTTTTCGATATTTATCCCCAAACCAAGCAAAAATATTACTCTAGATATACATAGATAGATATACATAAATATAAATCGTTACCTTAATATAGAAAAGCCCTAACTCATTATTTTATTATTTTTGAGATCAAGATTTTTGCATTTTTTTTAAATATTAGATGTTCTATCGAAATATACAAAAATGCCGATATGGAAAAATTAATGAGTTAAGGCCTTTTTATATTAAGGATGTATTTTTAATTAGTTTTTTTTATTTAATTGGCCAATTAAAAGCAATGTAATAAAAATCTAAGTTTTCATTCATTTAGTAGGAATTTCGTATTCGTTGAAAGCGAAACTAAACCAAATGCGTTTTCCAATTTTAATTGGAACTTTAACTCTTAGTTTGGCGGGCTTAACGGGCCTTGGCCTAAATCCATCCCTGTGACTTTAGTACTTTTCATTGCCGTATCAATTGAATTATTTAACATGAGTTTTTATATTTTTTATTTTCATTTAGCAAAAAATAATAATTTGAGATTGCGCATTAATATAAAATAACTGCGGTTTTCATAAATAACAGCGCATGTCAAATATGATGTTGATGTCAATTGCCTTGGCATAATATTGATTTTTTGTTTATGTGAGCAAAAAATAAACACAACTTCTGTATTTATTTACTCAAACGAGCAATTTTTGCTTGGTGACGAATTGTTATAAGAAGACGGGTTGGGTAAATATGTACATATGTATGTATGTCTTTTAATTTATTTTGTTTGTTATTGTTAATTTTTCACTTCGCATGAATCACTTGTGTGGACACAACCGGTTTTGCCTTCATAAACTTTAAGAGCTTTTACTAATTTTTTTTTAATTTTCACTAAGATTTTTCCCAGATATTTTTATGCAAGCTTGTGGTGACTCATGCTCACATGTGTAGATGTTAAGAAAAATTTTAAAACATATTGATGACATTTTATCAAATGGAACGTGAATATATGTGTATGTATGTATGTACATTAGAGTGGCCGTTAGTTGTATGGAGAATTTTTTTCTTTCTTATATTCTCTCCCCCCAAATCGGTGCAGTTTTACGTAAAAAAAAATACAAAAAAATTTCATAGCGATAAGTTGTGTTTTAGAAGGTGGGTTCGCTCTTCAAAGTTGCTCTTCAAGCCCATTTATTCAATATAATTTTTTTTTTGTTTTGTTTTAGTTTTCTTTTAACTATATGTACGAGTGTGTGTATGAAATAATTTAATAGATATAAGCTCTTATTGTACTTGCTTAATATAAAAAATTTCCATATACATAAATATAATTTTCGTAAATATTTAATTTTGTTATTTTGTTGGTTATTTTCGTCATTATTTTCTAAAATATTAATTTTAGCAAAAAACTTTCTTTAAGACTAATGTTGTTGACTAGAAGAGCTGAAATATTGCCATATATCATATTCTTGTAAAATGTTTTTTTTAAAGATAGTCATATGCAAACAAATAGCATTGAAAAATGGGCTTGAGGGCCAAGTTTGAGAGGCGGGCGCACCCCCTAAAACACAAATTATCGCTATGATTTTTTTTTGAATTTTTTTTTCATAAAACTGAACCGATTTGGGGGGAGAGAATATAAGAAATCAAAAAAAACGGCCACTCTAATGTACATACATACATATTGATGGCTTAATATAAAAAGGGCGTATCTCAATTTTTTTCGAAATCGTGTTTTTAATGTTTTCTGGTAGCCAACGTATAATTACACATACATCCTCCTTCAAGAACGAATTAAGTAACAATTAAAAATAAAAGATTTTTTTATTATTCTTGCATGTAAATGCTTTAGTTTTTATTCAGTTTTTTCTTTCTCCTGTAAAATATCGAAAGTTCGCCTTTACGCCTTTCTTATATAAAGCCATCGTTAAGTATGTATTTATTATGAAAGTCAGATGCATTTTTGCTTCAAACTATTAAATAAATCTCTAAAAAACTTCAATAAATATTTAGGACGTTATTCATAAGAACTATTTCTGTTTAATAAGAGGTTTTTAAAACAAATTTTCTATTGAAATTTGATTAATAAACCTTTTATAAAATTAAAATATTTTTTTATTAATTAGGCCCTTAATAAATATTAAATAAATTTATATTAATGGAGACTATAGTACAACTTTAAATTAAGATATTGCATAATATCGAGCCTTTTTTTATTTTATAGTAAGCGACATGTTATCGAAAATATACTTTTTTTTATTGAAATTAAAATTTTATGGGCCTACCCATAGTTTAGAATTATCAAAATGCCAAAATGATTGATAACTTTTAAGATACGGTCTGTATGATGTGATCATAAACGATAATTTACGTACAAAAACATATTTGAATATTAAAAAAAAACCTTCTCCTTAAAAATTTAATTTTTGTCGCTTACGATTAATCGAAAATAAGGCTCGATATAATAATATTTTTTGATTTTTTTAAATATAATCTACTAAATATTTCTACCAAAGAAATATGACTTAGATACTTTCGTAATTAGGGGCACATACACATACATACATATGTATGTATGCCAATGCTTTAGGGGCCATCCATATATTACGTAACGCCATTTTTCCCGGTTTTTGACCCCCCCCCCCTCCCCCCTAGTAACAGATCGTAACAATTCTTAGACCCCCCCCCCCCCCCCAAACAATAACGTAAGAAGAACTTTAAAAAAATTTAAATTGTTTTATTAAGTTTTTATTAAAAAAAAATTAAATTTAATTCATGCACATACATATGTATGTATTTTTAAATAACTTTTTGTTTGAATTGAAGTAAATTTCTTTATTTAGTTATTACAAACTAATATACAAATATTTTGTTGGCATTTTCTTAAGTTTCGTTTAGGATTTATGCATTTATTTATTTTATTTATGGGAAAATGCAAGTAATTGAGAATGGACGAATATTCGGGAATTCGAATCCTTTTGTTCCTTTATTTTTATTTTCTGTTAGACTAACACAGTGCGTAGACAAAAATCAAATAAGCTTGCAAAATATAAATAATAACAATTATGTATTTATGTACATACATATGTATATGCATATATTTATATCTATGTAACACTCATGATTCTTGATTTATTATGTATTTCTTTGATAAATTAAATATATAAATAAATGAAAAATCGAAGTGTTTTTGTACGAAATTAGTAAAATTTATGTTACGTAACAATTTTACAGACCCCCGCCCCTACCCCCCCCCCCCCCCCGTAACAAATCATAACAAAACTCGAAGCCCCCCCCCCCCCAAGGGCGTTACGTAATATATGGATGGCCCCTTAGCAGCAGGGAAAAGCGATGATTATTAATTTTTATGAAGATAATTTAAAATTTAACTGCTTTTTATGCACAGCAGAGCTCACTTTGCAATTAACAGCGCACTGTTAACCACTTAACGGTCATAGTGAAATTGATTAATATTATTGATTAACATTAATTAATTAAATCAGAAATAATTTTTTAGTCGGGCTTAAATTCAGTAATTTCAATTCTTATTGAATGAAATATTTTTTATTAATTAATGTGAGTTTCTAAAGAAGAGAAGAAAAATTAAATTAGACTATAAGCTGGGGGAAATACCGATATTTTTCTGTGCAGCAACGCACTTCATCAGCACCCAAGTCCTATCTACTGGGGTAGAGATTGTTATTAACATCAGCTATTTAACGCAAATTTTTAATGAAATGGAATATGAGAAATATTGTGTATACAATTATTGATTTACCTTTGGTAAATATATTTGTAAGTATCACTATTCATTTTCTGTTTATCCGTTTTTTCATTTTTATATTCAGGTTAGCACGACGTTATGTCACTCTACCTAAGTATGTTTAACTATTCTTGCTTATCTTTTACGATCATCACATTAATTATTTTTACTTATTCGATGTACCGTCGGTACATACCTGTAAGTATTATTGTAGTGGATATTATGTTTACATTGTCCTTGCTCTCTACAGTTGATTTTACTTTCCAGTATATGAAACTGTGATTGCCAAGTGAACATATATTTTTGTCACGTGCCCATGATGAATCAAGTGAAACAGTTTTAAATGTTTAATTGAACTATAGTGAAGTTTAATCAGAAATAATTTCTTAGTAGGGTTTAAGTTCAGTAATTTCAATTTAAAAATTGTTTAAATTTAAAAATTGTTTCAATTAATTAATTAATTTAAATCATTGGCAATTCTATAGACAATGCTTTACAAATCATCAAGGTGTGAAAATAAATATAATAAATATTTAAAATTAAATTTAAACGTGCTCTGCTGAAAAACTACAGAATCAGATTTAAGAGCTTTTCCTTACTCACACAGATGTAAATATCTACAAACTTACATACATACATATGTATAAATAAACCTATTAATTTTTTGAATTACAACATTACAGCTTCTCCAAATTAATAAATATAATATATGTAAATTTACACCATGCATACATAGACATAAATACGCACTTACCATGTATGATTTATTTAAATATGCACGAACAGCGGAAGTATAAAATAATTGAAAATGGCAAATGATGCTTAATTTACTATCAAGAGCATTTACATAACTCTCATTCTCTCTCTCTATCGCCTGATTATTTTAATTAAGACATTTGATCTCTCATATTGACCCCAAATGTATGGGAGCCAAATAATTAATAATGGCAAGATATTGGTACATACACAAATGAGTATGTTCACAAATATGCATACATATTTATTAAATTTAAACTTAACAAAAAAAAAACATAAATTTATAAAACCGTTGTTAGCTGCTTTTTATGGGCAATCGAAAGATGAATTTGGAAAATAGAAACAACTTTATTTCTTTTCACTATAAAGGTATTCGCGTCAATTCTTGCAACTGTGCAAAATGCAGTCTAAACACAATAGGCCTTAATCATAAAAAAAACAATTTTAGCTTACAAAATACTTAATAGGACATTTACATCTACACAAAATATAACAGATTTTAATTAAAATTTTTATGAAAATCTATACCTTTTACGCCAACTTTTTTTTTGCAATTTATCAAAAAAAATTTATCCAAAACAAAGACCATTAACTGAAAAATTCCCAAAACTACAACCAAGCAACTGCAATTTAGCCAATTCACACACCTTTTTAAGCAGACCGTAGCTAATTCACTCATCTTTTTTTATAAATATGCTGTACAGGGTAGTAAAAAATAAATAAAAATATTAGATTTCCTACAAATCTACTGACATAATAGATTTTGTTTTGTATGGGAAATCTAGTAAAAAGCAGCAAGATTTAGCCCGAAATGCTCTATTATACTGCATTTACATTGTCTCGCAATCAAGTGTATTTGATAAGAAATCTTTAACGAAATCTATATCGTTTACACTAACCTTTTTTGACATTTTCCAAGATTTTGTATCTGAGACAAAATCCTTTGTCTGAAATATACTTTTAAATTGTAACAAAAAAAATGCCGATTTAGCTCATTCACGCACCTTCAATATAAAATTGTGTAGAGCGTAGCTAATTCACTCACCTTCTATATATGTACAGGGTAGTAAAAAATAAATAAAAATATTAGATTTTTAGTAGATTTTCTACAAATCTATTGAAAAATTAGATTTTGTTTTGTACGGGGAATCTAGTAAAAAGCAACAAGATTTAGCTCGTAATCTCGTAAGTACTAGATTTTGAGACAATGTAAATGCCCTATTATTGTAAATGATATAGATTTCGATAAAGATTTCGAACCAAATCTACTAGATTTCGAGATAATGTAAATGCAGTATAAGCCAAATTATTTTTTAATTTTGCGCGTCGCAAAGAAGGGTATTGTGTTTATCAGCCTATGTATGTATACCAAGATAATCCTTGACACATTTCTGTGTTATTCCTTAGAAAAAAAGTTATTTATTAATTTTTGTTTATTCCTTAGAAAATAAGTTATTTTTTAATTTTTATTTTTTGCTTAGAAAATAAAAGTTATTTTTTTTAGTTTTATTTTTTGCTTAGAAAATGACAGTTACTTTTTTGAATTTTATTTTCTTGCTTAAGAAAAAAAAATTGTTTCTAAACTTTAGAAACGGCATTTTCTGCGTTCAAATTTATATTAATCGATTTAAGATCGAATTTAACACCAGAGTCCATGCAAGAACTCTTATTTGTTAAATTAAATGTTTTTTTATATTTTATTCAGTTTTAAAATTAACTTTTTTAAGAAAAAAAAAATAAAAATCAAAAAAAGTAACTGTTATTTTCGAAGCAAAAAATAAAAGTCAAAACATAACTTTTATTGTTTAATTAAAAAATAAAACTCAAAAAGTAACTGTTATTTTCGAAGCAAAAAAGTAAATAAAAAATAACTTTTATTTTCTGAGGAATAAATAAGAATCAAGAAGTAACTTTTATTTTCTGAGGAATAAATAAAAAGATTAAGCGAATACCGCTAAAATAATGTACAGTATGCAAAGTTCGTATACATACCCCATCATTCAAAAAAGAACCCACTGCCTTATAATAAATTAAATTACTTATTTTTTGCTAGATTTTCTGTATAGAGTTTGTACTTAATAAAACATTTAAATAAAATTATATTTTATTAAAATTTTTTAAGGAAAGGCAGAATTTACTATGTAATTTAAAAAATAAAATAAAATTCATATTCATACTAATAATTGTTTTTTCAAAATCTGATTAGAAATTGATGCAATTACAAAAGCAAAATTAATCGTTTTTTTTTTTTATACTAAAACTAGTTTTTAAAATACATACATAAGTTTTTATTAGTATTATTTTAGTGTAGGAATGTATAGTTTGTTCCTTAAGGCTATGTAGTAAATTCTGTTATTTTCTATAAAATTATTAATCGAAATGTCATTTGGATTATGTATTTGATTTGGTTAATAGAGCCTCTTTTTATAAAAAAAAAGCAAGAAAAATAAAAATATTATAGTTATTTATTTAATTACAAGAATTTTTCTTTTTTTAAGTTGAGGGTGTACGAATATGAAATTTACATATGTATGTATGTATGTATTTGTTTAGATTCTTATAAAAAGCAATTTTTTTTAAATTATTTAAATATTCAATTATTCGACCAAGATTGTTCTGATAAAATGAAAAATGTTGCTGATTCGAAAAAAAAAATATTCCAATATGTATTACAATTATGTATGTATTTTATGTATGTATGTGTGTATGTATTTACGTACATACATAAGTATTGTTTTTCCCTCGGAAACATGTTGTAAAACAAAAGTTTTGAAACCCGTTAACCTCGAATCGAATGCATACAATATGTGTGTGTGTGCATTACAACAAAAGTGTATGTGGCCGTGTATACATTTGTATGCATGTGCTCCAAACAGGTTACGAATGACGGACATTGTTATTGTACATTTGTTTCTAATGTTGAAAAACTAGGTTTTGTTTTTAAGCACGCATTTACAATCCCATACATTAATTGCGGCCGTCATTCATGTAAATATGTATATACATATTTACATATGTATGTATGTATGTATGTACATTTGTAATTCTTTTTATTCAAAAAGCTTTTATTAACAGATTTATAAAAACATATGCATATACACATACACACACATGCATATGTATATATATATATATATGTATTTAAGTATGTATTTATGTATATGTTAAGTTTTCAGAAATCATTTTGGGCATCCAAGACGAAACCCTATAACACTTTTACAATTAAAAAAGGTTTTTTAAAGAGTTAATTACAACGAACGCGTTTTCAAATCTCGCGTTTTTCAGCACACCCATATATATTTTACATACATATGTACATATTATGTACATACTTCTGTTTTTAAAGAAAAAAAAGTTTACTTACCGCGCACAAAGTATTAAATAAAAATAGAATATATTTCACCATTCCCATGCCGCAACTCATTTTGAATTATTTTTTTTGTTATGTTCAACTGAAATACAAAAATTGTTCACTGAAAAAAATTAAATATTTATTATTTCAAAAACTATGCTCCAAGTGTAATATACATATTTCATAGACAAATCGGTTATTTGAGATCAGGCTCTGCCTTTGGAAATGTGAAATGTTTTTGACTTTATTCTTGGCGAAAATTTAATTGATAAGAAAATATATTTATGTACGTTTGTATGTAAAACTGAATCAAAAATATTTTATTCTCGCTAAGACATATTAAGTCAGGCTTCTTGAATAGTAACTTTCTGGAGCAGAAGTTTATATTCTTAACTTTGCATTTGCAATTTGTTTTAAAAAATTTAAAATAGTTCTCGTTAACTTAAATAAGCAGGTATGTATTTATGTATTTACATGTAATCAAAAAGAAAACAATTTAAAATTCCAGTTCTAGAACGTGTTACTGCTGCAAGCTTATAAAAATTTAAATATGTATGTACGAGTATGTACATGTTCGTATTTGATTATTATAGGTACATACGTTAAAATATTTCACGTTCCACACATGTTATAGAAATAAATTTTTGTATATTCCATTAATTAATTTATACGCATTTCGACAGTTTTTAAATTCAAATAAATTGGGATGTTTTCGTATATATTTTAAAAGAAAGTTTTATTACGGTTTTTCATATATGAATGACAATGTAACAATTTTTAATTCATTTATTTTTTGGTCTTAGTTTGAGAAACAATTGCATAAAAAAATAAAATAATTCTGCAAAAAAACCGACTTCAATGCAAAGATCTGTTAGAACATCTTAGAAAAAATTTAATGTGTGTCCCTCCACCCATTTTTTAAATGCAAAATTTTGTGTGTTTTCAGAGCTCAGGGTGTGTGTTAAGTTTTGTAAAAATCGGTACAGTAGAACCACTTAAAGTAAAATATTCAATTTTAATGGGCGTGATTCCTCACATTTTTTCAAATGGGAGATTGTGTCTATTTTTGAGCACAAGGTGTCTGGTAAGTTTCGTAAAAATCGGTTAAGTAGAACCATGTGAACTATAATAATAGATTTTAGTGGGCGTATTCCCCAACCTCCCCAATTTTTAAACTTTAAAATTGTGTAATTACAAGAACCAAAGGTGTTTGCTAGGTTTCGCAGCAATCAAATAAGTTGAATATCATAAAATCAAATAATAAAAATTGTGGGCGTGTGTACCCTTATTTTTTTTTTTTTTTTTTTTTTTTTTTTTTTTGCAATGGGACCAATGGGAAGCTATACCCTCTCAGACAATAAAAAAAAAGTGGTCTAAGGTTCATATTATTAGTTACGAACTAACAATAACAGAGATGAATTGATAACCTCCTCCTTTTTTTGAAGTCGGTTAAAAAGGAAACGTTGTTCATTGTTCTGGCTAAAACTCAAAAAGGGTTTAACCGCTTTGAATACTTATTTTGTTTCTTTTGTTCGCTTTCCGACCGTGTAGGTTTATAAAGAAAAATAATAAAGTAGCACCAAGAGAGGGGTTGGAGGAAATATCTTCTCTCCGAAACTATCCGATCGATTTTTATGAAATTCTGCATCTAAAATAACACATAAACTTCATATGTTTCAAAAACATTTGTCAAGAGTGGGAAGGGGGTTTTCGGGGAATTTCTGCCTCTCCGAAAATATTAAATTATGAAATTCAAGCCACAGATGCATCGACATCGAAAAGGACAAACATGCTTAATGTATTTTTAAGACTAGGACGAAAAAAAGGGGGCAGGGGCAAATTTCTTTCTATCTTCGACTGTAGTCGAAAGTACTGTTCGAAAAAATTTTCATTTCCTATTTCGATATTTTGACATTCAAATTTCGATGTTCGATAGCCAGCGAAGATCGAAAATCGAATGCAACTCATAATGAGGACCTAATTTTTATGAATCTTAAATTTTAAGGCACAAGTCGCACAGGTGGTCTACTCTGTATTTCGAAACGAAAAAAAATGCTTTCGAAATTTGTATGTTATTAACATTACAATTCGAAAGCATTTGCTCTCGTTTCGAATTACATAAATGATGATTTTTATGTGTGTTAAGTGTATTTAAAGCGATTTGGAAGATCAATTGAAATTTTAAAAATTCGACAGTCGTATATGCACGAATATATAATAATGGAATTTTCCATTTTTAACTTATACTCTTCTACGTAGTTAGTCAAAAATTAAGTCCGAGCGTGCAACGCCGAGGGAACAGCTAGTTTTATTATTATGTATTACGTATTGGGTTGCGAATTTGTGTGTAATTCCAATCGGAAGAAATTGCTTTCGAATTTCGAGTCGAATTAGTTAGAAAATCTGAAAGTAAGTTTTTATGAAAGTGATTTAAAATTAATGAAAATGTCCTCCCCACTCAAAAAGATTATAATCACGTACCTTTAAACCGGTTAACCAAATCACTACTATCTCATTATTTACTTTGTAATAAATTTAGAAAATAATGTTGTTTACTTTTGTAATAAAATTGCGTACTTTATGCAAAAAATACTTAAAAGCACAAATCCACTCACTCGACATACATACGTTTTCTAAATTGTTTTGGAGGAATTAAAAAATGACTATTGGTGATTTTTAACTATTGAATGCTTTATTCTTTAAAAAAAAAATTTTAATATTGGAGAGTTATTGCTCTTACATAAAAGTTCAATAAACAAAAAATAACAAATAAACCAATTTTTGATAAACATTGTTCAACCTTGAAGCAGTTGGTATATTTACATCGGAGTTTATGTAAGTAAACCTAGTAATACCTAAAAAAGTCTAACTTACAGTGAAGACATACCAACCGTGGTGGAGCTAACAGATTACAAACAGAAATCGACATTGATAACATTTTAATTTATATTATTATGTGCCTTAAGTAGAAATACACAAGGCAACTTTAGGATATGGTTCACTTTTCTTTACATTGCAATGCATTGATAACAACTTCAGTATTTAAACGAATATGTTTCT
Source organism: Nowickia ferox (assembly GCA_936439885.1). Taxonomy (NCBI): domain Eukaryota; kingdom Metazoa; phylum Arthropoda; class Insecta; order Diptera; family Tachinidae; genus Nowickia; species Nowickia ferox. The sequence goes on along the minus strand of OW387027.1, from coordinate 84,414,781 downwards.
TCACTTTTTCAAAATGAGTTCTATATTATCCAGTTTTATTTTTTATTTTTTGACTACGGTAACGTCACTAAGGCAGGATTATAGGTAATTTAGGAGCAATTCTATTATTGTCATATAACTTTGAAGAATGTAAATATTTGTGTAAGTATTTATTATGTTGATCTTTTTCAATTGTGTCTGCTGCAATTCAACGAACTAGCTCGGGCAGTAGTTTTTCCTTGGGCAAAATGGAAGCTTTAAAGTCGTACAAGGCTTTCCAACACCACGGATAACGGGAGACTTTAGTCAGCAATGCTTCTCGCGATTGGGTAGATGACTCGACATTTGCAAGGTGCTTATAGTACTTTGCATTTTTCTTAACGCTACCATTAGGGTCTTGTGCAAAACGGGCGAAACGTAATTTTAGCAATGTCTCAGAGATGTCTAGTAAACGATTGCCTTTTGGCGGATGCACCAAACAGAGTTGCGAGACAACATATTTATCCGAGGCTCGATTATTAAGCGGAATAAAAACGGCTTCACGGCCAACAAGGCAATTTTGCAACCATGATATTCCATTGCCATTTACTTTAACACCTGGCAATTTAATGGGCAATAAACGTTTGTTGCTCATAAAAAATGGTATTAACGGACGGTGGCTGATCATAAGTAAAGTGTCAGAGCCCTTTTGTTGTACATCCTTCACCAGGCCAGTGTGCATGGCGCGCTCATTGATAAGTTTGTCCGGTATATGGGAGGGCTTCTTAAATGGACGTACCAAATAGGCAGGCTTGCGTTTGGCATACGCTACCAACAGCATTACCCCCGATGTACCATATATTAAAATCTCTGTTCCCAATGTTTCGCGCTCCATAACATTGCACAAGGTTTGATATTTTTCTGCAATAAATAATCTGGTTGCATCCATTTTCTCATAAAAATAATTGGTAATCAGTCTTTCTGTATTTTATTTGTTTTTATACTTTTATAAAGATTCGTTTGCAAGTCTTATTTTTTTGAGCAATACTTTTTGTTTTTAGTTTGTGCTTTTACAATTTAAGTACGTTTTGTGGTGTTGTCTAACCTACAAAAATTTAAGATGCCGATTAGTGTTGAACTTATTGAATAATAAATTATTTTATTTTTATCTAAATGATGACATCATTTACTTCTAATGAATGATTTTTTCCACAACACAATTCTCTGGCCCCAAATATTCGCAAATGCTCCACCTCGTATAAACTAATTAAAAATAATAATTTGTTATTCAATTCAACACGTACAAAAGTTGTCTCTTGTATTTTATTTTTTTAAATGTTTATTTTTTATTCTTCTTTCCTTCTACAACCAAAGTTCAGAAATGTCAATTCTGCCTTTTTCTGTTGTTTTCTTTCTATAATGCATTTTTGTTTTCTTCCTTTATTTCATAATTTTCTCTATTTTGACGTTTTCTTGTTTTGATTTGGATATTTTGTTTGTATTACAAAAAATTTAACTTTGTTTTATTTATATTTGAACATTAATTTTTTATAGCGAAGGTCGCTTTTTAGCTTCACACGCACACACACTCAGGTGGGAGAGTATGATTGCGTGTGTGTGTGAGGCGCTAAAATTTGGTGAATAAAATCAAAAACACTCTGCTTATTATTCAGGTAACGAGAACTAAAAGCTTTAAAGCTTTGCGTTACAAATTTTTTTCATTTCAAAATTTTGTGGCTGACAAAAATGATCTTGTTGCTGTTGTAAACGAGTTTGTACCTTTTTGAATAATTTTAAATTGGTTTTGTAATTTGTAGTTTGGAAACAAAGCAAAAAAAAAAAACAACTTTTAAGTTCACGTTTGGTATGTTGTTGTTCTTGTTATTGCTATTATTTAAATTGTTATTCAGAGTTTAACGTCTTAACCAGCGCCGTGTTCGTTACAAACTGATTGTTTTAGTTGGCGTTTGTGATGCCAAAACCACCAGTTGAATTGAATTTGAAAAATACTTTTGTTTTTGTCTAATATTTTTTAGATTCTGGTGGTTGCTCTAACGATGACTCTCAGCGAAAAACCTCCGGTATTCGAACTAGAGATGAGATTATGGTTATATTTTCGCTCACGTATTAAAAAATTTGCTCATGCATGACTTGATTTTTAGGCTCGCCCACACAAAAAAAAGTTTTCAATATTTGTCAGCAACATTCTGTAACGACTTGTTGCCATTAAAATTTCAGAATTTTAAATAACATTTGACAACTATCACTCCCACGTAGTTAAAAAAGTTGATTAATCAAGATAATGCGTGATTGATTAATGCTAATAAAGTGAACGGCTTGCTTCTCTAATATTGACCAAATCATTTCTAACAAAAGAGAAACACTCAAATTTAATTACAATACGCATAGGTTAAGTTGACTTCTCTTTGATCTTAAATAGTATGAACCAAGCAAAAATTATAAAATAAAATTGAAGGTTTTATTTATGTATGTATGTATGTATTTGTATGTTTACAACCAATAATTAAATATTAGTGTCCCAGCGAACATTTTTAATTTAATAAAATTATTCGTGGATATCTTCTTTTTATACTATGAATTGTGAAAGTAATTTGGAGAAGTGTTAAAAGGAACTACTAGAAATAATGTAGTTAATCGGAAAAGTGTACCTGACTTTAATATTAAGGGACGAAAGAAGAAATAAATTCAGTTAAGTGCGACTTGGACTCGCAAAGGCTTCCGTGCGGACACTACAAAAGTAATACTATACGAACTATAGCCTATACAATCGAATATCTTACCAAATGTAGAAATTTTTAAGAAAAATTTAAGGAAACGGTAAAAATTTTTCCGGTTTTTACAGATTTTTTACTTTTGGCGCCTTTTCTTAGTTTTGGCTTTTTTTAATTTTTGGCGATTTTTCGGTTTTTGGCGTTTTTTTTAGTTTTGACACTTTTTTCGTTTTTGGGGCTTTTGGCGTTTTTTAGATTTAACATTTTTTTGTTTTTGGCGATTTTTTCGTTTTGGAATTTTTTAGTTTTTGTGTTTTCGATAATTTCGAGAGTTTGCATTGTATGGTTTCCAAGATACAGCAAGTTGTCAAAATTACATAATTAAAATTACATTAACTGATGAAACACCCTTTAATTTTTATTTGCCTAAAAGTACACTAACTTTGAAAATTTCAAGTGTCTATACACATACATATAATTGTTTGTATATTACATTAGGATTTCGCATTTTGCGTTGCTCGCTTTAGAAAACCCTTTCGTTGTTTTAGCGGCCAAAGTTTTACATATTCCGTGAACATTTCAGGTCCTTAGCTCTTACGGTTGTCGAGAAAACAGCCTGTGACAGACAGAAAGACAAAAGGACATCGTAGAGAAAACAATGGGGTCCTTTTTACTTTTGGTGTACGGAACCCTGAAAAGAGCGATAGTGACTAGTTTGTACTGAAAATTTACTTACACCCCTTTTAGATACACAAAGTTTAGTTTGCAAAGTCTTGAGTTTATAGAAGGAGGTGAAGAGAGAATGATGGGGGAGGGGTGAACAGACATTGATATACTAGCAATGTTGCTTTGTTTTTCATCCGTTTTGTTTTTTTTTCCCCTTCCTTATGGTATAGTGAAAATTATTTTATTTATTTATTTTGTACTTCAAAGTAATATAAAGCCTAAAAGACCAAATTAGTCAAAGTAAACTTTGTGTATCTAAACACTAAACAAAATTTAAAAGAATCTTTAAAAAACTTTGTCAAGTAAACTTTGCGTGTCTTAAAGGGGTATGCATTACATATTTTTTTTTATTAATTTTCATGTTTTTTTTTATTAATTTTTCATTTTTTTAACACTTTTTCCTATTCCTTTTGTACTTTGTTGCTGTACGAGTATTCTCAAGAAATTATTTTTGAGTTTCATAAATCAGCTTTTAATCATCAAAAGTGACATTTTAAGTGATTTTTCAAAAAATTATCACCCAAATGTTAACTGAGATATGTATGTATGTACATACTTATATACACATACATATTATGTTTTTACATCGCAATAAGTGAGAATAATTCCAATGATCATTTACATTTTCAAATATTGAATTTCAAAATGTCATTAAAAATTAAATTTTTTATTTACACATACATACATACATGCATATTTAAATGTATGTACATCTACCATGCATGTGTACATACCCCCAAACCAAATGTTTCGACTTTTTCTGAAGTCAGACTTGTCGTGCCGAATTCGTTTAGACATTTGGGTAGTTTGTCTGAAATCAGACTTTTCTTAACGAATTCGTAGACATTTCGGTAGTTTCTCTGAAAAATTTTTTTTAATAAATTTTTTGAAAGCATTCAAACTTTGATTTTTAAGCACATTTGTTGTTTCAGTTTAATAAATAGGTGCATATCGTTAGCTAAAATGCAAAAAGGCGTAACTAAAAAATATATAATTGAAACTAGAAAAAAACTAAACAAACTTACGTACCCTTGTTTTTTTTTAGCAAAAGCTTAATTTTTGTATCCCAGAAGTGTTTCCAAAACTCGATTTTGAATTTTTTGTTTGTTACGCTTTTTTGAATTTTAGCTAACGATATGTATGTGCAAACATATTTACTTATGTACATATACACTTACTAAATGAATAATTTTGTTACTCATTATAAGTAATTATATTGTACGTATTACTATATATATATTACTTCCTCTTCCTCTATTTCTCATTCTTTTTCTTTTTGCTCCATTTTTCCAAAATTTTACTTTTAAATTTGCGTTTATGGAAAAAAAGATTTAAATTGGTGTGTCTTTGAAAGCGAAACGTTGGCCTTCAGCTGAATTCACTTACATTCATATTTGTTTCAGACAAATAAATTTTTACGTGGTTCGACAATTTTATTTTTATGTAGAAACAAATTGGCAATACTCAACAAATCTGATGTTCGAAAATGCAAATCACACGCTAACTTATAAAAAGGCACCACTCAAAAAGTCCCAGCTGTTCAAGTGTCAAAAAAACTGTTGAAACTGTGTGTTCGAACAAACCCGCTTATTTTGGGTATCTACTCTGTAATTCGAAACGAAAGAAAACACTTTCGAATTTATATCTTAATAGCACGCAAATTCGAAATCTTTTTCTTTCGTTTCGAATTACAATTTTAGACCCTCTGTATTTTGAACGTAAAGTGTGCTTTTTCTTAGTATTATACTTTCATATTTTTAAAGCATGGTTTTAATATAAAATTTATACTTAACACTAATTTTAGCTTTAAGAATCATCTATGAACACAGCCCAACACATATATTTATAATATAGTTTATTACATCAACTTACAGTTAAATTAATTTTCCTACATTTTAACGTTCAATTAAAACATACGGCGAGGATAATGTAGCGGTTGTTGAGGTTGTTGTCCAGGTTGCGCTGACATTACAGTTATTTGTTGTCGTGAAAGCTGTTGCTGCTCATGACCACTTGAACCACGCCCTGGAACATAACCTTGAGTAATGGTAGTACCAGGCTTGGGATTCTAATGATAATGTTGCAAAAACTTTATAAAGATCAAAAACGCAAATATAATTTTAGTTATAACAAATACCTGTTGTGGACCGCCACTTATTTGCATAACATTGGGATGTAAAGGCATATTAGGTATGAGAGGTGTGTATACAACACCTTCCGGCAGTTGATGTGGTGGCGGGACACCATGCGTCGGGGGAACGTCATGTTTTACCTCAACGTGGTAACGATCAGGTATTTTTTCCATCGTTATTTGTGGTTTTTGTGATTGTACATTAGATACACCACTAACACCGCCGCCACCAGTCTGAGACATTGGAGGCTGATCTAAATTTATATGATACACTTGCGTGGGCTTCTGGACAGGTACGTCCGATTTGGAAACGGGTACAGACGAAGTAGGAGGCAATTCTAGATGATAGCCCTGACGAAGTGGCAAATTATAGTGTGCGTATATAATAGCTGGACCTCTATTGTCCGGTGGTGGTTGCGGTGGAGGTGGATTGCTTGTTGTTTGATAAAACAATGTTCCCGGGGTTTGATATTGTGAATGCGGCTCTGTAATGATAAATATTCAGAAATTAAATAAGTTTTTCCTACATTTAGATTAACTTACTGTTCCATAAAACCCTAGCTGAATCAGCTCCTCGGCGGACTTCTTCGTGTTCTTAAAACAGAATTTATAAAAAAAAGTTGCAGATCTTGTGTACTATAATTAGTTTCAATGTCTTACTTGGCTGGGAGTAATTTGAAGTTTTGTAGTATCCCTGTTGAGTGGGTGAAGGGCTCCGACCTCTTTTAACGGGTGCATTATTAGGTGGCTACAATTATACATAATTTCTTAATTTTTTTCCTAGAAATTTCTTTAACTAACCTTCGTTAATATAGGCATTTGATGATGTTGCACTCTGACTGGCGGTAAAAATACCTGTGGTTGCGGAGCACTTGCCTGTTGAGCTTGCAGAGCCTGCATCGCATACATTTCGTTGTCTTTTTGCTGCTTCTTGCGATTCTCGTCTTCATTTAGAACTTTCTTTAGCTGCAAAAATAATTGCTGCTTCTGATTGTGCAACTCTTCCAACTTTTGTTCTAATTTAGTAATCTGTCCTCGTGTTTCTTCCAATGTCATGTCGTTCTGGCGTTCACGTGCTTCACGTTCCTTCCGCAAGCGATCCTCCTCTAATTTAGCTTCAAACTCTATGGCATTTTTAATGTAAATATTTGTATATATTGGGTACATATTTACCATTTTTAGTGCATACGTACATATATACAGAGTACATACTTATATATACAAAGTACATATGTATATCTACATTATATATTTCCTAAGATACAATTACCTTCCTTCTTTCTTTGCCTTTCCTTGTGAATAAATGTTTTCAAAGCTCCACGAAGTTTTTCTTCACGCTCTGCTTTTGCCGCAGCTTGTACCGCCGCATTCGTGGTGTTGTTTGACCCCGAAGCGGGCGGCATCTTTGAATTAAACTTTTTTTCCGTAATTTTGACGATTTTTTCGATCTTATCAAACTATATTCATAAGAAATTTATGTTGGTCCGGAAAGAATCGTAAGCTTGTAAACAACAGAATACTTTTGTAAACTTTTGTTACAAAAATCCTTCGTTGCTGTCAACAGTGTTGTCAGATTTATTTTCAACCTCTCGCCAAATTACTTGTCGAATATCGCCAAATATCGCCAATTTAATAAAACATTAAATTTTAGATACAAAAAATATTTTTATTTTGTAATTACATTACAAATATTGATAAATTTTAAATTCAGTAGGTATCGTCTATCGTAAAATATAAAAATTATATTGTTTAAGAAAAATTGAGAAGTGTTTATATTATTCCAAAAGATCAATATAAATAAGATAAATTGAAATTAAACACCAAGATCAACATTAATATTTAAATCTTGTAATAAAACTGAAGTGGTAAGTACCAGCAGCATCGTCGTAATCATGCATTTTAGGCAAGAACTCGTGCAGGCTTTTTGGAGCTTCATTATCAAAATGTTGGTTCCAATTTATAAAAGGAACTTTTGGCAACTGTGTTTAATAAACACCAACTGAGATTTTGTGGTCTATTATTTTGTTTAAAACTTCTTCAATTTCAGAATATTTTGTTTGAGATAAAGAGTTTATAATCTTATACTATTTTGCATGTTTGAACATTATTCTCTTTTATTGAAATCGTAAACGATTTCAAATATCGCCAAGTAAATCGTCAATCGCCATTTCAAAATTTTCATCGCCAAAAACAAATTTTTGTCGCCAGGTTTGGCGAGATATCGCCATATCTGACAACACTGGCTGTCAGTTTTCTGTTTCTCGTTGAGGTATGTTCAGTATAAGGCTGCCAGATCAATTGTTATGCTTTGTCGCATTTTACATTTAGGAAATTAAAAGGCAGACGTTTTTGCAATTCTCTTTTGAATAATTTCTCACAAACATAACATGAAATACTCAAGGTGTATCTAATAATAATTACACCATGGAAATACTCAATAATATTGTTTAGTCTATGGGTACTTAAAAAAATAATGTTGATTACAGATGTTATCGCTCATTATTGCCTATGCTATAAGTCCTCGTCTAGACTTGTAATTTTTTAAAATTCTGCTTTGAAATTTCATTAGTGCCCACATGATGAAATTCTAGTTTTGTAATTATGTATGAAAAAATTTTTATTACACCACAAATAAATAAATAATAAATAGATAAATGTAACAGAGATACAAAGAGAAAAGTTAATGCTAATTATCTTTATTTTGGATAAGGTAAAAAAACTTAAATGATAAAATAATCTTGCTCTTTTTTTACTTTACTTACTAATCTTGTCCTAAAATATATATATTCATAACTTTTAATATATAATTCGAAGGAAAATATCGAAATTATTCGATGCAATAATTCAATTCGACTGCAAAAATAAAGTGAACAAAACCATTATAAGGAGAATCAAAAAAGGGAAAATTTCCGGGTGAAAATTAAATCTATTTTCTGTAGATTTTTACGTTGCAAACTCTGCCAACACATTTTCAATAAGCAACACATGCTTATTAAATGTTATGGATTTTGTCAGTTGATACGCAACAGCTCGATACGATTCAGTAATTTTACCATCATCATCAGGAATAGACTCTATGCAATGTTTGTAATTTTGTTCCCAACCAAAAGTTTGCAATTTCGTATACAACCTACCCAAGTTGCCGAAAACACGTTAAATTTAAAGAAAAAATCTCTCGATTAGCATTACTTGTTGTTGATTTTATCATGCAACTCTGCTATTAAGCGACAAAGAGAAAATATCACAAAACAGAATTGGAAAAATTGACATTACGTTTTTTGTTCTCAATCCTGTTAGGAGTTGAGTTTGCCCGGAATCGGATAAATTAATTATTTTCATCTTAAAAAATTAAGTGTAGTGTGTAACTATTTAAATAGGAATTTATTACCAATTGTTACTAAAATAATTTTGTTTAATATGAATGTGTTGTGATATATTTACTGTGCGCTAAGTCTGGAAAAGTGAATAAAGAAATTATTTAATTATACTTAAAACACATTGTATTATGTATAAAAAACAACAAATTAAAAAAAGCAAATAAATACTAAATACATATGTATATAATATTTTAAAATAAAAAATAGGCGTACAAGAATCAAACATATATTATTATAGATACAAACAGGCAAACACGAGTGCAACGAAGCGTTTCTTTAGTGCAGCAGCAGCAAATATATACATACATACAGTTTTTCCATCTTGCAACAAAAGGAAGAATAAATACCAGACAGACAACATAACAAATTAACAAAAACCCAACCAGTCAATAAAGCAAGTGAACTAAACAGAACCTGAAAAATGGCAAGTGAGTACAATTTCAGAAATTTTTATTTAAAAATAGGTATAAACTTAAGTTCATTATTTTGTTAATATTATTTATATTATCTGTTGTCATTAAAAATGTAAGTATGTACTAAAAAAAAGTGTGATAAACATCCTCAAGATATTCCCAGACTTGGGGTAAATTTTTTGTGTTTATCTTATTTACATAAAATTTAATTTAGATTCTTTCCTTTTTTGTTTACTTTACCAAATATAAACAAAGAATTAAACAAATTTTAAAATCTATTGTATATTTTTGGAAGATACATTTAGGTGATTCTGTTAAAAATTATGAAAAACATTAAAATATAAATTTTATTCAAAGAGAGTACAAATTATATGTGTTACATTTTATCTTCTTATTTTTGCAAAACTTAATTCCCAAAATGCTTCATTCACAATGTCGAAAAATCAATATTTGCTGTTCTGACTTCTTTATCATAGTAGAAAGTCAGCAAGTTAGTCATTCAGTCATCATCTGGCAACAAATAAAAAACATGGTACAGCACCTCATCCCAGTTTCCTCAATATTTATTATGTATCCTCTGCCCAGCAACTCGTAACCTTTTCTCGCATCAACAACACTTTTCCTCCAACTACTCTCAACTCGTTTTATATTTAATACCATGTTTATTCAACGATTTACAGGACTCTCTCTTGTTTTTTATACCGTGCAATTTACATTTATAAGACATTTTCTTATTTACATATATGTACATAGACAGTTGCGTCCAACTATGTAGAAAATACAATTATACAACGCATACTTATAAGTTAAAATAATACTTGGCAATAGTCATTTAATTTAAAAAAAAGAGAACAATGTTGATAGTAAGCTTAAGCTAATTTATATATACCTATTTCGATTCTGCCCATTCAGTAATTTGTAACGACGTAGCTGGAACCAAATGAAATGTCCTTTGGAATTGTTTTGAAAATATATTCTATGATCCTTAACTCTTTAATAAGATATTTTGTAACACACTCCCTTGGTGTATTAATTGATATGAAGATCTATTCTCTTGCAAAAAGAGAAGGGAAAATATAAATTACTCATTGCGTGACACATCGTTGATGTTAATTGACTCATCAGCACACAGCCACACAAGTTTTCCAGGGGGGCTACTTTGTAATTCGAAAGAAATGTAAATGCTTTCGAATTGTAATGTTAATAACATACAATTTCGAATTTTATTTCGTTTCGAAAACTACCGAGAAATTGAAAATGCAGTCCCGCTTTTCCGGGAAAAGAAAAACTCTAGGAGTTAGTCAAAAATTAATTCCTAGCTAGTAATAAATTAATAAATAAAGTGAAGTATACTAATATATGTAAATTAAAATAATTTCATGCCAAATATTCATAAATAAATCTTCTAAATCTTATTGCATTTCGGTGTCTTGCAAATCATTAGGAAGCTGATTCCACAGATGATATGAAATCTACCTTATGCGATCATATAAATATCCATACCCATAAATAATTTGATGAAAAATAAGATTTTACATGTTAGTTTATCTTCATAAATGATGACGATGTGAATATGTAGCTGAGCTGTAAATGAATCATTAATTTTTTAATTAATTCGCGAATCATGCATGTACTGAAGTAACAAATCTTGAATTAATACTTTTCACACAAAAAATAAATTGAATGAAATTTGAGTCAATTCAAATGAATTTGGTAAAAATGAATTGCAATTCGTTTCTAATTCAATTCATTTGAATTGAATTGATTTTGAATTAATTGAAATTAATTAGAAAAAATAACACAGTGATACAAAATCGAACTTTCTGAATGGGAATGGGGTGAGACAAATTGCAAACGAAAGTTGAAAGATGTTGATTTTGGAACGCTTTCTAACAAGGAAAGATCATTGAAAATTTTATAAAATAGTGCTTATTTAATTAATTTTTATTCTGCAAAGTTTTGGTATATTACTGTTTTTGGGGCCGAGAAATTAATTTTCGATATTTATTTTTACTTAAAACTGACGCTAGATGGCGCTGTCACACAAATGGTGCTTACAAAAACAATTTTTTTTTTAAGTATTATATCTTATTTGGATCTCATTTTGGATCCGCTTAATCATCATCACTATCACTGTCAATTTGCATTTTGTTTGAAGTAGCAAAAGCTCTGGAAGTAGTAGGCTGTGGATCTTTGTATGTTTTTGGTTCTCGCTCTGTTTGGCAGAAAACGAGATTACACACAACTTAATGGAAAAAAAATTAATTTTGTTTTGAGGATTAATTCTGCATCATTAACACAAAAAATTTGATTTTTTTTGTGTTCTGACGTTCTTTGGGTAAATGAGCGATATGTATGTGCATGAATTTTTTAAATTAACAATTTTACTACTACCTTGCTGCTCTCAACTGTAAATAGCAAAAGCATCGCACAACATACAACAAACCGTCTTACATAAACAAATATGTAATTTCATTTTTTAACCCTTTTTCCAAAGTTTTTCTCTTTTTAAATTCATTTGCTTAAATCAGTTTTATAACTTTTTTAACTTTTGTTTTTTGCTGTTGTTGGCATTTCTTTTCCTTTTGTTATGATACGTTTGTTAGTTAGTTTTTCTATTATATTACGAGTATGAACCATTCAGCAAACGTTTTACAATTTTTTTAATCTTAAATAAGGACTGAATTGGGTAGACAACAAATATAAATTTAAAGCATTTTACATTTATAATACTGATTATCATAGCTGAATGGAAAAGCTTTATTTAACTCTACTATTCGGGAAAACCGAAAGAACAAGTGCAGTTTAGACCAGCATCTCAAAAAAAAAAATAGCCTCTATGATAAACAATTTAAAAATATACGAACTTTAATCTATATTATCGAATTTTACCTAAAGTAGAAATTTTTTAAAAAATGTACGTGCCCGGTAAACTTTTTTTCGGTTTTTTAGCTATTTTTTAGTTTAGCGCTTTTTCTTAGTTTTTGGCGCTTTTTCTTAGTTTTGGCACTTTTTTAGTGTTTGGAATTTTTTTTCGGTTTTTGACTTCGTTTTTGGCGATTTTTAAAATTTTTTTTAGTTTTGGCGCTTTGTTTCATTTTAGCGATATTTTCGGTTTGGGGCGTTTTTTTAGTTTTGACGCTTTTTCTTAGTATTGGTGCTTTTTTAGTTGTTGGAGTTTTTTTCGGTTTTTGTCGTATTTTTAGTTGTGACGTTTTTTTGTTTTTGGCGATTTTAATTTTTTTTTAATTTGGCTAAAAAAATCTCGTTTGGCGATTTTTTTAACTTATGGCGATTTTTTCGGTTTTTGACGATTTTTTTCGTTTTGGCAAATTTTTGGTTTTAGGATTTTTTAGTTTTAGCGTTTTTGAACATTTCAAGAGTTTGTCGAAGACCCAAAAACAAAATTTTAAAAAACTATACGTACCCTGTAAACTTTTTTCGGTTTTTGGTGCTTTTTTGCTTTTGGGATTTTTATTTTAGATTTTTGGAGTTTTTTAGTTTTGGAGCTTTTTTCTTGTTTTTGGCGATTTTAAAATTTTTGGGGAATATTTTTAGCTTTGGCGCTTTATTTCGTTTTTGGCGATTTTTTCGGTTTTTTGCTATTTTTTAGTTTTGACGCTTCTTTTAGTTTTGACGCTTTTTTTTTGTTTTACCGTTTTTAAGTTTTTGGTTTTTTTTCGGTTTGAGCGGTTTTTTTTAATTTTGGCGTTTTTTATTTATGACGATTTTTAAACTTTTTGGCGATTTTTTTATTTTTGGCGCTTTGAAAAGCTCAAGTGTCTATTCATAATTGTTTGTATATTACATTAAGATTTCAGCATTTTGCGTTGCTCGCTTTAGAACACCCTTTAATTTTTAACTGTCATATATTTGTTGTTGTAGCGGCTAAAGTTTTATATATTCTGTGAAAATTTCGGGTCCATAGCTCTTACGGCTCTCGAGAAAACAGCCTGTGGCACACCTTTGATGTACGGAACCCTAAAAATTAAATAAAAAAGTTGGCGAAATCTAATTTTAAGATAAGGAATATATCCGGTCTTTGGCCGCTTAATAAACAGTTTTTGCATAGCCGTCCTTTGCCAGTATAAAGGATTTTCTCTACCATGGTATTTCTCCAAACGGCACTTCTTACTACAGATTGGCTATGTACACCTTTTGGATGGGCTAAAAGGATTTTCTACACCATGGAATTTCCCGAAACGGCTTATTTAAATTTCTTTGCAAAGCGCTTAATTGATACCAATATTTACCCGTTACATTCAGATGTGCAATGCATAATCGCAGAATTATATGAAAACTTTTGAGATGCTTCACTAAACTGAATTGAAACCAAAAGAAATATCATAAGAAGTGCGACTTGGAACTTCAAGCTGCATTCTGTCTTGATACTTATTAACGGGATATAAAGCCTTGTCTGTCCACTTTGTACAACTTTTTAAAATTTTTGTCGCCATTTTCATGTGTATTTTTTTCCAATCAATTACATTATAAAGCTTACATCATTGCACTCGTTTAATACGTTTTTTTTATGGCCATTTCTTAGATTTTTTTTTAAGTGGTAAGAATGGGCAATAATTGCTTTTTACTAGTACCACAACAACAAGCACTAACGTGGTATATGAAAAACATCCTTAAAAGGAAAAAAGAAACAACTCAACTTGGCTACTATAAATATAAAATTTGTACGTAAATTATCTAAAGAAGAAAATTGGTTTATGGTTCTTAAGTTTTTAGGATAACAAATGTGGCCCAATTGTATGTGGGGCATAAATTTATTCAATGCTAAGGTAGAGCTTAATTTATGTAATCCGCGTGAAATGAATGAAACCTAAATTTACAAAAATTATAAAAAAGCAAACAAAAACACATGAACATAATATAAAAAAAATTAACTCTCCCCAGGAAAAAAATGCAGAAAAAGCGAGACACATTTGTTTCGTAATATGTACCATGAGTGGTGGTTGGATATATTGGTAAAATCGTTGAATCTTATCGGTATGAAAGAAATTAGATTATTGGGTGAAGGGAAAGGTAAATTCGTATGGTTGGAATACGGAACTTTTGAGTTTTTGATTTGCTGTGTATCTAAAGCATAGTCAGGCAAACACATACACATATAAAATAAAAGAGAGTAAAAAGCATGCTTGTATGAATGTACGTGTATAAAAGAGCATAACGAAGTGCCCACGGGCGGCTTTTTGATTATCTCTGATCTAAAGTATTACTAATTACACTTTTCTGCTTCTGGTTTGCTCTGACCAAACAGTGACCAGTCAACGCTCCTACCAGGACCCGCATCGCCCTCCTATTCGTATCCAATAGAAGTTTGGATCTTCCTGAGTCAAGTTTTGGCCAAAAATCCTCCTTACCAGTGTTGTCAGATATGGCGATATCTCGCCAAACGTGGCGACAAAATTTTGTTTTTGGCGATGAAAATTTTGAAATGGCGATTGGCGACTTACTTGGCGATATTTTTGGCTATATTTTTACGATTTCAATAAAATAGAATAATGTTAAAAACATGAAATTTTTTGATAAGGAATTTTTTCATCAATATAAAATATTTCGTGCAAAAGATTATAAATGTTGTAACTATTTATCTCAAACAAAATTTTCTGAAATTCAATAAGTTTTAAAGAAAATAATAGACCAAAAAATCTCAGTTGGTGCTTATGAACACAGTAGGGAAAACTTCCTTTTATAAATTGGAACCAACATGAAGCACAAAAAGCCTGCATGAGTTCTCACCTAAAATGCATGATTACGACGACGATGCGCTGGTACTTATCCCTTCAGTTTTACCACAAGATTTAAATATTAATGTTGATTTTGCTGTTTAAGTTCAATTTATCCCATTTAGATTGATCTTTTGGAATAAATTATTTTTAACTATTTTTTATACACTAGTATTAATATGTTAATGTTAACACTTCTTAATTTGTCTTACGATACACGTTACGTACTGAATTTAAAATTTAACCATATTTGCAATGTAATTACAAAATAAATATATATTTTGTAGCTAATATTTAATGTTTTATTACATTGGCGATATTTGGCGATATAAGACAAGTAATTTGGCGAGGAGGCTGAAAATAAATCTGACAACACTGCTCCTTATTTCTCCAAGAACGGTTGGTTCTGCTCTTTACCCAATTACTGAGTTCCCTGTAGTAATGAGCTATTGGTAGTTTCACCGATCTGTCACACGTTCCCTTCTCTTTTCAGCTTATCGGCAATTTCATTTCCCTCAGCACTGCTGTGGTCAGTGTTGATTTGACATTGTGTCCCTTCAAAGCTTTTAGCGCTGGCTGATTGTCGACCTAGGAAGTTACCTTCTCGCCTTCAGCCACATTTCTGACCACAAACTCCGTGGCTCTGAAGACCGGCAATATCTCAGCTTGGAAAACCCTGCATTCATTCGGCAGTCTGAAACAACTACGAATGTTCGTTTACAAGATCTAGACTCCAGTCCCAGTTCCTTCCCCATTTTTGACTCGTCTGTAAGGACCGCACTACTCTCATATAGCTTAGATTTTACCCAATAGTACCTATCCGGAATTGCCAGTTAGGTTGTTCTACTAAAATCAATTTCAACGACATTACAGATCTCCGACCTGATGTGTGACCTGTCACTCTTGTCCTCACCAAATCTGCTTCAACGAGTCTAATAAGACTTCTAGTCGCCACTAAGTCCTCTATAGGAAGTAGGTGAAGAATGACGTCCAAGGCAGCCTGAGGTGTACTCCTCTGAGCACATGCGATGTCCAGCGAGGTACACCTCTCAACCTTAGCCAGTAATCACCTATTGCTTTCCTTCTTCAATGCCTCCTCATACCACAGAACTATAGGAAATAACCTATGTGTAAATCCAATTTACTACGTTCGGGTGCAGACCCCTTCGTATAGAGTTGCTGCATGGGTGGTAAACAGTGAGCGCTTTTTTTAGCCTTGTCTGCGTGTTCATTTTCCAAGAAAGCTTGCTATCTAGGAAAACACGCAAGTATTGCGCTCCTTCTGCTAGTCCCAGCTCTACCCCTCCCATCCTAGACAGTGCAAAGCTATCTATTTAGTATCTTCTGCTAAAGAGGTCTAGCTCAGTTTTCTCTGGGTTGTTTCCCAGTCCTTTGCTGCTGGCCCAGGAGAACAGCTCGCCCAACGCCGCCTGCATGACTTCACTGAAGCCTGTTGTGTGCTTCTGGTTAGTAATCTCTTCAGTTTTCACCTTCCAATACTCGAGTTGATGATTCTAATGCTAAGCATGATAACTATCCACTTCACCAGAAAGTTGTGAACCCTGAATTTTTCTTACTATCATCTATAATGTTGTTAAAGACTCCCTCAATGCCCAAGAATGCAGCCAGTAATCCTTCCTCTGTAATCATCCCTCTATAACACCAACCATGCCTTGGGTATAAAGATGACCTTAACCTCTCTCCAGCCGTTCGGTATATACCTCCTAAGCAAGCATATCTTAAAAATATTCACCAGAGACAGTAGAACGCGTTCTTCGATATTCGCAACATTGCCGGAAAATACCATCTGGGCCCGGTGATTTGAGAATCGATAGGTTATATATTGTTGAAGCTACGTCTGTGAATTAATTGACTGTCATTTATTCGGTTTGTTTTGTCAAATCACCATGGACAATTCCACAAATATAGATACGGATAAAGCAATACATAGAGAGTCCCCCTTAGATTTTCTTCACAAGAGGTTCACATTCCAGTACTGAAGCACAATTTTCGAAATTCGAAATTTCGACAAAATGACAAACTGAAACAATTAAAAACGATAACAAAATGTATATTTTTTTTTATAAAAGAGAAGTAACACTCAGGCAATGAAAGCCTACTACTATTAATAGGTATTACCTTCTTTTAGGAAAGCGATAGTGATAGAAAAGACAGGTGGTGAAGGAAGTGATAGAGGAAAGCTTCGTTCTTTTACAACTCTGCTTTTTGCACGTTTTTAATGCAGTGTTGCAGCGCCTCTGGTGTTCATGAGTCGTATTAAATTTTCGAAACTGTGTTTAGTAGCCATTTATTGGCTATTTTACTTCGTTGATGATTCTGCTACATCGGTTTTGTAGTCTACGCCACCACGCCACGTTTGTGTTTGGTTGCCATTGATAGAAACCATCACTCAAATCAAGACTATGCTTGATAAATACTGTGCATGGGGACTCTTCACTATACATTTTTAGGGTAAAGAAATGCTGTACTGAATTTCGTTGTGGCCGTACGAGCACTAAAAATGCCAAACGTTCTGAAAGCCCAGTTCAGCTCTCTACACCTCAAACAATTGAAAAAATTCACGATATGCTGTTGCCGATCGGAGATCGAAAGTAAGAAAGATTGCGGAAGCCATAAACATCCCTCATGGCTCAATGGTTTAAATCTTGCATGATCACTCGGGTATGAGAAATCTTGCCACGTTTGCTTACAATTACCCACAAGCGCAATCGTGTGACAACTTCGCTGTAGGGTTTGTCATTGTTCAACCGCAATATGAACAAGTTTGTGCGCCCGTTTGTAACCGTGGACGAAACTTGGATACTACACAAGTCGCCAGAGACCAAACAGCAGTCAAAATACTAGATTTCTCGGGGTGAATCGGTGCTAAAGAAGGCCACTGTGGGTTTGTCAATCAATAAAGTCATGGCTGCCTTCAAAAGGGTAAAACAATCAATTGCGAATATTATAGCAACTTTTTGAGTAGATTTTATGAGGATTTGGAAAAAAGCGATCGCATGGGTGCGCACATGTGCAGTTCCCAGGCAAAAATCCATGAATTTCTTGTTCCCAAACTTGAGGAAATAACTCGCTGGAAAGAGATTTGACTCCATCCATGAAATTATCTCACAAACAAATAGCTATTTTGATGACCTTGACAAATTTTATTTTTGGGAAAGGATAAGTATATTGAAGAAACCTTAGATGAAGTGTATCGAGCTCAAAGGACACTACTTTGAAAAATAAAATGATTTTTTCCTACACTGTAATACGAAATGAAAGAAAATACTCTCGAATTTGTATATTGATTATATGCAAATTCGAAAGCATTTTCTTTCGTTTCGAATTACGGAGTAGACCCACTAGTTGTCACCCACTCCGAACAGCACTGTAAATAGTTACACGTTTGATGATATTTTATGGAACTTAATCTAAAATATGTTTAGCTTTTTAGCGACCATTGTTAAAGTTGGTTAATTTTTTTTATAAAAGTTTCATTTGTATTGACGATAATAAAACTAATAGCTTTAATATATTAAAAAAAAAATATTCATACCAACAGACCATATTGGATTTATAAATATGTGAGTTCTAGAAAACCATAATAGCACAAAAGGCAAGGGAATCATACACAAAGGACAAATTAAATTAAAGCAACAACATAAAATTATTATAATAGGAGGGTGGCGGATGCGATACTGATGCAAAGTTGGGGTGGCAGCGTTGTGTTATGGTGCTATGGTGAGGTGTTGAAGATGTTAAATCTCATAAAATAACGACAACAACAAAAGCAGTCGCAGTCATTTGGTTAGATAACAAAACAGCAAAAAAGATAATAAATTTTTAGACAAAAAAAAAATGAACGTAACGTTGCCGACCCTTGAAATGCGTCAAACACGCGTCTGTCTGTATTGTGACAAGAAATTTAAAATGTGGCAAACATTAAACACATACATATGTATGTACGAGGTCTGATCAAAAAATAACCGTTATTTTCAAATTTCGTGAGTTACGTATGCTCGATTTCCGCATTTTTTTTTTCTGTTATGTTAGTACACATGTCTGTTATATATGTTGGCAATATCAGTCATTTTGAATTGTCAGTTTGTTTTTGACAGATAAAAAGGTTAGTCGTGTTTTGGTGTGCTCTTCGATTTTTTACTTTTTCGGTCTTGGCTCTTCTGGACGCTTCCATTGGGATGATTGGGCTTTGGTTTCAATGTCATAGCCATACACCAGTTATGACCTTTTTGAGGAAATCTGGATCGTCGTTGACTATGTTCAACAGCTCTTGAGCGATGTCCATGCAACGTTGTTTTTGCTCAAAATTTAGCAATTTTGGAACAATCTTCGCTGCCGCACGTTTCATGCCTAAAACATCCGTAAAAATTGCTTGGCATGAGCCGAACGATATGCCAACATCATCAGCAACCTCTCTGATAGTGATTCGACGATTGTCCAAAATCATTTTCTTCACTGCTTCAATGTTTTCATCGGTTGTTGACGTGCTCGGGCGACCAGGACGAGCATCGTCATTGACATCTTCTCGGCCTTCCTTAAACTTGTTATACCAAATTTGAACTTGTGTTCTGCTCATAGTAGACTCGCCAAACGCACACAGTCAACATTTCAAATGTCCTTGCGCATTTAATTTCATTTTTTACACAAAACTTAATACAGTTTCTTTGATCCATTTTTTCGAATAGTAAAAAATCGAATAGCACACCAAAACACGACTAACCTTTTTATGTGTCAAAAACAAACTGACAGATCCAACATATATAACAGACATGTGTACCAACATAACAGAAAAAAAATGCGAAAATCGAACATACGTAACTCACGAAATTTTAAAATAACGGTTATTTTTTGATCAGACCTCGTATGTATAAAATAATTTAATCACAATCTCTACTCGTACTTGTGTGATGGTATGTTTCTATTACTGCTGGCATTATAACAATAATTATTCGAATCATCTAACATTTTTACCGTTTTCATTCCGAAAAATCATTGCGAATTAATACCAGCACTCAAATCGTCACATCCGTGATCGTATCGACAATCGTACGAAAACAAATTAAGTTATATGTCAATCATATAAGCTGAATGTCATAATCCGAAAATGGTGTTTTTACGTGACGAGTTGTACGTTCACGGATGTGACGATTCGACCCCAGGTTTTCTCGCTTTGCAATTCTGCATATTCGCCTTGTATATTTGTTAGTGTACAATTTCCAGCTCTCAAAAAATTTCCGAACGTTTTGCTTTGATTTGACACAAGAGAATTTAACAGCTGATCATCATTTCCTAAATCGAGACTGCCTGGTGTGAATTCTCCTTGGGAAGAACAAAAATTTTTAAATTTAGAATAAAGAATTATTCGAATAATTTTTGCCGAATTTTGAAATATTCGTATAATTTATGTTGAATTTTGGGATATTCGAATAATTTCTTTAACTGCTTTATGTATAAAAAAAATTTACATTTCATAACTTTTTATCTACATGTTTGTATGACTAAAGGGCGTGATACACTATCATACAAAGTCGTGCGATCTACGAAAAAGTACAACCCTGGTGTGATGAATTGTTATGGTCTTTTGAAAATTTTCATAAACTCCATCATACCAGGGTTTTTTTTTCGTAGATCGCACGACTTTGTATGATAGTGTATTACGGCCTTAAATAAACAATGAGCTCGATGTCTTCAAATACTTGGTTTTCACGATTATTTTGTGATAAAAATATTACGCGCAAATGACCTCAACTACGATGAAGAATTAGATGGCGTTTCTGAAGTAACTGATAATGTTTGATTAACTGATCTACTAAGTCTATCCATAAAGTGAGAAATTCTGCTAACGTAATGGGCTCTGGGGATGGTTAAATAAACACGTCAATCAGTGAATGCGTAATGCATAAATTCGTATATTCTTTAACTAATTGCGTTTGCTTTTTTTAATGCAAATTGTCTTGCGTAAGTGCAAATGCAAAATATAGTAGCTTTTCTTTGGATTGTGTGCGTATTTTGTTGTTGGATTTGAAAGAAAAGCTGCGATATTTTGCATTTGCACTTACGCAAGATAATTTGCATCGAACATCGAATACCGCCAATATTTCTAAGTTTGTTATTGAAATGATTGTTTTTCTTGTGTAATTAATTATTATTTTTTGATTGTTAATGAAAAGAATTAAACTAATACATATGAGTCACGTTTCTTGCTAAATTTTTCAGAATTAACCGAATTAATTTTTTCAGGGCCTTTTCCTCTAAATGCGAACTATAGTTTCCATCAAACATTTGTATTGAAACCAAAAACAAAGGACTCAAATTTGTTTTTGTTTCAAATATTAAGGGCCTGTCCCACGATGTCGACAACGTTCGACTTGTCGCACACTTACATTCAAAACAAAAACAAATTTTAAAATTTTGTTGTTGTTTCAAATGTTAGTGTGCGACAAGTCGAACGTTGTCGACATCGTGGGACACGCTCTAATACTCGATCGAAACTATCTATACTTTGTTCGTTCTAATATTCGAACAAAAATTAAACAAAAATCATAAAATTTTAGTTTAACATTTGTGAATAATCCCAAAATTATTATTTTACTTATTCAGTAAAATATTTTTTATTAAAAATACATTGAAATTGATTATTGAGGGGTTTAGCTGGATCCTGTGCATTTCACTGTTGTTAATGCAGATCATCAGGGAACGTTTACCCAAAACTTTCTTGGAACTAGAGTTATTATGTTAAACTTTCATTTAAACAAATGAGAAGCTCAACAAATAACAAAGTTGGAACAAGAACTCAATAATCAACATGATTTTTTAATTTTCTTACTTTACCATTGCTACATTGGCTGACTTTTTTCAGCTCGAATTGTAGTTAGTAAAGGCCGGGGCAAAATGAATCCGTCATACGTTAAACTTCGCTTTTTTCAACTGAACGGAGAAGGCTGGCACAATGAGTACTTTATATACGGAAGCATTTGAACAGCTTCAATAGGCTCGTTCTCCATTTTATTCATTAAATTAAATTTTTTTTATTTATTTCGTTTATTTCTTTTGTTTTATTTTATTTTTGCTGCCGCAAAACGCAAAAACCTAAATCAGAACATACCAAACAAAAATCAACCAATATCTATCAAACTACTCAACGTACGCAAAAAGTTAAAAGTTTACCAATTTTTGTAATTTGCTTTGACGGACACGTACTGAATACAGACCTCATAAGCCATGTACGAGTATTTAACTTAGCTGTCAGTTGAAAAAGGCGAAGTTTAACGTATGACGGATTCATTGTGTCCCGGCCTTAAGAAGTATGTAAAGAAAATAAATGTAAATGCCCTTTCACACACGAGAACAATTATGCTGGCATAACATGCCAGTTTATATGTGAGAGACCCGCATCAGCAGCACAAAACCAATACACACACAACTTAAAAAACATTTTTACACCAAATGAATTAAGGAGGTGTCAGACACAACTTCAACGCTTTGTGTGACGTTTCTAACGTTGGCAGAAAAGCGTAAAGCAAAATGTGTATGACACAATAAAAACTTGGACAACACTCACTTTTTGTTTTACTGCTTTGTTTAATGCACAAAATACAGCACAATTCGATTCCCTGATAAAACAAATTCGTTTTTTATCTAAATTTACCAAAAGTTTATTCAAATTTCATATTTAGATGCGAGTTTGGCCAAACAAATTAAGAGAAATATACAAAACTGATTGTCAAAGCACGCAAAAAGTTGAGAGTTGGTTAACTTTTCGCTTCGCTTTGCGTTAAAAGTACTTTATGTGACATGTTTCATATAAGTACTCGTATTTACATTTCATCTTAAATGTCAAAGCGAATTTTCAACGCATTGCGAAGCAAAAGTTGTATCTGACATGGCCTTTAAGGCCCAACTATAATATGAATAAGCTGGCGTAAGTTAATGTCAGAATTGAACGATAAGCCTGTCAAATGCTTAAACATTTCAGAGGTGACTTTTAGGTGGCCATAATGTACTTACATGAACTTAAGCACTCCTTAGCAATAGCTGTTTCTTCTCATAACTCCTAAATGAATGCAATTCAATCTAATTAATTTGTTATAATGTGTTTATCTATTAAAAATTCACAAATAATTATGTCTATCAATTTATATGTATGTTGTAAAAAAATAAGCGCAAATTAAAGTTTTGCTTTATTTTCTGAGTTTCAAATTAAAAATCACTAAAAAAAATATTTAAAAGCAATGAATATTTTCTGCTGCTGTTTATTTGAGTTTAAAAAATGCACAAACCGTTGTTTCCGTACGGAATGTGCGTTCAGTTTGGCACTTTACTTAAGCCAATGACACTTGACGAAACTTGACGAAAAGTTTCATTAAGTACATTATAGTTGCACACATACGTATTGTATGTAATCGCACAGTTGCTTAAGTTTGCTTATTCATATTATCGTTGGGCCTTTAGTCTCGTGTGTTCTAAGAACAAAAATTGTGCGGCATAAAAATTAGACTCGTGTGTGAAAGTCCAATAACAACAACAGCTATTCAAGAATAGAGTGTTGCCACACAAGTATTTTTGACTGGGTGCAGTTAATCATTGGTGTTTTTATGGGAATTGTTACAATTCATAAAATTTTATTCGAACAAATATAAAACACAAATAATTGACAACACTAGTTAGTATCTACGTATGTACGAGTATGTGCTTTTGCTCGTATCCGTGTACATCATACCCTCATCATTACTTTTATTTGTGTCGTATATAAATATATATGTATATGTATGTATGTGTATTTTTATTTTGCAACTGCATGCTGTGAAATTTATGTGTTTATTTGGAAGGGAAAGATTACTATACAATAACGTCAGTTTATTAAGTCCATACTTTTGCTACCGCTATTGCAGCGAATTGTTTTAAATGCGTATCTGTCTGTCATGTCGGTGTTTTCCTCAAATGCTACTTTTTTAAATTGTTTCTATGTATGTATTTTGTTGTTACTGAATGTTTACATTTTGTTTTCTATATCCCCTCCACCATTCGTTCGACCACATTTTCCATTGCGTTAAATTTACTCATAAACATACATATGTAAAATACAAACAAGCACAATACAATTGGCAAAATAGTTGCACATCTTGTACATACATATGTATGTTTTCTAAATCTAAAATCATTGTTTTGCCGGTAATGTTCATAGTCATGTGTGGGTGGGTGGTAAAACAACATCGACAACACTAGGTGTTGTTCAAACGCTAAAGTACCAAAATGGAATGATATTTTAAAGTACAAAGATAGCAGTCGTACGTTGTTTAATTTTTGAAATACAGAAAAGAAGATCTATGCAACTTTAACTACATCCCAGTGAAAAATATTGGCAGTCATTCTTAAAGAACTGCATTTTCATTGCTTCCAAAAAATCGATATTTTTTATATGCAGATAGTTAGTAGAAGAACTACTAAACAATTTGTAATTTCTTTAAAGTTTTCGAAAATACTCTGCGTTTTAAAAAATCGATTTTTGCACAGAAATATGAATTAATTTTGGTATAAAAATTAATAGTTATTTACTGAAATTTACAATGATTCACGTGCATTGATATAAATTATTGTCGTCTATGCTAATGTAAATATATCGCAGCACCCTAGTTCGTTGATATTTTTTGCAATTAATTGTCGGTGAAATAAAATAACTAATAAAATGGCTACATTGCTTAAAGTAATACGCCTAATTAACACCAGAGGCGCTGCAACGATGCTATAAAAATTAACAAAACGCACTATAGCAGAGTTGTAAAAATTAAAAAATGAATTAAGCTCCTATTCTCTCTATCTATCTGTCACTTCACCATTTGTGTTTTTAATATCCCTTTCCTACTCTCAGGTAGCACAAAGCGACCTGTTATTTGGACCCAAGTGAGCTGAAAATAAACTATCTCTTCTCAGCAACCTGCTAACTTAACCTAACCTAATGCTTCACGTTTTAATTCGCATAAAAGGAAATTAATTTGCCTAAATGGGTAACTTCTTACCCTTTTTCCTAGAAAAAAATATCTTACACTGCGGTTCATCAGGATTAGTGTTTTTCATACGGGTTTTCCCGGGATCCCGCACAAATTCCGGGAAAGAAATACCGGGATATATTTGCGGGAATTCCCGGGATTTTTTTGTTTTGATTTTATTATGGCAACTTTAGTTCATATGTAAACATTCCTTGATGAGTGTCGTTATTCACTTATGAAGGTGATGGTGCAATAATAAGGTTATGGTACTAGCACAATAGCTAAGATTTTACGACAACAACTTATATTGTGTTGATTTTGTAGTAATTCCATATTTACACTATGCAATTCTTATTGCTAAGCTGATTAGTTTGATGGGGAGAGAGATGAGGGGAACAGTAACCTTTATTTTCCACTCGTCTCTCTTTCCTAACAAACTAATCAGCTTAGCAATAAGACTTGCTTAGTGTAAACTAGGACTAAAGAAAACGCTGTTTCGACTCAAAGAAAATCATTCATAGCCTGATCAAATCATAAATATAGAAACAAATGAAGTTCGAACAATAATAATTAAAATTAGCTGAAAATCATTTTCATTAAAAAAGGAATTGCAATTTTTTGAAGGAAGTGGTGAAAAAACTGAAAGTGTCCAGAGATTATATAATGCTCTTCTGACTATAAGGCCAACATCCGGAAAGTGAACGTATTTTTTCATTAACAGGAGTTTTTTTTTTAAATAAAATTAGAAATAGACTGTCGAACGCGTCTATTAATGCTTATTCTGTACTAAAGTCCTATTTTCAAAGCAACATTTTTTAATATTTTTTTAATAATGTAATTTGCTTTTTTTTTTGTTTGCGTTATATCAATGCACCTGACTTTCTATTTACATATAATATTGGTAGCTATGCATTACTATTATATAAAGAACTGAAATTATATTAGTTTTTCAACTAATGTGTTTATAAAACGTTATTTTTATTTGTTTTTTGTCGAATTAAATTAAATTAAAAAATATTTTGCATAGTTTTGCACTGTGCGGGAATACCCGGGAATTCCCGGGAAACTGAAAAGTCGTTCCCGCTTTCCCGGGAAATGAAAAAGTCCGGGAAAAGAAAAACTCTAATCAGGATAGAACCAAGTATTTGTTAAGCAAAATCTTTCTATACATTTCGATTACAAGAAAAATAAAAAAAGCTAGATGTGCAGAAAAGAAAAAGAAGCTTCAAATGACAGCTTAAAGAAAAAGAAACAAATACAAATGCATTATAACGGCACTTTCTTCCTTTTTTAATCAAGTGAGAAATTTCTCATTTATTTTTTGTTCATCACTAACTGCGCAACGCAAAGAAGAGTATTGTGCTTATCAGCCTATGTATGTATGTATGTACGTGTGTTCCTTTGCGGCACTATATAAACAGAACGCGTGGACCGATTTTAATGATTCTGACGTCAATCGACTTATCTTAATCCCGGGAGTGTCACTAAAGACAGCAGTAAAAATTCAATATTGCGACCAACAGACACCATTTTTTAAATGCGAAAAAAATAAAAAGTCGTCAAATTATATCAAAGGGTATCATTCGACAGGTATTTTTAAGTTACATATCTTTAGGTTTCTCTTCTGATTTTTCATTTCGAAGGACCGTTTAAGATATTTAACGGTTCAAAGTTAGTCGCAGTCGGGTTTTTAGATTTTTTTTTAATTACAAAGCGTTACAAAATCTTATTAATATTAAAGTCCAACCTAGTAAAAGTAGTAAACCAAATCAAAATGGTTAGACAAAGTTCTTGAAGTTCGTTGGAAATTATAAAAATTGATGTTTACAACTCTGAAAAATTATGTAATCGACGATTTTATAAAATCAGAATATTTGCAACCATCATTTTGATGCATTATTTAAAAATAAATTTAAAGTCTCAAAAAACTTGACATTCTTCTCAAACATGTCTTAACGGAGTCTTTTGGCTTCTTGCTCAGACTCTAACAAGGTCAAAATATCACCTTCACGTACAGCTCTCTTAACATCGCGGATAATTTGACGGTTTTCATACATGTCAATTGTATGACAAAACCTGTCAAGATCATTTGCAATTATGCCACATAAGGTTGTAGATGTTTTTGTTATTGTTATTCGTCAGATGTTCATCAGAAGATTCTTTTACGAATTGTATAACAAACAGCCTATGCCAGCGGGGTATATAAAATTTCTTATAGATCTATGTATGTATGTCTGTACATATGTATTATTAGTTGTGTTCATTTACTAAAAAATTTTACAAATTTGTAACAATTGTTACTAGAAAGCGTTCATTACGCTGCAGCCACACGTTCAATAAATCGCTTTCAATTTCATCACACATACTGTGTGTCAAAATTCCTTAAAATTGATAGTTGTGACACAAATTGATAGTCAATTTCATTTTTTAAATTCCACCGACGAAGATACAACTCAAATTTGTAGCTTCAATCAAGGTGTGCTGTGACTAGCTGTTCTAATTGAAAATTAAATTGCCATATAAATGGATAGGTAAATTTGAAAGCAATCTAGTTTTCAATTTAAAAAGTTTGAGTGTGTTAGTAAAAAACGTGTGATTGTATTTCAAATTAAATGGAATTGAAAGGCAAAAATTGAACGTGTGGCCCCCAAGTTAACCCAAAAAATTTGCAACGAGAGAGCGTCGAAAGAGCGTAAAAAATTGAGAGACAGAAAAATTCTTGCAAGTTTTTACAAGTAAAATTTTTACTTGCAATAATTATTCAAACAGCTGTTTCGCGTTTTGTTTTAAAATTAATTATTTCAAAAATATCTGAAAAAGGAAAACTCAAAAATGTGAATTTCTTTATTGAAAAAATATGTATACGTATGTAAAAAGAAAGCGTATTTTCTTAATTAATTGTTTTTCTTTCATTAAGCCACATAAATGCAATTTTATTGTGAAAGAATTTTGTTTGTTTATCATATTTGATCAGAGATGGAAAATGGGTTTTTTTGTATTTGTTAATAGAATAGAATTAAAAAATAATGAAAAATGCATAAAAAATAGTAAATAATACATGAAGCTGTGTAAAGTATTTCATAATAAATGTCGATTTGTAAAAATTTTGTAATTAAAATATTAGCAAACAAGATAATCCAAAATACATTAGAAAAAGTACAATTGTATCATGATTTCCACCCATGGTTCTGACATGAATAAAATTTTCTTGCAAGTTTTTACAAGTAAAGCGTTCATTTACTTTTTCGTATCTGGGAGAGTAATTTTGTAAATTTCTGCCTTGCTCTCTCGTTGCAAGTTTATGCTAGGAAAGTAAATGAACTCACCTATTGTATGTACGAGTATGTTTATTTATTTATTTATGATAACTGACATTTGAGAAAATTTAAATAAATTCAATGCTAATAAATTATGTTCAGCTAATTACCAAAATTGCTAAAAGTTCAGTTACAATGTGTTAATCAGACATTTAAGTCTGTGGTGTGAAACTGTGTGGCAAAACGATTTATTATCACATTTGACGTGCTTGCGAATTGTAAAATTCAGTACTACAGTTAAAAAATTTGTTGACTAGAAATAAAATATTATTGGTTCATGAGCAATTCAATCAAAATCATCTTTATTTGTACAATATTAAAAAAAAAAAAATAAAATAAAAAAAGATAAAACAAAAATATTTGTGTTATTCTTCAATAAAACAAGCTGCTTATAACGGAATGCATTCAGGAGTTAATGATGGGCCAAACCAAAAAATATATAGTCATAATACACATCACCAATATTTTAATAATGAAAATGACGATGGACAGGAAGTACAGCAGATTATTGATGTAGCGCTGCTAGAAATGAACAATGGAAATTATGACAAAGCTATTTCGCTTTTGGATCAAGCCAAAGAACTGTACGATAGTTCTCGAGCAGAAGAATTGCAGGAGTTGATTATGAAATTGCAAACAAATGCATTCAAGACTGCAGAGTCACAAACAACTGACAACTTAAAAACATCAACCTTACGTCAGCGTAAATATTCTCATCCAGATGGCAAAAATTGTCCGGATGAATACCAATCTCAAACGGACTTTACTAAGGAGCAATTAAATTTGGTAGAAAAAATCAATAACTGCAAGAACTACTATCAGGTTTTGTCAGTTTCTCAGGAGGCTTCAGATGTTGAAATCAAAAAAGCTTACAAAAAATTAGCTTTACACTTACATCCTGATAAAAATCACGCTCCCGGCGCTGTCGAAGCATTTAAAACACTGGGCAATGCAGTATCTATGT
Source organism: Nowickia ferox (assembly GCA_936439885.1). Lineage (NCBI taxonomy): Eukaryota > Metazoa > Arthropoda > Insecta > Diptera > Tachinidae > Nowickia > Nowickia ferox. The sequence goes on along the minus strand of OW387027.1, from coordinate 84,385,418 downwards.
TGACAGATGTCACAAAACGCAAAGAATACGATTTGTCTGGTGGAGATTACATCACACAAAATGCCAGCTCTCCTAATTACCATAAGAACAATTCCTCATTTCAACAAAACCAAAGTCATAGTCAACAACACCACTATCATCACAGCTCTTCAAATGCTTCATTTAGTGGCGGTGAAGAATTTACGGCTGATGAATTGTTTCATATGTTTTTTGGTAAATATCCCTCAACTCAGGGATACTATCGTCGACGGCCTTATCATTCTGCCAGTCAACGGCAGGCTCAAGAACAGGTCCAACAGCCAAGTTTAGTTTTTGGCATGCTGCTTGTAATGATACTGGTGTCAATGTTTATGTCTCTATTTTCAACGGATCCAGTGTATAGCTTGTCACATTCCAGGTAAGTTGGAACTACAGACATGTTAACAAATAAATAACTACTTCGACGACGCCTACAAACTAAACTATGACAGTAAAATTTTACAACATATAAAGGAATGTAAAGGGTGTCCCAAAATTAAAGCAAAATTTTAATTAAATAGAAAACACAGTTTTTAGTCTTTTGATTGTTATTTTTTTTATTGAATCATAAAGTATATAGGATGGGGTTATTGATGGAATAACATGGCTTTGCATGCACATACGCACTCGCTTGTCGAAATTTTCAATGAGCATTTTTCCTAAATGTGGCTGAATTTCGTTGATGCAGCGTTGAATCTCCTCCTTTAATGCAAGGGTGATTGTGGGCTTGCTGACATAGACCTGTGATTTCAAATAACCCCATGAAAAGAAATATAATCGTGTTGAATCACACGATCTCGGAGGCATATTCTGATCACCGAAACATGACCTGGAAATGTCTCAAGCAGTAATTGAATTGTTTCACGGGCTGTATGACATGTGGCACCGTCTTGTTGAAACCATATATAGGCCACATACGCGTAAATATCATCCAATTTCGGCAGAAATAACTGTGTTATCATGCCGCGATATGGAGCAGCAGTAACAGTTACTGCTTGGTCAGGCTTATTTTCAAAAAAGTGTGGTCCAATTGCGTATGCCTTCAGCCCAAAATCTACACCAAACAGCGAAACGTTGTGGATGTATGTATTTGTTTTTCGACAATCACACGTGGCTTTTCAGAACCCCAAAAGCGGCGTAATTTTTTTGCGATTAACAAAGCCATCAAAGTGAAAATGTGCTTCATCGCTTAGGATGATTTTGCTCGAAATAGCAGCGTCTGTTTGTTGTTGTTAGGACATTAGTTAGGGTAATTTTTACTAATCCTAAACTGTCAGCTGTCGAATTGTTTTTTTAGGCCCGCCAACACTACAATGGCCACAAATTAAAATCTTGCGTTAATTGTGGGACACACTTTATAACATAAAAACTCTAAAAGAAGTCGACTTAGCATAGTTTAATTTGGAAGCGTTGACATTATGCAAGATATATTCTTATCGACGAAACATTTCTTTACGGAATAAGGAAACAGCAGACCGAGAAATGAATGCTTTACTTGCAAAATCTATTTATTTAACTTCAAGAGCGTTGCTTCAGAAAATGTTCAAATCTTATGAAATCTTTTGGTTGCGAAATATGGCAACTCTATTTTATCGTGAGTCTTATTTTTCTCTCAATGGGCATGTTAATGAGCAAAACTGCTCCCTTTGGATGTGCAATTTGCTAAGTAATATTTAGCTCACCATTGCCGGTTGCGGCCCGAGCGCTCGAAGCTGTACAATAATGCCATAAAATTAAGCAAATATTTTGTTTGAGATTGTATTTTCAGTTCATAGTTCTTTGAGAAGTCCTCCATCCTATAACACCATTCATTCTATTTCTCATTGAATTAAAAATATAAAGTACATATTATTATTATTGCAAAGTATACTGATATTTCGACAGTTAAACTGCTTAGAAAGTATTCTAAAAATTATGCTAATAATCAAGTTGCTCTCAAATGCTCATTTCATTATAATAAATTATTGGTTGCATCTAAATCAATAATTTAAGCATAAATATTGAAAGCACTTCACTAACTTATTAATTTATGGAGTTAATCGATTGACAGAGTATTAGCAAAAGCATTCAAATGAAAATATCTAACGCATAAACTTATTAAAGGCTCTTATTTTTCCATTGCTATATAAAAATTGTTTTATCTTTTAGCAAATATAGCGTGCGTCGCCAAACTCAACATTTAAATGTTCCTTATTATGTTAAAGAGAATTTCGATAAAGATTATCAGGGCTCATTGGCACGTTTGGAAAATTCAGTGGAAGAGGATTATGTCTATACCATGAAGCAACATTGTTTTCGTGAACGTAGTTATCGTAAGTTAATTTCCCTCAAACATTTGTGGTTAAATTTTTATTACTTTCTTTTTCTTCTTTCTTATTGCAGGCGAAGCAATGATAGCACGTGCTCGTAGTTTTGGTAGTCGGGCGCAATTTGCTCAGGCTCAGGGTTTAAAAATGCCATCATGTGAAAATCTTTCGAAAATTGGCATCACACGCTATTCATTGTATTAAGAAAACTAGGAAATTATTATATTTATTACTAAATATTTATAATGTGCATATAGAAAAAGCATTCATACGAGTATCTGTAGGCAAATTAAAAGGCAGCAGTATCTTTTTATCTTGCGATTGTCTTTAGTATAGTTTATTATAATAGAAAATAGTACATACCGTTACCTTAATATACAAACGCCCTGACTCATTATTTTTTTATAATAGAGTTTTTTTTCATACCTCGGTTGATGAGCCTCTAATCTATCGAAATATGCAAAAAACTTGATTGAAAAAAAAACAATGAGTTAGGGCGTTTCTGTATTAAGGTAACGATATATTCAATTATGAATGCCTATAGCATGTTCAATAAAATAATTATATTGAACCTTATTGCGGTTGTCAAAATTGAAATTGGCAACCATAATAAGGTTGATTAATAAAAATAGTCAAATTTGTTTTATTAGTTCTGCTTGCAGTTCTGTAAGTTTTTTGATACGCATTTATTGCCTTGAAGCTAATAAAAGATGAACTTTTAATTTTCATGGAATTTGTATCCTTCACACGGAGATATCAAAATTCCGCGTAAATAAAATAATCGCCTTTTGTTCGAGATAACTATCGACAAGGGACAATACATACATGAGTATAAACAGGAATACAAACAAACAAAAATATATCTATACATACAAACATATTATTAGTCCTTCCTAGCAACCAAGAAATTATCGCTTCTCTGGCAGGCGAGAATTTCTGCTTGCCCATTACATAGCGTCTACAACTGCGATTAACTCTGACATAATATGTGAGAGAATGTCGGCAGATTAACAAAAATAAAATGCCGATATTTCTCTTCATCTCATACAACAGGACAGGAACACGTAATTTTACTTTTCTTATAACATTTCATTTTATACAAATTCTCATCCAGTTAACATGTATTATTTTTATATAATTTTTTTTTCACTTTTTCACACAAACTTTAATTTATAAATGTAATTAAACACATTTAAACTTATAAAATCCCAGAAATTTTGTCCAACACATTTGGGGTATTCAAATGATATTCATAAATTAACACGTTTTAAAGTAATAACGCGAAAAAATAGGACTGCTGAGAGCAACCCCTCATAATTTACAATTATAAATATTGTACTTAATGATTAAACAGAATACCGGCATAAACACATTTTCCATACAAATTGGCACAAAAAATCAGCCGCAGAAAGCAGTCGTGAGATATAATCTATTTTATTTTGAGAGCGTTTTTTCTTATGCTCTCACATATAAGTACTCATTCTCTCAAAAATGTTACCATACTTTCAATAAATTTCTTACATTATGTAAACAAAACTACCATGGTAAAATTATACAAGCTACATGCACAAGCCCAGCCTGTTTATGTATATAAGGCAAAAAGTTGTCAAACTTTGTTTACAAGCTGAAAAAATTTTAGTGTATGTGTGTGAATAAAATGATTACAGTGTTGTCACTGAATTTACATATGGCTGTGTCTCCAATTACACATTGAAGAAAATTACACTGCACATCTTTTGTGTAGGTTAAAATTAAAACAAAAATAAATAAAAATAGAACCCAAAGTATAATTACACACAGATTATACATGAATCTCACTGCATGGCCCACACATGAGAGTAGAAATTACACACTGTGTATTACACACATATTGGCAACACTGAATGATTATAATCATGCATGAATGCCGCGCCTGCAATTGTACTTTAGTTACCCTGTGATTGCTGTTTTTAAAAACAAAAGACATCTGTTTCTGACAATTATCCGTTTGTTTCTACCAACAAAATGCGTGTGGTTTTTGGTGCTGTAATTTTGTTGTAGTCGTGCAAGTACCTTGTATAATTTTACCATGAAAACTACAAAGAAAAATAAGCACAAAAGAAAATAAAACACAAATTAGAAAGCATTTGAAGTTTCTGCCGACGATGTTATTATGGGCTTTATTAATTTGGGAGCGATTTTCCAGAAGTTGCAGACTTTATTCTGTTTCATCATTTATTTGTATTTCGGTTTTATCACCTTTGTAAATTGCTTAATCTCTCTCTCTCTCTCTCTCTCTTCCTTTGGTAAACTCTCACGCATTTCTAAATACATGTAGTTATGACACAATTAACATAGCTGAAAAAGTCTTATTATTTTATGATGTTTTTCTTTGAGTCACAACAAAATTTTTTTAAAACTGTGTTAAAATGTTAAGACGTTAAGACATTATGACACTTAAGACACTGGTGTGAATGCCCCAATTGTTTTTCATTTATTTTAATAAACACTTACATGCATACTAATTTATTTTCATGTACGTGTATTTTTTGACAGTTCATCTCATAAGAATGTTGTTATAGGATTTCTTATAACAACGCTCTTACGCTGCAGTCATACCATCAAGTTTTTTTTCAATTCTCTTTCAAGATTTTTACACATACTGCTTGTCAAAATTCACAAAAATTGAAAGCTGTGACGTAGGCTGCACGCAATTTCAAAGCAAGTTTTTCAGCAAGATGTCATCAAGAAAACAAATAAAATTATAAAAACAATAGAAACTGATGAAAAAAAGAAGGTGGACAATCAGCATTCCGTCTATATGAAGGAATATTCATATTCCATAGAACTTCATGACTTCTCTATAATTCTATAAACCGCAAAACGTCGTATTTGTTTATTTTGTTCACAAATATATTTTCTTTGTTGTAATGGCACTTTTATTATTTATTTTATTAATTTCTTTGTTTTAAAGGCAATTTTATTATTTATTTTATTCATTTCAAAGAAATAAAACAACACTGGCAGCAGAATATTTTTAAATAAGAATGCAAATTTGGAGGAAAAAACTGCAATCAGCTGTTTTCTTGACTGTAACTTGAAATTCTCAGCAAGTTTTAAAAGTGTGAGTGTATTGGTAAAAAAAAATTAAAGAAATTTTAAAATTTGAATGAAAACTTGATCGTGTGACACCCAAGTTATAAAAAATCTTATAAGATTGAAATAACACTAATTTGAAGACTACACGTAACAGAATTCTCTCTGCGATTGAATTTGACGCTCTTATCTTACATATTATGTTATATGTTGACCCTATGTTAGCAGCCGAACTGAATTTTAGTTGTGTTATGGTTTAAGTTGAAATTTATTTGCTGGTAGTTAAGCGATGTCTATGTGCATTTCATTGTTGCTTTAACAAATCGTCAGTAGACTTCAACCACACATTTTGAACAGTCAGAAACCTCTTATCTTATGCACAAACTTCCAAAAACTATTTGAGAATTCACAAATAATAATATTTTTGAAAATCACAAAAGCAAAATAAGCGTAGTAGGCTTAGAAACTTATACAAAACCCTCCAAATAATTTTTATTGTATAAGTTTCTAAGCCTACTACGCTTATTTTGCTTTTGTGATTTTCAAAAATATTATTATTTGTGAATTTTCAAATAGTTTTTGGAAGTTTGTGCATAAGATAAGAGGTTTCTGACTGTTCAAAATGTGTGGTTGAAGTGTACTGACGATTTGTTAAAGCAACAATGAAATGCATATAGACATCGCTTAACCACCAGCAAATAAATTTCACTTATAATATAATTATGACAATATGTCGTATAATAAATTTCTTGAATGTTCAAAACAAATTAATTTTAATTATAAAAAGTCAATTGAATTTATTTTCAGTTTTAAATAAGTTTCAAATCAAGACTGAAAGAAATATTTTTCTACAATTTTGAATTAATATTTCAATGCAATATGGTATTTTTAATAGAATATTTGAAAGTGTTTTTAACTACAATAAGTTGCAATCCTTAACCGGTGCCAATAGTTAAAAACACTTGTATTTTGAATTGGATTTTTGAAAATGAAGGTGAATGAATAGTGCAGGTATTTTAATTTGGGGCGATTTATTAGGTCTGTTCGAATACTTTTCCAGTAAAATCCAGTAACGGAGTAAATGCCGCGTAATAAAAAAGTATACGAACAGAGCAACTGATTGTTAATAATTTTTGAGCTAAAAAAATATACAAAATTGTACATTTGTCAGTAAAATCCAGTAAAAAAAATTTTAAAAGCTTTTGAGCTCGAACGCATCTATTGTTCGATTATGGGTAGCAACTGTTTCAGTTGTATAAGTCCCGGTCGAGACTAGCAATTTATGTAGCAGCTATTCTTCAATATGTGTGAGAGTGTTGAAATTGAAATATATACGTTTTGTATTCGTCTCTCAGTCTTTCGCACTAAAAAATATAAAGTTGCTGCAACAAAAATTGCAAGTCTGGACCGGTACTAAGTTCGTTTGTCTCAATGTTTATAATAACTAAATAAAAAAATAATTAAAATGAACTGAAAAAATATACTTGTATGTTGCACATACAACATGGACACATATTTACTTACACACGCATAAGTATGTAGCATGTATCAAGCAGTTTTCTAAAGATATAATCATAAAAGACTTTATTTGTATGCACTTACAATTCCATACATATTTGTGTGCAAGTATCTCCAGTTTTGTTCTACTTCCTGATAATGTACTTTTTTTAGGTTGAAGTCAAAAAACTAAATAAATAAATATAAAAATACCTTTGCATGTTTTTTTTTTGTAAATAATTTTTTTTAGTTGCTAGTTCTCCATTCAGTACCAGTGTGTAGCATTAAAATCATGCAACATAATCAAATGAAATTAAGTACGCAACACAGAATTACATACATACATATCGTTACTGTAATATTGAAAGGCCCTAACTCATTGGGTCCCATGCATAAAACGTGAGCTTGAGCTCGGACTCGATTGTTTGAGTAAAAGGAGCTTGTCGTATGCATAATAAAATTTGATGTATTTGCTTTTACTCACTGCTCACGTTTGATCTCGTCTTGCTCAGTTTGAACTAAGTTAGATGAGCTTGTGCTCATTTTCATATGCATAAAAACAGGCTTTTGCTTTCTTTTGTGAGCTCTTGCTCAAATTTTGTTGAGTCTTCCTTATAATTGACTCGCGTACACTAAAAAGGAATCATGGCTGAATATTTTGTGCCACAAAGAAATACAAAATGTTATCAACAGCGTAAAACAAATTTAGCAAGTGAGGATAAAAAATTATACAGGTTTGTATTCTTAATTATTAATTTTTTTTGATATAATTAATAATAAAATGATAAATACATAGGTTTGATGATAGTAGCATCTGCTGGTTAGAATTGTGTCCAACAGCTCTTTTTGAACTAGTTTGAGAGCGTTCGAATCAAAAGTTGTTTCAAACCCATTTAATTTACATTGATGTTTTTGACGGGACTTGTGTCCAACAGCTCATTTTAGTTCAAAAGAGTTAGCTGTTGGGCACAAGTCTACTGCTGGTTGGCTAATTATTTTTACATAATATAACATAACAATATCGATCAGCTGTTTCCTACTGTTGCAGTTACATTACATTACAGTCGGCTAACTGAGCCTTTAGACGTTTGATCTTCCTTTGCTCAAGTAATTGCAATTGGTTTGAACTCATTTTTATGCATACGAAATTGAGCAAAAGCTGTTGCTGTTTGATCGAACTCGACTTACGAGCAATTGCTCACCTGACTCAACTCAAAGCTTTTACTCGTTTTTATGCATGAGACCCATTATATTTTTGAATTTAGGTTTTTTGTATATTTCGATAAAAGAACGTTTAATGTATCTAATGTTCTCGTCATATACAAACTGGAGTATAGAAAAAATTCAGTATTAAAAAGAATCGAAAAAAAATTATATTCAATAAAAAAATGCTCATTAAGCCCCAGTTAAAAAGGAACTTTCAAAGAAGTGAATAAAAGATCCAAATATTGTGGCCCAGCTGTAGTGCAAATTCGGATAATTTCAAATAATTTTAACACAGGCTTGCTTGCTCTTGCAAAGAGTTATCATTTGGATTCCTATTGATTGGACTGTAAGGCAAAAACAAATTTTTGTAATTGAAAATGTAATAATACTTCGACCAAAATATTATATAAAAAATTATGCAAGAAAAAGTTTTTGCGTTCAAATGCGAGTTAAAACAATAAAATGAAAAATGCTTTTCAATTTAGAATGAAATTAAAAAAAAATATGGGAATTGTTTGACTTTGAAACGTCGCGCTAAGCAAAAGATTATGGTCGAATTTATGGCATTCGATACAGTTTTCAAGTCTATAAAATATAGTGAGATATATAGAATATTATAAAAAAAAACGATTTGTTCGAAATTTTTCGTCAACAATATCTCTCGAACGAATCGCCAGTTTTTAGTCAGATTGGTAGCATTCATTATGTCTCTTTGATGTTAAGAGCTGATTAGATTTTGAACTGGATCGGTCGGCTTATTGCTTTCAAATTCAAAAAAAAAAAAATCACATTTGTGACAACCTTGGAAATCTACCGAACAGAATAGGTTCACTATTTTATGACATCTAAGTGAGCTCTATATCTTTTGAATGCGGCCCCACGGACATCATCTCTAAAATAGTCGGAATCAAATCCCAGTACCTCAAAACGTCCGAATACGATGAATATGAATATTTTCGAAAATCGGTATAAAATCAGTAACTTCCTATATCGGGAAATTAAAAAATAATAATTAATAACAATAATCAGTAAAAATAATTTGCATTTAAAGTTGTTTTGCGATTTAATACTTTCAAGTCCTTTTATTAAAATACTTGTCCGAAATTTTCTTCCAGGTGAAATGGATGAATTAATTGAAAAACTTAGAGCTACCAGTGTTAGTCCCACCAACAATTCAGACAGCACAACAACAATTCTAACTGAAATATCTGCCACAAAAGATCCAAAGCTCTTTGATAAACATGACTTGGCAGAATTTTTTCTAGATTTGGCACAATCGACCAACGTAAGCATTCGCACAGAAGCTGCCAAATGTATAGCGGAGATTACAAAGTCCGAAGTACAGCGTAAAAAATTTACCAAACTGGAAATTATTAAAGTTTTCCTGGATTACTTGCGGAATGTTAACAACGAAACGGAAACAATGGAATTACCCATACAGATATGCAGAGCTCTCGGCAATATTTGCTATTTAAACGATGAAGCTAGGGATATCATACTCGATTTGAAGGGTGATGTCGTCCTTATAAAACTGCTGGACGTGACAGACGTTAAGGACAAAACAAATGCCTTGCAATTTATCAAAGTACGTGGTGGCCTTTTATCAAATTATTTACTTGGGGGAGAGGGTTTGGCAAAACGTGCTATGGACTTAGAAATAATGCAAAAAATTCAAAACATTATTGCCATTGGTGTAGAGAATGTCGAAGAAAATGAGGACTTGTTATTGAATACTCTGCCTCTAATGAGCATTCTTACGGAAAATGTGCCAGATTTGAATTTTGATGCCAGTCTTAACATACAACTTTCGCGTATACTGGCCGCATCAACAAATCCCGACTTAGCGGAAATGTGCCTTGAACTTTTACATTATCAGGCGGAAAATGATGATGTTAAATTTTTATTAGCGAAGGATGGTCTTTGTGAGACAATTTATCGACTGCTGGAAAAATACAAGACACTGGCGGGTACAAGTGAAGCAAGAGCCCTGATGAAATTGGCCTGCGAATTAATAGTTTTGATACTTACTGGAGGTAAGTTTACTTGTTAATTGAAAAAAAAAATAGAAAATATGTATTAAAATTTATTACCTAACAGATGAATCAATGCACTATTTGTACTCTACATCCCTGTTAAAAAACATGGAAGATTGGCTGGATTCCGATGATGTTGATCTGTTAACTACTGGTGTTTTAGCGTTGGGAAATTTTGCACGCACTGACAGTCATTGCATTCATATGGTGGAAAATAAAACCATGAACAAGCTTCTGGAAGTCTTGGCTAAAAACAATGGAGTCAAGGATGATGTGCGCCTGCAACATGCTCTGCTGAGCACGTTACGTAATCTTGTGATACCAAAGCCAAACAAAGGCGCCATCATACAAGCTGGGCTTGTGGAGACTATACTGCCTATGTTAGAAATACATCAACCACCCGTCGTATTCAAACTTCTCGGCACACTGCGAATGACTGTAGATGGTCAAGGTAAGAAGAAGCCTGATTTAAATACCACAATAAACGTTTCAATTAAACTAAACTAATTTTTCATAGAAAAACTTGCCCTCGAACTATTGAAAAATAAAGCCCTTATTGAACAGTTGGTGCATTGGAGTAAATCATCCGATTATGCTGGTGTGACGGGAGAATCGTTGCGTCTTATGGCTTGGCTTATTAAGCATGCATATCTCAGTAAAATTGCCTATGCACTACCACGCAAAGGTGATGCTCCTGCTGAACAACTGGCCGACAAAATACCACCCTTGGAATATGATCGTACTAGTCTCAATGAATTTATTACCAATGATTATACCATTGAAGCTATGGTCAACATGTTGACATCTCAGCATTTAGTGATGCAAAATGAAGCACTTATTGCACTTTGTATATTGTGTGTTGTCTACTTAAGTTCATCCTCATCGCAGCCAGCTGGTGAACATGCCCAGCTATTACAAGAGGCTTTTATAAAATACGAAGTGGGTAAAAAACTTGCTGAACTCATCAACAAATCGTCAGATACGATGACAAAGGAAATTGTTGAAAATCTTGAGAATTTTACAAATCTGTTACGTACCTCTGACAAATTAGTCGCCCATTTGGAACAGCACAATATAAGTGAACTACTAAAATCTATACCTATACTAACAGAATATTGTACAATATAATTGAACAGAAAACTACAAAGAGATTCGAGTTCTCTCGAGCATTGCTGAATATTGAGTGAAAACATTTAACATTAGGGAAACAAATGAGTTGGCATTTACATGAGTCGTAGTTTTATTTAATTTATATACAATATATAGTACATACATACGAGTATGTATATAATTTTTGTTTGTAAGTTCGATACTTTATTGAAATCGTTTATTAATGCATTAATCAGTAATTGCAAACGAGTAGAAAAATTATTTTGATATTTTCGCTTTGCTTTTAAAATATTTTAAAACTAAGAAATACATACACACATGAAGGAGTAGTTTCCATATTACAAACAGTCAACTGGTTTGGAAAATTTTTTATAAAAATCACTAAAAAAAATTACTGTTTTTCATATACATACATTTTCTAGACAAGTTGCCTGCTTGTTAAACGAATTATGACTTCCCTAGAGTCTTTTTCTTTTCTATACGCACAAATGTATGTGTATTTTAAAACTGATTAAAATTTTACAAAATATTGACTTAATTTAATTAATATTGAGTGCATTTAATTTATTTAATCTAACGTGTCACATGCATATGAATATACATACATACCTGCAACATTAAATTTTTTTTTTTTTAATTGACAAAATTTCAATTTATTTTAATTTAAGGAAAATTACTTATTTAAGGAATTAAATTCTTTATAAAATTATAAGAAAAAATTTGTACAGTATCTCTATAATATGTAATGCAATTTTACAATGTTTGCTTTAAAAATTTTAATAATTTAGTATTAAAACTTTTTCATTGAATATTAATTATGTATTTTAAAAGTCCTTCCAATTTTGCTTTGTCTCTTAATATATTATTTATTAATTAACAAAAATCTTACATACATACATAAATAAGTTTGCACAAACCAGTGGTAGAAATTATCTTAGGACAACGATTCATACATTAGACTTGTAGTTTTTAAGCTTAAATTTAAAATTATTCAATTTACATTTGAAAGATGCTACAGTATCTCTCGAATCGCACAGATCCACAAGAAACAATCTACAAATTATACACATTTGTTGAATAAATTATAAAATATACTGAAACCTTGCTATGTAACTCTAAAATGTTATCCAAATAATTTTTAAATATGTAAATCATAAATACATACATACACACATGTAGGATTACTTACTGATCACAATTCTTTTCAATCAAACAACTCTTCTTCGTTATAGTTAAGAAATTACATTTTTATTTTATGCGTAAGAATTGGTTGGTTGTCACTGTCTGGTGGCCGAACTACTACTCCGCGTCAAGTCAGTGATCTATTTCACTTTGTCCTCTGTTCATTCCTGTTTCTGTTTGCTGTATGTGTGAATGTCGTTTGTTCGTTTGTATTCAATGTGTTGCTGGCTAGCATTCCTACATACGTACGTACAAATAGTATGACTTCAAATTACTTCACTGGCATACAACAAAATTAAATCTAATTTCAATTGCGAAAACTGCATATTAGTTAATTTGGCTATTAAAGTACCGAATAATGGCAACAACAATCTTATATTTAAATACTAAAACTAAAATTGGTAAATGACATGCTTTTATTTTATTTTTTACTATTTGATTCAATTGTGAATTTAATAAAACCAATTGCAATATTTATGGCCTGTTCAACGGTATAGAAAGTATGCGTTTGTTCTATTTATATGAAAAACAAAAACAAATTTCCCGGAGTTTTTAGTGTTTTCAATATAAATTTTAAAACGATCGTATTTTTCCGACATTGTTGAAATTTTTTTTATGACAAATTACTTCCGAATCGCATACATATGTATGTATGTACATACAGTAGGAGACAAAACTGTTCACAAATACTCTAACAATTTATGTTTTATTTCAGATTTTTTTTATCTTTCAGATACTTAAAAACTGTTAATACATTTTGATAGTGTTGACAATTACCTAACAAAAACAGTAAATTGAAATAAAGGGTGTTTTTTATTGAGGTATAGAACTTTAAGTTGGCATCACTTTTTTAACTGGCGGCCATTTTGTCAGCTGTCAAGTGATTAATATTTAGTTTGGTTTGCCATTTCATCATGAACAGGTTGACAAAAGAACAACGCTTGCAAATCGTGCAAATTTATTTCGAAAATAATGGTTCAGTTCGCGAAGTTTACCGCAAGCTCCGTCCATTTTATGGTCGACATAATCGTCCATCAGAGCAATTAATTCGGTTAACCATTGATCGTTTTCGCACTACGTTTACTCTATGTGATAATACGCATCCGCTGAAGTCGCTCGTCTACGCCAACAAACCAGAAACGTTAGGGGACTTGGAAGCCAACATTCGTGGCGTTATTGCCAACATACGGCCCCAGATGCTCGAAAAAGTGGTTGAAAATTGGACCTGTAGAATTGGCTTTATTCGAGCCAGCCGCGGCGGCCACATGCCCGAAATCATATTTAAACGTTAATGGCATAAAATTATCCTTCCAATAAAGCCAAATTGATGGACATTAAAACGATTTTCTTGTGTTTTATTTCAATTCGAAGTTCTATACCTCCAAAAAAACACCCTATACTTAAATTTTTAAAATGGTTAGTGATGCATGTCATCACGTAGGTAGTGTGAACAGTTATGTCCTTCATTAGAAAACAATATTATTGTAAACTTAATATCATTATCCTGCATAAATATATCGCCTTGTCCAGGTTCGACCCCAAATATATCCAGACTTGGAAGATAAGAGTCCCCAAGTATATTGACGTAGTCTGTGAAACACGAAACGAAAACATCCCCAAACCATGAGTGATCCTCCCCAGAATTTCAGAGCTTGGCATATGTTGCGTTCCAGTATACCACTACGTGAATCAACCCATTTCCATTTACGTCTATCTGACCCAATCAGGTTAATTTTAATTTCATCGGACCAAGTTATTCTCTTCCAATCGTCAATAGTGAAATTTTCGAATTTTTTTTTTGCGAACTTTAACCGTAAGTTACGATGTCCATCATTTAAAAATGGTTTTCGTTATGATGGCTCTAGCTTTAAATCCATGATTTTAAGGCATCTACAAATAATTTTGTCACTAACATTGACTTCATAGGTTTGTCCTAGGACTTCATTAGTTTCCACTGCTGTGTTTTCTTTTTAAATCTGTCTGCCGACAATACTGTTCACAAATGATTTTGTTAAGATGACGCTAAACAAAATCACAAGAGATACGTTGTATTAAAAATAAGTTACCAGATAGTAATAACGAAGGCGTTGAACAATTTACAAAAGAAAAGAGTTACCAGATTTTTGTAATGAGGATGAAATAATTTCTACAAAAAAAATTACTTATTCGTGGACAGTTTTGTCTCCTACTGTATATAATTTTAATCTATCTGACTTTTAATTGAATGCTCTTTTTTTTGCTCAGATGATGTTATAGAAAACTCATTTTTAGAAATTATATGGTACAATGAAGTTTTTAAAATAATGAACGGCCTTTATAAAAATAATTTGAATCCTATTTAATAATATTAATATATTAATATTTCAAAATAAAATTTATCAATGCATAGTAAAAAAAGTATTATTAATTAATTTTATCTCAATTTAATTAACATACAGTAAGGTATCGTTTCGATTAACCGGCAACGTCGATTATCTTGGAAAGAAATATTGTAATATATTTCTTTTTGCCCATCCATTTAATTTTTTTTTTTGCATCGATCAACCGTGATTACCTCTATTATCCGGGATTGCAAGCACACAACCGTTTTCAACCAAAATATTTGTTCCCTTATGGTACATATTAATGCATTTTTTGATTAAAGACAAGCATAAAATCCATGAATTTTTCTTTTAAAATATGCGGTATATACAAAGATATTTAAATAAATAAAAAAATATGAAAAGACCAATAAAAGCTGTTACTACATTAACCGGGAAAATTGATTACCCAGAATGCTCCCGTTCATGACCATTGCGGATAATCGAGGCCTAACTGTATTACAATTTTACTTTATATCATAATATGATGCACAAATTCCAGCACAATATTAAAAGTAATTATTATTAATATGTATGCATGACAAACTTATAAACAATCATAAACCAAAAAGAATAACATTTATATTATTACTCGTATTTAATTAATGTGCAGATTTTTTAAATATTATAAATACTTGTATTCGCATTTTTACAATAAAAATAAATACATACATAATAATTTACATACACGTATATACAAGACATATACATAAATATAAAATAAACTTAAGTACATACATATAATATATAAAAAAATTATTTAAAATAAAATTTAAGTATACACACCAATTTACAGAATATGTACTTTAAAAATTCAAATAAAATTTGAACTTGCAAAATAATTTTCGTCATGCATATAAATATTTACATACATACACGTGTGCGTATGTACTTATGTATGTATGTATATCATTTATGAGTTGGGTTGTGTTTCCTTAATTAAGCAAGTGCAATCGCTGTATTACTCCAAAAATAAGTTGGGAAACTATTTTTTTATATACATATGTAAGTATACATTTCTGTAAATGCAAAATATAGTCCTAAAATAGTTCTTGACACATAGTGATCTTTTGTATAAAACCCACGATTATGAAGCCACACCCTAGAGGCTCGAATAAATTTATTAGGAAATATTATTTATTAAATTCATAAAAGTTTAAAATTACGCAAAGCCTTTTCATCTTGTAATCGTATCGTAAGCGGCAAAAATTAAAGTATTCAGAAGAAGGATTTTCAACAATATTCAAATATTTTTTAAATATATAAATTATCGCTAATTTCGATGAAATTATATAGCCTGTATTTTAAAAGTTATCAACAATTTTGACATTCTAATTCCAAACTGTGAATAGGCTCATCAACGCATTCGCTGCCATGGCTGTTTTTATGAAGCCAACCCCTGAGGCCAGTTCAAGTTTTTTATTCATAAAGGAATCAGATAAAGGGAGATCATAACGACACCAAATTGTCCTTAATAAAATTGTTATTACAAGTAGTTATCTCGCAGACGGCCTTATCGATAGTTGGCAGTCAATGCGTTAAATTGCTATAAAAAAATTATTTTTTACTACATTTCTCTCAAAAATAAATGTCGATATATTCCATTTCTACAGTAAAGACTTTCTGATTATATTAGAATATTTTTTTTTAATTTTCCCACGACCTATGTTCAAACGTTATTTCAATTCAACGCTTTATATAAAACGTTTAATAAATTTTTACCTGGCAATGCTCAAGTGTAACATGAAGTTAACTGCACTAAACTTCTTATAAGGTGGCATCTCTATAGAAAAATTGAGTGTGTGCTGAGCTGTCAACCGAGAGCTGAGTTGTCTGTTTTTTGCCAAATGAAAAAAGTATAATTCATCAGGAAATTTGCAAAAAATTAATAATAAAATAGTGAAATTTTGCTTTAATTATTCGAAAGTAATAACAATTAGCTTTCAAATAGAACTTGCATTAAAGTTATTTGCAAAAACAAGTTTTTCCTCGAGTAAAGGGAGTAGACACCAATAAAAATTGCATTCTCGAACTTTGAAACCCCTTTTTGTAAAAATACAAGGATTTTTGTAATACAAAATTAAGTTGAGCAACCATAAAATTATTCGAGGTAAATACAATGTACTATATTATTTACTAAGTTATATATTCCATTTCTTATAAAAGACAATTAGTGAAGAAACGTGTAATACATAATTTTTATATTGAGTTCATTGAATATCGTGTACCCGTAATGGATGCACATTTCAATTATCGTTTTTTCTCAGTTTTCGTTCATTGTATTGCATTGTATTGTTCAGTATTGTTGAAAGTGATTGTAAATTTGTATGTGTGTTTTGTCCACCCCGTGAATTTGCGTTTTCTTGTTCTCCTACTACAAATATGTATGTAGTGTGTCAAAGGCAAGTGTCAAATTGTTAAATGAAAAATCAACTAAAATCAACTAGGGACGTCATCTCATAATGTTCTACGTCAAGGGTTCATCTAGCCGATAATGTGGATAATAATAGCAATTGCAATTGCATTCTTAATATGATAAAAATATTAAATCTTATATTATGTACATATGTATGTATGTATATTACCACAAGGAAAAGGCCCAATTCTGTTCATACTTATACATACGACTGTTTGCTTGCAAAAACCTTTATTTTGTTCAGTATCATTTGTTTTTGTTGGGTTTTGTTCTTTATTAACATACATACATACATACATATGTACGTGCATTTAAGTATGTATATATGTATATTGTAAAAAGTCTTGTAAATATGTAGTGTGCAGACAAATTTTTGTAAATGAAAACTGCGTTAAAATTAAAACCAGGTACCTACCTATACCTAATGTTGTGTTGGTTTCATAGGTAAATTTCTGGGTCAATACCAAAGTATAATCTCTGCTTTCGTACTTTGCTTTGCTAATTCCATTACATTTGTTTCTTATATATATATAGGTGTATTTTTTTTATAAAAAGGAATAAAATTTCCACGATATTGTAATTTATTTTTAATAAGATTTGTCACAAAATAATTTCTTTTTAAAAAGGTTTTTCACCAAATAAATTTGCAAAATATGGCTGCACAAAAATATATGTGGTTACTTACGGTCTTATGTACATACATATGTGACAGCGCATAGAGAAAGGGACCTAAGGGTAAAAAAAATAAATTTTCACTTTTTTTTTTGATGTGGACATCTGAGCATCGAATGAGACCGATCCCATGCCCCAAAAGTGCTCCCTCCCAGAGATATGCGCGTTTTATTCAGTGATGGTACACCAAAGATACACGTATTTAATTCTTTAAAATGGCTCTCCTGAACAAAACCGGTTTTTACCCTTAGGTCCCTTTCTATTTTGCGCGTCACATATAACAAAAATTAAAAATTTTAAAAACTCCCGATATATCTAGAAAAGATGTGATATCTTATAAATGGCTGTACCGATTTTCTTAAAACATACCTAAGAACCCTCCCGATCAAGTCACCTTTCAAACAGAAAAAACTAAATCAAAATCCGTCAAGACTTTTGGTATGTACGTGGCCACGGACAGACACAAAGATACACAGACACACACTACAAACTTATAAGACCCCTTTTATTTGGTCGGAGTTAAAAAGATTTTATTTTTAAAATTTTAAAACAAAACTATGTAATTCTAAGAGACGAAACTCTTTGAAAAGTTTCGTGTAAATCGGATAAGTAGAAGTAAATATAATTTAATACTAACCTTTCATGGTCGTGGCCCCGCCCACAACTTTAAACGCAAGATTAAGTAATTTCCAAAGCTGAAGGTGTTTGCCAAGTTTCGTAAAAATCCCTTAAGTAGAAGCACGTGAAACATAATATTAAGTTTTAATGGGCGTGGCCCCGGCCATTTTTTCAGCTTCGAAGTTGTTGCGTTACAACAGCTCATTGTGCTAAGTATCGTAGCATTCAAATAAATAAAAATGGACCGACCATTTTTTTATAATTGGACCAAATGGAAGCTATACCCTGTCAAACTCGGTCCATAAAGTACCGAGTTGTGATGTAATAAAGGCACAAAAAATACATACGAATTGATAACCTCCCCCTTTTTTTGAAGTCAGTTAAAAAATGAAAGAAATAAATCGATTTGTGTGGTTTTAAGATACAAACAATTAAATGGGGTGACGTGATATGACAAAATTGAACCTTGTTATATTCTTATTAAAAAAACAAAATTGCAAAATTCAAGTAACTTCTATACACATAGTTTCGATAAACACTTATTTTATCAAAATTAAACAGGTTTGACCATGATACAATAATATAAAGTTACAACCATTCTCTCTTTTCGTGGCCATATTAACCTTCAGAAGTTTATGCCGATTATTTTTTACTCTCATGAGAGCATTATTGCAAGCAATAATGCTACCGGTTTCATTTCTGAAAGCCAAGCTTTTTGTTTACTTTTTGACTGTTTGTTTTGTTAGTTTAAAAATTAAAACTCAAGGAACTTCTACACATTGTTTTGATAAACCCTTTTATTTTATCAAAATTAAACTGGTTGGACTAATTATAATTACGACTATAGTAGTGTTGTCAATTATTCGTGTTTTATAATTGTTCGAACAAAACTTCATGAATTTTTTTTCCAAATAGACGAATAATTTTGAAAAATAAACAATTTTATTCGAATAAATTTAAAAAATTTAACAAAAAACGACACACATGTGTACTAATTTAATTTTTTTTCTAAACAAAAAAAAAACGTTAATTACACAAGAAAAACAATTGCATATTTTAATAACAAACTTTAAAATATTATTAACAACGAAACGGAATTAGTTAAAAACATATACGCATTTCTACATATCGCTCATTTATTGCATCAGAGAATCATTAAAAACAAAAAAATTGTTTTGCAAAAAAAAAAAGTTTTATGTTTTCAATGAGGATAAAAAATATAATATTATTAACTATAAAAATACGTTGTTTGAGATATGATTACATATGTTGCAATAAAGGATCGATATGTATGTATGTACAAAATTTTTTAATATCTCATTTATTTCTTTTAAAACAATAATTTAAACTGTGCAGATAATCCAGTTTTTTTTAACAAAAGAACAAGTACAAAAATCTATTTCACAAATTATTGATGTTTAAATAGAAATAAAAATCATATCAAGTTTGTGCGTTATTTTCTTTGATGTTTCCAAATAATTTAAATCAACCTCAATATTGTTACCGATTTTTACGTTAGTACAATTTCTTTCTTTATTGATAGACTTTTTTAGATCTGTTAGTAAAACGTTATCACTTACTTCAGAAATGTCATCTAGTTCTTCATCGTAGTTGAGGTCATTAGCCGCAATATTTTTATCAGAAAATAATCGTGAGTACAAAGTATTTGTGTACCCTTTTGTAACCTCGAGCTCGTTATTTAGTCATATAAATACTTAAATAGTTATGAAATGTAAATAAAATTTAAATAAAGTAGCCAAGGAAATTATTCCAATATTCGACAAAAATTATTTGAATATGTATTCCTTTATTAAAAATTGAAAAATTTTTGTTTCTCTGAAATGAAAAACAAATTTTTCGATTATTCGAATAATTTTTATTCGAATGACAACCCTACCAATTAGCCTGGTTAAGGGTGGCTTATTTAGACTACGCTTAGTTTGTGCTAGATTAAAGAACATCGAACATTTTTATTATGAGGTATTAAGTTACCTAGACACGTCCAGATTTTATTGATATGTTCACAAAAATTGTTAAGCTTTACCGTAGCTACAATTTTGTCGAATATTGTTAGCAAAAAAATTGGTAGCCTTTATAAGTTATTCTGGAAAAAGTGAAAAAAATATTTCCTTTACTTTAGCAAAAAAGAAAAAATGCGTAAAATGTTAATAAGATTTGATCGGTGGACTTTTAGCTACATTACCGACATATATAGTTAAGCGCTATCACCAAGTCTGAATTAGCTGTTGGCCCAAAATTAATGAAATCCTTGGAGGCCCATAAAAAAGATCGTACGTAAAGATCGTTGCACAATTTAATTGTAAAAATTGTGCAAAGAAGATTCTTTAATAAAAAAAATTATGAAATTGAATATAGTATAAAAGTTAGTCAAAGTTTAAATTTGACACATAGGCTGATTATAAAATTTTCTTAATGAAAAGATAAGAAGTACGTGATAACATGAAGATAACATTAAAATTTTGTTGAACTATATTTTAAAATAATGTTGAATTAAATTATTTTATTTTTTTTAAGAATATTCATAGGGATTACAACTTCTATGCTTTTTTAAAACAAGAAAAAGAGCTTGAAAAAATGTCTTCATATACAAACACGAATTATGGTCCACCTTCGAAGGGGCAAACGAATATGATTAATGGTATGCCTCCAGCACCACAAATGCAACAACAGCAACTAGCTTCCCAACAACAAATGCATATGCAACAGCAACAACAAATGCAACAAAAACAACAATATTCTAATATGCCACCATTGCAGCCTTCAATTAATGCAAATATCAGCAAGTTCATGCCACCATCAATGATTGCAACTACTTCATCAAATCCGATAGCGACAAGTGGAAATTTTGCGCCACCACAAGGCGCAAGTGTACCCCAACAAACAACGCTATTAAGCCAACCGCAAACGCAAACGCAAAGCCCTGCAACTAGTAATCTACCACCTCATATGAGGCCGCCCATTGTAAATGGTCCTGGATCTAGCAATAACTTAATTTCGAATGGTGCAAGCACTAACGCTACAGCAAGCGCAAACTCTTCGAGAACTGCTTCACCTTCAATTCAATTAAATCAACAGCAACAACAATATCATGCCACAGCTCAGCAACAGCAACAGCAATTTAAACCTCTTGCTACAAATCCACCACTAACTTCATCAATATCTAATTCGACTGTAACATCGAACGTTAATACTATAACGGGCAGCATGCAAAATTTAAACATCAACCGCTTAAATGGACCCCCAACATCGTTGCCCTCATCACAGTCTATGCAAATTCAACCAACTGGTTTACCGCCACCAACATCGCAACAACAACAGCAGACAAATAATTTTCAGGTAAGTTTTCTATTTACGAAAATTATTGGACCTCTTTTAAATACAAGTATTTTAAAGTCAAAGCAAAACATCTATAACCGTCCAATTCTTAACGAAAGAGTTGAAAAAAGAAGTTACGTACTTACATACTTTGACCTCAATTTTATTTAAATGCATTCGACTTTGAACAAACGATTTAAGCATTTTATATGTTAACAGTTCTCCTGTTATTGTTGTTAAAAATTAAATATGAAAAAAAGTTGTGAATTAAATACTTGTTGCATTACAACCTGGCAAATAATTGTTTTAATTCTAATATTTTGTATTGCGATATAGAATATAGTTTTAGAAACTTTGCTTTGCGTAATCTACATAAATATTTACGTTCATTGAAAGAGTGTAAACTATTCAAAGTGATCTTGTTTTTTAATTTTTATAACTCTTTAAGTATTTTTTCAATGATGAACTCCAATTATTTTGTGGAAGTTATCAAACGTCTAAATATTAATTATTACCAATTATTTTTAGCTAATGAAACATTAACACTAGATAACATAAAATTCACGAAGCGTCGGAAAATATGTAATAAGAAATGTGCGTTTTATTAACGTAAACAACTTTAGGCCTCATTAGCTTATAAAAAAGAGATCAACTTCAACTTCAGCTGCAAACAAAATCTGCTTTGTATGTTTTAAAGGTGATTTTAATTAAAGATATTGTTACATTTTTACCTTTTAGGGCCAATCCCACGATGTCGACAACGTTCGACTTGTCGCACACTTACATTCAAAGCAAAAACAAATTTTAATATTTTGTTGTTGTTTCCATGTAAGTGTGAGACAAGTCGAACGTTGTCGACGTCGCGAGTGGGATTGGCCCTTAAAGTCGTAATTTTTGTAGCTTCGAAGATTTGCAATAAAATAAAAAGAGCCATAAGTACAACAATTCTTATCAAACCAGACACTTTATTTACTCAACACAGTCGTAAAGCAGCTCTGGGCGAGTCAATATCAAGCGTCGTTGGCAATTATTTCTTAAGTGCAACCAGGCCACTGTTGCTTATTGGCCTTCGAGAGTTTTGCGTCTCGCTCGCACTGGTTGACTGATCTGCCACGGATAACCGTATATTCTTGCGGTTCTTCTGTGGAATTTCTTTAACAACCACGTTGTTACTTTCTATGTGAAGGCATAGGTCGTGTACAGTCAGTCACAAAACCTTTTTAAAATACTGTTAATAACATCTTGGGCATATGGTATGCAAATTACCTTGGTAAAGTATTTATTAAATAAATAAATAAATAAATAAATAAATAAATATTTACTCAACACTGATATTAAAAGCTTTCCAAAATCACAATGTTCAATTATTCACTGCTAGAATACCACGATGTGAACTCAACTCAGCTCCGCTCTTAGCAGATGCATCGTCCTTTTTATGTTTAACACAAAGCTTCCAGCGGAATGTTAGCAACATTCAGAAAACCGAATCATATTCAAAAGGCTCTGAATTTTACCTCTCGAACACGTTATTACTTTCTGTTATACTTCATTTCGTTTGTTTTGTGTCTATGTGACAATTGACAATTTTTTATTGGACTTGCCATAGAGATGCGTAAAAAAGTGAAAAAAAATACAACAAAATCGGCGCGAGCAATTTTTTCGGAGATATGCCCCTCTGAAATTTTCATATAAAACTGCGATTGTGAATTACATTTTTGAACATTTCATGTTAGTATTCCGTGTTTAGTCGGCCTTCGACCTTCATCTGCGGCGCTTTGGAATAAGGCCCCGCTTACTAAAGATTCTTTACATATATGTATGCACATTAAATAAATGAATAAAATTATAAAATTAAATAAATAAATTTAGTAAAGTGCGATGTTCACGTTTTTTTGAAATTGTTTGTATTGACGCTTTTTTAGTTTTGGCAATTTTTTTTCTCTTTTTGGCGACCCTTGGTTTTTACAATACATATTTTTAGTTTTAGCGATTTTTTACTTTAAGCACTTATCTTCGTTTTGTTGCTTTTCTTCGCTTTGGCGATTTTTTCTGTCTTTGGCGATTTTTTATTTATTTTTTTTTTAATCTGTATACCCAAAATTAGCGCATTTTAGCGATTTATTTTATTTTTTGTAATATTTTCCATTTAACTGCTTTTTTTATTTTGTCGCTTTTTCGTTTCGGCATTTTTTTAATTTTGGATTTTTGTTTAGTTTTAGCGTTTTTGAATATTTCAAGAGTTTGGCTCTTACGATTTCCAAGATACATCAAGTTGTCAAAATTACATAAGCAAAATTACATTAAATGATATAATAACCTTTAATTTTGACTTTTTTAAATTTCAGTGATAATTGGTGTAGTCTGCATAAAAGTATATGTATTAACTTTGAAAATTTCAATTCTCTATATATAATTATCTGTATGTTACATTAGGATTCCAACTTGTTTCGTTGTAACGGCCAAAGTTTTACATATTCTGTGAATATTTCATGTCCGTAGCTCTTACGGTTCTTGAGAAAACAGCCTGTGACAGACAGACAGACGGACGGACATTATAGCGGACAATAGGGTGGTTCCTTTCACCTTTGCTGTACGGAATCATAAAAATATCATCGAATGGGCAACAAATTTCAAAAGATTTAAACATCCATGAAAGATATTTTCAAAGACTTTTGTATGTTACCAATATTAACCTCATGCGCTTAGAAATGCAAAGCACAAAAGTAGATTTATATGAAAAATTTAGTAAGACAATAACTCGCAAAATAGGGATCGCCGCCGATTTTGTATTTAATTTTTTTTTTATATTTTAATTATCTATTATATAAGCTCTGATATTAAGATCTTTTTAATTCAATCGTTTTTTCTCTCTCTGATATATGTACGTATGTATATATTTTTTAGAATAATTTTAAAACATCAGCTTTGAATGTGCATTCGCCAACATCTACGGCTGCCTCAAACCTTCCCTTAAACACTACTGTAGCAACGCCAAGCAGTCGACCTTTACAGCCAACACCTCTGATCAACACCCATGGACCTCCTGCAAGTAGTGTTTATTCTTCACCTACATCTCCTCTTATGTCCTATCCACAGAGTCCATCACAAAATGCCAACTATCCTCCAATTAGTGCTAACACGACTGGGCCACTTCCCCCTACATCTATCAACAATATGGCTCAACAAAATCAATTAAACAATAATCAAACTCCACAAATAAGTCAGCAACGAAAGCCAATGTATCCAACAAATCAACAACTGCCTCCAGTGCTGCAACAACAACAACAACAACAACAACAGCAGCAGCAGCAGCATCAGCAGCCTCCGCCTCCTTTGCAACAGCCATATTCTGCTGCGTATAATTATCCACAACAGCAGAAGCTGCAACAAACTGTTAGCCCTTCGCAACTACCTGGTATGTTTAATGGGCAAACCAATACTGGGCCCTTGCATTATCAAAATCAAGTGTATCAACAGCAACCAGGCCAATTTCCGCAAGGAGGCAGTGTTCTCCAACAGGGCTTCAATCGTTTGTGGGGCCAAGATACCATAGATCTAATGCAAAATCGTCATATTCTCTCACCATCTACTCTGGCACCACCCAAAATAGTTTTGCACAATCAATTTCATGAATCCATTAACTGCAATCCCAAGTAAGATATTTATTGTCCATACAAAATGTTTTTTATGATTTTGTCGCACTTTTCTTTAAAAGCATCATGCGTTGTACATTAGCTAAAATACCAGAGACCAATGCGCTATTGCAAAAATCTCGCCTACCCTTGGGAATTCTTATTCATCCATTCCGCGATATAAATGTAAGTATTGGTTGCTGTTGGCATATGTAAGTATATACTATTAATAACTTAATGAATCTTTAGAGCCTTCCAGTTATCCAATGTCCGAATATAGTTCGCTGTCGTTTATGTCGTACATACATAAATCCTTTTGTGTATTTTGTCGATAGTAAAATGTGGAAGTGTAATTTATGCTATCGGGTAAACGAATGTAAGTTAAAATAAATAAAGAAAAGTATTAATATTAACAGTCTAACACACGATGTCTATAGAAAACGTTCGATCGATTAAAATAGAAGTTGTCGATCTAACGTTTTCTGATGGTCCAGGCCGTTAGTTAGAAATTTTTAACAGCAACTAATACTAAATATTTATATATCTACATATGTACATACGAGTATATATATATATATATATATATATATATATATATATATATATATATATATATATATATATATATATATATATATATATATATATATATATATATATATATATATATATATATTAAACAATATGTTCTCGTTTTTATAACAAGTGCCAGAAGATTTTCAATTCGATCCAGCCACAAAAACTTATGGCGACGTAACTCGGCGTCCCGAAGTACGTTCTAGTACCATCGAGTTTATAGCACCATCAGAATATATGGTATGAACACTTCTAATAACATGAACATAAACAGTTCTATTTTTTTTTTGTAATATAAAATTGTTTTTGTTTAAATGCCGCTTGCAGTTGCGTCCACCACAGCCAGCCATATATTTATTCCTATTCGATGTATCAATTATTGCCCAACAATGTGGTTATTTGGAAAATGTCTGTACGATGATCTCAAAACATTTGGATGATATGCCAGGCGATGCTCGTACTCAAGTTGGTTTCATTGCATATAATAGCAGTGTTCATTTCTACAGCATGGCTGAAGGTTATAATCAGCCCCATGAAATGACTCTATTGGATATTGACGGTAAATGATTGTTATTTAATATTGTTTGCTAACGAAGTGTTTCAAAAATGTTTTCCTTTAAATTAGATCCATTTCTGCCAAGGCCGGATAATCTGTTGGTAAATCTTAAGGAATGCAAAGAATTGGTTAAAGATTTACTAAATCAGTTGCCAAACCGTTTTGCTGCTTCCCATGATCCCGGGTCAGCGTTGGGTGCTGCCTTACAAGTGGCCTATAAGCTAATGGTATTTGAAGTCCTATTTGTTAGTATTTGTTATTGTGTTGCATTCCCTTATTATTGCAGCAGGCGTCTGGTGGTCGTATTACCGTATTCCAAACGTGCCTTCCCAACAAGGGCCCTGGTGGCTTGGAGCCGCGTGAAGATCCCAATAATCGGTCTGCTAAAGATGTTGCTCATCTTAATCCAGCAACAGACTTTTATAAGCGTTACGCCCTTGAATGTTCTGGTTATCAAATTGCAGTTGATCTTTTCCTATTGAATCAACAATATAGTGACATGGCAACAATATGTGAGTTTTCTAAATAATTGTTAGAATGCAAATGTTTATTTAGTTTATTATTATTATTTTATTTCTGCAGCTGGCATTAGTAAACACAGCGGTGGCTGTGTGCATCATTTCCCATTGTATCAAAAGACCAAACCTCAAGTGGTGGACTCCTTGAAACATTGCTTGAAAAGATATTTGGTGCGTAAAATTGGCTTTGAAGCTGTAATGCGTATACGTTGCACGCGAGGCCTTCAGGTTCATACATTCCATGGCAATTTCTTTGTCCGTTCAACAGATTTATTATCATTACCTAATGTTAATCCAGACGCAGGCTACGGCATGCAGGTCAGTTTAAATATTCACTAGGTAGCCGTTGAATTTTTAAGCATTGCTTTAACTAATTATTTATTTAGATTTCATATGAGGAAAGTTTGACAGATGTTAAAACAATATGCTTCCAAGCGGCTCTGCTTTATACCAACAGCGAAGGTGAACGTCGTATACGTGTACATACTGTTTGTCTGCCAGTGACTGCTTCTTTACCCGAAGTAATGCATTCAGCTGACACGGAAGCTATAATTGGTCTGCTTTCCAAGATGGCTGTTGATCGGTCAATCACGTCAAATATAGCTGATGCCCGCGAGGCGTTCATCAATGCCACCGTAGATATATTAAACGCATTTAAAATTGCACAAAACTTACCATCAGGTCAGTCTGGGCAGCTTATCGCTCCACGTAGTTTGGCTCTTCTGCCGCTTTACATATTGGCCTTGTTGAAGCATGTAAGCAATAGATCATAAATAATTGAATCATGAGCATTTGTTAATTGAAAAATATGCATGCATGTATTCTTTCAGGCCGCCTTCCGTGTAGGCACGAGTACGCGACTTGACGATCGTGTGTTTGCTATGGACTGCATGAAAACTTTACCATTGGATCAATTGATAAAATTTATCTATCCCGAATTTTATAATATTGATATGCTGTTCTATAGCAATCAGAACACAAATGCTAATGCCACAAATAGCGATGAGGGTGATGATGAGGACGATTTGCCAGACATTCAACGTTTGCAATTATCAGCAGAATAGTAAGTAGTTAAATCATTTTTGATATTTTATATTCCATTGCTTCATAGCAAAAAATCGTTTTGCAGAAAACATAGTATACAAAAGTAATAGAGCAATTAAATAATTAAATAGAGAAATTCACTATTATTAATTAAAAATTTTGAATTTACACCACTTCTGCGCTGATAGACTCATGTGACTACACATGCTTGTCAGAATTGCCTATTTACAAATGATTTATATCTGATATAGCCTCTTTATTTATTTTATTGTGATACCAAAACAAACAAAAAAAGCTGATGCCAGATCTGTTATCTGACATTACCACAAAGTTTCAAACTTGCACACAGCATCTATAAATTGTGCAGTGCGAAATTTGGCATGACAGATGTAAAAGATGTGTCGTGTGAAACCTGCTTTATGGTGAGTACACATTATGGCATTTTGTGTCATCGAAATGCTGTGTACTAGTTACAGCGTTTGTCATTTCCGATATTTTTCGTTGTATGGCATTCCGTTGCGAGTAAAAAACATAACATGAACGGCTTTGCGCACATTGTGAAAATAACTCCACAAAGTGACAACAAAATAAATGTCAAATATGTAGTCAATGATGAGCGTTTTATTGGGGTATCCAAAGAAAACGATCTGAAGTCATCTATTTATTTTAGATAAAATATAAAGCTCGTACAAAAATTTTACCTGAAGCCAATTGGTGAACTCGGTTGTATTTGTGTTTTAATTATTACTAGGGAAACCGAAAATATGCTCTAAAAAGAGTGTTTTACGCGCATTAAATATGCACTAAAAAGTAAAAAATATGCTCTTAAAAATAAAATAAATTGTTTTTTTTTAAATCAAAATATATTCAAGAGATTTATTATTCGACATATTGTCATAATTATATTATAAGTGAAATTTATTTGCTGGTGGTTAAGCGATGTCTATATGCATTTCATTGTTGCTTTAACAAATCGTCAGTAGACTTCAACCACACATTGTGACTGTTCAAAATATATTTTTAATTCAAAAATTCAACAACATTTGCTTATAAAATAAGACAAAAATAAAATAAACAAAAAAGGGAATCAACCACCCTTAGCGAGAATAAAAGTTCACGTGAAATGTGTTCCCTTTCCCTAAAAATGTGATCGCCAATGTTTGCGTTGTTGTTGTGTCAGTATACCATTTTCTAATTTTGTTCACCATTTTTTGTTCATGGGAAATATTTCACGTGGACAAAAGGGTGATTAAAAAATTAACAAATAATAACTGCCGTGTTAAAAAAAATAATTTGGGTTTGAAGTGTGCAAAATTGCCATACGATCACGATGAAGGAATTCAAACTTTGGAACTGTGTTTTGGATTAATAAAACAAACTTTTTATTTATAATTTTTATTGCAATAAAAAAAACCTAGATTTTCACATAAAAATCGTTGCCTGCCCCATCTAAATAAACTTTTATACAATGTTGCTTCAACATCAACTCGGGGCAGAGTCCGAAACTAACGTCCGTAATTACTGTGTAATATATAAGAAAAATGTATATATGTATACACTACATGGATTTGGAAAAATAACAACCAAAAATTTGGACAAACACAAGATTGTAAGCATATTAAAATAAAAAAATTCTATAAAGTATTAAAATATGCCCTAAAAATATGCGTGTAAGAGTGATATATGCAAAAACATTCTAAATAAGGTAAAATATGCAAAAATATGCACTAACAAATCGATGCCAAAATTCATAAAAAGTTCTGAAACGAATAAATGTCTTGTCCGCGCATTAATACGTCATACAAGAAAGAAACATGCAATTGCATATTTGCGGTTTCCCTGATCATTACTATTTTAACAATTTAAATTGTTACTGTTAACATCAATTTTATTTTTTTTTTATAAATTTAAAATTATTTATTAATTTATAGTCTGGACTCCCGTTCAATATTTTTAATGGATTGCGGATCTTTGATCATGGTATACGTTGGACTCAATGTGCCAGTTAACATCTTAGAAAGTGTTTTCGGTATGTCAATTTTAAATAAATATGTGCGAGTATATTAACGAATTCATCAATGTTACATTTGAAAAAAAACAGGTATTAAATCAACTGCAGCATTGCCAGACTATTATTATGGTTTGCCAAATGTAAATAGTCCAGAAAATGATGTGCTAAAACGTTTCATTATGAAACTGAACGATGAAAAACCTTATACACCCGTGGTACAGATAATAAGGTAGACGATTTTCTTTTAAATAGTTTAGATAATAATGTAAACATACATATTAATAAAAAAACATCAATTTAATTTTGCAGAGACACAAGTACAGCTAAGCCTCAACTCATTGAAAGATTAGTTGATGATCGCAGCGAATCTAGTTTATCATATTATGAATTCTTGCAACACATACGGACTCAGGTTAAATAATAGTTTGAAACATAATATCAAGTTAAATAATCGATAATAAACAATATAGTAAATGTAGCAATTAAAAAGGGAAAAAATTTAAAGAAAAAATGCAAAATATGTATGTATAATTTTAATGTTATAATCATTTATATAAAATATAAAAAAGTGGACACTATTTTTGGTCCCATAAAAAGCGAAAACAAAATTCAACATAAACTAATTATTATTTATAAGTAATATGTATTAAAAGAAAATTCATACAATTAATTTCTCAAACAGTTGGGTGGGTTTATTTGATTTAAATGCAAAAGAAATAATAAATAAGTACTGAGTTTGTGAAATTAGATTTTTAAATAGTAAACACACTCATATTTAAATTTAAGTATTAATTAACTATATCTTAACAATATTAAATACATAAAATATTTAAACGTGATAGGAATTTTTAATAACGAAGAACAATATAATTGAATAAATTTCTCTCATTAGTAAATACCAACAGCCATGTGTAATTCAAAAAAAATAAAATAAAAAAAAAATATGTAAATCTAAAACCGTATGTACAGCATTTGAACGAATGTATGTCGGTTCTGCTCTTGTGGCGATTAATTCTAAACTTTGCTACTTTTTCTAATTTTATATAAGTTTTAAATATTTACTAAATGTTATCGTCGATGATGTTCTGACAAGAACTGCAATTTATATAAATTTCAATTTGCTGCATATTATGAAGTATATTTGAAATTAGGATTTCTTTTAGAAATGATTTTTTTTATCGAGGATTTATTTAGACATTTATACTTCATAATATAAAACAATTTAAAGAATCTTTTGAAAATAAAATGAAATAAAATATTCCCCCTTGTTCATGGTTGGCGTGTTTCGACTTCGACTACGACTTTTTTGTAAAAGATTCGAGAACATCGCAAAAAAAATTTCGAAGTCGAAATACGCCAACGACGATAAGGGTGACTGTTTCTAGTTTGTAATTTAGTCATTTTTATAATCTATTGTGTTTATGGTGTTAAGCTTTTTTCATTATGCATTTTACTTTTATTTGCCAATACAACGTTTTTTTTTTGTTGAACATTTCCTAAACTCCGTTTTGTTTTTTTAAGTAATGCATATTCCTAATTTAAATTATTTTGTTTTTGTTTTGATTTTTATGGTTTCCATAACCTTAAGCCTGTATCACACTATCGGCACAATGTACCGATTTTCCTCGGCTTACTAAAATAAAGTCATAAGTAATAACCTAAATTTGCATAATTTCTCAACTAATTGAAATATAAGGATATAATTGCTCCATACTGGCATTGGTAATAAAGCCATATAGACTTATTCCAGAATTAATTGAGTAATCATTCCATTTTGGCTTATTACTTATGACTTTATTGCAGTAAGCCGACAAAAATCGGTATATTGTGCCCATAGTGTGATTTAGGCTTTAAACTTAAAGCCTTGCTTTTAGTTTTTAGTTTTTAATTTTTCCAATTATTTAAATGTAAGTTTTTATCGTTCGTTTCAAAACAGATGTAATAGTTGATATAAATAAACCAATAAAACAAAAGTTTTATTAGTTAAGATAATAATTAAATAATTAATTATATTTCTTATTGCAGATGTATACATAACTATGAATAGATATGATTTACAATAAATTCAATTGTTATAATCATTATTATACCTTGTGTGTAAAGCATAATTTTTCAATTATGCTAATTAAAATGCAATACTATAAGTATATAGATTAAAATCATAATACATGAAATGTTTTTATTTGAATCACAATGAAAATTACGACTACTATCTATATATAAATAAAATAATAAATATACATATAAAAGATATATCTCACAACTTCTTAGCTTAAAATTTCATTTGGAAATAAAAAAAATTTCCTGATAAGTAACGTTTGGGGGACTCAAACAATAGTTGTATTGTCATAATGTTTTAATACTGTCATAATGTTTTAAATTATTTAAAAATATTATGACAATATGACCTTTATGACTAGATTTTGAATCCCCCACATAAGTTTTAGCAATTCCAAATAAAAGAACACTTTGTCGACTGTCCTTTTCAGGTGTTCAGGGAAATTGGATCAGTGTGAACGACATGATGTATAAACAAGACTTTATGATAAAAATCGGTTCCTGTATCAAATGATTTAATACCATTGGATATATTTTTTCGCATTTATTTGAATTCCGAGGTCTGTGTCAACTACTTTCTGTGTCAACTACTTTATTTAAAGATATATAGCTGCAGTTCTGCCATATTCGTGCAAAATCATACAAGATTCATTAAGAAAGATTACAAAACCACGGAGGTAACTTATCAGGTGAGTTCTTCTATATACACACACAAATTTTATATTAAATATGTACAGTTGTGCTCATAAAAATAGGAGTGCTGTTTCAGGAAAAATAGCACTTAACTTTATAGTAAAATGCCATTAAATTATTTTTTTTAATGTTATTTTTAATTTTTTTTTATTGCTTATCGCTTAGATCGCTAATATTTGGAATATTGAAAACTTTGTTTATGTTAAAGGAATAAAAATAAAAATTATGAGTAAAAAATGGATTGTTCATAATAAAAATGGGAATGCATATTAGTAAATGGAATCGTCGCAAGTAATAACTAAACGAAACAAAGACAAATATAATTATAATTTCTTAATTTTTTTCATCGCATTTTTTCCCAAAATTAATATTCAGTAAAATATTAATTGATTCTTAAAAATACATTGAAATTGATTATTGAAGGATTAGGTAGGTTGCACAGCTGAAGTCAGGGTGATATCGCTTCTCCTATGTAACGTGGTTGTAAATCAATTACTCCAAAAATTTTACTTACTCCGCGCTCATCAAAACTGTGGCTGGTGTCAGTACAGCAGCCTTAGTGTCAATCCAACAAAAACTGATCCGTCTTCACTAGGAAATAAAAGATTCCATCGTTTTTACCACAAAAATTAAATGGTGTCTCCCTAGTACTGTTCAACAAAGCCAAATTTTTGCGCACGATCTTAGACAGTGAGCTACACTGGAAGAAGAACCTAGAACCAAGAGCAAAGAAAGCAAATGCAAAGAAATTGGAGCATAAACCCTAAAGGGGTTGAATTGATACTAAAGGTCATCATGAAAGCTATACTTTTCTATGGTATTGTAGTCTGGTGAAAGGCTTTAGACGCAGCGATTAATCGTTCGCATCTGGAAAGGATTTTCCGCAATATAGCAATACTTATAACCGGCGCTATGAAATCAATACCAACCAAAGCATTATTCGAGAAGCTAGTATGGCTAGCAATATGCTTTTGCTCACTTTGATTACTGCACCCCAGTTCGAGAGGAAATTATGTTACACTCTGAGCGGTAACTCTCACATACTACGTTCAGCTACACTAGTTTATACAGATTACTCCATCAGGGGTGGGTGAGGGGGGGGGGGGGGGAGAGAGTTGGTGGAGGGGTTTACATTAAAAAATTCGGGATATGAATACTCTTTTGGTTCCCGAATAATTTTAGCATACTTCAAGCAGAAATATCTGCATTAAAAAAGGAGCTAACTGGTTATGGTCGCATGTAATATCTTATAGATATATTCGGCTTATGACCAGCATCAGATCCCTACTCCGTAAGTGAATGATGCAAAACCCATCGAAAGAATGGCTGATCGTTCCAATATCACCCTACATTAAGTGCGAATTTATTTGACCATTTAACTTAATAGCAGACAAATTAGCAAATAGTGAAACTATACTCCAGAACGACATTGATAACTTCTGCGGCATCCCTCTAAATCACGGCTGTCCAAACTGGCACTAGAGTGCCGAACATCAATCAGCTTCTTATACAAATGAATAGACATACTCGATTACATTTCTCTCGGTATTCTCTCGGTGGCCAGCATCGCTCTAAATTCCTGCTAGAAGCGTCTGAACGATGCATTTTCAGCAGCGGCCCAAAACAGGTGGCATAGTAAGCCAAAGTGTTCCACAGCAAGAACATTATGGCCGTGTACCAGCAAAAGAAGCACCTCAATGTTACCTGACTTCCCGCGAACAAAGAGGTCATTGACCTTTTGGCACCCATATGACTATTGTTCAGGATATCTAGATGAAGAAGGGGCATCTACCCTGCACTTGAAAATTAACGTTTTCGCGCTCTAAGAAGGGAGGTTTGCAGTAGCCTTTCCTTAAATACCTCCTTTATTAGGAGCAGTGTATGGCTTAACCGCTAACTCCAAGTACAGGAATTTCAGCATGCCCATAAGCGGACTTTCAAAATCTTCCTCTCCTCTAATACGTCCTCTCCTTTCTCTATTCTTTATTCTAACGCTCTCTCCCTCACAGGTAACACGAATAGACCTAAATTAAATGGACCCAAGTGAGCCGAACAATTTCTCTCTCCTCGTCAACCTGATCCCATGCGCATTTCACTGTTGCTAATGTAGTACAATGGTAACGTAAGAAAAAAAAAACATTGATTATTGAGTTCTTGTTTCAACTATGATATTAGTTCTCATTTGTTTAAATGAAAGTTTAATATCTCAAGTTGATCTAAAAAAAAAATTAGGAGATCAGCAACAGTGCCATGCCCATACGATGTAGCAAATCCCTTAATAATCAATTTTAATGTATTTTTAAGAAACAATTAATATTTTACTGAACAAATTAATTTAATTTTAATATGCGCGAATATTGCGTCAGATACGAGTATTCGTATACGTATTCGTTTTCGCGGTCATCTGAAAATTGTTAATCAAGATTATAAAAAATAAACGTATATTTTTCTCTATAGTTTAAGTTATAATTCAGTGAGAAATTGTGTTTATACCTGCAGAAAGCAGTAAAAAAAGTAAAATAAACAATTTTGACGTGCTAGATAAGCAAAACCAATAAAATACTTCAATGGAACTTTTTTAAACTTGTGAAAATTGAATCAAACGTGTATACTATTTTTCCTTCAATTGATTGTGTGGTGGGTTCAAGTTCAATTACTCGTACATTCCATTTCCGTAAGCAAGATACATTTAAAAATTTATTTTTTAATTGACAACAAATTCAACTTCTGAACTTGTTCTTTTTTTTTGCGAGGGTTGCTATTTATAGATATTGCACGAAAAAATTTACAACGTATTTATTTTTAATAAAAATGTTTTCCGCAGTATTTGTCTTGATCGTCATAATGCAGTAATTCGTAAAATTAAGTCAATCTTGCAAAGAAGTTTTCCACTCTGATTGGGGCACTTTGAAAACATGAATTTTAAAAGCAATTATTCTGATTAACGGTTGGCGTCCGATAATAAATAAGAAATGTTTTGCCGTGTTCTTTAATATGGCACTAGTAGTCAATATAAGGCAACTGTGGCACAGTGGTTCATAAGCCAAAAAAAAGTGATAAATCTGCTGAATTAGTAGTCCAAATACAAAATGATATATATGATATGAAAAAAAAGTAGACGAGAACCTAAGTTTTTTAAAAATGAGACAATTTTAAATTTTTAGTTGAAGTATAGTGAATTTTAATCATTACTGAGTTCAGTAATTTCAATTCTTGTTGAATGAAATATTTTTATTAATTAATGTGACTTTCTAAAGAAGAGAAGAAAAATTAAATTAGGCTTTATTAGCTGGGGGAAATACCGATATTTTTCTGTGCAGCCACGCACTTCATCAGCACCCAAGTCTATGTACTGGGGTAGAGATTGTTATTAACATCAGCTATTTAAAAATGAAAAAACGGATAAACAGAAAAATGAATAAGTGATACTTACTAATGTATTTACGAGTACCAAAGGTACATACATAATTCTATTCATGTAAAAAAAGATAGAAAATCATAATTTTAGTCAACTGTGTAGTATCGAAATTGTATAAAAAGACGGCGAAAAAAGAGGCTTAATAAGGTGGAAGTACATAGCACGCGTTCAATGCGCTAATGCGATACAAACTTCTGGCAAAAAAGTTGAAATAGTGTGTATTCATAAGCAAGTTACATCAAGCAGTTTCTTTAACTTTCACGCGTTGTATACAAAATGACAGCTAGTGTTGCCAGATTTACATGCTAACATACACAAAAATTATTGGAAATTCATTTTTTTTATTAAACAATATATAAAAAAAATGCATTAAATATTTAAAGAAATATAAAACGTAAATGCAAGACAAGAAAATAGCCGGCAGAGGCTTGAAATTTTACAATTAAAAAAGCCTCAAAAGCGTGGTGTGTAACTTTGCATTTTTATAGCTTTAAAAGCGTAACAAGCCAGAAACGCATTGTCGCGTAACGCGTGGTATGTACCTCCACCTTTAAGGCCTCATTAGTTTTTACTTTTCGTTGTCGTTCTGTGCCGTTCTTTTCCGTATAAAATATTTTGCAATTTTTCTGTGCAAGGAATCAGCTGGCAACCTATAGAACTGATTTCAGTTGTGTACAAAATATCACAACAAACTAATACATACACACTTTTTTTCTATTTTCTACAGATTTGTCCGCAACGGAACAGAACGAAACAGGAAAAACAAACCACACACACAGACTTTCAATTGAACAGAAACAAAACAGCTGATTCAGAACAGAACAGCACGTACAAACTAATTCTGCCTTTAGATTTATTTATTTCTGCCCTTTGATAACAATTTTAGCGTATGAGTAATATTTATGTACATATTTATATTTCTAATACGTTTTAGTTCGTTAGTTCAAATAAATACAAGAAAGCAAATTTCAGCAGAAAACTTCTTTCTGTTTTCGCTACATGTTGTTAAAGGTAGAAGAATAAGCCCTTTTTTACAGAGTAACTTTGGTTGGGGGGGGGGGGGGTTGTAGTGGCCGAAGTAGGAGTAATTTCAGTTTGAAAAGGCAAAAAGGTCCCTAGGGACCTTCTCACTCATCGGAGGGTTAAAATTACAATTCGAGCTGAAAAAAAGTTATCCAATGTAGCAATGGTAAAGTAAGGCCGAGCTTACATCTGGCACACATGTGCCGAAAAAAGCGTAACCACTAATTACTAATGAATAACTGTTTGATTCAGACATGTATTTATTTATTCAAAAAGTTTCCAATCATGTTGGATTCTACAAAAATATCTATTAGTTATTTATGAAACTGTTTAAATCGGCCTAAGAAAAAAAAATAAATAAAAAATTTTTGATTATTGAGTTCTTGTTTTAACTATAACATTAGTTTAACTTCTCATTTGTTTAAACGAAAGTTTGACGTAATATCTCTAGTTTTTCTAAGTTTGGGTACAGGCCCCCTGATGATTTGCATTAGCAACAGTTAATTGCGCATAGGATCCAGCTAATCCCTAAATAATCAATTTGATTGTATTTGTAATAAAAAACATTTTACTGAATAAGAGCCAATTTCACCAACCCTATTTAAATATCAATTCATATTTAAATGTCGATATTCAATAATTTTTGTATGACGCTTAAAATAAATATAATTTAAACAAACAACAAAAAATAAAAAAATAAAAATTATCATTTATTACACTGTATCTAAAATACATTTCATAAAATTTAAGTTAAAACATGAAATGTAACGATTAATCTGCAATCCATTGTGAATTATTGAATTTATCTTTAACGCCTAACGTTCGAAGTTTGTAAATATAGTAAAAAAAATCTACTTATAAAATCAAGAAGAAAAAGGAGCTAAGCCACTTAGAAAGAAACTGGCAAGCGGTGAGCATCTCCCTTTTTTACTATAAATCTCTGAATTTAAACTCAAACCATCCTTTTACTTTTCAAACTCCCTTGTAATATATCCACACCTTGAGAAATTATAAGGCATTTAAATAGGGAAAGGATTTCTGGGTTTCTTATCCAATCGCACTTTTGCCTAGGTGCTAACTACCTAACGACCACTGGTCCACATCTAACTACTAGGTAAATTTACCCCTTAAAAGAACTCCAGAGCCTCCAAAACAACCTATTCATATGGAAAAATGATTTTTAAATATGAATTGA
The DNA here is from genome assembly GCA_936439885.1 of Nowickia ferox. Taxonomy (NCBI): domain Eukaryota; kingdom Metazoa; phylum Arthropoda; class Insecta; order Diptera; family Tachinidae; genus Nowickia; species Nowickia ferox. The sequence goes on along the minus strand of OW387027.1, from coordinate 84,346,865 downwards.
TATTTAAATAAGTTGGTGAAATTGGCCCTAAGTAAGATATAGTTTTTATTTTTGTGGCGAACTGGCATCAGGGTTCCCAGGTTTCTTTTGACTGACATCCCCAATTTTAAAATTTTTATCCCCAAAAGGCAAAGAAAGTGTCACAGCAAATTCAATTATTTTTAAAATGTATATTAATTTGTAACATAGATTTTGGCACTGAATTTTGTTTCTAATATAATTTTTTATTGACTCCACTGCCGAAAAAACTCGTTCAATGCATGCCTTATTTAAACCTTATTTAAATATTGCTAACAACAAATGTTAAAGACGAGTTCATTGTTACCATTTATCATTTAATATTATTTATAAACCAAAAAAAAGAGCAATTGGAATGTGTACTGAAATTAAAATATTTGGAGAAATAAATAAAAAAATAAATATTAAAACACAAATCCCCAAAAAATCTCATAAAATCCCCAAAGTATAAAAGTTATCCCCAATTAATTCCTCAATCCCCAAACCAAAATTCTTATCCCCATTTCGAAAAAAAAATCCCCGATTTGGGGATAAATCCCCTAATCTGACAACACTGACTGTCATTTATAGACTGAGTACAGACCCGGAAAAAGGAGTCGTTACAAATTTTAAAGTTAGGAAGCGTTTAGTGAAAATGTAATATAATGGACCGTTGACCTTTTTCCTATTAATTAATTTTTTCATTGCTTGCTTATTAAAAGTTCAATTTTTATTAAACATAAATCAGTTATATATATGTATTTCCAAAAATCTTCCAATATGTTTACATACATATGTACATATGTATTTCCAATTCATTTATGAAAATAATCTTAAACAATTATCGCGAAACTATTACATATTCAACGTTTCAGTAGAAATGTTTATATTCAATATTTATAAATTTTTATTATTATTATTATTATTGTTTTCTTTGTACACAGGCAAAATTTCACCAATCAGTATACATATTTCAGATTTAGTGAGATTAGATCATATTCAGTCTCAAAATATTATTGAAAGCGTAAAGAACAACTTATACTTTATTCCTATTAAAATTTATATATTATTCAAAATCAAACGAGCAGCATTTTACCTCAAATACGTACATTAAAACGCTCTGCACATACTACCAGTCGTATCAATTATTTATTATTTATTACTATTGTTGTTTTTTTTCCAAAAAAAAAACACAGTACAATGTATCAAAAAATTATAGGACTATTTTTAACAATCTGCTTAATAATGACGCATTGTTGTGGCTTAAGTCAAGCGGTTCCCATACTTGGTGAGTACACGCTCCTATACATACAACATCTGTCTGTATGTCTGTCCGGCTGTCTGTCTGTCCAGACAGACCCCAAGAATTTTTTGTCTACTACACGTATTTATGAACTTTTCATTATTATTTAGACATTTGAATATTTTTTTTTTGAAATTAATAATACGTATGATGAATAATATCTGTGGCAATAAATAATAATGGCTTAAGTCGAAATTTCGTGTTTTGAGATATTAATGGTTTTGTCTAAAATAAATTGTGTTTGGTTTTTATATAAAATTTTTAGGCATCGAAAAAGATGCACATTTATTTAGAACAAAACTGGTAATTTAATAAAATGAACTTAAGGTACTATATTGTAAGGCGAAATAATTTTTATGCTAGTAAGTCGAGATAAGTGCTTTAGGTTAAATTGTAAAATGCGGAAAACCTGAAATAAGATAATTTTTAAAAGCTTAAGGTTTTATTTTTATGAGGCATAATTTGAATGGGCTGCTAGTTATTGTACACAAGTTTTAAGTTAAAATATAAATGCGTATAGTTTTATTAATAATTACATTTTATAACTGAAATTTAGCTGAGTGATAGATCTTGAAGAATAGAATAAAAATATGTAATAAAACGAAAAATCACTTATGTCAACTTAAGCCATTATTATTTATTGCGAGAGAGAGAGAAGGAGAGAGTTGTAACGGAATTCGTTGTTGTGGTTAATAAGGATTGTATAGAATTTATTTAAGTGTTTCTTTCCATCATCAGAAGAAGCCAAGGTTTCTATGCTAGTCATTGTGTATTGAAAATTTAAGAAAACGACACATTCTTTCATTTTGATTGATTTCGATATTATTAAAAAAAAATACCCAACGAAATTTTTTAGTCGAAATAACTCTTTTGCTTAAGTCAAGGCATATTATTTATTAGTTTATTAGTTATTTCTAGGTAACCTGCTAACTTGAGAATATGTTTAACATTCTAATACAGCAGAGAATTATGGATATCTGTTCACTTGTCTAGAAATGAGATAGCACCCTGACAATGATTTTTATATCTTTTGCTCTCGCATTTTAAAAATATTGCACACAAGCGTTTTTTGTAAACAAAAATGTTTATCTTATTTTCTTACTTTTAACAGGCAAACAAACTCAATTTGATGATAATTCCAAAGTTCAGGGAAAGCAGAAACCAATTTTTGTCTACTGTGATGAAATCGGAAATCATTTGAACTGTATGCTCTTTTGTAGGAGCATGGGACACACTTCAGGGAATTGCGGTGGAGATTTTATCTGTGATTGTTTTTAAATTATATCTGCCATATTCATAAAAAATATTTCAGAGTTATTAAGCGCTTATTTGACAAATAAACCCGTAATAAACCTAAAATATTTTTTATGAATTAGACCGTAAGAATCTTAAGTTAAGGAAATCGTAATTACTTTTTTGCGCAATCGACAACTCGTATTAAATAAAATACTCATTACTTTTATAAAAGCGTATTACTATCACATTTTTATTTGTTTTTATAGAGTTGCTTGCTTTCGTTGCTGTGTGGCGGCACAGAAAAATTACAAAATTTCCCGCAGCTAAAGTTTAGTTTAATTTTTCTTCTCTTCTTTAGAAAACTACATTAATTAATAAAATTATTTCATTCTATAAGAACTGAAAATGCTGAACTGAAGCCCGATTAAGAAATTATTCCTGATTAATAATTTAAAACATTATGGCACTTCATCGGGTGGTTACTGGTTTGCCGCATCAATAATGTATTCTTAATATCTGTGCGGCAAAACCAGTAACCAACCGACGACTTTGGCACTTAATACTACCGTTTGTTTGAATCCCCCAATATATTTTTCATGTTGAAATTTTCTTTAATTTTTAATTTCTTTTTCGTAAACAAGTTTTGAAGTTTCCGACAAAAAAAATAGCGCAGCTGTGTTATCGCTATTATTATCCTTTAAAAAATCGATAACAAAATACAAATAACCAACATAAATTTTAACTAATGTATTTACGAATATGTACGTGTATTTGTACTGTGTATGCATTTACATACAAAGTTACAGTTCATTAAGTATTTTGGTATTTAGAAAGACACGTTTAAAAAAAAGTAATTAATATCAGTTAAATGTCAAATTCATTGACTAGACAAGAAAAAAAAAAGAAGTCAAGTAGAATTTCAAGGTCTTTTAGAGACTTTTATCCAAAAGGAAATAACAACTAACATTTCCCAAGTCAGCACAACAAAATCACCAACAACTCCACAACCAAATTAAAACTGACGTTGTTTCAACATCAATTTGTTTTGCTGCTTCATTTTATTTGTTTAAAAAATTTATTAATTTTGTTGCCTAAAAGTAAAACCTGTTTAGAGACGTTTATTTTTTGTGATTTGCAATACACGTACATATGTAGGTCAGTATGTGCAGCAAACACCAATGAAACTCACAATGTATTTCTTTTTTATTATTCGGATGCTGTAACAGGATAAGTCAGTTAATGATAATCGAATTGTATGTATATTTGTGCATATATGTACATACCTACATCATATATGTCCATATACTACAAATAATAATAAAAGTAATTTTTTTTTTGGGTTTTTCATTCCTTATGAAAGCGTTACTGTTTTTTCTCACTTTAATTTTTATTCACAGTCAGCATTTTTCGACTCATCTGCACGATTAAAATAATCATTTATGCGCTCGTTTTCAAGTCAAAAATGACTGTTCATTCGGGAGAAAATAATACCCTAGCCGCGACTCTTCTGCAAGAGTCTAATTTTTGAGACAGTTTTTGGTAGTTCTTGCAATCAATTCCGAATCTCTTGCGATTGATTTTTCAATCATATTACTAGCCATTTACGAGACTTGTTCGTATCATATTATACGGGCATTTTTCAATTGTTGTTGTTGTTGTTTAATAATTGTCACGTTCATTGTTTTCTTTCTTGGAATTTTATTTGAACCTAAAAAATATATACAGCCCAATTATGAATTTTCCCGAGGAGTCTTTAGTCTTCTCTACCATTTGTTCACGGGGAAAAATCCTCCTATTATAAATAGCTGGAGAATAAGCGAATACGGGAGAGATAAATATCTGGATCAGCTGTTTAATGTTTACATTTTAATCTGCACTAACGCAGTAACAGAAATTTAATAAAAATTTTATGTTTTCATTTCCAATAAGATTGTGTGTTTATAAAAATATCTGTTTTTGCTTAAATAAAAAATAATATAAGCAGAGTAAAGGTTCAGTTAGCCGACTGTAATGTAATGTAACTGCAACGTAGGAAACAGCTGATCGATATTTTTATATGAAAATTAGGTTACGTTACATTAAATCTCTATAACCATTTTCATTACTGTTTCCTACTGTTGCAGTTACATTCCATTACAGTCGGCTAACTGAGCCTTAACCATTCACAAGCTTGCGGAATAACTTTATGCTAAAAAAGTGGAGCGAAAACTGAGACTGGTGCAAATGCAAATGGATTAAATTCCCAATGAGCAAAGGAAATTGTAAATTTTATAAATTTTTTCTTATCGGTCTTGATAATACTAGAGGGTAACAAATCCTCCATTTACTTTCCATATAACATTTTTTAATTTGATTTTTAAATTGTTGCTTTAGTTCCTTTCTATGGGAAATTTGTCATATAAACCTGTAATAAACCTAAAATATTTTTTATGAATTAGACCATTAATATCCTGGGATTGCGATAATGACACATTTACAGACATGAGACATATGAACGTTTCGAAAGTAGACATACATACATATTTCATCTTAAAGATTCGAAATTATTTAAAAACTTTATTTAAAGCATCTGAATACCCATAATTTCTTAAATAATTTTGTTTCAGCAGCTTAGGAAACGCACCTATTTAATTCTTGAATACGATAGAAGTATTTTAATAAATATGAAGGCTTTGTCAGTTTAATTTGTTATTGTTGCAAGTTGTTCAATAAAATATGTAACTAAAAATGCCACAAATATTTGGCCTTTTTTGGATAAAACATCAGTTAAGGTTTGTTACCAATTTGTGGGTGCGGATGATGATGTGTAAGAAAAACAAAGCAAAACATCACAAAATAACAATAATAAATTATTTAAATCAATCATACACAAACTGGTTTCAAGTCTCACAAACTTTTCTTAGTATAAAACTGGAGTTTTGTACTGCCTACTAACTCTGTAGACATATGAGTACTGGAACATCAGCCCCAGACCAACAAAAGCAAAACGTCACTTTTATGCCACTGACGAACAACAATGGCAAAATGAGGCGAAAATATTTTAGCTGCGACAATTGAAAACCTACCGCCTGAGCAAGCGGTTATTCAACTTTTTTATGTTTTTTTTTATTTACTAACAAAAATTTATATACATACATACATACATATGCATATGTATGTATTTAGTTTTTCTTTGTATTTGGCTTATATTTATTAGGAAAAATGCAACTAAATGCGAATAATTGCAGTTAACAAATAAAATCGTCGTTCAGAGTTGTGATTTCTTAATTTGGAAAAACGTCAAAGTGGAAGTTGAACACAACTACAGAGGCAAAATTATAGATAACTGTACAGAAAAAAGACAAACTCAGGAAATGTAAAATATTTTTTTTTCTTATTTTCGCAAGTGATATTTGTATATATAAAAGAAAATGCAATCTAGTAATGCAAGTTTAAATTTAACCTTTTAACTTTTAAGTTGCTTAAGTAGTTTAAAGAACAAATACATTTATCTGCATACATATCGCTCCTTTATTGTAACGTAGGTGTAACTCAAAAAAGCTCGTTTAATATAAAATTAAAAATAAAAATTTATTACTATTACCCATCGGAATTAGTTCCAAAGGTTTACCACTTTCATTGCATAACAATCACTACAGGTATTGAATTTAATATTCTAAGGCTGTTGCTTATATTAAAAATTGTTCTAGACAACTTTTTAAGTGCATACCATTCAGTTATTTCGATCACTTCCGTCCTATGACAATCAAGTGAACTAGTTGGAGCTGAGTTCATCAATGCTGTAAGTCCATATTTACACTATGCAAGTCTTATTGCTAAGCTGATTAGTTTGAAGGAGAGAAAGACGAGGGGAACAGTAAAGTTTCTTTTCCCCTCGTCCCTCTTTCCTAACAAACTAATCAGCTTAGCAATAAGACTCGCATAGTGTAAACTAGGACTAACTAATGATTTGTATTGTAATTTTTTGCTGGGTATTATTATTATTTTATTTTTTGTAATTTAAAAATTTTCACTAACAATAACCTTACGCATTATCACAAAAGAAGTAGAACGAAGGTCTAATAACGGAAGTTTTTTGAGTTTGCATTCAATTATACGTTAGTTTCGCATCCGTCGCATAAAATCAATATTTATTAATTTTTTTCAACAGTAAATAAGCATAAGTTATTGTTTAATTTCTTTTGAACTAAAGCTCAAGTAATATGAGCAAAGTTACTGCGTTTAGTTCTCTCGGAAAAACTTGTAGCGTCCGCCTTGTCGCGTCCGTATTTGTACTATACCCATTAAAAAAATTATAAAACAAAATTTTCATATTTCCAAAATCTATACATAAACGATCTCCTTTCATCTTCATTTCCACATTTACAAAAAAAATTTTCTTCATAAAATTTCGCTGAATTATGTATGTATATTTCTGTAAGTGCACAAAAATAACTTCCTTCTATTTTTGTCGCGTCCCTTTCCCGCTGACATTTGCTTATATCTTTTTACTACATTATTGATATCGTCCAACATTTTTTCTTAACGGCCTGTATAACGATTTCGAAAGAAAACGTTTGATCGACAACTTGTATTGAAAGCTAAGAAAATTTGTTTTTGTTGTCAATATAAGTGATCGATTGAACGTTTTCTGTCGACACCGCGGGACAGGCCGTAAATATACTACTCCTTCATTGCTTTAAAAAATTTACGATACATGTGTGTTGGCTAAAGAGTCAACTAAAAGTCTAAAGCCTACAGTACACGGCATGTAAAAAGCCACATGCGTATGTGGCGATGACGTCACGGGAATTTTCAGCATGTTGGTTGCATTTTTTTTAAATTACTAGTAGTGGCTAGAGGACTTAAAATTTTGATAGTATTTTTGCTCCAAAATGCAAGTGTGGCACAAGTAGCCGAATCGAACACATTTCCTGAGCCAGCACATCTGTAAGCATGTAGCACATGTAGCTTCGTGATGACGTCAAAATTACGTCAGAGCCGCATGAACATGAGGTTTTTTACATGCCGTGTACTGTAGGCTGAAGTCGCGTCCGTCGCCTGGGAATTGTCCATATATGTATGTATATGTACTTAAAATATGCAGAAACTCGACTTGGAATAAAACGAATTATTTTAAATCTTCTTGTAAACACTGCAATTGTAACTGTAAAATGTAAAATGTTTACTGTAAAATGTAATGAATTGACATACATACATGCGTATTTGCTATACATATGTATGTACATGTGATCATACATATGTACATATATAAAATATTGTATGCCTTTTCATTTGAATGTACATACATACATATATACATACATGCCTATGTACATACATATATATTATGTACATGGGTATGTTTACAGAAATATTTACAGATGTACTTTTACGTATAAATGAGTCCATTTATTAAATTAAAAACCCGTTTTTGTTATTTCTTTTGTACGTTATTTATTCGTTTTTTTCCCACTAAATAACGGCATAATTTACCATGATGGGCGACATTTAGAGATTTTCAAGAGAATAAGTTACATAAAGTAAGCCAAGACACTGCACTGTTGATTTTTTATTAAAAAACTGGATTGAAATACATACATACATATGTATGTATGTACATACACATGTAAATATATTTTTTTTGTATTTGCAGTACGTCTTCAATATTAAACATACTCTACCACAATATTTTTACATTATTTATATGCAAAGATCCTCGAAAGCAAAATGTATAAAATAAAATGTCAAAGGTCAGTGGTCATGTATATATGTATGTATGTCCATATGTGTATCAATTCGATTATTTGTTCTTCAATGTCAAATTTCATACATACATACATATATGTATGTATGTATGTATATACATATCTTTAATTCGTAAATGTAGTAATTCAAAAAATAACCTGTAATACAATTTCAAATCAAATCCGTTGATTTAAAATTTACGAGACTACTTTCCGTAAATGTATCTTAAAAGAGAGCTATTGTTGTTTTGCTCTTAAATATGCATTCGACATTCCCAGTTAACCATGTCTTTCAAACATCTTGCAAGACGGATGCACGACAATGTTAGAGCGTAGAGGAAATGATGGCGACAGGTCAAACAGATCATTGAGGCAATTTTCGAAGAAATTGCCGCTAAGTTCAAACATGACAACAATTGCGACACTTTCGTTCATATTTGACCTGTCCCGGTAGGATTGATAATTTCTATAACATTTTCATTAATAAAACTATACACAATTTTACATTGAACGTTGCAAGACTAACTTGCGGACAATAGTTCAGTGTATGCATGACCAGCTGAGTAGTTTTTCGATTACCGAGTTCTTAAGTTCGGTTTTAGTTAGATTAAAAGAAAACTGTAATCGAGACAAATGTCGACATTTTCCCAAGTAAGAGCCCTCTACGACAACTTGGCCTACTGGGTATGTACTTACATATCTATGTACATACACATATTTGAATGAATGTATGTATTTACATTAATTTTATGGTATTACTATGCAACTGTGACCCGGTATGCTTCGTGGCGATGAAATCAAACGTTTTTGTGATATGCAACCTTGATCTAGTAAAATTTTTTATAAACTCCAATAGATCCAATAGATTGCTAAACGATTTTATTAAAAAAAAAAATTGAGCCACCCTATTGTTCAGTAATTCCTTTTAATTTAAATTTTGTTAGATCATAATATCTGCATATACTATTAGAAATAAATAATTATGTATGTCAGGTGGTGCTCGGAAGAGTGTAACGTAGGAAACATATTACAGCTAAAAACTACAGAACATGAGTACCTATAAAGTTTAAAAATTTACATGCATCTTAATGAAACAAAAAAATTTTAATGTGAAAAAATTCTTCTCTCCAGAGGTGAGTGTATGAAAGTTTTCCACAGGATAAAATACGACGAGAGGAATTATTTTGCATTATTACCTAAAAAAAAACAATTTTTGGAGATATCACTATAATGCAATAAAGGATCGATATATAAGAATATACAGTCGTAAAGCAGCTGTGGGCGAGTCAACATCAAGCGTCGTTGGCAATTATCTCTTAAGTGCAACCAGGCCACTGTTGTTTACTGGCCTTCGAGAGTTTTGCGTCTCACTCGCACTGGTTGACTGATCTGCCACGGATAACCGTATATTCTTGCGGTTCTTCTGTGGAATTTCCTTAACAACCACGTTGCTACTTCCTATGTGAAGGCATAGGTCGTGTACAGTCAGTCACAAAAACCTTTTTAAAATACTGTTAATAACATCTTGGGCATATGGTCTAGTTACTCCGCCCATATTTGTGCAACCATATTATGCAAATTTACTTTGTATAATATGTATAAATAAATAAATAAATATAAGAATATAAAAAGATTTATCTATGTTTTCTTTAGACATGCTCTGATTAATATTTGTCCACTGTTTCAATCTTTCTTTCCCATTTCTGAAATCGCCGATGCTAAAGAGTTATTATCTATTAATAATTTATTAAAATCGCCGTGCATTTCAAATATTAAACAATACCAAGTGAAAATTTCAGAAAAGTTGTTCCACAGCCTATAAAAATTGTACAAACATAGTAACAAACAGACATTAATTTCTGTACACATATTTATATACATATATACATATATATAAATACTATGTAGGTAAATGTAAATTTTTACAATAATTGCCAAATCAATGCAGATGAATTTTCATGACGTTCGAAACTGAAGTTTTTCGTACCGTACACACTCGCAGATGACTCGTGAAAATCCGCCAAAAGGTAATAATTATTCGGGAATTAAGGTTACCAGCTTCAAAATAAGTAATACGGCAAAACATTTTTTCATTTGTGAATTGGCAATAAGCTTGCATTGCATTTTGAATTATTTTATTATAATTTATCTTATTTCACATGCTTTTATTTTATTTTGTGTTAGTTATTAAAAATATTGGCATTTTGATAATTCTAAACTAGTTGTAGCCCCATAAAGTTTTAATTTCAATAAAAAAAGTCTATTTTCGATAACATGTCGCTTACGATAAAATCGAAAAAAAAGGCTCGATATATTCAATAGATCACGAGCTGTAGGATAATTTCCAAATAAATAACCAGCCCAATCATAAACAAAAATTCCGCACTAGTTTTCTCACTTTCCCCTTTTCTCCTATCATGAATTAGCTTTTCTTTCTCTTGCAAAACAGAAGGGAGTTTACATAAAAACATGGTTAATACTCCATTTAAACAAAGTTTATATACATAAACTTGTATTTTGTAGTTCTAGTACTTGGAAAAACACAAATAATGCCCAAATAAATAATTTCTATTTTTTTTTACATATTTTTTCAAGTTGGTGAATGTTAATAATTTTGCTTGCTCTCTCACTCAAAAAAAAAGGGAGAAACAAAATGTCAACAAACAAGCAAAACAACGAGTTTCGTACTACGGTGATGCCACGTGTTACTCTTTTTTGTTCCCAAGGAATTTATGATTGGAGGAATTTTTTCTCGAGAAAATTATTTTCAGTGAGAAATGAATTCCGAGGGAATATTCATGATTGGGCTGAACAAATCTGATAATAAATTGGTATGTGGTGATTTGATCCCTATATTGTTATATGATATATATTTGGTCCAAATATAATGGGGCTGCATAATATACAGATCTTACCTTATAAAATAATAAAAAAGGATTATAATTATCGCTATCCAATTTTTAGCGAGAGCCGTTGAAAAAAGCCTTTCCAAAGCCCTTCCTTTATAAATATAAGAAAATCGTACAATTGATTGATAATTGATAGAAAATATGGAATACATAATTAAATATTTGTTGCTCCAAACGATTTTTAACCAATCTATTCTCTCTGTGTATAAAATTTTTATGAAAAACGCCGCATTTAAAAGTTTTGGTTATGCCAAAAGTGTTTATAGAAACGATATGTTATTTTTCGGGTGAAAAGTGCAATGCGCATGGGCGGTTGGCTTGCACGCTATCAGAGCAATTTTTACACAGAGGTGATTTTTTATGGTCAGTCTATCAGAAACTGCCGGTGGAGCAAATAAAATAAATACTTTCGGCATCCTATACATATAGTATATTTAAGTTTCATAACGCGTCTCTATTAATGGAAGGAGACCAATAACTTAAAGCAACAAGTTTTTTATTTTCTTTATTTTTTATTTATTTTATTTTACTTTATATTATAATTTGTTATTTTATTTTATATATTTTGTTTTATATTTTTATTTTATTAAAAAGTTTTCCTAAGTACTATCGAACCTATACTATCCAGTGTGTTTTTCCAAAATTATTCATTTGCTGCATAGTGTAATTGCTGGTATTTGATTTTTTTATTCAATTCCTTATAATGATTTAGTTAGATATATAAATTTGAGCCGATCTCATGCGTAGAGATGAAAGTCCTTCTAAGAACAAATTGATTGAACTTTACATTTGGAAACATAAAAATTTTTGTTATTTCTACACATACATATATTTCAATTGTATTTTTATGTACTTTACATTTATTGGTCTTATGATTCAAGTAAAATGCTTTATTTTTATTTGAATACAAAATTTAAAAATGTGTTCAGTTATTACCAAATTTCTCGTTAAATACTATTTAATGTCATAAAATATTTGTCTCGTGGTCACCTTAAAAGTCTCAGTCGAATGAACGAAAGATCTACGCACACGCTTGTGGTAGTGCTACACATATTTAAGCAAATGTATGTATATACATATACATATGTATAATAGGTTAAGAGGCATCTTGCACATGTGAGTTTGTGACTGTGTAACTAGATGGCTGTTTAACTTGTTGGCTCACTTTAGTTGTTGGTGTCTTCGATGGCTTAAAGGAGGCGCAGTCATAACAGTATAAATAGCTTAAATAGGGCTTGTTTTTGAACAGTCTTTTTTCAAATTTCGCTTTCACTCCTTCAAAAAAACGGAAAACCGCTTAGGCGCATAAATACACGTGAAGCAAGTAACTGTGATTTAATTGATACATATTTTTTGCTTTGAAAGAAAAACAGAATCCTAAAAGAGAAGAGTAGTAGTTTTTTTAAATACAACAAAAGTAAAGAAAATAAAATGAAAGTGTTTGTAAGTAAAATTGGAATAAATAAAGTAAAAGTGTTTGAAACGCGTTCAATATATAACAAATATTTTTTTTTATATTTTTCGTTTTCGCTACTCTTTGGAAAAAATGATTGTAGTTGTGTTTTGTATGTGTATGCACGGTACTCACAACAGTTACAGCTAAACCTCAGCCGCAACCTCAACATCGTCCTAATAATGTCAACAATATACCGAACGACGAAAAGGAAGATCATCATTTAAGACGTGAAACGTCTACTTGGATTCCCATTCTGAAATACAATAAAGAGCAAAGCGAAGACGGTAGTTACAAGACCGAATACGAGACTGGCAATAATATCGTACATGAAGAGACCGGATTCCTTAAGGATTTCTCTGAAGTCAATCCCAATGGAGTGTTAGTGCAACATGGCCAATATTCCTACCAATCGCCCGAAGGTGATACCATTAATGTGCAATATACGGCCGATGAACGTGGTTTTAGGGCTACAGGGGATCACATTCCCACACCGCCAGCTATACCTGACGAAATCCAAAAAGGTTTGGATCAAATCTATGCTGGCATTAAATTGCAACAAGAACGTTTGGAGCAGCGAGCAAAAAGTGATCCAGAGTTTGCCAAGAAACTGGAAAATCAACGTGTTGCTAATCAAAATGGCCAATACGTCGGTCCTTTAGAAAATCCCTAAACTCTTAATGTTCATGTGGTTATTCTCTCTTCTTGACCTTTATTAAATCTTACTTTGCTAATCATTATTTTTCATATTTTATTGAAATTTTCAATCGTAAAAAGGATGTTAACGCTTTTCCTTTAAAGTTTTCTTGGCTAAACAATTTTTAAACATAAACTTAAACAAAGAAAGAAATCAAAGTGCTTCGAATCAATTAAATATTTTTTATGAACCAACAAAGACTGTGATTTGTAATAAGTTTTGGTGTTGCAAGTGTACGAGACTCCTCATTTTATTTTAGTTTTTCTTTTCAATAAAACAAAAAAATCTCACGGTATACTACAAATATTTCATTTCATGTATGAGTATCTGCAACAAATGTATCTAAATATGTGTAATTTTTATTGCATTGTATTTTCTGGTTAGATTATATTTATAAAATTAAAATGTATGTATTTTAAAATCGTGTGTAAGTAATTTGGTTTGTTACTTTCAGCTTTTTCTTCTTCTCAACACAAACATTTTCATTTGTCTTAGATTTCCTTATGAGCGATTAATAAATATTTTAGTTTAAACAAAATGATGAAATAAACAATTACATTAATTACAATACAATCAGTCTTTAATTAAAAAACAAAAAACAATAAAAAAATAAAATCACCAATAATAATAAAAATATTATTTAAAAATAGCTAATTTTTTTCATAAAAATTACGATGTATGGTCCATTACATTTTTGCATTAAAAATTACGATGTACACTCTATTCTATTTTTTGCATGAAATAATTTTTCCATGACAAATGGACAGTTATAGTCCATTTAATTTTTTCATTAAAATTTTTTTCATGCAAAATGGACGATTTTTTTTTGCTACAAGTATTTTTTACATGGAAAATCGACGATGTTATAGTCCATTAAATCTTTTCAATATAAAATTTTTTGCATAAAAAATGGACGATGTATAGTTCATCAAAATTTTAATTAATTTTTCATTAAATTTTTTTTTTTCATCAAAAATTAATTTTTTTGCATAAAAAATGGACGATGTATATATAGTTCATTAAAGTTTTTCATAAAAAATTTGTTTGCATGAAAAATTAACGATGTATGTATGTATATATAGTCCATAAAATTTTTTCATAAAAAATTTTTTGTGCATGAAAAATAGACGATGTACAGTCCATTTAATATTTCGCATACTAAAATTTTTTTTATAAAAAATGGACGCTGTATATTAAATTAAAGTTTTTCATAAAAAATTTTTTTCCATGAAAAATGGATGATGTATATATGTATAGTTCATTAAAATTTTTCAATATAAAATTTTTTATTAAAAAATTAACGATGTATATATAGTCCATTAAAATTTTTCATAAAAAATTTTCTTGCATAAAAAAAGGACGTTTTTTTTCATAAAATATTTTTTTTTATAAAAAAAGTTTTGCATGAAAAATGTACGATGTATGGTCCATTTAATTTTTCGCATACAACAATTTTTTGTATAAAAAATGGACGGTGTATAGTCCATTAAATTTTTTCATTAAAATACTTTTTGTAAAAATTTAAATTAATTATTAAATTTTTAATAAAATTTTTTTTTGCATGAAAAATGGGCGATGAATATTCCATTAAATTTTTTCAATATTACATTTTTTGCATAAAAATGGACCATGTAGAGTCCAATAAATTTATTCATTAAAAATAGTTTTCCATAAAAAATGGACGATGTATAATCTATTAAAATTTTTCATTAAATTTTTTTTGTATGAAAAATTAATTTTTCGAATACAAAAATTTTTTGCATAAAAAATGGACGATGTATATTTCATTAAAGTTTTTCATAAAAAATGTTTTCCCATGAAAAATGGACGATGTATAGTCCATTAAATTTTTTAATCAAATATTTCTTTGCATGAAAAAAGTCGATGTAGACTTCAATTAATTTTTCGCAGACAAACAATTTTTGATTAAAAAATTGACGATGTATCCATTTAATTTTTTCCATGAAAAATGGACGATGGATAGTCCATTAAAGTTTTTTCATAAAAAACTTTTTTCCATGAAAAATGGACGATGTATAGTCCATTAAATTTTTTCATAAAAAATTTTTTTGCATGAAAAATGGACGATGTATAGTCCATTAAAGTTTTTTCATAAAAAACTTTTTTCCATGAAAAATGGACGATGTATAGTCCATTTAATTTTTTCATAAAAAATTTTTTCCATGAAAAATGGACGATGTATAGTCCATTTAATTTTTGCATTAAAAATTGACGATGTATACTTCATTTAATTTTTTCCATTAAAAATGGACGATGTATAGTCCATTCAATATTTTCATAAAAAAATTTTTGCATGAAAAATGGACAATGTGTAGTCCATTAAATTGTTTTCATAAAAAACTTTTTTCCATGAAAAATGGACGACGTATAGTATATATAATTTTTTCATAAAAAATTTTTTCTATGAAAAAAGGACGATGTATAGTCCATTAAAGTTTTTTCATAAAATACTTTTTTCCAAGAAAAATGAACGACGTATAGTCCATTTAATTTTTTGCATTAAAAATAGACGATGTATACTTCAATTAATTTTTTCCATTAAAAATGAACGATGTATAGTCCATTTAATATTTTCCATAAAAAATGGACGATGTATAGTCCATTAAATTTTTTCCATGAAAAAAGGACGATTATAGTCCATTAAATTTTTTCCATGAAAAATGGACGACGTATAGTCAATTTAATTTTTGCATGAAAAATAGACGATGTATACTTCCTTTAATTTTTTCCATTAAAAATGGACGATGTACAGTCCATTAAAGTTTTTTCATAAAAAACTTTTTTCCATGAAAAAATGGACGATGTATAGTCCATTTAATTTGTTCTTAAAAAATTTTTTGCATGAAAAATGGACGATGTGTAGTCCATTAAATTTTTTTCATAAAAAAATTTTTCCATGAAAAATGGACGATGTCTAGTCCATTTAATTTTTTCATAAAAAATTTTTTTCCATGAAAAAAGGACGATGTATAATCCATTAGAGTTTTTTCATAAAAAACTTTTTTCCATGAAAAAAGGACGATGTATAGTCCATTACATTTTTTTCATAAAAAACTTTTTTCCATGAAAAATGGACGATGTGTAGTCCATTAAATTTTTTTCATAAAAAAATTTTTCCATGAAAAATGGACGATGTCTAGTCCATTTAAATTTTCATAAAAAATTTTTTTCCATGAAAAAAGGACGATGTATAGTCCATTTAATTTTTTCATAACAAATTTTTTTCCATGAAAAATGGACGATGTATAGTCCATTTAATTTTTTCATAAAAAATTTTTTTCCATGAAAAATGGACGATTTATAGTCCATTACATTTTTTTCATAAAAAACTTTGTTCCATGAAAAATGGACGATGTATAGTCCATTTAATTTTTTCCATGAAAAATGGACGATTTATACTTCCTTTAATTTTTTCCATGAAAAATGGACGATGTATAGTCCATTTAATTTTTTCATAAAAATTTTTTGCATGAAAAATGGACGATGTATATCCATTTAATTTTTTTTATGAAAAATGGACGATGTATAGTCCATTAAAGTTTTTTCATAAAAAACTTTTTTTCATGAAAAATGGACGATGTATAGTCCATTACATTTTTTTCATAAAAAACTTTGTTCCATGAAAAATGGACGACGTATACTTCCTTTAATTTTTTCCATGAAAAATAGACGATGTATACTTCCTTTAATTTTTTCCATGAAAAATGGACGATGTATAGTCCATTTAATTTTTTCTTAAAAAATTTTTTGCATGAAAAATGGACGATGTGTAGTCCATTAAATTTTTTTCATAAAATACTTTTTTCCAAGAAAATTGGACGACGTATAGCCCATTTAATTTTTTGCATGGAAAATAGACGATGTATACTTCAATTAATTTTTTCCCTTAAAAATTAACGATGTATAGTCCATTTAATTTTTTCATAGAAAATTTTTTGCATGAAAAATGGACGATGTATAGTCCAATTAATTTTTTCCATGAAAAATGGACGATGTATATCCATTTAATTTTTTCATAAAAAATTTCTTTCCATGAAAAATGGACGATGTATAGTCCATTAAATTTTTTTTCATAAAAAACTTTTTTCCATGAAAAAAGGACGATGTATAGTCCATTACATTTTTTTCATAACAAATTTTTTTCCATGAAAAATGGACGATTTATACTCCATTACATTTTTTTCATAAAAAACTTTGTTCCATGAAAAATGGACGATGTATAGTCCATTTAATTTTTTCCATGAAAAATGGACGATGTATAGTCCATTAAATTTTTTTCATAAAATACTTTTTTCCAAGAAAAATGGACGACGTATAGTCCATTTAATTTTTTGCATGAAAAATAGACGATGTATACTTCAATTAATATTTTCCCTTAAAAATGAACGATGTATAGTCCATTTAATTTTTTCATAAAAAAATTTTTGCATGAAAAATGGGCGTGTATAGTCCATTTAATTTTTTCATAAAAATTTTTGCATGAAAAATGGGCGTGTATAGTCCATTTAATTTTTTCATAAAAATTTTTTCCATGAAAAATGGACGACGTATAGTCCATTTAATTTTTGCATGAAAAATAGACGATGTATACTTCCTTTAATTTTTTCCATGAAAAATGGACGATGTAGTCCATTAAATTTTTTTAATGAAAAACTTTTTTCCATGAAAAATGGACGACGTATTTAATTTTTTGCATGAAAAATAGACGATGTATACTTCATTTAATTTTTTCCATGAAAAATGGACGATATATAGTCCATTTAATTTTTTCATAAAAATTTTTTGCATGAAAAATAAACGATGTATAGTCCATTAAATTTTTTTTCATAAAAAACTTTTTTCTATGAAAAAAGGACGATGTATAGTCCATTACATTTTTTTCATAAAAAACTTTTTTTCATGAAAAATGGACGATGTATAGTCCATTAAATTTTTTTATAAAAAACTTTTTTCCATGAAAAATGGACGACTTATAGTCCATTTAATTTTTGCATGAAAAATAGACGATGTATACTTCAATTAATTTTTTCCATTAAAAATGGACGATGTATAGTCCATTAAAGTTTTTTCATAAAAAACTTTTTTCCATTAAAAATGGACGATGTATAGTCCATTTAATTTTTTCTTAAAAAATTTTTTCCATGAAAAATGGACGATGTGTAGTCCATTAAATTTTTTCATAAAAAATTTTTTTCCATGAAAAAAGGACGATGTATAGTCCATTACATTTTTTTCATAAAATCCTTTTTTCCAAGAAAAATGGACGACGTATAGTCCATTTAATTTTTTGCATGGAAAATAGTCGATGTATACTTCAATTAATTTTTTCCCTTAAAAATTTAATTTTTTCATAAAAAAAATTTTCCATTAAAAATGGACGATGTATAGTCCATTTAATTTTTTCATAAAAATTTTTTGCATGAAAAATGGACGATGTATAGTCCATTAAATTTTTTTTCATAAAAAACTTTTTTCTATGAAAAAAGGACGATGTATATATAGTCCATTACATTTTTTTCATAAAAAACTTTTTTTCATGAAAAATGGACGATGTATAGTCCATTTAATTTTTTCCATGAAAAATGGACGATGTATATCCATTTAATTTTTTTTATGAAAAATGGACGATGTATAGTCCATTAAAGTTTTTTCATAAAAAACTTTTTTCCATGAAAAATGGACGATGTATAGTCCATTAAATTGTTTTATAAAAAACTTTTTTCCATGAAAAATGGACGACGTATAGTCCATTTAATTTTTGCATGAAAAATAGACGATGTATACTGCCTTTAATTTTTTCCATGAAAAATGGACGATGTATATCCATTTAATTTTTTTCATAAAAAATTTCTTTCCATGAAAAATGGACGATGTATAGTCCATTAAATTTTTTTTCATAAAAAACTTTTTTCCATGAAAAAAAGACGATGTATAGTCCATTACATTTTTTTCATAAAAAACTTTTTTTCATGAAAAATGGACGATGTATAGTCCATTTATTTTTTCCATGAAAAATGGACGATGTATATCCATTTAATTTTTTCATAACAAATTTTTTTCCATAAAAAATGGACGATGTATAGTCCATTACATTTTTTTCATAAAAAACTTTGTTCCATGAAAAATGGACGATGTATAGTCCATTTAATTTTTTCCATGAAAAATGGACGATGTATATTCCATTAAATTTTTTTTCATAAAATACTTTTTTCCAAGAAAAATGGACGACGTATAGTCCATTTAATTTTTTGCATGAAAAATAGACGATGTATACTTCAATTAATATTTTCCCTTAAAAATTAACGATGTATAGTCCATTTAATTTTTTCATAAAAAAATTTTTGCATGAAAAATGGGAGATGTATAGTCCATTTAATTTTTTCATAAAAATTTTTTGCATGAAAAATGGACGATGTATAGTCAGTCCATTTAATTTTTTCATTAAAAATTTTTTGCATGAGAAATGGACGATGTATAGTCCATTTAATTTTGTCCATGAAAAATGGACGATGTATAGTCCATTAAATTTTTTTTCATAAAAAACTTTTTTCTATGAAAAAAGGACGATGTATATATAGTCCAGTACATTTTTTTCATAAAAAACTTTTTTTCATGAAAAATGGACGATGTATAGTCCATTTAATTTTTTCCATGAAAAATGGACGATGTATATCCATTTAATTTTTTTTATGAAAAATGGACGATGTATAGTCCATTAAAGTTTTTTCATAAAAAATTTTTTTAATGAAAAATGGACGATGTATACTTCATTTAATTTTTTCCATGAAAAATGGACGATATATAGTCCATTTAATTTTTTCATAAAAATTTTTTGCATGAAAAATAAACGATGTATAGTCCATTAAATTTTTTTTCATAAAAAACTTTTTTCTATGAAAAAAGGACGATGTATAGTCCATTACATTTTTTTCATAAAAAACTTTTTTTCATGAAAAATGGACGATGTATAGTCCATTAAAGTTTTTTCATAAAAAACTTTTTTCCATGAAAAAAGGACGATGTATAGTCCATTACATTTTTTTCATAAAAAACTTTTTTCCATGAAAAATGGACGATGTATATCCATTTAATTTTTTCCATGAAAAATTAAATTAAATTAAATTTTTTCATAAAAAATTTTTTCCATGAAAAATGGACGATGTATAGTCCATTTAATTTTTTCATAAAAAATTTTTTGCATGAAAAATGGACGATGTATATCCATTTAATTTTTTCCATGAAAAATTAAATTAAATTAAATTTTTTCATAAAAAATTTTTCGCATGAAAAATGGACGATGTATAGTCCATTTAATTTTTTCATAAAAAATTTTTTGCATGAGAAATGGACGATGTATAGTCCATTTAATTTTTTCCATGAAAAATGGACGATGCATAGTCCATTTAATTTTTTCCATGAAAAATGGACGATGTCCATTAAATTTTTTCATAAAATACTTTTTTCCAAGAAAAATGGACGACGTGTAGTCCATTTATTTTTTCCATGAAAAATGGACGATGTATATCCATTTAATTTTTTCATAACAAATTTTTTTCCATAAAAAATGGACGATGTATAGTCCATTACATTTTTTTCATAAAAAACTTTGTTCCATGAAAAATGGACGATGTATAGTCCATTTAATTTTTTCCATGAAAAATGGACGATGTATAGTCCATTAAATTTTTTTCATAAAATACGTTTTTCCAAGAAAAATGTACGACGTATAGTCCATTTAATTTTTTGCATGAAAAATAGACGATGTATACTTCAATTAATATTTTCCCTTAAAAATGAACGATGTATAGTCCATTTAATTTTTTCATAAAAAAATTTTTGCATGAAAAATGGGTGATGTATAGTCCATTTAATTTTTTCATAAAAATTTTTTGCATGAAAAATGGACGATGTATAGTCCATTTAATTTTTTCATAAAAAATTTTTTGCATGAAAAATGGGTGATGTATAGTCCATTTAATTTTTTCATAAAAATTTTTTGCATGAGAAATGGACGATGTATAGTCCATTTAATTTTGTCCATGAGAAATGGACGATGTATAGTCCATTAAATTTTTTTTCATAAAATACATTTTTCCAAGAAAAATGGACGATGTATAGTCCATTTAATTTTTTCATAAAAAATTTTTTGAATGAAAAATGGACGATGTATAGTCCATTTAATTTTTTCATAAAAAATTTTTTCCATGCAAAAAGGACGATGTATAGTCCATTACATTTTTTTCATAAAAAACTTTTTTTCATGAAAAATGGACGATGTATAGTCCATTTAATTTTTTCCATGAAAAATGGGCGATGTATAGTCCATTAAATTTTTCCATAAAAAATTTTTTGCATGAGAAATGGACGATGTATAGTTCATTTAGTTTTTTCATAAACATTTTTTTTTCATGAAAAATGGACGATGTATAGTCCATTTAATTTTTTCCATGAAAAATGGACGATGTATAGTCCATTTAATTTTTTCCATGAAAAATGAACGATGCATAGTCCATTAAAGTTTTTTCATAAAAAACTTTTTTCCATGAAAAATTTTTTTATAAAAAACTTTTTTCCATGAAAAATGGACGATGTCTAGTCCATTTAATTTTTTCATAAAAAATTTTTTTCGATGAAAAAAGGACGATGTATATTCCATTAAATTTTTTTCATAAAATACTTTTTTCCAAGAAAAATGAACGACGTATAGTCCATTTAATTTTTTGCATGGAAAATAGACGATGTATACTTCAATTAATTTTTTCCCTTAAAAATTTAATTTTTTCATAAAAAAAATTTTGCGTGAAACATGGACGATGTATAGTCCATTTAATTTTTTCATAAAAATTTTTTGCATGAAAAATGGACGATGTATAGTTCATTAAATTTTTTTTCATAAAAAACTTTTTTCTATGAAAAAAGGACGATGTATAGTCCATTACATTTTTTTCATAAAAAACTTTTTTTCATGAAAAATGGACGATGTATAGTCCATTTAATTTTTCCCATGAAAAATGGACGATGTATATCCATTTAATTTTTTCCATGAAAAATTGACGATGTATAGTCCATTAAATTTTTTTTATAAAAAACTTTTTTCCATTAAAAATGGACGATGTATACTTCCTTTAATTTTTTCCATGAAAAATGGACGATGTATAGTCCATTTAATTTTTTCTTAAAAAATTTTTTCCATGAAAAATGGACGATGTGTAATCCATTAAATTTTTTTCATAAAAAAATTTTTCCATGAAAAATGGACGATGTATATCCATTTAATTTTTTCATAAAAAATTTCTTTCCATGAAAAATGGACGATGTATAGTCCATTAAATTTTTTTTATAAAAAACTTTTTTCCATTAAAAATGGACGATGTATACTTCCTTTAATTTTTTCCATGAAAAATGGACGATGTCCATTAAATTTTTTTCATAAAATACTTTTTTCCAAGAAAAATGGACGACGTACAGTCCATTTAATTTTTTGCATGAAAAATAGACGATGTATACTTCAATTAATATTTTCCCTTAAAAATGAACGATGTATAGTCCATTTAATTTTTTCATAAAAAAATTTTTCCATGAAAAATGGGCGATGTATAGTCCGTTTAATTTTTTCATAAAAAATTTTCTGCATGAAAAATGGACGATGTATAGTCCATTTAATTTTTTCCATGAAAAATGGACGATGTATAGTCCATTTAATTTTTTCATATAAAATTTTTTGCATGAAAAATGGACGATGTATAGTCCATTTAATTTTTTCATAAAAAATTTTTTCCATGAAAAAAGGACGATGTATAGTCCATTACATTTTTTTCATAAAAAACTTTTTTTCATGAAAAATGGACGATGTATAGATCATTTAATTTTTTCCATGAAAAATGGACAATGTATAGTCCATTAAATTTTTTTTCATAAAAAACTTTTTTCCATGAAAAATGGACGATGTATAGTCCATTTAATTTTTTCCATGAAAAATGGACGATGTATAGTCCATTAAATTTTTTTCATAAAATATTTTTTTCCAAGAAAAATGGACGACGTATAGTCCATTTAATTTTTTGCGTGAAAAATAGACGATGTATACTTCAATTAATATTTTCCCTTAAAAATGAACGATATATAGTCCATTTAATTTTTTCATAAAAAAATGTTTGCATAAAAAATGGACGATGTATAGTCCATTTAATTTTTTCATAAAAAATTTTTTCCATGAAAAATGGACGATGTATAGTCCATTTAATTTTTTCATAAAAAAATTTTTCCATTAAAAAAGGACGATGTATAGTCCATTAAATTTTTTTTCATAAAAACTTTTTTCCATGAAAAAAGGACGATGTACAGTCCATTTAATTTTTTCATAAAAAATGTTTTCCATGGAAAAAGGATGATGTATAGTCCATTTGATTTCTTCATAAAAAATTTTTTCCATGAAAAAAGGACGATGTACAGTCCATTACATTTTTTTCATAAAAAACTTTTTTTCATGAAAAATGGACGATGTATAGTCCATTTAATTTTTTCCATGAAAAATGGACGATGTATAGTCCATTAAATTTTTTCATAAAAAATTTTTTGCATGAAAAATGGACGATGTATATCCATTTAATTTTTTCATAAAAAATTTCTTTCCATGAAAAATGGACGATGTATAGTCCATTAAATTTTTTTTATAAAAAACTTTTTTCCATTAAAAATGGACGATGTATACTTCCTTTAATTTTTTCCATGAAAAATGGACGATGTCCATTAAATTTTTTTCATAAAATACTTTTTTCCAAGAAAAATGGACGACGTACAGTCCATTTAATTTTTTGCATGAAAAATAGACGATGTATACTTCAATTAATATTTTCCCTTAAAAATGAACGATGTATAGTCCATTTAATTTTTTCATAAAAAAATTTTTCCATGAAAAATGGGCGATGTATAGTCCGTTTAATTTTTTCATAAAAAATTTTCTGCATGAAAAATGGACGATGTATAGTCCATTTAATTTTTTCCATAAAAAATGGACGATGTATAGTCCATTTAATTTTTTCATATAAAATTTTTTGCATGAAAAATGGACGATGTATAGTCCATTTAATTTTTTCATAAAAAATTTTTTCCATGAAAAAAGGACGATGTATAGTCCATTACATTTTTTTCATAAAAAACTTTTTTTCATGAAAAATGGACGATGTATAGATCATTTAATTTTTTCCATGAAAAATGGACAATGTATAGTCCATTAAATTTTTTTTCATAAAAAACTTTTTTCCATGAAAAATGGACGATGTATAGTCCATTTAATTTTTTCCATGAAAAATGGACGATGTATAGTCCATTAAATTTTTTTCATAAAATATTTTTTTCCAAGAAAAATGGACGACGTATAGTCCATTTAATTTTTTGCGTGAAAAATAGACGATGTATACTTCAATTAATATTTTCCCTTAAAAATGAACGATATATAGTCCATTTAATTTTTTCATAAAAAAATGTTTGCATAAAAAATGGACGATGTATAGTCCATTTAATTTTTTCATAAAAAATTTTTTCCATGAAAAATGGACGATGTATAGTCCATTTAATTTTTTCATAAAAAATTTTTTCCATTAAAAAAGGACGATGTATAGTCCATTAAATTTTTTTTCATAAAAACTTTTTTCCATGAAAAAAGGACGATGTACAGTCCATTTAATTTTTTCATAAAAAATGTTTTCCATGGAAAAAGGATGATGTATAGTCCATTTGATTTCTTCATAAAAAATTTTTTCCATGAAAAAAGGACGATGTACAGTCCATTACATTTTTTTCATAAACAACTTTTTTTCATGAAAAATGGACGATGTATAGTCCATTTAATTTTTTCCATGAAAAATGGACGATGTATATATAGTCCATTAAAGTTTTTTCATAAAAAACTTTTTTCCATTTAATTTTTTAGTCCATTTAATTTTTGCATGAAAAATAGACAATGTGTACTTCAATTAATTTTTTTCATTAAAAATGGACGATGTATAGTCCATTAAAGTTTTTTTATAAAAAACTTTTTTCCATGAAAAATGGACGATGTATAGTCCATTTAATTTTTTCCATGAAAAATGGACGATGTATAGTCCATTAAATTTTTTCATAAAAAATTTTTTGCATGAAAAATGGACGATGTATAGTTCATTTAGTTTTTTCATAAACATTTTTTTTTCATGAAAAATGGACGCTGTATAGTCCATTTAATTTTTTCCATAAAAAATGGACGATGTATAGTCCATTTAATTTTTTCCATGAAAAATAGACGATGTATATATAGTCCATTAAAGTTTTTTCATAAAAAACTTTTTTCCATTTAATTTTTTAGTCCATTTAATTTTTGCATGAAAAATAGACAATGTGTACTTTAATTAATTTTTTCCATTAAAAATGGACGATGTATAGTCCATTAAAGTTTTTTTATAAAAAACTTTTTTCCATGAAAAATGGACGATGTATAGTCCATTTAATTTTTTCCATGAAAAATGGACGATGTAAAAACTTTTTTCTATGAAAAAAGGACGATGTATAGTCCATTTAATTTTTTCATAAAATACTTTTTTCCAAGAAAAATGGACGACGTATAGTCCATTTAATTTTTTGCATGGAAAATAGACGATGTATACTTCAATTAATTTTTTCCCTTAAAAATTAAAATTTTTCATAAAAAAAATTTTGCATGAAAAATGGACAATGTATAGTCCATTTAATTTTTTCATAAAAATTTTTTCCATGAAAAACGGACGATGTATAGTCCATTTGATTTCTTCATAAAAAATTTTTTCCATGAAAAATGGACGATGTATAGTCCAATTAATTTTTTCCATGAAAAATGGACGATGTATATCCATTTAATTTTTTCATAAAAAATTTTTTTCCATGAAAAATGGACGATGTATAGTCCATTTAATTTTTTCATAAAAAATTTTTTGCATGAAAAATGGACGATGTATAGTCCATAAAATTTTTTTTCATAAAAAACTTTTTTCTATGAAAAAAGGACGATGTATAGTCCATTTAATTTTTTCATAAAATACTTTTTTCCAAGAAAAATGGACGACGTATAGTCCATTTAATTTTTTGCATGGAAAATAGACGATGTATACTTCAATTAATTTTTTCCCTTAAAAATTAAAATTTTTCATAAAAAAAATTTTGCATGAAAAATGGACAATGTACAGTCCATTTAATTTTTTCATAAAAATTTTTTGCATGAAAAACGGACGATGTATAGTCCATTTGATTTCTTCATAAAAAATTTTTTCCATGAAAAATGGACGATGTATAGTCCAATTAATTTTTTCCATGAAAAATGGACGATGTATATCCATTTAATTTTTTCATAAAAAATTTTTTTCCATGAAAAATGTACGATGTATAGTCCATTAAATTTTTTTTCATAAAAAACTTTTTTCTATGAAAAAAGGACGATGTATAGTCCATTACATTTTTTTCATAAAAAACTTTTTTTCATGAAAAATGGACGATGTATAGTCCATTTAATTTTTTCCATGAAAAATGGACGATGTATAGTCCATTAAATTTTTTTCATAAAATATTTTTTTCCAAGAAAAATGGACGACGTATAGTCCATTTAATTTTTTGCGTGAAAAATAGACGATGTATACTTCAATTAATATTTTCCCTTAAAAATGAACGATATATAGTCCATTTAATTTTTTCATAAAAAAATGTTTGCATAAAAAATGGACGATGTATAGTCCATTTAATTTTTTCATAAAAAATTTTTTCCATGAAAAATGGACGATGTATAGTCCATTTAATTTTTTCATAAAAAATTTTTTCCATTAAAAAAGGACGATGTATAGTCCATTAAATTTTTTTTCATAAAAACTTTTTTCCATGAAAAAAGGACGATGTATAGTCCATTTGATTTCTTCATAAAAAATTTTTTCCATGAAAAAAGGACGATGTACAGTCCATTACATTTTTTTCATAAAAAACTTTTTTTCATGAAAAATGGACGATGTATAGTCCATTTAATTTTTTCCATGAAAAATGGACGATGTATATATAGTCCATTAAAGTTTTTTCATAAAAAACTTTTTTCCATTTAATTTTTTAGTCCATTTAATTTTTGCATGAAAAATAGACAATGTGTACTTCAATTAATTTTTTTCATTAAAAATGGACGATGTATAGTCCATTAAAGTTTTTTTATAAAAAACTTTTTTCCATGAAAAATGGACGATGTATAGTCCATTTAATTTTTTCCATGAAAAATGGACGATGTATAGTCCATTAAATTTTTTCATAAAAAATTTTTTGCATGAAAAATGGACGATGTATAGTTCATTTAGTTTTTTCATAAACATTTTTTTTTCATGAAAAATGGACGCTGTATAGTCCATTTAATTTTTTCCATAAAAAATGGACGATGTATAGTCCATTTAATTTTTTCCATGAAAAATGGACGATGTATATATAGTCCATTAAAGTTTTTTCATAAAAAACTTTTTTCCATTTAATTTTTTAGTCCATTTAATTTTTGCATGAAAAATAGACAATGTGTACTTTAATTAATTTTTTCCATTAAAAATGGACGATGTATAGTCCATTAAAGTTTTTTTATAAAAAACTTTTTTCCATGAAAAATGGACGATGTATAGTCCATTTAATTTTTTCCATGAAAAATGGACGATGTATAGTCCATTTAATTTTTTCATAAAAAATTTTTTGCATGAAAAATGGACGATGTATAGTCCATAAAATTTTTTTTCATAAAAAACTTTTTTCTATGAAAAAAGGACGATGTATAGTCCATTTAATTTTTTCATAAAATACTTTTTTCCAAGAAAAATGGACGACGTATAGTCCATTTAATTTTTTGCATGGAAAATAGACGATGTATACTTCAATTAATTTTTTCCCTTAAAAATTAAAATTTTTCATAAAAAAAATTTTGCATGAAAAATGGACAATGTACAGTCCATTTAATTTTTTCATAAAAATTTTTTGCATGAAAAACGGACGATGTATAGTCCATTTGATTTCTTCATAAAAAATTTTTTCCATGAAAAATGGACGATGTATAGTCCAATTAATTTTTTCCATGAAAAATGGACGATGTATATCCATTTAATTTTTTCATAAAAAATTTTTTTCCATGAAAAATGGACGATGTATAGTCCATTAAATTTTTTTTCATAAAAAACTTTTTTCTATGAAAAAAGGACGATGTATAGTCCATTACATTTTTTTCATAAAAAACTTTTTTTCATGAAAAATGGACGATGTATAGTCCATTTAATTTTTTCCATGAAAAATGGACGATATAGTCCATTACATTTTTTTCATAAAAAAACTGTTTTCCATGAAAAATGGACGATGTATAGTCCATTTAATTTTTTGCATGAAAAATAGACGATGTATAGTCCATTTAATTTTTTCCATGGAAAATGGACGATGTATAGTCCATTAAATTTTTTTTCATAAAAAACTTTTTTCCATGAAAAATGGACGATATAGTCCATTACATTTTTTTCATAAAAAAATTTTTTCCCTTAAAAATGAACGATGTATAGTCCATTTAATTTTTTCATAAAAAATTTTTTCCATGAAAAAAGGACGATGTATAGTCCATTTAGTTTTTTCCATGGAAAATGGACGATGTATAGTCCATTAAATTTTTTTTCATAAAAAACTTTTTTCCATGAAAAAAGGACGATGTATAGTCCATTTAGTTTTTTCCATGAAAAATGGACGATGTATAGTCCATTTAATTTTTTCATAAAAAAATTTTTGCATGAAAAATTGATATAGTCCATTTAATTTTTTCATAAAAAATTTTTTGCATGAAAAATGGACGATGTATAGTCCATTTAGTTTTTTCCATGGAAAATGGACGATGTATAGTCCATTAAATTTTTTTTCATAAAAAATCTTTTAGGAAAAAATTAAATGGACTATACATCGTCTTTTTTTCACACAAAAAATTAAATGGACTATACGTCGTCCATTTTTCTTGGAAAAAAATATTTTATGAAAAAAATTTAATGGAATATACATCGTCCTTTTTTCATCGAAAAAAATTTTTTATGAAAAAATTAAATGGACTAGACATCGTCCACTTTTCATGGAAAAAAAATTTTATGAAAAAATTAAATGGACTATACATCGTCCATTTTTCATGCAAAAAATTTTTTATGAAAAAATTAAATGGACTATATCCATTTTTCATGCAAAAATTTTTTTATGAAAAAATTAAATGGACTATACATCGTCCATTTTTCATGGAAAAAACTAAATGGACTATACATCGTCCTTTTTTCATGGAAAAAATTTTTTATGAAAAAATTAAATGGATATACATCGTCCATTTTTCATGGAAAAATTTTTTTATGAAAAAAATTTAATGGATTACACATCGTCCATTTTTCATGGAAAAAATTTTTTAAGAAAAAATTAAATGGACTATACATCGTCCATTTTTCATGGAAAAAATTAAAGGAAGTATACATCGTCCATTTTTAATGGAAAAAAGTTTTTTATAAAAAAAATTTAATGGACTATACATCGTCCATTTTTCATGGAAAAAATTAAATGGATATACATCGTCCATTTTTCATGGGAAAAATTAAATGGACTATACATCGTCCATTTTTCATGAAAAAAAGTTTTTTATGAAAAAAATGTAATGGACTATACATCGTCCTTTTTTCATAGAAAAAAGTTTTTTATGAAAAAGAATTTAATGGACTATACATCGTCCATTTTTCATGGAAAAAATTTTTATGAAAAAATTAAATGGACTATACATCGTTCATGTTTCACGCAAAATTTTTTTTATGAAAAAATTAAATTTTTAAGGGAAAAAATTAATTGAAGTATACATCGTCTATTTTCCATGCAAAAAATTAAATGGACTATACGCCGTTCATTTTTCTTGGAAAAAAGTATTTTATGAAAAAAATTTAATGGAATATACATCGTCCTTTTTTCATCGAAAAAAATTTTTTATGAAAAAATTAAATGGACTAGACATCGTCCATTTTTCATGGAAAAAAGTTTTTTATAAAAAAATTTTTCATTGAAAAAAGTTTTTTATGAAAAAACTTTAATGGACTATGTATGCATCGTTCATTTTTCATGGAAAAAATTAAATGGACTATACATCGTCCATTTTTCATGGAAAAAATTAAATGGACTATACATCGTCCATTTTTCATGAAAAAAAAATGTTTATGAAAAAACTAAATGAACTATACATCGTCCATTTCTCATGCAAAAAATTTTTTATGAAAAAATTTAATGGACTATACATCGCCCATTTTTCATGGAAAAAATTAAATGGACTATACATCGTCCATTTTTCATGAAAAAAAGTTTTTTATGAAAAAAATGTAAAGGACGATGTATAGTCCATTTAGTTTTTTCCATGGAAAATGGACGATGTATAGTCCATTAAATTTTTTTTCATAAAAAACTTTTTTCCATGAAAAAAGGACGATGTATAGTCCATTTAGTTTTTTCCATGAAAAATGGACGATGTATAGTCCATTTAATTTTTTCATAAAAAAATTTTTGCATGAAAAATTGATATAGTCCATTTAATTTTTTCATAAAAAATTTTTTCCATGAAAAATGGACGATGTATAGTCCATTTAGTTTTTTCCATGGAAAATGGACGATGTATAGTCCATTAAATTTTTTTTCATAAAAAACTTTTTTCCTTAAAAAATGGACGATGTATAGTCCATTAAATTTTTTCATAAAAAATTTTTTGCAATGAAAATGGACGATGTATAGTCCATTTAGTTTTTTCATAAACATTTTTTTCATGAAAAATGGTCGATGTATAGTCCATTTAATTTTTTCCATGAAAAATGGACGATGTATAGTCCATTTAATTTTTTCCATGAAAAATGGACGATGTATAGTCCATTAAAGGTTTTTCATAAAAAACTTTTTTCCATGAAAAATGGACGATGTATAGTCCATTAAATTTTTTTATAAAAAACTTTTTTCCATGAAAAATGGACGACGTATAGTCCATTTAATTTTTGCATGAAAAATAGACGATGTATACTTCCTTTAATTTTTTCCATTAAAAATGGACGATGTATAGTCCATTAAAGTTTTTTTATTAAAAACTTTTTTCCATGAAAAATGGACGATGTATAGTCCATTTAATTTTTTCTTAAAAAATTTTTTGCATGAAAAATGGACGATGTGTAGTCCATTAAATTTTTTTCATAAAAAAATTTTTCCATGAAAAATGGACGATGTATAGTGCATTTCATTTTTTTATAAAAAACTTTTTTCCATGAAAAATGGACGATGTATAGTCTATTTCATTTTTTCCATGAAAAACGGACGATGTATAGTCCATTAAATTTTTTTCATAAAATACTTTTTTCCATGAAAAATGGACGATGTATAGTCCATTACATTTTTTTCATAAAAAATAGACGATGTATACTTCAATTAATATATTCCCTTAAAAATGAACGATGTATAGTCCATTTAATTTTTTCATAAAAAATTTTTTCCATGAAAAAAGGACGATGTATAGTCCATTTAGTTTTTTCCATGAAAAATGGACGATATAGTCCATTACATTTTTTTCATAAAAAACTTTTTTCCCTTAAAAATGAATGATGTATAGTCCATTAAATTTTTTCATAAAAAATTTTTTCCATGAAAAATGGACGATGTATAGTCCATTTAATTTTTTCCATGAAAAATGGACGATGTATAGTCCATTTAATTTTTTCCATGAAAAATGGACGATGTATAGTCCATTAAAGGTTTTTCATAAAAAACTTTTTTCCATGAAAAATGGACGATGTATAGTCCATTAAAATTTTTTATAAAAAACTTTTTTCCATGAAAAATGGACGACGTATAGTCCATTTAATTTTTGCATGAAAAATAGACGTTGTATACTTCCTTTAATTTTTTCCATTAAAAATGGACGATGTATAGTCCATTAAAGTTTTTTCATAAAAACTTTTTTCCATGAAAAATGGACGATGTGTAGTCCGTTTAATTTTTTCTTAAAAAATTTTTTCCATGAAAAATGGACGATGTGTAGTCCATTAAATTTTTTTCATAAAAAAATTTTTCCATGAAAAATGGACGATGTCTAGTCCATTTAATTTTTTCATAAAAAATTTTTTTCCATGAAAAAAGGACGATGTATAGTCCATTAAATATTTTTCATAAAATACTTTTTTCCATGAAAAATGGACGATGTATAGTCCATTTAATTTTATCCATGAAAAATGGACGATGTATATCCATTTAATTTTTTCATAACAAATTTTTTTCCATGAAAAATGGACGATGTATAGTCCATTAAATTTTTTTCATAAAATACTTTTTTCCAAGGAAAATGGACGACGTATAGTCCATTTAATTTTTTGCATAAAAAATAGACGATGTATCCTTCAATTAATATATTCCCTTAAAAATTAACGATGTATAGTCCATTTAATTTTTTCATAAAAAATTTTTTCCATTAAAAAAGGACGATGTATAGTCCATTTAGTTTTTTCCATAAAAATTGACGATATAGTCCATTACATTTTTTTCATAAAAAACTTTTTTCCCTTAAAAATGAACGATGTATAGTCCATTTAATTTTTTCATACAAAATTTTTTCCATGAAAAAAGGACGATGTATAGTCCATTTAGTTTTTTCCATGAAAAATGGACGATGTATAGTCCATTTAATTTTTTCATAAAGAAATTTTTCCATGAAAAATGGATATAGTCCATTTAATTTTTTCATAAAAATTTTTTGCATTAAAATGGACTATACATCGTCCATTTTTCATGGAAAAAAGTTTTTTATGAAAAAAATTCCATAAAAAATAGACGTGGACGATGTATAGTCCATTTAATTTTTTCATAAAAAATTTTTTTCCATGAAAAATGGACGATATATAGTCCATTAAATTTTTTTTCATAAAAAACATTTTTTCCTTGAAAAATGGACGATGTATAGTCCATTAAATTTTTTCATAAAAAATTTTTCCCATGAAAAATGGACGATGTATAGTCCATTTAGTTTTTTCATAAACATTTTTTTTTTCATGAAAAATGGACGATTTAATTTTTTTCATGAAAAATGGACGATGTATAGTCCATTTAATTTTTTCCATGAAAAATGGACGATGTATATCCATTTAATTTTTTCATAATACATTTTTTTCCATGAAAAATGGACGATGTATAGTCCATTAAATTTTTTTCATAAAAAACTTTTTTCCATTTAATTTTTTGCATGAAAAATAGACGATGTATACTTCAATTAATATATTGCCTTAAAAATGAACGATGTATAGTCCATTTAATTTTTTCGTTAAAAATTTTTTGCATGAAAAATGGACGATGTATAGTCCATTTAATTTTTTCCATGAAAAATGGACGATGTATAGTCCATTTAATTGTTTCCATGAAAAATGGACGATGTATAGTCCATTTAATTTTATCCATGAAAAATGGACGATGTATATCCATTTAATTTTTTCATAACAAATTTTTTTCCATGAAAAATAGACGATGTATACTTCAATTAATATATTCCCTTAAAAATGAACGATGTATAGTCCATTTAATTTTTTCATAAAAAATTTTTTCCATGAAAAAAGGACGATGTATAGTCCATTTAATTTTTGCATAAAAAATAGACGATGTATACTTCCTTTAATTTTTTCCATGAAAAATGGACCATGTATAGTCCATTAAAGGTTTTTCATAAAAAATTTTTTCCATTAAATTTTTTTATAAAAAACTTTTTTCCATGAAAAATGGACGACGTATAGTCCATTTAATTTTTGCATAAAAAATAGACGATGTATACTTCCTTTAATTTTTTCCATTAAAAATGGACGATGTATAGTCCATTAAAGTTTTTTTATAAAAAACTTTTTTCCATGAAAAATGGACGATGTATAGTCCATTAAATTTTTTCATAAAAAATTTTTTCCATGAAAAATGGACGATGTATAGTCCATTTAGTTTTTTCATAAACATTTTTTTTATGAAAAATGGACGATGTATAGTCCATTTAATTTTTTTCATGAAAAATGGACGTTGTATAGTCCATTTAATTTTTTCCATGAAAAATGGACGATGTATATCCATTTAATTTTTTCATAATACATTTTTTTCCATGAAAAATGGACGATGTATAGTCCATTAAATTTTTTTCATAAAAAACTTTTTTCCATGAAAAATGGACGATGTATAGTCCATTTAATTTTTTTCATGAAAAATAGACGATGTATACTTCAATTAATATTTTCCCTTAAAAATGAAAGATGTATAGTCCATTTAATTTTTTCATAAAAAATTGTTTGCATGAAAAATGGACGATGTATAGTCCACTTAGTTTTTTCATAAACATTTTTTTTCATGAAAAATAGACGATGTATAGTCCATTTAATTTTTTCCATGAAAAATGGACGATGTATAGTCCATTTAATTTTTTCCATGAAAAATGGACGATGTATAGTCCATTAAAGGTTTTTCATAAAAAATTTTTTTCCATGAAAAATGGACGATGTATAGTCCATTAAATTTTTTTATAAAAAACTTTTTTCCATGAAAAATGGACGACGTATAGTCCATTTAATTTTTGCATGAAAAATAGACGATGTATACTTCCTTTAATTTTTTCCATTAAAAATGGACGATGTATAGTCCATTAAAGTTTTTTCATAAAAACTTTTTTCCATGAAAAATGGACGATGTATAGTCCATTTAATTTTTTCTTAAAAAATTTTTTGCATGAAAAATGGACGATGTGTAGTCTTAAATTTTTTTCATAAAAAAATTTTTCCATGAAAAATGGACGATGTCTAGTCCATTTAATTTTTTCATAAAAAATTTTTTTCCATGAAAAAAGGACGATGTATAGTCCATTAAATTTTTCTCATAAAATACTTTTTTCCATGAAAAATGGACGATGTATAGTCCATTTAATTTTATCCATGAAAAATGGACGATGTATATCCATTTAATTTTTTCATAACAAATTTTTTTCCATGAAAAATGGACGATGTATAGTCCATTTCATTTTTTCCATGAAAAATGGACGATGTATAGTCCATTACATATTTTTCATAAAAAACTTTTGTCCATGAAAAATGGACGATGTAAGTCTATTAAATTTTTTTCATAAAATACTTTTTTCCAAGAAAAATGGACGACGTATAGTCCATTTAATTTTTTGCATAAAAAATAGACGATGTATACTTCAATTAATATATTCCCTTAAAAATGAACGATGTATAGTCCATTTAATTTTTTCATAAAAAATTTTTTGCATGAAAAAAGGACGATGTATAGTCCATTTAGTTTTTTCCATGAAAAATGAACAATGTATAGTCCATTTAATTTTTTCATAAAAATTTTTTCCATGAAAAAAGGACGATGTATAGTCCATTTAGTTTTTTCCATGAAAAATGGACGATGTATAGTCCATTTAATTTTTTCATAAAAAATTTTTTTCCATGAAAAATGGACGATGTATAGTCCATTTAATTTTTTTATTAAAAAGTTTGTGCATGAAAAATGGACGATGTATAGTCCATTTAATTTTTTTATAAAAAAATTTTTGCATGAAAAATGGACTATGTATAGTCCATTTAATTTTTTCATAAAAACTTTTTTCCATGAAAAATGGACGATGTATAGTCCATTTAATTTTTTTATTAAAAAGTTTGTGCATGAAAAATGGACGATGTATAGTCCATTTAATTTTTTTATAAAAAAATTTTTGCATGAAAAATGGACTATGTATAGTCCATTTAATTTTTTCATAAAAAATTTTTCCCATGAAAAATGGACTATGTATAGTCCATTTAATTTTATCCATGAAAAATGGACGATGTATAGTCCATTACATTTTTTTCATAAAAAACTTTTTTCCATGAAAAATGGACGATGTATAGTCCATTTAATTTTTTCCATGAAAAATGGTCCATTAAATTTTTTTCATAAAATACTTTTTTCCAAGAAAAATGGACGATGTATAGTCCATTTAATTTTTTGCATAAAAAATAGACGATGTATACTTCAATCAATATATTCCCTTAAAAATGAACGATGTATAGTCCATTTAATTTTTTCATAAAAAATTTTTTCCATGAAAAAAGGACGATGTATAGTCCATTTAGTTTTTTCCATGAAAAATGGACGATGTATAGTCCATTTAATTTTTTTATTAAAAAGTTTTTGCATGAAAAATGGACGATGTATAGTCCATTTAATTTTTTTATAAAAAAATTTTTGCATGAAAAATGGACGATGTATAGTCCATTTAATTTTTTCATAAAAAATTTTTTCCATGAAAAATGGACGATGTATAGTCCATTTAATTTTTTCCATGAAAAATGGACGATATATATCCATTTAATTTTATCATAAAAAATTTTTTTCCATGAAAAATGGACAATGTATAGTCCATTAAATTTTTTTCATAAAAAACTTTTTTCCTTGAAAAATGGACGATGTATAGTCCATTAAATTTTTTCATAAAAAATTTTTTCCATGAAAAATGGACGATGTATAGTCCATTTAGTTTTTTCATAAACATTTTTTTCATGAAAAATGGACGATGTATAGTCCATTTAATTTTTTCCATGAAAAATGGACGATGTATAGTCCATTTAATTTTTCCCATGAAAAGTGGACGATGTATAGTCCATTAAAGGTTTTTCATAAAAAACTTTTTTCCATGAAAAATGGACAATGTATAGTCCATTAAATTTTTTTATAAAAAACTTTTTTCCATGAAAAATGGACGACGTATAGTCCATTTAATTTTTGCATGAAAAATAGACGATGTATACTTCCTTTAATTTTTTCCATTAAAAATGGACGATGTATAGTCCATTTAATTTTATCCATGAAAAATGGACGATGTATATCCATTTAATTTTTTCATAACAAATTTTTTTCCATGAAAAATGTACGATGTATAGTCCATTACATTTTTTTCATAAAAAACTTTTTTCCATGAAAAATGGACGATGTATAGTCCATTTCATTTTTTCAATGAAAAATGGACGATGTATAGTCCATTAAATTTTTTTCATAAAATACTTTTTTCCAAGAAAAATGGACGACGTATAGTCCATTTAATTTTTTCCATAAAAAATAGACGATGTATACTTCAATTAATATATTCCCTTAAAAATGAACGATGTATAGTCCATTTAATTTTTTCATAAAAAATTTTTTCCATGAAAAAAGGACGATGTATAGTCCATTTAGTTTTTTCCATGAAAAATGGACGATGTATAGTCCATTAAATTTTTTTCATAAAAAACTTTTTTCCATGAAAAATGGACGATATAGTTCATTACATTTTTTTTATAAAAAACTTTTTTCCATTAAAAATGAACGATGTATAGTCCATTTAATTTTTTCATAAAAAATTTTTTCCATGAAAAAAGGACGATGTATAGTCCATTTAGTTTTTTCATAAATATTTTTTTTTTCATGAAAAATGGACGATGTATAGTTCATTTAATTTTTTTCATGAAAAATGGACGATGTATAGTCCATTTAATTTTTTCCATGAAAAATGGACGATGTATATCCATTTAATTTTTTCATAATACATTTTTTTCCATGAAAAATGGACGATGTATAGTCCATTAAATTTTTTTCATAAAAAATTTTTTTCCATGAAAAATGGACGATGTATAGTCCATTTAATTTTTTGCATGAAAAATAGACGATGTATACTTCAATTAATAATTTCCCTTAAAAATGAACGATTTCATTTTTTCCATGAAAAATGGACGATGAATTATAGTCTATTAAATTTTTTTCATAAAATACTTTTTTCCAAGAAAAATGGGCGATTCATAGTCCATTTAATTTTTTGCATACAAAATAGACGATGTATACTTCAATTAATATATTCCCTTAAAAATGAACGATGTATAGTCCATTTAATTTTTTCATAAAAAATTTTTTCCATGAAAAAAGGACGATGTATAGTCCATTTAATTTTTTTAATAAAAAAATTTTTCCATGAAAAATGGACGATGTATAGTCCATTTAATTTTTTTATAAAAAAATGTTTGCATGAGAAATGGACGATGTATAGTCCATTTAATTTTTTCATAAAAAATTTTTTCCATGAAAAATGGACGATGTATAGTCCATTTAATTTTTTCCATGAAAAATGGACGATATATATCCATTTAATTTTTTCATAAAAAATTTTTTTCCATAAAAATGGACGATGTATAGTCCATTAAATTTTTTTTCATAAAAAACTTTTTTCCTTGAAAAATGGACGATGTATAGTCCATTAAATTTTTTCATAAAAAAATTTTTCCATGAAAAATGGACGATGTATAGTCCATTTAGTTTTTTCATAAACATTTTTTTTTTCATGAAAAATGGACGATGTATAATAGTCCATTTAATTTTTTCATAAAAAATTTTTTCCATGAAAAATGGACGATGTATAGTCCATTTAATTTTTTCCCTTAAAAATGGACGATGTATAGTCCATTTAATTTTTTTATGAAAAATGGACGATGTATAGTCCATTTAATTTTTTCCATAAAAAATGGACGATGTATAGTCTATTTAATTTTTTCCATGAAAAATGGACGATATATATTCATTTAATTTTTTCATAAAAAATTTTTTTCCATGAAAAATGGACGATGTATAGTCCATTAAATTTTTTTTCACAAAATACTTTTTTCCAAGAAAAATGGACGACGTATAGTCCATTTAATTTTTTGCATTAAAAATAGACGATGTATACTTCAATTAATATTTTCCCTTAAAAATGAACGATGTATAGTCCATTTAATTTTTTCATAAAAAAATTTTTGCAGGAAAAATGGACGATTATAGTCCATTTAATTTTTTCATAAAAAATTTTTTCCATGAAAAATGGACGATGTATAGTCCATTTAATTTTTTCATAAAAAAATTTTTTCATGAAAAATGGACGATGTATAGTCCATTTAATTTTTTCATAAAAAATTTTTTCCTTGAAATGGACGATGTATAGTCCATTTAATTTTATCATAAAAAATTTTTTCCATGAAAAAAGGACGATGTATAGTCCATTTAGTTTTTTCCATGAAAAATGGACCATGTATAGTCTATTTCATTTTTTCATAAAACATTTTTTGCATGAAAAATGGACGATGTATAGTCCATTACATTTTTTTCATAAAATACTTTTTTCCAAGAAAAATGGACGACGTATAGTCCATTTAATTTTTTGCATGGAAAATAGACGATGTACACTTCAATTAATTTTTTCCCTTAAAAATGAACGATGTATAGTCCATTTAATTTTTTCATAAAAAAATTTTTCCATGAAAAATGGACGATGTATAGTCCATTTAATTTTTTCATAAAAAATTTTTTCCTTGAAAAATGGACGATGTATATATAGTCCATTTAATTTTTTCATAAAAAAATTTTTCCAAGAAAAATGGACGATGCGATGTATATCCATTTAATTTTTTCATAAAAAATTTTTTCCATTAAAAATGGACGATGTCCATTAAATTTTTTTTCATAAAAAATTTTTTTCCATGAAAAATGGACGATGTATAGTCCATTACATTTTTTCATAAAAAACTTTTTTCCATGAAAAATGGACGACGTATAGTCCATTTAATTTTTGCATGAAAAATAGACGATGTATACTTCATTTAATTTTTTCCATTAAAAATGGACGATGTATAGTCCATTTAATTTTTTCATAAAAAATTTTTTGCATGAAAAATGGACAATGTATAGTGAATTAAATTTTTTTCATAAAAAACTTTTTTCCATGAAAAATGTCCATTTAATTTTTTTATAAAAAATTTTTTCCATGAAAAATGGACGATGTATAGTCCATTTAATTTTTTCATAAAAAAATTTTTCCATGAAAAAAGGACGATGTCCATTACATTTTTTTCATAAAAAACTTTTTTTCATGAAAAATGGACGATGTATAGTCCATTTAATTTTATCCATGAAAAATGGACGATGTGTATCCATTTAATTTTTTCATAAAAAATTTTTTCCATGAAAAATGGACGATGTATAGTCCATTAAATTTTTTTTCATAAAAAACTTTTTTCCATGAAAAATGGACGATGTATAGTCCATTAAATTTTTTTCATAAAAAAATTTTTTTCCATGAAAAAAGGACGATGTATATATAGTCTATTAAATTTTTTTCATAAAAACTTTTTTCCATGAAAAATGGACGATGTATAGTCCATTTAATTTTTTCCATGAAAAATGGACGATGTATACTTCAATTAATATTTTGTCTTGAAAATGAACGATGTATAGTCCATTTAATTTTTTCATAAAAAAATTTTTGCATGAAAAATGGACGATGCATGGAAAATAGACGATGTATACTTCAATTAATTTTTTCCCTTAAAAATGAACGATGTATAGTACATTTAATATTTTCATAAAAAAAATTTTGCATGAAAACTAGACGATGTATAGTCCATTAAATTTTTTTTCATAAAAAACTTTTTTCCATGGAAAAAGGACGATGTATAGTCTATTACATTTTTTTCATAAAAAACTTTTTTTCATTAAAAATGGACTATGTATATATAGTCTATTAAATTTTTTTCATAAAAAACTTTTTTCCATGAAAAATGGACGACGTATAGTCCATTTAATTTTTTGCATGAAAAATAGACGATGTATACTTCAATTAATATTTTCCCTTAAAATTAACGATGTATAGTCCATTTAATTGTTTCATAAAAAAATTTTTCCATGAAAAATGGACGATGTATAGTCCATTTAATTTTTTCAGAAAAAATTTTTTGCATGAAAAATTGACGATGTATAGTCCATTTAATTTTTTCCATGAAAAATGGACGATGTATAGTCCATTAAATTTTTTTAATAAAATACTTTTTTCCAAGAAAAATGGACGACGTATAGTCCATTTAATTTTTTGCATGAAAAAAAACGATGTATACTTCATTTAATTTTTTCCATTAAAAATAGACGATGTATAGTCCATTTAATTATTTCATAAAAAATTTTTTGCAAGAAAAACGGACGATGTATAGTCCATTTAATTTTTTCCATGAAAAATGGACGATGTATATCCATTTAATTTTTTCATAAAAAATTTTTTCCCATGAAAAATGGACGATGTATAGTCCATTAAATTTTTTTTCATAAAAAACTTTTTTCCATGAAAAATGGACGATGTATAGTCCATTTAATTTTTTCCATGAAAAATGGACGATGTATAGTCCATTAAATTTTTTTTATCAAATACTTTTTTCCAAGAAAAATGGAAAAAAATTTTTCCGTGAAAAATGGACGATGTATCCTTAAATTTTTTTCATAAAAAACTTTTTTCCATGAAAAATAGACGACGTATAGTCCATTTAATTTTTCCATGAAAAATGGACGATGTATTATAGTCCATTAAATTTTTTTCATAAAAAACTTTTTTTCCATGAAAAAAGGACGATGTATTATAGTCCATTACATTTTTTTCATAAAAAACTTTTTTCCATGAAAAATGGACGATTATAGTCCATTTAATTTTTTCCATGAAAAATGGACGATGTATAGTCCATTAAATTTTTTTCATAAAATACTTTTTTCCAAGAAAAATGGACGACGTATAGTCCAATTAATTTTTTCCATGAAAAATAGACGATGTATACTTCAATTAATATTTTCCCTTAAAAATGAACGATGTATAGTCCATTTAATTTTTTCATAAAAAAATTTTTTTATGAAAAATGGACGATGTATAGTCCATTTAATTTTTTCATAAAAAATTTTTTGCATGAAAAATGGACGATGTATAGTCCATTTAATTTTTTCATAAAAAATTTTTTCCATGAAAAATGGACAATGTATAGTGAATTAAATTTTTTTCATAAAAAACTTTTTTCCATGAAAAATGTCCATTTAATTTTTTTATAAAAAATTTTTTGCATGAAAAATGGACGATGTATAGTCCATTTAATTTTATCCATGAAAAATGGACGATGTATATCCATTTAATTTTTTCATAAAAAATTTTTTCCATGAAAAATGGACGATGTATAGTCCATTAAATTTTCTTTCATAAAAAACTTTTTTCCATGAAAAATGGACGATGTATAGTCCATTAAATTTTTTTCATAAAAAAATTTTTTTCCATGAAAAAAGGACGATGTATATATAGTCTATTAAATTTTTTTCATAAAAACTTTTTTCCATGAAAAATGGACGATGTATAGTCCATTTAATTTTTTCCATGAAAAAATTAATATTTTGCCTTGAAAATGAACGATGTATAGTCCATTTAATTTTTTCATAAAAAAATTTTTTCATGAAAAAAGGACGATGTATAGTCCATTTAATTTTTTGCATGGAAAATAGACGATGTATACTTCAATTAATTTTTTCCCTTAAAAATGAACGATGTATAGTACATTTAATATTTTCATAAAAAAAATTTTGCATGAAAACTAGACGATGTATAGTCCATTAAATTTTTTTTCATAAAAAACTTTTTTCCATGAAAAAAGGATGATGTATAGTCTATTACATTTTTTTCATAAAAAACTTTTTTTCATTAAAAATGGACGATGTATATCCATTTAATTTTTTGCATGAAAAATAGACGATGTATACTTCAATTAATATTTTCCCTTAAAATGAACGATGTATAGTCCATTTAATTTTTTCATAAAAAAATTTTGACATGAAAAATGGACGATGTATTATAGTCCATTTAATTTTTTCATAAAAAATTTTTTCCATGAAAAATGGACGATGTATATATAGTCCATTTAATTTTTTCATAAAAAAATTTTTGCAAGAAAAATGGACGATGTATAGTCCATTTAATTTTTTCCATGAAAAATGGACGATTTATAGTCCATTAAATTTTTTTTCATAAAAAATTTTTTCCATGAAAAATGGACGATGTATAGTCCATTAAATTTTTTTTCATAAAAAATTTTTTTCCATGAAAAATGGACGATGTATAGTCCATTACATTTTTTTCATAAAAAACTTTTTTCCATGAAAAATGGACGACGTATAGTCCATTTAATTTTTGCATGAAAAATAGACGATGTATACTTCATTTAATTTTTTTCATAAAAAACTTTTTTCCATGAAAAATGTCCATTTAATTTTTTTATAAAAAATTTTTTGCATGAAAAATGGACGATGTATAGTCCATTTAATTTTTTCAAAAAAAATTTTTTCCATGAAAAATGGACGATGTGTAGTCCATTAAATTTTTTCATAAAAAACTTTTTTCCATGAAAAATGGACGATGTCTAGTCCATTTAATTTCTTCATAAAAAATATATTTCCATGAAAAAAGGACTATGGTCCATTACATTTTTTTTATAAAAAACTTTTTTCCATGAAAAATGGACGGTGAAAAATAGACGATATATACTTCAATTAATTTTTT
The DNA here is from genome assembly GCA_936439885.1 of Nowickia ferox. Taxonomy (NCBI): domain Eukaryota; kingdom Metazoa; phylum Arthropoda; class Insecta; order Diptera; family Tachinidae; genus Nowickia; species Nowickia ferox. The sequence goes on along the minus strand of OW387027.1, from coordinate 84,303,081 downwards.
CCCTTAAAAATTAACGATGTATAGTCCATTTAATTTTTTCATAAAAAAATTTTTGCATGAAAAATGGACGATGTATATAGAGTCCATTTAATTTTTTCTATAAAAAATAGACGATATATACTTCAATTAATTTTTTCCCTTAAAAATGAATGATGTATAGTCCATTTAATTTTTTCATAAAAATATTTTTGCAAATTTTTTTAATAAAAAACTTTTTTCCATGAAAAATGGACGACGTATAGTCCATTTAATTTTTGCATGAAAAATGGACGATGTATAGTCCATTAAATTTTTTTCATAAAAAACTTTTTTTCCATGAAAAAAGGACGATGTATAGTCCATTACATTTTTTTCATAAAAAACTTTTTTCCATGAAAAATGGACGATGTATAGTCCATTTAATTTTTTCCATGAAAAATGGACGATGTATACTTCAACTAATATTTTTCCTTGAAAATGAACGATGTATAGTCAGTCCATTTAATTTTTTCATAAAAAAATTTTTCCATGAAAAATGGACGATGTATAGTCCATTTAATTTTTTGCATGGAAAATAGACGATGTATACTTCAATTAATTTTTTCCCTTAAAAATGAACGATGTGTAGTACATTTAATATTTTCATAAAAAAAATTTTGCATGAAAACTAGACGATGTAAAGTCCATTAAATTTTTTTTCATAAAAAACTTTTTTCCATGAAAAAAGGACGATGTATAGTCTATTACATTTTTTTCATAAAAAACTTTTTTTCATGAAAAATGGACGATGTATAGTCCATTTAATTTTTTGCATGAAAAATAGACGATGTATACTTCAATTAATATTTTCCCTTAAAATGAACGATTTATAGTCCATTTAATTTTTTCATAAAAAAATTTTTGCATGAAAAATGGACGATGTATAGTCCATTTAATTTTTTCATAAAAAATTTGTTCCATGAAAAATGGACGATGTATAGTCCATTTAATTTTTTCCATGAAAAATGGACGATGTATAGTCCATTACATTTTTTTTATAAAAAACTTTTTTCCATGAAAAATGGACGATGTATAGTCCAATTAATTTTTTCCATGAGAAATGGACGATGTATAGTCCATTAAATTCTTTCATAAAAAATTTTTTCCATGAAAAATGGACGATTAGTCCATTAAATTTTTTTCATAAAAAATTTTTTTCATGAAAAATGGTCGATTATAGTCCATTACATTTTTTTCATAAAAAACTTTTTTCCATGAAAAATGGACGATGTATAGTCCATTTAATTTTTTCCATGAAAAATGGACGATGTACAGTCCATTAAATTTTTTTCATAAAATACTTTTTTCCAAGAAAAATGGACGACGTATAGTCCATTTAATTTTTTGCATGAAAAAAAAACGATGTATACTTCATTTAATTTTTTCCATTAAAAATAGACGATGTATATATAGTCCATTTAATTTTTTCATAAAAAATTTTTTCCAAGAAAAATGGACGATGTATAGCCCATTTAATTTTTTCCATGAAAAATGGACGATGTATATCCATTTAATTTTTTCATAAAAAATTTTTTTCCATGAAAAATGGACGACGTATAGTCCATTTAATTTTTGCATGAAAAATAGACGATGTATACTTCATTTAATTTTTTCCATTAAAAATTAACGATGTATAGTCCATTAAAGTTATTTCATAAAAAAGTTTTTTCATGAAAAATGGACGATGTATATCCATTAAATTTTTTTAATAAAAAACTTTTTTCCAAGAAAAATGGACGACGTATAGTCCATTTAATTTTTTTGCATGAAAAAAAACGATGTATACTTCATTTAATTTTTTCCATTAAAAATAGACGATGTATAGTCCATTTAATTTTTTTATTAAAAATATTTTTTTATAAAAATGGACGATGTATAGTCCATTTAATTTTTTCATAAAAAATTTTTTGCAAGAAAAATGGACGATGTATAGTCCATTTAACTTTTTCATAAAAAATTTTTTTCATGAAAAATGGACGATGTATAGTCCATTTAGTTTTTTCATAAATAAACATTTTTTTTCATGAAAAATGGACGATGTATAGTCCATTTAACTTTTTCCATGAAAAATGGACGATGTATAGTCCATTAAATTTTTTCATAAAAAATTTTTTCCATGAAAAATGGACGATGTATAGTCCATTACATTTTTTTAATAAAAAACTTTTTTCCATGAAAAATGGACGACGTATAGTCCATTTAATTTTTGCATGAAAAATAGACGATGTATACTTCATTTAATTTTTTCAATTAAAAATAGACGATGTATAGTCCATTTAATTTTTTCATAAAAAATTTTTTGCAAGAAAAATGGACGATGTATAGCCCATTTAATTTTTTCCATGAAAAATGGACGATGTATATCCATTGTATATGATATATATATGAGGTATAGTCCATTAAATTTTTTTAATAAAAAACTTTTTTCCATGAAAAATGGACGACGTATAGTCCATTTAATTTTTGCATGAAAAATAGACGATGTATAGTCCATTTAATTTTTTCCATGAAAAATGGACGATGTACAGTCCATTAAATTTTTTTCATAAAATACTTTTTTCCAAGAAAAATGGACGACGTATAGTCCATTTAATTTTTTGCATGAAAAAAAAACGATGTATACTTCATTTAATTTTTTCCATTAAAAATAGACGATGTATATAGTCCATTTAATTTTTTCATAAAAAATTTTTTGCAAGAACAATGGACGATGTATAGCCCATTTAATTTTTTCCATGAAAAATGGACGATGTATATCCATTTAATTTTTTCATAAAAAATTTTTTTCCATGAAAAATGGACGATGTATAGTCCATTAAATTTTTTTAATAAAAAACTTTTTTCCATGAAAAATGGACGACGTATAGTCCATTAAATTTTTTCCATCAAAAATTGACGATGTATAGTCCATTAAAGTTTTTTCATAAAACACTTTTTTCCATGAAAAATGGACGATGTATAGTCCATTAAATTTTTTTCATCAAATACTTTTTTCCAAGAAAAATGGAAAAAATATTTTCCATGAAAAATGGACGATGTATCCTTAAATTTTTTTCATAAAAAACTTTTTTCCATGAAAAATGGACGAAGTATAGTCCATTTAATTTTTGCATGAAAAATGGACGACGTATAGTCCACTAAATTTTTTCCATGAAAAATGGACGACGTATAGTAGTCCATTTAATTTTTGCATGAAAAATAGACGATGTATACTTCATTTAATTTTTTCCATTAAAAATTGACGATGTATAGTCCATTAAAGTTTTTTCATAAAACACTTTTTTTCCATGAAAAATGGACGATGTATAGTCCATTAAATTTTTTTCATCAAATACTTTTTTCCAAGAAAAATGGAAAAAATATTTTCCATGAAAAATGGACGATGTATCCTTAAATTTTTTTCATAAAAAACTTTTTTCCATGAAAAATGGACGAAGTATAGTCCATTTAATTTTTGCATGAAAAATGGACGATGTATACTTCATTTAATATTTTCCCTTAAAAATGAAAGATGTATAGTCCATTTAATTTTTTCCATGAAAAATGGACGATGTATAGTCCATTAAATTTTTTTCATAAAATACTTTTTTCCAAGAAAAATGGACGACGTATAGTCCATTTAATTTTTTGCATGAAAAATAGACGATGTATAGTCCATTAAATTTTTTTCATAAAATACTTTTTTCCAAGAAAAATGGACGACGTATAGTCCATTTAATTTTTTGCATGAAAAATAGACGATGTATACTTCAATTAATATTTTCCCTTAAAAATTAACGATGTATAGTCCATTTCATTTTTTCATAAAAAAATTTTTTTATGAAAAATGGACGATGTATAGTCCATTTAATTTTTTCATAAAAAATTTTTTGCATGAAAAATGGACGATGTATAGTCCATTTAATTTTTTCATAAAAAATTTTTTCCATGAAAAAAGGACAATGTCCATTACATTTTTTTCATAAAAAACTTTTTTTCATGAAAAATGGACGATGTATAGTCCATTTAATTTTATCCATGAAAAATGGACGATGTATATCCATTTAATTTTTTCATAAAATACTTTTTTCCAAGAAAAATGGACGACGTATAGTCCATTTAATTTTTTGCATGAAAAATAGACGATGTATACTTCAATTAATATTTTCCCTTAAAAATTAACGATGTATAGTCCATTTAATTTTTTCATAAAAAAATTTTTTTATGAAAAATGGACGATGTATAGTCCATTTAATTTTTTCATAAAAAATTTTTTGCATGAAAAATGGACGATGTATAGTCCATTTAATTTTTTCATAAAAAATTTTTTCCATGAAAAAAGGACAATGTCCATTACATTTTTTTCATAAAAAACTTTTTTTCATGAAAAATGGACGATGTATAGTCCATTTAATTTTATCCATGAAAAATGGACGATGTATATCCATTTAATTTTTTCATAAAAAATTTTTTCCATGAAAAATGGACGATGTATAGTCCATTTAATTTTTTGCATGGAAAATAGACGATGTATACTTCAATTAATTTTTTCCCTTAAAAATGAACGATGTATAGTACATTTAATATTTTCATAAAAAAAATTTTGCATGAAAACTAGACGATGTATAGTCCATTAAATTTTTTTTCATAAAAAACTTTTTTCCATGAAAAAAGGACGATGTATAGTCTATTACATTTTTTTCATAAAAAACTTTATTTCATGAAAAATGGACGATGTATAGTCTATTAAATTTTTTTCATAAAAAACTTTTTTCCATGAAAAATGGACGACGTATAGTCCATTTAATTTTTTGCATGAAAAATAGACGATGTATACTTCAATTAATATTTTCCCTTAAAATGAACGATGTAGAGTCCATTTAATTTTTTCATAAAAAAATTTTTGCATGAAAAATGGACGATTTATAGTCCATTTAATTTTTTCAAAAAAATTTTTTGCATGAAAAATGGACGATGTATATATAGTCCATTTAATTTTTTCATAAAAAAATTTTTCCAAGAAAAATGGACGATGTATAGTCCATTTAATTTTTTCCATGAAAAATGGACGATTTATAGTCCATTAAATTTTTTTTCATAAAAAATTTTTTCCATGAAAAATGGACGATGTATAGTCCATTAAAGTTTTTTCATAAAAAACTTTTTTCCATGAAAAATGGACGATGTACAGTCCATTAAATTTTTTTAATAAAAAACTTTTTTCCATGAAAAATGGACGACGTATAGTCCATTTAATTTTTGCATGAAAAATAGACGATGTATACTTCATTTAATTTTTTCCATTAAAAATGGACGATGTATAGTCCATTTAATTATTTCATAAAAAATTTTTTGCAAGAAAAATGGATGATGTATAGTCCATTAAATTTTTTTAATAAAAAACTTTTTTCCATGAAAAATGGACGACGTATTGTCCATTTAATTTTTGCATGAAAAATAGACGATGTATATCCTTTGTATATGATGTATATATGATGTATAGTCCATTAAATTTTTTTAATAAAAAACTTTTTTCCATGAAAAATGGACGACGTATAGTCCATTTAATTTTTGCATGAAAAATAGACGATGTATAGTTCATTTAATTTTTTCCACTAAAAATGGACGATGTATAGACCATTTAATTTTTTCATAAAAAATTTATTGCAAGAAAAATAGACGATGTATAGTACATTTAATTTTTTCCATGAAAAATGGACGATGAATATCCATTTAATTTTTTCATAAAAAAATTTTTTCCATGAAAAATGGACGATTATAGTCCATTAAATTTTTTTCATAAAAAAATTTTTTTCCATGAAAAAAGGACGATGTATAGTCCATTACATTTTTTTAATAAAAAACTTTTTTCCATGAAAAATGGACGACGTATAGTCCATTTAATTTTTGCATGAAAAATAGACGATGTATACTTCATTTAATTTTTTCCATGAAAAATGGACGATGTATATCCATTTAATTTTTTCATAAAAAATTTTTTCCATGAAAAATGGACGATGTATAGTCCATTAAATTTTTTTTCATAAAAAGCTTTTTTCCATGAAAAATGGACGATGTATAGTCCATTAAATTTTTTTCATAAAAAAATTTTTTTCCATGAAAAAAGGACGATGTATAGTCCATTACATTTTTTTTATAAAAAACTTTTGTCCATGAAAAATGGACGATGTATAGTCCATTTAGTTTTTTCATAAAAATTTTTTTTTTCATGAAAAATGGACGATGTATAGTCCATTTAATTTTTTCCATGAAAAATGGACGATGTATAGTCCATTTAATTATTTCATAAAAAATTTTTTGCAAGAAAAATGGACGATGTATAGTCCATTTAATTTTTTCCATGAGAAATGGACGATGTATATCCATTTAATTTTTTCATAAAAAATTTTTTTCCATGAAAAAAGGACGATGTATAGTCCATTACATTTTTTTTAAAAAAGCTTTTTCCATGAAAAATGGACGATGTATAGTCCATTTAATTTTTTCCATGAAAAATGGACGATGTTAGTCCATTAAATTTTTTTCATCAAATACTTTTTTCCAAGAAAAATGGAAAAAATTTTTTGCATGAAAAATGGACGATGTGTCTCCATTAAATTTTTTTCATAAAAAACTTTTTTCCATGCAAAATGGACGATGTATAGTCCATTTAATTTTTTCCATGAAAAATGGACGATGTATATCCATTTAATTTTTTCATAAAAATTTTTTCCATGAAAAAAGAACGATGTATAGTCCATTTAGTTTTTTCATAAAAATTTTTTTTTCATGAAAAATGGACGATGTATAGTCCATTAAATTTTTTCCATGAAAAATGGACGATTATAGTCCATTACATTTTTTTCATAAAAAACTTTTTTCCATGAAAAATGGACGACGTATAGTCCATTTAATTTTTGCATGAAAAATAGACGATGTATACTTCATTTAATTTTTTCCATTAAAAATGGACGATGTATAGTCCATTTAATTTTTTCATAAAAAATTTTTTCCATGAAAAATGGACGATTATAGTCCATTAAATTTTTTCATAAAAAATTTTTTGCATGAAAAATGGACGATGTATAGTCCATTTAATTTTTTTATAAAAATTTTTTCCATGAAAAATGGACGATGTATAGTCCATTTAGTTTTTTCATAAACATTTTTTTTCATGAAAAATGGACGATGTATAGTCCATTACATTTTTTTCATAAAAAACTTTTTTCCATGAAAAATGGACGATGTATAGTCCATTTAATTTTTTCCATGAAAAATGGACGATGTATAGTCCATTAAATTTTTTTATGAAAAACTTTTTTCCATGAAAAATGGACGACGAATAGTCCATTTAATTTTTGCATGAAAAACTTTTTTCCATGAAAAATGGACGATGTATAGTCCATTAAATTTTTTTTCATAAAAAACTTTTTTCCATGAAAAATGGACGATGTATAGTCCATTAAATTTTTTTCATAAAAAAATTTTTTCCCATGAAAAAAGGACGATGTATAGTCCATTACATTTTTTTTATAAAAAACTTTTTTCCATGAAAAATGGACGATGTCTAGTCCATTTAATTTTTTCATAAAAATTTTTTTCCATGAAAAATGGACGATGTATATTTTTTCCATAAAAAATTTTTTCCATGAAAAATGGACGATGTGTAGTCCATTAAATTTTTTTCATAAAAAACTTTTTTCCATGAAAAATGGACGATGTCTAGTCCATTTAATTTTTTCATAAAAAATTTTTTTCCATGAAAAATGGACGATGTATAGTCCATTACATTTTTTTCATAAAAAACTTTTTTCCATGAAAAATGGACGATGTATAGTCCATTTAATTTTTTCCATGAAAAATGGACGATGTATAGTCCATTAAATTTTTTTATGAAAAACTTTTTTCCATGAAAAATGGACGACGAATAGTCCATTTAATTTTTGCATGAAAAATTTTTTTCCATGAAAAAAGGACGATGTATAGTCCATTACATTTTTTTTATAAAAAACTTTTTTCCATGAAAAATGGACGATGTCTAGTCCATTTAATTTTTTCATACAAATTTTTTTCCATGAAAAATGGACGATGTATATTTTTTCCATAAAAAATTTTTTCCATGAAAAATGGACGATGTGTAGTCCATTAAATTTTTTTCATAAAAAACTTTTTTCCATGAAAAATGGACGATGTCTAGTCCATTTAATTTTTTCATAAAAAATTTTTTTCCATGAAAAATGGACGATGTATAGTCCATTAAATTTTTTTTCATAAAAAACTTTTTTCCATGAAAAATGGACAATGTATAGTCCAATAAATTTTTTTCATAAAAAAATTTTTTCCCATGAAAAAAGGACGATTATAGTCCATTACATTTTTTTTATAAAAAAATTTTTTCCCATGAAAAAAGGACGATGTATAGTCCATTTAATTTTTTCCATGAAAAATGGACGATGAGTCCATTAAATTTTTTTCATAAAATACTTTTTTCCAAGAAAAATGGACGACGTATAGTCCATTTAATTTTTTGCATGAAAAATATTCGATGTATACTTCAATTAATATTTTCCCTTAAAAATTAACGATGTATAGTCCATTTAATTTTTTCATAAAAAAATTTTTTTATGAAAAATGGACGATTTATAGTCCATTTAATTTTTTCATAAAAAATTTTTTCCATGACAAATGGACGATGTATAGTCCATTTAGTTTTTTCATAAACATTTTTTTTTTCATGAATAATGGACGATGTATAGTCCATTACATTTTTTTCATAAAAAACTTTTTTCCATGAAAAATGGACGATGTATAGTCCATTTAATTTTTTCCATGAAAAAATTTTTCCCATGAAAAAAGGACGATTTATAGTCCATTTAATTTTTTCATAAAAAATTTTTTCCATGACAAATGGACGATGTATAGTCCATTTAATTTTTTCCATGAAAAAATTTTTCCCATGAAAAAAGGACGATTTATAGTCCATTTAATTTTTTCATAAAAAACTTTTTTCCATGAAAAATGGACGACGTATAGTCCATTTAATTTTTGCATGAAAAATAGACGGTGTATACTTCATTTAATTTTTTCCATTAAAAATGGACGATGTATAGTCCATTTAATTTTTTCATAAAAAATTTTTTCCATGAAAAATGGACGATGTATATTTTTTCATAAAAAATTTTTTGCATGAAAAATGGACGATGTGTAGTCCATTAAATTTTTTTCATAAAAAACTTTTTTCCATGAAAAATGGACGATGTCTAGTCCATTTAATTTTTTCATAAAAAATTTTTTGCATGAAAAATGGACGATGTATAGTCCATTACATTTTTTTCATAAAAAACTTTTTTCCATGAAAAATGGACGACGTATAGTCCATTTAATTTTTGCATGAAAAATAGACGATGTATACTTCATTTAATTTTTTCCATTAAAAATGGACGATGTATAGTCCATTTAATTTTTTCATACAAAAATTTTTGCATGCAAAATGGACGATGTATAGTCCATTTAATTTTTTGCATGGAAAATAGACGATGTATACTTCAATTAATTTTTTCCCTTAAAAATGAACGATGTATAGTACATTTAATATTTTCATAAAAAACTTTTTTTCATGAAAAATGGACGATGTATAGTCTATTAAATTTTGTTCATAAAAAACTTTTTTCCATGAAAAATGGACGACGTATAGTCCATTTAATTTTTTCCATGAAAAATAGACGATGTATACTTCAATTAATATTTTCCCTTAAAATGAACGATGTATAGTCCATTTAATTTTTTCATAAAAATATTTTTGCATGAAAAATGGACGATGTATAGTCCATTTAATTTTTTCATAAAAAATTTTTTGCATGAAAAATGGACGATGTATATATAGTCCATTTAATTTTTTCATAAAAAAATTTTTGCAAGAAAAATGGACGATAAACAGTCCATTTAATTTTTTCCATGAAAAATGGACGATTTATAGTCCATTAAATTTTTTTTTCATAAAAAACTTTTTTCCATGAAAAATGGACGATGTATAGTCCATTAAATTTTTTTCATAAAAAAATTTTTTCCCATGAAAAAAGGACGATGTCCATTACATATTTTTTATAAAAAACTTTTTTCCATGAAAAATGGACGATGTATAGTCCATTTAACTTTTTCCATGAAAAATGGACGATGTATAGTCCATTAAATTTTTTCATAAAAAATTTTTTCCATGAAAATGGACAATGTATAGTCCATTTAATTTTTTCATAAAAAATTTTTTTCATGAAAAATGGACGATGTATAGTCCATTTAGTTTTTTCATAAATAAACATTTTTTTTTCATGAAAAATGGACGATGTATAGTCCATTTAACTTTTTCCATGAAAAATGGACGATGTATAGTCCATTAAATTTTTTCATAAAAAATTTTTTCCATGAAAAATGGACGATGTATAGTCCATTACATTTTTTTAATAAAAAACTTTTTTCCATGAAAAATGGACGACGTATAGTCCATTTAATTTTTGCATGAAAAATAGACGATGTATACTTCATTTAATTTTTTCCATTAAAAATAGACGATGTATAGTCCATTTAATTTTTTCATAAAAAATTTTTTGCAAGAAAAATGGACGATGTATAGCCCATTTAATTTTTTCCATGAAAAATGGACGATGTATATCCATTGTATATGATGTATATATGATGTATAGTCCATTAAATTTTTTTAATAAAAAACTTTTTTCCATGAAAAATGGACGACGTATACCATTACATTTTTTTTATAAAAAACTTTTTTCCATGAAAAATGGACGATGTATAGTCCATTTAATTTTTTCCATGAAAAATGGACGATGTATAGTCCATTAAATTTTTTTCATCAAATACTTTTTTCCAAGAAAAATGGAAAAAAATTTTTCCATGAAAAATGGACGATGTATCCTTAAATTTTTTTCATAAAAAACTTTTTTCCATAAAAAATGGACAAGGTATAGTCCATTTAATTTTTGCATGAAAAATGGACGATGTATTATAGACCATTAAATTTTGTTCATAAAAAACTTTTTTCCATGAAAAATGGACGATGTATAGTCCATTTAATTTTTTCCATGAAAAATGGACGATGTATAGTCCATTAAATTTTTTTCATAAAATACTTTTTTCCAAGAAAAATGGACGACGTATAGTCCATTTAATTTTTTGCATGAAAAATAGACGATGTAAACTTCAATTAATATTATCCCTTAAAAATTAACGATGTATAGTCCATTTAATTTTTTCATAAAACAATTTTTTTATGAAAAATGGACGATGTATAGTCCATTTAATTTTTTCATAAAAAATTTTTTGCATGAAAAATGGACGATGTATAGTCCATTTAATTTTTTCATAAAAAATTTTTTTCATGAAAAATGGACGATGTATAGTCCATTTAATTTTTTCCATGAAAAATGGACAATGTATAGTGAATTAAATTTTTTTCATAAAAAACTTTTTTCCATGAAAAAAGGACGATGTCCATTACATTTTTTTCATAAAAAACTTTTTTTCATGAAAAATGGACGATGTATAGTCCATTTAATTTTATCCATGAAAAATGGACGATGTATATCCATTTAATTTTTTCATAAAAACTTTTTTCCATGAAAAATGGACGATGTATAGTCCATTAAATTTTTTTCATAAAAAAAATTTTTTCCATGAAAAAAGGACGACGTATAGTCCATTTAATTTTTGCATGAAAAATAGACGATGTATATCCATTGTATATTTCCATGAAAAATGGACGATGTATACTTCAATTAATATTTTGCCTTGAAAATGAACGATATATAGTCCATTTAATTTTTTCATAACAAAATTTTTGCATGAAAAATGGACGACGTATAGTCCATTTAATTTTTGCATGAAAAATAGACGATGTATAGTTCATTTAATTTTTTCCACTAATTTCCATTTAATTTTTTCATAAAAAATTGTTTGCAAGAAAAATGGACGATGTATAGTCCATTAAATTTTTTTAATAAAAAACTTTTTTTTCATGAAAAATGGACGATATATAGTCCATTTAATTTTTTCCATGAAAAATGGACGATGTATAGTCCATTTAATTTTTTCATAAAAAACTTTTTTCCATGAAAAATGGACGATTACAGTCCATTAAATTTTTGTATGAAAAAGTTTTTTCCATGAAAAATGGACGACGTATAGTCCATTTAATTTTTGCATGAAAAATAGACGATGTATACTTCATTTAATTTTTTCCATTAAAAATGGACGATGTATAGTCCATTTAATTTTATCATAAAAATTTTTTTCCATGAAAAATGGACGATGTATAGTCCATTAAATTTTTTTAATAAAAAACTTTTCTCCATGAAAAATGGACGACGTATAGTCCATTTAATTTTTGCATGAAAAATAGACGATGTATATCCATTGTATATGATGTATATATGATGTATAGTCCATTAAATTTTTTTAATAAAAAACTTTTTTCCATGAAAAATGGACGACGTATAGTCCATTTAATTTTTGCATGAAAAATAGACGATGTATAGTTCATTTAATTTTTTCCACTAAAAATGGACGATGTATAGACCATTTAATTTTTTCATAAAAAATTGATTGCAAGTAAAATAGACGATGTATAGTACATTTAATTTTTTCCATGAAAAATGGACGATGAATATCCATTTAATTTTTTCATAAAAAATTTTTTTCCATGAAAAATAGACGATGTATAGTCCATTAAATTTTTTTCATAAAAAAATTTTTTTCCATGAAAAAACGACGATGTATAGTCCATTACATTTTTTTAATAAAAAACTTTTTTCCATGAAAAATGGACGACGTATAGTCCATTTAATTTTTGCATGAAAAATAGACGATGTATACTTCATTTAATTTTTTCCATGAAAAATGGACGATGTATATCCATTTAATTTTTTCATAAAAAATTTTTTCCATGAAAAATGGACGATGTATAGTCCATTAAATTTTTTTTCATAAAAAGCTTTTTTCCATGAAAAATGGACGATGTATAGTCCATTAAATTTCTTGCTGAAAAATCATTTGCATATATGGTTACTAACGCAATGAAAGCCAAAACAAAATTTGGTATGGGTGTGGAGAAAAAGAAAAATGTTAAAAAGAACAAACTAAATGTTAAAACACTATTTAGAACATCAGTTAGAGCTGCAACAAAAATACTAAAAAAAGAAAAACCATTAGATATTAACACAGCTATTAAAATTGAACGAAAAACTATTAACAAGTCATTAGAAGGAAGAAAATCTCAAATTATAGTACCACGTGTGATACGTGTCCCAAAAATTGGTGGTTTTTTACCTCTAATACCGATTTTAACTGCTCTGGGTGCAATTGGTAGTCTAACAACTGGAGGTGCTGCTATAGCTAAAGCTGTTAATGCAACAAGGAATGCAAAAAATCAACTTGATGAAGCAACTAGACATAATAGAGCGATGGAATCTATAGCAGTTGGAAAAGGACTTTACTTAAAACCATATAAAAAGGGTTATGGTTTAGTTCATAAAGAGGAATCAAAAAACTCTTAGAGATGCTGCCCAACAGACCACTTTCTGATGTGGACCTAAACCGTTTCTCTATAAATATTCCATATTTTAGAGGTGTTTTCATGTTGAATACTCTACCAAAACGAACAAAGAAAATTGAATGTGGAATAATCAATTTAGATGTATCAACAGGACCTGGTACACATTGGGTAGCATATTATAAAAACATCAACGAAAAAGAATATTTCGACAGCTTTGGAAACTTACAACCTCCTTCAGAAGTACTCAAATATCTTGGTACAAATATAAAATACAACTATAATCAACATCAGAATTTTAATACATTTACCTGTGGACATTTATGTCTTAAATTTCTTTATGAAATAACTGAAAATATTAAATAAAAACACAAACATTTATATTTTACAAAACTCTTTAATGTCTTTTTATTCATAATTTAATAAACGTAATTAATATAATTTATTGCCAGACAGGATATTGGGAATTTTGAATTAGAAATTCACTCAGCTTATTCTCAACGATTAGGTTTTCTTCACCTTCTCTACTTAGGCAATATGATCCGCTCCATTACATTTTTTTTATAAAAAACTTTTTTCCATGAAAAATGGACGATGTATAGTCCATTTAGTTTTTTCATAAAAATTTTTTTTTTTCATGAAAAATGGACGATGTATAGTCCATTTAATTTTTTCCATGAAAAATGGACGATGTATAGTCCATTAAAGTTTTTTCATAAAAAACTTTTTGCCATGAAAAATGGACGATGTATAGTCCATTTAATTTTTGCATGAAAAATAGACGATGTATACTTCATTTAATTTTTTCCATTAAAAATGGACGATGTATAGTCCATTTAATAATTTCATAAAAAATTTTTTGCAAGAAAAATGGACGATGTATAGTCCATTTAATTTTTTCCATGAAAAATGGACGATGTATATCCATTAAATTTTTTTCATAAAAAAATTTTTTTCCATGAAAAAAGGACGATGTATAGTCCATTACATTTTTTTAAAAAAAACTTTTTCCATGAAAAATGGACGATGTATAGTCCATTTAATTTTTTCCATGAAAAATGGACGATGTATAGTCCATTAAAGTTTTTTCATAAAAACTTTTTTCCATGAAAAATGGACGATGTACAGTCCATTAAATTTTTTTATGATAAAGTTTTTTCCATGAAAAATGGACGACGTATAGTCAGTCCATTTAATTTTTGCATGAAAAATAGACGAAGTATACTTCATTTAATTTTTTCCATTAAAAATGGACGATGTATAGTCCATTTAATTTTTTCATAAAAAATTTTTTCCATGAAAAATGGACGATGTATAGTCCATTAAATTTTTTCATAAAAAATTTTTTGCATGAAAAATGGACGATGTATAGTCCATTTAATTTTTTCATAAAAATTTTTTCCATGAAAAATGGACGATGTATAGTCCATTTAGTTTTTTCATAAACATTTTTTTTTTCATGAAAAATGGACGATGTATAGTCCATTACATTTTTTTCATAAAAAACTTTTTTCCATAAAAAATGGACGATGTATAGTCCATTTAATTTTTTCCATGAAAAATGGACGATGTATAGTCCATTAAATTTTTTTATGAATAACTTTTTTCCATGAAAAATGGACGACGTATAGTCCATTTAATTTTTGCATGAAAAATAGACGGTGTATACTTCATTTAATTTTTTCCATTAAAAATGGACGATGTATAGTCCATTTAATTTTTTCATAAAAATTTTTTCCATGAAAAAGGGACGATGTATAGTCCATTTAGTTTTTTCATAAACATTTTTTTTTTTCATGAAAAATGGACGATTTATAGTCCATTAAATTTTTTTCATAAAAAACTTTTTTCCATGAAAAATGGACGATGTCTAGTCCATTTAATTTTTTCATAAAAAATTTTTTTCCATGAAAAATGGACGACGTATAGTCCATTAAATTTTTTTTCATAAAAAACTTTTTTCCATGAAAAATGGACGATGTATAGTCCATTAAATTTTTTTATGAAAAAGTTTTTTCCATGAAAAATGTACGACGTATAGTCCATTTAATTTTTGCATGAAAAATAGACGATGTATACTTTATTTAATTTTTTGCATTAAAAATGGACTGGAATGGAATAGTCCATTTAATAATTTCATAAAAAATTTTTTGCAAGAAAAATGGACGATGTATAGTCCATTTAATTTTTTCCATGAAAAATGGACGATGTATATCCATTAAATTTTTTTCATAAAAAAATTTTTTTCCATGAAAAAAGGACGATGTATAGTCCATTACATTTTTTTAAAAAAAACTTTTTCCATGAAAAATGGACGATGTATAGTCCATTTAATTTTTTCCATGAAAAATGGACGATGTATAGTCCATTAAAGTTTTTTCATAAAAACTTTTTTCCATGAAAAATGGACGATGTACAGTCCATTAAATTTTTTTATGATAAAGTTTTTTCCATGAAAAATGGACGACGTATAGTCAGTCCATTTAATTTTTGCATGAAAAATAGACGAAGTATACTTCATTTAATTTTTTCCATTAAAAATGGACGATGTATAGTCCATTTAATTTTTTCATAAAAAATTTTTTCCATGAAAAATGGACGATGTATAGTCCATTAAATTTTTTCATAAAAAATTTTTTGCATGAAAAATGGACGATGTATAGTCCATTTAATTTTTTCATAAAAATTTTTTCCATGAAAAATGGACGATGTATAGTCCATTTAGTTTTTTCATAAACATTTTTTTTTTCATGAAAAATGGACGATGTATAGTCCATTACATTTTTTTCATAAAAAACTTTTTTCCATAAAAAATGGACGATGTATAGTCCATTTAATTTTTTCCATGAAAAATGGACGATGTATAGTCCATTAAATTTTTTTATGAATAACTTTTTTCCATGAAAAATGGACGACGTATAGTCCATTTAATTTTTGCATGAAAAATAGACGGTGTATACTTCATTTAATTTTTTCCATTAAAAATGGACGATGTATAGTCCATTTAATTTTTTCATAAAAATTTTTTCCATGAAAAAGGGACGATGTATAGTCCATTTAGTTTTTTCATAAACATTTTTTTTTTTCATGAAAAATGGACGATTTATAGTCCATTAAATTTTTTTCATAAAAAACTTTTTTCCATGAAAAATGGACGATGTCTAGTCCATTTAATTTTTTCATAAAAAATTTTTTTCCATGAAAAATGGACGACGTATAGTCCATTAAATTTTTTTTCATAAAAAACTTTTTTCCATGAAAAATGGACGATGTATAGTCCATTAAATTTTTTTATGAAAAAGTTTTTTCCATGAAAAATGTACGACGTATAGTCCATTTAATTTTTGCATGAAAAATAGACGATGTATACTTTATTTAATTTTTTGCATTAAAAATGGACGATGTATAGTCCATTAAAGTTTTTTCATAAAAAACTTTTTTCCATGAAAAAAGGACGATAGTCCATTAAATTTTTTTCATAAAATACTTTTTTCCAATAAAAATGGACGATTTATAGTCCATTTAATTTTTTCCATGAAAAATGGACGATGTATAGTCCATTAAATTTTTTTCATAAAAAACTTTTTTCCATGAAAAATGGACGCTGTATAGTCCATTAAATTTTTTTATGAAAAAGTTGTTTCCATGAAAAATGGACGACGTATAGTCCATTTAATTTTTGCATGGAAAATAGACGATGTATACTTCCATTAATTTTTTCTCTTAAAAATGAACGATGTATAGTCCATTTAATTTTTTCCATGAAAAATGTACGATGTATAGTTCATTTAATTTTGTCATAAAAAATTTTTTCCATGAAAAATGGACGATTTATAGTCCATTACATTTTTTTTATAAAAAACTTTTTTCCATGAAAAATGGCCGATGTGTAGTCCATTAAATATTTTTCATAAAAAACTTTTTTCCATGAAAAATGGACGATGTCTAATCCATTTAATTTTTTCATAAAAATTTTTTTTCCATGAAAAAAGGACGATGTGTATGTAGTCCATTAAATTTTTTTCATAAAAAAATTTTTTCCAAGAAAAATGGACGATGTATAGTCCATTTAATTTTTTCCATAAAAAAAGGACGATGTATAGTCCATTTAGTTTTTTCATAAACATTTTTTTTCATGAAAAATGGACGATGTATAGTCCATTACATTTTTTTCATAAAAAACTTTTTTCCATGAAAAATGGACGATGTCCATTTAATTTTTTCCGTGAAAAATGGACGATGTTAGTCCAATTAATTTGTTTATGAAAAACTTTTTTCCATGAAAAATGGACGATGTATAGTACATTAAATTTTTTTATGAAAAAGTTTTTTCCATGAAAAATGGACGACGTATAGTCCATTTAATTTTTGAAAGAAAAATGGACGATGTATAGTCCATTTAATTTTTTCCATGAAAAATGGACGATGTATATCCATTTAATTTTTTCATAAAAAATTTTTTTCCATTAAAAATGGACGTGTATAGTCCATTAAATTTTTTTCATTAAAAACTTTTTTCCATGAAAAATGGACGGTGTCTAGTCCATTTAATTTTTTCATAAAAAATTTTTTTCCATGAAAAATGGACGATGTATAGTCCATTTAATTTTTTCCATAAAAAATAGACGATGTATACTTCTATTAATTTTTTCCCTTAAAAATGAACGATGTATAGTCCATTTAATTTTTAATGGACGATGTATATATAGTACGTTTAATTTTTTCATAAAAAATTTTTTGTGAAGAATGGACGATGGTTATCCATTTAATTTTTTCATAAAAAATTTTTTTCCATGAAAAATGGAAGATGTATAGTCCATTAAATTTTTTTTCATAAAAAACTTTTTTCCATGAAAAATGGACGATGTATAGCCCATTAAATTTTTTCATAAGAAAATTTTTTTCCATGAAAAAAGGACGATTATAGTCCATTAAATTTTTTTATAAAAAACTTTTTTCCATGAAAAATGGACGATGTATAGTCCATTTAATTTTTTCCATGAAAAATGGACGATGTATAATCCATTAAATTTTTTTCATAAAATACTTTTTTCCAAGAAAAATGGAAAAAAATTTTTCCATGAAAAATGGACGATGTGTAGTCCATTAAATTTTTTTCATAAAAAACTTTTTTCCATGCAAAATGGACGATGTCTAGTCCATTAAATTTTTTTCATAAAAAACTTTTTTCCATGCAAAATGGACGATGTCTAGTCAATTTAATTTTTTCATAAAAATTTTTTTTCCATGAAAAAAGGACGATGTATATATAGTCCATTTAGTTTTTTCATAAAATTTTTTTTTTCATGAAAAATGGACGATGTATAGTCCATTTAATTTTTTCCATGAAAAATGGACGTAATTTTTTCCCTTAAAAATGAACGATGTATATTCCATTTAATTTTTTCATAAAAAATTTTTTTCCATGAAAAATGGACGATGTATTATAATCCATTTAATTTTTTCATAAAAAAATTTTTGCATGAAAAATGGACGATGTCTAGTCCATTACATTTTTTTCATAAAAAACTTTTTCCCATGAAAAATGGACGATGTATAGTCCATTTAATTTTTTCCATAAAAAATGGACTATGTATACTTCATTTAATTTTTTGCATAAGAAATGGACGGTCTGTAGTCCATTAAATTTTGTTCATAAAAAACTTTTATCCATGAAAAATGGACGATGTCTACTTCATTTAATTTTTTCCATGAAAAATGGACGATTATAGTCCATTTAATTTTTTCATAAAAAATTTTTTGCATGAAAAATGTATATAGTCCTTTTAATTTTTTTATAAAAAATTTTTTTCCATCAAAAATGGACGTAGTATAGTCCATCAAATTTTTTTCATAAAAAACTTTTTTCCATGAAAAATGGACGACGTATTTAATTTTTTGCATGAAAAATAGACGATGTATACTTCATTTAATTTTTTGCATAAGAAATGGACGGTCTGTAGTCCATTACAGTTTTTTCATAAAAAACTTTTTTCCATGAAAAATGGACGACGTATTTAATTTTTTCAGAAAAAATTTTTTCCATGAAAAATGTATAGTGTATAGTCCATTTAATTTTTTCATAAAAATTTTTGTTCCATGAAAAATGGACGATGTATAGTCCATTTAATTTTTTCCATGAAAAAATTTTTTGCATAAAAAATGGACAATGTACCCATTTAATTATTTTTTTTTAAAGACATTTATTGCGTGGAAAATGGACGAAGTATAGTCCAGTTAATTTTTCGCATAAAAATTGGACGATGTAAAACTCCATTAAAATTGGACGCTGTATAGTTTATTTACTTTTGTTTATGAAAAACGGATGGTATGTAGCTTATATAAATTTTCTATGAAAAATGGACGACGTATGGCCTGCTTAACGTTTTGTGTGAAAAATGGACGATATATAGCCCATTTAATTTTATGTATGAAAAATGTACTACGAATAGCTTATTTTAATTTTTAAATCAAAAGTGGATGATGTATAGCCAATTTAATTTTTTTATGAAAAATTAAGAATGTATAGACCATTTTTTTATGAAAATTGGACGATGCATAATATAATTATTTCTTTGTATGAAAAATGGACGATGTATAGCAAATTGAATTTTTTTTTTTGTATGAAAAATGGATGATTTAATTTTAATTTTAATTTAATTCTTTGTATAGTATTATATCCCATTGGATTTTTTGTATGAAAAAAATTCGTGCAATATTTTTTTTAATTTCAAGAAAATATTCACTCAAATATATCTGGACGTTCTTTGGTTGTGGCGCAACCTAGAAATACAATTTTCTTTTATTATTAAAATCTAAGCTTTTTAAATTTAAAACAAGTAGTTATTTATGGAATATTTTTTTATTTCGTTAATAGTTAACCTGAGTTCGAATTTTCAAATAAATAAGAAAAACATAATTTAATGTATAAATTTTGTTATATTTTTTTCTTAAGCAAAAAACTTAAAATAAATAACTAAAATAGATGTTAGTAAGTAAAAATGATGTTTGAAAATACTACTCGCGTTTAAAACTCGTGAATTCGAATCAACAAAATCATTGATATTTTGAACATTTGCAGTTGTAACAGTTTTTAAGGTAGTGCTACTTGTGAAAGTCTTCTCTACGTTATTCACACTATTTTCGGATACAGTGGTTGATGGTGGCATGGGAAAACAAAATACTCTCTCGATATAAACAAGTTCCTTTGAGTTCATAATATTATGTTCTTGCACTGTGATAGGCACGCAAAGTGCGGGCTCTTCTGCGGAACTCTCCGCTTCATACGGTTTACCCAGTTTGGTTATATTGCCAGGCAATTTTGGCCACAATGACGGTGGTATATTTAATGCACCCAGAGCTAAAGGCATTTCTGAGGGATCTGTTTCTGAGCGTTCGCTAAAATCATCGGAATCATTCGCTGAATGGAAATTAGCAGATGTTGTTGTAAGCGGTTCTTCCATAAAATCTGTTGGCCAACTCCTGCGCGTAGCAGCTATATTTGTATATATATTTACAGAATCATCATCATCATCATAATCTAATTGTGGTACAGTGCTAAAGAATTCTTGTGATTTTGTAGGCCACAGCGTGTTTGAGGCACTCAACTGATCGTCATTATCATTTGCATCTGCTGTTGCCATCACGTCAATGGAATGCATTGAGGTTTGTTTATGATTGTATTTTATTTCAATTGATTCATTAATGTGTTTTGCTACCTCCGTTAATTTGGGATCGGTTGAATTTACTTTAACAATCCTAACATTTTGTGCATATTGCGAATTTTCTTTTGTTGTTGTTATTGTTGTCATTGTTTTTGGTGTTGTTGTTTTTATTTCTTGTATATTCGATCGTCCTTCAATTGAATTTGGTTTTATTGTGCTGGTATTTGGGCGAATTTTTCGTCGACCTTGTTTTCTAACTTTTCTTTGCAGGCTCGGCTTGTATTCGATTGGAGATGATGTTGACGGTAAAGAAGTTTGTTTATCGACTTTGGAAGGTTTCTGTTGAATGTTGCCAATAAAACCGCCTAAATAAAAAATAGTTATTAAATCGCATTTGGATTAAATGATTAAATATAAATATGTATTGCGATTATGCTATTAACACAATTAGAACGACCGACGAACTTCGCATAGTTCGACTAACTTGGCCTTGCTATGGAGATTTTTGTAGTCCATCGTTACAAAATTATGCAAATATTTACTGCTGCAAAAATCACTTGCATATACATACATACATATGTACATATGTATATCCACACAAAAAAAATTCGGCCCTATTCTGTAAACCGAATCGATTTGAAATCGCACGATATTTGTTCAGACTTTTTTTTTAATTTTTCTATTATAGATTCTCAAATATCATATCTAAAAGAAAATTATCGAGTATGAGGACCATTATTAATTTTCTGAAAACGAGAAATTTATTCGGATTCGGTTTACAGAACAGGGCCAGTCATGCGGCCCTTAATCACACCTGTTGCTAGATTGGAAACAAGCCCTAAGCTGAAATTTATTTAACTCGCTAAAACTGTAACCCCCGGCTAGACTGGCAATAAACTCATTAACATATATTGCAGCAAATGTCAAAATATTGATATTGCCAATGGATACAGCTCATTGCCAATGCTTGCAATAATTGCGTTAATAATAATTGTCAACAGTTTTTGATGACAATTATTGCAAACATGAAACGTCAAACTCGGTGTTAATTTATGTATGTTCGACTTTTCTGTATTCCGTTTGACATTTAGATAACATTAGTGAAATTGAGAAAATATATATTAAAAAAAGATAAATAGTCTCTTAAAAACGTGTGCAGTGAAATAATTTGTGTTGTTAAAAGTTTATAAAAATAAAAACTTGTTGGATTAACCAGATATTTACAAGTGAATTATATTTTTGTTCTGCACCTTCCTTGTTGACTTTTTCCGTATTATGGCTACGATTTCCCATAGCCTTAACATAAGTAAAGTAATCAGCAATATTGTTCCGCTATTCTGCCGGCGTTATTGCTATATTGCTAACATATTTATTGCCAGTCTAGACGGGGGGTAAGGTATGTAAGTCATTAAACTCGTGACAAAGCGCAAAACATTATGAAAATTAGTCTTCAAAAATTTTTTAAATTTTTAGTTCCTAAATAAAAATAAATAAAGAAAGCCGAAATTTTTTCCAAAAATTACATATTTCGCAAAAATAACAAAAATACGGGAAAAATTGCAAAATTTTAAACAAGCCAAAATTTTTTTTAAAAATCGCTAAAACTCTGAGGAGTGCTAAAAATTCGGTAAAAATTGCAAAAATACGAAAATTCGCAAAAAAAAACTTACTAATAGCAGCATAATAGCAAAGTCTAATAAATATTGTTTAAAATTCGCAAAAATTCGCGAGAAGTTGTAAAATTGGAAACAAGCCTTAAATAAAATTCATTAGAATTCGCCAAAACTGTTAAAAATAAAAGTAAACTCTCAAGAAGTGCGAAAAAGTCGCAAGCTCGTGAAAAATTTCTAAGTGCAAGTGAAGATATGACTTGCATACATTACAAAGAATAACAAAATCTCAGAAAATTATAAAACTCGCAAAAAAGAATTGCTAACACCGCAGAAATTTCAAAGTCTGGAAAACGTTTTTGTTTAGTTTTGATGTCGCAATAAAACCACATCGCTACAATGGAAATTTTTTGTTATTTTCGAAATTAAAACTACAACAAAATGCAAACAGTTAATCGTCGTTCGACAACGTAAGAACTAGAAATAGACCTGTCGCAAGTTCGTTATGCACGACAACTTTTGTCCAACGTATTGATTGTATGTATTTTCATATAGACAGATGTATTTTATTTGACACGAAGAATATTCGTAACAAAAAATTCGTTATACGTCCCAGTTCTGTTTATAGCATTAGAGTATCCATTGAATTGGGCTTTGATTTTATTTGACTTAACAATTAATCAATTTTAAATCGAATAATTAGGGTCCATTGCTCAACCTTGTTTTACCTTACTAAAGGCCTACTTAGACATTTTTTTTAATTCAATTCTTTTTGAATCCAAATGATAATGAATGCCCTATAGAAGGGTTCTTCTTCGGTTCTTCCGTATAAAATTCATTCCACATTTGCTTCTTTTGTTTTGTTTCTTTGAAGAAGCAAAAACAATTAATTGGAAGTCTTTTCAGAATCCATCTATCTAGCGACAATTTACGAACGAAAACATGTTTGAATATTTAAAAAAAACCACCTGAAAAATTTAATTTTTGTCACTTACGATTAAATCGAAAATAATGAAATGGCGAGAAATGGTGCTTTCCAAAATGTTTTTACAAAAAAAAAATTAATTGGACTTGTTGAAATTAAAATAGTCTCTCGGAAATTGTAGAATATGTTTTGCTTTTAAGTTTTAGCTTTGAAATAAGTAAAAAAAAACGATTGTTTTCTATAATTTAGAATAGGCACAGCTTTGATTACATGATTCGGTTCATTTCTACCTTTAAAAATCCTTAAATATAATAAATGTGAACGTGAGTTCGTTTGTTTGTTTGCTACGCTTTTACGCCCAAACCGCTACATAGATTTTGAAAATTCTTTCACCCATGGAAAGCTACATTAGCTGCGTCAAACATAGCCTATTTTTATCTGGTTCGGAACAGTTTTTTTATATTTGGTACGGATTTTCAAACCGCTAAACCGATTTTGAACAGCGTCATATAAAATTTATTTTTTTATCTGTTTAGGAACGGGTTTTTTTATATTTGCTGCGAACTATTTCCAAAAAACATATTTTTGGGTTTTATGTTTAAACAGTTTTAAAACTGGTTTTATTGTGTTTTTTATTTTTTATTTTTTTTTTGTCGGTTTTTATCATTTACTTAACACTATCAGCAAGTAACAAATAACAAAACATTCATAAATTTTAAGTATAGTTTCCAAAATATCAGATCAACGCAAGCGGAACCGCAGGTAAAAGCTAGCATTTCTATAAATAAGAGTTTACAAAACCGAAAAAAAATAAAATAAATTATTTGCTTTTGAACCAATATCTTTAAGACTGGGTTCACACACAGCAATTTTGTTAGGTCGCTTTTAGTGTTGTCAATTATTCGTGTTTTTAATTTGTTCGATTTTCATTTTATTTGAAAAGCCGAATAATTTTGAACTTTTTTTTGTTTTGAACAAAGAATAAAATATTTTATGTGAATAATTTTAAAATATTTAGCAAAAATCGACACTTATGCGTATTAGTTTAATTTCTTTTTATTAACATACATAGAAAAAAAACAATTCAATACACAAGAAAAACATATGAAACAACAACAAATTCTTAAAATTTGTTTTTGTTTTGAATGTAAGTGTGCGAGAAGTCGAACGTTGCCGACATCGTGGGACAGGCCCTTAATTTTATAACAAACGTAGCAGATACTAATCCTAATGTAACATCAGAGCGCCCTTCTTCGTTGTATAGCAGAATCAGCGGCGAAGTAAAATAACCAATAAAATGGCTACTAATCACAGCTTCAAAAATTTAATACGCCTCATTCAACACCAGAGGCGCTGCAACAGTGCATTATTAAAAAACGTGCAAAAAGCAGAGTTGTAAAAGAATTAAGCTTTCCTCTATCTCTTTCTTCACCACCTGTCTTCTGTATCACTATCCCTTTCCTAAAGAAGGTAACACCTAGTAATAGTAGTAGGTATTCATTGCTTGAGTGTTACTTCTCTTTATTTAAAAAAAAAAACAAAAAAAAACCTGGGAAACCAGAAATATGCTCTAAAAAAAAGTGTTTTATGCGCATTCAATATGCACTAAAAACTTGAAATACGGGAGTTATTAAAAACAATAATTAGGGTTTGAAGTGCACGTTAAAAAAAATTGACATAAAAATTTTCACTAAAGCAAATAATACAAATTAATTTTTTTCAATACTCTCGTAAAAACTTAGCTTCAATTTCAAAAGAGATCACGGTATATTAATTAAGACTTATTAGCTGTATTTTGGATAAATAAGGCAAGATTTTTATTTGTAATTTTTATTGCAATAAACATCAAAATAATGACATCTAAGTATACTTTTTTTATACATTGACAATGTTCTTTCAACGTCTTATTGGGGCAAAGTCTGTCACAAATAACAAAACCGAATTCTTATTGAAACTAACGTCCGTAATAACTGCGTAATACGTAAGAAAAATGTATACACTATATGGAACATTGGAATTAAGATTTAGATGGCGAAAAATAAAAATAAAAATTTTGATACATGAGCCTGTAAGCACATTAAAATAAAAAATTCTACAAAGTATCAAAATATGCCCTGAAAGCATAAATTATGCTCTAAAAATTCGAAATTATGCTGAAAATATGCGTGTAAGCCTGATGTACATATGCAAAAACATGCTTTAAAGGGTAAAATATGCAAAAATATGCACTAAAAAAATCGATGCCAAAATTCATAAAAAGTTCTGAAACAGATAAATATCTTGTACTCGCATTCATACGTCACACAAGAAAAAACATGTAATTGCATATTTGCGGTTTCCCTGGTAGTAACTAAACGGAATTAGTTAAAACATATACGTACTCGTATGTATGCAAATTGTTCCTTTATTGCAACAGAGGCTAAATTTCCACCTAAAAAGTTCAATTTGACGTTCGTATTAAAATCCGGTCTCCGATTACTTTTCATTGCAAAAGAGTCTTTGATAATATTTGAGATGCTGCTCTAATAACATTTTTTTTGAGAAAAAATGCCATAAAAAAATTTCATTACTTACCATGCTGCCTGTTTATAGTTTTATTATAAGCTGTTCCGTCGCCAACACCAGCATCAGCACTATTATAATGTTGCTGTTTTGTAACATTTAAAATTTTAATCGGTTGTAGAGGCGGATCTGGTTTCCAAGTACCATAAACAATTGACTCAAACACAAGACCTTCCTTGTATGAAGGCGTATAATATTTGTGTCCTTGGTTTGAAACGCGATCTTCCAAAACAGCAGGCATAGGATGTGTGGGGGTCGTTGAGTATAAAGTGGGTAGAAGTGGTAAATCACTTTTTCCACTTAAAGCTACAGGAATCCAACCAGGCGTCGTTGTACTGGGAATATTTTTTATTTTAGTTCTTGTCGGAATGCCCGATGAGGACACAGCATAGGGATACAACATGGGCTGACGTGGCGTCTTTTGAGAATCAAATCCTGGTGGCAGGAGTAAAGTTGAAGGTTTGTACGTTGAGGTCGCAGGTACTAAAGATCTTAAGGGAATAATGGCGGCATTTAAAATCGTCAAATGTGAAATAAGAGCTAAACAAAGCAGGCCGTATTGTTTTAGCATATTAATTTAATTTATTAGAGTAGAGTATAGTATTAAGTTGTATGTTGTATCCTTATACCATCTGCAGATGCTCGAATGAAACATAACGTTCTAGATTTATATCTTGTTTTTATTGAATGCCATAAAATTTTAGATGAATGCATAAACAAAGACCGTGTCAGCACTGTATATAGTATGCGAGCTTATTATTGTTTCAAATTGATTTAGAAATTTCCACAAAGAACATACCACATCACGCACTTGTGGCAGGCAATCTTTGTAAACAGTAGTTTTCGCTTTTAACTTGTTTTTTTCAAATTTTCTTTCAATAATTGTTTTTCTTAATCTTGCACTTTATTAACTGGAAATTGTTGAGAACATAAGTTGGTCATTCATGGCTTGACTCCAACAATGCTTATGTATGTTGCAAATATAACACTTTTGCGCGCTCATCGTGGTTTCTAGTCAGCATCTTTCTTTTAACTGATCTAACAAACATTTCTGCTAATATTGCAAACCCCATTTCTAATTCTATTTCTTGTATTATTGTTATGGCCATACTATAATCAGTTAGTTCAGCTTCTTTTACATTCAATGTCTAACACGACTGACCGTTCGTTCATCTAACCGTTGTTTTTTTTTCGTGTGAAATGGCCAAGAAGCAAAATATAAGGAACAAGTAGTCGTGGCTAGCTGTTCATTTTAAATGTTTTTTTATAATGCTATTGTTGGTTCTATAGTTGTTGCATTTTATTTTTTAATTGTTAAACTAAACTATTATTATTGAAAATCATATCAGATCTGTTGTGGCGAAACCACGGCACGAACACATTTTTTATTACAAGATTTACTAAGTAAACAGATAAATTGAAAAAAAAAATGGGAATATTAGTACATTCCTTCTAAAACGATTAGAATCAGTACGAAAGAAAAGAAGTTAAAAACTAATAAAACTGTAAAACTGTTGGCTGTACTTTTCACTTGCCAAATAGTTCACATCCACAAAAAAAATTAATTTACAACATATTTCGCTATCAAAAAAATGAATTCAAGCTATGTTTCTATTTTAGATGTGCACGTGATTGTTTTTTTGCTCACGACACGCACGTCTACTACAATATAATCTTTCAAAAATTGTCACCATTATGCACATTCACGAGCCAAACACGTACGTATGTATTTGTATGTAAAAACAAATGATTAAAATTTGGTTTGAATAATTTCTGAAGAATTTTTATTTGTTGTTGGTTAAACAAGATATACTTGCATATGATAATAGAGTTACATAATCACGGTTGATCGATGCAAAAAAAAGAAACCCAGAATCATGGATAACCCAGGCCTTACCGTATTAGTTTCTTGCTATAATGCAAATTTGGCATACGAAAAAAATTTCTTTATCCATTCGTACATATACGTAAGTATGTATGTACGTATAGTACATATCGCTCATTTATTTAAACGAAAATTAGAATTTTAGTGCAACAAATGAACAATAAAATATAATTAAAACCTTAAAAAAAATCAAACCGACTTTTTGCACTAAAAGTAAAAAATAACGGAAATGTTAAATGCGTTAACTACTTGACTATTTGCAGTAGGTGCAAAGAAAGAAAAATCTATCTTATTAGTTGACAACCTAGAAATTTATTTCTGCATTTAGTTAACAACCTTCTTGGCACCGACTGCAAATAGTCAAGTAGTTAACGCATTTAACACTTCCGTTATTTTTTTACTTTTAGTGCAAAAAGTCGGTTTGATTTTTTTAAGTTTTTATTTTTAACTTTTTAGTGCTTAATTAATAATTTGTAATTTGGATGGCAGGGAGCCTTTCCTCAGCTCTTACACCACAAATTGTTTGCTGGATTTCAGGCATTAACTATAAAGTAATTCACACCAAGTTTGTGGACGCTTACTGATGTAGTATTATCAATATGCAATAACTAGTGATTACTTTGTACGGAAGTAAGCCCTTATCCTGCTCTTGCACCACTATTTTTCGCTGGATTACGCATTGCATATTTCTGAAAATGGGACCACTTGTGGAGTATACCATTTCATATAGAAAAATAATTTTTAAAATCGCTTTACAAATTTTCTAAAATTTATTAAATGAATTAAAAAATAAAAATAAATTAGATTATGTGGTAAACCTTTGAACTAGTTCCGACTTTTTTTTCTGGCTATATAAAAGTGCTAAGTCCAATAATATTAAAGAAAAATTGCTTAATAATTGTTGGTTGCAACTTTTTCATATTTTTTAGCAAGTTTTTCCCGTCTTATGTAAAATTTATTAAATTATAGTTAGCTTCTTTAGGGCTGAAGGTAAAGAAATATGTACTTCTTTCGGCACCCAGGTTCAAAAGGTTGTAGCTATCTTGCATACATAATCTGAATCATAAAATTAGCTTAATTTACATATTAAACTTATCCGCATGCAAATAAATACATACGTATAATTAATGAAATATAAAGCAAAAGAGTTGTAACGAAAACATTTAATGATGTATGAAATTTTTTCAGCAAAAGTGTTTCAGCAGTTTTCAAAAAAAAAAAAAAAAAAAAACTATGTACTCGTATAATAAATAAATTCACAAAATAAAAACGCACAAAATGTTTAGAGAAAATCATAAAATTTACACAATTTTACTTTATACATACATATGCACATACATACAAACATATGTATGTATTTATACTAGTATTTTAATTGTTCGATTTCTATTCTCAATTCTATATTGCCTATGAACTCATTTCCAATCATTGTTAAATATTAAAATGGCGATTGAAGATACATCGAAACCATAAAGATAGAAAGAAACCTGACCTACAAAAATTTTTATTTATATCGCTTAGTTGTATTTGCAAATCTCTTGTTGTCAATATTCTACGAATGATTTGTTAAAAATGAAAGGTGAATGAATTATTGCTAATACACTTTAAAAACAAAATGTGGTGTCGTAATGTGATTTTAGCATTAAGACTCTTTATACAGATCTTCCAATTTTTTAATTGTTTTATTTCAAAATACTCTTTATCTGGGTCCTCTGGCTGTACAAAAGTCAAAATTGACAGTCATGTGAGACCTTTCTGAAAATAAAATAAAGTTTCGAGAATTTCAAATGATTTCAAATCGGATGATTTGTAGGAACGAACTGTACGAAAATGCTGAGTTAAAGCTGTATACTGATAAATAAACATATAACTTAAAATTAGTTTTCGATTTTGTTAGTTGCCCGATTAGAAATCATACGTTTTATACCACAGCAAGAAGATTTGCTTCTATTTCTGAAATTTACAGCTAAGGACTAACTATTTGTACACCCATAATTTTTGGGGTTTGAGGAAAGATGAAAATAAATTTAAAAAAAATTAATTATGTCAATATTTAGTGCTAATAAATATGTTTATGCAAAAAATTAATTTATAATTAAAATAAGGACAATAGTAACTAAAATATTAAAAAGACATTGGACAAAAGTATTTTGCACAGGCAATAAAATACATGAAAAAATACGTGCAAAGTGTTTGGGTTAGTCATTAGACTACAAATAAATTTTAATTGAAATCCTTATCCAGTAAATTATGTACATACAAACATACTTATTGCATTTAGTGCTTTTTTATTATTATTGCATTTAGTGTTTTTTTTAAGCAATAGTTTGCGTTTGGCCAATCAAAAATTATAAAGTCGTAGCAATAGCAGATACTTACGATTTTTGCTATTTTGACTGTACTTTATTAAACAGTTCATGACGGAACTGCAACTTGCTGCCAGCATAGAACAAGAGTTTTCAAATTCATAAGTACGGAAATATAATGATCCATATACAAGAAAGAAGCACTCTAGTGATATCTGCATCAGCACAAAAAACAGTTTCCAAACATTTTAACATTACTAAAATCAATTTCATTAAATTTTTTTTTTAATGTGCAATACATAAGGAGTTATTATACTTAAAATATTTAAACATTTCAAAAAATAGGCCTAAGCCATACAGTACCAAAAATATCACAATTTTGCTATATTTCGCATCACTGATACTTTATATCTACAGGTCATCAGGAGCTTTTCAGCCGCAATTTATATAGTTAAAAAATCATGCCTTAGTAAAAACTCCGAAAATATTAATTACAATAATATTGAAAACTTTCATAAAATAAGACAAATAATATTGGAATAATATACTGCGATACAAGTTTTCGGAACTGAGGGATGCAATTAATTGTTAAACATTGTCGCTATCAGAGAAATTTGACATATATTATCCTATAATTAACAAGACTTTATTATTTAACGCTGTAGTAACTCTGGAATTTTAAAACCAAAAATATACCAACTACCACAAGTAGCGTTAAAGAACCTAACGGTTTTTTCACACATGATATTAGAAGTATGTCTAAAGCGCATCCCAATTTTACAACTCTTAACATTCATTTGCCAACACTTTAATGAACACATGTTGTTTGTTTACATTTTCAGAAAAAAGATTCAGCTGAGGGATTTTTAAAAAGAAAAAATTGGAAACAAACAATGCGCTAGTCAGATAAAAAAAATTCAGGGTCATAGACGAAAGTTTTTCCTTGCACTTGAAATTAAAATTAACAGCGCGTGTATTTATGTAATATAATGAAGAAAATCAGTTAACAATAAAAAGGAATTGTGCATATGAAAATTTTAAAAAATTTTCATTAACTACATAGATTATATAAGCATATTGGTTGTGCAGAGTAGAGTGGTGGCTGCTAGTTGGTGACGTGTTTCGAAATGTTTCGCCCTAAATTTTTGGTACGTTTTGCAGCTGGAACAATCTTGGAACAGCAACAACTTTTATTGTTAGTGGCAAAAGGAAATATTGCATCGCAACGATTTTTTTCACCTTTAGAAGTTTATTTGAAAAAAGTCGAGGAAAAGCAGTTATTGCCCGATAAGGAACAAAGAAACACCGCAGAAAAGCTGGAAGACGTATACAACACGCTTAAAACCTATAAACCAAAACCGGTGAAGTCTATTGCTCAAAGTGGTGGATTTTTTGGTAGACTTTTGAAGAAAAGTAATCACGGTACTAACTCAATTCAATTATTAAACAAAGCTTCGCCGAAAGGCTTATACATCTATGGAAGTGTGGGCGGCGGTAAAACTACTTTAATGGACATGTTTTACGAATGCTGTACAAATGTAAGCTACCAAGGGTCTTGATTATTTATGAATTTTATAGGTATACCTGCTAATTAATATTTTTATTACATTCTTAGATTGATAAAAAGCAACGTGTACATTTCAATTCCTTTATGTCTCAAGTTCACGCTCGGATTCATCAAGTCAAAAAAGACCGCGGTCCCAGAGATCGTGCTTTTAATTCTGAAAAACCAGAACCATTCGATCCTACTTTGCCAGTGGCCGAAATGATTGCAGGTGAATCTTGGTTAATTTGTTTCGACGAATTTCAGGTGACCGACATTGCGGATGCAATGATTTTAAAAAGCTTATTCACTCACCTCTTTAATGAAGGCATTGTTTGTATTGCCACCAGTAATCGTCACCCTTCCGAACTGTACAAGAATGGACTACAACGCAGTAATTTTTTGCCTTTTATTGATGTTTTGCAAAATCGTTGCAGTTTATCAGCTTTGGATAGTGGAATTGATTACCGCCGCATTGCTCAGTCGGGAGATACAAACTACTTTGTGTAAGTAGCTCTTGAAGTACTTTGTGTATATATTGGTTTGAACTATCAATATTTTATTAAGTTTACTTAAAAATAATAATAAAAATCCGTTTATTTTTAGAATAACAAAAACTGATGCGAAAAAGGAAATGGAACGCATGTTCAAAATATTATGTTCCCAGGAGAATGATATAATAAGACCTCGCACTATTACACACTTTGGTCGCAATTTAACATTTCAGCGAACATGTGGTCAAGTTTTAGATAGTAGTTTCGAAGAACTATGTGATCGCGTAATTATTATTACATATCTATGCAACCATAATAATATAAAATAATTTATTGCCTTACAGCCTCTAGGTGGCAGTGATTATATTCAAATAGCACAGGTTTTTCATACAGTGCTCATTCACAATATTCCACAATTAACATTAAAACTAAAATCTCAAATGAGGAGATTTATATGGCTTATCGATACACTTTACGATAACCGCGTGCGAGTGGTGATTTCTGCCGAAGTTCCCATTGAACAACTGTTTAATTTCAGCGATAAAGCCTCAGACATTGCCGACGATCAACGTATGTTAATGGACGATTTAAAATTGAGCGTTGTAAGTTGCTTATCTTATTTTTTCTTTATTATTATTAACATTTATTTTTTATCGTAATATTGCAGAACGATACAAAAGCAAGTGTTTTCACCGGTGAGGAAGAAATGTTTGCGTACGATCGCACGATTTCTCGTTTATATGAAATGCAAAAGAAAGAATACTGGGAACAATGGGCTAAACATCGTTAGATTCTCCTCATTGAAGTTCTTTTTTTAAGTTGTCTAATTTTTTCAACTTGAACCGAGTCACAAATTAAGTTAAATAAGTTAATATCAATCTGTAAAAATTACGTTTAAATGTTATTCTTATGTGTTCGTTAAAACATTCAGTGATATTCAAATTTAATTATGTTCCGTTGATCCTTGCTTTAAGTTTTATTTTTATTTATAGACGCAATTTTAATTTTTTAAATAAAGTAATTTTTAAATTTGGTAATTGGAGCACCAAAATAAAGAAAACGATGTTTGTTGTTGATCTTGTTTAATCTATTACAACAGGATCATAGACGCTGAGCTACTGCTGCCATCTGTTAGCTGATAGAATGTAAATATGTATAAACAGCTGTGCATAATGGGCTACATTTCATGAAAATGTGAATAATAAAATTCTCAGGTTCCACAGAAGTGCAAAGTGACAGCTAAAAAAAGCTGGAATCAAGATTTTAAAATTTGTGGAAAAAGAGACATACCGAGAAACAAGTCGATAGGCTCGAAGATGATGGCCCACATCGGCTCAAAACCAGTCGAAATTTTATATTTTTAAAAAGACAAAATTTACAATTTCGGAGAAATTGTATGAAAATAGATTTTCAATTTTATATTTTCTCTTTAAATTATCAAATACTTATTTGAGCCGCTGAAATTATCGCCGCTGGTCGCAAAACCACTGCGCCTCCGCCGCCGATAATTTTGCCCTGACTTTTTTCTCTGTTACCATAGCTAATAAGACACATCGAAATTTTATTGCGCTAGAAAAAAGAATCAAAACAAAACAGCCGACAAAATTTCAGGGAGAGCGAGACCAGTGTTTTAGTTCCAGGTGGCCTTATTATATACAACAACATACATACAAATTGTTTGTAGGATTGTTTTTAATTGTATATTGACAGTTCGGGTTAAGATTTTATGCTATTTTGTATGGAGTTTGACGGATTGGGTAAAGTCAGCTGCGATGATAAGGCCATTTGGTTTTAAACACTTTGAGTGAAACAAGTAGAAAAATTCACTTATCTTACGTCTTGTTTTCTTGCTGTGAAAAGATAATGCCTCTTTAATGGAATCAGAAGCTGTCTTACAATTCCTGGTAAAAAATAACTGCTTTTCTACATATCTAATCCAAAGCCCTATGGGCTCGGTTGGTTATTGTTATAAATAAATAAATAAATAAATAATATTATTCCTAAGCTTTCTAATAATAACTTTTTAAAATATGCCACAGAAAGCAAAAATAAAAAGAGTACGCAAATACATTGATTTCAAGATTATTTGTAATAAAAATTTTCCAAATAATCTCAAGTACGATGAAGTATTAGATGAAATTTCTGAAGTAATAGACAATGTTTTCTTTGCTGATCTAAAAATTTTATCAATAAAGTAAGAAATTGTACTAATATAAAAATCTTCAAAATCTTTGAAAATATCAAAGAAAATAACATACAAACTGGATATACTTTTTAATCCTTTTTTAACGGTATCACTAACATCAACAATTTGCGAAAGATATTTTTCTACTTGTTC
The DNA here is from genome assembly GCA_936439885.1 of Nowickia ferox. Taxonomy (NCBI): domain Eukaryota; kingdom Metazoa; phylum Arthropoda; class Insecta; order Diptera; family Tachinidae; genus Nowickia; species Nowickia ferox. Next base: position 84,268,199 of record OW387027.1, on the reverse strand, counting down.
TTTTATCAAAAGTAAGCAAAAGAACCGTCTACAAGATAAAAAGTGGGATTATCTGCTGTTTTTTAAATGACTATTTTAAAAGAAATCAATGGCATATTAAAAATTTTTGTAAATGTGTATGAAAACGTAACTTGTTTAACTAATTTCCCTTCGGTTTTTAATAATATTTCTAAGTTTGTAATTGAAACTTTAGTTTTTCTTGTGTAATGAATTTTTTTTTTGTTTGTTAATAAAAAATTTAACTCATACTCATACATCGCTTTTTGCAAACTTTTTTAAAATTATTCGAATACATTTATTTATTCTTTGTTCGTTCGAATATTCGAACAAAAGTTCAAAAAGATTTGTCAGTTCGAACAAAAACACGAATAATTAACAACACTAGTCTTGTGACATCTCTGTGTAATTTGTGCAGGTACTTTTCTTACTTTTCTTTTTTTACTTAGGCTTAGGCAAAAATAGTCGGCGGCGGCTCATAAGCCGGCTGACATCGACAGCCGCTTTTTATGAGTTTTTTAAACACATTTCTACAAAAAGAAAATTTCAAACACCTGTTATCTTCCATACGATTTGTAAGATGTAGTACAAATTTGCAACTACAAAAAACAATTAGTCGGCTGCAATTTTGAGGCGAGGCTAGCCGCATGCATCGGCGGCGGCTTGAAGTTACATTGGAAGTCGGCGACGGCTGTTAAGCCGGCTGTGGGCCGATCGGCTTGTTTCTCTGACCAGTTCATTGCAAATAAACAAAGCGGCCTTTATATTCAAGTACACATACATATGTATGTGCATGTGTGTGTAAAATTATTACATAGGCTTAAAGTTTAAAATTAATAATAATAATTGATATGAAAGTTAACGATATTGTTGAATTTGGTATGTAAAATTTAAAATAGTCTGTCTTTGTTTTCAGATTTTACATACATACATATTTTTTAACAGACCATAATTTGTTGGATGTCTCCATCTCTTTGAGACAGTTGGAAGCAATATCTAAGGAAATTTCTGGCCGTGGCCAGGTAACTGGTTTAAGTGAAGTAGTTTGGGCCTTGAAAGCTCTGACTCTCACAGATTTGACTACTCTAGCGGGAGACGATACACAAGCCAATGTGGCTCGTCTTTGCCACAGGTCAGCCTTTCCGCTTCCACTGCATCTGCTAGAAAACTTTGTTGAACCCACTTTGCAGAAACAAATTCATACTGCAGCTGTTTGTGTTTATCCAGCACGGGTAGGTGATGCTCGGAGAACGTTCGAACAACTCAAGTGCCTCAATAATATTCCTATAGCAGCTGTAGCCACTGGCTTTCCAACTGGTCAATATAGACTTGAAACACGAATAAATGAAATATCGTTTGCTATTGACTCTGGTGCAACGGAAATTGATATTGTTATAAATCGTCAATTGGCCCTGACTGAACAGTGGCAGGCCTTGTACAGAGAAGTGTATGCTATGAGAATAGCTTGTGGGAAGAATGCTCGCATGAAGACCATTTTAGCAATTGGTGAATTGGGTTCGATGGAAAATGTAAGTGCATATCGTTACAGAAAATGTAAACCGCTCTATCCAACTTGTTTAACAAAGGAGCAAAGTGGTGGATAACGAATTTTTATTATGGTCGTAGTATCGTGCAGTACACCTCATGTAAAAAGCCACATGCGCATGTGGCTATGCTTTAATTTTGATGTGTATTAGTAACATATCTATGTATATGTAGACATTCACATGTGTCAAATTTGGATTTGGAGACAAATTACTATACTAAATATCAAAATTTCACGACATGTAGCCACTACTATTTATTTAAAAAATGCCACCAACATGCGAAAATTTCTCTTGACGTCATAGCCGCAAGCGCCTTAAAAAGAAGACTGACAGCTATAATAATAGGGGGTCTACTCCACAATTCGAAAAAAAAGAAAACGCTTTCGAATTTGCATATTAATAACAAGCAAGTTTTAAAAATATCCTTTCGTTTATAAATACATATCGCACTTGATCAACAAGAGGGTATTAACTCAAAATTTTTAAAATATCACTTTTTTCAAGAAATCAGCTAACAACATCAATATCTATCTACTGTAAAAATTTCAACGTATTCCGTTTACTCTTTCATCTCGAAAACCACTTTTGAGACCATATTCATGATAATGTAGTGATTACCTTTATTTCAACAAAAAGGTATTATTTCGAGTTAATACAAAAGTTGAAATAGTTATGAATCGTATATTTTCATAAAAAAGGTATTATTTTGATTTGAGCCTTTATTTATGTTAAAAATAATCAAACTGTTTTATTTATATTTGGTGTTAACTCAAAAAATAGATTTTTTTGCAATGATTGGTAAAATTTAAAACAAAAACAATGTATATATATATTTTCAAATGGAATTTGCTTCCTATGGAATATTTGAATTTTTAAATTCTGTTAAAATGTGGCCACAAACAGTTTTTTGACTCTACTGAAAATTCAAAAATTTTGAGTTAATACCCTCTTGTTGATCAAGTGCGATATGTATGTGTGTTTGTTATAAAAAAAAACAGTGATTTAAAATTGTTTAAGCTTTTTCTCATTTTTTGGTTGAAGTCTAATTAGTTGAGCAATTTTTAGTTGATGGACGCGAGAGGAAATATGATGACACCCTGCTTCATTATATTCTCCTCTCTCATCCGTAGGCTAAAAAGTTGCACAGAAAGGAAATGCATCTAGACTTGCTATCTCAATAATAACAAAAAATTCCTCATTTTGAATGTTTTTCTAAAACTTTATAGTAAAACAGACGTATTGTTAATAAAATTTATTGTTTAAAATTTACTAATTAATTTTCCATAAGCAAAGTTTACTTTGAAAAAAGTTCTGAGTTTGAAGGCGAGAAGAGAAAACAAAAAGGGAGCTCTTTCCCTTCTCTCCTTCAAAATCAAGGCTTTGAAAAGCTTAATATCAAACCAAAGAGGAAATAAAGCACATATGTACATATGTATGTATGTATAAATCGTTAGTTGCTTTACTTTTTTTCAGATATACAAGGCATCCATGGTGTGCATGATGGCTGGTGCAGATTTTATAAAAACCTCAACAGGCAAGGAGTCTGTAAATGCCACTATTCCGGTGGGCTTAGTAATGATTTGGGCTATTCAAGAATTTTCACGTAAGAAAGGAAAAATTGTTGGATTAAAACCAGCCGGTGGTGTGCGAACTGTACGCGAGGCAATAGCTTGGATGACATTGGTTAAAGAAACTTTGGGTATGCAGTGGTTGCACCCATCTCTCTTTCGCTTTGGAGCATCTGGTCTATTGGATGATATCGAAAGAGTAGTGCGTAAAGGCTTTGAGCTGCAATCAAATGCAGTCGCAGCGTATTGAAATTTTTTCATTCCAATTAAATAAAACACATTTATAATTTCTACTTTATATTACTATTGATTGGACTTTTAAATTTTACATTTTTATGTGTTTATTTTATATACTCGTACATTACATACATGTATGCGCGTTATTATTGACTTGTTTTCAGTTTAAAAAACCTTTACTCTTTTAATTTAATACCTACTAAGATTTGTAAACTGCGTTATTAATGGTATTTGTAAAGCTGCGGCTGCTATTAAATCTTCCTCTTCTTGACTGTTATCCTCATCATGTTGGTTTTCCGTTTCAGACGGAGATTTTTCCAATTTATTCGTCCGGTCTGGCACTTTCATATCAACAGCGAAGAAAGTATCATCAAAGTTTATACGATTTCGTTCATCATTTAAAATGTAGACGTCTTTCGGTACATGAATTGATTCTTTGTTGCTGGGAGAGGACAACTGTTTTTCATATGCATTTAGCCACTTAATGTTTATGTGTTTAGCGGAACCATTAAATTTTTTTGGCAAAGATTTTTTAATCTTTACGTCGTAAAAGTTTTCTTGGCTTAGACCTTCTTTAGGTAAAGGCGGCGGTGTGAAATGCTCCATTTTACGACTTTTGTCATCTAATTTAGCATTTTGGGGATTCCTGTCGTCGTAGCCGAAGAGCGGTAAATAAAAGTTAAAGGGTTGAATGGCCGGAGGCTGCAAGAACTGCATTGGTACGGCCACTTGCTGGATCTCGGCGGTTGGAGTGTCTGAAGGTCGAGTTTTGGGCTTAAATATTTCACTTGCCCTTCTCAAAAGGTCTTCTAAACGTTCAATTGTTAAAACTTCCGGTTGTATAGTGGATTCATCGTTCTTCGGTTTCTTATTGTCAGTGTATTTTACACCCGATGGTAAACAACTAATTACTCCAACAAGTAAGAATAGAACTATCTATACAACAAATAATTTTATTTTATAAAATATATAAGAATTCACTTTAATTTACAACTCACTGTTATCACTTTCTTTAACATTTTATATATTGTATGTACTCGTTTATTTCTTTTACTTTGTCTATAAATTATTTAACTTCCTTTTTTCACTGTTAATGCGCTTATTTAAATCAAAAATTAACCAGTCAACTTGTTAAGCTTACAAAAACTATTATAGATCATGGATCAATCGTCAGTCACATTTATACCTGAAATGTAACACAGTGTTTGGAAGGAAACTCGGAAGTCCCCGTCAACAGCTAGTAAAATCATAAACACAGCAAAGAAAATACTGAAAGAGAAGTCATTAAGAAAACTAGTTACACGCAAAAACAACTCGTTTATTTTAAGAGATTTTACATTTCTCAGTAAAAAAAAATAAAAGGAATTATTTATATACAATGTGGGAAAAATATTAAACAAACCACTTGTAAATGATTCAATAACAATCATGTTAGTGCAGCAACAGAATTAAATCTGCAACAAACAATACCATTTATGATTAAAAGTGAACGAAAATAAAATTCATAACTTCAGCCGCAGATTACATGCATATATATGTATGTATGTATGTATGAGGACTATGATGAAATAGTACATAGTATTTTTGTCTTAAAACGTAGGTGCATGTTGTAACCTGTTTTCTATAATTTTCTCTCTTTCTCTGACTCTATGCAGTCGTATGTGTATAATAAGTTAAATTTTTATGTTGCATTATTGCAAAACAAATCGTGTATGAAACATATGTAGCTATTTAAGAAAAAAATTGTCGTTAAATGAAAAGTGAATTTTTTTCTGGGCAGAGAGAGCAGAGAAAGTTTATTGACATTAATATTTTAAAATTGCATGTTGAATATGCGAACCTGTTTCATACAAAGACAAGTTCAAAGTTATTTGAAATTTTGGGATTGCTGGCTATTCTTGTTGTTAGTAGTTGTTTTGCAATCGGGAAAAAATTAGACTATTTAAACTTAACTATTATAATTAGTTAATACACTTCGCAATTTATTAAGAACAAGATATTGCTAGTTTTGAACAGTATGCATATCCAGTTTTCTTTTTTTCTGATGATCGTGGATCTAATAACTTGATACGTAACAAAATCGTATTCATATAGACATTTATTTACCCTCTTACCAGTTCTGGCATTCCATCCATAATTATTTGTAATGCCTTTAAGTCCTTTGTTACGGTATCGGTTAAAACTTCCATAGCTTTCTGCTGCATGCCCAAAAATGTTTTCATTTCTTCTTCACAATCTTTATCAAGTGTATATTCGCTACCGGAAGTTAAGGCATACTGGTTTCGCTGCATACGCATTTGAGACAACAGCTCGCTTAGGCGGCCCTTTTGCAAAAAAAAAAAAAAAAAAAAAAAAGACAATATTTAGTATCTAGTCATGTAACAAAAAAAAAGCAAGTTAATTACTTTAAATTGAGTGGGTGCTGAAACTAAAGCCTGCATATTTTCCAATTTTGTCCGCAGAGCTTCCTCTTCGGGCGTCAAAGCTAGGCCTACTTTTCGTGTGCATTCTTGCTTCACTATGATCTAAACAAATGTATTAATTAAATATATGTATACACATCTATTAAGTTTTATTGCATACTTTTAAAATCTTATGGCTTAGTTCGGCTAAATTACGTTTGTACTCCATTATTTTTGCGGTAGCCGCAGTATGTCGTTGTCTTAACTCGGACAAGTCGTTCTCTACTTTACGCAAATATAAGGCGTGCATTTCAGTTTCATTTTCTTGGCATTTTATTCGATATTTAAGTTCGTTAAAACCAATCATAGGAACTGGTATAAATTTTGTTTCGTCTGGATTGTCTAAATTTGCTTGGCACCACATTCTGGGATCAATACCTTTAGGAGGATTTTTCAAATACTCTTTAAGTTGATCCTCATCGGGCAAAACGAGAGCGAGAATTTCTACTATTCCCAGATTATTAAGCTGTCCTTTAATATTAGGTTGATTCAAATAGTTGGCCAAATCTGTCGCTAGTATGCGCTTTGTATCGTTAGGAGTTATTTGCGACCTTTCTTCCAAATATATAACTAGTTGACATTTCTTTTCCTCACTCTGCTTGCTAGAATCTATGTTGACGATCAAATTTGGTTTATTGCCAAATGCAGCATTTAATGTATTAATAATTTGTTGCTGTTGATTTTTTACTTCCGCTAGAGCTTTGTTAAAATTTAATGCTACTAAACCCATCTTGTTATCCTTTCCTGGCAGTCGACTGTAACCCATCGCCTTAAAACGACACAAATAATTTTGAGGTGTTATTTCGACGGGGGCTGCATTTTGAGAATAAAACGATTTTCCGGTCCCCCACATAGCTTGAAAATAATTCCATTTCGCAATAATGGTATCACGCTCATCGCCGTATATAGAAACGTTAAAAATTGATTGTGCAAACGCATCGTCTGCTGATATTGGAGGAGCTTGTTGTTGAGGTTGGCCCATCATAAAACCGGTATTGCCACCGAAACCCCCAAATCCTGGAGTAACGGTAGCGTTTGCTGCTGGTTTGCCAAAATCTTTAATAAGTAAAGGAATAAATGGTAAAAAATATCACAAGCAGCAAGACTCCATAAAATTATTTCACAACAATGTCGAAAATTCCTGCATAGCAACAATTATATATGTATGTGTTCAAAAATTTTATAAAGTTCTTGGCCGATAAAACTAAACGTAACAAGACAATTCTACGTATTGTTCTTTAAATAAAAAACACGAAAAAACCCATATTAAATATATTAACACTATTTATAAACTATTATCGACAATACTGTTTCATACAGAAAAACTCACTTGTACCAAATCCTCCAAAGCCGCCCGTCGACGTTTGGGCTCCAAATCCACCAAATGCTGGTGCCGTCGATGTCGTTGACGTGGAGCCAAATCCACCAAACCCAGATGTACTTGTTGCTGTTCCGCCATAGCCACCAAAAGCAGATGCTGTTGATGGTGCTGGAGCACTGCCGAATCCTCCGAAACCTGTTGAAGTGCCCGTTGCCCCACCAAACATACCTTGTGCTTGTGATGTTTGTGTAGTTCCAGCACCAAACGTACCAAAACCGCCCAATGTAGGTGCTGTTGTTGTGCTAGAACCTGCTGCGCCAAAGCCGCCAAAACCTCCTAATGTTGGAGCTGATGTTGCAGCCGCCGTTGATGTGCCAAAACCAACACCACCAAACCCTGGAGTTGAACCAAAGCCCGTTGGCTGAGCTGTAGATGTTGCTGGGGCTCCAAATGCTGGTGCTGTACCCGCTGCTCCTGTACCAAATGATGAAAATAATCCAGTTGCTAAAATATTATGATAATTTTGATATTTCATATTTGATCAAGCCCTACAGCTACATACATACATATGTAAGTATGTACGAAAAAATCACTCACGTTTTGCCGGTGTACTTGTAGCACCCAATGAATTATTAGCACCGAAGAAAGACATTTAGAAATATTTATATATGTAGTGGTTTAGTAAACGCTGATTTCAAAACTTTGCTAATTTATTAAAATATATTTATACACTTTTTATCCTTTATTTCTGTTTTACTAAAGACAAAATTTGTTAAACTCGAACAAAAAATTTTAATTTTCTTTTTTTTTTTGCACAGATGTTTAACAAATGGCAGCAAGCCTGCACTACACGACATGCAAAAAGCCACTTACACATGTAGCACTGACGTCATCTTAAGGCTCAGTTAGCAGACTGTAACGCAATGTAACTGAATGTAGGAAACAGCTGATCGATATTTTTATATGAAAAGTAAGTTACGTTACATAGGGTCTACACCTAACATAATATGTAAGATGAGATCGTCAAATTCAATCGCAGAGCGAGTTATGTTACGTGTAGACTTCATATTAGTGTTATCTCAATCTTATAAGATTTTTTATGAGAGAGTTGTTATAAGAAATCGCATAACAACAATCTTATGAGATGAATTGTCAAAAAACACACGTACATGAAAATAAATTCGTATGCATGTGTGAGTGTTTCTTAAAATAAATGAAAAACAATGTTTTGGACAATATTTCTGGGATTTTATATGTTCAAATGTGTTAAATTTAATTTGTGAATTAAAGTTTGTGCGAAAAAGTGAAAACAAAATATATAATTATACAAAAATAATACATGTTAACTCGATGAGAATTTGCATAAAATGAAATGTTATAAGAAAAGTAGAATTACGTTGTCCTGTTGTATGAGATGAAGAGAAATATCGGCATTTTATTTTTGTTATTCTGCCGACGTTCTCTCACATATTATGTCAGAGTTAATCGCAGTTGTAGACGCTATGTAACATTACATCTCTATTACTTCGTTTATACGCAGGGCTTATTTGCAAATAAAACTGTAAATTGTTACCATATTTTTTTTTTATTGCGACTTACTAATTCAGAAAACTATTCGCGATTAACGCACTATTTGCAAATAAAATGTTTGAGGTTGCCACACTGCAAATGTTTGCTAATAAAAAATTGATAAATATTGCGCAAACAACCATTGATAGAAGAAAATAATGGCAATAAAATCAAATGATTATTTATTACTTTATAAATTTACACAATTTTATTGTAAACATAAGCAACATTTCTATAGAAGTGCTATCAAGTTTTTATACATTTACAATGTTGCATAAACAATGAGTTAATTTATTTGCAAATACTTTTATTTGCAAATAGTGCGCGTATAAACGTAGTATATAATCATTTTCATTACTTTTCACATAACAAAATCGATCAGCTGTTTCCTACCGTTGCAGTTACATTACATTACGGTCGGCTAACTGAGCCTTAAAGACTCAGTTACATCGGCTACATGGTATGTAGACACATTCTGCCTCTGAAAATGTGTCCACTTCAGCTACATCTGTCACACTTGTACTTTGGAGCAAAAATATCCAAATTTTACGACATATAGCCACTACATAGCACATGTGCATGTGGCTTTTTGCATACAATGAATTGTAATGTGTTCGCCAATTTCAGTGTTCTTTCCAAAGCGTATTAATACCAACTGGCCTTATCATTACAACACATGCATACAAAATTGTTGAAGGATTACTTTTATTTGTATGTTGGTAGTTCGGGTTAAGATTTTATGGTATTTTTTGCACTTTTTCTCAGTGTTGCGGATGCAAAAATCGGAAGTGATCAATGATATTGGTGAACACTTCAAAATTAATCGTTACGAAATACGACCCCAACATTAATTTTATATAGGTAATTGTTGTATTTCGGTAGCAGTGAACTGAAGTTGATTCAGTCTCCAATAATACTATGGCAGCATTGCACAAAATCAAAAGCTGCCACTCGGAAAAAATAATTTCTAAGACGCCTTTTACACACACGAATATTATTTCCGTTCTACACGTAATATAAATAACTTCAATTATTCGGGATATTAAAATAAATAAATAAACATAAATTTGCACGCTTCGATTTTTAATTATTATCTGTTCCAGGGACCCTCAAGAAAGCATCGCCTTTTACCTCAACAGGAATAGATTAACAAATATATTTTAAAGTATAACCATGTTATTGTTAAAAACCACAAAAATAAATAAATAAAATAAATATATTTTCTTTTATCGACACAAATTGAGCTCTTTGATAAAGTATAAAAATATGTGTATAAATTTTTATATCAATTCAGCAAATAAATTTTAATAGTCCTAAGTTATTTTATATTCTAATAAGGAGCAATTTTGTTAGTCTTCTTCTTTTTAAATTTTAAATTGCTGGTGGCAGAGCTCATGGCAATTTGTTGTGCCCAAATCGTTACTATACCACTTTCACCAGCCGTTATTAAAACATTTGAATTCATATCGAATACACTTTCACGCACTATTTGTTTGTTTCCTTGAAAGTCTACATCAGGTAATAACTGCTTATTTTGAACCAGCAAGGAGCGCATTATCTCCCTAAAAAAAAATGTTTAAATACAATAATTTTGTTGTCATCCATATTAATTTATCTCCGATTTGGCATACCCTTTGTTTATATTGGAACCAGTCAATAAGAAAATTCCTCCATCTGCCATATCATGACAGTCAATCAAATTACAGTTTGCTACTGTTTTACGTTTTATGCTTTCGGTTATTTTAGCTCTTTCAAACTCCGCAATTAAATCGCCTTCTTTGCAATCGTACAATTTAAAGTCATTTGTATGTGTTATACTTGAGATGATGTCTTTGTCATATACATTTTTATGCCTGAAAGAAATACATATACATATATGTACATATATATGGGCATATCGCTGCTATATTGCAACATAGGCATAACTCAAAAAAGTTAGTTTTGCAGAAAATAATTTTAAGGTTTTTAATTTACATACAAGTAAATGAAGACGTAAAAATATTTTCTTTTCTCAAGAGGTGCGTGCACAATCACGCAAGATTAAAAAGATTAAAAAGAATATTTCTACATTATTAATTCCAAAAAAGCATTGTTTGAGACATGACTATGTTGCAATAAAGGGCGACTTCGCTTATGCCATTTTGGTCATAGATTAAGGAACAATATTTCGTTGTTTTTTAATCTGTTACTAAAACGTCGTAGTTAGGAGTCGAAAAACGAGTCCACAGACCAAACGGCTGGACCGATTTTGATTTTTTTGTTTGAAAGGTGACTTTGAAGAAAATTGGTTCATTGTTTCAATTGGTTTATATATGTATGTATTCTATATATTCAAAATTCAGATTTTAGTTTTAGAATTAAAAGAGGACTTACCAATTTACTTTGTGCACGCTGCTTAATGTATTAAGTGTTATCAATAGTGCGTCATCCTCCATTGATTTTTGTAAATCAAAAATATTTATCAAGCCATCAGTAGATCCCGAACATAACAGATCCGGATTTTGCGGATGAAACCGCAAGCTAGTCACATCGTCCTGATGGCTGTCGAAATAACCACCAAGTTGTTTACGTTCCCTTAAATCATAAAACAACAAAAACACGTTGTTATGATGTTGTTCAGTTCCCACACACAACACACGACTATTTGCATTACGATCAAAACAGATAATATTCTTAGGCAAATCTGCAGATTCTGATACGTTTTCTAAACTATTATGAAAGCGTCCCACTTCATCTTGTGTACGTAAATCAAACAAGCGTACCAAGTGATTAGTTGTGCCAATTAATAACAAATTCGGGGTTTCGTCCATAAAGCGTACACCACAAGTACTTAAACGGCTATTAGAGTCAGTTATTGGTGGTGGAGCAATACAATCTGGGGAAGAGTAACTCAGACTTCTTTCAGAACTTATATCGAACAGATGTACTGAACCATCAGATAAACCGGTTGCCAAACGAGTAAACGAACTTGCAATTAACATATGTTCATAAGACCATTTTTATCAGCTTTGATATTTATTAATAATAAAACTTACTCATCTTTTGCTAAACTTAATATGTATTTTCTTTTAAGAGTAACAGCCGTTTCATCCTGAACAACAAATTTTTTCTGGAAATACTGGTCCAATTCGAAAGGTGTACAATTGTCGTCATCTTCTATAGCTGACTCTTCATTAGAATCCTCATCACTGGTGGGCAAAGGAACATCTAAAAAATAATTTAGTAATCTACATATATTGCAATAAAATTTCTTGAGTGTAGTGATTATGCACCTTCCAAAATGTTTCTTTTAGTCATTTTCCTTATTTAATTTAATAATTTAATGTCTCGTAATGCGAAAAACCATTTCTGATCAAATTATGTTGGCCATTCTCGATAACAACAACAAATCTGCAACATGTGCGTGAGACTTTTCTTATCGATAAATTATTATCAAAAATACACTGAAAAAATATGAAACGACTTATACTTACAGTGACTCACATAAGAGTCGGTCAAGTTATTAAAAATCGTAAAATATTTGATATATATTTTATTCAAGTGAATATTTTCCGATATAATTTTAGGAACACCTATTGTATGGAACGTAAAGAAAATACTAAAAATCACATGAGATGATGAAGAAAAGTTGTGTATCAATCATATTTCTTTTTCTTTACTTTTTGGACAGAGACGAAAATGTATACAAGTATGGGAGCGCGATAAATCAAACATTTTAACAATAATAGGTGGTCGTAACTGGTCAGGTTGATATTTTCAGACGAGTATACCTTATATGAATTTGCCTTGTATGCAAGTATATGTACATATACATAAATAAATACATACTAATATACATATGTGCTTACATGCTTCAACATACCTAAATTTTTTTTATACGTCGTTAAGCAGCTCTGGGGTGAAGAACAGCCCAGATCTGCTCCAGAGCAATTATTTCTTGTTCTTTGGCCTTCGAGAGTTTTTCGTCTCGCTCGCACTGGTTGACTGATCTGCCACGGATAACCGTATAATCTTGCGGTTCTTTTGTGGAATTTCTTTAACAACCACGTTGCTACTTCCTATGTGAAGGCATACGTTGTGTACAGTCAGTCACAAAACTTTTTTAAAATACTGTTAACATCTTGGGCATAAGGTCTAGTTACTTCGCCCATATTTGTGCAACCATATTATGCAAATTTACTTTGTATAATATGTATTAACAAATAAATAAATAAAAACTTATACAACTTTGTTCATACATGCTTTTTAAATCTTTTTTAGATTTAGGAAAATTTAATATTTCTTCCCAACAAACTAGCCTAAAAAAAGTACGGCTGTTTCGTGCAAAAAGAAGAACATTACTCTTGAATGCTCTATCATTCACCCAATTAAAGCAAAAAGCAAATTTTATTTTTCTCTCAAGAGCTGAGGAAAAAAGATATTTTTATGCAATTTTTACACCATTCACATTCCAAGAAGGATGTGAGGATGAAAGTGCTCCTTCATATGCAACAGTAAAAAATTGGGTTGCTGAAGTTAAACATGGTCGTACAAGCATTGAAGATGAACCACGTAGTGGACGTCCAAAAACAGCAACAACAACAGAAATTGTAGCCAAAGTGCATGATATGGTATTAAATGATCGACGAATAAAAGTGCGTGAAATAGCTAATATCGTGGGCATCTCAAATGATCGAGTCCATTTAATTTTGCATGAAGAACTACAGATAAAAAAGCTTTCTGCATTTGTTAACAGTCGACCAAAAACGCATAAGAATGAACATTTCTCAAGCTTGTTTGCATCGTTTTAAGCGAAATAAAATGAATTTTAAGCGTCGTTTCATAACTGTTGATGAGACATGGATCCACCACTATACTCCAGAGACAAAAGAACAATCCAAACAATTGACTGAAGCTGGAGGAAGTGCCCCAAAGAAGGCAAAAATAATTCAATCGGCTGGTAAGGTTATGGCAACGGTTTTTTGGGACTTCAAAGGTATTTTATTGATTGACTATCTGCAAAAGGGTAAAACAATAAATTCAGAGTACTATTGCAACCTTTTGGATCAATTAAATGTACAAATTCGAGAAAAACGTCCTGGCTTACAACACAAAAAAATTATTTTTCATCAAGCCAACGCACCAGCGCACAAGAATGTTTTAACAATGGCTAAAATCAACGAATTAAAGTACGAGTTGCTTGACCACCCACCTTATTCTCCTTATTTAGCTCCCAGTGACTTTTACCTGTTCCCAAATCTAAAAAAATTCCTTGCTGGCAAGCGTTTTACCTCAAATGAGGATCCAATTACAGTTGTAAGCCACTATTTTGAAGACCTTGAGCAAAACTATTTTAATCAAGGGATAGAATTGCTAGAAAAGCGTTGGACTAAGTGTATTGAAGTTTCAGGAGATTATATTGAAAAATAAAAATATTTTTGAAAAACTAACTATTCTCTTTCATTGATAGGCTAAGAAGTCTCCGAACCGCCCTCGTATGTAGATGTTTTTCTGTAATGTTGCTTTTCATTTCGAAATGACTTCAACTTCTTGAATTCGCCTTGGGTAAGATTGGAACACCGCAAGCGCCCAATTTGGAGTAAAGAAGCACACCTAATAGAAAATATGTATATACATTGGCTTATGCTAAATGAAATAAACCCAAAATATTTGTTTATAATCTATGACAAAAATGTAGGAGTGGAAAGCGAAGTACTACGCTCGTAATTAGGTTCAATATAAAAATAAATAAAATTTTATTTTTCATATTTAGCACTTTCATGCCAGAACTTCTTTCAATACTCGTGTATTCAATTTTTATATATCTACATATTTACCTAGATATAATACAATAAAAATTTTAAAGTTCTATATTCATATCGAGCCTTGTTTTCGATTTTGTCATATGCGAAAAAAAATATAATTTTTCAGGTTTTTTATAATATTCAAATTTGTTTTACATACGTATTTTATCGTAAGCGACATCGTAAGCGATTAATTTAATTTAATCGAAAATAAGGCTCGATATATACTGATTATTTGTTAAATAGAATAAAATTGCGGAAATCAAGAGAAAATAAAACTTTTTAACATCCCAAATAACATGGAAAATTGGGCAAACGGGAAAACTTATAAAAAAAGCAAAAATATTTCTAATTCTATTACTAAACATAATTATATCTCTTATTATTTCTTATTTTTATTTAACACGTGTAAAAATTAATATGAATTAAAAAAAGTTTATTGAATACTTCAATTAAATTTCAAAAAAGCTTACAAGGCCCTAATGCTTATAAAATATTCACAATAAATTATTGAGAATTACAAATTTTTCATTTCGAAATTTAATTGACGTTAGCACAACATACAAATACATATGTATATGTATACATATGTTCATTTTGCTTCTTTAACTTTACGGCCAGGCTCACAATGTCTACAAGAAATTTTCTTTCGCTTATTTATATTGAAAATAAAGACAAATTTTCCTATTTTGTTTTCAATAGAAATAAGCGAAAGAAAATTTCTTGTCGACATCGTGAGTCAGGCAGTTAAACTTATTTTATGCAATAAAGGAGCAATATGTACATGTACACATACGTATGTATGTACACATCTATGTATGTACTTGCATGAATTTTTTTGCCTGTTCCGCAATATCGAAAAAAAAACGTTCATTATTCAATTTATATTGAAAACAAACAAAAATTTGCAAGTTAGTTTTTGTTTTTAACGAATTGTTTCTTTCGATATACATACACAGGCTGATTATATCTAATTAACATATACAAAAAAAGTAATACGTAACTCTAATAAGGTGTAATTCTATTTGAATTTTTTGTTTTCATTTTTAAACTATTACATGATGTAGAATTACTAGTACTAGGTGTTGCCATGTGCCACCCCAGTGGGGTCCATAATGTAACCAAGCCACATTCGCCAGCTGTTATTAAAATGTTATTTTTGGAATCAAAAATACTCTCACGCACCGTTTGCTTGTTGCTTTCGAAATTAGAGTACGGAATCAGTTGCCCATTTTGAACTTTGCATGACCTCAGAACTGACCTAAATGATATGTATTTATATGTAAGAAAATTTATTTCATAAATGTATGTACATATGTATGTATGTACACATGTATGTAACCCTCAGCAAAAAAATTAAATAACTTCCAACGATTTTTGCACACAAATTTGGACTTATTTCAAAAGATATAACTCTCAACGAAAGTTCTGTTGGGCATTATTTAATCATTGTCATTGGGAGTTATTTCGTTATTCGATTTTGGTTTGGTTGATTTTTAATTTTACATATTATGTACTTATATACATACATACATATGTACGTATGGAAATTGTTATCAGTGTTAACTTACCCATCCGTGGAACCAATCAGCAACATCATACTACTATCGGCCATACTATGACAATTAATTACATTAACACATGTTTTGCTTTTGCGTTTAATGCTTTCAGCAATTTCCAATCTGTCAAAGTTTGCTATTATGTCACCATCAAAATCATAAGCTTTAAAACCATCTGTATTCATTGTACAAGATACAATATATTTGCCTAGTTTGTTTTTATGCCTGAAAATATATAACGTTTCTTATTATTCTTATGTATATGTATGCATGTATGTATGTATGTAGTTTTAATATTAAAATTTGCTTTAATACGTACTAGTTTTGTCATTCGAATAAAAATTATTTATTTCATTTTGTTCGAATGAATTATTCGAATACATTTTTTTTATTCTTTGCTTGTGCGAATATTCGAACAAAAGCTCAAAATTATTCGTCTGTTCGAACAAGAAAACAATCATGAAATTTCATTCGAAAAAATATAAAATACGAATAATTAACAACACTGATACGTATAAAAATCGGAGGATAATGTGTTACGTATTGCAATTAAAATAATATAAAAATCATTTATTTCGTTTGGGAGTTGGTAAAGTTTAAATTTTTTCAACTAAAAAAATATACAACTTGAAGGAGTTTCCACTCGCATTCATCTTATCATTTGTGTATACCATTTATTTGTTGTCATACCCAAAAAGGGACAAAGCGTAATCAATCTTTCAGAATGGAAGACAAATTAAATTTTTTAGTAGATATAGAGAAGGTACAAAAACGTAGATTTTACTAATTTTACCCCCGAACTGGGGGGTTTACTCTGTAATTCAAAACGTGTTATAAGCATACAAATTCGAAAGCACACCAAAAAAGCACTAGACACAACATTTAAAATTAATTTACAGTTTCCACCGATTTTTATTTACTTAGTTCTTCGAGCTATCTTGAGTTTTATGCCCTATTGTGCTACCTCATTAGCACGTGAATTTATTTTCTTATTAGATCTATAAATGTATCTACAAGAGAAAGATTCATTCCGAATTTCAATACTCTTTCCTATACATACATACTAACTTTTACCCGTACCTCCCTCGCGTTGATGTGTTTAAAAAATACATACCAACCTGTTTTAAAACTGGTTCAAAAATCAAACCCAGAGCGAAAATTACCCTAACTGGAAAAAAAAACGATTTCGAACCGTATAAAAATATCCTATATTTGACGCTGGTAATGTAGCTTTCTATTGCTGAAAGGATTTTCTAAATCCGTTTGGCAGTTTGGACGTGAACGCGTAGCAAACAAACAACCAAAAAACAATCAAAAACTCACTTTCAAATTATTAGTAAGGATAAGGATGTACAGGTACATATATTGTAGCAGCCTTATGCATAACAAAAAACTGGCATGAAGTTTGCATAAGTGTAGAAATTGAACTAAGCGTAAACGAATTCCTCCATACAATTTAATATTAAAATTTGGCATATAATTAAATTACCCAGCCAAAAAAAATCTGGTTTGGAACCACTAACAACTGAGGGAAGCAATGTATTGCTTATTTGATAAGAAAAGCTTCGCAAAATGCTTCTGACAATCACTAACGTAAGGCGGGCTCTCACAAAAATTATATATTATTACTTCTGTGAAGCACTTTAGTTAGGCAGAAAAAATTTATGGCTTTTTGAAAGCTAAATGTATTGGTTCTAGCTGGCTCATCTCGAACAGAAAAAATGCCTTATTCATGCGCTACAGCAAGTGATTCTGTAACATTGCCTCCCTTACAAAAACGCTTCTGGTAAGCAGTAATTTGTGCTGAGTAATGGCCTGTTTCACGATATCGAAAGAAAACTTTCGACTGAAAATTTATATTTAATACAGCGTTGCCACTTTCTGTGTAATAGTGCAAAATCTGTACTATTTTAAGTTCTTTGCACTATTTTTGCACCATAAATTTGTTGTGTAATTTTGCACTTTTTGAATTTAATGGCATTTATATTTATATGTTTTAAGACGACTTAAGACAAAATCGAGTGCTACAAAATTCTACAGGCGAAAGTTCATGTCTGCGGGAATTCTCCATGTCTCCAACAAAGTTTATTATAAAGATATAAACAAAACCATGTCTCCAACAAAGTTTATTATAAAGATATAAACAAAACCATATTGCTGTGTCTTAATAAAAGTCCAATAAAATTTTTAAAAAGGCTCTAATTATACTAAACATATTTAGAATATTTTTATCCTTTACAAAAGTAATGCAAACTTCAAAAATTTCTACGATATTTCCCACTAGAGAACCATACAATCTTATCACCTATTATATCGCAAATGTTATAATTGATAGCTTGTGGTATTGAAAGTGCTCTGGAACAATATGAATTATTGAGATTATATTGAAGATTGGAAGTTTTTGAATATCATTCAAAAATAACTGAATCAATCTTGGACTTTTGACTAATTTTAATTTAAATCCCTGCTTTTGTGCAAATTAAAAGCTGAAAATGTGAAAATTTTTTTTGTCTAATTACATAAAAGCAGATTTTTTTTTAAACAAAATGAGGTATTTATGGTTGACCAATAAAAACGAGCAGCTTGATATACAACAAAGTGGAATTTATATTAATTTAGCTACTTAAAATACTGTTCCGAGGCACAACAAAATGTAATGTATAAAGATTTTAGTAAATTTTATATAAAAAGCAACTTTCATGATGACCTTTATAATTTTTATTGATGTAGTAGAACTAAAATTTGCACAATCATTGAAATAAAAACCAATTTCCCTTTTTTAAGCTAGATTATCAAAAATTAGACAATGAGTGGCGTGAATATATACTTTTAGACCATAAAGACCTTAATATATGCGATAAATTGGATGTTTTGAAATTTACTGGTCTAAAATGCTTCAAAGTAAAAGCTGTGCTGGCGATATTCTCTTTCTAAATTTAAAAGTTGCGATATTACCATTCTTAAACGCTTCTGTTAGTTTTTTTTTTTTTGTAAACTGAACTTAATTAAAACTGATACCCCAAAAATGAGTTACCAGTTATCGATTTTAAAATTATGGTTCAAATTATGAGCCTAAAATGATAAAAAGATATTGGAAAAAATAGTTTTAGCTTAAAAAAACTAAAGCATGTTTAAGTATCGCTCAGTACTTCTAGTTAAATGAGTTTAAATTTAGAAAAGGGTTGAGAACCTTCTCAAATGCCTGGTTTAAAGAATATTTTATGAAATTTTGATAAAATGTTGGGGAAAGTGGTAAATTATTCTTCGTTGAAGTAACTATTTGTGAATTAGTGAATTTTTTGCTAAATTTTAAATTTGGTTGTACGATTTTTATATGTTAAAAAAATATCTCGTTTTAAATTTCAATTTACTAAAAAGCTAATAAAAAAATAATAATTCTTTCTTAGATTTTTTGCAGTATTTCATTCGGTTTTGCACTATTTTAGACTTGCAGCTGTGTAATTTCTTTTTCCACTAGTGGCAACGCTGATTTAATTTGAAAATTTGTTTCTGTTTTCAATACAAATTGTAAGTAGAAAGTTTTTTTTTCAATAACGTCAAAAAAGCTCCAAAATAGAAAAGTCCTTAAGACCATATTCGATTTTACCCCTTATGCTAACTTCGTGCCAGTTTTAGATCATGCGTAGGGCTGCATACCTATACTCGTATCGAAACACAAATTTTTAAACAAGAACTTACCAGTTAACCTTATGCACTGCGCTTTCGGTATTGATTGTGGTTAAGATTGCATCATAATCGTCATTTTCGGCTATATTAAAAATATTTATTAAGCCATCATTGGAACCCGAACATAAAATGTCGGGATCTTGCGGATTAAAACTTAAAGAGATCACATCATCTTGATGGCTCTCCACATATCTAAACATTTCCTCAGATGTTCGCAAATCATAAAATAATATATTAACATTGTCATGTCTCTCTTCAGTTCCCACAGCCAATACACGACTAGTTGAATTACGATCAAATGATAAAATATCTCGAGGTTCAGATCTATTACTAGGCTTATACACAATACGTGTTACTTCACTTTTCGTTCGCATGTCTAAAAGACGCACTATGCCATTGGTAGTTCCAACCAATAACAAATTTGGGGTTTCGTCTAAAAAACGTACGCCACATATCGAAGAGCTATGAGCATCTGCTGGTGGTTCAATAAAAACACCTATTTCAGAGTTCGTTTCAAATAGGCGTACTGATCCATCCGACAGTCCCGCTGCTACGCATGTAAACGATCTGAAAGTAAATGCACACATAAGTATGTATGTATGTATAACATACAATTCATAAGTTTACACATATAAATACGCACTCATCTTTTGCCAAGCACAATGCGTAGCTATCATCGTAAGTTACAGAAGGTTCATCATGTATGATATATTTATGTTTGAATAATTTTTCCATCTCCCCCAAAGTACAGGTATCCGCATCCACAAAGTCATCAGTATATTCTTCTTCCATCGGTAAACCACTGCTATTCACCATATAGTCCGAACCATTTCCAAATGCTAAAAAATACGAATCCAAGATATTTCCAATTGATAATATTACTAAAACTTATTCAATGAATAACAAACCGCTCATGGTTTACAAAATTATTCCATAAAACGGCAATTCACAACCAACTCTCAGAAATTGTGTTTACTCTGTGGTGTTTATTTACAAATATTAACACGTGCAAAGCACGAGGTCGATCAAATAATAGCCGCCGCCGTCTACTTTTGCTTTCACTTAGCCGCCTCCGAAGAAAGCGGTTAGCTGACAAGTCACGTGTTAAATACACGCCATGTAAAACCTGTTTTAGATTTTATTGTGGTATGCTAGGCATATCAAAAATTGCATTAAGGCATTGTCAATTGGATTTGAATTTGTTGTTTGTGGTATGAATATTTCTCAGCACGTCGAAATTTGTATTGACCACTTTGCTTGATCAAATATTGTGAAAATCTATAAAAATGTTCAATGTAGCATTTCATTTTTTCCTTTGTGTAACATTTTAGCAGATATTTTGGACCGATTTAGCATTCTCCCATCATCATTTTCTGGCAGCATTTCGTGAAATATAATGTACACTTAAGCTAATTTCCGCTTTGTACTTAGCGATTACAGAAGGTTCAAGAATAAACTAAATGTAAACAATGTTGTTATCAAATTTCAAGTTATTGCTTTACCATTTACAGCGCTATTCTATGGCATTATTTTAGTGTTTCAACGTGACTTATTTCCGATATTTTGAATTTCAGTGGTTTTGTGCTGGCAGCTTCGTTGTGTAAAGTGTTTTATTTCATTTCATTTCTTTTTTATATACATATGTGTTTATTTGAATCGACATTTTAATTTCGTAACAATATAGTTGCGTAATTTGAATGTAAAAATGTATTTGCATTTTATTTTAAAAAGTGGGGTTTTTACCAATTCTTTCAAAAAAAATATTTATAGACTCGTATAGTAGTTGTGTTACAAAAGCACAAAAAAATATGTAATGGATAAATAACAAACCACAAGTCAAATTATCACAAACGAATGTTCGCCAAAGTTGCATTGGAAAATAATAAACATTTTTACAAGTTTTTAAAAAATGAAAAATTTTCAATAAAAAAATTAACCATAATTTAATATTTCTAAAACTATTACATATGTATGTAGATATTTCATAATTTATTTTTATTTAACAGGTGTGAAAATGAATACGAATTTAAAAATATTTTGAAAACGATCGGTTTCCATCACATATGTATCTATCTGTATATATTGAAATTTGTATTGAAAATACAAAGTTTAAGAAATAAATAACTTTTGCTACTAGAAAATTACACTTATTTTTTATAACTGAAAAGCGAGAATATCACCACAGGGTAACGTATCACTTCTTTTTAGACACGCAAAGTATGCTTTGCAAAGTCTTAATTCAGCTGTATGTAAGACAGAGGTAAATAAGAATACTTTCTCTTTCTGTCTTTCTCCAGCTGAATCAAGACTTTGCAAAGTAAACTTTGCGTGTCTAAAAGGGGTGTATGAAGCTGGTAGGTAGTTTGCAATAGTTTGTTTATTTATTTAGCCTATAAACATACACATCTAATTATAAATATTGGCTAGTGCACTACTTTATGGCATATCCATATTAAAATCATGATATTACAACAAGCTTAATCTACTATTAATTATATTAAACGAAAAATACATGTTGAACACACATTACAGAATCAAAAAAAAATAGTTGCAAAATTACTAAAAGTTATTTCTAGTGTGCATAAGTGAAAATACATTTTTCTCAAAACAAAAAAAATCTGTAGGAGAAATTTAAAAAGTTATGAGATATGATGTGAAATTATATTGTTTAATCTTATGAATTAGTGCTCTTTTAGCTTGGCTTGAGCCTGCATCTTTAAACAATCTCTTCTCATTTTATCTTTTAACTGAGCCGTCTTAAGTGTAGCCATCATTTTGGTAGAATTATACAACCAAGCACCCTAGTAAAAATATAAAATAAAAGATTACGTTCATGTTATTTAAATTTAATCCGCTTACAATTAATAGCATGCAATTGAGCAATATGGGAATAGAAAATACTGTCGATATAAAAAGGCCATTGCTATCAAAGTATTGCTGTTTTGAAAAGGAACTCCAATTTAATGCTGCATAATGATTAATAGACTCCGAGAAGTAAACAGCAGAAACTAAAATAAATTTTATAAAATTAAGGTTTTATAACTTATACCATGATGCATATTTATTTATATATATAATATTATGAGTATGTATGTATATATATACATGCACGTTCATCGTTGATATCACAGAAAATCTTAAAAAATTCCGAGGGATCAATACCCGGTTGGTTGGTTTTCGTTTTTCTTTTAACTGAACAAGTGACCACTGTGTGGAGCTATATAGGTACATGTGTACCTATATATCATTAGTACATACAAACATATATCAAAAGGAAGATGTGCAAGAGCCGAGCCGGCAGTAGTCCACTTCCTTGTATTTAGAAAATATACTCAATTAAGAAATAACGTATAAAACTTAAAAGTGATCACTCATGTTGATACATTTTCTTAATGAAAACCCCATGATTCACCATTCCCAAAGCCGTAGTTTGATCAATGGTTTAGAAAAATTTTATATACATATGTACTATGTACTCGCATGTGTGTACTCGCAAGCAAACTCGCGACAATTTCATATATAATACACATAGCCATAAGGATATATGTATTATAAATGGATTAATAAATAAATAAATAAAATGTATTTTGATTTGCATAAATACATACATACATATGTATGTATGTTTGTATGTACCACATTACTTACGCAAAATTAAAAACAGAAATATTTGGAAGTTTGTATTATTCCGTGTCATTAAAGTTGTGGTCGTTGTCAATATGTGTAGTGCGATCAATCCAATTAACCATGGATCTCTCCAATCAATCTGCGTATAAAAGAACTTCATTCCACCACTATTGCTTATATGTATTTTAATTTAATCTTAGGGCCTGTCCCACGATGTCACCAGCATTCGACTCGTCGCACACTTACATACATACATTCAAAACAAAAACAAATTTTAAAATTTTGTTGTTGTTTGCAATGTAACTGTGAGACGAGTCGAACGTTGGTGACATCGTGGGACTGGCACTTACTTACACTCATTAGAAAGGACCAATAACCCGAGATCTCATTTATTTCTAACATATTAGGATGGACTGTCATGATTCCGATATTAAAATGTAACAATTAAACCAGTTGGAAATATTGCCTTTTTCACAATATATGTTTTTAGCAAATAAGAAAAAACACGTAAACAATTAAAAGGCAAGACATGCAGGAATTGCCAACGAATAAATGTATCAAAATAAAGAAAAATAGAAAATAGGGAGCAATTAATGCAAGAGTTGCCAAGATTTAATTAAAAACGAAAATGTGGGAAAGTTTATGTCAATGAAGGAAGAAGTTTAGGTGTAAATAATTTTGCGCTAGAAATGTTTTAACACTAAAAACATTTCGTATAAAAACCAAAATGTGTATTCCTCTAATATTAAACTTAAATTTATTTAATTTTCAGTTAGTTTTTAAGCTTTACCATATTCTTCCCATTCACGGGGGATTGATAAAGAAACAAATTTATACGGAAAATTTATGATAGCATTCTTCCCTATGACGCGAATAAAAATTTCATCGGGACCAAACTTATTATTCACGATATTTGTGATTAAAATTTGTATTGCATATCTTTCAACGGTCGTTACGGAGAGTACAAATTGTCCTATCTTACTTTACGTCTTCACCTGACATGATATTTTGTTGTAACTTGAATTTATAACTGAGTTGTTAAAACTAATGCTCTAGCAATAATGTTATAACTTGTGTTATAACTTGTCAAAAGCATTAACTTGAGCAGTCTAAACTTAAAATTTACTTTAAGTTAATGTCAAGGTTATTCATTTTATGACAAGTGGAGACAGCAAGTAACATTTTGAAAATTTTCCAGCAGAAGCAAGAAATTTCTTTAACAAATTACGGTAATAATGTAGGATATATCTTGTTAGATAATGTGGCATCATTACAATTATTCATTTTCTCTTTTGCATCAAAAAAAAAAACAAAACAACTGTCAACTGTTTCATCATTTCTAATTGTTCTTCTTCACCCTTTTTGTAAAAGATATTTTACAATACAAAAAATTTTCATTAATACCCAAAAATTACATAGTTTTAAAACAAATATCCAAATAAAAGAACTGTGTAACAAAATTAGAAAAATAAAATATCGAAATTTATGAACAGCTAAAGGAAATTCCGTTATTGAAGTGAAAAGTGAAAACGACAGAAGAAAAATACAGACAGCAGCAGCCAGTAGCAATAAAATCGAAGATAAAACGAAAGGCGTAAAATATACATACACATAATATGTTTCCTGTAGAAATAAGCAAATAGAAAAGATTTCCAACAAAACTATAAATTCTTAATAAATTTGTGGAAAAGGCTATTAAGCAAATTAACGAGATCATTGTTGTTATTAAATCTTTAAAGTGCAAAGAAAACAGACAGCAAATCAAGGACACTTAACGACCTCGTCGTCATAAGCGTTGACGGCACAGGCAGTCTTAACAAATTACATACTTATTTATATAAATTTTTTGTTAAATATTAACGTTACTAGGAAGTTAAAGTAAAACAAGTGAATCACAAATAAGCCTTATTTGGAACCTAAAAAGTACTTCTGCATACTCGTCTCATTGATCAGACGAGTTTAGGAAAGAGTGCTCGGATATGGCTGTAAAACAGAATAATACTGATGGAAACGGCTCTTCAGCAGATGGAAATCAAGCTAACGGTGGCAGTGGAGTAAAATCGACTGGAACAATTACGAAATCGAAAAAAATGAATTCGAATGGCACCAATGTTGATGCTAGCGGTGGAGCTCTAACTGGAGGAGTTAGTTTAGGTCCAGGTGGTAGTGCAGAATTGCCCGGTTGCAGTGGTAATACCGGAGCATCATCCAAAACTAAGTTTGCTTCATCTGCATCGAACATTGGACCTGGCGCCACAAATGTGGCTAACGTCCACAGCATTTCCCATATATTGCATTTGATTGAGATAATTGAACTGCAGCGAATGGATTTAAGTAAAGATATGCATACGATTCGAAAACACCTCATTGTCATGCTGGCACGCGTACAATTTCCCGGCCAAAATCCCGAAGACTTGAAACGTTTTAAGGAAGATATGGCTAAAGTAGCAGTATTTTTTAACAAAAGCACTGAAAAAAGTGAATACCTTTCATATTTGGATATTGCTTGTAAATGCATCATAACTGATTGTGAAACGCCATCTTGTGCTTTGGCCGTTATTTTTCAACTTTTCAACTACAAAATGATACTTGATTCCGTACAATTATTGTTGAAAGAAAATGTGCCGGATCAAAATATACGTAGAACCGTATGCTTGTTATGTGAATGGTTGCGTATTTGTAATTTTTGTCAAAACTTGCATGTTTGGATTATGGTAATTTTGAGTGGTCTACAGGAAAGGAATAAGAGAACTTTAGTTGAACAAATTTCATTGGAAAATATCGAGCACTTGTTTGCCTCCTTAATAGTGCCAGTGTTAAGGCCAAAAGTGGCACCTATTGTTTTTCAAATGTTGTCATCTATTGATCAGAATCCCGAAATTTTTCATAAGGTAAGTATAAATTTTCTATATTATTAATGTACATATCTAATTATTATTCAAAAACAATATACATATGTATATACATATGTATGTACATATTTAACAAAAACAATTTTTTTCAGATTCTCCTAAGATTTCCCTTTGTTATCAATATGCTCAAGCAACAATCGAATAGTAATGAGGAATATGCTGATAGTACCAAAAAAATCCTACAGCAATTGGTCGATCGAACCAGTCAATTAATGGCACGATTTTATCGTTATGATGACTTATATGAACCAATAGTTAGTTTTTGAAAAATATTAATTTTGAACATATACTGAAATTAAAATTTTCAGGAAACGGCGCTGAAAGGACTTCAACCATCAAATAACTATATGCATTTTATGTACGGTTCGAAATCGTTTGATTCGCCTGCACAAAATACTAATGCTAAAGTGGGTTTAGTAAATTTGGGAAATACATGTTACATGAATAGTGTGTTGCAGGCTTTGGCAATGACCAAAGAGTATGTATTGCATATATCTATAATGCATTCTGAAATTTTATAGAATTTAATCCGTTTGATTACTTCATAAAGGTTTTCTCGCGAGATATTGTTGTCGGAAAGTAAATCACCCCTTTTAATTAAAATGCAACAGCAAATAGCGTTTATGTTATATTCTACGCGTCAGGAACTGACACCATCTAAAGTGCTGAACGCTAGTCGGCCCCCAGGCTTTTCTCCAGGACTGCAACAAGATAGTTCAGAATTTTTGGGTTATCTATTGGAAACTTTGCATGAACAGGAAGTTGCTTTTCGTAAGAAAACTTTAAAAACTTTGCAACATTGTGCCGAGAGGTTGAAATCAAATCAAATTGTGAACCAAGAAACTGGTGCATCCGCTTTGTGCAAGGATGAACAAGACCTTAATGATGAAGAAATCGAAGGAGAAATCGAAGCTGAGGTTGATACAACAAGTGATCGTAACATATTGAGCACAGATGCCGAAGAATATACTAAAAGCACAAATTTACAAACATCAAACAAAACTCTTGCATCATCGTTAACCACAATATCTTCTACAAATAATTTATCAACGACAACGGCTTCTTCTACAGATTCACAAATATCGACAATCGAAAAGACATTCACTGGCAAGTTGGCCACCATTTATAAATGTCTAACGTGTGGTTGGAAAAGTTGCAACATTGATAGTTTTCGTGATTTACAACTTTCATTTCCCGATGTGAAGAACGATTGTGCTTCCAATTATTCAGTACAAGATCTCATTGAATATTATTGTTCATCGGAAAAGCTCTATGGCGAGAATCAATATTTTTGTGAACGCTGCAAAAAACTATCAGATGCTGAACGTTATATTAATGTAATAAGTGCGCCAAAAAATTTAATATTGACACTTAAACATTTCAAGTATGATCAAAAATATCATATGCGTGCCAAATTAATGCACAAAGTGTTCCATGATGAAAAGGTAAGTGATTATGTGCATGAATATGTGCATATTTATATGATTAAAATTTCTTGTGTTTACACATATTGCGGTTGTCGTATTTCGACTACGACTAAATTTTTTTTGCCAAATAAAAAATGTTTGTGTATTCTTTAATATATTCCAAAAATGTCGTAGTTGAAACGATTTTTCTTGTTTGTCAATGGAATTTGGAATACTGATTGTTGATAATTTGGATTATGTTATAGTTGTTAGACGAGGAAGTGGAACCTTTCATATTAAACTTTGCTGTGATATAACTTTCTCATAAGAAAAGTGAAAAGTATCAGACATTTTAATTAACTGTGAAGAACATGTTCTTAAGAAACTTTGTGTAAGGTAAAATAATGGGGGCTATTCCGGAAAACGCGTCGAAGAAGTGAAACTTTACATTAAAACAAAAACAAATCTTCAAAAATTGTTTTTGTTTGCCATACATTTCTAAAATGAAATAAACGTGAGAATTTCAACGCGTTTCTCTTTTAAAAACGGTTAATTTTGTATGAGAAACAAAAAGAATTTTTTTACATTTACACAGTTTTGTTTTTGTTTTGCATGTAACTTTCACCAAGTCGACGCGTATTCCAGAATAGACACCAATCTCTGATCATATGTACATATATATGATATACACTACATATGTATGTAAGTATTAGAATGAAGAATTTAGAAATTTTAATTACACTTAAACCCTTTTGAATCAAGTCTTGTTTAATGGGCTCTGGAGACGATCATATAAAACCGTCAATCAACATTTTATTTTGTGTTCGTTATTTGCGGTCGGAAGTATGTATGCCGGATGATGATTTTTTATTATTAGCTGCAACTGTAGTTTTTAACAAAAAAACTATGAAATCTTGATCTAAAAAAGAACAGTTTAATAAATACATAAAAAAATATTATACAGAGTTAAATGATGATTTCTCCCACTAATTTTTCTTTTTTTTTGTGAGACATTGATAATTAGCCTTATCATGAATTCCACATGTGAAAATTTTCGAATGAAACTTTTCGTTTACACGGATTTTAATTTCGTATCATCAATTCCAAAAACTTACATATTAACACATTTTACAACACACAAATCTTTGTGAATAATCTTCTTCATAAATTGTCAAAATATTACGCAATCGTATGATGTGGAATTTTATTCATGATAAGCCTGAATAAATAATAAAAAATTGCTTGTAGTCTTTGGATCGTTTGATATTTTTTTACAAAAAGCAATGGTAATTTTTGATAAAATTCAAAATAATTTTTTTTTTCATCTGCGCACTTCTTCATGTCGTTACAAACCAAAAATTTTTTCGTCAATCAGAATTGACGACCAAATAACCAGCCGTCAAATAAAAATGTCAAAATTTTTTGATTCTCTTCAATCACTGACGACAACGCGTACGTGTAGGCGAAAAAACACGAGTGCACGCACACAACTACTATATGATTGATGGTTTTATTTGATAGTGTACTGGACAGTTAAGAACTGCATGTTTTACAGTGGGTTAAAATTAAACACACACTTGTGTGAAAAATTTTCGTAAGTAAATTCGAAACGATTTTGAAAGAAGCCCACCTAATTAATATCTGCGAAAATCAGCAGATCTAATAGCTGTCCTTTAATTATAACTTCCAAAGAAGCTTTGTTTTGGAGTGTCTTGACTCATTACAAATGCTATCGCACAGTGGATTTTGGATACTCCTCTTATGGGCCCAGACCTTCAACTCGCTAATTAAAAATAATGACATTACATACGGTTGGCTTTCTCTTTGAATCCTACAGATATTTATTTCTGGAAATTCAATCAGTCTCGTCCGTCTTTCCATCGCTTGTGCATAGAAGAGGATGAACAATTGCAGCTATTATATGTGAGTGTATCCCTTTGTGTAACAGTAGAAGACAGGCATTTCTCTCTTAACTTCTGTACTCAGAGGATATTAGGCGGGCTTTACCATCCTCTGTTATTGATCAATTGCACAAAAGATCCATCAGATGCGACGGTACCGGAATTTCAACCAGATCTTATATTATCTGCAATATCGACTGCTAATAAAAATATGTCTTTGTTAATTTTTAATTTATGTACATATGTATATATTTAATAAAAATGCAATTAATAATTTTTAAAAATTTCTTAAAACTACAGGTTTCCCTTAAAGTTTGTGCACCGGAAAATCTCGAAGAAATCGCAACTGTTCATTATGATTTATATGCCGGCGTAGTCCATTCTGGTTTTAGCATGGACTCTGGACATTATTATACGTACGCAGCTGATGCCACCAACAAATGGTATAAATTTAATGACAGTATTGTCACACCATCAAAAACCGAGGAACTACACAACTTAACACCACCAAATACTCCATACATATTGTTCTATCAAATGGGATCGCGATCGAATGAAACACCAGAAACATCGGCGTCAACAAAAGTCATAAAAGTTGATGTACCCACACCACTTACTTTGGAAGAACTTCCAACTGAGCTGCGCGATATGGTAACACATGATAATTTAGCTTTCAGTCAAGAACTTAAAATAAGGCACTATAAAAATGCCAGCAGCTTAAATGCAAGTACCATGAAAACAAACGATCAACGACGAGATAATTTTGAAGATGATGACGATGAACAACCACCGCCGACCAGCGGTTGTGGTGGTAATGCTATGAATATAAATATGAATAGGTTTGTTTATTAAAGTTAAGTACTATTCTTATACAAAACATATAAATTTTCTAATTTACCTTGTTTTCGTGTAATTTTAATTTTTAATCAATATTTTCTCCATTGTCTTTTACAATTGAAATAAAGCAGGGAAGAAATTCTTAAAATGCGATTGACAACTCGAACGCATTAAACGAAAGAAAGGTACTTTAAACAAATGTACTCTGAATAAAAAAAAGACAAAATGTGCATTAGAGATGGGTTTTAACACAAATTCAAACGACTTTTGTACAAAAATGTGTTTTTAGAATTATTTTGTATGTATATTATTTTGTTCTAGGAAGTCAATCTTTAGGAAAATAAAAACTTCTTAAAAATATGAATGAAATATAGAGAAAAACGTTTTTAAATACCAAAACTATTTTCTAATTGCCTTATTCATAAAAAATATTTTAGGTTTATTAAGCGCTTATTTGACATATTTCTATAGGAAATTTGTCAAATAAACCTGTAAAAAACCTAAAATATTTTTTATGAATTAGACTGTAAATTTCTTACGCCCCTAATACCCCACCTTTCAAACTTCTTTTAAATATTCCTTTATATAATATATTATAACTATTTTTATTTTATTTTATTTTTTTGTTCAAATTTAGGTTTTAGTAGTTAGTTTAAACAATAGAAACAAAATTATGAATAAAACTTTTATTTTTGTGTTTAAAACAGCAAAATAAAATATACACATTAAAAGTAAAATAAATAAAAAAAAAATAAATAATTATATCTAAATAAGTATTGCAATAAAATTGGAATACTTTTATTACTTACTACATAATTATTATACACTAAAATATAATTATTAATAACTACCTACATAATATTAAAAATTAACTATTATTACATTCATATAATTAGTACATATGTACATTCTTATGTATTTTTCAAAGTTTCTTGGAAAAATGTATAACAAATTTAACATACGCATATTTTTCGATTGCGCTCTGTTTTGAAATCATAGCGAAAGTCTTTAAAATCCAAACTATTTATAAATTTCTACTCTTAAATTCTTATCATTTTGTTTTGTTGAAGGACTGATTCAGAAAAAAATATTAATAAAATTTCTCTACAATTTTTTGATGAAATTCACTCAACAACTTTTTAACTGAAGATTTTTGTTTGTATTTGTTAAACACTGTTCACAAAAGTTTACCAAAAAGTAATAGGTATTTCATCATCGTTTTGATAATCACCCTTATTACAGTTGTCAACATCGATGTCCCGTCAATACAATCATACCCATATTAGACACGCAAAGTTTACTTTGAACCCTTTTAGACAGGCAAAGTATACTTTGCAAAGTCTTAATTCAGCTGGATGAAAGACAGAGGGAGAAATAATTTCTTTTTCTGTCTTTCTCTCAGCTGTATTAAGACTTTGCAAAGTAACCTTTGCATGTCGAAAAGAAGTCTTTACAAAGTCTTAATGTGTGGAAGACGGACTATCTCTTTCTGTCTGTCTCTCAGCTGAATTAAGACTGCAAAGTAAACTTTGCCTATCTAAAAGGGCTGTCATCCTTATTCCAGTTGTCGGTATCGACTTCACTTTAACACAATACCAAAAAATAAGACCCCTTTTAGACACGGAATTTTTTTAATAAGGAGTAATTTTTTGATGCATTTTAGGTCATTGCATAATTAAGTCATTAAAATCAGCGATGATCTCATATACATAAGTATGTACATATATTTATGGTGGGACAGTGTTGCATGGAGCCTCCTCATCGTTGTTAGTTCAACATTTTTGCGCTCTATTCTCGTTAGATTGTCGTTTTAAAAAGACAACGACAATTTTATATTGAAAAAATACCGTGCTATCATAGCTCCGTACTACCATTGAAAAGTAACCGTATTACTCGGACACCGTACTATCATTTCATTAACACAAAAATTTAAATTTGAAAATTAAATTTTTGTACTGAAAACCAATGATTTTATTTACATACATATGTATATACATAATTTTCTATTTTTCATATACTTTGCCTAATTATTAGATAAGTTCAATTTCTATACAATATACTTCAATCTTGTTTCCACCACACCTTTTGAACTTTTGGGGTTTTCGATTGGGATGCGATTTATAGTACGAATTACTTCCACGAATTTGGCGGAACAGTAACCAGCATGATGTTGTTTTGTAAACTTCAAGAAAAACAAAAACATCGATAACCGCAGAGGACTCTGTGTCGATAACATTATATCGTTAAATAAAATATGTTTGCATCCACAAAAAGAATTAGTCTGGCATCACCGTTTAAGTCATATGTTAACAGACGCAGTGATGCCAACTTTTGAGACTCCAAACGCGTAAAAATTTTTTAAAATTGGGCTAAATGGAAAAAAATATACGTTTAGCGCAAAATAAAGTAAATTTTTTCGAATAAGTGCGAAAAGGAGCTAGTTTTAAAATGTTTCTGTAGAAAATAAATCACTAACATGAGATCAACACATATGTACATAGCTTGACATATTACACTTCAATAACTTGGAGGCACACTTTTTTAATACCACACTTATACATTTGGGAATTGAATACCAGGTGGACTTCAATGTTTCTTTCAACGCTTCATTAAATTTTTCTTTCAATTTAAAAAAAAAAGTTTTAAAATAATTTTTGTGTTTATAAAAAATTTAAAACACAATTGCATTTATTTTATGAAGTACCTGCAGTTGTTTCTTCGACGACGGCATTTTGAACATAAAATTGGAAATCAAATTGCTTGCAGCCTAAGTCACAACTTCAATTTTAGCAAATTTTGAGAAACCATATTTGTGAAAAAATTTAAAGCAGTTTATTGAACGTGTAGCCGCAAAGTAAGGTACATATTTCATTTATATTTCATATTACATTTCAATAAGGTACATACGTACGTTGATTGAATCGTATATACATACATATATAATAGTCGTTTATATACAAATATATGTATGTATGTTAACATAATTACATACATTTAAAACTCGTCGTTATTAAATAAAATTTCGATTTCTCGATTTTCCAAAAACATACATTATCTGTTTTTAGGCTGTACTGAATATATTTCAAAGCACAAACAAATTTGGAAGAAATATAAGATTATTCTATATTATTGCTGTTTTTTAAATTGGTAAAGCAAACTAGCTAAATAAAATGAGTAAAAAGTCGATATTGCTAGATTAAAGGAAGAAAAAGTTTACAAAGATTAAAATGTAGCCATATCGAGCAAAAATTAAAAAGGGTTAAAAATGGCTGAAAGATAATTGCAAAAAGTGCTAGATTTGCGCGTTTTATAGTTTGGGGCCAAACATTTTTTTCGCGCTTCGAGTGCCTAAAAACGGGCTAAATCTAGCCCAAAAAGGGCTAAGTTGGCATCACTGAACAGACGTCATATAAGAGAACGAGAAAAATATTCCATATCTCGTAGTACCCCAAGCACAAGAACAACTAGGTTGTTATGGAACTAACACAAAGTTAAATCGTTTAATGAATTTCATGCCAATATAAACAAAGTCTAGCAGCAAGAATAAAATAGTTTCAGTCAAAAAATCAAAGCGCACAGATCTTAAAACGAAAATATTCTTATATACAAAAAATAAGACAACATTTCAACATCACCCTCTCTTAAAAGTGCTTGTTAAATAAACAGAATTTGAGAGAGTAAATGTCACTTTCAAAAGAGAACGTAATTGTGTCGATTAGACAAAACAATAGAAATTGTTGTGCAGTCCAAATAATAATTATTTAGTTCCTTACTAGTGGAAAAATAAATTGTGTATTATTTATGCTCGTTAAATTGCCAGTGCCAGTTACAAAATAAGTGTTAAAAATTGCCATAAAAGGAAAATTTCGATTGTTTTTGGGGAAAATAAACATTTTCATCAAGAAGTGTATTTTGATAAACAGCTGTCGTTAATAAGTGTGCAAATACACACATGCATACACTCATACAAATATTAATAGTAATCATGCGAAAAAGTGTCTTCAAATAAAACTACTCCCACGTAGTCTATATCCTAAAACCGGGATAACAAAAGCAAGTGTGTGCAGGTGCAAGTTTTCCGCGACAGTCTTACAAATTAAACCTCAAAAAATATTCCAACATACACATACATATTAAAAACAAAACATAAAATCTATGTATACGTGCAAAATTTCAATAGAATAAAGTTTAATGGGAAAGTCGTTTATATATCCATACATTCATACATACATACATATGTCAAATCACATATAATCGAACCTTCGTTAACAGTGCAAACTTTTGTGCGAAAGTTCTTATTTTTCCTGTACATATTAATTTAAGTGGTTTAATTAAATAAATAAAAAATAATCTCAAAAACAGTTAAATATATATCATCAAGTCTAAAAGTTGAACCATTGTTTTCAATTTTAAACGTTCACACAAAGCCATCAAGATGCGGTTGTTTCCAGTGCGCTACTCCAAAATACCGAAAATGCTCGACTTTTATTCACAGTTTAATCCATCCCCGCTTTCTATTAAGCAGTTCATAGATTTCGGTAAGATTTAATTAATTTTATAATTTATGTATATACGATTTAAGATTGGATTAACTCAAAATTTGTGCGAAATTATGTTTTGTCTGCGACATTAGATTAATTTACAGCAATTTACACAGTCGGCTTAGTGTCAACGCAAAGATGACATCAAATTCAAATGTACTCGTATGTACATATGTACATAATATAAAATGAGTATGAAGCAGGGAACGTAACGGTTTTATTTTAAAAATTGCAGTTTAATCAAATTCAAATTCGAATGTTTTTTTTTAACAAGCCGGGGACCTGGTGGGTAAACCTAATTCGAGTACGTTGAATACAATGGTGCTAACCACTTTTTTAGGTTAGCTCTTGAAATAAAAAATAAAAGCTCCTAAAAATCGAAATTTTTCCCAGTTTTCTACCATTTATTAACCTTTATATCAATATATATCGATTGAAAAGTATTGATAAACTTACGTCTTGAGAAATCTTTTTGGAAAAAAATTTAAATTTGAAAAATTTTTAATGGTAAGCACCATTGGATTCAGCGTATTCGAATTAGGACCCACCAGATCCCCGTCCTTGTTACATTTTTAAACTAGCACAGTGTAATTTTTCCTGAAATTTATTTTTCGCTTAAAAAGAAGTTCAATTTTTGATTTTTATTTAAAACCTATTTTTTGATTTTTAATTTTTGCTTAGGAAGCAATAATTATTTCGGAGTTTTATTGTTTAATTAAACAATAAAGGGCACTTTTTGAGTTAATTTTTTTTACTTATTTATCCAGTTGTTTGGCTTAGAAAAACAACAATTACTTTTTGAATATACATATTTATGTATTCTTTTTTTCATTAGAAATTTTTTTTTCAACTGTGGAAAGAGCATTTTCTGCGTTAAAATTAATATTAACCGATTTCAGATCGATATTATCCCCAGAGTCCATGCAAAAACTGTTTAAATATTAGCTTTTTAAATAAAACTCAAAAAGTAACTGCTATTTTGTAATTATAAAATTAAACTCAAAAATAATTTTTATTTCCTTAACAAAAAAAAAACTCTGAAAATATATTTTATTTCTGAGCAAAACACGAAAACATTTTTATATTCTCAACAAAAAATAAAAATAAAAATATAACTTTTACTGCTGGTTTATATAGGGTCCGCCATCTAACGTTTTATTTTCAACTAGTGCTTATTTCGTGAATGGTAACACTTAGCTCATGTCTGATTTGACAGATTTCCGCTGAAAGAATATGGTTGTGTATACGCTTGAACAACGCTGGGAAATATTGCCTGCGATCGACTTACAGAAGATGCCGATTTTGCCAAAAAAATCTCTTTTCAGATAAAGCTCATTTTGATCTTGGCGGATATGTAAACAAGCAAAATTGTCATTTGGGGCAGAAAACCCGCACGCATACATTGAAAAGCCGACGCACCCAAAACGAATCACTGTTTGGTGCGGATTTTGGTCCAGAGGCATAATTGGGCCAATGAGCAAGGAGTGGCCGTTACAGTCAATGGCGATCGTTATCGGGCCATGTTGAACGAATTTTTGTTCACAAAAATTGAAGAGGAGGATATTGGCAACATTTGGTTTCAACAGGACTGCGCTACGTGCCACACAGCCGAAGCTACACTCGAAGTTTTGCGCCCTGTTTTCCAAAAAAAAAATTATCTGGCGGACCCTATAGAAGACAAGCAAAAATTCTAATCTGCCTTTTTA
This sequence comes from Nowickia ferox, assembly GCA_936439885.1. Lineage (NCBI taxonomy): Eukaryota > Metazoa > Arthropoda > Insecta > Diptera > Tachinidae > Nowickia > Nowickia ferox. The sequence goes on along the minus strand of OW387027.1, from coordinate 84,231,539 downwards.
TATTGAAAACAAAAAAAAGCACTAAAACCTGTTGTTGTTTTCAATATAAATAGACAAGAGAATTTTTACTTCTGTTCTAATAAACTGGCAGTTAGATTCTGAGAAATAAATAAAACTCAGAAAATAATCAGTAAAATACAAATAATAATTAATTAATTAAAGGTAGCCCATGTTATAAGGATTATCAACTTGTAGTCCTTGTATTCTTTAGTTTGATTTTTTAGTTTAAATTTGAAAAATAATCATTAGTTGCGGTCCCTGGTATAAAGTTATTTATTTTTTGTTATCAGCAGACATAACGTATTAGAATTAAGTTGCTGTGCTATTTTTCTTTATTCATTAAGCATTTTCAATTGAATTTCCCTTGCAACTTAATACAATGCCTACTACATATGAATATACATAACGATAACGATTGCGTTATTGCATTGTAAATATTGCATTTGCATTTGCAACAATTTATTTGTAGTTTCCAAACCATGAACATTTAAAAAATACATACTTACATACATATACGAGGTCTGATCAAAAAATAACCGTTATTTTAAATTTTTTCAAAAAGTATTTATTCATCAATAACTATCTTGTCCCCTTCAAAGTAATCCCCCTCAGATATAATACACTTATGCCAGCGTTTTTTTTTTCAATCCTCGAAACACTTCTGAAACGCGCTTTTTGGTATCGCCAACAGCTCATGTTTCGATTTTTCTTTTATCTCCTCAATCGTAGCAAAACGCTTGCCTTTCATCGGTGTCTTCAGTTTTGGGAAGAGGAAAAAGTCAGAGGGGCCAATTGTGGTGAATACGGTGGTTGAGCCATGATAACGGTTTCGTTTTTGGCCAAAAACTCACGCACAAGCATCGATGTGTGAGCTGGTGCGTTATCATGGTGCAAAATCCATGATTGTTTTTTCCACAATTCTGTGCGTTTCTGACGAATTGCTTCGCGCAAACGGCGCATAACTTCAAGGTAGTATTCCTTATTGACCGTACAACCTTGTGGCAAGAATTCATGATACACCACGTCATTGCAGTCGAAGAAAACAGTGAGCAAAACATTCACATTTGACCGAACTTGACGTGCTTGACGAGCATCGTCATTGACATCTTCTCGGCCTTCCTTAAACCGGTTATACCACAATTGAACTAGTGTTCTGCTCATAGTAGACTCGCCAAACGCCACAGTCAACATTTCATTTGCGCATTTAATTTAATTTTTTACACAAAACTTAATACAGTTTCTTTGATCCATTTTTTCGAATAGTAAAAAATCAAAGAGCACTCCAAAACACGCCTAACCTTTTTATCTGTCAAAATCAAACTGACAATCCAAAATGACTGATATTGCCAACATATATAACAGACATGTGTACCAACATAACAGAAAAAAAAATGCGAAAATCGAACATACGTAACTAACGAAATTTGAAAATAACGGTTATTTTTTTATCAGACCTCGTATATGTATGTAAGTATATGTATGTGTACTGTAGGAAAATGTTAATAATGAAACTAGGTATAGCAATACACTATTTACTTTGTCACCAGTACTGCTGACCAATTGTACCATCTCTGTGCATATGCTCGTAATTGAGAATGCCGCAGTGACTTGGAACTATTGACTACTAGTTCGTTATTATGGGAGACATTAGAGCCAGAGATTCGCTAGTACATTTTAGTAATTCCAGTCTATAGTTTTGGAACTTTTATTTAATATTTTAGATTATTTAGAATTGCAAAACTACAAAAACCACAGTAGGCCAAAAAACTTCTTCAAAAAGCACAAACCAATGCAAAATCATAAAAGGTATACCCAGCTCAACTCGCTTTGAGAAATTTATACTTTAAATGTCAAAAAAATGTACTGGAAAATGTGTCCTTCTTTAGTAATATTTTTATCGTGATCGTGTATGATCGTGAGAGAAAAGTTATTCACGGTTCCCTCTCTAGATCACAATAACTGATAGACAACTGTCTCATATGTATGTATGTATATAAATAGTTATTGAGCCTATTAAAGAAAAGACGATTTTAATTAAGAAAGAAAAATTTATTAGAATTTAACTTAAAAATTTAGTTTTTATCGTTTTGGCTTTTCTTTACTCAATCAATATTTTCAAAAACCAGGAAATTGATTTATTTATAAATCAATAAAACATAGACCAATATAAATTTAAAATGCAAAGTATAATTATTTAAAGTACAAATATTTTCAACAGAGCCTTACAATTAATTAATTTGTTTATTTCGCTAATTCTTTAGGCACTCTCATAATGTTGTATGTCACTTACATACGTTATTTTTGCGGTCACAAGAATAGGCGGATGCCATTTGGTTTAATATTGAAAGTTTTCTATTTCTGTAAATGTTATTATTTTTGATTCAATGTTTTGATAGACGACTTGTTGCATCAAAAATTCAATTTCGAAAAATACAATGTCAGTTACGTTATTTTCGCGGTTAGGGCTCGATATGTACATATACATATGCATGCATATATCTAAAATAATTGTATAAAAGATTACGCAATAAGTTGAGATGAATGAAATTCCATTTTAAATTTCTAATAAATTCATTTTATTTATTTAATTATATTGTTCTCAATATCGTCATATAAATTAAAAAAAATAAAATACTTTATCATTTTTAATGTATTTACTTTCTTAATAAATTCTATACATTTGGTCATACACGGATAAAAATGTTGCGGGTATATGGATTTTCTTTAATTACATTAATTAATCAATTAAAAAGAAGACTTTAAACTTTTTGTAATTTTAGCCTTTTTTGAATTTATATGACGACGATATCTATCTACTTAATCAGCCAAGCTTTATTTTTCTTTCGAATAAAATAAAATTATAAATGATCAATATTTTGCTCGTATCACTTAATTATTTTACAGCATTGTTTTTGATTAAATATTAAAAAAAGGTGAAACATTTCAACACGTTAAAAAACAATATCTGGGTCTTCTTTATATTATTCATTATTTACAATTGACGGAATTGTTGACAAAAAGTTTTTAGTTTTTGTAAAGATACATACATTCATATATACATACATACATACATACATACATACATATGTATGTACATATGTATGTATCTATACATATGTACATACATATGTATGTATGTATGTATGTATGTATGTCTATAATTTCGTTTCTCTTGTAAAAATTTCCATATTCGCAATTTGTAAGAAAGTGGCAAATTTAATATTTTTAAATTTTTACATAAGCTGCAATTTTTTTTTTGTGAAACCCTAGACAACATGTTGGCTTTTAGATTATCTCTTAAATAAAACGGTTGAAAAATATGTACATACATATATATGTACATACTTAGTTTTTGCACTATGATATCAAAGAAAAGATTTTGTTATTTAGGAATAATAACTTAGACAAATAATATTTTTATTATCATTTCTTTTGTTTTTTATTTTTCTCAACGAGTTTATATTATTATACATACATACATATGTACATATTTGTTTATTTTGTTTTAGAACAAATAACGTTTTTTTGTAAATGGGAGCGTGATATTGTTCGTTTGTTTCACGCTTATGCGTGCTGATTTGACGATCATAAAATCTAACACTTAAAAAAATATGTGTATTTTTAACATTACTACTAAAAAAGTAATTAAATATATACTACTTTCTATTTGAATGTAGTTCAGAACTTTGTATTCATATGTATATTCAAAATTTGTTTTGTATTTTTAAATAACAGAAAATCTTATCTAAAATTTTCTAATACATATGTATGTATATATATCAGTAAAGTAGCGTAAGTAGTGCTATATATTGTTCTATTGTCTTGTCAAGGTAAATTATAAAGTTTTCTCTTTCTAAGTGAAATTTATTTGCTGGTGGTTAAGCGATGTCTATATGCATTTCATTGTTGCTTTAACAAATCGTCAGTAGACTTCAACCACACATTTTGAACAGTCAGAAACCTCTTATCTTATGCACAAACTTCCAAAAACTATTTGAGAATTCACAAATAATAATATTTTTGAAAATCACAAAAACAAAATAAGCGTAGTAGGCTTAGAAACTTATACAAAACCCTCCAAATAATTTTTATTGTATAAGTTTCTAAGCCTACTACGCTTATTTTGCTTTTGTGATTTTCAAAAATATTATTTGTGAATTCTCAAATAGTTTTTGGAAGTTTGTGCATAAGATAAGAGGTTTCTGACTGTTCAAAATATGTGGTTGAAGTCTACTGACGATTTGTTAAAGCAACAATGAAATGCATATAGACATCGCTTAACCACCAGCAAATAAATTTCACTTATAATATAATTATGACAATATGTCGAATAATAAATCTCTTAAATGTTTTCTCTTTCTTTTTATATTCAACTTTTAATGCCCAGTAAAAAAAAACTGGAAGTCACTTTTAAGGAACTACATTTTCATTGTTTCAAAAGAAACTATTTTTTCCTAAATTTTTTTGCTTTTTTTGGTCGCATACACATGTACTTCCTACAAGTTAGTTGTTGTAGTTTTTGTTTCAAATATTTCACTATTTTTTTAATAATATTTCATGCTAATTACCTTATATAAATATAAAATTCAATAAAATGAAATTTTATAATGTTTGCAACATTATTGTTTATTTTTCAAGGTTCGCTGATTGTAAAGAACATTTTGACATCACAAATACATATGTATGTAGAACACAATCAGCTGTCCTACTGGGCTTGCCTTATGTTGTACTGTACCTTGTTAGCTTCTATTTTAATGTACCAAAACAATTTCATGGCAATAGGTTGTGTTTTAGGGGGTGCGTCCGCCCTTCAAAGTTGCCCTCAAGCCCATTTTTCAATGTAATTTGTTTGCATAAACTATCTTTGAAAAAAAAACATTTTTACAAGAATATGATATATGCCAACATTTTAGCTCTTCTAGTCATTAACATTAGTCTCAAATAAAGTTTTTTTTTTTGCTAAAATTAATATTTTAGAAAATAATGAAGAAAATAACCAACAAAATACCAAAAATTATATTTACAAAAATTATAACATAAATAATTTATATTTAGTTAAGTAAAGTCTTGGCCATAAAATAGTTTTAAAAGACTCTAGAATCCTATAAAAAATACGCTGAAAGCAATTTGCTGATTAGATCTAAAAAGAAAAAGAACTAAAACAAAAAATATAATAATAATCTTCTATATACTCGTATATAAAAACTAGCTCCGCTCGCGTTGATCTCATATTTTGGAAACTATACTTAAGATTTATGGATGTTGTTATTTTTAAAAATAAAAAACCGATAAAAACCGCCATAAAAGCGATACAAAAGTTAAAATACAGAATAAAAAACCGAGTTTAAGACTGGTTAAGCAATCCAAGCCGAAACGAAAATTGTCCTGAAAAAAACATATTTGTGCTGGACAAATATGTTTTTTTTTTGGAAAAAATCCGAACTAAATATAAGAAAACCGGTTCCGAACGGGATAAAAAGGGCTTTCTTTAACGTTGGTAATGTAGCTTTCTGTTGGTGAAAAAATTTTCAAAATCGGTTTAGTGGTTTGGCCGTGAAAGTGTAAAAAAACAAACAAAATCACTTTCGCATTTATAATATTAGTAAGGATACGGATTAATCACTTCTTTTGTCACGGCATCACGCGTGAGTGGCTGGACCGATACCCTACATTCCTTCTTTGTTTTCATTTGTTATTGTCTGGAGAAGAAGAATATGAAGGAACAAAATTAAGAAAGTTGCACGGCACAGGTTAAAACCGGAACAATTTGTGCTGTTGGTAATTTTTCTGTTTTTAATAAGATTGGATACAGTTTAAAGTCTACTCAGTTCCTTTCTGTATGCGAATACAGAATATCAAATAACAAACAATAACATACAATTATTAAAAGTATTTGTATTTATAAAAATAATTAAAAAATGTGTTGAATTTTTTTCGGGATGAACTGACGACCATTTAAAAATTTTAGTGACTGCTTTTCAGCTTCTGCAATTTGTCGCGAGTGTGTTTTTTCTATTGAATTTCATGTAAAACTGTAATTTTATTAAAATTTTACGCAATATTTTTTGCAATATTTTTTTTGGAATATTCAAAGTTTTAAGAAATCTTTCTGATAGTTTGGCTGATTTTTTATCTAGATTGCCGACAAATACAAACATATTTAAGCAAATTATGGCATTTGATACCGAGCGAAGTTTCAATGGAGCTCACATGAAATTATTTTAAAATTTGACCCCAGGACCTGGTCCTGTTTTTCAAAACTTACAAGTGTTGTAATACAAGTAAAACAGGCCCTTTGGTCAAATTGCGGTATTCGATGTCGAGAAACAGCCCCCTGGCGTGCAATTATGGCATTCGAAATCGAACGAATTCCGAAATGGTTTGGAATATGTTCGGTATAGAATACCGCAATTTGGACTCTGTTCGAAAATCATGCCTTAATTATGAATTTTTTTTCAACTCAATAGCTTTGGTACAATATCTTCTTTCAAACTGTAGAGTTCATTCTTAATAAAAGACTTTATCTGCCACTGCAGAAGAGATTTAAAGTAACCCTACGCTTTTATTAAATCAATGTTGCCGTTGAGCAGTTTTTAAAAAAGTTATATTTTCGGCGTTTTACTTCATTAAATTTTGTGAATGGCCGAGACAATTATTGTTTTCAGTTCTAAAATTATTTTTAATTTGAAGTTGTTCACATTTCCTGCTTTACCCATTTTCGTCACAAAAAAATTAAATTTCAAAACAATTCTAGAAGAAATGTTTTCACTTATGCTACGAGCTCTCAAAATCTTTTGAATAGAAAGAGTTTCACGATGTTGAGTTATAAAGGGTTAAAATTGCTGAGCATTTTTTGTATAAAATTTGCCATCCAACTAACTCATGTTTCTTATATGATTTATAAATATGTATAGTTGTATATAAAAATAGTAAAAAGGGGGATTAGTCTTAATTATTATATGTACATACATACATACGTACATATCGCTCTTTTACTAAAATAACGTCAAAACTCAAAAAAGTTAATTTGCCATAAAAGTATTTTTCAAAGTTTTCAATTTACACACATTTTAATGGAAAATTTTATTTTTCTCTGAAGAGATGTGTAAACAAAATATATCTATGAAATTACATAGTATACAATATGAAGAACGATATGAGAATTAATTCTCTAAAGTTCCATTTTTTGAGTTATGGCGTTGTTTGAGTAAACGAGCGTCATATACACATGTGTTCGCATTTCTTCTTTTATATGACAAATTGTACGTTTTATATATTGGCACCTGTTAAGTTGCTTTGTATACAAATCTCTTCTTTTGTTATCCATTTCTTTAAGCAAACAGCTTGTTGAGTAAATATGTTCATACAGCACTTTTGTTATTATTAATCAAGTTTTAAACGTAAAAACTTTCGTATGCACATATGAACATACATATCGCACCTTTAAAGCAATTGTAATTGAAGGTTTTCAATGGAAATTAGATTTTGTAATTGTAATTGAAATTAATGTTAGTTATTTTGGACCATACATAGAAACACTAGTATAATTCAGTAACTCTAGTCTACACTACTGACGTTGGTACTATTGATTGACAGTTCATTTTTTTTGGGGAAAAATACCCTTTGATTGAAAAATTCTATCCCACCGACAAATTATCAATCGTCTGCCGCCTACCTGACGAAATGTTTTCTACTCACCAAAAGCAGGTATTACTATGTAGACGCTCTGTTGACAATTTCGCCAAAAGTGGCGAATTGGAAACACTTAACTTCCTACAGGGTATATACTTGTACATGCCTACATGTATAGATATCTGTGTGTATACGTATGTATGTTAAAAATGTGTCAATTTGTTTTTTGTTTGTTTATTTTTGTTTTAATTTTCGCTTATATAGCGTCCGAGCTGAAACTCAACAGCATTCAGAATAAAAAAACTTTTTTATCTGTGCTATACTATGAAATACATACATACATCCATCGACGAGTGGTTACTGGTTTGTCACATGGAAAATAAAAAAAAATCAGTTGATGGTCGATTATATCGTGCCATAACCGCCAAAAACACTTAACCGACATATATTTTGAACTTAGTTTATTGCCGAAAATAATCGATTTTCGTAAAAACAAATAACCTCCATAAATATGTCGCTTAAGGTAGAGGTCCATAGCTCGCTTTTTGCGCGTTACGCTTTCTATGCATCTGTCAAAAAAGTAGAATCAATGTAATAGTTACATTGCAAAAATCGCAGAACGCGTAGGCGCGTTCAAAGCAAAAAGTAGGTATACTTTCTACTTTTGTACGCGTTACAAGCACCATGAAAGAAAGTCAGCTGTTCTTGAATGCTAAAGATGTTAAATAATACTTTATTTCTTACGTTATCGATAAATATTATTTTGCCGTGGATAATTTTTTTCTTTTTTTTTTCAATAAAAAAAATTTCTTAGTAAAAAAAAACTTGTTTAATAAAATATGTGAATATTTTCATTAATGCGATGTATTTTAATTAACTTTTCACCACACTTTTCTCAGTAACAAATTTTGCATATTAGTTATCGATTACTTTTACGACTAACTCCACAAATTCTTTTAAAAACTCGATTTCACTCTCCATTTTTTCTTTATAAGTATTTATAAACAAACGCACACAGCTGATCAAAACAAAAATAAAATGGCGCATGAAAAGCAGTTCATGTAACTCAACGCGAACAAAGTATAGAATGAAACAAGAGGATGAAACGCGTGTAAAGCATAACGCGCAAAAAGCGAGCTATGGACCTCTACCTTTAAGCTTTTTTTTTCGGTTATGGCACGATATACATATGTACATATGTACATATCTTCAGCCCATTACTGGTTTGACCCACTGGCCATTTAAAAAAATGAGTTAGGTATGTGGAATATATGTTTCGATCATTTCCTTTCTGACTCCAAGACATGTTTCGCGACATTAATTATGGTTTCTGAAATATTTAGCATTAATTTTAAGGTTTAATAAATATTGTTTTGCTGTACATACCACAGTTTGGCGTTTGAGTCAAATTCTTCATACAAAAACATGCGAAGTAAAGTTAACTCTTGTTTTCCTTCATTTCTATAAGAAATGAATAATAAAAAATAAGCAAAAACATCATCACCCAGACGCAGCCTCTCATTAAATGTTTTAATATAAACTTCTTAAATACTAAAATAAAATAAAAGAAACCTTAATTATGCATGTTTGAGTATAACAGAAATCATTTAATTTCTCTCTTTATATTAAATCCACTTCAATTACTTGTTTTTCTTCTGTAAGTGTGTAAGCGGATCGATAGTTAAAAATATTACGGCGGCGGCTTCCTGGTCGGCGTTATTTCTCTAGATAGCAAAAAAAAAATAAACAAAACAACAAAATTCTCATATATATACCCTACAAGAATAGTATCAGTCAATTGACCGATCAATTGACTGAAAGTCATGCACGATATATTCATCATTGCGTAGAACAAAGTTTCTATCACATTATTAAGGGCAAAATGAAATATGTGATGGAAACTTTTGTGTACGTGTGATGTTGCATCTCATTCTAATGACTATATAGTCGCACTGCTTCCTCTACTTCTTTTTAATAATCAATGATAGCATAAATATTAGTCAAGTTTGAATGATCATAATGGACATATATATCCCCCACAATTGAGCAATGATACATGATTTATAAATATAATTTTTATTATTTTAATTATTCTTTTTTTATTACAAAAAGTCACTTAAATATATAAAATTTAACAAAATATTAAAAACGAAAGATATAGTCAGCAAAACAGAATATCCTATGCGGTTATAGCCCTCTTCACATCTTTTCACCACCAACGCATCTTACTTTTTACAAATGTCTAAAATTTTGAAAAGAAATATACATATGTATATTAAATTGAATTTTGTAAATTTATTTTATTTTTTCTTTTTACTTATCTTTTTTAATAGTTATAAATTTTAATTTCCACAGACAGAATGAATTTTATTTTTTTTAATTAAACTCGACGTTTTAAAAGTTCTGGAATATGTACATTAGATGTTTCACTCTAACATATATGCTAGAATAGAGCAACTATAATTAATAAATAAATCCATCATCACTTCCGATCAAATGACTAGTCAATTGACTGTCAATATTGATTTTAATGTAAAATTGTTGCAAATGTGTTAGTAAAGAAATTTTGTTTGTGTTAGTTTCAGTCATTCATTTCTTGTAGGGTACATACGTATCAAGGCACATTTACTACAGGTACACGCATTAGAGAAAACACTGTGGCAACTATGTGCTTCTCACATAGTTTTACAAAGTAATTGTCAAAAAATTGTATGCATTAAACAAGACACAAAAGTAATTGTCAAATGAATTCTTCGTTATAAACGTGTAAACAAAAAATCAGCGGATGAGCAATTTGCCTGATGCATGTACCTGTTTCATATGCCTTGATACGTATGGAGCACAAAAAGCTACTTTTTGAAAATAAATTAAGAAAAGTGGTGTATGCGTTACAGAACGTATTTTTAATTTTACAATAAAGTAATAATGGCAGCTTTCGATCTTCGACTGTAGTCGAAAGTACTGATCGAACGAATTTTCATTTGGTATTATGACGAGCATTCGACAAAGAACGTCGTTATTGTGGATAAAATTTACAAAAAATAGCTTACACTTTGTGTTTGTGTACTTAAAAATAAAAATCGTTCGACATTTACATTTAAAAAAATTGTTCATATAAAAATACTCCATCGAAAGCTAAATTCTGTTCGATATAAAATTCGTTGCTCAGCGAAATTTTCGATGCTCATAATATGAATTGAACATTCGATTTTCGATGTTCGATACCCAGCGAAGATCGAAAATCGAATGCAACTCATAATAGGGCCTATTAACTTCTAACTTTATTCATCAAAGTTCACTAAAATTTACACATTTTTTCCAAACATGTGTCGGGAAGCAATGGTGCAAATGCAAAAAAATTCTATCGGGTATACTTTGAGATAATGTATACCTTCTTTGTCGGTTTTCTCCGTTCCGACTTTTTGGCATATGCTCGAAACCAATAATGGGCTGACGATGTGCACATTAAACCACCCAAGGTGCCGAAATTATTTATTTTATTCGCTCACCGGCAGTTTCTGATAGACTGGCCATACAAATTACATGTGCGTTAAAATTGCGCTGATAGCGTGCAAAGCTGCCATGCGCATTGCACTTTTCGCCTATAAACATACATACATATATAAAAATTAACAATTAAGAAGCCCTCTTTTTTAATGGTCCATAGTAGACCTATACGTACTGTAAATGCGCCATTTTCAAGTCTCGCGTTTTCCAGCACACACCCCGGCCAATTCAAATATTTTTGCCTCTGTAAAAACAGTGAATATATTCTACGCTAGTTTTAAATTAACGCATGAGTTCACAGTACTCGTATACAATTTGCAAATATGTATAATAAATTTTTCTATGATCACGTATCGTTCATTTAAAATAAAGCTATAAAACTTGTTTATTTATTAAATACGTACTTAGATTCGGAAATATATTAGACACACATATACCTACACAAATGATTTAATTTTCAATGATGTTTGACATCATTATTATTGTCATATCAGCAGTTGAAATGGGTCAACAAGGTTGTCTCAAGGACAAGCGCAACTTTTTGCCAACTCATAAAATGTTCGATTTTTCTAAACTTGCAAAGCAACACTATTCAAAGGACTTTAAGGAATTGAAAAAACAAGAAACTAATAAACAAACGTTCTGTTTCTTTCTTTTTTTTTTAATTGTAACTACACAAAAAGCCACAACTCAAAATTATAAAAAAGGTTTTTGTTTATCACCAACCAGTTCACTGAACAAATCTCTAACGACCGCAAAAATTTTTTTTGCAACACAGTCTTCTTGAACAATATAAAATACCGTTATGCCTGTTTTTATCTGACATACTTTCGTCATTTCTACAGTATCAACAGTTCTTTGCCACTTCTGAAAATTCGGGATTTTTTTGAGTTGTGACTGCTTATGATTAAGTGTGCGATATGTATTTATATAACGTAATAATCACCCTTATCCCAGTTGTCAAAAAATTGGTTCTTGCTGACTGCTATTCACAGGTTCAAAATTGCTCTCGAGAGCAAGTGGACAACCCCAAATTTTTTTGTATTGAATTGGCGTGACAACTGAAATAAGGGTGAATAATAATCAGTTTGAATTTATTTTTAGTAAAAATATTTTAGTGAAAAAGTAAATTAATAATCATAGGTTGATGTCTAAAACCTAGCTGCCCAAAGTAGCACCAGAATGCCGCACATCAATCGGCTTCTTATAGAAATGAATACACATAAGCGAATACATTTCTCTCGTGTTTCTCTCGGTGGACAGTATTGGTCTAAAACGACCAACTGAACGAGTACGAAGGAGCTGGACCCAGCTCTACTTGGTACTAGACTTGAATCGAACTCATTCAGTAGCTCGTTTTTGGCACACACCTTTAATCGAACCCATTTAAATTACATGGGTTTGATCATTGGTTTGTGTCAAAAACGCACTGCTGAAAGAGTTCGATACAAGTCTGATGGGTTCGATCATAGGTTTGTGTATAAAATAGCCTTGTATCTAACTCTTTCAGTAGCTCGTTTATGACATAAACCTGTGATCAAACCCATTTAAATTACATGGATTTGATCATTGGTTCGTGTCAAAAATGAGTTACTGAATGAGTTCGATCCAAGTCTACTTATTATGCACACTTGAGTCGAACTCATTTAGTCGGCCGTTTTTGCCACAAACCTATGATGAGTTTGATCGTAGGTTTGCGTCCAAAATGAACTCACTATTTTATGTTTGTACATACCAAGTATGACCGTCTAACAGCCGCTTAATGCATGCCCTAATTCAGTAAGAAGATTAATGCCCTAATCCTGTTCGACGATTGTATCGTCTTGTCTATGGACGAAAAAAGGAGCAGTTGTGATTCTTTACAACAATTATTATTTATTGTCCATGCTAGAAGGTTCGTGTAATTGTTTTATGATTTTGTTCTAAACATTATATCCAACACGTATTTTTTCAAATATTTTTCAAACTATTGCATAATTCTTCAATTTAATTTTTATGTTTTAAAAACATGGCAATAATATTTTTGGTTTTCATTATCAAAGACAACAACCGTTTTTGAAGAAAATAATTTAGAGAATTCAAAAACAAGAACTCAAAAGTATTTTTAAACAAAAACGCCTTAAATCTTCTTACTGAATTAGGGCATTAGAACATTTTTGTTTCTTTGTTTTTGAGTTCTTTAAATCATATTCTTCAAAAATGGTTGTGGTCCTGGATAATTAAAAAATAAAAATATATATATATCGGGCATGTTCTGATACTCGCATATCGCATAACATTTGCGATTGTGACATGAACTCGCAAGAGAGGTGTTCTGCAAATCGTTATCGCAAGACTCTTGGCGAGTTCAAATCGCAGGAGTATACTGAAGTGAAGTGATGAATTTAGCCTAAACCAAACTTTAACGAAACACTAAAATGGTTAATAAATGAAATTAAATATGTTTTCTTTTGATTTTAATCAAAAATAGTACTATTTTCGTAAAATTTTTATTATAAACTTGAAATTTATAAAATGTTTTTTGTTTTGTTAATTTTGCCTTTACATTGGTTACTTATACACTGACGATTTCAACAAACAGCTGACCTAAATCAATACGGCAAGTCGCAAGCAAAACGCATGAGTTACAGGATATGTAGAAACGAGTTTTGCGATTTGCAACTCACATGCGATTTCAAAACCATGCGAGTGTCAGAACATACCTGTATGTTTTAAAACACAAAAAATAAATTAATAGTGTGTTTAGATTTGAGCAAAATCAAGTATTTACGATATTTCGGGCAAAATCTAGTAGATTTCGCATACAAAACAGAATTTACTTCGTAACTAGATTTTGTCAAAATCTATTTAAAATCTAGTAGAACTTAATGATACAACTATGTTTTTATTTTATTTTAAATTTGTACTTAAAAAGGTGTGTGAATTGACTTCATTGCAGTTGTTTGGCTGTATTTTTGGAAAATTTTCAGTTCATAGTTTTTGTTTTCGATAAATAAATCTTGGTAAATATGATCAAAAATTTTTGTACACGTCTTAGATTGTCATAAAGATTCTAATTGAAATCTACTAGATTTTGTGTTTGTGTAAATGCCCTATAAAGTATCATACGATAGTTTGAGAAGTATTTGAAAAAATGTGTGTTAGATATAATGGTTTGGAACAAAAGCGTAAAGCAAATACACAAACCTTCTAGCATAGACAATAAATCGTCGGTTGGTTATTGGTTTGCGGCACAGTATATTCAAAATACATTATGTCTGCAGCAAACCAATAACCAATAATATATACGTATATATATTATGCTATTGGCCATGTTCTGAAAGCCATTTCGTTTTGAAATCGCAAAATTTCAAAAACGGAAAACACTGTTCGTTTTATCACACAACTTAGTGCATTTGAACTTAAGTCTGGATAAAATATCTTAAGCATATGAAACCTTAAAACCAAATAAAAATCTGCAATAAGTGCGCTTTCTAGTTAAAATTTTTTTCTGAAATTTGTCGGTTTAAAAACGAAATAGTTTTCAGAACCTGGTCGTATATGTATTATTATAATTTTTCAAAATGTTTAATGGCGAGTAAGATGTTTGTTTATTTCCAATTAACTACACGTCAGCAAATAATATTTTATCTTTAATATTACTCGTATTTTTTGCAATCTATAAATATAACATATTTCTTACGAAGGCGGTTCACTGAAATTCATTATAAATTTAAAGAATTTTTATATATTTATATCGTAATTATTTGTTAATATGAGTATTTGACAAAATTGACTTTTTATTTATTAACTATACATACATATTTTAATATTTAATAGATCTACAAATATTGTATCTGATAAAAAATAGAATGAATGAAATACTTGAGCCTGTAAAGATCGCATAAAGTGCAAAGTCCATTTTTCTTTGTCTAGAATAATTTAATGTGCGTCAAAGAGCTTTGTGTTTTGGCTAGCGAGAAAAATTAGGAAACATCGTAATATTCATCTATTTTATTTTATATTTTTATTGTATTTTATACATATATCGCCAATATAGAATCGAGATAAAACCTCTTTTTGCACTATAGCGAAGGCGTTTCCACCAACTTTTGGTTCACATGCCCCTTGTGAAGAGTTTTTGTCCCTGAGTTGCTCCTAGAGGGGTAAAACTTAAGACCGACCACCACTAATATTTTCACCCTACACTTTTTTATCAACATACCAACCCCCTATCTGCGCTCCTTAAGGGGGCTCCCATACAAAATATTGTAGTGTACCATGATTTAATTCTTTTAAACCAATACACCATAGCGTGAATGCAGATATTTACAGGCATGCAATAACTAAAGGAGGTGTCACATGTCACCCAAAAACTCAGACGGCACTTGATACTTTTGTTGTGCCGCTGACCGGTGCTTTGATACTTAAAGAATTTAAAGCCATGTATTGGTAATACACGACAAGTGGCTGTTGTATGGAAATACGCCGCATGCTATTTTGCGTGTTTGTGTGTGTGTGCTCGTCACTTTCTACTATGGGAAAGTAATTAATTAATTACTTTAAACAGATAACATTTAAGATAACATTTTATTTTCCCATAAAAACTTGTAAATATAGAAATAAGATATTGAGTAAATTTTAGTAAATCACTCATTTTTATAACCCAGGTTCTACTCATAATTAGTATATAAGCTGACAAAACTTATAACTAAATTCAATCAATAAACTGCTGTCAAAAGAGCTTCTCACTGAGCACTAACCAAAAGCATAATTGATTCATTACAAAGCATTCATCTGCTTTTCAGGGATTTTTTTTTATAAATTTACTCTCTATCGCCCTAACTAGTCCCAGAGTGCCCCTATTTGTTCAGAACACACCAGGACTCCATCTTCAATCATTTAATTTAAAATGTGTAATTTCTAAAGAAAATGTTTTATTAGGAATATAAAAACAAACAACTGCCCCAGAGTTGCTCGTAGAGGGGTAAAACTTAAGACACCCATTAATATTTTTCCCTCTACATTTTTTATGAACATGCCAACTCCCTATCTGAGCATCCATTTTCAATCATTAGGGTGGGCCCCATTCAAAAATGTTTAAAAAAATGTAGAGGGAAAATATTAGTGGGAGTCGGTCTTTAGTTTTACCCCTCTAGGAGCAACTCAGGGACATTTGGAATATAAAATTCATAATAAAACATTTTTTTAGAAATTAATAATTTTTGTATGGGGGCCACCATTTTACAAAATTATGGGTCCTATCATATTCAAATTCTGTTGTTAAGGATTTCCATATAACCTATTTCATCCCTAATGTACGTAAAAGTTATGTATGTATAACAAATAGTTCAAAATATTCTACGTAGTCTGCCGACCCCATTTGGGAACCGTTGCTCTAGCATATTAAACTTTTTTAGGTTAGGTTAGCAGGCTGCTGGTAAGGAAGATTTGAAAGTTAGAGTCCAGCTCACTTGGGTCCATTATAATGATCCCTTTGTGCTATATAGTATATATATTATTCTTTGATCATACACATTTAACCAGCTCACGCCTTCGAATACTTTTTTTTCTTTAATTTTCATTTTGGAAAAAACCGCAATTTTTTAATATATGTGACCTGCTCCACGAAAAGGGACCTCTGCGCCGAAAATTTTTTTTTTTACTTTTTGAGTGATTCTTATAGGAAAAAACGCGTTAAACGTTTTTTTCTCAATAACTTCTTTTCGGCGCAGAGGTCTTTTTTCTTGGAGCAGGTCACATATATATTTAATTTATTTTTAATAATGTTACAATATTGTCAGCATCATTGTCGTCATTTGCCTTTTATGGTTAAATTTGAAAATTGCAAGTCGCCAGATATGGCTAAAACGTTGGTGGGAATGTGTGTGGTTTTTCTAAACAGTTCCATGCAAATTTTGGAAGTCGTGACACCTCATTTCTTCACAAATTCATATTTTAGCTTCTACACCACTCACAACAAATAGAAGAACAATCAAATGAATAAATTTCACCAAGTTGGTGACACCAACTGAATCCGCTTCGAAGAAAGCAAGATGAGATTATCAACATCAGTTGTTTAAGGCCTAAAAGAATAAATTTTGTTGGTATTGTCTTACATCGAATATTAGTTAGAGAATAAGGGCGCTCGGGAAAACGTCAACTAATTAAAACCGCGATTGTTGACGTTTAACAAATTGTTGACGTTTATGAATGTATAAACTTTTAATAAAAAACATATTGATAGTGTGCTTTAAAACGTTTTTATTGACTATAAACTAAAACGAAACATAAACAAATACAAAAAGCCTATATAAAACTAAAGGAACACATTTTAAAAGAGATCACATTTCACATACATACTTATGCATCTAAAAAAAAAACATAGAGATGCAATTTCCTTTCTATTCTACATACTTATAAGGGGAATACCTAAATTCTGAACTAATTTCATAAAATAAATGTGTGTGTGTGATCAAAACTGTGTATTTTAACTGTTGCTTAATTCAAAATTTTGATTTATTTAAAGTTGACGTTTTAGAGATTTGTGGTTTGGTTGTTTGGTTGACGTTTTAGAGTAGACAATGTAAAAAATTAAGGGTTGACGTTTTGGGATGTTGACGTAAACTAGTGTTGACGTTTTCCCGAGTGCACTGTATATACATATGTATGTATGTATGTATATTTTTTCAGAAGGTGTGACCGAAAGCTAAATGCTCACGTCTCTGTTAAAGCCATGTATTAAATTTAAATTTGCGCACTTAAAAAAGACTCCAACCCTGATTGTTTGTACTCGTATGTATGTATGTATGTATGTATGTATGTACATATTTACAAAACTTTTAATATATTTGTTTTAATAAAGCAAACAAACATTCTCACTCATACGGCGAACTTTGTTACATTTGAGTACAATGGCCGCTTACAAGGTCAATAAAATGAGTTTATATATTCAGCCGTCGTACCATATTTGAGGCATGTGTCATGTTAATTTTTTTATTATTGAGGTTTCAAATACATTTGCAAAATTTATCAAAGTCTTGTTAAAAATATCACAAATGTGGTTAGTGTTTTATTTTCATTAATCTGTTGGAGAAATTTACAATAATATAATTTTTTTTATGTATTATAACATTTTAGTGTTTACAAACATACATACCCTTACCTTAATGTGGAAAGGCCCTAACTCATTATTTTTTGGAAATTTGCATTTTTAAATTTGAGCTAAAGGACTATGTTGCTAAAGCTCTTTTGCTTTATTAGCTTATAATTTCAATTATAAGTTAATTTAATAATAAACAAATAAATAAATAAATAATACATTTGTAAAATTTTCGCTACAAAATACTCGATTTCAAAAAAAATTAGTTAGGGTCCTTCTATGTTAAGGTAACGATATGTACCAGAGAATGACAAAAGTACGGTCTTAAGTACTTTTTGAGTATTGGCCGTTCAAGCAACTATGAATACGTACAGCTAAAAACAAAAATAAAACACTCATATGCATTAATATTAAACCGAATACGTATAACTATAAACATCCAACTATAACTAAAATTTATGGACTATATGAGCTGCAATCATATGTATGCATGAGTTAAAAAATACTCTGACTATTAATCGGCTAATCCAGCAGCCGCACACATGCCCACACATTTTCCATTCCATTTTATATACACGTTGATTATATATGGCGAATGATTAATAAATATCCCTAGTATCATGCATATTTTTTTTTCCGATTAAATATTCATAGCCTGAGTATAAACATACTCAGACTGTAAGTATGAGAGAGAGAGAGAGAGAGAGAATCAATGCATTTGATACTCTGTTGTTGGAATCGGCTATAGTCATAGTTGCTGGAGAGAAAATATATCAGCGTACGAATTGTTTGCGCTACAATTATGATTATACGGTGTTACTAAAATTAAGACTATTTACTTATGTTTATATTTCTTTTGAGTACTAATTGTCATTCTCTGATATGTACGTCCATATCTAGGTTATTAGATAATTAAATTGATAAAGAAAACAAAAAACTCGATTAGATATTGTGAATATTATTTTGCTTAGTTACAATTGAAATCTAAAGAAAAATGTTTATACCTATTATTATCGATGATTGACCTTAACTTATTTTTTCCAAATTTTCCAAATTACTGATTGATGATATTAAGTAAACAAAAAACACTTGAGTTTTATTGATTGAAATAATGATAACACTATTGGTTATATAAACACATGGCAAAATAAAATTGCAAACTAATACATCAAGATGCAAATGAAATAGTATTATTTTGAATTATTATTTGTTTGTCAAGATGATTTTTATCAGTTTTGTTTATTACTTTACATATATATGTTTGTATATTGTAGGCCCTATTTTAGTATATTACTAGAATTTTCCCGCGACTTTGTTCGCATCCACAAAGAAATTGAATAGACTTAAAATATCTGTGGTCATTTTATGACTTTTTAGACACAGATCTATCTATGTTCTAAATTTCATTAAAATCGGGTTGAACGTTTAAAAGGGGCAGAAATTTCCCCCATCGTCCTCTTAGTGCTACTTTTATAAATTTACATATGTTACTTGTTAGATGCAGATCTATCTATGTTCTAAATTTCATTAAAATCGGTTTGAACGTTTCAAAGGGGCAGAAATTTCCCGCATCGTCCTCCTAGTCCTACTTTTATAAATTTACATAGCCTTTGTTGCTTGTTAGATGCAGATCTATCTATGTTCTAAATTTCATTAAAGTCGGTTTGAACGTTTAAGAGGGGCGTAAATTTCCCCCCATCGTCCTCCTAGTCCTATTTTTAAAAATGTACATAGTCTATGTTTTAGACACAGATCTATCTATGTTCTAAATTTCATTAAAATCTGTTCTAATCCTTCGGAGGGGCGGAAATTTCCCCCTATCGCCCTCCTAGTCCTAGTTTTATGTTCTATGTTCTAAATTTCATTAAAATCGGTTGTGTGAATCTAAACCATTCAGAGCGCTACCCAAACGCATACAAAAAAATTCATTGAAATCAGTCCAGCCGTTTAGGAAGAGTTCAGTGACATACACACGTACAGTAGAATTATATGCATACATATATAAAGACATGATAGATGTAACATTTAATTAAATTTATTTAACATGAATACAAGTATATAACAAGTGAATCTAGCATATAGCACATTTTATTTCGAAATTTGTTATATGTTTTTGTGATATGACTCCTTTTTTAGAAGTTTTCTTTTACAAAACTTTTTAAATTCAAACATTTTAGTCTATTATGTTTCTGTTCATGGCCGAGATGTTGGATAGAAACATGGACTTTTTCACATGTATGTTTTTCATAATTTTGTGGAGTATTTGTTCAAGTCGTAGGAGTAGGTGCCATTACTTGCACATATTAATTCTTAACCAAAAGCAAATAATTGAAAATTTTTCGCCAAACGACAATACTTTCAGTTTTCTCTACTACTGCAATCAAAAGTACAGCGCGTCCAAATTTTTTACGAACACATTTTTTAATGTTAATTAAGAACAATAAGTTTGAATTTAATTTTATTGTGCTTGAACTATATAACATTAATTTTATTCATTTATTTTGTAATGCAGCCTTAATGTAGAGGACGTGGTAAATAAAGTAATCAATTAATTATTAATTAAACCATACAATGACCGTATAGTTGGCTTGTATGTACTTGTAAAATATCGTCTCCCGTCACATTTAATTAATCAATTGGAGTATGAGCACAAACATTCATACATTTCACTTCTAGAGAGCAGCGATGCCAACTATTTATAACCCAAACGCGCTATTACCCTTCGCAAAACGCGCTAAGTTACAGCATTGTCGACTATTTATAGGCAAAACGCGCTATTTTCCTACGCGCTAAATTAAATTTTAATAAAAGTCGATGTATGTACATGTGTATTAGTAAATAAAATTGATCTTTTTAGTAGCTCTTTTCAGACTTTATTATATTGTTTCTTGGAAATTATATCCTAAATCACTAAAATCATTTAATACAGAATCAGAATTGCCTTCCATGTAATCGAAATACTTAGTTTTTATTTTATTTGTCAAACTTTGTAACAACTTCCATTTATAAATTGTCGAATAGTTTTGCGATTCAAATGCTTTTTGTATTTCAGCTAGAATAGATGCTTAATAAGTTATATAAATTTTTTTGGTCACGAGTATACGAGTACATATTTTTAGTTGTGAAATTTCAAAATATTTGCTATTTACAGTATTAAAGTGCGTTTTTTACTTCTAACCACAGTCAAGAGAATTTTATTTACGACAGCTGAATCATTAAACAATTTAAAAAATTTTATGAGTTTTGACTACTAGAAAGTTTTTAAATTTATGCAAAAAAAGTAAAAAGAAAATATTGAACTGAAATGATGATGACTTTATTCAAAACGCGCTAATTTAGCGCTTTTTTTAGTACGCGCGCTAAGACGAAAAAAAGCGCGTTTGGCATAGTTAAAACGCGCTAAATCTAGCGCGAAACGCGCTAAATTGGCTTCGCTGATAAAGAGGATAGATAAAGTTTATTTTTATTTTATTATAAGTTTAAGTCCCCTGTCTCAATTTTATAAATCGTCGGGTGGTTACAGGTTTGCCGCACAGACATTAAGAATACATTATTGATGCGGCAAACCAGTAACCAATCGACGAAATGCTAACTAATGAGCATGAAGACCGGCAATAAAATAAAATAAGACGCGAAAATTGTGATTCTCTTTTATTATGTTTATTCTGCAAAAATAAAGCATGTAAACTTTATAACGGTTACCGAATCGACTTCGATTGTTGCACTAGCGTAAAGAAACACAAAATTTTTCTTTAATTTAATACAAACTGTCTAGTGGATTCAATAACCTATGCCAAACAAGTCTGGCACACTTTTTAAAATTTCAATACGAAAGCTATCGACTGCAGTAATACATGCATTCGATATGTGACGAAATTTTATTCGATAGCGTATACTCGATCACGCATGCAATAATTCCGCCCTAAGTCTTACTGACCCTTTGATTGAAGTTAAATAGAACCATAGCAAATATTTTAACACAATACCACTCTTTACGAAGAAAAATACATATCGTCAGTCCATTATTGGTTTGACCCACCGACCATTTAAAAAAAATGAGTTAGCTATGGGGTATATATATTTCAAATATCTCCTTTCTGAATCCAAAACATGTTTCGCGAAATTAATTATGGTTTCTGAGATATTTAGCATACATTTTGCTCCATTTCAACTATTTTAAGGTTTAATAAGTATTGTTTTGCTGCACATGTCACAGTTTGGCGTTGGCGTCAAATTCTTCATACAAAACCATGCGAAGTAAAGTTGACTCTTGTTTTGCTTCATTTCTATAAGAAAGGAATAATAAAAAAAAGGAGGTGCCGTAAGAAAAATTCAACGGCGACTATTAAGCAAAAACATCATCACCCAGACGCAGCCGCCGATTAAATGTTTTAATATAAACTTATTAAACACTAAGGGCGACTTTTTGGGATTGAGATTAAGATTAGTTTATTTCTGTTATTAACTAATCCGAAAATTAACTTAATCTCTCTTAACTGAATATGATGTTTTTGAGTGGTAGTTTAATCTTCTTATTATGTGTAGTACTGCCATACTGAAGAACAAAATAGTGGCAACATTTGCTGTGCAAAAGTCATACATGTTATCAAACACACTTTGATTTTTTGTGGGAAGAAGAAGAAACCATATTTTGCCATATTTTGTTATTTACAAGTAAAATATTGCGCGTGTTAAAGGAAATAGATAAATAATATAAAATATATTTATTTATTTACGTGTTTTTTAATTATAATTAATTATATCATATAAGTATTACAAAAAGTTATATGTTTCACAAGTGTATGTTGTTAATATTTATGTAAGATTAAACCACCACGATTGGCCGCTTAAACTAGCAAGTAAAACCATATAATCGACTACCCAAAAATCTCAAATGAAGATTAAGGTTAATTTAATATCTAATCTTGAACTCAAAAAGTCGCCCTAAAATAAAATAAAAGAAACCATAATTATGCATGTTTTGAGTATAACAGAAATCATTTAATGTCTCTCTTTATATTAAATACACTTCAATTAGTTGTTTTTTTTTGTGTAAGTGTGTAAGCGGATATTTTTGAAAATAAATTTAAAAAAGTGGTGCATGCGGTACAAAACGTATTTTTAATTTTACAATAAAGTGATATGAATTAACTTCTAACTTTATTCATCAAAGTTCACTAAAATTTACACATTTTTTCCAAACATGTGTCGGCAGCAATGGTGAAAATACAAAAAAATTCGATCGGGTATACATACTTTGAGAAAACTTCATGTGTGCCTTCTTTGTCGTTTTTCTCTATTCCGACTTTTTGGCCTATGCTCCAAACCAATAATGGGCTGACGATATAATAAAGAAAGTTCACTAAATGAAAAAGATGATAATTGAAGTATGGTATATGTTAAAAATGAATAAATATAAAAGAATATGAAATATCAAAAATAAATTGTCTAAATAAATAATTAGCTCAACGTTAATTTTAGTTCGCGTTAAGGTGTTAAGACTTTATATTTTTGACTCAGACGAAGTAGTGAGAAAAATTTTGTGGCAATAAGGAAAAAATGCTTAAGTCATATTCGACTGTTTTGCAGTAGAGCACTTTTAAACTTTCAAGTCGGTTTACAGAAATTTATTTCTTTTACATTTAAATTAAGAAATTCGGTATTCACTTTAGAAAACTTCGTTCTCCAAACCATAAATAATACATTTGATTTGAAATATATCAAAGTATGTATAACCCTAAATAAGCCATTATTCCATATGAGATTATAAAACGAAAAAAGATAAGAAGCCAGTCATTGCGCTATAACTTACTAAAGAGGCGCACAATATATATAAATGAAATTTTGCCCAGGGGTACTTTCGAATATGAAGACTACAGGAGTAACGTTAACTCAAAAACAGCTTATCTCGACTTAGGCACTTTTTCCTTTTTGCCAGAGAATTATATGATTCAAGAAGATGAAAATTTGCGAATAGGAAAAAAAGAGGAACAAGCCAAATGAATTACACACTTTACACCTTGGTCTCCCCTCAGTAACAAACTTCGTCAGTCTGTCTTTAAATTTACGGGCCGGTTTATCGATGTCGACAACGTTCAACTTGTCGCACACTTACATGCAAAACAAAAACCAAATTTTAAAGTTTCCAAGTCGATCAATATTACATCGATAAACCGGCCTTATACATACATACATAAGTATGTACGTAAAAGTGGGAACTGCTATTGGAGTGTCTCTGGCAAATCCCCAGACCAATGGTCCAGTTGCCATCTTCACTGATCCATGAGCCTGCAGAATCTAGGGAAAGCTTATTACGACCCACAAAGAGATGCGAAAGTGTTCCCTCAAATATTAGCTCACTTAAATGAAATGGCTAAATATTCCGGTTAGATGATAGTTAGCCATTTGTTTATAGCTAAATAGCTACCCTGCGAATAGTGAAAATGTAGTGATTTACTAGTGATATTGTCAGTAACACTACTGACCAGGTGTACCCTAGCCAATGTAATCGCCTATTGACATTTAACATTAGCTTGTCATTGAAAATCCATCACTAGACTGTAGCACTACTGAATAAGTAGTTTTTTTGGGACCACATGGAGTCAGTCATTGGCACCAAAGAATCAGTAGTATATTTTAGTGACCCCCATCTACAATTTCATAATGTTAGGGCGAGAAACTTAAACACATACATACATGTGTATTTTAACAGTATTGCACAACATAATAAAAAAGAAAACCAAACTATTGACGCGTTCATTGACAATGTCTCTAACGTACCTCTACTCGCTCATAAAAGGAAAGTTGTCGACATTTCAACTATTGCAATTGTCGCTATAGAAAAGAGTGTTGACATAGAGACATACATATGGTTCTAGGCTGACTAGAGGGTAGCAACAGTCATTCTTATATACATACATGTATACGAGTGTACATACATATGTATATATGTATGTATGGATGTACATACATATATAAACTCCGACTTACTTACATTAATGCACCAGCAGTACTTATTTTATTGCCACTTTCTGTTCATAATTCAAAACAACAAAAATAATATTCCACCCAAACAAAATAATTTTATTTACGTTTTGCTGAAATGCTTGAATGCAAGTGCGATCAGATGCAAGGCGGTAACCCCACCCCCCCCCCCCCCCCTTGCACTAGTCAAACACTGTGCCTCGTTTCTGTAACTTGTGAGAAATTCTCGCATCGAGAAAAATTAATTCATTATATTGGTTGTCCTCTTTTACACGGGGATATTCATATAAAAACTTACAAAAATTTACAAAAAATATCAACAAATACATATGTATTTGCGTATACGCACTAGTTTTTTCGTACTCACCTTGTGTTTCACAGGATGATAACAATTTTTTCGACTCGAAAAGCTCTCGCATTCCTTACAGAAACGAGGCACTGGTATCTATTTGTTCTAAACTCCACCACTTGGTTCCACCCTTGTTTGAATATTAGCAAATATAAATACATATGTATGTACAAATGTACATATGTATGCACATATTTACATACATATGTACTCGTACATGTAAAAGTTTATAAAAACAAAATCGAAAAATTATACCAAAACAAGGTCAAAGTCCAAAATTAAACATGTTTAAAGTTAATAAAATCAGTATGTATTTTCAAACTTTTTAGTATATAAACATTTTAATATAGTTGTTATACAATAACATACCTGCCTACATATTTAAATATTGCCCTGTAGAAAGAGTCAATAGTAGAAAAGTACTGATTTACTGTTGGCTTTGTCATCGGTACTACTGAAAAATTATATATTCGATATACCTAGTCCCTTTTGCTATAGATATGTGGGTCTTATTGAAAGTCTATTGCTGACGTTGGTGCTATTGACTCAAGGCCATGACTCACAATCCTACACAATCGCACGATTTACTAAAAAATACAACCTTAATCTGGAGGATTACTCTGTAATTCGAAACGAAAGCAAATGCTTTCGAAATGCAATGTTAATAACATACAAATTCGAAAGCATTTCCTTTCGTTTCGCAATACAGAGTAGACACCCTGATGAATTGTTATTGTGTTTTAAAAATTTTCATAGACTTCATCATACCAGTGTTATATTTTTTAGTAAATCGTGCGATTGTGTAGGATAGTGTATCACGGCCTTAAGTAGTTCTTTTAGGACTATATGTAGACATTGAAAACATACATATATTCACTAGTACATTTTAGTTATTCGAGTACACATTTTTGGTATTTTTTTTACAGGAAATCTTGAAAATTTATTATAAAAGATAAAAAGAAATAAATACATAACAGTCATCAAAAGAAAATGTAAATATGTAAACGCTCCGTTGAGAATGTCGCCAAAAAGTCACCAAAATAGTTGAAAAAAGAGGTGATTTGGAGACACTTAACCCCAAAGCTTCCTACAGGGTATGTATAGTATATCTACATATACATACATACATACATAAATATGTCTTCTTGATCGTGATAAGCACTTGTTTTGGTCTTCTTTAGATTTCTTTCCCAACAAGCACAATGTGAAGCGTTTGAAATATAAAAGTCATGTCATGTGATAACTTTGCGGACTGTTTGTTACGTTTTAAAATGCATAACTGAGATTTATTTAAAAAATTATTTTGTTTCATTTTAACTTAAAAAATTCGGACTTATTTAATTTTCCTTGATGTAATAATTTTTCTCGCTTTCTAATGCCGTCGGCCGGGTACAAGGTCTTTCTTTGCCGATCTGTATCCGAAAGTGCCTTTATGAATATTAGATTTACTCGTATATCATGTTTCTTGGGTTTTGTTTCATTAGATGTTGATCCACTTTCTTGCTTGCTCTTTCTTGGAGTTATTTCATTACGAAAAAGTCCCCTTTCACTAAGAACTTTCTCAATTGTATGTACGTACATATTTCGTATTTGGTTTAACGTTTTGACTGTAATGGCCCCTAATAATAATATAATCAACAAGTTTTTATGAGTGAATAAACGACGTTCTAAACGTCAAGCTAACTTAATTACTGAGCGCTATACAAACTAAATTAAATGAGAAGAATGCGTTATTTGTAATGCATTTAAAATAATAAATTATTCTTTCATTATTCGGACATATCAAAATCATTCAATACTATCCCTATTGATTACATTTTGTTGGTGGTATGTTTCTCATTTTCTAACGTTTATCATGTGGGACAAAACATTTAAAATCACTTTGTTTGATTATCCAACTTTTGTGGTTGTTGGGTTTATTTTTAAGGGCCTGTCCACAGTGTTTGTTATTGTTTTTCATTCTCACACACCCCCTTATTGCTATCGTGACATTGGTTGTGTATTTCTACAAAATTTTTATTTTATAAGAATCGAAAAAACAAGAACATAAAAAGTTGTTTGTTATTGTGCGTGTGTTTTTGTTTAACGTTATTGTTAATTAAATACTCGGAAAGAACCAGATATTTTGTCCACATATGTACATGTGTATGTGCATATGTAAACACGCAGTATACATATACATACATATGTATGTATCTATATCGTATCTTAATTTAGAAACGCTCTAACTTAAGGCTAGGTTATAAAATTGGGCGAAAATGACCCACAGGACACGATGGAATTGTGATACTGTGGGTAATCTAACCAAGTTTCTATGGGGCGACCCGGACGATGACAAAAGAAGGGGACTGTCGAAAGGAAAGTCACTCTAATTTACGAGGGCATTTGTACCGAATTGAATGAAGCCACGGATGACATGATGCAGGCCATACATGGATGACATCGAGACAATGGAACACTTCCTTTGTCATTGTCCAGCTTTCGCCCAACTAAGATCCCGTTATTTTGGGCATGACACCTTAGAGGTATTGACTGGAAAAGTTTGAGAGTCTACGTTAACGATACTTCGTTCTTATAAATGTGGGGTTCGTTTGTTAATTCACATGACAGCGCACAACAGGCCCATACTGGCTTATGTGTATGTCGCCGTACATGAGCGTAATGGCTCTTGTTCAACCTAACCTAATCTAAGGCTAAGTAGGACTCACTATCCTACACAATCGTACGACTTTCGAGAAAATGCAAGCCTAGAATGATGGAGTTTATGATAATTCTCAAAAGACAACAAGCATTCATTAGCTCAGGGTTGTATTTTTTCAAAAGTCGTATTATTGTGTAGGATAGTGAGTCCTAGCCGTTATTATATTTTTCAAATCGTTTTTTTTTGTTGCACATTTCGATAAATGAATTGCTAATATATCAAAATATGCACACAAAAAGAAATCGATTCGAAAAAAGTATTGAGTTAGGGTGTTTCTGTATTAAGGCAACGATGTGTATGTACACAGAGAAAAACAGATTTGTTGTGATAACCGAATTTGTAGCCAATCGAATTTTGTCGGTTCCAACAACTAATACACAATTCTTTTGTAATGAATGAGTATTATTATATTTATCGCAAATTATTCTAAGTTTTTGCTTATATTCTGAAGTGAATGAAATGTGTAAATTTTTTATCCGCGAGGCGCATTGTAATATCCATTGCCGGCGTTCGGCTTTATTACACAGAGGTATTTTCCTATCAAGAAACTACAAATTATTTGCACAAATAACTTCACTTCATAATAATAGTAATAACAATTCGAATATTTTGCGATATACATATATAATAATGTCCTTACCTTTTTTGTTAAATCGGGATTTTGTGTAATTATTCTGCAAAATATATTTTTTATATGACATTTCTATCTTAATTTTTATTTTTTGTTTATAAAACATTCACATTTTTCCAAAAATAAGGAATAATTCAATAGCGACAACAAAATATGTTTTTCCTTTTGTATTCAGAACAAAAAATTCGGTTCAGAACATCAATAAAGTATTGAATTTTCTTTTCTTTTAATTCAATAGAATTTCAATACGACGGCAATTTATTAATTAGTTACAATAACCGAATTTTTTTTTTCAAATTAAATATTGTTTAAGGCCATGATTCACTATCCTACACAATCGTGCGATCTACGAAAAAATACAACCCTGATCTGATGAATTGTTTTTGTCTTTTGAAAATGTTCATAGACTGCATCATACCAGGGCTGTATTTTCTCAAAAATCTCACGATCGTGTAGGCTAGTGTATCACGGCCTTTACTGGAATAGTTTTTTTCATTTCAAAAGCCAATATTCAGTTATGTTACTTTCTAACTTGAATTTAATTCAGTTGTGTCTACCAATACTTTAAAATGGTTATTAGAAATAAACGGAATTAATTGTTGTGAGAATTCTATTTACATTGTAATTATGGTTTTTTGTTTATAAATATAAAAAAATCGTACAATTGATTGATAATTGACAGAAAATATGGAATATTGGAAAACATAATTAAATATTTGTTGCTCCAACAGATTTTTAACCAATCTATTCTCTCTGTGTACATATGTATGTGAATTAAATAATGTTTGCAGGTATTAGTTTTGTTTTTGTGTCTTCTTTTTTGTATTAATTAATCTTTAAATTGCAGTGTATGGTACGAATTATGGCACATGTTAAATAGAACTCATGTCCGATGTTTTGGAATTAAATTTTAAAAGATATCTACATATGTATTTGAAATATCATGGAAGTTTATATGGCCTGGTCGGCGTTGTTCGTGCGGCAATTTATACCTACTGAAAACAAAAACAAATTTTCATATACACATACGAAAATTACATATAAAATTATAGTTACGAGTACCATACGTATAGAAAGAGATTAATAGTCTTAATAATAAAAAACAGTCAAAAATGTTTTGCAAAAATTTCCGTTTAATAATTCAGCTTAATTATTCGTAATTAAAATTATATGTTATTTCATTAGTGGATCAATTAACTAAGTACATATCGCATAAATGATTCATATGTATTTTACATATACACACATACGTACATACATACATATAACGCTATGTACAAGAGGAGAAATTGAAATATGTACATACTGCCAAATTCTATTGACGCTGTTCACAGATTTTGATAAGAAAATTAGGTTTGAAAAATATCACATATGTAGTATGTATAACGTATATTTGGACATACTTTTTCTTATCGCTAATTTTTCGAAAATATTTTTAATATTTTACAGCCTTATTTATAAGAATTATTTATTAAGGCTTTAAAAGCTTCATAAGAAAATTTTTGTATAAAAATTTGTTTTAAAAACCCTTTATAAAGCGTCAATAATTTTAATAAATAAGGGCAAGGCGAATCCATACTATGTAGGTGGTCGCAAGGGATCAGGTGACTATTTTCGCCGCTTGTAATTTGAACATACATATGTACGTTGGATGTCAACACACATTTTTCAATGTATTTGTAGTGGTCCGCCATCTAACGTTTTTTTTTTAACTAGTGCTTATTTCGTGAATGGTAACACTTATGTAGCTCATGTCTGATTTGACAGATAATTAGTTTTATCCTTCCGCTGAAAGAATATGGTTGTGTATAAGCTTGAACAACTCTGGGAAATATTGTGACATTACTTTTTTTTATTTTGGCAAAAAAATCATCTTTTCAGATGAAGCTCATTTTGATCTTGGCGGGTATGTAAACAAGCAAAATTGTCGCATTTGGGGCACAGAAAACCCACATGCATACATTGAAAAGCCGACGCACCCAAAACGAGTCACTGTTTGGTGCGGATTTTTGTCCAGAGGCATAATTGGGCCATCTTTTTTCGAAAATGAGCAAGGAGTGGCCGTTACAGAAGAGGAGGATATTGGCAACATTTGGTTTCAACAGGACGGCGCTACGTGCCACACAGCCGAAGCTGCACTCGATGTTTTGCGTCCTGTTTTTGAAGATCGCATTATCAGCCGCAGAGCTGATGTCGTTTGGCCACTTCGGAGCTGCGATTTGACACCGTTGGACTATTATTTGTGGGGTGCCGTCAAAGATAAGTGTTACGCCGAAAATCCAGAGACAATTGACGCTTTAAAGGACAATATTCGTGAAGCCATTGGTGAAATACAGCTGCACACAATCGATAATGTGCTTAAAAATTGGACCGATCGTGTAGACTACTGCATGGCCAGCCGAGGCAGCCATTTGATTGAAATTATTTTTCATTATTAACCGGAAGGATTGTACTTTCAAATAAAAAAAGAAATTTGAGAAAATATTCAGTAGTTTTTTTTTATAGCATTTTCAAAAAAAAGTTATCTGGCGGACCCTTTATTTAATTGAATAACTAAAATAATAATTTGGTATTATTAGTGCGTTCACAAATGTTGAATTTACTTAAATTTTTCTAAAAAAAAATAAAAAGCACGAATATGAAAACTGACAGCTGTTAGCTACTTGGTTTATTTCCAATAACAAAACCGATAACATTGGTTTCCATGACACCTAAAACCGACATCAATTCTAGCTCGAATATAAAACCGACAGCATTGGTTTTCATGACACCAAATGCATAGGTCTTAGACCACTTTAATAATTAAGGGCACATATACATATGATATCGTCGAATAAAGAGTATAAACCTGCTAACTCACTTCAACTAAATTTTACAGGAGAGACAAAATACAGTTAACATTTTCTATACATACCTTAAGAAATTAGCCTAATGTATTAAGTGTTATCGACCTGTAGAGTTTTAAATTAAAATATATATTTCAGCCAGTCGATGCGGCGTCTAATTCTCTCTCGAATGACATTAAAATGTTATACGTTATAAAAAGTGGATTTAGCAGGTTTACACTCTAAGGGCTAATAAATCAGTCAACGTTTAAACGCTGGTTTAGTTAAACTAAACTCAAATTTATATGTAGCTTAAACTCAACAGGAGTAAATCAGTGAACCATACCTTATGTGTAGTTCAAAAAATAATATTGTGGCAGCACTAAAATAAATGTCAAAAGAAAAAAGAGGCTGTCTTGCAGCAGACTATCAATTCTTTGCACAGTCAAAAATGCAAAAAAGGTAAAAAATTTTATTAAACGTCGTCAAATTTTAATGAGAAAGGAATTATATGTATGCTTGGCGAAGTAGAATAGTATAAAAGAATAATAGAGTGTAAGAAAACAGGTCGAACAAGATCTGAAGAAAAAGTAGAGATTTGGAAAAAAGTTGAGTGCTCTTTTAAGGCAAAACATATGGTCCGTAAGGAACAAAACCATATGGCCTGTATTGGTAGTTTAAACCTCCAATTTTATGCGTTTACAGATGGTTTAAATACTGTGTTGATTTATAGGTTTGCTAGTTTAAACACATTTTAAACCAAAAATAGAGATTAACTTTCACTGATTTACTAGCCCTAAGCCGACGATATGAGTTTTTTGTACCTGTATAACTGGCATTGAATGTTCAAGGTAGTGATCAGGTCCAATGGCGGGAAATCGACAAAAGAGCAAAGCTATCAACTCCTCCAGATAATTTCGTGACAAAAGCGAAATTAACTCCATTTTAATATTTAATGTAACTCGGAGATAGAGAGAAATTGGAAACCTTCTATAATCTCTCAAACTATTGTATTCTATATACAAACTTTTTACATTTATTTGCCTATTGAATAACAATAGGAGTACTATTTTGTTTAGCTTTTTCAAGAATTTTGCTGGTTGAAGTCTTATGCTAGGAACACAACTGGGACGAACGAAGAATTTCGTCCATGTCGACGAATTCGTCGATAAGAGTTCGTTGCGTAAATTCGTCGTGTGAAGCACAACAACGACGAATTTACTCAGCGAATTCCTCTCTGATATTTGATAAAGTTGGTTATTGTGTGTGCAATGACAGAGAGAGAGAAAAAATTGTTTTTTCGTCGTTCGCTGGCGTAAGAAATAGAAATAAATATATTGCTACTTTCGCCGCGTATGACGAATTTCGCCCTACGCCATGAATGTGTGCATTTTCATATACACCAATGTGTTTTATTTTTGACGGCGAATATTCGCGACCAAAAGTTCGTCGTTCGTCGCAGTTGTGTTCCTAGCATTAAGCAGAAACGAAATGCACATAGACGCTGCTTAACTAGCAACAAACAAAAAATCTTCATATTCAAAATTAATATTATTTTATTTTTATATACTTTTAGGTCAAAATGCGTGTGAGAAAAAATCATTTATATTCTTACGTAAAGAGCTGCCGGTACGTCTGGCGAATATAATGAAAGAAATTGCTTTACTGCCCGACAACCTGCTGAATACGCGTTCCGTTAACCAAGTAAGCTCTTTGTATGTAAAAAGTTTCGAAGATGTTTTAGAATTCGAAAAGGCTGATCCTACACATGAGAATCTACAGGAGTAAGTTTTACAACAATATCCAAAACTAAATAAAACAAGGAATGAATGAAATAATAATTTTTTTTTTGTGCAGATTTTGTCGCTCTTTAGAACACATACGAAATCGTCACAGCGATGTGGTGCAAACAATGGCACATGGCGTCATCGAAATGAAAGAAACGCAGGGTAACAATGTTGACTCTTCGATGGAAACATCGATACAATATTTTCTCGACCGTCTTTATATGTCACGCATTAGCATACGCATGTTAATTAATCAGCATAGTAAGTTTTCTCTTAAAATTAAGATACATATGTACATATGTTAGAAATTAATTTTGGAATTGTCTCTTTAAGCTCTGTTATTTGGCCAAAGTACCAATGACCAAGGTCGTCATATAGGCTGCTTGGATCCTGCTTGTCAGATTTCTGCGGTCGTTGCTGATGCCTACGAAAATGCCCGCTTTTTGTGCGACCAATATTATTTGACCAGTCCGGAGTTGGAAATTGTTCAGCACGACAAAGTCTCAGGCGAACCATTGCCCATACGCACAGTCTATGTGCCATCGCATTTATATCATATGCTATTTGAGTTGTTTAAGAATTCCATGCGTGCTGTTGTTGAGACGCATGACAATGAAAAGTGTGATAAATTACCTCCAATTAAAGTGTTAATTGTGCGCGGTAAAGAAGATATATGTGTAAAGGTAAGTGGGATTACATGTACCACATAAATATCGCTCCCTTTATTGCGAAACAACCAAAACTTTTGTAGTTGCGAAAGAAAATGTACTCGTATACTTTAACCCTGCACAATTTCTCAGCATTATGTCAAAAAGTAAATCCAAATTATAAAATTTAACAAATCTTAATTCGGATTTTGCCAAGTTTTGCTTTTAGAGATATGTATGACTACGTAGCAGTAAATTATATATACATACATATATACATACATATGTATGTATATACATGTACGAATGCATGTACCCTGTCGGAAACTAAGTTAACTTTAAACCAACTATAAGCTAACTATTACTACGTTTATACGCAGGGCTTATTTGCAAATAAAGCGACTTACTAGTTCAGAAAACTATTCACGATTAACGCACTATTTGCAAATAAAATGTTTGAGGTTGCCACACTTACAAATGTTTGCTAATAAAAAACAAAAAATTGATAGAAGAAAATAATGGCAATAAAATCAAATGATTACTTATTACTTTATACATTTACACAATATTTTTGTAAAGATAAGCAACATTTCTACAGAAGTGCTACCAAGTTTTTATACATTTACTATACCGTATAAACAGTAAATTAATTTGCAAATATTTTTATTTGCAAATAGTGCGCGTATAAACGTAGTATATTTCGCAACTAGTGCTGAAACAACTAACGATTTTAACATTGCGATGTCATATGTCAATTGTCTCACTCTGCATTAATTTTCAACTAACTTAAAGTTGATTTTATTTAAGTCAGCTGGTAGTCAGTAAATTAAAAAAAAAAAAGATTCTGGGGTTCGAACTTTGTATCTCACACGTTGTATAGTAAATGCGCTACAACCCAGCTAAGGTACCATCTAAAATAATAACAGCAAAATGTTAATATAAAATTGAAATGAGTTTCAAAGTATTTCGATTACGTACTCAACTTAAGAATTAATTTTGAATCTGTTCTGGATTAGTTAGTCTATGGCCGGGCTTACATCTATGTGCCACACATGTGTAAAAAAAGCGTAACCACTAATTACTAATGAAAGACTATTTGATTCAGACACATATTTATTAAGTTAAACAGTTTCATATATAACTAATAGACAATTTTATAGACTCCGACATGATTGTAAGCAGTTTAAATACAATAAATAAATGTGTGAATCAAGCAGTTTTTCATTAGTAATTATTGGTTACTGTTTTTTGGGCATATGGCACACAAGAAATGCCAGATGTAAACTCAGCCTAAGAAAAGTTAACTACAAGTTAATTATTTTTGTAGTCAACCACACATTATCCGACAGGGTATGAAGATGAAAACCCGGATTTTGTTACCAATCTCAAATTCAAGATCGATCTTTTCAAAGAGTAGTTTTTTTTGTGTGCATATTTTCGTATTTTATCCCAAGACAACAAACTAAAAATGTACGCAAATTGCAAGATTTTTTCAATTCACCCATTACCATCAGTCTTGTTTCTCGACTGATTTATTTTTGGTTACTCGAATTTTCTAATTTCATTCAAGAGAGTGAGAGAGAGAGAGAGATATGAGATAAGGAACAGAAGCTCTAAGCCTTTGAATTTAAATTGTTAATTGTTTCCTTTCTAATAATCTTTTAAACATTCATATTTCTCTTCTCCAGATCTCCGATCAAGGTGGTGGCATTCCTCGTTCTCAATCAGACCAATTATTCAAATACATGTACAGTACGGCACCTCAGCCTTCCAAATCTGATTTGCATACTGTACCTTTAGCTGGGTATGGCTATGGTTTACCCATATCACGTTTATATGCTCGTTATTTCCACGGTGATATTGTACTCTTGTCTTGTGAAGGTTATGGCACAGAAGCCATTATATATTTGAAGGTAAGAAAAATTTAATTAAAATGTCTTAGTTCAACTTAATTGTTGTTATTTAATTGCAGGCATTATCTGATGAAGCAAATGAATTGCTTCCCATCTTCAATAAGACCAGCTCGAAGTTCTATCGTGCCACAGTGCCCACCGGTGACTGGTCAAATCAGGTAAAACACTCGAAAAAGAAGCGGGATATACTACATGCCTCAATTTGAAAAAAAACGAGCTAAATTTTTTAATTAAAAAAACACTCCCCCTTTTTGAATTTAGAGAAAAGAAAAAGATTTTTGTTGATTAAATATTATTTTGTCATTGTTTATAAAATTCTCCTTTGATTTAAGTTTCTAAATGCTATGATCATGATACATATTTTTTCTATATCAATATTTGATAGTCTATAATGTTTTTAGTTAGATTATTTAGTTGCCTGGATTTGTAGTGTGTTATTTGCTATTTTGCTTGGCATTTTATATTATTTAGTTTTAAAACTTGTTAAATGCATGCTTATTTTGATGTATTGTATTATTTGAATTCAAAACATTTACATATTTATGAAAATTCTATTGAGGCTTACATTCCAAAATCGTTTTAGTATGAACAAATTTAAAATATTCGGGGAGTAAATTACAGTGTTCGATATTGAACCAATTACAAAATATAAATATATAGTTTAACTACAAATATTTTAAAACTTCGCTCGATACCGAATGCCGTAATACGCCCCATCAGATCAGTCACAGGTTTTATACGAAAGTGAAAAATACAAAATTTTGCAATTGTTAAAATTTTACTGCTGTTGCTTTAACTTAAATCAAAAACTGCCACTCAAACTCAAAATAGTTATATCCAAATTTTTTTATTTTTCAAAAATCAATTCGGAGAATCAGTTCACATTCAGTGGAGAAATACCATAATGGCTGTTTTAATTTTACTGGTGTTGCTTGTAACAGTTTTTTCACCTCTCCTGACCGTTTGGGTATTTCAAATTAAGTCCTTTTTTATATTTATTATGTATGCAATATATTTTCATAAACATTTTCTTGCACAAAAACCTCACCTTGAGCGGCTTTTCATAAAAAAAAAATTAAGGGAGCAAATATTTATTTGTAGTCCTCAAAAGTATGAAAAAAGTTTTTAGTGCTTTTTAATTTGTATGTTATAGCTATGCTATTTATTGCGCGATACAAGAGTTAGGACGTGATTTTCGTAACAAAAATAATCGACACTATTACAGTTATAAATTTATTTTTGTTTTGATTTCTTTGTACTTAAAAGCAGACTATTTCGTAGTCGTAAACGAAACAAATTGTTTGATTTTATTTTGTTTCGTTCTTTAATTTGAATGAAACAAAAACAATGACAAGGATTGCTCAATTTGTTTTTGTTTTGTTTTTGTACATGAGCACAAACCAGAGAACACAGCTGATCGGCTGTAAGCTGGCTAACAGCCGCCACCGGCCACAAACAATACATTAATTTAATCGTATGCCGCTAAAAAATAAAATAATGGGAAATAATTGGAAACGTTTTGAAATATTTATTTGCAGAGAATTTGACATCATCATATAATATAATTTTATTGCATTGTTATTTCACATATGAAATTTGTTTTATATAATTAAGCAGCATAGCTATAAACGGGTGTGGTAAGACACTTCTCTTCTTTTTTTTTAAATATATTTTAAAGTGGTATAAAAAATTAAAAATTTATTTGTTTCTAAATTATATTGCTGTTTTCACTTTTGTAAAAATTTAATTCCTGTGACCTGATTGTTTACCAAACTTAGGAAAAAATGCACAAATTTCTATCATTATTTTTTTCATTTCAAATAAATTTATTTTAAGAAAATAAATCAATTCATCTCACTTCGCATTGAAAACCTTAAGATTTCAGAAAAATGTACTGAACATATTTTGTTGACATCTGGGAGGTATTCAAAATACAAAAGGCGAAAATAGTCATTTGGGTAGTTGATACCACCTGATATGGATTCGTCTTTGTGTCATTTGAATAATATACATCCTACATACATAAATATATATATACAAAGTTCTATACCTCAATAAAAAACACCCCTTATATATATTTATTTATTTTTTTTTTTGTAGAATACTCTACTTACTGATCACAAAACTAAAATTTTGATGAAGTTATAAACGAGTAGTCGCAAAACAAAACAAGTCGTTTATTTTTTTTTTTATAAAATCGGTTTTTGTTGTCTTTGCTTCAAATGGGTTAAACTTCTAATGGAAATAGAAATTTTTTTGATAGATTTATTTTTCTTTAATAAAAAACACTTGATGCACCAAATGGTGTTTTCTTCAATTTCAATTTTACTCGAATGATTTCTAAAAAAGAAGGCTAATTAATAAATAAAAGCAGAATTTGTTCCTTATACCTCTAACGCTACGTCTTCACGAGCCATCGACTTTAACAGGACATGAACATGACGCCGGCAGAGCAACTGTAAAAAATTCATCAACTATTACTAGAAGTACACCTGTATTTTAATACTAAACTTTCATAGGCGTGGCCCCGCCCACTTTTTCAAATGCATGATTAAGTATTTTTTATAACTCAAAGTGTGCGCCAAGTTTTGTAAAAATCGGTGAAGTGGAAACGCATGAAGTATAATATGAAATTTTAATGGGCGTATTCCCGCCCATTTTTTAAAATGCCTAATTGTGTATTTTTCAAAAGCTCAGAGTGTGTGCTAAGTTTCGTAAAAATGGGTTAAGTAGGACGACGTAAAATATACAAATAAATTTTTTTTGGAAATCGGTTCAAAAGGTAAATAAATACAGACGAATTGATAACCTGCTGCTTTTTCGAAGTCGGTTAAAAATGTATGTACTCGTAAATGAATTCTCATACAATTCACTCGTATATGAGAAAAACACACGATCACAAAAGTGTTTTTTAATGTTTTTTTAAACCTTCAGTGAAATTAGACCCTTCCAACGCATGTATTTGTTTGTAAATCGGTTGAGTGGTTCTCGAGTTATAAAATGACGAATACAGGACAACTTATTTTTATATATGTGCCCTAAATTATGAAAGTTGTCTAAGTCATATGCATTTTTGCTTCGAAATTTTAAATAAATCTTAAAAAAAACTTTAATAAATATTAAATAAATTTATATTAATCGAGACTATTACAGCTTTTAATAAAAATGTTGCAAAATATAAAAATATCTTTTGATTTGTTGAAATGCAATCTACTAAATATCTCGACCAAAGAAATATGTATATGACTTACAGCACTTTCATAATTATGGGCACATATGTATGTATGTGTATAGATTTTTACAGTTTGAGTACATCTACAAAATCTGTAGTATGCACTCTGTTCCCTTAATGCCACCTTGCTTGAAGCACTGCCCATGTTTTAAAATTCAACACGAGTTTCCATTAAGGTTTTTATTAATCTGTATTTATTAATCTTTAAGTTAATCTTTCAAAGCTTTAATATATAAAATATAGTTTTGATTCATAAAAGGGTTATAAAACCAAAAACCGAAAAAAACAACATAAAAATTTTTTTATTCATTAAGACAGTAAATGTCTAAAAATGCATTTTATTTTTATTCAAAGGACACAATCATTTATATTTATAGCTTTAATAAACAAACATCCTGTTAAAAAAAAATCATTTACACATTTTATTTTTAAACACTTTTCATTTATTGAATTTTAAAATCTATTAATTAGTACTTAAGACATTGAACTAACGAAGAAAAAAAGGTTGATTACTTTATTATTAGATAAAAAAAAATATACATAAAACTGTGTTAAAAGCCATTAATATAATTGAAATGCAAAATACATACAATAATAAATATGCAGTAAAAAACAAAACGAAAATTTTATTAGCTCATTAAGTTTTAGTTTTATAACACTCCATTATAAGTGCTTTCTTTATTAATTGGAAAATTGTGAAAAGTGTTTTCACCAGACAAACATTTTAGCTTTAAAATGTAAATAAAAACGACTTTAAAAGCAAAATTATTTCTTAGGACCAAATTTTGTGAAACGAAAATGTTAAGCGATGCCAAATTTTATGTGGAAAAATATAAATTACAAAAGCAAAATATGTGCATACAAAATTTGTCTTACGTTTAACGTTTTCGTTTTACAAAATTGGGCGCTTACAATTAATGTACAAAAAAATAAAAAAATAAAAACGATTTCATATTTTCTACTTGTAAATTTATCCCTTTTGTATGGAATTAAAATTTTTTTCTATTGTCTTTTGATTACAATTGCTTGTGTGTTTTTGCTGCAAAGTTGTACTAGTGTGTGTGATAGTGTCTGTCTGGTTGTTTTATATTTTATTTAAAAGAAAAAAATTCACTTAAAACAAATTTGATTTCATTTGCAGAATTTTATGAATCGTTGGCGTTATTTATACAGTCTTATACGTTCCAAAGGAGAATAGTTTACAACGTTTTAGTTAAGTTTGCGTATAAACGATCAAAATTTATAATTTTATCAGCTTT
This sequence comes from Nowickia ferox, assembly GCA_936439885.1. NCBI lineage: Eukaryota > Metazoa > Arthropoda > Insecta > Diptera > Tachinidae > Nowickia > Nowickia ferox. The sequence goes on along the minus strand of OW387027.1, from coordinate 84,190,991 downwards.
AGTTCGTTCATGCTTACATACTATATATTTTGTTATTTTTTTATATCTTACCTTTACAATATCTTAATTTAGTAAGTATCTAATTAACAATTGATTCAAAGTTTTCATTTGCATTTCGCGAAGAAATAATAGTATAATGCACAGTAAGGGTAAATAATTGGAAATATTTGCATAACATTAATTTGGACTTATCAAATCTGAAAAAAAAAACTTTCGGTAAACTGTTTTACCCAGAATCAAAATAATTCTCGCATACTATTTCATTTGAAACAAAAAAGTTTTGCTTATAAAGTTGAAATTTGCATTAACTACCACCGCACACAATGGGTAAAATACGTGAAAGCTCATAACGGATGTGGGTTACAAGAGGTTTAAAAAGTATTTTTTTATGGGAATCTATTTTATAAAACTTACATACATTTTTATGAATACACATAACAAATTAATTTCGAAATAATCCCTTGCTGTGCACTATCTACATAAAACAATTACATACCTACATATCGTACCTTACCTTAATATTGAAAGGCCCTAATTCATTATTTTTCTGAAATCGAGTTTTTTTGTATATTTCAATAGAAGAACATCTAATGTATTGAAAAATGCAAAAACCTGGATTAAAAAAAAGAAAATAATGAGTTAGGGCCCTTCTTTATTAAGGTAACGATATATGCATACATATTTCGAAATCATGGATGTGTAAAATATTTCTGTTTATTAACCAACATTTATTTTTTTGTTAATTATAATTTTTGTAAATTTATAAAATTCTAGAGTTCCGATATGAATTCTCGTCAAATGAATGCTTCAACGCCGAAACGTTTCAATGACATTCTATGAAACATGCTACCAGCATCTAATAACAAACTAAACTTGTACTGGAACATCATAATGACACCAACAGCAATAGTAACAGCAACAACAACAACAACAACTTCATTGGCCGCCAACCAAAGCATCTAAAACAGCAGCTATAAAAACAACACCCAGCACAACATCTACATACTTATTGTAAGAGATATATAAATATGTCTGTATTTATTTTCAATTAGCAAATCAATCAATCAAACCAAAAGCAACAGCAAATAATGAGCTCCTGCTGTACACTCGTGTAGACGTGTGAAATAAATAAAAGTGGCACCAAAACGTTTGTTTGTATGTATGCACTCGTATGTATAATTAGCAAACGAATAAATTTCTAAACGTAGTTAATTATAAGAACGTAATAGTTTTAAAAATCTTGTCAGATGAATTAACCACAAGGTTTAAAGTATGTATGTATTTTATTTTAGTTTATTGTTGTCCATACTTACCGCCTGACATGTCTGTGTCTACAAAATACTGAAGTGTATTTCTTTTTTAATTTACATATGTATCTAAGACCCCTGATGATGATACGCTTAAGCAGCAGATGAGCGAGTTAATAAATGTAAAATACTACATGTATGTACATAATATAAAACTTGGGGTCTTCTTCGCAAGGCATTATTGCGTTCTCAGACGTCAAGTATTTTATGTTACACGGTCACATGTAATGTAACCATAAAAATTTTTGAGTTTCAAGCAAAAAATTTTGGGAATCGTTTGACCTTGCCTGTAATTTCCCGCTAAATCTAAAATCAAGTTGACGAAGAAATAAAAACAATTTTTCGACATTTTTCGACAAAGATATCGAATGCATCATCCGGTTTAATAAGCTGATTTTAGATTTGGAAATTGACAGTATTGCTTAGTATTTTCAAATTAAAAAAAAAAACAGTTTTATGAAAATTAAATTTTCGAAACTGTTCGAAACACATCGAACACACTATATTCATTATATTACGACATATGAAAACTCGATTTTCGATAATTGCGGTAAAGTTATTAATTTCATAAAGTGAGAAGTTAAGCATTTGTTATAAATTTATAGGTAGCGAAAAGTATAAAAATTTGTGGGGACCTAAAATCCAAAAGGGCGTAACAACCAAACAATTCAAAATATACTTTTTGATTGATTATGATGTGATTAATCAAAATATGTAGTACATCTTTCCTTAAAATTTTACTCACATACATATCGTCATCCCATTATTGGTTTGGAGCATATGTATGCCAAAAAGTTGGAATGGAGAAAATCGACAAAGAAGGTATACATGAAGTTTTCTCAAAGTATACGAGTACCTACCTGATAGAATTTTTTTGTATTTTCACCATTACTGCCGACACACGTTTGGAAGAAATGTGTAAATTTTAGTGAACTTTAACGAATAAAGTTAGAAATTAATATTACTTTATTGTAAAAGTAAAAATACGTTTTGTACCGCATACACCATTTTTCTGAATTTATTTTCAAAAAGAAGCTTTTTGTGCTCCATACGTAATACTTTACTGCTGAGAATTGAGAATTTTGTATTTTGTTTATTTTTCTTGCTGTCTAGAGAAATAAGTCCAATTTAACGCCGACCAAGAAGCCGCCGCCGTAATATTTTTAACTGTCGATACGCTTACAAACTTACACAAGAAAAACAAGTAATTGAAGTGTATTTAATGTAAAGAATGAAATTAAATGATTTCTGTTATACTCAAACATGCATAATTAAGGTTTCTTTTATTTTATTTTAGTGTTTAATAAGTTTATATTAAAATATTTAATCGGCGGCTGCGTCAGGGTGATGATGTTTTTGCTTAACAGTCGCCGTTGAATTTTTCTTACGGCGCCTTCTTTTTTTATTATTAATTTCGTATAGAAATGAAGCAAAACAAGAGTCAACTTTACTTCGCATGGGTTTTTATGAAGAATTTGACTTAAACGCCAAAATATGGCATGTACAGCAAAACAATACTTATTAAAGCTTAAAATAGTTGAAATGCAGCAAAATGTATGCTTTTTTTTAAATGATCGGTGGGTCAAACCAATAATGGGCTGATGATGGGTTCGTAAATGCATCACTGCGCTGCAAATGGAAATTCAAATGTTCTAAACTGGTTCACTGATGTAGATAACACACAAATAAATGTCAAATATGGTATACAAACATGATTACTACTAAAACAGATTATCAGGGAACTTGTATTACATTTTAAATAAAAGTTTTCACGTATGATGCAGAGCCGTGATGCATTTACAAACACACCCGATATGTTCAAAAATACCGATTTTATTCATTAAATCCAAAATACCCCAACAAATAAATAATATTAAATTTATAAAGTTTTTTGCTTCTATTGCATAAAAAAGTAAAAAGTGTACTTACGGCCTTTTGGACCTTAGGTGAGGATAAATAGTTGTTGTTGTGTTTGCAATAATAAGTACTTTGCTATTCTACTTTTGCACTTTGTTTCTAATTATAATTATAATAATTAATTAATTAATAATTAATTATAAATATAATTACCTGCTGTCCAAATTTAGACCCCAAAACAATTCAAAACTTGTGTAATTATTCCAACAGGAGAATTTTTGTTCTTTGCATTCCATTTAATAATTTACGTACTCTAATATAAGGAGGAATGTGTGTATGTGCTCATTTACTCAAAGAACGTCATAACTCAAAAAATGCGATTTTTGAGCTAATGACGCAGAATTAATCTTCATATCTTAATTAATATTGTGTAAAAATTTCATAACAAAATATCTTGCTAACTCAGCTCTTGAGAGAAAAACAAAATTTTCTTTCTCCATTAAAAGTTGAGTGTAACTTTAAACTCGTTTTCTGGCAAACTGGTTACTTTCAGTTATGACGTTCTTTGAGTAAAAGAGCGGTTGCTATAAATAAAAATTGAGTTCTCGTGCGTTTTTATGTGGGTTATATAAAAAAGCTAAATCTTTCCCGATTCGAATCTGAAATTATTTTATATAATTATAAATTTCAATGTTATGCAGAGTTGAGTTTGTGCAGTGAATGTCATTATCAGGAATTATTGTAAATAAAATTGAAGTTTTCGGGGCTTATTGTGTCTTTCTAAAATAATTTCCGATTTGAAACTAGAATCGTCTTATCGAATTCCTTTCAATATGGTATTAGCGTTGCATTTTTGCAAAGAGGCTAAAACTTACTGCTATTGACAGGTTCATGCTATCTTCAAGACCTTAGGGAACAGAAATATACTGTCAATAGCACAAAATTCATTATACGCTTCTTTATTCAAGTACTGCATAGACAAATGCTATTTGTTTGAATTTTTAAACTAGAGGCTCAATTATGGATGGCAACCGAACTTTAGTTGCGTTGCCATTGTATTTAAAACTAAAAGCTACTCGTAGTTATGCAGTAAAATTTTATGTTTAACAAACATACAATATTTTAGTAGTAGGTAGTAAAATAAGAAAACAATTTGATAGCTTTTTATAATTTTCCAAATGTTTTGCGGAAACTTTTGGCACTACGAACTCACATTTCAGTACCCTTTCTAAACGCATACTTACGGTTGCTCAGCACAACTCATCGATTGGCTTTATAGCTACATAAATTAATTATTAACCAGTAGCTTTAATTACATATTTTTAACAATCACTTTATATTGTTAATTTTGCATAGCAAGAAAACGTAAAGTTTAAAAACAATAAAAAAATTGCATAAAAATTTAAGATGGTATTTTTGTTTATTTATTTGTTTATTAATAAAAATATAGAAACAAGCAAAAATAATAATAAAGATAAAATAATAATAGAGATGTACAATTACGATAATATTTAATAAATCACTAAACTAAATAACATTTATACAGTTAAAAAAAAAAAATTGTTATATTAATATTTATCATTACGTTTATCAATCGTGTGTCTGTGTGTGTGCACTTTTCCACATCTTTTATTTTATTTCATTCAGTTTTATTTAAATTTGTTCAACTTATGAGAAATTAATAAATTCCTTACAAGTTCTGGTAAAGATATTTAATGCATTTCCAAATTCTTTGTTTATTTAAATTAAATTTATTTATTATTATTTAAGAGGTTTTAAAACTAAAACATTGTTTACAATTTTCAATGAAATTTGCAATATGTGTGTAAATGTTACGTCTTTTTTTCCACATCGTCCAAGGTAAATACTTGCATTTGTTTTAAAAAGAATCGATTAATTATAATTTTTGTTAAAATAATATAAAAAGTTTTTAATATTTTTCTTTAGGAAAGAAAACGATATTAAATTATTTAAACTATTACTGCTTTTATTTTGATTCTAGGGCGCATTAACATATTTAATTGAAATTACAAAAAAAAAAAAACAAAATGACAATTTTTTTTTTCAATTACACTTTTATTTACAAAAATCTTTAAAAATATATAGTTATAGTTTTTAGTAAATAATACACATTTTCCATATTACGAATACATGAATAGTGAGTGCTAAAAAATTGGGGTATTCAAGAAATATACTCACATGCTGCATACATATACATACATATTTATTTATTCCATAAATACTTTAGAAAGTAAATTTTCAAAGTATTGTTGCACAAATATGGCCGGGGTAACTGACCATATGCCCAAGATGGTATTAACAGTATTTTAATAACTTTTTGTGACTAACTATACACGACCTATGCCTTTACATAGGAAGTAGCAACGTGGTTGTTAAAGAAATTCCACAGAAGAACCGCAAGAATATACGGTTATCCGTGGCAGATCAGTCAACCAGTGCGAGCGAGACGCAAAACTCTCGAATGCCAAAAAACAACAGCGGCCTAGTTGCACTTAAGAGATAATTGCCAACGACGCTTGATGTTGACTCGCCCAGAGCTGCTGTACGACATATATATATATACATATATGTATATATTTTTTTTTACAAAGATCCTGAATGACACAGGCTTTTACATGAATCTAAAATTTGATGTGTATAGAATGATTTTTTTTTTAATTTATAAAGCTTTCAATCGTATGTAAACTTTCGTTACAAAGTGTACAACTTGCTTCGATTGGATTTTAAACTGTAATGCAAGATATAAAACAAAGTATTCTAATTTTTTTGTAGCAATCGTTACTGTTGGTTATATATATGTATATGCATGTATGTATTTATCGCTCCTTTATTGCAACATACAGCCCATTAATGAATATTCCCAATCATGAATATTCCCTCGGAATTTATTTTTCCCGGAAAAAAACCGCCAACCATAAATTCCTTGGGAACGAAAAACAGTAATGAGTGGCATCACCGCACTACGAAGCTTTGCTTCAAGGCGAATTGGTATGAATTCGCCTAGTTTTGCTTGTTTATTGACATTTGGTTTTCTCCTTTTCTTGCGCGCAAGCATAAAATTAGCACAGAGAAAATTAGTGAAATTCAACAAGTTGAAAAAATATGTAAAATAAAGTTTAAAAATTATGTATTTGGGCATTATTTGTGTTTTTCTAAGTACAAGGACTATAAAATATTGTTTTATCTCTATAAATTTTGTGTTAATTATATTTTTATTTGTGTTTTGAAAAGGGAAAGGTTTTAGTGAAAAAATAAGCTCAGCTGCGTTCATACCCAGCGGGAAAAGGTAATGAATCTTTCCTATCGTGAATAAAATGTGAAATTGTTGAAAATGTGAAATTGTTGTTCCCATTGAACTTTCAAAAGTGCAAAAAACTGGTGCGGAATTTTCCTTTATGATTGGGCTGATAGTCAAAACTCTAAACAGCTCGTTTTGCCGAAAATTGATTTAATAAAATTTACCCACAATCCAAGGAAGAAGTTATCAAATTTTCTGCTCTCAACAGGTGAGTGTTAACTCCAAAAACTGATTCTTCAAGATATGAATGTCGCAATAAAAGAGCGATATGATACATATCGATGGTCTCAAGTAGAAAGGCCCTTACTCGTATTTTTTACGAAATTGAGTATTTCAGTGATTCTAAAATATGTCACACAAATTTATTGCAATAGTGTAAACAATAACGCTTTTATAAGCAGTTGTACAATAAAAGTTACCTTGTGAATATTACAATTTCTATTATGTTTTTACCTTTTCCTGTAAAGTTACAATTATTTGAGTTAGGGTCTTTCTACTTGAGACCAACGATATGTAAATATGCATATTTATATCGCTAATATACTTGAAAACGTCATAACTTAAATAATTAGTTTAATTAAAGTTTTAAATTTTCACACAACTTAATGGAAAAAGAAAATTGTATTTTTCTCCCAAGAGTTAAGTATACAGGGGGTCTACTCTGTATTTCGAAACGAAAGAAAATGCTTTCGAATTTGTATATTATTAATATTGCATTTCGAAAGCATTTGCTTTCGTTTCAAATTACAGAGTAATCCCCCAGGATATTGAAGCTTTTTTACACAATGTGCATAACAATATCAGGCATAATTCAGCATTATTATTGCAAGATGCCTCCAGTAGTATAGATCCCTTTGAGATAAAGTTAAAATTGTATATGAGTTATAATATTGCAATGAAGGCAATTTTACCCATACATAGATAACGCTCCGGACTACTCAAACAAAAGAACTGATTTCCGAATGTAAAAACTATAAAACAACCTATTGTAAACAAATTTGTTTGTAAACAATTTTTTTATTGAAATTACCAACAACTCATGTACGAACTACGACTTCTAAATAGGTTGTGAATTGAGCAAATATTTCTACCTCCAAATACAATCAGCACTGTCTAACGAATAGACCAAAACCCTGTTCGGCTTACTATCTTTTTTTTTTAATAAAATATCACTTCTGATGGAAATCGTTAAACCGTTAAATAAGAAGAAGACTACACAATTCGTTTAAGTAAAATAGTAATATTCAGAAAGCCTGTGTTAAATAAAAAAAAAAATGATTGAGATAAATTAAATGAAAGTGCAATTTGATCACGCTGGAATAAGCGGGTATTAAATCTTGAAATATTTTGGGAAAGGTTTTTAAATTTTTATTGGATAATCAGGATAGTTAGTTAATCCTGATTAGAATCTGAAATCAATTATCCGGTTTATCAACTTTTTACTGTATTAGAGTATATCGTCACTTAAAATGCAAAATAACGTAACATCACTTCTTATACATAAGTTTACAGGAGAAACAAACAACGTCATAAAACGGAAACTATTAGAGATATCAAATCAAAATTTCAAGAAATTAATTTTGGATTAAAATTATCCGTTTATCAAAGTAAGCTTAGTGTTATGTGTCTTAGGTTATTTTGAATTGTGGTTTTCTGAAACAAAATAACGTATCATCAGCTTTCTAAGCTATGTGAAAAAACGGTGTTGGTGTTTCTTATCTTTAAATATTATGTTAACACTACTAATCGAAATAAAAAAGAATTTCTTAAACTTTTATAAGGACAAGAGCAAAAAAAAGTATTTTAATTTTTGAAGAGGGAATAAGTTGATAACAAAAATAAGATAATCAATCATCTATTAATTTTCTAGTTACTCAAAAGGTATACTACATAGAAGAAATGACAGTCTGCTGGAAGCAAAGATTTTAGATCTTCCATATGTTGGCATTTCTTTTTGGAAATGGTAAGCCTTTGCGAATGCAATCGCTTAAGTTGCTGACTTCCAGAATTTCTGGTAGTCCTTTGTGGAAGAAACTGTACAAAAACTAAGATGAAATTAAATTGAATATACACAATTAAGAAGTCATTGCTTATTTCAATTAAAAACAAGAAAATAAGTGTTCTAAAGTTTTTTAAATTCGAAAGAGTTATGTATGATAAGTTATATTGTTTAAGAAAATCATGCAATTGATAATACGTTATTTTGAATTTTGCTTATAAATATGGTAATTTTTATATAAGACCTGCAAAATTTTGTACACATATGTAATATTACGTAGTGAATCGTAATCAATAAGAAAATCCACTTTGAATTTTTTGCAGTTACGTTATTTTGCATTTTAGGTGACGATATACAAACTTTTTATTAATAAAATCGGGTTGTGGGTAGATGGATTTTTTTCAATTACATCTGAATAAAGGAAAAATTGATTTGAAAATGTTTGATGCTTACGGCCTTTTGGATTTCTGATGACGATATGTATACACGTATGTATGTATGTATATATGGATTTGTTTGTGTATGTATTTTTTTAAATAAACATTGAATAGAATTAATATTTCTTACCACTCACTTACTATTTCCATTACAACAATAACGAGCTGTACATATCGCATACTAAACCAAAAACAGTCACACCCCAAACAGAAAAAAATTTTAATATTCAGACGAAGTAATAACCTAATATGATCTTCAAGCAAAGAAAGTAACTTGGGCGTGTAAACTATAAAGTCATTTTAGCTATTTCAATCGTGTAAGGAATTCGCGGTTTATTTAGCTTTTTATATGATTGCAAACATTTTCTAAATTTGTATTCTCTAAAGGATTTTAGTAGTGGAAATTTAGTTTTAGCCACCATAATGGAGATGTGCTATATGAACACTATTAATTTTTAATAAATTTATAGTTGCGTCTTGTTTTTGTTTTAGGGTGCGACATGCATACAAATTGCTCTAGGCACATTATTTTAATCTATTTAGTTATTATTTGCTTAATGTGATTTTGAAAAGTGTAGCGTTTATAGCATCTACTTATGTATGTATGTATGTATATATAACATAAATATTTATGTACCATTTTTTTTCTTCTTAATATATAAAATTTCGATTTATTGAAAAAAGCTAGAAGAGGAATGTTAGCTCTTGTCGCTCAGTTTTAAATTCGTTTACTTTCTTAAGGGATCCAAACTTTCCAATGTGAAATCATCTACGGATATTTTACTAACTTGTTTTTGGAAAATACTGGTGCCATTTGTTGTAGCAGTCGTATCAAAAGGATCGGAACCGAATAGATCGGCCATATTGCCATTTTTCAACATGCTGCTGTTGTGGCTGGCGGCTGTGGGCATAGTGGTCGGAGTGCTACGACGAGAGGCTGATAGTTTTGGTGGTGGAGCCACTAAAATGCAAAAAGAAAGAAAGAAAGATAAGCAAATTGTACCCTTAAAAAATAAATTTTGTATGAAAGCATGCAAATACTTACACAGCGGTGGCGTTATGTTCAATTCAGTAAAACTATTATTGGAAGTATTGCTAAGGACGCTGCTAGGATTATTATTTATATTAAGAAATTTATCATTGTTGCTGTAGAACAATTGTTGGCCAAAAGACTTGGAGGGCTCAAAGCCAAACAAATCGTTGGTCATAGCTTTGCCACCGCTGCCAGTGCTGTTGCCATCTGTATTGCTGCATTCCTCGGCTCGAGGATCAAAATCACTGTCCGAGTCTGAGTTCAGTAGTAGTTCTTCCATTTTTTGATTATTGCTATTCATTGTTTTCGATAAAAGTTGTGTTGGCATAGAGTTGCGCGGTGGTACAGCAGGTAAAAATGAAGACGCTGATGCATTTGATGCTGTGGACATTTTCGTAGATGAATTACAGGAATTTGTATCGATTAACAGAGCTCTATCGTTAGTGTCGCTCAGACAATTAGTACCGTTTGTTAGTGAAGACGAGTTGGTTGACTCCGTCGTTAATGTTGGAGTTTGTGCGGTAGCCACGTGCACCTCTACAATATCTTTAATGCCCTCTCGGAATAAATACGTATCCATGTCGTTTTTGGGTATTTTCAAGCACAACTCACGCAGACGATTTTTATAAATAGTTATGGTCTTCTCCAAATCTGTAATTTGCTGTTGAGCTTTGCTCAATTCCGATTTTTCTGTGGTATTGATGTATTTTCTGTAAAGGAATAAAAATTTTTTTATGATTTGATTAGTCTAGTTCGTATCGCTCTTTAAGCCAAATTACATATGATAATTATTAATGAACAAATAACACCAAAGTTAATGGTAAATATTCTGACAAACACTAGCAGAACGGAACAACTAGCGTTATTTGTGTTTGATCCATTGCGTGTGGTGGCAGTTGATGTCGATTTCAGCTTTATACACTCAGATTTGCTGAAAGCTTTTTTGTAATGAAAGCTTGCCATTGTCGTTTGTGCTTTGCTAATTATGAACATGTTAGTTAATTTGCTAATTTTTGTTCTACTTAAAACAAACTTTTTTGGTTTGTTACTATTAAGTATATTTATTTAATTTTTGCCACAAGCCGATGGCTATTAATTTTAGTTAGTTTTAATAATTATTGTTCGAACTTTATTTGTTTTTATATTTATGATTTGATTAGGCTTTAAACCTCATTTAAATATCTTCGTTAGATAATTACCTAAAAGCCAATTCAAACGCTTGGCCAATGGTTAAAGTTATATCTGATGCTAGTTTATTGGAAATGAAAAGAAAACACTCATGTGTTTCTTCCGCCATCGTCGATTGTATAGAACCATCAGGGCTGCTGCCTCTGCCATTAGATATATTTTCACTGTTTGTCTTTACGGTTTTGGCAATGAAACTGAAAAACTTTTTAATCCCCTTCTCATCGGCACAATATGAAATGTTATGCAGAGGGAATTGATGCAGAATTTTTTGTGTTCTTGGCTCCTGCACCGCCACACCATCCACGCTAATGGTGATTTCAACCTTTTTGCATTTCTCTTGAGTTCCCGTTTCGGCCTTTTTCATTTGCTGGGCAAATTGGAGCTTACGTATGGTGTCCTTCACCACTTCGATGCCCTTGGGCTGATCTACGGGCAGACTGCCAAAGAACTGCAACGTATAGAAATTATTTTAAAACTGAAATTTTTCTTCGCTCATTTGAAATATGTATTTCATATCAATTACCTTGACTAGATAGACTACATGACCATTAATTAGAGCCTCTGGCGTATGCAGCCAATTGCGTTTACTGCTCTTGCTCTCTTCCTTGGTGGAGGTGACATTTTTACTTTCTGCATTCTCGCTGTTATCGGTTTTACTGCTGTTATTCTGTTTGTTCCAAAATTTTAGTTGTGACATGATTTCTGTTGCTTTTGCTTTTAAATGCAACAATCAATACAACAAGTTGTTTTTATTTAAAAAAATCTATAAAGAAAATATCATAATTTTAAATAAATCGTACAATTTCCTTTATTTAATATAAATATAAACATATATCGTCAGTCCATTATTGGTTTGACCCACCGACTATTTAAAAAAATATGAGTTAGGTAGGTATGGGCCAAATATATTTCGAATATCTCCTTTCTGAATCCAAAACATGTTTCGCGAAATGAATTATGGTTTCTGAGATATTTAGCATTCATTTTGCTCCATTTCAAATATTTTAAGATTTAATAAGTATTGTTTTGCTGTACATGCCACAGTTTGGCGTTTGCGTCAAACTGTGGCATACATAACCATGCGAAGTAAAGTTAACTCTTGTCTTGCTTCAATTCTATAAAGGAATGGCCACACTTGGGCAAACATTTGTCCAAAAAAACGTAACCAATAATTTTTTATGAAAAACATTTGTTTCTTAAGTTTAACAGTTTCATAAACAATTAATAGAAAATGTCATAGAATGCAACATTATTGAAAACTATTTAACTTAACAAACACGTCCCTGAATTGAAAGCTTCTTCTTTAATATTAACGGGTTACGTTTTTTGGGGCAAATATTTGCCCAAGTGTGACCATACCTTAAGAAATGAATAATAAAAAAAGAAGGTGCTGTAAGAAAAATTCAACGGCGACTGTTGAGCTAAAACATCATCACCCAGACGCAGCCGTCGCACAGTGGCGCCCGTAGAGCAAACGAGGTTGCAAAAATCAAAATTTTCATGTGCGCCTGCGAAATTTTAAATGAATCCATCTTATAGTAAACTTTTCAACGATCTCAAATATGCTACTCTTAACAATATCAGATTTTTAGTTTAGAAGACATAACTGTTCAAAGTTAACCAATTTTCGGATTTAAAAAAACACACAATTTTTAGGTAGTTTGATCCGATTTCAGGTGTAATATCACGAAAACTAGGCAACGAATAGTATTTTTTTTTGTTTTTAGTGATTGATGTGCTTATTAAATGTATAACAATAAAAAAATTGTGCTGTTTGCTTTGTGTTTCTCTAGGTAAATCAGTATTTAAAAACTATCCATTTTTTCACTATTCTTCAACTTTGACGGAAAATAAAAAAAATTTACCTTTTTTTACCTCCGCCATATTTTCAAAATATGTTCTTTAACTAGTCTTTTACATAACTCAAAAGGTTTTATCTGCCTTTACGTGCCTATTTGGCTTCTACAGGTAAAAAACGTTAAAAAGACATGGTTGCAGAAATTGTATGGCGGGCATCCCTTACATGCCTTGACTGACAGTTACTTTGATGTAATAGTTTGAAAATTGCATTTTGAGTCAGTTGTCTACCTGAGAGCCTCTGGCGAAAAATTTGGTCCTAATATTCCGTTACAGACACAAGATGCACAAAAAACTACTCATTGAAATAAGCAGGTACGCACCTCACTTAAAAATTATTTTTGGCGTACATATGGTGAAGAACAATACTGACTTATGGTACAGGTAGGCACAAATCTCATTTGGCTACGTGCATAATATCAAAACTGTATAATTCAGCCCAAATGCATATGTATGCATGTAACAGGTACATTTGTAGACATGGTAGCATAGGCCTATATATTGCAAAACAAGCTTAATGCCTGCATTAGTCTACGACTGAAAGTTGGCGAAACAAGTATTGAAAACATGGCGTTGAACAATTTAAAACTATTTGAACTGTTTAGAAAGTCAATTACACCAACGTGTTTCGCGGAAGCTGCTTTAGAAGAACTCGATAGCTTATACGGAAATATTGAGAGAAGCAAAAGTATAAAAAATAATCTTTGTATGATACATGCCAAAATTAAGACAAAATGGGTGAAATGCAATCGAACCATTAACATCTTCAACTCCAAATACGAGGACTGGCTTAATGAAGACACCATCCTGGATATATTGGCAGTAGATAAACCCTCCACATCAACCAGAGGAGAAAAAGGAAGGCCAAAAAAAAGTATGGAGGAGTGTTCAATTTTCACAAGAAAGAGGAAACTTGCCGATGCCACCAATGACTTGACCACGAAGGATTTATCGGATGCGCTGTCTATTAAATACATAAAGGATAGTGAACGAGTTAGGTCGCAGATTACAAAATCTGTTGCTGATGCAAGCCCACTGCGACTAAAAAGGATTAAGGAAAGCATTCCCACTCCCACAAACGCACATATTAAAAAGTATAGTTCCGAAGAAGCCTTGGCTCTGTTTTTGGACTTAGAACTTTCCAAAGAGAAATATGAGATACTACGGGCATCTTTAATGCGACACGGGGCTGACCTTTTCCCCGGATACAAGCATATTACGCAAGCCAAAATAAATTCACGACCATTGCGTACGGAGTTTACGGAAGTCTCTGCGAAAGCCAATCTGCAGGATCTTATGGACCATACAGCAAAACGGTTGTTGGAAAGTCTTCCTGAAAATGAGGTGGAAATTCTTCCTCAGAAACTAACATTGATCAGCAAATGGGGCTGCGATGGATCATCCGGACAAAGCGTTTATAAGCAAAGGATATCTTCCGATGACACTACAATATCTGACGGAAATATGTTTATGGCATCTGTTGTTCCATTGCGGCTAAAATCTGATGTTTCCCTACACTGGAAAAATCATCGACCGTCATCAGTGCATTATTGCCGACCAATAATGTTTCAGTTTGCAAAGGAATCGGCAGAACTCATAAGGACCACGGTGAAGGACATTGAAGAACAAATAAGCAAGATTAAGCATACAAAATTGCAAATTGGAGAAGGAAAATATATTGAATGTAGTTACGAGTTCCACCTGACCATGGTTGACGGAAAAGTCGTAAACGAACTGACAGGAACAACCTCAACATTGACATGCCCGATTTGCAAAAAGAGTCAGAAGAACTTCGGTAATTTAAACGATTCTACAAACGAGGAGAATTACGAATATGGAATGTCACCATTGCACGCAAGGATAAGGTGTATGGAGTTCTTGCTAAAACTGGCGTATACCCTACCACAACAAGATGAAAACATCGATGAAAATACATCAATTAAGGATAAGGAAAAGATCAGAAAGAAGCAAATACAGAATGCTTTTTGGAAACAACTTGGACTAAAAGTAGACTGCCCCAAGTGTGGATACGGTAACTCAAACGATGGAAACACTTCAAGGAGATTTTTTGCAAATGATGAGGCAGTAACTAGAATCACTGGAATTGACAATGAAATCGTCAAAAGATTGGGAACGATCTTGAATGTTTTAAACTGCCAAGAAAGTGTTAATTCTACAAAATTTGGAGAATATGCATCGGAAACTGCATCTCTTTTAGCAAAAATTTATCCACAGAAGAAGTTGACCCCGACCGTCCATAAAATATTGGCGCATGGCAAAGATATAATTGAGTACCAGTCTTTGCCAATTGGAGAGCTTTCTGAAGAAGCGCAGGAGTCTCTTAACAAATTTTACAAAAAATATAGATTGCAGAACACGTTCAAAGCATCAAGGGTGAGGCAAAATGAGGACCTCTTCAACATGTTAGCAGCATCTTCCGATCCACTTATTTCTTCCCTGCGGCATGTGAAGTCACGAAAAGAACTACAATGGAATTATACTTTAGAAATGATTAGTCTTTTAAATATACCTTCTGTTACGAATTGTGATGAATATTTTACAGAAAATTCAAAAAATTAATTGAAAAAAAATTTGTTTAATTTGTTGGCTAATAACTTTAAAACAGAAAAAGCTTTCAAAAGAACTAAGAAATATAAGATTGGTAAAAATAATTTGATTTTGTTACCATAAAATAGATGAGTTAGAAAAAAATTAGAGTTTAGAAATGATTTGTATTTTAGACATACTTTGTCTTACCAAGAAAATGAATATTTTACAGAAAATTGAAAAAATCATTTAAAAAAAAACTCTTTTGTTGTAATTTTTTAGGTAATATCTTAAAACATGAAAAGCTTACAAAATAACTACAAAAAAATATAAAATTCTTAAAAAAAATTTTTTTGTTACCAAAACTTGGATTTTTTCACAAATTTTAACTTTGAAAACCCATAAGTAAGCACCTATAAGGTGTAGCGTCCACTCCAACCGCTCATTTTATAGGTTGAACAATTATCTATGACATGCAATTTAAATTATTCGATTATCTTGTTCGGTTCAAAAGATATGATTTTTGCAACGAAAAAAGGCAAATGGCGCCACTGTGCGTCGATTAAATGTTTTAATACAAACTTATTAAACACTAAAATAAAATAAAAGAAACCTTAATTATGCATGTTTGAGTATAACAGAAATAATTTAATTTCATTCTTTACATTAAATACACTTCAATTACTTGTTTTTCTTGTGTGAGTGTGTAAGCGTATGGATAGTTAAAAATATTACGGCGGCGGCTTCCTGGTCGGCGTTAAACGATCGACTTATTTCTCTAGACAGCAAGAAAAATAAACAAAATACAAAATTCTCAATTTTCAGCAGTAAAGTATTACGTATGGAGCACAAAAAGCTACTTTTTGAAAATAAATTAAGAAAAGTGGTGTATGCGGCACAAAACGTATTTTTAATTTTACAATAAAGTAATATTAACTTCTAGCTTTATTCATGAAAGTTCACTAAAATTTACACATTTCTTCCAAACATGTGTCGGTGAAAATACAAAAAAAAAATTCTATCGGGTATACTTTGAGAAAACTCCATGTAAACCTTATTTGTTGTTTTTCTCCTTTCCGACTTTTTGGAATATAATCCAAACCAATAATGGGCTGACGAAATGTGTTTTTGCACTACTCCAAACGAATTTATTTTTGTAAATTTTTATAAATTTGGAAAAGAACTAAAAAAACAAAAAAAAACTGAAAACTGAAGAGAATACCACAAACCTTTTTACCCGACTTCTTCTGCAAGTCTTCAAGATACTTGCAGTTCATAGCAAGTCGTTCAAGTTAGTTACTGGAAGTAAGTCCCGGTTCACCCATTACAACTTTTGTTAATCAACTCGCAATTCAGCTATAAGAAAGACAGAGAAGGAAATACAAATATGTATCTCTTTTTTTCTTACAGCTGAATTACGAGTGGATCAACAAAAGTTGAAGTGTGTGAACCAGGACTAAGCAACAAAAACCTGTTTCCACATAATTGCAGCAAGTAAATTCTGCAAGCCTTACCTTTTCGAAGTCAACTTCTAATACGTGTTTACACGACAAAAACTTCTGGAGTCACTTCTGGAAGCAACTTTCGCAAGAAAACTTTCTAGTGCACACTCGACTTAACTCGTGAATAAGTCCCTCTAATCTAACAAAGGAGGTGTTTGTTTCTTCTCCAGAAGAATTTAACTATTTTGTATTATTCATCCCGTCTTTTCCATGATGATTCATAAAATAATTTTAAACTAAAGCTAATAAAATTACTCGTATCTCCAAAATTATCTTAATGACCCTGATCTTCACACACTGACAACAGTTTATTCGAATAGAGAAGAAGTACTCGTTTTACAAAAAATGATTGTCTCTTTAAATTTTCATGCTTAAGTATATAAAGTATATTAATTTAATATATCGTTACCTTAATATAGAAAGGCCCTAACTCATTATTTTTTTGAAATCGAAATTTATGCATTTGTCGATACATTAGATGTTCTTCTATCGAAATATGTATACAAAAAACTCGATTTAAAAAAAAATAATGAGTTGGGGCCTTTCTATTTTAAGGTAACGGTATGTAGTGTGTCCATAAATATGCCAATTTAAATTTGTAAATATGAAAACATTTAAATCATTTAAAAAATAATACATTTATACATACATACATATAAGTATGTATGCATATGTATGTGTACATAATTACAAATATGCTGTCTAAACAAGATTTAAACAATGAATTCTTTTATATTTTACAATTTATTGAATTTAGTTCAAAAATTTGAAATTTGAACTAAACTGGAATTAAGCGATAGCTTTGATTTACTAATTGCCATTTTTATTAAATATTGTAATAAATAATACAGTGTAAAATTGTACTTTTTTAACGAAAATGGGTTAGACAAATTTGCTTTCATACGAAAAATTGTAAATGTAATTTATTTACATACGATTCAAACTTGCAAAAATTGTTTCTCTTGATTTCCCTTATTTTGTGGGATTTTTTTTAGCGGACCTCAAAAGAGCTTCCCTTGTAAATTTGGGGATTTGTTGGTTTACTGGTTCAAAAAATATTAAATTTTCAAAAAAAAAAAATAATTTTTTCTTAGGATTTTGTCCATAATTTTTTTTGTTTTCAGATGCTTTTTACAGAAAAAAATTAGAGACAAAAAAAATATTGCAAGTGTTTTTAATCAAGATGTTTGGATTTTGAATCTTATGTCGTAAACTGATGTCAAGATATTGGAAACTGACTCAAGACTTTGCGTAAAAAAAACTTTTTTCGAAATGTTCATTAAATGGACTCAACCAAACAATATTTATTCAACTAAATTTATGGTTTTTTAGAGATATCGAAGAAGAAACTTTCTGCTCCAAAGAAACAGATATTTCTCGATAAATTTGTCCATAGCTTCCACGATTTTACGTAATAGACCAACTCTGCGTAACGACATAGCACCCAAAAGCATAATACTACCACCACCATGCTTTAGAGTGGACCTCCTTTGGACGGCGAATCTGTTTTTTCCCGTTATTAATACACCTTTTGATTTCAGTTTCATCATAAAATAAAACTCTATCCCATTGTCGAATGGCTGTATTTTTTTTTTGACAAAATCTAACCTCTTCCTGCGATTTAGTGTTGAGCGATACTGTGATTTTTTAATAATGTTGCTCCTTGTGAACGTGATTTCTGAATCGCTGTTCTTTTAAACTGTGACTGTGATCACAGTTTAGCAGTATTTTGTTTGTAGCAGTTCTCTTATTTTGGCAAAATGTAATAAGAAGAGCAGCAGTGAAATTAAACAGTGACTGTGTTCACGGTTTAACACATTTCAGCTCTTCTGCTTTAAAAGTATTTATTAGTATTGGTATTTTGATCACAGTTTAGCAGTATTTTGTTTGTAGCAGTTCTGTTATTTTGGCAAAATCTAATAAGAAGAGCAGCAGTGAAATTAAACAGTGACTGTGTTCACGGTTTAACACATTTCAGCTCTTCTGCTTTAAAAGTATTTATTAGTATTGGTATTTTGATAAATATACTAATAAGAAGAGCGACAAGAACAAACAATTAGCAATCAACCCCATCCAAATATTGAGAATGATCGTATAAGAGGCAGAGATACAGTAAAATTGCAAATACAAAAATTAAAGAACAGTACATAGTTGCCGATTTTTTCTCGACAAACGGTGAAGGTATAAAAAATTCGCTTGTTAGCTTTATTTAGTGTAAAGTAAGCATACAAGAACATTCACAGTTTGTATGACAGAACTATATTTCCAAAACCTGTTACTTGATAAATTCAGTCACAGTTGTGATTAGTGATTTTTTAATCGCTGTGAAAAAGTAACAGGTTTCGAAAAATCGCTCATGTCTACTGCGATTACGTTAAGAAAGTAATGGCTTCTTCTGAGCTATTCTCCCAAGCAGTCCAGATTCCCTAAAACGTCGCTTAATCGTGTCTACTAGAGTATTCAATCGGTTAACCGTTAATAGATTAATTTCTACCCGATTAAATGTGCGATTATTAAATAATTTGCTTTTTTCGATTAACGTTCAAACCGGTTAATTTCGGTCGATCAACCGATTAACCATTGAAACAGAATTTAATATTTTTTGTAGTATTTCCATATACGTGCAGATTCGGTTAACGCAACCAATAAAAATTTTGGGCTGTTGCGAAAACTGAGTTTGTTGCGAAAACCGAATAAAAAATTTCTATGCCAGTTTTCCACTAAAAAGTTTATTTTAGACCAAATAAAAGGTTTATTAAAGAATCAAAGGTTATCTTTTAAAATAAATGCAATTGCCACGAATTTCTTTAGTGGTCGCTCATTTTTTTAAATTCTACATATGAATTTTGTATTCATTGCAAATAGTTTTCACAGGTACATATGCCACTTTCAGGTTTCTTCAGAATTTCGCTCTTTTGCTTTATTGTTAGTTTAACAAATTTTTTCACTACAGAAATTTTTTTTACTTGACTAGAACAGCCACTCACAAACAAAGAATTTTCTATCTATATACGTTGGTTTCGAAAACAGAATCACCACGCAAAAATTGTTAGTCATTCCTAGAATAGCGGCAAATCAAAATAATTTTTGAACGTAAGCATACGATTTCATGCCCAAAGGTTTAAAGGTTTTAAAACTTATTTATAAAAAACTAAAATAAGAAACAAAATGAAAGAGAAAACTTAAATTTGTTTGGAAAGTTGCGTTAATTGAGGTCTTGTTTTTTGAAAAGTTGCGTTAACAGAGCCACCAATGTTAATAGTTTAGGTGTTGCGAATATCGAGGTATTGCGCTTAACGAGGGTTGCGTTAATCGAATCTGCACTGTATTTTTTCTGAAACATATACTCGTTTCTTTTCATATAAAAAAGATATGTGTTGTGAGATTGGTTTTCATACAAAGAAAGAGATATTTTAAGTGTTCTAAGTCAAGTTTTATTAAAACTAAAGAAAAAATCCTTTAAAGCCTAAAAATTTTAACCAAACACTAGATGTCTTTAATCTAATAGATTAAAGAGATCTAGTGTTTAAAAAAAATCATCTCACTTATGTTCTTAATTTTTTTTGTTAATACCGAGCACTCTCGATAATGTGAACTAGTTAAACAAACCGGCGGTGTTCATGTTTGTGAATTATTCACCTTTTCAAATATTCAAAATAGAAGAAAAAAATTGTGGAACTCATCCCGGCTGATTTCAAACTTTTGTATTCAATAGGGCAGCTGAAGTTCGTAAGAAGTTTTTCCAATCACTAAAAGGTTAAGGCTGTGTTGTGTGTACCTGAAGCATTTGCGCAACACAAGAAAGTGATTCTCTGAAATTTTACTTTATTAGAAAACATTTTTCAAGTTCACTGCACGAGCTTTCTTCGCGATATTAAAATACTACAGTGTCATTTCTATTTAACTATTTAACACCAATATAATGCCGTTTTTTTAATATTAAATATTTTTGAAATACTGTAAATTTACAGTGCAAAATATGCGTTACGACATCATTATTATTTATATCATCATATTTATTTGTCCCTACAGCGTGTGATGTAAACTTTTAAATACCACGTTGTTCAATAATTTATGGAGATGATTTTTTTTCTGTAAGTGCAGATAATCATCTGCCTCTAAAAGACTCTCATGAACAACATTTTTATTCCAAAACCGAAAATTAAAGCAACGAGTTTTTGTAATTAAAATTGGTTACAGGTATCTATAAACCGGATCAAATTAATTTAAAATCGTGTTTTATTTAGTACATAAAATATACACAAAACATATAAAGTATGCATAAAATGTAATAAAATATGCATTTTTATTATACATTTATTTCTAATTAAATTTTTATGTTCGGTTGCTTCGCATCTTTAAATTAGAGATGGTTAAAGTGCATTGCACGCAATCAAGTGTTGTTGTGCGTGAGTCCGTTTTTTTCTTTATGATCTGAAAATGCTCAACGGGAATGGATTGTATGTGATAGAAAATGTCTGCAATACAAATGTAGTACCTGCTCGAAGCCTCAAGCCACTGCGGCTTTTCAAAATCGCGATTAAATTTCTTTTATATATGTGTGTATGTAATTGCGAGCACGAACGGAATTGAAGCCATGCGTGAGCTTGCCGGAATGATGTTTTGTTTTCGCTCGTGAATGATCGAGAGTGATAATCTACTCTTAAACCCATTTCTACTTTGAATAGAAATAACATTTTTGACTTCAATCTTATATAATGTTTTTTGTATATTTTCAGTCGATTTAAATGAAATTTACACTAACGAAAACTCCAACAAAACATGTTTAACGCACGAACAGCAAAAAAAGTCTTGTATACATACATATTTATAATATGCAAAAAAAAAAAAAAAATTACTTACAAATCAATGTCATTCTATTGCAAATTATTCGATTCTCAAAGATATTTTTACAATGTCGATTAAAGCAACAAATAATACATATATCCCTCAATTTGCGTATAAACTGAAGGGGAAAAGGCGTTGCAAAATCAAAAACGTCTGTATTCAATATAACACCCCACGTTGTCACTTTATCGCCATTATTATTATCGTTTTGCTCTATACTATTCAATATTAAAAAACATATTGTGCAATTTTTCTTACAATATGTGTAAAACTAAACAAGTAGCTCTTGTTGCACACATGTGCTACAACTTTGCCAAATATTGTTAGCAAAAAATCAGGAGTTCCTGGAAGTTATTCTGAAAAAAGTAAAAAAAGTTTTTCCTTAATTTTTGCACAAAAAAAGTGCACGAAGAAATAATTTTTTTGGCAGAAGATGTTACCAAGATTTGTTTGGTAGACTCTTAGCTACGTTATTGCTATATATAGCTAAGCGCTATCACTAAAGGGCCACTCAGACTATTATACATGTATAAAGACTTTCATCAAACTTTACTAGAAAGAAATCTAAACTGTCAAAAAATCTAACGTAAAGTTACATTTTGTGTTCACACCATCACACCTCATATTTTATATTAAAAACACAAGTAGAAAGCAAACAGCTGTTGAGGATTAACATGCCTACATTATTCGTTGACTTCCTGCGGCAGAGCAGTCTCATGAAAGCTGTGGTCGTGCCGGCCCTTGAAAATAAGCGGCATTCAAAGTATGTAGTTGATTTAAATAAGAAAAAAAAGGAAATACGATAGTTTCGCTTATTTTCAGACATGGCTTACACGAAAAATTATTCAATACGATAACATATTCAATATTTATAGCCGATTTAAGACGAAGCCATATGCCATAAACGACGGCACGGCAACGGCGTCGAAACAGACGACTTGTTGGTTTGTTTATTAGTTGGTTTTGTAATAATGCAACTCTGATCAGATGAAAAGTATTAGACAAATTTCAAAAAATGGTCAAGTCTTATGGGATGTCAAATTTTTTATCGTATTATTTACCATTCGTCATGACATTTTGCATTCATAATATCGTACTTGCACGTATTACTTGAATTTTTTACATGTATTAATACAAAGTATAATAGTCTGAGTGGCCCTTAAGTATGAATTAGCTGCCGGCCAAAAATTTATGACACCATTTTTTGAGGGTGCACTGATTTTCGAAATCTTTGGAGGCCCATAAAAAATTGATCACCAAAATTGCCAAACTGGGTATACGGTTTTACTACCCTCTTGTAGTACTACAAACAAAAAAACAAGTTAAATCTTCAAACTAATTAAATAAAGACTATGTCAAATAAATATACTTCGTTATTTCATGTACTTCATCATTTACTATTAAAAATTTTTTATAAACATAAAAAAATACAACCGAAATATAAATTTTTTTTCTTTCTTTTTGAAATTCGGTTCATAAAAAATTTCTCATTTTAAAAAATATAGTTTTCTATTAGCTTATTTATTTAATTTTCCTTGTTTGATTAACCTATTTGAAATCAAAGTTAGAAGTTTACCATTAGATACCAATTTGCAGTATTTAATGTGCAAATCGAGGGACAAGAGTATTCACAATTCAGAAACATGTATTCTTGGCTAAATAATTAATATAAATAACATTTAAATAATTAATTATCTCATTTCAAAAATATAATTATTTTATATTAAAAAAAAACAAAGATAAAAATTTGATTAATTATTTATTTATTTTAAAATCTTGCTTGAAAACTGGTAATTTGAAAAATCACAATGCAAGTAAGTGCACAATAACGTGATGCTGTTAAGCGAAATTTATTTTCAACAAAATTGTCAACAAATGACGTTGACATCGTTGATATTTTTTTCTTTGAATATAATGAGGATGCTGATGCTCATGACGACCCTGTTTTATTAATAATTTAAAATTCCAAAATAACAAAATAACTAATCAACAAAATCATCTTCTATTCAATTAATTTTATTTTAAATTTATAATTTCGTTTATATTAAAAACGATTAAATATTATTATTAGGAAGCATGATTATTTAAATTTAAATTTTTCAGAGGCCATTATTCTTAAATTGCAACAAACTGGGAAAAAAAATATTATTATTATTTTTTTGTGTAGTCATGGAATTTGCTTTCTTTAAAAGTTGCTTTCGGTAATGGAGGCCTCACGCATATGGTGTAGAGTTACTCTACTAGAGTATTGTCGTTCCCAGCAAACAGCGGTTTATGGTTACGGCGAAAAACCAAAATTCAATTTGTTTCTATGGTTATGGTTAGTCCCGGTTCACACACTTCAACTTTTGTTCGTAATTCGGCTGTAAGAAAAAAAGAGATGTTTGTATTTTTTTCTCCTTCTTTGTTACAGTTGAATTACTAGTTGATCAACAAAAGTTGAAGTGTGTGAACCGGGACTTAGAGGTATGGCGTTGTGGCAAGTCACCTTTAAACAGATACAGTGTTGCCCATTAGTTTGGTTAAAACAGCTGTTTTCTATGGTTATGGTTATGACCTGTCTAATTGAATCTTTAACCCTTAACTACGCCGATTCAGTTGGTCCCAAATTGGACTATAACATTAAAAAAGACTTGAATTCATATTTAATTAAAAAAAAGAAAAATTAACACGAAAGTTCTTTGACAGCCTGCGAGTAATTAGGGCCTAATTAATGCTTAACATTCGAGTCGTAAAGCAGCTCTGGGCTGAAGAACAGCATACGACAGTTTCGAGTCTCTCTTGCACTTGTTAATGGATAACCTGAACTAACTATTACCACGTGGAAATGGATTTATATATTGGGGATCAAGAGATATACTTAAGCCTCCCACCCACTTGCAATATAATTGCACAATTTTTCGTATTGTACAATAATATCGCTAATGTATATGAAATATTCGAAGGTGGCACAATATATTGGCCAATATCAAAAGACTTTTGATTTTTATTGTACAATCAAGACAATTGTGTAATGTGGTGGCAACATTGTTCAATGTTGTTTACTTTTTCACTGCCAGGAAAATTGGGCAATATTTTCTTTAAAAATATTGTGCCATTTATTGCATATTATAGGTCAAAATGACAACAATATGTACAACAACATATGCAATAATATTGTATAATGCATGGGCCGCTTTAGTGTCGCTTGGAAACTCCAGCTTTCTACATAAAGCTATATGTCGCTTGGAAGCTTCGCCAGAAAGCTCCCAAGTGAGTTAAAATTCCCAAAAGTGGCAATGTAGACCCAGAGTCTCGTGTCACTTTTTTTTCATCAAAACTAGTTCTTATGGATTTGTGTGTCCCTGGTAGGAGAAGAAGAAGAAGAGTGCTTAACAGCCAAGTTGCGACAAAATAGAAATCTCTGCACTTGAACCAAAAAAATAAAAATAAATCTTAATAATTGCTAGCGTTGCTACATTGCGAATTTATTCACGATTAATGTTGCCGCTTTAATGTCTTCGCTCTTCAAAAAAGCTCCCGATATTTGCTTGCAGCTTTATTTACATATATAAAATATTCAACATAAGTATTATAAAAGACTCGTATGGCTGAACGACTGGGTTTTTCATTTTATTTATTTAGTTATTATTTTAAATGAGAAATTTTGTTTCATTGTTATTTTTATTGTTTAGTGTATGCACAATTATTTTAATTTGTTAATTATGGTAGTTGTTGAATACGTGCATAGATTTATTTAAAATA
Organism: Nowickia ferox; assembly: GCA_936439885.1. Taxonomy (NCBI): domain Eukaryota; kingdom Metazoa; phylum Arthropoda; class Insecta; order Diptera; family Tachinidae; genus Nowickia; species Nowickia ferox. The sequence continues at coordinate 84,165,353 of OW387027.1, read as the reverse complement.
ATTAAACTAATAAAAACACTATTCCTAGTCTGCGATTGGCAGTAACTTTCTCACAAAATTTATGTAACTACAAATGGAAAAATTATCGAATAGTTGCTGCAAAAAAAACAACAACTTTGAACTGGCATTGTTAAAATATTTAATCTTAAGCTTTTTATGATCTTAATATATACATAAGTACATATGTACATATACGAGTATACATATGTATGTAGGTATGTACAAACAAAACTAAGGCGTCATTTCAATTTATAAATTACCTTCGAAATTGTTTTCGTAGAACTACATTGTACATATGTACATATCATTTATGAAATCTGGAACGCTGCTTTTTAACTTTCTAACCTACAAAACTTGAGTATATGTATCAAGGAAATTCATGTCAAAATAAATCGTGTAGCACTACTTAATAGCAGGGGTGAATGTACTTCTGTGCATTTTTTCAATAGAATTTTATGAGCGTTGCAATGTGGCAGGGTGTAAAGAAGGCCCCTTAAGTTTACAGTCTAAACGTGGTGTTCATAAACGGTTTTAATCGATTTGAGCTCTTGGTACAAGATTTTTTAAATAAAACGTAAATTTTTTATGGTTTGCATTAAGGAACACAATAAAAATAAAAGATACGTATGTACATGCGTGCGTACGAATACCCAGTTGGCCATGTCTTTCAGAAATCTTGCGACAGCGCAAGCAAATCATTGAGGAAATTTTCAAAAAAATTGTCGCTAAGTTCAAATATCACAACCAGATCGACACTTTTGTTAATATTTTCCTTGTTCCTGTAGAACTGACCATTTCTATGTATAACATTTTCATTAATGAAACTAAGTATACAGAATTTTACATTGAAGATTGCCAGGCTAGCTTGCGGACAATATTTACCAACTAGTTTGATGCATGACCAGTTGAGTAGTTTTTCTTCTACCGAGTCTTTGAGTACGGTTTCTGTTAGATTGTCTTAAAAGGCACTTTAATCGACAAATATCGCGCATGATAAATATCTAAATTTCCCTAAGTAGTTGTTGATGAAAGTGTCCTGTGCGACAAGTTGGCCAGCTGGGTGTGACTGCGAGTGTATGAGCTTACAGCCAGCGGGAAAACTTAGAAGACCTTCTTACTTCAATTACTATTCTTATCTAAGATAAAATACACATTTCCACATTTCCTTCTATGAGAAGAAGGGAGAAGACAAGGAGTAAATTTATTAATTGTAAGCCGAAAGAAGCGAGAACGGAGGGTCTAACCATCAATAATAACGTATATAAAAAATATATGAGTATTGAATGATGCGAGCAGAAGTTTTACATCCAAACTAACGAGTACAAGGTAATTCCAGAAGGCTTCCGTTCAACTTATTTTTCCCGCAGGGCATATGTACAGCATGCGAAGTTCATATTCGTACAACCCCAATCAAAAAAGTTCACTGCCTTGCAATAAATTAAATTACTTATTTCTTGCAAGATTTTGTTTAGAGAAGCTGTATATAATGAAACATTTAAATAAAAATGTATTTTATTAAAATATTTTTTAAAGGAAAGCAGAATTTACTAATTTTATACCCTGTTTACCCGACTCAGGCAGGCGACTCGTCTACGAAATTTTTATGAAAATCATTCAAAACAATGAATGGTTTTCATATAAATTTTTTACTCAAGTCGACCGCACGTGTTTTGAAAACAGGTGGTGCTATACCGCACCTCCACTCGGAGACCCAATTACCATGATGAAGCCTCTGATGTCCTCTAGTTTACACTTCCCGATATCAGTAATGCTCTCATGAAAACGTCTGCTCATCCAACTAAGCCTATGACGTTGCAGCTTCGGGCAGTGACAGATAATATGTTCAATGGTTTCTGGTTCCTCTTTATACCTACACATCCTACATACATCTGGATTACCAGTTTCCCAAATACTTTTTCTTGCTCTGACCGAGCAGTGACCATTCAACGCGCCTATCACGATTCGCATCGCCTGACTATTCATATCCAGTAGCAGTTTGGATCTTTGTGAGTCAAGTTTTGTCCACATAGCCCTCGAGACTCTACAGTCCTCCCTACTTCGCCATGAACTGTTGGTCCTGCTTTCTACCCAATTACTGAGTTCTCTATAGTAATATAACTATCGGTAATTTATTTATTTATTTATTTAATAATAATTCAGCCAATGGATTACAATATCCTTATAGGCTAGCAATATAAATTAGTTTAATTATAAATCAGTTTAATAATAAATTAGTTTAATAATACGTTCACTAAATCCTTATTCCCTAAATAAAGTTTGAAATCAGCATGAGATGAAGAAAAATCTAAATTAACAATATTATTTGCTGTATTAAAAGTATTTAAAGCTCGTAACATTGGCTCATTCATAGCATAATTTGTACTACGTGTAGTTACAAGGAATAAGTCATTAGATCTGAGAGATCTAAAAGGTATACAAAAAGAAATTAAGTTAAATAAATATTCACAATCAGTGTTACCATTAATCAAATTGAAAACAAACATGAGGGAATGAAAGGTTCTTCTCAAGTAAAGCGGTTTTAAGCCTAAAAGTAGGCAACGAGCATAATAGGAAGGAGGTAATAGGGTTTCTTGATTTCTATGAAGAGCATATTTCACAAATTTTTTCTGAATTCTCTTAATTCTATTGACATCGATAGCATAAAACGGGTTCCATGCAAAGGAGCAGTATTCTAATTTTGAGCGAACAAAAGCAGTATATAATATTTTCATAGTCAAAGGATCCAAAAATTCATTACAGTTCCTTCTAATAAATGCACACGCAGAATACGCTTTGGGGATTATATAATCAAGATGTGAATTAAAATTTAATTCACAATCAAGCACAATGCCAAGATCCAACATTTGACTAACCATCTTCAAATTTTCATCATCTAACTTGTATTGGAAACCCCTAGAATTACGCAAATTTGATCTACTAAATGTCATCTGGTAACATTTATTTATGTTTAACGATAAATTATTAATAGAACACCAATTATACACTTCATTGATACAATTTTGTAGAATCAAAACATCACTTCTTTAAAAAATTTTAGATCATCAGCATACAACAAAAAATTAGAGCCCGAAATAAAATGTCCAATATCATTGATAAAACCGATATGTCACACATTCCCTCATCTAACGCCGACCCTATTCTTGCCATATCATCGGCAGTTTCATTTCCCTCAACACTGCTGTGGCCAGGAACCCAACATAGTCTGACACTATATTTGTCCATAAGCAAGTTGAGGGCTCTCCTACAGCCCCTTCAAAGCTTTTAGCGCTGCCTGGCTGTCAACGTAGAAGGTTACCTTCTCACCTTCAGCTACATTCCTGGCCACCAGTACCGTGGCCCATATAAATGTATCAAAATAAACTAAGAAAAATGTCAACAAAAATATCATCAGGGCAACTATGAATAAAATTCCGCGAGAAATTTCTCTTTTTTCCAATTACAATTTTTTGTTTTTCCTATTATTTGCTATTAGTTGAAATTGATCGCCGGGAAAATTTTTTCGCGAAATTTCATTTATAATTGCCCTCAATATGTGAGTAATCAATATGTGACTAAAGCGTTTACATTTAAAAAAATTAGGTACTTACGAGATTTCGGGCAAAATCTGGTAGATTTCTTACAAATTTACAAATCGAGATCTACTTTGTCACTGGAAATCTAGTAGAACTTAGTGATGCAACTACGGGTTTTTTTTCAAATTTGTGCTAAAAAGTCAGCCTGCGTACATAAAAAGGTGTGTGAATTGGCGATCATGGCATTTGTTAAGTTATAGTTTTGGAAAATTTACATTTAATAGGTTCGGTTTTGGATAAAAAATCTTGATAAATGTAAAAAAAACTTGGTGTAAACAACATAGATTTTCATGAAAATTTTAATTGAAATCTGATAGGTTTAGAGCAGGTATAAACGCCCTATAAAATAACTATTAAATAAAATTGTTTAGTCTTAAAGCATATTTTCGCCTTTCCAACAAAAAAAGGAGATGCTTAGTTTTAATTTAAATTTATTTACTTTTACCACCTATGCAGCAACTAAATATTTCTGGCCGCCAATATTAATGCAATTATTTGACAACTGAAATTTCCAGCTGTTAGTTGCCATTTGCCATACGTAATAATATTTTGGAACTGACAACGCAACTAAAGTTTTCGATTTAAGTTACGTATGATTTACGCTTATGAAAAAAACTTTATTATTTATTATGAACACTATAATGAAACCAATTTGGTGTGATAAAAAATATAAATGGACGAATTATGTATGTACATATATACGAGTATGTGCAAAAACTTTATATTATATTTTACATTTAAACTGAAAACCGACACAGATTTAAAACTAATATTCTACTAAAAAGCAGTCATGAAAGGAAACGTAAAAAAAGAAATACATACTCGTACTTGAAGACTTCAAGCTAGATTCTAAAATAAATCTTTAATTTCCGGTTAACAGAATAAATTTTTTTTATGTATGTACATGCAAAGAACAAAGTTCATTTTATATTTTACAAGCTACTTAAAAGGAAGTAGATAAAAATATTTAAAAATATTAAAAAAAAAATTTATTTAATGAAAAGAATAAACGATCATGATAATGCAAGTTTTTATTTACGTTTTGCCAAGAAGTTCGACATGCCGGAATGGTCTAGCACCAGTGATAAAAAATAATAATACACATAAATTACATACACTATTAGAAAAAATTAAATTTTTGGGAAAGAAAATGTATATCGCCACCTAAAATGCCCAATTTTTATGCCAGATTCCAATTCAGCGCACCCAGATTAGTTAGAAAACATGCTTCGCGTCTGCAGTCAATTTTTTTTTCAAAATTTGTAGACCAGTGTTATCTTCTGTAATACCGCGGAACTACGTAAATTACTCCCAAATTTATATCGCACTGGAATTGCAGCGACGCACAGTGGGATTTTTATGTCAAAACCCCTATTTTTCGAACACTCAAATTTCAAAAATGGAATGATGCAGTTTTCTAGAGAAATAATGTTTAAATATGAATATTATAATTCATAAAAAATAATTTAGGTTTATTGCAGGTTTATTTGACAAATTTCCCATAGAAATATGTCAAATAAGCGCTTAATAAACCTGAAATATTTTTTATGAATAAGGCAGGAAATGTGCACTTATATTTGTTTTTAAGAAAAATTTAAGTAAACTCTATACAAGGGTGCTAAGCAAGAAATGACTTGTATTTTCAAGAAATCCAGTATGCTATATATGCATGTTCTGATAATACCATTTAACTATAAATATTTTAACCTTTTTTCCATTAAACGCAATTCAAAACTATCAAGTCGGTGCAAAACTGACCTGCTTTTTCACATTTTATCACTAACTAGCGATTTTTCAGAGTGCAATTGAATAAGGGTGTAAGAATTAGAAAATTATCTACTTAAGTAGAAGCTCAATCTGCAATAGGTCATTTTGAAACCACTTTCTACCTGCCACAAAGTGTAAACCAGGGGGCAAATTACGGCAGTCGATATCGAACAAATTTCCATACAATTTTAATTGAGTTTGTATGGAAATTTTGATCGATATCGAATGCCATAATTTGCCCTCAGTAATTTATCTATTGCTTTTTAAAGTATTTGAATGACATCCATTAAAATTTTGTGATAACTTTTACGAATTGCAATGTACGCAAACAAGGCCGTTGACTGGAAATCTTTTTCAATGTTAAATATTTCATTTTGCAGATGTACTCGTATAAGCCGAGCCACATGTATATATTCGTAAATATCCCCTATCGGAAATTAAGTTAACTTTAAACTAACTTTAAGCTAACTATTTCGCAACTAGTACTGACTGGCACTTGGATTACTTTTCAATGTAATCAACTGACTATTTTAACATTGCGATGTCCTAGGCAGTAGTCAATTGTCTCACTCTGCATTACTTTCAGCTAACTTAAAATTGGCTTTTTTAAATCACCTGGTAGTCAGTAAATTAAAAAAAAATTGTTGGGGTTTCGAACATGTATCATCACACGTTGTGTACTCAACGCGCGAAACTACACAGCCAAGGTACCATTTAAAATAATAACAGCAAAATGTTAATATAAAACTGGAATGAGTTTCAAAGTAGCTGAGAATAAATTTGTTGGCTCTCACCAAATTCGATTACGTACTCAACTTAAGAATTAATTTTGGGTTTGTTCTCGATGACTTTGCAGTTAGCTTTTAGTCAGTCTAAGAAAAGTTAACTATAAGTTAACTATTTTTGTAGTCAACCACACATTCTCCGACAGGGTACATACATATCTGTAATGTTTATTATTTTGTCGTTGTTCTTGCAACTTTGTCGGCTTGATGTTTACAATAATTTTCTTTGAAACAACATTTTTGTGCCAAGTAAGCCTTATCGACGAAATGGTTTTAAATTTGCTTAAAGTCATATTTAAAATATGAAGCAATTTTCGTACAAAACATTGCTCACAAATTGTTTAATTTATAAAACTTTTGCAAATTATCTTTAACCCTGGATTAGCATTAGATCTTCGAATGAAGCCACGCCCGATTAATTGCCTGCTTAGCATACATACATACATACATACTACTTACATACATACATACATACATACATATGTATGTAGGTATATAATCGTATATTGTGCTTGGGTCATAACTTTCAAATAATTTTAACGTTGACATTTAACTTTGTTTTTTTTAGCAAATCCATTTGACATGCTCATTCGTTCTATCAAGATTTTTAGCAATTATTTTTAAAGCCATTTTTTGTTACTTTTTCCACACGTAAAATAAATAAAAAGGGGCTTAGCAAGCGATTTTGCAAAATAATAAACCTACAACATGATAAATACCAATAAAATTCAACCGCCAAGGCAAAATAAACCGCAGGCACAAAAGTAAAAAACAATAAATTTCAAATATTAACTTAAATGTGATTGCGAAATGTATTTTAAGCGAAAGTAAAAGCAAATTAAAGTTAACAAAAAGTACAAATATACATACATACATACACTTCGCGCCACCTGAATAGGGCCGGCCATAGTAAATTTTTTTTGGAAACCTCAATATTTACGACTTTAACAATATTAGCAACTTGGGTGTTATTTTCTTATGGTGTCGGTACACACTTTGCGACATGTTTATGCAACCAGGCAGATTTCATTGTTGGTCGCCGCATAGTGTGTAGTGTTGTTTATGGTTTCATTTCGGGTTATGAAAAAGAAAAATATTAAGGTTTGTACACTGGTTGATTTTTCGTACTAACACATTTTTATCAAGTTAGTATGATTATTCAATAAATAAAAATAAAAAAGTGCAAATAGTTACCAAATATTTCAGAAATTTTTATTTGGAAATAAAAAGCGAGTTGGAGGTCCTATTCAAGTAGCGATCAATGTACATACATACATATGGATGTGTATTTACCTGCATACATATGTACTCGTATGTATGTATGTAGGTATGTACAGAAAGTAGAAATAAATTCATAACTAAAATAGAAGTACTAAATAATAAAAACAGTAGATTTACTTTTAACCGGACGATACGAATATCCGCAACACATTCAATGTGCGTATGTATGCAGGTACCTTACTAATTAAATAAATTGTTATATAAGTACATACTAGAGATGAGCGCGTGTCGTGTTTTTTTGTGACACGAACACGCACGACTCAAAATTGACACGATAAACACGAAACGATTTTTGGTATTAAAATATGTATGCACGAATTTCCAGTAAAGAAAAAATTTAATATTTTGTATCGTCAAACACGTAAAACCATCAAATTTGTTGATAGTGTAGGGGTTCTGAAATTGAACAAAAATATGTATGTATTTGTATATAGAAAAATGCTTTTTTGCTATTCAATTTGATTTCGTGAGTGTTGTGCAGTTTTGTGTTTTGAAAAAATTTCGTGTGCGTGTTTCGTACGTATTGGACACCTTGGCATTCATTTTCGTATCGTGTCGTGTTGGAAAAATTCAACACGCGCCCATCTATATCACAAACATATGTACGTCTGAATCAAAGTTGGCCAACTTGTCGCAGAGTACACTTTCATCAATGATTCCAGTTTCTTTTAAGACAATCTAACAGAAACCATATTCAAAAACTCGGTAACAGACAAACTACTCAACTGGTCATGCATCAAACTAGTTGGTGGATATTGTCCTCAAGCTAGTCTTGCAACGTTCAATGTAAAATTGTATATTGGTATACCTACATAGTTTCATAAATGAAAATGTTCTAGAAATTGTTAGTTAAACATGGACAAGGAAAATATGAGCGAAAGAGTCCCTCTTGTAGAATGACTTAATAAAACAAGGAAATATATTTTGAATACCAATGAAACGAGCTTTATTGGAAAGAAAATTTTATGAAATTAATTAGCCCCTTATTCATAAAAAATATTTCAGATTTATTAAACGCTTATTTGACATATTTCTATGGGAAATTTGTCAAATAAACCTTATTAAAGTAAAATATTTTCTATGAATTATACCGTTAGTGTTTAAATATGATTTCTGCCATGTGCCCGCCACGGCTGGCGCGTAGAAGGCGTAATCTGAAACACCAATTTTCAACAACTTTGCGCTGCATTTGCGGCCGTATTGCGATTATAACTCTCGAATGTTGATTTCCAGGTGTTCAATTGTTTTTGATTTATCGACGTAGATAAGTGAGTTAACGTAATCCCAAAGAAAATAATCCAATGGGGTTAAATCACACGATCTCTTGGTGGCCAATTAATTGGGCTATTGCATGAAATTATTTTTCATCAAAAGTTTCTTTGAGTAAATCAATTGTAGTGCCCGCTGCGGGGCATTTGGCTCCGTCCTGTTGGATCCACATATCAGCAAGATTAATGTCACGTAATTGAGGTACGAAAAAATTTGGTATCATGTTCCTATAACGTTCACCATTGACAATAACATTCTGATCATCATCGTTTTTGAAGACATATGGGCCAAGGACTCCGCCAGCCTATAAAGCGCACCAAACAGTAATTTTCTGTGGATGTCAATGTGTTTCGAGAAAAGCTTGTGGATTCTCCTCACTCCAAATGCGACAATTCTGCTTATTTACGTACCCATTCAACCAGAAATGGGCTTCATCGGAAAATAAAATTTTGAATGAACATTCAAAATAAATATCAATTTGTGCTTCAGCCCATTCGCAGAACAATTTGCACGCGTTGCTCTGGTGTAAGTCAATTCACAATGAAATTTCAAAACAAACTAAACAAAAAGCAACCATCAGCAGTTAAATGGCTGCTCAAATAAAGCAGTGATGCCAACTCAAAGTTGTGACACTCTAAAAAAAAAACACATTTTAGTATATTTCCACTGAATTAAATCAAGTAGGTTTAAGTAAATTACTTCAAAGCAGTGATGACACTATTTTTAGTGCTTTTGGAAGACTCAAAATACCAAATTTTGAGCACTAAGTAGTGCTTTTAAGAAATTTGTGTATTTCTTAAAATTGCTTTAATAAAAACTTGGTGTATTTATTTTTGCAGTGCAAAGCATACCCTCCTGTGTGATATATGTATTTCATTTAATATGTTGATAATATTGCCGAAATAGAGAAAAAATTTGAAAATATTAAACATTATTAAACTTCACTCGATTGGATCTTCACTCGTTTTTCACGTTAATGCTTTTTACGCTTTTTAGATTTGAAAATTACGCTTTTTAGTGTTTTTTTTTAATTTGATGTGCTTTTAGAGCCAAAAAAGTTGTCATCACTGATTGAATACTGTCCTAAAAGAGGCAGAGAGACAATAAAAATTGTGAGAGCTATACATAGTTTCCAGAAGAAACGAATTGACCATGTTTTCTCGACAAAAGCTGAAGGTATAAAAAAGTTAACGTGGTACCTTTATTTACTGTAAAGTAAGCATGCAAGAATATTCACAGTTTGTATGAAAGAAATATATTTCCAAACCCCGTTACTTCATAAATTCGTTCACAGTTGTGATTATTGATTTTCAATCGCTGTAAAAAAGTAACAGGTTTCGAAATATCGCTCATCTCTAAGATGATGTCTATAATGTGTAATGCGAGCACAATCAAAAGAAGAAAAGAACAGACTGTAAAATAATCCACTGTAAAATAATCCACCACAGTTATAATAATACAGCTGTTATAACAGCTGTCTGCCCTTCAAGAATAATTGTGTGTGTATGTATTTGTAAAACGAATGAGTGTTAATTTAAAATGAAAATGAAAAAAAAAATAATTAACCTATTAAATCTATATTATTAAATTAACTCTGAAAGCTTATATTTAGCAAATTCCTCAACAGAGTAATTCATGCACGCACACATTCTCATAATTATAGGGTATAATAAGGGAAGAGGTTTTTGGTGATTCATATTAAAAAAAAATTTCTCCAGAGTTAATTTTTCAGTGTTAGATTTTTGATTTTTTTTAAATATATACTTATATACATATGTACATACTAGACCTGAGCACAAGATGTTTGCTTGCTTAATCATCATGGTGTATATTATTGAATTCTTCTCTCTTTTTAGTGCTCTTGATTTTATGAAAGCACTGAAACTGGTGCTCAATTTTATCAAAAGCATGCAACAGCATTTGTTTATATGCCAAGCGAAGGCATTCGTTATTGTAGTGTCGAAGCATATTTCACCAATGCACACCGAATAACAATTGTAAAATGAGCACACAAGTGTAAAAATATGTGTATGTGTAAAAGAAAAAACAAACAACGTAGATTGTTTGAGCGTGTTAGTTTGCATGCGATACTGTTCTAAGTTTTATAATTTATTGCTTAAGACTAAAAAATAAAATATCTATAAAAATAATATCTTTCACAATGGATATAAAAGTAAAAAGTTTTTTTATCACTTAATATTTTATGAAATTTTGAGTTTGTGAAATGAAGTATGGTGCACTATGAAGTGTTCAATAAAAATATTGCACACTTGACACAACTGTCTATTCAACTGTTGTACAATGGTTTTGTGTGTTTTTTGTTTCCTTGTTCTCTATTTTTGCTTCCCACTCAATTACGATCACCACTACAAACAATACATATTCGCTCTTGAAAAAAATACAATACTGTGCACTTTTTCATAGCTTGCGCACACTTCTAGTACATACTTACATACATACATACATAATTTCAAAAAAAAAATTTTGTTGTTGTTAGTTAAGCACGTCTAACCAACAACAAACTAACTTTTTTAAATTCGTATTCATTTTGCCACGCGTCAAATCAAAATAAGAAATAACAATAAATAATAATTTTATTTCATATGTGAATGTATCGTATATAAAAAAGTAGGTAAAATATTTTAATAATGTGTATTAAAACTTATTTACATACATATAATGAAATTGTTTAATGCGAATTATCTAGCTATTGTAAAAAAAAATCGTTTCGAAATTATTTCTGTAATTAATAGTTTCTTTGTGTCCTTTAAAATGTAACATTTTGTGCGCATCGCATAATAATTGAACTGGTGTTTTTTTTTTTTCTAATAACACAGCATTCATTATAACCGGGGAAACCGCAAATATGCAATTGCATGTTTTTTCTTGTGTGATGTATTAATGCGGGGACAAGATATTTATCCGTTTTAGAACTTTTTATGAATTTTGGCCTTGATTTGTTAGTGCATATTTTTGCATATTTTACCCTTTAAAGCATGTTTTTGCTTATTTTAGTTTTACACGCATATTTTAGATTTTGTAGAGTATATTTGAGGTTTTTAGGGCATATTATTATTATGCTTGGTCAAACTTTTTATTTTTATTTTTTTCCGTCCAAATCTCATTTCCAATGTTCAATCATGCATAGTGTATAGTGTACACATGTGGATTATTTATTACAGTTGCTTTGAATAAAACCAATCACATCACAATTATCCAACAATTCAATAAAAATATTGGACGGTAATTTCATTTTCTTCACCGTATAAAAATTTATTTATTTTTATTTGAAAATCAGTTCCACAGATTTCATCTCTCTTGAAGTTGAAGTAAAATTTTTTTCTTTATTAAATTTTTTATATTTATTTATTTATTCTTTTTTTTTGTCTTATTTTATATGCAAATGTTATTGCAGTGTTGAATTAAAAATATATATATTTTCCAAATAAATCAATTTATATTATTTTTAAGAGCATATTTTTTTTTAGTTTCTAGGGCATATTTTCAAGTTTTTACTGCATATTGAATGTGCCTAAAACACTTTTTACAGAGCATATTTCTGGTTGCCCTGGTTATAACTAAATATCATTGCAAGCAAAAGAAATTGAATTAAAAATGTATAAATATGGTTATGGCGCGTTTAACTGAACCTTAAGTACCTTCTATGTCTGCATGGCGTATATTTTATTTTTAAAACTTAGTCCATATTTACACTATGCAAGTCTTATTACCAGGCTGATTAGTTTGATGGAGAGAGAGACGAGGGGAGTAGTAACGTTTCTTTTCCCCTCGTATCTCTTTCCTAACAAACTAATCAGCTTAGCAATAAGACTTGCATAGTGTAAACCAGGACTTACAAATGAAAAATATGTAGTATAATAGTTACGATTGCAAATACTAAGTTACGACTTAGTGCTAGTATACTTTTTCTTTGCATAATAGTAAGCAAAATTTTTGCTTTCAAATGAAAATATGTGGAATAATAATTACGATATACATATCGTACATATGTGTAATAAATATATGTATGCAAATCAGTGCATAAGTATGTAATGTATGGATGTATGTATACATATGTAGTGACAACTATGAAACAAATGTTTTTTTTTACCTCTGACTGAACACAATTGAATGGGTGAATTGATTTGTTGGAACAACTGGGTTAAATCTTAACTCACACATACGCAATTATTGACATATTGAATGTGTAGCTGTTTGTTGTATGTACGGAAGTTATTGTCGGACTATGGGCCGATCTTGCTCCTGTCCCTGTAACTATACTTTGACGTTTAGTGAAAACAAGCTATAAATTGAATTATTTATATCTATGCTTCTTTATTTTTTGTAAACATGTACATACCCACTTGACCAAGACCTTCTCGTTAATGATATCGATTTCGAATATATCTCGAACATTTATCGTGAAAAACTATCCCGAATGACACTCAATAATTAATCGAAAAAAGTTTACCTGTCGCTCAGTTTTGTACAAAAAAAAACATTAAATTTCGAAGGCTCGCTAGCAATATCAAAAGTGAGCCAATACCAAACTAATTTCGATATCGCAAAAAGGCAACAGAAAAAGTAAAAAAGTAATTTATTTTATTTATTTTTTAATTCTTTAACTTACTCGTACGCTGTAGGATTTGAGTACGGTACCTCTATTCTATTCAGACTAGCACACATCCACTAGGCTATCATCACACATTAGAGAAACTATCGAGAGAAGTTCGCTTTAGCGAACATTAAAAAATTTTTTTTAGGTACGCCAACAAATATCGAACAATTTGGCTTCGAGAGCATTAGTTTATATCGAATCTCAGGTCAAGTGGGTATATAAATTTTTTATAACACAACACACTTTATTTAGTATTCAAGGCACACACAAAATACAATTGTAGACCTTAAAATTAGCAGCAAACAAACAATGTCTTGAATGCGTTGACGTTTTCAAATCAGCCAATTGACAGATTTACTTCGTAAATTAAGAGTTAGAATGCTGAATGTTATTTATACTGTGCGTATGTACATACAATATACATATGGATACAATCGATTTAATTTGTAAAAAAGTTAAAAACTTTAGCTTTTTATTTTAAGTGGAAAGTAAATTTTTACTGTAGTAGACTTATTCAGAAAATAACCAAAGCATTGGCTTGAAAATATTAATATACATACGTGTACATATTTCAAAACTATCAGCTATTTTGCATCAAAAACTATCATTAATCTTGTGTGTAGCCCACCCAAAACTAATAGTAAACCACTAAGAATGCTATATACGGCAGGGGCGAATCTTATATACCCTTCACCATCATATATTTTTGCTCTAGTGTGACAAAAAAAATTTGTTCATAGATTTTATTTTCGATATTAATAATAGTTGATTATTTTATTCTTTTGTCCGGATTACTGAATTGTCCGGATTGCAGTTAAAAAACTCAATAGATAAATTTAATTATTTTTTATTGCCGAAAAATTCATTTAAACAACTAAAAGATAAATAAAAACTCTAAAATATAAAAACATTTAAAAACTTATATGTACATACTACGAGTAAGGCCCATTATTATAACTTGTCGTTAGTAAAAAGTAGGATTTTATTCCATGGACACTTTTTGATTATTACAACCAAAAGGGAGCGACAAGTTAAAGGCAAGTTCAACCTACCTGTAACTTTTATGACAAGATTTAAGTACAAAAGTTTAAATTTACATTGCATTTGCATTTACATCACATCTTCGATTTCTACAGTCGGCTAACGAGGTCATTTGAAGTTGCCACGTTTTCATATGTTGCCACACTTTCTACTTTATATATAACAGCCAAATTTTATTTGAACAGAATATGACACAAAACAAAAACAATATAATACAAACATATAATAATACAAAAAAATAAAATAAAAGAATTGACAAAATGCCCTCATTATGTTTATAATTTGGCATATAAACAAAAGCAAGTTGCCACTAAGTATTTTTAACAATCAATATCCACAGTATCCACAGAAATGTTGCCACCAAACAAAAATTTTATTATTTATTTTATCGGACAGTTGTAATAATGGGAAAATTTAAAAGGTCACTTTATAGTTCAGTTTTGCTAAACTTAGGTACATGTTTCTTTATTTGAAACTTTGTTTTCACATTCCTCCAAAGAACAATCAATATCCACAGTATCCACAGAAATGTTGCCACCAAACAAAAATTTTATTATTTATTTTATCGGACAGTTGTAATAATGGGAAAATTTAAAAGGTCACTTTATAGTTCAGTTTTGCTAAACTTAGGTACATGTTTCTTTATTTGAAACTTTGTTTTCACATTCCTCCAAAGAACCATCAACGTCTTCAATATTTTGGTTTGCATTTATCGATTGAACTATATCTTTATCGAAAACGTATTCATTTTCGCCAAATGTAAAAAAGTATATTCTAAATTAAGCCTCTTATTCCAAATAAGATAATAAGTCTAAAAAAGATAAGTCGCATTTCATACTGATATAACTTCCTGAAAAATTACAAAAATTAATTGAGATTTCTACCAGCGGTACTTTCAAGTATGCAGATTACGAAGGTACCATTAACTCAAATAAACAACCTGTTGCTTATAGTTCTGCTACTGAAATTCAAAGAGTCGTAGTCGAAGCTAACACAATAAACGAATAGATATACACAAACAAGGAAGAGCTTCAGCTGTCGACATGTTTGTGCAGTTTTCTGTTTGTCTGAATGCTGCTTTAAATAAATTCGGTAGCTAATAAGGGAGATATTCTCCTTTCTGAATCCAAAACATGTGTCGCGAAATTAATTCTGGTTTCTGAGATATTTAGCATTCATTTTGCTCCATTTCAACTATTTTAAGGTTTAACAAGTATTGTTTTGTTTGTACATGCCACAGTTTGGCATTTGCGTCAAATTCTTCATACAAAAACATGCGAAGTAAAGTTAACTCTTGTTTTGCTTCATTTCTATAAGAAATTAATAATAAAAACAGAAGGTGCCGTAAGAAAAATTCAACTGCGACTGTTGTGCTAAAACATCATCATCCAGACGCAGCTGTCGATTAAATTTTTTAATATAAACTTATTAAACACTAAAATAAAATAAAAGAAACCTTAATTATGCATGTTTGAGTATAACAGAAATCATTTAATTTCATTCTTTACATTAAATACACTTCAATTACTTGTTTTTCTTGGGTAAGTGTGTAAGGGGCCATCCACATATTACGTAACGCCATTTTTTTCCGATTTTTGACCCCCCATCCCCCCAGTAACAGATCGTAACAATTCTTAGACCCCCCCCCCCCCCCTCCTCCTCACAATAACGTAACAAGAACTTTAAAAGAATTTAAATTGTTTTAAGTTTTTATTTAAAAAATAAATTTAATTTAATTCATACACATACATATGTATGTATTTTTAAATAACTTTTTGTTTGAATTGAAGTAAATTTCTTTATTTAGTTATTACAAACTAATATACAAATATTTTTGTGGCATTTTCTTAAGTTTCGTTTAGAATTTATGCATTTATTTATTTTATTTATGGGAAAATGCAAGTAATTGAGAATTGACGAATATTCGGGAATTCGAATACTTTTGTTCCTTTATTTTTATTTTCTGTTAGACTAACACAGTGCGTAGACAAAAATCAAATAAGCTTGCAAAATATAAATAATAACAATTATGTATTTATGTTCATACATATGTATATGAATATATTTATATCTAACACTCATGATTCTTGATTTATTATGTATTTCTTTGATTTGAATTTAAATACATAAATAAATGAAAAATCGAAGTGTTTTTGTACGAAATTAGTAAAATTTATGTTACGTAACAATTTTACAGATCCCCCCCCCCCTACCCCCCGTAACAAATCATAACAAAACTCGAACCCCCCCCCCCCCCCCCCCAAGGGCGTTACGTAATATATGGATGGCCCCTAAGCGGATCGATAGTTAAAAATATTACGGCGGTGGGCGTTAAACGATCGACTTATTTCTCTAGACAGCAAGAAAAATAAACAGTGCAACAAAATTCTCAATTCTCAGCAGTAAAGTATTACTTACGTAAGGAGCACAAAAAGCTACTTTTTGAAAATAAATTCAGAAAAGTGGTGTATGCGGCACAAAACGTATTTTTAATTTTACAATAGGTACAATAATATTAACTTCTAACTTTATTCATCAAAGTTCACTAAAATTTGCACATTTCTTCCAAACATGTGTCGGCAGCAATGGTGAAAATACAAAATAATTCTATCGGGTATACTTTGAGAAAACTTCATGTAAACCTTCTTTGTCGATTTTCTCCATTCCGACCTTTTTGGAATATAATCCAAACCAATAATGGGCTGACGAAATAAAGCAGTAAACATTTATGTATTTATATAATACGCGTGTATATACATATGTATTTAAGAACTTCACAGCATTGATCATACGAGTAAAATAAAATCTTGGGGAGCTTGAAAATTTCTATTATCTACAGTCACTCGCTCATATGTATGCTTTTGATACATCGCGCCACGACTTTGTTTTAATATGGTACTTAAATAAGTACTATTTTTAGATTTTAGTACATTATCTGCATCATTATTATGTTTCTGTGCAATAAAACCGTTTGACTTGATTTTTTTCACAAACCTTTTTTTTTATTATAACTGTACATACTGTACTTTGCAATAGCAAAGCTTTAAAAAAATTAAGGCAAAATAAGATTACATACATATGTATGTAAGTACATATGTATGTACACATGTACATATTATCCTAAACTTTATGGCAAAAACGCATGAAAAATAAATGTGTTCTTCGACTAAAATGTTAACGTTTTGAAATATTAGATTTTACTAAATTAGGCCTTGAATTAATACAAAAAAAAAAAAAAATAATACACGTTAGGCAGTAACAAATTCTTCTTATGAGAATGTACACATGTACTACATACATACATATGTATTTATGTATGAATGTATATATGTATATATGTATGTACATATTTGTTTGTCAAATCAAGATAATTTTAGACATTTCATCACTATCATATTGCCACACAAATCAAGTAACCGAGAGTCACATACTCATACCTCTAAACTAACTTGAAGTTTGCACCATTTCCCAGCTTATCACATTAAGTTTTGAAACGTTTCTATTTTTAAAACTGAACATTTTCACACGAGAAACAAAAATGGCAAGTTGTTGGATGCACGGACAGACAAACGGACGGACGGACGGACGGGCGGATGGCAAACAAGTACGAGTATTTTACTTACATATTGTAGTTATGTACGATACGTTTTTCCGATTTGTTGTATAATGACGTTCCTTTTTTCAAACAAACTCTACAAGCCAAATGGAAAATGTTATTTAGTAAGCCAATGTACATATATTTTTTTTTTATAAATATGTATTACAATTTATTTTTGGTTGCGTTTTCTTAATTTATTTAGCAAACCAAATGATATTTAGCACAATTAATTAGGTATACACTGCAACACTTTTAACTTTTTCTCTTTTCTTCTTGTTGTTGCTTTTTTTTTTGTTTAACAAATTTAATTTTTACTTCTTTTTTTTCGCAAGAAAATTGATTTTTTTATTTTTCGTTTTTAATTGCTTTGTTTAATGATCTTTTCAAACACTTGGAAATATAAATATCAGCTTCAGCTTCAACATTCAAACTGCGGCTTTCAAAATCAAAAGCAAAACAACGATCGTTGTATTTGCGGCCTCAAACATTTACAGAGTGTACTAAACCGCTGGCTGACTAACGAATGGACTGACTGGTTGGATGGGTTGCCTATGTACATACAAGTTGATTTGATTTTTCGTGGTGGAGTCTACTTTAAAACATCCACTGGTATGCTTTTTTTTGTTCTCCAATACCCGTTTTTTCAACAACAACTACGATGTGAATTACTTTGATGACGAACAGCTGGTAACTGGTAGAGACTAAACAAAAGCTCAGCTTTGATATTAACAGCAAACGCACACACACACACGCACACACTCATACACACACACACACACAGATCCATTTAATAAATAAAATAACAGCAACAACTAAAAAAATCCAAATAATAATAAAGAAAAACTTGATTATCAAGCCAGAGCTGGGGCTGGCAGCAAGCTTCGGCTGGCACCGAACGGCACAATACAAAAGTAATAATTAAATGGAGAAAAAGAAAATAAATTAAATAAAAATAAATAAATAAAATGTAGTAAACAAATTCCGCAAAATAACAAACTGTAAGAGAATTTCGATTTACTCTTTGATTTCTCTTGCACCAAAGGGAATTTTTCATACAAATTTTAGAGTGACCAGATACACATATTATTATTTTTTTTTTAAATTAAATTAAATGTTACAAATACAACTTGTTTTGACGAGCATAGTAACCAAGACCTTCACCCGTAGTAGTGTAACAGACCAGTCTTTGGTGGAAATCGAACTCACGACACCCGCACTGATAGCCTAGCGCAGAACCAACTAGATTACCGGGGCACCCCAAATTGAATATACTTATATTAAAAGCGTATGTTTGGTTAAAATTTAAAACTAGGAATTTTTGCTATTTTTTATCATGCATTTCGTTCCTGTTTATAGAACTCATCAGTAGACTTCAACCCAAAAGATTTTGAAAAAAAAAGCTAAAACACTTCACATGATAATAGTAAGACTTTTAATATGCCATTGAGAATTACAATATACAAACATTAGAAGTTTTAATGTCTTAATCAAAAATCTATTATTTGATTCTGCATCAATTAAAAACAATTTGTGGCTTTTGGCATGATTCACAGTATCGTGCCATAACCACAAAATAAGCTTAGCCGACACATTTTTTGGACGTCGTTTATTTACGATCGCAAATAATTGATTTTGGTAAAAAAAACTAACTTCGAAAATTATGTCGCTTAAGCTTTTTTTGGCGCTTATGGCACGTTATGAACTTAAAAATAATTTGGTAGTGTAGCAGTAGGGTTGAGTCTCAGACGACCAACTGAGTTGAGTTGAGAACTATAATTGAGGTAATATTTTTGGCTACTGGTTTGGAGAAAATTTATTGCTGAAACGCAAATAAATATACATATTTCTTATAGACACAATTTTGGTTTGCTGCATTTTGTAGACATTTAAAAATATATGTACATATCTTTATCACGATGCAATGAACGTATTTGTTCGACGAACATTACGAACCTGCTGCGTTTTTTAAACTTTAAAGTGCACAATGGCAGCAAAATTTAATTTCTGTTGAAAATTTGTAACGAGTGCTCTTGTATGTCATACAAGTACACTTCTCTGGAGAGATCTGCTAATAATTCTGCAAAAAAAAAAACCGGCTTCAATGCAAAAATCTGATCGATGTGTAAAAATCGGTACAATAGAACTACTTAAAATAAAATATTAAATTTTAATAAGCGTGACTCCGCCCATTTTTTTAAATGGAAGATTGTATCTATTTTTGAGCTCAAGGCGTGTGGTAAGTTTCGTAAAAATGGGTTAAGTAGAACCACGTGAAATATAAGATTAAATTATAATGGGCGTAGCCCCGCCCATTTCTTAAACTCTAAAATTGTGTAATTACAAGAACCAAAGGTGTTTGCTAGGTTAAGCATCAACCAAATGAGTAGAATATCATAAAATCAAATAAAAAAATTGTGGGCGTGTCTCCGCCCATTTTTTTTGCGATGGGACCAATGGGAAGCTATACCCAATGGACAATAAAAAGACTATAAATATATATTTTTTTTACTCTCGGTCTAATATGAACCGAATTATGAAGTAACACCGCCAAAAAAATATTACGGACGAATTGATAACCTCCGCCTTTTTTTGAGGCCACTACATCTTAACATTTTAAAAAGAAAATTTCTCGACTAGAAAAGGCAACATTCTTTGTGATACTTGATTAAAAGCTTTGAATTGACTCTGGTCCGCTTTTATACATATTCTGATGACTGTACTGCTCGTGCTTGCCGAGTCTACTATTATATGTGAGTATTTATTTTGGATTCTCCAAAAACAACGGACAGAGGGCCAATTTCACGATGTCGACAACGTTCTACTTGTCGCACAAAAACAAATGTTCATATTTTGTTGTTGTTGTTTCAAATGCAAGTGTGCGACAAGTCGATCCTTAATCAGTTCTATAGTTTTAAGTAAATTGACTTTAACGAATCGTATATAATAAAATTTTCATGCTAGGAGCTTGTTTCCATACAATTATTCATCAAATAGATTACTTATCACTTTTTCCTTTTTCATGCTGTGCCATATAAATATCTAGTGTTGAACTGATTTTTCAAACGGCGTAATTAAATTAGATTTTTTTTGCATAAATTATGAAAATCGGTCAGAGCATCATATTGTAAGATTTTGCGAGGCCTAATTCAAGTAGGAAATTAAGAATTTTAAAATATCAAAGTTCCTGTCTTTTAATATACAGTAGATTCCCGTTTTAACGAATATGAATATATAGTGGATTTTAGTTTTAACAGGTTAAAAATGTTTGATTATTAAACAACATGAAATTGATGTTAAATTACGGTAATAAAAACATTATCTTTTTAAGACAAAATATATTTAAAAAAAAATATCAACAACTATAATGTTATACCTTCTACACATAAGAAATAAACAACCTCACAAACACATAAGCTATACACACGCAAGCAACAACAACTAACTGTTTCCTAGACTCATGCCTTATTGTCAACGCACATACACACAAATAAACAGCTTGATGTTGTGTCATCTAAGCTGTTAGTCTTGCGTTAAGAGTAGCGAAGTTAACATTGTTGTATTCTAGCAGTGAAAAAACTAACATTGTGTATTTACAAGCTCTTAATAACAGTGTTGAGTAGATAAAGTGTTCTTTTATTTGATTGCAATTCGAAACTACAAAAATAAGTTTTTTTTTAGTGAGAAGTAGTGTTTAAAAAAACAATTTATGAAACTCCCAGAGCTTAAGCTGGAGCAACTCAGGAAAGAGTTAACTAATCTGAATCTGTCAATAGCTGATAATAAGGTGAAGTGTTTCCTCGGCGTAATATCGACATCGAGACTTAGGAGTTTGATGAAGAAAAGGAAATTGAGGTATGTATGTTCTCGTGCAGCGACAAGTGGTGTGGAATTGAAACCAGAAGTTAGGACACAAGTTAAGGATCATTTACAGCTAACAATGAAAAATTTCAGCATCAAATGAATGTTGTACAAGAAAGACCTAAAGCTACAAATGGGTAGCTGGTATTGAAATGCAAATCGGTGAAATTTTATGAAATTGAAGATAAAATCAACAGTCTTCAATGCCAACAAGTTGGTCCAGTGCGATATTTACCAGAAAGACCTTATGTTTGGATGACAGTATACTATTAAGAGTATGTATTCAGATTCCAGTTTGATACTGTTACCAACAATAATGGGTGGGAGAGATGATTTAAGCGTTAAAAGCTACAGCAGCTAAGCTCTAGAAACTATGCCAGTGAGCTGCAAAAATAGTTATGACGATATAATGACAGCAACACATCCTGTATCCGCATGGAAATGCTAAGTGGAGTTCAGAAGTCTGGAGATAGTCTACAGGAGATTGAACGCTTAGACCATCTCAAAATCAAGGCACTTGTAAATAAAGTTCGTGACTCATATGTTAAACATACGGTTTGTCCCACACCAAAACCATCTTCGCGAAAACTGTCTCGCTTGCACTAGCTCAGAAGACTGCTAAGGTAAAATCTATTCCACACCAACATTTAAGGTGCGCAATATAGAACCAGTTGTGAAGCAGGGAAATAACCATATAACTCCAGGATGTCTACAAAGCGAACAAAATATGCTTTCCCCGCCGGGAAACAGCAAACGGCCGAATTTGGAAAGAGAGAGTATGTTGTTAATGTTCGAATAACGCATATAGATGCCAGTGGAGGTTGGTTAACATCACATACTGTCAAAGATAATAGCGGCATAAAAAAAAAGAAGACATAAGACCTTAACGCAGCGAAATATCAGCCGAAAGATCACTCGTGGTATAATTCTCCAAGATGAATGAAGTGTTGAACAAAGTGAAAAATTAAATCAAAGTGTTTATTGAATTAGGTGTCAACAAACTGTACTCGACTGGATAGTAATCTGCACATTATCTATAATAAGAACCCAAGATCAGCTGTAGTAATACACCCCAGGTGCATCATAAGAGTGCATAGCAATGAATGAAGCAGATGCTTTCTCTTTCAGCAGCACTAGAAACCGTTACTTTCTTGTGGTGATGAACTATTTCAGCAAATTCTCAGCAGGAATATAGAAAACTATAGGAACGCTGCTTCATCCACAGCTCTGATAGCAGAGTATAGATTCATCCCTACCACTGAAGAATACCTTAAAAAAGTGATGACTGTATATCAAAAAGATTGACACGAGCACATGCTAAATCTCTTATAGCGAAAACACCTACAAACATTATTTTCGGAAAACTATTCCGGTACCTTTCTTTCTTAGGAAGAAAATTTGATCTATCGATAGCCTCGTTTAATGCTGCGATATTCCTCATTCAACTGACGTCAAATACTTGCGGCTTACTACCGATAGCAAGTTTACTTGGAAGCGACATGTTGAATGCGTAACACAGAAATTCACTAGAGGGATCTGGACTGTGAAGAGTTATGCCGAGTCCACCTTGGGCACGAGCCAAAAAATGGTCACGCGAATCTATACAATGATTATTTGGACAATCATTACGGTTGCAGTGAAAGCACAATTCTGCAGGTTCAGAGATTTGGCGTGTCTTCTTACAACAGGCGCAATGACGTTATGTCCAATTTTGGTAATTGAAGCCTTGATTGGATTAAAACCCATAAAAATCTTTATAAGATCCTTTGCGGCAATGGCTGCTGATAGCATGGGTCTTGGGTATTCTGCCGTTGTGTCGGCAATGGGCACAATGGACAGGATAAACTGTGAACTGAGGTTCGTCAAGAGATTCGATTGCACAATTACACTTAGAGCATTGTGGGAGAAAAACGATGCCAATGTGGATTCCAGAAGCTTATGTTGGCATACGGATAGATCTAAAACGGGGAAGATGGAGTTTCAATGAAATCTGTGGGCCCATTTGCCCATAGGCAATGAGTATTTCGGACGGAAATACAGGCAATCATCAAGTGTGCTTATACTAATTTAAGTAGGGCCATTAAAGTCATGCATATCGCTCTCTTTTACGATAGACAGGCAGCTGTCCACCCTTTCAAGGGAATTCCGTTGCAAGCTTGTTTTAGAGTGCTTTGACTCACTACAGAAGCTATCCTTAAGAAATAAGATTACCATTTAATGGAAACTTGGCCACAACGGTCATTCGGGTAACGATAAAGCGGATGAATTGGACAAGAGGGCTTCTGCTGTTCCTTTTATGGGGTCAGAGCCCTTTTATCTGCAATCAAAGTAAATGGCATTTTCAATGCAAAAGAATTGTAGCTGACTTCTTATGCAGGCCAAAGCATTGATGCAGCCATTTTCTTGTAGAGGCATCCTGAATTTCAACAGGAATGATTTAGAGTTTGTAACTGGTTTTTTCTGTGGTCATTTTGCACTGAGCTATCATTTGTAGAAAAATAACCAGGTTCGTTAACCTTTGTATCATTTATGCCGTTGAGACAACGGCATACATTCTCTGCAATACACTTGCCTTGTAACTGTGGCAAAATGGAAAAAGTGCTTAAGTCGTGATAACCTAATTTTGAGCTAATGGACCAACCTAATATGCATATTCGAAAGTACCCCTGGCCAAAATCTCAATTAATTTGTGTGATATTTCAGGAAGTTATAGCACTATGACTTGCGACTTATCTTTTTTAGGCTTCTTATCTCATTTGGAATAATTTAGGTTTTACTTTGGTTGGTATATTTCAACTGAAATGTATTACTTGTTTGCTTAAGAAAATGAAGGTTAATGGCAAAAGAAATAAATTTCTGAAAATAGATTTGAAAGCTTAAAAGTGCTCTCCTGCAAAACAGTAGAATATGACTTAAGCACTTTATATATAGTAGAAGGCATGTTTTTCATTCTGAGTTTCTGTGTCCGGATAATATTAGGCCAGCTTCTGCAGCATCTGTGCTGAGTCATACAGAGCTTGATCTAATTTAGAGATCTATGGCGGTCTTTGGACCAGATCTTTCTCCTATTCTATTTACGGAACGGGACTGGGATTAGCTAGAGATTTGGAATTTAGCGTTAAGCCAATACCCACAACAGAATACAGTGCAAACTTTTCCCAAAAGCAAGAAAATCTTAACGAGCTACACGAGTATTTGCGCAGTCGGATTGAAATGGTCTGTGATAAGATGAAGGCAGGGGCTCTAGTCTGTAATTCGAAATGAAAGAAAACGATTTGGAATTTAAATATTAAGAACAAATTCGAAAGGGGTTCCTTTCGTTCCGAATTACAGAGAGTAGCCCGTCTATATATACAATATGTACTTATGTCTACAGTCGACTCCGCTTTACTGGAAATAACCAAAACCCAATTTTTTTTTATGTTATCCGATTTTTTCTCTAAAACGTAGTTAGGATTACTGAAATTTGTTGCAGTTAAGCGTACTGCTTAAAATCAGTAACCATACACATGGATATGTGCAAATTTTGTTGTTGAAATTTTTCACGAATTCCTCGAAAATGTCTAGCCACTTGCATTGACAATATAATAGAAAAAAAAAAATACAATAAAGTACGTAAGAGCGAAAAGGACAAATACATTTTGCCATTTAATTTTTTAACGGACGAAACATGCACAATTTTTCAGCCTTAAGTTATGCAATAGATTTCTATTAAATAAATTTGTCATCTATATATAATAATATATATTTTAAGCCAAATTACATGTGATAATTATTAATTATTATTTGTCATTGTTTATTTTTTCACTAAAGCGAAGTAAGTTTCATACAAAAAGTAATACGATATTTTCAGTAAAGCGATGTATCGCTAAAGAGAAGTGAATAAGACTAGCTGCGTTTAAAATCAGTGCGGGGATTTTTATCGCTTTCAGTAATCCGACTTCTTTCAGTAAAGCGTGTTGCGCTAAAGCGGATTCGACTGTAAATTGCTGGTCCCTGGGAGTATTCTGCCACACTTTGCTTGTTTCCTTTGGTCTTCGTTACATTTCTTAATTATATCGGAGTAGGTAGAACTGCTTATTTACGATTTGTGCAATTTTGATATTAAAGATATTTCTAATGGCCACTGCATGATTTTACGAGTGAGTCTAGGCCAGCGAACTTTTCTTAAAGCGAAAACTCGGTCGGTGTAGGTACATATGTATGTATGTCTTGTCCTTTCTTAAAAAAAAAGTAAATAATAAATACAAAAATTGCTTGGCCACTTTTACTTACACTCTCTTAATTTGTTGGCATACACTCACACACAGCAACTTATTATTTTCCCTCTTTTCTTCCGTTAAATTAATTTCTGTAATTATGATTTTTTTTCGGTTCAAGTTAACTGATCGTTGTTGTTGTTAGTTAACAATAATTGAAAACTTTAATTTTTTTTTTCTATTTAAAATTTCTTAGAAAAACATAAGCTGCGCATCAATTACTTTTTATACACAATTAAACCTTGTAATTTTTCAACTCATAAGTAAATATAATAATATAAATATATATATACGTAAGTATGTATTATGTTTGTATGTATGTTTGTAAGAAGGTATTTTCGTTTTGAATAAATAATTTTTTAACACACGTTTTCTTCTTTTTTTTTTTTGTTATACCAGCTCTCTTGCACTTTTTTTTCTATACAAAAACCTGTTATTTTGTTGTAATTATATTTATTTCTTTTTATATATTTTTTTTAATTTTATGGTCTTTGCACTCTTTTTACAACACAAAGCGCTTATGAATCACAGTATGTATAATACAAAAACAAACAAAACAAAATGGAAATAATAAAAGAAAAAAAATTAAAATTTTGTATAAAACTAAAAAACAAGTCTTGGATATTACTGTGTTGTCTGTAAGTTTGGAAAAATTTAGCCAGAACTACTATGAATGATCACCACCGTAAACCGTCAAAACGAGACTGAATGAAGTGGCATTAAAATTTCGTTTGTCTACTGGCTGGCTTGACTGACGGCTGGCTGCTGTTTGCTTTTCGCGTTAAAGATGCTGGTGGTATTTGTGTCTAGCGAGCGTTTGTGATTTAATACTTTTTATTTCGTTGTCTCATTATAAGAGAGTTAAGCAAACTACAATACATACTTACAAGCATATCTGTGGCAAAAAGGAAAAAGTGCTTAAGTCGAGATAAGCTAAGTTTGAGTTAATGGCACCTCGTTAATCTTCATTTTCAAAAGTACCCCTGTTTTAAGTCTCAATTACTTTGTAAACATTTTCAGCAGGTTATAGCGCAGTGACTTGGTGCTTATTTTTCTTCGGCATACAATCTCATATGGAATTATAGCTTAATTTACCTTATGAATAAATTAAGCTAAACGGAAAACACAGGACACTGCGATCGAAATAGATCTATTGTATCCCTTGCCAGGTGCTAGAGCACCTCATCTAGACCTGCTCTGCTGAGGAATCTCAAGATTGCCAGTGGGTCTAGTGTTGGCAGTTCCCAATCCTCCAATAGCTGCTTGCCCAATTGGCTATATCTTCTGTATGCCACAGAACGCTTCACAGTTCTTCAGAATATGCTCTGGAGTTTCATCGTCGTAATCACAGAATCTGCACACACATGCCAAGTCTGTTGTTGTTTTCTCAGTCTGCAACGGCCTGTGAGGAAGCCTGCGAGCATTCTTAGATTGTTTTTACTTACACACAAAAAATTAATATGAATGAGTTTGTAATATTAAATAAAATATTTTTAATATTAATTAAAAAATTAATTAAATTTTCACCTATAAACAATTTGATAATATCAATTAAGTTTTTCCACTGAAATTAATTAATACAATTAAAAATTTAATTGAATCAATTAAATTATTAATTGAAAACATTAATTGGTGAATACTTTTTTCTGTGTAGGAACACGAGAGCTATGAAACGATTTTGGTTATACCCTCCAATCATTAGCTTTGCATGCCTCAATAAACGGAGATTGAGCCAGAGATGTTCCCGATGTTCGTTCATCTCCGTCGATATATCTTTTCTGATTTTGTCCAATCCAAGTCCGCAAAACGGTTCGGTATATTTGATATATGTACATATTTCAAATTGAATATATTAGTTACAGTGTATAGAATGATGTTTCCTAAATAAAATAAAAGTGAACTTCGAATTTCCAAATTTAACTGTTAAAGAAATAAATTTCTAAAAATCGACTTGAAAGATTAACAGTGCTCTCCTACAAAACTATTAAAAATTACTTAAGCAGTTTTTCCTCATCGCCGCAGATATCTGCATACAGTATGTCAAGATCGAGTTTACTCTTTGCAAATAAATAAAACGCTCTTGTTATTTTTTTATTTATTATAATTATCTACATGCAGTACTCACAAAGATTTAAGATGAAAAAATTGAAGTGCTAAATAAAAGAAAAGTATATCCATATCCATTTAGTGGTTTCAAAACCGCCGGTCAGCTGTTAAATATCTGTCAACTGAAGTTCAATTTATTTAGTGAAAGCTTTTCCATTTACAAATATGGATCGTTTAAGAACCGAGGAAAATAAAAAATAGTTAAAGCTTACTACAAAAGTGGTGGTTCGAAAGTGAAGGCCGCTTTTCGAGTGTTAGGTGGTGATTATGGTCGTAATAATCGACCTACTGTGCAAGTAGTTGGCAAGGTAAGTTTAGGTTAGGTTAGAAATGGTGTGGCTACAACACACCTCTACTTGGAGACCCAATTGGGCCCATTGTGATTCCCTTTTGTACCAAAAGAGCCCCAATTATCTGCCATTAAGCCACTGAATTCCCATGATGAAGCCCCTAATATCCTCCAGTTTACACTTTGTGACATCACTAATGCTCTCATGAAAATGTTTGATCAGCCATCTAAGCCTAGAGCGTTCCAGCTTCGGGCAATGGCAGATAATATGTTCAATAGATATTGGTTCCTCTTTATTCTTGCCCTTGCTTTTTCCGAGCAGTCACCAGTCAACGCGCCCATAAAGACTCGCACCGCCTTAATATTCATATCCAGTAGCAGTTTGGATATTCCTGAGTCAAGTTTCGGCCACATAGTCCCGTGAACGGTTGATCCTGCTCGCCACCCAATTACTGAGTTCCCTGTCGTAATGACGTACCAGTAATTTAAGCGATCTGTCACGAATTCCCTCATCTAACGCTGATCCTATTTTTGCCAACTCATCCGCAATTTCATTTCCCTCTACGCTGCTGTGGCCAAGACGCTATATTTGTTCATAAGCAAGTTGAGCGCTCTTGGCAAGGTTATAAAGAAATTTGAGTAGACTCATGGCAGAATTTCCGGCAATAGGATATTCTTTTTGCGGGCTTCAAGGGTCTGAGACTTGTTGGCATAGACTCGTGAGTTCAAGAAACTCCAAAAAATGTAGTCCTGAACGGAACAGTGCAGTATGCGATGTTGCTCAACACGATGTTGAACCACAGTCCACAGTCCAGTCCCATATAGTCCAGTTGTGGAAGGTGAAAGTCGTTGAGCAAGAAACTCTAAAAAATGTAGTCCTGAACGGAACAGTGCAGTATGCGATGTTGCTCAACACGATGTTGAACCACATCTTCTCCAGTCCCATATAGTCCAGTTGTGGAAGGTGAAAGTCGTTGAGCATAGCTCTAAAGCGCTCGTCGTTTGGTCTGAAGCGTTTTCGAAAAAATAAGGCCTCATGAAGCCTCCAGCATAAATATCATATCATCCAGAAACTTTGAGCAAATTTTCTGTGCGCCCGAAGTAAGAAGACAAATATGCTTATTCACGTGGCCTCGCTGCTCATGATGAAAGGCTGTTGCAAAAAAACCGGAACAATTCTTCCGAGTTCTTGGAAAGTATAGCAATTTATGTCTTATTGACATGTATTTTGTATCTGTTTACTTTACAAATGTCAAAGTAGAACTGGCATTTACCGCCATTTACAAAATGACCTTTGCGCCACTACCATCAGCATTTAAGAAAAAGTGTGAACGAATTATCAGAAATCTTTTAGATTGAAGTTTTGTGTTCACACTGCAACCTGTGATGGTTGTCTAATAAATTTGTTCAAAATAAAATAAATCTCCTGTAGAAATATACATACGAGTACGTGATTTGTTGCTGTATTTTTTTCTGCTTTTTTAACACTAACTTGACAAACTGTATCAATAATTTTATATTTTGTAAATTATTAATTAATCATAATTATTAATGTAATAATTAAGTTGTTATATATAAGAAAATGTACAAATACATTTATCGGCATAGAACTATCGGCACTTCTATGAAAATATTTTCGTTTATTTTTGTCCAAAATTTTTTGATTATTGTTGCGGTTGCATGCGTTTTTAAGTTGAAAATTTTTTAATCGGCAAATGTTTCTCATTAACCGACATAAACATTATCAGCTGCTTTCGGTGATTTTAACTTGGCAGCACTGAATTCAGCACAGCGAAAACAAGGTTGCATTTCGTAAAACCAACTTGAAACCATTTCAAAAAAGGTTTTCAGTTGGTTTTAACAAACTCATTTTGTGTGGTAAAACCAGGGGGCAAATTACGGCATTCGGTACGATTCGAAATTTAAGAATATTTCCATATAAACTCTATTGAAATATTTCCTAATTTCGTTTGATAACGAGTGCCGTAATTTGCCCCCTGGTTTTAACATTAAGACCAACTTTTATTAAAATGTCAGTCATGTCAGTGTGAAAACACCATAAAGGGTTATTTGACAGTGCAATACTTAAATAATATTTATTTTTAATATTTTTTTTTAACTTTTTAGTGGTTTGGAATTTAATTTAAAGATACTCGTAAATATGTAAATAATTATAATAAATTTAAAAATTAACTGCCTTATTCATAAAAAATATTTCAGGTTTATTAAGCGCTTATTTGACATATTTCTATGGGAAATTTGCCAAATAAACCTGTAATAAACCTAAAACATTTTTTATTAATTAGACAGTAAAAGTTTTAAAATAAAAGGTTTAATTTGATCGATGGTGATGCTTAAAAACCGATGTTTTTTTTTAAGTGTAAACTTATTCTTGACATACTGTGTATGGAATATATGCAGTAAAGAGTCAATTGCAATTGCGTATATGATTTGAACTTCAAATACAATTCAATATTAATTTCAAATCGAATTTTTTTGTATCCTTTCACAGGACCTGTTTTATACATGTCAAATCATTTAATTGTATTAGTACTGAATTTTCTATTTACCAGTGAGAGCTTAATAAAAGATAATAGTTGAACTTTTCTCTTCTCCACAACTCATATGTGGTTGCCTCATGAACTTCCATACATATGTTTATATATATAAATACATACATACATACATACATACATACATACATACATACATACATACATACATATGTAAAATAAATTTCAAACGTTTTTTGTGTGATAAATAATGACGTTTTTTTATTTCTATCTTATGCAATCCCATCCCGGTTGGAACTGCTGGGTATATGTGTAACTCATTATGAACATATACAGTATGTACTTACTTGTATCGCACTGTAATTGTTTATATTAGCAGCAGTGAAGCTTGTATCTTTTGGTAGGAACAGTCTATTAGTAAGCTATGTGAACTGTCTGTGCTTAAACATATAAATGAGCAATACGAATAAACTGTTTCTAATTTATGGCGAAACGAAGAGAGGATGCGCCATTGCACCACAAATTGACTAGATTATTTGATTAGATTGCTAATATGGGGATGAAAGGGTTTCAGCCCATTTGGGTCAAGAGTATGATCCCTGAGTTTTAACTGTTCAAGCAAGCGAGCAAAACGCCCGCTACTTCTATGCCTGGATTCACTAACTTTTATTACTATAATCGTATAGCTATAATAAATATAACGATAATTTATCGACTTCTCTATTCAGCAACATATTTTAGCGATATTCGCTGTCGGTTGGAGGAGAAAAAATAAAATCACAAGCTCGAATTCATTGAGTTTTTCTTTATTATTCTTTGTACTTTTCGTTTATTTTGACATTTTGTATACATGGATGCCACATGTTTCCACCGGCATGATTTAGACAAATTATGATGATTTGAGCAAATCATGTTAATTTATACATGATTTACCATACATTTTGCATATGGATAAATCACCTCAAAGTAGTTGATTTATTTAAAATAATGTCGAAAATACTATTTTTCGAACTCAATTTATGTATGCAACCCTGCGTTGCTTTTAAAATTACAAACTCCATCCCTGTGTCATCCGTCAATAGTGATTGACAATTTCGAAAAAATTACATTAATGAATATTTAAACAATTTTAAATGTGAACTACATGTGAATAAAATTCATATTACAGCTGCTGCGCCCACCTTATAACGCGCGTTCATAAATTGAATACGAAAGTTCGAACAACAAATCGCTCACAAGCTCGGTGGAAACACTTTGAAGTGATTTACTTAAACCTACTTAATTTAAAGTCGGTGGAAACATACTATAAAACACGGATGTACACTATCGTAAAAAAGAAATTACAGAATTACATTACCGTTACTGTAAACGAATAAATATGTCGACAAATATTACTATTTTCAGTTCGTAAAAAGTTACTGAATCCAGCTACTGATATAGGATCTTATATTTCAGAGTTGTATTTCTGATACCTCGCATAGGCTGCTGGAAGATCTCTTGCCCAGAAAGTACATAATATTTTTCTTTCCTTAGCAAGACTTATTATTCTTTCTTTCAGGAACCATAGAAGTGTTTCCTCTGAATAGCGTATGCCAACAATTCTGAAATAAAAGAAGTACAGATGCGGATCTCAATGAATATTTTGGATTAAAAAAAACTAACCCAAATCGCTAGAAACATAGAGTGATCCAATAAGGTTAAAAGTTCGGGCTGTATATCATTTAACGAGGCTGGCAAACCATAATTCACTCATAAATCAAGAAAACGAGATTTCGCATTATGCAGGTCCTTTATTTTATGTTCTGCTTGTGACCTAGATATAGAATTCTTGTTGTAAACAAAATACATACATTTGTGTGCGGAATATGCTCTCTCTCTCTCTTTCTCACACACACCTTTTACAACAAACACGTGTGTATTCTATGATGACGTATATGCGCAGTAGAACTTTTTTTTGTACGCCTACACTTCACAGTGAAATTTTTTAAAGATACACTTGTTCTATTATTTGTATTAAGTCTTAGGACCGTTTCCTACCATCCTACATAGTCAAATGACTTTTGAGAAAATGCAACCCTGATCTAATGGAGTTTATGAAAATTACCAAAAGACAATAACAATTCGTTAGATAGCGGTTGCATTTTCTCATTATGTAGTACAAGTACAAGTACAAGCCTTTATGGATCATATCGAACTAAGCGACAACTGAATTACGCGATGCGACATTTTTCCCCCTAATTGATTAAACTTGTCGCGTCATGTAGTTCATTTGCCTCCTACTGAAATATGTTCTATAAGAATTAACGAAACTAATATTTTGCCACATTGTTATACCGTAACATTTCACAAATAAATTCCGTCAAAGATCTACATTACAATTAAATTAAAAAAAAACCCCTTTAACGTCACAATGAAAGAATATTCGTGTGAAATCTGAAATTCGGTAAATAAGAGCGAATAAAAGATTAATCTAATGAAAAATAAAAGTTTTTCAGTGACTTCCTTTGTCATTGTCCAGCCTTCGAACAGCCGATATCCCGTTATTTTGGGGATGACACCTTACCGTGCATTACCCAGCTTAGAGGTATTGACTGGAAAAGTTGAGCGAGTACGAAAACGATACTGAGTTCCTATAAAAATAGGGCTCGTTTTTAATTCACTTGAAAGCCCACAACAAGCCTAAACTGGCTTATAATGGCTCCTCTTTTCAACCTTTTCAACCTCTTCAGCGACTAAGATTAGATCGCGCGATTTTTTTAAAATAAAGTGCAACATCGCTTTGTCTATATCATACTGTGTAAATAAGCCATTTCATATTCGTTTAAAATGTCCATGTCCATCAATTTAAAATATGTAATTTAATTGGATTAAAAAAATAATAGTCACAGCTTCATACACATGGAGATACACATACAGTGCAACTCGGTTATAGCGAACATGGTTTCAACGATTGATCGATTATAATGAATAAAGTTCATTTTCATATACAAATTCTTGATTATAACGAACTCGGTTGCAACGGTTGCTTTAAATGATGCCAAGGACTCCGTCTCATACAGTTTACATTTTTTTTTTGTATAAAGAACTTAAGAAAAGTTTTTGTCAATGTTAACTAACGTTAAGTTTTATGTCATATGTTCTAAAAGTGGACACTTTAGAGAACAAAATGAGACTGAGACAATATAGAATATATAGGCTCTTGAATAAAAATCGTACATGGGTTTTTTTTTATAATTTTGTATGAAGTTTTCCTGTGCTCCTGAGAAATGCTTCTTTTTCTCCTGTTTTCAATTCCCAAGATCACCGCTATCTTTTTGATATACAAGTTTTCTCCGGTTTTAGAATTTCTAAAATCGATGATAATTCATGGTCGCACTTAAAACTTTTACTACTTTGCTTTTAAAATGTCAAAGAATAAAATCACGGCAAAAAATACAAATTGGTCCATTATTAACGTGATGGTTTTATGGTTTTTACATGATCGAACAAAAAGAGGGATTTTGAAGTAAATACCGCCAAAAAGTGGGTTTTAAAAATAAATACGAGTATCTTTTATTAAGCAACAGAAACGCTTTTAAATGAACAAAAATATTTATCTATATAAATAAAAATCAAATGTCATTCATTTGTAATCGCAATAATTTCAAGAATTAGTTTTAAGGAGTGGAAAAATGGGCGTGACACCTCCCATATAACTATAGCAAATATTTATTTTGAAATATCTTGGGAACTGAGATTTTGTAGGAATTACTCCATTGACATTATAAGTTGTTAAAAGAGAAAAGGTCGGTATAAAATAAGTGGGCGTGGCACCTCACATATACACATTTTTTATTTTAGAATATCTATGCATCTAATGCAGAAAAAATGTGGACATTTTTGTAAGTAAAGATTTTTTATAATGTGCGTTGTTTTACAAAAAAAGATCGAATTGGACATGTGGGTGTGACATCCCCCTAAAAAAAGGAGAAAATATTTACTTTGAGATATCTGGAAAACTAAGATAGGGAGAAAGTTTAAATTTTGTAGGGATAAATCTTTTGATAGTGTGCCCTGCCTCTGGAAACAATTTAAGAATTTAACAACAAGTAGGCGTGGTGCTGCTCACACCGTGCAAATTTTTGATTGTCTTCAACTTACAGCGTATTACTTAGTCCTAGTTTACACTATGTAAGTCTTATTGCTTAACTGATTAGTTTATGAGGAGAGATAGACGAGGGGAAAAGAAACGTTCCTGTTCCCCTCGTCTCTCTTTCCTAACAAACTAATCAGCTTAGCAATAAGACTTGCATAATGTAAACTAGGACTTACA
Source organism: Nowickia ferox (assembly GCA_936439885.1). NCBI lineage: Eukaryota > Metazoa > Arthropoda > Insecta > Diptera > Tachinidae > Nowickia > Nowickia ferox. Next base: position 84,130,064 of record OW387027.1, on the reverse strand, counting down.
GATAGTCTAGAAGGAACAAGAGGGTATTAAGTTTTAATGTCTGAAGTTGTCGTGGAATTTTCCACATAGAAGCAACATTTACTTCAAGATATCTTGGGAGCCAAAACAGTAAAAATTTTGAAATTTTATTTTATTATAAAAAGGAGCCAATAATGGAGCTCAAAGAGCGTTACCTCGTAAGTAAATTAAATATATTTTTTTTAATATCTTGTATCTGTTACAAGCGCAAACTTGAAATTCCTCTCATTCTGCCGGTGATAGAAAGTAATCGGAATTGGACAAGTGAGTGTAGTTCCTCTCAAATAGAGCAAATGTTTACTTAAAAAAATATCTGGGAAAGTGATGCGTGATAATTTTTAAATTATTCATGACTATTTATGTTAATATTGAGAATTGTATTCTACAATATAGTGACGGTTGATCCGCAATCGTGGCACTTCTAATATAATTTTTTTTTTGTTTTCATCGCAAAACATATAAAAAATATTTGGAATAAATTTTTGTTGGTTACATTTTAATAAAAAATCGAAAAAGAGATTGAAAATTTCAAAACCCTAAAAAGCGGGATAAATCGGGAGAGAAAGAGGAGGCGGAATCGACCTATGAAAACCGGGATAATCCCGCCCAAAGCCGGAAGTCTGGTCACGTTATCCATTATCAATGAAAACGAAACTCTAGATTTTGCAACAAGATCGCTGGTGATGAAAGTATAGTGACCTTCAAACACAGCTTCTTATTCCGTTCTTCTAGTGTTTGTCAGACTAATTACATTATCTTTGCTGGGCGAACTTTATCCTAATCATCTCATGTATTATGAACTTTAGCCTAAGCAAATCAAACAATGGAACAAAATTAAAAATAAGTTCGAAAAATAACAAAAATAGTTGAATAAGAAAAAGTTAATATTAAGCCGAATGCACTTTTTCTGTTAGTTCGTTATAATCGAGTTTTACTGTATGCTTATAGATATAAACACATATGTATGTGTGCAAGTACAGTACATACATATTTAACAAACTCTGTGCTATGAGAGTCTTTTATGGCTGAACTAAGTTGGACTTTTATCATTTATGAAGGAGCTGAGCGAAACTTTATGAAACCAAAATCATTTTACTATTATTTTTTTATGTCAACTGTTGGAAGGCGGAATTCACCTAGATAAATAATAAGTGCACGCACACATGCATACTTACGTACTCGTATATACATACACATGCAGTATTTTTACATCTGAGAGAAGCAAACAGAAGAAAATTACTTCAGTGCAATTTGTTGTAAGTAAATAAGTTTGTTTGTGGAAATCCAACAAGATAAAATACAAAACACTTGTTGATTGAGGACAGATATGGAAAACACAGATTTTTAAATGCTACTAAAAGTTTTAACTTAAATTTTAGTTCCACCATCACAAGTTCATTTTTAAGTCATGTATGTATGTATGTATGCACATGAATATTTATGAGTACCAGAGAATTTTGGATACCCTCGCACATATTGAATATTTTTAATGCTGGTGCGTATACCCCTGCGTACTTTATTTCGTACTTGTATGTATCGATTCTCATTCTTTTTTATATTCTCGCATATCTACGCAAATCTATCGATATATCCATAACTTGCAACACTTATGCGACAGATACACTTGTTACAAGACTCTCTGCCCACAGATGCAGCCAGAATATTCACTATCGATATCAAAAGAGCATATAACACTAATCGGCGTGTTTAGGTGAAAAGATTCAATAAGAAGATATCATTAAGATTCGCAGACACCTTTAGTGTCCATCGGAAATCTCTACTACACGAGCGAAAATATGGCATGGCAATATCAGACGATATCAATGAACATATCCACCAAGAGTAAGGCGCCTATTGCCATTTTTGATAATGCTTCACATACATAGCGAAATTCAAAGATAACACAAATCTGGACTCCTCGATATGCAGGTTGTTCTCGTAAATGTTTTCGGACGACATTAATACACAGGAAATCAACTTGAACCGCTTAATTATCAGATCCTTTACTAACATTATTCCTAGAAAAACGTAATCAAAAATAAGTTCTTAGTGATACGAGTAGTGGGTACAGATTAGGAAGGGTGGTGTTGCAACACATCTCCACTCGGAGACTCAAGTAGGTCCATTGTGATTTCCTTCCAGAAAAATCCTTACTAGCTGTCATTAACGCACTGGATGGGCATGATGAAGCTCCTGATATCCTCCAGTTTACACTTTGCGATATCACTATTACTCTCATGGAAACGTCTGTTGAGCCATCTAAGCCTATAAAGTTTTAGCTTCGGGCAATGGTAGAAAACATGTTCAATGGTTTCTGGTTCCTCTTCATGCTCGCACATCCTACAGAAATCTGGAGTACCAGTTTCTCAAATATTGGTCCTTTCTCTTACCGAGCAGTGACCATTCAACGCGCCTATCAAGACTCCCATCGTGTTCCTATTCATATCCAGTAACAGTTTGGTTCTTTCTGATTCAGTATTTGGCCACATAGCTCTCGATTCTCTACAATCCTCCCTACTTTCTCATGACTGGTTGGCCTTGCTCGCCACCCAATTATTGAGTTCCCTGTAGTAATGATCTATCAGTAACTTAACCAATCTGTCACACATTCTCACATCTAACACTGATCCTATTCTTAGCAGCTCATCGGCAATTTCATATCCAGGAACCCAACATAGTCTGACACTATATTTGTCCATAAGCAAGTTGAGGACAGTCAATAACTAGTTGCAATTTAACACTGTATCCTTTCAAAGCTTTTAGCGCTGCCTGACTGCCGATGTAGAAGGTTACCTTCTCCTCCTCCTGGCCCTGAGGATCGCCAATATCTCAGCTTTAAAAACTCTTCATTCATTCGATAGTCTGAAAGAACTACGAATCTTCGTTCCCAAGATATAGACACCAGCCCCCGTGCCTTGCGCCATTTTTAAACCATCTGTAAAGACCGCACTGCCTTCATGTAGCTTATCAGGTTTGGCCCAATAGTCCCTACCCGGCATTACCAGTGAGTATCTTCTACTAAAATCAATTTCAGCGACCTTATAGTGAACCAATGGGTTACGGCGCTCCGTGCATATAGGTCGAACAAGATTAGTATCAGTGTTAACAGGGCACCGTAATATAGGTGCCATTGCCATCAATTCCGCATTTTCCTAAAAGAATTTAAATTCTGGTATATATTACCCGTAATTTAGTCACCTGATTCAAATGATGAAACTGTTGATAATTCCAAATTTTGTAGTCCGCGATATGTCTTAGTCCCTAGTTAAATCTTATAACCAGTCGGTTATAGCTCGGCTAAAGACAGACAATATGTTTTATGATTCCTAGTTCCTCATCAACCTCGCATATCCCATGAAAATTTAGGATATTCAGACCGAGTAGTGTGCGTATCACAATACCTCGAAACCATGGACATAAGACCTTCGAGACCCTGCAATTCTTTACATTCTCCCAGAGATAATTCGGTCCATTCAAAACCCCAATTACTAAGTTCGTTAAAGTAATGGTTAAGCCGCGATTTTGCCGAAACTTCACTCACTATCATTGGTTCTGATCTTTCCAACCCATTGGCTGTCTTGTTCCCCCTAACATTGAAGAGGCCTGTATACCAGTATATATTCTTATAAAATAATTGTTCATAAGTTTGTTGAGTAACCTCCTACTAGACTTCGGTCGTTTTGACAACATCCCCTTCACAGCCTTTATATTTGTCTGTCCGTTGACATAATACCCAACATGCTTGCATTCAGTTACATTCTTCATGATCGTTTGCAAGTTTGAAGGATCTAATAACATTAGTTTCCTTAATGTTGACCTGAAGACCTGTTTCTACAATATTTTAGCAACGTCAGAGAAGACCAATCCAATTTAACGTAAAAGCTCCTACCTGGTATCGCCAATGAGGATGTCCTACAAAATGGGTTTAAGTAAAAACGACTGCTACAGAAGCTGAAATAATTAAGAGAGAGAGAGAAGGTGAGAGAGCTAGGGAGAGAGATAGAGGGAGAGAAAGAGAGAGAAAGGGAGAGAGGGAGAGGGAGATGAAACTGGACTAAACTAAGACATGATGTATAAACTGCAGATTTGTTGTTCATTGGGTTCACGCTGCTGCAATCATTTCCTGAAAATTTCCAAAATATTTATTGTGCTGCAATAAATCACAACACGTCATATTGACGTCTGCGTTTTCTGCAACTGCACTGAAGGAGCAAAACAGGTTGAAGAAACATGTTTTTGTAATTGGTTCAATTGGTGGACAGAGCGAAGATCTAACTTGCCAAGTTGATATCAAAGATTTCCCCAATAGCAAATGTTTGCAGGGTGATTTTGTAAGGCCTTGTATGTGTTTGTTTATTGTGTGTATGTATATGTACATATGAATGTATGTAAGAATGTAAGTACCCTCTAGTCAGCCTAGAACCATATGTCTCTATGTCAACACTCTTTTCTATAGCGACAATTGCACTAGTTGAAATGTCGACAACTTTCCTTTTATGCGCGAGTAGAGATACGTTAGAGACATTGTCAATGAACGCGTCAATAGTTTGGTTTTCTTTTTTATTATGTTGTGAAATACTGTTAAAATACACATGTATGTATGTGGTTAAATTTCTTGCCCTAACATTATGAAATTGTAGATGGGGGTCACTAAAATATACTACTGAATCTTTGGTGCCAATGTCTCAATGTGGTCCCAAAAAAACTACTTATTCAGTAGTGCTACAGTCTAGTGGTGGATTTTCAATGACAAGCTAATGTTAAATGTCAATAGGCGACTACATTGGCTGGGGTACACCTGGTCAGTAGTGCTACTGACAATGTCACTAGTAAATCACTACATTTTCACTATTCGCATTTTCTGCAGGGTAATTATGTATGTATGTATGTATATCTGCGATGTTGTAAGAAATAATGTCATTTTTTGTTTCTGGACGATAGTTTGTGCTGCTGTATGAAACTTAAAATGCTTTGCATTGTATTTTTGTTTTTGCTTTTCTAGTTATAAAGACACACTTGCATGTTGTTAACAATTTAAAATCTTGTGAATTTTGTTGTAAAAAATTTTCCGACATTAAAAAAATTTTATTTTTAGTTTGAGTTACGATGTGAATTAGCCTTTGTAATATTTTTTTTTATCTAACTTGTTTTTTGTGTGTGGCTTTTTTTTTGTGATATTTATTTGTTGCCACCATTGACGCCCGTAATTTCATTGCTTTGTTGTTGTTGGTGCAATTTACTATATGTATATACAATTTTACCATTTCTGTCGTCCCAAATATTTTAATCAGCTGAAATAAAAATGAAAATAAAAAAAAAAATAACTCGCCCAATTGATATTCTTTGTTAGTTCCAAAAGTTCATTGAATTTTGTCTTTAGTCAAATAAAAATATTATTTTTTTGCGTTTTTGTTTATTTTTTTTTTTAGATTTTTCTGAAGTCGTAAAACATGTCAAAAACCTCTTTTTTTTAATACATTTTTTTGATTTTTTGTTTTATATAATTTAATCGGCATTTTGTTCGTTAACCCCTGAAGAGGTGTTGATATTGAAGCATACATATCGTTACCTTAATATAGAAAGGCCCTAACTCATTATTATTTTTTAATCGAGTTTTTTTAATTTTTCGATGCATTAGATGTTCTTCTATCAAAATATACAAAAACTCGATTTAAAAAAAAAAATAATAAGTTAGCCCCTTTCTATATTAAGGTAACGATATGTAAATACATATGTATGTGGCTACATTTCTTTTTATTAGATTTGCTACATAAATATCATGTTATATAAATATTTAAATATCACAAATAGCAAAATAATAAAAGTTATATCCTAAATTTGTTATGATTTTATATAACATATTTGCAAACTATTCAATACAATGCACTATGGGAAATTTTAACAATTTTGTGGCCTTAATTACAGACAAACCGCAGGACCGATTGAAATGATTTTTTGAAATCTAACTTCGGAAGCCTCCCTCTTAACGTCCTTAAAATTTGTGTCACTTAATCTCACAAAGAAAATTTTTTTATCACTCACGCTCACGTTATCTCACGCGTGATAACTTTTGACTAATATTAATTATACACTCACCTTCGACATTATTTTAATTTTTTTTAATTTTCAAAAAATAAATTTTTATTATGAAAACTTTGCACTCAATCGTTAATAAAATAAAGTGACAGTAAATCAAAACATTTGAAAAATCTTAAAAAGAGTTGTTTTCTTTTTTACATATTCTTTTTATCTTAAAGTAAAGAAAAAAATAATTTTTTTCACTCACACTCACGCGTGACAATTTTTAAACACTCCTTTTTTAGATCTTTTAATTTGGTTTTTAAGCATGCATTAAGGAAAAACTTTTGCAGTACAGTAATTATTGCGTTTTAGTTACCTAGAAAAATAAGTTTTTTTACAGCTGAAATAATTCAAGGTCGGAAGATAAACGATTGTCCTAGAGAACTGTGATGGTGTTATAGCTATCATCTGCTATACTTTTGTTTAAAGTTCAAATGAAAAAAGACTTTAAAGTTCTATTAGTTTACCTTAAGGTCACTTCAATAATTTCGGTTTAATTGAGCTAATCCACGAAAACTGCTCACTTTCGTCATTATCTTCCATTTATAAAATTTCAGATTTTATAAACTCTTATTGCAGAAAACTTCATCGGAAATTTTCACTACATTTACTAGTTGTTAAATCATTTATAAACCGCATATTGTAATGTAGCGACTTTTAATTTGTTATGTTTTAGATACATAGAAAGGGTGGTCAAATTTAAGGTCAGGAAGTAAATTTGTTTAAAAAACTCACTTTTTTTTCAGTTTTATTGATATGTACCAATGTAAAGTAGAAATATGGAAATTAATAATAAATAAAATATGATGTCGGGCAAATGTCCACAACACGTCCACTCTTTTCACATAATGTTGAAACACATTTAGCAATAAAGCTTCGCTTATCTCATCAATGCAGCGCAAAATTTCATCTTTCAGAGCGTCACTTGTTTCTGGTTCGTTCACGTAAACCCGGCTTTCAAATGGCCTCAGAGCAAATAATCCAGCGGCGTTAAATCACAAGAATGAGGCGGTCAATTGACATTGCCAAATTGAGAAATTACGCGACCAGCAAATTTCTCATGTAATAACTGAATTGTTTGGACGTCTGTGTGGCTTGTGGCGCCGTCTTGCTGAAACCAAAGGTCACTGATGTCAACATTAGCCAATTGTGGCCATAAAAAATCGGTTATAATGGCTTGGTAGAGCAGAAAATGCACGATGACAGTGTTTTCTTGCTCATTTTCGAAAAAATACGGGTCTATGATGCCACTTTCATTTGAATAGAATGGGTTTTCGAGAACTGTTTGTAGATTTTGTGGTTCTCATACATGCGTGACAATTTTGTTTGTTTACATAACCTCCTAATTGGAAATGAGCCTCATCACTAAATATGATTTTGTTGAAAAAACAAAATGCGCTGTTTTCGTTCAGTTTTTTTTTATAGTAAATTTTCAAATTTAAAATTCTTTCTTCAAGAGTGTAGCGTTTCATGCTTAAAATTTCCCAACTTTTTACTAAATAAATGTCAATAAATGTCAATTCTTGATAACAATTCATCATTTGACAGCCAATTTACTTTCTAACCCAAATTTGTGATTTCAATGGCTTTAAATTTGTTGCAAAGTTTTTAAATAGGCAAAGCAATTGCAGATTTTTTATAGAGATATCTTTAATAGTTTCAAAGATATTTGTCTTTGAATTTTAAAATTTTGGTTTTTGGCTTCGCCTTGTTCGATTTCGTTCCTGCTTTTGTAAATATCTCCGGCAGTAGCATAGCCAAAGTTTCAATTTAACTTTAGGTCTTCCTCTATAATTTTAACATACAACATTTTGTTATGGAATCGCAAATTTCACAAATACAGTTTTATTACCTTTTTTACTATGTATTTCGGACCACTGTGCGGCGAAGGAAGTTAACACAATGAATACTTTGTTGACGTAAACATTTGAGCAGCTTCAATAGGTTTGTTCTCCATTTCATTAATTAAACGTGAGTTTCATTTATTCAATTTAATTATTTCACTTGTTTTATTTTATTCTTGCTCCCACAAAACAAAAAAAAACCAAATCAAATCATACCAAAAAGCAAACTAACGTACACTAAAAATTAACAGTTGCTCAACTTTTGCACTTTGCGTTGAGAGAGAGACGTACTGAATGTGTCAGAGCTCATAAGAAACCCTATTATTAAACTTATCTGTCAGTTGGAAAAGCCAAAGTCTAAAGTATGACGTATTGTATATGACTCGGCCCTTATTTTTATAGAATAATATGTTTTTCTCATCTACTGAATTTTACTGGCAAAAATTTTTCCAGTAAAAATTTGCAGACTCTCAAACAACAACTGTCAATTTACTCTCCCCATTGATACTCTCTTTTGCAAATATATCTGTCAAGGCGAATTGATACCAGGTGGTATCGATTTGCACTTTGCATATTCGCCTTTTATATTTGTTACTGTAAAATGTTCTGCTGTCAGAATATTTCTGAACGTCTTGCTTTGATTTGACAGCAGATAAATTATCAGCTGATCGTCAGCTTGTGAATTGAGATCATCTGATGTGAATTCGATCTCAATTCAGCAGCTGATGATCAGCTGTTAAATTCTCTGGTGTCAAGTCAAAGCAAAACGTTCGAAAATTTTCTGACAGCAGGAAATTTTACACTAATAAATACACAAGGCGAATATGCAGAGTTGGAAATCGAGACCACCTTGCGTACACATTTCAGAAAAATCCTGTACAAATTTGCACAAAATTGCACACAGTTTTGGCTAAACGTATACAATTACCGCAATTCACAATAATCAAAAATTGAACATTAACACTGAATGGATTAAAGCGAACAATAATAGTGAAAACTTACGCTCAGGCATTACAACGCTCTGTACTCTCGGAGACAGGTACATACATAACTAGAAGTCGGAGTTGTAACTATTGTAAATGGGTAAATAAGCACCAGTAAATCCATGTAGAAGAGCGCATACACACATTCATAGATAAGTAAGCAAATGAGCCAGTGAGATTGTAAGTAATAAAACGTGTTGGCATTTTTAATGCAAGTTTTAAAATTATACAAATGTATACGTACATACTTAAGTACATATTTCTTAAGTTTTTAGCATTATTATAATGTTTGCTGTTACTGCTGTTGATGTTTTGTTTTCCAATCGTTTTATTTAAATTTAAATTGAACAAAAATCAACAAGAGAAGCAGAAAAAACAATTTACGTGACTATTTAAAAGGCGCAGCAAAGTCACGTTTTTTCTATTTGTAAAAAAAAGAAAGAAAATGAAACAACGACCACCAATAGATACTCGTACATACACTTGTTGATGAGAATTTTATTTTGCCAAGTGTCCCCCTTGAACAGACTGTCCTGTCCGCTGGTTGCACCACCCCTCCATTTCCTAAAAATAGGCAGTCGTCTCTATTTGTCAAGAAATTACTAAATGAAAAATTGCAATATGAGAACGAGATAAGAATGATTGTATGCAAAAAAAAAATTAAACAAAAAATCTTATCTAATGAATACTGCTGGAAAATAAAAACATTTTTATTTTTTAAATATTTATAAATAAATGTCAACGAATGCAAAATAAAAAAACCAGCAAGCAAATTTGTCAACTGATACGGCTGCTACGTAGTAGGAGAGGGAAATTGCTGAAACGCCTTTAATATTATTTCGTATTATTTGATATGATTTCTTTTTCTATGTAAAATACACCCACTTTATTGAAACTACTCGTACCTGGCAGTACTGGGTCCATCATTTATTATTTAGTACATCATAATTATGGCAATGGAAATGTTGTAATATGTACTTGTTCTAAAAACTTCATTGTATTTTCATCTAATTTAAAATTATTTATGTGCTATTCAAATTTAATCATAATCTAACAAAAAATGAAAAAAAATAAATTCACAGTATCATTTAATCTACATACAAACTTATCTAGCTAATGAATGAGCGTAAAGACCGAACTAGAATCACAAAAAGAGGAAGAGACAGCCATAAAAGATAAAAATATTCATACATACATGTGTACATACGAACGTACATATCGCCCACTAAATTTAAAACAGTCACAATTCAAAAAAAAAAAAAAATCCCAGAAGTTCACGAGTGGCAAAAAACTGTTGATACTGTTGATACTGTCATACTTCCTCACTTTCTGACATTTATGATCAGTGTACTCAATATATTCATCATGAATAGATTGACACTTAAACAACGCTACCAAAATTATCTAATGCAGTGTAAAGACAAGCTGAACCATGGGAATGTTCGTAAATGCATCACTGCTCTGCATCATACAAGCAAACTTTCATTTAAAATGCAATTCAAGTTCGCTAATAATTTATTTTAGTAGTATCCATGTTTGCACCTCATATTTGACATTTAAATTTCCATTTGCAGCGCAGTGATGCATGTGCGAACAAGCCCACTGTGCTGCAAAAGAAATTTGTGCGGTCATTAGATGCTTGTTCAGTGAACTAGTTTGTGCAAACCCATTTTGATAATTTAGAGTTTTGACTGTTTATGATTTAGTGTGCGATATTCATTTACATATCGAGCCGTAACCGCCAAAAAAGCTCAACCGACACATTTTTTGACCTAGCTTTTTTTTTTGACGAAAATCGATCGAAAACTGACAAAAAATCCAGTTCGAAAATTATGCCGCTTAAGCTTTTTTGGCGGTTATGGCACGATATCGTTATAAAGGGTGGCCAAATTTTGAGGTTAGGAAGTAAATTGGCTGTCAAATGATGAAATGTCAAAAATTGGGCTGTCATCCTTTGACATTTATTTAGTAAAAAGTTAAGAAATTTTAACCATGGAACGCTACGCTTTTTAAAAAAGAATTTTAATCGTGAAAATTTATTATAAGAAAACTAGACGAAAACAATGAATTTTTCAACAAAATCATGTTTAGTGATGGGGCCCATTTTCAATTAGACGGTTATGTAACCAAAATAAAAATTGTCACACATGTATGAGACCCACAAAATCCACAAACAGTCCTGGAAAACTCTTTATATCCAAAGAAAGTGACCGTATGGAACGGTTTATGGTCAGGCGGCATCATCGGTCCGTATTTTTTTTTGAAAATTAACAAGAAAATGCCGCCACCGTGAATTCTCTGCGCTACCAAACCATAATAACCGATTTTGTGTGGCCACAATTGGCTAATGTTGACATAAGTGGCCTTTGGGGTCAGCAAGACGAGGCCACAAGCCAGGGAGCGGCTTAAAAATTAAGTTATTGCATGAAAAATTTCCCGGTGGCGTAATTTCTCGATTTGGCAATGTCAATTGGCCGCCTTATTCTTGTGACCTAACGCCGTTAGATTATTTTCTCTGGGGCCACAAATCAGAAAAAACTGACGCTTTGAAAGATGAAATTTGGCGCTGCATTGACGAGATAAGCGAAGCTTTGTTGCTAAATGTGTTTCAAAATTTTGTGAAAAGAGTGGAAGTCTGCCGACCTGCTAGAGGCGGACATTTGCCCGACATCGTATTTTATTATTAATTTCCATATTTCTACTTTACATTGGTATCAATAAAATTGAATTTGTCAAAAAACAGTGGCGGTATTCGAGGTTTGATGCAAATTGTCTTGCGTAAGTGCAAATGCAAAATATCGTAGCTTTTCTTTAGAGTGTGTGTATTTTGTTATTGGATTGGAAAGAAAAGCTACGATATTTTGCATTTGAACTTACGCAAGACAATTTGCATCAAACATGGAATACCGCCATTGTGTTTTTAAGCCAATTTACTTCCTTACCTTAAATTTGCCCATCCTGTATAAAATCACAAAAGGTGTAACTTAACTTACAAAATATTCAAAATCGGCTTTTTGGTGGTATCTATTAAGTGTAATTGAAGGTTTGCGGCGAATAGCGTTGTAAGGAACAAAATAATAATTTTTCAGACGAGCAATAAAACGTCTTCTAAAGACAAGTTTATTTTTAACCGACTTATAAAAAGGAGGAGTAGGTTATCAATTCGTCTGTATATTTTTTTCATGTGTGTATTTAAAAAAATTCAAAAAAAAGATTTAAAAAATAATTTTTTATATGAAAATGTATAACTTGCATTTGGTTCCATTTCCAAAAAAAAAGTGGGCGGGAATACGGCTATGAAATATTTTTCTTTCATTTTATTTACTTTTACTTATCGGATTGCTACGAAACTTAGTACACAGCTTGGGCACTCGTATCTCATTCATTTCTAAGACAACTGTCCGATTTGTGGTCGACCTTCGATATCTTATGCAGTTGCTCAACGAATTCAACAGAAAATGTTCGCTGGGTATCTATGTACATGCATAAACTGATAGTTGGTCACGATATCCCAAGTAACAATTGCTGTACAAATTTATACTGCATATCGCTGTTGTTCCTCTAAAGAAGGTCAAATCAAAATATACAAATTTTCAGTTTTTATATTCATACATGTAGTTTTATATCAAAGAGGGACAAAACTATAAATTTTTTACTGTAAGAGTAGAGAAAATGACATAAGATTTTTACAGTGCGCACATATGACCACTGTGCATCGTTTTCTTGCAAAAAGTGAAAAATGTAAAGTTGTAAATTTGGAGCAACAAGTGCGATATGTGCATACATACTTACATATAGTAAGAAAATCTGTGTAATCTAACTCTACAACAACAAGCAAATAAAGTAATAACGAGCACATTGCATACACCAGAGTAAATGCGATTATGAAGAAAAACAGCAACGACAACAACAATAACAATAACAAACAAAATAGATAAACACATGCATAAATATGTATGTATGTAGGCAAATGTGCATGTGTATTATGAAAATAAAGAAAACCAAAATATATTTCACACTGGCACCGACTGGTACCCTCACAATATTACAACAGAAACAACAACTGCAACATACGAAAAGCACGACAAGTACAGCAACAACAACAACAATCAAGTACAAATTTATATTTAAGCTCATTTTGACTTATTTACTTATTTGCTCTTGCTATGTGTACTATTTTTCTTAACTATTTTCTTAAGGGGAGTGATTTCGGACGCACACGACTACGAAAAACATCAGTCAGTAGTGGCCAAACATGCAATAATTTCTTCTTTTTTTGTCTGCGTTGGACGGGCGAACATTTGGAAGGAAAACATCTGGAATCTCTTTTGTTGTTTCCTTCGCGTTCACACAGACAAAAACGTTGCCGGCGACATTGCAATATTATTGGATAATAGCAACCATACATGCATATCGTTGCATTAATGTAGAAAGGCCCTGACTCATTATTTTGTTGAAATCGAATTTTTGTGTATATTACGATACAAAAACATCTAATGTATCGAAAAATTCATAAATCTGGATTTCAAAAAAATAATAAGTTAGGGTCTTTCTATATTAAGGTAACTATATGTATGTACATATATGTAGCAAAGAATATGAAAACAAAGCGTGTCGCCGAGTGCCGAACACACAAATGATTCTCTCTTCCCCAGCCGTAAACAGCTACCAAACTAAATGTTTCCCTTCTAAATGTTTTCGTGTCCAAACGCTGACTTTGCGTTTTGTGGGGCTAACTAAATATGCACTTAAATATACCCGTTTTAGACACGCAAAGTTTACTTTGAAAAGTCTTAATTCAGCTGTGTGGAAGACAGAGGTAAGAATACTTTCTCTTTCTGTCTTTCTTCCAGCACTATTAAAACTTCGCAAAGTAAACTTGGCGTGTCTAAAAGTGGTGATATGGCGTGAGTCTCACACAGTGTATGTTTGTTGATGATAAAAAAAAACCGACTATAATCGCTATATAGGAAATTGAGAGAATGGCCACCACTGATCTTCATACGTACGTACATACAGTGAACATGCCACTTCATACTGTACACCTAATGGGGTGCAATTGACGTTCATGAATGGCTCAAGGATTTTCAAAACCCCAGAACCTACAGGTCCCGCTTGTTAACAAAGCCATTCAAATGAAAATGAGATGCACCGCTCATAATCATAATTGAACGCTGATTTAAATAATAAAATTCTATTATTCTGGTTCTTTGTAAGTTGTGAATCTCTCCATTATTTATTCTCAAACAAAATTTATTTAAAAAAGGGGCAAATTACGGCATTCGATACGACTCGTAATTTAAAAATATTTCCATTTAAACTTTATTGCCTGAGAATTTGAAAATTTTGATTTGCGATATGTTCGTACAAAAATTCCAGAAAATCCACAAATTTTAACCACTTCTGTACAAAATCCTTGATAAAACGGTTCCTAACCTCGCTAAAACATTAACATTGTGACAAATTCAAAAACTACAAGTAAAATCAATTAAATTATGAAGCTGCCTGTTTTAGGTTGGTGTCTCCACTAAAGCAACGAAAGTTTTTTTTTCACACACTGGCATCTCCATTATATCGCATTGCAAACTCTGTGGCAGTATTATTACTGACCAGCTGTCATTTTAATGAAAATTCAATAATTTCCAAAATAAGCTCTACAGCTAGAGCTGTCGTAGATTCGTTTTTAATTAAATTTTTCTCTAAATCGGTTAAAAAATTCAGAAGTTTTCGGTTGTAAGTGAAACAGCAAATTCAACTTTATACTCTGCATTCGAGAATAGTTTGTAAACGTTGATTTTCACGTGTTTTCCGTGGATTTTTTCTACTCGAAATTTTTGTTCTGTGTTTTTTTTTTGCACTAAACAGAAGCAGACAAGAATACTGGCTATTTCAGCTGCCTAGGAATATTTGTGTAAAAGTATGTGTGTGCTGCTGTTGAAAAATATTCTATTTTGTTTACATATTTTGACCTGAAATAATGAGAAAATTATTTTTGTTAAAACACCAAAAAAAAGTAAAGAAATACGGCGTACAAATAAGTAATTAAAAAATATCCCAAGTGCTAATGTACTCGTACATTGTTTTGTTTATGATCCACATGGTTTGGAAAGCAAAAATATTGTTAGTGATTTTTCGTCATTGATTTTGCACAGAAACAAAATTAATCAAAATATTTCCAAATTAAAGAAAAAGAAAGTAAATACTATAAATTTGCAATTAGAATAAAATATTTGTGGTGTCTCGCATTAGGAATCAAGGTGCTCTATGGAAAAGGTAAAAAAGGTACGTCTGTTTACTACTTTTTGTTGTTCTTATTTACATTTTTGATTTTTGTTGATTCTTTATCTAATACACAGAACGACAGAATTATGTCAATAAGAATACAAAGCTGTTAAAGTATATTTAACGGCGCTAGTGTTTGTTTGTATGCGACGGATTTCAAGGCGGAAAATAATATGCAATTTTAAATCAAAACAATATCTCAGTGTAATTCAGAGTATATACGTTACCGAGGTAAATTCATGACAGGTAAAGTTGATACAAACAATAAAAACAATATGGTATTTTGTTGTTGCCTTGGAAGGGTCGTATGTCAAATGCAGCTGATTGAAGATACTAAGGCAGAGACCTACGCCATGATGACTCACAGCCGGCTGAGCAGAGCCGTCGATAATTTTGGTCAGGTACTCCGCCGCTGAAAAACCTTGGATGTCGATTCCCCATGTAGAATACAAATTAATCAGGGCAATCATGAATAAAATTTCGCGTGAAATTTTTCTCGGGGAACAATTCCAACTAATAGCAAGTAATAGGGAAAACAAAAAATTCTAATTCGAAAAGGGAAAAATTTCACGCAGAATTTTATTCATGTTTTTCCTGAATAATTATTTTTATCTTAAATTTGTTTTTCATGTTATTTGTTCTCAGCTGCCGCCGCCGCTGAAAAAATCGCCCGGCGCAGGTCTCTGTACATAAACAGCTTTTGACAAAAAAAAGAGTAGATCAGCTGTGTTTTCAACTTTACCTGTTATGAATTTGCCTTGCAAGTTACTACAAATCATACGAGATAAATCGTACAAGTATAAAATGAATAGCGTGTATAAAGGTGTCTTACCAGGGATGAAATTTATGGTACAATTGCACTTTTTTTTGGTGTATTTTCGATCTTGTTGGTACCGTGGTACTACCTGGGCATACTTGGAACAATTTAAAAATCTCAACGGATGTGGGTCAATTAAATAATTAATATTGTTTACTTGTTCATGAATGGACGGACTGTACTGTCTCTAAAAACCCGACAGTTGTAATTCCAAATGTTGAAGGTCAATGTCGTGACTGATTTTTGTGTATGACACACAATACAATCTCGGAGTGTTAATTATATATCAGACTTGGGCAAATTAAATTACACTAATTTTAATTACAATTACATGTTATTGTAATTGAGATTTTTATCAAAATGTAACTGTAATTGAAATTATTTTAATTACAATTACAAAATGTTATTGCAATTGAAAACCTTCAATTAATATTATGTACTTGAAATTGCAAATTACATCTGATTGTAATCGTTTTTTTTCAATTATAATTACATACATGTAATTGTAATAGTAATTGAGCAAAGAATTATTACTTTTAATAAAACAAATTCAATTAGATTATTTGTGAAAATAATTTTTTTTAAACTAAATGCACCAAAAATTATTTATACTCGTATACTTAAAGAACGTCATAACTAAAAAAAAACAGTTTGTCAGAAAACGAGTTTGAAGTTTTCAATTTACACACAACTTAATGGAAAAATAAAATATTATTTTGATTTCAAGAGTGGAGTAAACAAGATATTTGTATGAAATTTTAAGGATGAATTATGCATCATTAACTCTTTGAGTAAATGAGCGTTATGTATGTACATCTCAACATTATACATAACAGGAATGCCCGCCGTTCACGTGGTTTCGGTGAATCATGCATTCCATACGTGTGTAATATTTTATAACGAAATTTTTGGGTGGGGCTAGTGTGAAATTGGTGTATTGGGAGTTAAAGCGTTTGACAGACGACTATTTTGGTAAAATGGCGTTTTAGTTAGCGATATGAAACATATTATTTGATATTTGAAATTTATTATTATTAGTTATTAAACAATCAGAGCCGAAATAAAAAATACCCTAACCAGCCCAAAAATGTGTGTTTTCGATAAAAAATTTTTACCAAATATAAAAAACCAGTTCCGAATCGGATAAAAAATATCCTATATTTGACGTTGGTAATGAAGCTTTCCATTAATGAAAAAAATATTCCGAAACCGGTTGAGCGGTTTGGGCATGAAAGCGTCACACACTAACAAACAAACAAACTCACTTTTCAAAAAGTGATAACAAACATTTTCTGTAATTACTTATAAAAATTATTTGCTGGATTTTGTATATATAAGTTTCTAAGCCTACTACTATAATACAGGGCAATTATGAAGAAAATTCCGCGAGAATTTTTTCCCGGGGAACAATTCCAACTATTAGCAAGTAATAGGGAAAACAAGAATTTCTCATTGTAAAAGGGAGAAATTTCTCGCTTAATTTTATTCATAATTGCCCTGATAATCTAAGAAATAAATAAAAAAAAAATATTATGTAAAATACAAAAAAGTGCCCAAAACATAAAAATGATCCTTAATGAATTCCCCAATCCCTAAACCAAAATTTTTATCCCCATTTGCAAAAATAAAAAATAAAATATCCGATTCGGGGATAAATTCTCTAATCTGACAACACTGTGATGCCCTATTGTGTGCAAAACGTGCACATTTATAGATTTCCACTCAATAGTTAAGGAAGGGTGATGCCAAAAACTCACCTGCACTCGGAGACCCAATTGGGTCCATTGTGATGTTCCACTCAATAACTGAATGAGAATTCTAGGGCACATTTACCAAACAATGCAAAGAAAAGAATTATATTCTCCCCTACATTAATTGAGTTGGTATGTAGCTCTTAGTTCAGTTGCATGTAACTTAATATATTATGTAGAAGAGTTTCTGTAATGTCAAACAAATGTCAAATTTTTAACTAGTTGAACCACTGTATATATGAATGATTTATAGTTTTTAATATCAAGTCACCTAAATGAATTTTTATATTATTGCACATCGAAGCTGCCGAGAAAAAAAAAGAATGTTACTTGCAATATATTTTTTATAATTTAGGGAAATTCTTTGCTTTGCGCACTCGATAACAATGACGGTCATTTGGCTTGGTTTCGCAGCCGGCGTTGGGTGTTTTCAAAATCCCAATTCATTTATAATACTCTCATTTAGTTGCAGGCATGTGTGTATCTGTGTGCCTATTGTAGACAAATCTCCAAAAATATACATAGATGTTAGATATGAGTGCCCCCCACCACAGATGATTCCACGGAGCAACTATATCATATTTACAAATTATGCCTGTCTAACTGCCTCGTTAGTTGGAATGTCCAGGCAGTAAAGTTGTTGGTCCGTCTGCTGTTGGGTTGAGTGTGCGTGTGTGTGCTAGAAATGTTAGGCACTCTTATGTATGATTGTGCATTAGATTAGTTTCCTTTTTTTTCATATCCCCCATATACAGACATGAATGCTTCAGAAATATGGCCCATGAGTGATTGTATATTTGTACGAGTATAATATTTGTCCTTCGCATGAACAACTTTCACAAAGAAGTCTTTTATAAATAATTTTTTTCTCTGAGTTTAGTTTTCACTGTGCAAGCATGTTTCGCATTCTTTGTTTGGTTTTTGTATTAGCAACAGCAATAAAAGAAAAAAATTAATAAATTTGAAGTATCAGGCGCACCATTTGATAGATAACTCGTACATAATTATAAAATGACCCGCACATTTTCACTAGTTATTTGAATTTTTTTCTCCCATTGAGGAATATTTGCATGGAAAAACTCTTTATGATATTGTCGAAATATTTGCATAATGTTTAAATTTAAAAGACAGGTAAATTATTTAATTAAAGAATGCAATTTTACTTTAACTAGCAGAGACATAAACCAGCATTTTTACCAGAGCCTATTTTAAAGTTAACAGCACACTGTTAACTAGTTAACAGTCGATGTGTGTGAAGATAAATTCATCGCGTTAAATTAATTTTTTGAAAATATCGCATGCGATATTTTTCTTCTTCTTTTATTTGGTACGCATTTTGTACTGAAATTAAGGAATTTCTTCATAAAAACGTTCACTGTGGTCAAACCCTTGTTCCTCAGCGAATTACAACTAGTAGAAAATGAAGACAACGAATCATAATATTAAACTGCATTTACAGTATATCTGAATTTTATTTGTGAATTTTTTTTTTTTAAATTTAGTGAAAAAATCTTATTTCGAGTTCTATGGGGGAAATGGCCACTGTCACCAAACCCTTCTTCATCAGTGAATCATACGATTAAAATGTCTTTGCAGTGGCCAGAGTGGCCATTTCCCTCATAGAACTCGAAATAAGATTTTTTCACTAAATGATATTTTTTCCAAATTTTCAAAAAAAATTCACAAATACAATTCAGATATACTGTAAATGCAGTTTAATAGTATGATTCGTTGTCTTCATTTTCTACTAGGTTTAATTCGCTGAAAGAAGAAGAATATCGCATGCGATGTTTTTGAAAAATGAATTTAACTCGATGAATTTATCTTCACACACATTAACAGTCGTAGGAAAATTAATTAATATTATTTCGGAGTCGAAATATACGAATGGGCACTAGGACTACACTCACCAACTAATGGAAAGTATAGTCCGTGATATGATTAATGAAATTATATCAATTGAATATAATAAAGGTACGAGGGCTACTATTTATATGTATATCGGGAATAGCAAATAATAATAAACATTTTTGAATGCAATGGCTTTATTGTTTTTCGAAATATTCTCCTTGATGATCAACTATTTGTCATAACAGTTTTTCCATTCCTCTTGAGACACCTCCAAAATGTGGTTTTTGAACGCTTTTACCTACGATATTCGGGAATATGAAGCAGTCATTGGGTGCCAAGTCAGGACTGTACGGAGGATGAGTCATCAATTTGATGTTTTGACTGCTCAAAAATTCACTTGTTTGAGAACATGTGTGAGAGCTCGCATTGTCATGATGAATAATGTTTCGTCTTCGGGGGTAAGTTTTACGAATTTCTACGAAGTTTTCCGGCAAACAAATGGTCGTGTACGACTCAAAATTGACAGTTCTACCTTGCTCAAGCGGAACAGTGGCGATATGACCCATTCGGCCGATAAAACAGGCGACCATTTGCTTCGCTGTGGTTCTTCCATAAATAACTTTTGTTGGATTTAGCTCGTCTTGGAATACCCATACGGTCGATTGCTGTTTTATTTCCGGCTCGTAAGCATATATCCATTTTCACCTGTCACCTGTCACGATTTTCTACACGTTCCTTGAAGCACCACGGTTAAACTTCTTAATCATTTTCTTACACCCCTTGACGGGAGTATTTTTTTTTGAGCGATTGATAAAATTATTTTTTTTTGCAACTAAGTGTTGTTCATGCAAAATCGAATTTATCGAGGTGGAACTAATGTGTAAAGGTGCCTCTATCTCTAAATATGTCACATGACAATCTTTTATTATCAGATGTTTTGTGGCACAACAACTGTTTTTGGACGACGTTCACCGAATTCGTCGGCGACGGAACTACGACCACGATTGAAATCACTTTACCAGCGATATACTCTGGTTTTTGATAGTGCTTTATCGCTATACAAAGAACTAAGTTCATCGACACATTCTTGTTGATATAATCCACGTCGAAAGTTGTGAAAAATAATTCAACGAAAACCTTCTCTTGAAATGTTAATTTTTTTGTCAAATTATTTTCTGAATTCACGGTAAACAAAACAAATAGCACTTTAACCCTGGTACTCTGTTCACAATTTCGTGCGAAATGCTGTCAAACTACATATAAAAGTATTTGGTGTGAAATATTTGCGAAATAAATTCGCAAAAGTAGTACTCTGTTCTTGTTGTGAAAAACACGTAAAATCATGTCTTTCCATGCAAAATTAGTCTGGCATCATTTTAGTTTAGCTGCGAAACAACATGAGCAGTGCTTTTTTCGCACGGAATTTTAACAATGTTGCATACTTTCAAGCAATAAAAGCAAGAAATTTATAATAAAAACCGCGAGTTGGGCTACATTTAGTACATGTCAAATTTTTCACGCGAAATAATCAATGGTGCTGAAAATTTTTCACAACTTTGAACAGAGTACCAGACTTTATGCTAAAAAATGTCAAACTTTATTATGGTGTTGCCAAATTTTAGCTATTGACATTAGTGTTGCCAACTCCCGAAATGTAAATAGTAGCTCTCGTACATTTATAAACAATAAAGAAACTTAATTTAAAAAAAAGGTACTCTTTTGGCAGGATACGTGGTCATTGTGGAAAATAAGTGTAGAAATAGAAATAGGAACACTATGGCTCTCTAAAGAGCGGATTTAGTGGCATTTCTGAATTAGTTTTGGAACTTTTGAATAATTAAGTCGAAAAAAGACCTTGATTTCAAAAACAATCAGTATAAGTTCCGGTCCAGACTTGCAATTTTTGTTGCAGCAATTTTTGAATATGTATCAGAGTGTTGAAATAGATTTTTGCATTCTTCTCTCGCTCTTTTTAAATAAAAAATAAAAAGTTGGTGCACACTTGCAATACAAATTGCAAGTCTGGTCCGGCATTAAGTTCAATAAAATGTAATTTTAAACAAATAAAAATTAAAATAAGTGTAAGCAAGCCCTCGCGAAAACTAGTTGCCTTTAAGCTTCGAACTCTATTCGTTGAAACGGTCTTGTTAATTTAATGTCGACACTACTTCTAGTGGCTCATAATTCACACACACTTTTTATTGCGTTGCTCTTATTGCAATTTTGTTGCTGTTGTTGTTGTTGTTGATTGCCGCCTAAGAAGTATGCAAAGCGCAATAAATATGTCTTTTTGCACTTGATTTAAAGATAGACCGGCTATTTATATCGCTTTTGTGGTTGTTGTTTAAGTTTCTGTTTTTTCTGCTCTCACCCAAACCCAGAGTGTAGACGACAACAAAACTGCGTCTGGTTTTTGTGCAAAAGGCGAACCAACACTTGTTTCTTGTTTTGTTTTAAGCAGCTTTTAAGTAGCGATTGTGTGAAGCATTTTCCTTTCACTACTCTGTTCTTGGTCTATTGTCCTGTTGCCGTTTCTTGGTTGCTTTGTGGTCATCGTTAGCTTTAATATTTGTAGTCGTTTGACTTTTTAGGCCATTTATTTGTTGTGTCCGCGTGTAATGTTCTCAAATGTTTTTATTGTTGTGCAACAAACAAACGCATACAAATAATGCTGATACGAGGGTGGGCTGAAGTGTCTATTAGATTTCACTTCCAAGTTTTCTTGAGCGATACAGGTGGTCGGAGTAACACTGAAAGGCGCAGCAAAGATCATATACAGCAGAAATTTTTCATGGCCGCGCAGACAAGTTGATCAAGTGAGGTTATTTGACTTGGTTGCTATGGGTTTTAAGTTGATCTACCATAATGCAAGGAAGCAGGGAATCCCAAGGGATCAGCTGGCTATAGTGTTACATAGGAACGCAAATCACTAGAATAAATCTGTCATACAACGAATGAGGAAGATACACTACGCCTAGTAATAGATTAAAGAACAGTGCAAAATGTTTCTTTAATCTAAAGACGTAAAACCTGGACGAATGGTTGGTTGTGTGCAAAATACAAACTGTGTGTACAGGAGGCACCATTTGTTTAAGAGAACTAACTCTCTTCGGCAACTTCGAGAACTTCGGCAGTAGCATCAAAAAACTAAGTGAGCATAAGAACCACATAAGAACATCAAACTTTATATTATTAATGGTGATATGTATCTGTGCTGGATTTTGGAGCAACGAAATTTTGTTCAATGTTCTTCAATTTACATGTCGTAGTTTCAGTTCTCTATCAGTAAAAGTTTTTAGACCGAATTATGCTGATGGCGATCCTCTTAGAAGAATGCATAACATATTTAATCCCTTGGTGAGATTTATAGACTTTTCACTAAATTATAAATGTGCAAAAAAAAAAAATGAATTTATAAATTTTCAAAACTTAAATTTATAACCTGATGTGTGTGAACCAGGACTAATTGTCTGGAGTGGAATTGAATTCCATAAACAAAAAAAATAATAAATAAATAGTTCCGCTCCATCAAGTAGATTTTTCAGACAGGCTTCGCATGACTGTGCTTTTATTTGATACTCTCACATACACACCAACACCCTTCAAAAAATAGTCAATGGTCTTTTGCAACAAAATAAAATGAAAACGAATTGAGTAAAAAATTGAAAATTTCTAACAAAAACAAGAAACACATTCTTCCACTTTTCATTTTTATTTGTTTAAAGTGTTTGTTGTTTGCATGTCGTTGTTGGTCAACAATAAAGTCGCTTGATAGAAAAGTTGTAGTAAAATAACGTATTTTTTTTTTGCATTCTTTTGCCAACGTATTAGATTTAGGGTTGTATAACTAACTGTGCGTGTGTGGCTCGCTCACAAATTATGTCCTTGTCGTACATTATCTTGTTGGGCATAACTCAACTATGAAGTGCATTTTGTCGCGTGCTGTCGTCTTTTTTTCTACGACAACAAGAAAAACATTATCGTTAGTTATTATTTGCCTCTTTTATAATATGGGAACACAATGACAGTGGACTTGGAAAAATTATTTTTTGAAAATGCGAGTTAAAAAAATTGAGGTTTCAAGTCCACTTTTTTTCCAAAAAAAATTTTGTTTGGAAAATGTTAATAAAGCAGGGCAAATCTAAAGTTTTTCGAAAAAGTCCTGAAAACTGGAACCTCCAGAAATTCTGACCATGCACGTTTTTAGAGTACAATGTGGTCCTTAATATCGTCGGTTGGTTACTGGTTTGATGTATGGAACATTTAAAAAAAAAATTAGTTATTGATTGATTATATATGAATAATGGGTTATATTTCCAAATTTATCAGTTTTCCGATATCTTGAATATATCAGGAGATATAGAGCTGCAATATTGCGCCATTTCCACAATTGTTATATATTTTAGAAATTGTTTTACAGCAATCAGCAATATTTGGAATATGTGGCAACTTTCCAACGTAAATTCTACTCAACGAACGTGATTCAAAGCAAAATACAAAAATTTTATTGTTGTGTTATGTTTTAATCAAATGAAATTGATATTTATTTTTTATTAATAAAATTTCTTTTATTAAATATATTCAAACTTCCTTTTATATCTTCCGTTGTTTTTTCTTTAAATGTCATGTTGCATGAATAAAATTTATATTTTCTACTTAAATATATACAATAATTTAACCTACTTGAACAAGCAGTTAAAAATATTGTTGTTATCATTGTGGCATGCATTGACAAAGATTTTTGTCATTTTTTCTTTAAATCCTAATAACTTTTCATGTTGGATGTAAAAAATTCATCAACACTTTAAGTTTGAATAAAAAACGTATGTATCTATTACTTTTAGATATTATTAAACAAAAAATTCTATCGTGTATTTTTATACATCGATTTTCTCGAAAACACATTTTTGTTCCATACATCAAACCAGAGGGGTTACTCTCTATTGCGATGCGAGAGAAAAATGCTACGAAATCGAACGATTGGTACTCTCGAATGCGTTTGCGCATTTGGTTTTCGCATCTATTTTTCTTTTCTTTCGCAAGCCTGGTATCACCGCACTCTGTAATACGAAAGCGTCTGTCAAAATCGTGTGATTATCGCAAATATCTTGCGATAGGTAAATACCAAACGCAAAGGGAGAAAAACATGTGAGTACGTTGAAAAAATATTTATATTTGATATTAAAATTGTTTTAATTGCATTCATACTGTCCTGCAATTTTGTGTTGAAGTGTAAGTGCTTGTTTTTGGCCGATGAACCCATCAAAATCATCATAAATCAAATTTGATATGCCGAGCAATGTGAGACTGCTGCGATAGTTTTATAATAGTTGGAATTGCTCTGGATCTCTATAAAACTTTTAGGTCGTGTTGAACAGCATTTAGAACATACAGAAACGCTTTCATATTCAAACGGAAATTTTGAAGAGAGTATATTGGACTAACACATCTCTTTAGACGCGTCCTACACGGTCGTTTTCCTCATCAATCACTATTTTACTTTCAATTAAAAACTGTTACACTTCACTTTTCCCTAACTTTCCTTTTCTGAAAAGACGTTTTTTACATATTTTGGCATTTCATTACTGTCAATCTTTGTCATATTTCCTTTTGCAAAGTCAGTGCTGCCACTTTATCAAAGAATTTTCCGAAAGGATTTGCGAAAGTAATAGAGAGTACCAAATTGGCATCTCAACGCATTTAGCTTTCGCATTGTAAGTGCTTTCGCATCGCAATAGAGAGTAACCCCCCAGTAACCAACCGACGATATGTCACCACCTTTGTCCGTCCGCATCGACTCCTTCCCAAAAAAAGTGCGTATCCCTCAGCAAATCCCAACTTGATAACTTGACAATATTTGAACTAAATATTCATGTTTTTCAGAAATAGATTAATGGACAATAATAAAGGAACACCTTGTCTATAAATTTGCATTATTTTTATCCGTCTCGTTTGTCTCGTTTAATGGAAAAGTCCTTTGGAAAGGCATTAATCGAATTTTTACAGCTTAATAGAGCTCTGTTAACACGCTAAGAGAGCTCTGTTAAAGCATAAGGTTTGTGTCAAGGGTTATAAATTTTAAAATTTAACCACACACATATAGCAATTGTTTAATTAAGTAGTTGTGGGTTACACTACTGCTGCTCTGATAGCCTCAAATATCTTCTGTTACATCTGTTTTAGAGGTAACGGACTAAAGACAGTGTCCGAAGAAGACGGTACAGCGATACAGCGGCACTTCCATGTGCCCATGTGGGCCACTCTTTTTATATCTAAAATATCTTTCATAGAGAACTTAATAATTCAGTGTAACTAAGCTAAAATAACAAATTTAATTTACATACATAAACAACTTCAATAACAAAATTTCAAGATCTTCAAATTACAAAATTGCCATAAATTCTGCTTCAGCACACTGTTGTATTAACTCCACTTACTATGTACATATACATATATTGAACGATTTAAAGTCAATTTAGAATTGCTCTTGGCACACAGTGTTTTTTCACTTTGTCTCCAAAAAATTTCATTGATATATTTGCTTTTTGTTACTCTATCCATCCTTCAATTCGTAAACATTTCGGAGAGAAATAAAAAAAGACTTGCAAACTTTTGCTTTTCCATAAAAAGGGAGTTAAAAAAATGTGTTTACAATGGATGTCATTGTCAATCGAAATCCCGGTCTTTCTAAAAACTCAATAAATGAACAACTTCTAACTCTTGCATACAACACTCCACACTCACAATTAAAAAGTGGTGATAGAATATGCACGAGTATGAATTATATGTATGTATCTACGCGAAATTGTGTAACAGTGACGGCATTTTAAACGCAAAAATCTACAATAAAGTACACAACTACATGACAATATGAAGTAATAAATTTCCGGTTAGTTTACCCTTTAGATGGTTTATCTTTCTATTCTTTCTTCGACGAGCCGTTCGTTACTCACTCTGCCAAAGTGTGTCTCGTTCGTGGTGGCTCTTGTACGTATATGCATATTATTTTTTACTTAAAATAGCCTGAAGGCCATGCCACATATTGACCAGGAAACAAATAAAAAAATACACTCCCAGTATTATAAACAAACACAAACAAATCGACCACCAACTTTATAGTAAAAAAAAAGAAAGAAAGAAAAAAGAAGTTGCCTTTTACGTTCGTTCGCTGACTTTAAAACGTTACAAAGTTGATGACAATAAATAGTTTGCATACCGACAACAATGTGCACGACAATATCAATTGAAGTTGTTGATAGTTTGACAAACGGGAGGGACGTTGTAATCAACTCAACTACTCGTATTACAATCCACAAAATGTCACAAATTGTTGTAGTTTGTTTAACAAAAAAAAAACTCGACACGAGACAAGTTGTTGAAAGTTGTTTGTTTCTGAAAATGTTTGTGCACATCAGAATTTAAATGAATGAATTAGTTCGTTGAATTGTAAAGTAAAAAGCTTTTCCAAAGATTCTTTTGTCAATATTTAAGTTTTATTTTAGACGTAATACTTTAGAATATTAATAGGATTACACGAAAGTGATGAAAAGTTGAAAAACACGGTTAAATACTAATGACGAAAGCTTTCACCTAAACATAGTCGACTTGGGTTGAACTCGTTCACTAGTTCATATATGACACAAACCAATGATCAAACCGATGTAATTTAAATGGGTTTGATCATTGGTTTGTGTCAAATGTGAACTAGTGAACGAGTTCGATCTAAGTCTAAAACGTAGTGCAACGAGAAAAACTATTCATGCCAACAAATTGGATTCTTGCTCTGTTGGTTGGTTTACGTCGAGCAGCCACGTAAGCATTCAAGAAGAATCCAGATGGTTCCGTTTTGAAAGAAAACTCCACTCGTCGGTTGGTCAGCGTTCTTTTTAACTTGAATTTAAAACATATCTATGCAGGTAAGGTTAGCTTAGGTTTGGAAAAGTGATTCCTAAGAACTTTTACTCGATCAGAAAAAGGCATACCGCCTGATTCCCATGACAATGATATCCTCGAGATTAAAATTTGAGATTTCTTTTAATCTCTCGTAGAATCCCGGCGCCAACTTCTTAGCTGCTGATCCTTACTCTGGCCGAGCAGTGACCAGCCAAAACGACTATCAGGATCTTAGAACACTTCTGTTCAGATATCCCAGGAAATATTTGTTTCTCCTTAAACTGGTGGCTAATCAGCGGTTTATGGGAAGCCGTCTTCAACGACTCATCTAACACTGACCCCACTATTGCAATCTTTGGGCAGTCACTTCAAAACTCTTGAATATTTTTGTCGTTCGATAAAAAACCACACTCTTTATCACCTCTGCTCTATAAATTTAGTATTCTTTTTATTACTTTGTGTAATATTTTTACCATTAAATACTTCCTTTTTGAGACATGATCAATGATTTATTGCAATAACGAAAATTATTTAATTATATTTATATTTCTTTACAGCTTTTACAACAGCTTGACAGCACATTCAATTGCTGCCGTCTTCAGTTTCACTTGATTGAGAAAATTTAAATGGACACAAAGTGGCAAGAGGCAATAGGAAAAAAGTAACAAATGAAAGAATAATAAGAAGTAGCAAAATTTATATTAATGCAGCAACAACAACAAAAGCAGCAGCAGCCGCATCAACAGCTAACAAATCAAACTGTATCACAAGCATCATTGCAATTTCAATTGCAAACGCAGCCCACACATCATCAGCAACATTTAGGCAACAACATAATTGTTGTGCGTGGTTCACGCAATGAACATGGAGAAATTGTCATACAAAATAAACAAGACATCTTTACATTTCTCAGCGAACACCATCAACAGCAACAGCAACAGCAGCAGCAGCTACAACAGCAACAGCTACAGCAGCAAAATGAAAAAGCCACCGTGGCCACATTAACGCAATTACCATCGACCACAACTGTTGCTCGCAAAACTAGTATTTCCCTGATTGCCAACAATGTTGGCATTGGCAGTAGTGTAGTGGGTAACGCCACCACTGCTACTCCATCATCCGCATCAGCAACTACAGTCACCACGATCCCCAAGGAAACCAATACAATTCTATTACAAACACCCATAAATGCCAGTCAATTGGAAACCGTACTATTGCAGTCGGGACAGTTAAAAAAATCTAATTCCACTGTTACATCGGGAACGGAGAGACCATTCCTATTTAAAAATGTGAGTATTTATGCTTATGGACATTTAAACATTTATATTTTTTTTATTAATTCTTCTGTATGCATTGCATTTCAACGAAGCATATGGTGGGGCTTGAATTAAAGACTTACATATTTATTTTAAAACCACAAGAATGAGACTGTTACCAGAGGGCGCTGAAAAATTAAAATAGAATTTTGGCTGGTGACATTCTGATAAGCAGTAGGCTGGTAATGTTTTGTGTTAAAAAATTTTTTATACGACGAATTGGCGTTGGCTGAAGTAGTTAGCACGTTGACTACAAAACTGAAGGTCCTAGGTTCGAGCCCGGTCTTTGACAGTCATTAAATAACAACACCACGCATTTTTCTGATGTGCATTAGTGTTCCATTTTATCAGTTGTAGGAAAGTTCAAGTGATTAATGCAATGACAGTGGTCACTGAACTACACCGGCTTCAGCTGATACTACTCCTAATGTAACATCACAGCGCCTTCCTTCGTCGGTATTGTGTAGCAGAATCATTGGCGAAGTAAAATAACCAATAAAATGGCTACTAATCACAGCTTCAAAAATTTAATACGCCTCATTTAACACCAGAGGCGCTGCAATACTGCATTATTAAAAACGTGCAAAAATCAGAGTTGTAAAATAATGAAGCTTTCCTCTGTCCCTTCCTTCACCACCTGTCTTCTCTATTACTATCTCTTTCCTAAAAAAGGTAACACCTAGTAATAGTAGTAGGCTATCATTGCCTGAGTGTTATTTCTCTTAAAAAAAAAGTAAAAAACCGTTTAAAACTGATCGAATAAAAACCTTTCGATCTCCCTAATTAGAACTTAACAACAAACTGTGGCTGTGTGATAAGACAGCTGATTGGTATGCTGGATATTCTCCAGCTGAAGTCTGAACCCCGTTTCTGTATTTCTTGCTTCATATGTGTTTCATGTTAATTCAACATGATTTACAGTAGTCTTCAAAGAAAATTTTTCCTTTTGAAATAACTATATTTCATGTTGATTTAACGTACCAGTACGGTTAAATTAAAATGAAGAATCATGTTAAATCAACGTTATTTCAAGTTGAAACAACGTGAATTTTATACTGAAGTAACACGATAAACCATATCGAACCAAAGTTATTCCACATTGAAACTACATGAATTTAATTTAATGTAGGCATTTTATTTCATTTATTATTTTCTTACGTAATTGTGTGTTTTGGCACAGGCAGCAGAAAAATATTTGTTTGTATAATCGGCTTTCCCGGCCAAGATTTGAGCTCAAACTCATCGCGTGATAACAAAATATATTTGAAATTAAAGTTATGTAACAAAACTTATGTATATAAAAAACGCAAACTGCAAAGCTACTTTGGCTGGTCTGCAGGATTCGAACCTGCGATCCTGCCCACTAGTCAGAAGTAGGATGTTTTCGCTATTAATGGAAAGAGAGAGAGAGAGAGAAAAAGACAGGATCTACTTACAGGACCTCAAAACATCGAAATATTATGAAAAGTCGGCTTTCGAAAGTTGGAATAGAAACTGGAAGCTAAAAAATAAACATGCAAATGAAATAAAAATTCAGAAAATGTTACTCTCCACTCTTATTTCAGGCTTCACGCAGCTTAAGCACCGATAGCAAGCGCTTTGGTACGGTTACGACAGCAACTGGCGATGACAAAGGACCATTTGTGTTGCAAACATTAAAGCGTTTAGAAAAATCCCAATCTATACTGGTCATACGCAATTCATCTTCGTCAGCAGCAACAGGAGCAACAACAACATCAGGTGCCAATTCTACCTCATCTTTATCGAATTCCTCATCTTCTTTGGCCACATCATTAACGGTCGAACATAAACTAAGCTTATCTTCATCATCACTGTCCTCTATTCAACAGCAACAGCAACAGCAACAGCAACAACAACAGCAACAGCAAGTTCATGCAATGACAGCCGGTGTCAATACGGCCAAAAATGTTAGTAACACTATAACATTTACTCGCACCAAAAAATCTCAGAAATCAAATGCATCGAATGGCAACAACAATGTTGCTGCAACAACCACACAGCACACAAAACTGGGTGATATTTTAGCTTCAACAACTGGCCAGCGCCATTTGTCTACAACAAACAACAGCAGCAGCAATAAAAATATCAATAGTAAATTAACAAATGCCACAACTACAACGACATATTTGCGTTTGACAAATGGCAACGCCAGCAACAACAATAATAATAATGTTGCCAATAATAATCATAAAAATCATAATTCTTCACGTGTAAATCTCACTGGTAATAACTCGGAAACAATAACAACAGCTACAACAACACAACAAGTGGCAGCGGCAGCGGCAGCTGCAGCTGGAGCTGGAGTGGCCACAACAACTACAACTCATCTGACTCTGGCCGAGGTCCAGCTCAAACACGAAAGAAACTCGCCATCAAATCCAACAGCAACTACAACAACTGGCCTGCTTAAAACTCAAGGGAGCGGTAAGTTTTCCTTTAACAAAACATTTTTATTGCAAACAAAATATTTTCTATTTTTTGTGGCTTTTTAATGTGAGAGAAATAAAAAAAAATAAAACTAGATAATACATTTTTCCTGAAAATTCTTCCAAAAACCGTATGGAAAATTTAAAAATGTTTTCAGAAAAAGGGGCAACAAAAGAAAGGTATAAATAACAGGTTGCAATGCCCCAAGGGGAGCTTTGCCACTGAATGTGCTCTTTTGTTGTAGACAAAAGTGGTTTAAATTTTTTATTCGCTCTAAACATGTCCAATATAAATTTATGACAACAAACAGTATCTACGTTTTTTAGGATTTTTGTTTGTACTCGTATCTTTAAAGTGTTTATGAGTTTAGTTTGCGAAATAAATATCAAATTAAATGCTTGTTTCATCATTTTTAAAAGAACAACTGCCGACACTCTTTCTTTAGTAATAATAGAAAAAAAAGAGAGAAACATGAACGAAATCAAAGAAATAAAAAAAAAAGAAATAAATAAAAATAAAACTGAACTATGAACAAAGTCTACTACTAATCAATTTATCCACTTGGCTCCGCTTACGGGAGTCTGTGCAATTTCTGGTTGCTTATTTTTTTCTTACAGTGGGATGCACTCTTATGCTCGTAAAATATGTTAACGATTTTGTTTCTGTTTTTTTTTGTGTGTGTGAAAGTAAACCCAATTAGAGAAACAGCAAATAGCCTTAGCAGCCATACTCAGCCCATGTTCGAAGCGAATGGCTCCCACTTAGAAGGGATATGCCTGAATTGTTATACAAGGTGGTCCAAAAGAAGAAGTCATCCGTTGTTGTTTAGCTCTCATTTTTTTCTATGTAAATGAAAAACTTCGACTTTGTTTTTTGATTATGTTTATTTGAACCTTTAGAATTTTATTGGTCAAGTCGAGAAGATGATATCGGCCAAAGGGGCACCGTCACAATTGATTGCTATACGGGCTCGTTTTATGGCATTTCTCATCACTTCGGCGAGAACTTCGGGCGACAGATTCTCGCACTCGTGCCGAATGTTGTCCTTGAGGGCTTCCAGGTTCTCGGGCTTGTTCACGTAAACACGGGACTTCAAAAAACCTCAAAAAAAGTCTGGAACGGTTAAATCGGGCGATCTTGCGGGTCAGTGTAAATCGCCAAAACGAGAGATGAGGCGACCCGGGAACGCCACGACACAACTATTCCGCGTTTTTGGGGAGTGTATCGCTCCATGGCTTGCTCACATCTGTCTAGTTCACAAATGTAAAACAGACTTGACATTGGCCGCCATTTGCAAAAATAAGAGCATCTTCCAATAGGGTGATGTCTTTTGGCCCACCTTGTATATTGGATGAATTTTAGCTTACGTTAGTTATCGGATGCCACAAGTTTGACCAAAATCTTAAGCTTAGCGGGAAGTTTCAGGGATGGCCTGCAAGATCAACCGATTCCCATATTTTTTTATATTTGTTTTTATACAATTTTTATCTTTATGTCAATTGTTAAAGTCTGCAGGAACTGCAAATGCTCTCTAATTTTTGTTTTATTTTCGTTTGTGCTTATTTTTCTTTGTAGTTTTGTTTACAAAATTTATGAAATTTATTGAAAGTATGGTAGCATGGTAAAATTATAAAAGGTACATACACAAGCCCAGCCTGTTAATGTATACAATGCAGAAAGTTGTCAAATTTTGTTTACAAGTTGCAAAAATGTTAGTGTACGAGGTGTGTTCAAAACGTATCGCGAATTTTGAATTTTTGCGGATTACGTATATTCGAATTTTGATTTTTTTTGTGGCGTTATGCTGGTACTCATGTCTATCACTCTCTCTCTCTCGTGCAAGTACCTTGTATAATTTTACCATGTATGTTAGCGTTGGTGAGAGAATGAGTATTTGTATGTGGGAACATAGAAAACGCTCTCAAAATAAAATAGTTTCCAAAGGATGATTTTTTAGCAACTTTCTTTTTGGCAACACTGTTTTTGGCAACTCAGCTGTTTTCGTGTATCATGTTACTGTTAAACATGTTCAGTTTGGTCTATTATTTAACCACATGAATTGACTAACAAATGAACAACGTTTGCAGTCTATTAAATTTTATTATCAAAATTCAGGCTCGTTTAAGAAAGTGCATCGCGCACTTCTTCCATTTTATGCTCAGTTTGACGATCTATTATGTTATGGGCGGCTATTCGGAATCTTGTGACTAAATTTCGCACCAAAATTACATTATTGAACATTAAACCACTAACACACATACGTAGAGTGTGGACAGAGAAAAATGTCGCAGCTTTATCCGCCAATGTTGTTGCTGACCGCGGATTATCGATTCGGCGCATTCGCAGCAATCGGGCCTCTGTTACTTTTTTTGCCAAAAATAGAATGCTGGACTTGGCTGACATGTGGTTTCGCATGCCACACACCACGCGCAGCAATGGCCCAATTGAGAGGCAAGTTCGGTGAACAGTTTATTCCACTTTGGGGCCGGTCAATTGGCCGCCTATATTGTGCGATTTAACGCTTTTAGACTATTTATTGTGCGGCTATGTTAAGGCTAGTGTATATAGGGACAAACTCGCAACGGTTGACGCACTGAAAAACCATTTCAGGTGTAGCCGCGATCAACATTTACATGAAATCATCTTTAAACATTGAATTACGAGTATACGAGGTCTGATCAAAAAATAACAGTTATTTTCAAATTTCGTGAGTTACGTATGTTCGAATTTCGCATCTTTTTTTCTGTTATGTTGGTACACATGTCTTTTATATATGTTGGCAATATCAGCCATTTTGGATTGTCAGTTTGTTTTTTGACATATAAAAAGGTTAGTCGTGTTTTGGTGTGCTCTTCGATTTTTTACTAAATTTTGAGCAAAAACAACGTCGCATGGACATCGCTCAGGATCTGTTGAACATCGTCAACGACGATCCAGATTTCCTCCAAAAGGTCATAACTGGTGACGAATAATGGGTGTATGGCTATGACATTGAAACCAAAGACCAATCATCCCAATGGAAGCGTCCAGAAGAGCCAAGACCGAAAAAAGCACGTCAAGTTCGGTCAAATGTGAAGGTTTTGCTCACTGTTTTCTTCGACTGCAATGGCGTGGTGCATCATGAATTCTTGCCACAATGTCGTACGGTCAATAAGGAATACTATATACTTGGAAGTTATGCGCCGTTTGAGCGAAGCAATTCGTCAGAAACGCACAGAATTGTGGAAAAAACAATCATGGATTTTGCACCATGATAACGCACCAGCTCACACATCGATGCTTGTGCGTGAGTTTTTGGCCAAAAACAAAACCGGTATCATGCCTCAACCACCGTATTCAGGAAATCTGTATCGTCGTTGACGATGTTCAACAGATAATGAGCGATGTCCATGCGACGATGTTTTTGCTCAAAATTTAGTAAAAAATCGAAATCGATGTTCTGTTTGATCACTAAAGGCCGTGATTCACTATCCTACACAATCGCGCGATCTGTAGCATATGACATGTGTGCTAAAAAATACTAAAAATGCAACTGTGTGTCAAATTTTTTTTTGGCAAGTCGTACGATTTTAGAAATATTTATGAAAAATTTCATAAACTAAGAGATTCCATGCGATCTTTGCGAGTTGTTTATATTGTCAGACAGCTGAGAATGTTGTTTTTGCATAATTTTTGTATGATAGTGTTGCACCTAAAACACCATTTCGAAGCGCTTTTTTAAAGTCGGTCAGACTTCTGCAAGATTTTCTTGTGAATGAATTGTGCGATCGTGAATCAGGGCCTTGGTAGAAATATAAAATAATTTTTTTTTTAATTTCAGACAATCGTTTTCGGACAATCTGTATTATAAAAAACAAAGATAAGCAAAAAATATGTCACATATCTAAGATATGTATTAGATGTAAATCTACGAAAACTAGAAGAAATACGTGAATTCGAAGATATATGTATGTATACCGATATTGCTCGCAGTTACAAAAACAGCTGTTTTCAATTTAAAAAACACCCGTTTCGCAAAAAATCATATATAATCTGTCATTGCCAAAGTTAAGAAAAATATACTGTATTTCTTTCATTTATTGTTGCCAAATGGAAAAGATAACTACGATCGATAGGAGTTGCTTTACCAAAGAAAAAAAGTTGGTGCGAAAATTATTCCCTCTAAATGTTAAGGGGCTTGTTGCAGCTGCTGATCTTTTCTTTGTAAGTTAAATGTTTGCAAGTTGTGTCGAACATAAATGAAAATCTTTAACTTCTCGATCAAAATATTTTCTAATAGCTGCATTTTTTTGCTTAAAATAAATAAAATGATTTTTATCTGGTCCCACTGTTGCTAATTTCATTCAAGGCAAAAAATAACAAAAAAAAAAAAATACAAAACGTAAGCTCATTAGCTTGATTTCTTCAATGATTATAACCATCACACATAAAACACAAATACACTAATTTTCTTTTTTATTTTTGCTTCTTATGCCTTGAACCAAAAACTTTTCCACTTTAGTCTTGATTATTTCGTTAAAGAAGTTTAACTAAACAATTTCGATAAGATTCGTTGTTTTTCACTCACTTTTCTTGTATTTCGATAATGTTTCATTTTGTTGTTGTTGTTGTTGTTCTTGCTGTTGTTAAAAAGAAGAAAACAAAATATTGAAACAAACTGTTGTTCATATTAAACAGTTGCTTTAGTTGTTGATAGGCAGTATTTATTCAAACACGTCTTGATATGAACAGAAATAAAATAAAATAAAATAAAATAAAATAAAATAAACATCTTGGTATATCCTTGGGCTATTTCGATACTTGGGCTTTCAATGTTGTTATTGTTGAGACTCTAAATATTTTGTATTAATTTTTTTTTCTGAAATTTATTTGTTGTATGAGTATTTTTACTCATCCACCCAGCGATGCCAACTATTTATAACCCAAACGCGGTATTCCCCTTCGCAAAACGCGCTAGAACGCGCTAAGTTACAACATTGTCAACTATTCATAGCCAAAACGCGCTATTTTCCTACGCGCTAAATTAAATTTTAATAAAATTCAATGTATGTACATGTGCATTAGTAAATACAATTAATTTTTTTAGTAGCTCTTTTCAGATTTTATAATATTCACCCGTATTGCGTATATCGAGTCGAATTTTCGTTTACGACAGTTTTGTCCTAGATTAAAGAAAACTTGTTCACATTTTCTTTAATCTAGAACAAAATTCTCGTAGACGAATATTCGACTCGACATACGTAATACAGGTGATTGTTTCTTCGAAATTGTATCCTAAATAACTAAAATCATTGAATACAGATTCAGAATGGCCTTCCAAATAATCGAAATCCTTCGTTTTTATTTTAATTTTATTTGCCAAACTTTGTAACAATTTATATAAATTGTCGAATAGTTTTTCGATTCAAATGCTTTTTATACTACAGTTAGAATAGATGCTTAATAAGTAACATTAATTGTTTTGGTCCGAGTACATATTTTTAGTTGTGAAATTTCAAAATGTTTGCCATTTACAGTATTAAAATGCGTTTTTAATTCTAACCATAGGGAATTATATTTGCGACATCTGCATCATTAACCAATTTAAAAAATATTATGAGTTTCGAATACTAGAATATTGTTAAATTTGTGCAAAAAAAAATATTGAACTGAAGTGATGATGACTTCATTCAAAACGCGCTAATTTAGCACTTTTTTTTTAGTAAACGCGCTAAGACGAAAAAAAGCGCGTTTGGCATAGTTAAAACGCGCTAAATTGGCATCGCTGCTTCCACCCAACCCTATTGTCTCTCGTATGCCTTCTTTGCTGATGCGAGTATTTTTTTTTTCTTCTTATGCCACAAATGCATGTTGTATTTTACACTTGACTTACAAGTGCTGAAACAACACATCGATGAATTTCAATTGAATATTTGTGTTTCTCGTACTAGATTTTTCTCCACAGCTATTTAAGTATGCAGAGCGCTCAATAATGCAAAGTCTAAGCAGGGAATCTATGAGTGAATGAATTAATTTATTTGGCTACTTTTGCATTTAAGTTACAAACTTTCCCTTTGGAGGGGAGAGAAAACAAGAAAATATTTTGCTCTTGCATCTGTTTTTATTTACACACATATTTTTAAGATTTGAATTGGAAAAGAAACTGAATTTAATGGTATACAATTAAATTCTTACAAGACATTCAGTTTTTTATGCTAATTAAAGTTTGAAAATTAAGGGTTTGTTTTGGGAGAGAAAAAAAAGTAGAACTTGTGCTTCACCTGTACCTGTATTCAGTAACTTTTATTACGATAATCGTATCGCTATAACGAAACATAACGAAAACTTTTATTATTTTAACGAAGTAAAAAAAGTAAAATCATGAGCAGAAATTCATTTAGTTCTCTTTTATTTTTCATTGTGCTCTTCGCTTATTTTGACATTTTGTATGCAGAGTTGCCACTTGATATCGAATTAAATGGGAAAGTAAATGCAAATTTGCATTTGTGGGGGGCGTGTTATTAAAAATTCACAAACTTATTATTATTCACTAAAAAAATCCCCTCGAAAGACAAAGCTGAATTATTTACTGAAAATATTTAATACACATTGGGATGAGTTCATCACCTTGTTATTATTCCACCAACCAAAGGAACGTTTATTTACTATTAAGGCCCAGTCATATAGAATCCGTCATACGTTAAACTTCGCCTTTTTCAGGTGATATTAACGCAACAAGTGAGAAGGTTGGCACAAGGAGTACTTTATTGACGGAAGCATTGTTTATTAGTTTTCTTTTATTTATTTCCTTTTTTTTTCGATATATTTTATTTTTTCTACCACATAACACAAAAACCTAAACTAAAGCATACCAAAAAAATCAACCAATATCTGTCAAGCTACTCAACGTACGCAAAAAGTTGCCCAATTTTTGTACTTTGCGTTGACGGACACGTACTGAGTGTATGAACAGACCTCATAAGAAACCATGTATTTCAACTTAGCTTTCAGTTGAAAATGGCGAAGTTTAACATATGATGCATTCTATGTGCCCCAGTCTTTACTCTTCAATTCTTAACAATATTTCATATTTAGATATTAAACTTTCCAATATTAACTAATACTACATTTACATCTGAATGAAATCTAGCAGATTTCAGTCAAAGTCTTTCTGTAAATCTTTGTATGTCGTTTACATATGTATACATTTGAAATTTTTTGAAGATTTCGTTTGTATGATAAAACAAATGTTTTAAATTGTACAAGACGAAATGCTGTTTTAAAATATTTTTTATAACAAACTATAAAGAGACATGTTCATTTATGGCCTTGTTTTGTAAAACGCAACGCCAAGTGTTGAAAAATTTTTTATGGAAAAAAATTTTAATTACAAAAATAAAACACATACAAAATTTGTCAACGCTTAGTTAGCGTTGCGTTTTACAAAATAAGGTCCTTAATTATGTTCGCTTGCAAAAATAAAGTGAAAAAATCCGCGTGAAAAATATTATTCACGAAAAGGGAAATCAAAAAATGGAATAATTGGGGAAAAGGGAAAATATATCGAGGGAAAAACTCTTCATTATCGTGGTCTTGCAGCAATTTATTTTTATTACTTTGACCAACAATTTATTATCGATTTTTCTTAGCTAAAAAATTTGTTCTTCTGCAACAACAATTTAATTATTTATTTAAATTTTAAACTCTCTCAAACAAAAAAAAATTTTAAAAGCTTTTGGTTAAGAAGAAGTACATGAAATATAAAATTAAATTAATGTGACTGCGTCCGCCCATTTCTTTAAATGCAAGATTGTGCGTTTTTCAGAGCTCAATTATCATAAAATGAAATAAACAAAGGTGTGGGTGTGTCTTTTTTTTACAATGGGACCAATTGGAAACTATACCCCCTCAGACAAAATAAAGAAAAATAGTAAAGATTTTTACAATCGGTCTAAAATGTAGTGAGCTATGAAGTGACAATGTCAAAAAATTAAAATACAGACGCATTGATGACCTCCTCCTCTTTTCGAAGTCGGTTAAAAATAATTTCTATTTCAAGTGTGCTTTTGTCAAAATTTTTAACGAAATTTTCAAACCCAAGCTATTTTTTTTAGAATACGCCAGCTGGTGTTTAAATAAATGTAGAATATTAAAAAATTTTGCTAATCCAACCAAAGATTATGATGATTGTTGGAAATATAGATAAACAACAAATCTACATAACAAACCACAACCAGAGCAGCATGTTCCAGTTGCCTCGTGTGTACTTAGCATAATGTCTCTTTGTAGCTCGTGAGTTTTTTTTAGCAAAATGGGTTAATTGATTTACCTTCAAATAAACAAGAAATAAAAAAAAACAACAAATTCACACGACCTCATAAAAATGTATCATCAAATAAGTGTTACGTGTTTGTCCAAGTTTATTAATTTTTTTTTGTTATGTATTCACACAGCTCGCAGTCGAGAAAAACTTAAAAAGGAAAAAAACGAAGAGAAAAAATAGAACTTGATGAAGAAATGGTATGGGAGAAATACCTTTATAAATTCTTATTTAAACACAAATCCGGAAAAAAA
The DNA here is from genome assembly GCA_936439885.1 of Nowickia ferox. Taxonomy (NCBI): domain Eukaryota; kingdom Metazoa; phylum Arthropoda; class Insecta; order Diptera; family Tachinidae; genus Nowickia; species Nowickia ferox. The sequence continues at coordinate 84,090,227 of OW387027.1, read as the reverse complement.
TTGCTGAATAACAAAGAAAATCATGTACAAATTAAGCTTTGTGATTTCTAATTAACTGACAATTGTGTTACCTGGTACCAGGATCCAACAAAATGCTTTTCCGTTTGTATTTCATTTCATGTCGTTTTTTTTTTTTTTTTTTTTTTGCTGAAAAAATGTTCTCTTCTTTGTTCAGGTGGGAAGAATAAAAATTTAGAGGAAATAAGTTTTGCTGTTTTTGTTTTAATTCATGAGTGCCCTACAGTCCTAGAGAGTGTTTTGTTAGATCGACATATTAAGAGCAATCATGAATAAAACTCTGCGAGAATTTTTTCCCGGGGAATAATTTCAAACAATAGCAAGTAATAGGGAAAACAAAAAAATTCTAATTGGAAAAGGCAGAAATTTCTCGCGGAATTTTACTCATGATTAGGGCAATCATTGCTAAGTTAAAAGATTGTTTGAAGTTTATATATTAAAAAATTTTATTTCTGCAGCTTGGAATATTTGCCATAATCTTTTTTCTTTTCATAAACAAACGAAATGCAGAGCTACTTTGGCTTGTCTGTAGAAACAACCAGAGTCTCCGCCAGGAATCGAACCTGCGACTGTCCGACTATTACACTAGTAGGCACGAACGTAGCTTATCACGAATAATTAATTTAAGGAAATATAGATCTTGACTTCTATTTTTCCTGAAAAAATTATTTTTGATGATTTTTAAAGGCCTAAAATTGACAACATCTTTCGTTAAGCGCTTTAAACTTAAATAGAACCAATTTTTTGTGAGATATGACGCACTGGGTGGCGTGAGCTGATGTAGTTAGCACATTGACTACAAAACCGAAGGTTCTGGGTTCGAGCGCGGTCTCCGCTCAATAGACTGAATAGCCACTGCTCACTGAACTACACCGGCTTCAGCGGATACTAGTCCTAATGTAACATCACAGCGCCTTCCTTCGTCGGTATTGTGTAGCAGAATCATTGGAGAAGTAAAATAAGCAATAAAATGACTACTAATCACAGCTTCAAAAATTTAATACGCCTCATTTAACACCAGAGGCGCTGCAAAACTGAATTATTAAAAACGTGCAAAAAACAGAGTTGTAAAAAGAATGAAGCTTTACGCTATTTCTTCCTTCACCACCTGTCTTCTCTATCACTATCCCTTTCCTAAAGAAGGTAACACATAGTAATAATAGCAGGCATTCATTGCTTAGTGTTACTTCTCTTTATTAAAAAAAAAAAATAATAAAATTTTCCGTGACTGTTGCATAAAGAAGGTTTAATTTGACCAAAGATATAAATTATGTTGGCTTTGAGGGCTGCTTTCATTTGCGGCTTATTGGTGTAAGCCTGATTAAAAACCCCACAAGAAAAACTTTAACGGGGAGAATGTACAATGTGGTCAGAGCTGTATTGACATCAATCGCTTGGCCAACGATATTCTCAAAGAAATATGTACCGATGGTGACATGCCGAGAGCTCAGGAACCACATCATTGGATGGTTTTGGATCTCATTTTGATTGGCATCATCATTAACTCTTCATCGCTGAAGATGATTTTTCAATAAAAATTAGGGTCAGTTTCCAACCGATCGAGGACCTATTCAGCGAACACACGATGCTGTCTATGGTCGTTTAGCTTCAGCTCTTAAGTCATTTGCCGATCGGCTCACAGCCTGCCGCCGATTTTCAATGTAATTTCAAGCCGCCGCTGATGCATGCGGCTTCCCAAAGCTCGAAATTGCAGCCGCCTAATTGTTTTTTTTTAGTTGCAAATTTGTACATCTTACAAATTATAGGAAATACATTAGGTGTTTGATTATTTTTTTTTATAGAAATGTGTTTGAAAAACTTACAAAAAGCGGCTGTCAATGTCAGCCGGCTGAAGCCGGCTTATGAGCCGCCGCAGACTATTTTTTCCTAAGTCGCCCCTGGCGACTTTTTAAGATGGCTTGTTTCTCTGCCAAATTGTGGTCTGCAAAAGGCAGAGATCTTGGGAGCGATACGACATCGACTGCATCGGATTCTCTTGTACAATCTGACGGACAGAAGCGATGTTTTTCTTTGGCCGATATTGATTTATTGTTTATTAAACCAATGAGCTCAAGTTTATCAGGTACACTGCCAATTGTCCGCTCGGTAGGAGGATTAAGGCGACCATGAAATATGCGAAGCACTGGGAACGTTGCCCGAACAGATCAACCATTTTGATAAAACAATTTTGTCTCATGCATGTGTTGTTGAACACTATATCTAGCCAGAGAGATTTGGAAAAGTAGACTGAATAAATGACAGCCAATTCGACAGATAGATGTAGCTTCAACCATATGGCAGCTAGCAACTGCGAAAGTTCGGAAGTCCTTGTTGAAAAACTCTTTTCCTAACGGATTGCACCACATGATTTTCTATGGTGTTTCGTATTGAATTTGTAACATCCTGGACCAGAGCATTTGCGGCGTCACCACAGACTGGTAACTGATTCAGTAACTTTAGCAGAACATATCGCACATTCACTTCAATAGTGTCATAACTCAAAAAATTCGTTTTTTGATTTAATAATGCAGAATAATTCGGTATTTCGTATTTTATCTTGCGTAAAAATTTCACATAAATATCTTGTAATATCACCTCCTGAGAGAAGAATATTTTTTCATGCTTTCATTGAGTTGTATATAAATTGAAAACTTTAAACGTGTTTTCTGCAAAACTATTGAAAACAATGTGCGATATGATCACATGGAGCATACGAGTATCATGCCATGATCATACGAAACGGTCAAACGAACCCGGTTAAAGTTAAGTTCATTCCATTGTGATCGGTTAACCACCTTGAAGCAATCTCTTCCTGCTTTTAAACTAATCACGGTAGTCTCAAGATCACGCAGCAATTGTTGGCTGCTACTTTCTTCCCTTTTTCTTCTCTTCCATTTACCCATATATGTATTTGTTAATATTTCTTTCTTACGCCATCGGGTATTCAGTATTCGGTCTTGCCTTCAAAACCAACACCACCTCAAGCTTTCTTCTTCTTATAATTTTTGAACAGTGAACAGAGATGGATGTGTAAAACTACCTGTCGAGGAAGTTGTTGTAGCAGGAGAATAAAATTTAATAAAATCGAAATAAAAGAAATTAAAAAATTTGTTTAACATTGTTAACGTTCTTTATTTCTATTTATTTATTTTTTTGTTCTGCAAGAAAACTTTTCTAGTTAGAGGCAACATTCCCACATTCACTTCACGGTGAATGTGAATATGGGCGTCATACAAACCATTATGCACTTTGCCAGCTAATAAAATAAATTAAAATAAGAATCGCCGCCAAAAAAAAAAGAAAGAAAGAAAAAAGCAACAGAAACAGAAGAGCTTGGAAATAGTTTTTTCTTTTCTCCTTTTTTTTCTAAGGAGAAGGATTAAAGTTATGCCCATAAACGTGCCCAGACATTATGACGGTGGTATGACACGTTCAGGTTACTAATCGTATCTCATTTGTTGTTGCTGTTGTTTTTGTGGCGGATGCACAAATGCGATAGGTAACGGTGGGGCAAATGAATACGAGTAAATGCGCTTGAATAATGTTATTTGTGTTCGAGTAAAAACTAAAACATTTACATTTTTAATGCTTCTAAATAATTGAGTATTATGCTTATTATCGAATTTTTAAAAATAATAATGCTTTGGTTTTTTTTATGTGCTTAAGTTAAAGTTTTCTTCGGCAAACTCTTGCTCCACTGTTTCAAAGTAATAGAACAATTCATATCATACATGTTTGAGCCGTACAAATGAGGAATACGAGTATGTAGTCGTACATGTGAGAATGAATGCACTTTTGTTACCAGTTGTCTGTCTAAGCGGCTTCCTCCATTCCAATGCTGTTTGCCTAAATTAGTTCATTTTAGTTCTCTTTGTTTTCATTTAGTTTTGTTAGTTTTGATGTTTTTTGTTATAATTTCAGTTTATTCAGTTTTATTTTTTAGTTTTTGATGATTTATTTAAAATAATAAAACAATTTTCATGTTTGAAGGTTATTTGGCTTCTTTTGGCGAGCGCAAAGAAATGATAACATACTTTGGCTTCTAGTTTTCTTGCTTTCTTTTTTAAAAAAGCTTTTTTTTATTATTAGACCATAACTTTTTCAAAGTTTTATCAATAAAAAACATTCAAATAATTCTTTTACTTTTTGTTTTAATTGTATTTAAAAAAGAAAAAAAAAAATAGCTCCAAATTAAAATAGAAAAAAACAAGAAACATTAGAGTAATTAAAATGTAAATGATTTAAAGTAATAGATAAATTGCAAACAAGTAGATTTAACAATAGAAATACTGTAGTTGTTAAAGGATTTTGGATAAGGATATTGTCTTTTGTTGTGTTTGAAAACTACTAAACAGAAGTGGAGGGAGGCTGTAAAATATGGACAAGTCTTATCAAGTTTTCCATCTTGTTGAACACCACCAGCAGTGACAATTGAAATATCAGCAACATTTTATTTCAAGTGGTGGCAAAAAGTCATTGTCTCAATTTTTTCTTTCTAATATACTAAATTTTATTTATTTTATTTTTTGGTTCAAAAGAACATAAGGCATTTTTTTGACAGTCTTTATGCATGTACATATTTCACAGTCAGGAGCGCCATTTAAAAGAGAAAGAATATCAGTTGATTTCTCTATTAAATAACATTGAAGAATTTCGCCATTGAAGAGAGGCGACTTCGAATTTGAATTTGATACGCTTGAAGTTTACCAGGAGTGGAAATATTTTAGCACCGTCATTTTTCCAACAAAAATTACACCATTTCAATTACTAGACTCATCAATTATAATCGAGTGACGTATATTTCTTGAAGTGTTCTCTTGAATATTAAGATAAGGATGGCGCATAGCCATCCACAGCCTGTATGTTTGTCAATCAAAATTTCATTTGAATTAATTTTCGAAAAAATTTTTATTCGAATAATTAACCGAATAAACTTTGATAGTTATTCGATTGTGCGCTTGAATAATGAACAAAAAATATTATGCGCATAAATAATGAATAAAAATTTTTATTCGAATAATAAAATGCAATACGAGTCAAAACTAAATTTTAAAAAATTTGCAAAAAGTACAAATTATTTAAACAAATTTTTTGGTTCATTTTAAAACGAATAATCCAATAAGAATCAAAATTTGTTACAACAATCGAGTAAAAATGCTGAGTAATTTATTGAAATTTGGCATAATACCGCAGCATACTCGTATGACACTGCTATAGTCGCATGCCATAAAACTTATTCGTTTTCGCTTATTCGCTACTAACTTATTAGAAAAATAATTGTTGGGGTTTTTTCTAACTTCTAATAAAAATTTTTCCGAATATTCAGCCTTACTTTATCGATTTTATTCTAAATTTAATTATTTCATTCATTCTACATGTTTATAAAATGTTTAATCGTTTAATCGATTAAATTTTGTGCATATACCAGCCCTATTAATTGCGTCGTTTAGTTGAGCCTTTAAGCTTAAATTTGATTCAAATGACAGCTAATTTAGTTTTATTTCAGCGCTATAAATATAATCCCTACAAAATTAATCCGACAAATATTCGAATCACTAACGAATAAAAACTTTTATTCGAATAATAAAATAAAATGGTAAAGAAAAAGGAACTTTCCAAACTGCTGGGATAAAAGATGAAAATTATTGATCCAAACAAAATTTTCTATGCGTATAATTAGTCGAATAATCGAATAAAATTTAGACGTTATTCGATTGATGAAATAAAACTACTAAATAATTTCCTATCTTAAAAATAAAGCTTTAGAGTCATTCATTTATTAGAGTCTTACGACACTCGATGACAGTGGAAAAATGTCTTAATTAATCGAATAAATTTTGTTTGGAATATTAACAGTGTCAACTATGTTCTTAACTGCAAACGAATCCTTATGTTTGTATAAAACAATAGCAACATTTTAACATTTAACGCCTTATACATGAGTATAATAACCGAATAACATATTATTGGATTAATCGAATACAAATACCGAATCGTATACTAACTTTGGAAATAATATTGAAGTATTTAACATTTTTAAGAGTATTTTCTTCATTCAAATCCTAAGATATTCGATGACAGTAGAAAAATCTTTATATTAATCGAATAAATTTTGTTCGAATGACTAATAGGATTAACTATAAACTTAACTACGGGCGAAGCCTTATAATGGCTAATTTAATTTTACTTTAGAGTTTTATTGTACAACAAACAAGTAAAAGTTTTTATTCGAATAATAATAATTCGAAATTTGCATTTTATTGCAAATGAAAAAATAATATTCAAAATTATCATCTAGGAAAGTGAAAAGCATTCGAGTAAACTTTTATGCCTAATACAGGAGCCGAATAACCAAGCAACATATTCGATTAATGGCTATAGAAATAATATCGAAGTCTTTAACACCTTATTTATTCGAGTCTTAAGATACTTGATGTCAGTGGAAAATTCTCTCAGTTAATCGAATAAATTTTGTTAGCACGATTCATAGAAGTAAATATGTTGCTCACTGCCAACAAAGTCTTATATTTGCATAATATAATGGTCATTTAAATTTTACTTTAGCGCTGTATTGTACAATATATAATATATACACTTGGGTATAAAAATATTTGGACAATTGATTAACGAATAAAAGGCATTATTCGAATAATAGAATAAAATACAAATGAAAATTTGATACTCAAAACTACCATTTAGAAAGCTAAACACATTAGACCAAAATTTTTAACGCCTTGTTTGTGAGTCGAATAGCCGAGTAGAAAATTATTCGATTAATCGAATAGAAATACAAATCAATATAATAATTATAGATATAATATCGCAGTGTTTAAAACCTTTAAGAGTATTTTTTTGTGTTCGAGTTTTAAGATGGCCGTGGAAAAATCTCTCAATTAATCGAATAAATTTTGCTCGAAAGACTAATAGGATAAATTACGTTCTTAACTGCATAATATAATGGCCAATTTAATGTAACTTGAGAGCTTAACTTTACAGTATATAATACATTTGTATTAAACAATAATTTGGTGCATGATTAACGAATAAAAGTTTTTATTCGAATAATGGAATAAAATACAATATGGATTTTCAAAACTGCCATGTAGAAAGTGAACATTTTTTTTAGTAATATTTTCTATGTTTTATTCATGAGTCTAATAACCTAGTAACATATTATTCGATTAATCGAATAAAAATACAACATCATATACTAATTATAAAAACAATATCGAGGCACTTAACATATTTAGGATTACTCGTATATGCTTTATTCGAATCTTATTTGAGACAAAATTTGTAGAAAAACGACTATTGGGCCTAATCGAGTACACATTGTACTGGACGAAAGAATACTGCAAAATTTTTTTTTTAGTCTAGTGCAAAATCATCGTAATAAAAGTCAAAACTACGACACTTGTATGGAAATTTGTGCAATATATTTTCATTATTATTCATTCGACACAGTAGAGAAAATTTTCTCGTTTAATCGAATAAACCTTATTCGATTAATATCTTTTAATTACGACTTATAAGCAATTACTTGCCAATTTGAATTTGCTTAGTATGATTGTCAATTTAATTTTACTTCAGGGGTAATAAAATTGATTTTCATCAAAACTAATCAAAAATTTCATGTAATAATTTTAAGTAAAATAAAAAATACTTAATTCGTTGAATCATTAACATTGCAATAAAATCTTTTTGTTGGTGTACGCTCCTGCCCAAATTTCATCTTGGTTTCAATAAAATTATTCATACAAACATATGCACATAAATAAACTCATACTTATACAAATTAATTTTTTTTTTGCTTCACACCCACAAATAATCTTCACATATTTTTTCACTTAAAATGCTTTTCACTTCCGTTTTGTATGAAGGAAACAAAAAACAAATTTCTGGTGTCAGCACAAAAAAGGCTGCTCACGAATATCGAATTATCACAGCGCGACAAAGTCGAATATTTATAAGAATCTTAGTTGTTGTATTGTTGATGTTGTTGTTGCTTCTGTTATTGCTACAAAGTAGAGATGGGTAATTTTCAAACGATTACGGTAAAAGGCATCAGAACAGGGTGAGGGATAAAGAAAAAGATTTCAACGTGAATGAACAGACAGAATTATTTTGTCAAAATTTTATAATTAACTAAACAAATTAAAATGTTTATCAATTATTTTTCAATATTTGACTGATTTTTTTTAAACACAATTAAACAATTAAATACAATGGAGTCTGCACGGTCTCTTGTGTTTGGTTTCACTCCACATGCGGCAATTTTGTTTATTAACCAAAAATTACTTTCATCGTTGAACACCTTTTTGCGATAAAATATCGCATCAGTTTCCAACTGCTATAGAGCCCAATCGGCCAAAGAACGACGCATATTATAGTCTCGTGGCCTTAATTCCTTCATCAGCTGAATCTTAAAGGAGTGTAGGCTAAGATTTTTGAGAAAAATTTTCCAAGTAGTGTACTGACAGAGCCCCAGTTCTGAGGACGAATATATAAATTAGCATCTTCTTACACACTTTCGTTTACAGCGGCGATATTTCGTCATTTAGATGTGGTATGAAATCTGTTCCCAGTTCGGCGGCTGGCTTGCCCAGATATACGACTATGTGCCCTATTAAAATCACCATGAAGTCGTCTATCTATAAGTTGCGTGAATTAATGATTGATTTTTAAATTAAATCTGGATAATTTGGTAGCGTTGTTCAATAGTCAACTTGTACATGATGATTTGCAAGAGTATACTGATCATAAATGCTAAAAAATGAGCGCAGTTTGGGCAACTTTACGCGTGCTTCTCCCATTTTACGATCGCGAGTGCGAAATGGCGATGAATTGAATGACATGGATACCCACGACATGTGGTTTCAATACGACGGCACTATGTGAAGGCGCTGTGAACTGAACATCAGGATCATGCACTTTTACCCCTTTAGACTTTAACCCTTTAGAATTTAACTTTTAAAAACGTTGTTTTTGAAAGTTGGAAGATTTGCAATTAAATAAAAAATTGTAGTGTAATTTTTTTTTATCAAATCAGACACTTTATTTACTCAACACAGATATTAAAAGGTTTAAAAATACACACAATGTTAAATAATTCACAACTGAATACCACGATGTTAATAAGATAAGATCCACTTCGCTGTTCTTCACCCCATACTAACCAAGACGAATTTATACCAGGTGAGCTCATTTCAGCCAATAATGATCAGCTGTTTTTTTCTCTGCAAAACGTTGGGAAATTTTTAAATTAACAAATATTAATGATATTTCGGCAGTGTTGTATTTCATTTTAAAACGTGTTCATCTGGTGTGAGTTCGCCTTTGCCGCTGACTCTCGGACTGACTGTGTTGCTTAAGGGCTACTTCCATCACATTTTATGGGGGAAAAAAATCTCGATTGTCAAAAAATCTCACGTAGAGTGACATTTTGCGTTCACACGATAGCACGTCTAATTACATGAAAACCACAAGTAAAAAGCAAACATGCCGACATTAATCGTTGACTGCCGACGGCAGAGGAGTTTCATGCAAGCTGTAGTCGTGCCGGCATTTGAAAATAGACGGCGGTTAAAGTAGTTGATTGAAATAAGATAAAGAAAAGCAAAATACCATAATTTCGTTCACTTTCAGACGTGGTTTACACGAAATTTATTTCAATACGATAAGCATATTCAATATTTAGAGCCGATTTAAGACCATAAATGACAATACGGTGACGGCGTCGAAACAGACCAATTCTCAGTTTCTTTGTTACTTGATTTTGTAATAATGCAACTTATCGTTTAGAAAAATTTCAAGAAATTATCAATTCTTATGGGATGACAAATTTTTTATCGTATTATTTACCATTCGTCATGACATTTTGCGTTCACAATATCGCCCTTTCCCCGTATTATTTGCATTTTTGATATGCATTAATACAAAGTGTAATAGTCTGAACTGCCCTTTAGTGGCTGCATCGCTCTTTTTATACTCAACACAAATCTTGCACAATATTGTTAGTAACATCCAGCTTCTCAAATATTGGCTTCCGATCTCTTTTTTATTATTTCATGTTAAAATTCATTTGCTTGGTTTTTCTGTATACATTATAGTTAATTGTTGTTTTTGTGTTTCCTCTGTATTGGCATTTATGTTTGTGTGGTTGTACATTTCTTAATAAGCAGCAGGTATAACATAATTCTGTGGCAATAAGGTAAAAGTGCTTAAGTCATATTTTACTGTTTTGCAGGAGAGCACTTTTAAGCTTTCAAGTCGATTTTCAGAAATTTATTTCTTTTACAGCTAAATTGGTAAATTCTCTTTCAAACGTTACTTTTTGAAGCCAATATCGTTCTTCACACTATAAGTAATACACTCAAGTTGAAATATACCAAAGTATAACCTAAATTAAGTAATTATTCCAAATGAGATTAGAAGTCTGAAAAAGATAAGTCGCAAGTCATAGTGCTATAACTTCCTGAAAAATCACACTAATTAATTGAGATTTTTACCAGGGGTACTTTAGAATATGCAGATTACCGAGGTACCATTAACTCAAAATCAGCTTATCTCGACTTAAGCACTTTTTCCTTTTTGCCACAGAATTGTTGTTGTGTTGCTTACTTGCAATGAACATTGTCTTGTGTGTTTGTGGGCTTGTCGGTGGATAATTCTTATTGTCTGCAAATATTTTTATTGAAAACATGTGTATTAGGTTTGTTCACGTGCATTTTCGCAACAATATAATAAGCCACAAACTATAGGCTTTACAAACAAATAAAAAATTTCTGTTAAAAGTGGCAGAAAGTTCAAGAGCTAAAATAATCAGCTGTTTTTCAAACTTTAAAACTTCAAACTTGCTTTAGTTGCTAGAAAATGAGCCAAAGTTGCACATAAAAAGATAATGAAATGCGACTTTTTTGGAAATTATTTATATATTTATTAGCCATGTGTGGCCGTGAAATAAAAATTCTTTCACTAGCTCATCTCTGGCATAAGACAAGACATCAACGTTCATCGACAACTATATATCTCTTCGCCATTCATATGCCTCAAGGAGAATTTTGTTGCACAATAACAACAGCGATAGCACACATCTGAGCTTACCAACAAATACAAACAGTTCGTTCTTTGACTCTTAAGAACCACTTGCTAGACTTTTTCAAAAATTCAATACTTATTCAAGTGATTCGTTTCTCTTTTCCAATTCAATCTTCAAGTGTACATATCTGTGTCGTTGTGTGTATGAAAAAACTATTAACAATTTTATAAGTTGCATGCCAAAAATTATATGCACGTTTAAGTGAGTGTGAGTGTGTGTGTGTGTGTTTGTGTGTATCCTTTTTTCGCTCAGCTAACATTTTTGCAAAATTTGTTATTCGTTAGATTATCTTTAAAAATTACACACACACACACACACACACACATTATTGGCAAAAATTCCCTCAAGAATTCATTTGCGAAATTGTTTTGAATGGTTGATGCTCTAGATTTCTTAATTTATTAAAACAACGCTGGCCAAAAATAATTGATTGCAAATTGATGTTTCTTAATTGGTATTAATATGGAAAAGCAGTTTTGTTGGGTAAGAAAAGTTAACTTTAAATTTTTTTTTTATTTCTGTTTGGGTTAAATATCAACCTTCCAAAAAAAAACAAATCATTTTGTTTGTCTATATTTGCTTTTGCAAGTTTAAATTAGAATTTTCTAAACAACCTGATTACTTTTTTTATTTGCATAAATTGCAAACCCATTGTTACAAAATACTTAAATATTATCCTTCTCATTATTATTTAATGATGATGACATAATTACCTTTAAATAAATGCCTGTATTTTGATAACTTTTCCAATATGTACGTGTAATCATTTTGACCAATATCCTGTATAATTTGCATCAACATTATTGACTATTAAACTGTTGTCAACAACAAATATACGTTTTTTTTTGGAAGAGAGAGAGAGAGACATTTGGCTGCGATAATGGCATAATGAATAAATTAATTTATTTTAAAGTAGTTAGTAAATTTTCTAATATTAACATTATTAAATATGTAAACATTGATTAGTTTCATATAAAATTAATTGCAAATTCCTAAACTAAACAAAAAGTGTTACTGTGTACATTTTGGCTAAATTGAAAACAAAGTAATATTTACACGCACATTCGATTGAGAAAAAGTATGAGGAGTTTTTGGGAAAAATGCATACCACCACCAATCGTTTGATGTTGCAAATATTAAACAAGTAGTTTAAGGACTTATCGTGCCATAATCGTCAAAACAGCTTAAGCGACATAATTTTAGAGCTACATTTTTTAGGAAAAACCCATTATTTACGTGGATTGATAATCGATTTTGGTCAAAAATTATTCGCTTAAGCTTTTTAGCCATTATGGATCGATTTATTTAGAAAATAAAAGACTGTGGAACAAATAAAAAAAGCAAAAAAGCAAAAAAAAATGCGTATGTCGAGTCGAATATTCGTCTACGAGAATTTTGTTCTAGATTACAGGAAATATGTACCAGTGTTTAAAAAACTGTAATGATTTTCATTTCATTTGATTCATTTGAGTTTCAGTCAAAGCAAAATCACCAAACGATTTATGACCAATTGTGCAGTACTTTTAGCAGTCAACGATTTGAAAAGTTTGAATTTGATTTGCTTTTGCTTTTGGTTAGTATCGCAAGTACAATCAAAAGCATTCTATATGGTTTTGGAAGTCGTAAACAGTCACAGTCGAAGATGCAAAAACTCTTGCTTTTAGAAGTTTTAAGCAATCGCAGTAAAGTGGTTTTGGTTTTTGCCTCTTGTCCGATGTGCAAAAGCAACAACAAAAACATGCCAAACACCACAAAATAGTTGACTAAACCTGCTGAAAGCTTCTAAAAGCAAGAACTTTTGCTTCTTCGGTTGTGACTGTTTGGTACTTACTACTGAAACTAACTAACTTTACTACTGAAACTAACCAAAAGCAACAGCAAATCAAATTCAAACTTTTGAAATCGTCAACTCTTGAAAGTACTGCGCAATTGGTCATAAATCGTTTGCTACTTCTGCTTCGATTCGGTTGATTTTAAACAGTTGGAAAAAGCCAAAGTAGCGAAAAGTAAAAATTTTACAACTTTTCCTACTTCGACTTAAGTTTTTTAAACACTGATACGTGCAAGTTTTCTTTAATCTAGGACAAAACTGTCGCAGACGAATATTCGACTCGACACACGAAGTACGGGTGAATAATTTAAATAATAATACTTAATATTTTACCTCCAAATTTTAGTCACCAATCTGCTCTGCAATTTCAATGTACTTTTAATAAAAAAAAAATATTTTACTTAATAAGTAAAATAATAATTTGGGGTTATATTAGTGCAGTAACAAATGTTAAACTTATTTTGTAACAATTCCCACAAAAAAAAACACTAAATAAATAAAATGTTTTATTTAATATTCAATATTTTTTTCAAAATTTTATTTTAAAATTTTTAGTACCAATTTTATGTTTTCGGGGACATTGTCATAAACATTAGTATGCGCCCACTTTTATAAACTTCACATCATGGCTCATGGTGTGTGCCAAGTTTCGTAACAGTCGGTCTAGCAGAAAAACTTAAAATGTTATATTAAGCTTTAATGGGCGTGGCTCCGCCAAAGCACAAAATTGTTTCATTCTAAGAACTAAAACTGTTTGCCAAGTCTTATGGGAAACGAATAAGTAGAAGTACATATGTATACGGGGCCCTGTTCTGCAAATCGACTAGATTTTAAGTCGTTGCGATTTCCAAAATTAATAATGGTCCTGTTTAAAATAATATGGGATAATTTTCTTTCAGATATGATATTTGAGAATTTATATAAAAGAATAATTAAAAAAAAAGTCTGACAAAAATATTTCTATTATCGGAGTTTGTTTTCTAAAATCGTGCGATTTCAAATCGATTCGGTTTGCAGAACAGGGCCCGCTAATTTAACACTTACATTCCATAAAGCAATATTGTAATTTTATCAAAGCTCAGAATGTATGCAAAGTTTCGTAGAAATCGGAAAGTAGAAACACGTGATATATAATATAAAATTATTTTAATAGGCGTGGCCCCGCAAGATTGTGTCTTTCTTAGAGCTTCGCGTGTGTTCCAAGTTTTACAAAAATTTTTATAGGGAAAAATTAAGAAAATTATGAAATTTTATATGACTATTTTTTTAAACAATAATTTGTACTCACAATATTTAAGAACCCTTTGAATTTCAGTTATTTTCATTATATTTTATTTGTTGTATAATTTCTATTGTCTTTTATTAGACATTGTTATTATTATAAAGTGTGCGTGTTAATATGAGACGAGTATGTAATTTGACACCCAAGAGGCTCTTCGTTATGCGCTTCTAAACTCTTTCACATGTTTTTGTTTTATTTTTTTGCTTGCAAAACGGTTTGTTTGTAAACAAAGCTGCTGAAATCACGTGGCCTTTCAAGCTAAAATACATACGAGTACATGTTAAAGAGCACGTGCTTTTGTTATTAATTGTTTCCCTGTTATTGTTGTTGTTGTTATTTTCAGCAACGATTGTTGCTTTTTATTGTTGTTCGGGTTTCGCTCTATTTAGGGGAAGGTTTAAACAATTTTAGGCGCGCTTTTTTGCTACTGGCTTAGGGAAATAGTGCGCAAGTCTTTTTATTTATTTATTACACAGCAACCCCTAAAAGTATGCACTGCAACAAATACATAAGGTTAAACGAAGCAAGCAAGCAAGCAAGCAAAACACACACACAAACTAATAAATGAAACGAACTAAATACGAACTAATATTAATGAAACTGAAGATGGAAATCGTGTGCTTTTAAGAAGCAATAACAACAACAATAACAACGACAACAACAGCAATATCGTGGTGTAGTATTCGCAATGTGTTTCTAAGGAATAGAAAGAAATGCAAAATTGCAACAACAAAACAATGAAAACTATTATTGCATTCACACGGACGCATACTCACACACAAGCACACAAGCACACAATTACACATCAAGAAAGGCTGCAACTTTAATAGTTTTTAAAAAAAGGGGAAAGTTCTTTTAGACGTAATATAAAAGTTTTGAAGAATTTTTTTTATTATGTGAAAAATTTAAAAATTTTTTAAAACAACTCAATGATATTATTAAATTATTTTATAAATTTTAACTTTTAAACAAATGCTGAATCTAAGACTGCCCCCTACCGTTGTTGTTGTTTTTAGTTTTGTTGATTTTCTCAAATGTATTTTAGTTTTAAAATTTATAACATTTCGTCTCTCTTTCTCTGCATCCTTGTCTCTCTCTCTCTCTCTATCTCTTTGTTGTTAAGGGAAACCTATAAAATTGGTAGTCTTGATGTTTTTCTTTTTGGTTTTTCTTCTGTTATTTTATTATTATTATTATTATTATTATGATTGTTGTAAATACATACATAAGCATATCTTTCACTTGGCCACGAATGGCAAGTCAGTAGAGAATCTTACTTGTGTATGTGTAACAAGGATGATGTTGTTGCATACACATGCACTGCAAAAACATTCTTAATGAATAAGGATTTAGTTACTAAACGTTAGCCACACGTGCAGCACGTTTTTAACGCTTTCGCTTATTTAAACATCGTACACAGTGTTACGGATCGTATGAGTTATGAAATAAATAAATAAAATAACTTATCCGCTGTTTAAAGGAAAAAAAGTCGTACTCGGTTTTAATAAAATACTATTGAGACACAAATTTAAGAACGAAAATCCGAAAATAACAAAAACAAAAATATTGTAAAAATGGATGCAATTAAGAAATTAAAAATGATCTATATACAAAAAGCACTTTCACTCAGCAACAGCGAAATACTCAAATAAAAATTAAAGGTTTTTTTTAAAATATGTAATTAATTACTTTAAATCAATGTTGTTATTAAAGCTGTTTATTCTTGCTAAAAATAAATATTGCGTAAATGTGCAACTTGAAAATATAAAAAATATCTTTGATTTTACTCAGTGTTTTGTAATAAATGTTGGTATTTAATTATATACATAAATGTGATCTCTCAATGTTTTTTTTTAATATTTTAAGATAATATTTAACTTTTAAAAGTATATCTTTTTATGTGTATTTAATAATATGTAATTACAAAAAAGTCCAAGAGTCTCTTATGGATGTATTGCTTGAAGATCGAGTTTTCTTTGTCTAACAAAATTCCTTTTGAGAAATAGTCTACTAATAAAGATTGTTTTAAATGTCTTGTCCTTGCAATATTCAGAAAGAATATAGACGGTCCAGCCGTTTAGAAGATATCGCATCTTTTCTTGACATATCGGGGGTTTTTAAAATTTAAAATTTTTTTTATTTAAGCAAATTTTTTAACTATCAAGCCCATCTAGTCCATCTATTTACCTCAATTAGTAAAATCTGCTGCTACGTTTAAGAGATGCCGTTGACTAAAAATTTCGAAAAAATCTTTTTCTTTCCAATAAATTCAAAAATCTTCGCCAAATCGATTTAAGATATTCACTGAATTTTATAGACTTAAATAGTGTATCGGATACCACAAAGCTTACAAAAATCTGTTGCTTAGTGGGAAGTTTCAGAGATGGGCTGCAAGGTCGATCGATTCCTGAAGTTTTTTTTCTATAATTTTTCTTTACACATTTCTTGAAAAACAGCAAGTTCTGAAATGTCTGAGAAATTTTTGTATAAAAAATTCAACTTTTTTTTTATTTATTTGTATTAAAATATAGCAAGTGAAATGTCTATTTTTTGTATGGTGTTAAAATTGTAAAACTTTTTTGCGCAAAACAAGTGTATAAAGAAAAAACTAAAAGCCGTACATTTTCAAAAATGCCGTAAATAAGCAGTGAAGTTTTCTAAAAAAAAATACGAATAGTTTCCCAAATTTTAAACTTATATACATATAAAGTCCAACCAGAATAAAGAACGCGTTTTATTTTCGCGACCCTAAAAGTATGCAGCATTTTTAAATATTAAAACATTAATTCTCTGATACTAAACGGTTGGGAAATTTTACTTGAAGTAAGCAAGCGTATTTTTTTTTTTTGATTGACTTAAATAAAAAAAGCGAAATAACTTGTCTTTTCATTTTGAAAGTGCTAAAAACTTTCCAAAATCGTGTAAGGAATATTTTACAAAATAGCATTTCCTTATTGGTTTTTGGCTGTAACAAATATGCTTTTTATATGATGCGCCTAAAAGTATGCAGTTAATTTTTGTGCTTCAAAACTCGAGTTGGGTCCAACTCGACTCGTTCAGTTGATAGTTTTCACTAGTTCATTATTAACACAAACCTATGGCAAAACTTATTTAAATTAAATTTGTTAAAAATTAACTAGTGAACGAGTTCTTTCAGTAGCTTGTTTTTAGACAAGATCCTACAATGAATAATTTAAATGGGTTTATATATAAAACGAGCTACTCAAAGAGTTCGATATAAATTACAGCAAGTTTTTTTGTGGACATTTATCAAAATTTTGTATTCAAAACAAAAACCATTGACATTTAGTGAGGAAATAGATTTTATTTTGTATATGAAATCTACTCGGATTTTTAGATTTAGCTCAGAATCTCTAAATTTTGTAAGTACTAGATGTTGTTAAGGTGCTAAAGCACTGTTACATAATACGTTTTCGTTTTCACATTAATTTTTGTGCAGATTGGATTTCTGTGCTACAGCTTAATATCTGCTAAGACATTTTGCTTAGTTTTATTGAAATAAAAATGCATATTGTTACGTTTTTACCTTTAAAAAATGTTGTTTTTGGAGCTTTGAATATTTGCAATTAAGGTCCGAATTTTATAAATCAAGTCATCTAAGTAATATGTATATTAATATAAAGACAAATTCTTAACTTTTTTTTTTCAATGCTGTTATTGTCATACAATTTTCATACGAATTCATCACCGAAGAAAAATATTGAGATTAAGGGTGTAAATTTTCTAACTCACATATATTCGTTGGTGGTAATGCACCAATGAAATGCATAAAGGCATGCTTAACCACCAACAAATAAATTTCAATTATTATTGTTCGAACTTCATTTGCTTCTATATTTATGATTTGGGCGTGGCGTTAGCTGAAGTAGTTAGCACGTTGACTACAAAACCCAAGGTCCTGGGTTCGAGCCCGGTCTCCGACAGTCATTAAAAATAATAACACCACGCATTTTTCTGATGTGCATTAGTGTCCTTTGTATCAGTTGTTGTGGGAAAAGTTGTAGTGATGCAGGCATAAGGCACTGGTCACTAAAAACTACACCGTCATCATCAGATACTAATCCTAATGTAACATCAGAGCGAACTCCTTCGTTGTGTAGCAGAATCATTGGCGAAGTAAAATAACTAATAAAATGGCTACTAAACACAGCTTCAAAATTTAATATGCCTCATTTAACACCAGAAGGCGCTGCAACACTGCATTATCAAAAAAGCGTGCCAAAAAAAGCAGAGTTGTAAAAGAATGAAGCTTTCCTCCATCTTCCTTCACCACTTGTCTTCTCTATCACTATCCCTTCCCTATCACCCTCTCTGACTATCTTCTCTTCAACTAACAGGTAACACAAAGGCATCATTGTATTGGACCCAAGTGAGCTGGACTCTAAATTTCACCTTTTCTTACCAGCAGCCTGCTAACCTAACTTAACCTATATTTATGATTTGATCAGGCTAAAGTTCGTATCGCTTTGTAAGCCAAATTAAATGTGATAATTATTAATGAACAAATAACACCAAAGTTAGTTGTAAATATTTTGACAAACATGTAGTAGAACGGAACAACCGTCTGTTTTCGAAGGCCACTACACCTTCATCATCAGCGTTCTTTCTGTTCTTCGATATCGAGTACACTAATTTGTCTCCAAGGCTTGCTTTGCCTTCCATAATTTTTAGAATTGATATTAAAAATAAAAACAAATTTTTAAAATGTGGTTTTTACTGTCATGTAAAAATCATGATTTTTGAAATAAGACCCTAAATAAAAAGTGACCAATACACAATTCTTATTAAATCAAAACGCTTTATTTACTTAAACCTGATGGTAAGAGCTTTTAAGCACACAATGTTAAATTTGTTCACTGCTAGAATACAACGATGTTAAGTGCCATTTCACACTATGCCTTTTTAGACTGCATTTTTTAAAAAATTTTTTTAAGCCCCCTACAGAAAGTCATGCACACTTTCATTAAGACTTTTTTCTTCATGCAAAAAGGCATAATAATATACAGGCTTAATGCTAAGAGTACGAAAAGGGCAAAGAGAAAAGTAAAAAATGCCCTCGAATTTTCATTACGTACCTTTTGTTTTACCCCGCAAGCAAGGAGTCGTATCTGAATATTGTAGAAATTACTTACGGGCTAAAGGTTTATTTATATAATTTTTGGTGAAAGTTATACAAATTAAAGAACAATAATAATCTCTAATTTTCTTAAGCTTAAGGTCTCTCTTTGTTTTACCTGAAGAAGCCACACAAAGGAGTGACAAAATATCGAAATATAATTTTTAATATAAAAACAAGAGACCTTAAGCTTAATAAAATCAGAGATTATTTTAATTAAAAAGTGGTCAAAAAATTAGAAAAATTATTAAAGAATAATTTTACACTTTAGTATTTCATGTTTACATTATTTTTTAATATTTAATAAATAAAATATAAGTACGGCGATCACAATTAAACATTTTAAGAGACTCCTGAACTTTTTCATGACAATTTTCCAGTTGTTTTAATTTTCATGTAATTAATATTTAAGTCTTTTGGTAGTTGTGTTTGAATGTGTGTTTTATAAGTTAACATTTTATATATGTATGTAAAAGTTAAGTTAACATACATACTTATAAATCACATATGCATATGTGTTTTACTTGAGTATGTGCGTCTCCTATGTACATATGTACTCGTATGTATGTACGTACGTATGCTTCCTTTATTCGATGTCTAGTATTATTTTTTTTTTAATATTGTATATTGTATTGTTTTTAGTGGATGTGGTGATTTTCAATATATGTTCATATGTACATATGTAACTGTGTGTGTCTATAAATATAAAAATGTTTTTATTTGTGTTTTAAATTTTTTTAAAAGTCTTTAAATGTCTTTAAACTAATTTAAGATATTGTTTTACTATTTAAGTGTTCTTAAAATGACTTTGATTACACAGTGTAACAACCAAAATGGGAATGGGATGAAACCAATTGCAAACATCCATAACAAAACCTTGAATTGTTCTTTACACGCATTTGAAGTTGTTGATTTTGGAACGCTGTCTAACAAGGAAAGATCATTGAAAATTTTATAAAATTATGTATTTATTTTTATTATCCTTACTGTTCTTGTGGTCGAGGAATTAATTTTTGATACATATTTATTTTTAACTAAAACTGACGCTAGATGGCGCTGTCATACAAATGGTGCTAACAGCGCCATCTAGCGTTGATAAATTTCTAGGCGTTTAATTAGTTTATTGCTCACATTACACTTTTTTCCTTTTATCTTATTTTATTTAAATAAGAATTGAGAGACAAAAAAATTCTTACATATTATTACTGGCAGCGTTACCATATATGAAAATTTATCTTAGTTTTTAAGTTTTTCGTAATGTTAAAAAGACTTAAAGTTTTCTAAGATAAAAATAAGATTTTTAAAAATGTGATAAATGGTACTTTTTGGCATCTTAGTTAAGGTTCATTTTGACTAAACTATTTACTCATTTGCTTCTTTGCTTCATAAAAAATATTGAAAGAAGTAACACTTTGCTACACTATTTATATACTTTGATTAAACTTCAACGATGTTTTCTACATGCAAAAAGCTGTATATGAAAGTGTAAACATGTGATCAATATTTTATATTGCCTGATCCATGTATAGGATCTCGTGATATCTCTATTTTGGACCGCGTCACCCATATTTTGGATCTTTGATCGCGTAATCCAAATCTTGGATAGCATATTCCATATTTCGGTTACGTGATCCATATTTTGAATCGCGTGATCCCTGTCTTACATCGCGTGATCCATATTGTGGATCGCGTGATCCAAATATTGGATTGTGTATCGATACAACATATTCCAATGAGTATGAGTATTACGGTGTACACACATCAACAAGCATGATAACATACAGTCATTTATACCTCTGAGTATCAACACAAATAAGTGCGCATATCGAAAGATGGCAGTTCGATCAAACAAATTCACTATGGGTATTCGTATGAATGCGTATGTTTGTATGTTCATAAGCATTTATTAAAGAGTATGGGTATAAAAACAATATTACGAAATATTTATACATATAGGAAAAATATCATTTAGTGTACAGTCAGCAAATTCCATATCGAAGAAAGATAAAAAATACAAAAATATTTTTGTTATTAGTTTGTCAAGGATGCGTTAGTAAAACAAAAAAAAAAAATAAGAATTTCCAATTTAACTCAATAATAAAGTAAGAGAATATTGTAAAATATTGAAGCATTATGGCAAAATTATGTATCTCACTTTAAGCACTTTTGTTTGAGAATATTTATTTTCGAAAACATAACAGGCCAAGTTCCAAATTTTTTAGTGTCAAAAATCAATTACATATGAAATAAATTGAGAACGAACATTTTTCAGATTTTTTATTCAGAAACGGACGTATTTTGATGCGACAAATTGTTTCAATGGAAATTCTTTTCCCAAATGATTTAAAATCAAAAAAAGTGAAATGGCTTGACCGAGTCAATTCATAATCTTTTAAAAATAAAAATAATAATGGAAACAAAACAAAAAAAAAAAAAGCCGAAACATATCTGAGACGTTGAGCTCACTTTAGAATTTCTCAAAATATTGGTACGTAATTTGTTCCTTAATTATGCGGACACTTCCAAGCAAAAATTATAACATCAATTCGCTCTGTGTTTATGCAGATGAGATGCTACGAGTACAGTTTTTCAAATAATTTTTAAACAAATTTTCCAAGACGTCCGCAGAAAAAGGAAAAAATTGTTACACAAAACCAAATATAAATTGACATTTTAAATATAAAAACGAACCTGCTCTCATATCGGGTTTGGTCTTTTATGGTGCAACATTGGCCGATAATTATTTCCATTTATTAAAAATGGAAAGATTGACAATTTCTCCTAAAAGTTAATTATATATTTTTTTCTAGTTGAAAGCCAGTATTGAAGGAAATTTTATTATTTCTTTAATTAAGAGCAACAAAATACGTGTATTTCTAAACAAAAAATCTGAAAAATGTTCGTTTTCAATTATTTTCATATGTGATTGGTTTCTGACAGGAAAAAATAATTTTCACTTGGCCTGTTTTGTTTAAGAACAAATATTATTAAAAACCAAAGTGCTATAAACTAAAGGCATTATTTATAAAAATTATTAAGGCCTTGTAAAGGCTGAATAAGAAAATTTTGTATGAAAATCTCTTTATAAAACCTTAATAATTTTTATAAATGAGGCTCTAAGAAATTTTTGATGAGACTACTAAGAAGTCTCGTCCGCATGGAATTGTCAGAAAGTTATATGAATTTATATTGCTATATATAAAACCATTTTTTTTAGGTGTAAGCAGTGTTACCAATAGATGGAAAATTGTTTTTTTTTAATAGAATAGAATTAAAAATAATGTAAAAAATTCGATTTTTCAAAATTCTGTAACTTAAAATATTATCAAACAAGAATAACCAAAAAAACATCAGAAAAAGGACAATTTTATCATGATTTCCATCCAAGTTTCTTATCTGGCAAGTTTTTTATGATACGAGTACTAAAGCGTTCAATTACTTTTTCGTAACTGGAAGAGTAATTTCGTAAATTTCTGCCCTACGCTCTCGTTGCAAGTTTCTACTAGGAAAGTAAATGAACACAACTAGGTCTCAAATAAAACATAAAATAAAATAAAACATGCATCAGCTGTCCAAACTTGGACACATATCATAAAGTGTTGCCAACTTAATTCTCTATTCTTTTAAAAGGCACGTGTGTTACATTTTTTATGTTGAAATCAAAATTTATATTTCTTTAATAATTTAATTATATTACGAATAAATAAACCACAATTAGATAAATGTATGAAATTTTTTAACAATTCCAACAAAAATTTTAAACAAATAAACAGTGTTGTACAGTTTGCCTTCACTTGGATTGTTTAGTAAAGGGCCACTCAGACTATTATACTTTGTATTAATACATGTCAAAAATTTAAGTAATACGTGCAAGTGCGATATTGTGAATGCAAAATGTCATGACGAATGGTAAATAATACGATAAAAATTTGACATCCCACAAGACGTGAGCATTTTTTGAAATTTTTCTAAACGATAATACTTTTCATCTGATCAGAGTTGCGTTATTACGAAATCAACTAATAAACAAACTGATAAGTCGTCTGTTTCGACGCCGTTGCCGTGCCGTCGTTTATGGGAATATGTATTCGTCTGAAACCGGCTATAAATATTGAATATGCTTATCGTATTGAATAATTTTTCGTGTAAGCCATGCCTGAAAACGAGCGAAATTATCGTATTTTCTTTTTCTTTATATCATTTAAATCAACTACTTTGAATGCCGTTTATTTTCAAGGGCCGGCACGACCACAGCTTTCATGAAACTGCTATGCCGACGGAAGTCAACGATTAATGCAGGCATGTTAATCCTGAACAGCTGTTTGCTTTCCAACTGTGTTTTTAATGTAATATGAGGTGTGATGGTGTGAACACAAAATGTAACTTTACGTTAGATTTTTTGACAGTCGAAACAAATGTCTTTAGATTTCTTTCTCTCAAAATGTGATGAAAGTCTTTATACATGTATAATAGTCTGAGTGGCCCTTAAGTAGATGTACAGTGGGATGGATGGTAAAAAAATTATCGTAGTATATGTATGTGTATTAATGTTTGTTCTGAACTATAAAAGTGTGAAGAAAATAACCAGGTCCATTTTAAAATATTTCGGAATAAACTTTCTGAAATTTATTTATAGAATTATTAATATTGCTTGACTGCCCATTTTGATTTAAATATTTGATTTCTAAGGCAATTGAATTTGGCGAAAAGCAATATCAAATTAGTGTTTTAGAGAAAAATTTCAGAATTAAAATTAGAGATGCCAATTCAGCGCTTTTTGCGCTAGACCTAGCGATTTTTGAAGTAAAATGTTAGCATCGCTGTTTAACCATTAAAAAAGTACTATCCATTACAAAATCTAATAAAGTTTTTTCCGGTCTTTTTGTTTTTTTAAAGATGCTAAATCAAAGTAAATTCAAAATTGTATTTACGCAGCCACTAACAAAGTACTGGTATATTTTTCGTAACTGCCCACTGTTCGCTTGTTGACAAAAAAAGCAACATGTTTGTTTTAGCTGCTTGTGAGTCACTCAGTACTGTCAGTCAGTACTAGTTTCGAAATAGTTAGTTTAAAGTTAACGGAATTTCCGACAGGGTAAGTACTTTGCACATACATACATAAATATGTATGTATGTATTTATTTATATTTCCATATCCATATAGACAGACATACGAATATAAGCAAGCGAGGGCATATTAATTATTCGAAAGATATAAGGTAACCACGCATGACAAAAAAAAAGATTTCGTGTAAGCTTGCTTACATATCAATAAGGACATACATATATTAAAGCAGCATAACTTTTATAGGTATTAATAAAATCGAAAGTACGCAAAAGTGCATCTTCATTTAGTAAAAAGTATCAAAAAGTGGCAAAAATTAGAAAAGGTATCAAATTTGGGTGCATTTTGTAAAGGTAGCACAATAGTATCCTAACAGTCGAAAAAGTGGCAAATTGCTACTTTAGGAGCACCAACGGTAACGCTGCTTGTGACATTTGCTAAGTACTTTGTTTGCTTGCACTCAGTCTCTCTTGGTAATCGTAATTAGAGCAAATTATATCAAAACTACAATAACGGGAATGTTGATCAAAGAAGGAAGCTCTGATAAGATTTTGCGAGTTTTTTTTATGATTATTTTTATTTTTAATTATTTTAATAATAACAAAAAAAAAAAAAGAATTTCAAATCTGTTTATCTTGACATACAAATGCTGAAATAATAAAAATATTAAAATTGAATTATATTAAAGATTTGTTTAAGTAATTTAAATGAAAAGTATAAATATAGCGTAGAAAAAAAATTTCATTCTCTAGGCACTTATCGAACATTTTGTATACTTGTAAAATCAGGGAAAAGCTGCAACTTATAAATAAGAATGCGTCATATTAATTCAAGAAATTTCAATATAATAGAAAAATTATATAAAAATGAGTGAAATTTATTTGCTGGTGGTTAAGCGATGTCTATATGCATTTCATTGTTGCTTTAACAAATCGTCAGTAGACTTCAACCACACATTTTGAATAGTCACAATCCTCTCATCTTATGCACAGACTTTCAAAAATTTTTAAAATTTTAAATGCTTTTTAATGGAAACTTTAAAACGTTTCGTTATTGCTTTTATTATTCACTTTTAACTGTGCATCACGCAACTGATAACAAACGGATATTCAAATTTAATCATCATTATCATCATCATCATACTTTAAAAAGATGAGTAGCAAAGTTTATCTTTGTTATCTTTTATATTATTTTTGTTATAAAATTTATACAGTGAGTTAATGAAAAGAACGAGCCATGAGATGCTGAAATTTTTAAAATTATAAGCAGATCTGTTAAATTTTATTATGAAGCAGTGAACATTTAAGCGACGTGCAACAATGATACGAGTATAATCAATTAAACTTTTAATCTTAAGTGGTTACATATTTATTATTTAAGTGAACTATATATAACGAATTTTAATTAGGAATAAATTTTTTATTGGTATCGAGATCAGTATTTTCAATTATTATTATAGAATGAAATGTTTTATTATATATATTATATTATTATTTCGTTCTATTCAATTTCTTAAAGAAGGCAAGAAAAGTTAAACTAGACTTTGGCCGCATTTTTCTGTGCCACCATGCACTTCGTCAGCACCAATGTCTATCCTACTAGGGCATAGAGTGTTTGCTAACATCAGCTACTTAAGATTTGGACTCACTCGCATAATGATGCTGAGTTTATGAAAAATTTTAAAATTTTTTCATTAAATCTGGATTGTATATTTCCAAAAGTCGTACGATTGTGTAGGATACTGAGTACAAGCTTTAAGCTGATGTTAGCAAACACTCTCTGGCCCTAGTAGGGTAGACATGGGTGCTGATGAAGTGCGTGGTAGAACAGAAAAATGCGGCATTTTTCCCAGCCTTCATTTTTTTTTGCCTTCTTTAAGAAATCACATTAAATAATAAAATATTTTAATTAAACATATCCCAAATTATTATTTTACTTATTTAGTAAAATATTTTATAATTAATAAACTATTTCATTCTATACTAATAATTGTAAATACTGAACTTGAGCCCTATTAAGAAATTATTCTTTTAATCTTAAGTTACTTTTAGCGCTAACTGTATGCTTAGTCTGCACTTAGTTCTAAGATAAAGGCAGTGATTTTATATCTAAAAGAAAATTAATATACAAAATATTTTCTTAAAGTGAAGACGCACATTTATTGCTACTTGGCGTTTCGTAAGTTTATTTTTCGCACAAGTTTTACGGTGAAATTACTAAAATGTTAAAAAAAATAAAATTCAAAGAAAACAAATTAAAATTAACAAATGAGAAGAAAAATATGTAAGCTATAAAAGAAATGAAATACTCGTAACTTTCTTTAAAACAATTAAAGAAAGAACTTTTCGCATTCACAAGAGTTTTAAAAAGTAATGGCCGGTTATCGTTCGCTGCCCTTGGCTCCAGTTTCTGCAACAGCCATGGCAACGGTGTCGGCCCAACCGAATGGGCCCACCATGTATCATCATCAGTCGATGACGGCCATGTCAAATAACGGTATTATCTATCAATCGGCGGTACACGCCTCTATACACAGTTTAAATACAGTACAAAACCAACGCTCAACCACACATCACATTTTAGCTACAGCAACGGCCACAGCTGCAGCAGCAGTAGCGACGGCGACGGCCACGGCCCGTCAATATGGAGCAACAGGGTCTACGACAACACCACCGGTACCGCCACCTCTACCAACGGCTGCAACCACCCACCTGGGTCTTGCACATCAGCAAAATCAGCCGCAACACCAACAACAGCAGCTGCAGCAGCATCAGCAACAACAACAGCATCATCAGCAGCATCAGCATCAGCAGCAGCAGCTGATGCACCATCAACAACGAGTAGCCTTGCAGCATCAGCAGCAGCAGCATCCACATCATCAGCAATTGATGGCTGGCCAACCTCAGCATCACCATCATCATCATCATCATTTAGCCCAACATCCACATCACCCGCACCCACACCCACACCCACACCCACACCCGCATCACCATCCCCAACATCACATTCATTCGCATCATCCGCATGCCCATCAGCAGATCGCTCTGCACCAAAATCTCTTCTTTAGCGGTACCAGTTTGGCGGGTCACGCCCATCATCGCCAGCTATTTAGTCACATGCAAAGTGCTATTATGCCTCTGAATGTTAGTAAGTATTTTTTTTATTTGCATTTTAAATAAAATTAAAAATTAATACAGAGATAAATCTGATGTCATGAAATTTAAGAAAAATTTATTTTGCTTGTGTTTTACCTCTTCTTAAAGTTGTCAAATGTTTGTTGATCTCCATGAGATGACAAAGTGTGATTTTATTTAATGGATTTGTTGAAGACTATAAAAAAATGATGTTTAACAAGTCTACCTGAAGTGACTAATTTCTAGAAATTGCTTCATGCTGAATGAAAACTACGTGATAAATTTTCAAAACTATCTACAAAAATATTCTTGTAAAACTTTCAATAATACCCTTGAACTATATATATGATAACACGCACTCGTTTATAAAGTAATTTCACTCATATATTTGAAACATGTTTATTCGAGGTTAAAAATTATACAGTATTCATGTAATAATTCTCAATGTGTTCATGTTTTATTTAGCATTATAATATGGAATATGATTCCTTGCTGTTTAAGTACGTAGTTACCCGAACAAGAGCTGAAGTAAACGATCGACAGCCGCAGAACTCATCTCGTGCTATAGCTCGAGATTTTTTTTCAAACAGTTAAGCATGCACACAAAAAAGTAATATGAGTAATTTTGTAATGTCAATTAAAATATTTGTAATATTAATTAATGTTTTTTTTTAAATAATCAATTAAATTTTCACCTATAAACCATTTGATAATATCAATTAAATTTTTCCACTCAAATTAATTAATACAATTAAAATTCAATTCTATTTCAATTTTAATTGGTGAATACTTTTTTCAGTGTGTAATACACGCAATGTCAAAAACTTCGACGTTCACATTGGCCACATGCCTTGTACTAGTAACATATATACATGTAGTCATTTAGATTTTTACACATGTGTTGCTTCTGGAAATGCGTCCGCTTGGGCTACATTTGGATTTGGGGACAAAAATACTATAAAAATTTTACGACATGTAGTAGTGGTAGTAGTGGCTTTACTTATTTCAATAAAATGCAATCAACATGCTGAAAATTCTCGTGACGTCATAACCACATGCGCATGCAGCTTTTTACATGCCGTGTACTGCAGTCTTTAATCGATTAGACTTGTGCCAAATAGTTCATTTAAGTGATCGCTCATTCCAGTTACGCAAATAATACCAAATCAATTTTTTAACCTTTGAAGCCCACTAAATGTGCAAGGGAAGTTTTCCCCCTTTTTTGGGGCAAAATTAAAAAACTTAATTTTAACATTAGTGAAGAACGCATCTATAACCCTAAACCATGAAAAATCCACACGGTCTTGACAGTATAAGTAAAATAGTACTACCAAAGTGTGGTAGGAACATTTACTCAGTTTGGCAATTTTGGTGACCAATTTTTTTATGGGCCTCCAAATGTTTCGAAAATTAGTGCGCCCTCAAAAAATGGTTTTGGCCAACAGCTAATTCAGACTTGATGATAGCGTTTAACGATATATGACAATAATTTAACTAAGAGTTCACTAAATAAATCTTATTAACATTTTGTGCCAAAAAAATAATTTCTTCGTGCAGTTTTTTTGCAAAAGTAAATTAAATTTTTTTTTCACTTTTTCACAATATCTTCCAGGCATTTGGCAAAGGTTGTGCGCTCTTTTCTTTGAGGCTTCAAAATAATTTAAATTAACATCAAAATTGTTAATGATTTTTAAGTTAGTACAATTTCTTATTTTATGGATAAACTTATTAAACATTATCATTTATCAAATTGAAGTCATTCGCCGCAATATTTTTATGAGAAAATAATCGTGACAATAAAGTATTTGTGTACTTTTTGAAAACGTTTGTATTATTAATATTAGTCAAAAGTTAACACGCGTGAGAAGACGTGATTGTCTTTTTTTTAATAGGACCAGTACTAAGGAGATAACCTATAATCATGCAATACATTGCGGTAGAACTAGGAAAATAGGTTATAGAGAAGGAGGATAGAGGGAGTAGTGTCTGTGGACATTTGATTTAGACTTTTTCACGCTGGTAGTGATAGGGCAGACCTTCGCAGGTAGTTGGTTCCACATACGATCAGTGCTGCTAAAAAAGGAATTCTCTCTGTAATGCGTAGTGCGATTTATTGGCCAATCGATCACAAAGGGATGTGCTCTGAATGAGGCACGTGTTGTGCGTATAAATATGCGGGTTTCCAGAACAAATTCCCTAATTTCATTAGAACGCATTCCGTCGTAGTAACGATAGAACAAGGAAATGCACCCCACATTGCGTCGATGCTCCAATAAATCAATAGAGTTGGATACCCTACCGTCACCGATGAGCTTCTTCGCCATCTCCTTTACGCGGTCGAGCAGCCCCAAAATAGACTTTGAAGCACCGGCCCATACATGAGAGCTATATTCCATTTAAGGTCGAATATAAGTGACATAAATAGCAAGGAGATCAGATGGGGTGAAATATCGTTTGCACCGTTTCAAAAACCCGATGCACTCGAATGCTTCTTTTGCAACTTGAAAAATGTGTTCAGTCCATTGAACATCACACTGTATTTGCATGCCAAGAACATCAAGAGCATCTGATTCCGTAATATTTATATCATCGGTTCTGCCTTTTTAATGTAATTAATTATGACCACAAAATGGGTAAAATTTCCTATAGTGCATCTGTCCGCTTATTTACTCATTTAATTAGGATTTGTTTTCAATTTATAATATTAATATAATATCACGGTTTTCGAAACCAATGTGTTCGTCTTTTTTTAGGGTCCCGTACAACACCAAAGGTGAAAAGGAACCCTATTGTATTCGCTACGATGTTCGTCCGTTCGTCTGTCTGTCACATCGCTGTTTTATTGAGAACCGTAAAAGCTACGGACCTGACAATTTCACAGAATATATAGAACTTTGGCCGCTACAACAACAAATGTACCACAGTTAAAAATTAAAGGGTGTTCTAAAGCGAGCCACTTGAAATTTTCACAGTTAATGTATTTTTATGCATACTACACCAATTAACATTGAAATTTAAAAAAAATCAAAGCTAAAGGATATTCCAATAGTTGATGTTATTTTAACAACTTGCTTTATCTTGGAAACTATAAGAGAAAACTCTTGAAATATTCAAAAACAAAGAAACTAAAAAATCCCAAAATTAAAAAAATGCCCAAGCCAAAAATCGCTAAAATAAAAAAGCGCTTAAATACAAAACAGCACCAAAAGTATAATAAAATGCAAAAAAAATTACCAAAAGTAAAAATGACATAAAAATAAAAAACCGCCAAAAACCGAAAAATCGCAAAAAAAGCGCCAAAATTAAAAAACGCTAAGCTAAAAAAAGCGTCAATAATAAAAAATCGCCGAAATTAAACAAGCACCAATGTAGTGCCCGTACGGAACCCTTCGTGTGCGAGTCAAAGTCGCACTTTACTGAATTTATGTTAAATTATTTTCCTCCTCTAGGATGGATGATGCTCCACAACAATAAAAACTTAAAAACTTTCTATGACAAATTTATACTAAAATATTTGGGGGAAACAAGTTTTTATATTTTGAGTCAAAAAAAATTTGACACTTTGATTAGATTATGTGTGACCGCCAAGGCGAATCCATACTAGGTGGTCGCAATGGATCAGGTGACTATTTTCGCCGCTTGTAATTTGAATATACGTTGGATGTCAACACACATTTTTCAGTACATGTTTTATTTTTGACATTTTAAGTATAAATTTCTCAAAGCGAATTTAGCTGAGTATACCTTATATGAAATTGCCTTGTGTAAACGCATAGAAAATATGTTTTCCCATATACATATGCACATGACACTGTTTGATGGCTGTTTGAACAAACAGAAATGTTCAAATAAATACGTCCGGAATCCGAAAAAAATTCTGGTTTTCCAAAAATTAATAATGGTCCTGCAGACGTGTTTAAAATCATACACGATAATTTTCTTTCAGATATGATATATGAGAGTCTATATAATAAAAAAATTTAAAAAAATTGAAAAAAAAAATATTTCTATTGTCGCAGTTGGTTTTCTAAAATCTTGCGATTTCAAATCGATCGGTTTAGAGAACAGCGCCGATAGTGTGACCACTAACAAATTCTCTTTTAAGTTTAAATTTTTTTTAACGCACTAGTAATCCCAAATTATTATTTTACTTATTAAGTAAAATATTTTTTTAATAAAAATACATTGAAATTGATTATTGAGGGGCTTAGCTGGATCCTATGCCCATTTCACTGTTGCTAATGCAGATCATCAGGGAACCTTTACCCCCTCAATAATCAATTTCAATGTATTTTTATTAAAAAAAAAATATTTTACTTAATAAGTAAAATAATAATTTGGGATTACTAGTGCGTTAAAAAAAATTTAAACTTAAATTGTAACAATTCCCACAAAAAACACTAAATTCTCTTTTATTTTGAAAAATATTTCATAGAAATATGAGAAAACATATTTCATGCAAATAAATGTTTTCTCAGTGCGACCGTACTTTTTGTATTAAATTATATTATGAGCAACATGTGACATTTTTATTTAAAATTTACAACAAATATCGACCCCATTATACGAGGGTTACCTTACATGTAGTTTTGCGACATTTTAATGTCGTGGAATAAGCTTAAGATCTGTTATCGAATGTGTTATTTTAGGTTGGCAGGTTGCTGAGAAGATAAAGTAAGTTCCTAATAACATGTCCCTTTGTTTAGAACAAGTACAGCTAGTCAAGTGACAGATAGATAGTGAGAGAAGAGGAGCTTAATTCATTTGTTCGTTTTTACAACTCTGCTATTATGCGTTTTGGTAATTTTTACAATATCCTTGCATCCGTTCTGGTGTTAAGTAGGAGCATTATTTGAAGCTATCTAGAGATTTTATTGAGTATTTTACTTTTCTCCGATGATGAATTGGTATATTGAACTCGGGCTCTCGAAGACCGTCATTTGTTTTCTAATCGACACATTAACTACTTCAGCCTAGTACACCCTAATCCAAAGATTTTTGAACAGGAATCTCAAAATTAAATGAAGGAAATAAACAAAAATTATCGATTTATATATTACAGAGCTGTCTCAGCCTGAGTGAGTGACAAAAATAATATGAAAACAATAAATGCATTTTTTTCAACTTCTCACAATGTAAAATCAAACCTCATGCATGCTTCCATGGAATACCGACAAGCACATGTGTGTGAATAGAACATGCATACATATGTACATACATACACACGTATGTGCATGTGTGCGTGTATTTTTTAACTGTTAATATGGTTAACAGTAAAAACCCACGACAATAACAAAACCAACTCGATTTTTTTTGTATCTAACATAAAAGAAATTTAACACTCTTCCTGTAAACCCTTTAGGTGCGCGACGTAAAAAAACTCCCTACAACTGAAACAGATTTTCAATAGAACCACAGAAAATAATTGTTATGTTGAATAAAAAAAAAGTGAAAGAACAAAAACAAAGAAAAAAAAACAAATGTTGTGCTTCTTTTTTTCAACATTTATTGTTGTTGTTGCTGCGTTGAATTTTTATTTATATCTTTTTCGACTGTTGACTGTTTTGATTTCTATGTTTGACTTTTGCTCTCTCTCTCTCTCTGCAAGTGTGTTGGTGTGTTTATGTGCGTGCACAGTTTTGTCCTTAAATTTCCCTGATGTTTGTCTATGCTTCCGTCTTCGTCTTTGTCGTCGTTGTCATCAACAACGTTCAAAAGTCTGTTGGTTTGTCTGTCTGTTCTTAACTTTTGTAAAAGTGTCTCCAGTTGCTTGTCGCTGTGTATTGTCTCACTAAATTGTTATTGTTGTTGTTATTTCATTTTTGATTTCCTTTAAACAGCTGTCGATGTATTTATGCATGTGTGTGTGTGTGTGTGTGTGTGTCTTATTGTCCTTAAAATCGTTTTAGTGAAAATATTGTCGTTTTCTTTTTGTTTTGCTTGCTTTATTAAATATTTATGTGCAAGTGTGTGTAAAGGTGTCGTTGTTGTCGTCAATGTTGTTGCTGTTGTTGCTCGTATTGTAACTTTCTACACACCAAAGAATGTTGCAAGACTATTGTAAGTACGCGTTTATCCGTGCGGTAACGATGTGTGAATTACAGGAAAACATTTTTGAAATAAAATTTAATGGAATGGAAGAAAATGTCAAACAGTCAGAAAATAGGCTCATGCACTTTACTTTTTAAGTTAAGTGGAAGTTTTAAAATATTTGCTCTGGAAAAAACTATAAATCGGTTTTATTTCTCAAACGACTATTTACGATATTTGAATTGTGAATTCCAAAAGCATTTTACAAATATTTATTTAAAATGGCAACAAGTTGGGAATAACTTTGGTTAAACAAACTTACACGATAGATAATATAATAATATGCTAAATAATATGCTAAAAGGAATTTTAATTTGACATGCCAATGGCTTTAGGAATGAATGAGACAATCAGTGAGACAATCCGATCTCTTTAATGATAAACATTGGTAGCTTAAAAAGTTTTATTTTACAAAGTGGGAATCACAGAGAACTTTTTACAAGTTGGAAAACGAAGCCAATAAATAGAAATATACCTCCGGTAGTCTGTGTGCGTAAAAACAGAGTGGCTTCTCCTGGTTTTCATGTTCCGCAGATGTATTTTTGTTGTGATAATAGGTGTGAAAATTCCGCGGAAATCAATATGGTTAAAGGAAAAAGAGAACTTAGTTCTTCTCTAAAGAGTTGAGTATAATCGTACAAGATATTTGTACGAAATTGTTGAACAAAGTGAAGAACGATATGACGATTAATTCCGCATTATTAATTAAAAAATCAAGTTTTTTAAGTTATGACTTTATTGCAGCAAAGGCTCGATGTCTATTAAAGGAAGACGCTTTGTAATGTTCCTGCTAAGAGTGCAGTGTCACCCCGAGTTCCAAAGATGATAGATATGAAATCTTTCGAGATGTAACTTGGAAGCATAGGTGCTTCGGCAGCTCATCTGCGTGTATCATTTGTTATACTGGTCCTAATCCTAATGTAACATCAGAGCGCCCTCCTTCTTTGTGTAGCAAAATCATCGGCGAAATAAAATAACCAATACAACGTCTACTAACACAGCTTTGAAAATTTAATACGCCTCATTGACACCAGAGGCGCTGCAACACTGCATTATTAAAAACGTGCAAAAAAGCAGAATTTATAAAAGAGTGAAGTTTTCCTCTATCTCCTTCACCACCTGTCTTCTCTACCACTATCCCTTTTCTAAAGAAGATAACACCTAGTAATAGTAATACGCATTCATTGCTTGAGTGCTACTTTAAAAAAAACTTCAAAAGGACCGATGATACGTGCAGTGATTGGTGAAATCATTTTTCGGCGGAACACCGGCTATGAACAAACAACTGCGTGTAATTTAGGAAAAGCATACCTAGTGTATGTGATTGCTACAAAAACATCGTTAGGAAAATGGTTTTGGAGGTCTAGCGCTCGACCAATTCTAGTGGTTGGTATAATTCGGCCGACCAGAAACCTCTCAAGATGCTGTTACTATTCAGCTGGTACTTCTTCTGAAGGTGTCGGATAATTTTGGTACTGGGGATGCCTTACAAATTGCTCCACTGTATGGTAGAATTTCTCGTGTTTGGTTGGTCCTCCACACTAGGGCCATATTAAAATCTACGAAAATAGGGTTAATTTAAAATTTTTCGTCAATGATTTTGCTTCAAATGTGTTTCATGTTAATTCAACATGATATACAGTATTATTTAAAGAAAATTTTTCCTTTTGAAATAACTATATTTCATATTGATTTATCATTCCCGTACTGTTACAATCAAAATGAAGATTCATGTTGAATCAAAGTTATTTCCAGTTGAAATAACATTCATTTAATCATTTTATTTTTATTAACTATTTTACTTACGTGATTGTGTGTATTGGCATAGGAATCAAGAAAATTTCATGTTTTATATGTAGTCAGCTTCCTCGTTCAAGATTTGAACTCGCTGTCATCGCGTGGTAGTCAACGCGCTTACCGCTGCAACCATAACAACCTCAAATATCTTTTAGATACACACTAAATACCATCATGAAATAAATTTTAGTTCAATATGATATAATGGATCATGGAGTTTATGAAAATTTTCAAAAGACAATAACAATTCATCACACCAGGGTTGTACTTTGTATGATAGTGAGTCATGGCCTTAAGTGTGCTTTCCAAAAGTCAGTAATTTGAAATTAAATTCATTTACATACCTGATTAAATTTCCACCTTCCAAAGTCCATTTAGTGGTGGTCTCTAATATAAGCCAGTCGGTTCTTTTTTTGTCGGCCTTGGTTACGGCATAGATCTCCTTTTGGAAGTCGCTGGAACCGATTATAACTTCTCAAGCTGTCTTGCCGTGCACAGACATCAGCATTGCAAAGCTAATAAATATGCCAATAATAATGTAATTATAATACACTGGCAAAGTGTGTGTATATATATGTATATGTGTGTGTATAAAAAAGCGTATGTTCTTAAAACTTTTTCCTCCCAAAAGTCAAACAAAAACTTTTGATTGTTTTTTTTCAAGTGTTTTATTTTTCGCCTGTTACACGTTAAAGGTTGTTATAACCAACATATTTACAAGTGTAACTTAACAGCATTTAAAAAGAAATAAAAGTGCTATATTCGGCTATGACGAACCTTGTATATCCTTCACCAGATATTTGTTTTGTGATATAAAAATGGTTCATGTATTTTTTTTTGCTCTGTTGCAATATATGGTGACCTTTAGGCGTTTTTCGACTAAGTAATTTCATTCAAAGGTTTTACAGGCACCTATTTTTGATTCTCAAGACTTCATATTGTATGTGTGTGAGATAGAAAGAGATGGAGAAAGATTAATACTTAACATTTGTATATCTGTCTTTTTATTTTTTATTATCAAATCAAAATGTGAGCAAAACACTTATGCAGATAAAATCTGACTAAATTTAACTATGGCTTTTACAAAAAGCAACACAAAGTATGGCAGGGGTGGAAAAGTTAATACGATCGTAATTGCGTTGATAACTAATGATGTTAGGAAAGCGTGTTACTATTTGATAGACTCAAAATAATTTTAGTATTGCACCTCAATATGAAATTATGATATTTTCGTTTTTTTTAATCAAATTTAGTATTATAAAACTGTTTAATGTATTAATTCAAACATTCCATTTCCAATATTGCAACTTTACTAATATTGTCACTAATATTGTGATATTAAATAAATCTTTTTTTCTTTTCAAATTAAACGAAGAGTAAGGAACTGTTTCAGGGAAAGAAAATGGAGCATGCCCGTTAATTTTATTAATATTCTTTAGCGATATTTTTAATAATATTTCCATGTACTAAAAATTTATAAGAACTCAGTTGATTAATGTCACCCTTTGACCATCGATTTGGAACATAGAACCGATATGGTAGTGCTTTGAACTGTTTAATTGTTCCAAGAGCAATGTTTCTTAAAGCGTATCAGTGCCCATATTTTACATAGCAGCAATAAAAACTTTTTTTTGGTTAAACTAAATTTTATATAAAAATTGGACGAGTATAAGAAACTCTTGAGTAAATTTTTTTAAATATAAAATATGTTTAATTAATAAATAAAAAAATTGTTTTATTTAGTTAGTTTTATGTATCTGCAAAAAAGTTATGATTTTCCAACCCCGGCACCGTCTTTTGATTTTGCCGGCTTTCCATACCAATCTTTTTTATTTTGCTGATTTTCAATATCAATCTGTTTGCTCCTTAAATATAAAATTTATTTAATTAATGAAGAAAAAAGTAAGTTTTATTTAGTTACTTTTATATATCAAAAAGGTTTTAATTTTCCAGCTCTGGTGCCGCCTTTTTGATTTTTTCTGGCTTTCAATACCAATTTTATTCATTCTAAAATCTAAAATATGTTTAACTAATAAAGAAAAGAAGTATGTTTAGCTTGTTACTTCAATATATCAAAAAAAGTTTGAACTATACAGCCCTGGAACCACATTATTGATTTTGCTGGCTTTCGGTATCAAAATATTTTCGTAAATATAAAATATTTTCGTAAATATAAAATATTTTTGACTAATAAAAAAAATAAGTTTCGGTTGGCTACTTTAAGTCCATATTTACACTATGCAAGTCTTATTGCTAAGCTGATTAGTTTGTGAGGAAAGAGAGACGAGGGGAAAAGAAACTTTACTGTTCTCCTCGTCTCTCTCCCCATCAAATAATCAGCTTAGCAATAAGACTTGTATAGTGTAAATATGGAGTAATGTAAAAAAGTTTAAATTTTCCAGCTCTGGAACTGTCTTTTTGATTTTGCTGATTATCTCTTTCTAAAATATAATTAATTAATAAAAGAAATTAATTTTATTCAGTTGCTTTAAAAAAACTAGTTTTAGTTAGTTACTTTTACATGGAAAAAAATTAAATTTTCCAGCTCTGGAACCATTTTTTTATTTTGATGATTTTCAACACCAATCTATGTATTTCCTCCTAAAATATAAAATACATATGTTAAATTAATAAAGAAAAAAAAACAAAAAAGTTTCACTTTTCCAGCCCTGGAGCCGTCTTTTTGATTTTGCTGGCTTTCAGTTTCAATATACTACTTTCTAAAACATAAAATATGTTTAATGAATAAAAAAAAAAAAATAAATAAATTGTAGTTGGCTGCTTTAATATAAAAAAGTTTAAATGTTTCAGTTCTGGAAATGTCTCTTTGAGTTTGTTGATTTTTAATACCAATCCATTTAGGACCAATTCTGATACATCAGTCCAAGACCAAAGCCTCCAGCTGTTCTGGAAGCTTCGATAAATCGTTTTCACGCAAAGACAGAAGTACAGGTGTCACAGACGGACATCGCTTATTCGACTACCTTATTCATAACAACCCAGAATTTATAAATTTTAGTAGGCCTCATATGAATATTGTGGAAATTACACACTGAGTGACAAACCTAAAAGTATATTACTATTTTTGGTGAAGGGTATAACAAACATACATTACATGCATACATGCATATGGATGTGTGTATGTAAAAATGTGTAAAATGTGTTTATATGAAAAAACTTGCAATCTTGGAAAAGTGTATTTTGTTAAACCCCCACCAGCTATGGATTTGTTTTCTTTTTACACACAAAATAATATTCTTTTTCATTCGCTTAAATTAACGTGCGAGTTGCAAGCAGCCTACTCAATGGCTAAAGGACGTTGTATTGTGTTGTGTTCGGTTGTATGGAAATGTGTTAAGAAGAATGTGTCTCTTTTTATACTCGCACTCCATTATAATTTTATTTAGTTTGTTGTTAGTACATATACAAGTATCTGATTACCTAAAACCATAGCACACAAACACATATCTATGTGTATGTGTGTGTGTGTGTGTTTATTAGTTTGTGTGGTTTATTAGCGTGTATTGTATGTAAAGTTGCTGGTAAAAATGGCTTTGAGACAATTTAATGTGTTTGTTATGATGTTATTGTGTGTTTATTTGCTGTTTTTGTTGCTTTTATGCCTTGTTTGTCTATAGGGGGCGCTTAATTTCATATAAAGACTTACGAATACAATTCTATGTAGATATGTGCGCAATATGTTCGTGGCATAACAGTCAATTTAAGGAATAAAATCTTATTGAAATAAAGAAATTATATTTTTCAAAAATTTTCATTTTGGCATTTTCAAACTAAATAAAGATGCAGTAAATTTTTATTTAAAAATGTCTACGCAATTCCTTACACTTTACGTTCTGTATAAATCTAAATTTTTATTATCAAGAATGATAGACTGCAAGACTACGCCATCCTACGCATGTAAAAACTCTGACGCCACACAAAACCAATTCTAATGCCTTAATTATTTTTAGTTATCAAACAATTAGCACATTTCACAATTTTCTGCAAGAGCTCTTGCATCATAGCATTTGCAAAATGGTGTAGTAGATGTAGTTTTACTCTACAATAACATAATAGCCCAATTCACAGTCTTGTGCAAATGGTCTTGCATCGTAGCATGCGCAAAATGTTATAGTATATTGATACTCACCAGTTAACAATTCAATATACTATACCATTTTGCACATGCTACAATGTAAGACCATTTGCACAAGACTGTGATTTGGGCTAAAGTAATTTAAATGACCGCCTCTAGATTTATTTGCAGCAGCCGATCCTTTTGAGGAATTTTTTCAACCACTTTTTTGGAACATTTCGGGCGGTGTCTCGGCGATACCTTGACGAATGTTATTCTTAAAATGCAATGCAATGTTAGGGGATTATCAGCGTATACAAAATATTTGGCGTAGCACCACAAAAAAACTAACGGCGTCAAGTCGCATGATCTTGGTGGCCAAATAACGTTGCCAAAACGTGAATTAACGCGTTCTAGAAACTTCCCATGCAATAAAGCCAAAATCAATTGTGTTGTGTGGCTCGTGGCACCTTCTTGTTGAAGTCACAATTTCACTAACAGAATCTGTAAAGTTTCCAGTCTCTTCAAATTGCTTCATAATATTGCTAATTTCTTGCACAGTAGGTCAATTATTACGACCACAATCAGCACTTAATACTCGAAAAGCGGCCTCCACTTTCGAACCATCTCTTTTGTAGTAAGTTTTAACTATTTTTACGCGTTCTTCGTTTGTTAAACGATTCATATTCGCAAATGCAAATTTTTCCCAAAATAAGTGACACTTCAGGTGACAGATATTTAACAGCTAACAGCCTTGCCAGACCGGCGGCTTTAAAACACTAAATAGTTATCTTGATTTTTTGTTGCTGTTTATTTTGCGTTTTTTTTTATACACACTATTACATTTTGTGAAATCGCAATAGTGTAAACTGGTGGCAACGTTTGTCATTTCCGATATTTTTCGTTGTGTGGCATTGCTTTCCATATAAAAAACATAATGGGAACCGTGTTGTTGTTTTTGTTGTTGTTGTTGTTCTGTAAATGACACCACAAAACGGAAACACAAGAAATGCCTGATTTGTATTCGGCATTAATTGCTGCCAGCCATTTGTATAATGATTTTGTGATCTACATCCAAGTTTATATCCTTTGGTAAAAACACTTGGCAACATTTGGATGGCTTTCTTCATCTTCTTTGAACTTATTCTTTTGTTTTCCCTTGTAAATGTGTAAAGAAATCAATTTTTTCTTCTTCTATTTTTAATAAAACATTTTCGTGTTGCGTTAAAGTAAAAACTAATTTAAATTGA
Organism: Nowickia ferox; assembly: GCA_936439885.1. Classification (NCBI taxonomy): domain Eukaryota; kingdom Metazoa; phylum Arthropoda; class Insecta; order Diptera; family Tachinidae; genus Nowickia; species Nowickia ferox. The sequence goes on along the minus strand of OW387027.1, from coordinate 84,049,450 downwards.
TGCTTTGCTTTTAATAAAACAAACTGGAATATAAAATCGAGGCACGTTGCCATATCACATGTGTTATCGATTTCAAAAACGTGGGACGACGAAATCGATTTCCATTGCATACCTGTTACCTGTCAGTAACTTTTATTGCGATAATCGTATCGCTATAACAAATATAACGAAAATTTATCGACCCTGCTATCCACTAATATATTTTAACGGTGTTAGCAGTCGGTTGAAGTAAAAAAGTAAAATCACAAGCTCAAATTCGTTTAATTTTTCTTTATTATTTTTGTGCAGTAAAACACAGATGTACACTATGGATATAAAGAAACTACAGAATCACATTATCGCTACCGCAAACTCATAAATATATCGATAAATATTAAGATTTTCTGTTCGTTACAGACTTTCTGTCTAACCTAATTTTTGCTGTTATTTGCTTACATTTTTTCACTTTCCTTAAAGTATGCTACAATAAAGTCCTTTTTGAATGTAATCTCACCATCTGGATGCATCTTCTTCTCTTTGCTTAAAAATATTTCTTGCGCTGAAGTGTGTTATGCTTTTTACACTTTTTGAATAATTAAATCCTTTTAGCAACTGGCTTCTTTTCATACTTAATTTTTTGCTTCTTATTGTTTGGTGGGTAATGCAATGGTTGTGTGTGCGTGTGTGTGTGTGTGTTAACACTTTTTCTGTTGCTTTTCAAAGGACATTGTCTAAAAAAAGGACTTTTGAGCCTACTAAAAAACAAAACAAAAAAAAAACAGCTGAAACGTAAATATAAATGCAATATGTATCAGAATATGAATGCGAGTGTGTGTGTGTGTGTGTGCATAAGTGTGTTATGAAATGTCTTTTGTTTGTTTTCCTAAATAGCCTTTTTTATATACGTACTGCGTTACGTAAATACATTACAAACGTATTCATATTTATTTGTGAGTATGGATGTGGGTCTGTGAGAATGACTTTAAGTGTAAATACTTACAAAGAGTGAGCATATGTGTGTGAGTGTGTGTGTGTGTGTATATTTGTTGGTTCATGCGAGTACTTTGGTTACATGCAAGTATTTCATACACATTTTTATTTGTTTATGATCATAATTTTAAACAATTTGCATTGTTTCGTTTTGAATATTGTGTGTTACAATGTTCTGTAATTGTATTGTTATTCTAAACAATAATATTTTATTGTATTACACTTGCATTGTTGTGTCTACTTTTTTGTTTTTTTTTTGGACCACATAAATAGTCGTATAATATTATTATCATTTCACCTGTGTGTTAAGTTTTTATTCCTTTATTTAGTAACTTTTTGTTGGTCAAGTGTGTATTATTTTCGTATGTGATTTTTGTTTGTTTTATTTTTATATCCCATACAAAAATATTAAATATGTACTTAAGTAGTTTTTGTTTTGTTGTAGTTTAGTTGTAATTTCATTTGTTGTTTGGTTTTTTTTTTTTTTTTTTTTGCTTTTATGAGATTTTATTTGTCTTGTAGCCTTTTAAATATTTTATAACTTTACGCCCAAATGTGTAAATTTAAAACAATTTTTGTTTGAAAGTTGTTATTTGAGAGAAGAGACTTAAATGTTTTAAGACTGTTAATGGTTTTAGTGGTGTAAAATGAGAAATAAATAATTTAAACATCTTTTTAAAGGTTTAAAAAATTACAGAATGTGTAATTATTAACTTTGGTATATAAAAACCCGACTGCTAAAGACTAGAGATCTTATCCAATACAAATATAATTTAGGTTTACAAAACGTTTAATAAACAAATTTCTATACAAAATTTGTTGTGTAAACCAAAATTATTTTGTCTGAATACGGCAGTAGATCCAATTATTGCTAAAATGACTAGCGTGTATAAGAATCGAAGCGATCATGCCATGCTTAGTATATTTCTTAAATTCTTCAGTGTGCATGAACACATGCGCGTACAATTTTAAGCGAAATGTAGCTTTGTCGCTTCTAAAAGTGTGTCAGAAATGTAACTATTTTATTAAATTAATTTCGAAGTATTACTTCTTTTAAATGATTAAAGAAAAAATGCCAACAGTTTGACCAAAATAAAATATCTCTTTCATTTTCCCTTCGCTCTAATATTCGTCATAATGTCAAAAGTCAGTCAGATTTTGAAATTTTTTATAACAAGGAAGTTTTTTTTAAATATTTTTTATAATGGCTTGATTAATGATGGCAACAGAATTTTAAATGCGTTGCCAGTTGCCAAAATGTTATTATGTTTGGCAACCGGCAGCTAACAGCTGTTAATTTCAGTTGTCAAATTGCAATGATATGGGCAATAAAAAAAAACAAATAATTACATAAATAAATAAAAAAGAAACTACTATGAATTTTGTTACGAAGTTAGTAATTTTTTCTGTTACGTAACAATTTTAAAGACCCCTCTCCCCATCCGTAACAAATCATAGCAAAAATCGAAAGCCCTTCCCCTACCTTGAGCGTTACGTGATATGTGAACAATCCCTAAGCAATCATATTTTTGATAAGTTTTTGGCAAATGGAGAAAGTTGCCATACATAATACTGATTTAAATTTCAGTTGCGTTGCCACTTGACGCAGCTAATAAAGTTTAGGTAAACATCTTTAATCGAGCCATAAGTTTTTTTTTTAATTTTTTCAGAAAATTCTAAATTTCTCACAAATGTCCCCAATGTGTATTGTCAACTATTAAAAAATAGTATTCAAAAATAAAATATACGAGTATACTTTCCGAAACATTATTTAACTATTTCTTATTCTTTACGACTCTTATTTAAGTTAATTTTTTTACGTCTATATTATAAAATATCTTAAGGAAATTATACTACAAATATGCCTTGCTAAAAAGAAGAAACATTATTCATATAAAAATTAATTTTATTTCATAAGCTTATGAGGCAAAATCTTAAATAGCAAATAAATTCTATAATTCTTATTTCTTTCCCAACAAAAATAAATAAAAAGGACACACTTGTTTCTAAAATCACTAAGAACGGCTGAAAATGTAGAAAAAAAATATTTAAAATAAAAAACGTAAAAGAAATAACTGTTAGCAAACGAATAAGCAATATTTATTGAGTACGTGATCCTTGACAAGCCCTTATGTGACCATTTTGAATTTTTTATTACCACATGAGTGTTTCTTCTCAATTTTTTTGGTGCTGAATTAAAAAAAAAAAATAAAAAATAAAAAAGGCATTATAGCAAAAAAAAAAAAAAAAAAAGTGAAGGTATGAGTGGTGGTGGTAGTAACGGAATTGAAAAACCCGTGTTAGCAAAATTTAATCTTTCACTAAAGGGTGATCAAAAACGTAAGCACAAAATTTATAGATTTAATTGAATTTTTGTAGAAATAAGTACATATATGTATAAAAAAAACCGTGCCTTGTTTCTGTAATTTGTTTTGGCATCGAGAAAAATTAACGGCCTGGCCCACGATGTCGACAAGAAAATTTCTTTCGCTTACTTACATTGAGAACAAAAACAAATTCTCTTATTTTTCAATGAAAGTAAGCGAAAGAAACTTTCTTGTCGACATCGTGAGCCAGGCCGTTGAATTTTTTTTCCATTTAGTTGTGGTAATTAATCATGAACAAAGACCATTTCTCGCACATATTCCTGTAAAGAGTTCGCCGTTCTTTTTAATGAATTCCCATAATATAATTTAAATTTGTTTTAGATGGGTCCAACTGTGCGTTAAAAATGTAAAATGTAAATATAAAATGTCACCTAGCTGTATCTTTTATTATCCTCTCCCTGTTCTAAGACTTCAGTGGGGGCATAACATGGAATGCATATACATATATATATTCCTATCAGAATTAGCCTTTCGTGTCATTAGTTCACTTTTGACTCGATCGAGAGAGTCTACTGGGCTTGCCAGAATATACAAAGATTATGTTACAGCCGGTTGTTATGGTCACGATTATCAGGCCATCTATCAGGTCTCACATAAACCAAGGAAGAGAAGGTTGTAGTTCTTGAACTCCTTATAAATTTGTGCAATTCTTGATGCTACCAGAAGCATTCTGATATCCCATGTTCCGCATTGTGTCATTGAATTAAAGCTAAAAGTCGTCAAACACAGAGAAAACAGTGCCTAATAAATACTTCATAAAATAGAAGAACTAAATTAATAAGATATCTCTATGTTTTTTTTTTAAGAAGGAAATCTTATTAATTTAATAAGGAAAGCCTTTTTGAAAAAATCAAAAAGGAAACTTGTAGTTTTTATTAGGTTATCTTATTGATTTTTTCAAAAAGGTTTTCTTCTTGTTTTTATTAGGCGACACAATAAAAAATAAAAAATGTATGTTTTTATTCTTTGTACTTATTTTCATTTAAATTCTATAGCATACGAGTATATGTATGTAGTAGTATATGTATATTTAGATGTTATTTATTTATACATACATACATATAGTACATATTATATTCTTAATTAACTCACCATACATACATATTCCCCCTTATTGTAAATGGCGTTGTCGACGTCACCTCAAGACGGCAGTAACTATTATCACTTGTCGACTCTTTATCGGCAACAATTCGCTCTTATGGACAATCCCTTATTAATCTCTAAGGCTTTGAAAACTAATAATGCATGTTAATTGTAGTCAATTGTTGTCGACAGAGAGTAGACAAGTCACTATTTTTACTGTCGTCTTGATGTGACGTCGACGACGCCATTCGCAATTACTTATTATTATTACTTGAAAGGAGAAGGCAATTATTGAACCAGCAAACTTCTGACTGATAGACAAGCACTCTATCCAAAATGCTAAGTCCTAGTTTACACTATGCAAGTCTTATTGCTAAGCTGAGTAGTTTGTAGAAGAGAGGCGAGACGTAAAGAAACGAGTACTCATCTTCATGTACTGTCAATACGTTTTGCTTTCTCATTCGTAATGTTAAAAAAGCACACATGCATACACAAAACTAGGCATAAAAAATATGAGCTGATAAATAATAATTGCTTTGTGTGAACTCCGATGAAAATTCAAAGAAGAAAAAGTGATAAGCTTAGCAATAAGTCTTGACTAGTGTTAACTGGGACTAACAGGCAGCCTGAATAAGCATTCAAATTATTGTGCAAACATGCTTATAAAAAAATGAAAAAGATCATGAAAAAAATTGTCTCTATGTTTATTTATATACATATACGAAATAACAAGAAAGCTAATAAAAACAAGAAGATTTCCTTATTCAAAAAATTAAGAAGGTTATTTACACATAATCATATAAGAACCTAAGGAAATCAATAAGGAATATCATTTTGAAAAAATCAATAAGGCAACCTAATGAAATCAATAAGAAATCCCTTTATTATACAATTCAGAAGAAAACCTAATAGAATCAAAAAGTTTTTCTCTATGGATTGTTTTTTTGGTGCCAAAAAGCGGAAATTGACTAAAAAAAATTGTGAATAACAAGTTTTTTTTCTTGATTTCATGTGGTTTTCTTCTTGATAAAATTAATACGATTTACCACATAAAATTGATAAGGAATGTCTATAGAAAAATCTTCGCTTCTTTCTGCTGGAATACCCCTTAGCCTAGGGAAATCTTTTTGATTCAATTAGGCAGTTTTTTCTCTGTGAAGGTGGTTGCGGTTTCTGTAATCAAGAGACTTTAATATAGACTGGTGATTAGACGATCACATCCGATTCTGGTATCAGTATTGCTGATTAAAGCCAGCAAGCAAGCCCAGACATAATATTTTTCAACTGCTTGTTGAGATTGGCTATTGGAGATTCGCCAATTAGTCGCCACATTGTTCCAAGTCGGGTATTTACAGGAACTCAAAATGTGGGCCCCTGAAATTGTGCGCGACTACTTATTTCGTTTGCAGCATCCCAGCATAGCTGCTGGGGTTTCCACTATCCGTAACCCGTCGACGTGCCTAATAGCATTCAGATTTGCTTCTTGCGGCAGGTAGTACCTTGCAGTACATGCTACTTGACCGCCACTTGACAGTCGCTTAATTCGGTCAATTTTAGGGATCAAATCCCTAAAAGTTCTCCTATTCATATTTAGCTAAATTTATATGCTTTTTACCCGACTGCACAACGTAAAACCTATGTATTCATTTATATATGTACGAGGTGTGTTCAAAACGTATCGTGAATTTTGAATTTTCGCGGGTTACCTATATTCGAATTTTGGTTTTTTTTGTATCGTTATGTTGGTGCTCATGTCTCTCTCTCACTTATGCCGAAAATTTCGGCCATTTTGAATGTTCAGTTAATTGTTGACAGCTGCTTTGCTTGCACGTGTTTTGGCTCGTCTAGTGTAAAAACAAGGGTGTTTGCTAGGTTTCGCAGCAATCAAATTAGTAGAACATCACAAAATTAAATTCAAAAATTTTGAGGGTGTGTCCATGCCCATTTTTTTTTTTTTTGCAATGAGACCAATGGGAAGCTATACCCTCTCACAATGAAAAAATGTTTACAAGCGGTCTAATATGAACCGAGTTATGAAGTAACGCCGCCAAAAAAATACAGACGAAGTCGGTTAAATGGTTGCACAGGTGTGTTCGGATAGTAATCTATAGATTAGTGTGGTCAAAGAGGAAAATATCCAGACATACTCGTACATATATATGTAACTATTAAAAAAAACAATTTTATCAAATCTGTTCTCTAATATTTAATTATTCAGTGATTTCATAAAATGATTTCCAGGAATTTTAAATTTAAATGAAGCATTTAACTGGTGTTAACTGTACTCCATAGAAGCAAATTCTGTAATACCGCAGGCATGAAAATTAAAAAAAATAAAAAATACGCGATTCAAAAAGCAACTTCTTTTTCGTTCACTCTGTAAAGCAGCATGCCTGAGTAAATTTGAGGAGCATAAGTATATGAGAATAATGTATGAATGTCACTCAATACTTGTGTGTGCTTTTCTCTGTCATTTTATAACGCTTTGGTTTTATTTCAAAGGCTGGCATGTCCACAAAAAAAAAATTAAATAAAAATGATGACAACTTAATCACAAATCTTGTACTTAAAGGGAGCAGGAAGAATGCAGTTCGCTTTGCTAACAATGTTTGAAGTCTTTTTGTTTCTTTGGCTCTGCTGCTGGTCCCCTGACACGAAATATCATACAAAATGTTCAAAGAAAAAAAAAAAAGATAATTTAGACCTGTTTTTTCTATTAAAAAGGACTTTTCTTACTCCCCGTGTTGTTTCCTTCCATAAAAAGTTCGGTATTATTTACCCATTTCATTTATTCTTTAATAAATATTTTTATTGTAATTATGCAATTACTCACACAATTATTTATTTTACCTAAAGTAGCTCCTGACTTAAGCAAATAATTTAAAATTGTATTTATTTAACAGTTTAAATGTTAAAATCTCGTTTGGATTTTAATATTGCATTCTTCTTTTTTGTATTTTTTTGATGACGACGCTGTTATTTTTTCTTGTGTTAAAAGATGACAACTTTACCATGATGCCTGGGAGAGATTAATTATTAATTAATTGCTCGTAATGAAAAATGCCAAATGAATTATGGACGCTATAGAACATACATATCTTGTCATTAGGACTGTAAGAGTAGAGCAAGAGAGATAGAGAAGTAGTATAAAGTAAGCAAAGGATACATAGTGAATTGAGCACCAGTAAGAAATTGTAAAACAATTTAAAAACATTTTTGTAATTTTCTAAATGGAATGTCTTAAAAAAAAAATAAAAATTACTTTTAGTTTGGCTAAATAAGAGGAAATATAACGTTATTGTGTCTTACTTAAATGATTTTTGCTTCTGTTGATTTAAAGAATTAACACAACTTTTAATTTTTTTAAGTAAATATTTGTGCCTCTATTCTCGTTTGAGTGTCGTTTTAAAACAACAGACAAGAATGACAATTTTACATTTTAAAAGTAACGGTTTACCCCAGCACCGTTTTACCATTTTAAGATAAAATTATCGTTTTTAACCGACTTCTAAAAAAGGAGGAGGTTATTAATTCGTCTGTATTTTTTTTGGGTGTTACTTCATAACTCGGTACATTTTAGACCGATTGAAAAAATGATTATTTTTTGTCTGAGAGGGTATAGCTTCCCATTGGCCTCATTGTAAGAAAAGTGGGCGGTGACACGCCCACGTTCGACGGCGGTATTGTGTTAATTTTCATATGCACAATTTGTTTTATTTCTGGTGAAAATGTGCAACGAAAAATTTGTCGTTCATACTAATTTTGTGCCCAGCAATACGCGGCACTAATCTTGGGAAAGGTTTTCTTTAAACCACTGAGCCATGTGAGATTTCTATGGCTTTCAATCTTCGATCGACCAAAATGACAAGAGTGCTTTCTTATTGCTCTCGGAGGCTCTGAGCGTTTCTGCAGCTAAGTTTGTTTATGTTAAAAAAGAAAGTGTCGTGAATATTTTCAAATGTTTCGGATGTAGAGACCTGGACGTCCAGACATCTTGGCTTGAGTGATGGTTTTTTCCGCAAAAAAAATAATGGTTAATGAGCACACGAAATTCTTTATATCCCATTTTCTACTCAAATCATCAGGTAGTCTGCTATCAATGACTATCAAGCACAAGCCAAATCACGCAGCTTGTTGAAATGTTGACAGAAGTTAATTGACAATTGACAGGTCCAGTGTTATACGTACTTTCATTTAAGAGGCGGGAAGTGCAAAAAGTTATAGAGTTATTGACCCGCCATCGTTTTGAATTTATGAACCAGTTACTTTGGCTTTCAACTAATAAAACAAACCACAATAGTAATTGAAAATTATTAGAAATATCTTTTTGTCTATGAATCACATGTCACACTTACGTCAGGCAGAAAAATATTATTTAAATAATTTATCCCCCCTAATTTATTTTGCCAAACTAAACTGAGCATTTGCAATGAACTAAATTTAAACAGAACTATTGTTGTACTTTTTCGTAAGACTTGAATGTGACAAACAATCTCTTCCTGGTGCCGGCAGTTGATTCTATTTGTTTGTTCCTGTTACCAATTCGCTAAAAACCAATTTCACACTTCTTGCTTCGAAATAAACTTCTGCCAGTAAAATATCTACAACAAAAATCATGTTTATTTAGCTGGTGTTTCTATGTTTCTATTTAACGCGAAATTTATTAGTTTAACCAAAATGTGAAGTGAAAAAAAAACAAAATAGAAATAAAATGAATTAAAACTTTAAAAGTAACTTGTTTAATTTTAGTTACTCGTAAAACAACTAAATAATAATCATTTTGGTTTAAACACAATTTAATACCCAACCGGAGTATGGAGGACGTACAAAAAAGGCGAAACTTAAGGCAGGAAATTAACTGTTTTTAAGCTGGCAAAATAACAGGAATTTTGTCACTTTAAAAACAGTTCATGCTGGTTACATTTTTTCCTTTTTTTTTGCTCTGAGTTCTGTCACCTGGCCTCTTGAGATCACTTGCAAAATTAAGTTGTTTTAAGTTGCATTGTTATTTTTTTTTTGATTCGACTTCTTTTTGGTTTTTGTCTCTTGCATATTTTGCATAAAAGTTCTGGCACATTTGTCACAATTAACAGGATTTAAAAGAAAGGGAACGATTTATTTTTTGCCAGTGCGCGCTGCTTGTAATTGTTTGTCCGAAAGAAAGTTCTGTACATTCATTTTTTTTTGCTCTTGGTGACTTTTGTGTTCTGTGTTCGGTTATTGTGTGTGGTTTCATTGATATCATCTTGTTTAACCATTATTTGACAACTGTTTCCCCATACAACACACAATCATTTACTTAAATGTATTCATGGTCTGTCTATCTTTGCATCTCTGATGCCCGTGATGATGTTGATGTTGACGACGACATCGAACAATTGGGAGTTCAAATCCAACCCACGTTCAGTTCTGTTCTGTTCTATTCTGTGCTGTTTCCAAATTTTTTTTCCTTTTATTTTCTTTATGGTCTCACCTGAGCAGCTTAAGTTGTGTATGTTTTTTGGTTATTTTATTTTAGGGGAAAAAAAAGAAAACTCTTCTTTCCCCATTTTAAAAAGTCAGTCTTATAAAATATTCAACAATCAGTTTTTAGTCTTTGAATAAAATTTATTATATAAAGATGAAATGGGAATTTTATTGTTAAATATATGTTGAAATCCACCAAGACTTCTTTGCCATAACTTATTTTTTTTTAAGCACTTAAAAGCTACTGGTGAACAAGAAATTGGAATTTTCTGAGAAATTTTAATGTGGCAACATGTAAATAAATATCTTGATGCTGGCAACGGTGCATTTTTAGACGTCATTTGGTGTATAACACCATGTGTTGTAAAAGTAACAGGATAACTGTAGTTTGTAAACTTCGATGTAAATATCGTCGGCTTAGAGTGTAAACCTGCTAAGTCCACTTTTTATAGTATATGACATTTTAATGTCGACTGGCTAAAATATTTGCTTTAATTTCAAACTCCGGATGTCGAAAAAACTTAATGTTTTAGGCTAATTTCTCAAGTTATGTATAGAAAATTTTAACAGTAATTTGTCTCTCCTGTAAAATTTGGTTGAAGTGAGTTAGCAGGTTTGCATTCGAAACCGACTACTCATCCCACTACAAAACTCTTTTCTCTATATTCACAGTAGACTCCCAGATACTTGAAATTCTGTGAAATAATGTGATTTGAAAAGGTCTTAAGAGATTAGGTAGGTAAACTAAAATTGGCAGCCCTCTTAAGTATGTTCACCAGTAGGAGGCAAATTTTCATAAAATTTTAATTGCGTTTGTATGGAAATTTCGATCGATATCGAATGCCGTAATTTGCCCCCAAATCCCATTGTGTTATCAGGGCACTCATTACCGCATTCGAATATGAGCGAGTTGTTACTCGAATGTGCGTGTTTTTTTTTTTTACTTTTGGGATTCTCTTATTCGATAACGAAGAGCACGTATCGAAATTTCTAATGACAGCATTCGAATGCAAACCTGCGTGTTTTTGTTTGCAAACAAAAAGGCACTCGAAATCACTTTTGACATAGAAAAAGTGAATCAAAAGAAAATGTAAGTGCGATATATCACTTATTTGACAATATATCGTGCCATAACCGCCAAAACTTAAGCGACATAATTTTCGAATTTAATTTGTTTTTTTGTTTTACCAAAATCGATTTTCGTCAAAAAAACAAAATCCAACAAATTTGTCGCTTATGGCTCGATATGTATACGGTATTTTTTTTTATTTAGCTGCATGAAAACTTAGAATGACAATACAAAAAAGAAATATTGTTTGAATGATTTTTTTTTAAATTAGAATTTGGTTGATAACTTCATGGTATTTATTTTTTAAATATTTGTAAATTGTCGTTGATGCTTAGCTGATTGAAGTTTCAGAACAAAAATTCAGTCAGCTTGGCTGATAGCGCTCGCCATTTGCCGTAACGGTACCTCTTTACTCATTTCAAAAAATTAGCCATATTTTTTTCGGTACGTACATTTCTTTGCCTTGTTGATGATTTTTCAATCGAGAATAGCATAATAATAACTCACGTATTGCTTTCTCACTAGGCCGATTATGTTGACCGCAAAATGGACAAAGTGCTCAATGAACTTAGCGAACAGATTTTTTATCTTCTGCTGTTAAACCATTCATGACGACTTGCCAAACCTTACTAAACAGAAATATCAACACAATTTGACATTATCAGGTGTCAAACCATAGTTATCGATATCGATAGTTTTCATGCAGCTAAAAAAACACCCTATATGTGTAATAGATTTTTTGTATTAATTTAGGTCAAAACACACTTATTTGGCAAAAACTATTTTGCAAACTAATGCCGAGTACACATTTGGCATTTCTTGTGGTGTCATTTTAAAAATCTGTGCAATGCCGTTCCCATTATGTTTTTTATATGGAAAGCAATGCCACACAACGAAAAATATCGGAAATCACAAACGCTGCCAACAGTAAACACTATTGCAATGTCCGAAAATACCATAGTTTGTACTTGGCATAACAAAGTAAATGCTTCTGGCCCACCAATAAATAACTGCCAGTTTACGAGTATAGAAGACAAGTAAAAATTCTCGTCTGCCATCTATATTTAAAACAAAAACAAATCGCTCAAATTTGTTTTTGTTTAAAATATAAATAGACAGACGAGAATTGAATTTTTACTTGTCTTCTATAAACTGGCAGTTAATTCAGTAAAGCGCGAGTGTGACTCGCACACGAAGGAAGGGTTCCGTACGGATACTACATGCATACTACATAATACAGGGTGTCCGCCGGGAAGGTATACTACTTTGTTTGTTTATAATGTAAATGGTCTTGTGGAAGAAGCTCTTGTGTCAAATGAATCTTCTGTGGAAACAAATGCAAATCCTTGTGCAAAATTGTGGCCAAAGTTGTTATTTGAAGACCAAGCTCCTGAGCACGGCGTTTTGAACACTTTCTTGAGCAGCAGTAATGTTTTCAGCCGATCTTGCAGTACGTTGTGGTCCATGCTTGGGCTTATCATTTACAGACCCTCTTTCTTCGAAATCATTCACTACACGATAAATAGTGCGTTTTGTGCAAACGTTGTTTCTCCCAAAAAATTCACGTAACTTTCTTATCGTTACAGTAATCGATGATTGATTTTCATAAAATGTTTTAACGATTAAAACACGTTGGTTTATCGAATATTTTTCCATTATAAATTTGCCACTTGTCTACTTCACGATTGCCAAATATGAACTGTCAAGACTAATGTTTACCAAAGTGGCGGCAAAACAAAGTAGTATACCTTCCCGGCGGATACCCTGTACTATACGAACTTTAGCCTATATTTATAATTAAGTACACAGTAAACTCTTTTTCGGTTTTTGGCGATTATTCTAGTTTTGGCGGTTTTTCTTATTTTTGACGTTTTTTTCGTTTTGGGATTTTTTCGGTTTTTGGGGTTTTTTTAGATTAGGCGTTTTTTAATTTCGGCGATTTTTTCGGTTTTTGGCGATTTATTTTAGTTTAAGAGATTTTCTACAAGAAAATAACTGAGTACATTGGCATAGTAGACTGCTGCTGTCAAGTAAATATTTCCCTTCAAAAATAAAACCAATGAAAAGTAAAAATCTTTTGTTGTAAGTCGAAGCTTAATTTCAACTTTTAGAAATACCCAAACCAGCCAAGAAGTAATTAAACATTTCGAACATGCTCTTTGGCCTTATTTTTACTGTTTGCTCTACCAATGCCAGTTTAGTTATTTTATTTCCCTAATAGAATTACAATTTAAAGTGTGTGTAAATAAGTTGATACTTTGAACGAAACATACATTTAAGTTTTACCTTAACAATTATTCAATATTTTTGTGCCCTCCCCATTCCCCAGACATTTCAACTTATCGTACATTTAGGCCGAGACGATACAAAACAATAACAATTCCAAGCAATTAAATCACTTTGATGATAATTTGGATTAATATTGTGTTGTCCATTTTGGCCATACGAACAATTAGTTTTGGCCGGCAGAAACGTACATACACATGTATGTATACAAAATTACAACAACAACAACAAAAAATCGAACGGAACGAAAATGGAAACAAAAGGACTTTTCAGAAAGTCTAACAAACACTTCAGTTCCATAATATTGCAAAACACTAAATGTAACTTGTTCTGTTTGGTGCGTATCTATTTACAACAATTTGTATCTATTTCTAATGTTATCAAGGGTGTGTGTGTGTGTGTGTGTGCGTTCGATTGGTATGTTTTATTTGTCGTACAACACATGCGATTAGGTAAATCTAAAATAGATTTATTAGCCAGTTGCATTGTATACGACCTGTGATAATAGTCCTTCATTTAGTGCACATAAATTGCTTGGGACTGGAGAGATATTTATATCATGTACAAATATAATGGAGATATAGTGGCAAAAGGTGTAGAGAATTGTTGAAGGGACGGCCACTCAAAAACACACACTCACACAAAAGTAAGTATTTGCATGTATGTACAGTGTAACGTTGAGGTAATTAATTTGTTAAACATTTAACCATTTGATCATTTCATTGAACTTTGCTGAAGAAGAAACTTTTAACGCTAAATTAATTAGCTTAAAGCTTAAATTGAGATGAATTGCTTAATTTTGAAATTAAGCTTAATAAATAGTTTACCTAAAGCAAAAATTTACCTGTCAGTTTTTACATTAAAAGTATGGGAAATAAAGATTCTCTTTAACCAATTTGCGGCCTGTGTGCCAGATAATGGGAATAAGTAATCAAAAAAATGTACTTGTGTATTTAATCTTAATTTTTAAAGTTCTAAAGGAAACCAAACTCGATGCACCGTGTGCCACTACGGCAGTATGTGTATACATATTTATGCATGTCCTTTGGCCTAAAACATTGTTGGAAATATTTTGCAACTCTAAAACAAACAAATTCTCAAAAAAAAAAAAAAAAAAAACATAAAGGTGGGTGCAAAGGTGAAAAATCGTTTTGTGTTTATTTATAAATTTTTGTTCTTCTTTGAGATAAATTAAAATATACCACACACGATTTGTTGATATTTATTTAAAGGCTTTTATCGATGTTTCTGGTGATTGTTGTTGTGGGAACCTCCAGCAGACAATGGAATGTGACTGCTTTGTTATGAGATGTTAAAAGTGTCCATAGAATGAATTTACGTGTATATTAATTTGTTAGATAAATATTAGTTTTAGCCTAGATTAATGCGTTTTTCATTTGAACATTTATTATCAATGTTCTATAATGGATTTTTAAATTACTCCACATTTAAATAGAGATTTATTATTTTTGTAAAGGGACGTACGAGTACATGTAAAGGTTTTGTTTTGGATGATCCAATGTGAGTGCGTGTGTTTGTTTGGTGTGTTGTGTTGAGAATTTAAAAATACATTTAAATTAATTGAAAATTACATGAAATGAATGTAAATAGACGTTAAACATAAAATCGTTCTTTTTTTACTTTCATCCACATCCTCTAATAAAGATGATAAATATTCACATTAAACCAAATTATACCTTTTCCAAACAAACTTTTATTTCTTTCTTTCTTTCATTTTTTCTATTTTGGTTTCTGACAATTTTTATTTATTTTTTTGCCTGCTGCCAGGCCGTTTTCTTTCTGTCTTGTTATTAAGTAAAAATGCTAATGCAAAAAAATATTATTGTACTTTTTATATACTTTTGACTTTTGGCCAGAAAACAAATGTTGGTAACAACTCTGCCGCCGTCATTGGTTTTAGTTGGAGTGGTTTCTGAAGGACCTCTTTTACAACTGATTTTTTTTATACGGCCTTTTGATTCATGCACTGCTAAACGCGTGCGTGTGTGTGTGTGTGTGCTTGTAAGGATGTGCATTTATTCTTTCACTATTTATTCTTTAAAGGGATTTACCCTGACCCTAAATCAAGCTTATATTTAAATAAACATATGTGTAATGGCATAAAAATATAAAAAATGGCTTAAAGCAAATCTGTCTTTTTGTCTTCTTTCTTAAATACTGTTGCATGTCTGACTCTACTAAAGTTGTAAAAAAAAAATATCATAAAGTTGAAACTAAAACGCTTCACATATTTGCTTGCAAGTTCAAATTTTAAATGAGAGAAAATGTAAAAGAAAAATAGTTTGTAACTATTTTTAATTTTGTTTCACATTAGCCAGTTAAACAAATAGGGTATTCACTTCTATACTTGCTGAGCGTTGAAATATTGTGAAAGATTAAATTAAACTTTTTCCAAAATAATAGTTGTAGCTCACTGATTCTGCTAAAGAAGATACCAAAAGTATATGTGTTCCGATTTTTTTTAAGTTTTCCTCTTGCATGAACCAGCTGTGGTGTAGCGGTAGGATTTTTTAAGCAGTTTTATGTAAAAGGTTTTGCAATAACATTTACTTTAAAACTCGTTTAATTAACTATAATGCACATTTTATGTTTTTGTTTTAAACTTATTTCTGCTTTCTTATTCTGTAACTAGTTTTCGACGTCACGTCAACATAATAACAAAAAATTGGCACTTGTCTATCCCTTATAGAAAAGGACTGACTGCTATTAACAGGCTTTAGAGGAAAGGAATAGACAGTCAATAGCATAAAATCGTTCTTGAAAACGAAAGTAGACAAGTACCAAATTACATTATCCACTTGCCGTGATCAACGTTGCTGTCATTTTAGTGTCAACAGCTGTTTGGTTTAACGTAAACATCAGTTCAATAGAAATTTAGCATTCTATGACAAAATGGCGACAACGTGGAGTATTTATTGTTTATGTCAACATCCCAAATACACATCTCTAAATAGTTGAATCAGCTACCGTAAAACGCACAACAATTGCAGGTGTTTCCAGTTTCATTTAAGCACAAATATTTTCAGGTCTTTCTGCTCTTTTCTGCCTGCGCTAATTCAGGGGGTCTACTCTGTAATTCAAAACGAAAGAGAATGCTTTCGTATTTGCATGTAATTAAGATACACATTCGAAAGTGTTTTCATTCGTTTCGAATTACAGAGTAGACCACCAGTTTTAATTTAAATTTAAAAATTTGCTTCTAAATTTCAAAATACACTCTTTCATTTTTATCGGCGGGATAAGAGTATTTAATAACTTCCAAATTTCTTCCCATTGTTCCTTAAAACATCTGGGAACATTCTGTCTGCAAAATGCCATTGCAAGCGAGGGATTCTTCTGCAACTCTTCCACTTATTTCTCAAAGATTGTTTTTATTTAAAATTTTGCCATTTTTTTCATTCTTAGTTACTGTTTGCTTTGAGCAGAGTTTGCCAGAAAATGATGATCGGAGAATGCTAAATCGGTGCAAAATATTTGCTAAAATCTTCTACAGATGAAAAAATAAAATGCTAGAATTTAAATTTGTAAATGATTTTTAGCAGTTTTTTTTTTAGCTTGAATGCCTTTTTTAAAAGGAAAATGCTTAAATGGCAACACTGGCTTCAAATCAATTAAAGGCGACGAGAAATTCAAAGTCGTTTCAACACAATAGCGCCCATTTAAGGGTACTTAATCGATCGCTTTTACCGAGAAATACCAAAAATACATATACATATGTACATACGTAGAAAAGTTAGAGGCTTAAAATATTTTGTAAAATTTGTTCTCGTTGAATTTTACAAACAGAAACACTTCACGTGTTGACTAACTTCTGACGTTTAGGTTAAATTTCGAGCTTTGTTGCATTCCAGAAACTTATATAAAATGAAATTTTATGTTAAAAGTTTTGTAAAACATTTTAATCCGTGATAGACCTGCTTAAGAGTACTTTTTGTTAAATTTTTCGCAACGGACTAACAAAAAATAACCATACGGGGAGGGTTTAGGGTGCAAAAATATTACACAAAAATATTCCTTGTGAGATTTTACACACAAGTGCCCATGACATAAAAATATGCATAATGTTGGTAAGTAGACTTAGAAAAAAAAACGTTGCGTTTTACAAAATTAGGCCCTTAAACCCTAATTCTCTTCTCTGTAAAAACGATTTCAGCTGGTTGGTTGCTGCCTATACTAGTTACATGTAAGCATTTCCACGAGAAAGTTCACTTTTTGTCGCGTGCGACAGCAAGCAATTAAGCTTATATTTCAGAACAATGTTACTCGATTTTGCTTAAAATTTTACCTAATGTAGAGCTGCTGACGTTCTATACAAATATATAAATAAGTAAGAAAAAGTTAGAGTCGCACGCTACAAAAATTTGACTTTCCTGTGGAATTGCCAATATGTGTAACCTATAAGACTGTTGCTTTACACCATGAATACCCTTAGTATGTGTTATTAATTTAATACACTATATTTTTTCATTATTGCATTTTTCTTCACTATATTTTGCTATTCCAACAAATGCCACCTTTTAAATTTGTTATTGTTGTTGTTACTATTTCAAAAGTCCATTCATATATTTATAACAATTTTACACATACTGTGGCACAAAATAAAACAAAATTCACTCACACCATCTCAGGAATTTTTAGCAGCTTTTAATAGTAAAGAAAGAGTGAAAGAGAGGGAGAGAGATAGAGAAGGTATCCGTTTTAGTTGTTCTTTCAGACGTCTCGTCATCACTTGAGTTGGAATGTACACAGTACGTCATTTAATGCAATAACATTTAATATTACATATGCCTTGTCTTATTTTTATTTTTCCATATTTATTCTGAAACAAAAACATTAATATAAATTTCATTTAATTTGTAAAAATGTTATTTTTGCATTTTTTCTTCATGCTTGCTCTTCGTTTGGTGTTGAAGTTTTTCTTTTCTAAAAAAAATGAAATGGAAATAAAAAAAAGGATTTTTTTCAAACATATTTTTTCTTCAACAAAACAATAACAAACAAATAATAATTGCATTTCCTTGAGACAATCATTAAGTTTTATATATAGTTATGTAAAAATTTAATACATTTTTTTTTAAAGACTGTTTGTTGTTTTACCTTCTGACTTAAACCCCGTATAAAAATTTAAAAAACAAAAATAATATTATTATGTAGTAACGAATAATAAATGCTTGTAAAAATGTAATCATTTACCAGTTGGAAATTTTCCATAAATAAAATAAAATGGCAAGACTTTTGTAAACTTAGAGATGGTAAAATTGAGCTTTCATTACAAAAAAGCTTTCAGCAAATTGTAATACGATGAATCAAAACAATTCACATATTCCATTTGCAATAAAAAAAAGCTAAGTATATAAAGCAGAAATCTACATCAACTGACACCACACACACAGTGGACCAAACACAAAGAACGCTGATGATGAAGGTGCAGTGACCTTCGAAAACAGTTGGTTGTTCCGTTCTGCTAGTGTTTGTTTAAGTTCTGCTTCTAAATATGCGTACTTACTTTTTCTGTAGTAACTAATCAGCTGTTTCTTACCAGAAGGGTCGCATTTTTACACTAAAGTGATTAATTTTTTTTTCTTTTCAAAATTAAATTTTTTAAATTCTGAACGCACAGTCACAAAATGTTTTTATTTAATTTATGCTGTCACTTACATTTACTTAACAATTTTTTTGATTTTCACAGGTTGAACCGAAACAGAACAGCACGATAAAGAAAAACTAAGGACTTGTAATAGATTTCTATAAAGAAAAAAGAGTCAGCTGATTCGTAACAGAACAGAAACTAAAAACTAATTCTGCCTTTTGTCAGAATATTTACAATTAACTTTGGCGTTATTCGTTCATTAGTAGTTATCACATGTAATTTGCTATGACGAACTTTAGCCTAATCAAGTCATAAATATAGAAACAAATAAAAATTTAAAAATAATAATTAAAACTAATTAAAAAAAAATATAAATATAAAATATGTTACGAGCATAGTAACTAAGACCTTCACCCCTGGTACTGAAACAGACCAGAGTCTTTCGTGGAAACCGAACCTACGAAACCCGCACTGATAGTCTAGCACACTACCCACTAGGCTACCGGGGCATCCTCTACAGAACATTGTTTGTTTAAAATATTTAATCATTCATTTCGTTAATAAGAAGAGAAATTATTATTAACATGCAATTTTTCTTCCCCTTGTATAAAGTAAAATTAGCATCTCGTTAAGTAGAATGTCACGTGAAATTTTCTTCCCGCTATAAGTTCAAAGTGAAAGGAAAACAGGGCAGATGTGTAAAGCTTAAAAATTAATTGTAATCCAAAAAAAATTATGTTTAATAATTGTTCAATTCACAAGCTCGCATTAAAATCTTATCGTACGAAGAGACGAAGAAGAAGAAGAAGAAAAAGGACAAGAAGAAGAAGTCACATATCGAGTTTCAAGCCTCTAGCTTGAAGAATGTCTCCATTAAATTTTTATTATTTATTTTATTCAAACTAGTGATTTCTTCCTTGCCTATAAAATTTCTAGCGGGGGGTTTCTAATATTTTTCTTTATTAATAAATAAATGAAAAAAAAACGGCAAACCAAAGAACTTTCAGCCCAGTGTCAGTCAGTAGTTTTTGTTACTGTTGTCGTCCTTGTGAAAGTAAATATTTTTTCTTTTTTTGTAATTATTTTCTTTATTTTACTGTCATTTCTGACTTTACGATTACTATGAATTAAATGGATTTGGTTCTTAATATATGTGCATAAATTCTTAGCTTAAATTTCTTTTATTTATTTTTCTACCTTTTGGCATTATATTTGTAGCTTTTGCGCTTCCGCGTAACTTTCCTTAAATTCAGTGTAAAATGATTATTTTCCTGGCTAATTATGGTTTTTCGTTGGATTTGACTTGCTGGTTTTCGTGTAAAATTATGATTTTAATTGCTGTTTTTTGTTGTTACTAATTGTTTACAACGTTTTTTTTTTGCGTTAAGTGTAACAATTTTTAATATATTTCGTGTCAAATTATTATTTATTATTGTGTAAAATTTATAAGCTGAAGGAATTTTGGGGTAATAATTAAAAAGAAACTAAAAGAATATGCGACTTTTTTTTTTTGCTTAAATGAACATCAAGGCGTGCTAAAAAATCTTATTTCACTACTCTGGCTTTTGAGCAAAAAGAACGGTGTATATCGTTATCTTAATATAGAAAAGCCCTAACTCATTAGTTTATTTTGAAATCGAGTTTTTTTTTTGTATATTACGATAATAAGCAGGGTTTTTTTTCTGACATATTTCGCCAAATTGATTTTAAAAATCGCCAAAAGTCGCACAAAATCTATTTTATGTAGTTTTTCTTAATAAATATTTGATAATAAATTTGATTTTATCGTAACACTATTTTTGTTATAAATTTTTATAAAATAATGGTATAGAAATTTAGCAGAAAATCGCCAAAAGTAGAAATAAACTCGCCAAAAATTATTCTTTGTAAATTTTTCTCGTTCAAATTCAAAATGAATTAATTAATATAAGAAAAATTATCAAAATCAAGTTGTTTTAACTTCTTGCAGACGAGTTTTGGCAGGATATATTTTTTAAACTAATTTTGCTGAATTAAAAAATTTTTAATATTTTAAAATCGCCATGTCGCCAAACCAAAAATTTAGACCCCAAAGAAGTTGAAAATCGCCACGTTCGGCGAGAAATCGCCATATCTGACAGCCCTCATAATTACTTAAGACACCTTGTCGATGTGACCTCAGTTTTAAGGTCTTACAATGAAAGCTCCCTGACATGCTGAGGTAGAAAGGCCTTGTAATGACACAATCAGGGATCTAATCTTCACTTTCGATAACGTGCTGGTTCGATCACGTTTTTTTCAGTTTTACATTAAGGCATTCGCTATCGAACAATTTTATAATACGGTTCTGTATCGAATGCCATAATCTCAAACTGAAAAAACTTGACCGAATCCGGTCGTTATCAAAGCGACGATTAGACCCCTGGCATAAATTTAATAATTTTATCGATTTCAAAAAAGATTATGTGACTAGTTAAATAAATTTTAACCAAATAACTTGTAGAATCTAACGAGCATATTTTTATTTCGTGTTAAAAATGTTTTTAATTAATCGAATTATTTTTATTCGAATAAAAATTATTCGAAATTTAATCAAAATTTTCGGAGTACATATGTATGTATTTGTTCTTATTTCAGGATTAAACGAATAAATTTTATTCGAATCGAAACTATTCGAATATTTGGGAGGAATTTACATATTTCTCGTATTGCTGTATAAAATGCATAAATTTTATTCGAATGAAAATTATTCGAATATTTGATAGAAATTCATCATAAAGTATTTTATATTCATTCGGAACAAATGAAAAGCAATAATGACTCGTTTGTTCGAATAAAACTTATTCGACTGACAACTTTGCTATAACCCTTTTTCTGCGTTTCGATTACGTTTCCCCATTCAGTTACGCACGGATCGAAAAATGGTATTTTGCTAAAAAAAACTGAAACGAAAGAAAAAGAAGAAGAGAAGAGTATGTTTAAACCAGCTGTTTTGCTATGAAACGCGGGAAATAGGAATAGAAAAAATAAAAAATTTTGCAAAAGTTTTAGCAAAAAGTTAAATTCAATCCAAAAAAAAACATTGTTTTAACAAGTGACATTTATTTGCTAGTGGTTAAGCGATTTGTATATGCACTTCACCAGCAAATAAATTTCACTTATAATATAATTATGACAATATGTGATAGCGCATAGAGAAAGGGACCTGAGGGTAAACAAAAATCAATTTTCACTTTTTTTTTTTTTGATGTGGACAACATCTGAGCATCGAATGAGACCGATCCCATGCCCCAAAAGTGTTCCCTCCCAGAGATATGCGCGTTTTATGAAGTGATGGTACAACAAAGATACACGTATTTAAATCTTTAATATGGCTCTCCTGAACAAAACCGGTTTTTACCCTTAGGTCCCTTTCTATTTTGCGCGTCACATATGTCGAATAATATATTTCTTGATTGTTTTAACAATTAAAACAAATAAAAATTATTTATTGTGAACATTTTTATTAAACAAATTAAAGGTTAAAAAAATCAAGGAGATAAGCAGGAGGTATGTGTGGCGAAAATATACCAGTGTGAAGAATCCTGTCGCGCCTGGTGGTGATATTTTCATTTCTTATACATAATTGGAACACAAAAATAAAGTTTCTTTGTTTTAATCCAATTTAATGCCATCAAATTTGCCAACGTTTAATACTGTTCAGGTGTTGTTGCTTTCTACCTGTAATAAATTAAATAAAAATCACATTTCAGTACAAAAAAAAATTGTATAGATCATTAATTAAATCTTCTTTTGCATTTACTACTTACATTATTTTTTTAATTAATCACTTTTTGAAGCTAAACAAACAAAAATCTAAAGACTCTCCGTCACTAAAATAACAACTTACAAAAACGTACTCGTAGTTGCGATCGAAATGCAGAATACATAGAATCGAAAGAGAAATAGAAGAACGGAACAAACGGAGAAAATTTCGACTCGAATAGAAACGCAGAAACGGGGTGTATATCTGTGGCAATAAGGAAAAAGTGCTTAAGTCATATTTGACAGTTTTGCAGGAGAGCACTTTTAAGCGTTCAAGTCGATTTTCAGAAATTTATTTCTTTTACAGTTAAATTAGGAATTTGTCGGTTAAACTTTATTTTTTTCAGCAAAAATCGTTCTGCACACTGTAAGTAATATATTCAAGTTGAAATATAACAAAGTATTATCTAAATTAAGCTATTATTCCAAATGAGATAAGAAGTCTAAAAAAGATAAGCAGCAATTCATTTTGCTATAACTTCTGGAAAAATCGCACATATTAATTGAGATTTTGCCCAGGGGTACTTTCAAATATGCAGATTACGGAGGTACTATTAACTCAAAATCAGCTTATCTCGACTTAAGCACTTTTTTCTTTTTGCCACAGATATAATCAAAGTGTCCTCGATGCGAACTGTTTTGTCTGTGTTCTGTTTCTTAAAAAATTCGAAAAGGGCAAATTCTGCTACATACAATTAAAAACCAAAAAAATTAATTAAAAAAAACAAATGAAGACTTTTACTTAATATTAAAATCCTAACGAAAGATTTGAGAAGTTTTATAGTGTCTTCTGGCACTGACTTGTCATACGAGTTCATATACCAAGAATAATTACTACAAGTTCTTGAACGCATTTTTAATCGATTTATATTAATTGACTTTTTTAAACTTTTTCGTTTAAATAACTTTTAAACTTTTTGTTTATTTTTTCATTTCTCAAAAATAACCATTAACAAAACAATATAATCGCTATATTAAGCAACTAAGAAAAAACCATAAGACATTCATTAACATTTAGATGGGAATATAAAATAAAAAAATTCTTTTCTCTTGCTGTTATACCAAAAAGGACTCGTACATTTTCCTGCTAAAAGGGGACATGACAAATTAGTTCGGTAATAAAACTTAAAAGTAACAATGTTTTATTATAACAAAAAAAAAAATATACCACAACACGGCTTATAAACACACACTCTCTTAACACAAAAATAAACTGGTAAAAATAACCATCGAACATTGGATACAACTTACAACAAAAGCAAATAAACAATAATAATAATAAATACAAAAAAAAATGAACTCGTAGAAAAATGTTGTTGTACACTTTGTAATAAGCGTTTAATTCCGATGTTTACAAGCCAAAAGTAATAAAACACGCGACAATTCCAACCAACAACGACGTACTCACGTACACACACTCACACACACTCTCGTGCATAAAATACTCGTATCCTCTTTAAGGATCATAAACTACACGTTGGCAATGATTTTAAACACATTTTTCTTTCCTTTTTTTTCTGTTAATACTTATTTTTCATTTATTTTGTTGTTGTAGTTGTTGTAGTTTCGATTGCTTGCAACTTGTTCAAGAGTCAATTGGTTGGTCTTTTATTGTAAATTTTTGCTGCTGCTTGTTACTCGTTGGAATGAGTGGATAAATGACATTAAAAAAATAGGCGAACGCAAGTTTATGGAACATCATTCACTTACCCATTCACTCACTCATCCAACCATCCATGCGTCCATGCGTCCATATGAGCATATTGTTTGCCAAACATTGTCAGTGTGTATGACTTAAATATAGACCCTGGAAAATAAATACATTTGGTGCGCTACACTGGGTGTTGAAATTTTTAATAAGTGTTTAGTTTTTTACAAAATCAACAACGATGAATGGTACTCGTCTATGGGACTGATGCAAGAAGCATCTGTAAGGTGACCCAAAGTTTTTTAATAAAGAAATTGATTATATTATTATATATTATTAACTTAATTAAATTTATATATAAGAGTAAAAATAAAAATGGAAAATACCATTTGCTGAGTTTAATCAAATCGTCAACGTGGGGTGATATTTGCGACTATAGGGTTCCCTAGCACCGCCCAATTTTTTTAAGTTCACACACGAGGGATTCCCTACGGACACTACCAGACTTATCATGAATTACACATGTGAAAATTTCCGAATCAAATTTTTCGTTCATAAGGATTTTAATTTCGTGTAATCAATTCCAATAAAATTAAAAACTAACATATTGCCACTTTTTCCAACAGACCAATCTATGTGAATGATTTTTTTTCCATAAATTGTCAGATTATTTCGCAATCGTATGAAGTTTTCTGATACCGATTTTTCACACGTTCGGAAATTTCCATGTGAATTTTTATTTGGGAGAAGTCTGTACTTATGCAATACTATACGAACTTTTTAGTTTTGGTGCTTGTTTCTTTTTGGCGATGTTTCGGTTTTTTGCGAGTTGTTTCAGGTTTTTTTAGTATTGACACTTTTTTTTTAATTTTGGCGTTTTGGCGATTTTTCGGTTTTTTTTAGTATTGACACTTTTTTAAATTAATTTTGGCGTTTTGATCGTTTTGGCGATTCCCTTCGGTTTTTGGCAAATTTTTGTTTTGTATTTTTTTACAATAAGTAGTTTAAGCGATTTTTTTTTGTTTTTGGCGATTTTTTTTAGTTTTTGGCAACTTTTTTACTTTTTGTGTTTTTTTTCGCATTTTAGCGACTTATTTTATTTTTGGTGATATTTTTCATTTGAGCGATTTTTCATTTCGGAAGGGCATCGCACGGGGGAGTACTTGAGCCAAAAAGCTGGCCATAACTTTTTTTAGTTTATATTGCTTGTGAAAAGTTGCTAGATCAATGAAACTTGCCATAAATATGTCTTATGGTGAAAGGCTTGAAAATCAGAAATCGGAGAAAGGGGAAAAAAGTTTCCCTCAGAGGAACTAATCCCACCCCTGCAAAATTGAAATTTTTTTCGTTACTTTTCCCATACTTTTGTTGAGCAAATGCAACTTTTAACATTGGCGAAAGTTCGAAACCTTAAACTTGGACCCACGACGCCTTAAGATAAGGTGACCATACGTCCTCTTTTTTAGAAGACAATCGTCTTTTTTAACTCGCTGTCATCTATAAAATTTGTGTCATCTTTTTTATTATCTATTTTTTATATTTTCGCTACAAAACTTCTGTTATGCATAGATATTATCCATACAAAATTGAATTGCAATATCTAGTTCGAAACGAGAATTATTAATTTTGGCCACCTAAAATTGCCAAGAGTCACACTGTGAGGTGGTCTCGAGGATTACGACTTACAAGCACACAAACTTTGCCTCTTTATAATATTAGTATAAAACAATTAGGGGCTGCAACAAAGTGTACTCTTAGTTCCATTCAAGTTCGTTTATGCTGTCTATTGAAATTATTGGGACGCTTGTGGTTTTCCAATTTCTGCTACTTGAGTGTTTGTTTGTGTGTGTGTGCGAGTGTAAATTATGGCCAAAAGTTACCACAGAGTTTGACAATAAAAATTGATTTGTTAATATATTATGTACAAATAAATTTTAAAAAAAACACGAAATTTATAACTTTTAAACTAACAACTTTATTAATATACACTCGCAATTGTTTGGCCCTCTACAACTTGCTCTTGTTGTTTTTCTTTTTCGAAAACTCTTTTAAGAAATTTTTGCTAAATTACTGTTTTTGAAAAGTTTTATGATCTTTTTTTCTTCTTATTAGAACACTTAATTTATACTCCAATAAGATAGTTTTATGGCCAATTCATTGTAGGTAAAGAAAGTGTAATTTTATATCCCTTAAGTGCAATTCGTAATTATTCAAAATCATCGTTTGTAAAAAGAACAACACAAACAAAAAAAAACTCCTCAAGTCTTTTTTTTTAACCGTAAACGAATGTATGTTTATGAGATGCCAAGTAATATTTATACGTTTTGGTATACAAAAGGTTTTAATGTTTCAACGTTTTTAGTTTAAACGATATTTATGTCTCCGTAAGAGAATTGATGACATTTTCCAAAACAATTACATTCAAATTTTTCGCATTCGCATTCACTTACGCATTCGTGTGTTCAGTTGAAATAGTTAAACAGGCAATGAAATTTATTTAGTAGTCGTTGTAAATGATTATAAATCACACAGGCTTTAAAAGAAATATATTGAAATTAGAAGGCTGAGAGAAATGAATTGTATGAGAGTTTATAAGATTTGAAGGGGAAATTTATTTAGATTTTTTTTTCTAAGAACAATTTAAAATCAAAAATTTGTTGTCTGATGGTCATGCATATAAACGAAAACTGCACACATGTTTTCGTAGTACAGCAGATAGTTGTTAATTAGATTGATAACTATAATTGCCGCGCCTCTGTTAGGCGCTGCTAAAGCATAGCTTTTGGACTATAATTATACAGTACACGCTAGACATTTGCCACCTTTCGCTGTGGCTTTCTGGTACAACTAAACTTTTAAGCTTCTGCCTCAATACTGGATGGGTCATATTCGGTTAACAGGTTGCCGAGGTAAGAGAAAAGTATTCGACTCACTTGGGTCCATTTAATTTAGGTCTCCTACTGTTACCTGTGGAAGAAATAGAGAGAGCTAGAATAACTAAAAAGGAGAAGCTCAGAGAAAACTATTGGAAGTTTGGAGTAGAGGAGGTTTGGGAAAAAGGGCGCACTAAAAAATTTCTGCAGCTTTAGTTAGCGATTTAGCCGTCAACTGCTTCTAATAAGGGATTGCATGCAGGTCCTTAATATCAATCGCTGATAAAGTTCAGGTCAGATGCATACGAAATGAGTTATTTACCCCTATTATGAGCAACTTTCGATCTTCGACTGTAGTCGAAAGTACTGATCGAACGAACGATGCAGCGAAGATCGAAAATCGAATGCAATTCACAATAAAGACCATTGTATCCAATATTAGATTCCAGTTCGAAGCTTGTGGTATTTATTATAAGTTGCTTCGATTTTGGATCTTCGCTGTCCGTTATAAAAATTTTTGATGAGCAACAAACTTTCGATAGAGCAAAATTTTGTTTTTCATGTAGTATTGCAGAATTAAATAAATTCAGTAAAGTGCGGTAAAGAGGGACTTTGACTCGAACACGAAGGCTTCCGTACGGCCACCTCCTATGTAATACCATACAAACTTTAGCCTATATAATCGAAAATCTTACCATATGTTGACATTTGAAAAAAAAAATCAAGTAGTGGATAGATTTTTTCCCCATTTTTGGCGATTTTTTTTAATTTTGGGGTTTTTTCTTATTGTTGGCGCTTTTTTCGTTTTTGGGATTTTTTCAGATTTTGGCTTTTTTTTTGTTCTGGCGATTTTTTTAGGTTTTGGCGACTTATTTTAGTTTTATTGATTTCTTTAGTTTTGACTCTTTTTTTCGTTTTGGCGATTTTAAAACTTTTTTTTTAAATTTTAGTGTTAATTGGTGTAGCCTGACAAAAAATACACTAACTTTGAACATTTCAAGTGTCTATATAAAGGGTGATTTTTTGAGAGCTTTATAGAGAGAGCTATTTATTTATATAATTCAATGTTTAAAGATGACTTCATGTAAATGCTGACTGCGGATATGTCTGAAATACGCTGGGTCCAATTTTGACATACACTCGCCAACATATGGGACGGTATCTGACGAATAAATTCTTCAATATTGCAGGATTATCCTTATAGACATGAGCCTTAACATAGCCAAACAAAAATGTTTCTAATGGCGTTAAATCGCACGATCTAGACGGCCAAAACGTGAAATAAACTGTTCACCGAACTCCCATCTCAATTGGGACATTGTTTCACATACTGTGTGACATGTAGCGTCCACATGTCAGTCAAGTCCAGCTCTTCCTTCTAGGAGCGGGGGATGGGGGGAGGGGGAAATTAACAGAGGCTCAATCGATATTTCAAGGTCATCAACAAAACTGGAGGATACAGCTGCGATATTTTCCTCTGTCCACACTCTAAGAATGCATGTTGGTAGTTTAATTTTCAATAATGTATTTTTGGTGCGAAATTCAGTCACAAGATTCCGAATAGGCGCCTCAGAAGGTCGCCCAAAATTAACAATAAAATGGAAGAATTGCAAGATGCACTTTATTAACCAAGCATGAATTTTGGTAATAAAATTTAATAATCTGCAAGCGTTGTTTATTTGTAAGTCTTGGTTAAATTATAGACAAACCCGAACATTTTTAAAATTAACATGATACACGAAAACAGCTGATTTGCCAAAAAGAAAGTTTGCTAAAAAATTACCCTTTATAATTTATATTATGCAAGATTTCAATTTAGAGATGACTCTTTCTCGCTAAATGAACATTTAATATTTATTTATTAGTTATAGAGATTTTTGTAAGATTTATTTAATCAGGGATACCATGAATAAACTTCCGCGTAAAATTTCTCCCTTTTCCAATTAGAATTTTTTGTTTTCCCTATTACTTGCTGTTAGTTGGGCACATTTGTTCATGTAAATCACAAAAATAATTTTTCCTTTAAAAATTCAGTAAAGAATTCAGAAAAAATTTCATTACTTGACAATTCAACAACTATTTGTTTTAACTGTAAATTTAACAAATGAAATTGGTTAGAATTACTAACGAGATTTTTTACAAGTAGTTGATTTAAAATAAATGGAAATATTGCTGTTATAGAAGGGTTGGAGTTTCAACAAAAAAAGAATATTCAGAACTCGTTTGAATTTTTTTTTTCTAATGTTGCTTCATTTTTTTGTTTAAATTATACAGACGAATTTCTCTATAGTGAACTCTTACATAATGAAGCTCTCTCTCTCTCTCTCTCTAGTTTGAACTGATTTCAAAAACACAACTGTAAGCGTATGAAAAGTTTTTTTTAAACTAAACTATCGGATTTTTTTTTAAATAAAATTTAAAAGAAAACATGAACGTATTTTTTTTATAAGTATGAAGTAATCCTGATTATTGTAAATAGAGTTTAAAAATATAATTTCTGTATAATGAAGTGATTTGCTGGTCCCATACACATTCGTTTTAGAAAACTTCGACTGTATTACCTTGTGTCAAAGGATTAACAAATTATCTTGAATAATCTTTTTGAAGGCATTTTTTTTTGTGTTCTCTGCTCACCACTGCTCTAGAAAAAAAGGAAAACATATTTTGAATTTAATGTATTTAAAAATACATAAATCATAAGTTTTTTTTCTTGTAATTCATATGGTAAGAGTATATTTATTTTGTTGCCCTGATTGGGTTCGCTCTCATTGGAAGCTTCACACACAAACTATTGAAAAATGTTTTTGCCAGTCATAAACATGTGTGTTAATATTGTCATGAATGTGTATCTATGAGTATGTTTTGTGTCCTGCTACTTGAAATGAAAATGTCAAGCAGTCAATTATCATAAATTTGAGTATTTTGTAGAATATTGGATTTACAAAATGATACTTAAGTATCGGGGTTTGATTGTGTAAATATCAACACGAAGAGTGTGTGAACTTGATACAACAATTATGCTTAAATAATTTTGGCATGTGCAATATAAGGGAGATGGGAATAAAAATAATTGCTCAGGAACAATCTTAATTGATTAAGAAATTAAAAGTTTTGATAGTGATTAAGGTTTGTTGGTTTTAAAGGTAGAAATAACACGTTAGTGTTTTGCAACATATTTCACAGAATCTTATTAATAAATTCATGAGATGTGTCTACCGAATTCACACCTGCTAAAAATCAGACATGGGAATCTCGTACGATTAAACATCAGTCAAATACAGCTGTTTTAATTGTTTCTTGTTTTCTTACTTTCAGCAGATTTTAATCACATTTTCATTTCCATTATTTACATAGACTCAATAAAAATAAATTTAAAATGTTCTATTCTACTTGTAATTATTTTCACAAATTGTATAAAAAAACCTTGTCCTTTTTAAAACAAATAGATTTATTTTTTGTTAAAATATTCAAGTGTTTGTATTATTGTTGTTTATCGTCAAACTTTCAAAACTCTTCGAACGCAAATTGATTTTCCTCCTACTGTTGTTGTTGTCAATAAATTTGTGTGTGCCTTTAAATGTCCTTTATCAAGGAGAAAGCAAAAATACTCGTATATGCATAACAAAAAAAAAATATTTATTGTATTCTAATGTCTCTGTTTATTTATTGTTACTACTTTTAACTTTTATTTTCAGATGGAGATCCCATCAAACTACCAGACAATTTAGAAAGCTTGCCAAGAGCTGACAGTTTCCCGTCACAACGTCATCGCTGGAATACAAATGAGGTCAGTTTTTATTTTTTCCTTCTTTATTATAAATATTTAGAAGTTTAACATTCAAGTACTTAAATATTTTACATTCACCATTTCAAAATACTATAAATGCCAAAAACACTTTTGCAACGAAGTAGAAGATTATTCAAAGCAAAATCATTCATCGTCGCACATGCAAACATATTCCAAGTGTAAGTTTTTTTTCTTGGCTGCATTTAGGAAAATCTATCCATCATCCATGTGTTTTTATTTAAATTTAATATCTCCTGTTGTTGTGTTTGTCGTTGCGCTGAAGAAGTCAAGTTTTGTTTATTTTTGATGGCAGTGAAGAAGCGCGTGAAGGGCAGAAGCGGTGCACGGCTGTTGAAGAAGAAGTCATCATGAGAAATCATGAACCCAAAACGTGTTGACATTAACAAGCATTTACTTGAAAACTTTAAAAGGTTTAACTGCTTGCAAAGAAAACATTAACAACGATATGACAAAATGTCACAGTGCACAGTGGCGCTGATTGCGTGATGATACATAAATAACTAACGGCCAGATTCAGTTGATATTTTGTTAAATCCGTGGAAGGGAAGTTGGTGATTTGAATATATATAACAAAAATGATACAGCATCTCTCAGAAAGAAGTATATGTACATATATCGAGCCATAACCGCCAAAAAAGCTTAAACGAAATAACTATCGAACTTCATTTTTTACGAAAAGCGGTGAAATACGATCGTAAATAATCGTTTTTCTTCCAAAACAAAAAAAAAAGAAGTTTAAAAAATACCTTAACCTTTTTTGGCAGTTATGGCTCGATATATGCGCTCTTAATTATGAAAGTGGTCGAAGTCATAAGCATTTTTGCTTCAAAATTTTAAATAAATCTTAAAAAATTTCAATAAATATTAAATAAATTTATATTAATCGAGACTACTGCAACTCTAAATTAAAATGCTGCATAATATAAAAGCATTTTTGGATTTGTTCAAATGTAATCTACTGAATATCTCGAACAACTTTATATGAATTAAAAACTACTTTCATAATTAAGGGCACATATGTTTAGTTTACTCCATAAACAAAATGAATCTGAGGAGGGTGCGTGGGGTATGTCAATCGGTAGCTTTGCCTTGGAGAATTCAGTCGCTATAGAGCGTTTCACTGGGGCACGTGCGAGAGTTTTACAAAAATGGTGACTGTCGGCACTAGCGTTACAATATATATGAAGATTTATGTTATTTTTGAAGTTTTTCCAGATGTTAAAAAGGCTGAAAGATTTCTAAGCTAAAACTAAGATTTTTGATAATGCGATAAATGGTACTTTTACCATTTTAGTTAAGCTTCCTTTTGACTAAACTATTTACTCATTTTCATCTTTGCTTCATTAAAAATGTGGAAAGAAGTAACACGTTGCTACTCTATTTATTTGCTTTGATTAAACTTCAACGATATGCAAACAGCTATATGTATATAAGAGTGTAAACACGTGATCCATTTTTTAGATCACGTGATCTCTCTATTTTGGACCGCGTGACCCATATTTTGTAAAGCGTGATCCCTATCTTCGATCGCGTGATTAAAAATTTGCACAGCGTGTTCCATATTTCGGCTCGCGTGATCCGAATCTTGGATCGCATAGTCCTATTTTACACTATGCAAGTCTTATCGCTAAGCTGATTAGTTTGTTAGGAGAGAGAGACGAGGGGAAAAGAAACGTTTCTGTTCCCCTCGTCTCTCTCTCCATCAAACTAATCAGCTTAGCAATAAGACTTGCATAGCGTAAACTAGAACATATCGATACTCGATATTCCAATGAGTATTAGGGGATATACACATCAACAAGCATGATTACATACAGTCATTTATACCTCTGAGTATCAACACAAATAAGTGCGCATATCGAAGGATGGTAGTTCGATCAAACAAATAAAATATGGGTATTCGCATGAATGCGTATTGACGACTATGGGTATAATAGTGGGTACACACTTTGCAACCTACAATGCAACTGTCAATGCAACCTATAAACATGAAAACATATTGATATTTTAAAAACTTCGAATGCAACTTCGAACGCAACCATAAACAAGACTACACTCTATGCGACCGACAATGCAACCTGCCAGGTTACATAAACACGTTGCTAAGTCTGTACTTACCATAAGAACAATATTACGAAATATTTATACATATAGGATAAAAAATCATTGGGTGTAAAATAAGCAAATTCCATATCGAAGAAAGATAAAAAATACAAAAATATTTTTGTTAGTAGTTTGTCGAGGATGCGTTAGTAAAAAAAAAAAATTAAAATTAAAAATGTCCAATTTAACTCAATAATAAAGTAAGAGAATATTGTAAAATATTGTAGCATTCAGGCAAAATTATGTATCTCACTTTAAGCACTTGTTTGAGAATATTTATTTTCGAAAACATAACAGGCCAAGTTCAAAATTTTTTAGTGTCAAAAATCAATTACATATGAAATAAATTGAGAACGAACATTTTTCAGATTTTTTATTCAGAAACGGACGTATTTTGATGCGACAAATTGTTTCAATGGAAATTCTTTTCCCAAATGATTTAAAATCAAAAAAAGTGAAATTGCTTGACCAATTCAATTCATAATCTCTTAAAAATAAAAAAAATAATGGAAACAAAACAAAAAAATGCCGAAACATATCTGAGACGTTGAGGGCACTTTAGAATTTCTCAAAATATTGGTACGTTATTTGTTTCATAATTATTCGACTAGCAAGCAAAATTATAATAACATCAATTCGATCTGTGTTCATGCAGGTCTTTAGCGTTCAATGCTACAATTTCAAATAATTTTTAAGGAAAGTTTCCAAGACGTCTGCAGAAAAAGGAAAAAATTGTTACTCGAAAACAAATACATATGTTTTGACATTTAAAATATAAAAACGAATTGAATTTTGGAAATATTTTTCCTTGCAAGCCCTGTATTGTGCGAAATTTTGTAAATTCACAGGACTTTTTTAATGAACTCCTCCTAAATATTAAAACAAATATTTAAAAGTTTGTATAATTGTAAAAAATTACAAACCAAGTGTGGAACCTGCGCTCTCAAATCGGTTTTCGTGTTTTATGGTGCAACATTGACCGGTAATTATTTCCATTTATTACATATGGAAAGATTGACAACTTCTCCTAAAAGGGAATTGTATTTTTTGTTCTAGTTGGAAGCCAGTATTGAAGGAAACTTTATTTCTTTAATTTAGAGCAACAAAATACGTGTATTTACGAACAAAAAATCTGAAAAATGTTCTTTTTCAATTATTTTCATATGTGATTGGTTTCTGACAGGAAAAAATAATTTTCACTTGGCCTGTTTTGTTTAAGAACAAATTTTATTAAAAACCAAAGTGCTATAAACTAAAGGCATTATTTATAAAAATGATTAACTAGCGGTCTCGACTAGCCATGAACTTGGTATGGGCATCATGTCGGACATCGCAAATGGCTAATGGAGACCGGTCATGTCCATGTTTCGTCCATGCTCAGACATGGATGCCCGGACATATGTCTGAGCAACAATGTTCGCCATGAGATTTGCCGTCCGCAACCATTTGCAATAGAAAGAAAAGAGACAGAACAAAATTGGTAAATATTCTATCTATATTGCGCTACCGCAAAATACTTTGATATGCCTAAACATGGACATCGCCCGTGTTCGTTGTGGTGAAAGAAGTTGATGAATTTTTGACAGTTGCTCTGCCGGCGTCATGTTCATGTCATGCCCAAGTTGATGGCTCGTGGAGACGTAGGGTAAGGCTTTATAAAGGCTGAATAAGAAAAGAAAACTTTTGTATGAAAATCTTTTTATAAAGCTTTAATAATTTTTTTATTAATGAGGCCTTAGGAAATTTTTGATGAGATTAACAAGAGGTCTCGTCCTCATGGAATTGTCAGAAAGTTATATGAATTGATATTGTTATATCAAAGCATTTTTTAGTTGTAAGCACTGTTACCATATGTGTAGGTTTATCTTATTTCTGAAGTTTTTAGGCATGTTAAAAAGAGGAAAAGGTTTCTTAAGGCAGAATTAGTTTGTACGTGCTGTTCCGTTCTGAATCAGCTGTTTTGTTTCTGTTCAATTGAAAACCTGTTTGTGTGGTTTGTTTTTCCTTTTTTCGTTCTGTTCTGTTGCGGACAAATCTGTAGAAAATATAATTCAACATTAAGTGGCAGCCATGTATGTATGTGTATGTATTAGTTTGTTGCGATATTTTTTATACAACTATTATCAGTTCTATAGGTTGCCAGCTGATTTCTTGCACGGAAAAAGTATTTGCAAAATATTTTATAAAAAAAAACGGCACAGAACGGCAACGAAAAGTAAAAACTAATGAGGACTTTAGCTAAAAATAAAATTTTGAAAAATATGATAACTAGCTGGTACATCTGTAAGTATGGATATTATATTTTAAACAATCAGAGGACTAATCTCATTTTTTTAAATAGTGTAAAAGTCCCATGTATGAGCCAATGCCTCGAAAGTTTTTTTAGGGCTGCTCGACCATATGTAGGAGAAGGCGAAGAAACTCATCGGTTATTATTAGAGTTATAGCTAACTCTATTGATATATTGGATCAACGACGCAATATGAGGTGCATATTCTTGTTCTATTGCTTCTACAATGGAATATGTTGTAATAAAATCAGGGAACTAGTTCCCGAAACCCACTCATTATTACACACTACGCATGCTTTAGTAAGACGACTACGCGTTACAGAGAAAATTCGTTTTTGGCCATGCTGTTCGCATGCAGAAGAAACTACCCCCAGAGGTCTTGCCTTTCACTTTCAATGTGAACATTTTCAAATCGAATTTCCACAGGCACTATCCTCCTCCCCACAACCTATTTGCCCAGTTGTAGCAAAAAATATTGCATCAGTAGGTGTCATCACCTGAGTGCTGATCATATTTAAAAAAACAGGTGCAATGTAAATTAGCACAACCTTGTGCAACCAGCCAATCTTAAAGAGACTGTCAAAGCAAAGTCAAGGCAAGAAGTCCACAATTGTGATTTATGACCAGGGCAACCAGAAATAAGCTCTAGAAAAGTATTTTATGCGCTAAAAACTAAAAAAATATTCTCTTAAATATAAAATAATTTGGTTTATTTGTAAATGGAAATATATTTTTAACTCAACAACTCAATAACATACACAAAGAAAAGGAAACAATAAAAAAAATTAAGAACTAAGATAACTACCGTGTTAAAAAAAAATAATTTGAGTTTGAATAAAACATAATTGCCATAAAAATTTTGACTAAAGCAAATAATACGAATTAATTTTTTTTGGGATACGGCCGTAAAAATTTAACTTCAATTTCATAGGAGATCACGATATCAGAATTTAAACTTTGGAACTGTATTTTGTATAAATAAGACATCCTTTTTATTATTATAATACATATACTAATATAACCCAGGATTTTCAAATAAAAATCGTTGCCTGTCTCATTTAAATAAATACACTTTTATTCATTCAAAATGTTCCTTCAACGTCTGCTGATGTAATCGGGGTGAACTCTACCCACAAACAGCAAAACCAAACTTTTATTGAAACTAACTTTCGTAATAAGAATACATGCAAAGAATATTGAAAATGAGATTTAGATGGCGAAAAATAAAAACATACATTTTGACCAACAGAAGATGTCTTGTACGCATATTAGAAGGAAAAATTCCATAAAGTATCAAAATATGCCCTAAAAGTGTCAACTATGCTCTAAAATTTAAAAAATTATGCTAAAATTATTCGTGTAAGACTGACATATGCAAAAACATGCTTTATAGGATAAAATATGCAAAAATATGCACTAATAAATCGATGCCAAAATTCATAAAAAGCTCTGAAACGGACAAATATCTTATCGCCGCATTAATACGTTGCACCAGAAAAAACATGCAATTGCATATTTGTGATTTCCCTACTTATGACTTACTATGACCGTTAAAAATAAAATACTATAGACCGTATTCTTAAAAAATAGTTTTGATTTATAAGAGGTTTTTAAAACAATTTTATTTCTATACAAACTCTTTATAGAACAAAATAATTTTATATGATTTGTAATTGTATTTGTAACATTTAATAATGCGCCTTGCTAAAACAGACAATTAATTATTATAGAATCAACTGTCAAAAAAATAAAAAAAAATAACAATGCTGCCAATTAAAAAAAAAAGCTCTTGCCCCATCACGATTTTAAACTGTTCATAAAATATATTTTGTACTAAATAAAATAAACATCTTAATTTTCTCACGTCTAAAAGCTTCCGCAACAACAAAATTTTGTAACTAAAACAATGAAAATTTGCTTTGATTTTATTAATTAAACTTTTCGTTTGCTTTTGTGTTTATGTGTGCATGAGTGTTTATCCGTTTCCAAAGCAATAACTTTTAATATTTAACCTCTGGTTTGGTGTCCCATTTGGTATTTTATTTTTCTTCGGTTACTTCATACGTTATGAAACCAAAAAAAAAAAACTGTTTATCTGCTGTTTAAATTTTGGAAAAATTAAAACAATGTGGTTGCCCGCACTCTTCTGGTCATATTTTTTTTTGTGTTAAACCAATTGCCGGTAAAAATGCATTCAACTCGCCTGCATACTCGTACTTTTGCGTGTGTCCGTGGCTCTCCAGCACCAACTCCGAGTACTAAGGAGACAATTTTCATAGTTTCGAGTTGTTTTGTGTTGTTTGTTTTAACTGCTTGTTGGTTGGTTGTTACACGACCAAAATAAGCGTGCGTAATTTTATTTATGTTTTGTATTTGCACAATATTACATTTATTTATACGCTTCGTAGGTAAGTCTAACCCAGCAAAATTTTAACAAATTTTAAAGTAATTCAGAGAATTCTATGGAGTCAATGAAATTGCTCGCATCCAACGGATCAACGAATTTCAAAGTTTTCAGGCAGAAAACTGTTTTATTATTTTTCTCTCAAATCTGGGAAGATAGTATGAGTCCTCTGAAAAGCTTGGGTTATGGTATTAATAATGGATGTACCAGAGTCTCGGGCAGGAATCGAACCTGCGATCCTCCGAATACTAGACTAGTACACTGCCTACAAAAATGGTGAAAATTTTTCAGTCACAATTTTCAAAACTGAATCTGCAATGGGTCAATGGTTTTGTATGGCCGGAATAAAATGATATTGTTAAGGAAATAAAATAAAAAGCGCTACGTGGCATCGCTTTTTTTACATAATCCTGATTCTTGACCATGTGAGTTCTCGAAGAGGGTGTCACATTTTGCCATATTTATCGTGTGATTTAGCATCTTTATAATTTTTTTCGTTAAAACTACGATAGAAGATAATGTCTATTCCAATGGCCCACAATCAGTTCAAGAGCTTAAAATTGGAATTCGTGAAGTTATCGATTTGGTGATGGAAAATTTCATGAAAAGAATATGTTCGTAAAGCTTAGCGGTGACGACCATTTGTCTGATATTATTTTCCATTATTAATAACATAGCCTCATTTCTACAACTAGCCTCATTTTTACTTTAAGCTTTGGCTTAAAAATACTCGTTTTTTACGTATCAAAGTGAGACCAATTATATGACGACAAACCAATTGAGTTTCCCAGGGCAGGTTTCAAATCAGGGAGAGTCCCAAGTTGTCTAAGACATTTGTTTATTTATCGAAAATGGCAGTCAGTTGGCGTTGGGAACCGTTGCACAAGTGCACAATTATCAGAATCCTGCTGCCGAACATATGTGAGAAGAAAACTTAAGAACTTCTAGACCATCGTTATAAGCAACTTTCGATCTTCGACTGTAGTCCAAAGGAATTGATTCGATTAGATTAAGTTAGCTTAAGTTTGCTTAGATTTACAGGTTGCCAAAGAAAAGAAGAGTATTTCAGCTCATTTGGGTCTACTTAATGAATAACCTTTGTGTTACCTGCAGGAAAAGAGAAAAATAGTAATAAAAAGAGAGGAGTTTGGGGAAATAGAGCTATTTAGAGGATCCGCCTGTGGGCATGCTAAAATTTCGTCTAGATGAAGTCAGTGAGTGAACCGTGCACTGCTTTTAATAAAGCATGTAATCGTGTTTGTGAGTAGACTTGTGCCAAATAACGTTCAGTCGGTCGTTTTTTACACGAATCTCTGAGCAAAGTAGACTTGTTTCGAACTTTTTCAGTAGCTCGTTTAAAACCCATTTAAATGTAATTTAAATAGAGCTGGGTCCAACTCGTTCATTCGTTCATATTTGCCACAAACCTATGATCAAACCCATGTAATTTAAATGGGTTTGATCAAAGGTTTGTGGCAAAAATGAACGAATGAACGAGTAGGACCCAGCTCTAAATTTAAATGGGTTTGATTATTGGTTTGTGTCAAAAATGAGCTACTGAAAGAGTTCGATACAAGTCTAGAGCAAAGTCATCCAATTTAAATGGGTTCGATCCTAGGTTTCGTATCAAAAACGACCGACTGAATTAGTTCGACTCAAGTCAAGTTGTAAGTTTTTCACAGTTGCAACAGTACATAAAATGACATGTTGTCGACTTGTGTCAAAAACGATTGACTGAATGAGTTCGACCCAAGTCTAAAGCACCCCATACACGATTCAATTAAATTTTCAACTGAATCAGTTGTTGTCCAAATCAAAGCTTGTATGGCTCTGTCAATTGATTAGTTGGGCAGTTGTCGAGTTGGTTGAAAAAAAATCAAAAGATTTTGATTTTTCATATTGACTAGTAAATCTTTCAATTCGATTTATGTTTGTAGCTTTATTTTGTATAGAAAATGTTGTGTATTTTTAAAATTGTATTTAAAATTCAATAGAAGTTTTAAATTTTTAAATTTGTAATTAAAAAAAAAATATATAAATTTGACAGTGGAATGGAAATCTTTCAATTCAGTTTATGAAGTGTGTGGCCAAGAATCAATTCAATTGAAAGACTCAATTGGCAATTGAATTAAAACGTGTATGGTTTGCTTAATAACTTGACTTGTATCGAAATTTTTCTGTAGCTCGTTTTATACACAAACCGATTCAACAGACTTGGATCGAACTCGGTCACTAGTTCATTTTTGACACAAACCGATGATAAAACTCATTTATATTGCATGGGTTTGATCATAGGTTTTCTAGGTCTAAAATAGAGTTGTGTCCAACAGTAGAGTTGTGTCCAACAGCTCTTTTTGAACTAGTTTGAGAGCGTTCGAATCAAAAGTTGTTTCAAACCATTTAATTTACATTGACGTTTTTGACCGGACTTGTTTAAAAATACTTGTTGAGCACAACTCTTGTCTAAAATGAGCCACAGAAAGAGTTCGATCCTAGCCTAACTCGTTTACTCGTTAATTTTAGACACAAACCGATATTCAAACCCACATAAATTAAATGTGTTTGAACAAAGCTTCGTGTCAAAAATGAACTCGGAACGAATTCGACCTAAGTCTATCATTTAAATTACATGCGTTTTAGAGCTGGGCCCAACTCGAACTCGTTCAGTCGATCGTTTTAGACACAAACCTACGATTAAACAAATATAATTTAAATCGGTTTCACCATAGGTTTGGTTCTAAAACGATCAACTGAACGAGTTCGAACTAATTGGACGTAGCTCTAATGGCTTTGATTAAAAGATTGTAGATTGTGCCTAGAAGAAGGAAAGAGTTTTCGAAACGCGAAGGCTGCATTTTTGTATTTCCTAATGAATAGCAGAAGTTCCTTCAATAAAATAAATATCGCGTAATTATTTTTTACGACTTCTTGAAGTTGAAAAGTGTTGCTGGGTTGGTTAAATTTCATACCAATTACAAATGAAACAAAACAAACCATCCAACTAGTTAACCAACAACCATCCAACCAAGTATTGCTCGTACATATTTAACATATGTACAGGTTGACTTTTCAACTTAAACAATGTTTGGAATGTTACTTTACTACGTATGGGGCATTCATTCGTTGTTTTTTATTGTGTATTTTTGTTTTCGGTTGTAAATATATTTTTTTTGTGCAGAATTTTACGTGTTTGTTTTTTTATTTTTATTTATTTCTTTTTTTTGGTATTTTAATAAACTTTTATTTTTAATTTAGTCAACTTGTTCTATATACTTGTACTTGGTTTGCTTACATTCATATGCACGTTTCTATAAGCGAATGTATTAAATACTTTTGGCAGTATTATGGTGACCAGCAACTTTCACTATGACAATCTATAAATACTTAAAATGTATTAAAATATGTGCTGTATCATTTCGAAAACCCATCATAATCAACATCATCATTCCGTAGAGTTCATTTGGCTTCTGATCAGTTGCTGCTGCTGACCACGCTACGACGACCCTCAATTTCAAACAAATGTTTCTACCATATTTGCAGGCTGGCAAGCAGAGGACGGACGACGCATTTAAATTTTACATCTGACAAATGAACATTTGCGGTTGCTCTTAATTCACAAGTAAAACAGCGAAAATAAAAAAATAAATAAAAAGCCGTGAAAGGAAGCACAAGTTTTTCATTGTAAATAGTTGACTTTTAGCATTACGTGAGCCTTCAGGATATAATTTTATTTTATTTCACTTGCAAACAAAAAAAACTTATAGATGTTTTTTTGTTTGCTTTTTTATGATTCGAAAAATCCAGGAGATGTTATGAAGGACAAATCAAACACACTGGCAAAAATAATACCATGTTTTGGTACGCAAAACAAAAATAATTGGCAAGAGCTAAAGCAAAAACTAAAACTTTTAATAAAATAGTGGAAAATTAAAAGTTTACTTATTTCATTAGAAAGAGCACACAAATATTTTGTACAGCTTTTTATTGCAAGTTCACTGATATAAATTACGGGGTTCTGGCAATGGATTCTGGTTAGAGAAGACACCAAAAAAAATATATGTACGTGTGCCGGTGTTTTGAAAGATTACATCCGAATCTTATTTTAAAGGTCTAAAGTTTTTCCCCTTTCGTCTGTTCATGCAGCATATATTAAGGACAATATTTTTGTGTAACATTTTAACCCTTTAACTCCCCCACATAATGGTAATATTTGGTTTGCTATATTTTGTTACTCGTATGATTTTTTAAAATTATGACTTTATTTTTCGATTTGCCTCTAACAATTTAATCAGCAACGTATTAAATTTTTTTGGGATATTTTATTTTATTTCTATCACACCACCCAGCAAAAATTTGCTAATGTCTTATACTAAGAACGACTTTAAATAAACAAAATAAATAATTCTCTGCTTGGCGCAGTAGTATGGCCAGAAATGGAACAGTTGGTACAATTGTACTTTTTCAGCACTATTTCAAAATCAAAATTCCCATACAACCCCAACGACCAACTTAGCATAAGAAATGTCAATTTCACAAGAAAAGTATTGAACCTATAAATAACCAGTTTCGAGCGCCAGTTGATGTAAAAATTATTAAGTCTTTAAGAAAACAGCATATGTATGTACCTTTTACTCGAAGGTATTAAAAATGAAGTAAATGAACCGCTGTTTTCCGATATTTCAAGAATTTTGCAAGAGGAATATTATCTATTTCGCATTCATTTGCAAATGTGGAAAGGGTATTTTCCTATCAAAATATAATAAAAGCCAAATTCAAATTCGAATCAAATTCAAGAATAAAAAAGTATAGCCTAAATGTTACTTTTATATACAGATCTCAATAATTAATAGTATTTTGTGTATCTTCTGAAATTGAACATTAATAATAACACTAAAATTTAAAAAAAAAACTTAAAATTAAAGGGTATTCTAATTTTGACAACTTGCTGTGTCTTGGGAACCATAATAGAAAACTGTTGAAATTAACGCTAAAACTAAAAAAAATCCAAAATTAAAAATCCCCAAACCAAAAAAAGCGCCAAACTTAAAAAAATCTAAAACTAAAATAAATCGCCAAAAATTGAAAAAATCGCCAAATAATAAAAAAACGCCAAAACTAAAAAAATCGCCAAACTAAAATAAATCGCCAAAAATCGAAAAAATCGCCAAATGAAAAAAACGTCAAAACTAAAAAATCGCCGAAAACTAAAAAAATCTCTAAAACTAAAAAAGCGCCAAAAACCGAAAAAAGCGCAAAAATTAAAAAAACCCGAAAAAACGCAAAAAATAAAAGAAAACCAAAAAAGGCCAAAACTATATATTATATAAGCTGAAGTTCGTATAGTATTACGAGTACATATGCAGTGTCCGTACGGAACCCTTCGTGTGCGAGTAAAAGTCACACTTTACTGAATTTATTATAGGAGTACTTTCATAGCAAACAAATTTACGATTATCTGTTAAAATATTTTTGAGGATTGAAAAAATCATTTCCATATCGACACTCACAATCGATGCATCTGTAAAATATAAAAGATTTTTGTAGAGCTCAACAATGTCTCAAACCTTGATTTGTTTCCACCAATTTATTAAACTTTTTAAAAGTATTTTTACCAATTTCAACATCACCGTAACTTCGAGTATTTTACTAAAATTTCTGATCAGCGATATGGCAAAATTTTTTGAGATTCTTTCATTGTCTTGGAGTCAGCAATATTTTTTTTCATCGAAATCTAAGCCCTGATTATTACTCGTAATCCAGGGGGGCTCAAATCGTCACATCCGTGATCGTATCGACGATTGTATCGTCTTGTCTAGGGACGCAAAAAAAACCGCAGTTGTGATTCTTTAAAACAGTTATTATTTATTGTCCATGCTAGAAGGTTCGTGTATTTGCTTTATGATTTTGTTCTAAACATTATATCCAACACATATTTTTTCAAATATTTTTCAAATTATTGTATAATACTTTAATTTTATTTTTATGTTTTCGAAACATGGTTATAATATTTTTATTTTTCATTATCAAAGACAACAACCATTTTTGAAGAAAATAATTTAGTCATGCAATTTTTGTTGCTGCAACTTTTTAAAATTCTGCTTTGAAATTGCATTGCACACTATAAAATTTTAGTTTTGCAATTATGTATTAAAAAAATTCTATTACACATCAAATTTCCTTTAATAATTAACAATTCTATTTGCTTTTTAATATATTTTGTGTTTTTCATACTTTGAATTGAAGAAAGAAAATAAAATAAAAAGTCATATACATTTGAGGTAATAAGTGCGAATTTCGAAAAAAAAGAGAATTGCAGAGCACATGAAACTGTGTACCTTTCCACAATCTTCTCACCACCCTCATCAATAAACTCAAGAATTGCTGCAACAAAAATGGCAAGTCTGGGCAGGGACCGCATTCACACAAAATACTTACTGATTCAATGAATTTGGTTACTGAAAATGAAATTTTGTTTTTTCTGTGTTCCAAAAGGTGTCAATAGGGACAAAGTTAGTTGAAAATTTGTCAAAGTTATTAGATTCGGCGTGGGTCTCTAGAATGAACGAATGTGATTGGAATATTAAAAATAATTTATTTACAATAAATATCCTTCTCTCATTTACATTTTATATCAAGCCTATAAATCATGGAAATAATTGATTTGCGAACATTGCGTAAAGAAAAACTTCAACATGTATGTGTGGGGCAAATTTTAATTAAAATTTTCTCTGCACACTGACTACAAAATTAGATGATAATAATGTAAAATATTGCACTCTTTTTTTTGTGATTAAAGCATCTTTTTATTTGGTCAACGGCCTAGAAGTTACAAACAAACCTTAGATATTACGCCGCTCTGTATATGCACTCAAACTCCATGA
Organism: Nowickia ferox; assembly: GCA_936439885.1. Taxonomy (NCBI): domain Eukaryota; kingdom Metazoa; phylum Arthropoda; class Insecta; order Diptera; family Tachinidae; genus Nowickia; species Nowickia ferox. The sequence continues at coordinate 84,004,789 of OW387027.1, read as the reverse complement.
ATTTATTTAAGGCTTTTTATTGTGCTGTTAAAGTTAATCCATTTTTAACGTGTACTTTCCTAGATATTATCATCTTAAAAATTTGACCATTTGGCATAAAACGAGTAACTGAGAAATAAAAAAAAAGAGAAAATAAGAATGCTGACTGCAAGCTAAAGTGCACATACTTGTACCGCACAGGCCACGCGGAAGGAAGTGGTTTTTCGCACCTTGTTTAATAATAATAAAAGTGTTGCTGCAAGTACAAGGAATTTTTTTTTAACACATACATACATACGTACAACTGTATCACATAAACATTTCGGTAAACATAAACAACGTGCACTCCTTCTCTGAGAGAATTTGGACTTTATTAAAATGCATTTGAGTGTTTGTGTGTGTGTGTTTGAACAATTTTATGCCCTAATGAAAATTTGTTATACCATCCAAGTAAATATTTTTACAATTTCCCACTCTCACACTACATGAATACAAAACTCTGTGTACTCGTAAGTGTGTGTATTTGGTTGTATGAATGTGTGTACTTGACTTTCTTTACTTGAAAAGCGCTTGTATGTATGAGTGCTAAACTATGCTGGGAAGGAAATGATTTAAAATTTTTTATTAAACCCCAAAAGACAGGACCAAAAAGTAACATCCAGTAACGGTGTAGCTTTTCCTTGACACACAAACAATGTAAATTTGTATGTGTGGTTTCCATGCAAGCACTCCAACTGACCAGTGTGTGACATCACACGCTGCCACAGAGGCATAAACCACAATCCTTTAATTTACAGGTGTCATATAAGGACACTCTCTACTTGTGCAAAATGTTATACTTTCTTTTTTGCTTTTTTTACTCGCGAGTTATTTTTATGGTCTTTGGAATTATTTATGTAAAATGTTTAACTTGATATGTTGGAATTTTTACTCCACTACGCTGCCTGTAAAAATTAATCAATTAATAACAAATAAATGTCGAAAATGGTTTGACTTAAATTTCATAATAAAAATAAAATAAAATGTTATTTTAATATTTATAAAAATTGCATTTTGTAAAACAAGTTAAAAAAAAGAAGTTCATTTGTACTTATGTATCAATTTGAATAAATGATGTTGCTTCCTGTTCTTTTTTTTTTTTTGGGTCGAGGTATCACTCTTGCTCAAAGTCGTGGTTTTTGTATTTTATGAATAATTTAATTTATTCCCTTTGCTTTTCTTTTTTGAGTATCTGATGTATGCGTTTTACTCGTTTGTATTTTTTGGTATGACAAAAATAAAAAAGCTCATGACATTCATCGTTTATTTTTTTAATGCTCTTGTTTCGTTTTTATTTTGTAAGCATCTGTGGTAGTTGTAGCCCATTATGTAAGCCACTTTAGAGTGACATATTGCCGCGATTTTCAAACACAACATGATATTTGTTTTTTCGAGGACAGTGTGTAAAAATCAAATAACTGCAAAATTGCCAAAACATGTGATCTCGAAGTATGTATGGCAAATGCGAATCACATCGATTTTGATAACATACTCTTAAAGCTGAATTTGAATAAGGTGTGCCCACGTCCCCCAAAGAGGCAGCTATACCTGGATTCAGTAACTTCTTGCGAACCGAATATCGTAATATTTATGGATATATGTACATGTGTATATTTGGGTTTCAAGCATTCCATTTTACCACTTTTGGCCGCCTCACAACACTGTGGCAGGCAGCCGCCACCTCTATTTAATTTTTGAATACTGTAAAATCTCGTATGACATAAACTGTAAAGGATTGTAAGCGTGTGATGTTTGCAACACACACACGCGCACACACTTGCACATGTACATATGTAAGAAAAGCAAAAGTCAAGGAAAGCAAATCCAAATACATCTATAAAAAATACACTTGTAAAACATGTTCAAAATCCATTTTCGTTTCCGTGTAATGAAGATGCAATACTCTGGTAGAGTAAAAGAAGTATTCAAGCACTAATTCTGATTCAATCAGCGTTTCAATGATTCAGGGACTCTTTTTTTTATCTAAAAGAATAAAATTAAATATGTGTATGTATGTATGTATTTCGTCTTATTTAAACGATACAATATTTGTGTCGGTGCAAGTGTGTGTGTGCGAGTGTGTGTTTTGTAGATTTTAGCAAATATTTATGATGTTTTTGCTATAACATACAGATGTTCGATATGTTCACGCACGTCCTTACCAATAAAAATTTAAAAAAGGCCTGCATAAAAATGTATGAAAATTTTATAAAATTCAGCACAATTTTTTTTTTTTTTTTGCTATTTTTACAGAAGACAAAGAAGTCAAGTATAAGATAAAGACATTAAATACAAGATCAACGACAAATGTTTTCTATTTATGTCCCAATAAGCAATTTTGCTTAAAATCAAGTGTAAAACAACTGTTAATCAAACCACACATTCAATTGTCAAGGGTTGAATTATGCTTGATTTACACTTTATTTCAATAGCATTCTCCAGTGAAAAGGCAGCCTGAATTCAATTTGAACAATTATACTACAATTAAAGCTTGTATTACAATTGAATTCAAGTGTATTTCAAGCTTCGAAAACAATGATTTTAAAATAGAAAGCAAAATGCAATCCCTTTGTTTTCTAATAATAATTTTCTGCACATCTATCTCCGCTATTCTTTTCACGAATTTACTCACCTTTTATTTATTTATTTTTGATATTTTCACGACAATTTCAGTTTTAATAATAAATAAATTATGTATTTGACAAGGTTTGAGCATATACATACATACATACATATGTATGTATGTTGTTTGAGTTTTTAATTCAAAATACTTTCAAACTTAAAAATTACTTGAAAAAACGCTTGAATTCAACTTTGTTTCCAGTTAAATTTTAAGTGCTTGAAATTTAATTTTTTGAGTACTTATTGGGGTACTTGCAAAACAAATCGCTTTATTAAAGGAAATGTATAAGAATAAGAATTACGTACGACCAAAATATTGCAATGCAAAATTTTATTTATAAAATTCATAAACAATATTTTTGTTTTCATTTCGTTTTAGGCAACAAATCTAAAGAACAACAATTTTGTTATCATCTTCCTCATCATTTTTTTACGTATTAAATAAATTTCGCTTTAATAAGAACGTCATTAATTTGTGTAATGAATACAATAATTTTATCTTTATTTTTATTTCGTATGTAAACTTTAGAGCAAATTTATTTATTTGTTATGCTTCTCCTTTCTCATTTTAGGAAATCGCTGCGATTCTTATCAGTTTCGACAAACACAATGAGTGGCAGTCGAAAGAAGTCAAAACCAGGTGAGTCATTTTTCAGTAATTGGTTTATTTCTTGGTTTATTTTATGTTTCTGTGTTATTTGGCTCAAAATTTTTTACTCGTTCCTAAAACTTTTTTTCAATAATTTTTTAGGTTTATATTCATAAAAAACTTAACTGCCAGTTTATAGAAGACATGTAAAAATGCTCGTCTGTCTATTTACATTTTAAACAAAAACAAATTTGTGTGCTTTGTTTTTGCTTTCAATAGAAATAGGCAGCCCAGAATTTTTACTTGTCTTCTATAAACTGGCAGGCAGTAAATGTGTATTTGAAATCCATTTTAAGCAAGTTTTGTGTGAAAGAAACTCATGTTAAATTTTATGAATATTGAGTTATTTTTTTATTTTTTATTTCAGACCGAAAAGTGGTTCACTTTTATTGTATTCCCGAAAAAAAGTGCGATACCGGCGTGATGGTTACTGTTGGAAGAAACGAAAAGATGGCAAGACTACCAGAGAAGATCACATGAAACTAAAAGTACAAGGCACTGAGGTGAGAAATGTTTTCGTTTAAAGAATCCTACAGTATTGGACGCCATGTTTTCCCGAACATCTTTCTACACAAAGGGTCCCCCAGTTCCAAGATTTTTATGTCTTCTTGAAAACATAATTAGGTATTACTTACTATTTTCTAATAGGATTTAATTTATAGCTTTGTTTCATAAGCCCACTGACACCACCTCTGTTTGTGGTGTGCTCTTGATGCAGTTTCCGAGCTCATGCTCCCCAATGTTGTAAATTCACACTCAAGTCGGTAGAACGACCTGTATAATTCAATGTTTAAAAATGATTTCAGGTAAATGTTGTCCGTGGCTACGAGTGAAATGGTTTATACGCGCGCCGGTATCTCACCAATAAATTCTTCAATATTGTCTTCCAGTGCGCCAACCGTTGCGGGTTTATCCCTATAGACATGAGTCTTAACATAGCCCAAAAAAATAGCTGCTCAGAAAACATCTAAAAATTAGAACAAGTTTTATTCCTGAGCGGCGCTGCTTAGCCGCTCAGAAATGCCGCTCATTGCGTGGCCTTTTCAGTAGTATTTTTTTTTATTTTTTTTTTGCCGGTCACCGCTTTGCCGCTCAGTGCGTGGCCTCGGCCTAACATGATACACAAAAACAGCTGAGTTGCCAAACACAGTGTTGCCAAAAAGAAAGTTTGCTAAAAACTCAACCTTTATTTAGATTCGGTAGATTTTGCAGAGTTTTTGGTAAAAATTATAATAACAATATCCTGCCATAACCGCTAAAATAGCTGAAGCAACACATTTCGAAAATTATGTCGCTTAGTTTTTGTTGGCGATTATGGCTAATTTGTATCGTTCATGACAATCGACAGTCTTAAAAATCATTCTTTGAAAAAACTTGCTTTCCATCATGCGAGCAAACTGTAATTTAAAATGCAATAGAAGTTCGCCGATAATCTTTTTAAGTAGTAGCCATGTTTTTACTCCATATATGACATTTATTTACCCATTTTCTACTTCAGTGAAGCACTCTTGGACATTGAAATTTCTATTTGCAGCTCAGTGATGCATTTTCGAACAGGCTTTCTGTTTTCATTTAATTCCCAATTTTCATTCAAATTATTTTGCATATTTATTTTTTTGTTTTGTTTTATTGTTACGTTTTTACCTTTTAAAAACAATTGGCCAATTCACAAAGTAAGTAATGCAATAAAATTCTTGTTTGAAAGCAAAAAAAAACTTATACTGAAATGATTGTGAATTGACCAATTATTTCTCTAAGTGCAATAATTTTAAATTAAATGAAATCTGAGTGATTTTTTTTGGAATTGTTACGGGCTTTATAAAGCCTTAATAATTTTTATAAATAAGGCTGTTATAATTTAAGTTTAACATTTGTTAATGCCCTAATAACCTCAAATTATTATTTTACTTATGCAGTAAAATATTTTTTATTGAAAATGCATTGAAATTAATTATTGAGGTAACCCCTCACGAGGGGTTGCTAATGAAGGTCATGAGGGAAACTTTACCCAAAAATATCTCTCAACAACTAGACATATTATGTTAAACTTGCGTTTAAACAAATGAGAAGCTCAACAAATAACTAAATTGAAACAAGAACTCAATAATCAACATGTTTTGTATTTTCTTACTTTGCAATTGTTACATTGTCTGACTTCTTTTCAATGTAAATTTTTATTCAATGTTTATAATTGTAATTTAATCCTAGAATGAAATTAAAAAAAAAAGAAGAGAGATGTCTTAGAAAACCAGAATATAGCTATGCTGCTTGGCTATATAAAAAAACTTAATGTCTTAAATAACAATGCAATAAAATTATATTATATGATGATGTCAAATTTGCCGCAAATATTTAAAAACATTTCCAATTATTTCCCATTATTTTAATGTATTGTTTGTGGCCGGCTGGTTTGTGCTCATGTGGAAAAACAAAATAAAAACAAGTTGGGCAATTCTTTTCATTGTTTTTGTTTCCCTCCTTCAAAGAACGAAACAAAACAAATTCAAACAATTTGCTTCGTTTATTTGCGTACTCTGGTTTTAAGTACAAAGAAATCAAAACATAAATAAATGTATAACTGTAATAGTGTCGATTATTTTTGTTACGAAAATCACGTCCTAGGTCCTGTGTTGTGACATAAATAGCATAGCTATAAATAAAATCTATTAATTTACTAATTGAATCGCTAAAAATGTTCAATTAAATTTTGAATTCATAAAGAATTTTTTTACTGAAGAAATCGTAAGTTTGTCAATTACTATTTATTAATATTAAAATATTAATTTATTAATTCTGTAATGTATTGAAGAATTTTGATGGAAAAACAAAAATGCTTTCGAAATTGAATGAAGGTGTTTGTTGTTGTGAAGTTTTTTGTTTTAGGCTTTCTATTTTGCTGTGTTTATATACGGAATTCTCAATAGCATTTGAAGAGTTTTTTAGTTGTTAAGCTTTTCTCAAGAATTTTTATTTTTTTTGAAGTGTAGTGATGAGTTTCTTAAGCAGAAACGAAATGCATATGTACGGCTTTTGTATGTAATTTTGCTTTCAGTTTTTTCTGCATATGTATCATGCTTACATTTCAAGAATTTTATAAAAATTAGTATCTTTGTAATTCAAAAGTTTTTTTTTAAACAACAAAAAGTATTAAAAAAATTTAAAATATAACTTATATACTTAAACTTATGTTTTAGCATATGTTATATAGTAATGGCCAAAAGAAATAAACACATTAGACAATTAGCCATGTTTTACATTGTTTTCGTCTCCATCTCTTGTTTATTGACTGTTAAAAAATAATGGAAATGGAAAATGACCAGCCGTATTCATTCCATTGCACTCCATTTCCTAAGTGTTTTTAAGTACCGGCAAATTAGCGTCGTTTATTAGGATTTTCTTTGGAATTAATTTACGACTTAATAAAGAATACAATTAGAAAAAATTTCAACAAAAAAAAAAAAAGGTTGAGAATAGTTTCCTTTTATTTCCTTTTGAACAAACATGCACGAGTATGTTTGTTTATCTTTGCATATTTTTCTTTTTACTAGATTTAAGTGTTTGTTTTATTTTTATTGTTTTCTTTGTTTGTTTTTTTTTTAATTTTGGGGAAATGCCATGAATTATGATTTCCTAACGGAAACATACTGAATTACTAGTCGACAAAAAATACACACTTGTGACTTTTTTTTTTGCTTAAGGGTTAAATGTTTAACTACTTTTATTTGTTTTTTCGGTAAAGTTCTGCCGAATTTCTTATTCAAAAATATAGCGGAGAGAAAGATCTAGGTTTGGTAGTGCATTCAAAAGACATTTGATGTATTTTTTGTCCAGTCATTGCTGCTATTTTAGCATTTTCACTGCTAGATATGACATTTTTATTAGTTAAAAAGCATTCAACTTTCCAAAAATTCTGCTAAATGCTTTCTGGCAGAGAGTTTGTTGAAAATAAAAAATTTTAATATGCTAAAAAAATTCTTCTGTATAGGGGATTTTTCTCATAAATGTACATGTATTGCAGGGTAAAAGTTCCCTGATGATCTGCCTTAGCAACCCCTCAATACTCAATTTCAATGTATTTTTAATAAAAAAAAATATTTTAATATTTGGGGTGATTAGTGCGCTAAAAATTTTTAAACGTAATTGTAACATTTCCAAAAAACACCAATTATTAACTATTTTATATATGTATGTGCTATAAAAATACCTGTAGATAGTAATAAGTTTGTATAAAAATGAAATTCAAAGCTATTTCAATAAGTTTTTCTACATTTAAATCTGGCATTGTACTTTTCTTCTGTAAAAGATTTTAGCAGCATTTTTTGACCGATTTAGCATTCTCTCATCATCATTTTCTGGCAACACTGGGCAGCCCAGTGTTGGAGAGTAGCGATGCCAACTTGGAGCTTTTGGCACTATTTTTAATGCTTTTTGAAGACTAAAAATTCAAAATTTTGCGTGTTAGTGCCAAACTATGAAAAAGCACTAAGTATTGCTTTTAAGAAATTTGTGTATTTCTTATTAATTAATTTAATAAAAACTTGGTGTATTAATTTTTTCAGTGTAAAGCATACCTTTTTGTCTGGTATATGCCATTAAATAGAGAATAGCTTAGAAAATATTAAACATTATTAAACATTTTTAAATACGTTTCACGTGAGTGCTTTTTACGCTTTTTACATCTCAAAATTATGATTTTCAATGCTTTTTTTAAATTTTGATGTGCTTTAGAGCCAAAAAAGTTGGCATCACTGTTGGAGAGAGCGTAAAAATAGAATGTTTATTATTATCTAAAAGAGTGGAACAATAGTCGCTAAACGGGAGACCCAGTCTTTTAGCTTCAGTGACTTTGATTGATTATAGCCGCGATGTATCGTATTTCTATTCATAAAAACTTAAAAAGCTGTGCTGTTTTCTCTCGGTTGCGAGAACAAATGGTATTCGACAAATTATTCGGTTTGCTGCTCTTTTTAATGCAGATATTTCTGCTTGGATTATGTTGCATTCTTTCAGCGGATATACATTTTGATCTCGAATTAGTCTCTTAAATTTGTACGAGTTTTTGTAGAGTATACCGAGCTAAATAAAAACTTAACCCTTTAATGCGCAACATCCAGAAAATAATTTTTTTTTACAGATTCTAGGAGCTCATAGAATAAGTAAAAAAAATTGCTCTAGTATTTTTTGTTTGGAAATTTTATTTATTGGGGGAAAAAGGGTAAAGAAGAGGAAAGAAAGTCAGATATCTGGGCAGTAAAAGTTCCAAATTAGAAATAATTTGATAATATTCTAACAATCAAAACAATAATTCACTTGGAGATTCACAAAATTTATTGAGTTTTAAACGCCAGCAAAATAAGTTTTAAAAAATTGAACTACGGTAACACTGATTTAATAAAATTATTTAAATCTGTTGTGATGTAACAGATAAAATTTTTTATTAAGAAATAATTTTTTTTTCAGTTCGAAACTAGATATTGTACCGAAGTTATTGGATTTAAATGAAATTAACAATTGTTTTGTAATAAAAAACCCGAATACTTATTTCTAGTCCCAGTGACTGCCTGAATATTCGGCAGTCCACTTGAAGTGTATCATTTTTTTCTCTGTTAACTGAAGTAATTTCACGCCAATTTTTTTTTGTTTGTTTGTTTTTATTTTTGGTACTCTTTTGCTCACTTTGAGTTTTAATTTTTATGAATTTATATATTTGCCAACCCATTTTTTCTAGTTATTAATTTTTTTTCTATTCTTTTGAAACTTCTATCTTAAACATGTTTAAATGTGGATGTAAATGGTTCTTTTTTTGTGAATTCCGTTCTTTAAAAAGGCCAAGCCGAAAAAAAGTAACTTTAAGATTTATGTGTTGTTTGAAGACGGAAATGCTAAGACAACAACGCGTCTGTCTAATGTCTGGAATATTTTTACGCGATAAACTAATATTCATATGAAATGTAAGGATTTATTAAGAAAAAAAAACGAACGCAGATTGAGAAAAGAGATATAGGAATGTATACCCATGCTCTCAATATAAATTGTTAAAGCTGAAGGAGTTGGTCGGTTTGTTGTTTGGTTTGGTTGGTGTCCTCGCTCAATAAATTAGATTACAAAACAGCGGTATATCAGAAATACATTTTATAAAAATTTATCATTTTAGTAAAAAAATTTCGTTAATTTTTTTTCTGTTCATTTTTGTTGCTCTTGCCTTTCTTATTATTGTTGATGTTGACAAGAAAAAAGGGTTGGTATGCTGGCATCGGTTCCAATTGGAGGTTGTTACTTTTCCTTGACAATGTTTGTTTCTTAGCTGGTTTTTTTTCGTTTCATTAGAAAAATCAAATCATAAGGAACAAAAATTTATTTTAGCAAAATTAAATACCAAAATATTTTTTCTTATTTATCTCAGTGTCTCTGTAAACCAACTGAATTCATTTGAATTCTTTGATTTTTATAACATTTTTATGTGTTTGTTTTTCTTCTTGGCTTCTTGCAGTGCATCTATGGTTGTTATGTACATTCTGCCATTTTGCCCACATTTCATCGCAGATGTTACTGGTTGTTGCAGGTACTTTCGAATACACCATGATTTCCATATTTATTTTATAAATTTTAATAAAACAAAAATATTTTTATTTTAATATATTTTCATTAAAATTCAGAATCCTGATATAGTTTTGGTTCATTATTTAAATGTTCCATATCCGGATGATAATAAAATGGCTGTTATAGCACCCAGCATCAGTTTGTGGGGTGATAAAAAGGAGTGGACTAAAGAGGAACTGGTTAGTCAGCTGAAACCAATGTGTAAGTAATTTAATAAATATTGTTGCACCATATTCTTCAAGGATTTTGTATGGTCTTTTAGTTTGTCAGTCTCAAAGTAGTTATGTTATGTTTTACGGGCTGCCAGTTGCGCGAGAACTGGCTCACTCGGGTCCTGTTGGGTTCCATTGACATTGAAAATAAAAACAAATAGAACATTTTACAGCCAATATTTTTCTTAAGAAAAAACATTTTTAGTTATTATATGATTTCGGTCCATAATGGTTTAAATTTATTGAAACCGAATTGATATTTCAATAAAATAATAAAACTGTAGATTTCGTTATTATTTGTTGACAAAAGACTCTTTTTATACCAAACCAGCTGATATTATATGTTTCACCAGATTAAAATGGAACTCACTTTAATTATAGTTTTTCGTCTGACGTTGAAATCTAACTTAGAAAAGAAAAGTTTTCACCATTTTTCATAGAGAAATTTGACAGGAGAAAAAAAACTTGTAGTGTGAAACTACTGAGATTTTTTTTGAGCGTGACTTTGGCCAACGCCCGGTTTTTTTCTTCCTATTACGAAAAATAATTGTAACATTCATTTCTTTTAGTATCTACTGTCACATCCGACGATGAATCTGATTCGGGCAATGATATTGAAATTTCGGTAAATATTTTTTATATCTATTATTTAGGCATGAAAAAATGCTTTAAATATCAACAAATTTTCTCAAATGTTTCTTAGACTGCCGAAACCGTGGAATCAATAGTCTGCCAATTAATGGAAAAACAACGTCTATCGCGACAAGCAGCTCTTGTCAAACAGTTAGATTGTGGCTGTGGCGATGCCTCCTGTGCTGATGGTAAAACTTGTTCACATCCGGTTATGCGACGGCCAAGTCTAATCAAAGCAAACAACGAAAAACGTTTGCCAGCTACAACTGCAGTGGAACCATACAATTCAAATAATACACCAAATGTTGTGATAGGACCCAAGGTAAGTGATCGAGAAGATTGACATTGATATTTAAACCCCATATTCATAAAATTTAAAATTAGTTTAAAATGTATTTTATTTAAAATTGTCCATATAAAATTTTCTAAAGATAGATTTCAAATTCATTTAATTTTTCATATGAAAAATGTGCGATGTATAGCCCAGAATTTATCTATATGAAAATTCATTGAATTTTTCCATATGAAAAATTTACTATGAATTTTTCCACATAAAATATGTACGATTGAATTTTTCTATATGAAAAATATACGACGTGAAGCTCATTGAACTTTTTCATATAAAGAATTTACGATATCGACTAAAAAAACTTAAGAAAAAATGTAATGGACTATATACTCGTATACATCGCCCATTTCTTATGCAAAAAATTAAATGGACATACATCGTCTGTTTTTCATGCAAAAAATTAAATGGACATACATCGTCCCTTTTTCAAGAAAAATTTTTTTTTAATTTTATGAAAAAAAAATTATGAAAAAATTTAATGAACTGTACATCGTCCATTTTTCATGTGAAAAAATTTTATGAAAAAAAATTAAATGGACTATTATTATAAATAGTTCATTTGCCATGCAAAAAATTTTTTTAAGAAAAAATTTAATAGAATAAACATCGTAAATTTTTCATGCAAAAAAACTAAATATACTATATATACATCGTCCATTTTTCATAGAAAAAAGTTTTTTATGAAAAAATTAAATGGACTATATATACATTGTCCATTTTTCATGCAAAAAATTTTTTATAAAAAAAATTTAATGGACTATAATACATCGTCCATGTCTATTTTTCATGCAAGAAATTAAATGGACTATACATCGTCCATTTTTCATGGAAAAAAGTTTTTTATGAAAAAAATTTAATGGAATATATATACATCGTCCATTTTTTATGGAAAAAATTTTTTATGAAAAAATTAAATGGACTATACATCGTCCATTTTTCATGGAAAAAATTAAATGAAGTATACATCGTCTATTTTTAATGCAAGAAATTCAATGGACTATACATCGTCCATTTTTCATGGAAAATAGTTTTTTATGAAAATAATTTAATGGACTATACATCGTCCATTTTTCATGCAAAAAATTTTTTATGAAAAAATTAAATGGACAATAAATACATCGTCCATTTTTCATGTAAAAAATTTTTTATGAAAAAATTTAATAGACTATATCGTCCATTTTTCATTGAAAAAATTTTTTATGAAAAAATTAAATGGACTATACATCGTCCATTTTTCATGCAAAAAAGTTTTTTATGCAAAAAATTTAATGGAATACAGACTGTACATTTCTTATGCAAAAAGTTAAATGAAGTATACATCGTCTTTTTTTCATGCAATAAATTAAATGGATTATACATCGTCCATTTTTCATTGAAAAAATTAAATGAAGTATACATCGTCTATTTTTCATGTAAAAAATTTTTTATTAAAAAATTAATTGGACAATAAATACATCGTCTATTTTTTATGGAAAAAATTAAAAAATTTTTTATGAAAAAATTAAATGGACATTACATCGTCCATTTTTCATAGAAAAAAGTTTTTTATGAAAAAATTTTAATGGACTATACATCGTCCATTTTTCATGGAAAAAATATTTTTATGAAAAAATAAATGGACTATATATACATCGTAAATTTTTCATGGAAAAAATTTTTATGAAAAAATTTATTGGACTATACATCGTCCATTTTTCATGGAAAAAAGTTTTTTATCGTCCATTTTTCATGCAAAAAATTTTTTAAGAAAAAATTAAATGGACTATACATCGTCCATTTTTCATGGGAAAAAATTTTTTATGAAAAAATAAATGGACTATATATACATCGTCCATTTTTCATGGAAAAAATTTTTATGAAAAAATTTATTGGACTATCGTCCCTTTTTCATGCAAAAAAGTTTTTTATGCAAAAAATATAATGGAATGCAGACCGTATATTTCTTATGCAAAAATTAAATGAAGTATACATCGTCCATTTTCCATGCAAAAAATTTTTTATAAAAAAATTAAATGGACTAGACATCGTCAATTTTTCATGCAAAAAATTTTTTATGAAAAAATTTAATGGACTATACATCGTCCATTTTTCATGGAAAAAATTTTTTATGAAAAAATTTAATGGAATATACATCGTCCATTTTTCATGGAAAAAATTAAATGAAGTATACATCGTCTATTTTTCATGCATGAAATTAAATGGACTATACATCGTCCATTATTCATTGTAAAAATTAAATGAAGTATACAATTATGAAAAAAATTTAATGGACTTATACATCGTCCATTTTTCATGCAAAAAAATTTTATTAAAAAATTTAATGGACTATACATCGTCCATTTTTCATGGAAAAAAGTTTTTTATGAAAAAATTTTATTGGACTATGGACATCGTCCATTTTTCATGGAAAAAGAAATTTATTGAAAAATTAAATGGACTATACATCGTCCATTTTTCATGGAAAAAAGTTTTTATGAAAATAATAAATGGACTACACATCGTCCATTTTTCATGCAAAAAATTTTTTTATGAAAAAATTAAATGGAATATACATCGTCCATTTTTCATGCAAAAAATTTTTATTAAAAAATTAAATTAAAATTTTAAATGAAAAAATTTTTTATGAAAAAATTTAATGGATAATCGTCCATTTTTCATGGAAAAAAAAATTTATTGAAAAATTAAATGGACTATACATCGTCCATTTTTCATGGAAAAAAGTTTTTATGAAAATAATAAATGGACTACACATCGTCCATTTTTCATGCAAAAAATTTTTTTATGAAAAAATTAAATGGAATATACATCGTCCATTTTTCATGCAAAAAATTTTTATTAAAAAATTAAATTAAAATTTGAAATGAAAAAATTTTTTATGAAAAAATAAATGGACTATACATCGTCCATTTTTCATAGAAAAAATTTTTTATGAAAAAATTAAATGGACTATACATCGTCCATTTTTCATGGAAAAAATTAAATGAAGTATACATCGTCTATTTTTCATGCATGAAATTAAATGGACTATACATCGTCCATTTTTCATGGAAAAAATTAAATGAAGTATACATCGTTTATTTTTCATACAAGAAATTAAATGGACTATACATCGTCCATTTTTCATGCAAAAAGAAATTTTTATGAAAAAATTAAATGGACTATACATCGTCCATTTATCATGAAAAAAATTTTATTAAAAAATTAAATGGACTATACATCGTCAATTTTTCATGGAAAAAATTAAATAAAGTATACATCGTCTATTTTTCATGCAAGAAATTAAATGGACTATACATCGTCCATTTTTCATGGAAAAAGACATTTTTATAAAAAAATTAAATTAAAATTTTAAATGAAAAAATTTTTAGAAATAATTAAATGGACTATACATCGTCCATTTTTCATGAAAAAAGTTTTTTATGAAAAAAATTTAATGGACTATACATCGTCCATTTTTCATGGAAAAAAATTTTATTAAAAAATTTAATGGACTATACATCGTCTATTTTTAATGGAAAAAATTAAATGAAGTATACAGCGTCTATTTTTCATGCATGAAATTAAATGGACTATACATCGTCCATTTTTCATGGAAAATATTCTTTATAAAAAAATTAAATTGACTATATGTACATCGTCCATTTTTCATGCAAAAAATTTTTTATGAAAAAATTAAATGGAGTATACATCGTTTATTTTTCATGCAAAAAATTAAATGGACTACACATCGTCCATTTTTCATGGAAAAAATTAAATGAAGTATACAGCGTCTATTTTTCATGCATGAAATTAAATGGAATATACATCGTCCATTTTTCATGCAAAAAATTTTTATTAAAAAATTAAATTAAAATTTGAAATGAAAAAATTTTTTATTAAAAAATAAATGGACTATATATACATCGTCCATTTTTCATAGAAAAAATTTTTTATGAAAAAATTAAATGGACTATACATCGTCCATTTTTCATGGAAAAAAAATTTTTAATAAATTAAATGGACTATACATCGTCCATTTTTCATGCAAGAAATTAAATGAAGTATACATCGTCTATTTTTCATGCAAGAAATTTAATGGACTATATATCGTCCATTTTTCATGGAAAAAATTTTTTATGAAAAAATTAAATGGAGTATACATCGTTTATTTTACATGCAAGAAATTAAATGGTCTATAAATGGCCATTTTTCATGCAAAAAATTTTTTATGAAAAAATTAAATGGAGTATACATCGTTTATTTTTCATGCAAGAAATAAAATTGTCTATACATCGTCCATTTTTCATGCAAAAAAAATTTATTAAAAAATTAAATTAAAATTTTAAATGAAAAAATTTTTTATGAAAAAATTTAATGGACTATACATCGTCCATTTTTCATGGAAAAAAAAAATTTTATTGAAAAATTAAATGGACTATACATCGTCCATTTTTCATGCCAAAAATTTTTTTATGAAAAAATTAAATGGAATATATATACATCGTTTATTTTTCATGCAAGAAATGAAATGGTCTATACATCGTCCATTTTTCATGCAAAAAATTTTTATTAAAAAATTAAATTAAAATTTTAAATGAAAAAATTTTTTATGAAAAAATAAATCGTCCATTTTTCATGCATGAAATTAAATGAAGTATACATCGTCTATTTTTCATGCATGAAATTAAATAGACTATACATCGTCCATTTTTCATAAAAAAAAGTTTCTTATGAAAAAAATTTAATGGACTATATATACATCGTCCATTTTTCATGCAAAAAATTTTTTATGAAAAAAGTAAATGGACTATATATACATTGTCAATTTTTCATAGAAAAAATTTTTCATGGAAAAAATTAAATGAAGTATACATCGTCTATTTTTCATGCAACAAATTAAATGGACTATACATGGTCCATTTTTAATCAAAAAAAGTTTTTTATGAAAAAAAATGTAATGGACTATTATACATCGTCCATTTTTCATGAAAATATAAATTTTATGAAAAAATTAAATGGACTATACATCGTCCATTTTTCATGGAAAAGATTAAAAGAAGTACACATCGTCTATTTTTTATGCAATAAATTTAATGGACTATACATCGTCCATTTTTCGTGGAAAAAAGTTTCTTATGAAAAAAATTTAATGGACTATACATCGTCCATTTTTCATGGAAAAAAATTTTATTAAAAAATTTAATGGACTATACATCGTCCATTTTTAATGGAAAAAATTAAATGAAGTATACAGCGTCTATTTTTCATGCATGAAATTAAATGGACTATACATCGTCCATTTTTCATGGAAAATATTCTTTATAAAAAAATTAAATTGACTATATGTACATCGTCCATTTTTCATGCAAAAAATTTTTTATGAAAAAATTAAATGGAGTATACATCGTTTATTTTTCATGCAAGAAATTAAATGGACTACACATCGTCCATTTTTCATGGAAAAAATTAAATGAAGTATACAGCGTCTATTTTTCATGCATGAAATTAAATGGAATATACATCGTCCATTTTTCATGCAAAAAATTTTTATTAAAAAATTAAATTAAAATTTGAAATGAAAAAATTTTTTATGAAAAAATAAATGGACTATACATCGTCCATTTTTCATAGAAAAAATTTTTTATGAAAAAATTAAATGGACTATACATCGTCCATTTTTCATGGAAAAAATTAAATGAAGTATACATCGTCTATTTTTCATGCATGAAATTAAATGGACTATACATCGTCCATTTTTCATGGAAAAAATTAAATGAAGTATACATCGTTTATTTTTCATACAAGAAATTAAATGGACTATACATCGTCCATTTTTCATGGAAAAAATTTTTAATGAAAATAATAAATGGACTAAACATCGTCCATTTTTCATGCAAAAAATTTTTTATGAAAAAATTAAATGGAGTATACATCGTTTATTTTTCATGCAAGAAATTAAATGGTCTATACATCTTCCATTTTTCATGCAAAAAATTTTTATTAAAAAATTAAATTAAAATTTTAAATGAAAAAATTTTTTATGAAAAAATTTAATGGACTATACATCGTCCATTTTTCATGGAAAAAAAAAATTTATTGAAAAATTAAATGGATCATTAATTAAAATTTTAAATGAAAAAATTTTTTATGAAAAAATTTAATGGACTATACATCGTCCATTTTTCATGGAAAAAAAAAATTTATTGAAAAATTAAATGGATCATACATCGTCCATTTTTCATGGAAAAAAGTTTTTATGAAAATAATAAATGGACTATACATCGTCCAATTTTCATGCAAAAAAATTTTATTAAAAAATTAAATGGAGTATACATCGTTTATTTTTCATGCAAGAAATTAAATGGACTACACATCGTCCATTTTTCATGGAAAAAATTAAATGAAGTATACAGCGTCTATTTTTCATGCATGAAATTAAATGGAATATACATCGTCCATTTTTCATGCAAAAAATTTTTATTAAAAAATTAAATTAAAATTTGAAATGAAAAAATTTTTTATGAAAAAATAAATGGACTAAACATTGTCCATTTTTCATGCAAAAAATTTTTTATGAAAAAATTAAATGGAGTATACATCGTTTATTTTTCATGCAAGAAATTAAATGGTCTATACATCTTCCATTTTTCATGCAAAAAATTTTTATTAAAAAATTAAATTAAAATTTTAAATGAAAAAATTTTTTATGAAAAAATTTAATGGACTATACATCGTCCATTTTTCATGGAAAAAAAAAAATTTATTGAAAAATTAAATGGATCATACATCGTCCATTTTTCATGGAAAAAAGTTTTTATGAAAATAATAAATGGACTATACATCGTCCATTTTTCATGCAAAAAAATTTTATTAAAAAATTAAATGGACTATACGTCGTCCATTTTTCATGGAAAAAAAATTTATTGAAAAATTAAATGGATCATACATCGTCCATTTTTCATGCAAAAAAATTTTATTAAAAAATTTAAAGGACTATACATCGTCCATTTTTCATGGAAAAAATTAAATGAAGTATACATCGTCTATTTTTCATGCATGAAATTAAATGGACTATACATCGTCCATTTTTCATGAAAAAAAGTTTCTTATGAAAAAAATTTAATGGACTATATATAAATCGTCCATTTTTCATGCAAAAAATTTTTTATGAAAAAAGTAAATGGACTATATATACATCGTCCATTTTTCATGCAAAAAAATTTTATTAAAAAATTAAATGGACTATACATCGTCCATTTTTCATGGAAATTAAATGAAGTATACATCGTCTATTTTTCATGCAAGAAATTAAATGGACTATACATCGTCCATTTTTCATGCAAAAAGAAATTTTTATGAAAAAATTAAATGGACTATACATCGTCCATTTATCATGAAAAAAATTTTATTAAAAAATTAAATGGACTATACATCGTCAATTTTTCATGGAAAAAATTAAATAAAGTATACATCGTCTATTTTTCATGCAAGAAATTAAATGGACTATACATCGTCCATTTTTCATGGAAAAAGACATTTTTATAAAAAAATTAAATTAAAATTTTAAATGAAAAAATTTTTATGAAATAATTAAATGGACTATACATCGTCCATTTTTCATGAAAAAAGTTTTTTATGAAAAAAATTTAATGGACTATACATCGTCCATTTTTCATGGAAAAAAATTTTATTAAAAAATTTAATGGACTATACATCGTCTATTTTTAATGGAAAAAATTAAATGAAGTATACAGCGTCTATTTTTCATGCATGAAATTAAATGGACTATACATCGTCCATTTTTCATGGAAAATATTCTTTATAAAAAAATTAAATTGACTATATGTACATCGTCCATTTTTCATGCAAAAAATTTTTTATGAAAAAATTAAATGGAGTATACATCGTTTATTTTTCATGGAAAAAATTAAATGAAGTATACATCGTCCATTTTTCATGCAAAAAAAATTTTTAATAAATTAAATGGACTATACATCGTCCATTTTTCATGCAAGAAATTAAATGAAGTATACATCGTCTATTTTTCATGCAAGAAATTTAATGGACTATATATCGTCCATTTTTCATGGAAAAAATTTTTTATGAAAAAATTAAATGGAGTATACATCGTTTATTTTACATGCAAGAAATTAAATGGTCTATAAATGGCCATTTTTCATGCAAAAAATTTTTTATGAAAAAATTAAATGGAGTATACATCGTTTATTTTTCATGCAAGAAATAAAATTGTCTATACATCGTCCATTTTTCATGCAAAAAAAATTTATTAAAAAATTAAATTAAAATTTTAAATGAAAAAATTTTTTATGAAAAAATTTAATGGACTATACATCGTCCATTTTTCATGGAAAAAAAAAATTTTATTGAAAAATTAAATGGACTATACATCGTCCATTTTTCATGCCAAAAATTTTTTTATGAAAAAATTAAATGGAATATATATACATCGTTTATTTTTCATGCAAGAAATGAAATGGTCTATACATCGTCCATTTTTCATGCAAAAAATTTTTATTAAAAAATTAAATTAAAATTTTAAATGAAAAAATTTTTTATGAAAAAATAAATCGTCCATTTTTCATGCATGAAATTAAATGAAGTATACATCGTCTATTTTTCATGCATGAAATTAAATAGACTATACATCGTCCATTTTTCATAAAAAAAAGTTTCTTATGAAAAAAATTTAATGGACTATATATACATCGTCCATTTTTCATGCAAAAAATTTTTTATGAAAAAAGTAAATGGACTATATATACATTGTCAATTTTTCATAGAAAAAATTTTTCATGGAAAAAATTAAATGAAGTATACATCGTCTATTTTTCATGCAACAAATTAAATGGACTATACATGGTCCATTTTTCATGGAAAAAAGTTTTTTATGAAAAAATTTAATGGACTATACATCGTCCATTTTTCATGGAAAAAATTTTTTATGAAAAAATTAAATGGACTATACATCGTCCATTTTTCATGAAAAAAATTTTTTATGAAAAAATTTTATTTACTATACATCGTCGTTTTTCATGGAAAACATTTTTTATAAAAAAATTAAATGGACTATACATCGTCCTTGCATATTTTTCATGCAAGAAATTAAATGGACTATATATACATCGTCAATTTTTCATGGAAAAAATTAAATGAAGTATACATCGTCTATTTTTCATGCAAGAAATTAAATGGACTATTCATCGGCCATTTTTCATGGAAAAAAGTTTTTTATGAAAAAAATTTAATGGACTATAATACATCGTCCATTTTTCATGGAAAAAGAAATTTTTATGAAAACATTAAATGGACTATACATCGTCCATTTTTCATGAAAAAAAATTTTTAATAAAAAAAATTTAATGGAATTATACACCGTCCATTTTTCATGGAAAAAAGATTTTTATGAAAATAATAAATGGACTATACATCGTCCATTTTTCATGCAAAAAATTTTTATGAAAAAATTAAATGGACTATACATCGTCCATTTTTCATGCAAAAAATTTTTATGAAAAAATTAAATGGGCTATATATACATCGTCCATTTTTCATGCAAAAAAATTTTATTAAAAAATTAAATGTTATTATACATCGTCCATTTTTCATGGAAAAAATTTTTTTATGAAAAGAATTTAATGGACTATATATACATCGTCCATTTTTCATGGAAAAAATTTTTTATGAAAAAATTAAATGGACTATACATCGTCCATTTTTCATGGAAAAAAAAAATTTTATTGAAAAATTAAATGGACTATACATCGTCCATTTTTCATGGAAAAGATTAAAAGAAGTACACATCGTCTATTTTTCATGCATGAAATTAAATGGACTATACATCGTCCATTTTTCATGGGAAAAAAAAATTTTTATTGAAAAATTAAATGGATCGTCCATTTTTCATGGAAAAAATTCTTTATAAAAAAATTAAATGGACTATACATCGTCCATTTTTCATAGAAAAAATTTTTTATGAAAAAATTAAATGGACTATACATCGTCCATTTTTCATGGAAAAAAATAAATGAAGTATACATCGTCTATTTTTCATGCAAGAAATTAAATGGACTATACATCGTCTATTTTTCATGGAAAAAAGTTTTTTATGAAAAAATTTAATGGACTATACATCTTCCATTTTTCATGGAAAAAATTTTTTATAAAAATATTAAATGGACTATACATCGTCCATTTTTCATATACATCGTCCATTTTTCATGCAAAGAATTTTTTATGAAAAAATTAAATGGACTATATATACATCGTCCATTTTTCATACAAGAAATTAAATGGTCTATACATCGTCCATTTTTCATGCAAAAAATTTTTATGAAAAAATTAAATGGACTATATATACATCGTCCATTTTTCATGCAAAAAATTTTATTAAAAAATTAAATTTAAATTTAAAATTTTTTTTTTTCATGCGTTTATTTATTTATTGTATCTTCAAAAAATGAACTAAAAATAAGTTTTCAAATCTTAAATCAGGCATAAACTTAGTGATAGTAATCAATAATACATAAATATCGTATTAAGCACAAAAATATTTTCAAGCTGTTTCATCTGGAGTGTTGAGTATTAGAGCCATAGTGTCCCTCTTTTTTAAGCGGATGTGTCCAGTAAAATTCAAGATGTTACGAGCAAGTGGATTAGGATGAGACTCGAGTTTTGTTAAGTATTTGCCTGCGTATTTTTTAATTTCTTCAGTCACTAGTGGCATATTTAAATCACAATGTAAATTTGAATTTTTGATGTACCATGGAGCCGATGTGCAGGGTAAATGTTAGCTGAACACACTTTTGTTCGTTAACTTTAATTCTCCATAAGTTTAACCATAGTTCCAGCTGTGTAATATGTTCTTGTAGATATCGGGAAGCCTTGTGAGGGGTTTCGTGCATACTAAGGCAGGCTGTATCATCGGCAAATGTAGATGTATGGATATTGCTGCTCAAAGGCATATCACAAGTATAAATCAAATACAAAACTGGCCCCAATATGCTCCCCTGTGGCATACCGGATGATATAGATCTAAAATATATAAATCTAAAATTTTAAATGAATAAATTTTTTATGAAAAAATTTAATGGACTATACATCGTCCATTTTTCATGGAAAAATATTTTTTATGAAAAAATTAAATGGATCGTCCATTTTTCATACAAAAAAAATTTTTATTGAAAAATTAAATGGGCTATAATCGTCCATTTTTCATGGAAAAAATTCTCTATAAAAAAATTCTTTATAAAAAAATTAAATGGACTATACATCGTCCATTTTTCATGGAAAAAATTTTTTATGAAAAATTTAAATGAAGTATACATCGTCTATTTTTCACGCAAGAAATTAAATGGACTATACATCGTCCATTTTTCATAAAAAAAAGTTTTTTATGAAAAAAATTTAATTAATTTATACATTGTCCATTTTTCATGGAAAAAATTAAATGAAGTATACATCGTCTATTTTTTATGAAAAAAATTAATGCACTATACATCGTCCATTTTTCATGCATAAAATTTTTATGAAAAAATTAAATAGACGACTATACATCGTCCATTTTTCATGCAAACAATTTTTATTAAAAAATTAAATGGACTATTATACATCGTCCATTTTTCATGCAAAAAATTTTTATGAAAAAATTAAATGGACTATACATCGTCCATTTTTCATGAAAACAAAAATTTTGATTGAAAAATTAAATCGACTATACATCGTCCATTTTTCATGGAAATAATTATTTATAAAAAAATTAAATGGACTATACATCGTCCATTTTTCATGGAAAAAATTCTTTATAAAAAAATTAAATGGACTATACATCGTCCATTTTTCATGGAAAAAATTTTTTATGAAAAAATTAAATGGACTATACATCGTCCATTTTTCATGGAAAAAATTAAATGAAGTATACATCGTCTATTTTTTTATGAAAACAATTAATGCACTATACATCGTCCATTTTTGATGCATAAAATTTTTATTAAAAAATTAAATGGACTATACATCGTCCATTTTTCATGCAAAAAATTTTTATGAAAAAATTAAATGGACTATACATCGTCCATTTTTCATGCAAAAAATTTTTATGAAAAAATTAAATGGACTATACATCGTCCATTTTTCATGCAAAAAAATTTTATTAAAAAATTAAATGGACTATACATCGTCCATTTTTCATGGAAAAAATTAAATGAAGTATACATGGTCTATTTTTCATACAAGAAATTAAATGGACTATACATCGTAAATTTTTCATGCAAAAAAGTTTTTTATGAAAAAATCTAATGGACTATACATCGTCCATTTTTCATGGAAAAAGAAATTTTTATGAAAAAATTAAATGGACTATACATCGTCCATTTTTCATGGAAAAAGAAATTTTTATGAAAAAATTAAATGGAGTATCCATCGTTTATTTTTCATGCAAAAAATTTTTTATGTAAAAATTAAATGGACTATACATCGTCCATTTTTCATGCAAAAAATATTTATGAAAAAATTAAATGGACTATGCATCGTCCATTTTTCATGCAAAAAATTTTATTAAAAAATTAATTGGACTATAATCGTCCATTTTTCATGCAAAAAATTTTTATGAAAAAATTAAATGGACTATACATCGTCCATTTTTCATGGAAAAAAATTTTAATAAAAAATTAATTGGACTATACATCGTCCATTTTTCATGGAAAAAATTAAATGAAGTAGACATCGTCTATTTTTCATACAAGAAATTAAATGGACTATACATCGTCAATTTTTCATGCAAAAAAGTTTTTTATGAAAAAATCTAATGGACTATACATCGTCCATTTTTCATGGAAAAAGAAATTTTTATGAAAAAATTAAATGGACTATACATCGTCCATTTTTCATGGAAAAAATTAAATGAAGTAGACATTGTCTATTTTTTTATGAAAAAAATTAATGCACTATACATAGTCCATTTTTGATGCATAAAATTTTTTTAAAAAATTAAATGGACTATACATCGTCCATTTTTCATGGAAAAAAAATTTTTATTGAAAAATTAAATGGACTATACATCGTCCATTTTTCATGCAAAAAATTTTTTATGTAAAAATTAAATGGACTATACATCGTCCATTTTTCATGCAAAAAATTTTTATGAAAAAATTAAATGGACTATGCATCGTCCATTTTTCATGCAAAAAAATTTTATTAAAAAATTAATTGGACTATACATCGTCCATTTTTCATGGAAAAAATTAAATGAAGTATACATCGTCTATTTTTCATACAAGAAATTAAATGGACTATACATCGTCCATTTTTCATGGAAAAAAGTTTTTTATGAAAAAATTTAATGGACTATACATCGTTCATTTTTCATGGAAAAAGAAATTTTTATGAAAAAATTTAATGGACTATACATCGTCCATTTTTCATGGAAAAAATTTTTATGAAAAATTTAAATGGACTATACATCGACCATTTTTCATGCAAAAAATTTTTATTAAAAAATTAAATTAAAATTTTAAATGAAAAAATTTTTTATGAAAAAATTTAATGGACTATACATCGTCCATTTTTCATGTAAAAAAATTTTTTATGAAAAATTTAAATGGATCGTCCATTTTTCATGGCAAAAAGTTTTTTATGAAAAAAATGTAATGGACTACAGACCGTCTATTTCTTATGAAAAAAATTTAATGGACTATATACATCGTCCATTTTTCATGGAAAAATTTTTTTATGAAAATATTAAATGGATTATACACGTCCATTTTTCATGGAAAAATTTTTGTATGAAAATAATAAATGGACTATACATCGTCCATTTTTCATGCAAAGAATTTTTTATGAAAAAATTAAATAGACTATACATCGTCCATTTTTCATGCAAAGAATGGAGTATCCATCGTTTATTTTTCATGCAAGAAATTAAATGGTCTATACATCGTCCATTTTTCATGGAAAAAAAAATTTTATTAAAAATATACATCGTCCATTTTTCATGGAAAAAAGTTTTTTATGAAAAAATTTAATGGACTATACATCGTTAATTTTTCGTGGAAAAAGAAATTTTTATGAAAAAATTAAATGGACTATACATCGTTCATTTTTCATGGAAAAAAAAATTTTTATGAAAAAATTAAATGGACTGTACATCGTCCATTTTTCATGGAAAAATTTTTTTATGAAAATAATTTTTCATTTTTCATGGAAAAAGACATTTTTATGAAAAAATTAAATGGACTATACATCGTCCATTTTTCATGGAAAAAATTAAATGAAGTATGCATCGTCTATTTTTCATACAAGAAATTAAATGGCCTATACATCATCCATTTTTCATGGAAAAAAGTTTTTTATGAAAAAATTTAATGGACTATATATACATCGTTCATTTTTCATGGAAAAAGAAATTTTTATGAAAAAATTAAATGCACTATACATCGTCCATTTTTCATGGAAAAAATTTTTTATGAAAATATTAAATGGACTATACATCGTTCATTTTTCATGGAAAAACACATTTTTATGAAAAAATTAAATGGACTATACATCGTCCATTTTTCATGGAAAAAATTCTTTGTAAAAAAATTAAATAGACTATACATCGTCCATTTTTCATGGAAAAATTTTTTTATGAAAATAATAAATGGACTATACATCGTCCATTTTTCATGCAAAGAATTTTTTATGAAAAAATTAAATGGACTAGACATCGTCCATTTTTCATGCAAAGAATTTTTTATGAAAAAATTAAATGGACTATACATCGTTTATTTTTCATGCAAGAAATTAAATGGTCTATACATCGTCCATTTTTCATGCAAAAAAATTTTATTAAAAAATTAAAATTTTTATGAAAAAATTAAATTAAATACATCGTCCATTTTTCATGGAAAAAAATTTTATTAAAAAATTAATTAAACTATACATCGTCTATTTTTCATACAAGAAATTAAATGGACTATACTATACATCGTCCATTTTTCATGGAAAAAGAAATTTTTATGAAAAAATTAAATAGATTATACATCGTCCATTTTTCATGGAAAAAATTAAATGAAGTATACATCGTCTATTTTTCATACAAGAAATTAAATGGACTATACATCGTCCATTTTTCATGGAAAAAATTAAATGAAGTATACATCGTGTATTTTTCATGCAAGAAATTAAATGGACTATACATCGTCCATTTTTCATGGAAAAAAATTTTTTATGAAAAAATTTAATGGACTATATATACATCGTTCATTTTTCATGGAAAAAAAAATTTTTATGAAAAAATTAAATGGACTATACATCGTCCATTTTTCATGGAAAAAAGTTTTTTATGAAAAAAATTTAATGGACTATACATCGTCCATTTTTCATGCAAAAATTTTTATGAAAAAATTAAATTAAATACATCGTCCATTTTTCATGCAAAAAAATTTTATTAAAAAATTAATTGGAATATACATCGTCCATTTTTAATGGAAAAATTAAATGAAGTATATATCGTCTATTTTTCATAAAAGAAATTAAATGGACTATACATCGTCCATTTTTCATGGAAAAAAGTTTTTTATGAAAAAATTTAATGGACTATAAATCGTCCATTTTTCATGGAAAAAAAAATTTATGAAAAAATTAAATGGACTATACATCGTCCATTTTTCATGCAAAAAATTTTTTATGAAAAAATTAAATGGATTGTCAATTTTTCATAGCAAAAACTTTTTATGAAAAAAATTTATAGGACTACAGACCGTCTATTTCTTATGAAAAAAATTTAATGGACTATACATCGTCAATTTTTCATGGAAAAAGAAAATATGAAAAAATTAAATGAACTATACATTATATATTAGCACAACGGGACCTCTAAGGACCCAAGTGGGCTGGTTTACTATTAATCGGCAGCCTGTTATAACATCGTCTATTTTTCATGCAAAAAATTTTTTGGAAAAAATTAAATGGACTATACATCGTCCATTTTTCATGGAAAAAATTAAATGAAGTATACATCGTCTATTTTTCATGCAAGAAATTAAATGGACTATACATCGTCCATTTTTGATGGTAAAAAGTTTTTTATGAAAAAATTAAATGGACTATACATCGTTCATTTTTCATGGAAAAAGAAATTTTTATGAAAAAAGTAAATGGACTATACATCGTCCATTTTTCATGGAAAAATTTTTTTATTAAAATATTAAATGGACTATACATCGTCCATTTTTCATGGAAAAAATTCTTTATAGAAATATTAAATAGACTATACATCGCTCATTTTTCATGGAAAAAGAAATTTTTATGAAAAAATTAAATGGAGTATACATCGTTTACTTTTCATGCAAGAAATTAAATGGTCTATACATCGTCCATTTTTCATGCAAAAATTTTTTATGAAAAAATTAATTGGACTATACATCGTCCATTTTTCATGGAAAAATTAAATGAAGTATATATCGTCTATTTTTCATACAAGAAATTAAATGGACTATACATCGTCCATTTTTCATGGAAAAAAGTTTTTTTATGAATAAATTTAATGGACTATACATCGTTCATTTTTCATGGAAAAAGAAATTTTTATGAAAAAAATAAATGGACTATACATCGTCCATTTTTCATGGAAAAATTTTTTTATGAAAATATTAAATGGACT
Organism: Nowickia ferox; assembly: GCA_936439885.1. NCBI lineage: Eukaryota > Metazoa > Arthropoda > Insecta > Diptera > Tachinidae > Nowickia > Nowickia ferox. The sequence goes on along the minus strand of OW387027.1, from coordinate 83,977,070 downwards.
ATACATCGTCCATTTTTCATGGAAAAAATTCTTTATAGAATTATTAAATAGACTATACATCGTCCATTTTTCATGGAAAAAATTAAATGAAGTATAATACATCGTCTATTTTTCATGCAAGAAATTAAATGGACTATACATCGTCCATTTTTGATGGAAAAAAGTTTTTTATGAAAAAATTTAATGGACTATACATCGTTCATTTTTCATGGAAAAAGAAATTTTTATGAAAAAATTAAATGGACTATACATCGTTCATTTTTCATGGAAAAAATTAAATGGACTGTACATCGTCCATTTTTCATGGAAAAATTTTTTTATGAAAATATTAAATGGACTATACACGTCCATTTTTCATGGAAAAATTTTTTTATGAAAAAATTTAATGGACTATACATCGTTTATTTTTCATGCAAGAAATTAAATGGTCTGTACATTGTCCATTTTTCATGGAAAAATTTTTTATGAAAACATTAAATGGACTATACATCGTCCATTTTTCATGGAAAAAAATTTTATTAAAAAATTAATTGGACTATACATCGTCCATTTTTCATGGAAAAAATTAAATGAAGTATGCATCGTCTATTTTTCATACAAGAAATTAAATGGACTATACATCGTCCATTTTTCATGCAAAAAATTTTTATGAAAAAATTAAATGGACTATACATCGTCCATTTTTCATGGAAAAAGAAATTTTTATGAAAAAATTAAATGAACTATACATCGTCCATTTTTCATGGAAAAATTTTTTTTATGAAAATAATAAATGGACTATACATCGTTCATTTTTCATGGAAAAAAAAATTTTTATGAAAAAATTAAATGGACTATACATCGTCCATTTTTCATGGAAAAATTTTTTTATGAAAATAATAAATGGACTATACATCGTCCATTTTTCATGCAAAGAATTTTTTATGAAAAAATTAAATGGACTAGACATCGTCCATTTTTCATGCAAAGAATTTTTTATGAAAAAATTAAATGGACTAGACATCGTCCATTTTTCATGCAAAGAATTTTTTATGAAAAAATTAAATGGACTATACATCGTTTATTTTTCATGCAAGAAATTAAATGGTCTATACATCGTCCATTTTTCATGGAAAAAATTTTTATGAAAAAATTAAATGGACTATACATCGTCCATTTTTCACGCAAAAAAATTTTATTAAAAAATTAAAATTTTTATGAAAAAATTAAATTAAATACATCGTCCATTTTTCATGCAAAAAAATTTTATTAAAAAATTAATTAAACTATACATCGTCCATTTTTCAAGGAAAAATTAAATGAAGTATACATCGTCTATTTTTCATACAAGAAATTATATGGACTATACTATACATCGTCCATATTTCATGGAAAAAGAAATTTTTATGAAAAAATTAAATGGACTGTACATCGTCCATTTTTCATGGAAAAAAGTTTTTTATGAAAAAAATTTAATGGACTATACATCGTCCATTTTTCATGGAAAAAAGTTTTTTATGAAAAAATTTAATGGACTATACATCGTCCATTTTTCATGGAAAAATTTTTTTATGAAAATATTAAATGGACTATACATTGTCCATTTTTCATGGAAAAAATTCTTTATAGAAATATTAAATAGACTATACATCGTCCATTTTTCATGGTAAAAACTCTTTATAAAAAAATTTAATGGACTATACATCTTCCATTTTTCATGGAAAAAGAAATTTTTATGAAAAAATTAAATGGACTATACATCGTCCATTTTTCATGGAAAAATTTTTTTATGAAAATATTAAATGGACTATACATCGTCCATTTTTCATGCAAAAAAATTTTTATGAAAAAATTAAATGGAGTATACATCATTTATTTTTCATGCAATAAATTAAATGGTCTATACATCGTCCATTTTTCATGGAAAAAATTTTTATGAAAAATTTAAATCGTCCATTTTTCATGCAAAAAATTTGTATTAAAAAATTAAATTAAAATTTTAAATGAAAAAATTTTTTATGAAAAAATTTAATGGACTATACATCGTCCATTTTTTATGGAAAAAATTCTTTATAAAAAAATTAAATGGACTATACATCGTCCATTTTTCATGGAAAAAAGTTTTTTATGAAAAAAATTTAATATACTATACATCGTCCATTTTTCATGGAAAAATAAATTTTTATGAAAAAATTAAATGGACTATACATCGTTTATTTTTCATGCAAGAAATTAAATGGTGAAATACACCGTCCATTTTTCATGCAAAAAATTTTTATGAAAAAATTATCAAAAAAATTAAATGAAGTATACATCGTCTATTTTTCATACAAGAAATTAAATGGACTATACATCGTCCATTTTTCATGGAAAAAAGTTTTTTATGAAAAAATTTAATGGACTATACATCGTCCATTTTTCATGGAAAAAATTAAATGAAGTATACATCGTCTATTTTTCATGCAAGAAATTAAATGGACTATACATCGTCCATTTTTCATGGAAAAAAGTTTTTTATGAAAAAATTTAATGGACTATATATACATCGTTCATTTTTCATGGAAAAAGAAATTTTTATGAAAAAATTAAATGGACTATACATCGTCCATTTTTCATGGAAAAAATTTTTTATGAAAATATTAAATGGACTATACATCGTCCATTTTTCATGCAAAAAAATTTTTATGAAAAAATTAAATGGAGTATACATCATTTATTTTTCATGCAATAAATTAAATGGTCTATACATCGTCCATTTTTCATGGAAAAAATTTTTATGAAAAATTTAAATGGACTATACATCGTCCATTTTTCATGCAAAAAATTTGTATTAAAAAATTAAATTAAAATTTTAAATGAAAAAATTTTTTATGAAAAAATTTAATGGACTATACATCGTTCATTTTTCATGGAAAAAAAAATTTTTATTAAAAAATTAAATGGACTGTACATCGTCCATTTTTCATGGAAAAAATTTTTTATGAAAATATTAAATGGACTATACATCGTCCATTTTTCATGGAAAAAGAAATTTTTATGAAAAAATTAAATGGACTATACATCGTTTATTTTTCATGCAAGAAATTAAATGGTGAAATACACCGTCCATTTTTCATGGAAAAAATTTTTATGAAAAAATTATCAAAAAAATTAAATGAAGTATACATCGTCTATTTTTCATACAAGAAATTAAATGGACTATACATCGTCCATTTTTCATGAAAAAAAGTTTTTTATGAAAAAATTTAATGGACTATACATCGTTCATTTTTCATGGAAAAAAAAAATTTTTATTAAAAAATTAAATGGACTGTACATCGTCCATTTTTCATGGAAAAAATTAAATGAAGTATACATCGTCTATTTTTCATGCAAGAAATTAAATGGACTATACATCGTCCATTTTTCATGGAAAAAAGTTTTTTATGAAAAAATTTAATGGACTATACATCGTCCATTTTTCATGGAAAAAATTTTTTATGAAAATATTAAATGGACTATACATCGTCCATTTTTCATGGAAAAAATTTTGTATGAAAAAATTAAATGGAGTATACATCGTTTATTTTTCATGCAAGAAGTTAAATGGTCTATACATCGTCCATTTTTCATGCAAAAAATTTTTATGAAAAATTTAAATGGACTATACATCGTCCATTTTTCATGCAAAAAATTTTTATTAAAAAATTAAATTAAAATTTTAAATGAAAAAACTGTTTATGAAAAAATTTAATGGGCTATACATCGTTAATTTTTCATGTAAAAAAATTTTTTATGAAAAAATTAAATGGATTGTCCATTTTTCATGGCAAAAACTTTTTATGAAAAAAATTTAATGGACTACAGACCGTCTATTTCTTATGAAAAAAATTTAATGGACTATACATCGTCAATTTTTCATGGAAAAAAAAATATGAAAAAATTAAATGAACTATACATCGTCTATTTTTCATGCAAAAAATTTTTTGGAAAAAATTAAATGGACTATACATCGTCCATTTTTCATGGAAAAAATTAAATGAAGTATACATCGTCTATTTTCATGCCAGAAATTAAATGGACTATACATCGTCCATTTTTGATGGAAAAAAGTTTTTTATGAAAAAATTAAATGGACTATATATACATCGTTCATTTTTCATGGAAAAAGAAATTTTTATGAAAAAAATAAATGGACTATACATCGTTCATTTTTCATGAAAAAATTTTTTTATTAAAATATTAAATGGACTATATATCGTGCATTTTTCATGGAAAAAGAAATTTTTATGAAAAAATTAAATGGACTATACATCGTTGATTTTTCATTCAAGAAATTAAATGGTGAAATACACCGTCCATTTTTCATGCAAAAAATTTTTATGAAAAAATTATGGAAAAAATTAAATGAAGTATACATCGTCTATTTTTCATACAAGAAATTAAATGGACTATACATCGTCCATTTTTCATGGAAAAAATTAAATGAAGTATACATCGTCTATTTTTCATGCAAGAAATTAAATGGACTATGCATCGTCCATTTTTCATGGAAAAAAGTTTTTTATGAAAAAATTTAATGGACTATTATACATCGTTCATTTTTATGGAAAAAAAAATTTTTATTAAAAAATTAAATGGACTGTACATCGTCCATTTTTCATGGAAAAAAGTTTTTTATGAAAAAAATTTAATGGAAAAAAATTCATGCAAAAATTTTTATGAAAAAATTAAATTAAATACATCGTCCATTTTTCATGCAAAAAAATTTTATTAAAAAATTAAATTAAAATTTTAAATGAAAAAATTTTTTATGAAAAAATTTAATGGATTGTCCATTTTTCATGGCAAAAACTTTTTATGAAAAAAATTTAATGGACTACAGACCGTCTATTTCTTATGAAAAAAATTTAATGGACTATACATCGTCAATTTTTCATGGAAAAAAAAAAAAATATGAAAAAATTAAATGAACTATACATCGTCTATTTTTCATGCAAAAAATTTTTTGGAAAAAATTAAATGGACTATACATCGTCTATTTTTCATGCAAAAAATTTTTTGGAAAAAATTAAATGGACTATACATCGTCCATTTTTCATGGAAAAAATTAAATGAAGTATACATCGTCTATTTTCATGCAAGAAATTAAATGGACTATACATCGTCCATTTTTGATGGAAAAAAGTTTTTTATGAAAAAATTAAATGGACTATATATACATCGTTCATTTTTCACGGAAAAAGAAATTTTTATGAAAAAAATAAATGGACTATACATCGTCCATTTTTCATGGAAAAATTTTTTTATTAAAATATTAAATGGACTATACATCGTCCATTTTTCATGGAAAAAATTCTTTATAGAAATATTAAATAGACTATACATCGTTCATTTTTCATGGAAAAAGAAATTTTATAAAAAAATTAAATGGAGTATACATCGTTTATTTTTCATGCAAGAAATTAAATGGTCTATACATCGTCCATTTTTCATGCAAAAAATTTGTATTAAAAAATTAAATTAAAATTTTAAATGAAAAAATTTTTTATGGAAAAATTTAATGGACTATACATCGTCCATTTTTCATGGAAAAAATTCTTTATAAAAAAATTAAATGGACTATACATCGTCCATTTTTCATGGAAAAAAGTTTTTTATGAAAAAAATTTAATGGACTATACATCGTCCATTTTTCATGGAAAAAGAAATTTTTATGAAAAAATTAAATGGACTATACATCGTTGATTTTTCATGCAAGAAATTAAATGGTGAAATACACCGTCCATTTTTCATGCAAAAAATTTTTATGAAAAAATTATGGAAAAAATTAAATGAAGTATACATCGTCTATTTTTCATACAAGAAATTAAATGGACTATACATCGTCCATTTTTCATGGAAAAAATTCTTTATTAAAAAATTAAATGGACTGTACATCGTCCATTTTTCATGGAAAAAAGTTTTTTATGAAAAAAATTTAATGGAAAAAAATTCATGCAAAAATTTTTATGAAAAAATTAAATTAAATACATCGTCCATTTTTCATGCAAAAAAATTTTATTAAAAAATTAATTGGACTATACATCGTCCATTTTTAATGGAAAAATTAAATGAAGTATACATCGTCTATTTTTCATACAAGAAATTAAATGGACTATTATACATCGTCCATTTTTCATGGAAAAAAGTTTTTTATGAAAAAATTTAATGGACTATATACATCGTCCATTTTTCATGGAAAAAGAAATTTTTATGAAAAAATTAAATGGACTATACATCGTCCATTTTTCATGGAAAAAATTTTTTATGAAAATATTAAATGGACTATACATCGTCCATTTTTCATAGAAAAAATTTTTTATGAAAAAATTAAATGGAGTTTACATCGTTTATTTTTCATGCATGAAATTAAATGGTCTACACATCGTCCATTTTTCATGCAAAAAATTTTTATGAAAAATTTAAATGGACTATACATCGTCCATTTTTCATGCAAAAAATTTTTATTAAAAAATTAAATTAAAATTTTAAATGAAAAAATTTTTTATGAAAAAATTTAATGGGCTATACATCGTCCATTTTTCATGTAAAAAAATTTTTTATGAAAAAATTAAATGGATTGTCCATTTTTCATGGCAAAAACTTTTTATGAAAAAAATTTAATGGACTACAGACCGTCTATTTCTTATGAAAAAAATTTAATGGACTATACATCGTCAATTTTTCATGGAAAAAAAAAAAAAGAAAAAATTAAATGAACTATACATCGTCTATTTTTCATGCAAAAAATTTTTTGGAAAAAATTAAATGGACTATACATCGTCCATTTTTCATGGAAAAAAGTTTTTTATGAAAAAATTTAATGGACTATAATACATCGTCCATTTTTCATGCAAAAATTTTTATGAAAAAATTAAATTAAATACATCGTCCATTTTTCATGCAAAAAAATTTTATTAAAAAATTAATTGGACTATACATCGTCCATTTTTAATGGAAAAATTAAATGAAGTATACATCGTCTATTTTTCATACAAGAAATTAAATGGACTATACATCGTCCATTTTTCATGTAAAAAAATTTTTTATGAAAAAATTAAATGGATTGTCCATTTTTCATGGCAAAAAGTTTTTTATGAAAAAAATTTAATGGACTACAGACCGTCTATTTCTTATGAAAACAATTTAATGGACTATACATCGTCCATTTTTCATGGAAAAAATTAAATGAAGTATACATCGTCTATTTTTCATGCAAGAAATTAAATGGACTATACATCGTCCATTTTTGATGGAAAAAAGTTTTTTATGAAAAAATTAAATGGTCTATACATCGCCCATTTTTCATGCAAGAAATTAAATGGACTATACATCGTTAATTTTTCATGGAAAAAAGTTTTTTATGAAAAAATTAAATGGTCTATACATCGTCCATTTTTCATGCAAGAAATTAAATGGACTATACATCGTTAATTTTTCATGGAAAAAAAATTTTTATGAAAAAATTAAATGGACTGTACATCGTCCATTTTTCATGGAAAAAAGTTTTTTATGAAAAAATTAAATGGATTGTCCATTTTTCATGGCAAAAAGTTTTTTATGAAAAAAATTTAATGGACTACAGACCGTCTATTTCTTATGAAAAAAATTTAATGGACTATACATCGTCCATTTTTCATGGAAAAAAAAAATATGAAAAAATTAAATGAACAATACATCGTCTATTTTTCATGCAAACAATTTTTTGGAAAAAATTAAATGGACTATACATCGTCCATTTTTCATGGAAAAAATTAAATGAAGTATACATCGTCTATTTTTCATGCAAGAAATTAAATGGACTATACATCGTCCATTTTTCATGGAAAAAAGTTTTTTATGAAAAAAATTTAATGGACTATACATCGTCCATTTTTCATGCAAAAAATTTTTATGAAAAAATTAAATGGACTATACATCGTCCATTTTTCATGCAAAAAAATTTTATTAAAAACTTAATTGGACTATACATAGTCCATTTTTCATGGAAAAAATTAAATGAAGTATACATCGTCTATTTTTCATGCAAGAAATTAAATGGTCTATACATCGTCCATTTTTCATGTAAAAAAATTTTTTATGAAAAAATTAAATGGATTGTCCATTTTTCATGGCAAAAAGTTTTTTATGAAAAAAATTTAATGGACTACAGACCGTCTATTTCTTATGAAAAAAATTTAATGGACTATACATCGTCCATTTTTCATGGAAAAAATTTTATTAAAAAATTAAATGAACAATACATCGTCTATTTTTCATGCAAACAATTTTTTGGAAAAAATTAAATGGACTATACATCGTCCATTTTTCATGGAAAAAATTAAATGAAGTATACATCGTCTATTTTTCATGCAAGAAATTAAATGGACTATACATCGTCCATTTTTCATGGAAAAAAGTTTTTTATGAAAAAATTAAATGGTTAAATCGTCCATTTTTCATGCAAAAAAATTTTATTAAAAAATCGTTTATTTTTCATGCAAGAAATTAAATGGTCTATACATCGTCCATTTTTCATGCAAAAAATTTTTATGAAAAAATTAAATGGATTTCTCATGCAAGAAATTAAATGGTCTATACATCGTCCATTTTTCAAGGAAAAAAAATTTTTATTGAAAAATTAAATGGACTATACATCGTTCATTTTTCATGGAAAAAAGTTTTTTATGAAAAAATTTAATGGACTATACATCGTTCATTTTTCATGGAAAAAGAAATTTTTATGAAAAAAATAAATGGACTATACATCGTCCATTTTTCATGGAAAAATTTTTTTATTAAAATATTAAATGGACTATACATCGTCCATTTTTCATGGAAAAAAAAATATGAAAAAATTAAATGAACTATCTATACTCGTCTATTTTTTATGCAAAAAATTTTTTGGAAAAAATTAAATGGACTATACATCGTCCATTTTTCATGGGAAAAATTTTATTAAAAAATTAAATGGACTATACATCGTCCATTTTTCATGGAAAAATTAAATGAAGTACACATCGTCTATTTTTCATACAAGAAATTAAATGGAAAAAATTTTATTAAAAAATTAAATGGACTATACATCGTCCATTTTTCATGGAAAAATTAAATGAAGTACACATCGTCTATTTTTCATAGAAGAAATTAAATGGACTATACATCGTCCATTTTTCATGGAAAAAAGTTTTTTATGAAAAAATTTAATGGACTATACATCGTTCATTTTTCATGGAAAAAGAAATTTTTATGAAAAAATTAAATGGACTATACATCGTCCATTTTTCATGGAAAAAATTAAATGAAGTATACATCGTCTACTTTTCATGCAAGAAATTAAATGGACTATACATCGTCCATTTTTCATGGAAAAAAGTTTTTTATGAAAAAATTAAATGGTCTATATATCGTCCATTTTTCATGCAAAAAAATTTTATTAAAAAATTAAATGGAGTATACATCGTTTATTTTTCATGCAAGAAATTAAATGGACTATACATCGTCCATTTTTCATGGAAAAAAGTTTTTTATGAAAAAATTTAATGGTATACATCGTTCATTTTTCATGGAAAAAGAAATTTTTATGAAAAAATTAAATGCACTATACATCGTCCATTTTTCATGGAAAAAATTAAATGAAGTATACATCGTCTATTTTTCATGCAAGAAATTAAATGGACTATACATCGTCCATTTTTCATGGAAAAAAGTTTTTTATGAAAAAATTAAATGGAGTATACATCGTTTATTTTTTATGCAAGAAATTAAATGGTCTATACATCGTCCATTTTTCATGGAAAAAAAATTTTTATTGAAAAATTAAATGGACTATACATCGTCCATTTTTCATGCAAAAAAATTTTGTATGAAAAAATTAAATGGACTATACATCGTCCATTTTTCATGGAAAAAATTAAATGAAGTATACATCGTCTATTTTTCATGCAAGAAATTAAATGGACTATACATCGTCCATTTTTCATGGAAAAAAGTTTTTTATGAAAAAATTAAATGGTCTATACATCGTCCATTTTTCATGCAAGAAATTAAATGGACTATACATCGTTAATTTTTCATGGAAAAAAGTTTTTTATGAAAAAATTTAATGGACTATACATCGTCCATTTTTCATGCAAAAATTTTTATGAAAAAATTAAATTAAATACATCGTCCATTTTTCATGCAAAAAAATTTTATTAAAAAATTAATTGGACTATACATCGTCCATTTTTAATGGAAAAATTAAATGAAGTATACATCGTCTATTTTTCATACAAGAAATTAAATGGACTATACATCGTCCATTTTTCATGGAAAAAAGTTTTTTATGAAAAAATTTAATGGACTATACATCGTTCATTTTTCATGGAAAAATAAATTTTTATGAAATAAATAAATGGATAAATAAATAAATAAATGGATAAATCGTCCATTTTTCATGGAAAAATTTTTTTATGAAAATATTAAATGGACTATACATCGTCCATTTTTCATGGAAAAAACTCTTTATAAAAATATTAAATAGACTATACATCGTCCATTTTTCATGGAAAAAATTTTTTATGAAAATATTAAATGGACTATACATCGTCAATTTTTCATGCAAAAAATTTTTTATGAAAAAATTAAATGGAGTATACATCGTTTATTTTTCATGCAAGAAATTAAATGGTCTATACATCGTCCATTTTTCATGCAAAAAATTTTTATGAAAAGTTTAAATGGACTATACATCGTCCATTTTTCATGCAAAAAATTTTTATTAAATAATTAAATTAAAATTTTAAATGAAAAAACTTTTTATGAAAAAATTTAATGGGCTATACATCGTCCATTTTTCATGTAAAAAAATTTTTTATGAAAAAATTAAATGGATTGTCCATTTTTCATGGCAAAAACTTTTTATGAAAAAAATTTAATGGACTACAGACCGTCTATTTCTTATGAAAAAAATTTAATGGACTATACATCGTCAATTTTTCATGGAAAAAAAAATATAAAAAAATTAAATGAACTATATATACATCGTCTATTTTTCATACAAAAAATTTTTTGGAAAAAAATTAAATGGACTATACATCGTCCATTTTTCATGGAAAAAATTAAATGAAGTATACATCGTCCATTTTTCATGGAAAAAATTCTTTATAAAAAAATTAAATGGACTATACATCGTCCATTTTTCATGGAAAAAAGTTTTTTATGAAAAAAATTTAATGGACTATACATCGTCCATTTTTCATGGAAAAAGAAATTTTTATGAAAAAATTAAATGGACTATACATCGTTTATTTTTCATGCAAGAAATTAAATGGTGAAATACACCGTCCATTTTTCATGCAAAAAATTTTTATGAAAAAATTATCAAAAAAATTAAATGAAGTATACATCGTCTATTTTTCATACAAGAAATTAAATGGACTATACATCGTCCATTTTTCATGTAAAAAAATTTTTTATGAAAAAATTAAATGGATTGTCCATTTTTCATGGCAAAAACTTTTTATGAAAAAAATTTAATGGACTACAGACCGTCTATTTCTTATGAAAAAAATTTAATGGACTATACATCGTCAATTTTTCATGGAAAAAAAAATATGAAAAAATTAAATGAACTATACATCGTCTATTTTTCATGGAAAAAATTTTTTGGAAAAAATTAAATGGACTATACATCGTCCATTTTTCATGGAAAAAATTAAATGAAGTATACATCGTCTATTTTCATGCAAGAAATTAAATGGACTATACATCGTCCATTTTTGATGGAAAAAAGTTTTTTATGAAAAAATTAAATGGACTATATATACATCGTTCATTTTTCATGGAAAAAGAAATTTTTATGAAAAAATTAAATGGACTATACATCGTCCATTTTTCATGGAAAAATTTTTTTATAAAAATATTAAATGGACTATACATCGTCCATTTTTCATGCAAAAAAATTTTTATGAAAAAATTAAATGGAGTATACATCATTTATTTTTCATGCAATAAATTAAATGGTCTATACATCGTCCATTTTTCATGGAAAAAATTTTTATGAAAAATTTAAATGGACTATACATCGTCCATTTTTCATGCAAAAAATTTGTATTAAAAAATTAAATTAAAATTTTAAATGAAAAAATTTTTTATGAAAAAATTTAATGGACTATACATCGTCCATTTTTCATGGAAAAAATTCTTTATAAAAAAATTAAATGGACTATACATCGTCCATTTTTCATGGAAAAAAGTTTTTTATGAAAAAAATTTAATGGACTATACATCGTCCATTTTTCATGGAAAAAGAAATTTTTATGAAAAAATTAAATGGACTATACATCGTTTATTTTTCATGCAAGAAATTAAATGGTGAAATACACCGTCCATTTTTCATGCAAAAAATTTTTATGAAAAAATTATCAAAAAAATTAAATGAAGTATACATCGTCTATTTTTCATACAAGAAATTAAATGGACTATACATCGTCCATTTTTCATGAAAAAAAGTTTTTTATGAAAAAATTTAATGGACTATACATCGTTCATTTTTCATGGAAAAAAAAAAATTTTTATTAAAAAATTAAATGGACTGTACATCGTCCATTTTTCATGGAAAAAAGTTTTTTATGAGAAAAATTTAATGGACTATACATCGTCCATTTTTCATGCAAAAATTTTTATGAAAAAATTAAATTAAATACATCGTCCATTTTTCATGCAAAAAAATTTTATTAAAAAATTAATTGGACTATACATCGTCCATTTTTAATACATCGTCCATTTTTCATGGAAAAAAGTTTTTTATGAAAAAATTTAATGGACTATTCATCGTCCATTTTTCATGGAAAAAGAAATTTTTATGAAAAAATTAAATGGACTATACATCGTCCATTTTTCATGGAAAAAATTTTTTATGAAAATATTAAATGGACTATACATCGTCCATTTTTCATGGAAAAAATTTTGTATGAAAAAATTAAATGGAGTATACATCGTTTATTTTTCATGCAAGAAATTAAATGGTCTATACATCGTCCATTTTTCATGCAAAAAATTTTTATGAAAAATTTAAATGGACTATACATCGTCCATTTTTCATGCAAAAAATTTTTATTTAAAAATTAAATTAAAATTTTAAATGAAAAAACTTTTTATGAAAAAATTTAATGGGCTATACATCGTCCATTTTTCATGTAAAAAAATTTTTTATGAAAAAATTAAATGGATTGTCCATTTTTCATGGCAAAAACTTTTTATGAAAAAAATTTAATGGACTACAGACCGTCTATTTCTTATGAAAAAATTTAATGGACTATTCATCGTCCATTTTTCATGGAAAAAGAAATTTTTATGAAAAAATTAAATGGACTATACATCGTCCATTTTTCATGGAAAAAATTTTTTATGAAAATATTAAATGGACTATACATCGTCCATTTTTCATGGAAAAAATTTTGTATGAAAAAATTAAATGGAGTATACATCGTTTATTTTTCATGCAAGAAATTAAATGGTCTATACATCGTCTATTTTTCATGCAAAAAATTTTTTGGAAAAAATTAAATGGACTATATATACATCGTCCATTTTTCATGGAAAAAATTAAATGAAGTATACATCGTCTATTTTCATGCAAGAAATTAAATGGACTATACATCGTCCATTTTTGATGGAAAAAAGTTTTTTATGAAAAAATTAAATGGACTATATATACATCGTTCATTTTTCATGGAAAAAGAAATTTTTATGAAAAAAATAAATGGACTATACATCGTCCATTTTTCATGGAAAAATTTTTTTATTAAAATATTAAATGGACTATACATCGTCCATTTTTCATGGAAAAAATTCTTTATAGAAATATTAAATAGACTATACATCGTTCATTTTTCATGGAAAAAGAAATTTTATAAAAAAATTAAATGGAGTATACATCGTTTATTTTTCATGCAAGAAATTAAATGGTCTATACATCGTCCATTTTTCATGCAAAAAATTTGTATTAAAAAATTAAATTAAAATTTTAAATGAAAAAATTTTTTATGAAAAAATTTAATGGACTATACATCGTCCATTTTTCATGGAAAAAATTCTTTATAAAAAAATTAAATGGACTATACATCGTCCATTTTTCATGGAAAAAAGTTTTTTATGAAAAAAATTTTATGGAAAAAAATTCATGCAAAAATTTTTATGAAAAAATTAAATTAATACATCGTCCATTTTTCATGCAAAAAAATTTTATTAAAAAATTAATTGGACTATACATCGTCCATTTTTAATGGAAAAATTAAATGAAGTATACATCGTCTATTTTTCATACAAGATATTAAATGGACTATACATCGTCCATTTTTCATGGAAAAAAGTTTTTTATGAAAAAATTTAATGGACTATACATCGTCCATTTTTCATGGAAAAAGAAATTTTTATGAAAAAATTAAATGGACTATACATCGTCCATTTTTCATGGAAAAAATTTTTTTATGAAAAAATTTAATGGTCTATACATCGTCCATTTTTCATGCAAAAAATTTTTATGAAAAAATTAAATGGACTATACATCGTCCATTTTTCATGCAAAAAAATTTTTTATGAAAAAATTAAATGGACTATACATCGTCCATTTTTCATGGAAAAAATTAAATAAAGTATACATCGTCTATTTTTCATGGAAGAAATTAAATGGACTATACATCGTCCATTTTTCATGCAAAAAAATTTTTTATGAAAAAATTAAATGGACTATACATCGTCCATTTTTCATGGAAAAAAGTTTTTTATGAAAAAATTTAATGGTCTATACATCGTCCATTTTTCATGCAAAAAATTTTTATGAAAAAATTAAATGGACTATACATCGTCCATTTTTCATGCAAAAAAATTTTTTATGAAAAAATTAAATGGACTATACATCGTCCATTTTTCATGGAAAAAATTAAATAAAGTATACATCGTCTATTTTTCATGGAAGAAATTAAATGGACTATACATCGTCCATTTTTCATGCAAAAAAATTTTATTAAAAAATTAAATGAAGTATACATCGTCTATTTTTCATAAAGAAATTAAATGGACTATACATCGTCCATTTTTCATGGAAAAAAGTTTTTTATGAAAAAATTTAATGGACTATACATCGTTAATTTTTCATGGAAAAAAAATTTTTATGAAAAAATTAAATGGACTGTACATCGTCCATTTTTCATGCAAAAAAATTTTTTATGAAAAAAATTTAATGGACTATACATCGTCCATTTTTCATGGAAAAAATTAAATGAAGTATACATCGTCTATTTTTCATGCAAGAAATTAAATGGACTATACATCGTCCATTTTTCATGTAAAAAAGTTTTTTATGAAAAAATTAAATGGTCTATACATCGTCCATTTTTCATGCAAGAAATTAAATGGACTATACATCGTTAATTTTTCATGGAAAAAAGTTTTTTATAAAAACTTAATTGGACTATACATCGTCCATTTTTCATTGCAAAAATTAAATGAAGTATACATCGTCTATTTTTCATACAAGAAATTAAATGGACTATACATCGTCCATTTTTCATGGAAAAATTAAATGAAGTATACATCGTCTATATTTCATACAAGAAATTAAATGGACTATACATCGTCCATTTTTCATGGAAAAAAAATTTTTATGAAAAAATTAAATGGACTTTACATCGTCCATTTTTCATGGAAAAAAATTTTTTATGAAAAAAATTTAATGGACTATACATCGTCCATTTTTCATGGAAAAAATTTTTATGAAAAAATTAAATGGACTGTACATCGTCCATTTTTCATGCAAAAAATTTTTATGAAAAAATTAAATGGACTATACATCGTCCATTTTTCATGCAAAAAAATTTTATTAAAAACTTAATTGGACTATACATCGTCCATTTTTCATTGCAAAAATTAAATGAAGTATACATCGTCTATTTTTCATACAAGAAATTAAATGGACTATACATCGTCCATTTTTCATGGAAAAATTAAATGAAGTATACATCGTCTATATTTCATACAAGAAATTAAATGGACTATACATCATCCATTTTTCATGAAAAAAATTCTTTATAAAAATATTAAATAGACTATACATCGTCCATTTTTCATGGAAAAAATTCTTTATAAAAAAATTAAATGCACTATACATCGTCCATTTTTCATGGAAAAAAGTTTTTTATGAAAAAATTTAATGGACTATACATCGTCCATTTTTCATGCAAAAATTTTTATGAAAAAATTAAATTAAATACATCGTCCATTTTTCATGCAAAAAAATTTTATTAAAAAATTAATTGGACTATACATCGTCCATTTTTAATGGAAAAATTAAATGAAGTATACATCGTCTATTTTTCATACAAGAAATTAAATGGACTATACATCGTCCATTTTTCATGTAAAAAAATTTTTTATGAAAAAATTAAATGGATTGTCCATTTTTCATGGCAAAAAGTTTTTTATGAAAAAAATTTAATGGACTACAGACCGTCTATTTCTTATGAAAACAATTTAATGGACTATACATCGTCCATTTTTCATGGAAAAAATTAAATGAAGTATACATCGTCTATTTTTCATGCAAGAAATTAAATGGACTATACATCGTCCATTTTTGATGGAAAAAAGTTTTTTATGAAAAAATTAAATGGTCTATAACATCGTCCATTTTTCATGCAAGAATTTATATGGACTATACATCGTTAATTTTTCATGGAAAAATGTTTTTTATGAAAAAATTAAATGGTCTATACATCGTCCAATTTTCATGCAAAAAATTAAATGGACTATACATCGTTATCTTTTCATGGAAAAAAAATTTTTATGAAAAAATTAAATGAACTGTACATCGTCCATTTTTCATGGAAAAAAGTTTTTTATGAAAAAAATTTAATGGACTATACATCGTCCATTTTTCATGCAAAAAATTTTTATGAAAAAATTAAATGGACTATACATCGTCCATTTTTCATACAAAAAATTTTTATTAAAAACTTAATTGGACTATACATCGTCCATTTTTCATGGAAAAAATTAAATGAAGTATACATCGTCTATTTTTCATGCAAGAAATTAAATGGACTATACATCGTTAATTTTTCATGGAAAAAAGTTTTTTATGAAAAAATTTAATGGACTATACATCGTTCATTTTTCATGGGAAAAAAAAATTTTTATGAAAAAATTAAATGGACTATACATCGTCCATTATGGACTATACATCGTTCATTTTTCATGGAAAAAGAAATTTTTATGAAAAAAATAAATGGACTATACATCGTCCATTTTTCATGGAAAAATTTTTTTATTAAAATATTAAATGGACTATATATACATCGTCCTTTTTTCATGGAAAAAAAATATGAAAAAATTAAATGAACTATACTCGTCTATTTTTCATGCAAAAAATTTTTTGGAAAAAATTAAATGGACTATACATCGTCCATTTTTCATGGAAAAAATTAAATGAAGTATACATCGTCTATTTTTCACGCAAGAAATTAAATGGACTATACATCGTCCATTTTTCATGGAAAAAAGTTTTTTATAAAAAAATTAAATGGTCTATACATCGTCCATTTTTCATGCAAAAAAATTTTATTACAAAATTAATTGGACTATACATCGTCCATTTTTCATGGAAAAATTAAATGAAGTACACATCGTCTATTTTTCATACAAGAAATTAAATGGACTATACATCGTCCATTTTTCATGGAAAAAAGTTTTTTATGAAAAAATTTAATGGACTATGCATCGTTCATTTTTCATGGAAAAAAGTTTTTTATGAAAAAATTTAATGGACTATACATCGTTCATTTTTCATGGAAAAAGAAATTTTTATGAAAAAAATAAATGGACTATACATCGTCCATTTTTCATGGAAAAATTTTTTTATTAAAATATTAAATGGACTATACATCGTCTATTATTCATGGAAAAAGTTCTTTATAGAAATATTAAATAGACTATACATCGTCCATTTTTCATGGAAAAAATTCTCTATAAAAAAATTAAATGGACTATACATCGTCCATTTTTCATAGAAAAAAGGTTTTTATAAAAAAAATTTAATGGACTATACATCGTCCATTTTTCATGGAAAAAGAAATTTTTATGAAAAAATTAAATGGACTATACATCGTTTATTTTTCATGCAAGAAATTAAATGGTCTATACACCGTCCATTTTTCATGGAAAAAATTTTTATGAAAAAATTAAATGGACTATACATCGTCCATTTTTCATGCAAAAAAATTTTATTAAAAAATTAAATGGATTATACATCGTCCATTTTTCATGGAAAAAATTAAATGAAGTATACATCGTCTATTTTTCATGCAAGAAATTAAATGGACTATACATCGTCCATTTTTCATGGAAAAAATTAAATGAAGTATACATCGTCTATTTTTCATACAAGAAATTAAATGGCCTATACATCGTCCATTTTTCATGGAAAAAAGTTTTTTATGAAAAAAAGTTAATGGTATACATCGTCCATTTTTCATGCAAAAATTTTTATGAAAAAATTAAATTAAATACATCGTCCATTTTTCATGGAAAAAAATTTTATTAAAAAATTAATTGGACTATAATCGTCCATTTTTAATGGAAAAATTAAATGAAGTATACATCGTCTATTTTTCATACAAGAAATTAAATGGACTATACATCGTCCATTTTTCATGTAAAAAAATTTTTTATGAAAAAATTAAATGGATTGTCCATTTTTCATGGCAAAAAGTTTTTTATGAAAAAAATTTAATGGACTACAGACCGTCTATTTCTTATGAAAAAAATTTAATGGACTATACATCGTCCATTTTTCATGGAAAAAAAAAATATGAAAAAATTAAATGAACTATACTCGTCTATTTTTCATGCAAAAAATTTTTTGCAAAAAATTAAATGGACTATACATCGTCCATTTTTCATGGAAAAAATTAAATGAAGTATACATCGTCTATTTTTCATACAAGAAATTAAATGGACTATACATCGTTCATTTTTCATGGAAAAAGAAATTTTTATGAAAAAATTAAATGGAGTATACATCGTTTATTTTTCATGCAAGAAATTAAATGGTCTATACATCGTCCATTTTTCATGGAAAAAATTTTTATGAAAAAATTAAATGGAGTATACATCGTTTATTTTTCATGCAAGAAATTAAATGGTCTATACATCGTCCATTTTTCATGGAAAAAATTAAATGAAGTATACATCGTCTATTTTTCATGCAAGAAATTAAATGGACTATACATCGTCCATTTTTCATGGAAAAAAGTTTTTTATGAAAAAATTAAATGGTCTATACATCGTCCATTTTTCATGCAAGAAATTAAATGGACTATGCATCGTTCATTTTTCATGGAAAAAAAATTTTTATGAAAAAATTAAATGGACTGTACATCGTCCATTTTTCAAGGGAAAAATTTTTTTATGAAAAAAAAAATTTTTATGAAAAAATTAAATGGACTATACATCGTCCATTTTTCATACAAAAAAATTTTATTAAAAACTTAATTGGACTATACATCGTCCATTTTTCATGGAAAAAATAAATGAAGTATACATCGTCTATTTTTCATGCAAGAAATTAAATGGACTATACATCGTTAATTTTTCATGGAAAAAAGTTTTTTATAAAAAAATTTAATGGACTATACATCGTTCATTACATCGTCCATTTTTCATGGAAAAAACTTTTTTATGAAAAAAATTTAATGGACTATACATCGTCCATTTTTCATGCAAAAATTTTTATGAAAAAATTAAATTAAATACATCGTCCATTTTTCATGCAAAAAAATTTTATTAAAAAATTAATTGGACTATACATCGTCCATTTTTAATGGAAAAATTAAATGAAGTATACATCGTCTATTTTTCATACAAGAAATTAAATGGACTATACATCGTCCATTTTTCATGGAAAAAAGTTTTTTATGAAAAAATTTAATGGACTATACATCGTTCATTTTTCATGGAAAAGGAAATTTTTATGAAATAAATAAATGGATAAATAAATAAATAAATGGATAAATCGTCCATTTTTCATGGAAAATTTTTTTTATGAAAATATTAAATGGACTATACATCGTCCATTTTTCATGGAAAAAACTCTTTATAAAAATATTAAATAGACTATACATCGTCCATTTTTCATGGAAAATTTTTTTTATGAAAATATTAAATGGACTATACATCGTCAATTTTTCATGCAAAAAATTTTTTATGAAAAAATTAAATTAAATGAAAGAAATTAAATGGTCTATACATCGTCCATTTTTCATGCAAAAAATTTTTATGAAAAATTTAAATGGACTATACATCGTCCATTTTTCATGCAAAAAATTTTTATTAAAAAATTAAATTAAAATTTTAAATGAAAAAATTTTTTATGAAAAAATTTAATGGGCTATACATCGTCCATTTTTCATGGAAAAAAATAATATGAAAAAATTAAATGAACAATACATCGTCTATTTTTCATGCAAACAATTTTTTGGAAAAAATTAAATGGACTATACATCGTCCATTTTTCATGGAAAAAATTACATGAAGTATACATCGTCTATTTTTCATGCAAGAAATTAAATGGACTATACATCGTCCATTTTTCATGGAAAAAAGTTTTTTATGAAAAAATTAAATGGTCTATATATCGTCCATTTTTCATGCAAAAAAATTTTATTAAAAAATTAAATGGAGTATACATCGTTTATTTTTCATGCAAGAAATTAAATGGTCTATACATCGTCCATTTTTCATGCAAAAAATTTTTATGAAAAAATTAAATGGACTATACATCGTTTATTTTTCATGCAAGAAATTAAATGGTCTATACATCGTCTATTTTTCATGGAAAAAAAAATTTTATTGAAAAATTAAATGGACTATACATCGTCCATTTTTCATGCAAAAAATTTTTATGAAAAAATTAAATGGACTATACATCGTCCATTTTTCATGCAAAAAAATTTTTTATGAAAAAATTAAATGGACTATACATCGTCCATTTTTCATGGAAAAAATTAAATAAAGTATACATCGTCTATTTTTCATGGAAGAAATTAAATGGACTATACATCGTCCATTTTTCATGCAAAAAAATTTTATTAAAAAATTAAATGAAGTATACATCGTCTATTTTTCATAAAGAAATTAAATGGACTATACATCGTCCATTTTTCATGGAAAAAAGTTTTTTATGAAAAAATTTAATGGACTATACATCGTTAATTTTTCATGGAAAAAAAATTTTTATGAAAAAATTAAATGGACTGTACATCGTCCATTTTTCATGGAAAAAAGTTTTTTATGAAAAAAATTTAATGGACTATACATCGTCCATTTTTCATGGAAAAAATTAAATGAAGTATACATCGTCTATTTTTCATGCAAGAAATTAAATGGACTATACATCGTCCATTTTTCATGGAAAAAAGTTTTTTATGAAAAAATTAAATGGTCTATACATCGTCCATTTTTCATGCAAGAAATTAAATGGACTATACATCGTTAATTTTTCATGGAAAAAAGTTTTTTATAAAAAAATTTAATGGACTATACATCGTTAATTTTTCATGGAAAAAAAATTTTTATGAAAAAATTAAATGGACTTTACATCGTCCATTTTTCATGGAAAAAAATTTTTTATGAAAAAAATTTAATGGACTATACATCGTCCATTTTTCATGCAAAAAATTTTTATGAAAAAATTAAATGGACTGTACATCGTCCATTTTTCATGCAAAAAATTTTTATGAAAAAATTAAATGGACTATACATCGTCCATTTTTCATGCAAAAAAATTTTATTAAAAACTTAATTGGACTATACATCGTCCATTTTTCATTGCAAAAATTAAATGAAGTATACATCGTCTATTTTTCATACAAGAAATTAAATGGACTATACATCGTCCATTTTTCATGGAAAAATTAAATGAAGTATACATCGTCTATATTTCATACAAGAAATTAAATGGACTATACATCATCCATTTTTCATGAAAAAAATTCTTTATAAAAATATTAAATAGACTATACATCGTCCATTTTTCATGGAAAAAATTCTTTATAAAAAAATTAAATGCACTATACATCGTCCATTTTTCATGGAAAAAAGTTTTTTATGAAAAAAATTTAATGGACTATACATCGTCCATTTTTCATGCAAAAAATTTTTATGAAAAAATTAAATGAACTATACATCGTCTATTTTTCATGGAAAAAATTTTTTGGAAAAAATTAAATGGACTATACATCGTTAATTTTTCATGGAAAAAATTAAATGAAGTATACATCGTCTATTTTTCATGCAAGAAATTAAATGGACTATACATCGTCCATTTTTCATGGAAAAAAGTTTTTTATGAAAAAATTAAATGGACTATACATCGTCCATTTTTCATGCAAAAAAATTTTTTATGAAAAAATTAAATGGACTATACATCGTCCATTTTTCATGGAAAAAATTAAATAAAGTATACATCGTCTATTTTTCATGGAAGAAATTAAATGGACTATACATCGTCCATTTTTCATGCAAAAAAATTTTATTAAAACATTAAATGAAGTATACATCGTCTATTTTTCATAAAGAAATTAAATGGACTATACATCGTCCATTTTTCATGGAAAAAAGTTTTTTATGAAAAAATTTAATGGACTATATATACATCGTTAATTTTTCATGGAAAAAAGTTTTTTATGAAAAAATTAAATGGACTATACATCGTCCATTTTTCATGCAAAAAAATTTTTTATGAAAAAATTAAATGGACTATACATCGTCCATTTTTCATGGAAAAAATTAAATAAAGTATACATCGTCTATTTTTCATGGAAGAAATTAAATGGACTATACATCGTCCATTTTTCATGCAAAAAAATTTTATTAAAAAATTAAATGAAGTATACATCGTCTATTTTTCATAAAGAAATTAAATGGACTATACATCGTCCATTTTTCATGGAAAAAAGTTTTTTATGAAAAAATTTAATGGACTATACATCGTTAATTTTTCATGGAAAAAAAATTTTTATGAAAAAATTAAATGGACTGTACATCGTCCATTTTTCATGGAAAATAGTTTTTTATGAAAAAAATTTAATGGACTATACATCGTCCATTTTTCATGGAAAAAATTAAATGAAGTGTACATCGTTAATTTTTCATGCAAAAAAATTTTATTAAAACATTAAATGAAGTATACATCGTCTATTTTTCATAAAGAAATTAAATGGACTATACATCGTCCATTTTTCATGGAAAAAAGTTTTTTATGAAAAAATTTAATGGACTATATATACATCGTTAATTTTTCATGGAAAAAAGTTTTTTATGAAAAAATTAAATGGACTATACATCGTCCATTTTTCATGCAAAAAAATTTTTTATGAAAAAATTAAATGGACTATACATCGTCCATTTTTCATGGAAAAAATTAAATAAAGTATACATCGTCTATTTTTCATGGAAGAAATTAAATGGACTATACATCGTCCATTTTTCATGGAAAAAAGTTTTTTATGAAAAAATTTAATGGTCTATACATCGTCCATTTTTCATGCAAAAAATTTTTATGAAAAAATTAAATGGACTATACATCGTCCATTTTTCATGCAAAAAAATTTTTTATGAAAAAATTAAATGGACTATACATCGTCCATTTTTCATGGAAAAAATTAAATAAAGTATACATCGTCTATTTTTCATGGAAGAAATTAAATGGACTATACATCGTCCATTTTTCATGCAAAAAAATTTTATTAAAAAATTAAATGAAGTATACATCGTCTATTTTTCATAAAGAAATTAAATGGACTATACATCGTCCATATTTCATGGAAAAAAGTTTTTTATGAAAAAATTTAATGGACTATACATCGTTAATTTTTCATGGAAAAAAAATTTTTATGAAAAAATTAAATGGACTGTACATCGTCCATTTTTCATGGAAAAAAGTTTTTTATGAAAAAAATTTAATGGACTATACATCGTCCATTTTTCATGGAAAAAATTAAATGGACTATACATCGTCCATTTTTCATGGAAAAAAGTTTTTTATGAAAAAATTAAATGGTCTATACATCGTCCATTTTTCATGCAAGAAATTAAATGGACTATACATCGTTAATTTTTCATGGAAAAAAGTTTTTTATAAAAAAATTTAATGGACTATACATCGTTCATTACATCGTCCATTTTTCATGGAAAAAACTTTTTTATGAAAAAAATTTAATGGACTATACATCGTCCATTTTTCATGCAAAAATTTTTATGAAAAAATTAAATTAAATACATCGTCCATTTTTCATGCAAAAAAATTTTATTAAAAAATTAATTGGACTATACATCGTCCATTTTTAATGGAAAAATTAAATGAAGTATACATCGTCTATTTTTCATACAAGAAATTAAATGGACTATACATCGTCCATTTTTCATGGAAAAAAGTTTTTTATGAAAAAATTTAATGGACTATACATCGTTCATTTTTCATGGAAAAGGAAATTTTTATGAAATAAATAAATGGATAAATAAATAAATAAATGGATAAATCGTCCATTTTTCATGGAAAATTTTTTTTATGAAAATATTAAATGGACTATACATCGTCCATTTTTCATGGAAAAAACTCTTTATAAAAATATTAAATAGACTATACATCGTCCATTTTTCATGGAAAATTTTTTTTATGAAAATATTAAATGGACTATACATCGTCAATTTTTCATGCAAAAAATTTTTTATGAAAAAATTAAATTAAATGAAAGAAATTAAATGGTCTATACATCGTCCATTTTTCATGCAAAAAATTTTTATGAAAAATTTAAATGGACTATACATCGTCCATTTTTCATGCAAAAAATTTTTATTAAAAAATTAAATTAAAATTTTAAATGAAAAAATTTTTTATGAAAAAATTTAATGGGCTATACATCGTCCATTTTTCATGGAAAAAAATAATATGAAAAAATTAAATGAACAATACATCGTCTATTTTTCATGCAAACAATTTTTTGGAAAAAATTAAATGGACTATACATCGTCCATTTTTCATGGAAAAAATTACATGAAGTATACATCGTCTATTTTTCATGCAAGAAATTAAATGGACTATACATCGTCCATTTTTCATGGAAAAAAGTTTTTTATGAAAAAATTAAATGGTCTATATATCGTCCATTTTTCATGCAAAAAAATTTTATTAAAAAATTAAATGGAGTATACATCGTTTATTTTTCATGCAAGAAATTAAATGGTCTATACATCGTCCATTTTTCATGCAAAAAATTTTTATGAAAAAATTAAATGGACTATACATCGTTTATTTTTCATGCAAGAAATTAAATGGTCTATACATCGTCTATTTTTCATGGAAAAAAAAATTTTATTGAAAAATTAAATGGACTATACATCGTCCATTTTTCATGCAAAAAATTTTTATGAAAAAATTAAATGGACTATACATCGTCCATTTTTCATGCAAAAAAATTTTTTATGAAAAAATTAAATGGACTATACATCGTCCATTTTTCATGGAAAAAATTAAATAAAGTATACATCGTCTATTTTTCATGGAAGAAATTAAATGGACTATACATCGTCCATTTTTCATGCAAAAAAATTTTATTAAAAAATTAAATGAAGTATACATCGTCTATTTTTCATAAAGAAATTAAATGGACTATACATCGTCCATTTTTCATGGAAAAAAGTTTTTTATGAAAAAATTTAATGGACTATACATCGTTAATTTTTCATGGAAAAAAAATTTTTATGAAAAAATTAAATGGACTGTACATCGTCCATTTTTCATGGAAAAAAGTTTTTTATGAAAAAAATTTAATGGACTATACATCGTCCATTTTTCATGGAAAAAATTAAATGAAGTATACATCGTCTATTTTTCATGCAAGAAATTAAATGGACTATACATCGTCCATTTTTCATGGAAAAAAGTTTTTTATGAAAAAATTAAATGGTCTATACATCGTCCATTTTTCATGCAAGAAATTAAATGGACTATACATCGTTAATTTTTCATGGAAAAAAGTTTTTTATAAAAAAATTTAATGGACTATACATCGTTAATTTTTCATGGAAAAAAAATTTTTATGAAAAAATTAAATGGACTTTACATCGTCCATTTTTCATGGAAAAAAATTTTTTATGAAAAAAATTTAATGGACTATACATCGTCCATTTTTCATGCAAAAAATTTTTATGAAAAAATTAAATGGACTGTACATCGTCCATTTTTCATGCAAAAAATTTTTATGAAAAAATTAAATGGACTATACATCGTCCATTTTTCATGCAAAAAAATTTTATTAAAAACTTAATTGGACTATACATCGTCCATTTTTCATTGCAAAAATTAAATGAAGTATACATCGTCTATTTTTCATACAAGAAATTAAATGGACTATACATCGTCCATTTTTCATGGAAAAATTAAATGAAGTATACATCGTCTATATTTCATACAAGAAATTAAATGGACTATACATCATCCATTTTTCATGAAAAAAATTCTTTATAAAAATATTAAATAGACTATACATCGTCCATTTTTCATGGAAAAAATTCTTTATAAAAAAATTAAATGCACTATACATCGTCCATTTTTCATGGAAAAAAGTTTTTTATGAAAAAAATTTAATGGACTATACATCGTCCATTTTTCATGCAAAAAATTTTTATGAAAAAATTAAATGAACTATACATCGTCTATTTTTCATGGAAAAAATTTTTTGGAAAAAATTAAATGGACTATACATCGTTAATTTTTCATGGAAAAAATTAAATGAAGTATACATCGTCTATTTTTCATGCAAGAAATTAAATGGACTATACATCGTCCATTTTTCATGGAAAAAAGTTTTTTATGAAAAAATTAAATGGACTATACATCGTCCATTTTTCATGCAAAAAAATTTTTTATGAAAAAATTAAATGGACTATACATCGTCCATTTTTCATGGAAAAAATTAAATAAAGTATACATCGTCTATTTTTCATGGAAGAAATTAAATGGACTATACATCGTCCATTTTTCATGCAAAAAAATTTTATTAAAACATTAAATGAAGTATACATCGTCTATTTTTCATAAAGAAATTAAATGGACTATACATCGTCCATTTTTCATGGAAAAAAGTTTTTTATGAAAAAATTTAATGGACTATATATACATCGTTAATTTTTCATGGAAAAAAGTTTTTTATGAAAAAATTAAATGGACTATACATCGTCCATTTTTCATGCAAAAAAATTTTTTATGAAAAAATTAAATGGACTATACATCGTCCATTTTTCATGGAAAAAATTAAATAAAGTATACATCGTCTATTTTTCATGGAAGAAATTAAATGGACTATACATCGTCCATTTTTCATGCAAAAAATTTTTATGAAAAAATTAAATGGACTATACATCGTCCATTTTTCATGGAAAAAATTAAATAAAGTATACATCGTCTATTTTTCATGGAAGAAATTAAATGGACTATACATCGTCCATTTTTCATGCAAAAAAATTTTATTAAAAAATTAAATGAAGTATACATCGTCTATTTTTCATAAAGAAATTAAATGGACTATACATCGTCCATTTTTCATGGAAAAAAGTTTTTTATGAAAAAATTTAATGGACTATACATCGTTAATTTTTCATGGAAAAAAAATTTTTATGAAAAAATTAAATGGACTGTACATCGTCCATTTTTCATGGAAAATAGTTTTTTATGAAAAAAATTTAATGGACTATACATCGTCCATTTTTCATGGAAAAAATTAAATGAAGTGTACATCGTTAATTTTTCATGCAAAAAAATTTTATTAAAACATTAAATGAAGTATACATCGTCTATTTTTCATAAAGAAATTAAATGGACTATACATCGTCCATTTTTCATGGAAAAAAGTTTTTTATGAAAAAATTTAATGGACTATATATACATCGTTAATTTTTCATGGAAAAAAGTTTTTTATGAAAAAATTAAATGGACTATACATCGTCCATTTTTCATGCAAAAAAATTTTTTATGAAAAAATTAAATGGACTATACATCGTCCATTTTTCATGGAAAAAATTAAATAAAGTATACATCGTCTATTTTTCATGGAAGAAATTAAATGGACTATACATCGTCCATTTTTCATGGAAAAAAGTTTTTTATGAAAAAATTTAATGGTCTATACATCGTCCATTTTTCATGCAAAAAATTTTTATGAAAAAATTAAATGGACTATACATCGTCCATTTTTCATGCAAAAAAATTTTTTATGAAAAAATTAAATGGACTATACATCGTCCATTTTTCATGGAAAAAATTAAATAAAGTATACATCGTCTATTTTTCATGGAAGAAATTAAATGGACTATACATCGTCCATTTTTCATGCAAAAAAATTTTATTAAAAAATTAAATGAAGTATACATCGTCTATTTTTCATAAAGAAATTAAATGGACTATACATCGTCCATTTTTCATGGAAAAAAGTTTTTTATGAAAAAATTTAATGGACTATACATCGTTAATTTTTCATGGAAAAAAAATTTTTATGAAAAAATTAAATGGACTGTACATCGTCCATTTTTCATGGAAAAAAGTTTTTTATGAAAAAAATTTAATGGACTATACATCGTCCATTTTTCATGGAAAAAATTAAATGGACTATACATCGTCCATTTTTCATGGAAAAAAGTTTTTTATGAAAAAATTAAATGGTCTATACATCGTCCATTTTTCATGCAAGAAATTAAATGGACTATACATCGTTAATTTTTCATGGAAAAAAGTTTTTTATAAAAAAATTTAATGGACTATACATCGTTAATTTTTCATGGAAAAAAAATTTTTATGAAAAAATTAAATGGACTTTACATCGTCCATTTTTCATGGAAAAAAATTTTTTATGAAAAAAATTTAATGGACTATACATCGTCCATTTTTCATGCAAAAAATTTTTATGAAAAAATTAAATGGACTGTACATCGTCCATTTTTCATGCAAAAAATTTTTATGAAAAAATTAAATGGACTATACATCGTCCATTTTTCATGCAAAAAAATTTTATTAAAAACTTAATTGGACTATACATCGTCCATTTTTCATTGAAAAATTAAATGAAGTATACATCGTCTATTTTTCATACAAGAAATTAAATGGACTATACATCGTCCATTTTTCATGGAAAAATTAAATGAAGTATACATCGTCTATATTTCATACAAGAAATTAAATGGACTATACATCATCCATTTTTCATGAAAAAAATTCTTTATAAAAATATTAAATAGACTATACATCGTCCATTTTTCATGGAAAAAATTCTTTATAAAAAAATTAAATGCACTATACATCGTCCATTTTTCATGGAAAAAAGTTTTTTATGAAAAAAATTTAATGGACTATACATCGTCCATTTTTCATGCAAAAAATTTTTATGAAAAAATTAAATGAACTATACATCGTCTATTTTTCATGGAAAAAATTTTTTGGAAAAAATTAAATGGACTATACATCGTTAATTTTTCATGGAAAAAATTAAATGAAGTATACATCGTCTATTTTTCATGCAAGAAATTAAATGGACTATACATCGTCCATTTTTCATGGAAAAAAGTTTTTTATGAAAAAATTAAATGGACTATACATCGTCCATTTTTCATGCAAAAAAATTTTTTATGAAAAAATTAAATGGACTATACATCGTCCATTTTTCATGGAAAAAATTAAATAAAGTATACATCGTCTATTTTTCATGGAAGAAATTAAATGGACTATACATCGTCCATTTTTCATGCAAAAAAATTTTATTAAAACATTAAATGAAGTATACATCGTCTATTTTTCATAAAGAAATTAAATGGACTATACATCGTCCATTTTTCATGGAAAAAAGTTTTTTATGAAAAAATTTAATGGACTATATATACATCGTTAATTTTTCATGGAAAAAAGTTTTTTATGAAAAAATTAAATGGACTATACATCGTCCATTTTTCATGGAAAAAAATTTTTTATGAAAAAATTAAATGGACTATACATCGTCCATTTTTCATGGAAAAAATTAAATAAAGTATACATCGTCTATTTTTCATGGAAGAAATTAAATGGACTATACATCGTCCATTTTTCATGCAAAAAATTTTTATGAAAAAATTAAATGGACTATACATCGTCCATTTTTCATGGAAAAAATTAAATAAAGTATACATCGTCTATTTTTCATGGAAGAAATTAAATGGACTATACATCGTCCATTTTTCATGCAAAAAAATTTTATTAAAAAATTAAATGAAGTATACATCGTCTATTTTTCATAAAGAAATTAAATGGACTATACATCGTCCATTTTTCATGGAAAAAAGTTTTTTATGAAAAAATTTAATGGACTATACATCGTTAATTTTTCATGGAAAAAAAATTTTTATGAAAAAATTAAATGGACTGTACATCGTCCATTTTTCATGGAAAAAAGTTTTTTATGAAAAAAATTTAATGGACTATACATCGTCCATTTTTCATGGAAAAAATTAAATGAAGTGTACATCGTTAATTTTTCATGGAAAAAAAAATTTTATGAAAAAATTAAATGGACTGTACATCGTCCATTTTTCATGGAAAAAAATTTTTTATGAAAAAAATTTAATGGACTATACATCGTCCATTTTCCATGCAAAATATTATTTTTATGAAAAAATTAAATGGACTGTACATCGTCCATTTTTCATGGAAAAAAGTTTTTTATGAAAAAAATTTAATGGACTATACATCGTCCATTTTTCATGGAAAAAGAAATTTTTATGAAAAAATTAAATGGACTATACATCGTCCATTTTTCATGGAAAAATTTTTTTATGAAAATATTAAATGGACTATACATCGTCCATTTTTCATGGAAAAATTTTTTTATGAAAATAATAAATGGACTATACATCGTCCATTTTTCATGCAAAGAATTTTTTATAAAAAAATAAATGGAGTATACATCGTTTATTTCTCATGCAAGAAATTAAATGGTCTATACATCGTCCATTTTTCATGGAAAAAATTTTTATGAAAAAATTGAATGGAGTATACATCGTTTATTTTTCAGGCAAGAAATTTAATGGTCTATACATCGTCCATTTTTCATGGAAAAAAAATTTTTATTGAAAAATTAAATGGACTATATATACATCGTCCATTTTTCATGGAAAAAAAAATTTTATTGAAAAATTAAATGGACTATACATCGTCCATTTTTCATGAAAAAAATTTTTTATGAAAAAATTAAATGGACTATACATCGTCCATTTTTCATGGAAAAAATTAAATGAAGTATACATCGTCCATTTTTCATGGAAAAAATTAAATGAAGTATACATCGTCTATTTTTCATACAAGAAATTAAATGGACTATACATCGTCCATTTTTCATGGAAAAAAGTTTTTTATGAAAAAATTTAATGGACTATACATCGTTCATTTTTCATGGAAAAAAAATTTTTTATGAAAAAATTAAATGGACT
Organism: Nowickia ferox; assembly: GCA_936439885.1. Classification (NCBI taxonomy): domain Eukaryota; kingdom Metazoa; phylum Arthropoda; class Insecta; order Diptera; family Tachinidae; genus Nowickia; species Nowickia ferox. The sequence continues at coordinate 83,945,546 of OW387027.1, read as the reverse complement.
GTACATCGTCCATTTTTCATGGAAAAAAGTTTTTTATGAAAAAAATTTAATGGACTATACATCGTCCATTTTTCATGCAAAAAATTTTTATGAAAAAATTAAATGGAGTATACATCGTCTATTTTTCATGCAAAAAATTTTTTTTGAAAAAATTAAATGGACTATACATCGTTAATTTTTTATGGAAAAAATTAAATGAAGTATACATCGTCTATTTTTCATGCAAGAAATTAAATGGACTATACATCGTCCATTTTTCATGGAAAAAAGTTTTTTATGAAAAAATTAAATGGTCTATACATCGTCCATTTTTCATGCAAGAAATTAAATGGACTATGCATCGTTCATTTTTCATGGAAAAAAAATTTTTATGAAAAAATTAAATGGAGTATACATCGTTTATTTTTCAGGCAAGAAATTAAATGGTCTATACATCGTCCATTTTTCATGCAAAAAATTTTTATGAAAAAATTAAATGCAGTATACATCGCTTATTTTTCATGCAAGAAATTAAATGGTCTATACATCGTCCATTTTTCATGGAAAAAATTTTTATGAAAAAATTAAATGGAGTATACATCGTTTATTTTTCAGGCAAGAAATTAAATGGTCTATACATCGTCCATTTTTCATGGAAAAAAAATTTTTATTGAAAAATTAAATGGACTATACATCGTGCATTTTTCATGGAAAAAATTAAATGAAGTATACATCGTCCATTTTTCATGGAAAAAATTAAATGAAGTATACATCGTCTATTTTTCATACAAGAAATTAAATGGACTATACATCGTCCATTTTTCATGGAAAAAAGTTTTTTATGAAAAAATTTAATGGACTATACATCGTCCATTTTTCATGGAAAAAATTTTTTATGAAAAAATTAAATGGACTATACATCGTCCATTTTTCATGGAAAAAATTAAATGAAGTATACATCGTCCATTTTTCATGGAAAAAATTAAATGAAGTATACATCGTCTATTTTTCATACAAGAAATTAAATGGACTATACATCGTCCATTTTTCATGGAAAAAAGTTTTTTATGAAAAAATTTAATGAACTATACATCGTTCATTTTTCATGGAAAAAAAAATTTTTATGAAAAAATTAAATGGACTGTACATCGTCCATTTTTCATGGAAAAAAGTTTTTTATGAAAAAAATTTAATGGACTATACATCGTCCATTTTTCATGCAAAAAATTTTTATGAAAAAATTAAATGGAGTATACATCGTCTATTTTTCATGCAAAAATTTTTTTTTGAAAAAATTAAATGGACTATACATCGTTAATTTTTTATGGAAAAAATTAAATGAAGTATACATCGTCTATTTTTCATGCAAGAAATTAAATGGACTATACATCGTCCATTTTTCATGGAAAAAAGTTTTTTATGAAAAAATTAAATGGATTATATACATCGTCCATTTTTCATGCAAAAAAATTTTATTAAAAAATTAAATGGACTATACATCGTCCATTTTTCATGGAAAAAATTAAATGAAGTATACGTCGTCTATTTTTCATGGAAAAAATTAAATGAAGTATACATCGTCTATTTTTCATACAAGAAATTAAATGGACTATACATCGTCCATTGTTCATGGAAAAAAGCTTTTTATGAAAAAATTTAATGGACTATACATCGTTCATTTTTCATGGAAAAAAAATTTTTATGAAAAAATTAAATGGACTGTACATCGTCCATTTTTCATGCAAAGAATTTTTTATAAAAAAAATTTAATGGACTATACATCGTCCATTTTTCATGGAAAAAGAAATTTTTATGAAAAAATTAAATGGACTATACATCGTTTATTTTTCAGGCAAGAAATTAAATGGTCTATACATCGTCCATTTTTCATGGAAAAAAGTTTTTTATGAAAAAAATTTAATGGACTATACATCGTCCATTTTTCATGGAAAAAGAAATTTTTATGAAAAAATTAAATGGACTATACATCGTCCATTTTTCATGGAAAAATTTTTTTATGGAAATATTAAATGGACTATACATCGTCCATTTTTCATGGAAAAATTTTTTTATGAAAATAATAAATGGACTATACATCGTCCATTTTTCATGCAAAGAATTTTTTATAAAAAAATAAATGGAGTATACATCGTTTATTTTTCATGCAAGAAATTAAATGGTCTATACATCGTCCATTTTTCATGCAAAAAATTTTTATGAAAAAATTAAATGCAGTATACATCGCTTATTTTTCATGCAAGAAATTAAATGGTCTATACATCGTCCATTTTTCATGGAAAAAATTTTTATTAAAAAATTAAATGGAGTATACATCGTCTATTTTTCATGGAAAAAATTAAATGAAGTATACATCGTCTATTTTTCATGCAAAAAAATTTTATTAAAAAATTAAATGGACTATACATCGTCCATTTTTCATGCAAAAAAATTTTTTATGAAAAAATTAAATGGACTATACATCGTCCATTTTTCATGGAAAAAATTAAATAAAGTATACATCGTCTATTTTTCGTGCAAGAAATTAAATGGACTATACATCGTCCATTTTTCATGCAAAAAAATTTTATTAAAAAATTAAATGGACATCGTCCATTTTTCATGGAAAAAATTAAATGAAGTATACATCGTCTATTTTTCATGGAAAAAATTAAATGAAGTATACATCGTCTATTTTTCATACAAGAAATTAAATGGACTATACATCGTCCATTTTTCATGGAAAAAACTTTTTTATTAAAAAATTTAATGGACTATACATCGTTAATTTTTCATGGAAAAAGAAATTTTATGAAAAAATTAAATGGACTATACATCGTTCATTTTTCATGGAAAAAAAAATTTTTATGAAAAAATTAAATGGACTGTACATCGTCCATTTTTCATGGAAAAAAGTTTTTTATGAAAAAAATTTAATGGACTATACATCGTCCATTTTCCATGCAAAAAAATTTTATTAAAAAATTAAATGGACTATACATCGTCCATTTTTCATGGAAAAAATTAAATGAAGTATACATCGTCTATTTTTCATACAAGAAATTAAATGGACTATACATCGTCCATTTTTCATGGAAAAAAGTTTTTTATGAAAAAATTTAATGGACTATACATCGTCCATTTTTCATGGGAAAAAATTTTTTATGAAAAAATTAAATGGACTATACATCGTCCATTTTTCATGGAAAAAATTAAATGAAGTATACATCGTCCATTTTTCATGGAAAAAATTAAATGAAGTATACATCGTCTATTTTTCATACAAGAAATTAAATGGACTATACATCGTCCATTTTTCATGGAAAAAAGTTTTTTATGAAAAAATTTAATGGACTATACATCGTTCATTTTTCATGGAAAAAAAATTTTTTATGAAAAAATTAAATGGACTGTACATCTTCCATTTTTCATGGAAAAAAGTTTTTTATGAAAAAAGTTTAATGGACTATACATCGTCCATTTTTCATGCAAAAAATTTTTATGAAAAAATTAAATGGAGTATACATCGTCTATTTTTCATGCAAGAAATTAAATGGACTATACATCGTCCATTTTTCATGCAAAAAAATTTTTTATGAAAAAATTAAATGGACTATACATCGTCCATTTTTCATGGAAAAAATTAAATAAAGTATACATCGTCTATTTTTCATGCAAGAAATTAAATGGACTATACATCGTCCATTTTTCATGGAAAAAAGTTTTTTATGAAAAAATTAAATGGACTATATATACATAGTCCATTTTTCATGGAAAAAATTTTTTATGAAAAAATTAAATGGACTATATATACATCGTCCATTTTTCATGGAAAAAATTTTTTATGAAAAAATTAAATGGACTATATCGTCCATTTTTCATGCAAAAAATTTTTTATGAAAAAATTCAATGGACTATATATCGTCCATTTTTCATGCAAAAAATTTTTTATGAAAAAATTAAATGGACTTGACATCGTCCATTTTTAATGAAAAAAATTAAATGAAGTATACATCGTCTATTTTTTATGAAAAAAATTTAATGGACTATACATCGTCCATTTTTCATGCAAAAAATTTTTTATGAAAAAGATTTAATGGAATACAGAAAAAATTACATGAGGTATACATCGTCTATTTTTCATTCTAGAAATTAAATGGACTATACATCGTCCATTTTTCATGGAAAAAAATTTTTTATGAAAAAATTAAATTAAATCGTCCATTTTTCATGGAAAAAATTAAATGAAGTATACATCGTCTAATTTGCATGCAAGAAATTAAATTGACTATACATCGTCTATTTTTCATAAAAAAAAGTTTCTTATGAAAAAATTAAATGGACCATTTTTCATGGAAAAAATTAAATGAAGTACCATCTATTTTTCATGCAAAAATTTTTTTTATGAAAAAATTAAATTAGTATAGGTCATTGAATTTTGCTGTATGAAAAATATACCATGTCTATTTTACTAAAATTTTAAAAATATGCTTAAAGCTGTTTTCCAGATGGACCGATAAGAGAGTCATACGTGAGTCTTCAAACAGTACGGATACCAATGTCTACCCGCATCATCATGGTCATGGACATCATGCTCAGACCCAACAGCTGACTCAGGAGTCAGCGATTAAATTTCAAATTATACCGCCACACAACGAACAGCAACAACAGCACTATCGACATAATTATAATACAAATGGTAGTAATTCAACGGCAACTGCGGTGACAAATCATCAACAATTGATAGCAACGAGAAATAATTTAATTATGCAGCATCATCATCAACAACAACAACAACAACAACAACAGCAACTGCATTCAAATCAATCAAATTTCAATCAAGCACACAACCAAAATAACAATAATACTAACCACAATCCAAGTAATAATAGCAGCAACAACAACAGCAACAATAATAACAATTTGCAACGTTACACAGCAAATAATGGCAATGCCGCTGTGCAATCACAGCAGCAACAACAACACCATCGCTTCCAAATAGCTAAAACAACAATTACTGCAATGGATAATAACACAAATAATCAACATCCACACAACAACAATAACTCAGCTTCCATTTCCTCGGCCTCAACCAACAATGTTGGTTTGGCAGTGGGTGGTAGTGGTGGTGAAATCGCTGTTGACTTATTGGCTGCACACACGCACTCTCATCACACTCTACATCAGAATCAGAATCAAAATCAGGCGATGAATACAACGAATTCTAATACAAATAATAAAATCAACCACAACACAAATATCACAAGCAGCAGCAGCAACAGCAACAACAACGGTAACCACAATACCACAAGCCAAAACTCACATTCAAACCAAACAACATCTTCTTCATCACCAGCAGCAACGACAACTACTGCACAATTGATGTCAACACCTCATCATCAGCACAATAACCATCAGCAAAATGATTTAAATGTCATAAACAATAATGCTATGAACAACAACAATAATTGTAATAGTAATAATACAACAACAACAAAATTTAATAATTACAATCAACAGCAATTAAATTCTTCCAGCAACAGTAATAACAATAACTCTCTGAACTCTCATACTGCAAACCAACAAAAACATTCAATACCACAAGAACAATATTATAAATTGCAACATCATAAACAACAGCAGCAACAGCAACAGCAACAACAATCGTCTTCTAATGCTGTACCTGCCACCTCAACCGTTGAACCCATGTGTATGTCACCAGAACATCAGCGCTCACCTCAAGCCCAACTCAAGCAACAACAAACCCATTTAATAATTTCTCCTTCGGAATCGACAACCGAGTCATCATCGTCGATATCATCATCTTCGTTGTCCTCATCATCGCAAACATTTATAGATGTAAATAATTCTCCTGCGCTAGTCAACAATAAAAACAACAACACTAACTGTAACAACAATCACAGCAACAGTAATAATATTGAAAATGCAGAGGTGAGAAAATGTTTTATATATAAACTTAAAAACGACACAAACACAAAAGACATACTTGAGAAATAATAAATGACGATTTATTTTTTTATGCATACTCGTTGTACATGTAGTATAATTGTATCTACAGGGTGTTTTTTAAGTTAAGAATTCTAAATTGAAATAAAACACAAATCAATGTTGTCAATTTCCATGAACTTATTTTTGTATGAAAAATAATTATTTGCCCTTTTTCATTTGAATACGATTTGCGGAATGTAGAAACCTCGTTTAAAGGGATGCTATTTATTTCGTTTACATTATCGATAACAAGACAGGGTCAACACAATTCTCATATTAAATGCCGATATAAAATTGAATTTAGAGGGGATATACACATTAGAGCGACTCACCAAAAAAGTGCTCGATGTACCCTCCTAAAAATTAACCTTGGACTTTTTTAAGATGACATTTCAAATATTTCGGCTCCAGCTTTGACCTCTCGTGAGCTGGACCATTTTGAAAAAGGGTATATTTTTGAGTGTTTTTTTTTTGGGAATCTGTTTCCGTACCAGCATATACAATATGGGTATCATGAAAGAAAGGCTTTTTAAGGCGCGTCCAACTGTATATACAATTTGTCCAAGGACGATCATCCATGTCCTTTTTTTAAGGATATTCTGTAAAAAAAAACGGTTTTTGAATTTTTTGTACGGGGTTGTTTGTAATAAAAATGCCAAATTAACATATTTTAATCTTTAGTCGATTTAATTAAATACGGGTCTCAGCTTTTTTTGAAATTCGTGCTAGTTCGCGTTTTGACAAAAATGCAATGGGGTGGTAACCCTTCGTTTTAAATAGGGCAATATGGGTATCAAATTTTTTCTTTTGCCAAGTACATCATCTTTTCTTATGATACACATATTGTATATGTTGGTAAGGAAACAGATTCTCAAATTGACAAAACATGCAAAAATAGACCCTTTTTCAAAATGGTTCAGCTCACGAGAGGTCAAAGCTAGAGCCGAAATATTTTAGATGAGGCGGGTGCACCTTGACCGAATTTCGCTTCCATACAACTTGAGTCGCTGTAATATACATACACATAAATATGACAGCGACTAATATGTAATGTCGACTTCGACGTTGACTATTCGCAATAAGGGTGAATAGTCCAGCCGTATTAAATAATTACGCGAAATTATTCGTTCACCGAACGTTTCTTTCAATTATGGTATAAAAATTCAATGATTATGGCCCTCTAGTCTTCACCATTAATCCTACACAATCGTGCTATGGTATGATGGAGTCTTCGAAAATTTTCAAAAGACAATAACAATTCATCAGATCAGTAACTGGATTCAGTAACTTTTTGCGAACCGAATATCGTAATATTTATTGATATGTTTATTCGTTTGATGCAACGATAATGTGATTCTGTAATTTCTTTTTTACGATATTGTACAACTGTGTTCTAACCGCCATTTAATTGTATTTCATGTGGCATCTCTGCACACAAAATGGCAAAACAAGCGAAAAACACAAAGAAGATTTAAAGAAAAACTAAACGAATTCGAGCTTGTTGTTATATTACTTTTTTACTTCAACCGACAGAGAATATCGTTAAAATATGTTACTGAATAGCAAAGTCGATAAATTTCCGCTATATATATATTAAGCGATATAATTATTATAATAAAAGTTACCGAATTCAGTTACAGGTTTGTATTTTTCGTAGAACGTGCGATTGTGTCGGAGTCATGGCCTTTAAGCAGCAACATCTTTGTTGGGCATGCACTGTAAGATACCTCTGAAGAAGCATGGTGTCTTGTGGAGTGAAACTGGTGCGAAAATTATCCCTCCCTGGTAATACAAATTAATTGCTCTGTACCTGGATTCAATAACGTTTTGCAAAATGAAAATTGTAATATTTATCGATATATTTAATCGTTTGCAGTAATGATAATGCTATTCTATAATTTTTTTTTCTCGATAATGTACAGCTATCATGTGGCGTCTCAGCGTACACAATGTCAAAATAAGCAAATACCACAACAAATAATAAAAAAAAAACTAAATGATATTATTTTGTTTTGCTTCAACCGTCAGCGAATATCGTTAAAATGTGTTACTGTATAGCAAAGTCGATAAGTTTTCGTTACATTTATTATAGCAATACGATTATCGTAATAAAAGTTACTGAATATAGTTACTGGTCGACAATTATGTCAATAAATAAACAAACGAAGACAGCCGTGAGTTTATCGAACTGAAGTATGTTTTTCGTAGACAAATTATTAACTTGGGGGCGTTTTTGAGGTGTCCGTATATATTTTGTTGTATTCCTTATCCTGAACAGAACTAAAAATGGCAAACGGACGTAGCCAGAGAGCCAGCGGATAACATAATAAAATCTCCCGAATTTACTTTATATATATTTGTAATAATATTATTTCGTAAATTAGCCGAATACGAAGTCTGCCCAATTTATTTCATGTTCGTTGCAGTTAACTGCACGGTAGGCAAAGATAAAGTCACCCAAATTTACTTTGTCTTCGTAGTAATTGTATTTCGTGAATTAGCCGGATGTAAATTAACCAATCGGATTTACTTATTCATCACTTTTTAATATATAGTAAAGACGTTAGGCGTGTGAGTTGCTATAGTTATAGTTATTGCTTTGGCGTAACAACATCTCCATAATGCTATTTGAAGGAAGCAGATCATTTTCGAGCTTCGCTGGCTATCGAACACCCAAAATCGAATGTTCATTGCATATTATGAGCATCGCAAATTTTGTTGAGCAACGAATTTTCTATCGAACTGAATTTAGCTTTCGATCAAGTATTTTAGTTTAAAAAATTATTATAAACGATTGTTTTTTATTTTTAAGTAAAGTTGTTTTTAGTTGTTTTAAAATCACTTTGAGTGATATTCACAATAAGGACATACTTTGTCGAATACTTTTCATAATCACAAATGAAAATTCGTTCTATCAGTACTTTTGACTACTGTCGGAAATCGAAAGTTGCTCATGATAAGTGTCTTTGTGTTAAGGTTCACATGTTGCAGATACCTTCGTATGGTCTCCACCATTATAGATCATATGAGAAACGTTTGCACTTGATAGTGAAAAATTCCACAAAATAAGTTATACTCGTAAATGCGAGAAGAAGCGAAGTTCTCGAAGACTACAGAACGCACGTAAGCCTGATCACACTTAAGAAATAATTACATCATCGTAATTATTTCTTAAGCTGTAAGCTGAAGCAACTAGTGCGTTGACTACAAAGCAATCCACGGTCTTTGAGAGACCGAGTTCGATTCCTGGCCGGACCCAGTCATACAAACATCGTCCAGAAAAGATTATTTCTAAATACAATTAATTTTTTTGTTATATAAATTAAATAATTAATTGATTTTGAACCTAAAACGATTTTTGTAAATACACTTACGAAATTGTAAGTTAAAGGAAAATCACGAAAATATTTTCAATTAAATATATCAACAAATAGTTTGTTAAAAATAATGCAACATTTTTATAACAAAAAAAAAATATTTTACTGAATAAGTAAAATAATAATTTGGCATTATTAGAGCGTTAACAAATGTGAAAATTCACAAATTTGTTTTTGTTACATTTCAAAGTTATTTCAATTAAAGTTATTGTTATATTAACAATGTGAGTTGTTAAATTTCCAGAAAACATTTTATTATCACAATTGTTATACATATTAACAATATTTTTTATGCACAATCACAACCTTCGAAACGAGTTTTTGCTTTTCTGCAAATAATAATAAATGTCTTTGGGCGGAGTCGTACCTCTAGAGGAGGCAACCTCTAGATTAATAGACATATGACTTACCTCTCACTTAAAGATCAAATCGTTATTAAATACGCAAATAATAAAGAGACATAAAAAATGACTGCTTATGTTTCTCCTACATGTGCGTTATCATATAATTCAACAAATAATTTTGTTAAGTAATTTAATTGACTAGAGAAATTTAAATTTGTTATTTTAACAATGGTGATTGTTAATTTTTAAATTAACCCCCTGTTTGTATAAGACGTTGACGTTAGCAATCATGGCGTTGTTGTAACAGATTAAAGGAAGCTTGTAATACTTTTCTTTAATCTATTACAGAAACGTCCAGATTTCCATCGTCAACGTCTTGCACAAACAGGCTGTAAATATTAACAATTTGTTTTGTTGGTTGCATTTTGATGATACTTTTTTCTGTGATTGTAGCAATGAAACGTCGACAAAGTAAAATAACTAATAAAATGGCCGCATAGCCTAAAACCTAATGCGCCTACTTAAGACCAGAGGCGCTGCAATGTTATTTTTAACACTTTGTTTAAGCATTTTCTTTTTCCCCCCTCCTGATTTCAGATGTCTTCTAGCAACAACGATTTGAATATAAACACTTCCAACATTAACAACAATAACGATAATAGCAACAGAAACAATCAATTAGATGAGTACAGCAATTGTAACATAAATAAAAACACTGGTTGTGCAACATCATCCTCAGATGCTTCCAATTGCATTAGTAGTAAGAACAATTCCATAACGAGTCCGCAGGAACAACCCTTAAATTCAAATAGCCAAAACAGTAGCAACAACATTAACACAGACGATTTACAACTTAATCAAATAAGCCCAACTTCGACACCCTCTTCAATTTGTTTTGATAATTTAGAACAAAACCATCATGATGGCAATTCAACGCAAATGCAGTCACATTCCCAACAGCAGCAACAACAACAATCACAAATATCTTCCGAATTACACGATACAATGGGTTTCTTCAACGAAACCTTGGATTTATCACACGAAGACATACAAAGAACTTTGATTGCCAACATGCCGGCAGAGGGCACTATTCTGACTTCATTGGACTTTATGAACTCAACTGGCATTTCAACTGGCGTTAGTAGCGCCATTGTACAAAATGCAAAATGTAAGCCGGATCCTGAATTGTCCGGAGGCGCCGAGGCTGATGACGAAGACACCGATGATGTGTTTGCCAATTTGGATGCTTTCGATATGTTGGTCGAATTTCCCGAATTGGATTTGGATGACAAGCAAGCTCTTACAAATACTGCACTCGAGCAAGCTGTTTCCGGAGTAGTCGCTGCAAATGATACCTTGAGTATAAATTCATCTTGTCAAAATTTACACCAACTTTCACAATTTGAAAGTGGCTCAACGATTTCGTTGAGTTGTGACAAAAAAGTTTTGAAAATATGTGATTTCAGTCCTGACTGGTCGTACCCGGAGGGTGGTGTAAAGGTTTTAGTAGCTGGTCCTTGGTTTTCTGATGCCCACTACACAGTATTGTTCGACTCACAGCCCGTGCCCACGGTGCTAGTGCAAGAAGGCGTATTGCGCTGCTACTGTCCTTCACATGAAGTGGGTTATGCCACACTGCAGGTGTCGTGTGATGGTTTTGTCATATCAGACTCGGTGATGTTTGAATATAAGATGATGTCCTGTCAAGAAGCTCCCTTCGATGCCAACACCAACGATTGTCTTTATAAGTTTTCGCTTTACAATCGTCTCACTACCATCGAAGAAACCATGCAAACCAAAGGCGAAGCTGTGACTGTTTCAGCGTCGCAGCAAATATTTTCTCTGCAAGGCAATCTGGAAGAGAAATTGGTCAGTTATTGCAATCAATTGATGAAAATGTCGTGGGTTAATAATGCTGCCAGCAGCAGTAATTGGAATTCGGGTTATAAAGGAATGACTCTGCTGCATTTGGCTGCTGCCTTGGGCTACAACAAACTAGTTTGCGCTCTACTTAATTGGCGCAGCGAAAATCCCCATATAATTTTGGAAACTGAAATAGATGCTTTCAGTCAAGACTTTCATGGCTATACGCCATTAGTGAGTATTCTGAATGATATATTGAGAAAACATATTGATCAAAAGAACTCTTTTGCTAGACTTGGGCTTGTTCTCGTGGTCATTTGGACACGGCCATTCTGTTGTATAAATGGAATCAAAATGCTTTGAAGATAAAAAATCATGGGCAACAAACTCCCTTGGATGTGGCCCATAATAAGGGGTATTTGCAATAATTTAATTTACTAAAAACTCTTGCTTTTCTAACTTTTTGATATTTTTATTAGACATAAAAACATTGTTGCGGAACTGTTTCGTTTGGAACATGAACACCAACGCAAACAAAATAGAGGCTCTTTAACTAGTTTGTCTATCAATCTTAACAAATATTCAGTAAGTTGACAGATTGCTTTAAAACTATGCAAAATTTATTAATGAAAGTATTTTTTAATTGATGTTTTGTTAGCCAAGCAACGATGAAAGTGAAGATCATCCGTCATTTGCCATTTTTGATTCTACTGATTCACAACGAAGTCATGATGGTGTGTTCTTGAGGCCAGTTGCTGTGGCCAGGTAATTGAATATACATTTTTTTATAAAAAATTTAAAGTATTTTAAGTGTTTTCAAAAGAAAAACATATAAGACACTTTTTTCTGCAAAGAATAAAACAAAAAATGTAAGTAAAGATAAATTTTAAACTTTGTTATACTAGTAACAACCCGTCGTGTTTAACAGATCTCTGTTAACAAAAAAACAGGCCTCTGTTAAATATTCCCTCTTAAAAAAACATCGACGTTTCTTTAGATTACAGAGCATGGCAACATTGTTTCTATAATTTAGGACCAAAACTATCTTTATTTTTAAAAATTTGTTTTTCTCACAAAATGAAGAATGGATGCTCAATTTTTTTAAGCAAAATGGATCAGAAAATTGAAGGCGAGTTCCTTCCTTCTCTATGCTTCCTTTATTTAGACATAAGATTTAACAATCCTGTTATGACTTAAATGTCTTGACATTAATCTAGAGACGTCCAGGTGTCTCCTCCAATATTATTTTTCTCCCCATTTCCTACAAATACTGGAATCTTTGAAGCTAGCAAATGTTGGAGTAGATGGGATATTTCATCACAGAATTAGGAAATTTTCTGTTATATATAAAATCTCTAACTTGCTATTTCCATTATTTATGTTTTAAAAGGCACCAGATATATTTATTTGCAATACGGTAGCGAAGCCTGGTAGGCGAGGTGCCTAAAGTTGGCAATTATAGGGTCTTAACAAAAATGGAAGGATATTGGGTTCAACAACGCATTGAAATTACTAAAATTCACTACAATAGTGATGAAAAGTTCGCGGTCATAGTTCGCAAAACTAAACACAAGTAACGATATCATCGCTCTTCGGCGTAAAAAGTTTTCTTACCGTCTGATTTCTCGAAGAGGCCATTACAATTCTTCACGGAGATTTTATGATTTAACATCCTTACACTTTCTTTGCGGCTACCTGAAAGACAAGGTCTATGACAATAGCTCGCAATTGATTCCAGACCTACAATATGTATCGAGAGCATACAGCCGGAAAAGTGCCAATTGTTTATAGAACATTTCATCTGGAGAATATGGTCATGGTCAACGTAGCCGTAGCGCCTATTTTGCTGATATTGTTTTCCAATATTAATAACATTCCCTCCTATTTCCGATGCTTTAGATAAAAATAAACTTTTTTTAATTATCAAAATGAAACCTCTGATTAGAAGACCCTACCTATATTTCAAAAGCGAACTCTAGACGTTCATTATAATTCTCGTATGATGTGAATAAATAAGCGACACTGATAATTGTTGCTGTTGGATTTATTTAAATTAATTCTGCAAATAATATTTATTGAAATATTGCTCTTTTTGGATATAATTATTTTTTGTTGAAAGATTATTCGAATAAAATTGTTCCAGTAAAAATTTACTCGAATAGAAATAACATTTGAGTTTAATTAATACATTGAAAATCGTTCTAGTAAAAGTATTCGCAACCTTTCATTCAACTAATTTCATTCGAATAAATTATGTGGAATAATTTTAATTAAAATAATCCATATTCATAAAATAAAATATAAATAAAATATTTAAAAAATATAAATAAAAAATCATTGATTTCATTTCAATAAAAGAAAAAGTCAAGACATATCGTAAGTATTTAAAAAAACTACAAATGATCTCCAATTTTGCATAATTAATTACAGTAGAATCTTAGAACCGGCCATTTCAATGTATTGGACTCTTTGAAATTACAACCCATTTCTGGAAGTTTTTTGTTTGTTTTTATTTCTACTAGAAAATATTTTTTTCAATGATTTTGAACCAAATAGGCGAAAACCCAAATTAAACGCTCTAAAAGTAGAACAATTTTTAATTTCTGGAAGTTTTTTTATATTTTTCTGTAATTTCACTACAAATTATTATTATTTTTTTTTTTAATTAAAGTAAAAATAAAACGGGGAATAACCGAGTTAATCGTGGTGTGTACAATTCGGTTATATGCGTGTGAAATTTGATATGTTTGTACAAATTTGGATCAGTTTACGACTGAAGGTCAAAGTGAAGGGTTCACACTTTTGAAAGTTAAAAAAATGCCAAACAAATAAAGCTTAAAATATTAAAAAGACTTAATGATAAAGATGAAGCAGCATTTACTGCAAGTGATGGATGTTTTTTCCAAACTTAAAACCCGTCATGGAATACGATTTTTAAAAATTAGCGGTGAAATACTTTCGAGTGATGTTGGTGAAGTCGCTCCATTTCTACACAGGTTTCGTGCAAAAGTCGCAGAAATTGTGTTAGTGTTAATGGGAACACAAATTTATAATGCTGATAAAAGCGGATTATTTTTCCTTTGCTTTCGAGATAAAACATTTGTCGCTGCTTGTGACAAAAGTCCCTGAGGATTTAAAATTAAAAAATAACACGTTTAATTTTTAGGGCATATTTCACCAACTCCATTTAAATATCAATTCATATTTAAATGTCGATTTTCATTACTTTTTGTATGGAAAAATTACTTTTAAATATGAATTGATATTTAAATAAGTTGGTGAGGTGAAACTGCCCCTTATTATTTATTTATTATTTTTTCTTTACAATTTTATAATTTTCTGTAAAAAAAAAATTACCAGAAACTCGAACTTTTCAGAAATTCGAACTGTTCGGTGCACAAAGTGGTTCTAATTTGTGAGATTCTACTGTATTTATCTGAATGTTTTTAATAATGGATTCCCGAAATATACACACATATTGATATTTTGGAAGTAGAGAAAATATAGTTCCTGAATAATTACTTTAAATTTTTTTCACGAGTATATTTGATAAAAAGAAATATTTTTCGCAAATTATTTAATTAATTCATTTGGTCCATGGAAATTAAAAAGAATTTTTTTTTTAAATTTCTTCGAATAAATTTTTAAGGACATATTTTATTCGAATAATTATAATTTTATTGAAATAATTTTCATTGACATAACTTTATTACTCCAAAGATTTCAAAAAGTTATTTTAACAAATATTATTCGAATGAATAACTTCAATAAATATCATTCGATTGGTATGCACATTATTCTGGCAAATAAGATTATTTTTGGTTATTAATTGATTTTAAAATTATTCGATTCAAATCTCTTGCTTAATAGGTATTCGAATAAAAATTATTCGAATAAAAATATTTTAATTATTTGAATAAAAATGTTCGAATAAAAATAAATTGTATGAAAGTAATTGTGTTCCAACCATGTCAAACTATCCAATATGCAAAATTCGTTTTTCAGATTTGTTATCTGGATACCCTAATTTGTACGATATGCCTCGTTTCAAAATGCTGGAATTCGATAGATAGACGAAAGATAATTTAATAAGAAATATTTTAAGCCTGGCAGTTTTAGGAATATGCTGACTTTAAATTCACAATTGGCAGGTCTTTGCGCTCTTCTGAAAAGTACAAATTTGTATATTGGATAGTTTGACATGGTAGGGACGATACGTACGAGTATATTGATTAAATATATAGAATTGAAATTTAAATTGTATTAATTTTATTAACTTCTTGAACGCTTAGCATTGCCCTCGATTCCATCTTTAATTAAAACTTTAATAAAATTCATAGCATATCCCTAAACATTGGTCTTCATACACTTTAAGAATCATTCGATAAGCTTCATCAAAATTTAAACGATAGTTTATAAATTTATATTTTTATATGCATTTATTACACTACATTTTTATTTCCAGCAATCAAAGTCCACCAAATAGCAGCAGGTTTTCGAAGCGCTCATCAATTGATAGCGGCATCAGCATGGATATTAGAACCAAGCCAATGAAATCATTTAAAGATATTACGCGATTACACAGGTAATAAATATTTAAAAAAAAAAAACAAATTGTAAGACAGCAATATTTTGAAATTTCTGAATTTTTCTATTAAGTCTTGATGCACATGACAATTATGGCAGTTCTTTAGAGTCTCCATTGGACACCATTGGCGCCACTGCAACAAGTACAACGAATTCACTGTTATCACCTTTGCGAAAAATGGACTTTGCTTTGTGTAAGTGTTGGCAAATAAAAAAACAATGAAATAAAAAACAACATCAAAGAAAAGAAAACTATTTAAATTTTCTTAAGCCTTTCCACATTTTCCAATCACTGCATTTTTTAAATTCTAATTTTTATTAATTTCTTCAAAATGTTTCTTTAATTTTCCCCAAAAAAAAAAACTAAACTTACTTTGTTTTACTTTCCGTTTCGTTTTATTTAAATGTGTTTAATTTTCCTTTTTAAACCAAAAAAAAAAAAAAACCTGGTTTTAAAAAACTATTAACAAAATTAGGCGAAGTATCCACTGGTGATTCAAGTCCTTTGCCAGACAAAAATAACGATGGTGATACATTGACGATTGATAATGATGATTGTAATGACGATGTAACATTACCAAATAAAAATATTGATGCTGTTGTAGGTCAGTTAAATTAAAGTCATCATAATCTACTTGTACATTCTACTACCACTACTACTTACTTCTGCTACTACCTACTACTACTACTACTAATAATAATAATAATTACTACATACTAATATTATGGAAAAAATATAAAAAAAGTATCCTTGATATTTTGTAAAAATGTTGACATGCCAAAACACCCACCACCCACCACCCACCCAACCCATATGTAACAATTTGTGTTATCCGTTTTAATTTAATATGTAAATTGTCGTCAGCTTTTGATTTCAAATAATAACACTAACACACACTAGATTTACACATTCCCACAAATGTATCTATTGGTGTTTTTTTTTTTAAATAAGTGTGAAACTTATTTCTTTTGAATTTTAGAATTTATATGGCATTAAACTCTTAGGTCCTGTGCTCCTAAAAGAACAACGGGACTGTATACTCGTATATACGTACAAATATATAAACTAGGTGCACCCTAATAATAAATCTATTTCTTTCTTAGAAGAAAGAAAGATGCCATAAGTGATTTTATGATAAAATAAAAAAATAGAAGCCTGCAAATATAAAAAGAGTGAAAATTTTTAGATGAAAGGGCGATGGTAGAGTCATCTACAGTGAGTTAAATTTTTCATTACTGCAGTAACGACTTGCAGCAAGCTCATGTATTTTCACGTTTTATTATAAATAAAAAAAAAACGAAAGACATATGAAAGATATACGAAAATAAATTATGTAGGATCGTCTAGATGGGATGGTGATATAGATTACTCTTGATTTTGACTTTTCCCCAATACACTTTTATTTTATTTTATTTCATTAAAAAACCAGTAAGACTGCTACACTAGGCTGTGCGGAATCGTACATACCCTTCAGCGACGTACGTATGGAGTATACACATTCATTCATTAGCTATGACATATTTGATGTATGGAGGTTCTTAGCAACAAGATGTCGAAATGCTACGACCATGGTTGTCAGATATGGCGATTTCTCGCCAAACGTGGCGATTTTTCAACTTATTTGGTGCATAAATTTTGGATTTTTTATGGCTATTTTTTTTTTAACAAAATTAAACTTTAAAATTTTTGTAATCCAGGAATATTAGTTTTTTGAAGGAGTAGTTTCAAAAATAAATTCTACCAAAAATCTGCCAACAATGGCTACGACCTCTTATTTTGTAAGGCGTACAAAAGACATGCCTGAGTCAAAAAACTTGGGCTCTGGGAAAGTGGGCGCTCATAGAGGTCAAAGTTAAAGAGAAAGGTGAAAAAAAAATTCACAAAATGTTCCATAACTGCTTCGGAGTTACCCCTAGAGGTATGAAATGTGAGGCCTTCTATTTTCAGCCATTAGTGTAGTTCCCATACAATTGTTTTCCGAAATTTTTTTGGTCGATTTATACTACTGAGTTCCATAAGCAAAAACGAATTGCATATAAACGTTAGATGAGGAAGGGTGGTGCTATAATAAACCTGCACTCAGAGACTCAGTTGGATCCATTGTGATTCCCTTCTATTGACACCCGTTAATTTTTATATTTAACTCCCGTTTGTACCCAGAAGTGCCTTTATTACCTGTCATCAAGCCACTGATTTCCCATGATGAAGCCTCTGATATTCTCCAGTTTACACTTACTGATATCATTAATGGTCTCATGGAAACGTTTGCTCAGCCATCTAAGCCTATGGAGTTGCAGCTTCGGGCAATGACTGATTATATGTTCAATGGTTTCTGGTTCCTCTTCATCCCCCTTGCTCTGTCCGAGCAGTGACCAATCAACGCGCTTTTTACGACTCGCATCGACTTCTTATTCATATCCAGTAGCAGTTTGGATCTTCCTGAGTCAAGTTTTGGCCACATAGCGCTCGAGACTTTAAAATCCTCCCTATGTCGCCATGAACAGTTGGTCCTGTTCTCCATACATCTGTAGTAATGACCTATCGGTAATTTCACCGATCTGTCACACATTCTCTCATCCAAAAACGATCCTATTTTTGCCAGCTCATCGACAATTCCATTTCCCTCAAGACTGCTGTGGTCAGGAATTCAACATAGTCTGACACTACATTGATCCATAAGCAAGTTCAGGGCTATCCTACAGTCACTAACAAGTTTCGGTTTGATATTGTGTCCCTTCAAGGCTTTTAGCGCTGCCTGGGTATCCACGTAGAAGGCTACCTTCTCACCTTCAGCTACATTCCTGAGGATCGCCAAGATCTCATCTTGGAAAACGCTGCATTCATTCGGCAGTCTGAAAGAACTACGTATGTTCGTTTCCAAGATATAGAAACCGGCCCCTGTTCCTTCCCCTAAATGTTGATTAACCAAAAAAAAAAAAAAAAGAAGCAACAATTGCTAAAAAAAATATTTTTAGTTAGTTTTACATACCAAAAAAAAGTTTAAATTTTCCAGCTCTGGAACCGTTTGCTTACGT
Source organism: Nowickia ferox (assembly GCA_936439885.1). Lineage (NCBI taxonomy): Eukaryota > Metazoa > Arthropoda > Insecta > Diptera > Tachinidae > Nowickia > Nowickia ferox. Next base: position 83,926,354 of record OW387027.1, on the reverse strand, counting down.
TGATTTTTTTTCATTGATTGGACAAATTCTCATACATCAGTTCAAGACCGAAGTTTTAGCTTTTCTCGGTTTCACATTCATTTCATATATGTATACGAGGCCTTATTCAGCATAACATCTCCCCAGTAGTTTACTCACTATTACTTTATCCCCCATTTTTAAAAGTTATTTGCAAGCTTTCAGTTAAAATAAAACAACAGGAAGCAATATAGCTGACTTCGAAAGTTCGAGGTTCTTCCTGAAATTTTAATACATATTTCGCTCAATCTATTTAGGATAGTAGGGTTTTATTTCTAGAAAAAAAATGTCGCTTAAGCTTTTTTGGCGGTTATGGCACAATATATTGCGGAGTTCTATATTAGAACACATGAACTTTGCAGTGGTGCCAACTTTTACTTTTCACAATGTAATGCGCATCAGATGCAGAGCAGAGATAAATTTGCGTACAGACCCGATTTCTTAAACAAAATTTTTTAACCATTAGAATAATCATATGTAAATTTTTTTATTCAATATGGGTGTTCGTCAAAAATTGTAAAATAAATAATATTCTTTGTGTTGTATGATTTTTGATGTGATTTTTTTGGAACACTTTAAATCATAATAATAAGTTGTGTCACGTATTTTACACATTAAACTGCATCAATTGATTAAAGTGTAAATATTAAAAAAAAGAAAATACAGCTGTTTAGTATAATGTCTAAATATGTATTTGTTCATTAATATTGATGTCTGTCTAAACGTTGTTATCTGAAGTATATTATTTTTATTATTTTAATTTTTTGAGTTATTCAGCAAAACAAAAAAGCTTCGATGAGTTTGTATATTTTGTTTCATACTTCTTTTTTTGTTCAGATTATTTTCATTATTTTTCAAAATGAGCGTGTAATGAATGTAATGCAATGCTGCAATCTTATTTGAAAAATAATGAATTTAATGCAACTTTGCAACAAAATCATTAGCTTGTTTTCATGTAAAATACATTTTAATCCCAGTTTTATAAATTGTGAAAGAAATTATAATACAAACTAATTATGCAAACCAAAAAAAAAAAAAATTTTAATTATAATCAAAAGTTAATTGTAGTTTCATGTTACTAATTCTGTGTATTTTTGATGTTTTATAAATTGTAAAATTAATGTTCTGGTACTTGAATGCTGTAAATATTACTCTAAATCAATTTTTAACTTCTTTTCTTAAACCTTTTTAGGGGATTCAGATGCAAAAGTTTTAACATTGGCTGAACATATCATAGCGGCTATGCCGGAACGTATTAAGGTAAACAATTTCCCATATTGGATATTACAAAAACAAAAGGAATTATATGTACTTTGTTTTTTGCTGATTTTGTAGAATGAGGCTGATGAGATGATGGTCTTAGGCAGTCCCATGACCGAGCCCTTAAACACCGAATCAGCGGGCTTGAATGACAGTTTTATGGATCCCCTTTTAGATTCATTGCCCAATGCCCATTTCGACAATGAGTTCAATTTTGATTTCAACGATCACAATTATCGTTATCATGAAGTCAGCACACCTTGCTCAAGCTTAAGTCCCGCCAGCTCAGGACCTTTACAGTCGCCGGCTAGTTATTCTATATTGGGTCATGATGCCTGTGTTTCCTCGCCCAGTCCACCGCCATCGACAAAACAACTAACAGAATTTTTGCACGCCTCCAATAATAGCCAGTATCCATTTGAAGCTGATTTTTCAAAGTTGACTTTGACGGGTAAGACAAAATTAATTTTTATAATAAAAAAAAAATCACTTTTTAATCATCATTGTGCTCTTGCAGATACGGAACAACGCGAATTGTATGAGGCCGCCAAATGCATACAGAAAGCCTATCGTTCCTACAAGGGACGCCAGAAGCTCGAAGAGCAAAACAAAGAACGCACAGCTGCAATTGTCATACAAAACTATTACAGACGCTACAAACAATTCGCCTACTATCGCCAAATGACAAATGCTGCTCTAGTCATCCAACACGGCTATCGCTCGTATTGTCGCAACAAACGTTTTAAGAAATCCCAAACTTCCCATCATATAGGAGGCAGCTTGGCAGGTTTGCACAACACCGACAGTCAGGATAGTACGAACTCCCAATGCTTGTCCAGCTTTTTTGATAATTTCAATAAGCAGGAACCAGAAAGTTCACCGCAAATAAGTACTACACCTAAAGAAACTAGTCCTTCCGGGCCACTGAAGTAAGTCTGTTTCTTAAATTAGTTTTCATTTTATTAATAAAACTATTTTGCTCTCTTACAGACGTACTTATTCACAATCCACACAAAACCAGGCTGCCAGGAAAATTCAGCAGTTTATGCGACAATCGCGCATAAAGTAAGTAATTTGTATACTAATTAATTTTTAGTTTATATCAGGGGTTTTGGGTCAGCTAAAGTGTAAATAAGTGGTTGCAAAATCATATTATAATGATAGTAATTTATTGGTTTTACCCCAAATCGTGGGCGCATAGTGCCCATACAAGATTTTTCCAATCTTTTGTATTTGAACTTAAACGTTTCATTCTATTTCCTCAATAGGTTAGTTTTCTTGTAGGTTAGTTTTTTCTCTTCTTCAAGACTACGTGTCTGTTCTTTAATGCATCAGTGAGCTGCAAATGTAAATTGATATGTCCTAAATTCCTTCACAAAAGTAGATAATGCACAAATAAATGTCAAACATGTATACTATTGAAAAAGATTATCAGCGAACTTGTCGTATTGCTAGTATGATGTAGAGCAGTGATACATGAAATCTTTTTTGAATTTATTTATAAAAGAACTAAAGTAAAACACAAAACGTAAGAGAGGAATCATAAATTTGTTTGCAAAGTTGCATTAATTGTAGCCTTGTTTCTGGAAAAGTTGCGTTAACAGAGTCACCAATGTTAAGAATTTGGGTGTTGCGAATATCGAGGGTTGCGTTAACCGAATCTACACTGTATATATATGTTCCTTTAACTCCCACTGGAGCATAGGGCGCCACCTGGATAAACTTAATGAAAATCAAGATTCATGATGTGAACATTAGCCAACTGTGGGCACAAAAATTCGCTCTTAGGATTTTCTTAGCGCAGAGAATGTGGGCCTATGATGCTGTCTGACAGTTTCCTTAGATGTTCGGGAACTTTATATGACTTTTGCGAACTTGATTTTGATATGAAATTTTCATTATTAAAATGTTCTTGTTTGATATATTTTTGGCAGCCATTTTAATTCATAATCTCAACTTTTAACATACTACCTTAAGTCGCTTTGCGACATTGTGTGCCTAAATAATATTAATTAATAGCTTACTAGTTTCTATTAAATTTAAAGAGAATATCTTAAACTAACTATTGAAACAATTTTCATTTGAAATGCAAGCATTTGGGATGGAAATTTGACAACTTTGGTAAGAGCTCAACATAAGATATGGAATTTATGTTTTCTAGTTGGTTTTAAGTTTGATTATCTTAATTTTTATCCAAAATTTTATGGTTATTTAAATATACACACATTTATTATATATGCTAAATATTGTTTAATTTTTTTTTTCTCTCCTCAGACTTCAGAAAGAACGAGCCGAAAAAGAGAAGCTGGTGCACCAACGCAGGGAGGAGTACCTTCAAAACTTGCAGTATCAAGGACAACCGGAAATTGTTTGCCCCATCGAAAGGAGGTAAGTAGCAGCACTATTAATTTTGGTGGCATAAATCAGAAAATTGCTTTTTTCTTTTGCCAACAGTAAAACAATTATTGAGGACTCAAACGAGCTTGTCAGCAATGACTTACTTACGAACAACAATCATGAATTAAACTAACATTATTTTATTCAAATATAAAATATACATATAAAACCAAAAATGTACATTATTATTATTATACATGCAAACATACACACTTACACACATACATACTATATATACTTAATTAGTATATAGTACGTAGAATGTAAGTAAGACCTTGAATTTATTCCTAGCTCCACTACACACATCCTCTTCCTAGTTTTCTTTTTCTACTATAATTACTACAAGTACTATTTATAACTTAGCTAATGAAATTTCATATTTATTTATTGAAATTTTCAAATTATTAAAATTAATAAAAAAGCTTTACTTCAATGAAATGAGTGAAAATATTTCTAACTACTTACTATTAAATTAATTAATGCTAATAAATATATTTAAACTTACAATGTCTGCATTACACTATTGATAATTAATTATTTAATTGAAATTGTTATCATTATTATTGTAATTATAACTTATAATACAAGTATTATATACATATATATGATTAAAATACTATTGAATTAAAAAACTAATCATTATTTTTAATTGGTTATTGTATTTAACTATTCAACTGAAACGAGAATTAAGACCTTTTCAAAAGTTATTAAAACTGTTATTTTAAATTAAATACTTATGACTTGTAGATAGATAAATATTTTTCCTTAAAATTTACAGTGTCCTAGAAAAGTTTTCAAATTTTATATTACATCAAAGATATATACTTTTTTTGATACAAAAGACTTCAGGGGCAAAACTGTGTGGGATTCTTTTATTTTATTATTATTTTTTTTTGCTGTAGGCGTTTACAGATATTTGAGCAAAATGTAGTACTTACGAGATTTCGAGTGAAATCTAATAAATTTTCGATACAAAACATGTCACGAAACGAACTATATTGTAGACTTGTGCCTTTTCAAAGAAAATTTTTAAATTTGTTTAAGAATTAATAATGCACTATGGTTCAGACCAGATGCGCTATGGATCAGACTCGATATGGTCGCGTGTCGTAATTTTTCCAGCACGACAGACACGACACAAAAATGAATACTAATATTTCAAACATGTACGAAACAGGCACTAGAAAAATTTTCCAAACACGCTCGAAATCAAATTGAAGTTAATTTTGTTTAATTTCAGAACTTTAAGCGATCCATACACTGTCAACCAATTTGCTGGTGTTGCGTGTTTGACGACACAAAATATAAATTTTCTTTATTGGAAATTCATGTATAAATATTTTACACCTAAAATCATTTTCTGTTTTTTTTTCGTGTCAATTTTGCGCAACACGACGACATGCGACCACGCACGAAATCTGATTTTCTCTCACGAACGCTCTAGTTCAGACAACCACTTTCTTTGGCGAAAACTATTTTGCGGCGAAGTTCTTTAGCGATTCCTATGAAACTTTGTAGAAATATTCGCTAACTGTGACAGAAAATGTTGCATTGCCACGCCCATTCAAAGTAAATATTCTTTTTAAACTGCTTCTACTTAACCGAATGCTATGAAATTTGGCACACACATGAAGCTCCCCTGTAAATGCAATATTACGATTAGAAAAAAGGGGCGGAGCCACGTCCTTTCAAAGGAATCGTTGTTTTTCAGCTACTTTTGCTTTACCGAACCCTGTAAAACTTGGTACACACATTAAACTCCGGTGAAAATGCAATATTCCGACTAAAAAAGTGGGCAGCGCCACGCCCATTTAAAGGACTGCTTTCTACTCGATTATAATAGCAGAAGTTGATATACCAATCTTGAAATTTCATGTTAAATAAAACATGATAGCGTCAACGAATAGAATGTGTGGAGTATGGATATACAACGCAATAGAAAAAAGTAAAAGATTTATGGACTTTTTGTATGGGGGAGGATGATAGTGTTTTTAACGCCCCTTGACCCAGTCATGGTTGTTAAACTGTATAAGCAAAATTCCTCCGAAATATTCTCTTGCCCGTTTATTTTTTCTCTATATTAAAACTTCTTCCTTCGTCGTCGATGTTTTAACTATTTTTTCAAACATGTTTGTAATTTTTGACTATTTTTAAAAAAGTTTAATTTTCTCGAAAATCTCTAGAAATGAAAACTGAATTTAAATTTTAATACAATGCACTTGCCATATCGTGAACTAATTAAACCGGCCGTATTCAAGTTTGTGAATTGCTCATCTTGTCATATAATAAAAATAGAAGAACAAAATTGTCACTGCCATATTTATAAAAAATATTTCAGGTTTATTAAGAGCTTATTTGACATATTTCTATGGGAAATTTGTCAAATAAACCTGTAATAAACCTAAATTATTTTTTATGAATTATGCCGTTAAATGTTATTGAACTCATCCAGGCTGATTTGGAACTTTAGTAGTTGATATATTTTTTAAATTCTTAAGAAGTCATGAAATGTTTAAATGAACAAAATAAATTACTACATATTTTCTTGTTCAAATTCTATAGAAAAAAATTTGTTCACATTAAGCGGTGTTCATGTTATCGTGAGTGCACTGTACTCCAATTCAACATTTTGTGGAAGTCTTAGCTGAAAACTAATGAAAACTTTTTTAAAAGCTTATGTAAAATAAAAAAAAAACTTGGGATTTTATGGACCATGTGAAACAGTAACAATTAAAATTTTTTTTTTTATTAATCTAAACATCGTTGTCTTTATTTTTCATGATGTTTTAATTTTTAATTTGTGTATCAAGTAAAAGAAATATTTTCAAATTATTGTAGCATTTGCAGTGTCCATTTCGAATATTTTGCTTTGCTTTATATGTATGTAGTTTCTTTAAATCTTTGATAAAATTTGAAAACTTATGTCAGGCACTGTACAAAAAAATACATACATAAATGAACATGGAAAAACTAAAACCGGCAAGTCATGTGAGCACTTTTTACTAAAACTATTTATTAATATTTAAGAGCAAAATAAAAAACACATACTTAAAAAATCTGAAAATTTTAATGAACATAAACAAAAAAATAAAATAAATAAGAATTCTACAGTAAAATAAGAAAAAAAATTTAAACTGTAAAACACTGAACGGAAAATCATTTTGAATTATCTAATTATAAATAAAATTTTGAAAATTTCAACAAACATAGACTTAAAGATTTTATTGAAATAAAACTTAAGCCTTCACGCTATTCATTAAAATGATTAAAAACAGAAAACCTTTGAACCTTAAACTTGTTGTATATATTTAAGCAATAAAATTATTAATGATGATGGAAAATATTAATGCTAGTACCGTATTTTAAAGCCTTTCTTTTTTTTAATGCTAATCGAAAAAAATTAAAAAAAACTCCTCTTGGTTTTAAAAATTAAAAAATTATTAAAAAAAAAATATTTATATAATTTTTATATACACCTCTTATATACATCACAGTAATAATTCTGATACTTATATACATTATTACATCTCTTAAATGAAAAAAAAAACATTTTAATATTTATGCTTTTAATACTTGAAGAGAAATAACTGAGTCGATGATTGAAAACATAAAAAAAATTCTCTAGTTTTTCTTATCTTAGCCTTTGAAAATATTGACATTTTAGTAAAAGTTAATTATTAAATTTTGTATTAGTCTTATATAAAGTTAAACTTTTTATCCACTAAAGATTTTATTTTACTAAAGTCTTATATTTTTAGTTGTTAGAAGGCGAGTTATGAAAGTTAACAGATGGCAAATTTTGAATCAATTAATTTTGTCGAGAAAAATAAAAGTGTAGAAGATGATCAAAATATGTATTTTGTTTACTATTGGTAAAAATAAGCTGACGAGTTTATCCTTCGAAAGTCACAGTTGGATAAGGCAGTGAAGACAGACACCTTTTTGTGTGAGAGAGAGTGAGAGCAGGGCAAAGACAGTGAATGTCTTGTACACTCTAATCCACCACCTGATTAAGACAATTTCTACAGAAATCGTTGTACTTTACTTGGGTGTCACACGATCAAGTTTTCATTCAAATTTTAAAATTTCTCTGATTTTTTTTTACCAATACACTCACGCTTTCAAATTTTCGTTTAATTGAGTGTGTTTCAAGTTACAGTCAAGAAAACAGCTGATTGCAGTTTTTTCCTCCATATTTGCATTTTTATTTAAAAATATTCTGCTGTGTTGTTTTATTTCTTTGAAATTCATAAAATAAATAATAAAAGTGCCATTACAACAAAGAAAATATGTTTGTGAACAAAATAAACAAACAAAATGACATTTTGCGTTTTATAGAATTATACAAAAGTCATGATGTTCTTCTCTGCCTTCTGTTTTTCTTCAGTTTCTATTGTTTTTTCTTTTATTTCTTCCAATAATTTCAAGGAAGCAATAAATTTTATTTGTTTTCTTGATGACATCTTGCTGAGAAACTTGCTTTGAAATTGCGTGCAGCCTACGTCACAACTTTAAATTTTTGTGAATTTTGACAAGCAGTATGTGTAAAAATCTTGAAAGAGAATTGAAAAAAAAAACTTGATAGTGTGACTGCAGCGTTAGATTTAAACTCTTAGCATGCTCACCTATAAAACACGGCCCTGTAATTACTGCTACAAGTGAAGGTATTTGCCAATGAGGTATCCCCTCCAGATTATGGATTTACTACAATCGTATTGGGGCCATATTAGCTTAGATTTCGGGAAGGTGACTTTTTTAGACCCTCTCGTCTGTGCAATCCGCTGAAGTTGAATATTTTAATCCATGTCGCGAATGTGCAACGATATTTCCAGGCGCTATTGCTAAGCGTTTGGAACTCAAAGTAGATCCTGATTTGAATGTCTCGCTATCTCGTTCAGAGACATAGAATTAAATAGAAGCTGCTCTGAAAACCGCATTTTGTGAAATTGATTTTAAATCACAAAAACCTTTTGAGCTTTGTAATTTTAAAATCAGTCAGCTAAGAAGCTACAATTGATTTATAATGACTTGATTATTTTTAAAATCACTTTTGTTTTGAATTTCATAATAAACAACTTAAAGGGCGTAATATACGAAAATTCCATTGCCTACCGGATCATAATACAGTCTTTCATACTGAGTTCACTGCTAAACGAAGTTGATAAAAGACTATCAATCCGCATTTTTACGGATATTAGAAAACTATCGGAGCATTAGGAAGTCATAAAGTTCAATTTTGAAGTGTCCTACAATACAAAAATCAAATAAACTCATACGATTATAGTGGAAATATCGAAATAATATGGATTTCAAAGTATCAGGGTAGCGCTGGTTACGAATATGGGATCATCACTGAAACAAATCACGCTAGAAAATGCTAAACCTTTTCGAAAATTCAACAATAAAATAAAACAATGCGATATGTGACAGCACATGATTGCTATAAATAGATTGGTATAACTTTACTGTTGGAAAAGTGACCGAAATTCTCTGGGTATATCTAAATAGTGAAAGGATAAAAGATATCGGCCAACACAAAAAGGCCAACACTTGGGAATTTGTTTAAACTAATAACAGGACATATAGAATTAAAGAATCGACTGGCTTGCATGGGTGTTGTGGATGATACAACATGTAGAACTTGTCAGGAAGCTGATCAAACGGCATTTGGTCGAATCAGAAGACAAATCTTCTATTTTGGAAAATATGCGTACAGAGTGGGAAGAACTTAAGAAAATATATTGAGGAAAGTAGCTTCCTAACCTAACCAATTTTGATAAATTTTTTTATTGGGGACTAGCCCCAATAATTCTCTTAAGAGCATAAGTGTAATCCGCAATGGATTGGCTCAACATTGATTGTCCTTATTTTCAACCTAACCTAATCTAAAAGAATTACATCCTGAATTCTTGGTGGCTTTTTTAGCTCCATAGAATATTTTGGTCTTTATACTCCTACAGCTGAAATTATAACGTTTTCAAACGTTTCAATATTTGATTTCTAATAAAGAAATCAAATTGATTTTTAATTCCATTTCCACTACGATAAAATATAAATTTAATGGATTTTAAAAGACAACACTTCTGTGCCCGGTTATTAAAACTAAAATCATCTTCTATATTAAACCCATGAATGAACCCCTTTTATACTATAGTTAAAAATTACTCTTCCAAAAAAAAAACCAACCGAAAATGTCATCCTTTTGCTTTTAAATATATAAAATACAATACTTTAAGTACATAAATAAATAAATACATAAGCATATAATAAAATTTCATAGACTTAAAAACTCGGAAATTACAAAAATTCTAAATAGTTGTAAAAAAAACAGAAGAAAACGTAAAAATTGCAGAAGAATTTTAAATGAAAAATGAATCATAATTATTTTTGTCCGTCCACATTGTTAGCTTTCATAAATGCAAAAGAAAAAGGAAAATATGTAATAAATAAAATAGTTAAAACAAAATCATAGATAAGAAATATTTAAAGACATAAAAACAATTTTTAAAATAATATACTAAAACCACTAATAAAACACTTACACACATATACGAAGAGAAAATTATAAAAATTATATATTAGGTAAAACATTCACAGACACATAAAATCCATTGATTTGACAAACAAACAAAAAATACATTAAATAATAAAAAGCATGTTTTCCAAAAGAAAAAATTTTTAAACACTTTTATAATAAAATTATTATTATTAATTATAATATTCGTAGAAATATAAAACATGCTTAAGGTAGATTGTTAAAAAATATAAAATTTATTAAAAGAAAACAAAAAAGTAAAATAATAAAAAACAAACAATGAAATGAAATAAATCACTAACCAGAGAAAGGAATATAACGTATGCTAAAAGGCTGTGAATTCCTAATTAAAATATAATGCGAATAGTAAGAAAATTACTCGTAGACAATTGCAGAAAATATATAAAGCAAAAAACAACAACAATATATATATATAAAAGCAAAAGAAAATAAACATTACAAAGCAAGGAAAATGTATGTTATCTAAGCAACTTATGGAATTATAAAAGAAAACAAACCAAAAATAAAAAATAATAATAAGTCAAAATATTTAAAAAAAATGGTCTTAAATATACGAGTAAACTCCAGGATAGAATAAATTTTCAAAAAATTAAAATATATTTAAATATTCTATAATTTAAATATCTTTCTTCATTTAGTTGTTACAATTTTGTTAATGGCATTAAATTGTTTCTCAGATCACCCCTAAAGTATACTTTAGTTTTGTGTCATACCAGTAGCGTTGCCAAGCGTGCAGATTAATCTTTTTTTTTCTTAGTTTTTTGAACTGTTGAGCAGTCGTGGATTTTTTGGTTTGAAAAACCGTTTTTCTTTTAAATTTTTACAGTTTCTTGCTCTGGGTCTTTTTACGTTACACTAAATTGTTCAATTCCAATAGATAATTCACACCATCAGTAATTTATATTTTCCCCCGCTGATTCACGTTCATATCAATGAAACGTTCATGCAAGCGCTTGTTCATGTCCTAATCGTATAAATTGTTTAAAAAACTCATCAAACTGCAATTTATATGAAAAAATTTTCCAAATTTATTTAAATTTTTTTTTATGCTTTAGTATTTTCAATGGCAGCTCAAGATACAAAAACGTACTTCCGTTTTCTGTTATCGTTGATATAAAAAAATCTTAAAGTACGAAGCATACTTTTAGGAGCGCCAAGTAAATATAAAAGTAAGGCTTGTGTACTTTTGCAAGAGGCTTTTTATGAAGGCCGGAAAAAGAAACAAAACCAAGTTGTTATGGACTGATAAAAATGCGTAAAATGCGTACATATTATCATTTTCAAGGTGACTTTTTTTTTTGCAATTTTTATTCGTTTCAACTTTAAAATTATCAATAACCATTCTTCGGGAATTTTTTTCTTTTTTCCCATTCCGCCTATTATGAGTTACAATTTTACGGGGAAAAAAGTAATTTTGAAGGAAACTAATGCAAAAATTTAGATATCAACTGAAAAAATGTTGTTAAACTGTAGACTTGTGTCCAACAGCTCTTTTTGAACTAATTTGAGAGCGTTCGAATCAAAAGTTATTTCAAACCCATTTAATTTACATTGATGTTTTTGACGGGACTTGTGTCCAACAGCTCATTTTAGTTCAAAAGAGCTGTTGGACACAAGTCTATTAAACTGTGGCATAAGCATTTAGTTAAAACAAAAAGTTTAACTAAGCACCAGAATGTTATATTTTCCACTTGTTTTAAGAATTTTTATCCAAGCTGTGCAAACATGCACTTCAAAAACATGAACATGATATTTTAATTTTGTTTGGGGACTTACGATTTCTTTGTAGTCTTAAATGTTTACTGGGGGTCTCATCTACAGGGGTACTTGATTCATAATCAGCAGTGCATGGTGAAGTATTTGCTACACATCTTCTTTGGAGGATATGACGTAGTTAAATTATTTCCTAGTGACTGTTGCTGATACGTTTGGTTTATAATATCGGATTTTTATCCTGGAGCTTATTGTACATATAAAAAAAGGCTAATATCTAATTAATAAAATAAATAGTTAACTTTTCTATACTGTAATTAATATAAACTTACACTCTAAGGTAATGTTTTTACCTCCCACTTACAAATTTCAAATAAATTTTATTTAAATTTAAAATTATTTTCCAAGATTCTTAACTGCACCAACGAATTTTTAATTACACTATTACACTCTGTAACACATACACTCCAACATTTAAAAACTCTTAAAAGGAAACACAATATTTGAAAGAAACTCTCTCTTAGACTGTTATTTGTAATATCTTATATTCTCTTAAAATCTTTCACATTCTTTGAACTGCCTTCAAACTCTTTCGGGCAGTCGTGGTAGAAGGGAGAAAGTAAACTTGATAAAAAGAATTAAAATAAAGTAATTTTTAAAAGCATCTTGTAATTAATACAATTAAAACTAAATAAATAAAATACTACTTAAGTACCTTTAGCCAATTGGCATTAAAATGTATTTTTCTTCAACTCTTATTTCAATAACTCTTCTTTGTTGCCTTCAATTTTCATTTAATTCTTTTACTTTAACTAAATTAATTATTAAAATAAATGAAAATTAAATTTAAAAAAAATGCATTATTATAAAATAAATTTCACGTTATTTCAGCTGAAAACTGAAAACTCTTCTCTTAAACACCAATTAATTTAAAATTTAAGCTGCTAAATAGACAAAAACTCTTCTATAAATTTGTAAATTTTGTTAAAATTAAAACACAAAAAAAACAGAAACTAATTAAAAGGAAAACCATAACAAACATTTGTAATTATTAAAAAAGAAAACTATTAAACAAAAGCAAACACTTAAAGGAACCTCTTTTTTTGTAAGAATAAGTCAAGTCAAATCACATACGAGTATGTACATCATTTTGTCACAATTTTCAATTGAATCGTTTTAATTGTATAATTGTTGGTTAAAGGATTCTAAAACAATCTGCATTGAAACTTATTGTACGTACGTAAAGTTTGTTGAACCATTTTATTATATTAGATTTCAATTGAAAGTTGTATTGATGTTAAAAATATTATAAACAAAACATACCAAATTCTAACTATTTATCTCTTAATAAATTTAAAGAAATAAAATATATTATAAAAATAAAATTAAATGCGTTTTATTTAACACTCCCTTCGTTGCAAACTGCTGGTGCAAATATTGCAGATGTAGCAAGTCAAGGATATATGAATTTATGCATTAAGTACAATGACCCCATTACTTGGATTCAGTAACTTTTATTACGGCAATCGAATCGATATAATAAATTTCAATACAAAATTTATCGACTTTGCTATTCAGTAAGATATTTGAACGATATTCGCTGCCGGTTGAAGCAAAAAAAAAAAAAAAGAAGTTAATTCACACGCTCAAATTCATTTAGTTTTTCTCTATTTTTCTTTATGCTCTTCGCTTACTTGACATTTTCTATACAGAAATACCACATGATATTGAATTAAATGGTTGTTAAAATACAAATGGAGACTATCACTAAAAATAAATTGCGGAATCACATTATCGTTACCGCAAACTAATGAATCTGTGGCAAAAAGGAAAAACTGCTTAAGTGGAGATAAGCTGATTTTGAGTTAATGGTACCACCGTAGTCTGCATATTCGAAAGTACCCCTGGTCTAAATCTCAATTAATTTGTGTGATTTTTCAGAAAGTTATTGCACTACGACTTAGGTTAGGTTAGCAGGCTGCTGGCAAGGAAGAGTCGAAAATTAGAGTCCAGCTCACTTGGGTCTATTGCAATGATCCCTTTGTGGTACCTATAAGTTCAAAAGGTGATAGAGAGAGAGGCAAGAGGGTGAGAAAAGTAGAAGTAGAAAGATGTAATAGTTATTTAAGGAAGGTGAGAGATAAGAGTGGGTCAAAATTTGGCAAGGGGGTGAGTTAACGACTATACCACCCACTGTTCCTAATATAAAGGCCCAAGATAACTCGGATAAGCTGCCGAAGGGTATTCTGCCAAGGAGATGCAGCCGGAGATTCTCCAGAACGGGACAATAACACAGGAGATGTAGGATATTTTCCTACTCTTCCTCGTCATTGCAACTGTAGCAGTAGTCATTATACGGGAGACCCATACGTTTAGCATGGATTCCGAAGGCACAGTGACCGGTCAACGTGACCACGAGGTTCCTTAAGTGCTTCCTATTGAAGTTCATGAGGTTTTTCGTTCTATGAGAGTTTAGACGAGGCCAGAGGGTTCCCGCTATTGCACAGGTGGCCTTATTGCGCCATCTGTCTTGGGCTATTTCAAGAAGTTAACATCGAAACGTCTCCAGCAGGATGAGAGTGGGAGACCACAGAGATTGTCGATATCGACCTCTCTTAGTAAGGTTCCCCTCTTTGGCACGTCGTCTGCAACTATGTTTCCTGAAATAGTCCCGTGTCCACGCACCCAGTTTAATAAAATATTTGAGTGCTGTGCAAGCCCATCGAGGACAGCACTATGACTTACGAACTTATCTTTTTCAGACTTCTAATCTAATTTGGAACAATTGCTTAATTTAGGTTATACTTTGGTATATTTCAACTTTCACAGTGTCTAGAACGATGTTAGCTTATAAAAATAAAGGTTAACAGAGAATTTCCCAATTTAACTGTAAAAGAAATAAATTTCTGAAAATTGACTTGAAAGCTTAAAAGTGCTCTCCTGCAAAACATTAAAATATGACTTAAGCACGTTTTCCTTATTGTCACAGAAATATGTCGATAAATATTACGATTTTCGGTTCGCAAAAAGTTGGAGAGTCCAGGTATGGGTACAGAGCAGGTTACACGACTACACGAATTCAAATGCATGTGTCGCCCTGTAGCCAGTTACTTAATTATTTTGGAAACAGCAGCAGCATCATAAGGTATAAAAATATATATTTCAGTGGTGCCAGTTTCAAATATTTCACATTTATAAAATTAAATATAAGAAATACTGAAGTATATTTATTTGACATAAAGATTCTTTATTTTATTTGCTTGTTTTTATGGTTGCTGGTTTTTATGGGTTGAAGTGTGCTGATGAGTTCCATAAGCTGGAACGAAATGCATATAGACAATTCTTAACCATTAGAACAAGCAAAAATTTCAAATCAAATAAAGACTTTATGTCAAATAAATATACTTCAGTATTTCTTATATGAAAATAAATAATTTTAAAAATACCCAATTAATGGAACAAATTGCGATTAGTGTTATTCATTATTCGAATGAAATTTCACGTTTTTCTTTAGCAAATTAAATTTTCATTTAAACAAACGAGAAGTTCAACCAAATTAAAAGTTGAAACAATAACTCAATGACCAATATCTTTTATTTTCTCATAGTAAGAGGTTTGTGACTGTTTCAAAATGAGTGGTTGAAGTCTATTGACGATTATTTAAAGTAACAATGAAATGCATATAGACATCGCTTAACCACCAGCAAATAAATTTCATTTATATGTCTATGTAAAAAAAGCAACAACAATTTTTAAATGCTTATGCAAGAATAGAGTGTTGCCACATATGCATTTTTAGCTGAGTGCAGTCAAGTTAATAAAGGGTGAGCAAATTTAAGGTTGGAAGTAAATTGGCTTAAAAACACTTTTTTTTAAGAAATTCAGTTTTATTGATACCCGTTAAAAGTATATATATGGGAATTAATAACGAAATATGATGTAGGGTAGGGCAAATGTCTATTTCTACTTCACGTCGGCAGACGTCCGCTCTTTTTACAAAATTTTGAACCACATTTTGCAACAAAGCTTTGCTTAACTTGTCAATGCAGCGCCGAATTGCATATTTCAGAGCGTGAGTTGTTTGTGGTTTGTTCACGTAAAGCCAGTCTTTCAAATGGCCCCAAAGAAAATAGTCCAGCGGCGTTGAATCACAAGAACGAGGCGGCCAATTGACAAATCGAGAAATTAAGCGACGGGGAAATTTCTTATGCAATAAATGAATTGTTTGGCCGGCTGTGGGGCTTGAGGCGCCATCTTGCTAAAAACAAAGGTCATTGATGTCAACATTAGCCAATTTTGGAAAAAAAAAATAAATCTGTTATTATGGTTTGGTAGAGCAGAGAATTCACGGTGACGGCGTTTACTTGCTCATTTTCGAAAAAATATGGGCCAATGATGCCGCCTGACCACAAACCGTATCATGCGGCCACGGATGGTTTTTCGAGGACTGTTTCTGGATCTTGTGAGCCCCATATGCGGCAATTTTGTTTGTTTACATAACAGCCTAATTGTAGAAAAATGCTTTGTTTTCGTTCAGTTTTTTTATAGTAAATTTTCATAATTAAAATTCTTTGTCGAATAGTGTAGCGTTCCATGGTTAAAATTTTCCAACTTTTTGCACAGCTCAATTCTTGAAATTTCATCATTTGACAGCCAATTTACTTCCTAACCTCAAATTTGCCCACCATTTAATTTTTTTTGATTTTTTTTGGAAAAAGTCTAGTATTATTATTTTAAAGGTTACCAATTTCCACACCTGATACGCGATAAATGTTCAAACGCAACTTTTTGTGCAGTTGGCCATAAGCAATTTTGAGGTTGCAATCAAACCTTTGTAGTTGCAAGCAAGTATTGAGTTGTTATTCTGTAACACGTATTACACACCTGATAAGGCACAACAACATCAATTTGTAGTCATTTGATGAATTGAAATAACTAACACCTTTTGCTCATCTTATAAATTCTACATTAAGGGGTAATTTGAAACTTTGTGTGTTTTTATTTCTCAATATATTTACTTTTTATTTAGTCTTTGTTCCCATATTAATGCGCCTAATAAGACAAACGAATCTATTATTTTAATGTACATACATATTTGTAAGGCAATACTGTACAAACAAACAAACAAACAAAAAAACAAAAACAAACATATTGAATTTATTTCATTCATAGAACAAATAAACAGCAGGAATTGCATTTTATATTTAGTTACGAGTATGTATGTATTTCAGTTTCGTTTTTTGCCTTTTGTCATTGACAAGGTGTTAATTAAATGTCTTAATAAGATCATTTGCTTCCATATATACATATCTACTTCCATAATAAATATGGAACAGACAGTGTGCTTGTGCAATGAATATTTCGTTTGTTGTTATTGTCTTTTAAATATGAAAAAAATAAGGGTTTAACTAAATTAATCGGTCTGTGCTAAATTTAATTCGATCACTTAGAGGTGGGTCTTCTAATCAATCTATTTAAACCTTTTAACTGTTGGTAAATAAAAGGATGCGCTGTATTTCTGCTCTACAGGCCACGACCTGCTGACTTGCAGGTAAAATAAAAAACAAAAAAAATTAATGTGAGTTTTGTTTGTTTTCCCTGTTGGCCAGTTATTTTTTTTATTTCTTTTTTATCTTTGGCGCCAATTTTTTTCTTGTTCCTTGAACAATATTTTCATTCTCATTAATTGATATTTTCCAGAAAATTTGTTTCTGTTGCCTTTTAATAAAAAGCATGAAATGAAATTGTAGAGAAGTATTGTAAATATAGAAAACTATAATCTATTGATAATGTTATTAATTATCCATCCATGAGTAACACCCCAAAATATAAAAAAAGCATTTTTTAGATTGTAATATCCGGCATAATTAATACAAATTTGTGAGGAATTTTGTGTATGTTTTCTTATTTTATAGTTTTAAATTGTTCACGAATTAACATCAAGGGTTAGTTTTTTCATATAATTTATATAACGAATATTTAAATTTGAAAATAATGCATTAATTAAATATATATCTTTTCAAAAGACTATTTAAATTTTTTTCTTTCATATTGTAAGATGTAGTCAGATTGCTTTAAGGCAGAATTAGTTTGTACGTGCTGTTCTGTTCTGAATCAGCTGTTTTGTTTCTGTTCAATTGAAAGTCTGTATGTGTGGTTTGTTTTTCCTTTTTCGTTCTGTTCTGTTGCGGAGAAATCTGTAGAAAATAGAATTCAACGTTAAGTGACTGCCAAAAGTGTGTATGTATTGGTTTGATGTGATATTTTGTATACAACTGAAATCAGTTCTATAGGTTGCCAGCTGATTCCTTGCACAGAAAAAGTAATTGAAAAATATTTTATACAGAAAAGAACGGCATAGAACGACAACGAAAAGTAACAACTAATGAGGCCTTTAAGCTGTTGAATCAATTCTGTGCCATTGGGATAGACGTTATCTTTTATATAGAAAAAAGTCTAAAGGTGTTAAATCGCAAGATCTTTCGGTGGAAAATTGCGATGACCTCTTTGAGGAATCACCCAAAATCATGACAGTATTGTTGTTACTCCTGTGATACTTAGCACCGTCTTGTTAAAAATAAACATCCTTCAAATCAATAGCTTTCCATTCCTGCCATACAAAATCGTTTGTGAAATGCCCAAATTCCAAAGATTGAAATGAAATGTACAAATATGGGTTTCCCTCAGCACTATGGGCTACAATAGCAATATTCTCATTTGTCGTTGAGCGACGTCTTATCCCTTTATTTTTATTTTTTGCGTTTCGATTAGTGTCCTAACCGGTAAATTTCGTCCGGTTATCTTAACAGCCAGTTTTCATACATTGATTGCACTATAGGAAATTTTATTTATTTTGTGGCCATAGTTAATTACAGCATAAAGGCAGTACCAATGGAAATTATTTTTTTAATAAAACTTTGTAAGCCTCCCTCTTTAACACTTAATCTCACGAAGAAAAAATTTTTATCACTCACGCTTACGCCCTCTCACGCGTGACAACTGTTGAGTAATGTTAATAATGCACTCAACTTCGACATTATAATATATTTTTTTTTAATTTTTAAAAACTAAAAATATTTTTTATGTAAACTTTTACTACACGGAAAGTCTGAACACAATGTAATGAAAATTTATTGCGGTACGGTTTTTCATACGATTTTGAAGTAAAAAAACGCAGTGCGGAACGGCATAAAATTAAAATCTATTTTATTTTCATTGCGGACTTTTTTATTGTATAAATTTTTGACTCTCTTTCTCTTTCTGATATTGCCATAGTTTTTGAAAAATTGGCTGAGTCCACAAAAGTATTGTAAACAAAAAACATGATGGCTTCTATCAAATTAATAATCTTTTTTTTAGCTTTATTTACTGCCATTACAAAATATTTAACACAAACAATAAATTTTGTAGACAATTTTATAAAAATGTATGAACAAATAAATTAATAAAAAAGTAAATAAACAATGACAAGTATTGCCGTCGCCGTCTTCCGTTTTATTGTGTTTATTTTTCTCTCCCGCAACGAGAAATCGCGCCGCACCGCAAACATTGTGTTCAGACTCTCAATCGATATTTGATAAAGTGACAGTAAATCAAAAATTGTTGAAACATTTTAAAAAGAGTTGTTTTCTTTTCTATTCTATTGTTTTTATATTAAAGCAAAAACAAAAATTTTTTTCACTCACGCTCACGCATTCTCACGCGTGATAATATTTTGCACTAATTTTTGAGAACTTTTAATTCGGTTTTTTTATTTGTAAATATATGCAGCTGAAATATTTGAAGCTCGGAAGGTGTTATTGCTATCACGTGCTATAATTTTTTTAAGGTCCAGGTGACTTTATATTATAGTTCTATTAGTTTACCTTAAAATCACTTCAATAATTTTGTTTTAATCGACCTAATACACGAACTGACAAAAATTTTGTTATACACAAAAAAACTACTCACTTTCCACATTATCTTTCATTTATTAAATTGTAGAATTTATAAACTCTTCTTCATACAGTCCCTACGTGTTAACTCATTAAGAAGCTGAATGGAAAACATATTATAATGCAACGGTAAAGCAACGTGACGGAAAAATTTAAACAGAGACATTGAATTTTTTTTAGATTTATTGCGAATTTTCAATATTTTTTAGAAACAAACACAAACACAAGCCGCAAAGCGATTAGCTTGTCTGCAGAAAACACCGAGGGTCTATGGTGGGAATCGAACCCACGACCTCTGGACCGAGAGGTTAGCATCGCTACCACTCAGCCACAGAGGCACCTTTTTTTAGTTTTTTTTAGTGCTCTGTCCCACTATTACCTCTCCCACGATGTCGACAGAAAACGTTCGATTCATAACACTAAAATAAGAAAATTTGTTTTTGCTTTCAATATAAGTAATCGATCGAACGTTTTCTGTCGACATCGATGTCCTGGGACAGGTCATAAGTTTTTAGCTGTGGAAAAAAATGGGGAAAATTTCCTATAGCGCATTATAAAAAATATTTTTGGTTAACTAGGAGTTAAAGTTCTAATTAAGTTTTAAGCACATATTGTGAAAAAGGCCGTTAAACAAATTAAAATCAGTCGTTGTAACCATTAAAGGGCATATAACCTGTTGAAATATTCTGCAAAAATATTCGTCTTAAAATTCTACTGGGGAAGTTTTGTAGAAAAAAGAGGAATTCTTGGACAAGCGTCAATGTGAAATGAAACATTTTTCTGAGGATATTTTTTTTATGTAAAATCAAATGGTGTTGGTCATTAAATGAAATTTGAAAGTGTAGAAAGAAAATCTATCTATGCATTTGTTTGAAAGGGTTTAAAACAAAAAACCGACTGTATTGAAGTTTGCTTCCTCTCACTTTAGCTCGTATAACGTTTCACAAGTTTATTCAACATATTTTTTCCAATACAATAAATAACATGGCTTCGAACTTTGACAAATTACTTGCGACATTTAGTAAAGGAAACGCCAACCAAATGAAAACCAATTATTTCATAATCCAAGACAAAATGCTGAATATGTATTTTAGTATGAAATTAAATTATTTTACATATTTAACCTTCAGTTTTATTATACATATGAAGTTTTTTTTCTTTTCTTAATATCACAATAATTATAAACTGTGTTCAAGACTCAGGAAATAATTTTAATTGACAAGTTGAAAAAAAAAATCAATTTTTAATAACAAACAAGTAAATAAAGCGCACAAATATTATAATTTTCTCAAAGTCTAATCATTTCAGCTTTGGCAGCAAGGGAGGGTCGTCTCTTCTCTTAATGATATTTATTTTGCCAATGCAATACGGCACGACATATTATTATTAGTCGCATATGAAAATAATTAATTAAATGGTTTCACTATTAAGTTGACAAGTTGTGGAATGTACGGAGGCATTTGGTGAAAAATGCAATATGACATTATAAATATTTCAACAATATTAATTACACATGTAAATATCACGATCTAATGCAGTGATGCCATTTTAGCGCTTGAAATCTCTTATTATTTTAGTTTTCTCCGATGCAGGGGAATTGATTAGAACATTTGTAATAACTTGTTGTTGAAAAATAGAAAATAATAATAGCGTGCCTCAGTTATATTAATTTACACAGGATTCATAATTTTGTTAAACAAACTGTGTTGGCTGGAGATTAAAAGACTGCCCAGATATTTAGAGCAAATGGGCAATTTAAATACCTGGCATTATAATCAAACCTGCTGATAGACCCAAGCAGTGCTTAAAAAACTTAAGTCGAAGTAGCAAAAGACGTAAAATTTTTGCTTTTCGCTGCTTTGGCCTTTTCCAACTTGTGAAAATCAACAACAGTCGCAGTCGAAGCAAAAGCAGCAAACGATTTATGAACAATTGCGCAGTACTTTCAACAGTCGACGATTTCAAAAGTTTGAATTCGATTTGCTGTTGCTTTTATTTAGTTTCGGTAGTAAAAGCCTAAGCAGTCTGTATGCTTTTGTAAGTCACAGTCGAAGAAGCTAAAGCTTTTGCTGTTAGAAGCTTTCTGCAGGTTCAGTCAACTATTTTGTGGTGTTTGTCATGTTTTTGTTGTTGCTTTCGCACATCAGACAAGAGGAAAAAACAAAAACCACTTGACTGCGATGGCTTAAAACTTCTAAAAGCAAGAGCTTTGGCTTGGTTAGATTGTGACTGTTTGCGACTTCCAAAAGCATATAGTCTGCTTCTGCTTTTACTTGCAATACTAACCAAAATCAAATCACATTCAAACTTTTCAAATCGTCGACTGATGAAAGTACTGCGCAATTGGTCATAAATCGTTTTGTGAAATGAAAATCATTACAGTTTCTTAAGCACTGGACCCAAGTACGCTGTGCTTAAGGTGGCTGCCAATCCAATCTGTTAGGGAAACCTTCACGTAAAATAATTACTCTATGACTGCATGGTGTTGCAAAATCTTAATTTACCTTACTTGCGATTCTGTATGGAGGTTTGAGGGCCTACTTGAATCAGTTTACCATTATTAAAAATTATGGAATTTCGTTAAAATACTTTTTCTTTACTTTTTTGCACAATAATGAGTTTAACTGAATCATTTTATCACTAATTTCAGAGAGAAGTTGCTCAACACTTTGAAAATTCCTTTTCCTTCTTTTTTTTAAACATTGGTCACATTTTTTGTCACTCCTTGTTTAAAATACTTTTTATTTTTTATCGTATCTTATAGAAATAAAAAAAATCATTTAAATCGGTTTATAATTTGTAAAGTACAAAGGTTTTTTTTAGCCGACTTCTAAACAAAGGAGTAGTTTAGCAATTCGTCTGTTTTATTATTTTTTTGACATTGTTACTTCTTAGCTCGGCAGGAAGTGAATTATTTTTTAGGTACTACTATTTATTATAAAATTTAAAATTAATTCCAAGCAGATTTGCATTAATTTTGTCAATTTCTTACAATTCGCTTGGCGTGCCTTTGGTTTCATGCGATTAATCTCATATGAATAATTTTTCAACTCCCATTTAATAACTTATTTGTGAAATTATTCACGGCCTAGTTACATGTTAGAAAATGAGAATTTTGTAAGAAAGTGACAATTTTTATTTCCAATAGAAGGTTCTGTGGTTGAGTCAACAAAATAGCTTAAGAAGATAAATAAATTTCTTACGAAATATTTACAAACTCATTTATAAAAATTACTTAGGCTTAACAAAGGGTTTATAAAATAGGGTTTATAAAGGATACAAGATTTTGTTTATTAAACAGCAATAGTTTTTATAAGCAAGTTAGTTAAATGTTTGCTCCAATCAATAAAAACTAGTGAATTTTTTTTTTAGAAAAAACTGATTAAATTTGAGCCATTTCTGGCGTCCCTATTAATTGCTGACCCACTGTTTACATATATATTTATTTTAATTATTATTTATCAAATATTTGTGCCATAGTTTCACCCCTGGGCAATTAAACTAACTTGAAAAATAAAGCTTACATAAACAAATAAACACAAATAAAGAGTCGTAGATCAAATTGATTTTTTGTCGCCTTCAATGACTTTTAATAGAACAAAACAAAACAGAAAACAAAAAAATAAAAAATTATAGATTTATTAATTTATGACAATTTTGCTGAGTTGCAATGAAGAAAAAATTTATTTTAGACACGCCGTTTAAAATAAAGAGCACGAATTACAATAAATCACTGGTCTACTACTCTGTAGGTAATTTTCAAAAAGAATACAAATGCGGGCGCTTGTGCGGTCGGTCGGATGGTCGGTTGGTTGGACGTTTGCAGGGGGAATAATTTTCAGGCAATAATTAAAACAAAAGACTTAAGAAGCAAACACGAATTGCCGATAGATATTGAAGAAAGACAAAAAAAAAAACAAAAATGGAGAACACCCCCTCCTAACATTCAATCTAGCAACCAAGCCAACCATCCAATCATACAACCATCCATTTACTTATCCATGCATCTGTGCATGTAGCCAGAGTATCCAGCCTTTGTTTGCTTGCTGGAGCGTTTGAGTGAATGAGTGAGTGGGCGTGTCTTGTTATTTCCTCATTAAATGCAAACCTAATTAAATAAATCGATAATAAATAACACGATATTTAAATATCAATTAATGTACTTTATGTGAAAAATTAATCTTAGCTGGAGATCATTTTCAAATACTATGTTAGCATCTTCCCATCTCTCTCCTTCTCTTTAGCTGCATCCAAGCTTTTCTCTCTTTCTCACTTATTTGTTTAGCATAATATAATTTTTTCTACTGTTTACATTTTCATTTATTTATTTAATTTTACATTATATTATTTATAGTGTGTGTGTTTTTTTTTGCAACACCCAATGATTTATTGAATTTATATTTAAAATAATCTACACACACACACACACACACACACTTGCTCACTCACTCGTTCATTCAGTCAGTCAGTCACTCGTATTACATTCATGAATTCGAATCGACAAATTGATAAATGGCCAGCAAGACAGATAGAAGAGTGAGATGGACGGACATTTGGTAGTGTCATATTGTGTACGAGTTGAGTATTTATAACATTTAACCAATTTTATTTAAATAAATTTACAGCTTAATTGAAATGCTATTTTGATTTATTTGCCACATTTAAGCATGAAATTGGCTGGGGCACATAAATATACACATTTAAATGTATGTATGTGTATCTGTAAGTGAAATAGAATTAGAAATACTTTTGGTTAGACTGTAAAATGGCTTGGTTGTCTGGACGATTGAATCGATAGATTTGCTTGTTGTTGTTGTTGCTGGTGATGTCCATTCTGCACCAAGTTAACAAGTCTTTCAGCTTTGTGGTTAGATAGATTAAATGTGTGGCGGATAACAAATTGCTTCGGCCCCTGAGCAATTGATTGAATGCAACGTTTTAACAAAATAAGCCCCACAAAAACAAATTTTAACGCTTAAGAACGCTTTACAATAAAATAATATACAAATAGGAAAAAGTGAAACGAACTCTTTGTAGTAGTTGACCGATTAGTTTGCCCTTCAAAACACAGAGAAACTTTGTGACTCGAAGTATAAAAACAAGTTTTCTTTAATCTATTTCAAAAACGCCAAGATTTCTAACGTCAACGTCTTACACAAACAGGCTGTTACTCTTTTCTACTATTCTGATTTGAAGCGATTTTTCCCCAACATTGTCTGTCGATTTATATGGGGCCAAAAGTTCAATACCATTCATTATAAATCTGTGGTTTTCATGAATAACAGCGCATGTTCAAAAAATATTTTTTTTTAAAAAAGAGGTCGAAGTTGTGTGTTGATTTAAAAATAAATTATGTACCCTTGTCCATGTTTTTAAAATTTTTTATATCATATTAAAAAGCATTTAAAATACAACAATTTTACACCATAAACTTCAACGAAATATTTTTCCTGAATTACAAAAATGTTGAAGTTCATTTTTGTTAAAAAAGTAGCCATAAAAATCGCCAAAAAATTTATTTATAGCCAGAAAAATCGCCATTTCGTCATGTCAAAACTTTAGACGACAAACAAGATGAAAAATCGCCACGTTTTTTCGAGAAATCGTCATATCTGACAACCCACTTCTACTCGGAGACCCAGTTGGGTTCATTTTGATTCCCATCCATTGCCCATTAAAAGTAATATTTACCCCCTTTGTACCCAGAACTGACCCTATTATCCGTCATTAAGCCACTGAATTCCCATGATGAAGCTCGTGATGTCCTCTAGTTTACACTGCCCGACATCAGTAATGGAACCATCTGCTCAGCTATCTAAGCCATCGACGTTGCTGCTTCGGGCAGTGACAGATAATATGTTCAATGGTTTCTGGTCCCATTTCACCCCCGCACATCCTACAGAAATCTGTATTGCCAGTTTCCCAAATGCTGGCTCTTGCTCTGACCGAGCAGTGGACAGTCAGCGCGCCTATCACGATTCGCGTCGCCTTCCTATCCATGTCCAGCAGCAGTTTGGATCTTCCTGAGTCAAGTTTTGGCCACATAGCCCTCGAGACTCTACAATCCTTCTTTTAAATTTCAACTAAAATTTTAATTTTAGATCATTAATTTATTTTTTCAATTTGAATTTAAAACGTAATATATGAAACTTGTTAGCCTGTGCTTGCTGGGATATTTTTCAATCAGACAATCATGATTTATGTTAAAAATCAAAAACGAGTCAGTGTACAAAACATACATACTCGTATACTCGTAACCTTTTCATTTATAGTTCCTTCTTTTATGTCCGAAGTTTAAAGTTGGAGTTAAAATTCATTACAAGCTTGTGCTTGTAGTTATTCAGCTGTTGCTGTCGTTGATGTTGTTGTTGTTCTTCATATTACATAGTCCAATAACAAAAAACCTTTACACTGACAATGAATAAATGTTGGAAACCAATGAAAGTCAAAGGTTTTGCCATTTTTTGTTTTTGTATCTGATATCCACATTAATGTGAATTTACACAATATTGCGATTTGATTTTTAAATGTATTTTATTTATTTTTATTTTTATTAGGGATTTGTGTTAACAAGAAATACAACAAACAACAAATAGAAATAGAGAAACAAAGAAACAAGTCATTTTACAAGTGATAACATTACAATGTGTCCAAGCAAATTGTTAAATCTTAAAAACTTGATATGCAAACAACTAATTTAATTGATTTGATTGAATCTGATTGGATCGAATGTGGTTTGTAATTAAAAACAAAAAGTTAAATTAAAAAAAAATACATACACATGCATTTGACTGGACGATCACGCTGCAGTATTTGATAAAGAGGGAGAGATACACAATCGTAGATTAGCGTGCAATCCCTGCAATTCAACTAAAATAAGCGATATTAATGCAAAAAAAAAAAGCGAAAATATTTTATAAACAATTTAATTGAATGTAAGAATATTTATTTGTATTACTGATTTAAATTATTAATATCTAGAGATATACACAGGCAGACTGTATAAAATAGCTACTAAAACTGAAATAACTGTAGTGTAATTTTAAAGGATCGACTGTGTTTGATTTGTTTATCGGTTAAAGTATTGCTTAGCTCTTCAGCCGCATTAAAAGAGCATCAAAATGCCCACTTGAGAATTAAAAAAAAGAATCAAGAGCTTTTTGATTGTCAAATTAATTCTCAAGTGGGCATTTTGATGCTCTTTTAATGCGGCTGAAGAGCTAAGCAATACTTTAACCGATAAACAAATCAAACACAGTCGATCCTTTAAAATTACACTACATGGCGATCCTGCCAGGAGATCCTGACTTCTAATTATTCATCACCATCAATCCTAATAGAAAAGTTTCCCGAATGACTTCGAAAGAAGAAATCGACGAAATTTTCAAAAAATACGAAAAATTCATAGAACTTTCAAAAGAATACTTGCCAACTTCCACAACTGAGAACACTGAGGAAGCACCACCTTATATACCAACACCTAAAGATGCCGGGCCCAAGCCACTTACAATCGAGCAATACAGAGCAAGACAAGTAAAAAAATCCATAAAACCAGAAGTAGAAACAGTGACAACAAAACCCAAAAATAGAGGAGGAAAAAAACGAAAATTCGAAGCAGCCTGCAGAGATTTACAAAGAGTCATAAACATCAGCAAGGGCAATCAAAAACGAGCATTGATAAAACAACTAGCGGAACTAAAGAAGAAAGGATGGAAATAATACAACACAATTCATTTCAATTAAAATTACACTACATAACTAAAAAAAAATTTTATTTATATTGGGAGTTAATACTCGTAGACTAATTTATTTATTATTATTTTTTTTTTGGGAATAATTTCATTTTATTTTTGGAGTTATTTTATTTAGTTAAAGAAATAACTGAAAATTAAATAAGTCCAGAAAACGGCGATAAACAGAATTGGAGACTTAACAGAAATAAAATTGCCAAAAAGTATTTCTTGTTAATTTTCTCATCAGAATTCAAAACGAATTAATAATTATACTTAATATCAGAACAATCATCAAAATGAAATTGTTTTAATTTCTTGCAGATGAGTTTTGGTAAAATTTATTTTTCAAACTACCCCTTGAACAAGATAATATTCCTGAATTAAAAACATTTTGAAATTCAATTTTGTTAAAAAAAAATAGCAATAAAAATTACCAAGAATAGCAACGACGCCAAATCAAAACTTTAGACGCCAACCAAGTTGAAAAATCTCCACGTTTGGTGAGAAACCGACACATATGACAACCCTAGTCATGCGGGCCGCCCCAAAACGCATTTATTAGGTGGCAGCACTACACCAGGTGACTAATGTCATTATATGTGCCAAGCCAAATGTCAAATTTGAATTGTATACCTACACAATCCTAAAAACATGCTTTTATTTGAGTTATCCTCAAACACCTAAGGAACATTCAGTTTTAGATGGTGTTTGACAAATTTTATAAGAAGCATACACTCTGACGATGCTGCCCTGTTTTGAAAAGTGAAATGGTAATTTATATGGTTATTGCTGTTGTAATATTTGTTGTAGTAATGCTGATACCTGATTGATGTGCCTTGGACCGCCCCAAGCGTTTCAACAAGAAATGTATCTGCTTCGAGACAGCACCTGCAGACAATTCTGCACAAATATTTAAATTTGTTTCCTTATAAAGTTCAAATCACAATCCTTGCCACTTGGAATTTAGCGAATTGTTGAAGAGGAAGAAACCATGCTCAACCATGTCTTTATGTCAGGCGAGCATCATTTAAATTTAAGCAGCAATGTTAATAAGCAAATTGGCGAATGTGGAGTTATTCTAATATATAGTTAAAATAAATTATAAATTATATAAATTCATATTTTGGAGTTTCTTTATGTAACAAAATTCATCAGCCACCCCGCATCAGCTGATAAATATTTTAGCTAATGCGCCTTGTTACTACGCCCTGAGTCCCATTATTAAAAGAGGGTGATGAAGCTACCGATTATTTTCAGCGATGTATTTTTCTTAAACTAAAACCAAATAAAAAAAATCTACAACTATCGTTAATGCAGTCGATATATTGACATCTTTAACCAAAAAGGTCAAGGTTTTAAGGGAATATCTTCGACGTTTATCGGTTAGCCGCCCCTAAAGCCTGCAGTTGCTTCATTCTGGAAGATTAACAGCCTGTTTGTAGAACACGACAAAGCCGACTCACGACGAGCCAATTGATGGACGAATATGTAATGAAAAGCGTTTGTATAACGCGACTTGACTTTGTCGTGCGACTTACTATGTCTCGCCTATATATTCCACCCTGTGGCAAAACGTTATGTTGCCAACATGTCCAAAAATAATTTTTGTTTATCCTTTTTCATAGAAAATTATATATTCAACTTGAAAAAGTGGAAATCCTATGCTTGTGGTAAAAAAAAACTCAACTGACAACAGAATGAAAAATTATATTTATATTTTTTTATTATTATGTTGTAAAAAAAATTAATTGTTCTTCAAAATTTCAAAATGTGTGATTATTATGAAAATATGCAAAATGCATGTGAGTGAATGTTTATTGTCATTATTGAATTTATTTTGGTGCCCTTTTTTGTACACGATTAGAATTTTTTTATCGCCTATCTTGACGTTTATAATGAGCTAAACCGTGATACACAAACCCAAATAAATGACAGTTGGTACGTTTTTTAATTAAAATCGTCAATAGTCGCCATCTAAAAATCAAAAAGAGAAAAATGTTGACGAGTCGTGCCTACAAACAGGCTGTAAATTTCAACAAAGTTCTATAATAATTTAAATGTATACAAAGTATGCTCAAGTACTTGAGCAAGTATGCTCAAGTACTTGAGCTAATTCTTGTTAATAACAAAATCTTTAAACAACAATCACAAGTTATTTCGCTTAGAAACCTTCATGTTTACAAGTCATTAAATCAGTACAATTCTAGGGAGAGAAAAATAAATAAATAAATAAATAAAATTAGTTTTCGATTTCACACATCGAAATAACAATTGTATGGCAAATCAAACTGATTGATTTATGTGTTTGATAAAATTAAAATTAGAAATATAAATTAATAATCTAACTCAAATGTACATTGTCAACATTTTGGTATCAAACTGTGACATATTTGTATCATACGAGTATGTATGTACTCGTAGTTGCTCCAACAGCAACTAGTCCGACCAATAAAAAGAAAACCCACACTCGTGTGCAACCAGCGAGTGCACTGTTACTTTTTAAACGTTTTATGTTCATGTCAAATAAGTAGCGGAGTAGATATTACTTGCTGTTCAAATCTTGTTGCTGTGGATGGATTGCCTTTTCATTAACAGCTTTACAAATATTTTGGAAGTTTTTTATTTCTTTGCTTGGACGCCCCACTGTGAGAGCGTGCTAGAGAGAAGAAGGTTAGACCAACCAAACATGCCAACCAACATGTAGTACATACGATTATAGTAGCAAATATGCCAAAGTGTGTCTTAAGCGTTCATATTTTTATGGGGAATTTCAGTTTTCATTGATTATTTTTAAACAGTAGCCAAATTGGTGTTGCCAAACATATTAATTGCTAACAAACAAATCTAAACAAAATCATGAAGCATGGTGTTTGAAATCGCCTAGCGTTTACGCTAAAATGTCATGGCCAATTAAGAGCAGCAACGTAATATGTGGATAAAATGA
The DNA here is from genome assembly GCA_936439885.1 of Nowickia ferox. Classification (NCBI taxonomy): domain Eukaryota; kingdom Metazoa; phylum Arthropoda; class Insecta; order Diptera; family Tachinidae; genus Nowickia; species Nowickia ferox. Next base: position 83,895,799 of record OW387027.1, on the reverse strand, counting down.
TGACTACAACATTGAAGAGTAAAACATCAGCAACTCTGTAAAGCGGCCTAGACACGTTCAAAATGCTTGATGTCAGTTTGCTGTATGTGTGCTGAATGTTTTGATGCACAAATGCTGGATGTGACCCGTTCAGCATTTATTTTGAGTTCAATTTTGTACTGTCAACATCAAATGAATCTCAATAGCGGAGAATTAATTCTGAGTTTGATTTTTTAAAGTCAATATTAAAAAAAATTTTGTAGCATTAATGACAATGCGTTAAAAAAGCACATACGAGTACAAATAATAATAGGAAAAATATTTGTGAATGAAAGAATATTTTCAAAAACAAGAATATTCACCATTAATCCAGTTGTCAACATCACGCCAAACTCAATACCAAAAAATTACGGCTTGTCTATTCACTCTAGAGAACTATTTATTGCTTCCTTAAGGTCTAGAAAATAAAGTAAGCCTGTCAATAGCAGTTAGTTGTTTTCGACAACGGACAAACAAGCCCCAATATTTTGTTATTTTATTGAAGTGACGTCGATGTTGACAACTGGAATAAAGGTGATTAATTTTAGTTTTTTTTTTCGGCTGTCACTTTAGGGTTCGCTACGATGTTCGTGTGTTCACAAACAGTTTTCTCGCGAACCGTAAAAGCTACGCACCTGACAATTTACCAGAATATGTACTATATATGTATATGAGAATTAAAAACTATAGGGTATTCTAAAGCGAGCATCGAAACATATTGAAATCCTAATGTAATACTCGTATACAGACAATTATATACAAAGTTGGTATATTTTCATGCAAACAACTAACACTGAAATTAAAAAAATCTAAATTGAAGGGTATTCTATCAGTTAATGTAATTCTGACAAGAAGATACAGCAATATTGGAAACCGCAAGATGCAAACTCTTGAAATTTTCAAAAACGCTAAAACTGAAAATCCCAAAATTAAAAAAAATGGCCAAACGAAATATCTCCAAAATAAAAAAGCTCTTGAATGAAGAATAAAACCAAATATATAATAAATCGCTCAAAAGCAAAAAAAAAAAAAAAAAAAAAAAACTCCAAAAGTAAAGAGGTCGCCAAAAAAACTAAAAAACGGAAGAAATCACCAAAACGCAAAAAGTGCCAAAACTAAAAAACAATCGCTTAAACTAAAAACCCCGAAAAAGTCTGCAAAACGAAAAAAGACCTTAAATTAAAAAAACTCCAAAACAAAAATTAAAAAAATTTCTACATCAGGTAATATTGTATAGGCTAAAGTTCGTGTAGTATTACATATGGGTATTTCCAGGAAAAAGTAAAAAGAAAATATATTTTTTGCTCAAAAAATTTTTTTTTTTTGTTTTGTTTTAAATAATAAAGCTAAAAAGTCTATGCTTTATAAATGTAAGATCATTTTTCCAAAAATATGCGACCTTAAAAACATATTTTTTTTACTGAGCATTTTTTTACCGATTATTTAAATTAATAGGTAATATTTTTCTTCCAACAATAACCTTAAGCATTAGCACAAAAGAAGGAGAACGGAGTTCTAATAAGGGAAGTTTTTTGAGTTTGCCTTCACTTATACCTTAATGTCGCATCCGTCGCATAAGATCAATATTTATTAATTTTTTCAGCAGTAAATAAGCATTTGTTATTGTTTAATTTCTTTTCGATTAAAGTTCAATAAATTTTAGCAAAGTTACTGCGTTTAGTTCTCTTGATAAAAAAAAACTGTCGCATCTGCCTTGTCGCGGCCGTAATTGTACTTTACCTATTTAAAAAAAAAATTAAAACAAAATTTTTATATTTCATAAATCTACACATAAACGATATTCTTTCACTTTTATTTCCACATTCATAAAAAAAAAATCTGCACAAAATTTTGCTGAATTATGTACATAATTTCTATAAGTGCATACAAATAACTTAAGTTTTTGTCGCATCCGTTTCTCGCTCACATTTGCTTATATCTTTTTACTATATTATTGATATCGCCCAAGTTTCTTAAATATACTACTTCTCCATTGCTTTAAAACACTTAAGATATATATTAGATCTTTCCATTCCTTTCTTGTTTTTCGCTCAACTAAAAGTGTACGAATTACGCGTGCATCGCCTGGGAATTTCCCATATGTAGTGTGCGTACGGAACCCTACTTGTGCGAACCAAAGTCGCACTTTACTGCTTTTATTAACAACTGCGCACCTTCAACTCTCATTTAAAACTTGTTCGTGCCATAATGATTGATGAGTATTTTGGTAGTCTAGACCGCTATGTTTTTTTTGGAACCAACTTCACTTCTAAAATGCTGTCAAAATCGATTTTCCAACATAAAAAAGTTCAAAGATCGTAGAATATCTCTGGATTGCAGAACAACTGTAGCAGCATTGCAATTATATTTTAAGTGAAATTATCCCGGTTTTTGTTGGCTGGCCTATAATTTTTTACTTTTTTTGGTTTTTTAGAAGTAACACTCCAGTGAATGCCTACTACTATTACTAGATGTTACCTTTTTTAAGAAAGGGATAGTGATAAAGAAGACAGGTGGTGAATGAAGAGATAGAGGAAGTCTTTATTCTTATACAACTCTGCTTTTTTGCACGTTTTTAATAATGCTGTATTGTAGCGCCTCTGGTGTCAATGAGGGGTATTAAATTTTCAAATTTGTATTTAGTAGCCATTTTATTTGTTATTTTACTTCGCCGATGATTCTGCTACACAAGGCCGACGAGAGGGCGCTCTGATATTACATTAGGATTAGTATCCGCTTGAACTTTCCCACAACAACTAATACAGATGTGTTTCAGATTAGCGTGAACACCTACCTTTACCTGGCTTTATCGCACGGTGGTCTAAAGACCAGGTGAATGTAAGACGCTTACCATCGCCCCAAGCACCCTTAGAAAGCACCATGCGACTTGCTAAGAACATCTTGGTTGGCATCTTTGAAGATAGGCACAGCTCAACCAGTCATCAGAGCAAGACGTATGCCTGGGAAGGCACAATCCAGTACCAACTCCACACTGCTCAACATCATCCTTTTAACCCCGTGGGGTAGGACGAAATTTACCTTTCGGTAAAGGATCAGAACAACCGCTACGCACATCAAACTTTTAGAGCAGCTCAGCTGTCGGACCACCGACACCCGTGGCACCAGAAATAAGCCTGTTAGACCTCGAAGTTCCACCCCGAAAGGCTTCACCTCTATCGTTTTTCGAACTCAGGGCAGTTGCAGGTGACGCTGCATCTAATTGACAACACAGCCTTTTTTCCTTTTATATATGTATAAAAGCACAGCCGTTCCTCTGGTGTTAGAGGTTGGGTAAAAAGCCAAAAGTACGTCGACGGAAAAAGCCAAATTACCCCAGCTGGGGCCCCGGGCTTGCCACACCCGTCATCTACGAATAGAAAAATGCGCGGTATTGTTATTTTTTCGGTTTTGTAGTCAACGTGCTAACTACTTCAGCTAACGCCACCCTAATTTGTTTAAATGTTGGTATCGTATAACTTTTTGATGGAGTTCTTTCCACCACACGCAATAGTTTGGGAATAATCTCATTTTTGAAAGAAGCATGTTTTATACTTCAGAAGAATTAACCTGGTGTAGTGACATTGAAAGCTCATTAAATTTTTCATCATTACAAAATCTCGAAAAAAAATTTGCTCACATATTTCTCACCCACGCCCGCCCCATTACATAGAATTTTAAAAAGAAGAAAATAATAATAATGTGTGGTAGCACTCTGCAGTTCAAGCAGCAACAACATTGCATTGTTGTTATTGCAATATGTGAATAATTATTAACTGCTTCACGAATGCCAGTGAGAATCATTAAAAAGAAATAAACGAAAAGCTACATTTAGCAGCAAAAGTAAAAGAAGAGGACCCTGTTTAGCAACTACTGATTGTATGTATGGGTTTGTGGTGTATGTGTTGCATGCATGCACATTACTAAGTGTTAGTTAGATTGGTTTGAAGAAAGAAAAAAAGAACATCGTCAGCAGCAGCAGCAGTCAAAACATTTATCTAGCACATTAACAGCTAATTGTGGTAAATGAGAGATGTTGTGTGAACTTTTGCTAAAAGAAAAACTAACTACCAAACAAAAGCAACAACCGCAACAAATTAAAATTAATAAAAGAAGCAACGACAAATAGCACTCTCCATGACAGTCAATGTTAAAAAATCCCACATGCAATCAATGAAATTTAAAAAAAAAAAAAAACAGATGAAACAAAAAATTAAGATTAGATGTATGAATGGACCACGACTGCTGTATGGATGGATGGATGGATAGATGGATGGGCAAAAGGAAAATTAAAAACAAAACTAAATTTAATGTTGCTACTGCTGCTGCAGCAAGAATATCAAATAAAAATGCAACAATTGCTACCACTCGTGCCGCTGTTTGCTGCTACTAACACACATTCGTTATCTTCCAACTTATCATAAACGTTGTACGAGCAGCAGCAAGCACGTCGTACCAAAAGCTTCTAACAATGACGATGCTACTTTTTTGATGTTGTTGTTGTTGTTGTTGTTGCTTTTTCTGTTGATGATGATGATGGCAATAATGATATTTCTAGTTGGGTTAATTAACATTTTTGTTAGATGATTGTAGCAAACATATGTGACCCAAAAACGAACGATATTTTCATGTTCGAATACGTAATAAAGATTCGCTCGCATGCTTGGAATTTTTTTTCTTCAATTTTTTTTTTTTTTTGTTTGTTAATTTAGTGAGAAAAACTTGATGTTTTTCTTTGGAGAATTAATTGCACTTACAGTAGTAGTACGTGGTGTGGTGGTGGAAGTGGTGAGTTTGTTGTTTTTTTTTTATAGCAAAACAACAAAAAACGAAATAAATGTCAGCAATATTTTATCTAAAAAGTATTCATAAGATACACAAATATAAGAATCGAATAGTCAAGAATAATTGTGTATTGCATATAATAATAATATTTATTTATTTTAAGAACGTTTTGACAAATGATCAAGATGTTGTTAAATATTGATTATGGATGAACACTCTTGCCAGAAATGTAAATTTATCTGAATTTTTTAAGAGGTCACCCAGCCATTCAAAGATTTTTAAACGAAATATATTGGAAATATTTTGGAAAGTTTGGAGGATATGGTGATTTAAATGCTGTGTGCTTGCTTATTGGAAGAAATATGTATGTATGATTTTTTTTAACATTTAAGCTGTTTTCTGAAAATTGTTTATAATGTTGTCGATCAGATTCTGCAACTAATCCATTCATTGCAAATTTTCTACACCAACACTTATGTAACAAATAAATATTTGTCTGACTGAATTGAAACCTAAACCCACAAAAATTTATAGGCAAGTAATAAAATATCATTTCTATAATAATAATTTGATTGATGATGTTGTGGTCAAACTGTTAAAAGTCAATGAAAATTTTTTTTAATGTTGCAAGTCAATTGACTTAATTTATTTTTTATTGAAAAGAAAAATATGAAGATAAAATGAAATGCATATTAGAAAACCATTAATTTTAAAAATTATAAAATAAAATTACAGATTATAAACAATCAAACAAAATAATAAATCTGTGTGACTTGAGGCGGCCCAGTACACAAAATATTTCACTAACAGAATAAAAATAAATGAAAAAACTGAATAATTAAAAAACTTTAATTATATTATAAACAAATAATGAAAGCAAACAAAGTTTATCAAATTTAATATTTTGTCAACTTTACTGCCAGTTCATCGAAGACAGTTAAATATTTTCGTCTGCTTATTTATATTGAAAAGAAAAGTAAAGCACTCAAATTTATTTTTGTTTTCAATATGCATACATAAACAGGCAGACGAGAAGTTTTGATTGTCTTCGATAAACTGGCAGGTAATCAAACAATTTTAAGGTCGAATGATTGAGAATTCTACATGAAATATTTAAATATTTAATCCATCCACAAGATGATTTTTTTCCTGTTTCTTGAGACAGACGAGATTTTTTTTTTTTTTTTTTGGCTGACGTTGTAGAGAGTCAAGTGGAGTAGAGAATATATATCACACATTTTTTCTCCCTGTGTTTCTTTTTTATCTTTCTTGCTGGGTTTTATTCTTGTTCATTTCTCGATGTGACAACATCGTTTTTATATGAAGTAAGTCGGAAAAATATTTATGATCTATGAAATGAAAACATAAAGTGCCCCGGACACAATCAAATAAACTCTTTAATCACATAAATGTCAGCGTGCAGTCGCGTTTTTTCGGCTACATGTATGCATCGTCCGCTGTGACATGAGCTGTGTGGCACGTAGTGTCGTCTTATTAAAACCACATGTCGTTCGTGTCTATATCATCTAATTCTGGTAATCATTGGCCTATAGCTCTCGCTACCATGAAATGAGCGAAGTGTGTGCAACATTGTCTGAACAGAACACCTATTTTGATATAAAAAATTCTATCATTTGCACGTGTTGTTGAACGCTTTATAAGTTCATTGTGATTTCAGAAAGCAGACTGAATAAATGCCAGCCAATACAACAGATTTAACTTTAGAAGTACGGGCGCTGCTGTGAACTGTCAAAGTATAATAATACAGAAGAAATCGTTATGTCAAATATAGTCTTGTGTAAAAAATTTCCGAAATAAATCTTGTACACGCACCTATTGAAAAAAGAAAATAATTCTATATCTTCGTTGAGTTGTATGTAAATTGAAAACTAAAAATTTATATTTTTACAATAAAGTTGCGATATGTATTTATCGCGGAAAACTATCTTACAATTTAACAGACTTGTGTGTGTAGGTTTTGTTTGCCTTTTTGTTTTTAAAACTTATTGAATTATGTGTGGAGCAAAGTACTACATAATATTGTGTACTCTATGGGTATATTTTTAAACATATTTTTACAGCCTGTTTGTGTAAGACGTTGACGATGGAAATCTTGACGTTTCTGTAATAGATTAAAGAAAAGTTGTACAAGTTTCCTTCAATCTATTACAAAATCGCCAAGATTTCTAACGTCAATGTCTTACACAAACAGGGGTTTAATTTTCTTGTAGAAAAGACTTTTATTGGGATATATGTAAGTAAAGTTTCACTGAAGCATGTTCAATTCTTTTTTAAAAAATCACTAAAAAAAATTAAAAAATGCCTGATCGACTTGGCCTTGATGTAAGGGTTCAGCTGAATTTCCATCAAGCTCATAGACTTATAATAAATATTTATGGCGAACTTTTTTCTAGGCCTTTTTAACTGAAAGCATCATAAATCTAAGAATCAAACAAACGCATTTTAATATTTATGATGTGACCAGGCTAAAGTTCGTATCGCTTAATTACATGTGATAATTATTAATGAACAAATAACACCAAAGTTAGTTGTAAATATTCTGACAAATACTTAGTAGAACGGAACAACCAGCTGCTTTCGAAGTTAAGTACACCTGCATCATCACCGTTCTTTTGTGTTTTGTTTCTCTGTGTGTGTGGTGTCAGTTGATGTAGATTTCTGCTTTATATACGCAACTTTTATTGCAAACGGAATATGTGAATTGTTTTGATTCATCGCATTACAATTTGCTGAAAGCTTCTTTGTAATGAAAGCTCATTTTTACGATCTCTAAATTTACCACAGTCTTGCCATTGTCGTTTTTTCTTTACTAATTATGCACATGTAAGTTAATTTGTTCATTTTTTATTCAACTTAAGACAAACTTTTTTGGTTTGATACTATAAGTATATTTTTATTTAGTTTTTTTTTTAAGTTTTGACTATTTTCTGCTGTTTAAGTTATATTTGTAAGCTTGCTGTGTCTTGAGACTTATAGTAGAATATCATAACTTATATTTATTTGGGACATTTTAACCCGCTGTATACACGTTAAAGTGTATTTTGCCCCCTTTAAAATACGATTTTCTGTGTGAAAAAAATGGGGCCAATTCTAAGTGAACGTTGAAAGCTCTTTTCAGCCACAACCAACATTTGAATGCTGTTAATATGCAAAATAAATATTTTTTTCTTTTTCATATTTTTCGAAAGACTAACATCCATATACATAAACGATAATTTAAGTTAATGTTGGCTTAACATTCGGATTCTGTTTGAGAAAAACGGTTTAGTGAATGTTTTGACTTCAAGAATCGCTTTTGTATGAATCAATAATTGAAAAAATAAAATAAGTCGACTTGTGTATTTGAAAGGAATTTTTCATCTAATATATATTTTTCATATAATAAATTAAGTTTATTATCACAAATTCCAAAAGATACATGCAAGTATAAAATGAGCTGCATTAGTGTCCAAGTTGTCACTAAAAGCCCGTACAAGCGTATGCTAATGATCTGTCCAGCTTTCTGCCCATGCATTTTTTTCTCCCAAGCGCAATCAAAATATTCATACATAATGCATTTTTAGCTAATTATCATCTTCTAAGACACAAGTTTACTGTTTACTCCAGCTGCTACTATATTCACATTCTGGTTCTGTTACTAGTTTTGTTTATAAATTTTAAATAAATATTTTATTGAAAAAGATTGTGTTGGGAAGAAAGTAATTATGCCTGACAGCAAACATGAACATTCGTTTTATATGAGAGACGTAATGGGATGTCGATTTCCTCCCTAAAGACACTAAAAAAAAAACAGAGAGAAGAGGAATTAATGCCACCAGAAATATGTATGTATGTTTGTACATGTGTAAATGCTGTAACGTGCAACATTAACCCACTTTTTTTTAAATTATGTATGAACAAATATTTTATTTTATTTTTTAACATGAAGATGAGAAAATAAATGGTGGACTTCTTCGTTTCGTGTGGAATCCATAATTTGTTTCTTTTTCACAACTTATTTATTGATATTCAACGCCATGGCGCGTTGTTAATAAAATTTATTTTGATCTGAGTTTCAAGTCAATGCAAAATGTGTCTTTTATTTAATGATTTTAGTTGTGGTTTCGTTCTGTTGTTAAATGCATCTGCCACATGCCGCATTATAAGAGTCAGTCTCTCAGCCTCATTAAAATTTGTAAAGGATTTGTTGGTTTTTTATATTTTATTTATTTCTCATTCAATACTATTCGCATCATTATTATCTTAGTAATTACATTTATGATCGTCATTACTAGAATTTTTACGACGATCATACAGTTGCAGTTTCGGTTGTCTAATATTGACTTTTTTATGAAACAACTTAAAATACGTAAAATATTTGCATTTAATATTCGTTTAATAATAGTTATGACTACTTTAACAAGCCGTTAGCTAATTTTTCGTAATGTCATAAATTTCAGTTGCCGTATGGGGTAAGAAGCGTGCAGATTCTGACAATAGGGTCTTCCGAATCTTAAATACCCTTTAATTAAGTAGAAGTTATTAATTAATTTGAGATATATTTAAATTAAGTTTAACTAAAAGAAAAATGAGTACAACGCACTTAAAAAACTTTTGAAAATTTGGTTCGTTGTAAGCGAGGTTCACTGTAGCCAGACAAAATAACAAAAGAAAATATATTAAAAAATTCTGGATGAAATCTTGCTATAAGAAAGGAACAGGTTTACATACGAAAATATTTTACATGAACTGAACTTAAATAAAGCTGGCAAGTAACGGAAATTTTTGATAAAATTTGCCCCCCCCCCCCCCGCCGTTCTTCTATAAATAAATCTATGTCTGCTATTTCCCCCAGATGCGAGCCATCCGTGAACTAATAAACTTCCCCGGTGTTTGTTCTAGGGTTTGATTGACCCGGGAGTGTCTTGCTTGCTCTTAGACAAAAGCTTTGTAACAAAAATACGAAAGAAGATCACTTTGGCTTAAGTGCACTTATAACTATCAACACTACTGTAGCCTCTTTTCACAAAAAGTATTAAACAATAACCAGTATACCGAATGTAGTTATTTTAAAATATTGACAGCAACATAGTAATTATCTCAGCTAAAGAATACATTAAACATAAATTCAATTATTAAATGATGAGCAGCCACAAGCAACAAAACAAACAACCAACTACACAAAGAGCACCGGACCGAAATACTCTTAAAATTTTAAATAAACCGCCAATATCGGATGAAGGATCTGTGTGGTGAAAAATCATTTGAATTCACAGCGGTTGGCGGTACGCTATTCACGGGTAGTAAACATTTTAATACAAATATTTAATCATAGTTATAGTTTTCTTTATATAAACTGTAAATTACTTTTGAAATAAATAAATAAATAAATCAAATGAATAAATGTATGAATGAATGAATAAACTTAATGAATAAATAAATAAAATATAAGTTGGGTATTATTTTACTACTCAAATGCTTCTTATTATTTAAGTGTCTTTTATTAAATTTCAAAAATACTAGTCCATACCGTTCACATCGTACAGTGCGAGTGAGTAACAGTCTCTGACAGTCAGCCAGTCTCTCTGATTATCATTCGGTAGATTGTTTGGTTTACTTTTTCTTGGCGATTTTCTTCTTCTTCTTCTTCTTCTTTTTTCAAAGGTCTCATGGCAACGTCATCTTGCCGGACTGGAAACTGGAATCCTAATTTTTATTAGACATGAGTAGACATTAAGTTTTTAAGCCTATTTCAATTTGAAAGCTGCAGTAATTGTTTCTATACAATATTTTTTTTCTTCTTTTTTTTCTTGTCCATTATTAAGTTGGTTGTAATTTGATATCACTTTAATCATTTAAGTATTTGTTAGACATCAGTTAGTGGTCGTTTGATTACAGTTTTATTTTCTCAAAATTATTTTCCATTTATTTGTTTTATTTTTTTTTTTTTATTATTTTTTTAAATTTGGTAATTGATCAATTTATTCGATTTATATGTATTTTATGTTAATTTGAAATAAATAAAATTCATCAAAAACAGTGACCTAGATTTGAAAGATTTCGAATGAACTATTTGAAAAATAAAAAAAAATGTTTACAGTACGATCTCGATTTGCGCAACCACAAAAGGAAATTTTATGTTAATTTTAAATAAAAAAAAATACATCTGTACATATATTAAAGTCGCTCTTTTTATATATTACCAATGTTACCAGATTTCAATAAAATAATTATCCCTGAAGATGTTGGAAAACCCCAACGAAACGTCGGATACATTAAAAATGAAATAAAAACATCTTTTCTTTACATTTGAAAAAATTGAATGACCTTAAAAGCCTGAATAGATACAATATCTATAATACCACATTAATTGATATTAAAAACAAGGTCGAGAAATTACATACAAATTCATCAAAAACAGTGACCGTGATTTGAAAGATTTCGAATGAACTATTTGAAAAATAAAAATAAATTTTTACAGTACGATCTCGATTTGCGCAACCGGAAAACGAAATCGCAGTTGTTGCTTTTAACGAAAAGTTAAACTAACCGACCATTAAAAAAAATTCATATAGAAACATATCGCAATTTAACTAAAATTATTTTTTATAATTTTAAAATTTTTGTAACTTTAGGGACTGTTCAGTGCGCTGCAAATGTAAATTTAAATGTCCTAAAATACTTCCCTGAATTATTTAACGCACAAGTAAGTTTCAGATATGAGATATAAACATCAATACTCTTATAAGAGTTTATCAGCGTACTTACGTATAATTTTAAATTAAAGTTAAGGCAGCGGCATCATTAACACCTGATATTGAAGTATTAATACATATTTCAGTATTGCCACCTTCAAATTAGAGTTTACTTCGTATGATGCAGAGCAGTGATGCATTTCCGAACAGACCCTTAATAACACGGAAAAAGTTGCACTTATCGAGTCTGTTTCTTGAAAAAAGTTGGTTTTACAAACATTGTTGCTTTAAATATATTCACCACAACAGGCTACTCGTAGCCAGCTGCTTAATTATTTTGCAGACGGCAGCAGCATCATCAATACCTGATATTCAGGTATACATATATACATATTTCAGTATTGCCACCTTCAAATATTTCGCATTTATGAAAACTAAATTACTCTTTAGGTACATTTTAACTATATCACGTGAAAGTCAGTTTATCAGTTTATTCTTTACAGCAATTTCGGGATATTAAGTCTGTTAAATAATATGAAATAATTGTACGTTATCATTCATTCAATATTTTGCTATATACAACACTAACCGTATTTACTCATTGTCTCCAACAAAAATAGGAATTAGTTTAATTGGACTACAACGCCAAAGAATAGTGCTGTTGTAAAAATAATCATTCTCATATATAAACATGTAGATCATTTATTCAAACAACGTTATAACTCAAAAACGCTAGGAAAAAATTTTTATTTTTCTCTCAAGAGTTGAGTAAACAAGATATTTGTATAAAATTTTTACACAATTTCAAGAACGTTATGAGGATTCGTTCTATATCACTAACTGAAAAATTCAAATTATGACGTGCTTTGAGTGAATGAGCGACATTTTGAAGTCGATAGCTTTTACCATAGCAAGCTATCGACTTCGAAATGTCACTTCTGTGTTTAGTGCTTCTGACGTAAAAAAAGTACCTGTTGCTTTAACCGAGTTGTTTTAATAATCCCTAGTTGCGCTAATCGAGTTCGCACTGTATGTAGTTAGATATTTTTCACTTAATGAGAAATTTAGTTTGTATTCATTTAAGCTATTTGTGTTCTTTAAAATAAAAAAAAGATAATTTATTTCTTTTGGCTTTTTTACTATTTTACTTTCACATAAAAATTTAAATTTTATTCATAAATAAATAAATAAAATTAACTCTAGCAAAACCTAAAGCTAATCACGTTGTAGCCCTAGACGAAAATTCAAAGCTACAAGAAAAGATAATAAATATCAGGCCCTTATTATGACTTACATTCTGTTCTGAGTCTTCGCTTGTTAGGGAACAAAAACCATCACATGTAGAATTCCTATTATGAACTGGCAACACCAACAAATGTCCAACGAATTTTTTATCGAACAGAATTTTGCTTTCGATGCCTTATGGCTAGTGTGCTAAATTATGACAAACGTAAGCGTTTTTTCAAACCCTAATTTCGAAATATTTCTGTCAATTTTATGCAGTAGCTGTAAGGTTTTTAGCACTAAACAATAACGTTAATTTCAGAAAAGAAAGAAAATATAGGAAATTCTCAGTTTGCTATACAAAGTCTTAGAACTGTTCAAAATTCTAAAGTACTTGCAATCGATCTAGCTTACGTGCAATGCTGCAATATTTCATCTGTAAAAAAATCCAATTCCATATATTCCATATAATTCTAAACTTAGTAAGTAATGTTTTAGTAAGTTTTTCTTGAAGCAAGTCTGAGTCTGAGTACAGACTTGATTGTACCGAAGAGTTACTTCAATTCTCATTTGTTATTTCATTCGCTGCATTAAAACAATAGAAAAATTTAACAAACAGATTGTGAGTGTGTAAACGAAAGCGCAGTTTTAAAAGAGAACTGCAGAGACGTGCTTCAAGAAAAACCGATGTGTCTAAAACAAGTATGTATGTACTCCTCTTATTTCTTCTTTGCACTCTCTCCAATAACCTCAGACTTGCTTCAAGAGAAACTGGAAGCTCGACCAGAATAAAGAACCAACCTTTAATGGGGGAAAATTTCTCTACATATTATAAAGGATTAAAAACTGTAAAATATTTTCTGAAAATCTTAGCTATTGGAGATATTCACGAAATCGGGAACAAGGTCGAGGTCAAAATTCCAAGTTTGAAAATTCAAATACAAATATCTTTGAAACTATTACAGATCTACAAAATAACCAAAATTTTTTTTGTCTGTTAAACAACTGTGCAAGAAATTGAAATCAGATGCTATTTATAAAACTTATGAGGTCAACAAGGTTTTCCATCCCTGAGGGATTTAATTTTGACATCCAGTAGCTCACCGTGTGCTTAAACAGGGTAGTTCGAATTCCAATCTTCTTCAAGCTTAGGTATTCTTCTATGATTTCTAATAATAAATTATTTTGTCATCGGATCGCAAAATTTCAGAGATAAATATTTAATAAACCTATTTCCTGCAGCCTTCTGGTTGACCTTCTTTCTTCGCCCTGAGAAGGGTTTCTTTTTTGAAAGCTTCAGCTGAGTTTTGTGAAGTGCTGCAGATCTATGCTTTAGGATTAATGTACTCGTCTACTGCAGGTAGAGTTTTCAGTCATTCTACTGCATCTATTTCATCAGCCACTGTAGTTGCTGAAATTTTTTCTATCTTCTCCATGAATCTTCTTATTTCTGTCCCCATCGACTGACTGTCAGACTTGACTACCTATGTTTGGATGAGTTTCGAGTACTGTTATTGTTGTGCATTTAGCGTTGTATTGTGGCCTTTACCCTCACTATCTGAGAGGCCGACTACAGTCTTTTGACTTTAGGCGAGCGGATCCTAATTTGAAGGGACATTTTTCCATCTTTTTTTTAGTTTTTATGGTTTTATTTTTATTTATTGTTCCCCCGAGTAGATCAGTAAGAGGATAGACCATCGACATAGCGACGCCATGTGTGCACTAGAAAAATGGACCTTATTGTGGTTGCGCTATTTCGACTTCGACTATGACTAGATTAAAAAAAAATGTTGCGGTGTTTTTTAACATTTAAGAAATTTATTATTTGACTTATTGTCATATGTTCTTTAATCTATTACAAAAGTGTCGTGGTCAACGTCGTAATACGCCAACTACAATAAGGGGGAATATCTTGTAACCGGCTCTGTCCTGGCACCAGAGAGGAGCTTTTAGCGACTAGACCCTTGAACCAGTTGATAGCCATCCATGTTTTCGGCACTGGTGCCAAATACCTTAACTGTAAAGCGGGGTAAAAATGATATTTCGAAGGGGCTGGAAAAGGGGAAAGCGAAGTTTGATTAACCTTTGGTTTAGAAAGGTTTTTAATTTCATTAACTCTAGGCCGGTTCTGAGTAGTAAGACCGAGAATAACACTTAAGCTAACACTTAAGACATAAGTCGCAACACTATGAGATTTTTTACCACGGTGACCGATAAAACGGCATGGAAAACACAAAATTATTTGGAAGATGTTTTATCGCCAAAACTATTATCTTACTTTTCCGCTAACATATCTTTATATTAAAAATTAAATTAATTTGATAATTTTGTTCTAAATTTAATTCTTTTGATCATATTACTGTTGCTATGCAGATGATCAGCATACATGTATATAGCAACTAGAATTTTCTTTGAGCAACTAGAAGAAGTTGAAACTTAAGTTGAAACTAGAACTCAATAAACAATCTGTGAAATGCGCAAAAGAACTATATACTCGTATAGCCCTCAATAACCAATTTCATTATATTTTACGGAACAAGAAAAATAGTAATTTTGTTAAAAATAGAAAAAAAAAATCTCAAAGTTAATGTTAACAATTTCCAAAAAGTACAAAAATACTAAAATTATGTCTGTTGTACTAAATTCCTAAGCTTTTTTAATTAATTGATAATTATATTAATATGAACAACAAAAATTTAGCATAAGATAAAAGATTTGTGACTGTTCAAAATGTGTGGTTGAAGTTAAAGCAACAATGAAATGCATATAGATAGACATCTCTTAACCACCAGCAAATAAATTTCACTTATTGTATTAACTTTCATAACTTTACAAATCGAGTTCAACTGCATGCAATTAAATAATTTAATTCGTTTTTTTTTTTTCTATAAAAAAATAAACCATTTAATTTGATATGAAATTTCGATATGGGCGGTATTAAAATTGAAATGTGTCCACCGTTACCTTAATTTGGTTACTTTGTCGCCATAATTATTTAGTCATTCACTAATTTTATATCTCTTTTGGTCTCGCTAATGTTGAATGTTGTTTAAAACAATCGGTCGGAAGAAGATTATTTATCTGACATGGTCTGTCGATTTTGTCGAGATTTAAAACAATTTGAGATTTTTTCTGTTCAACTTGGTGACTGATTTTATTTTTATTATGCATAGAAAAAAAAATATAGAGAAGTGATTAAAAGAAACGGAAATTACCAGGTTACGAAGAGACAAACAAACAAGTAAGCATTTGCGTGTGTGTGTGTGTGTGCGTGTGCACATTTTTATAAAGAACCCTGGCACATTTACAACAGATGTACTTACTTTATTTTTTTTGGCTCTTCCTATGAAATGTACTCGTATTATGCGTATTTTTTTGTCTGTTTGTAAGCCAGTGAATGGAAGGAAGAGTATTGCTTGCTGTTCCAGTAGCTTCAACAAGCGAACAAACCCAACCATCCAAC
Source organism: Nowickia ferox (assembly GCA_936439885.1). Classification (NCBI taxonomy): domain Eukaryota; kingdom Metazoa; phylum Arthropoda; class Insecta; order Diptera; family Tachinidae; genus Nowickia; species Nowickia ferox. The sequence goes on along the minus strand of OW387027.1, from coordinate 83,879,617 downwards.
CAAACAGACAAATTATATGAATGGAAATTTAAAACCAAAACGTTGACGCGTTAAAATGAAATCTAAAAAATACACAAAACTATCTATTGTTTTGCGCACATTTCAATAGTGATTGTTTTTGTTATACTCGTAATTGTTGTTGGTGTTTTGTAAATAAATATCTTATTTACTCGTATTGTTAGTTAATAGAGTAGCAAAGTAGTGTGCTCATCTCTATTATCATAAACAATTAACAGAAATCGTTAAATGATCGAAGACGAACTCTTAGCACGCTACGCTACTGAAGTATAAGCGATTCTATTGAATAGAATTATATATTTGTTATCACTAATTGCCGAATTGTTTCGGTTCTTTAAAATCTTTAGTACACCGAAAAAAATTCAATCAGTTTTATTTTTGAACTGAAGTATCTAAATGTAATTTAGTTACACTATTTGAATTATTTTTAAATTTAATAAAAAAACTATATACATTTTTGTTTTTAATAAACGTTTTGACAAATTTTTAAATAATGATTAATATTTTAGTTGATTCAATTATTCGTAGTGAAACAAACATCATTCTAGCGAATGATGCTGCGATTTTTGTTAAAGATATTTTGTTTACATACATTAAGCAATTCTCAATTATTTTTTTAAGATTTTTCATTTAAGCTATGTACATAATGCCTATGTACATAGCTTCGAAGATTTTTCAGGAAGCAAGCAGATAAAGGTCTTCTGGTGAGTTGGGACCATCACTAACTAAGTAAATCATCAATAAAACTCATATATACTTTTAATTTGATAGAATTAATCTAAAACAGAGTACCAATATAAACAGAAGGAAACGTATGCTTTCGTTCTATTCTTTGGGCTATTTAATTTTGTACCAATCAATTTTTTGAATCATTCAATTAAGGGCAACACAATAACTCCACTGGCACCCCCCAGTATTATTCCTACATCCTTCTTGCTTTAATAAGTAAGGAGGTTCGGGACTGAATTGCTCTTTTAACTAATTATTTGATTAATAACTTCTTACAACTTTCATGCATTTTGAGGAGGAAGCATTATACCGTAAGCCCACCAACCTGTAATAACTCAGGGTCCGCGGGGTTGTTACTCCCGTTATCCTTAATAAAGGATACCCTTGCGGATGCATGTATATGTATGTGTTTGTATATTGTTGCCTTCATATTTTTTTATAACTAACTCATTATGTTTTTTTAAATCGCAATATACAAAAAAATCTATTCAAAAAAATAATGAATTAACCCCCTGTTTCTACAACCCAGACGGTCGACTTGAGTATAAAATTTATATGGAAAACACTTAATTTTATGAGTGATTTTCATACAAATTTTCTAAACGAGTCGTCTGCCTGACTTTTAGAAACTGCACATAAGGCCTTTCTATATTAAGGTAACGATATGTGTTGTCCACACACATAAGTGTGGACATGTGTGTTTGTATGTGTTTCTATGTGTTTGTGTGCATGTACGTATGCAAATATATTAGAACTTGCCCAGCGGGAAAACTCAATAGACCTTCTTACTTCACACTAGACTTGTATCGAACTCTTTCAGTAGCTCGTTTTTGACACAAACCTCTGGTCAAACCCATTTAAATTACATGGGTATGTATGATCATTGGTTTGTGTCAAACACGAGCTAATGAAAGAGTTCGATACAAGTATACTTCACACCTTCCTAGAAATTTTTTTTAGCTCAGTTACTATTCTAATCTACATGCTGAATAATACCCATTTAAATTACATGGGTTTGATGATTGGTTTGTGTCAAACACGAGCTTCAGAATGAGTACAAGTCTATTTGTATCGAACGCTTTCAGTAGCTCGTTTTTGCCACAAACCAATGCTCGAACCCATGTAATTTAAATTAGTTTGATCATTGGTTTGTGTCAAAAGCGAGCTACTGATTGAGTTCGTTGCAGGTCAACAATATAGCCAATTCATACACCTTTTTAATTACCATAAAACTAGACTTGGGTCGAGCTAGCTTACTAGTTAATTTTTGATACAAACCAATGATCGAACTAGAGTTGTGTCCAACAGCTCTTTTGAACTAAAATGAGCTGTTGGACACAAGTCCCGTCAAAAACATCAATGTAAATTAAATGGGTTTGAAACAACTTTTGATTCGAACGCTCCCAAACTAGTTCAAAAAGAGCTGTTGGACACAAGTCTAGATCGAACCCATTTAAATTACATGGGTTTGATCATTGGTTTGTGTCAAAAACGAGCTACAGAATGAGTTCGATACAACGCTTTCACTAGCTCGTGTTTGACACAAACCAATGATCAAACCCATGTAATTTAAATGGGTTTGAGCTACTGATTGAGTTCGGTGCAGGTCAACAATACAGCCAATTCATACACCTTTTTAAGTACCGTAAAACTAGACTTGGGTCGACCTCGCTCACTAGTTCATTTTTGCCACAAACCAATGCTCGAACCCATGTGATTTAAATGGGTTTGATAATTGGTTTGTGGCAAAAATGAACTAGTGAACGAGTTCGACCCAAGTCTACATAGTTGCATCACTAAGTTCTACTAGATTTTAAGTATATTTTGACAAAAATCTAATGACAAAGTAGACGTTGTTTTTTATGGAAAGTCTACTAGATTTTTTCCGAAATCGCATAAGTATTAGATTTTGATCATTTATAAACGCACTATTATATACAAAATTAAGTTATAGTTGCGGACAAGTGAAGAGTTAAACTGGTAAATGCAGGGTCTCACAAGTGAATATGTACCAAAAATTAGTAACGTTTGTATGTGTAAGAGAATGTACTCGCTGAAATGTATGTTAGTAGTTGATGTTTTCAATTTGCGAATAGAAAAGCAAACAACAAAACGCCAATGTAAATCAGATAACTGAGATTGTGTTAACAGGAATTTTGGGTATATAATTACCAAACATAATGACGATTAGTTCTGCGAAAAGTTTAATGGAAAAACACACACGACAAAGACAATCATTCCCATATCGCAAAAAAATTTATATTTGTTAAAATAATAGCAAACTTTTTTCTTCGTATTTGTTTTGCACAGCGGATGTATTGGTGTGTGTGTGTGTTTGTGTGTTCATATGTTCGTATAGACAATTTTGTTATAAACAATTTTAAGAATTGTTTGCTATTTATTACAAAGAAAAGAAACTTACTTTGTGTTGCTGATGATTAATGTCTTAATTATAAAATTATAACGAATAATAAAATGTTGTCTAATGAATTAATGGCCATAAAGTCAAACGGACACTAGATCATAAACTTAAAAAAAAAATTATAAAATTATCTAAATACAGCCGGAGGTAGATTTTAATTAAAGAAACAAAAGAAAAAAGCATGTGTAAATAATTTGTTGGCCATGTCAATCAACATAATGTTTGCTGTTTTGAGTAGTGATCTCACTGAACCTGGGGTATGATTATTATTTGAGAATTTGCATTGTATCATAAAGAAATCCAGACAATCAGTATCTACTCAAAAGAAATATATTAAAATTATTTTCATCTTCAAATTGCTTGAATCAAACAAAAAAAAAAAAAAAAAACTCCGAACAAAATATTGAAAAATGCCCTGTTTCCACAAGTCAGGCAGGCGACTCGACTCGTCCAGAGAGTTTGTATGAAAATCATTAGAAAAAAAAAATGAATGCTTTTAATATAAATTTTCTACTCAAGTCGAACGTCCGTGTTGTGGAAACAGGAGTCTACTTTTTCCAATTATACACTGAAAAGAAAACCTTCATTGCACCAATGAATTTTGTTATTAATAACGAGCTAACGTAAGAATTCGTTGTATTAATAAAGAATAATTTGTGGAGTTTCATTTAAATTATAAAATTTTATGCATATAAAGGAAAATTTCATTCACACAATGAAGAATTATTAATGCTGCTACTTCATTAGCTGAACGAATGTTTTTTCTCTCAGTGTGTACAATTTTTATTTTGAACAAAATAAATTCATTGAAAATATTGTAACATTTTTACCTTTTAATAAACATCGTGCTTCCTTAAATATATAATTCACTTTCAATTGAGGTGTGTTCTAATTATTTACAATAAATGCAAATGATAGCAAATCATTTGCTAAAAAATATGAGTAGAAAAAAAGTCATAAAATATATGTTTGTATACGTCCGTGTTTGCATATGCAATTAACCATAAAATTAAATAACAAATGATGGTCGATTGGTGAGTGATTTTTCCCATATGTGTTAACTTTTATTACTGCAACTCCTATTAACACACATACATATAATTTATTATCTAATTAAAGTTAACTTGTAACTGGCAACAATATGCCGAATGACGACGACTGCGATGATTGAATGTTTGATTAATGTTTGATGAACGAACGCAATTGTTTACAATGTCAATTGGAATAAAAAAATCATAAGTATTTTTTTTTTTAAGTATTATTTACAAAACAGAGAAAAATGACAACAACATTAGTAAAGAGGCGGAATTTGTTATTCTATAACAGCTCAAATAAAATCAATTTTAATTTATAGTTAATGGTCAAAATGTTAAAGTTTTGATTGAAAGATAATATAATTGGTTGCATATCGCAAAGCCATCGAACTTGTTGCAAAGCTAAAATCAGTGATGTTGTTAACAAAAATAAAGTTGGTTGCTTAGCAGAGATCACAGTCAGCGTTGCCGTTTTAGTTGTTTTTTTTAACCAAATATGTAAATATTTGGGTCTTATGCATAAAAACTGAGCTTTAACTCAAGTTAAGTCTGCTGAGTGCGATCTCAAGCAATGAGCACAAGTTTACCACACAGAGCTCGTGCTCAATTTGGTATGCATAAAAATTAGTTCAAACAATTTGGTTGAACTTAAAATGACTGATATAGAACTCGAATATTTGATCAGTAGCAATTACAGATGAGTTCAAGCGATAGCGAGGGTGAAAATGATTATTAAGAAAATACTGGCATAGATGGAAATTAAAAAAAAAAATTATTTAAGAAAGTAGCTAATATGAAGTGCAGCGTAAAAAATAAAAGCGTAAAATAGAAAAACCCTCATCGCTAAGAAGTAGTGCATCCCCATCAGCGATCATCATTGAAATGCGCTTAAAAACTCGCTAACTCCTCAATAAGCAATTTCAGTGTAATTTTCAGAAACAGTAAATATTATTAAATAAATAAATATTGGGCGTCATTACGAGTGTCGTATTAAGAAGGTTGCAACATTTTTCTTTAACCTAGTACAAAATCGTCATAGTCGTAGTTAGGCCCACTAATTTTAGAAAAAATTGTGACAAAGATATTAAACTTTAATCTTACAATTCTAAAAAATAATACAAAAAAGAGGTGTGCAATTTTGTCTTGTTCTAACAGCCGAATAAATTTAAAATTTTATTAAAAAATTCGAGCAAGCAATGAATAAAAAAAAATATTCGCATTATTTTTAAAGATTAGACGTATACATGTTTTAGTGTTAAAAGTTATTCGATTTGAAAATTGTTCGAACATATGATAGATGGCAAGAGATGCTGCATTTGCTGTGCTATCATCCTATTTATTCATCAGCAACCATGTCTGTCTTTCTGGGGGTGGATATTAATTATGAATAATGGCTTTGAAACATAAACTTTTAGTCCCCATTCGCACTATTCAAGTGTTATTGCTAAGTTGATTAGTTTAAAGGAGAGAGAGAGAGAGAGAGACTAGGGGAAAAGAAACGAGTACGCAGCTTCATGTACTGTCAAGCGTTTTGCTTTCTCATAAATATTTGATTTTAAATTTGATTTTATATAACACTTTTTTAATATAAATTTTTATAAAATATCAGTATAGAAATTTAGCAGAAAATCGCCAAAGGTAAAATTAAACTCTTCAAAAATGATTTTTTTTTAATTTTTCTCATCCAAATTAAAAATGAATTAATTAATATAAGAAAAATCATCAAAATCAAGTTGTTTTAATTTCTTTCAGACGAGTTTTGGCAGGATATATTTTTTAAACTACTCCTTCAATGAACTTATTTTGCTGAATTACAAAAAACAAATTGATTTATCTACAGAAAAATCGCCATGTTGGCAAACCAAAAATTTAGACGCCAAAGAAGTTGAAAAATCGCCGCGTTTGGCGAGAAATCGCCATATCTGACAGCCCTGCCTATTATTGATGTGATGTCAGCATAAAGTAAGGTTTTACATGCTCATTTGTTTACACAGAGACAGACAGTCTTTTCGACCAAATTTCCTATTTTATATACTTTAACGAATGAAAAAATTAAGACTTGAAGCAACTTTCGTTACAAGCAAGGCTGTATCCCTCTTCGTTTTTCTCTTACTATTGCAAGCACAGACAAGCGAGCAAAATTTCTACATTAAAGAGTAGGTGAAATACACGAATGCTGATGATGAAGGTAGAGCGCACTTTGCAAAAAGTATACTGTCACATTTTACCAGTGTTTGACTAATAACTAAATATTCCTTCGACGATGTATTCATTAATGAATCATCACTTGTTTACTTGGCCTTTTCAGCGTACGAACTTTAACCTGGCTTAATACTTTTAAAAAGAAACTTAACACCAGTTTTTTACTTAAATGTATTTAGTTAGTTGTATTTAAATACGGTTTAATATTTTTCACTTCTTATCAAGTTACGTTGAAAGTATGGTAGCACTTAAAAATTCTCAAATACTATGGAAAACTTTCCACACAACAGCTGTTAAACATGAATAATAAAAAAGATTTATCAACGTGTAGAAAATTCAAATTTTATGAAACAAAAAGATCATCGCAACGTATTTTTCTATTTATTTATTTTATGATACGAAACTTTAATACGACCACATGATGTTCAATAAAGACATATAAGCACAGAAACATATGGTGTGTTTGTAAAACTTAAGTGGAACTTAAATACGCAAGCTTAGTGATTTCAATATTATTTCAATATGCACTCAAAAACAAAATTTACGTATAAGGTGTACTCAGCTCAATTCGCTTTGAGAAATTTATATGCGGCGATAACAGCCACCTGATTGATCCGTTGCGACCACCCAGTATTTTTTTTTAGAACACGGCTGTTAGTATTTAAATAGAACTTAAATATTAATGGCATTTAATTATCAAATCGAAAATTGTCATTATTGTTCGAATTTTACAATAAAGAAAAATCATCCCTTTATACTCGTATATTCGCTGCCTGGACGAACACTCGATTTTTCATAACAAAATTCAAAGTGTATGTAAAAATATATGACTATCTTTATTCAGATATTTTTGTGTTGACAAACTTTTTTTGCACTTTTATTCTTTCATTTGATTGGCAACTCTGATTGCGAGAAGCGATTGCATAATAAAACTTGGCAAGTGCACCACATTCAACTTGGTTTTATTATCAGAACAGGTAAATGTTTTTGTTCTACGAGTATTGAATTTGATAGTCAAAATAAATTAAACGATAATTTAATGGTTTCTGCTTTTGTAATGAAGTTTCTGGTTATACAACTTACTTACGCGGAAGTTGTAATGTTTTTTTTTAAATGAAAGATATTAAAGTATAAAAATTGAAATTAGAAACAAAATGTTATTTAAACACAGCGGCTATGGCTGCTCCCATTTTTAAGTTGAAAATGTTTCAATCGGTATTTATTTTTATTAACAGGCATAAACATTGTCAGCTGCTTCCGGTCATTTTAACTTGGCTGCACTGAGTTGAGTGCAGAGAAAACAAGGTTGCATTTTATAAAACTTAATTAAAATCAGTTCAAAAAAGGTTTTAAGTTGGTTTCAACAAAATCTTTTTGTATAATGACACCAGGGTTTAACAGTTGGTTTTAACATTAAAACCAACTTTTGTTACACTGACTTTTCTGTCAGTGTGAAAACACTGAGTGAGAAAGATATCAACTTTTGATTGTGGGAAATTTGCTTCGGATCCATTGTTCTGTTCTTACATATATAAGTTAGGTTAGGTTAATCTGGGTGGTCAAAGACCTCGCATAGACCGGGATTGATCCTTAGCGATTCCAGTAGAAGAGAATTGAACCTGTAGTTCGTGCTGCCTGTATCGAATGACTCCCACACAGATATAAGAAAATGCATAAATACATTATAAGGTAAACCTTTTTTATCATTATTATAGATGTCAGACATATCGTCTGTTTTCACCTCCCAGAGTTCAATCAAAATAATTTCGTTGTTTTCCGTCCAAAAGATTGTTTTTCTACGAAATTTTTGGATTATTGTTGCTGCTGGATTAATTTTTAAGTTGAAAATCTTTTAATCGGTATCTATTTTTATTAACTTGGCTGCACTGAATTTAGTAAAGCGAAAACAAGATTGCATTTCATAAAATCTAATTAAAACCAATTCAAAAAAGGGTTTAAGAGACTTATGTCTATCGAACTCTTTCAGTAGCTCGTTTTTGACATAAATCAATTATATGGGTTTGATCATTGGTTTGTGTCAATAACGGGCTCCTGAAAGAGTTCGATACAAGTCTAGTTCAAGATGGTTTTAACAAAATCGTTTTGTATGATGAAACCAGGGGCGGGGGGGGGGGGGCAAATTATTGCACTCGATATCGTTCGAAATTTCCATACAAACACAATTAAAATTTTAAGAAAATTCGTTCGATATCGAATGCCGTAATTGACCCCCACGTTTTAACAGTTCGTTTTAACGTTAAAACCATGTCAGTGTGAAGACACTATGAGTGAGTTTGACATCTTTCGATTGCGGGAAATTTGCTTCGGATCCATTGCTCTGTTCTTCAATCGTGAGACACACATACATTCACATACACAGCCACACATAAAAAACATACATATATACAACCACATTGACAACCTCAAAACGTCGAAAATTGTGATAAAATGAGTAACTTCATAAAACGAGAAGTGAAAAAAATTATGCACAAGGACATACAACATAAAAATTCGTTCCTTCCAAAGGACTGCTACATTTTATGCCGGGAAATCTATTTAAATTTGCAAAATCTTTCGTTTGTAGCAACACTGCCCGCTGTGTTATTTATGTGTTTATTTGTTTTTTCATATTTTCAATTTAAAAAATATATTTTAAACAATATAAACCGTTATTGTTAGGGAAAATGTGATGGTTTTGTTGCTCATGCACGCTGCAAGCAAGTTGTATAGTATATCCGTTTGAGTTGGCTGCTGGCTATCGAACATAGTGTTTCTGTTGTAACTAATGAAAAAAAAAGAAAAGATAAAAATAAACAACACAATGGCTCTAAACACTTTTTTAACAGATCAAGTTTAGTTCTTATTTGACATTCGTTGGCTTAAGTCGTGGCCAGCTCAAGAGCCGTGTGTCTGTTCGTTACGTATTTTAAGTGGCGGTGGCTTGTTGATACTTCTTAGTTTCTGACCGAAAACGAAAGCTGTTAGTTAGCCAAACGTCCGGCTGAAGTTATTTAGTAATCGTGTTAACCGGTTGCAATGAAAAAAAATCTTCTGCTATTCAAAAACTCAAATCAAAAACGCACGTAATACGGTGGGATGTTTTGGTAAATCGGTTTTAGTTTTTTTTTGTTTTGTTTTGTTTTTTTAATATTTAACACTATGTTTTGTGTGCACAATTGATGCTGTGCTGTTGTTGTTTTTTCCATTCAAATGTTAATTAATTTGACTAAGCAGTTCTATTATTAGCCACGGCCGCTTTAAGTCTAAGGAGATTAATAAATCTTTTGTAGACTTAAAAACGAAACACATCAATTTAAAAAATTAACATAAACCAAATATGTATTATTATTATTATGTAAATATAAATTATTATTAGGTGAACAAAATTGCTGTTTTGTGTGGTATTCATTCACCTGCAGAGTTTGATTGTTATTTAATAACGCAGCATGCCGCCCAGCTAATCTATCCCTCAAAACATCTTGCAGCTTAAAGAGACAATTTACCGCCAATCAAGAAATCCCACTGCTTATTCAAATGACGGTCTTGGCTTCTTTGATTTTGCATTAAAAGGCTCATTTAAATATTTCAAAAATATCAACACACAATTGATAACAAACGCCAAGAAAAAAAAATAAAAATAAAAAGAAATAAGACTCTTCAAAAGCCATCAACAACTTGCAACACTCCAAGAATCACAGCAGAAAAAAAGTGTTAAATGTTGCATTTGCGCATGCGCACTAAAAACATTATTATTGTCAGACGCGTTTTTTTTTGCTTCTCTTCATTCATTTAGTGTTTTTTTTTCTTCTTCTTATTCTTCGTTTGAATAATGATGGCACAATCGCATTCAGGCAGTCATTCTTCTTCAGTCATGGTGAATTGAATGTTTTAGAGGATTTGCCAAATAGCCAGCCACATACTTTCGAGTAGAAATGAAAAATGAAGGTGTTGTTTGCTGTTGCTATTGTTGTTGTACCCAAAGGATGTTAAAAGCTGCATTTCAACACCCAGAAGAAGCTCGTTTAGCTGATGAATAATGATCATGATGTATGTAAATGTGGCCGCATGTGACGTAGTGGCCTGTTCTCAAACCAAATGCCACCTTATGCAGCTGACGACGCTGATGATGGTGATGATGATGATAATGCTGATGACGACGATGATTTATGCAAATTCCCAATAGGCAGGCATTGTGTTCGTTCTGAAGAGACCTCTTAAAATCAAAGTGTTGTCAAGTGTCCAAAGTTTGACTTTGCCAGTGCAAGTGCGAGTGCGAGTGCGAGTGTGTGTTCTAAGAGTGTGTTATAATTTCCATAACAACTTAATTCATTACCGCTCTTCACAAAAGAAGCAAAAAATAAAAAATCAAATAAAAAAAGTAACCTGAAACATCACGCAGAGCAGCACAGAGCAGAGCAGACCTTAATAAAACTCTTTAATAAATGTGTGAAAAAGATAATAATGCAAGAATAAACAAATCTTTTCAAAAACCTTTAAAGTGAGTGTTAAGCAAAAAATTAAACAAGAAATATTAAATAAATATTGTGTGAATTAAAATCTCTTTAAATAATTTTAATCATAAAGCCATAAATCAATGTCTTGTGTAACCAACCGCCGTCCATTTACATCTACAGCTCAATTAAAAATTAAAAAGTAAAAGAGAAAAATATATGTATGTATGAAGTAAATAAAATTAATATTTAAATGATATTTTATCAAGTGTCAAAATCAAAATTATTATCGTCGTCGATCAGCGTAATATGAGACAACGACGCACGAATACTGTCAAGACATGTGGTATAAACGTAATAAGCTCCTGATATTTTTACTTTGGATAATGAAAATAAGGTGAATATTAATTTTAATACAATTTCTCTGCATTATTCATTTTTTAGATCATTTAAAAATATGCATAACTTTTCTATATTTATTATTCATTAATATTAAAAAATATATTTTTTCTTATCTTTCGTTATTTTTTTTTTTTTTATCTTCAATGCAAATTTAAATTTTTATGAATTTTATTAGTAGGAAAAAAAATTATATATGTATCAAAGGTATTGATTGTTACAAGAAAATTCATTTTAGCAAAATAAACTAGAACTGCAAAATCCATTAGAAGCTGACATGTTGCTGCGTTTTTTGCATCTGATAAGATTAATATCTGACAACTCTGATGAAAAAAAGCTTAAGTGCTGAAATTTAATTTTTGCCTTTTGGAAGTATTGTTTTTAATATTTCGTACAAAATATGTCTATCAAATAAAAAAAGTATTAGCAAAATACACAGTACTACAAAAAAATTTAAATAAATATTTTTAAGAAAATCCATCCATATGGATATAAGAATTTAAAAAAAAATTTTAAAAGCTAATTTGCATTACCTGCAAAAACAGCCAGAGTCTACGGTATCAATTGAATCCCCCTTATTGTGTATGGCGTCGTCGACGTCACATCAAGACGACAGTAAAAAGTGTCACTTGTCTACTCTTTGTCGATAACAATTGACTCCTATTAACATGCTCCATTAATTTACAAAGCCTTAAGGTAGGATCACACGATTGACGCAAATACACCAATCTGACCCAATTTTTATTGTGGTAAATTGGTGTACAATAATAAAATTGTCCCAATCAAATACGTTGCAGTCACATGATTGCCCCATTTTATAAAAATTTGATTGTCGCAGATTGGCGAAGAATGAATTTGTGGTAATAATTGCCGCAGCCCAGTCAGACGATTGTTCTACGGCAACAGAAACAAACAGCTGTTTTGGTAGTTTTTAGTTTATTTTGTTTTACTTGCAAACGGGTTTCTTTTAAAAAGAAATGATTTTTTGTCTGTTTTATTTTGTACATGAAAATGGTTAATTGTTTTAAAACAAATGAAATTGCATCTGCTTTGTATATTTTGTGCTCCTTAAATATACAAAGCAGAGGCAATTTTCGTTCGTTTAAACGAATAAAAACTAAATATGTATTGTCGCGTATTGGCTACTTTCATTGCCGCTCGAGAACACAATATATATTGGTGCATTTTTAACATTTTTATTGGGGCATGGTTGCCTATCGACCGTTCACACGATTGTCGCACCAGAGTTGCATTTGATTGCGATAAATCAGCACAATTATGTTTTCGATTGTCGTATGAGGCAATAAATTGTGAAATCACACGATTGGCGTATAAAATGAACCAATAATTGGTGCATTGCGTCAATCGTGTGATCCTACCTTTAGAGATTAGTAAGGGATTGTCAATAAGAGCCAATTGTTGCCGATAAAAAGTAGACAAGTGACAATATTTACTGTCGTCTTGTCCGCCATTCACGATAAGGAGGAATGATTTTTGGATAGGCCTGTTCTTTATTTTGGACTGGAAATCATGACAGATTAACTGCCGGATTTTCGAAAGCCTAAACTTTTTCGCACTTATGTTTCGTTTACAAGCAATAACATTTGAAAATTGATTTTTATAAATTTCCTAAAACTTTCGTCTATTACATTCTGATGCAAAAAGATAAATTTTAGTGTGACCAAAAACACATAAGCCCAATTCACAATCTTGTGCAAATGGTCTTGCATCGTAGCATGTGCAAAATGGTATAGTATATATTGATACTCACCACTTAACAATTCTTAGTGGTGAGTATCAATATATTATTTATTTATTTAATAAATACTTTAGAAAGTAAATTTGCAAAGTATTGTTGCACAAATATGGGCGGAGTAACTAGACCATATGCCAAAGATGGTATTAACGGTATTTTAAAAAAGTTTTTGTGACTGACTATATACGACCTATGCCTTCACATAGGAAGTAGCAACGTGGTTGTTAAAGAAACTCCACAAAAGAACCGCAAGAATATACGGTTATCCGTGGCAGATCAGTCAACCAGTGCGAGCGAGACGCAAAACTCTCGAAGGCCAATAAACAACAGTGGCCTGGTTGCACTTAAGAGATAATTGCTAACGACGCTTGATGTTGACTCGACCAGAGCTGCTTTACGACTGAGTATCAATATATATTATACCATTTTGCACATGTTACGATGCAAGACCATTTGCACAAGATTGTGAATTGGGCTACAGATAAAGCTTTTTTTTGTTGTCACTCACATGAAAATGATATTTAATGTGAGAAAAATAAAAAAATATTTTTTTTTCACTACCCTACGTCTGTAGCTGATATATTTGAATAGGGAAAAAGTGCTTAAGTCATATTTGACTGTTTTGCAGGAGACCACTTCTAAGCCTTCAAGTCGATTTTCAGAAATTTATTTCTTTTATAGTTAAATTGGGAAATTCTCTGTTAAGCTTTATTTTTGTAAGCTAACAACGTTCTACACATTATAAATAATACATTCAAGTTGAAATATACCAATGTATAGCCTAAATTAAGCTATTATTCCAAATGAGATTAGAAGTCTAAAAAAGATAAGCCGCAAGTGATTTTGCTATAACTTCTTTAAAAATCGCACAACTTAATTGAGATTTTGCCCAGGGATACTTTCAAATATGCAGATTACGGAGGTACCATTAACTCAAAATCAGCTTATCTCGACTTAAGCATTTTTTCCTGTTCGCCACGGATATATTATGTTAAACTTTTACGTAAACAAATGAGAAGCTCAACAAAAACTCAATAATCAACATGTCTTTTATATATTTTCTAACTTAACCATTACCATTGCTGCTGTAGCCCATATTGTGTTAAGAAAAAACCCAGGTTTGACATTCCGCAAACGTTATTACACCGTCTAAAGGCTTTTAAAGTTCAGTCAACACAAGAATTCACAGCAACAATTTTCCTGGCCGTGTGATTTCTCGAAGAGGCGAGATCTTGTGATTTAATCCCTTTAAAGTTTTTTTTCGGTACACTTGAAAGATAATCAGCCTTATAATGAATTCCACATGTAAAAATTTCCGAACCAAATTTTTCCACAAAGATTTTAATTTCGTTTAATCACTTCCAATAAAATTAAAAACTAACATATTTCCACTTTTTCCAACAGACAAATCTATGTGAATTTTTTTGATACCGATTTTTCACACGTTCGGAAATTTCCATGTGAAATTTTACTTAGGATAAGCCTGAATGCTTATGCCAATGGACCATAATCATTTCAAGTCCTCAAAGATGGAACCCGTGAAGCTATCAAGCACATACCGTCAAAGGTGGGAATTGGGTGTGGAAAATTGTATCAAAAGATTATGAAAGCGTAGCCATGGTTTGCCATTTGACTGATATTTTTTTCTATTTTTAATAGCAAACCCTGCTCTTTAAAATTAAATAAACATTCGATAACCGCGCCTACAGGTATTCGTTTTTTTAAGTATAAACATGAAACCTTTTGCTGCAAGACTCTTTATATCACAGAAGTGTTATTTCCTTGTGGTTAATCATAGTCTATATTTTAATTTCAAATAAATTTCAATTAAAATAAACTTATGACAGACAATACGTCGAATAATACATTTCTTGAATTTTAAAACTAATAAATACAAATTTCTTAAAAATGCATATTGAAGTTGTAACCCCTAAACGAATTTTAGTTCAGAATACAAGACATACATAAATTTTCTGCAGATGCGGCAAATGTGAAATAGTGATGAAAGTCCTTCGTTATTTTCAAAAATTTGCATGATCGATCAAAATTCAACATGTTAGCGGAACCTTTAAAATTATGAAAGCAAAAATAACTCCATAATAAAGCATCAATTAAATTTGTCCTTATACAAACAAAAAAAAAAAAACAAATTAATGATATAAAATCATGAATTTATATTTGCCGCAGTAGGTACAATGAAAAAAAAAAAAATCCACTTTACAAGTTTTTGTAAATGACAGTTTCGATTGAAATTTATTAACAACTTTCGAGATAAATGATATTAACAAATCCCACAACAACATTTAGAAACACAATACTTTTAAGTCAACTATTTTTGTTTTTTATTGATTTCTAATTAAATGGTACAACTCAGTGATAAGATTGGATTAATGCAAATTAGCATTTCAATTTAAAAGTTTGTCGGTGGAAATTTAAATTTTAATCAATAAAAAGTGCTATTTTACACAAAACTTTTAAGATTATTGAAAAACTTGTAAAAAAAACGTAATGAAATTTATTAATTATAATTAATAATTAATTAATTATAAAGCAGTTTCTTTTTTCAAACAATAATTACAAAACATAGAATTGAAAGTCATTAAGAATTGCGTGCTCATTATCAAATACTTTTTATTTTTTGCTTTGAAAAACAAAACTGGAAAGAAATCTCAGCCCATTACAGGAAATAAGTGCATTTTATTTATTGTATAGGGTGTTTTTATAGAGGTACAGAACTTTCAAATTAAATTAAATATGAATTTTTTCTAAGTTTACATGAAATTTACTGTATTCGAAAGATAATTGTCTGGCATGTTTAATTTATATTTATGTATGTGACCGCCACGACTGGCTCGGACGTAGTCTAATCTGGAGGTCAAATTTTCGATGACATTTTCCAACATTAGTGGCCGTATATCGGCGAATGTTGTCCTCTAGGTGATGACTCGTTTCGGGCTTATCAGCGTACACCAGCGACTTTACACATCTGCACACAAAAATAGTCTAGCGGCGTTAAATCGCACGATCTTGCAGGCCAATTCATGGGTCCGAAACGTGAAACTATGCGCTTACCCAACGTTTCCTTCAATAAATCAATTGTGGCACAAACTGTGTGACATGTTGCGCCGTCTTGTTGAAACCACAGCTCCTGCACGTCATGGCTGTTCAATTGATGAACGAAGAAGTCAGTAATCATGGATCTATAGCGGCGGATAGACTGATTCGGGACTTCAGCAATTACTTCTTTTGTACGCATTGTACGACGCCTCTGTGCATGAGTATTATCATTTCGAGTAAACGTGGTGCGAAAACGTTCCGTAGTTAATCCAGTTAATTGCTCTGATGGACGATTATGTTGGGCGTAATAGTAGGAACACAACTGGGACGAACGACGAATTTTTCGGTGCGAACTTTCGTCATAAAAAATAAAACACATTTGGGCAACAAGAGATTTATTTCTATTTTGTACACCGATGAACGACGAAAAACAATTTTCTCTCTCTCTCACTCTCTCTGTTTGCACACACAATAACCAAATTTATCAATCAATGAATCCGTCATACGTTAAACTTCGCCTTTTCCAACTGACAGCTAAATTGAAATACGAGTACATGGTTTCTTATGGGTACTCAGTACGTATCCGTCAACGCAAAGTACGAAAATTGGTCAACTTTTAACTTTTTGCGTACGTTGCGTAGTTTGACAGATATTGGTTTTTTTTTTGTATGTTTTGATTTAGGTTTTTGTATTTTGTGCCAGAAAAAAAATCAAACAAAAGAAACAAACGAAATAAATAAAAAAAAGTTGAATTTATTAAATAAAATGGAGATTCAACATATTGAAACTGTTCAAATGCTTCCGTCAATAAAGTACTCATTGTGCCAACTTTCTCCGTCGTTGCGTTAGTGTCAGTTGGAAAAGGCGAAGTGTAGCGTATGACGGATTCATTATGCCCCAGTCTTAAGAGCTGAATTCGCTGAGTAAATTCGTCGTTATTGTGCTTCACACAACGAGTTTACGCAGCGAATTCTTATCGACGAATGCGTCGACGTGGAGGAAATTCGTTGTTCGTCCCAGTTATGTTCCTAGCATTACGATGTTGGGCGTAATCGTCCATAAGATGCACGCAGTACGCGCAATACGTATTTCGAACAGAACCATGATTTCCAAAATAAATTTGCGCAAATTGGAAGCGTTGTTCAGACGTCAGTCTATACATGTTAAAATGCCAAATAAATCGAAACATAAATCACTTGACAGCTGACAAAATGGCTGCCACTTAAAAAAGTCTTGCCAACTTTAAGTTTTATACCTCTATAAAAAAACGCATTGTATAAAGAAAATAATAGTAGTAATATTTTCCATCAATTACGTATGTTCATAAATATTTCTTTACATATCATTTATTTCCTTATCTTTGAAAGTACAAAAAAAAGTTGCTCTTATCTTAGCAACAGAAAAAGTGATAACTTTTCCAGAAAACTGAAATTATGCCAGCAAAAAACTTTACGAAATTTCGTAATGGGCAGCACTCTTTTAATGGCTTACAAAGTAATGAGTCTGAATTATTTATCTAATTTTTTTTATTTTAAATCTTCGCAGGTATTAATGAAATTTGAACAGAAAAAAATTTACTGATCGGTGAAAGTGAAGTTTGAAAACGGAGAGTATTCGTACTTCGATAAATTGACTTTAATTTTATGTTCGACGAACCATAAATTTAAAAAAGAAATCATATTTTTCAAGATCGATTATTTAAATTTTCAACACTAGTTTAGAAAAAAAGACCACTTGTATCACATTAAGGGCCCGTAATACTACCACGCCTATATATGTTAGTATATTTTGCATATTTGCCCAAAATTAGAGTTGTGTCCAACAGCTCTTTTTGAACTAGTTTGAGAGCGTTCGAATGAAAAGTTGTTTCAAACCCATTTAAATTACATTGATATTTTTGACCGGACTTGTGCCTAACAGCTCATTTTAGTTCAAAAGAGCTGTTGGACACAACTCTAACCAAAATGACTAATAATCTTCTTCTTCTTCTTCTCAAAGAAATTATATTTTTTTAAATCAAATTTATTGGCCTTACCAGACAAATTTCACAATTTGTTCTCAAATATTTTTGAGAACAATTTTTCCAAAAACAAAAAAGTTTATCTATCTCCTTCCAATTCCAATGATTTGGAAACCTAATATCTGCGGCAAAAAGAAAAAGTGCTTAAGTCGAGATAAACTGATTTTGTAATCTCCATATTGGAAAGTACCCCTGGGCAAAATCGCAATTATTTTGGGTGATTTTTCAGGAAGTTATGGCGCATAGACTTCCAGCTTATCTTTTTTCATCTTATAGTCTCAATAGGGAATAAAAGCTTAATTATGCTTATACTTTAGCACATTTAAAATTTAATGTATTATTTATAATATATAGAATGAAGTTTTCCTAAAAAAAATAATGAATAGCGAATTTGCCAATTTAACGGTAAAAGAAACAAATTTCTGAAAATCGACTTGAAAGCTTAAAAGTGCGCTACTGCAAAAACAGTAAAATATGACTTAAGCACTTTTTCCTTATTGCCATAGATCTACTAAGCAACTACATACTCGTACTGTTAAATAACTAACAGTGCTCTGTTATATGCTAAGCATGATATGTTAAAAATTTTGGTTTCTGTCTCTGCTAGTTAAATTCGAATTTATTTTCACGCCCATGATATATGAAGACAAAAATTTAATGATCGAGAGCAAAGGAAACATTTGCGTAATATTTTATTTATTTATTTTTAATGCAACAAAATGTAATATTTTTTTTGCATGCCCTTGAAATTGCCATTGACATTGAACTCCACATTTTAGAGCATGTGAATTAAACAACATTTTGAATTGCAATTTTTTTATTACTTTCAATAGCTGCATAATAAAATTATTAAAAACTTCTAATCCAACTTCTTTTACCAGCAAAGCAGTAAATGAATTTTAATTAAGCCATAAAAATTTTATTTCTAACTTAATTTCACATAAACATTTAATTTGCTTAATACAATTCATTACATTGCTGTATAACATTTCATTAAGTAATTATTAAAAATGTTATTGGTTGTAATAAAATATTATAAGTTATAGTTGCAAATATTATTAAAAAATGAATAATGTTTTAATGTTAAGCACATTTAGTTGGTAGGATTTTAATAAATCGTTTCATGTCTTAACGGAGACACCATTGAAAATGAAATATATTTTGTGTGAATTAATTTGTCTGCATTTATAAAGTTCAATTGAACTAGATTTTATACTTGAATTAAAAACTACACGTACATAATTTAGTACCTGCAACTAGAATGTTATTAATAGGTTTTCAGATTTTGAGTGACAACCATTAAAATAGTTGTTTAAATGCAAATAAAATTTTGTTTCAATTTTAATCAAAATAAACAAGATTTTTGTGCCACCAACTGTAAATAAACTAAATGGTGAATTAAATTTTTAATTGCTTATATGCCACATGTTTAAGTGATTAATTAAAAAAAAAAATATAATAAATATTTTGAGAAATATGTATGAACTGCACAGAAGAATAAAAATAAAGGGAATGTGTTCACTAGGTAAAAGTCAGCGTTGCCAGAGCAGAATTTTGTAGTATTTTGGAGTTTTAAATAATTACGTATCTTTAAGTTTGTGACTTTTTCAATTTCCCGTCTCGTAACTGAAAGGCAATTTTCAGTTGACTATCAAGTGATTTGAGAATTACAAATCAATATCACCCAACTGGCCGCCATGGCTGTGGTTGCAGGATCATATTCATTTCATGACATTTTAAATCACATATTTCCTCATTTGCATGTGTATATACTAGATAACTTCACGAATTTTGAGGTCTTGAATCGATTGTGGGCCATTGATATAGACCTTATCCTTCACATAGCTCAAAAAAAAAACTTAAGATCTTAAATCACAAGATCTTACAGACCAATTGTGATCGCCTCTTCGAAAAATCACAATCACAACTTGTGTGGTACATAAACGTCCTCAACAAAACTCATCTGCGGTTCGATATGCAATCAATACACCGTAAAAGCTGCTTCCGCATACTCTACATGATTTTTCGATAAACTTCCGGATCAGTTTGATGCTTTTCAAGGAACCAATTAGCAGAGATACCTGGAATTGTTTAAAGTTTTTGGGCGTGGGTTCTTGTATTAACTAAACTTTAAAAGCCTTGAGACCTAGGTTAGGTTAGGTTAGGCAGGGTGGTGCTATACCGCACCACCACTCGAAAACCCAATTGTGTTCATTGTGATTTCCTTCTGTTGCCAAAAAAAGTAATATTTACCACCCTCCCCCCTCCTTTGTAACCAGAAATTACCCTATTACCCGTCCTTCAGCCACCGAATCCCCATGATGAAGCCCGTGATATCCTCTAGCTTACACTTCCCGATATCAGTAATGCCTTCATGGAAACGTCTGCTCAGCCATCTAAGCCTGTGACGTTGCAGATAATTACCCATATGCCAAAAAAATAACGTGTGCTTGAAGTGTACGTTAAAACAAAATTTCCATACAAAAACCGGTTTTAACGTACACTTGAAGCACACGTTATTTTTTTGCATATGGGGGAATATGTTCAATGGTTTCTGGTTCCTATTCATCCCCGCACATCATACAAAAATCTGGAGTGCCATTTTCCCAAATGCTGGTTCTTACTCTGACCGATCAGTGACCTGTGAACGCGCCTATCACAATTCGCATTGCCTTCCTATTCATGTCCAGTAGCAGTTTGGATCTTCCTGAGTCAAGTTTTGGCCACAAACCCCTCGAGACTCTAGAATCCTCCCTACTTCGCCATGAACTGTTGGTCCTGCTTTCTACCCAATTACTGAGTTCCCTATCTGACATTCCTTCATCTAATGCCGATCCTATTCTTGCCAGCTCACCGGCTATTTTATTTCCCTCAACACTGCTGTGGCCAGGAACCCAACATAGTCTGAGGGATCTCCTACAGTCACTAACAAGTTTCGATTTGACAATGTGTCCTTTCAAAGCTTTTAGCGCTGCCTGGCTGTCGACGGACAGCTTCATTCTCTTCTCACCTTCAGCTTCATTCCTGGCCACAAGCTCCGTGGCCCTGAAGATTGCTAAACCTAAGTCTTTATGCAAAATACGCTGTAATAACTAAATCTGGGTTTTCCTCAAGACTGTGGGCTGCAACAGTAACACTATCAGCTGTTATTGAGTATCGTACACGATTTGGATTCTTCACATCACTAAGTGGTCCCAGAAGCTATAATTTTCACACCAGTTTCATAATTGCTGGCCAGGAAGGTGTTTCAACACGACCAAAAAATGCTTTAGTTTCGGGAACTGTGCCCGCGAAATGTTCACCATTTGTGTAGTGAATTTCAATAACTTCAATGCTTTGTTAAAACATAATTGTTCCAATTTTATTAGTGGCGTAGTTTTAACTTGCCATTTGTCAAGGAGTTACAGGTTATATATATATTCCCCTTGGGTTCTATGGAGAATAATAGGGCCACATGTGGTTTCATTAATAAAAAGGTTTTAAGATGAACCGGGAATTATTGCATCCGAGACTGGTAACGGTGCTGCGAAATAAATCATATAGACCTACTATATATATATTTGTTTTAAGGCGCAAATTACTCACCATGACATTTCAAAGATCATTGGCATACTCGGAATTTCTGGGAACTTGAAAGACTCCCCGAGACATTCCTCTTGAAATCTCTAACTGTCCGCAAACTGTGAAGCGTCCAATAGCACTCAGCTATGCTTCCCTTATTCCAGTTGTCGACATCGACGTCATCAAAAAATTGGGGCTTGTGTACCCCTTGTCGAAAACAACTGACTCCTGTTGGTAGGTTTATGCTATTTTGTAGACCTTAGGGAACGGAAATAGATTGTGAGTAGCACAAAATTGTTCTCGAGACCGAGTAAACAAGCCCCAATTTTTGGTATTGTGTTACAGTGACGCCAATATCGACAACTGGAATAAGGGTGAATATAACCTCCAGAGAACGAAGCCATCGGCTGAAATTAATGGTAGCTAAGAGATATTTTTGACATTAGGTGACTTCAAGCCCACATACATTGACGAATTTATTTGTTGGCAGCCGCTGCCGAGGTTCTTCGGCTGAAGTCGGTTTTTCACCGCCGCCGTAGATATTTGTGGTCAGCCGTCGTCGCCGACAAATCAGCATCAGCTTCTTTCTCTGATAACATCTTTATTATCACAGGTTGAGTAATGACAACTGTCAAAGTGAAACGTCTTATGGGAAGATTCTTGGCAAACCTTGTGAAATCAATAGTAGCAATAAGCTTTTCTTTATTCTTTACTCAAAAGTCTTACATTACATTTTAATTGTAACACCCCATAACTATTTTTAAAATCTCTCTTCTATTTTTCGAAGCACTGTGCAATGTAAAAAAAAAAATAAAAATTTCTCAACCTTTGGCTTTATACGTATTTTAAGTCTTAGATTAAATTTTAAACAAGAAAGTTCAAAGATTTATTGCTTGTTATTAATTTAAAATATTCGATAAAAAAATACTCTTTCGTTTGTGATTATTGAAAAAAAAAGTTCACAATAGTTATTGGTTTTTGATGAATTTTAAACATTTGAATGTTGGCGAAACTTTTTTTTTTCAAAAAAAAGAAACAATAAAATCATTAATATTGTCTTATTAAGGAAAGACTGAATTTGAAAAAGAGTATCAACTCCTAAATCAAAAAAAAAATAAATAAAATAAAATATAACACACAACAGTTAAATACATTTTATTTATAAACAGAAATTGTTCACTCGAGTTGTGCTGAGCCAAAGTCTGTTTCAGTCAAATTATCTGGTCTGTCTATCTGTCTTTTGGTCTGGCTTGGCTGTGGTGACCGTTTCCCAGCTTATTTCCAACCAAATCAAAAGAAAGCGCTTAAATTGCAAAGACTTAAATCAGTTCAAATACTTAAACTCATTGACAACGTTAATAACAATAATTATCATAATTTACAACACAAAAGTACGTTTATTTTTATAAGAGTCCAATGATGGATGTGGCTGGTGTGCAGTATTTTGTCTTGAAAACTTTGTTGGTTGGCTGGTTCCTTGCTGGTTGTTCATGTTTGTTCCACGTTCCATTAAAAAAGTTTAACAAAAAATGAATTTAACAAAAAGAGAAAAAAAAACTTCAAAATTGAACTCAATCTGTTGTGGCCATTACAACAAATCTATGGCTGTACAGAAAATACCTTCCCATCATAAACTATTTTTGTATTGTGTTTTTACTTCATTTTGCCTTTTTTTCTCTTTTTTTGTTTGTTGTTTTTCTTTTTTGTTCCTTTTTTCTTAATCATGCACGTTTTTATTGTTGTTGAATCTGTCGTTTCTTTCTTCCTATTGAGCTGCAATGCTAAGATTGATGTGCGTCTACAGCTGAGCTGAGTGGAGGGCAATAATCATGCTGATGTTTTTGGTTTCATCTCGTTTTATAGAGTGGAAGTTTTTGGTTTATCGAAGATTTGCTAAAGCAACGGAACCGACGGACACTCTGCGAATTACCCTATTTTTTGTTTAAGTAAGATTTGCTAAACATTTTAAACAAGCAAGCTGTTGCTAGATATATAGAGAATAACAAGGCGCTATTATCAGGTCTCAACAAAGTTCCATATAAAAGTCATAAAATAATGTAGTGTACGAGCATATGAACTATATTTCACTCCACTGCTATCCTGCCTTGTGGCTTAACACATGGAGGCAGCCATTGTCACACCTTCTTATGCGCAGAATACACTGCATGTAGGGTGTGAAATAAACAAGTTAAGAATAATTTTTATTCGATTTTGTTTTGTTTTTTTAAGATCGTTTGTGTTGTTCATACTATTATTACACTCAAATTGACTGACTTCAGTCATTTTTCCATGTTGTATTGTCAGTTTAAGCCACAGCAACAATAAAAAAAAACTATGTGTTGTTGGTGGATTTTAGTTGGTATAGTTTTCGCAAGTTTTTTCCAAATGCTTTCATAGTTTGATGTTGCCTTCTCTTCTACGAGCATGAATTCCTTTTTCCACTCTGTTGTAATTTTTTCTTCTTGCATTGGATTATTTTTCTTCATTGTTTGGTGTTGTTGTTGTTATAGTTGTTTCTTTTTCGTATTTTGGTTAACGTTTGATCTTGATCACATTTAAGTTGTCTGTCTGTCTGTCTGTCTGTCCGTCTGTCTGTCTGTGCATTGACCACCATTGCAATGGATAATTTTTTCCTTGTTTATGGTCTGCAACATTGGTTGCCCATTAAAGGCAACCAACCGGCCAGTCGTCCCAGCCGTTTAGCCAATTTACTGCTGCTACAACAACAACTACAACAACAACAAATATATGTACATATATATGAGAAACAAAAACATTAAAAGAGATCGCCCAAAAAAGGTATTCGAACCATTTTCACTCAAAAATGTTGTTAAAAAAGTTGTTGCTTTTCGCTGTGGAACAAATGTGTGAGTTTTTTTGTGCGTGTGTGTAAAATGTAAGTATGTATGTAAGAGGTCTTCCGCACGTACATACATACATATATACCTACATGTAAGTTTAAAGTTCCAAATCATCTTGCTCGTCATCGCCTTGCAGTTGTTGTTGTCGTTGTTGTTGCTGCTGCTGCAGCATAAACGTTACATGACCGTTTGCAATCAAAATTGTTTTATGTCCAAATGCAAGTACGTTTGCGAGTAGTAGTAACCTCAATTTAGTGATGTTTTCCTGCATTTATTATTATTTTATCTGAAGCTCTTTGCTGTGTTGCATCCATTAAAATCGTGTAAGCGCGTGTAAAAGGGCCTTTTTGTTATTTACCGATTGTAATCATCATCGTCGTCATTATCATTATTTAGCTTAAGCGGATTGTAAAGTAATTAATTCTCTGGCCAAAAAATTTTTACATGAGATTATAGAATTGTTCCTTTGAAAAATTTTAAACTTTTTCCTTTGAGGAAAAATTCTAAATTTTGTTACAAACAAAGCTCATTTCCCTAAATTGACATACCAAAGAAAAATAAATAAAAAAATAGTTGAGGGGCTTAAAATCTAAATCCGAATAAAGCCATCATTATTAAAAGTGAGGGAAAATAACATCCAGAAAGCTTTCAAATCAGGGAACACGCATGGGCTCATCACCGACTTATTAAATATATATAGAGAATTCACAATGAGTATCTTAAAATTTTAATGTGGCAACATTGTGCCATTTTAAGATTTTCACTGTGAGCAGGCAATGATATATTGAAGTATTAAAATATGTAACAATTTTTTTTTAATTAGAAAATATTGTTGGATAAATTTATGAAAATAATTTGCCTAAAAACAGCAAAAAATACAAATACTTTTTCATCAACTACAGCTGCGCTGAGAGTTTTAATTTGTTTAGTTTGTCATTACCATATTGCCATATTGAAAATGACATGCTTTTTATACTTTAAAATTTGCCACCTGGTAATAACTTTGATTTACCCACAAACAAAAGCAACAAACTTGCCAGCCCATATTAAAATAATAAAATTGAAACGTAGCAACACTAAGATATAAATACTTTAAAACGCTATTGTGAACTCCCTAATTAATTTTTTAACCTATGAAAATACGTCTTGGAGTCAGAAAATTGAATTGGTTCGAGTCATTCATTTAATGAAGAGACTATTATTTTTCTCATTGGCATGGTGAGCTCATGGAATCGATCTCCTCATTAGTCCGATTTGGTGGGCAATTGGTGTAAGAACTCACCAAAGTTGTGATGCATATTATATAGTTTCAATGGCATAGATGCATTGATTTTAAGAAAGTAATTGAGCATTGTTTTCACCAACTCATTTGTTCTCCGGAGGTTTTTTGTCGGTAAATTGCTGAATCTTTCACTAAGACGTACTAAAAGCTGTAATCGATGCCGTTCTAGTAAAGAATCGTGTACAGCCAGACGCAATTTTTTTTAAATATCATGGTTTTATTTTTAAGGAACCGTGGGGATTTTTGGGGATATGAAAATGCCTATTTTAGGGATTTTTGGGGATTAAAAACTTAAAATTGGTGATAAGCTGCAAAATAAAACTGGTAACCCTATTCAAAAATGTAAATTTAGAAAAAAACCAAAATAATAATTAAGCAAATATGTTCAGTTTTCCTTCTTGTTAAAGTTTCAATAAGATTTATTTTTGATATTGATGTGTTGGAGCTGTTTTAATTTAACTATTTGCTTAATGAAGTCACGAAAGTTGCGATAATTCTCCTATTTACACCACTGAACTTGAAACAGTAAAGTTGTTTGTTGTTTAAGTTGCATTTATTGCTGGTTAATAGTTGGTAACTGCAGAGATTCAACTTATTTCCTTGTTGTTCTTGTTGTTGATAATTTTTTTTTGTCAGTTGGCTAATTCCCTTTGCAACGGCGCAGTCGGAAAGTTTTTAATGGGAGGACTAGGTTTGAAACCGAAGAGTTATTTTGTTAACTCTAAGCAAATTGTTATTTCGATTGAGTAACCCAAGTATGGTATTTAAAATCATCGTCGATAATTTAGAATCAAACAATCAGTTTCAAAGCTGATGCTTAAGGTTGCAATGGTTTTCAACTTTGTATCTGTACACGATATAAATACAGCATTCGGAAAGTATATAAACTTTGTATTGATACATTTCGGAAGTCAGCCATCTATAAAAGATAACAGCGAAATGGCACAGAAACACTCCCCACGGTCCATACAAGATACAAGGTGGGCCAAATGAAGTTATCCGATATTGTTTGGCTCTTATTTTCTTTCTATGTAAATGAAAAACTTCGATTCTGTTTTTTGATTATGTTTATTTGAACCTTTAGAATTTTATTGGTCAAGTCGAGAAGATAATATCGGCCAAATGGGCGCCGTCACAATTGAGTTCTAGTTTTATGGCATTTTTCATCATCGTGTCGAATGTTGTCTTTGAGGGCTTCCTGGGTCTCGGACTTGTTCACGTAAACACGGGACTTCAAAAAACCTCAAAAAAAAAGTCTGGATCTGTTAAATCGGGCGATCTTGCGGGTCAGTGTAAATCGCCAAAACGAGAGATGAGGCGACCCGGGAACGCCACGACACAATTATTCCGAGTTTTTGGGGAGTGTATCGCTCCATGGCTTGCTCACTTGTATTCTACATCTGTCTAGTTCACAAATGTCAAAACAGATTTGACATTGGCCGCCATTTGCAAAAATATGAGCATCTTCCAATAGGGTGATTTCTTTTGGTCCACCTTGTAAGTATGTATATGTTTTTTTTTTTACCAAAATAGGCAGAATAGACAGGTTTGCCACTTTTTCGCACATCTTCCCTAACGTAAAATTTGGTACCAACCGAAAACCTTTCCGTAGACTTCGAAGACACCTCTTTTTAGCGGCATTAAAGATTAACTCCCATGTGCGCTTCAGGTGTACGTTACTACAGGTTTTTGTAGGAAAATTTTGTTTAAACGTACACTTCAAGCACACGTTTTTTTTTCGCATATGGGAGTTACTCCGCATCGTCTACTTACATATTAATAAAATTTTGGCAATCCTAGCTCTCAGTGATGCCACTTTTTTGCATCGTCTTCCCTAAACTAAAATTTGGTACCAGCCGAAAACCGCTCCGTATAATAAAAAAGGCCTTAATTTTTTTTCTAATAATGGGTTATTTATCCCCCATAAAATCAGATAAAACTTAGAGATGCGCCGCCACTGTTTCCAGGCGGACAGGAGAGTGCTTACATTTAGCTCTGTAATATTAGATTTTTTTTGGTGAATTTTTTTTTTGTAAACTTGTGATTTTTTCTTTCTTTCTTCGGCATCACTTCGGTATTACAGTTGCATTTGCTCACCACGATCAATCTCACGAAGTTTGTTGGCAAGTTTAAAGTTCATTGGAAAAATTGATTTATTTTTTTTTTTTTTTGCTTTCTGCTTACCTTGGCTTTTCTCAGTTTTTTTTTTGTAGTTACAACCTTTTTTCAACAGCTTTGAAATTTTAACAGAAAAAAAAGCAAAACTCTCTGTCTGTCTTGTCATCTCTTGACAATGAAACGTCTAACTATTAAATAATGACTTCGATCAACGATCGATTTTGTGTGATCTGTGAATAGTAAAATTCGTTCGCTTTTATTTTATTTTTTATGATACAATATTTTCTGTTTTTAATTTAATTGGACGTTTTAATGAGATTTTTCTCTTCATTATTTTCATGGTTTTGTTATGCGTTTATGGTGTGCAGCGTGGCGTGTGTTCAAGTGAATGTTGGCGATCGATTTGAACTCAATAAAGACTTAAAGTCAACATTAGCGTTTAGGCGTTTTTCGATAACAATTTACATGATTTTTGATGTTATTCAGAGGTTGGTTTGTCGATGAAATGGAAGAAAAATCAAGTAACAAGTAAAAACTTACAGCAAACACAGCAACAAAACAAAAAAAAAAGAAATCAGCAACTTTGCTCACAAAGATAATAACACAGCTGACAACAACAAAAATTATAGATTTTAATTAGAGATTATGACAAGTTAAATGCGTCTATTTTTTATGTGGTTGTATATCAAATAATTAAATGATGAAGAAAAAACTACAAACTATGGAAATATGTTTTGATGGAATCAAAAAGTATATCGTAATGATATTTAAATAATAAGGAAATTGGTTTGCAGCTCTTCCTGATTGATTTTCGAAATGCAAGAGCAATTGTGAAAGTTTTAAATAAAGTATGAAAAGTGTTTTACTTTTTGCTTAGTAACGTAAACAGTGTTGTCAACCTGATTTGTAAGCGATAGTTTTGGCTTTCTACCGAACGGAAATACTTCACAACTGGCGCTTTTATTTACTGAGCTAAGGATTATTGTAATTTATTAGAAAACTTTAAAGCCAAACAGTATGTAAGATGATACTATGGATGATAAAATTAGCAACAATAGATATGAATCTTAAGCATCTACTTCACACAAGGTGCGAGCTTTTACAAAAGAGCTTTGTGCTTTCACACCTAACAGAGCTTAAAATCCAATCAGATATCGAGGACTACAATGCCAGCTGCTTACTTACTCAAATTCAAATGGCAGAGTATGTGGGTTTGAACGTATCTCCTCTAGAGACGTGTAAGAAAGCTCTAATTTTCATATAAATACATACATACAGTGAACTTATTTCTATATTTAAATGGTTCTATTAAAAAAAAATTTTCAGTTTCCAAAAGGTTTATAAAAAAATTTTTTTATGCAAAGCCTTTGTATATAAAATATATAATTTATATATACGGCAGAAAAGCTTCAGAATTCTTTTAATATTTTAAGAACTATGTGCAGATCGTAAGAGAAGGTTAAATAAAAATGAATAATGTAAAAAAGTTACGTAATAAGATCCATATTAAGAACACGAGGGGATGCTTAAAAAAAGGACACAAATCAGTCCAACAAGCAGCATTTCCTGTTTGCTTAGTCTGTATTCATAATATGCGAGTCTTATTCCATTCCGAGGTTATCTTCACATAAACCATAATTTTTATTGATCCATAATGTATACGATTTCAAGGACTCTACCTGTTATTATAATTTCTAATAAATCGCATAAACAACGTATTGTATATGGAAATTTCCATGATTTCGCATGTGACCGTAATACACATTTAAAGTGAAAAGAAATAGTCAAAATTAAACGCATTTTTATTCTATCAATAAGAGTAACTGGTAGTTCTAAATTAGCCCTATAATTGGTGCTAAGTTTGATTTTGGGTAATTTTTGTTTTGTTTTCAAGATAATTGCGAAAAACCAAGGCATTCGCATGTGACAATAAACAGCTTTTATTTTTGCGGCAAAAGATTAAAACGCACATTTCAGCGAAACCTGAAGTCTTTTTAAAATGGTTTAGATTTTGTGCAAAAATTATTTATATTTGGTTAAAATTCAATTTCAAACACAGTCGCACGTGACCATGTCGTATGTGACATTTTCTTCTATCATGATATTTATATTGTTTCTGTTTTGCAATATTATAAATAAATAAGCTTAGTAAAAAATATCTTCAATTTAACGGAAGTATTTAACTGCTCGTAATTATTCAATTCGCGTTGTCTTTCTCCACTTTCTCTCTTTCTACTTGCATTTGTAAGGCTATAACCAAATTACAACATTCGATATTGAATAAATTTTCATATAATTTCAGTTCAGTTCTGTATGTTCGTTCGATATCCAATGCCGTAATTTGATCCCTGGTTTTGTGCCTGTTCGGTATTTCGCATTTCTGCGCGCCTCTACTGACTTTTTCTTTTACGCATGCGGTTATTCCACGTTTTCTCTTCATTAATTTTATTTTTTCAAAAGAATTTGGCTTTATTTCCTTGTTTTTTAATTTGTTTGGTTTTGTAAAAATATTTCATCTTCTTTAAATTTTTCTCTTCACAGTTTGAAACTCTCTTTATTTTTTCCCATTTTTGCTCATCTAAATTTATATAATTTTAAATTTTACACTTACGATGTCGCACGTGACCAACTTTATATAGCTACCATGATGAGAAATCTTTATATTTTTCAGCAAGATTTTTATTTAATTTTAAATTTTTGTTGAGCTTCCTGTTTGAATTTTCGAAGCTTTGATGACAAATGTTTTTTTTTCAATGTCACACGTGACAACGAAATTTCAAATTTTGCAAAGCAGGAATTTACAGCTATTGCATTTTTATGAATTCTTCTTTGAAAAAAAAAAATAAAAAATGGTGCCGTAGAAATATCCAAATAAAATTATTGACTTTGCCTCCGAATATCTCGAATGGTTGACTAATAAGGTTTAGTGAGGCTTAAGCAATTCTTTACAGTTTTTTATAACATGTTGTTTCAACTTCGTGTTATTTCAGTACCAAATTCACGTTGTTTCAACTAGAAATAACTTTGATTTAACATGATTCTTGATTTTGATTTAAATCAGCAAGAAATAAAATTATTTAAAAAAAAAAAATTTCATTGTGAAGGTTACTGTAAATCATGTTGAATTAACATGAAACATATATGATGCAATATCATTGCCGAAGAATGTTAAATTAAGATGGTTTTTGTAGATTTTAATAAGAAAATTTTATGTGCGTTTAAATCTCATTTTTATTTGCTAATGAGATTTAAAGAATGTTACTGCTATTTTATTTGTTGAAGTTTAAGGCCCCAAAAAATATTCAACTGTGGTAAATAATCTTAAAATAAGCGAGCACTTTGATGTAGAACTGGCAGATATAAACCTAAAAAGGCCACAAACATTTGTTAAGTATACTTTAAAAATTAAAGTAAGTGTCCCATTAGTAGATGGTTTAGCATCTGTATGTTCAGTTTCAAGCGCCTATCTAACTCAAAGATGTCTCTCCTCTTAACTTTTTTGCATGTCATCCCGGTATCATCAAATTATAACTAAAGGAAAGAATATAAAAAATGTGTTTAAGTATAGTAGCCGCGGGCTATAAATATTTTATTCCCACTTATGTGAATTGTTTGTACGTTATTTTAATAGTTCTGATCTGAATTTGCAAATTTGCAGATAGTTCGCGCCTTTAAGTAATAAAATAATAAAAATGTTATACAATATTTTAAATATGTATTAAGTTATTTTGCATGCAAAAAAATCTTAAAAATTTTCATTGAGAATTTGTATGCCATTAGCGCAACTCATTTTACTTATTATTAGACAAATGTATCTTGAAAAAATAATAGTTTCGGTATGAGCATAAAAATTTCATTTAGTTTTGAGTGTATTTTACCGACAAGAAAATTCCTTTGCCTAAATATTTTATCCTTTAGCTTTTCTTTCCCAGAGAAGATATAAATATTGAGATTGTCAGTAAGGTAGTAATTATCTTTAAAGAAGTATTGATACTTTACTTTCGTTACATTTCGTTACTACGAATGTTTTTCATATTTTTTAAAGCTTCAAATATAAACTGTTTTAATGTTTCCACATTAATGTTAAACCACGTTAAATACACTCAACAAAATCGGCAAGTAATTATTATTTGAAAGTGTACCAAAGGTGAAGAGGAGCCCTATTATTTTTGCTAAGATGTCTGTCTGTCTTTTTGTCTGTCTATCACAAGCTGTTTTCTCGAGAACCGTAACAGCTACTGACTTGAAATTTTCACAGAATATGTAAAACTTTGGCAGCTAAACAAATATATGACAGTTAAGATTTGAAGGGGGTCCTAAAGCGAGCAAAGGTAATATACAGAAAAAATTATATATAGACACTTGCAATTTTCAATTATAGTATGTTATTTTGACTACTTGCTGTATCTTGGAAACCGTAAAGGCAGAATTAGTTTTTACTTTCTGTTCAGTTACGAATCAGTTGGACTCTTTTTTGTTTACGCTGCAGCCACACGTTCAATAAATCACTTTCAATTTCATCACACATACTGTGTGTCAAAATTCCTTGAAATTGATAGCTTTGGCACAAATCGATAGTCAATTTCATTTTATAAATGCCACCGATGAAGAAACAACTCAAATGAAAGGCAAAAATTTAACGTGTGGCCTCAAAGTTATAGAAATCGTATACGAGTCGTTAGTTGTTCTGTTTCGTTCTGTTCTGTTTTGGTTCAACCTGTAAAAATAAAAAAACTGTTAAGTAATTGTAAGTGAAAGCATAAATTAAATAAAAACATTTTGAAATAAATTGTGATTGTGCTTGTTGAATTTAAAAAATATAATTTTTAACAGAAAAACAGAAAATTATATTGAAACATAACAATAGACGATACAAAACTCATCACTTTATTGGAAAACTGTGACCCTTCAAGTCAGAAACAGCTGATAACTTACTACAGAAAAAGTAAGTATGTATTAATATTTAGAAACAGAACAGCACAGCACAGAACAGCAACAAAAAGTAAAGACTAATGAGGCTTTAAGAGTCAAACTCTTGAAATTTACAAAAACGCTAAAACTGAAAAATCCCAAAATTACAAAAAACTCCGGAACAAACAATCGCCAAAATGAAAAAAGCGTTTAAGTGATAAATATCACCAAAAATAAAATATATCGCTAAAATGCAATGAAAATACCCAAAGGAGATAGGTCGGCAAAAAACTAAAAAAAATCGCCAAAACTAAAAAATAACCGAAAAAACCAAAAAATATCCGCAAAACGAGAAAAGCGCTAAAACCAAAAATACGCCAAAAAAAATATTTTTGTAAATTTCCACATCGATATTCGATTATATGAGTAACGTTCCTATAGTATCAATACATATCGCTCATTTAGTCAAAAAATATCATAACTTAAAAAAAAAACTAGTTTGCCAGAAAAGGAGTTTGAAGTTTCAACTTACAAACAACTTAATGGAAAAAGAAAATTATATTTTTCTCCCAAGAGTTGAGCAAACAAGGTATTTGTATGCAATTTTTACACAATATAAAGAACTAATTCTGCATCGTTAACTCAAAAATTTAATTTTTGGCGTTATGACGTTCTTTTAGTAAATTAGCGATATGTAGTGTCCGTACGAAACCCTTCGTGAGCGAAACAAAGTCCCACTTTATTGAATTTATTTAATTTGCCTTCTATCAAACAAAGGAAATTTACTGATTTTACCTTGAGTTTCGAAAATCGAAAAAAGTGCCATCCACATGCTGAAAATACTCGTGACCTCATAGCCACATACGCATATGGTTTTTTACGTGTCGTGTAATGCAGGCTTCACTCAAATTATTTTACATGAATACTAGAAATGTTCATATGTTCATAAGTTTCACGTGAAATGTTGAACAGATTATCAGGCTTTAAGCAGAAACGAAAATTGTACGTATACATACACACATACATATATTGATCTCTATACAAATTAATATAAAATTTATGTATGAATGTATGAATAATTTTTTTTTTTTTAATTTCTTAGATTTTTTAAATATTAAATGACGATTTTTTATATTTAATCGGAATTTCGACGAAGTTTTGATAATTCTATCTGCCAGCCCTGAACGAAGTGCATATATATAGACAAACAAACAAAAATTCTTCTTCTTATTGAAGAACATTCCGAATTTTAATTTAACACTTGTAACAACAAAATTCACCTTGCTTGAAAAACATTTGGTCTGAGAGTTGCCGTACTGTGGTGACAGTGGGATTTCCTGTATTCACCTCATTATTTGGTGTACATAAGTATCGTAAGTGATGGGGCATCCTCTTTAACATTTTCCTTGTGACTGATGCTTTTTAATGAATTTTGTTTAAAAATAAATGTAAATATGTTAATAAAAAAAAAATCATGCTGCTCTAACATCAAATAACTGTCGCAAGTTTTATGAGCGTATAAACGAAAATATTTCCCAATTTAAATCGACCACTACGTTCAATGGCAATTTACGCCACAGCGGTGGGTAGACGACAACAACACATACAACTTTCAACTCACCAACAAGCAACCGTACACAAACCCAGAAAGCTCACGTCCATACATGTGTATTAACTAGAGTCGTGTGGTTTTAGCGAGTTATTGGCACACGTTTGTGATCAATGCATGTTTGTGCATTTTTTTTATTTTTTATTTTTTTTTTTGGTTTGCTTCTTGCAGCATTTGCCTTATAGGTTTGTTATATGGTGGTGGCCACCACCACCATCACCACTGTGTACGACAAGTATGTACGCCTGCGCTTTGGACAAAAATTAAAAAAAAGAAACAAAATAAATATTTAAGTCAAGTATTCTTTATAATTTTATGAGTTTTTAAATGATTGTGCATGAATGAGGTTGGTCCGACTAGATAAATAGTTGTTGGCTGGTTAGTTGGGTTATTGTTTTAATAACATGAATATGCTAATCTTGCTGCATTTTTTATCTATTCTCGGCTTTGTCAGATATGATAATCAGATTTCTTGATTCAATTGTGGCACATGCAAGCGTACCACATGCAAAAGGATTATTGGAAGCACTTAAAAAAATATATTTAATTTGATTTTAGTGCGTTCAAATAAAAAAATCGGTTTTACGGCCACATTTTGTGTGTTTTATTTTTTTGGAATGGAATAATTTTGTTATGATAATAAGGTTAACAGCCATTCTGTGTGTACAACAACCTTAAGGAAAGAGCCAAGTTTAACGATTTATTAACTAGCTCCAGCTAAAAAGAGATATTTTCAGTTCTTTATTTGGCGATGAATAATAAATATTGGAATAAATAATTTATTAATTGAAATTGAGGTCAGTTAGTGTCACACTTAATGGCTTTATTTGGAATGTGTTGAATGGTGGCAAAAGCAAACTCACATGCAAGTGTGAGTAATTGCATGTAAAATTTTCAAATATTTTATTCATGCTCGCCGATTTGGTTAAAATATGTTAAATAGGTGAAGGAGGATAACAAATGAAATTAATAAGAGACATTCTGCCTCCGTGGTTGTGGCTTATTTATGAAATTCATTTCAGTTGTGTTGTGCATAGACCTGGTGGTTATTGAACAAATGTGGTGAATGTGATGAACAAACATTAAACCTTCTCAAAATAATACATGTATTTTTTTTGGAGGTTAGAATTTTAAAAGGAAGATAAATATAGTTAAATTGAGTTAACTTGAAAAAAAATTCTGAAAGCGGTTTCCGGCATAAGGCCACCTCGGTTGGCTCGGGGAAAATCGAATTGAGAAGTCCAATTATCGATAACTTTTTGCAGTAATAAAGATCTAATTTATGTTTAATTGATCCATTCAATATAAATCGTTTCCGTGTTTTCATGTCTAAGTGGTGAATATTAATAAACTATACCATTTTGCACATGCTACGATGCAATACCATTTGCACAAGATTGTGAATTGCGCTAATGTGAACGGAATTGCACATCTTTTAAAAAGGACTATAGCAGAAGTGCAAATGTGCACTCAGCATAAGAAAATAAAGAAAAGAAGATATAAGTACTTCAGGGACAATTCAAATCCTTTAGAATTCCCGCCTCTACAGTGAGTAAGTGTTATTGCTTAAAATAATTTTTAATACACAATTTCTTTTTAACTTCAAAACATATTTTCGCCTTACATAGTTGATTAAATTTAATTTTTATTTTTATTTTTTTTTCCATTTCATTAAAAATTTGCGTTAAATAGCTGATGTTAATAATAATCTCTACCCCAGTAGATAGATTTGGGTGATGATGACGTGCGTTGCTGCACAGAAAAATATCGGTATTTCCCCCAGCTTATAGTCTAATTTAATTTTTCTTCTCTTCTTTAGAAACTCACATTAATTAATAAAAAATATTTCATTCAATAAGAATTGAAATTACTGAACTTAAGCCCGACCAAGAAATTATTTCTGATTAAAATTCACTATAGTTCAACTAAACATTTAAAATTGTTTAATTTTTTTTAATTTTAACTTTATTTTGCTTTAAAGAGCAGCAACTAAAAAATTTATGGTTGCCAATATAGCAACTGAAATCAACAGCTGTAAGTTGTTATTTGTAATTCGTATTATAGTTGCGGCAATTGGCAATGCAACTAAAGTTGGGTTGCCACTCATAATCGAGCCATTTAATTAATTACCCTGATAGAGGATTACGTCGACTGTAAAATGGATGAGTTTCTCGAAATTAATCAATTTTTTTCGCAAAAAATCTTCTAATTTTGCAAGCGTTGTTTAAGTGTCAGTTTACTCATGATAAAATTGTAAATTTCTGTTAATTAATAAGTTTCGTTATTGGCCAGAAAGTAATTATTCGGCCAGAGAAGTTACCTTAGCCTTAAGAAATCAAAAAGTTCAATATGGAAACAAGCTTCAATGCAAGAATGAGACAGACTAGGTTAGGTGAGGTTCAAAAGAGGAGCCATTACGTTCATGTCCGAGAACATACATATAAGCCAATATAGGCCTGTTGTGCGCTCTCGTGTGAATTAAAAACGAGTCTCACCTTTATAGAAACTTAATATCATTTAAGTAGCCTCTCAAGCTTTTCCAGTCAATACCTCTAAGGTGGGTAATGCGCGGTAAGGTTTCATCCCCAAAATAACTTTATCTCGGCTGGGCGAAAGCAGGAGACAATGATAAAATAAGTGTTCCATTGCCTCGATGCCCTCCATGCATGCCCTGCATTCATTGACATCCGTGGCTCCCATTCGGTACAAACGGCTTCGTAACTTAGAGTGCACCGTTAAGATGCCGGTCAACTTTCCTAGCTCGGGATTGTTCAGTTTCAACAGCCCTTGTTTTGTTTTCGTCCGGGTCGCCTCATAGAATTTTGGATAGATTAACCACAGTATACAATTTTGTAACTCAATCTTCTCTACGTTAAAAGGCTTTGCATTAATTAGAGTTACTGTCCGTAACGTCTTGGACTTTTTCGCCCAGTCTATTTGTATGTTCATTTTCGATTACGTCATAGTGGTTCTTAATCATATTCTTGCAATCTAAAACGGTCCTAGGGCTTGCTCTCTCGCTTGTGATTGCCCTAATTGCCGACTTGGTGTCAGTAAATGTATTGACACCTGTGAGATGAATGAAATAAGCTCAGACAGTTACTGCAAAAACTGGCTGGAAACTAAGAAGCTGACGAGTATGAACAAAGCTTTTAAAAACTTGAAAAACGAACTAAAAGAATAGAAGATAGAGCAACATATCACAGAGAGATTCAGAGATTGACAGACATAATAACAACACAGGATTCACCTGGCTCGCATGAGGCTTATTGAAGATGTAAAAAATAGAGCTTGCCAAAAAGATGAAACTGTCCAGCGCTTAGTCAGATCAGAGGGCAAACACTCCATATGGACAACATAAAAGATATAGAATATTTTAAGGATACAGATTGAAAAAAAAACTTAAGAAAATATATTAAGGAAACTAGTTTCTTAACCTAATAAAGGTACTCGTAAAAAGGTTTTCGTTCTCTTTATTAGGAACTCATGCCCATATTGCTTCAAAAACAAAATAACCCCGTAATGGGATTGGATGAACATTGATTGCATGTCTTTTTTAACCTAACCTCCCCATGGCAGGTGTTGCTGAATTAAAAAGAATTGATAAGACGGATATGCTAATGGCAACGTAGCCTAAGGCCTAAGTAAATATTCTTAAATCGTCAGACGATAACGCAGCAACGTTAAATTAATAACATTCTTCTTTTTAGTTAAGCACAAAAGCAAATAAAATAAACTTGAATATTTGTGCTTGAAAACACACCAAGTTAACACAATTGATTTCTTTGAATTGTAAATACATACTCTTAAAATGTAAAAAAAAAAATATTTCTTTTAAAAACTACCACTTACTGGACCACCTTGTACAGAAAACAAAACAATACCTTCTCTTTAACCGTCAACAGTTAAAAACCACACACATACAGAAATTATTCAGGGAAAACTGATACGAAATCGCAAAAACTTTATTTCCGTAATTAAACTTAAACTCTTCGTTAAAAAATGTAATATGCATGTACTCGTATGTAACTCCAATAACAACTTTTTAATTGAAACGGAAGTCCCTTAAGCCAAACCCAAATAATAAAAACATTAAAAGATCGTAAAGATTTCTCTGGGATTTTTTTTTCTCCGAATGTCAAAAACAAAAAAAAACAAAGAATATGAGTAGATGAAGTTCAACAGTCATTTAACACGTGTTTAATGTCAGACGCTTTGTCATTCATTGTCGTTTAGGCGTTTAGGTATGGGGTGAGAAGGCAAGAAAGACATACACATCACTTCAAGCGTACAATCGCTCCAACTGCACTAATAAAGCAAGCACACATTTTACACGGGAAATCATGACCAAACAATGGTACAAATAAACTGGCAAATTGTTTGCTAAACAATAAAAAATAATATAAAATTGTTTTATAAAACAATGGCTGATGTTGACAGCAAGTTAAAGAATAAAATAAAACCATGACAAAAAATAAAAATAAATATTTTCGTCTAAATCAAACTAGTGGTATTATGGTTGGCTAAACAACAATATTTATTATAATAACTCTGCTTTATGCATGAGGATTATGATTTAATCAGTACGTGAGATTAGAAACTGCTATTAGCTCATACTAAAGACTAAAGAGCTTATCAAGGTTGTACTTTGGCTGAGCAGAAAAAAGTTCACTGGAAGATATAATTTCTTTTGTGTCTAAATAGCAAAAACTTAGAAAGCGAAAATATATCCAATACTGTACTTGATTGCAGGAAAAGTTTTTCAGTTGCATTGGAATGATTGATTATTACTTTCCATTTCTTTTGTGCTTTTCATTTACATGTATCTTTTTATGTTGAACGCCGGCTCATGTAGTAGAAGTAAGGTTAGGTTAGGTCCGCAAAGTAAAACCGTAAAACAAGTAATAAAATAGCGACATAAATTAAAGTAATACGCCTGCATAACAGCAGAGGCGCTGCAACGACGCAGAGTTTTAAAAACACTTGAGCTTAATAATTTATTATTTCACCATAAGTCCTCTCTTAACTATCCTTTCCCTAACACACAGTCATATTAAAAAAAAAATGTAGTTTCTGGACTCTTGATCAAAGTCCCATAAAATAATTTATATTTCTGTTATTTCTGTTAAAGAAGAATTCTAAAGTATTGTTATGGTCCCACTTTAAATAAATTCAGTAAAGTGCGACCTTGACTCTCGTACACTAAATATTGGCATTTCCACAGGAATGTCAAAATTTTGTAGCGTGCGACACCAAGCAAATATTTTTGTTTTTTCAAAGAAAACAAAATTTTTTTTACTTCTTTACATATTTGTGTAGGCCGTCAGCAGCTTTGCATTAGGTAAAGCTTTAAGAAAAATCGAGTCACTTTGTTCTGAAATGCAAGCTTAATTGCTTGCTGTCGCACGGGACAAAAAGTGAACTTTCTCGTGGAAATGCCCATACTGTACGAACTTTGGCATTTATTTTCGTTTTTGGAATTTTTTCGGCAATTCTTTATTTTTGGCGTTTTTTATGCGTTTTAGGCGATTTTAGTTATAGCGATTTTTTTTGGTTTTTGGCGCTTTTTTCATTTTGGAGATTTTATCGGTTTTTGGGGTTTTTTTCAGTTTGGCGATTTATTTTAGCTTTAGAGATTTTTTTAGTTTGGCACCTTTCTCCGTTTTGGAGATTTTTTTCGGTTTTTGGCGATTATTTTCAGTTTGTCGATTTCATAGTTTTGGGATTTTTTACATGTAGCGTGTTTGAAAACTTCAAGAGTTTTCCTCTTACGGTTTCCAATATACTCGTACAACAGGTTGTCAAAATTACTTAGCCAAAATTACATTAACCGATAGAACACTCTTTAATTTTTGATTTTTTTATAATTTTAGTGTTAATTGTTGTTGTCTGTATAAAACTACACTAACTTTGCAAATTTCAAGTATCTATATAAAATTGTTTGGAACACCCTTTAATTTTTAACTGTCATGTATTTGTTGTTGTAGCTGCCAAAGTTCTACACATTCTGTAAGAATTTCAGGTCCGTAAGTCTTGCGTTCTCGAGAAAACAGACTGTGATGGACAGATGGACATCGTAGGGAAAACAATAGGGTTCCTTTCCACATTTGGTGCACGGAACTTTAAAAAAGAGTAATTTAATTGGCCACTCATGGAGACATCCGTAATGTTTACGTTTCCGTACCACTTACGTAAGAGTAAGGGACCCTTTAATACGCTAACGACTAATTTATATGCCAACAATTCGATGGCTCTTCAAGTCATCAAGTGAAAAGAATCTTTTATTTCAAAAGGCATCAGCTCACGTTAGCACTTGGAACGATGCAGAGTAAATAACGCTGTATTATTTTTTTGGTGAGAACTAACTTTCATACATTCCTTTGTCCAGTCCTTTGAAAATCAAAATGAATAATAACGTATTACAACAATGGAAGTATTGAGGCCATAACGGTCACGCTATGATCACCAACCGACCAACAATGAATGCCCCCAACGTGAAAATAAAGCAGGAACAATGGCAAATAATTACTTGCAATAGCTGTTGTTAATGTTGAAAAAGATATCAGCCAAAAGTTCACATGTTGTTGGTGCAAACTCAAACTGACGTCTCAGGCGCTTCAGCAGCCAGCCATCACATTGAATGACAACAAAAGCAACTAACTAACAATGCCCCAAAACATCAACAACATTATTATTATTTCGTCTGCGCAAGCTTAACAACCGACAACAATAACACACATCATTTTGCTGTCATCTCGATCAACAGCAACATAAAAGTGAAAAACAAAAATTCGTCATTCCGTTTTAATGATTTCTTTACAAAATCAAAAAGAAAAAGAAAGAAATTGTTAACTTAATTGTTTTTATCATGTATCAACAACAATTTGACTACTGTTATTGTAAAGCGAATTCGATGTCAGGCAGATGATGATGACGATAATGGGACCGATGATATGTTGCAGTTGTTGACAAGAACTTAATGTTGTTTTTAAGATCGAACATTTTTGGTTTCTTCCTAATATGAATTTATGTATGCATATTAGAGGGGCTCACGAAAATAAGTCTCTTTCAGTTTTTAGTCGTTAGCTGGACTGCGTTGAAAAAATACTTTTTTTTTAATTTTGTCTTGAATGATTTGAGTCATTTGTTTATTTACTTGAGCCATTAACTAGCGAAGTCTTTCATTTTATTTATTATTTGTTAAAGAAAAATTTTATGTTATTTTGTAGGCGCATTTCTCATATTCTATTTCATTTAAAATTCATGCGAAATAGTTGATGTTAACAACCAATATCTGCACAAAAAAATGCCGATATTTTCCTTAGCTAAAGTCTAGTTTAACGTTTCTTGTCTTTTATAGAAAATCTTCTTAATTAATTAAAATATAATAAGAATTGAAAAATACTTAAGTTGAGCCCGCCGCTTAAAAAATTATTCCTGATTAAAATTCATTCTAGTTCAATAAAATAATAAAAAGGCATCATTTGAATAAAAAAAATTATTTTTGGCATGCTTGATGCCACATTGTGCTTGTTCACCAAACACGAAGACTTTTTTAATGAGATTTCAAAAAAGGAAATATAAGATTTAATTTCTCCAAAGGAGAAAAGGAAAAAGAACCCCTAGTGCTTTCGTTATGACGTCCATTCGTCCGTCTGTTTGTCACAGGCAGTGTTCTCGAGAACCGTAAGAGCTGCGCACCTGAAATTTTCACAAAATATGTGAAACCTTGGCAGCAACAGCACAAAATTAAAGGGTATTCCAAAACGAGCAATGAAAAATGTTGAAATCCTAATTGAAATTTTCAAAGTTAGTGTATTTTTATGCAGACTACACCACTTAACACTGAAATTTAAAAAAATTATATTAAAGGGTAATTTTATCAGTTTAAGTAATTTTGACAGCTTGCTGTTTATTAGAAACTGTAAGAAGCAAACTAGTGAAATTTACAAAAACGCCAAAAACTAAGAAATCGCCAAAACCGAAAAAATAGACCAAAAAAAGCGCCAACATTAAAATAATCCCAAAACTAAAAAAAAAATCGCCAAAACTAAAATAAATCACCAAAACTAAAAAAAAATCGAAAAAACTAAAATAAATCGCCAAACTTAATATAAACGTCAAAGTCCAAAAAAATAACGTCAAAACTATGAAAAAGCGTCAAAACTAAAAAAAATCGCCAAAACTAAAAAAAATCGAAAAAACTAAAATAAATCGCCAAAACGCCAAAATTAAAATAAACGCCAAAGTAAAAAAAAAAATAACGTCAAAACTATGAAAAAGCGTCAAAACTAAAATAAATCACCAAAACTAAAAAAAAATTTAAAAAACTAAAATAAATCGCCAAACTTAAAATAAACGTCAAAGTCTAAAAAAATAACGTCAAAACTATGAAAAAGCGTCAAAACTAAAAAAATCGCCAACACTAAAAAAAAATCGAAAAAATTAAAATAAATCGCAAAAACGCCAAAATTAAAATAAACGCCAAAGTCCAAAAAAATAACGTCAAAACTATGAAAAAGCGTCAAAACTAAAAAAATTGTCAAAAGCCGAAAATGAGGGTAAACATTTGTTGGTTTAAAATGTCGTATTCAGGTAAGATATTCGAATATGTGCATTTCCACAGAAAAGTCCGCCTTTTGTCACGTGACGTTGCTGGCTAAAGTAGGCTGTTTTTTTTTAAGAAAACCTTATATTTTAAATACTTTTTGGCATATTGGCGTAGAGGGTAATTAGCTCTACATTCAGCAAAAACTAGGAAATAATCGAACAGCATTGCTCCGATATACAAGCTTAATTGCTTGGTGACGTAACGTGACAAAAGGTGAACTTTTCTGTGGAAATGCCCATATATATATAGGCTAAAGTTCGTATAGTATTACATATGAGTATGTAGTGACTGTAGGGAACTCTTCGTGTGCGAAACAAAGATACACTTTACTGAATATATTTATGCATATTCATGCAAAATGAGCCACTCTAATGTATTTATGTACATATGTCTGTAAATAAATATGTGTGGATGCATATTTTTCCCATAGCTTTTGAGTTATTTTTACTTTCTGTTTAATTTTCATAAAATGTTAGCAATGCTCTACGTTGTAATTGTTCAACCAACGTTCACATTCCTCCGCTGACAAGAATTCAAGTGGGAATCACTCACTCACCTCTGTCGTTGACTTTTAGCGTGGTGCCTCCAAACAGTCAGTAGTCGATCATTTAGCATTTTAACTTAAACCAATTATTACTTTACTACCAAATTGCTAAACAAAAAAAAAATACAAGAGAACTTAAGAAGAAACTCAAAAATAAAAATCACACAAAAATGCGGACATGTTAAAATCATGTTTAACATGTTGGTGAAAAACTAAAAAAAAAAAATAATAATAATAATAATACTTTTTTGAGAAACGAGAAAATAAGCTAAACATTCAATATCACCACATTATCGACATGATCGCTATGTGTACGACGTCGTTGCGATGGCCAAATGAGGGTCATAAAAAAATGATTTTTTTTTACTGTTGGCAGAAGGGTCACTTAATGGCTGCGTTAAAGCAGATGAACAAAATTAAAATGATGATTCTGTTTTATGATGTTATTTTATGCTCTTCGTATATAATTAAATACTGTTTAAATCTTTTGTTGAAAGCAGTTTAAAAATAAATTGATGATAATTTTATTTTACCAAACATAATAACAAAATTATATAAAAAAAACACCGTATAATATTCATAATTAATAACAATTAAAAATAACTCAATTTGTGCATAAATTTTAATATATTAAATTATATGTTTAAGGCAAGGATGGATGATTTTATTGCATCTTGTAAATTTCCGGATAAAAGATAATATCGCGCTTATGTCAAATGAAGGCCTTTGGAAACAATTTTATGATAAGTCTTACATACAACACTTGACGAAGTTCTTGTGGAGCATATTTTTGACATTGAAAATGATAATTAGCAAACAAAATGATCACTATACATTAAGGGCCTTATTTATAAAAATTATTAAGGCTTTATAAAAGCTTAATAAGAAAAATTATTAAACCTTAATAATTTGTATAAATAAGACTGTAATGGATGTTTTGAAATTATTTCCACAAACATATGCATTTATAACCAAAATATGCAAAAATATGCACTAGCAAATCGATGCCATTTTTACACAAACTCATTGTTACGTAAAGATATTTCATTTTTGTTCTTATCAAAGTTAAATAAAAAAACATGCATTTACATGAAGTGTGTACCTGTCTTTGATAGTAAGCAGGGAAACCACAAATATGCTCTAAAAAAGAAGTGTATTATGCGCATTCAATATGCACTAAAAACTTGAAATATGCCCTAAAAACTAAAAAAAATATGCTCTTAAAAATAACATAAATTAAATAATTGGGAAAAGAATATATTTTTAATCCAACACTTTAATAATGTTGGCATATAAAATAAGACAAAAATAAGATAACTAAA
Organism: Nowickia ferox; assembly: GCA_936439885.1. Classification (NCBI taxonomy): domain Eukaryota; kingdom Metazoa; phylum Arthropoda; class Insecta; order Diptera; family Tachinidae; genus Nowickia; species Nowickia ferox. Next base: position 83,834,710 of record OW387027.1, on the reverse strand, counting down.
AAAAAAGCAATAAAAAATAAAATTTAACTACAACTCCAAAATAGATCCCTACACCAGTAATCGCATCGTTAAAATAATTATAACGAAAATTTATCGAATTTGCTATTTAGTAACATTTTTAACGATATTCGCTGTATTTTAATGTCAGCTGTGTCGCTATTTAAGAGACAATAATTTATGTGATGTTAATTTTATCGACAAAAATCAATAGAAAATATCAGCTGCATACTATCGTTAAAAATAAGTTACAGAATCACACAATCGTTATTGCAAGCGACAAAATGTATAGACAAAAATCACGATTGTCGGAACGTTAAAAGTTATTGAATCGCACTACAGATGTAAAGCTTTTGAATTGTATTTTGGATAAATATTCACTTAGATTTTCAAATACAAATCGTTACTTGTCACATCCAAATAAATTTTAATACATCAACAATTTTCTTTAAACTTATACTGATGTAACCGGACAACATCCCACAGTGGGGGATTTCGTTCGAAAAATGGAAATAATTCTGCAGTTTCTAAGTGAGCCGTTATCATACAGCATTTCAGAAGGTGTCACAGAGCTTAAGTCTGGTATTTTGACTATATACCTCTAAAGGTTGCGGAGCCACAAAGTGGGCAATTTCGGGTTAATGAAAAATTCAAACCGATGCCAAGCTGATGTTAAGAAAATATTCGAAGAAAAATAAAATTTTGGATTTTTTACCGACCTTGGTCCACTGTTCTGCTAATGGAGAAGTTAAATCTTGTTCGATTTAGAAAAGAAAACTTTGAATGATATTTTTATGATATCCAAACACTATTTAGTCAAAAGTTTTACCCAATTTAAATTAAATTTTTGAAAAAAGAAATCGATTTCCGCCGTTTTTTTGCAAAAAAAATTTGGGTTTATTATTTCTCTATTATAAAAAAAATATTTCGCAAAAATACCAAACATATATTTTGCTTAATTCAAAAGGTAATACTATCAGATTTATAACAAAGAAATTTTTTGTTCAAAATTTTCGTTATTGAAGGTGCCAGATCGTTTCGAAATATACTTATTTTTATTATAAACATCATATCGTAAGGCCTTTTTTTCAAATTAAAAAGCTGGAACCAAAAAATTTATCATGCCATCTTAAGACATGATATGTTTTTAAATACTTCCAAAAATATTATCTGTGTCCAGCGATAGATAAGAAAAATACAGCAAAAATATTGAAAAAATCTCGTTTTTAGGATTTTACGAATTTTTTTTGGGAATTGCCGGGAACTCAAAAGCAGATTATATTTGTTTTTACTCTTTGTGTATGTATTGTATCGAGAGAATTTTCAGCCGGAATTAACGTCCAATTTTTTTTATTGAACCGTCATAACTTGGATAATTATGGAGTGATTAGTTGTATTCAAAGCAACTGCGTGTATTAAAAACTTATATAGTATGGCGTAATAAATAAGCCACATGTATACATTATGCTCTAAATGCATTAAACATTGGAGAGGCGATTAAGACGGGGGAAAAAATTATGCTCTTAAAATTTAAAAAAAAAATGCTAAAAATATACGTATAAGACTCATATATGCAAAAACATGCTTTAAAGCACAAAATATGCAAAAATATGCACTAACAAATCAATGCCAAAATGTTATGACAGGGATAAGTATCTTATTTCAGCATTAATACATCACACAAGAAAAAACATGCAATTGCATACTTGCGGTATCCCAGATAATAAACTTTAGTGATATTTTGTCTAACATATTTTTTTCATATAAATGCAACCTTAAAAACCAAATTTGTGAGAAATTTCAATATGAATGCTTAACAAGTGTAAAATTAACTTCAAATTAGCTTTAAGTTAAATTTTGAGCTTTTTCTTCATTTTAGTTAAAAAATAATTTTTTAATTAATTTTAAGACTATGTACTCGTAGTTCTTATAACCTGCTCTGTTTATAACAAAGTTTCCGCAGTACTCGTCTTATAATTATTAAATACTTTTTTGCTGGTCTCCTGTATAAAAAATTTTAAAGAAAAGAACTTAAAATCACACACATGTAACATATTGATTTCCCCTTAAATGCCTCCTTCTTTCCATCGTTCGGCAAAGTGATAAATCTATAAACTTGAAATTCAATCTTACGCTGCTCGTAACATGAACTACGACTAAAAAAGTTGCTCTCGTACAAAACAGAATGCAATAATTATATTGTTACGATCATGGGATGCCTAGTGATAACAACGATTTTAATGTTAAACAACATTGCTAAAATTAAACTAAAAATTGAAGACCAAGAAAAAAATACAAACAACAACAAATAAATAAAATAAGAGGGAAAACTAAACAAAACAAAAAAACATGTGAAACCACATGATTTATTAAAAATAAAAACGAAAGGTGTGTCAAAACATCCTCACGGTAGCCCACAAAAATCTCACCTACATGGCAAAGCAACATAATGGCTGCAACAACAGCGACAAATAACAACACAGAGTTGTTTGCATTTAATGTATACGAGCACCACTTCGATGTCTCCTTGGATTTAATGGATGTTTGTAACAGAAAAATAAATGTTCGAATGTATGGCACAGCACAGTTTGTCTAGTTGTTTGCTTGTTCATTTATCTGCTGGTCTGTCTAAAATTTCAATCAATTATTTACAATTTCATTTTCATCATTAACTGCACGCAAGCGCGTCTCTATCATTTAGGCATCGCATAAAACACGCATATACATATATGATTCTTTTATTCACTTGCATTGATGCAAGTGTTGCCACTTGCACTTACCCACATATTTTTGAGGATTCATGTAAGACACACACACACTTTAACATTAACTTTTTTTGTTTCTTCCTTCATTTTAATTCATATATTTTCCGGTACCCTACAGCTAACATGTAACAATTTGCGGCATTTTGTTAAACATTTTGTGTCATGTTTAAGTTAGGAAAAAAAAATTTTATATATGGGCATTTCCACGAAAAATTCAAATTTTTTGTCGCGTGCGACAGCAAGCAAAGAAGCTTATATTTCAGAACAATGAGACTGACGGCCCACACAAATATATAAAGAAGTAAAAAATAAGTTTCATTTTCTTTGAAAAAAAACTCATGTTTGTTTGGTGTCGCACGCTACAAAAAGTTGAAAATGCCTATATCGAGCAATAACCGCCAAAAAAGCTTAAGCGTGACCAGCCTATTTTTTAAATTCAACATTGGTTTCAATACGAAAGATCAAGGTGTGTGCTTAGTTACGTGGCGATACGATAAGTAAAATTTTATGAATTTATAGGAAAAATTTAATAATTTTATTTTGCTCATAGAACCAATTAGAAGCGACGTCCTTTTAGGCAAGAAAAAATTTTTAAATCAGTCTAAAAATGCCGAATCTATGTAGTAACACATATGTGACGGGAAAAGTTAAAAGGGTCGAAATGGATCGAAAAATAAATTTTTACTTTTTTGGTGATTCTTATAGTAGTCGTCACGCTCTTTCTAATGCAGCAAATCGGACCTTTCTAACTGCATAACAGTGCAGATTCGGTTAACGCAAACCTCGATACGCGCAACACCTTGATGTTGGTGACTCTGTTAATGCAACTTTTCAAAAAACAAGATTTCAATTATCGCAACTTTGCGAACAAATTTAAGATTCTCTTTTTTTTGTTTTTTCTTCAGTTTTTTTTTTTTTTTTTTTTTTTTTTTTTTTTTTTTTTTTTGATAAATAAATTCAAAACTATAAATTTTTGTACATGAAATCTTATGCTTACGTATAAAAAATCATTTTGCTTTGCCGCTATTCTGGTTGGTTTTTGAAACCAACGTAGTTCAACACCAAAGAAAAACCAAATGCCTGTAGTGACAAAAATTGTTAAACTAAAGAGCGAAATTCTGAAGAAACTTGAAAGTGGCATACCTGTGAAAACGATTTGCAATGAATACAAAATTCATTTAATAAACCTTTTATTTGGTTTAAAATAAGCTTTTAAGTGGAAAACAGGCATAGAAACTTTTTACTCGATTTTCGCAACAAACTCAGTTTTCGCATTTTCGCATTTCGGTTGCATTAACTGAATCTGCACTGTTGTTTTGTCATAAAAAAAATATAAAAAAATCCGATGTAAAAAACTTTTCTGCAATTGATATTGGATCCACCATTTAGAATTTTCAAAATCGTAATCGTAGATTCGTAATCTGCGACCCTGGGCAAAGAGTTTCGAGCCTTAAAGGCGTTCTGGAGCATCAAAATCAACTTCTTAACTTCAAACTCGTTTTTTCTACAAAACTTATTTTCTGAGCATAGGTCCCTTTTAACTTTACGTGTCACCTATAAAAAATTACAGGCAAATTGATAACCTCTATGCAGTTTTGAAGTCGGATAAAAAACTGCAAGACATGAAGCTTGAAATAATTTTATCATTTGTATCGCACTTTAATTAGTTTACATGCTTCCAGACGATATATTTTACAAAAGTTATCGCCTCAAAGCCTAAATCTTCTTCCTCTAACTATTTATTCCATAAATTTTTTTTCTTTTTTAATAGGGTATCATTTAATCAAAATACTATAAGTTGTAACACAAAACTGTGAATTATTCACTCCTTTAAACAAGTTCAACATTTTGCTGTTCATAACTAGGAAAATTAATATCAAATTGTTGCTTTATGTAATAATTTGTGAGCTGATATCCTGTTTCCATCTCATGCTGCTTTCATATCTTACACAAATCAGGATTTACTTTGTCGAAACAAACATGTATGCATGTGTATTTGCTTAAGGCGTTAAATTGTTGTTGTTGTTGCTGCATGCAAACTAGAGATGGGCGCGTGTTGAATTTTTCCAACACTACACGACACGAACACGAATGCCAAGATGTCCAACACATACGAAACACGCACGCGAAATTTTTGCAAAACACGAAACTGCACAACACGCACGAAATCAAATTGAATGGCAAAAAAAAAAAATATTTTTGTTTAATTTCACAACTTTAAGCTTAAGAGACCTCCCACTATCAACAAATTTGATGGTTTTACGTGTTTGACGATACAAAATATTAAATTTTTTTTTAAATACTTGAAAGTCATGCATTCATATTTTAACACCAAAAATCGTTTCGTGTTTATCGCACGAAAACAGATTTTCTGTCACGAACACTTCGTGTTGAGTCGTGCCTGTTCGTGTCACGAAAAAAACACGACACGCGCCCATCTCTAATGCAAACTCTCTTGCCAATGAGATGATAAGCCAATAGGCCGCCGTGTTTTAGAAAACTGCTACACTAATTTCAATTAAGTTTCTATTGCAAAAATAATAAGTCGTATAGAATTAAACATGCATTAAACATGAGAAAATTTATTAGATTTACTAACTTTTTGCAGACCACAACAAAAATAAATGAAAAATAAAGGCAGAAAAAGAGAAAAACCCCAATATCATTATCATGCAACGTAACGTTATGTTGCACTAGAAATTTATGGCAATATTTTGTTTTATTTTATTTATTATTTATCAGAGATAAATAATACTTGTAAATTGTTTGAAATCAGTGCCTTATCGTTCTGTGTGCATCTTGGTGGCAAAATGTGGGAAAAATTTAAATACTTAGAGGCTTTCGAGAGTTATACTCGCAACACTCAGGTTTCTATGAAATAAATACTTAATTTTAGTTTACATTTTTTTTATATTCACAGATTATAAAATGGGTGTGTAAAGAGTTTTCGCTTAAGGAAATTAATGTTAATATCAACATCATAAATGTTGATGTTAACGTCTTGCAGATTGGGGGTTTATTTAATTTTGTGCTAAATTTTTAAAAAAGGAAAATTTAAAACAAGATTACAACGTTTTAGGAAATGGACACTAACAAATTTCATCGGTGTTGCCAATAGATTGTTTTTTAATATTTACAGCATGGGGTACCACGATCAATATACCAATCTGTTACTCAGAAAACCAGGTCACTTCTCTTAGGTCTCCTTAATCAAAGTCCCTAGGTCATTCCAAGCTCGGCACGTTGTGCCCGTGGAAAATTTGTCTTCTATGCTGAGTAAGAGCTGGAAAATTAAACAATTGAAGTGTTCCCATGTTTTGTTGTCCTCCTCGTATATGCTCTGCATGTGATATTCTTTATGAGTTCCATGCAAGCTAGTTGCGAACTCATCTATGATCCGGCAGATGCAAGAAACAGCAACAACAAATCAAATTCAAACTTTTCAAGTCGTCGACTACTGATAGTACTGCGCAATTGTTCATAAATCGTTTGCTGCTTCTGCTTCGACTACGACTGTTGTTGAATTTTACAAGCAGAAGCAAAAGCATTGCTTGATTTTAAACAGTTGGAAAAAGCCAAAGTAGCGAAAAGTAAAAATTTTACGACGTTTGCTACTTCGGCTTAAGTTTTTTAAACACTAACCAAAATGTATGAAAAACATACTCCACTTAAATTTTGGGCCTGGCCCACGATGTCGACAAGAAAGTTTCTTTCGCTTACTTACATTGAAAACAAAAACAAAATGAGAGAATTTGTTTTTGTTTTCCAGGCCGTTTGATCCCCAAGGGCTGGACTATATAATCCAGTTTTGCATTAAATTGGTGTATCCCTTTTCATAAACATATTGACATCAGGGTTACCAGAGTTGTAGTTTAACACCAAAAAAACTTTTAGTAATACCAAAAGGTTGTCGAAAATAAAAGCGTGTGTATAATAAAATGGTCCATGGCTGCAATATATAGGAGGGAGTAGTTTAAAAAATGCTCTTTTGAACCATGTAATTCAATAATTTTTACAGGGTATCTTTCATCCCGGAGGGGGTGACTGGTGGAAATTTTTTGTTTTGTATTGGAACCGATTTGATTCAATAAAGCAAATGTGTGCAAAAGAAGAAAGGGAGTTAAATTTTTAGGCATGTCATAAAAGTGAGTATAATAAAAAACAAGACATACTCAGGCTTATCATAAATAAAATTCCACATGAGAATTTCCGAATAGTTAGATTTTTAAACTCCGAAAAAATTGCTTGACAGTTCTTCTGCTTCTCGATTGCGAAATATCTTCACCAATTATGAAGAAAGTTATGCACAAAGATTTATCTGTCGAAAAAATTAGAAATATGTATGATTTTACTTTTAATTTTATATTTTTTATTTTATTCGGAAATTTTTACATGTGGAATTCCTTATAAGGCTGGCTGACTAAAATGTAGAAAGACTTTCTGCCACGTGCACAAAATTGTACATTAGGGAAAAGGATCCGAGATGGCATAAGTGGCGCCCAGAGTTTGATGTCGGAGTAAAAAGTCACCAAATGTCAAAATGAGCTCATGGTCAAACCTTTAACAACGATATGTAACATGTTGGGATCGGACTTCAAAACAAAAATGTGCTGTTTTTGAAACTTCATTCTCGAGACCAGCTGAACTTTTTTTCGACCCCCGATGGGCAATATCGATAAAAACTGTTCTCCATCGACTTTGTTGATGTGTGTTTGTACTTTTTGAAGTGACTTTATATTGACCTCCTTCTTTTTGTTAGTTTTACTTTTTTGTCAATGCTTAAAGCACATTTTTTTCGCAGCTTTTTTGTTGAAAATTTGGTTTATGTGAAGTGTTTCTGCAGTTCTCTTGCTTCCTTTCGTGCGAGATTCCTTATACCGCGCTTTGCCTGTACGTACTAATAACACTACCGTGTCAGCAGTTTGATATTAAATAAGCTTAAAATTTAATGTTCGAGAAAAAACCTCATTACAAAGTAAGGATGAAGGAATAAGATAAAAAAAGTCTGCTGGGCTAAAACATAAATACCGAGGCTGAAAAAAGAAATCGTGAATTGTTTCAAAACCACATCAGGCCATCACAAAGAGTGCTTAGCTACTCGTATAAAGAAATACGCCACCTCACATCATCTGAAATTTAGTGTAACAACAACTAAGAAAGAATAGGCAGCAAAAAAGTATTTGCCTATTTTTTCCTAAACAATAACCCATTAAAATTCTTCTTTAAAATTCTATCACATAGAAATCATATATAAAACACTATAAATGATCGTTTATTTTCACTTATGTTCTCAAAAAAGTCCAAAACATTCACAAGATTTTGTTGTATGAAGAGAAGACGACGTGTGTGGAAAGAGACAGACGGACAGACGAATGGACGGACATAAAGAGGCAAAAATACAAATGATGTACAGCTAAAGCTTTGAAACACAATTCCACCTGAAGTTAAATTCAGTTTGATTTATGTAATTATGGCGGAATTAAGACAATTAACTGCCAAGTCGTGCCACATACAATTAATGAGTTTGATGTGGGCAGGCAGGAAGGCAGCGGGTTGGTTTGATTGGATTAAGCAAAAAAAAAAAAAAAAAAGAGTTTATTTCAAGTCATTTGCAAAAATATTTGTAAGGTGAAAAAAGATTATAAAAGAAGATATTTTTGATAAAAATTTAAAGGAAAATAAATGAAAAAAGCAGATATTTTAAAGCGGAATATTTTTTGTGGTGCTCTCTAAGATATGTTAAGATTTGAGCTTTCATTTCAATCAAAGCTTTCAACAAATGGGCTTACCATGAATCAAAACAATTCACACATTTCATTTGCATTGAAAATTATGCATATAGAATTTAAGTTAACACACAGTGGAAAAAACACAAGAACACTGATGATAAAGGTATGAAGGCCCTCGAAAACAGCATGTTGTTCCGTTCTGCTAGTGTTTGTCCTAATAATTTAGAATTGTCTTTAATTTGCTTTTTAAAAATTATCGTAGGTAATTGGGTTTATAGAGTCATACGAACTTTATTATTTGATTAAATCACAAATAGAGAAATAAACGAAGAATATGTTTTTTTTTTTTTGTTGGTCAAGCACCTTTAAATTCATTGAGCAATGGTAATAACATTAAATTTATCGCTAAGGAACACTCATAACTACAAAATTTTTTAATAATTCTCAGTTTGAAGTTTCTAAGCTTTTTCAAGAATTTGTTTGAAACTATAATGACCCATGAAATATGGCAAATAGGCTTAATAAAAACATCAGCAATTACAAATTTTTTATATCACTAAATTTCTTCAAACTGTATTACAATCTTTAACCAATATTTTTTCTTTCAATATTTCGTTATTATACAAGAATAAATTGAACCGAAAATACTGTTTCTCTAGCCTTCTAAATTGATGAAATTTTTGCATGATTTCATCTCTCTTTTTTTTCTAATTCACTGATTTGAAAAGCTGTTAATGTCAACTGGAATTTGCTTGAAAGCCGAACACAACAAACTAAGATTGGATTTATATTATTTACACGATTATGATCATAAGATTTATATAATTACCTACTTAAAGAAAGAAAAAAAAAATATTTTTAATAATAATATGTAAATCCAAATGAGACAATAGATTGGTAGCACATTTGACACAGCATGAAATCGTCATGTTAACGCATTTATCTTTAGCAGCTTAAAACGCTTATTAGCCATTATTTATTATGCTTTTGCTGTTGTTGTAGCTGCAATGTATCTTAAGCGACCACATCTTAAGCACAACAACAACAACAACAACAACAGTATAGCGCCAAAATAGCCGTCGAGAAAAAGGCGGTAAAATATTATGAACCAAAAAAATCATTACAAACTGCAACAAAATTACAAATTTTTGTAAAAAAAAAATACAAATTTTATTTAAGTTTTATTATAGGGTGTTTTTTTTAGAGGTATAGAACTTCGAATTGAAATAAAACACAAGAAAATCGTTTTAATGTCCATCAATTTGGCCATTAACGTTTAAATATGATTTCGGGCATGTGGCCGCCGCGGCTGGCTCGAATAAAGCCAATTCTACAGGTCCAATTTTCAACCACTTTTTCGAGCATATGGGGCCGTATGTTGGCAATAACGCCACGAATGTTGGCTTCCAAGTCCCCTAACGTTTCTGGTTTGTTGGCGTAGACGAGCGACTTCACATATCCCCAAAGAAAATAATCCAATGGTGTCAAATCACACGATCTTGGTAGCCAATTGACCGGTTAACCGAATTAATTGCTCTGATGGACGATTATGTCGACCATAAAATGGACGGAGCTTGCGGTAAACTTCGCGAACTGAACCATTATTTTCGAAATAAATTTGCACGATTTGCAAGAGTTGTTCTTTTGTCAACCTGTTCATGATGAAATGGCAAACCAAACTAAATATTAATCACTTGACAGCTGACAAAATGGCCGCCAGTTAAAAAAGTGATGCCAACTTAAAGTTCTATACCTCAATAAAAAACACCCTATATAAGAAAAAAAAAATATATAAAATAAAAAAACCTTAATAGTATTGCACTCATACAAGTTCGTTTTGTAGTTTAAAATGCCGCCAGTCATTCATTCATGCCAAACTTACTGGCTGTCAGTTTATTTGTTTGTTAGTTTTGCTTTTTAAAAGCAAATTAACTAAAAAAAAAAAAAAAATTAACAGCAAAAAAACTCGAACCCATATTCACACACCAACTACAATGTTGGAGTTTAAGAAACGTGCAAACTTCTCAAGCAGCAAAACTCAGGAACATACAGGCCTTATGGGGCCTTATTTTTAATTTTCATTGAAAGCTCATTCACATTTTGTATAATTGTATTAGCAGTGAAGATCTCTACGCATCAGTGCTAGTTATAAAGGGTGTTTTTTTTTAAGTGTCACAACTTTGAGCTGGCATCACTGCTTTATTTGAACACCCATTTAATAGCTTATAAATGCTTTTTGTTTAGTTTGCTTTGAAATTTCTTTACGAATCGACTTACAGCAGAGCAACGCGTGCAACTTGTTGAAATTTGTCATCAAAATAATTGTTCGTCAAACTCATCGTGCACTTCTTCCATTTTATGGCGCGTACATCATTCAGGTTGAATTTTTGCGTCAGTAAGCAGAATTGTCGCATTTGGGGTGAGGAGAATCCACAAGTTTTTTGTCGAAATACGATTACATCCACAGAAAATTACCCATATCATTTTCAAAAACGATGGTGGTCAGAATGTTACTGTCAATGGTGAACGGTATAGGAACATGATTCGAAATTTGTTCGTACCTCGATTACGTGGCAATAATCTTGCTGATATGTGGTTCCAACAGGACGGAGCCACATGACACACAACGGGCGCTACAATTGATTTACTTAAAGAAACTTTTGATGAAAAAATAATTGCACATAATGGCCAAATTAATTGGCCCCCAAGATCGTGTGATTTAACCCCATTGGATTATTTTTTTTTTGGGGTTATGTTCAAGTCACTTGTCTACGTCGATAACCCACAAACAATTGAACACTTGGAAATCAAGATTCGAATAGTTATCCGCGAAATACGGCCGCAAATACTGCAAAAAATTTTTGAAAATTGGTGTTCCAGATTGCGCCTTCTACGCGACAGCCGTGGCGGCCACATGGCAGAAATCATATTTAAACATTAATTTAATAAAATTTTCTTTCCAATAAAGCCCGTTTTATTGATTATTATGTGTCACTCTATAAAAAAAAACTCCCTTTATATGGGTGCAGCTCAAGAACAAAAATATCGCCTGGCATATATCACACATTAACAAGCGTCTACATGATCAGTTCATACAATCTATTTTTATTTAATTTTCATTAGATATTGTTACGTTTTTATCTTTTAAAAAGTTTAGTTTTTGCGGGTTGGAAAATTTGTAATTAAATAAAAATTCCCCAAAGTACAATTAATATCAAATAAATACTCTTTCTTTACTCATCGCTGATGTTAAGAGCTTTTAAGACACACAATGTTAAATAATTCACTGCCGGAATACCGCGATGTTAACTTCGCTGTTCGTTTCACAAGGCTTGATTGACTCGATTGACTGTTTAGGGGATACATTTCCTTTTTTATACTTAGCATAAAGCTTCCATAAAAATGTTACAAACATCCAGAAAACCCTCCCAGTTTTATCCTTTAATCAGGTCAGCTCGTGTTATAATTTTGCAGTTTTTTTTTGGGTATGTGCGTTGACATTAGAACGTCATTCATTGATTCCTTTACTACATATATTTCAAAGTAAATTTCCACCATATGGTTGCATAAAAATGGGCGCAGTGACAAGACTATATGCCCATAATGTTATTAAGAGTATTTTTATAGATGTTTTTGTGACTGATTATGACCGACCTGTGCCTGTTTATGGGAAACAACAGCGTGGTTGTGAACGAACGTCCACAAAATAACTGCAAAGCTATACAGTTATTTGAGGCAAAAAGCTCTCGCAGGTGGCCAAGCAACACACTTCATCCTCACCGCATTAAGAAACAATTACTATGACGCGAGAGCTGTTCTTCAGCCCTGAGCTGCTTTACGATCGAAATATAACATCTCTTCGAAAATTATCATAGTTATTGTTGTTTGTGGCTTTTGTCTGCACTGGCTTATGTGTTTGTGTGGTTGTATATTTTTTAGAAAGCGTAACCACTAATTACTAATGAAAAACTGTTTGATTCAGACATGTATTTATTGATTTAAACAGTTTCCAATCATATTGGATTCTATAAATACGGGTCTGAATCAAACATTTTTTCATTAGTAATTAGTGGTTAAGCTTTCTTTGGCACATGACACACATGAAATGCCAGATATAAACTCAGCCTATGTAAACATAATAGTTGCTTTGAATGTTTATTCAGCATCCTCTTTTATGTTTGTGTGCTTGTGTATTTTGCTCTTTAGCTAATAATATCTGGATGATACTTAATGTATCCAAATACTGTTGTGATTTTTATTAGGTCAGTTCACGAAAATTTTCGTGACAATACATATGTATTTTCAGTTTTATGCAAAACAAATATTTGGCATAAAGTTAGCACATTGGTTTCGAATTTCTTTCCTCAAACATCGCTAATTTTACTCCATTTTTTATACGTACATATGTGCACGCACATGCATGTCCATATTTGGCAACAAAATTCAATTAAATGTAACGTTTGAGGGTGACATTGGTTAAAAGTAGTTATCATGTTGAGTACAAAATCGTAGTTCCTGGGTTCGAGCCCGTTCTCTGACAGTCATTAAATAACAACACCACACATTTTTCTGATGTGCATTCGAGTCCCTTTGTATCCGTTGTTGTAGAAAAGTTCAAGTGATGAAGGCATAGACACTGGTCACTGAACTACACCTGCTACAGCGGATACTAATCCTAATGGAACATCGGAAATCCCTCCTTCGGTATTGTGTAGCAAAATCATCGCCGAAGTAAAATAACCAATATAAAGGTACTAACTACAGCTTGGAAAATTTAATACGCCACATTAACACCAGAGGCGCTGCAACGCTGCATTATAAAAAAAACGCTAAAAATAGCAGAGTTGTCAATGGAATGAAGCTCTCCGCTATCTCTTCCTTCATCACCTGTCTTCTCTATCACTATCCTTTTCCTAAAGAAGGTAACATTTAGTAATAGTAGAGGCATTGATTGCCTGAGTGTTAAATCTATTTAAAAAAAAACCTAAAAACGTTTTATATGTGCAACGCTAATGCGTGCGTAACACAATTCTTGATATATGATTATGATTCGTAGTGAAATTGTATACAATTAGGTAAAATTTTTCAATTTCTGAGAAGAATTGTGAAATTTTGGTTAATTTCTACACCGAAGTCGAAGTTATTTAAAATGTTCCACATTCCGTAGAACAAATGCCGAATTTGCTTATTAAATTCACAACTAGAAATAGTTTTGAAATTTTATACCAAAAATATTCCAAAGCACCAGATGTTTAGTCAGCTTTTATTTGAAGATACTCGTACTCTGTGGTGTAAATACTGTTACGTAAAAATATTCGAACAGAGCTAATGTAAATGTTTTTATAAATAAAAAGAATTATCTAGAAAACTAATGGTGTTTTCGTTTCTACAAAAAAATGCGTCATTTTATTTAAAACGTGCAATTTTGTGTTCGTTTCTTTAAAATTTTTTGCACTCTACAAGGGCTGTAATTTCTTTTCTACAACCTTCCCCCTAACTAATGGTGAAATGTTGTGCACTTTACGCTCCGTATTAATTGTGAGTGTTGATAGTGCCCTGCAAAACAGGTGTTTTGTTTATTTATATATAGTGCTACCAGACAAAGTTTTGAAAAAAATCGCTTTGAATTAGGACTGTAAAAATGTTGTTTTTTGTGCTCTTTTTCTATTGCTTTTAAAATAAACATAAAAAGAAATTATATTATTAGTACTAAATTATCAGTGATTATAATCCAATTAGTTTTATTGCTATAAAATTTTTATAAAAAAACAACATCTAATTAAAAGTTCCATATAACTTTGAAACCCAGTAAATTTGCAAATCTGGCAGCTTTGTTTTTATGTTTACAATTGGTTAAAAGAATTTTTGCAAAAAGTTTGAGCAAGAAAAATAAAATTTTTAATAAAATATGGATATTGCTGCTTCAATAGTCTGCGCTGAAATAGCAATAAATCGATTGCTGGATTCATCCTCTTCGTCTGATGACGAAGACATCACACTCATTCTTAAGAGAAGCCCTCAGCTGTTTAAAACAGGGCAACTCATTTATTCATAATTTATGTTTTGTTGTCATCAAATAAAAATAGCACTTTTACAGGGATGGCTGAACATTTTTTAAATGCATCTTTTAACAGGGTAGTATTTTTTTGTGTAGAAACGAAAACACCATAAATGTACACACGTCCATATAAAAGTGCAAACACATGGTAACAACTCTGTATTACCAGCAACACACGGTATTACCAACATAAAAGTCATTGCACACTATTCGGAAATTCAAAATAACGGCCAATCGAATTATCTACAAACTAGAGATGAGTGATTTTTCGAAACCTGTTACTTTTTCACAGCGATTGAAAAATCACTAATGACAACTGTGACTGAATTTATCAAGTAATAGGTTTTGGAAATATAGTTCTTTCATACAAACTGTGAATGTTCTTGTATGCTTACTTTACAGAAAACAAAGCTACTACATGCATATTTTTTCAAATCTTCACCGTTTGTCGAGAAAAAGTCGTCAAATCGTGTCAAATCATCTTTTCTTGCAACTATGTATAGCTCTCACATTTTTGTATTTGCAATTTTACTGTCTCTCTGCCTCTCATACGACAATTCTCAATATTTGGATGGGGTTGATTGCAATTGTTTGTTCTTGTCGCTCTTCTCATTAGTAGTTATCAAAATACCAATCCTAATATGTAAATACTTTTGAAGCAGAAGAGCTGAAATGTGTTAAACTGTGATCACAGTCACAGTTTAAAAGAACAGCGATTTAGAAATCACGTTCACAAGTAGCAACATTATTAAAAAATCACAGTATCGCTCAACACTACTACAAACACCTAGAAACAGCAACATGAATTTTCCAGATTATGTTACAAGACTGTTTGATCATTTGGCTACCAATAGTAAACAACAGCACATAAGGTAACTTGTACATAACAGCAACACCTTTATGCAGTAATACAGCTTTTTCCATTGGCTTTACATTTCATTACGCCATCTACAAGTACATGGCGAACATTCTAGAATCCGCTTGCTTCCTCTAGTATAAAAGGAGGCAACCTGAGTCAGTGTAAATCAGAAAATAGGGGGGGGGGGGGGGTTAACATCTTTGAAAGTAAAGACACCGTGCGGTGGATAATAAAGTTAAGAAGTAATTAAGTAAAGATAGTGAGCATCCGCAGAATAAGTCTTGTGTGTGAAAAAAAAACCGAGAGGGAGTTTTGCTACAAAACCAGTGCAGTCAGTTGAGTGAGACCTGTGCATACAACAGCGAAGAAGACATATTGGTAACCAGTTGCGGTATATTGAAGTAATTTAAGCTGTATATGTGACGCGCAAAATAAAAAGGGACCTAAGGGTAAAAACCGGTTTTGTTCAGGAGAGCCATTTTAAAGATTTCAATACGTGTATCTTTGGTGCACCATCACTTCATAAAACGCGCATATCTCTGGGAGGGAACACTTTTGGGGCATGGGATCGGTCTCATTCGATGCTCAGATGTTGTCCACATCAAAAAAAAAGTGAAAATTGATTTTTTTTCCCTTACACATATGTGTATTTAAGCTCTTGAATTGGATTAGTATAAGTGCATTTATTTGTAAATAAAGTGTCATTCTTAACCCTAATTACTACACTGGGGTCTTTTATTCATTTGCAAATATTCGAGTCCACGGAAAAGCGTTTTTAAAGAATAAAAAAAACGTAACAATATTTAGGAAGTATTTTATTCTATGCAATGAGGACAACGGAGTGTGAACCTGTTCCTTGAGGCCTTTTTAGAGGCCCATTTTCTTCTATTATTTTATTTTTTTTTTTTGCTGAGAAATACTACTAAAATACTATTAGATATTTCTATTATTTACCCCTGACTGCATGAAAATCATTATACACTCTTAAAAAGTCAGTCCACATTATAATTTCCGATTATTAGACTGGCAGTTACGTGTCTGTATTAGAAAAAACTTGTAAACAAATTTTAACATCTCTGTATATTATTTGATCGAAAGAAACATTATAAATACATTATAAGCTAATGTCCTCTCACATGTTGTTGGGGGGAAACTTATTATAAAGGACTTCCCACTTCTAGTGAATAAGGGCTCAAAGCAATCCAAAAATAGCTGTTTGTTTAAAGCCCACATGTAAATAAGTCTATATATGTAGCAAGTTCATCGTGACAACAAATCAAAAAATTAAAGACAATAAAGGTAGTCCAGTAGTAGCGAAAATTTATTTTCTGCGTTACGAAAAGTTAGTCAGCATTGTCATCCAGCTCTCTTACCCATCCCAAGAAAATCAAGACAGACAATTAACCAAATAAGTTGCTTTTGCTTGGCAAAAAAATTTACCTTCCTTGTTAAATCGGTTATCACTCATACTCGTATTACATGTAAACCTAAACAAATACCCACTGATTGCTTCTTTTTCTCAGTGTATTCCGCAAATGTATTGTGTCATAATAAACAATCGTTTGAATTGTTGGGTTTAAACTGCATGTGGGTTTAATTGTTTGACGGCGTATTTATCACAAAATACATGGTTTTGCCTTGGTTTTTTTTTTTTTAATATTTAAATGCTCGTATCAAGTAAATTTTATTTTATATCTTTTATTTGTATGATTTTAGATGCATATCTTTTTTTGAAGTTGCTTTATTTGCTTCTAATAAACAATTGTCTTAATATATTTTGTTTTCTGATACTCCTTTTTGTGTTTTATTAACAAATTGCTTTTATTTCGATTAATTATTGTCAGATTAGTATCCAGCTTTACATCATCACTTTTATGCGCTCGTATACCTGGCTTAACGCCCCAGCAGAGACAGCTTTGCACTGAGTCTCCAGATGCGTTGATTGCCTTGGGCGAGGGTCATCAATTAGGCGCACAAGAATGTCAATATCAATTCAGAGGTCATCGCTGGAATTGTACACAAGTGTGGAAGAAGGATGTTTTCGGTCACGTCATGTTTGTGGGTGAGTTTGTTTAGTTTGTTTTGAAAAATTAATGGCAAGATGTTTGATAGGAAATGTTAAAAATATTTAACTGCTTATAATTTATTAAACGAAAGAGAAATTTTTCGCAATTTTGTTTTTCATATAAAATTGTGGAATGAAATTAATGGAATTTTTTATGAAATTTCACGCAATAAAGGTCTTTTATTTTATACCAGAAGCACTAAAGAAGAGAGCTATATAAAAATATGACGTAACAAATTTACCACAACAGCCTGCAGGACTACACAACTTCAAATGCCGCTAGCTGCAGTTGTCGCCATGAAGCCAGCATTTCTGCATTTAAATAAATAAGATGCAACATAATTTTAGCATATTTTAAAAAATATATTAAATAAAAGAAGAAAGTTAAAAACGGAAAGCTCGATTTTGACAAACATTTGGTGCAGAATAAAATTTACCTGCAATGGCAATACTGTTCCAAATTAGGGATGGTAAATTTAAGCTTTTACACAAAAAAAACTTTCGACCAGTTGGAGTACGATAAATCAAAACAATTCACATATTCCATTTGCATTGAAAATAAAGTGTATAGGGCTGAAGTTTACATTAATGAACACCACACAATGGACCATATACAAGAACGCTGGTGATGTAGGTGTAGTGGCCTTAAATCGTTCCTTGGTGCAATTTGTTCCTTAAAAATTATCACCTGCAATTTGACTAACAGAGCGACACAAACTTTGGGAATAAAATTTAAATGGAATTTAACAAATCGGTTGCTTTAAAGCATCTACGTCCAAGCCATATGCACAATGTCTAAACTTTTACAAAAGAGCTTTGTGCTTTCACACCGACGGGAGCACAGCAGCCAGTCAGATATCTGTGACAACAATTCTTGCTGCATACTTTGCAAAGAAACGATAACAAATTTAAGAGCTTTCAAAGTTGTTTAACTCAAATGCAAATACATATCAGAGTATGTGCTTTAGAGCAGCTACGTCCAAGCCATATGCACAATGTGTGAGCTTTTACAAAAGAGTTTTGTGCTTTCACACCGACGAGAGCTTAACAGTCAATCATATCGCGGCGACAACAAAGCTTGCTGATTACCAAGGCATATCAAACAGGTACATGCATCGGGCAAATTGCTCATATAACGAAGAATTCATTTGACAAATACTTTTGTGCCTTGTTTGATGCATACAATTTTTTGACAATTACTTTGTAAAACTATGTGAGAAGCACAGAGTTGCCACACTGTTTTCTCTAATGCATGTACCTGTAGTAAATGTGCCTTGCTGATTACTTTGCAAAGAAACAAAAACGAAGTGTAAAAGCTTTTAAAGCTGTTTAACTGAAATGCAAAAGCTTACTTCACAAACTTTAATTTTCCGAATTTTTTTCTTTCAAAATTCGTAAATCGTGATAATGATAATGTCTTTCTTGAAAAATAAACACACACACACACACACAACGAATGTAAATATTTTACAAATATGTATAAAGATCTAACGATTTAATTTTATTTTTCTCTTCAGGATCTCGAGAGGCTGCTTTTACGTATGCGATTGCAAGTGCAGGAGCGGCTCATGCTGTAACGGCGGCTTGTGCCAGAGGTAATATTTCGCTGTGTGGCTGTGATGTGCGCCACAAGGCCACTTCCAGCAAGGGCTCACCGACCGGTTTTGAAAGTGCACTGGGTGAGGCGCAGCAGCCTTGGAAATGGGGTGGATGTTCGGCTGACATTGAATTTGGCATGAAGTTTGCTCGCAAGTTTCTTGATGCCCGTGAAATCGAAGGAGACGCCAGAAGCTTAATGAATCTACACAACAACCGAGCAGGAAGAAGGGTAAAATGGATGAAATACCAGCAATAAAATTTAATCGCTTATGAATTCATTTCAAATTTCAGCTTGTAAAAAATCTTTTGAAAACCGATTGTAAATGTCATGGCGTTTCGGGGTCGTGTGTCATGAAAACTTGCTGGAAGAGTCTACCCTCGTTTCGTATAGTGGGCGATGTTTTAATGAAAAAATATATAAAAGCCAAAACTGTTCAAGCCGCCAAAGGCAAAAATGGACTGAAATTAGTTTTAAGCAAGTTAGTACTATCTGCTCGATTTCTTTCCAAACAACACGCCCTAAAACTTTATTTTGTTTCTTTTCTTTTACTTTTAGAAAAAATCGTGCCAGCAAGATTATGAATTTTCCCAAACGCATGGATTTGGTATTTCTGCAAACGTCACCCAATTATTGTGAGCGTAATGTGCAGGAAGGTGTACAAGGTACTCAGGGTCGTATTTGCAATCGCACCTTGCATGGACCTCAAAGCTGTGATTTACTTTGTTGTGGGCGTGGCTACAATACACACTCGATACGACGCACCACCCAGTGTCGTTGCCAGTTCAAATGGTGCTGTCAGGTACAATGTGATGTCTGTGAAGAGAATTATGAAGAATTCACCTGTAAATAATTTTTATTTTTATTTCCAAAAAAACAAAAAAAAAACAAAAGCAAATTCTACTAATTCAATTAAACTAATACGTAATTCTATTTTACTAACCTTAAATTTTATTAGAACTACTTATACTTAATTGTTAGATGTATGAATGTATGTATGTATTTTTCTTTTCTCTCTCTCTCTCTCTCTCTCTCTCGAAATGAAGCTATTGTATTTGTTTGTAAGTTCAAGATAGTTTAATGAAATTTTAACTTATTTTCTTAATATGTAATTAGTAATTTTGTCACACAAAAAAAACACGAAATTAATATGTAATTAAAATAATTAATGCGAATGTAAAAAAGTTAATAAAATATGGAAAAGAAACGACAATTAATAAAGAACGAACAAAACAAAATATGACTGAATGATTAATTTCAGAATTTTTAATAACACCAGTAAAGCGTTCAATATTGAACTAGAAATTTAGCAGTTTTGTATTGAAAATATGCAAAGTGGATGGAGTTTTGGAATTTCTTAAAAACCGGATGTTTTAAATTTTTCAATTTTGAAAACCGATTTTCGCCAGAGAAAAAATTTCTAATTATTCGAAAAACTAGTTTTTTCGAATCGCTTCGTTCGAGAAAATTTAATAGTTTTTTTTTGGAATTTTTTAAACTCATTTTCAAATATCTTTCCTTTGGAATAATAAGCCAATATTTGTTAATTTAACCGACGTCAAAAAAGAAGGAGGTAATCAATTTTGTTGACCTTGTTACTTGATAAGTCGGTACATTTTAGACTGATTTTAAAAATAAATTTTTTGTCTCAGAGGGTATAGCTCCCAATTGGTCCCATTGTACGAGGGTGAATCAATAAGTCTGTGACTTTTTGAATGAAATACAGTTTTTTTTTTGCAAAACAAATATTGATTTTTCAACATAATCTCTTTCTAACTCAATACACTTAGTCCAACGTTTCTCCAGTTTTTGTATCCCTTCCAAAAAATAGGATTTTTCGAGGTCCTTAAAATAGGCATTTGTTTGGTCAATAATTTCACCGTTGGAGCTAAATCTCTTTCCACCGAGCCATTTCTTTAGGTTTGGAAATAGGAAGTAGTCACTAGGAGCAAAATCCGGAGAATATGGCGGATGAGGTACCAATTCGTAGCCCAACTCATAAAGTTTTGCCATTGAGACTGCACACGTGTGCAACCGTGCATAATCTTGGCCATATGGGGTCATTTTCTTTTTAAATCCTCATTAAATCAGTCTAATAATAAGTTGGCATAATATTCGCCGTTTTTCCCTTTTGAAGGTAATCGATGTGGATTATCCCGCGTGCCTTATTGGCCGACAAACTTGCCTTGGCCTTTTTCGGAGCAGGTTCGCCCGGAGAAACCCATTGTTTAGACTGCTGCTTGGTCTCCGGAGTACAGTAATGGATCCATGTTTCATCCACAGTTACAAAACGCCGCAAAAGCTCATGCGGATCGCGGTTAAACAACTCCAAACAATCCTTTGAAGTTGTCACACGCGGCACCCACATCTTGCAGACAACTTTCTTAAGCCCAGATGAACACTTATGGTAGAATTACTGAAATCGTATCGTGCTATTGCGTGCCAGCTGACAAAATCCGTAACATTTAATAAGCATGTTGATGCTTATTGAAA
This sequence comes from Nowickia ferox, assembly GCA_936439885.1. Lineage (NCBI taxonomy): Eukaryota > Metazoa > Arthropoda > Insecta > Diptera > Tachinidae > Nowickia > Nowickia ferox. The sequence goes on along the minus strand of OW387027.1, from coordinate 83,813,147 downwards.
ATGTGTTGGCAACGTTTGCTACGTAAAAATCTACAGAAAATATATTTTTACATAGCAAACGTCAACTTCTGGCTTACATACATACATACACACACGTATAAAGCAAAGTAACAGCTGACACTTTCGCTGGCAGCCTCACGTTTTTACTAACTAACATACAGACTTAAACGATACGACAACTTCAAAAGTAAGAAGATACGATTTGACTAACGAAGCCATTAAAATCGAAACCACACTGCCACATATGAAATGCCTATGGCATCAACAATCTCACGCACTTTTACTCTTCGATCGGCCAACACTATATCGTGGATTTTTTCGACATTTTCGGGTGCACTGACCTCAATTGGCCGTCCAGAACGTTCAGCGGCATTTGTACTTGTGCGACCACAACGAACGTCAGTAAACCACTTTTTTACCATTAAAATCGATAATGCAGAGTCCCAATAGTATTTAGCGAACTTTGTCTTGTTTTGATTGACGTTTTTTTCGCACTAAATAATGTTTCGTGAGCACTTGAAATTCACTTTTTTCCATTTTTAGAAAAATACACGAGGTTGTATGTTTTGAACAGCTGTTAAACGCAAAGTAAATGACGAGACTTGCTCAAAATTTGAAACGAGTCTATTAGCAGGTGGTACTTGATGGGAACAGTGTTGCATTTCATATAACTACGAGGGGGGAAGTTCGAAAAGTGACGGACTTATTGATCCGCCCTCGTATTTGATTTTAGGATACTCTACTTAGTTGATTGCTGCGAAATTTAGCAAACACCTTCGGTTCTTGTAATTACACAATTTTAAAGTAGAAAACATGATAGGAGATGCGCCCATTTATATTTATTATATTTCAAGTGGTTCTACTCAATCGATTTTTATGCAACTTGCCACACACTTTGAGCTCTAAAAGAGCCACAATCTTCCTTTTAAAAAATGGCAATTTCCCAAATTTTTACGTTTAACGAGTTAATTCACAACATAACGTTTTAAATATAACAGCCCTGAATAATGCTTCAGTACTTTAATTAACATCTCTGCTTGTCTACTACCAAAAGCTACACACAATTTATTTATAATTTTGACATAACTGTCATTTTAAGTCAAATGCTTGAAATGACATTTCCAGCATATTCCATTTGTCATAAAGCCACACACACTCACACATACACACATACATATAAATTTCTGACTGTTTACTTTTTTGCTCAAATAGTATTGGAATTTCATTTCTTACACCAGCCTACTCCACCAAAACTTACCACACAACTAGAGAAAACGAAGCATGTAAATATGTAAGCAGTAGAATGAGAACTCTGGCCCTTAAATTGTAAAAGCGCGGGCGCTTAAAGAAGGAACTGTAATTTCATTGATTACAAATATGTAACGAATAATTTACCAAAGATAAGAGAGCAAGAGCACGCACAGTGGTGAGTTCAGTCTGCGGCGCATATGTAACAAATATAAAATTTCGAAGTATAACCAGCGACCAGCATGAGTCGAACAAATCAGTTCTTTAAGGGTAGTTAGTTGGAAAACGGCATTAAATAATAAGCTGGCTAAAAGTGCCGCAACATTGGGTTGATAATTAAAAAAATTAAATTAAAAAAAAAATAATATAATAAAAGATAATACTAAAACCACATACATAAATACAAACCAACTACAAACATACACACTAACACAATTTGCTGCTTAATACGAGTAGTTTTCTTCAACTGCCTTTTTTTTCTTCGTTGGTGTATTAAATTAGATGAGCAGCTAAAGCAGAATAATGAAAAATTGTATTTATACGTTGTTATAGATAGAGAAAAAAATTAAATATACTTAGTTGCAAAGAAGTTTAGAACAAGTAGAGTAATCGAAGAAAAAAGGTGTATACGTTAATTTACAACAACAACAAAAATGAAAAATATTACATGAAGTAAAAAAATTTCAAAACGTCAACGAGCGCCAGCAGAAAAATGTATCCAGAACCAACCCACCAAATTAATTAATAATTTATTGAAATTAACAAAACAAAATATAAAATATTACGGAATTGTAAGAAAATTAATTAGAAAAAAAGGTATATATGAAAAAATTATTTTATATATAGAGAAAAATCGGGTTAAAAATATATGTATGTATATATACGAGTACATACATGCTCTGCTGGAATTTTGCTTTTCCGTTAAAATAACGGTAGTGAAAAAGTGATGTGCGAATAAAAAAAACAACGTTAGCAAACTCACGTCTTTGCTGTTATAGATACAGAAAAATGGAGTGTTTTTTATATGAAAAGAAAGCAAGCAAAAAGTTTTTAAATTAAATTTTTAATATTTAAAAATACTTTATTTTTCTAAAAAAAATTATAAAAAAGTTTTAAATAAAAATATAGAAAATATTTTTTTATGCACATTAAGCCAGAAATGTAGAGGAACTTTTTACAAGCGGCATTTATCGATTGATAATTCTTGGAAAAATGGGAATAAAAAGTCACGAAAAAAAACTTTTTTCTTTCTGATTTTGAAAAACTTTGCAAAATTTCTTATCGACTTCAAGTAGACAAAGCGACACACTCACACACATTTGAACCCACATTTATGTTAAAAAAAATTATACACATCCTAACGAACATGCAAAATCAAGTTAAGGATTTTAACAGGGATGGACAGTTGCAGATATTTTCATCGGTAACGTTTTATAAGAGTAGCAACGAGCAAAATTTAGGGCCCGTTCCTTTAAATGCGAACGGAAGGATTATTTAATTGCTTCATAGTTATTAAAAAAATATTTTTTCATGAAAAAAATAAAGAGTTACACCATCACATTTTTTTTTAAGTTAAGTTTTTAATGCAATGTTTCTGCGGTTAAAAGGAAAAAGTGCTTAAGTCGAGATAAGCTGATTTTAAGCTAATAACACCCCTGTAATTCTCATATTCAAAAGTACCTCTGGGCAAAATTTCAACAATTTTAAGCGATCTGTCAGAAAGTTATAGCGCAAAGACTTGCTGCTTATATTTTTTTATTTTATACTCTTATATGGAAAAATAGCTTAATTCGCCCTATACTTTGGTATATCTCAAATTGATATATTATTTGTAGTGTGTAGAGCGATGTTTTTCTAAAAAACGAATTTTCCAATTTAACTGTAAAAGAAAAAATTTCCTGAAAATCGACCTGAAAGCTTAAAAGTGCTTTACTGCAAAGCAGTAAAATATGACTTGAGCACTTTTGCTGCATTGTCACAGACATATTAATATTTTTTATTTTTTTGATTTTGATTACACTTGCACTTCGTTCCTGGTTATGGAACTCATCAGCAGTGGAAATAAGCCTAAAACTGGAAATATGCAATTGCATGTTTTTTCTTAAGTGACGTATTAATGCGGAGATAAGATATTTATTAGTTTCGGAACTTTTTATGAATTTTGACATCGATTTGTTAATGCATATTTTTGCATATTTTTGCATATTTTTCCCTTTGAAGCATGTTTTTGCATATTTCCGTCTTACACGTATATATTTTTATAAATTTTTCAAATTTTTAGGGCATATTTGAGGCTTTTAGGGCTTATTGTAATACTTTTTTTTTCTCCCTCTAAATCTCATTTTCCAACGTTCAATTCATAAAATGTATAGTCTATACATTTGGCTTATTTATGACGTGCAAACAATTTTTAGCTGACGATATTCGTCCATTTAAAATGCGAAACGATAAGCATATTGAAAACTTTTTCGAAGAATATACATACAAACCAAAAAGTGCTCTCAGAGGTGCTTTTGTGTTCGCAATATGGAAAAAGTATTTACGAAAATGCTTAGATAACATCGCAAATACATAAAAAAAATCAGTATTTATACATTTAAATACATGAAACCACCGATAGATACCAGTTCCTGTAGATTCTGACAAAAAACTAAACAGTCAAAAGACTTTCAATAAAACCAATCACTCCATAATTACCCAACTTTAATAATTGACGACTCAATAAAAATATTGCACGTTTATTTCAATGAATTGTTGAATTAAAAATATATTTTCATTTCCAAATAAGCCAATTTATGTTATTTTTACAAGCATTTTTTTTTTAAATACCGAAATTTTTCTGTGCAGCCAAGGGAGATGGTGAAGGGTATTTTCCCCAGCTAAAAAGTCTCGTTACATGTTTCTTCTATTTTTTTAAATATTATGTACCTCCGACAAAAAGTAAAAAAGAAAAAAAATTACAGCAAAATTGTGAAAATCCCATTTTTGGGATTTAGCGAATTTTTTTTTGGGAATTCCTGGCAACTCAAAAGCAACACTGATTTTTTTATTTGTATTATTTATACCATTTTACAAGCAAGTGAGATTTTTCATACAACAAACGGACGGGCCGTTTAGAAACTGCAGAATTAAAAAAAAATGTTTTTGGCAAAATCCCAGTGTAGCGTTGAACCAAACAGAACTCTATATAAAGCTACTAATACGTTGAAGTTTAATTCTAGCAAAGTCAGAAAAATTGCTGAACCCAAGAGCTCTCATGTTGGCCGATTATCTTTCTTTTAAATTCAGGGCAATGACACAGAAAATAAGGAAATGCTCTACGTTTTCTGCTTCATCAATGCAAGTGGCAAGTGCGGCAAAAGTCATTGTATGCAAACCTTAACCTCTGTGCATGCCGAGAATTACAAAAGTATTTTGAACTCTTTCAGTATTGGCCGTCCAACAACTAAATTATATTAAATCTTGTAATTCCTATGAGGAACATAGGGTCACGACAACTATAAATGCGTACAACTAAAAATAAACACTATGTTCAAACACATTCTTTAAATTACGCAGTACAAGCAACTGTATACAAAATGTATGCTCTGAATATTTATTGGACTACGCATGAGTATATACAGGAGTATTTTATTTACACACACTTCTAGCATCAGTTCTGCCAAAAAAAAAGTATTAGTGAAACGCTTGAATGGCAACGCTGTTCAATTTCTTTGCATCACAGGGATGGATGTATGAGTTAGTTCGAAAACAGTTTATCTTTTAAATCTAAAACGATATGGCTTAAAGTAATTTGTATTCCCCCACCTGATATGGTTTCCATATTATGATAATATCGTTTGGTTTATTATTATTTTTTCAATTGAAAACATTATATAGTCCCACCTTCTTTCCAATATGTTCTTTCAATAAAACTAAAGATGGTAATATCTCTTTTCAATTTCCAGAAATATAGATTAATGTAATGTAATAGCAAATGCAATATAGTTTCAATAAAAAAAAAATCCCTTTCTACTCCGCTTAAAACATGAGCCTTCCAAACAGCATTGGAAATGTGACAATGTAGTTAAAGATATGATAGAAGACGAGTAAATAATGTTTTTTTTTCTAATAATAAATAAAATATTATAAAAAAAACTTACCCTTATTTCGTATATGTTTTATGGGCGATGGGATTGGCCAATTTTGGTAAAGCTCTTGATGCCTTGTTATGAACGAAATTTAAATGCTTCTGCTCCGATACGGAAAATTTTATACAAAAAATTGGATTTAAGTTGAATGGGCGGTGGGCGATGTGCTCCAAGTTTTTTTAAAAAATGAGTCAATATAATGCTCAGTGACAACACTTTCCATGGTCTAGCACCTTTCTTTATAGTTTTTTTGTTGTTTTTTTTAACAAACACAACTGAGAGGATATGCTATTCTCGCTTTCTATTAACCAAAACTCAAACGGAAGGTCCATAGCCGCTACTCCCTCTATGCTCCTTCTCATTGCTTGTTCTTGTTTTTATTTCGAGCACAATTTGATGCAAGAATACGGGCAATTAGCTGAGTACGAGTAGTGATCCTAAGACAAAAAAAAATCAAATATTTAATAAGCAAACAAAATGTTATTTTAAATAATAAGCTAATGATACACTAAACAGTTTATAAATTATAGGTTTGCTTTCATTATACTTTTCTTTTCTAAAAATAAGGAATATATTTTGTGTCCTCCCAACGAGAAGGAAATTAAATTCGTGTAGAGAAAATTATTAAGAATAATAATACTCGTCATAAAAAATAATAAATATTTATGCATCGTTACCTTAAAAAGCCCAAACTCATTATTATTTTTTTTTTGAAATCGGTGTTTTTGTATATTTCGATAGAAGAACATCTAATGTATCGGAAATGCATATACATAATGAGTTAGGGCCTTTCTATATTAAGGTAACGGTATGTGAAAATACACACATTTATGGCGTTTTAGATTTATTTCTATTGATTACGCCGGCGAAGGACGAAAAATAAATTTTCTCTTTCTGTGCGCAAACAGTAAACAACTGTATCATTTATAACAGCTGTTATGTTTTCGTCGTTGTTGTTTGTGCTTTATACGGCAAATTTAAACAGCAAATTCGTCGCCGTGGGCGAAATTCGTCGTTCGTCCCAGTTGTGTTTCTAACATGAGTTATGACGAACTTAAGCTTAAATGAATTTTTATCTTAAAAGCCAATTATTATTTTGCTGAAAAGAAATTATCAACAAATCTATTGAACCTTTACTTCACTATGCTGCATAGTATGGCGTATGAGTAATACAATAATTCAATAATTTATTATTCATACGTCTCTTTAAAGAAATAAGTAAATGCCTAATAATATATACCAAACATAAATTTGCGTTTGCTTAAACTCTATACAGACATTTGTCAAGTTTCACAATCACCTGTTAAAATTGACAAATATTTCTAACGGCCGTGTGAACTGGCGATGTTTTGTGTGACAACATTGGTAGAGAAATCATTGTTAGAAAAAATTAAATCTAAAATGTTCACTTCCGAAATTTGCATAACTCATAAAATTTCCGAGATATGGTTTTTAAATTTTTGCAGTATAATCAGAACATCTTAAGCTAGTTTTGGTAAGAAAATAAAAAAAATTCGGAGTTTCCGGTTTTGTAGATCAGACGATTTTTAAATAAAATTTTTTGTTTAAGAATCAAACGATTTTCTATAAGAATGATATATTGACAACAATTAACCGACTCTAGAAAAAAGAAAAGGCTATCAATTCGTCTGTCTTCTCTTTCTTTTTTTGACATTGTTACGTCATAACTCGGTACATTTTAGACCGATAGAAAAAATAATTTATTTGTCTGAGTGGGCATAGCTTCCAATTGGTCCCATTCATTGTAAAGTGGGCGGGTACACACCCAAAAAATCTTTATTTGAATTTATGATATTCTACTTATTTGATTGCTGCGACCGCTGGCAAACACCTTTGGTTCGTGTAGTTACACAATTTTGAAGTTGAACAATGGGTGAGGCTACGCCCATTAAAATTTATTATTATATTTCATGTTATTCGGCTTAACCGATTTTTACGCAACTTAACACAAACCTTTAGCACAAAAATAAACACAATCGTTCATTCAAAAAAATGGGCGGAGTCACGCCCTACTTTACCGATTTTTACCCTGAGATCTGAAAAACTCACAATCTTGCATTTGAAAAAATGCGCGGAGGCACTCCCATTAAAATTTAATTCTAAATTTTACATACTTCTGCTTAACCAACAGATTTAAAATTTTTTATTTTTTTTTTTTGAAAATTTACTTTCCGTTTGGTCCCATAAATTATTTTTTCCAAAATTTTCTATCATTGCATTGAAGTCGGTTTTTGCAGAATTATTTAAAAATACATACATATTTAAATTTAATTGAACTAGAATGAATTTTAATCAGGAATAATTTATTAATCGGTATGAAGCTGCTGTTAACAACCACTCTCTGCCCAAATAGATGGACATGGGTGCCAATGAAGTGCGTGGTGGCACAGAAAAATGTCGACACTTCCCTTTTTCTTTTCTTCTTTAAAAAAACCATATGAACTAATTAAAATATTTCATTCTAAATGAGTTGAAAATATAGAACTTGAGCTCTAGTAAATTTCTGATTATACAATTTAAAAAAATATATTAAAAAACGGCCGCTTCTCGCATTAATGCCACCAATGTTAATTAGGCCTTGAAACCATGCTAAAATTTCTTACGTTTGTAAAAACACAACATGTGTTTGTTGTAAATTCCACGCGAAAAAACAATTACACTGATATTATTTTGCATGAAAACTCAAATGATAAAAATACATTTCATATGTTTTTCCATACATGAACTGAGTACTACTCGTGCTTCCGCAACATTTTTTTTACGAACAAGTAATGCTAATTTTTGTTTAAGTACGTATTTTGACAGCATTTCATCACCCCTGTAGTGAACAGTTTTTCCCCAAAAGTTTTTTTTTTCCTAAATTGCAATCGTGAATAATTTTTCCCTAGAAATGTGGTCCTTTTTGTATTTTCCTTATCATGAATAAACCACCTTTATCGTGAACAGTTTTTCATTGAATTATTTTCGTGAAATATTTTACCTTTTCCACAAATTGCAATCGCAAATAATTTTTCCCTAGAAATGTGTTAATTTTTTTAATTCCCCTTATCATGCATAATATTTTGCACATTATTTTGTTCACATTATTTGCAAAGGCAAACAGAATTAATACAAACTGAATAATACATTTCAATATTATACTTCCGCTTTTTAGAACAACATCCGTAAATAATGTCCACGATTAACAAAACTAATTGCCTGCAATACATTTTTTCATTGAATATGAATCTCTTCGATTGACATACAGTAAATTTTATGGCGGTGGTATACTAAGGAATTTTTTCCACTGCACCTAAACTACATTTTTAAAATCTAAACTTTACATTTAAAAACATTTGATTTGAAATCCAAAACAAACTTAAATTTTGTCGGATTTTCACTTAATTTTTAAGCTTTACAAATCTTCTGCACTATGCATCGATAGCGGGAACAAACGTTCCCTTGAAATTAACTATAGAAAAATTTCCCAAGAATTTCACATTTTATTCACGCTAGGGGTGAATATTACGAAAATAATATTCAGTTTTACCAACAAATTCTGACATTTATTAAAAACCAAAGTAATGCCGCATTTTATAATAAACGTAATTTTCCATCCCTGTTATTTTACATTAATGCATACCAGCACTCCATACTTTCACACACACACACATACACTCATGTGCTGTTATGTTGGGTAAATTATCATTATGTTTCTCGTAGGATTGTTGAACCATTTCGTAGAGCTTCAAAAAGCAGTTAACAAGAATATAAAAGAACATGAAATAAAAGAGGAACAAAGAAACAAAATAACTCACACATAAAGTTTTATTTGCATCAAACTTCTCTCTATGCGCGCTGTACACAAGTGCGTGGTATGCAGTGTTGCCACTTCTTCCTGAGTAATTACCCGATTTGGGTGTAATTTTTGCTGTTGTGGGCAGAGCGTCTTACATTTGAAAAACATACTCGTACACCTCCATTTTTCCTTTTGTTTTCCTTTTGCAAGCACTTAAGCTATTCTATGAAATACTTGAGTAAACACAAATATACCTGTAGGCGTTTTCTTTCTGCCTACTGAAATTATGATTAAGAATTAGTTTGTTTTTTTTTTGTTTATTTAAGCTGTGTGAGCCGGACAACAAGTTCTTCAAATTATATAAAAATATGTGTTTTTTTTAATCCCACAGCTTATGTAAAATTGATAAGCCAAATGAAAATTTATTTTTAAATTTATTTTATGAAAAACCACTCAATATAAATGAAATGAAGGCCAATTAAAAAACCAAACTCAATAAAACTCAAAAACTAAATAAAGCCCATTTAAAAATTCTTTAATTTTATTGGGCCTTATTTAATTTTCTTATGTAGGCGTTATTTCCTTAGGCCTTATTTCATAGCGCTCCACCACTTTTGTAGTAATTAATAAATAATAAAAAAAGACACTTTAGATGGCAAATATTTAACAGTTGACAGCCTTGCCAGACTTGCGGTATTGAAACCACTAAATGGACAACCTTGTAGTTTCCCAACCTAAATCAGGATTGTGTTTAGTGATAGAATTTACATAATTTCAGATAATTTTGTTGCGAGAAATATACAGTCTTCTTAACAAGAGTCAATGTTCTGTGCAAAAGCTTAAATTTCGACAAATATGTGCTTCAGAGTGAACCTAAAGTTTATTAGAGAAGGGTATTCAAACTGAAACATATCCTGGGAGAAGGTGTGCTATCAATCTAAAACAAAAAGTTATAAATTTAATAATTATTTTGCACATTCAAATACTTCATTTAGTTGGGAGAATATTTAGCACTTTTAACATGTGTAAAAATTAATCTGAAACCCTTCCATCCACATCTAAAAAAAAGCGGAAAGCATTGTATTTTATGGTGCTTACATCTTATTTAAATATAAATTCATATTTAAAAGTCATTTTCCATAAAAAACTAATGCAAATCGACATTTATATATGAATTGATATTTAAATAAATTGGTGAAATAGGCTTTTAGTGTTAAGGACCAAATTTCATACCTAGACAGGAGCGTCAACGTTGTGTAATAAACAGTATTGTTAACTTATTTTCTTTAATAAAACCCAAGACACAAACAAAATATGAAGATAAAATCTGTAGATTAACCAAAAAATAGTTAAAAACACTTTTTAGCAGCCAACTTCACTTTACTTAACGCTCTGTCAAAATCGGATCTTCCATTTGCAAAGCGTTGCCACCGCGTTGTTTCTCTTTGCTTCATACAAATTGTATGAACATGAGGATTTTTACAAGTTAAGCCTTTCTGACTCAACGTCGTAAAACTAATTTCGTTTAAAACATTTAAAGAGCTCGTAGCAAAAGTATAAAAATTCTTTTAGGATTTGTTTTTTTTTTATTAATTTAATTGTTTTTTTTTTTTTTTGAGAAAATGGGTAAAGGAGGAAATGTGAAGAGTTTCATATTGAAAATAATTTCACTCACAATATTTTAGCACTAAAAACAATAATTTGCTGGGATATTCACAAAATGTAACGAATTAAAACGCGGGTTATATATTTTTTTTTAAATTGCACTACGGCAACACTGGTTTAGTATAAGCGTAGGGTTACTTTAAATCAGTTCTGCTGTAGAAGATGCAATTTTTCATTGAGAATGAATTTTACAAATTGAAAGAATATATTGTACCAAACTTATTGAATTGAAATAAAACTAATACATTATTACATTTAATTAATAGTTTGGCTGATAAAGATTTAAAAAATCCTTCCCGCTTTTGCTTACGTATGGCTGTTACAGTAATTTTAGAACTGAAAAATTTATTCAAATGAACGGCATTGAACAGTTTGAACCTTCCTTAAAATCACTCATTATTTTGAGTTTTCCTGTTTTACATATTTATAACATATATATATATATATTTTGTTAAGTGCCAGTTTATAGAAGCCATGTAAAAATTCTCGTCTGTCTATTTATATTGGAAACAAAAACAAATTCTGAGTGCTTTGTTTTTGTTTTCAATATAAATAGGCAGACGAGAATTTTTACATGGCTTCCATCAACTGGCAGTAATTTATGTGTAGTTTCCACAAGTCAGGCAGGCGACTCGTTCAGAAAACTTTTATGAAAATCACTGAAAAAAATTAGTGCTTTTCATATAAATTTTATACTCAAATCGGCCGTCCTTATTGTAGAAACAGAGGGCAATTTCAAGTTGTTTATGCTATTTTTTTAAACCAAATTTTTTGTTATTTTTTTTTTTTTGTAAAAGTTTTTTTTTTAAATTTGTGTAATTTGAGTTAAATCGGATAATTTTGCTTCATATTAAGTTTAATTTTGAATTTTGCTGTTGGTAACACTGATTCTAAACGAAGCACATACAAACACACACTCACACACATACTGCTCACGCAAGAAGTATGTGTGCGATAAAATGAGTTTCCATAGTACACATATTTTTTGGAAACCGGAGCATTCGGGATTTCGGGAGTAAATACACACACACACACACACACACTGTGCATGCGAGTATTTATAGCAAACGACAGTTATTTACACTCAGCTATATACGAGTGTGTGCGTACGTGTTTGTGTTTGCATTTTTGATTGTTAATGGCTGTTTATTGGTGAGTAAGTGAAATGTGTGTCAGTGGCTTTGTAGGGAAAACATGACAACGTCAACGTAAACGATTAACGCTAACGTTTGTAAATGAAAACTTTTACAAGACGGAAGCAACATCGTCAGAGATGAAAATATTTTTTTAGATAAAATATTAAATAACTACAATCGCACATACGAAATCGCTTATCAAAAGAAATTTAACAAAAAATAAAAATTAAACCACTAAGCTGCACATCATGAAAATATAATAATGTTGTTAACATTTTGCAGCAAAAACAACGACATCGACAAGAACAGAAAGTGATATAATCTTAAACCATTTAAATCTTTGTGAAAGCAAAAAAAGAAAATTAAAAAATATATGCAAACATAAATATTTATCAACATTTGCTTAAACATATAAACAGCAATGAAAAAAATAATAATATAAAAAAGAACCGACAACAAAACTGCTTATAAAAAATTTAACCGCACACATCATCATCACACACTGTTTCCAATTGTGACGATTTGAGTTTAAAATGTTTTTCTTAGATTTGTGTAAGAATTAGAGCAGCATCAAGAACGTATGACGTTGATTTAAAACACAGCCACAATGATTATAAGGAAACTAGAACTAAAGCATACTTTTTGGCTGCTTTATTTGATATGACAGGAAATAATATTTGCTTCCGTTCGTTCAGCAATCCTTGAATAGTTTGACAGTTTGCTAAAAGCAGCTAAACATGAAAACAAAATTATTAAACTTGTGTATATAAATATGTGAATTTATTAGTTATTTTAAGATTTCTGGTTTTATTAAATATCCGGCTGAAGGGCTTCAATTTCCTTAACAAAATGAATTTAAAACATATTTGATGAGAGCCTGTGTAAACTTTTTCAAATTGAAATTAATTTCGCTGTATATAAGGTTTAGAGCTTAAGGAATCAACGATGCACTTGCGGCTGCATAAAAATCTTTAAAAACAAAAACGCCAAAAACTTAAATATCGGCCAAAATATTTTCAAACAAATGTGGGGTGCATTTCATTTAAAAAATAGGCCAATATTTTTGGCCAATTTTTCGTTATTTTTGGGGGCATTTTCATTATTCATTTGACAATAATAAAAAAACATTTTCGAAAAAAATTTATGGGAACAAACTGGAAATAAACTGCCGGACCCACGATGTCGACAAGAAATTTTCTTTCGCTTATTTATATTGAAAACAAAAACAAATTTTCTTATTTTTTTCTTTTTGTTTTCAATATACTCGTAAATAAGCGAAAGAAAATGTCTTGTCGACATCGTGGGCCAGGGTGAAAATCTTTCAAAAAAATTTTATTTTGAAAATCTGTTGGTTAAGAAGTACGTGAAATATTAAATTAAATTTTAATGTTTTCGAGCTCAGGATGTGTTAAATTTCGTAAAAATCGGTTAAGTAGAACTACGTAAAATAATATATTCAATGTTAATGAGTGTGACTACGCCCATTTTTTTAAATAAAAGATTGTGTCTATTTTAAAGCATAAGGTGTGTGATAAGTTTCATAAAAATCGGTTAAGTAGAACCACGTGAAATATAATAATAAAATTTAATGGGCGTAGCTCCGCCCAGTTTTTCAACTTTCAAATTGTGGAATAACAAAAACCAAAGGTGTTTGCTAGGTTTCACAGCAATCAAATAAGAAGAATATTAAAAAATCAAATTAAAAAACTTATCCACGCCCTTTTTTACAATGGGACCAATTGAAAGACAAAATAAAATAATTTTTACAATCGGTATAAAATGTACCGAGTTATGAAGTAACAATGTCAAAAAAAAAAAATACAGACGAATTGATAACCTCCTTCTTTTTAACAGATTTCAAATAAAAAGGAGGAGGTTATCAATTTGTCTCTATTTTATTTATTTTTTTGCCAAGTTTTACTTCATAACACGGTTAAGATTAAACCAATTGTAAAAATTCTTTTATTGACTAAGAGGGCGGGACACGCCTACAATTTTTTATATTTTATTTTATGATATTCTACGTATTTGATTGCTGCGAAACCAAGCAAACGCCTGTGGTTCTTGCAATTACATAATTTTAGAGTTGAAAAAATGGGCGAGGCTACGCCCATTACAATTTATTCTTATATTTCACGTGATTCTGATTAACCGATTTTTACGAAACTTACCACACACCTTGAGCTCAAAAATAGACACAATCGTCCATTTGAAAAAATGGGCGAAGTCACGCCTATTTAAATTTAATATTTTATTTTAGGTGGTTCTACTGTACCAATTTTTACAAAACTGAACACACACCCTGAGCTCTGAAAACACACAAAATCCTGTATTTAAAACATGGGCGGAGGTACGACCATTAAAATTTAAAATTATATCCCAAAATATTCTCATCAGATCTTTGCATTGAAGTCGGTTTTTTTGGCAAAATTATTTTAAAGTCGGTTAAAAATAGGCCATCATTTCTGGGCAATTTTTCATAATTTTAGGATGCAATTTCATGGTTCATTTGTCAATTAAAAAATTTCCTTAATCGAGACTACATTGAATTTGAATAAGATTATTATTAATAGCAGTCAGATTTAAATAAAATCAACAATCAAATAAAACCGCTCTTTTAATTCACAACTGGAAATGGTGTAGGAAATGAATAAATTCTAGCGTAAAAACAATATATTTTTACATAACTTTATATCTTACAGCCTAATAAAATTTCCATCTTTAAACAACAAAAATAATAAATAAAACTCTCCGTTTTTTATACTCGTACAATTAAATGTCTTAAAGAATTGCTAACAAAAGAAAAATAAAAGACTAAAACCAAAATATGTTAATCCCAACCTAGATAGTTACTATATGGGTGGAAATGCTTAAATTTCATTTGCATTCCAACGCATACAATCATTGAAACAAAGAGAAAGGCATTTACTTGAACAACAACATAAATGAAAATTTCAGAAACGCGCAACGTCTTAGAAAATTAAGGAAAAGCAACAAAATAACACAACACAAACAACATAAAAAATATACAACATACGTAACAACAACAAAACCCCGTGAATTATATGCATGTACGAGTATATCTTGCGATCCAGGGCTTAAAATAAAACACTCAAAATTCACAGACTAAGCAAAGCAGGTGAGTCAGTCGTAATTTTCAAATTTAATTCATGTTATAGTTCATTCATTCAACAATCACTCGTATTTCTTATTTATTTCTATTTTATTTTTAAAGAAGCATGAACTCTTAAGTATTGTATTATAGCAAAATGGCAAGGCCTTTACTTTTTCTTACATATCGCCACCTAAAATCCAAAAGGCCGTAGCAATAAAAAAAAATTCAAAATAGACTTTTTGATTGATTATAATGTGATTGACCAAAATAGATATTTTCTTAAAATTTTACTCACATACTCGTATGTTTAAGAATACCGATTTTGGTCTTTATTCAATTTGGCACCTAACAAATAAATAATCCTTAATTTATAAGATTTTTTGCTTCTCCTGTAAAAAAGTAGAAAGTGTACTTACGGGCTTTTGGATTCTAGGTGACGATATATGTATTTATAATAATTCCCACTTAAATACTAGTTGCTGCAGTATTACTAAGCAATTTTAAATTTAAATCCATTCAAGTCAATTTATGCAAAATGCTTTTTAATTTTTCTAAGCTTATCCTAATTTTTTTACTTGCTAATTAAATATATATAATAAGCCAATTTTAATTTTAATTTAAAAAGTATTTAAATAAGGTTTAATTTTTTTTTGAGCCTAATTAAACTGCTTATTTCATAACGATGAAAGTATGGCAGCACTACAAAACTTATCAATATTGGTGTAAGCTTTCCAAACAACAGCTGTTTAATATACATAAATAAGAAAGTTGGGTTATCAATGCGAAAAAAAATTAAATTGCATATTAACTCAGTTTGTGTATTGTAAATGTTATAAAGGGTGTTTTTTATAGAGGTATAAAACTTTAAGTTGACCACATTTTCATTTTGTCAGCTGCCAAGTGATTGATGTTAAGTTTGGTTTTGCATTTCAACATGAATAGACTGACGCCTGAACAACGCTTCCAAATTGTGCAAATTTATTTTGAAAATCATTGTTTTGTTCGAAATACGTATCGCACACTACGTCCATTTTACGATCAACACAATCGTTCATCAGAGCAATTAATTCGATTAGGTAAGGTTAGGTTAGGTTGAAAAGAGGAGCCATTACGCTCAGGGCCTGCTGTGCGCTCTCATGTAAATTAACAAAACGAACAACATGGTGTACCTTTATAGGAACTCAGTATTGTTCATGTAGTCCGTCAAACTTTTCCAGTCAATACCTCTCAGGTGGGTCATGCCAGGTAAGTTGTCATCCTCAAACTAAAGGTAACTTGGCTGGGCGTAAGCTGGACAATGACAAAGCAAGTGCTCCATTGTCTCCATGTCCTCCATGCATGCCCTGCATTCATTGTCATTCGTGGCTCCAATTCGGTACAAATGCGCTCGTAGATTAGAGTGTCCAGTTAAGATGTTGATCAACTTTCCTAGCTCGGACTTTTTTAGTTTCAACAGATCCCTGGTTTTATCTTTGTCCGGTTCGCCCCATAGAACCTTGGTTAGATTACCCACAGTATCACAATTCCATCGTATCCTGTGGGCCGTCTTCGCACAATTTTGTAACTCAATCTTCGCTGCTTCTTCGCTTACTGTCCTTAACGTTCTGACCTTTTTCGCCCCTTCATTTGTACCGGCCGGCATACAAGACGAATGTTGCCATGTACTGCTTAATCGTTTATCATGTTCTTGCAATCCAAAACTGTCCTAGAGTTTACTCTTTCGGTTGTGATTGCAGTTAGGCAACTTGCTGTCGGTAAATATTTTAACCTCTGTGGGTTGGCCTAATATTCGCACTGATCCATTTTATAACCTAAGTGATCGCACGAACCCCCGCCTGGAAAGCTGTATTATGGTCAGACCAGCGGAAGTAAATCTTATTATGAAGAAACCTAGGCCCGTTCTTTCTCCTAGCTTCGAGCCATCCGTGTAGCAACAAACTCCCACTGGTGTTTGTTCTAGGTTTGGATGGACCCGGGAGTTTCTTTCTGGTATCAATGCCTCGCATTCATTTATAACCCCAGTCTCACGTACCCGGTCGGACATTAACCAAAGTCTGGTCGCATCCGATCAGTGACGTCCATATGCTGATGGCGTGTTATGTTTTCTTATCCGATCCATTCTCTCATCACTCGTAGACGTTTTGTAGCAAGAGCTGCTTCGTATCTAATATGAATGCCTATAGGTTGGTTATAAGGAATGGTCTCCAATTAAATCGATTAACTATGGAACATTTTCGCACTACATTTACTTTAAAAGATAATACGCATCCACAGAGACATCGTACAGTGGGTAAAGAAGAAGTCATTGCTGCTGTAGAGCGCAGCGTAGAGGAAAGCCTGAATCAGTATATCTGATTTAGTGCATAGGAATTGGATATGTGTCCATTCACATTATGGAAGATTTTGCGGAAAGCTCTTGAAGTCAAAGGAACACCTAGCAAGGCGTAGATTCGTTGATTCCGATTTTCATTAGACTTGGATCGAACTCTTTCAGTAGATCGTTTTTAACATAAATCAATGATCAAACCGGTGTAAGTTATATGAATTTGATTATTGGTTTGGGTCAAAACCAGCTACTGAAAGAGTTTGATTCAAGTCCAATTTTCATAAGCGAATTTTGTTTAGAGATGAAGCTCACTTTTGCTTAACAAGCCTGCCTTATTGGAAGTGATCATAATCCTCAAGTGTGTGTTGAGACACCGCTACATCCAGAAAAATTAACTGTTTGGTGTGCCTTACAGGCTGGTGGCATCATTGGTCCGTACTTGTTTCAAAACGATGCTGGTTAGTACGTTACAGTCAAGGGTGAGCGCTATAGAGCTATGATTACTGACTTCTTCGTTCATTAATTGTGCAACTATGATGTTGTTTTAACAACACGGCGCGACATGTCACACAACTCGTGCCAAGATTGATTTATTGAAAGAAGCATTTGGTTACCGCATACTTGCACGTTTCGGCCTCGTAAATTTACCTCCAATATCGTGCGATTTAACACTGCTAAACTATTTTTTGTGGGGAAATGTAAAGTCGCTGGTCTACGCCGATATGCCCGAAACGATTGTTAGAAAAAGTCGTTGAAAATTTGTCCTCCAAAGTAGACAACGTCCGAGCCAGCCGTGACGGTCATATGCCAGAAGTCATATTTAAATGTGAATGCCACAAGATTATCTTTCTTTAATCTTTGTTTTATTTTATTTCAAAGTTCCATACCCCTATAAAAAACACCCTTTATATGAATAACTCTGCGTAAAACGGGACAACCATTATATTTTTTTTTTTTTTTTTTTTTTTTGATACGAAAACTTCTCCCAAGTTACAGAAGTAAAGAGGCGCAAGAGGAAAAAAACTTAGCTTAACTTTGCTTAAATACGAAAGGACTTAAAATCTAAGCAAAATATCTTCAAATACTTGTCCCTCATTGGCTTAGAATATTTTAAGTTATGGTCATGCTTGGGCAAATAGTTGCTCAGATAAGCTCAACTCCTAAATACTACTGAAAGACCTCTTGATTCGGAGACGTGTTTGTTAAGTTAAGCAGTTGTCAATAATATTGGGTTTATGACATTGTCTATTAGTTATAAATGTACTCGTAAATAATCAACTTAATAAGCACGTGTCTGAATCAAAATGATTTTCATTAGTATTTATTGGCCACGCTTATTTGGGCAGATGCTTGCCAAGTGTGACCGTACCCTTTAAGCAACAAAGTTTAATATTTTGTCAACAATTTTTAATATTCAACTTTGAAAGGTTATCAAAATAGCCTATTGGCGCCGGGGTATTTTTTAGCTGCATAAAAATTTAAAATGATAAAACAAGACAGAAATATTGTTGGAATGGAATTTTTTTAATTTTAATCTGTTAGATAATTTCATGGAATTTATTTATAGTGTTTGACAGGATGATAAAAATTTAGTCGAATCGATAAGTTCTCACATTCCTTACAGAAACGAGGCACTGGTTGTCTTCCCAAAAAGTTTCATTATTTATTATACATGTACATAAATATATAAGGAATTATTACATCATAAATAATACAAAACCAACTTCTATTACCCTTAATTATTATTAAGTTCCTTTTCTTAAAGGCCTTACAACTCATTTTCTGTATCTATTTTCTACTCATACAAATAATTTTCAAACAGGACCTATAAACGCAAGTTCAATTACCCAAACACAAGCAAATCATTAACTCATTATTCATTTAATCGTTTATTGTCGATTAGTAGTGTAATTATAATTTAAAGCATTTTTTTTTTTTTTTTGTAAAGTTCCTTATAATAAATAGTCAACCTTCTCCCATAGATTTGGGTTAACAGTCAATCACTTTTCCATTTAGCATATTTATTTGTTTTGTTGCTCTTCATTTCGTGTTCTACAACTGCTGAGATGATGGCTTTGTGAGGGCCAAAAGTAGTGTCAGACAAATACAACTCTCTTGCGTACGTCTAATTTTAGATCAGTCCAATAATTTTTATTGATTTCGATTTTTAACCTTATTTCCTCACACAACGACGATGGTCGGTAGTTCGCAATGCATACGTAGCTGTCTTGTTTGCAAAAAAAAAAAACGAACAAAAAAATTTAAAACTTAATAAACATTCTGATAAGAACAAGAATGACAGCGATGAAGGTGTTTATGTAAGTGTGCGGTATGTTGCAGGTTGATGTACATGTGGGTTAATGCACATATATATATAAAACCAGTGTATCTACTATATAATATACATACATACATACAAGCATGACGCCTTCGTTCTATCGTCATTCAACGAAGTCAGTCTAAAAGTAGAAATATGAGAATAACGAGATGTAGAAATAAAGAGAAAGAAAGAGCCCAAAAATATGTAACACAATGTCATCTCCTAAAAGTATGCTTTGCAAATCTTACAATACTCACTTGCTGACTGTCTCTTCTAGTTGCTCTCTTTTGGTTTTTTCTCACTCACTATGCAGTGAGAAAAATATGAGTACTTTATAACAGTGTTGCCAATAATCGATTAAATACAGGATTAACGCAATATTAAATAATTTACTTGTGCTGCTCTGCTACTAATATTACTTTTTACTACTTTTTAAGGGGTGAATACTAGACTGATCACATATAGATAAAATGGATCACGAGTTGTAGTAAAATTTTCAAATACATATTAAAGCTTATAATAAGCTGGTATGTAATCTTTTAATCCTTATAAATGCTCGTTTAGTTGAAAATTATGCTATTAATACATGGAAAGGAAAAACAAATAGAATTTGTTTTTGAGTTCCCGGCAATTCCCAAAAAAAAATATCACAAACTCCCAAAAATGGAGTTTTTTCAGTATTTTTGCTAAATTCTTCTTATTATTCTCCGCATGCAGATAATATTTTTGGAAATATTTAAAAACATATCTTGCCTTAAGGAGGCATAATAGACTTTTTGGTTCCAGCTTTGAAATTTGAGAAAAAAAGGCCTTAAATATTTATAACAAAAATAGGTCTATTTCGAAGCGATATGGTTCCTTCAATAACGAAAACTTAAAACAAAAAATTTATTTGTAATATATGGGGGTTGTATTTTTGCACAATAATTAACCCACTTTTTTTCAAAAAACGGCGAAAAATCTACTTTTTTATTTTAATTTTAATTTTGACTTAATTGCGCTTTAGGTACGAATTTTTTTTCCAAATATTAAAAATGTTGTTCTTAATTCATAATAAATTTCTTTTTCTAAATCGAACAAGATTTGACTTCTCCATTAGCAGAACAGGTTGGTAAAAAAGCCAAAATTTAAATTTTTTTCTGGAATATTCTGGAATATGTAGCAGATTTTGTATAGATCTTAGATAGAAAAAAAATTCACTTGCAAAAAATCTTTTTTATCAGATCAAAAACATCAGCTTGGCATCGGTTTTAATTTTTCATAACCCTAGGTTGCCCATTTAGGGGCTTTGTAGCTTCGCCCTCTATACAGATATATAGTCCAAATTTCAGACTTAAACTCTGTGATACTTCTTTAAATACTGTATGGAATTTGGAAACAATCGGACGGCTCGTTTAGAATTTACAGAATTATTTGCATTTTTTTTATACAAAATCCCCCACTATGTATCGGGTACTTTAGGCCTCACTAAGCACCAGAAGGCACCGTCGGATTCAGCTAAAAAATTAAGACCGCATTTACGACAGCAAACCTTATATTTTAGATTAGATAGATATTAAGTAAAGAAAAAAAAATTGCGACCAGTCTAGTGAAAACGCACAAAAATTGGTACTTTTGGGACTTTTTCTTTTTTTTTCAATGAATGCTTCTTTAGGAAAGGGATAGTGATATAGAATACAGTTGGTAAAGAAAGAGATAGAGGAAAGCTTCATTCTTTTACAACTCTGCTTTTTGGTACATTTTTAATAATGCAGTGTTGCAGAGCCTCTGGTGTTAAATGAAGCGTATTAAATTTTACTTCGCCGATGATTCTGCTACACAACACCGACAAAGCAGGGCGCTCTGATATTACATTAAAATTAGCATCTGCTGAAGCCGGTATAATTCAGTGACCAGCGACTATGCCTTCATTACCTGAACTTCCTTACAACAACTGATACAAAGGTACAGCAATGCACATCATTACTACCACGATGAATCGTTTTTACAGCAGTAATTCGACAAAATTACAACAATGCAAATGACAGCATGACTTTTTCGTTGGCTGAATATGTCAAAAATAAAAACAATATTAATTCACTTTATGAATATACATACATATATGAAAAAAAAAAATTAAATCGATCGACAAGAAGAAAAGAGTTACAATTTTTCTTTCCTGTTAACGTAATAATCGAGGCCTTACTGTAAATAAAATTTTCCTAAAATTTTGCCAAAAGTTTCAGCAAACAAATCCCAGTAGTTTCGAGATACTCGTATATGTACGAGTATGTAAAAAGAGGAGGGTCTAACAACTTGTTTCAATGAGAATTAATTTTCTTAAACAATAATACATCTGTTTTGTCTGCGACATCCACGCCTGCATAAGCAAATTTCATCAAAATATAATTATTTTAACAACTTGATGCAATAAAAAATATTTAAAATGCTAACTTATACAAATTGTGCATAAATCGCTCATAGAATTAATTGAAACCTTATTAAGAACTATTCAAACACCACAGTATGACTTGGCAACACTGCTCAGTGGTGACTTTGTGTGGTGTGTTGAAATAGCAACTGATTATTTGCAAGAAAAGTGTATGCACGAAGTGGATGGATAGTCGTGATAAGCACGTAAAACTGAATGTCTGTATGCGTACTCGCGTCTGTCTGTTTATTTATTTTCAATTCGTTTCATTAATGTTTTACTACACAAAATACATATTTTCAATTTATTTAAGGGAATGTTTGGTTTTGTTTTCTTCCTTTTTGTGTTTTTATTTTTATTTATTTATTTGCCCCCACCCCTTCTTTTAACACCAGCACACCAACAACGAGCAAACAAATGCCATCATCCATTTAAGTTTCGAGGGCTATTGAGAGGTTAGCAAATGTTTGAAATTTTGTGGTTTGTCGAAAAATTTAACAGCAATTGTTCGAGTGTTCGAGTGCATAAACCTGAAAGCTAGTTGTTATATTTAGTTGTATTTACTTGTGGTGGCTTTTTTAGATTCGTATACTTTTTCTTTTGGCGCCAAAGAGGTATAATAAATTACAATATTTAAGAGGTGTTAATTGAGAAAGCAATTTGTAGCTAGAGTCCTTAAATATGTAGAGAAAAAAATTTAATTTAAGTATAGAATTTCCTGTTGCAAAATAATCACTAAGGAATTGAAAGTTAAAATATTTGGCATGTAATAAACAGAATGCAGTCAGTCATCGTGTGGAGTCAAAAGGTTAATATATCGAAAAACTTTAATTTATTTGAATTCTATATATACAAATATTAGTGTATAACTATATCTGTTCGAAGCAGGAATAATCGCTTTAATTAACTTAGTTAAATATAGTTTTATTATGCAGTGGTTATAATGCGGCATACACAAAGAAAGGATCACACGAAAGTAGAATCAAAATGGTAAGTTCAAAAGTAAAAACTGTGAGTTTATGCTGTAGGTCCAAAGCAAAGCAACTGTTCCTGCTCTTTGAACTTAACTTTTTACTTTTGCTGTTGAAGATGTCTGTTTGTCAAAAGTTGTTTTCTCGAGAACCGTAAGAGCTACGGACCTGAAACTTTCACAAAATATGTAAAACTTTGGCCGCTACAACAACTTAGATGTACATATATATATGACAAAATTTTCAAAACGCTTAAACTAAAAAATTCCAATATTAAAATAATATGTAAACGACAAATCCCCAAAATGAAAATAGTGCTTGGATGAAAAATATCACCAGAAATCAAATAATTCGCTAAAATGCAAAAAAAAAAACATTAAAAGTAAATAGATCGCCCGAAAATTAAAAAATCGCTAAAACTGAAAAAAAATTTCAAAAGGAAAAAAGCGCTAAAACTAAAAGAATGCTGAAATTAAAAAATAACAGAAAAAATCGGCACAACGAACAAAAGCGCTAGCTTTAGCGCTAAAAATAAACTTAAAATTAAAAAAATGGCGAAACGAAAAATCGCAAAAAATTAAAAAACGCTTAAATGAAAATGATCACTAGAAATAAAATAAATCGCTAAAATGTAAAAAACATCAAAAGTAGATCGGCCATAAATTAAAAAATCGCTAAAAGTGAACAAAATTGCCAAAAAATCTGAAATAACCGGCACAACGAAAAAAGTGCTAAAACTAAACTAAAAATACGCCAAAACAACAAAAAAAAAAAAAAAATACAAAATTACAAAACAATACCGAAACGAAAAAGCGGCAAAATGAAAAAAGGGCTAAATGAAAAATATCACCAAAAATAAAATACATCACTAAAATCCGAAAAAAAATCGCCCAAACGAAAAAATTGGCGCTTTTTACTAAAGAAACGCTGAAACAAACAAAATATTGCCGAAACCCCAAAAAATCGCCAAAACGCAAAAAAAAACAAAAATTAATGAAGCGTCTATACTAAAAAATCGGCAAAAACTTAAAAATCTTTAGAGCGAAAAAAATCGCCAAAACAAAAAAAATGCCAAAACTTGAAAAAGCGTCTATAATAAAAAATCGGTGAAAACTAAAAAATCACCAAAACAAAAAAACGCCAAAACTTAAAAAACCGTCTGTACTAAAAAATCAGCGAAAAGTAAAAAATCGTTAAAGCGAAAAAAATCGCCAAAACAAAAAAACGCCAAAACTTAAAAAAGCTTCTATACTAAAAAATCAGCGAAAACTAAAAAATCGTTACAGCCAAAAAATCGCCAAAAAAAACGCCAAAACGGAAAAAAGCGTCTATACTAAAAAATCGGCGAAAACTAAAAAATCGTTAAAGCCAAAAAATCGCCAAAACCGAAAATATTGTCAAAACCAAAAAAATCGCCTAAAAGAAAAAAGCGCTTTACGGAACCCTTCGTGTGCGAGTCAAAGTTGCACTTTACTGAAGTTATTTAAAATTTTTGTTTTTTATTAATTTTATATATTTAAATTCTAACAAAAAATGTGATTATCATTGTCTTACATGTTCCAATGAAATTGCCCGTTTTGAAAAGGTTTATAAAACAGATTTCCACATTAAATTTCTTTCATAAAAACCTTTCTAAAAGAAAAATTATTGTTTGTGAATAGAGCAGTTAGTTATTAAATTTTTCTTACTTCCCTCGTTCATCGAATAGTAACAAGAAAGTAACTAAATTCAAATGAATTACATGAAACTGCAACTTCCTTAACATTTCCCACTTTTACAACTTTAATGTTTTAGTTGCTTTGTACTGCAGCAGTTGCATTCATGTGCAAAATGAATAAACAACAGACAGACATACGTTTATACAACTAGACATTATCCGAACGGAAAACAAAATGTAACTGGAACAAAAATGCATATTCATTATTTAAAGTAGCCAAATACAGAAGATACTGCAACTATTTAGTGCAAATATTTTCGAGTTACATATAAAAGGCATTAACAATATTGAAAATGTAGCCCAAATTATTTGAAACAAAGGAGGGAAAAAAAGAACAAAACTAGTCAACTTCTTCTTTGCTGTTTGACAAACAAATCGCATGCCAAGTGCACTCGTGTGTATATTAAACATGATTCAAATTTTTTCTATTTTATATTTAAAATAGAAATTTGCCATGTGTTTGTAGCCAAGAAATGCACGCGAACCCCTAAACAAAAGTTGAACTGTGTGTTGCAGCGGCACATACGGAACAGAAGACGGTAAAGTGGCAAACAATGAGTAAGAACAAGCTTACATTCATGCTGCCTTTTATACTTTGCACCCACACAATGCAGCACTAAGTATTTAATACAACAGCAACAACAACTTAGCTCTTGCCATATTCATGGCTGCTGTTGCTGCTGCTGCTTCTGCTGCTGCTGCTGTTTTCACTTACCTGCACGGCTGCCTACAAAAATAATAACAATAATATCTAATGATTATAAAGTTGACGAGACGGGTGTATCCACAGCCCACAATTCACATCATATCAAACAAGTATAGATGCACGTACGAGTAATTGTTTCTGCCACACTATACTCGTATAACAAACATCATACGAGCTTAACTGCAACACCCAAAAAAACAAACCCAAAAAAAAAACCCCCATCCATCTCTATCCATGCCATACAACTGCAACTGCAATTACTTCCACTACCACTGCAACTAAGTATGTACTTGCATTCAAACTTTTTCCCATTGTCAATATTTATTAAAACGGAAAAAGAAAATAACCAACCTCATCCCACTGGCAGGCAGGCAGGAAGGCAGTCAGTTTGTTTGGCAGGCGGTGCAACGGCCGCGTTGCATGTACAACTATTGAATCTAGATCTTTATGAATGAAACATATTTTTTTTTAATTTTATTTCATTTATATTTTTTAACAATTGAAAACATAATCCCAAACGTGGTATGATTTTAACCAGAGCGAATCAACTCGAGCATGTTTGTGTGATTGTTGATTCTTGGTTTGCAGCAGCGTTTATAACTTTTTAACAAATACGAGTGTTACTTATGGCGAGGTCGCACGTTTTATACCCTCCATTGCGTAATCGCAATGTTTGGTAAGCGTCCTTCATTTTTTATTTTCATTTTTAATTTTTTATTCCAAATGGAAGCTTTAATGAATATTTGCACAAGTAAATTGCCAACAATAACCCTAAAGAAAACAGATTTTTTTTTATCACAAATACACACTTACTTAGTTCGTCACTGCCCAGCGGGAAAAAGAAGAAATAAGGATGCCTGCTTACTCCATTCCATACTCAAATCTCAAATGCTCTCGCTCGCTTCTTTCAGCAGCGATTCTGAAAGGGCTTCAAATGAATGGATTTTTCTTTTGCTTTTGGTAAAAGAAAAAAAACGAAAAATTTTACTCCTTCTCTTCTCCCTTCTCACGGAAGAGAATGTGGCATGTGTACACACAAAAAAATTATATGAATAATTTTCTAATATCAATTCAAATATTTGTAATATCAATTAAAAGCTTAATTAAATTTTCAGTTATAAACAATTTCATAATATCAATTAAGTTTTTCCACTCAAATTAATTAAAACAATTAACAACTTAATTGAATCAATTAAATTCTTAATTGAAAACATTAATTGGTGAATACTTTTTTCTGTGTATCTTATCTGATAAGCGAAAGAATCTCGACCTTCTATTAGGCATTCTTTGGCAGTTACAGAAGAATATGACGTAAGTAGGTCTTCTTTCCTGGAACTGTAGAAGGCTTATTTTTCATTCTAAGTTTCTTTATTCCGATGATAATAGGCCGGCTTTTACAATATCTATGCTGATATTCATAAAGAGACTCATACAGAGATTGATTTAACTTAATTTACAGAGTGCCGGTCTTTGCACCAGATCTTCTCCCTATTCTATCTAAGAAGCTGTTCTGAATTTTCCCGCTGGGTTATAGCCGAAGTAAGAATGGATTTCCAGATGCCTCACTCTTCCATGTTTGTGAACCAACTCTCACGCTGAGCTTGGAAGAGTTTTGCAGCAAGACCAAGTCTTCTAATGGAGTTTCAGTCGCACCATTTGTTGTTTTGCAAATACACACAAAACATGACATGAACTTATACGGACACCCAACAGACGACTATTACAGTTTAAAGGAATATTTGCAAGTTTTTAAAAGCGGACAGGTCGATGAAATTACCGATAGGTCATTACTATAGGGCACTCAGTAACTGGGTTAGAAAGCAGGACCAACAGTTAGTTCATGCCGAAGTAGGGAGGATTGTAGAGTCTCGAGGGGTTTGTGGCCAAAACTTGACTCAGGAAGATCCAAACTGCTACTGGACATGAATAGGAAGGTGATGCAAATAGTGATAGGCGCGTTGACAGGTCACTGCTCTGTCAGAGCAAGAACCAGCATTTGGGAAACTGGCACTCCAGATTTTTGTAGGATGTGCGGGAATAAAGAAGAACCAGATACCATTGAACATATTATCTGTCACTGCCCCAAGCTGCCACATAAAATTATTTACAGATCGTGCATTAGCCGCACAAAAAGCTTAAGCGACACAATTTTCGAACTTAATTTTTTGACCAAAGCTGATGTTAATAACAATCTCTACCCAAGTAGATAGACTTGGGTGCTGATGAAGCAGGTGGCTGCACAGCCAAATGCCGGTATTTGCCCCAGCTAAAAAGTCTAGTTTAATTTTTCTACTCTTCTTTAGAAAAAATTATTCATTCAATAAGAATTGAAAATGCTCAACTTAAGCCCGATTAGAAATTATTCCTGATTAAAATTCATTCTAGTTGAATTAAATTTAATATGTCTCCATTACAACAATATTAATTTAAAATTTTTTTGGTATTCATTTGATATCATATGTGTTGCATGTTAATTCAATATGATTTACAGTAACCTTCAGAGAAAATATTTCCTCTTGAAATAACTTTATTTCATGTTGATTTAATATTCCAGTACTGTTAAAATCAAAATGAAAAAACATGTTAAATCAAACTTATTTCAAGCTTATTTCTAACAACAAAAATTTGAAAATGAGATAACACTCTAGAGCCATGTTGAATCAAAGTTACTTCAAGTTGAAACAACATGAATTTAATTCGATGCAGTCAATTTATTTTATTAGTTATTTAACTTAAATGATTGTGTGTATTGGCACAGTTATCAGGAAAGTGTGTGTATGTGTGGTATTATAGTTGGCTTCCCCAGCCATGGTTCGAACTCGAAGTCATTCGCGTGATACTCAACAACATTAAATAAATACCTATAATGTTTTAATTCAACATTTGATGATTAATTGATTATTTAACAAAAAATTTAATTGAAATTAAAGTTATAGTTAAAAAAAAACAAATAAACTGCGAAGGTACTTTGGCTTGTTTGCAGGAATATCCAGAGTCTAACACAGCAATCGATCGAATCTGCGACCCTCCGACTACAAGACTAGTGCACTGTCCACTAGTCAACAGCAGGAAGTTTTCGTCTACTTTAAAATAAATACAACAACATAACAACAACAAGTCGCACAATTGAGCACAACAGTGCATTGTAGCTACGAATGAGGCAAAAAAAAAACTACCAACACACTTAGAGAACACAATGTTTCTAATAAATTTAATATAATTTTTAATCAACATTTTTGCATGTTGATTTAACGTTGGCTTAAATTTCCCATTATGTTTCCATTTTTTCATATATTTTCATATGGAAAATTACTCCATGCCAAAATCTCACTTATTTTGTGCGATTTTTCAGGAAGTTAAAGCGCAATGACTTGCTGCTAATCGAAACGTACTCATCTGATGACTTGTTAAAATGGAAGTTTTACTAAAAGTAGGAAGGAGTATATGGTGAAAAGAAGACATCTCGTGTAAATGGTTACATATTCACCATTTTGATAATGTTTCGTCTTAATATTCAGTTGTTAATTTAGACTCGGTCTATTTATTAGTGTAGTAAACGGCACTAAACCAAGTTCGATGTAGCTGGATCTGAGACCTATCAAATAGTATACATACGATATTAATTCTTCTCTCCAATTTTACTGAACAAGACAATGAATGTCATGTAGTGCATTTTTAATCCAAAATTGATCATTTCTTTATATTTGACCACGCCTATACCGCCCATCATGTGTTGAAATAAAAAAATATATATTTTTCCACGTTGGATTCAAAAACAATAAGAACGCACAATTACACTCCATTACATATTTTTATAGATTTATACGTTTTTTTTTTAATTTTCAATCATAGTGCAAAAAATGGTCAAAAATGGCCCAACTTCAAGAGACCATAAAAATTAAATTCGAGCTAACTTTTCAAAACCCTTTGGCAGTTCTATTTACTTAATAGTCTACTTTCATTTCCCATTGGAATTGTTGAGGCTTGAGGTTTTTCTTTTTGCACTGTGCCATCATATCACTATAATAAATATAACGAAACCTTCTCCGACTTTGCTATTCAGTAATATATTTTAACGATATTCGCTAACGTTTGAAATAAAAAATTATAATAAATTTCTTCTTTGTGCTTTTCGCTTATTTTGACATTTTATGTGCGGGGATGCCATATGATATACACCCAGTACGATTTTTAGACGCTGCACAGTGTCGTGATTTCATATAACGAGTGGCCAAAAATAAAAGGAGTTAGTTATCACAAAGTGATGCAATTTTTAGACAGTGTGCTGTCCTACAGGTGTTTGCTAGTTTTAAATGGAGTTAAACGATTTGAATTGGGTTTTTATTTTATATGGAATTTTTATTATTTTTGTTATTTAGCGATATCTTAAGTTTTAGGAAAATATTTGCTGAATTTCATAATTTCGGTTTTTTGTTGAAGTTTAGCTTTCGTGGAATTTTGAAAATTTTTCAAATTTTTAGTGAATGTTTATGTTTATAAGGTTTTCTCTTTGGAATTGATGCAAATTCACAAGCTAGAGGGATGGACAATCAATTTTTTTTTTTTTGACTAAAATGAAAGGGAAACTTGTTATGAATGTACAATATACGGATATTAATATACACTGAATCCCATCCATAAAACTTAAAAGCTTATTACTTTCGCTTTTTAAATATTTATAGTTCAATGCTTAAACTTAAAATACCTCTTCATGTCATAAGAGAGCCAATTGGAAAGAATTGAAAAAGCAAAGGAACACAAATAGAACAGGTGAAAAATGTATTAAAATTTTAACATTTATTTGTAAATTAAAATAGAAAACGAGGAAAATTAAAAACTTTATTCTAATCGTTAGGCTTTGGCAGGCCGTCTGTCTGCCTGTCTATCTATCTATTAGCCAGCCTGTACCTGACAATTATTTTTATTTTACTTTTATTACAATTTTTATTTTTATATTTTTTTCTATTCGCCTTCAGTGTGTGAGTAACATTTTCGTTTGGATGGCTGGTGCAGCTCCAGTCATTGTTTGGTATTTGGTATTGGTTACGACTCACCGACATGCAATGTCGTGTCTATAGTTATCGATGATGGAATCGACTTTGTACCAATTTTCCAACACGTTATCAATTTTTGCCATATTCCTCAATGAATTGCATTATTTATATGCGAGAGTGTGCTTAAGCACACACTGAATATGTCGGTTTGTTTGTTAATAAATAAAAAAAAATCTAAATAATTATTTTCAACTTTGTATTGCATGTGACGTACATGAGTTGAGTGTGTTTTTTTTTGTTGTTGTTCCATTGATATCTGTGGGAATAGAGAAATTAAATTTTTCCATATTCCCAACAATAGAAATTAAAACTTTCAAAACTGTGTTTAGTTGTTATTATTACATCTAAATGGAAACTTTATAGTTGGCAAAATATATTTTGCTAAACTAATTATTTCAAATGACTTTATAGTAATGGCAACCATTTGATATTTTTGCTTATTATTTTACTAAGTTGCTTATCAGTTAGTGCAATCATGTGAACTTATTATGAAAATGTATAAAGCAAAAATTTTTATAAAATCTGTTATATGGGGAGTTTTATAAAAAAAAAAAAAAAAAACATGGGTGGAAATATCGATTTTAGTGAAATATTAGAGATACCAATTGCAATTGTCTTTATTTCTAACTCTTTGCTTAGAGCACGAACATTTTTGAAACAATATTTTAATGACTTCAGCAACAACCAAACATCGAATTATTTGTTTCTGTATTGTCCAAGAACTTCAAGGCAGCATATCTGAAGCCTCCGCCAGGACGAGCCAAAATAGAGGGACGCTAACTCTTTTTTTTCAAGTTTTTCGTCGTATTGATGAATATCAATAATCTAGTCTTTATATTTTAGAATTATTGACATCTGTAACTTGATTCAGCAATTTTCTTTTTTCAATATTTATATCGCTGTAATAAATATGACGAAAACTTCTTCACTTTGGCATCCAGTAACATATTTTAACGATACTCGCTGTCGTTTGAATTAAAATTAAATTCCGTGCGACACACACACACGAACTTTAGCCTATATCTTACTGTACTTGGATTCAGTAACATTTATTACGATAATCGTATCGCTATAATAAATATAACGAAAATTTATAGACTTTGCTATTCAGTAACATATTTTGACGATATCGTAGTCGGTTAGAGAAAAAAAAGCAAAATAACAAGCTTAAAATTATTTAGTTTTTCTTTAATTCTTCTTTGTTCTTTTAGCTTATTTTGACATATGTATGCAGGGATGTCACCGAGTAAAACACAGATGTACTACACTCACATTATCGCTACAGCAAGCGAATGAATATAATGATAAATATTACGATTTTCGGTTCGCACATGGTTACTGAATCCATGTACAGGTACTGATGCAGAATTTTTTTTTTGCGGTTTTTTTATTTTACCACTTTTTCCGTTTAGACAATTTTTTCGGTTTTTGGCGATTTTTTTTAATTTGGCGCTTTTTTTCTTTTGGCAAAATGTTTCGGTTCTTGGCGATATTTTTTGGATAATTTTTTATTTTGAGCGATTTTTTAGTTTTGACGATTTTTTCCGCTGTTTTTTTTTAGTTTTAGCGATTTTTTTAGTTTCGGCACTTCTTTTCGCTTTGGCGATTTTTTCGGTTTTTGGCGATTTTTTAATTTCTTTTGGCAACTCTTTTACTTTTGATGGTTTCTTACCTTTTACCGGTTTTTTGTTTTTGGTGATATTTTTCATTTAAGCCCTTTTTAATTTCGACATTTTTTGGCGTTTTTGAAAATTTAACTAAATAAATACAGTCATATCGCTCATTTACTCAAAAAAAAAAAACTATTTTGCTAAAAAAACGAATTTTAAGTTTTCAACTTACACACAACTTAAGGGAAAAATAAAATTTTATTTTTCTCTCAAGGGTTGAGCAAACAAAATATTTGTATGAAATTTTTTACACAATATGTAGAACGATATGAGGATTAATTCTGCATCATTAACTCAAAAATTAAATTTTTTGAGTTATGACGTTGTTTGAGTAAATGAGCGATATGCATTTTGACAGCGTGTGTCTCAACATTGTTGTTGAGCAATGTGTTAGGAAATAAATTTGACAATTGCCAAACATATGTATGTCTCTTCAAAACTGGGAGTTATATTAAGCCATCGACATGTATGTTTACTCGTATAAATACATGCATGCATAGTCGCTGTTATAACTTCCTCAAGTTTGACGCAATGGCCCCATTAATTTCCAAGTAAAAGTCCACCAAAATACCGTCATTATATATAAATATTTTGACCTAATTTGCTCTTTAAAAAGGTATAATATTAAACAATATAAATTAAAACAATTTTCAATTTAATTCACATTAATTTAAATTGTAAAAGAAACCCCAGCACCGAGCACTTTTTATTTTATTGCACTCAAACACACGCACACACACATCTTCACCTTTGCCACTTTTCCCTTCTTTAATTATCGAGAGTTATTTATTCTGTTAAGCAATTAAGTAATTTTCATAAAAGTAATTAAACAATTAATGCATATTATTAAACGTTTGTTTGTTAAACCAAGTGTCTATGTTTCTCTTTTCTTTGCATTTGCAGATGCTACATTCGCACTCACCTCACCGAAAGTTGTGTTGTGTGTAATCGAGGCATTTCCCAATAACGAGTGTTCGGTCAATAGAAGATTTAGAGAAAACGATAAAAATTGCAAAATAAACCGCGGCTCTACCGCGGCATATTATGTCACGAGACGATTACAATCCTGTAACTAGCTCTGGTGTTCGTAGTCCGGGTCGTAACAGACGACTTACGGAATTGCCAACAGTTGATCGTTCACCATCACGGGATTACGGTACGCGTGGAAGTCCTTTAGGTGAATGAATGCATATTTTCCTAATTGTTTTCATAATATTGTGTACTTATCTAAATATTTGTTTGCTTTGATTAACCAAGAAAAAATAAGCAAAACTTATCATTTAAGCTAAAAATAATTTTAAATAGAATAAAAAAATGCAATTGTAATTTTGACCATAAATTAAATTTAAATGCAGTTAAAAGTTTAAAAAAAAAATTAAGTAAGGCATTATATGCATAAGGAGCCTGACTGTTATCGTGCAGCCTTTCTGTATATTGTTTTGCAAAGAAATATTCAAAGTAATGACATATCGTGCCATAACCGCTAAAATAGTTTGAGTGCCACATTTTTTTAACATAATTTTTTTTACGAAAATCGACTATTTACGATCGACTATTTACGAAATTCGAAAATTATGTCGCTTAAGCTTTTTTGGCGGTTACGGCACAATATGAGGGATATTCAAATTAGAAGCGGAAAGCAGTCGCATGGGCTGTCGAGACCAGCTGGTACGAATTCGCCTTGAATTGTTTCTAATGCAAGGCATCAACGCAAATTCAAATAAAGTATACTCGGCTCAATTTGCTTTGAGAAATGTATACTTTTATTGTCAGAAAAATGTACTGAAGAATGTGTGTTGACATCCAACATATTTTCAAGTTAGGAGCGGCGAAAATAGTCACCTAATCCGCTACGACCACCTAGCATAGATTCCCCTTGGCAAGGCATATTAATATAAGACAGATTCGCCTCAAATCGCTTTGAAAAATTGGTACTTGGGATGTCGAAAAATTTACTACAAAATGTATGTTGATATCTGAGGGATATACAAATTAAACAGCGGCGGAAACAATCATCTAAGCCGTCGAGACCAGCTGATATGAATTGCCTTGAATTACTCCTAAACGAAAAGAACCAAGGCAAATATACTATATGAGGTATACTAACATCAATTCGCTATAAGAAATTTATACTTTAAATGTCAAAAAAAAATGTACTGAAAAATGTGTGTTGACATCCAACATACGAGTATATTCAAATTACAAGGGGAGAAAATAGTCACCTTGGAAGAGAACACTTAAAAACTTTTATGCACAAAAAATTTAAATGTTTATTTGTCTGTCATACACAGACAAAACAGATATGTTGCGATAATCAAATTTGTAGCCAATCGAATTTTGTCGGTTCCAACAACTAACTTACGATTCTGTTGAGCTTAATGAATACAGCTTTTGTAAGCACCATTTTTTCACTAGCGATATGTGAATTTTTAGAATGATTCAGTTATTGCAACAGAAAATTATAATGTGATTATAAAAATAATTAATTGATAGTGCCAAAAGTCCAACATAATTGGTGTTTTTAAGGGAATCATTGCTAGACACTGCGGCTACAATTTAATAGACCTGGTCTCTTTAATTCTTGCAAGATTGTGTCATTACAATAGAACTTTTTAAATGAAAATATTAGCGACTAGCTACACCCGGTGTGCTTCGTCTTTTAAATTTCAATTACATCGATTTAAATGTGTCGCAAGGGCAGAAATTAGGTACATTAGTTACACAGTCTATGTCTTCTAAATAAATTTCATTAAAATCGATTTCAAAGTTTCGGAAGAGCAGGACTCATCCCCTGCCCCCTTGCTTGTCTTACTTTTGAGAAGGCACATAGAATATGTCTCCTTCTAAACGAAGGGGTACCTCTATTTTAAATTTCACCAAAATCGAGTTGAGAGTTAGAAATTGTCCCCCTTACTTTCTCCTGGTCCTAGTTTAGAAGTATATGGTCATATTGTGAGTTTTTTGATGCAGATCTATTTATATTCTAAATTTCATTAAAATCGCTTCGATTGTTTCGAAAGGGCAGAAGTTTCCTCCTATCGCCCTCCTTGTCCTAGTTTTAAAAATGTACATAGCCTTTGTGAATTTTTAGATGCAGATCTGTCTAAGTTCTAAATTTCATTAAAATTGGCTTGATTGTTTCCAAAGGGAAGAAACTTCCCCCTATCGCCTCATTGTCCTACTTTTAAAATGTACATAACCTATGTAACTTTTTAGACGCAGAAAATAGATTTTCAAAATTTCATTAAATTCGGTTTGAAAATTTCGGAGGGGCAGAAATTTCCCCCGCATCGCCCTCCTGGTCCTAGTTTAAAAAAATGTGAATGTAAAGCTTTTCGGCGTTACACAGACTAAATGCAGTAAAATTCTCATGGGCGATAGACAACTCAATAAGAAATATTTTAAGCCTGACACTTTTAGGAATAAGCCGGCTTTATTATATTCACAATTCACGGTCTTCGCGCTCTTCTGAAAAGTACAAACTTGCATATTGTATAGCTTGGCTTGGTAGGGACGAGTACCACGGGCTCTAAAAGAATTTTCAAAATTTTAAATAGAAATTAAATTTATAACAAAAATATGATTATATCACAGAAAAAAATTAAGAGTAACACAAAACTGTCTTGCGCTGCAGTCTGTCGCATTCTAAAATACATATTTCTTTTTATTATTTAATATATGTATGTATGTATTTTCCATTTAATGTGGACGTTTGCCTAAATGTATGTGTGTGTGTGTCTTCTCGAAATGCGTAATACATTTTATGAAGGCACTTGATAATATTCCTTAAGATTTAACGCCAGCATTTTTAACAATACAAGTTTCCTTTTTAGGAAAAAAAACATACATACACACATACTCGTATATTTGTAGTTGCATTTTTATTACTTCAGTGTCCCATTTTTGACACTGTCCCATTTTGCAAAGCCAGTCAGTCTCTAACAAATGGCTGCTGCTCAGCATCTCATTTACTTGTACGTAATCATGTTGCCTGCTGCTTTTTGACTCCATAAAAAATTTAAATTTATTTGTCTCCACCAGCCTTTCTAACAGCAAATATTTGTGCAAGAAAAAAAATCTTCCAAGAAAATATTAACGGATGCAGTTGTTTTAGCAGCAGCCAACAATTGCTGCCATTAATTTCTAGTCAGGATTTTTTTTTCTTTACATTATTGCATGTTAAAGTTTTCAACAGTAGCGTTTGGGGAAACTATTTTATTTGTCAATTTAGCGCCTTTAACAAAGTTCTTAAATTATAACCATTGAAAAAAACATGCATAATTTATTACAATTATTGCATCTTTATTAGTTTTGCCAAAGCCTTCGAAATTAATATTGTGTGCGTATAATGGTTGTTACACCAAGCAGGAAGGCATGGGGAATTAAATAAGATAATATTTTTAGTGAAAATAAATTTTTGATAAAGGCTCAGTTAAACGACTGTAATGGAATGTAACTGCAACAGTATTTCCTACTGTTCACAGCTGATCGATATTGTTATGTGAAAAGTAATGAAAATGGTTATAGAGATGTAATGTAACGTAACCTACTTTTCATATAAAAATATTGATCAGCTGTTTCCTAATAATTCTAAACATACAGCATTTGAGGAGGTGTCATAGAGTTTAAGTGTGTAATTAAGACTTTATATCTTTAAAGGGGTCGGAGCCACAAAGCCCCAAATAGGGCAACCTTGTGTCAATGGAAAATTAAAACCGATGCCAAGCTGATGTTTTTGATCTAATAAAAATAATTTTTGCAAGTTAATTTTTTTGTTCTATCAAAAAAAAATAATAAAAATAGTCTGCTACATTTACGGGTTTTCACTCACAGTTTAAAAAATATTAGAGTAAAAATATTAAAATTTTTGTCTTTTTTACCAACCTTGGTCCACTGTTCTGCTAATGGAGAAGTCAAACCTGGTTCGATTTAGAAAAGGAAACTTATTATGAATTAAGAACAAACTTTTTAACATTAAAAAATATTTGGTATCAAAAGCACAATTAAGTTATACGCAATTTAAATTGAAATTTTGAAAAAAGTTCATTTTTCGCCGTGTTTTGCAGAAAAAAGTGGGCTAATTATTTCGCTGTTATAAAAAATTTTGCAAAAACACCAATCCCATATTTTTACTTATTCAAAAGGTAATACTATAGGAAATATTACAAAGGAATTTTTTGTTCAAAATCAGAAATAGACCTATTTTTGTTATAAATATCAAATTTAAGGCCGTTTTATTTTTAAATTCCAAAGCTGGAACCAAAAGATTTATTATGCCACCCTAACACATATGTTTTTTAATATTTCCAAAAATATTATCTGCTTCCAGCGAAAGATAAGAAAAATACAGCAAAAATACTGAAAATATTTTATTTTTGGGATTTAGCGAATTTTTTTTGGGAATTGCCGGGAACTCAGAAGCAAATTCTATTTGTTCTTACTTTCTGTGTATTAAATTAATTCCATCATTGTTCACCTAGCCGAGCATTTTCATCAGAGAATCGAACTATAATAAATTTAAAATTAATATAACTGCACGAAAACAGTCAGTATACTTACATATATGTATGTATATTTTTCTTTTAACTCGTAAAAGCTGCAGCATTATATTGTTATAATTATATAAAATAAAATTAATTTTAAGAGTGCAATTAAAAAAGAAAATTATCCTAAACTAATTTTATTATCTTACATCACGCATGCGCATGAAACATTCTTCTTTTTGTTGCTTTTTATGATGACAAAAAAAAACGTTTATTTTCTTTTTGGTTTCTTCACTTTTATTTGAAAAACCAACAACAACAACAAAACATTAACAACTACTGCACAAACATAATGAAAAACAATCAAAAATAAACACATCCCAACATAATTCGCACGTGCAATAACGAACAAAAAAAAAACAAACAAAAACACATACAAACACTTTGCAAAACAACACTTGACACAAATTAACAAAATCACTGTCAAATGTTTTCGCTTTAACAATAACAAAAACAACAACAATGTAACCATAAATGTAACAAAATAACAGCAACAACAAAACTCACCTTAAGCTCCACAGTTGCGAAATAGAACAAGCAACAACAGCAATAATAACAACAACAACAACAAACTGTAGATTTTAGTTGATTCACCTTTGCAGGTGAATAATCATCGTGCTTCTTCATTTGACGAGTTAACATTTTAAAAGCCTCAAACTGGATTGCAATTATGGTAAAAAAAAAATAAAAATGGAAAAGAAATTAAAAAAAAAATAAGCAAATTGGTCGCAACCTGCACTGCTTTTAATTCATTATTTTATGAATTTAATTACAATTTAATTACAAAATGTACTCACTTATCCACTCCACTATTTATTCTGTTTAATTACGAAATGCAAAAGAGTCGATAACAAAAACATTTATGCAAACTGACGTAAAAATATCAAACATCTAGACACTGAAAGTTAAGGATATTTGATTATTAACAGACGATGGTATTACGCATAGTGCCAGGGTATCTCGCAGAGAGATGTTTTATTTGTGAATAAGCAATTAGAGTTTTGTTTTTATCAACTAGACTGCAAACAGTTGCCAGTTTGGGTAATGGAAAATTCCACAGAAAATTGATACAGCTTTAGTCCTGGCTAGTGCAGTGAGCGGATCAGCTCTTTCAGCTTTCTAATCAGTTCAATAGTTCAGTGTTTGTTTCTATAATAATGAAACGAGTGCGCTCGTGGCTTTTACACAACACCAGTAGTCGGAGGGTCGCGGGCTCGACTCCCACTGGAGTCCTTGTATACTTCTGCCCACAAGCCAAATAGCTTCGTAGTTCCTGTTGGTAACTAAAAAATATATATGTGTGCGTGTTTGAACAGTAAATTGTAGAGATGCATTTATAAGAAAAGAGTTTTTTACAAGTATTAAAATTTATAACGTCTCATCTTAAACAATGAGCACAAGACAATAGAAAATCACACATTGACGACAGTTCAAATAAATCGTTGATGAAATTGTCAAACAAATTGCCACGAAATCATGCAAGAACATGTGAAAAATTCCACCACGATATCGATTGTCGTTCACAAAACGATGGTGTGAGCTATTGAGCGACAGTGTCACTTAACAAAACATCTGAAATCAAATTACGGCATTCGATATCGAAAAATTTTTCATACAGTTTTAATTCTGGGGGCAAATTACAGCATTCGATACGACTCGTAATTTAAAAATATTTTCATATAAACCATATTGAAATATTTTTAAATAACGAGCCGTAGCCGTATCGAATGCCGTAATTTGCCCCCTGTTTGTATAGAAATTTCGCTCGATATCGAATGCCGTGATTTTCACTCTGATTTTGATTTTATTTGATTGGAGTCAAAATACACTACATGCCGCTCAGATTATCATCAAAAAAAGTGAAAAGTGTTTATTTGCGGACAACACGTAAGACATTGTCACTCAGATTGTCGTGAACGACGATTTCCTTTAAATTGTCGACTAGAAAACTAAACAACAGACTTAACGGTACAATATTCATAGATGAAAGAGTCTTACAAGCTAATCGGGCCAATTGGGCAGTGGAGGGCGCTGTGACGACTGTATTGGTGTACTGTGGTTGTATTGGGGTTGCGAGCTACCCACCAAAGACAAAGCTCAGCAATTGAAATATAATGCTACATTATTTATTCATACAAAGGTGGCATGTAGAAATTTTTTTTAATTTGCTACCTTGAAAATTTTATTAAGTTAAAATATTAATTGATTGATTTAATTTCTGGCCTTAATCATTCCCAGGTATCTTACGAGATTTATTTTCCGTAAGACAAGAACAGGAAAGGTAAATATTTAACAAGAAGATATTATGGTTTCAAAACCTTAAATTTTGTTTAAAAAAAGGAAACACCTTTTTAAAACGCTCGTGTAGTCTAAATTATAAAAATAATTGAATAATCAAATAGAAAATTTATTTCATGAATTCTAAAGCTGAATTATTTTTGAATCGATCGAAATATAGCCAAACAGTCAGAACACAGACTGACATGGCTCAGGCAGATTTTTGTGGACATTCGACCCATAGGTAGATAATTTACAACAACAAAAAACATGGACACATTTTAAAATACAAACGAACTATAAACAATCAACCCTCGGATGTATGTATGTGATTTCACTGCTTAAAATCTTCCAAGCAAATTTCTTCAATTTTAGTAAATTACAAATATACTTTAAAGAAATACTTTTCCCGTTAATCAAATTCCATAAATATATTGCAACACAAGCTTCACTTGGCTTCTCAGAAATTGTTTTTGTTAAAGCCTCCTTTCAACACACACAATTATTAACAAACAACTTTCATTTATTTTATCACTCATTTAAAGTCACAAATAAAATTTTTTGTATCTTAATTTTTAATTTGTTATAATGATAAGTTGAATCTTTATCTTTAGTTAATTTAATTTATTTATTTATTTATTTATTTTTTCTTTTTTTCATATATTTTGTTTTACTATTTGAAAGCATTCAAATTAAAACGCTACTAGCAAATCCAAAATACAAAATCCCCCTGCACTGTTTTATTGAAAATACCCAAGCCGATCAACCCATCATCCTCATAATATCACCACCATAATTATATGAATTTCAGCAATGGGCAGTCCATACTACAGAGACATGGATGAGCCAACAAGTCCCGCGGGGGCAGGGCATCACAGAAGCCGCAGTGCCAGTAGGCCAGTTATGTCACATGGACTCGACTATCCAAGTAAGTAAAGAAGTTAATTTAAAAGAAATACTAAATTAAAATAAGTAAATGAGCAATTTGCTTATACGAGTATGCGGCATTTGCTGTATGTCGCATAACCTTCAACGAAGCATTTAAAAAATTATTCTTATGAATTTAAAAAGAAATATTTCTGAGCGATTTCTGCGAATTTTGCAGGGCACTCACTTGTTTTATTCTTCTTCTTCTTAATGTTTGATTTTGACATCGATGCAAAAGTTTATTTTGAACATAAACTTTCTAAAATTTTAGTAGGGCATCTCCAAAATGCTTTATTCTATCTTCCTTATTCTCAAGAATCAAAAACATACAAATATAAACATACAAAATAGCTGTTCGAAGCAACCTTATGGGCGACACTGTACTTGATTATAGGTGAATTGCCATAACGCCATAGCCACAACCAATTGAATTTTGATTTATGGTTATGGCTGCACCAATGAAGATGAAGGGAATATATTTATGGTATGGCATTATGGTATATCACTTCTGATTGAGTTTTTAGAGTAGCGTCATGGAAAACAGGGCTCGCGTAAGAGTAACAAAGCAAGTAGGTCTCGTATCGGCACTCGTTATTTACTATAAATCAGAGGTGGACAAACACAGTGTCCACCTCTGTTGGTGCTTATTAGTATTAGTGAAGTGGCAGAACTACTCACCAAACACAAAACCTTTGAAATATAATGCTGCATTAAATTGCAGACAATCATTGTTCACAGAAAAAAGTAACAACCAGATTCAATTACGAAAAACAAAGATTCAAATAAAATAATAATTAGTTTTCCAAAAATCATGAAAATTATTTATTAATTATTATTATTATTTTGTGAGTTAATCACCATATCAAAAGCATTATAATGTCTTTTAATGATATATTTAATTTTTTTTTCTTAAAGTTTTTGACAGCACAAAAATGAAAGAGGTTAAGAATATGTGTTAATGCTCTTAGCACAATTGTGTAATGAAACGCCCTTGTCTGCAAGCGGCGTTACCAGAATTAATGATTCGATATCGAACAAATTTCCATACAATTTAAATTGTGTTTGTATGGAAATTTCGATTGATATAGAATGACGCAATTTACCCCCTGATTGTTTCTTCTAATTCACGATTTTTTTTCCATCTCCCATTTTTCCTTCTGAAAAATGTATGAAGGTATTGTTTTATGACGGTGTTTCATGTTGTTGTTATGTTTTTGCCTTTTAAAAACGTTATTTTTGTATTTTCGAGTTTTTGCAAT
Source organism: Nowickia ferox (assembly GCA_936439885.1). Lineage (NCBI taxonomy): Eukaryota > Metazoa > Arthropoda > Insecta > Diptera > Tachinidae > Nowickia > Nowickia ferox. The sequence continues at coordinate 83,770,874 of OW387027.1, read as the reverse complement.
TAAATAAAAAGTCACCACTGTACAATCCTTATCAAATCAAAACTATTTATTTACTCAACGCTGTCGTTAAAATCTCTTAAGCACACAATGTTAAATAAGTCACTGCTTGAATACCACGATGTTAACTTTTTCAATTGCAGGGCTGCCAATTCTGATATAATAATTATCGCTTCGAATAGAATTAAGAATACCAGCTTTAGTCAGGGTTTCTTACAGTCTTTTTATTACTTCTGATCAACTTTGGAATCTGCTTTTTATAACATATTCTAAATATTTGTCGTTGCTTACGCTTTAGAGCATTTTGTTTTGGTTTTTAGTTAAAATTTAAAAGCTTTTAGCAACTCTTGAGTAGTCTTCGAAATTTTGTGCTCTTCCCCTAAATGCTCTTAATTGCCATTTAATTTTCTTATGCGTTTCTTTTCCTTATTTTGTATTAGGAGCCCCCAGATATCAATCCTTGGATAGAGGTGGCCTGGTAGATCATCATGATCGTGAATTCATACCCATACGTGAACCACGCGATCGTTCCCGTGATAGATCACTCGAAAGAGGTCTTTATTTGGAAGATGAACTATATGGCCGTTCAGCCAGGCAGAGTCCCAATCCCTTAGGTAACTTATCACAAAAACAACAACAACAAAAAGAAACGTAATTAATTTTAATAACATTTAACATAAAACGTTAATTTCTTTTTAGGTTTTAACACCGGCATGCCTACAGTGGATCGTGGTTATCATTTGGGCGATTTGCAGCATCAAAACACAGACTTACAACGCGAGTTGGCACAACTGAAACGTGAACTGGAGTTGACGAATCAAAAACTCGGCAGTTCCATGCACAGCATTAAGACATTTTGGTCACCAGAACTGAAAAAAGAGCGAGCGCTGCGTAAGGAAGAGAGCGCCAAATATAGTTTAATTAATGATCAACTAAAACTATTGAGTACTGAAAATCAAGTAAGTGTTGGCAGCTTTTGTTATTGGATTTTAATTGGTTGTGAGCAAAAAGCGATATCCAATAAGTAATACATATATATATTTGTGTCCGATAAAGCTTGATTTTGATGATTTTGTGAAATTAAATGTATTAGATGTATGAGAAAAATTAACTTATTTTAAAACAACAACAACACAACGGCAAGACTGTTGTAATTTAGGGATTTCAAATTTGAGCTTTCATTCCATAAAGAGCTTTCAACAAATTGCAGTACGATGTATCAAAACAATTCACATATTCCATTTGCATTGAAAAATATGTAAATAGGGCTGAAGTTTACACTAGTTGACACTTCACACAGTGGATCTAACGTCAGAACGGTGAAAGTGTGGCGGCCTTCGAAAACAGCATATTGTTCTGTTCTGCTAGTGTATGTCATAACCTTAAATATTGTCACATGTTATATGGCTGACAGAGCAATACGGAACTTTAGTCTAATCGAATCATAAAATTAAAGTCAAGTCACTGAAGAAAAGATGTTTTCTGCCCTAAAACTTAATAACATTAATATTACTAGCAGATATAAATCTATATTTATTTTATAAAATTAACTGCATATTTTTTGTAAATAAAATACGAGTTTTCGCTTATTGAAAACAAAAGCTTTTAAGCTTTTACACACTTAATTGCTTAAATCTTAGCTTTGAAGCGGAAATGCTTACTTTGCGATATGATATATATTCTTCAGGTAAAAACAAAACTCAAGAAATAATTTTTGATTCCTAAGCAAAAAATAAGATTTCAGGAATAATCATCAAATGATAATAAAACTTTCTTAAGTAAATTTAAATGTTTTAAGGTTCTTCGCTGAAGTAGATAAGGCACAAATCGATGTAAAATATGAGATGCAAACATGGCTGCTACAAAATAAATTCAGTTCCGTACGGACACTAAATGTGTAATACTATACGAACTTTAGCCTATATATTCGAATATCGTAGCTGATGTTGATTTTCTTTTTTTAATTTAAGTAAACTTTTTTTTCGGTTTTCAGCAATTTTGTCGGATTTTTACGCTTTTTTCAGTTAAGCCTTTTTCTGTTTCTGGCGTTTTTTTAGTTTCGGCGGTTTTTTTTTTCATTATGAAAATTTATTTTAGTTGTATTATTGATGATTTTTATTCGTTTTTGCGATTTTTGTCGTCTTTTGGATTTTTTGCGATATTTTTCGCTTTTTGACGATTTTTTTTCGAGTTTTGACGTTTTTATAATTTAGCGATTTTTTTGTTTACGGCAATTTATTAATTTAGCGATTTTTATTTTTGAGGTTTTTTCGTTTGTGCAATTTTATTTTGTTTTTGCCATTTTTTTACTTTTGGATTTTTTTATTTTTTTTATTTTTTGCGATTTTTTGTGTTTTTAGAATTTTTTATAATTTGGAAACTTTTTCGGTTATGGCGATTTATTTAAGTTTCAGCGAATTTTATTTTTCGTGTTTTTCTGTTTTTTTTAGTTTTTTTTTGGAGTTTTTTTCGTTGTTGCGATTTTTTTAAATTTGTCGATTTTTGGGGGTTTTCGCGATTTATTTTAGTTTTAGTAATTTTTATTTTTGGCGCTGTTTTTCGTTTTGACGCTTTTTTTCGTTTTTACGATTTTTACCGGTTTTTGGATTTTTTTAGCTTTGATTTTTTTTTTGGTTTTTGGAATTTTTTAAAATTTGGCGATATTTTCGGTTATGGCGTTTTATTTAAGTTTAAGCGATTTTTATTTTTTGCGTTTTTTCATTTTTCGACAATTTTTTCTTAGTTTTGGCGCTTTTTTGTTTCTGCGGTTTTTTCGGCATTTGAATTTTTTTTTTTTATTTTGGCGAATTATTCGGTTTTGGCGATTTATTATAATTTTAGTAATTGTTTTAAATTCTTTGGCGCTGTTTTTCCTTTTGACGATTTTATTCTGTTTTGGCAATTTCTTAGGTTTTTTGGCGACCATTTTTTGTGTTTTTTTTTTTGCATTTTAGCGATTTATTTTAGTTTTGGTGATATTTTTCATTTTGGCGATTTTTCGTTTCAACTTTTTTTTAATTTTGGGATTTTAAATTTTTAGCGTTTTTGGAAATTTTAAGAGTTTGACTCTTACGGTTTCCAAGATACAGCAAGTAGTCAAAATTACTTTAACTGGTGGAATACCCTTTAACTCTGATTTTTTTTAAGTTGTTCAGCTTTACCGTAGCTACAATTTTGCCAAATGTTGACAGCAAAAAATTAGGAGTTCCTGTAAATTATTCAGCTGCATATCTATGCACATTCTAAATTTCATCAAAATCGTTTAACTAATCTCGGTGGGCAGGATTCGCCCCTTTTCCCTTTTGGGCCTACTTTTAAAAAAATATATGTAGACTATGTTCTTTTAAATGCAGATGTATCTATGTTTTGGATTTCATAACCGCTTGCATAGTTTCGAAGAGGGAGAAGTTCACCCCTAGTCCCCTCTTCGTCCTAGCTTTATTTTAAAAAAATACATACAGCGTATATTTTCTTAGATGCAGATTCATCTATGTTGTTGAATTTTCATTTCATTTCATTAATTTTTTTTCCTGTAAGTTATTCTGAAAAAAGTGAAAATAACTTTTTTTGCAAAAAAAAAAAAAAAAAAATGCACGAAGAAATTTTTCTTTGCGTAAAATGTTAACCAGATTTTTTTCGGTGAACTCTAAGCTACATTATTGCTATATATGTATGTATAGTTTAGAGTTATCAACAAGTCTGAATCAGCTAATCGCAAAGTGCTTACTACTGATTTTCCAAATTTTTGGAGTCCCATAAAAACAATTGGTCACCAAAATCGCCAAACTGAGTTTAAAGGAGTTTTACTACCCTTTAGTCGTAGAATCAAACATATACTGCCAAGTCCGTTCACTGTTATACAGTGTTATTAATTTAAAAAAAAAAAATATTTTATATATTTTAATAATAAAAATAAATTTTGAATTGTATGTAAATAATTTAAAAAAAAAACTATTAATGTTAATGTTAATAATCGTTTACGAATACCGGGGAAAGTACTTGCCTTGAAGTTTTATCTAACAATCTTTTACAAAAAAAAAAAAAAAAAAAAAACAAAAATTAAACAAACTCTTGCCATTTAAAAGTACATTCATCGAATGAATTCCGTTAAAAATAATTTTTATTTAACACAACATTTGTGTCTTTACGCATTCATGTAACTTTGACACAAGCGTTAAAGCTAATGAACATCTTGTAGAAAATTATGTTACAACTTTTTTGTTTATTTATTTTTTTTTTTCCAACTTTTTAATTCCAGAAACAAGCGATGCTGGTGCGTCAATTAGAGGAGGAGCTGCGTGCTCGTATGCGTCAGCCGAATATTGAGATGCAACAGCAAATTGAGGCAGTTTATGCTGAAAATGATCATTTGCAACGTGAAATTAGCATTTTACGGGAGACAATTAAAGATTTAGAATGTCGTGTTGAGACGCAAAAACAAACATTGATTGCACGCGATGAAAGTATTAAAAAATTATTGGAAATGTTGCAGGCCAAAGGAATGGGTAAGTGCAGCACAGAGTGTGTACTTGTTTAGTTCTTTTTTTTTTATTATTTCTCTTTGGTTCAATGTTGCTGTCGGTGAGCAAAACAAACATATCGTACATTCAAATGTTACCACTTACATGGACATTAATATTTAAGTGGTTTTTGCATAAATAAAATTTGGGTTAGAAATGCTTACATAAGTTTAATATTAACAGAAATAATGGCGTATGAAAAAAAAGTATGATAAATATCACATGAGTGTTTAAAACAAATTGTTGTTTACAAACGTTTCGCTGTAAATGCAAATAATATTAAAAAAAAAAAGTTGTTCAACTAAAAGTATAAATTTTTATCAAAAGTAACAGTGTTGTCGTAACTAAAAAACTTTTAGAAACGAGTAATTTGTGTAGGCCTGATGTGGGAATTTTCGCAAATTTAAATTTCGGATTTGAGTTCGATTAGAAACTGAAAAACAGTAAAATATAAATATAAAAGAACGTAACATAACATAGAATAACAGAGCCTACTACAACATAATATAACTTAATATCAGTTACAGCCCTGCATAAGACCATTTAAAAGAACTTTCAAGACATGAAGGATTATTTTGAAAATGCTTTACTGTAGCGAAGTGTTCAAAAACAAACACAGAACAACACTGTTTGCAAGACATTTGTTTCAGTTATTGTAGGTACAGAAGTAAAGAAGCACATACGAGTACTTTGTGACGAAAGAATTTTGTGATGTTTGATTTTTCATATACATGGGTAAGTACTAGGAATGCCAATCAGGACTGGTTTTTACGATCCCGGGATTCGGGATTTTTCTGGATCCCGAAATTTCTTGAGATTCAGGAATTAGTCGGGACTCTGAGTCTTTTGAACATTAAGACACATGATTTTTATAGGAATTTACTTAAAAAAAACGTCTTTGGAAGAGGTTCATAAGCAAACGTTTTATAATTATCTTATATTACATAGTCAAAAACTATTTGAAAATTCACAAATAATATTTTTGAAAATCACAAAAGAAAATTATGCTTCATATCGAATATAAATTATTTGCTGGGTTTTGTTAAAATTTCTAAGCTTACTACCTTTTTCTTTTTTTTTTTGTGATTTTCATAAATATTATTATTTGTGAACTCTTAAATAGTTTTTGAAAGTCTGTGCATAAGATAAGAAGCTTGTGACTGCTCAAAATATGTGGTTGAAGTCTACTAATGGTTTGGCAAAGCATCAATGAAATACATATATAGACAATGCTTAAACACCGGCAAATAAATTTCAATTATAAAAGATCAATATTCTGTTGCCACGGTTCCTATCATGACCTTATCCCAGTTTATGATGAATTTATTTTTAAAAAACAAACAAAGCTTAGTAAACTATTTCGCTGATTCCCGAAAATTCCGGGATCGCGATTGGCATCCCTAGTGTATACACAAACGTCATGCATGCACATACACATGTGTGTATGCTCTTTTATTTTAGCAGAGACACCTTCAGCTATCACTACCACGAACCAATTGTCCAAGTCACGAGCTTTTTAGTAAAGACGCAAGCCATATTAGCGATTGCCAAAACTAAGCTAAGAATTTCCATAATCCCAGGAGTACGCCGGCACTTTCCCAGAAAATTACGGCAACACTGAAAATCTAAAATGTCCGCAGTGGCAGCACCATCATGTTGTGCAGCTGTTACCAGTATTTGTAACCAGGTTAAGACACTACTTTTTCTTGTGGTATTTGGAGTGTTTGTTAGGAACAAGAAGTGTTCGCGAAATCACTTGTAAACACTCATATACACGAATATAACGACATCCATGGTGCCTCGCTATTATTATAATACAGCATTTATTGTTGGTTCAGTATAATACATGCCACGGCCATACATTTAAAAAGCAAGACGTAAAGAATGTTTACACAGGGCTCTAATATCAGTGAATTAATATAAAATAACATAGCAAAACCTTACTAGAGATGAGCGATCCCGTGATATTGTTACTCCTAGTGAACGTGATTTCTAGATAGCTGTTCTTTTAAACTGTGACGGTGACCTCAGTTTAGCAGTATTTTGCTTGTAGCAGTTGTGTTACTTTGAGAAATATTTATAAGAAGGGTAGTAGTGAAATGAAACAGTGAGTGTGATCACGGTTTAACACATTTGAGCACTTCTGCTTTAAAAGTATTTATTAGTATTAGTATTTTGATAAATATTAGTAAGAAGAGCGACAAAAACAAACAATTAGCAATCAAGCAGACAAACTTTTAAGCTTTGCGGAACTTATTCTAATAAGAATTGTATGAAAATTAATGAAATAAAACTTAAATAAATAAATAAATAACAACCCCAACCAAATATTAAATATTATCGTAAAAGAGGCAGAGAGATGATAAAAAATATGAGAGCTAACACAAATGCCAGAAAAGACGATTTGACACGATTTTATGATTGTTTTTCGACAAAAGCTGAAGGTATAATAAAAAATTAATGTGGTAGCTTTATTTACTGCAAAAGTAAGCATACAAGAGCATTCACAGTTTGCATGAAAGAACTTTATATGATTAGTGATTTTTCAATCGCTGTGAGAAGGTAGCAGGTATGGAAATATCGCTCATCTCTAAACCTAACATAATATAGCATAACATAACATGGCATTAAATAAAACAACTTAAGTAGTTTTTAAGAATTTCTGATTACACTTAATGGAATATGCATTACCAAGAGCCCGACGTACCTGAGTGATCATAAATAGTTGTTAATATTAGCTCACAATACTATTTCTAGTTGCTGCCCACTGCCACAATAAAAATAATTTTAATTTCTCCACTTGCAATCGAAATTTATAAAACATATAAAACGCTCTACTTTTTTTTATACAAAGTCGTATTGTTACTTGTCACATTACATTTTAATTACACGACACGAATTTGTTTAAGTACTGGAAAGCATTTTTAATTAACTTTGTAAATATTAACAGTGTGATATAAGAATGTGCATACACACACACACATATATATATGTACATATATATGTGTGTGTGTAATATTTGTTATGCATATGGGCGTTTCCAGCGAAAGGCTCAACGAAACTAAAAAGTTCTTGAAAACACTTTCTTTTACAATATTTTCATAGAAAAACAATTAAATGTCACTAATGTGTAGAAAATCTTACATTTAAATATCACCCATTTCGAAATATAGAAATGTAAGGTCACAAAAGCACAACTTTTTTTATTTTAAATAGTTCTTACACAAGAAACTAAGCGATTGCCAATAACTAAAAATTTTTGCTTAGCAAACATTTTGTATTTCAATGTCACGTGCGACATTGAAAAACAACATTTCGCACTTGATCAACAAGAGGGTATGAACTCGAAATTCTAACATTTTCAGCAGAGGCCACAAACTGTTTTTTTTTATAATTTAAAAAGTTGCGAAGTTTTTGTTGAAATTTTAGTTAAATTTTTAAACATTTGGTTCAACAAAAGATTATCAACTTAAAATGCAACTAAATTTAAATAAAATAATTTGGAATTATTTTACTTCAAACAAATTTATGATATATATTTTAAAAACTTTTGTATCAACTCAAACTAATATTTTTTCCTTGATATAAGGATAGTCACGAAAATAGTGACAATATGATTTTTGAGATGAAAGTGTAGACGAAATAAGCTGAAATTTTACAGTGAATATATATTAATGTTGTTAGCTACCTTTTTGCAAAAAGACCCGTGAAATATTGAGTACAAACAGAAATATTTAACAGAATTAAAATATAAAAAAAAATTTTAAAATGTAAAGATTAGTGATCGTGATACATATTAAAAATTGGTCACGTGCGACATCGTAAGTGTAAATTTAAAAAAAAATTATATAATAATTGACATAGATGAGCGAAAATTCCCAAAGAAATACAGAGTTGCAAACTGTGCACAGTGGCGTGAAATTGAAAAAAGTGATTAAAAGTGTTAAACTTTTGAACTACATACTTAACCGATTTCGAAAAACCCAATAGAAGAAGCGTTATATTTTTGAGGCATTATAATTGGAGGCAACCTGTTGCAAGACAAGTGAGTTCCAAAAGTGTCAAATTTGGGGAAAAAAATTTAAGAAAGAAGTAAATTTGTTTAAAAACACACTTTTTTCTGACAAATTCAGTTTTATTGGTACCAATTTAAAGTAGAATAATGGGAATTAATAATGGAATTGGAATATGACATTTGACAGTGGCAAATGTCCACTTCTGGTACGTCAGCAGACGTCCGCTATTTTCACAGAATTTTAAACTACATTATGCAACAAAGATTCGCTTATCTTGCAGTCAATGCAGCGCCGAATTTCATCTTTTAGACCGTAAGCCCGGTCTTTCAACTTAAATCTTACAAATTTCACAATTAAAATACTTTGTTCAAGAGTGTAGCGTGCCATGATTAAAATTTCCCAACTTTTTACTGAATAAATGTCAAGGTAAGACAGCTTTATTCTAGAAATTTTATTATTTGATAGCCTAACTTCAAATTTGCCCTCCCTTTATTATTACAGATAGAATGCGAAGTGATTGGAAAAAGTAGAGATTTGGCTGAAGGAAACTATAATATATATTTCATTTTTATAAATTCGTAAATAAGCAACAGAAAGAATATAAATATAATGATGGAGGAGAAATGTCACGTGCGACATGTCATGATTTTTTTGTGAAACCAGTAGCTATTTTAAAAAGACACACAGCACAGCAGTATAAAATTAGTCAAATTAATATATTGTTGCAGTTTTCACTGAAACTATCGTTTTAATCGTTGGCCGCAAAAACAAATTCTGTTTTGACTTGGATTTTTTTTTTCAATCATCTAACTTAGCAGGAACTATAGGCCTAATTTAGAGCTATAAGATACACGTATTGGAATAGTAAAAATCTGTTTTCTTAAGACTCTTTTTTCATTTTAAATGTGTCACGTTCGACAATCATGGAAATGCCCATATACCAACAACAACTGAAAAGGCACAAAAGCGGTCTTAAAATTTGCATGAAATTAATTAAAAGTTGATTTATCACGAATTTATTAGTTGAAACATGACTCGGTTAATGACTTATTACACGCAACACGCATTTTATACTCGCGGTATAAAGTAAAATGTAACAACAAGATATAATTTTACAGGTCTAACTAAAACTATTTTCAATAAATTGTATTATTATTTAAAATATAAATTTAACAAAATACTTAACACAATGCTAGTTATTTAATCAATATATTCAATTCGTCATATTCGTATTCAAAATTGAAATTTAGGAAAGAATTAGAAGGGGGGAAAAAAATTAAAAGGTGGAAAATACGGCTGTATTTAAGATCTTGAAAATTATAATTCTCTTTTACAAAATTGATATTTAACAAAATTATTTTATAGCAAATTTTATAATGAAGAATTCTTTGTTTTTTCTTTTTATCGTTTTGCAGGTAAAGAAGAAGAGCGCCAAATGTTCCAACAGATGCAAGCCATGGCCCAGAAACAGGTAATTTTTAATTCGATTTTATACAAAGCAATAAATCCGATTCAAATTGATTTATTTTTTGAATCAAAGATAATCTCATAACAACTTAATTACTGCAGTAATTGAACGAAAACATTTTTAAGTCCTCTAACACAAATTCTAGCAACAACTAATTTTATTTTGTTCGTTTTATTCTTTTAGTTAAATTTTATTTAAATTTTCTAATTTTTTTTTTTTGATTTCTTTAATAAAACTGCATATCTGTTATTTAATTCAAAAAAAAAAATAAATAAATTGTATATAATAATTTATAAAACTTTAAGCGAATGATAAAAACGCTCAAGCAAATTTTGCAAAATTTAAAAAAAAAGTATCATATATTTGAAGCAAAAATCGAAACACTTGTATTGTAGAAGTTGACAAATTAGTTTAAATAGTTTTGATTTTGTTTTGAACATAAATAAAAACAAACAAATGTTATAAATGTTACTAATTTTTTATTTATTGTTGGATGCAACCTTGAAGTATTTCTTTTTTTTTTAGTTTTTATTGCTTCTTTTTTTTTGAGATATTTCTGTGTTTGTATTTTTATATCTAAAATATTACTCGTAAATATTTCCTTAATGATTTATATCTACACATATTTGATATGCTAATTTTATATATTTTAACAAATATTTTTATTATTATTATTATTATTAAAAAAAAAGAGAGAAAGTTCATTATAACACACACACATACACAAAAGCTCATCTTATAAATTACCCAGCAAACAATTTTCAAGAGTGTTGTTGACCATTGAATTTATTAAATGAGAAAAAACTTTTTTTGAAATTAATAAACGGTCTTAAACATCATTTTCAAATATAGCGTCTTATTTTGTAAAACGCAATAACAAGCGTTCACAAATTTTATATGAAAAAAATATAAATTACAAAAATAAAACACATACAAAAATGTGTATAAATAGGAAATATAAGTGAAGTTTAGAAGGATTAATACTCCTATAATTCTGTGGCAAAAAGGAAAAAGTGTTTAAGCCGATATAAGCTGATTTCGAGTTAATGGTACCTCCGTAACTCTGGTCAAAATCTTAATTAATTTGTGCGATTTTTCAAGAAGTTATAGCAAAATGACTTGCGGCTTATCTTTTTTTACTTCTAATCTCATTTGGAATAATAGCTTAATTTAGGTTATACTGTGGTATATTTCAACTTAAATGTAGATATTACTTATAGAGATAAATTACTGAAAATCGACTTGAAAGCTCTCCTGCGAAACAGTAAAATATGACTCAAGCACTTTTTCCTTGTTACCACAGAATTTATTGCAGTGACGAAAAATATATTATTTGCCTAATTCACAACAACTTGTATCGTTGTATCTTGTATCAAATACATTTTCTGTTTCTTAATTCTGAACACGCTGTGTGCAGTGTATTAATTTATTTTGACAAAAGAAGAACAAGCTACATACAAAATCTCTCAGAGAGGCTCTCTCTAAATACGACATCGTAAAAACATATGAAATAAAAGTGTAATAGTGTATTTAATTTTTATATGAAAATTGCCTACAACAAATTTTACACTATTGTATTTAATATGATAATACAATCGATAAAAAGATACAAGAGGTTTTGTGAATTATATTGTAAAATATTTAAGGCATTATCAAGTATAATTTTTAATTTTTTTGTTTTGTCCATAAAAGGTTTATAAAACATATTTCTATATAAAGTTAACTTAAGAGATAATAAGCCCTTAATGGAACAAAAATATTTTGCTGAAAAAGGCGGAACAGCTGCCGCTTTATCGCAGTATGGTTCTGACTGCCAATTTCTTTAGCCAAAACGACTTTTTTTATATCAGTTTTTGACTATTTTGCTGGAACTTTAAAAAAATATTGCAAATTAGCAAAACGTAATAATATGGTGTTTTTGCAGGCCACCACACCTTTATCATCAGTAATCTTGTATTTGGTGCACTGGGTGTGGTGTCAATTGGTGTGAACTGCAGCTCTATAAACATATTTTTTCAATGAAAATAGAATATGTGAATTGTTTTGATTCATCGCACTACAATTTTTTTCAAGTCACTGATTTACAACAGTCTTGCCGTTGTGCTACTTGTTCTTTACTATTAATTTACATGTTGTTCTCTTTCTATGCAGTTGTTATTGCAACCTACTAATTGAGGGGCTCAAAAGCTAAGAGGTACAAGTGCCAAAATTTAAAGTCATCAACACTTCATACTAATATTTATTGCTCTATAAAAATTTATACCTTTGTGACAACCTTAAACTGAAGGCTACTGATGGAAACATTTACTACTAGCAACAACTTCTTAGAACAAAAAAAAAACTTTAAAGCTTAATTACTCAAAAAATTTAAAGTAGTTGGCACGTTGACTACAAAACTGAAGGTCCTGGGATCGAGCCGGTCTCTGACAAAGTCATTAAATAACAACACCAAGTATTTTTCTGATGTGCATTAGTGTCCCTTTGTATCAGTTGTTGTAGAAGCGTTCAAGGCATAGACGCTGGTAACAGAACTACACCGGCTTCATTGGATACTAATCTCAATGAAATATCAAAGGGCTTTCCTTCGTCGGTATTGTGCAGCAGAATCTTCGTCGAATCAAAATAACCAACAAAATGGCCACTAAGCACAACTACGACAAATACGCCTCATTGACACTAGAGGCGCTGCAACACTGCATTATTAGAGTTGAAAAAGAATGAGGCTTTCCTCTATCTCTTCCTTCACCACTTGTCTTCTATATCACTGCCTCTTTCCTAAAAGAAGGTAACACCTACTAATAGTAGTAGGCATCCATTGCCTGAGTGTAACTATTCTTTAAAAAAAAAAATTAAAAAAATTAAGCCAAAAAATTTTAATTGGAAAACAAGATTTTTTTAAAGTTTTCCAATAACAACTATTACCTAAACAGGTACACAGATTTTAAAAAAATCATGTAAAAAATAATGCTATTTAGATTTATTTAAGCGTAAAACTTAGTCCAAAAAATGTTTGTGATATCCAATATTCTTAGTGTTTCATATAACTTATAGAATCGCTGGTTTTTTAATTAACATTATCTTTTAAAAAAGTTTATACCAGCCTTCAGCATAAGACTTCAAGAAGTTGTTGAATTCGAGAATTGCAATTAAAGTCTAAGTTTCAATTAAATTTTTGTTTCTTACAATTTTTAGCGATTTTCGACAATATTGAACTTTTTTAAAAAATTTTTTAAATTTTCCGCTAAAAAAATTCAAACATTAAAAAAATAGTTAACATATCGAAATAAGAAGTTATCAAGCAATATATATAAAAACGATCACAAAAACATTTCGGAGAAATTTCGGTAATATATTACAGCCACGCCCGGATCTATGGGCGGAAAAAATATTATCATCCGGCCCTCATAACGAAAAGTCTATAAATATGTTACATATTTCTATTGCTTCGTGTGTGAAACTGGCACGACAAACTCCAGCTGTATAAAACTTAAATTTTTTTTAATGGATTTAAAGATGTTTCTAAGTGCAAAAAAATACTGAAGTATATTTATTTGACATAAAAGTCTTTACTTAATGTAATAGATATAAAATCCAATAGAAATGCTTGTTCTGTAAAGACTTTTGTTTGATGCTTTTAAGCTTATTATGTTTGTATATTATGATTCTCAGTAATGCCTTAAGAGTCCTTCTTTAAACATATGAAGTTTTTTAGCTAATTTGGAAAGTTTTTGGGTTAAAGTCTACTGACGATTTCCGTGAAGCAGAAATTTTCAAATTTTTTTAAGTGACTGTAAGTCCATTACTTGCAACCAGAGTCTATTTAATTTTGTCTTTAAGTGAAATGCCACAAAATGTGCAAAATTGGATTTCGAAAGAAATCGAGATACGCCTTTGTTACATTAAGCCATCGATATACATATTTACATGCACGAGTACTATGTATGCACATTTTTTTTAAACACCAAAGTATCAAGGGAAATCATTTCCATTATTATTACCATCATTAAATTAAAAAACACGTGTTTAAAATTGTTTAACACACACACACACAAGATTTTCCCAAACAAAATTCAACTATTTTTTTCGTTTATTTAATTTTCTTCAACAAAGTACAATAAACCATTAACTTGGAATTAAAATTTAGTATGACTTCATGGCAAACGTTTTTCTTTTCCTGTAAAAGTCTTTGAGCTGATGGTGTGTGTAGATGTTGTAAGTGTCTATAAGTGTTTGTATTTCTTGTTTGTTCTTCTGCCATTTACGAACGAACACAATTTCAACGCATTCATTTGAAATAAGTTGGCATCAAACCAGCCATTTGATTGTGTTTAAACATTCCAGCAAATAACGAAATGACCATTTAAACATGCAGTTTGTCATGAATATACACACGAGCACACACACACACACATACACATAGAAACACATGCACACACACACACTCAGTCAAACTGCTTGAGTCACTAAAACTTACAAAATATTTAGAAACAAACAGGCACATGCCGACATGTGAGAACATCTATAAATATAAATATTCAAATATAAGCACACATACACACACACACACACACACACACACACTCATACACACTTACATAAACATTTAACGGTATATGTGTGTGTGCAAAACTTTTTTGTACAAGTTTGTCTGTTTGCTTATTTGATATGAACCCAGCGAACATTTTTTACTGAATTCCATCAGAATTCCATTAGCTCAAAATTAGCTTATCTCTACTCAAGCGCTTTTCCTTTTTTGCAGACACACGTCTGAGGGAATTTCAAGAAAATTTAATTTCCTATTTCTGCTATTTAAGGAATAATATTTTAGAAAGTGTGCAGAAGAAGCTTAAGGAATAAATGTTGAATACTCTGCTAAATAACTAAAGGCACTTTTAAGATGATTTGTTTCAAATTTTTTTCTCACACCAGACGTAGCGGCAAAAATAATGTTCACTGGGCACAATTATTTACTTGAGTTGAAAACATTTTTATTAGATTCTCTTGCTGTTCCAACTAAACGTCTGCACGTACAGGGTGGGCCAACTTTGTACTGACTGATTTGAAATGCTTAAGGTAGAGGTCCATAGCTCGCTTTTTGCGCGTTACGCTTTCTATGCATCTGTCAAAAAAGTAGAATCAATGTAATGCGCGTAGGCGCGTTCAAAGCAAAAAGTAGGTCTACTTTCTACTTTTGTACGCGTTACAAGCACCATGAAAGAAAGTCAGCTGTTCTCGAATGCAATAAAAAAAATTTCTTAGTAAAAAAAACTTGTTTAATAAAATATGTGAATATTTTCATTAATCCGATGTATTTTAATTAACTTTTCACTAACTCCACAAATTCTTTTAAAAACTTGATTTCACTCTCCATTTTTTCTTTATAAGTATTTATAAACAAACGCACACAGCTGATCAAAACAAAAATAAAATGGCGCATGAAAAGCAGTTCATGTAACTCAACGCGAACAAAGTATAGAATGAAACAAGAGGATGAAACGCGTGTAAAGCATAACGCGCAAAAAGCGAGCTATGGACCTCTACCTTTATATTTTCTGTCGCTAGCAAAACCAATCTATTGGCATATTGTAGCCGTTGTGGTGCATCCCTCGGCAATAATTCTTGGGCCAATTGAATTTTATATGGAAACATTTTCAGATCAACTTTTAGAATACGTCATAGCGATGTTCTGGAGATGTTCAATTGAGTAGCTCGTCGACGAGTAGACACAGTTGGATCCATGTGAACACTTTCTCGTGCAGCTTCTATAGCTTGTTCAGTGCGAACAGGACGAACAACATTTCTTTGTAGTTCACTACCCACTGAACCCAAATTCTCAAAACGGGTCATTAAGCTTATTATCATGTTTGTCACTGGGAGCCTCTGCAGTATTAAAATGCTGACGGTATTTTCTTTGAGTTGTAACAATTTATCGTCTGGAAACATAATAAAATTTAACAATTTTTACACGTTCTGCCACTGAGTATGATGACATTATAAAATTTTATAAAATTTTGTATTATCTGCAAAAAAAATATAAAAAATACAAAAATTATAAGCATTTCAAATCAGTCAGTCCAAGTTGGCCCACCCTGTATAAGCATGTCTCTGTGTGTGTGTGTGTGTGTGTGCGAATGTTTGTAATTTTCCGTTCATAATCCTGCAACACGCATTATATTTTGGATGGTAAAAAAAGGCACAAAGCTTTACATACCCATGCATGTATTTCGACTAGGAAAAAAAAATTAAACAAGAACATATTATTACATTACAAAGTGAAATAAATAAAACTTTATTCGTTTTTAAGGGGTTTTGTTGTTGTTGTTGTGCGCAGAGATTGTATTTTTATGGTTTTTTCTTGCTGGTACACATTTTTTATTTTTTTTTTTGCTTTTTGATATTGAATTTTTTTCTTGCTTGTAATAAAGTTTCAGGGTGCGCTTTTTAATAGCACTTCTATGTTGTAAGAAAAAAGTACAATATAAACAAAAACAAGAAGAGGAGAAAGAGAGTGAGAAAAGAATGAAGCGGATACCCCAATTTTTGGTTGCTATCCTTGAAATTTATGCTTAAAAGTATTTAGACAAGCACATTCACAGCCAAACGCTGCTTATTGCGTGAGCGATTATATACTCCAGGGAAATTGGACTTGCGAATGCAAGAACGAATGCTACAACAAACTACTGCAAAAATGTTTAATGTCACTTAAGAGCCAAGCATTTATAACAGCGCTTTTTTCTTCCTTCTTTTTATATATTTTTGTTAACGAATGAATAGAATAATCAGCAACGCTTCAAACACGCACATGCACAGCCAAACGCTCTCTAACAATCCAGCAATTTGTGATTTAATTATAAAAAAATTTCATTTGCCTGCTTGAGTAATTGAGAGTCATACTTCACAGCTCAAATGGTCCATCAAGTATACGCCACATCATGCGGAGGGTACCAGCTTCTCTTGTTTTTTGTTTTTTTTTTTTTGGCAAGAAAGTTGTTTGCACTAATAATTATGGCTAATTGTTTGTCATGGTAGCCGGGAGAGAGCGGTGTACGTATGTGGGTTGCTCGTTGAGTTTTTAAATCGCATAAGCACACGCGTACCTACAAACGTTAAAAAGTTAACGTTCACAGCTTATACAAGGTGGGCCAAAAGTTACCTTGGGGTTTAAAAGTTTAATAACTTTTTCGTTTATTAATTTTTTTTTTATTTTTTTCTCAGATTATATAATATATAAAATGGAAAATTTTTTACACTAAGTATGAAAAATAATGTCTCTTAAATTACCACTGTTTTCAGCTTCGCACTGATGGGCTCGTTTTAGAGCATTTTCCATAATATCTTCCAAAATTTCTGCAACAATGTTTGCCTTGAGTTCAAGGATTGTCTCTGGCTTGTTCACATACACTCGCTACTTCAAATAACCCCAAAGAAAATAGTCGGGTGCTGTCAAAACTGGCGATCGCGCTGGGCCAAATTATTTCCGAATTTCTGGAAATTATTCGCTCTCCAAAAATTTGACTTAAAAGTGCCATTGTGTCTCGGGCAGTGCGGGCTGTGGCTCCGTCCTGCTGAAACCACATACCAGGTATGTTTTCAAGAGCAAGACGTAAAAAATTTTCTATCATAAACCGATACCGCTCTCCATTTACGGTTACAGCACTTCCATCTTCATTCTCGAAGAAGTAAGGCCCAATGATATTTTCAGATGTGATCCCACACCATATTGTACACCTAACCTAACCTACAGTTCTGCTTATTAACAAAGCCATTCAAATGAAAATGAGCTTCATCACTCATAATCATAATCGCCCATCACTGCGAAGCTAAAAACGGTGGTCATTTAAGAGACATTATTTTTCATACTTAGTGTAAAAAAATTTTCCATTTTGTATATTATATAATCTGAGAAAAAAAAATTTAAAAAAATTAATAAACGAAAAAGTTATTAAACTTTTAAACCCCATGGTAACTTTTGGCCCACCCTGTATTAGCAATTGAGTGAATGCCATTATTGCAAACCATTTGAAAGTCCATTAATTTTTGTATATAAATCTTTATTATGTCAGATTTATATACAAAAATTTGATTTCTTTAGCATAGATAAACTTTTTATGAGAAGTAGTTGACGTTACGAATTTTTTGCCCTTAAAAATGGCAAATGTTAGAGGAAAGTTTCTCATCAACTTTATTTCTTTTTTTAATAACTAAAGTTAATATAAATTAGCATACGCAAAAAATCGTTCAATTACTTGTTTTTTTTTTTACTTAAATTAACAGAAAACGAGAAATGCATTTTCTTTTATACTCATGATTTGCACATTTAAACTTCAATAATTTCAAAATGAAAACAATGGGAATCGTTTGACCTTACAAGAGATCCCTGAAAATTTCCGCCAGTTTTTAAAATAAAAAATAAAAATTAATGCGCAATCGAAAATTCATTTGACAAGAATTTACGTAGAAGCCAGCAAAAATATCGTTTTCAGTGGGCCAGCCACTTGCAATATAGTTGTGCAATTTTTCGTATTGTACAATAATACCGCCAATGTGTATGTCATATTCGAAGGTGGCAGATATCAAAAGTCTTTTGCTTTTTATTGTACAATCAAGACAATTGTATAATGTGGTGGCAGCAGTGTTCAATGTTGTTTACATTTTCACTGTCAGGAAAATTGGGCAATATTTTCTTTAAAAATATTGTGCCATTTATTGCATAGTATAGGTCAAAATGACAACAATATGTACAACAATATATGCAATATTATTGTATAATGAATGGGCCGCTTTAGTTTTCATTTATGGGCAGAAAAATTTAACTGATGTCTATGAAGCTTACAGGACTTTCTTGCTAAGTCCTAATTTACACTATGCAAGTCTTATTGCTAAGCTGATTAGTTTGAGGGAGAAAGAGACGAGACGAGCTTCGCAATAAGACTTGCATAGTGTAAGCTAGGACTAAAGGTAGGATCACACGATTGCCGCAATGCACCAATTGTTGGTACATTTTATATGTCAAGCGTGTGATTTCACAATTTATTGCCTCATACGACAATCGAGAACAATATTCTGCTGATTTGCCGCAATAAAATGCAACTCTCGTGCGGCAATAAAAATTTAAAAAATGCACCAATATTTATTGTTTTCTCGAGCGGCAATCAAAGTAGCCAATACGCGACAATTTCTAAAATTGATTTATATTGCTTGTGCGCCAATTGTTTTCATAAGTACATACCGTAAACTTAAACTTACTTTATATGTAATTATTACTTATTTGAAAGGTTAACATGGAACTGTGAGCCAATCTTTAACCCATATATTTAGTTTTTATTTGTTTAAAAGAACGAAAATTGCCTGCTTTGTACATTTAATGAGCATAAAATATAAAAAGAAGAGGCAATTTCATTAATTAATTCATTTATTTATTAATTTTAACGAATTAACCATTTTCACGTACAAAATAAAACAAACAAAATTTATTTCTTAAAAAAAAAACCATTTGCACGTAACAAAACAAATTAAAAACGATCACAACAGCTGTTTGTTTGTGTTGCCACAAGTTAGAACAATCGTATGACTGGGCTGCGGCAATTGTTGCCAAAAATTCATTATTCGCCAATCTGCGTCAATAAAATTTTTGTAAAGTGGGGCAATCATGTGACTGCAGCGTATTTGATTGGGACAATTTTATTACTGTGCACCAATTCAGCACAATAAAAATTGGATCAAATTGGTGTATTTGCGGCAATCGTGTGATCCTACCTTAAGATATAATGTAGAATTGGCTTTAAAGAGCTCAATTTATTTTGGTTTTTCAGTCTGCTCTGAAGTGGTGTGTGAATTAGCTATATTGCAGATGTTTGGTTGTAGTTGAGGACAAATTTCAATGAATGAATGGTTTTTGCTTTGGATAAGCGTATAAAAAACTTAGCGCAAACGCTATAGATTTTGATAAAGATTTATATTGAAATCTTGTAGATTTCGTGCAGGTGTAAATGTCAAATAACTAGTAAAGACTTTTCGTTTACGACATTAATTTGTCATGGTTACACCAAAAAAAAATTTATTACTACATTTATGATTTATTTAAGCTCTTCACAAAATTCCTTCTCTAGGCGATTTTAACTCCGTTTTCGACTTTAAGGATTTTCAAGTGAAACCTTAAACTTTTCCAGCCTTATTTTAATAATGGCATTTTAAACTTGCTGCTTGCTGTTTATTTTCATTTCTGTATAAGCCTTAAGCACAGGTATAAGTTAAACATCCCATTGTGGGGCCACATATCCAAATATAACTAAGCACAAGTGCTGTGTGAGTATCATCACAGAGACACACACACACAATTGCAATTATCTAAAACTAGAATTTATAAACAATTAGGTTACAGCTTAAACTAATTATGCGATGTTTCACCACGAACGGACAAATTAAACAAGAGCTCTAACATTTATAGCAGAAGAAGATAAACACACACACACACACACTCTCACGTCAATACCTGCATACATACATAAGTCTGCGTGTACATAAATCTGTATTAGTATGACAAATAGAAAAACATGTGTATGTGTATTCTGTATTTAATTATAAAGTGTGAATTTACTTACCGACTTGCAAATCTCGACCGCAGGAATGATGTGTTGCAATTTAAAATATGAAAAATATGATAAATGTATACAGCAAAATTATATCTTTTCATGAATTTAATATGCATTATCTATGTAATTTTAATTTTAAATAAATATCATGTATTTCTATTATTTCATGAGAACCCAGCTTATTTCGTTAATTAAGAATGTTTTAGCTAATCCCGTATAAATTAAAATAATTCTGCCAAAAAAAAAGGACCGACTTCAATGCAAACATCTGATAGAACATTTTCGAAAAAAAAAATATGTTACCAAACTGGAAGTAAACTTTTTTAAACAAAAAAAAATTTTTTTGAAAATCTGTTGGCTAAGAAAAAGTTCGTGAAATATAAAATTAAATTTTAATGGGCGTGACTCCACTCATTTATGTAAATACAAGATTGTGTGTTTTTCAGAGCTCAGGGTGTGTTAAGTTTTTTAAAAAAAAAGTAGAACCACGCAAAATAAATTATTAAATCTTAATGGGCGCGACTCCTCTAATTTTTTTTTAAGGGGAAGATTGTGTATATTTTAGAGCTCAAGGTGTGTGGCAAGTTTCATAAAAATCGGTTAAGTAGAACCACGTGAAATATAATAATTAGGGATGCAACCGATACCGATACCGATACCGATATATCGGCGATACTGCTGGTTTTCCGATATATCGATATCGGCGATATTTTACTGTCGATACGCCGATACTTCTTATATTTTTCTTTAGAGTTTTTTGAACAACTGAAACTGAAATGTATTGACAATTTTGATGATTTTAGAAAATAAACAGTATGACATTCAGTTTGAATTGACTCATTCAATCTTACACTGTTATTTTGTGAAAAACAATAATTAATTTTTTGTTAACATGAATTGAAATTCAATTATTTTTTTTTAAGTATTATTAATATCAATTTTAAATCTTGAGCCAATCTACACTGAATGCCAACGTTTATTTTGTAAAATCATAAATATTGCAGACGTTTTGTAGTTTGAAAATTTGAATTTTAGAAACTGAAATGTACTGAAAATTTTGATGATTTGAATGGCGCATTAATAAACACTGTTATTTTGTATAATAGAAGAATTATTTTTCTTGAGTTTTGTTTATTTTTACTTGAGCTCTATTTAAATATGCGTATCGGTATCGGAATCGGTATCGGCGATATTTATTTTTGAGTATCGGTATCGGTATCGGATCGGCGAAATTGCGTATCGTTACATCCCTAATAATAATACATTTTAGTGGACGTGACTCCGCCAATTTTTTTAATGGACGATTGTGTCTATTTGAGAGTTCAAGGTGTGTGGCAAGTTTCGTAAAAATTGTTTAAGTAGAAACACGTGAAATATAATAATAAATTTTATTGGGCGTAGCCCCGCCCAGTTTTTTAACTTTGAAATTGTGTAATTACAAGAACCAAAGGTGTTTGCTCGGTTTCGCAGCAATCAAATAAGTAGAATATCATTAAATGTAATTTAAAAAAAATTGGGGCGTCCCCGCCCACTTTTTTATACAATAGGGCCGAAGTATACTTCAGACAAAAAAGAAGTTTTACAATCAGAAGTAAAAATGTAAAAAAGGGGAATTGATAACTTTGTCCTCTTTTTTGAAGTCGGATCAAAAGATAAAAAATTAAAAAAAAAATAGTTTTCTAAAATAAATTCAGTAAAGTGCGACTTTGACTTGCACAGGAAGGGCTCCGTACGGATACCACATTCATACATATGTATGTAATACTATAAAAATTTTAGCCTATATAATCGAATATCTTACCTGATGAAGACATTGTTTAAAAAATTCTAAATATCTATGCGTTAAACTTTTTTCGCTTTTTGTAGATTTTTTAGTTTTGGCGCTTTTTTATTTTTTCGGTTTTTGGCATTTTTTCAGTTTTAGGGGATTTTTTTAGTTTTGGTGCTTTTTCTTTATTTTGGCGCTTCTTACGTTTTTGGAATTTTTTTGGAATTTGCCTTTTTCAGTTTTGATTTTTTTTGTTTGACGATTTTTTTATTTTGGGACTTTTTAGTTTTAACGTTTCTTAAAATTTCAATTTTTACTTTTTTAAATTTTAGTACTGATTGGTGTAGTTTGCATAAAAATGCACTAACTTTGAAAATTTCAAGTGTCTGGACATAAAATTGTCTGTATATTACATGGATTTCAACATGTTACGTTGCTCGTTTTAGAACACCCTATAAATTTTAACTGTCGTGTATTTGCTGTTGTAGCTGCTAAAGTTTTAAAAATTCTGTGAAAATTTCAGTTCCGTAGCTTTTACAGGATTCCTTTTCACATACAAAATCCAATAAAAATTGTTGTTGTTAATTTAAAATTTTCGTTTGAGGCTGTTTAGATTACCACGTTTATGTACGTGTGTAATTCTCAATAACATTTTGAGATTTTTTCTATAAATATATGAATTTTTTTCGCTGTTTTAAAGAATTTTTTTTTGTGGTTTTTATTGTATACTAATGAATGGTTTTTATTGTATAAAAACAAACATATATGTACATATTAGAGCCCTGCATAAGACCATTGAAAAGAATTTCCAAGACATAAGGGATTTTTCAAATGCTTTACTGTAGCGAAGTGTTCAAAAACAAACACTGAATCACACTGTTTGCAAGACATTTGTTTCAGTTATTGTAGGTATAGAAGTAAAGAAAATATTTCGTGACGAAAGAATTTTGTGATGTTTGATTTTTCCTATGCATGGGCGCGTATACGTACACACATAAGTTGTGTGTATGCTCTTTTATTTCAGCACAGATACCTTCAGCTATCACTGTCACGAACCACTTATTCAAGTCACGAGCCGTTTTGCAAAGGCACAAACCATATTGGAGATTCTAAGCTAAAGATCTCCAAATTCTAGGCATTCTCCGTTACTTCCCCGGAAAATTACGGCAACACTGAAGATCTACAATGTCTGCAGTGACAGCACCGTCATGTTGTGTAGTTGTTACCAGTATTTGTAACCGGGTGAAGACACTACTTTTTCTTGTGGTATTTGAAGTCTTTGTTGCGAACAAGAAGTGTTCGCGAAATCACTTGTAAACACTCATATACACGAATATCACTACATCCATGTGATTCGCATTTATTGTTGCTTTAGTATAAATCATGCCCCAGCCATACATTTAAAAAGCAAGACGTATTTACATTTCAATAATGTTTAGGCAGGGCTCTAGTACATACATATCGATGGCTTAATATAAGAAGGGCGTAACTCGGGTTTTCGATATTTTATAGGAGAAGGAAAAAACTTAATAAAAACTAAAGCATATTTACACGCAAAAATAATTTCTTAAATGGCCATAAGTACTTTATTTTAAAATGTAACGGACTTATTTCTTCAAGGTGGATGTAATTATACGTTGGCTACCTGAAAACGTTAAAAACGCAATTTTGAATAAAAAATCGAGTTAGGCCTTTTTTATATTAAGCCATCGATATGTAAGTATGTATGCATGTGTTTGAACATAAACTTGTACATTTTTCCTCACATACACTCCATTTTCTTGTCATGTGCCTGGCAGCAGACATTCAGTCTTTATCACTGGAGCCAATTTACTGCGGGGTTTTTTTTTTGTCTCCTCCATTGTTTCCGTTTGCTGTGCAAAACTCTTAAAATATTTTTGTCTTCAAGCCAAAGCAAAAAGCCATAATTTCTTTGGACTTCTTTTTGGGGGTTTTGGAAGTTTCTTTTTTATTTGTTTTGCTGCTCATTTTAAATACTTTTCTGTTGTTTAACTGCGTGTTTACGTAAATAAATCAAAAACTTTGGTTTGGTTTTGAGTTTCAATTATTGTTTCAGCATGAATTTCTCCAACGCAAAATTTTTGTTTTATTTAGAAAAACAATTAGCAACAAAATAAACTTCTTCTAGCATTACTTACTTGCAAGTAGTTACATTTTAAGAAATTTTTAATAAAATTAGAGAAATTAAGCACAAGAATATGTTGAATCAAAAGTTAATTTTTCCTAGAGTTATTTTGCTTATCGGTTCAGGGATGGATAACTCATACCAAGAACAGTTAAAGATAAAATAAGTTTTAAGCCAGGATCCCACTATCGGCACAATGTACCGATTTTTGTCGGCTCACTGCAATAAAGTCATAAGTAATAAACCAAAATTGCCTTCTTTCTCAATTAATTCCGGAATAAGTCTAAATGGCTCCATTACCAATTATATCCTTATATTTCAATCAGTTGAAAAATTAAGTCAATTTAGCTTAATACTTATAACTTTATTTCTGTGAGCCGACGAAAATCCGATAGCGTGATGTAGGCGTAGAAATAAAATATGTCTACCAATTACGCATTTGAAGTATGATGACTTGTTAAAGATTTCTATATAAAATCTAAATAAATCTCATACAGAAAGACTTTCATCTCATTTTGCGAGAAAGGAATCATCATTTTCATCATATCATTTTTCCACTGCTGTGAAACAAACAGTTCAGTGTAGTTGAAAACTGAACTTGCACACACACACACATACACATACGCGCGCGCGCTGCATTAATTAACAATATTCCGGTTCATATCCCTGCATTTACACTAAGGTATACGTCCCCTCTTCACAAACCTCACACATAGTTTACATGTGTGTAGGTGTTGCTGCGAGTATTTTTAAAGGGACCTGATTTTTTTATAATTGCATTTATATATCTTTACAACTGCTTTTGTACTTTTAATTGAGTTTTGTGTTTTATATGTGAGTGGGTTAGAAAGTTTGTGTGTGGGCCGAGTTATGCTCTAGTTTGTTTTTCCTTCATAAACTGCAGCAATTCAGAGTGTAAGGGAGTGAGAGAGAGAGAGAGGAGAGGAGTGAGTGTAATATAATTTTATTTAACTGTGCACAGTAGTCCTCTGCTGCCACATAAACAATATTGTAATTACTCAATAACAAATAAATCACACACACACACACACACACACATCCCACATACTAATTTTCAGTTTCCTTTTGGAGAAGTAAAAAATTGATTCATAAAATGAAACAGGTAAAGCCTAGACCTACAAATGCCAAAAGCTGAAAAGGACTACCACTGATGCTTTTTGCTGCTTCATCGTCTTCTGTTGCTGTTGCATGAAGAAGGCAGCTGCTTTATGTTCTTGAGTGCAACTTGCATTTTAAATTTGTAAAAAGAATTTACAACAGCATAAGCAGAAATTCAATAAAACAAAATAAAAGCAATTAAAGATTAAATTGAAGGGAAGAACAACATTGGAAACCAAAATGATGAGGATGGCAACTGACATCATGATGTGAGTGTGTGTGTGTATACAAATGCAATCCAGCAATTTAACATTTTCCCCTTAAAATATATATTTCTTTAAAAGCTTAAACCAGGACATTATGTTGTGCATTAAAATTGATAAAAGTTTCAAGTTATTATTAGTTTTCTTTTTTTTTTTTCTTTTTTTTTTCTTCCCCTTCTTTGTTTTGCAGTCAAGCAAATGACAAACCATTGATTTGTCTTGCTTGCTTGAGTGTCAGTGAAAAGCCATTAGTAAGCGAGTGATTGTATGTATTATTTGTCCTAAATATCAAATGCAATTATAATGTTTTGCTATGTGGTACTCTCAAGAGGTCAGCAGGACAATTGCAAACATTTTTAAATGGATTTTGCTTAAAAGTTTCTTGGGGGAATGTTTAAACGCAAATACAAATATTAATAATTTGTCTTTAACTCTACGAAAGAAAAAGAAAACCTCAATTCCTTTTTAGTATTACAAAAATGTTTGACCTTAAATACGGATTAAATAGGGATGCTCAGCATATCGCAAAAATCTTTATGAATTTAAGAGACCTCTTACGAAAAGTCTTATTTAAAATTTTGCTACAGAAAACTTATACAATAATTTATAACTGATGTTAAACATATTTTATTCTTGTATAGCAGAAATTTCAGCAAAAATCTTCTGCTGATTGCGTCTCAATAAGTCTGAAACTTTTTGTATAAAGCAAAGTTTTTGCAATAAAAAATAATTTTATTATAATATTCTTCAATTTTATTAAGCTTAAGGCCTCTTGATTTTACATTAAAATTTTATATTTCGATATTATTTTATATATTATTATTTTATAATTAAAAAGAGGCCAAACAAATTAGAAGAATTCGATCATTTTATTTTTAAACGTAGACTCCTTGGAGCTCTATTCACCTTAAGCAACGTTTACCGAGTTTTTTTCATGCCTTCCAAAAAATAAGATTTATCGATGTGATCAAAATACAGTGGAACTTTCCTACAACGAACTTCACTACAAAGAACTATTCTCCCATAACGAATTATTTTTGAGAACCAGTGATGACAATTTAGGTCTTTCGCACTAGATTTAATGATTTTTGAGTCATAACGGTTCGCACTTTCTTAACTTAGAGCTTTATAAAACAAACACCGAATTTTAATTTTAGTTCCTTTTGCAACTCCAATAAATATTAATTTTTGATACTCATGGCATCTCCACAAAAAAATATATTTAAAAGAAGTTGTCAAAAATGCAGCAGAGTTTCTTGTCACGCAAGTTTTAATAAATGACTCTCTTCTACAGCGTTGCAATGTAAATAGAAAATAGTAAAAGTTTCATGCATTAAACTTCATGAAAAACATTTCCTCACGTCTTGTATCCTTTCAAAAAAAAAAAAGAGAATAATAAGATTTTTCGAGGTCATCAAAATAACTATTTGGTTGTGAGATTATTTGATCGGTGGAGTCAAATCTCTTACCGCCGAACCAGTTCTTCAGGTCACTGCCTCTCGGGGCTAAGCTCAGAGCAATTTTTAACGGACTTTGTGGATTTTGTCCATCGAAAATGCATGTGTGTGCACCTTTGCATTGCCCTGGTGGAACAGCACTTTTTTCTGGGACAGCCATATTTTTCTTATAGAAAATCTGGTTGAGTGTGTCAAAGCCATACTTTTCGTTCATACAATATAGTTGACTGTGTCATGATCATGCTTTTCTTACAGAAAAGATGATTGACTGTGTCAAAGCCATACTTTTTTTTATAGAAAAGATGGTTGACAGTATCGCAGCTTTACTCTTCTTATCGAAAAGATGGTTCTTATAGAAATGCTGATTCTTATAGAAAAGATGGTTCACTGTGTCTTATAGAAAAGATGATTGACTGTGTCCTAGCCATACTCTTCTTACAGAAAAAAGTATAGAAAAGACTGTGTCCCAGTCATACTCTTCTTACCGAAAATATGGTTCTTATAGAAAAGATGGTTGATTGTGTCTTATAGAAAAGATGATTGACTGTGTCGCAGCCATACTTTTCTTATACAAAAGATGAGTCTTATAGAAGAAATGATTGAGTGTGTCAAAGCCATACTTTTCTTACAGAAAAGATGTTTATCTGTGTCTTATAGAAAAGATGATTGACTGTGTCAAAGCCATACTTTTTTTTATAGAAAAAATGGTTGACAGTGTCGCAGCCATACTCTTCTTACCGAAAAGATGGTTCTTACAGAGAATATTGTTCTTATAGAAAAGATGTTTGACTGTGTCGCAGCCATACTTTTCTTATAGAAAAGATGATTGACTGTGTCGCAGCTATATTTTTATTTAGAAAATATGGTTCTTATAGAAAAAATGGTTGACAGTGTCGCAGCTATACTTTTCTTACCGAAAAGATGGTTCTTACAGAAAATATGGTTCTTATAGAAAAGATGTTTGACTGTGTCGCAGCCATATTTTTTTTTAGAAAAGATGGTTCTCATAGAAAAGATAGTTGACTGTGTAAGAGCCATATTTTTCTTATAGAAAAGATGGTTGACTGCGACCCTGCCATACTTTTTGCACATAAAAGATGGTTGACTGGGTCACGGTCATACCTTTCTCATAGAAAAGATGTTTCACTGCATCTTACAGAAAAGATGATTGACTGTGTCAAAGCCAATAATTTTCTTATAGAAAAGATGGTTTCGTATGTCACAGCCATACTCTTTTTATAGAAAATACGGTTGACTGTGTCACTGCCATACTTTTCGTACATAAAAGATGGTTTACTGTGTCACACGGTTGTGCTTTTCTTATAGAGAAGATGGTTGACTATATCGCATCTCTGCTTTTTATATAGAAAAGAAGGTTGATTGCATACTTTTCTTATAGAAAAATTGGTTAACTGTGTCACAGCAATATACTGTTCTTATAAAAAAGATGGTGCAGAAATTAGAAATTAGAAATAATTGATATAAAAAAACACTGTTTACAAACATAAAGTACGAGAGTGAGCATTTGGTTTACGTGGCTGCCTTCTTCACGTAGGCATTCAAGTAGAATCTAGATGATTTGTTTTTGAAATTTTGTAATTGTAAAAACGAGAATTTTGAAAAGGCTTGATTTTTTATGCCCTCTCCCACCAAAAGCAACCTTTACCTTTATCTAGGATGGCGTTGGCTGAAGTAGTTAGCACGTTAACTACAAAATCGCAGGTCCTGTTTTCGAGCCCGGACTCTGACAGTCATTAAATAACAACACCACGCATGCGCATGTTTTTGATGACCATTAGTGCCTCTTTGTGTCAGTTGTTGTAGTAAAGTTCAAGTGATGGTCACTGAACTACACTGTCTACAGCGGATAATAATCGTAATGTAACATCGGAACTCTCTCCTTCCTCGGTATTGTGCAGCAGCATCATCGGCGAAGTAAAATAACCAATATAAGGGCTATTAAATATAGCTCTGAAAATTTAATACGCCTCATTGACACCAGAGGCGCTGCAACACTGCATTGTTAAAAAAACGAGCAAAAAAGCAGAGTTGTATAAGAATGAAGCTTTCCTCTATCTCTTCCTTCACCAACGGTCTTTTCTATCACTATCCCTTCCCTAAAGAGTGTTGTTACTTCTCTTTAAAAAATAAAAAATTAATGAAATTCTACCAATTTCTCTCAATGTGTTCAATGCTCTCTACTTATTCCCAAAGGAAGATAAATTCATGAAGACTTTATTCAAGGTGTCAAAAAAGAAATTACATATAGTAGATCTATAATTAAAATATGGTTGCTTTATGTAAATACACGACTTGGAAATTTATTTCTTAAAAATAATATTGTCCAAATGTAAGTCCTCGCGGGTAATACAATTTCTTGTGACTTTTCGTCTGGAGATTATTTTTAAAAACCCTTCAGGAAGTCTATCAATTGGCTTAAGCTTTAGCAAATTTAGTTCATCTCTTCTTGAAACCCATTTTCGAGGGAAATAAAACGGGAATCCTGCATAAACTGAATTTTATAATAATGCAGATAATTTAATTTAATGTTAAATTTTTTTTAAAAACTTCACTTTCTATGAGTTACTCAAGCATAGTTTAAAGCTTTAACAAACAAGGATACACGAGACGAACTTTAATTCTTTTTTTTTTCAAACATTTTAGTAAATCTCAAATACTTTGAAAGGAATAAACTGTTCGATTAATCCTTGTTTTGTAATTTACAGCTTCAGCTTTAGTTCTTAGTCATTTATATGGCCATTTATATGTAAACGATTTCTGCACCCTTTAGCTTCATTTCAATGTAGGTTTTAATTAACTGATGCCTTGCTATTGTATGTTTTACAAACAAAAAAGTAGCATATTTATGTATTTTAGTAATGTAACGAAAGTATAAACAGCAAAAGAGGAACAATAATCCGACTTCTTGTCAATTCTGTCCAGTGATCCATAAA
This sequence comes from Nowickia ferox, assembly GCA_936439885.1. Taxonomy (NCBI): domain Eukaryota; kingdom Metazoa; phylum Arthropoda; class Insecta; order Diptera; family Tachinidae; genus Nowickia; species Nowickia ferox. The sequence continues at coordinate 83,740,574 of OW387027.1, read as the reverse complement.
CCTAGATAACTTTCCATTATGCTGCTCAACTGTTCCAAATTCACTTTAATCCTTTGAACATTAAATACAAGTTAATCTTTAAGATTTTTCTTATCTCGAATTTTTTTTCTCTTCCTTCTTTATTTTTGGCACACAACACAAATTTATGGCAACTGTTTCTATGTTTCTGTTTCTTTTTTTGCTTTCAATTACTCCAGTTTAATGAACAATTTCCGTAAGTTTAGCTTAAATGTTTCGAATTTATTAAAAGTTAAAAAGTCACAGTGTGTGTGTGTGTGTGTGTGTGTGTGTGTGTATGCATTTACATACAGAATTTGTAATCTTGCACAATATTAACAAAACAATCCCTTGAAATTGTTAAATTGCTTGATTCATGGCATCACTGCTGTACTCACACGCACACACACGCATGTATGCATGCACACATTCGTACCATAAACATCTACATACGAGTACACACACACATACACATACAAACGTATGCAAACAAACACACTATATGCTTATGCGATTACACAAAAGCATTTATGTACTCAAAGTGCAAACACACACACGCATAAAAATGTATTTACATCAAGTCGTGAAAATAATGAATATTTGGGCCTTATAGGTGGGCCTTATTGAATCATTACAAGTAAATTTCCCAACAATTGCTTGTTATTTATATTCGAATTGTTTAATCGAATGTAGAGTTGTGTCCAACAGCTCTTTTTGAACCAGTTTCGTTTTATATAGTGCCGCAAAGAATTGAAAAAATTCATGATATAGTGTTCGTTGACCGGAGATTAAAAGTGAGAGATATTGTGGAAGCAATAGGCATCCTACATGGCTCAGTGATTAAAATTTTTAATGATCAATCAGATATGAGAAAGTTTTTAGCAGGATGTGTGCGGCGCACAGTGGCGTCAAAATGAGACATGCTAAATTGGATGTGAATAACTCTTACAACAAACTGAATGTGCCATCAAAATTTTTGAGGTATAGTAGTGGTAGAAACGGTTACACACTATACAAAGTAGTTGTTAATTAAATAATACAGATTTTTTTATATAAGAAATTCTGAAGCAGGAACAAAATGTAAACGGTGCTTAACTGTGCCCGCTCTTAATGAATCGTCAGTCATTGAATGGCTTCGTATACGAATTATCCAAAAAAAATTTAAATCAGAAATAATTTCTTACTAGGGCTTAAGTTCCGTAATTTTAATTCTTGTTGAATCAAATATTTTTATTAACTAATGTGGGGAGTGCACACAGAAAAAGTTCAACTTAAAAACTACGCAAACAAGGTTAATTTAACCTTTTTCGATAATGATATTGCTTCATATTGTTGTCGTGATAAGCTAACATGATTTACAGTAATTTTTAAAGAAAAACTTTTTTCTTTTGAAATAACTTTATTTCATGTTGATTTAACATTTCCGTGCTGTTAAATCAAAATGAAGAATCATGTTGAATGAACATGAATTTAATTTAACAACATGAATTTAATTTAATGTAGTGATGGTATTTTGCTAATTATTTAACTTACGTGTGTCAAGCAGCAATTAAGGCAATCTCAGGAGACTGCAACTACTCCTCGGTTGTGCTCATGTGTAAAAAGGCCCTAAATATTTTATGTGCTGGCAGACAAGTACATGTTTATTGGGTCCGAGGACACATGGGGATTGAGGGAAACGAAATGGCCGATATACTGGCAAAAAGGGGGACCCAATTACCTGTGGAAGAAACGGTATATGTCCGGAGACCAATTCAATACCTGAAATGGATCATAGACTCTAAGATGAAGGAAGAAGCGGAGGAAAGTTGGCGTGCGGCAAAAACTTGCAAAACTTCTAAAATCATGTGGAGCTCCCTCCTATGATCCTAAATCGACTAAATTCCTTTTATCACTAACCAGAAGCAACTGTAGACTTCTAGTGGGGGTATTAACTGGACACTGCTGGACGGCTTCGTATGCCGTCAAAATAGGACAGATACTTGACGGTACCTGCAGGAAATGTAGGGAGCACGGAGTATTGGAAACAGTAGAACATCACCTGTGCCACTGTCCGGCTCTAAGCCGCACTAGATTTGACTGTCTTGGTGAGCACACTTTTCGAAGTCTTGAACTTGTATCGGGAATGGAAATGAGTAGACTGCTAAGGTTTGTTAAATCTGTGAGGAAGAAACTAACCTAACCTAACCTAACTTACGTGTATATATTGGAACAGGCATCGGAAAATTTTTTTATGTTTATAATTGGCTTCCCTGGCCAAGATTTCAACTCGGAATTCATCACGCGGTAGTCTACGCGCTTAACGCTGCAGCCACAAGAATCTTAAATATTCTTTAGATATGATACACACTATGATTTAAACTTAAATTAAACATGATTTAATGTGTTTAAATTTTTTGCTTTTTAATTATAATAATAATGATTTGTAATCAAAATTTTTGCATGGTGATTTTACATTGGTTATTTTGTCTGTGTGTAAGGATACGTTTTAGTTTATGCTTGTCAACATTGCAATAAATGCAATTTATTTAATGATTTTGTGATTATGATGATAAGCTTTATGCCATAGAAGATATAAACAATTGGGCAAACACCTATTTAAGGCCTGGAAACTGCCACCACTAGAAACAACGGCAATCTTGAGATTTCTGAATAGAGCCGGTCTAGACGAGTTTCTCTAGAAGCTGGCAAGGAATGCAATAGATATTTTAATTTATTTTTAAAATGAGTTTCAATCAAACTGTCTTATACTTATTACACTTTACCATTATTAAGCTTTTTATTTGATAGTTTACTGCACAACAGAACGCAATCACTGAAATTGCTGTTGCAAAAAGTTTTTCAACTGCTGCCGTGTTTGTTGTGATGCGCATGAAAGCTGCATTAAAACACCGTTTAGTGAAGTGCTGTACAGTAGTGAAGTGTGAATTAGGTAATAATAGGATTTATCTTATTTAAGCTATAAAATTCCAAGCATAAACTTTATGCATGATTTTGTTTACAATCAAAAAAAAAAAACAAGTATTTAATATTCTACCAAACGTCAATATTATATTCTCACTTGGTTTTTATTTCGTTTTACGAAGGATTTATTATTATTTTTTATATTTATGGCTTATTTCCAGCAATAAGAGCAAAATGAAAAATGCCCTTAAGCATTAACCTTAAACATAAAATTTTATAGATTTTTGTACATACACGTATTTTCTATTAAAGAAAACGTTAAACGTTGGTATTCTGTTTCAATGAAGCAAACGTACAACTTACTCGCATACAAAAACAGCAATAGAATTTGTGCAAAACTTTATGCGCGCATAAATAAACCAAGAGGTGCAAATGGAAGGTCTTTAGCAATTGAGGCCTTTTTCAATTTCTACACACTTTTTCTTTGAGGCGAAGAAGGTTTTTGGAAATTCTACGCAACATTTTTAAGAATACGATGATTCTTGGCAAACGTTATAGTGACAAAGCAAAAATAGTTTTGGGCAATAATTTTATTTAATATTTCTAGGTTTTTATACATTTAAAATATCATGTTGAATCAAAGTTATTTCAATTTAAAAACAATAACACTTAATTTGATGTAATTATTTGTACATTTGTAGTGACGCCTTAAAATTTAATATTACGCGAGAAAACTGAGAAAAATAAGCGGAAAAAAGCTAAAAACTTTGCGTTATTAAATCCTATTTGCCTTATGCAATTTTGTTAAACATGAAACCATTAAGTTCAGGTATTTGTTGCTTACATTTTTTACCAAAATTATTTGTGGAAGTGCTTTTGTTTTTAGAGTTTATATTGGAAGTGAAAAAAAATGGATTTTCTCAGTTTAAGTGGACTTAATTAAGCAGATATTTTAATTTTATTTTCTAAGGTTGAACAAGTGAGCGTTATTTTAGAAAAACTTATGTACGCATTAGTAATAGCCTCACGCATTGAGTTTACCCAATAACAAGTGCTTAACAACTTTTGCTAACACTTTTATTGTTGTTGTTTTTGTCATTGTTTTATGTGCAAATTTCAAAATTTGTTACGCGTGAGTCACACATTAGTCACGTGTGAGTCACGCCCGAGTCACGCGTGATCTTGGTAGCAGTTATATATAATAATGATTTTAAAAACTTACTTGTGTGATTTTAAATAAATTTCTTAGGCTTGTATAATTCATATCCAAAGTCATTCAATGACTAGGAATTCATCAAGATCGTGCGTGAATTCGGTATTTCTTATATAAAAAGTTGTGTTTATTATTTAATTAATAAGTAATTTGTATGAGTATACACGTCCCTCCTTCAACAAAAAAAAAACTTGCAATTTGTTCTAAGAGCTACCCATATAAAATTTAGTGACTCTCACTATTGTAGTTGTGGAGGTATGAATTGATCCGCGAAAAAAGGCCTTTTGGCCCCACTGTGCAGCGTGGAGGAGCTGTGGAAGAGAGTTTAGGATATTTGACATCAAAAGATGTCAACATTTGGCAAGAAGCATCTCAAAAAACGTATTAAAAGGAGGCCTCACAAACCACTAATTGTAATTTTTTTTTTTTTTCTTAAGACTTAATGGAAAAATTATTAAAAGTGCAAAACTGAACACTATACAAGTTAAAATTATATCCGGTAATCAGCCTGACATTGCTTCAAGAAAAAAGAAGGAGGTTATAAATAAGTCCGTATTTTTTTTTTTTTTTTTTTGTTTTTTTTGACATTGTTACTTTATAACTCGGTACATTTAAGAACGATTGTAACATTTTTTTTTTGTCTGAGAGGGTACAGCTTACAATTGGTCCCATTGTAAAAAAAAGTGGGCAGGCACAGGCCCAAAAATTTTTTTACGAAACTTAACACACACTTTGAGCTCTAAAATAGACACAATCTTGTATGTTGCACGTCCATTAAAATTTAATTTTATATTTCACGTACTTGTTCTTAACCAACAGATTTTCAAAAAAAAAAATTTTTTTTGCTTGAAAGAGTTTACTTCCAGTTGGGTCCCATACATTTTTTTTATGTTCTATCAGATCTTTGCATTGAAGTCGGTTTTTTTTTTGCAGAATTATGTCATTTCAGTTTTTGTATAAAATATTTTTTGTTTGTTTTTTTTAGCTCTTAAATGAAAGTTTACTTTTGCTCCACACTGTACATACACATTAGACTGATCCTTATTTTCGAAAAGTCACATTATTTAATGCAGGACCCTTTTAAATTGTTGCTTTTAGGAAAGGAATTATTGTGTGGTCGCTTTTTTAATACTGACACGTGCCGCATCGAGGTCAAGGTTCGGAACATTAGACTGGTGCCTATTTTCGAAATATAGTTTCTTTTAGCAAAAAAATTATGGTATAAAAATTTCAAATCCGTAAGTTTGGTATAAAGGGCTAATAAACCAAGAAAAATCTCATAACTGCCCCTGAACCGCACCCCCACTAATTCTCTCTCTCTAACATTTGTTCAAAATATACCAATCCACATCTCCACTTTTTACGGGTGTTCCCATACAAAAACGAAACCAAAATTTATAAAAAAATATACAAAAATATTTTTTTTAATTTATTGAAATGTTATGTATCAAAAATCTCGAAAGAATAAATATATGACTCAGACAATTTTCATAATTAAGGGCACATTATGAAACAAGTAGCATAAATATCATTGATTTATAGCCAACTTATATTTTTTTATAACAAACTGGAGCCACTTAGTCTGGAGTTTCATGTCGCAGTGCGTAAGATTGCAAAAAAGGAATTACAAAAAAGATTTGTACATAAATACATAAATCACTTGCCACACAAGTTCAATAAAACTTTTATTGAAATTTATTTAAATAAAAAAGCTTGCTTACAACAAAAAAAAAGACTTAAAATATTTGCGCATACATAAAACATTTCATCATGATTGTCTTTCGCCTTCACGCCTTCATTCTGTTTAAAGTCCTTTGCTACAGTTTCCTAAATAAACACAAGAGTAATGAGCAAAGCAAAAGCAACACTAAATGTCGTTAAACGAGAACAAGGATATATAAAAAAATTAACAAAAACAAAAACAAAAACAACAGCAAAAATAAGTAAAAATAATGATAAAAAAACAACAAAAAAGAAAGCTGTAGTTTATTTAAGTTTAGCCAAAGAATAATCAATACTTTCAACAGCTTTAGTGTAAACCAACAAAAAGCTTTCACACGCACAGAGAGTTAATTTCCGCAAGCTAAACAACAATAAAAAACACAATTTGTGCTCTTTTGGAAAGAGGAAATGAGAGAAATTTAAAAGCTCTTATACTAGACACACACACACACGCACACAGTGGAAAAAGGGAAACTTATGCACTTTGAGAGCCAGCAACTTTTAAAGCTTTTTCCTGCATTGGAATGCACTTTTGAAGGCCTACCGAGCATAAAAGCTACGTATGTAAGGGCAGTTGTATAAGCAACGTTTAAGGTTTTAAAACCCGAAACCAAACAGCGCGCGAGTGTGTGTAACGCCAAAAAAAAAAAGAAATATAAAAATATTTCCACATAAAAAGAATTAAAACCGTTCATACTAAAAATAGCTTTACTTGTGGATACAAGAAAAAAAATATGTGCAAAATAATATGCAATAATTAAAATATAACAAAAATTAAATCTAAAAAGAAATCGGCCTTATAAAAATATAAATTATGAAAGAAAAATGTAGAAAAGAAAACACGGCGGCGCGTTTAAGATGAAAATAAAAAAGGTTTTCAAGTTTGTTTGAGGCAAAGAAAAAGAAAAGCAATTGTAATAAAAAAAAATATATATATTCCTTTAAAAGGATACACACATAATTTTTGAATCCCTCTGGTGCCTTTATACAACAAACGAATGTATAAAAAAGCAATTAATTCAAGTGGCAAAAGTATCTTATTTTTTGCAAAAATATAAATAAAAATTAATTAAAATTAAAAATCATTCCTTAAGAGTAAAATTAAATAAAAATTATACAACAAAAAAGGTGAAAATAAATATTTGTGTTCTAGGCAAATCAAACAAAAAAAATCAATAAATGCAAAACAACACACTAAAAACTTAAAGCAGTCACAGCCAAAAGGCAAAGCAAAGCCAAAAGCTAAATAAGACAGAAAAAAACAACGAAATCGGGACAAACGTCCATACAAAAAAAAAAAACAGCAAATACAACGAAAATAAATAATGACAACAACAAGCTAACAACACACAAACACACGTACATTTACTTGCATATAAAATTTCTGAAAGCTGCTAAGCAAGAAATTAAGAAATATATGTATAACTTTGTTAAAAGCAAAAGTTATTAAGATACCAGGAAACAGGCCTAATAATTGACACAAACAAGACAGACAGACAGACCGACAGACGGACGAAAAAATTTCTTCACTTCACTTCTCTCTCAGTAGAAGTGGGAAAAAAAGAACAGCTTCAAAGGCAAAAGCCAACCCAGACCAAAGTAAATACCACATTAGAAATTTATGGCCAAAACCCCATAATAAGACAATAATAATAAGAGGAAAAAACAACAGACAAAGATAATAACCAGGAAACATCATATTAAGAAAAACAAAAAATAACAAACAACTCATACCACCACAAACGACTACGAAGCTATTGAATTACACTTCATCAAGAAACCATTAAACCAGCGTGCACCGTAACAACGGACACAACGGAGGAAGAGGCGAAAAAATAATATTATAATAAAACCTTTTGCATACACTCATTAAATAAACACAAAGCAGGGAGAAAATAAAAAAGAAAAGCAATCATTAACAAACAAAATAATAAATATAAAAAAAACGAACCTAGGAAGAGCAAGACAATTTTAGATTAATAATTCAAATAGAAAAACTAACAGAAATACTCATACGTATTGCCTGTGTGGGACTGGCTGGCTGCCTGCCACCCACGCTAATACTCACACTACAAAAGAATATTAAAACTCTTTTGAACGTTCTCTCGCACTCTCTCTCACGCTCTTTTTCATACGCAAGCAAACGGTACTAATTTACACATAAACACACACACACTCACACACACTCACTCAAAGCTTAATAAGTATAGAGTGACCTTTAAAAGTAACTGGTCACTCACTACTACTACAACTAATACTACTACGACTACTACTACTGCTGCTGATACACCAACAACAATAACAATAGCAAAAAGCAGCAGCAGCTGCAGCAGCCACAACAAACGGAACGAAGGCAGCAGGAACAAAATAACTGCAATTTACCAAAACAAAAAAAAAATAAATAAATAAAGAAAAACAAACTAAACCAAACGAACGCATCAATTACGTTCGAAAACGTTGCATACTTTTAGGATTAATATCCCAGCAAAAAGAAAACAAAGAAACAAACCCTTCAAACTAAATCCAAACTTATGGACAATGCCTACGTCTACTATAAGGTAGTATGAAAATAACAAAACTCCACACGCAGGATTATCAATGGCACTCACAAAATTTTTCTTAATTATACCATCCATCAATCAATCAATACAACTCTCATCGTGTTTAAGGTCATCTGAAAGCAAATAAAAATAAAAATATATATACATAGATAACAATCATCTTCACAACGCCAATCATTTTACCATTTTAATCATCTCATCATGCACTTCAATTAATGTCATCAGCAACAACAATAATAACGACCCAAAAGGACGACAACAACGACGGAAATTTGTTTTATTAATCGCAGAATATTCTTTTCTCTAGCAGGCCATACAAAATAATTTATTTTCATAAAACAAGCTTAAAACACACACATGAATCCTTGAAACTACCCCCTCCCCCCTCCTCGCCGCCAAATGTTTGTTTAGCTGGTAAAAGGATTTTCAAAGTTGATGCATGAATATTATTCTTATATCTTTGCAATATAAACTTACGAAATCTTTATAAGATGCAAAAAGCTCATAATTGCAAAAAAGATTAAATTAAATTAAATTAAAAATTAAATAATTAAATTAAATTTCTAAAGATTTTGTTAGCAAAAATTTCACCTTTTAGACGCTAATACAATAACAACTTTAGGCTTGTAATATCAAAGGCAAAATTTTTAGATAAAAAAAATAAATATTTTTAAATATTAATCGGAAAATTTTAAAGTATTTAAGACCACTAACATGTTTTCTTAGATAAATATTTTTAAAATTAAGTTTTGGAGTTATAATGTTTTTGCACCAAAGGACTGATGTACAAATTAGTACAAAAATTAATAAATACATAATCTATAGCAATTTTAGATTATTGAAAGATAAATAAAACAGAATTTAGATTGGGGAAAAAAGCTCTTAAAAAATTAGCATAAAAGCTTTTTACAACATCTCCTTCAATTTTCCATGGAAACATTTTTCAAAAACATAATTTTTATTAAATAACATAAAAAAATTAATGAAATATTTTTTATTCTTTAACAATTTAATATTTTGTAAATGCAAGTTTCTGAGTTATGATGTTTTTGCAACAAAGGACAGTTGTATATTTTTTTTTATAAAAATATATAAATATATAAACTTTTAAGAATTGAGGTTGTTAGAAAATTAACATAAAAAAATAAGTTGTGGAAAAAGCTCTTAACAAATTTAGAATAAAAGCTTTTAACATTTTTCTTTTCAATTATGCACTAAAAATGTTTCAAATTCATAATTTTTAGATGAGAAATACATATTAATGATATATTTACTAATTAATTTAATACAACTTTCTGAGTTATAATGTTTTTGCAACAAAGTACTGTTATGTAATTTTTTTATAATAATAAACAAATAAATAAATAAGCTTTTACGATTTGGGCTTTTTCAAATATTTATTTATTTATTTATTTAAATACTTTACAAAGTAAATTTGCAAAGTATTGTTGCACAAATATGGGCGGGGTAGCTAGACCATATGCCCAAATATAAACAGAAAATAAATAAATTGTGGAAAAAGCTGTTAACAAATTAGAATAAAAGCTTTTAACATATCCTTTTCAATTATGCATTACGCGAGTACACAAATTTCAAAGGCATAGTTTTTGATTAACAAAGAAAAAGCCAATGAAATATTTCTTTAAGAACAGTTTAATATTTCTCAGTAGATAAATATATATATTCAAACCCAAGTTTGGGAGTTATGATGTTTTTGCATCAAACGACTATCGTATGAATTAAGAAAAAAGTGAATAAATATGTATATTGCAACTTTAGCTTGTCGAAAGACTAGCAACACAAAATTTAAATACAAGGAAAAAGCTTTTAATTAATTAACATGAAAGCTGTTAAGACATCTCCTTCAATTTCCCATTGAAAAAAATAACAAAGGCAAAAAAATTAATTAAATTATTAATGAATTTCTTTTCGAAAAATTTCAAAATTTTTTAAATAAAAAATTTCTGACTTATGATATTTTTTTATCAAAGGACTGTTGTGTAGTTTCTTTTATAATAATACAAATAAATATATGTATAAGCTATTGCGATTTGATGTTGTTGAAAAATCAAAAAAAAAAATATTAAAAGCTCTTAATTAATTAAAATAAAAGCTTTTAAAATTTTCTTCAATTAATTGTCTATAAAAAAATATTTTAAAGGAATAAGTTTTAGATAGCAAATGAAAATTAATGAATTATTTAAAATAATTTAATATTTTTCATTAGATAAATATTTCGAAACTCAACTTCTGGAGTTACGATATTTTTGCAAAAAAGGACTGTTGTATAAATTAGAATAAAAATAAAAAAAATTTATATAGTCTATTCCAATTTGAGCTTATTGAAAGATTGATAAAAGAAAAATTTAAGTCGAGGAAAAAGCTCCTAGCAAATTAAAATAAAAGCTTTTAATAACTCCTTCAATTATTCAGGGAACATTTTTTCAAAGATATAATTTTTAGATAAAATATAAAAAATAATGAAATATATCCTTAAGAACAGTTTAAAATTTTTCATTACATAAATATTTTCAAATACAAGTTTCTGACTTATGTTGTTTTTGCATCAAAGAAATGTATGAAATGTTTCCAATAATAGTAGTAAATAGATATATCATCTATTGCAATTTTAACTTCATGAAAATTTACCAAACATTGATTTAAGTTAAGGAAAAAGCTCTTAATTAATTGAAATAAAAGCTTTTAACATTTCCTTCAATTAAATTGAAATTGAAAATTGCATCACTTCAGCTTTGGCCTGCAGCCTGGTTTTTTTTTCAAAGAGGCCATCATCACCATTTTTTTACATACCTTAAGGCGCCACCTCAAAAAACATTTTCTTGCATACAAACTAAAAGGAGTCAATATTGACTTTGATGTTTATTATGCCCTTCACCAAAAATGGCCAAATATGTAGGTTTGTTATTCCGCGTGTAATTTTCACAATATTAATATGCGATATATAAATATTCTGGGTCCTTATGAATAGGGAAGCGATGTCCGTCGCTCTGTACGCGAAATCGGTTTTCAGTAGCGCCTGGAATAGCTTGACACTTCGATCTTAGACAGATGTGTCAGAATTGATTTTCCATAGATTGGTATTGCGAATCAGCAAAATTAAAAAGACAGGCCCAGGACTGGAAAATTTAAACTTTTATTGGTACATCAAATAATTAACAACTTATTTTTTTTTTCTTTTTTTGTGAATTAAAAATATTTTATATTTTAGAAAAAAAATTGGTTTTGAAGACCAGCAAAAATAAAAAGATTGGTACCAGGGTGGGGAAATTTTTTTTCTTTGCTAATTACACACAATTTATATTTTAGAACGAAATACATTGCTGTTGAAAATTGCAAAAATCAATAAAACACTTCCAGGGTTGGAAAATTTAAGCTTTAGATTGCTATTGAAAGTTACTAAAATAGAAAAAAAACCATGCCAGGGTTGGAAAATTTTAACTTTTTTTGATACATAATAGTAATTAATTTTTTTTTCTTCATTATATTTACATTGTTATTGAAAATTACAAAAAGTCAAAAACCGTTCCAGGGTTGGAAAATTTATTTTTATTTTGGTATATAAAATTAACTAACTTAAGCTACTGTTTTTTTTCTTTTTCTTTATTATTTTAGAAATAGATTGCTATTGGAATTAAAAAAAATACCATTTCAAGGTTGGAAAATGTAAACTTTTCTTCGCATATAAAAGTAACTAACTCGAGCGAGCTATTTTTTTCTTTCTTTGTCTTTATCATTATTTCAGAGAGAAACAGATTGCTTTGAAAGTAAAAAAAAAAATAGAAAATACCATTCCAGAGTTGGAAAATTGAAATATTTTTGGTATATAAAAGTAACTTATTCAAACTATTTTTTTTTTATTTTAGAAAGAAATACATTGCTATTGAAGATTACAAAAACTAAAAACACCAAGCCAGGGTTGAAAAATTTAAACTTTTTTTGGTATATTAAAGTAACTAACTAAAACTATTTCTCTTTCTTTATTAATTGAACATATTTCATATTTGAGATAGAAATAGATTGCTATTGAAAATTAGAAAAATTAGTATCACAGTTTTTTTGTATATGAAAGTAACTACAATCGAAACCGCTTTAGCGCAACACGCTTTACTGAAAAAAAATCGGATTACTTAAAGCGATACAAATACCCGCACTGATTTTAAACGCAGCTAGTCTTATTCACTTCGCTTTAGCGAAACATCGCTTTACTGAAAATATCGTATTACTGAAAATCAAATCAAGCCCACCACTACGTTTTGTATGAAACTTACTTCGCTTTAGTGAAAAAATAAACATTGAGAAATTTATTTATTAGAAATCGATTGCATAACTTAAGGCTGAAAAAATTGTGTATGTTTTGTCCGTTAAAAAATTAAATGGCAAAATGTATTTGTCCTTTTCGCTCTTACGTACTTTATTGTATTTTTCTATTATACATATTGTCAATGCAAGTGGGTAGACATTTTCGAGGAGTACGCTTAACTGTAACAAATTTCAGTAATCCGAACTACGTTTTAGAGAAAAAATCGGATAACTGAAAAAATATTGGGTTTTGGTTATTTCCAGTAAAGCGGAGTCGACCTAAAACTACAATCTTTTTCTTTCTTAAGGGAACATAATCTTTTCTTAGAAAGATCGTTGCTCAAACTTTTTATATTTGTGCAATTTTTATACCAAAATCTACGTAAAACATGGGCACTCATTAGTTCTACGAAACACTGTGATATGTTGCTTATTATGCTCTTATTACAATTTGGTTTTAACATGAGGGTCATACGTTGACAACACGTAATTCAAATTTTATTTGTTTGTAGCTAATGAAAATAACATTAAATATATCGCTAAAGAATAGTTATAACTACAAAATAGATTAATGGACATGTTCCATTTACTATCATTAAAACTATTCCTTTCTACTCGACAAAATAAAAAAAAAATTTGGGAATAAAATGTTTATCTAACACCGGGATATATGTAAGTGTGCACCTTCACTGGCAATGGGATGTTTGAATTGCATTCATTTAAATTATTTGCACACCTTGCACTTACCATCGTGAAAACCCTTATTACATGAATTTTAAAGCATTTTAATATATAAATTGTGTGCTTAAATTGAACTTGTACTGTATATGCATGTCTACATAATCATCACATTCATGGGATAGCTCAAATTTAATATGACTTTTAGAATATTAAACCCTTGAAAGTTTATTTCTTCGCATCTGTAGATGTAGTTTCAGGTTTGTGTGCATTTGCCAAATGCGTGAATCGCAAGATTATAAAAATATGTATGTATGCAAGCATGTAAATGTTTGGCTACATGATAAAAACGAATGTCTGTATGAGCACGCATTGACACTTACAACCTTCAATAGTAAAAAAAAGAAAGAATGAAAGAAATGAGGGAAGAATCAAACATAAAGCCTACAGCTAAAACAGCTAAATAACAATAGAGTCGCCCACACAAAAGAACATGTGCAAACAAACTCTTATGCAAATGCTCGCTAACACACATACACAAATGATGCAAACATTCATACAACAGAACAAGTCGGAGCCTGCTTCAGAAATTCATGCACGAGTATTAATATAACAAATATATTCGTACGCCTAAAAATAGACTTTGAAAATGAGCACAAAATTATTTTCCAAGCAACATCATCACATTGTCATACGAGTTTTTTTTTTCTTGACTTTTCTTATTTTCTTTAACATTTTTACATTAGAGAGCACCATGGTGACTAACCCAACAACAACCGGCCCACTTACACACGTTGAAAAGAAAAACACACACATGCATGCACATACAAGCATACATCTATGCAAAAGCACACCTAAATTTGCAGCAAACTTAAATGAATTTTTGCATATTAAATATTAATTTTTCGACCCGATTCAAGGAATATTCAGTACCACATGGCATGGATGGAGATAATGATTATTCTGCCTGTCTGGGCTGGGAAATATTTGCCAAGGGATCCTGTCAGACGAGCTATGGAAATCTTACTTCTCCTTTTTACCATCGAAAATAAAATAAATAAATCAATTGGATTTAGCTAAACAATGATTATTTTGTAGCTTTCATATTCATGTTTGTTTTACATGGTGTCACATTTGCTATAGTCAAGGTCTTCATTCTACTTTGAGTCTTTTTTGATGTCCGACATGTTTTTCACATATCTTAGACTTAAAAACTCGTAAGAAGTGAAAGCAAAAGTTGCAAAGCTTCAGTGCAGATTTTTTCCCAAACAAAACAACAAAGTTATACAACATCAGCCAAGACAGCTGCTTTAATATTATAATACAATGTTAGCTCAGTTCCATTACTGTTCAAAAAGATCGAAAAACTTTATAAATATAGGGTTTGCATGGAAATTATTTGGTGAATACTGTTTATAGTGTGTGTTCTAAGCAAATCTTATTTCGAAACAGTTTTATGTAGTATTTTCTCTGATTTTCTCATATTTTTGTAATAAATAATTCTGCCAAAAAAAACGACTTCAATGCAAAAATCTGATAGAACATTTTCGAAAAAATTTATGGGACCAAGAAAGAAGAAATTCTTTTAAAAAAATTTAAAATGTGTTGGTTTAGAAAAAGCACGTAAAAAATTAAATTTTAAATGACGTACCTCCGTCCATTTTTTTTTAAATTGGTTTTCAGAGCTCAGGATGCGTGTTAAGTTTTGTTAAAATCGGTAAAGTACAACCACTTAAAATAATATATTAAATTTTAAAGGGCGTGACTCCGCCCATTTTTTTTTAAATGGAAGATTGTGTCTATTTTAGGTGTTTGGTAAACTTCGTAAAACTTCGGTTAAGCAGAACCACGTGAAATATAATAATAGATTTTAAAGGGCATTTTAATGAGCCCCTCCCATTTTTTCAACTTTAAAATTGGGGAATTACATGAACCAAAAGTGTTTGCTAGATTTTGCAGCAATCAAATAAGTAGAAAATCATTAAATCAAATTAAAAAAATTGTGGGCGTGTGCCGCCCTCTTTTTTTACAATAGGACCAATGGGAATCTATATCCTCTCAGACAAAAAAAAGAATTTTTACAATCGGTCAAAAATTTACCGACTTATGAAGTAACAATGTCAAAAAAAAACGAATTGATAGACTCCTCCTTTTTTAAAGTCGGTTAAATATGCTGTATTTTTAAATTACATTGAAATTTTTCATTTCTCAATAGGAGGGGTGGAGAAGCAAAGCAGAGTAAAAAAGATTCATACCATGTTATTTTCAATATATCACTCTGATCTATAGCTCTGGTATTAGCTGATAAAAAAAAGAGTTTCGTGCAACTAATTTCACTTAAAAAAATGCATAATGTGAATTAGGTAGTACAGTATTTTTCGTTTATAGCGAACCCGCTTAAAACGAACTTTCGCCTAAAACGAACCATTTTCGAAAGTACGAACTTTTATTTCTATAAAACCATGAAAATTTTTTCACTTATAACGAACCCGCTTAAAGCGAACTTTCGGTTATAACAAACTTTTTTTGCATGTAAATTATTCTTTTTTCGCTTAAAACGAACCAAGAAGTGTGTTGCCATGAACAAAAAATTATATTTTTTAATTTGGTAACGCTGTAGTTTATTTGTCGTATGCTCTATAATCAGGTACTTCCCCTAGGATTAATTGTTTTTTGTTTTTGTGTGAAGGCAATGTGAATTCAGCAGTTGAAAATTACAAAGTTAGAAGATGGCCGTAGCAGCGGTTGCAAAACAAAGAAAGTGTTTTTCTTTAAAAGAGAAATTTGATATAATAAAACTGGTGATGACGATATGGAAATGGACAACGAAGAGCCAATCCGAGCTACTACTACCCTGGATGCAATGTGTAGCGTAAGCTGTGTAAGAAATTTTCTTCAGTCTCGCGACACTCCACAACAAATTCTGGACCACTTGGCCCAAGTGGAAGTGTATATAAATGAAGCCAATATTAATACTAAGCAAACTAAAATAACTGATTTTTTTAAAAACTAAATAAACTTATTTTTTGAAGACTACAATGTTCTAAAATTGTTTTAATAAATAAATAAATAGCCAGTGTTAAAAAAAGACATGTGCACACACAATAATGGCTTATTGATGTCTTCACTTAAAACGAACTTCGCTTAAAACGAACAAATTTGATCAGTCCCTTGAAGTTCGTTTTAAGCGAAAAGCACTGTATTTATTTCTATCAAAATAAAAAATATGGCGCATATTCATGTTGAAAGCAAAGTATACTTTAAAAAAATTTAAAACCAGTATTACCCTACAAAATACTGAGTTTAAACTCTTACAGCCTTATTTATAAAAAAAGGGTTTTAAAACGAATTTTCATACAAAAATTTTCTTATTCGGCCTGTATAAAGCCTTAATAATTTTTATAAATGAGGCTGTTAAAGCATAAGTATGTACTTTGTTTTGACTATGAATATGCGCCTATGTTTCCATATTTTACTTTTTTGCGCATTTATTTTAATCTAAACAGCAAAGTATGCACATCACAGGTTTCAAAGGGGAACTGTGAGAATTTTTTTTTTTTTTGCAAGGGCTACATGAACCAGAATTTGGTGGGAACCTCTGTTTTCAGATATTCAATCCCAATTTGTGGATTATTTGTCGTAATGAAGAACGTATGAGCAATATTATATTTAATTATATTCAATATTACGTATACGTCAGTGTAACATAAAAAGTATTGCATACTTTTTAGAGTCTTTAAATGGTGTACAAATTCCAGTACGCATGATTAATTTTTCTAAAACGCAATCCTGTGCCACAGGTTTCCAACGGTAACCCTGCACAAACATTGGACAGAACTCAACTACAAATTACAGCATACTTTTTGGAGCTTTCGAATTATGGTGTAAACGACGAACTTCGTTCGCAAAGTGTGAATGCAATAAAAATATTTGGTTTTTATTTAAAAATTTCTTTTAAAATATATTCAATATAATTTCTAAGTAAAAAGCGAACACTTGTTTTATTTCTACTGCCACTTGTCGGCAATAATTCGTTGCGTACATGCGTAGAATACGATACAATTCGTGTGAGCAGAACAGTTGTTTATGTCATTTGAAATTAGTTGGATTTTATATTTTTTCTATATTTATTTATTTATTTATTAATATTGATATTAAAGTTAAATACAATAACTCTAGCTGCTAAGGCCATCTTCTATAAATTTATATAAATAATTAAAATATAGGAGAAACAACTTGTACAACTTATTAAAATTGTAAACATCATGGATGTGATGATAGAATTTTTTTAATTTGATTTTATGATACTCTACTTGTTCGATTGCTGCGAAACTTAGCAAACACCTTTGGTTCTTTGATTTGCACAATTTTAAGGTTGAAAAAATGAACGGGGCTACACCCATTAAAATTTATTATTATATTTCAAGGGGTTGTACTTAACCTATTTTTACGAAACTTACCACACACCTTGAGCTCTAAAATATACACAATATTTTATTTCAAAAAATGGGTGGAGACACGCCCATTCAAATTTAATATTTTATTTTAAATGGTTCTACGAGTACTTTAACGATTTTTACAAAACTCTACACACACCCGGAGCTCTGAAAAACAAACAAACTTGCATTCTACAAATAGGCCCATTCAAATTTAATTTTATATTTCATGAACTTCTTTTTAACCAACAGATTTTAAATTTTTTTTTTTTTTGATAGAGTTTACTTTTAGTTTGGTTCCATAAATTTCTTTGGAAAATGTTCTATCAGATTTTTGCATTGAAGTAAATTTTTTTTGACAGCATTATTAAAAACACTTTTCTTTTGGCTCTTTAAAGGGTCCACCTTTGGATGATTTGATGATTGAACACCAGTAGCCTGTGGATGCCCATTTGGGAACGATTGTCTGAGAGTGTAGAAACTAGAGTATCCACTCGATTAATTGTTGCTTAATTATTCGAAGTATTTTTTGTTTTTACGAGTATTTGATTGACTAGCGAAAAAAGCCAATTATTTGACGAATCTAGTAAAATTAATTGCTTAGTAACATATTTTTACTTTTTTAAAATATTTAGATGTTTTTTTTGTTTATTTAACACGTGTTTGTTTTATGAAAATTTTCGTAATTCTCAATCATTTCTTGGGAATTTGTTTATAAGCATTGAGGTGGTTTTGTAACCATTTTTCAAGATTGTCATTAACAACTATATTGATTTTGCCAAAAAAATGTAAGAGTACTTTGTATGATGAGAATGGAACAATAATATTCAATAATCACCCTGATTCTAGTTGTAAAAGTTGGCATTACAATACCAAAAAACTGCGGCTTGTCTACCCACTGTCGAGCAATTGTGTGCTATTGATCATATATTTCTGTTCCCTAAGGTGTAGAAAGTAACATAAGGCTGCCAATAGCAGTCAGTTAATTTCGACAACGGGAACACAAATCCCAATTTTTTGGTATTGAATTGACGTGAATAGAGAGGGAGAATATTTTGATGCATATTTTATGCTTCTTGGACTTGAAGCTTGAATAATAAATAAAAGGTAAAGTAATGTGAAGAAATAAAATTATCTTTTTACAAACATTATTATTCTGGGCAAATAAATTTTATTACTCGTAAGCAAAATAGCAAGTGACTAATTTTCGCATTTGAGCTTTAATTCTTGATAATCCTTTTCGACGTAGCTGAACTATATTTTATATTTAAAAAAAAAACACTTACGTTTTCACCATATCGATACTAAGTATCGTTGAACAGGCTGCAAATATAGTTTAAATATTAATTTGAGTTTTTTTGAAGCTTGTTTTACATTTTGAAGCAAAAATATGTATTCATGAATTAAAACACTTTCATAATTACAGGCACATCTGACCTTGTCACTCTGTTGATTTATTTATTTATTATGATCATTTTTCTTTTTTTTATTATCTTAATTCATTTTCTCGACAGTTTACAATCCGTTAGGTTTCATAAAGATTTTGTTTGCCTCAAATACACAAACACACACACACACACACACACACGCACAAACATTCAGGCACATACAGCAATATCTAGAGGATATCAAGAGAAGTCATGTGTGTAAGTAAGACCGTTACATTTGCTTGTGTGTGCATGTGTATGTGTGATTATTTCACGAGCATGCTTGCATTAACGCAATTGCTAAACTATTGTTACGTTCACATTTAATCAAAAAAAAAGAAAATATTTTATAGTTGCAAGAAAAATAATTTTTTCATTATATATTTTTGTCCTTAACACTTTCTACACTTTTTTAATTATAGTTTGAAAATTTTGCACAATTCTCTAGCCGTCATTCACTTTGAATTTATTGTTATTGTTTTTTTTCTAAATTTTTTTAATTCATTTTGAAAATGTCAATTATACTTTCAAAATGAATCTCTCGCACTTGCTTAGTTACACACATACATATTCAAGCAAATAATTATTTCCTCGCAAATTGTTTGCATCCGGAGCAGAGTTTTAGCTGTCAGTCACTTGCATTCCCAACGTTTCTTTTTATTTTTTTTGTACTCATGCATGAGCAGTAATTTGTTTTCATGGGGAAAAAGAGTCGCTGCACAAATAGAATAAATATAATATTTTGCACTTGAAAAACGTTTGATGTGAGTGGAACTTTAAGTGAATATAAAAGAAATCGTTTCAAGCTTGAACAAATAATTATTGAAGGATTTGCAAAAACAAGGAACACTTTTTGCATAATTTAGTGGGCGCCACGAGGAAGGGGAATAACAAATGTTTAAGTTTAAATTTAAGTTTATATGTATATGGTCACCTGAAATACAAAACGGCCTATTTAATAAAAAAAAAATAAAAATCGCCTTCTTCGTAAATTCCCTGGTATTTTTTGTTTAACAAACACAACCCGCGGAAAACACCCAGGGTCTATAGTGGGAATCGGACCCACGACCTCTGGACTGAGAGACTAGCATCGCTACCACTCAGCCATAGGGGTGCCCCATAATAGAAATTATCGCTACAAAACACATCTGGGCGCACAAAAATTGCGATTTTATTTATTTTATTACATTGGAAAAATTCTCATTTCAATACGCTTTTTTCCATCTCCTGTAAAACTATTAAATAGTTAGTTTCAGGAAACCATATCTCGTATATCTTCTTTACCTTAATACAGAAATGCCTTAACTTAATTTTTTTTTTCAAATCGAGATTTTTACATTTTTCGATACATTAGATGTTCTTCCATCGAAATAAAGAAAAACTCGATTTGAAAAAATTATCATTTGATAATTTTTTTAATTCTAGTTGAAAATAATGCCAACTGAGTTCATCTTAAATTATTTCACTTGAAAATACTCGTATTATTGAAACTTTTTCTAGCGTAAAAATAATTTTAAGCTTTAAATAATTTTATTTACCTTCAAGACAAAAGGGACTGTCCGATTTAGTCGATTCGTTTTTGTTGCACTATGGGCAAACGTCAAAGGAATTTAAACTCATGGTCTCTTCTTTTATCATTCTCCACACAAGCCATTTAGTGCCAAAACTCACCTACAAAAAAATACGAAAAACGCAAAAAGTTTTAAATGCAAAGAAAATATTTTATTAAATTTAATTTAAATTATTTTACTGAAAAAAATCATAAATTTTTTTTCTTATATTCAATAATGAAAACTCGAAGTTTAAACATAAGCCTTTACTGAAACACTTAAAAAACTAAAAACAAAATCAAAATCATTAAAATTTAGAAAGTCAGAAAAAATATTTGCTAAAAGCAAAAACAAAATATGGAAAATTTGTTTAAATCAAAAACTATTTACTAAAAATAACACTAATGGATATCAAAAAAAAATAACAGGAAGCAAAAGAGAGCAACTTACATTCACAACCAAAACTTTTTCTAGCAACACAACTGAGATGAACGACGAAATTCACCCAACACGATAAATTCATTGCTAAGAACTCGCTGGGTAAATTCGTCGTATGAGTCACAACAACAACAACGAAAAACAACTGATCAAGTTGTTTACTGAGAGGAAAGAGAGAAAGAAGAGATTTTGCGTCATTTAACGGTGTAAGAAATAGAAATAAATCTATTGCAGACTTCGCGGCGTTTAGAGAATTTTAACCTACAACTTGATTGCCTGCATTTTTATATACACAAATATGTTTTACTTTTTAAGTTTAGCATTTGTTAACAACGCACTAATGTTTGACGGAATATTCCCGGGCAAAAATTCATTGTTCATTCCAGTTGTGTTTCTAGCATTAAGCATCTTAGAATCATTTTAAAATGTCTTGCAACAAAATAGTCAAATATTTGATCTGAGGTTACTCACGATAATAT
The DNA here is from genome assembly GCA_936439885.1 of Nowickia ferox. Lineage (NCBI taxonomy): Eukaryota > Metazoa > Arthropoda > Insecta > Diptera > Tachinidae > Nowickia > Nowickia ferox. Next base: position 83,718,849 of record OW387027.1, on the reverse strand, counting down.
TATATAGTTTAACTTGTAAATGGATAATTCCCTTGTGACGGGTGTGAACATGATACTCACATCTTTTGTTACAATTAAAAAAAATAATAAATTTGAAATTTAAAAAAAAATGCGGTTCTCAAGGATGTTAATCTTTCTACCAGTTAATAATAGATAGATACCGTAAGAACATAATTTCGAATCAGAATAGCCATCAAATGGCTGTGACGAGTGTGATCCTACAAATCTCAGTTTTTATAGAATTATATAACTTCTCTAAAATCTTCCATAAAATGCACACAATAATTTTGGTGTTGTAAATTGTTCAAAGTCTTCTTGTTTCTATAAAAGTTTTTTCTTTAAAAAAAAATTTTCGAAAAGTATGAAAACTCGAACACAATTGATTTACTCGATGTCACCAGTCGGAATTGTGATTCTTGTTCTTATTGTAGGAACCAGAGACTCTGAAAGAACTTCTTAGAGTAGTTGCTTAGTAAAACATAAATGCAGTAAAGTGCAACTGGGACTCGCACTCAAAGGGTTCCGTAGCGACCATTTACTCAAAGAACGTCATAACTTTAAAAATTAAGTTTTTGAGTTAGTAATGCAGAATTAATCCTCACATCGCTCTTTATATTGTGCGAAATTTTCATTGAAATATCTTGTTTACTCAACTCTTGAGAGAAAAATAAAATTTTCTTTTTCCATTAAGATGTGTGTATATAGAAAACTTAAAACTATTTTTCTGGCAAATTGTTTTTTTTAGTTACGATGTTAGCGTAAATGAGCGATATATACGAACTTTAATCAAATATCTTACATAATGTAGAAATTTTTTAAAAAAATTTAAGTACCCGGTAATCTTTTTTCGATTTTTGGCGGATTTCCTTATTTTTGGCGGTTTTTTCGCTTTTGGGATTTTTTTCGGTTTTTAGCGTTTTTTTAGTTTTGACATCTTTTTTTCATTTTGCTGATTTTTTCGTTTTTGACGATTTGTTTGGCGCTTGTTTCGTTTTGGCGATTTTTTTCGGTGTTTGACGTTTTTTTTGGTTTGGCGATTTTTTCGCTTTTTGTTGATTTTTCTAGTTTTGGCGGTTCTTTATTTTTGGCGCTTTTTTCGCTTTTGGGACTGTTTTCGGTTTTTGGCGTTTTTTTTTGTTTTGAAATTTTTATTTTTCATTTTGGCGATTTTTTCGTTTTTTAGCGATTTATTTTAGTTTCAGAGATTTCTTTAGCCTGGCGCTTTTTTCGTTTTGGCAAATTGTTCCGGTTTTTGACGTTTTTTTCTGGTTTGGCGATTTTCTAATTTTGGGACTTTTTAGTTTTAGCATTTTTGAAAATATGTAATTTTAATAAAAATAACTCTGTTAAAACAAATGAAATCAGTTACAATAACAAATACTTTTTCTTGAAAAATAAAAGTGAACAAAGCATTAAAATAAACACACAGAGCACTTGATCATGTGTTTTCGCTCACAACAAATCAGTGGTGCCAAGTCTGATAAAGAAATTGCAACAGTTTGGAATCCATTGCACAAACAGTTTGGAAGTCCTTGAAATTTTAGCCATTAATTTCAAGTTTGCTGTTTTTATTCGCGGCTGGCATAAAAGACATGAATTGTTGAAACAAAAAATTGTGTAAAAACTACTTCAAATCCAAACTAAACTGTTTATGGAATATATCTATTAAACATTTTATGTATATTTGTAAAACTAGCACATTTGTTCGAGAGTACATTATTAAAACTCATTCTAGATCTGGCAACGTTGTGCGGCTGCCATCAAGTGATAGTTCTGCTCCAAAAAATTAGTTAGTACATATATCAAACAATATCCAACACAATATTATCTTGAAGAGTTTTTAAATTTACTAGCAAGCACCATCCCACCAAATTTTGTCAATCTGCTATAATTAGTAGTATTTTTTTTAAGCGTTTCCTGGGAAGAACGCATTCTGCAGTAGTAATTTCTATTAAGCAAGGGAATGAGGAGAACAACAATCGTATAAACTTTTTTATCATAATTTTTGTTTTAGTCTCACACATCAAGGATCTGTTTCAGTTCAAGGTTAACAAGACTTTTAAGCTCATTAGGCAATGATCAAAGCAACGCTTTTGGCGCACTACTTATGAAGAGATATAACTTTAAAAAAATATATAAAATATATTCACAGAATCCAAGAAGAAATCATTTAAAACACTTAATATCACAGCTATTTGTGTGAAATATGCCCCGTAAAATTACACTTAAACTGTGATTTAGAATAGAGATGAAATTTTGCTTAGTAGACGCCAGCCACTTGTTAATTTATGTAGTATATCAATTTATCAGTGTGTATATAATGAATGATATTTAATTTATTAAAATTGCAGATATTATTAGTAGACTATCATTTTTAACAATCTGTTTACACATCAATGTTTGTAGAGGAAAATTGTTTTAGATAAATTTATTTGTTAAAAAACAAATATGAAAACTGCAACTGCACTTTTCATCTGTTGAAGATAGCAAAAATAAATAAACGACAAAATTAATTTTCTTGCACATACTCGTACGTACACAAAACAAATACAAAATAACATTACAAACAAGCAGAACTATTGAAGAGAAAAGTTTGACCTTCTTCTTTTGAAAATTTCTCTTTGATGTTGTTTCATGTGACAGGACAATAGCTGCAAAATTACACAAACAGTCAGTCAGTAGTGGTGCCTAAGAACACCAGAAAAAGGCACACAAACAATTTTGTTAAAATGTTTCAACAAAAAAAAAAAAAATTGTATTAAATAGAAATAAAATAGAATTGAAATATCCTGGGGCTTAATATTTGTTTTTTTTTTTTTTGCTTTCAGTAAAATACCTTTTTTGCAAACAAATACAGTCACACACACACACACACACACATGCAATCAAATCAAAACAACTGCGGCTGTTTTTTTTAGTTGAATTTTTTAACTTTTTTTCTCATCTAAAAATTGTTTATAAACGCGTAACATTTTGTTTGGAGACATCAAGTCTGCCATGTTTATGGAATTTTTTGGCGTCATTTGACCTCAATTTCGTTTTTAAAGAAACGAATTAAAAAGTAAAAAATAAAAATTAAACTCACATATTCTCTGTGTGTTGTTACTTTAATACAAGATAAATACATGCATACATATATACATACATGCACTTGGCTACAAACACACTTAATGTGAATATAAACAGTTGTTCATGTACTTTACTATTTGAGCGTTTAATATTAAACATGCACGCACACATACTACATATGTACATACATATGTACATACATACTCGTATAAATAAAATTTTTGTTTATTTTTCACATCTTTGGTGCTCTTTCTCTCTCACTCTGCATAACATTTACAAGGTTAAATGTTTGAAACATCAACTGTAATCTCCTCTGCAATCCTTCTAGAACTTAAGCTACGGTTTGAATTAAAAATTTTAATTCAAATTGTTGCTAGTTTAAGCATCTGCAAACTAAAGACAATTGATGCTACAATCACTGTTGGTATTAAGTTGCCGTAATGCAAACTACCGAATGGCTAAACGCAATTCTGCCCAAATGTACTCTGTTAAACGCACTAATTATAACTGGGACTATCACCACTGTTGGGTTATGTTGCCAACAACCATTTCATATACAGTAGAATCCCGATGAAACGTACTCTGTTAAACGCGTTTTTTTGCACTAAAAACTACTTTTTTGTAAACCATGAAGATATTTACAAGCTTGAGAAGCAAGAAAAAATTTAAAGCGTTTATCAATTAGAAATAATATTTATTAAATCTATATAAATAAAAATCAAATGTCGTTCTTTGGTAATCGCATCACTTAAGAACGACTGCACCGATTTCGCTAAATTTTTTTTTTAATGTGTGTCATAATCCAACTTAGGTTTTTACCACGCCCACATTTACGGCCACTTTTTTTAACTTATCTAAAATCGGAGAACGGATCTAATTGTTTCTTTAATATTCGTTTGCAAGTGGGCGTGGCACCTCCCATTTAAAGCAAATACTTAGTTTGAAGGATGTTGGGAACTAATACGGAAAAACAGCTGACATTTTGAAGGAGTTACTTCATTGACCTTATAAGTTGTTAGAAAAGAAAAAAAGTCAGAATAAAATAAGTGGGCGTGTTACCTCCTATATATAATTATTTTTTATTTTATGTAATGCAGCAAGAATCGCCAAATTTTGTGCAACTAACGGTTTTATAATGTGCGTTGTCTTACAAAAAAAAAAAAGTACGAATTTGTCATGTGGGTGTGCCACCTCCCATACTTTGAGATATGTGGAAAACTAATAAAGGGAGAACGTGGAAGTTTTGTAGGGATAACTCTGTTGATATTATGCATTTCAAACAAATTCAGAATTGAACAGACAGGCATGGTGGGTCTCACTCATGAATTGCAAATTTTTGTCTGTCTTCAAAAGTAATACCAGCGTACTGATTTTGCGGATTTGCTAAAAACGTATTATTGATGGTCTAGAACGAACAATAGGCTATTACTTTTATTACTTTTTTTAATACCTAAACTTAGCGTGCCACTTCCCACATACCACCAACATTTACTTCCATACATCTTGGAAACCAAAACAGTGACAATTTTGAAATTTTTTCGTAAGCATTTACACCAATAGCGAGAAAAGTATTATAAAAAGTAGTCAATAATAGAGTAAAAAAATGTATTTTTTGAGATCTTGTTATATGCTTTAAGCACAAACTAGAAATTCAGCTGATTCTGCTGATGATAGGAAATAATTGGGATTGGGCGCAAGTGAGTGTGGCTGCTCTCAAATAGTGAAAATGTTTACTTAAAAATAAATGTGTTGGAAACGAATGCAATGAGCACTTTTGAGCTCTTCACGACTATTTACGTTATTAACGATAAATGTATTTTACAAAATAGTGAAGGTTGGACCACAAGCGTGGCACCTTTAATATAAAAAAAATTGCTTTTCGTCACAAAATGTATATAAACCGAGTTTAATTTCAAAGAATGTAAATGCGAAAATGTTTGCTGGGCCTGCAATATCTTACAAAATTTATTATATTTTATATATGTATATATTTTTCATATTTTTTAGTTTAATGTTTTTATAATTTCTTCAGTATTTTAAGCTCAATGGAGCACATAAATTATTTACACCACACATACACACACATGCAAACACACAAAAACACACACTCTAACATTGTGGTGAATTTAAGAACTTTGAAAGCCATGAAATTCTTCAATAAATTTTAGAATAATAATTAAATGAATTTTTTTTATTTTAGTATTTCTCTGTTCTTAGTGCGAATAAATAATATAAATATTATACTTAATTTTCACATTTAGTTTGACACAAAAGTAACTTTCTTTTATTTTTCAGCCCAAATGATATCGATTAATTAACTAATTTTCAACTTCTAGTTTCATTACCACTTCTTGCGGTCTAACATTTTGTTAATTACTGAATAAATTGCTTTAAAATACAAATTTTGCTCAAAAATAATTACACATTTTAATAAGTATCCCATAGTAACGATTACACTAAATGAAAAAAAAGTATTAATTTTGCATATGGCCAAGCACGGCATTGCATTTCCTTGGAGATTTTATTGCAATCAAAATATTTACATCATCATCAGCTATAATTTTTATAAACAAAATCAAGCCTAAAATTATTTAAACACTTTTTTTATTACAAGTTACTCAAAAAAAAACAAAAACAACACATAGAACTCCTCAAAATATGCAACAATTCTCTTGAGTATTAATAAAAAACATTCAAGCACACACTCACACACACTATTGATTACAGTAATTCCATAACCCTTCTCTCTCACTCTTAGTACATGCAGCAATAACAATTAAAACCGTTATTTTTTAATTCTTTCAATACATACTTGTGCATAAATGAGAACGTATTTAAGCAAGTAGCTGTGAATGTATTTTTAAACTGAATTTACTTAAATTTTATTTTATCGTCACCTAAAACGCAAAACGTCATTCAAAATCTTTTTTTTTTATATAAATTCCTTGATATTTCATCGAAATATGTTTTTTATTACATAAGAAAAATTCTTATTGAACACGTTATTATTTTCCATTTTAACATTTTTTTTGCCGGGTACTGTAAAATTATGAAAATGTGAGTTAAAGCGTTTTGCATTTCAGGTAACGTTATATTTTTATTTCTGGGCTTGAATGTATGTTCTTATATCTATTTATGTATACATGTTTTTATTTCGCATTTTTTTTGTTTTATTTTCATTGGTTTTCTTTGGTTCAAAAAATTAATTTGTTTTCTCTCCCCTTAAGTGTGTGCAGCAACTTTATTTATAACTCCCTTTTCCAACTGTTGCACTGTGTAAATATGTATGTTTGTATATATATTTTTTGTGTCTTCTTTTTTTTTTGTATGTTTGTTGTATTACCAAAAAAAAATAATTGAAAAGGAAAATTAACTTATTATATGGAAATTTGCAAAAAACAAATTGAAAAATCAAAGTTAAAAATTAGTAAACTTAAGAAAACTATAATCAAAAAGTAATACTGTGCTTTATTTTATGTTTTAACTTTTCTATACAAAGTATTTTAAAAACAGAAAATTTTACTATTTTAGTTTAGTTTTAATAGTTTTTTTTTTGTATTAAATTATTATTATTTTTAGTTTTTGTTGTGTATTAAAATTATTACTAATAAAACTACATCTGCAGAATTGTGATACAGAAAAAGAAGAAATTACTTTACAAAATTAAAGTTATAAAAAGTAGAAATTCTTTAAATGAACATGATAGATTTAGTAAATAAATAAATATGCAGACTTAAAATAAGAGAAAGCAAGCAGCTGGTGTAATCAGAATTTATTAAACGTAAATATTGGTTTTAGGCCAAGATATACAATATAAAAATCATACAAAGATGGCAGAATAGTTTTTCGCAATTACCGAGTGTCTTAAAAAAAAGTTAATGAGTATGCTAAGCTAGTTCTTAAGCAAATGATCGTGCCCAGTCATTCTACACTCTATATTACCAATTGCTTTCTTGTACACCTATTGTTACGTTTTTAGCTTTTAAAAACGTTGTTTTATAAGTTAAAAAATTTGCATTTAAAATAGTGCACTGACACTATTTTTCATCAAATGAAACACTTTATTTACTCAGCACTAATATTCAGGCCCTTTAAGCATACACAATGTTAAATAATTCACAACTGAATACCACGATATTAACAAGACTCATTCATACTGACTCCTGCTTAACATAGAGCTTCCAGCATAATGTTAGCAACATCAAGAAATTCACAGCACATTTAACAGCTTCTCAAATACAATAGTGCTACTATTCGTTCTTGTTGGTTTGTGTGTATGCACATTAAAGTTGTTATTGTTTGTGTCTGTCGTCTGCACCGACTTATATTTTAGTGTGTTTGTATGTTTCTTGATAAGCAGAAAGTATGTATAACAGTACAGTACAGTTGTTGTTGTTTGTGTGTTTCGTCTGCTTTGGCTTATGTCTTTGTGTGGTTGTATATTTATTTTTGTTGTTTGTGTCTTTCGTCTCTTTTGGCTTATGTATGGTTGTATATTCCTACACCAGCAGAAGGTATAACTGAATAGTCTCTTAGATAGTTACTTCTAGATTTATCGAATATATATTGAACATTTTTTTCCTTGCCGAATATATATTGAACAGTGTTAGTTAGCAATTTCGCGATCTACTGAATATATCTTGAACCCTTCTATCTCGAGATTTGCTAAATGCAACTGGGACCTGTTTATCTCATAACCCGCCGAATACAACTCGAGCTTGTTTATTTTTCGAAAAGCACCGAATTCAGCTCGACATCATTACTAATCACACGAGCTCAGGAACCCTGCAAATAGTCCCCTGGGCTCTCCTTTTATTATTTTAGCTGCTTCCTTGACGCAACACAACATACATGGCAGTCCTAACTAACGTATCCGTAGTAGCAAAAGCTTCTGTTAAATAAAGCTTTATATATTTTCTTAACAGCTAAGAGAGTAAATCCTTTATTGCAAATAAATTGGACCTTTGATTTCGAGTCTGGATAGACTGAACTATACACCAGCTGTAAAACGAAAACACAGGTTAACCAGACTATTGATGCATGTCGGGATTGGGCGTATAAACTGCTGTATATCATTTGAATACACACTGCCTTCATCTCTCAAAGCTCTGAATCCTCACTAAGTCCTTTGATATTTTTTTTTCTTTTTTATTCCTTGGCACCAGTCTCTACCTTCTTTTTAATATTATAATTTCGAATTTATGTATAAAATAACATTAAAAGTGCACTCATTATAAAAATTAGCCACTTAAGCGATTTAGAACAAAAGCTTTTAGCTTTTTATATAAATTATTTATAGTTTTTAGTCTAAAGCCAATATTACGTAGTACCATCAGCTCAAGACAATAAAATCGAAAATCAATACTGTTCATTAAGAAACTTAATTTAATTATTAATGCACAACAAAGTCCGTCAGTTAGCGAATTGCATTTCGAGAACCATTTACTTTAAAAGTTTATTTTTAAACAATTACAATTTTATTTTTCTTTTTGAAGCGTTGTTTTTTTTTAACATGATTAACAACAATTGTTTTGTCAAGTTGATTGCCAAGCAATTTAGATTTTTTCACGATACTTATTGATCATAATGGCTCCAAATAATTGGCATAATTGTGATTTGTTTTGTTCGTTTATTTTAAACTCATTATTTAAAAGTCCAATTGGATTTATAATTTTGTTGTTGTTCTTAACAGAAAAAAAATCTAATACAAAAAAAAAATGAAAATAAATAAAAACAAAATCAATCTATTGTAAACAGTCAACCTAAAATAGCAACTACAAACGTTCCAAAAAAAAATTTCTAATAATTTAAAAACTAGAAAAAAATAAAATAACAAAGATGCATTAAATCTAAAAGGAAACCAAAGACTTTTTTGAATTGAAAAATTTTTTATTCGCAGAAGAAATTTAAAAAAAAATTAAGAACAAAAACTAGAAAAGCCTCTCCTCCCAGTAATGAATGAATGAAAAAAAGAGACAACAAAAATTTGAAATACAAGACAATTTGCAAAGAACAAAAAAAAAATATTTAATAATTAATTGAAGATGGAAAATCGAACAAACATTGGTTTTGTTTAATTCATTTGTTTATTTGGTTTAATTAATTAAATTAATTATTTTTATTTAAAGCATATCAAAATGCATACGAATTGAAACATTTTTGTTTTTTAATAGTTAAGCACGTCTGAATGCATTTCTATGTGTTTATAGTTTTGTAATTCTCAATTATTTGTTGGGAATTTGTCTATAAGCACTGGGGTCTTGTAATATTTTTTTTAAATTTAGCGAAATGCATCTAGACGTAATTAACCAACAACAAACAAAATTTTTTTAAATTGTTTTAATTAATTTAAAAAAATTATAGTTAAATTTTGTACATAAAATTTTTTTTGAAGTTTGAATAAAATTTTCTCCTTTTTACTAAAAGTATGTAGAAAAATTATTTTAACCTTTTTTTGTACTTGAAACTTTATTACTTTTTGATTTTATTCTTGTATATTTTCACAGCCTTATTTATAAAAAAAATACTGAGGATTTATAAAGGCTTTTTAAGAAAAAAAAATTTTTTTATGAATATTTGTTTTAAAAACCCTTTAAAAATTTATAAAATTTTAAAAATTTTATATTTGGAAAAAATATAAACGTTCATCTTTGCTCACTTTGTAGCAGAAAATAACACACATCAATATTCCATTTCAAAAATGAAGCAACTTCCATATCAAAAACTATCAAAACCACTTTAACATTAAATGAGAATTTATTTTTAAATTAATGTACAATTGTATCAATAAAAATCATTTGTTAAAATATTGCATTGCGCAGCATACCCATACATACAGCACTTGTTCAGTCAGTATTTCTCATTTACACCACAGCAATAACAATTGCAGCAATTCTCCTGCATACACACATATATTCTGTATTTAAAGAGCGAGAGAGACTCTTTTGACTCTCCCAGTTTTAACATAAATCTCCCATGATTTGTATGCGAGCATTTAAATTCACTTTGCAACACTTCACCCACCCACCGAAGACACCCTTAAATTAAATTTTTCATTTTTATTATATTAATTTTAATTATTCCTATTTGTTTTTTAATTTTTAGTTTGTATATGTTTTTCTTTTCCCACATTAGCAGTATCAAAATTTGTTGTATCCCAATAATTCTCATAATTCAATTGAGAACTTTCAAAGTATGTTTTTTTTATAAGAAGAAGTTTTAACCTAGATCACAGCTGATATGGATTTGCCTTGTCTCTATAACAAATATCACACTGCAGAGAGTTTGGCTAACTGCTTCTATGGGAAAGAAATCTGTGCCCCGTTTCTGTAACTTGTGAGAAGTTCTCGCATCGAGAAAAATTAAATACTAATATATTGGTCGTCCTACTTTGCACAGGGTTACTCACATAAAAACTTTATAAACTTACAAAAAATATCAACAAATACAGTTTTTTTTACTCACCCTGTGTTTCACAGTATGATAACAATTTTTTCGACTCGAAAACCTCTCACATTTGTTACAGAAACGAGGCACTGAGTCCTGTGGGGTAATTCGAATCAAGGCCAGACTTGCGTCGAACTCATTCAGTCGGTCTTTTTTTATGTAAATCTATGATCAAACCCAATTTTAAAGTTTAAATTAAATGAGTTTAATGAAATGGAGATAAGATCTCATCCAGCTGAACTGATAGAGATGAATAAAACACTGGAACACTACCTGTTTCATTGTCCCGGATTTTGTCATCTTAAAAGGCAAATTGTTCATAGGGACAACGTACCGGACTTTGAATGTCTTAGAGACTCCGATTGTAGTGAGAGAATACAAAGACCAAACTGGTTTATCTTATAACTTTTTCTCTGCAGATAGATATATTGGGGTTAAGCCGCACCTTCGGGTACAGCACACAGTATGCCAGACTGGGCCTAAGTGTCATCCTGTATGGGATTGTTTCAACGTAGTTGCAACCTAACCTCACCTAATCTAACCGAACACCTCAACTTACGGCTGTAGGGGATGTCATCTTTCATAACGATTTGTAAACATTTAATGACTTGAAAAAAATAAAGAAATTTCCATAAAGCTATTTTTATTTAAGATTGGCGGAAGGTCTAAAGCGTGTTTTTTGAATATGTAATAGATTCTTCTTGCGCCACATTGATTTGATGACGACACCTTATAGTGTGAAATTTGCCCCGTTGGCCATCAAAATTTGTTTGAAAGGCACGACAAAACAAACACACTCCGAAGATATTTTTGGCTTGTCTGCAGAAACTCGCAGTTTGCGCAAAATTGTTCCACTGATGCCAAAATGCTGAGAGCGGAGAAATTCTGAATAACTTGGGTTCCAGACAACGCTCTCCACTCTCCCTTTACGGAGTCAAACTGTTCATTGGAACGTCTGGGGCGTTGATAATCCTTCTAGTGCTCAACAAAATGAGACACTAAACGATCAATAATAATTTTTTCTAAAAAGTTTACTGAAAAGTGAAACGAAATATTTACACAAAGTTGCTGATTTAAAGGGTATTTTTTCAGTCGCAGGAAGGGTTAATTTTCCAACAAGTTGTCATACTGCTTTCATTTTTTTTATTTGCGAATAGATTGACGCTTGAATAACGTTATTAAGTTATCCGGTTATCCGGGTTTACTTTGCAAATTAGTCAGCAATTCGCACAACTTATACACGATGTTTTATCGCAAAATTGTCATCAATATTAATAAATAATATTGCTAAATATGGAGTGAAACCAATCAACAACAGACAGGCGCGCTTAACATTCCCTAAAATATTAATATGGAGCTTGCGCTGCGGTAAATTACGATCTTTAGCGCATTATCCATAATTTCAGCTTTCGTTTTGGCAAAAAGTTAATTTTGTCAATTGGTCTTTAAGCTTGTCGATTACTTTCTGTGGCGACACTTGAATTTAGAGACTTAAGCTGACAAATCAGCAATGCTCGAAAATTGGTCCAAACTTGAACGTCCAGAATGCACGTTGTCAAGAACAACCGTGTTGGCCAAGTGCCCAAAATCATTTTCAAATGCTAATGCCATGTATTGATCTTTCAAATAGAATTAAAAAAATTAATAAAATTTTTTATATTTTGTGTAATTTTTTACAATTTGTAGTTCTCAAAGTCAATCGGTTGGCAAGTGTTGCAATATCGACATAAAAAATATGTCGGCCCTGATATGTAGTTGCGCTACCGTCTAAGGCGAATTCAATAACAACATTGCAAGAATTTCTTTTGAACGTATATTGTCGAAACCCATATAAAAAACAAGCAGCTGCTTACGTTTTCATTTGTTTATTCATTTCAAAAAAGCAACAACAAATATGTCCCACCAGCAGTCAGCTGTTTATGGTTACGGCAAGAAACCAAAATTCAATTCAAAATTCTATGGTTATTGTTATGATTATGGTAAAGTTTGCTAGTCGTTTAAGGCTCAGTTAGCCGACTGTAATGCAATGTAACTGTAATGTAGGAAACAGCTGATCGATATTTTTATATGAAAAATAGGTTACGTTACATTACATCTCTATAACCATTTTCATTACTTTTCACATAACAATATCGATCAGCTGTTAACTACTGTTGCAGTTACATTACATTACTGTCGGCTAACTGAGCCTTTAAACTTAAAACATTAGCAACGTCGCCTGCGACTCGTGTTTGTAGGCGGGAAGTGAAAAGAATCTTGAGAGGTAGCAAAAGCAGCACGTTATGAGTATTGAAGTGACAATTTTAACTCTTCTCTCTCACATATTTATTTCACTCGTATTTTTGTTATGCTATGTACAAGCAGTGTTGCCAGTTAGACCAACTTTTTGTAACATGCGTGAAATAAAAAGTTATTATATAAAAATTATAAGCAAATAAAGTAAGGAGAGAAGGGGACAGAAAAATGTTGGTAGTAAATTAAAAAATAAATAAAAATATATGGACATGTTATGCTAGGAACACAACTGGGACGAACGACGAATTTTTCGGTGCGAACTTTCGTCATAAAATATAAAACACATTTATGCATATGAAAATGAACACAACACCGCCGTTGAACGAAATTCGTCGTGCGTGACGGACTCTGATATAGATTTATTTCTATTTTGTACGCCGACGAACGACGAAAAAACAAATTTTTCTCTCTCTGTCTTTGCACACACAATAACCAACTTTATCAAATATAAGAGAGGAATTCGCTGAGTAAAGTCGTCGTTGTTGTGCTTCACACGACGAATTACGCAACGAACTCTTATCGACGAATTCGTCGACGTGAATGAAATTCGTCGTTCGTCCCAGTTGTGTTCCTAGCATTAAATAAACATTTCCCCCACTAACAATTAGTTCCTTTACGGCAACACTGCTACGAATGAACGAATAAAAAGCATTGAAAAAATTAATATCAAAAAGTCTCCTTACTATTGCGACAAAAAAGTCTGCATGAAAATGCGTGTGGCTTTAAGAAGGGACTCCAAAAGAGAACGTAAGCATTGTCGCCGCTACGTCACCCTTCATGTAAACGGATTCATACAAGCCTGAAGGGGTTTCTCTCAGCAGGCGCTTACTCTGACAATGCCAGACGACATTGACACCTGTCATAGTAATTTATATCAAAAAAGTGCATGTAGTTTTTATTTGTTGTTTGTAATAATTGCTGTAGAAATAGGTTGATCCATCTGCTTTGCAACAACTTTAAACAAATGCCAGTTTTCAGGGGTTTTGTTTTTGCTCAAAACCATAAAGTAATAGAGTTACCTTTTTTATATGAGTAAACTCAACCCAAAAGCAATACTATAATGTTTATTCTCTCTTGTATGTAAGACAATTTGGGATCCAAAATCGTTATGGCAATTTCTCATACAAAATTTTATATCGTCAGATAAATTGAAAAGAGGCATAAGTTACATTTAAGATATTTAACAAAAGAAGCAAAACATATACTAAATAAATAATAAGTTTTAATGTATATACGACTATTTTGTAATTTGAATTTGCTGTAATTGAAGACTCTAATTTTGAGGCTATAAAGATTTTTGTTAGATCTGACTGAAGCTTGCAAAAAGTTTAAGAAAGTTATTTTTTCTTACAAATAAAGGAATTTTATTTTAATTTATATATATATTATTTTATTAATTTTTTTTTAATTTTTCTTTAAATACTATCGTTCTAAAAAGCTAAAATTTCTTTTGCAATAGCCTTTCTTAAAGAGAAAATATAGTTAGAGCCTTCATAATCTGAATTGTTTGGCAACACTAATTTAGATAACATGTGTTTAACATTATGTACATAACAGAATACTGCTAATAATACTTAAGTTAAATTTAATTTAATTTATTACTGATTTTGTTTCTTCTTTTTTACTATAACAACAATTTCTGTTTTCATTAAATGTTTCTGCCTCATTTCTCTGTGTGTGTTAAATATTTACTGCAAAAATATATACATACATATATATTTCCAACTCTTTCTATCTCTCTCTCTCTCTCTCTCGATTTTTATGTATACATATTCTTGTTTTATGTTGTTTGTTGCTCTCACTGCCAGAAAAGAAACGAACATATTTTCCGTCTATATTTTATGCACGTTATTTATCTACTCAAATGCATCCAAATTCTTAAATAATGTATTATTAAGTATTTTAATTATTATTATTATTTCCTTATGATTATAATTTGTTTGTTATTATTAATTTTTTTTTTCCATTTACTACACAAACATTTTTGAAGTGTTAATATAAAGAAAATATTAAAAAGAAAAAATAACGGCCATGAATTAAAGTTTTTCATTCATACATTAATACTCTTGAACAGCTGACCTATTCCCTTCTTCTCTTTACCACAAGACACAATAGCTAACTCTTTCTAACTGACTTCATTTACATATGTATTTCTCCCACTTAATGCAATGAGACTGTTTTACAAATAAAGACAGAACTTAAGCAAAGACCTGGACCGTTGTGAGACAGCAGCTTGCCAAAATCTACAAAAACTTGTATAAAAAAAAGCAGTAGATTAATTTAATTGCGGAAAATCTACATAAATTAAGATAAAATTATATCTTAGCATTCGGTGTATAAAAATGCTGCTTAAATAATTAATTAAATTTATTAGCTTAAATCTTTAAATTAATAAGTGTTTTATTTGTTATTAAGCATATTAAGAAAAAACAACAAAACTAAAATTTTATTTACAAAAAAAATTATATTCTTTTAAATTATAATTTACCATAAAACAATTAAAATAAAAAAAAGAGAAAAGCAAATATTGAAAAGAAATTATGGGGCCAGTAGTACGTAAGTGTTCGCGCAAAATCTATTTTGGTGATAATCAATTTGTAGCTTAACATTAAAACTTTAAATTTTTATAAAATAATTAATCATTTAATATACTTAGTTTTCTTTCCTAATAATCCTAGTGGAAATGCAAATTAGGATTGAGCTATTTTTGTTAATAACATCATTATTGTTGATTATTATTATTGTCATATTGATTACATGATTTCATTACACTTTGTTTTGTACTCTTGCTCATTATTTATTTGTGTTTTTTTATTTTGCTCCTCTATACATCAAAAAAAAAATATATGAATAGTTTTCTGTGTGTGTTTTCTGTATTGAATTAAAATCTTAGAATTTTCAATTACCCAACAATCATAATTAACAAAGAAACCAGTCAATTATCTCAACAACAACAAAAACAACAAAAAAAAAGAGAAGACACTTAAAAACCAAACTAGCAACAACTTTAAATTAGTTTTAACTACCAAATAAAACAAAAACAAAAAATAAGAACCAAATCAAAAACAAAATAAAAAATAACTTAAATCAAATACGAGCAGCCAACAAAAACCCTTTCAAATCGCCCTTTTCAGATGTACGGTAACTATGCGCCAGCTGGAAGCCCACCGTTGCCAGATATTATAGGACAGTATTATTCGCCCGGCTATGGAGGCCAAGCATCTTATGACTTGTATGGCGGACCCTCGACATCGGCTGGTTATTTGTATGATCCGGCGGCAGTGGCCGCCGGCTATTACGGTCAAACGTCGCCCATACGCAGGCGTAGATACAGCATTGCTGGCCTGCCGTCGGCCTCAATGATGAACGACTATTACGGTTATCAGCCGGTGGGTCCACAGCCTCTGCACCAGTCTTCCTCTTCGAATATTATCAATTTGCTCAATGAGGCCCACAAGTCGATATCGCGCTCCTCCCAAATACTAGGCCATCACGCACGCCTGGCCCAAGCCCAACAGGCTGCCGCCCAAACGGTTACACCCCTAACGCACTATCCCGGTCGTGTCATATCCAGTTACCCCACTCTACATCCGGGCGATACCTCGCCGCCCTATTTAAACGATAATCTTATGCAAATGTCCGCTAGCTTTTCGTCGCAGCCGAACATGTACTTCCAGCAATATACACAACCGCCCCAGGCGGTACCCGGTCAAATGGGCATGGGTATGGGCGGTATGGTAGGTGGTGGTGGCACGCGTCTCAGACCCGCGTATTCGGTATCGAATCTTAACTATCTCAACTATCCCAGCGGTGTGGGAGTGGGTGTAGGCGGCATTGGCGGCGCTGGCGTTGGCTTGGGCGGCAGCAAATACGCGACGACAGCTGGTGGTGTGGCCGGTAGTAGTTATATAAATCCGTACTCGCAATCTCTTTACAATCCGTCTGATGTAAATGCCTACAATGTCAATAATATTATGCAACAGCGCAATTTAATGTCATCATTACACGCTTCCAATCCCGCCATCTCACAGCTGTACCCGCAGCACCAACACTTAGCAACACAACATCAGCAGCAGCAGCAACAGCAGCAGCAACAATACAATGCGCACCAGCAAATGCTGGCCCATAATATCCAACAGCAATTTGCTGGCACTCAACATTATGCTCACCAATTGCCGCCCAGCTCTCATCCCTCAGCTCACATACATGCCTCGGTGCAGCAGCAGCTGAATCCGGACCATCAATTTCACATACACCAGCATCAAAATCACTTGCAAACCCATCCATTGGCCGCACTGGCCAGCACGACAACACCTTTCCCGGCCACCCTGACGAGCAGTGCCTTGCACGATGTGCGCAGTGCCATGGGTGGTGGAGGTGGGGCTGGAGGTGTTGGCGGCTTGTCGGCCTCTGCCGGAGCTGCATACGATCACTTACTACACTCTTCATATCCGCACCATCATCTGCAACATACTCACTCGCACATGCAGCATCCGCTAACAGCAAGTGCTTCATTAGGACACTCATACTCCCATCATCCGCATCATCTGTCACCATATTCGAAAATAGACTTAGATTATCCAAAACTGCCACAAGAGCAAAAACGACAAGTAAGTTTTAAATTTGACGTTGATACGCTATCTTTAGATTCTTAAGCCAAAATCGATTAAAAGCAAAAGAAAAAAATTAAATTAAATTAAATATAATAAAGCATTTTACTGCCCTAAACTTAAATTTATTATTATGAGAGAACTATTGCTCTCCTATTTCTAAGTAAACTCTCTAAAAAGAGAAAGCAGAAATGCCAGCTAAAGAGGAAGACAGAAAAACCCGTTACAATACCGGTTTTTCCTTACAAAATAACAACAATAAATTGGTATACATACACATTGCTATAATTATGGCCACAACTGTGCAGCAGCGACTTTTCGCTTAAAAAAACAATAAACTCTAAATTAAAATGGCCTATTGCACTAAAATTTTTGGCTATTGTATACTTCCTTTTAATTCTTTACACACTCTCTCTCTCTGTCTCTCTCTCTCTCTCTTCTTTGTATTCAATTTATTTGTGTTGTTCTTTACATATATTTTTTATAATAATAATACGTTTCCTTTCAAAACTGCTAACAACAGGCTTAGAAAAAAATGCATTTAGGTAAAGCAAGAAAAACACAAATATTGTAGCGAGAACATTTTGCATTTACTATTGATAAACGAAAATATATCAAATGACAAACGAACAAAAGAAAAACCTGGCAAACTTTTTCTTTCTTATTAGGGAAATACAATGTTTCAACTATTTTGATTAGAGTTTAGAAAAATATTAATAGTATAGACGAGATGATGAAGTGAATAGATTTAGAGAAAAAAAATCTACTTTTGATTATAATATTTAATAAAAATAATAACTAACTACGATATATATGTATGTATGTAATTGTAGCTGGTGAATTACTTAAATTAAGGCGTTGGGCGAAATTAAATATGATTTAGTTAGTTGT
Organism: Nowickia ferox; assembly: GCA_936439885.1. Lineage (NCBI taxonomy): Eukaryota > Metazoa > Arthropoda > Insecta > Diptera > Tachinidae > Nowickia > Nowickia ferox. Next base: position 83,700,538 of record OW387027.1, on the reverse strand, counting down.
CGAAATTATTGAGTCGATCAAAAAGGAAATATGCCCAAAACAAAACCAATCTACCTTTAACACCTTAAGCAATAATTTGTTTCCAAATTAATTGTCCCAATAAAATGTTTGCCTCATTTCAAACAAATTTGATTTCCGCTAGTTGGCGCAAAACGCCACAGTGACAATAATTGCCGCATAACTGTCACACGATTTTTCTTACTTCTGGCAACACCAACAACAGCTGTTGTGCTGGATTGCAAATTTTGCTTTCTTGATATAACTTTAAAAATGTATGTTTCTTTTCCTGGCGTAAAGATGGTTTGATCTTAAAAAAAGATAGAAGAAGGTTATGGGTCGGAAAACTCCACACATATATGCTAAGGCTGAGTTTACATCTGGCTGGTGTTGTCATTTTGTGGTGTCATTTTCATACGTGTGCAATGCCGTTCATATCAATTTTTCGATAACACACAATTTTGTTGTGTGTCGTGTGTCATTGTGACAGGAAAGTTTCCCATCCCTAAATAAGGGCAATGCGGCATCATTGTCTACATCAAGAACCTAATTTTGATATAATGACATTTACTGTCATTTGTTTTATCATTGTGAGACTTTGTTTTTCGTATTGTTTGTTAATTAATATTTATACGAATGGTTAATCGCAAAATTATTCAATGTGCTAGTGCCACTGTGTGTTTATCAATAATAAGAACAAAATTAAGACAATCTACAAACGGCACAGAAAGTGATTTAAAAGACCAGGGCTTAATATGTGCGCCACTCAAGCATTTTATTGTACTCTGCATTCCAGTTTACGGAAGCAGGATTTAAGTTGGTTTAAAAATTTTGTGTGCTTGAAGCCTAATTCCACCGAAATTTCTGCCCATGCAGTTGCCTTTGCATTTCTATCCTTATAAATGCCACATAGATGATTTCATACAGCTTCACGAACCTCCACAAGTTTAATAAGCTATGTGGTCATGTCATGTGTGCTGTACTTTTCCACTTTCTTTTTCGTTTTCCATACTTTTAAATTTTTATACTCGCAACACAAAGTGCTTTGTGCCCGCATACATTTAAAATTATTTCTGTATGTCCCGGTTCACACATTTCAACTTTTCTTGATCAACTCGCAATTCAGCTGTTAGAAAAAAGGAGATATTTGTATTTCCTTCTCCGTCTTTCTTAAAGCTGAATTACGAATTGATCAACAGAAGTTGAAGTGTTTGAACCGGGACTGTACATGTGCTCAATTCGAGAAAATGTTCCACGCTGACATATTACTTTTGTGTCTGCAGTGCTGCCAACTTATTCTCACAGCTGTCTACATCAGATGCATAAGCAGGTTGTGTGGTGATGCCACACAACGAAAAATATCGATAATGACAAATGCTGCCACTAGTTCCCACTTTTATTTTTACTTGGGATGTCACAAAATGCCATAGTGTGTACTCGGTATAAGTTATAGCAAACAACTTAACTGGCTTTTTATACGGCATTAAAATTTACAAAAACTTGGTAGCACTTCAAAAGTAATCAATTTTTCTATCCATATCGTGGGCCTAGATTGTCTGTGTTCAGACAATACAAGTCTTATTGATAATGCAATTTGTAAAACAATCAATTTAATTACATTATAAACGGAAAAACAAAACATTTTACGTTTCAAAAAGTCTTCATTTAAAGGAGACAAATCGAAGAAGGGTTACTCTCTTTAAACTTGAATTAAATGGGTTTTTTTAAGAAAAAAATAAATAAATCAGTCTTTTCCATTTCTCATAATGAACGGAATAAAACTGATTCACAGAAAGAAAACTGATTAAAAAAAAGTACATCAAATTCGCGCCCATTGTGTTAAAACCCTCTTTAACTTTATTAAAAACTGTTGGCTGAAAATCAAGCCTGCCCAGTCTTAAAAGTTAAATTTGTTACCAGCAAGAACCAAAAAATAATTATAAAAAGTTTTAATAGCCAATAATCGTACTACGATTACTAGTCCATTGCCAATTTTCTTTTGAATCGGAATAAAATTTACAACACGGGAAGATAAATACTTTATAGCTACAAAAGTATTGTCTAGTTAGTGTGCCGACTATGAAGCAAATGATGGCCTACGAGAGCCGGAGTTCAATCCCTGGCCAGACTCAGTTACAGCAACATCATAGATTATTGTTTATGCTAATGCATATTGGAGCTGGGTCCAACTCGTTCAGTCGTTCATTTCAGACACAAACCTGTGATCAAACCCATTTAAATTACATAGTTTTGATCACAGGTTTGATCATAGGTTTGTGTCTAAAATGACCGACTGAATGAGTTGGACCCAGCTCTAATGCATATCACAGCACTCTCCTTCGTCGATATTTGTAGTAATGCATCATTTGCGAAGTAAGATAGCTAATAAAATGCCTACATAGCTTAAAGTAATGCGCCTAGTTAACACCAGAGGCTCTGCAACGAGGCTATAAAAATTAACATTTAAGTATAGACACAAACCTATGATCATGACTCATGTTTGATCATCGGTCTGTATTAAAAACCTCCGACTGAACGAGTTCGGCCTAAGTCAACTTGGGTTTCAGAAAACTTTTCTTGCAATTGAAATTGATGGTGATGGTATTAAGCAAGCTTAGACTTGGTTTTCTGCCATACAAAATTATGCTTAATGAGCACAAGGAATTTAATATTTTCTATTTTTACTCCAATCACGCGACAGGCTAAATGACGCATCGTGTTCAAATTTAAAGAAGCGTCATTTTACTGATTGGACGTGAACAGGAGTAATGATGCCTTTTCAGTTAAAGGCGGTTATTTCAGGGTCTTAGAAAATGACAAAAAAAAAACAAAATTGCATTGTTCTGAGTCAGAACGTTTCGCAAACGTTTGCTGATTATAATTGATTTCGTCATTATAATTGGGTTTGTATTAACAAGGTACAAGTACAATTTTTGTTTTTCAATGAAATTAAAAAGCAACTTTTAAGGATTTAGTTTTTATTATATTAAAGATATAGGTCGGTGGTTGATATCCGGCTCGAAGGACCATGAACAAAATTTTTCTTCTCTTTGGATAGAAAATACTAAATTTGGATTTTAAGTTGTATAATTTGTGAATGAGTGAAACAATGACAAACTAGATTTAAAGGGGTGGTTGTATGTTTGATTTTTTGTAAGTATAACAAACCAAAGCATTGACGACAAGGTGACCTTAAGAAATTGTGGAAGGTTATTACTTGCAGTTCCCATTAACATGAAGGATTGTAATGAAGTTATAACAAATGTTTAGTTACGGATGATAACAGGAGGGTATTCCTGATTTCTAGCATTAAATGGAAAATACGTAAATTTCTTCAACAATGACTGACACTATTTAATTAATCATCATTGTCGACATTGACATCACTTTAACACAATTGGAATAAGGGTTAATATGTATGTAGATTTTAATAGGTACAATTTCGGGAATCTGTTGGTGTAGAGAAACCTTGATGTTAAGAATCTTCTTGATTGATTGTCGAAACTGGACTTGCATATTTGAAGAAGGCCATACCTAAATAAAAACGGCAAGCAGGTTCCCTAACTAAACAAAAGTGTTAACGTTGTGTTATAAACAGCAATGTTAGCTTATCCTGTTAAATAAAATCCACAAAATAGAAATAAAACATGGTAGTAAAACCGCTATATTGACCTAAAAATAGCTAAAATCCCATTACTTTTTAACAATAACAAAACCATGTTTTAAGCAGCCAACTTCACTACTTAACGCTCTGTCAAAATCGAATTTTAGCATTGCAAAGCGTTGCCAGCACGTTGTTTTAATTTGTTTCGTACAAATTGCATGGGCATGAGCATTTTTAAGGGCTAAAAAAATTCAAAGTTTCAAAGTCTCTGTGTTTAATTCAATTTGCCGTTGCTGAATTCAATTACCTTCCAATTTTTTCCTAAGCCTTATTCCACTATTTAATTTATTTTTTTTTTTTTTGCAAATTCGCTGTTTAAATAAAACATCTGGAAGCAAAACAGCTGACTCCTAAAATTCGAAACTCTCTCATTATTTCCCTCTCTCTCTCTAATGCGAGAATTTTGTGCTTGAGATAAATGAATTCCGGGGAAATTATTTCCAGGAATATGAAACATATAAGATTTGGGCCTAGCATAAGCTCAAAGCTTATATCTTCACAATTTAGAAGAAGGTTACACTAACAGCCAGTTACATTATACGCGCTTTGATCATTTTGTCGCCCAACGCCTTCATTGTGTTAACCTACATACGAATAATTAAATTTAGTGCCTAAAAATATACTGTTTTGCTAGCAACGCTATTAATATTAAACAATTACATAAATAAATTAACAAATTAAAATTTGCGAGAAACTATTGGGGGGGAAAATGGTTCAGTTTCATAATCTTAGAAATGATGAATGAAATGCGTTTAAAGTCATGTTTTTATTTTTAATTCATCTTACAAGACTGTTAATATTATTTTTAAGGAGAAAACTGCACTTGCTCCGTTTAGGCAGCAATATAAGATTTAAGTGTTAAAATTTTGAAAAACAAAATCTTTTTTCTTTTTACTTTCAAGACTTATTAAATCAAAACCTTAATTTAAAATTTAAAATCCAAATCTAAGTTCAATCGCATATAATAAATATCTATCTATCATTCATAAGTGTTCCTCATCCCTTCAAAAATACAACTAAAAAAAAAGTAAAATATTTAAAAATGAAATTATATTTATAGGAAAAGCAAATATCTAGTGCATAAATGTAGGCGCAAGATTTTAATTTTTAATTACAATTATTTATTTAATTAATTAATTTTTTTTAAATTATTTTTTTTTTTTGTTCAAATACTAGACAGTGTGATCATTAGAAAAGAAGGTCAATTAAAATATAAAAAAAATAATAATTAAACAAAATATATATAAACATAGAGACATAATAAAATAACAAAAGTAAGCGAAAGTAATGCATTTTGTAAATTTAAGTTAAGCAGCAAAATATGATGTAATATTTATTGAAAGAAATTAAAAAAAAAAATAAACAATTACTTTATTTCAAAACTGTGTAAGCTTTTTGCAAACAAAACCTTTAACTTAGTTGAGAATTTAAAAGAATCCATATTTATTTATTCCATGTATTCGATGTTAATGTTTATTAAGTAGTTAAATAATTTTGTTTCCCTAAAATTTTTAACTCAATTTCACTGTAGTTTTTAAATATTCCTTATAACAAAAAAGAAAACACATCCTACTTAAATAAAATTAAAGTCTTATAGTCACAGCCCAAGTGATTCGTTTATACTCGTATTTAAACTGTTTTCTGCAAAATTATAAATTTATTTTATTTCCTTATTTAAAGTCAGTAGATTTTAAAGGCACCATAAGCCCTGTAATCATATAAAAAATATTTAAACTAACAAAAAAAAAATGTCTTTGTCCACAAACAAACAAAAATACTTCCCTAATGAAAGTTGTCGTAACTCACAATTTCTAATTTGTAAAAACAATTTAAAGAACAAATGCCAAAGTGGCAAAATCCATTGAGATTACAGATTAGAAAATTACGACAACAATAAAATAAATATAAAAATAATGACAAATGAAAAACTACAGTGTTGTATTTGCATTTATATACACCAGTATTGTATACACCAAACTATTATTAAAAGATTATTATTATTATTAAAATTATATATACGAGTATGATTACTAATGAAACTATTTAATCGACTGTTACAAATTTTTTCGGAAATAACAATCCAAAACCCCAATGAAAAATATTATACACACTTATAATACTACAACAATAATCTTGCATATACTTACATATATACCGAGTAAATTATATACTTAGTATACATAACATATACATACATACAAATATAAACTTATCATACCAGGCAAATTCTAAATTTTATATATAAAAATAAATTTATTTTTTGTAAAGATTTTCTAAAATTTCTGTAACGCTCTCGGTTGCTTTTGCACTTGAGTCAAACTCGTTCAGTAGGGCATTTTGTGTCTTAAATGACGGACTGAACGAGTTCCAAACAAGTCTAATTATTTCCATACAGACCAACCTAAATTACGACACAAAGCGCAACGTAATTTAGCACTTAGCTTTTACGCTGAAATGAGCAAAACAAATTAGAGCGTTAACGTTGCGCCAGAAACAGTAATGTTTACTCACTTTGATTAATAAAAAACTCTACATAAAAATAAGAAATAAAAATAAAAACGCTAAATTGACCTGAAAGTAGCTAAAGTTACATTACTTAACAAAAACAACAGTACTTTTGCAGCCAACTTCACTTCTAAACGAGCTGTCAAAATTGGATTTTCCAATTGCAAAGCTTTGACGCCGCGTTATTTCGGTTGGTTTCATACATTTTGTATGGGCATGAGAAATTTTGACAGCCAGACAACGCTTTGCATCGTAATTTAGGTTGGTCTGATAAACATTTTCGAAAATTCTTAGATGAACTTCAGCCTTAAGGTTCAATTAAACGTGCCACAATCAAAACCATACAGAACAGCTGTTCAAACCAAAGTTATGGGCAACACTGTATTTGATTATAGCTGAATCCGCATTACACCATAACAGTAACCATAGAAACCAATTGAGTTTTGGTTTTTCGCCGTAACCATAAACAGCTGTTTGCTGGCTAGACATATTTGAAGCAGTGCTTAGACTTCGGTTGGAGCACTGTACAATAAATTTCATTTTTGAAATGAATAAACAAATGAAAACATAAACAGCTGTTTATTGGTTATGGCAGCACTAATTCGTGAAGCTATGGCACGTCTAATTGACGCGTATTTATTAAGTTAAACAGTTTCAGGCATAAAATACAATAGAAAATTTTGTCGAATTCAAAATGATTGGAAACTGTTTAAATCAATAAATACGTGTCTGAATCAAACAGTTTTTCAGTTTAATATTTGCTAACCCACTAATAATTCCAAATTATTATTTTACTTATTAAGTAAAATATTTTTTTTTATTGACAATAGATTGTAATTGATTGTTGAGGGGTCTAGCTGGATCCTATGCGCATTTCACTGTTGCTAATGCAGATCAGTTTTTCATTAGTAATTAGCGGTTACGCATTTTTGCGCACATGGCACACAGATGTAAACTCGGCCTAACTTTACCATTGCGACATTGGCTGACTTTTTTTCAGCTCGAATTGTAGTTGTAAGAAGTATGAAATTAAAAATAAATGTAAGGTTGAGTTTACATCTGGCACTAATTTCTAATGAAAAACTGTTTGATTCAGACACGTATTTATTGATTTAAACAGTTTCCAAGCATGTTGAATTCTAAAAAATTTTCTATTGTATTTTATGTCTGAAACTGTTTAACTTAATAAATACGTGTCTGAATCAAACAGTTTTTCATTAGTAATTAGCGGTTACGCTCTTTTGGGCACATATGTGCCAGATGTAAACTCGGCATAAGAAACAACAACAGCTATTCATTGCTTTCGCAAAAGCACTGTGTTGCCACACAATTATTTTTGACAGGGTGCAGCCAAGTTAATAGTTGGTGTTTTTTTTTGGGAATTGTTACAATTATATTTAACATTTGTTACAAAGTGTACACATCTGACGAATTTATATATCATGATAAATGTCAAATTGATATCATGATGAAAATTCATCACGTATAGACTCAATTTATAAATATTATGGCAGCGTTATGATATAATCGTCAGAGCTCATGGACTGATAAATTCATCTTGATATCAAATGTAATTTTAAGTGTTACTGTGCATGCATGCAATTGCATGATTTTTATTTTTATTTGTGTCTAAAATGAGCTACTGAAAGAGTTTGACCCAAGTCTATTCTGACAAGGCTTGTATCGAACTCTTTCAGTATAGACTTGTATCGAACTCTTTCAGTAGCTCGTTTTTTGATACAAACCAGTGATCGAACCCATTTTAGTACATGATAGAGTTCGATAGAAGTCTAATTCTGACAATATTTCTCGTGAAATGTTGAATGGAGTACCGGGCTAACAACTCCGACAATAGGTTGTGAATGGAGCAATTAATTTTAAATATTTATTTGCAAGAACTTAAACATTTAAGAGTAGATTTTGTAAATCCAAATGATTTTTTCGTTTTGAAATCTGTATGGAAAAAATATTTCGTTATGAAACGTTTAGAAATTTTTTACAAAATCTGCCTATTAAAAAAACTTTTCCTTTATGAATTCATTAACAAGTCAATTGAGGTTAGATAACAGGTTCGACAATATCAATCAATGAATATCAGCTGCTTTTATTCAAAGCGAATGTTGCCACTTCAATATATTACGATAAACTTTGAGCGATTCTTATATTTTTTTTTCTCTAATTAAATTTACTGAATTTATAATTTAAATTTTGAATTTGCCTATAATTATTTAAAAAATAACATGAACTAGTCTTATACTTAACAAAGCGTTTATATAAATTTTAAGTTTATTTTCTAACCGATATTTGAATTGTATGAATACAGTATTTCTTTTATTTATTAATAAGTTATTTCTAGTACTCGTATGTGACAAAATATTTTATTTTTTATTTCTAGATTTTATTTTTTAACTAACAACTCTCCATTTTTTTATAATTATGTATGTTTTATGAATATTTATCACTTATAAAATATTTTATATTATACTACAGTTAAAATAGAAATATAAATAAAAATTAATAAAAAAATATAATATAAAACAAGGTATTTTGGCAAAGCTTTTAATAATAATAAAACAAACAAAAAAAAAACAAAAAGATTTACCAAAATTAATTTTCTTTAATTTAAAAGCAAAAGCAAACTCAACCACCCGGAGTATGAAACACGGACCAGCTAACTGACTTTCGACCACTTTTGTTTTCCACCAAAAAACAGAAGAACCAAACTAAACACGTTTCATGATCGTAAGACCATATTAAATCATCATAAACAGTAAATTCATTTTACATTTTCAACAAAAATAAATAAAAAAAAAATTCAAATTAATGCCTTTGAAATGAGAATTCAGCAATCTAATTTACAAAATTTAATTTACAAAAGATATGCACAAAAGAATTAATTACAAAAATTTTTCTAAATTTTTCCCATTCAATTACTAACGAAAGTTGGACGAATTCCGTCTTGAAATACAGAGGAGGGACCAGGAAATATTGGCAATGGCGGCCAAAATGAAAACATTGGAAGAACAACATCAGGTAACTGCTAGAAAAATAAATACAAAAAAAAGTACACAACGCTTACAGCAGTAGTGTAATAATAAATCCATTACAGCCATACCTAAATGAAAGCGGAGAGCGTTGTATTTAACAGCGCAAACCGTTAACGCTTAATGCTTAAATTAGATCATAACCATGCAAAACAGCTGTTCGAGCCAAACTAATGGGCAACACTGTATTTGATTATGGGTGACTCGCGATAACGCCACAACCATAACCATAGAAACCTATTGAATTTTGGTGTTGGTTATGGCTATGACATTATGGTACGGCACGTCTAATTTAAGCTTAAGTTCCATACCTAAAACAGAGCGTCAACGTAGTGACATGAACAGTAAATATAGAGATAAAACCGCTAAATTGCGCTAAAAAAATAGCTAAAATACAATTACTTTTTAACAATAGCAACAAATAGCAAATTAGGGCATTCGATATCGCTCGAAATTTCCATGCAAACGCAATTGAAATAGTATGAAAATTTGTTAGATATCGAATGCCGTAATTTGCCCCTGGTTTTTGACAGCCAACTGCACTGCAACTGTATGGGCATGAGCATTTGTGTGCCAGCCCGCTTTTGTTTAGGCATGGCTGTTACAGAGCATGAAACTATTTTAAACCTTGATAACTTTTTTCTTTAAATTCAGGACTACCAAAGGCACATTGCGGTTCTAAAAGAATCACTGTGTGCCAAGGAGGAACACTACAACATGTTGCAGTCCGATGTTGAAGAATTGAGGGCCCGTCTCGAGGAAAAGAATCGTTTGTTGGAGAAAAAGAATCAGGGCACCATGCAGACAGTTCAGGAGCGCAATCGTCTCACCAGCGAGCTAACCGAACTCAAGGATCATATGGAAATTAAAGATCGCAAAATCTGTGTGCTCCAACGAAAGGTGCTCATACTCATTTCATGAAAAAAAAAAAAACAAAACACATTTAAACAAAACAAACTTCACTCCCAAACTCCAACAAACACTTAAATCCCCTTAAAACCAGTGTTCGCCATTCTCGCAAAGAATAAGATAGTGCATGTGTGGCCATCACTACTTTATGGCTGCGTTAGTCAAATCGTATCGTCTTACTTTTAGAGTTGTCGTATCGTTAAATTTGGATGTTAGTTAGTAAAAACGTTAGGCTGCCAGCGAATGTGTCAGCTGTTATTGTATTTATGTTTGCTTTATACGTGCGTGTGTGTGTGTGTGTGTGTGTGTGTATGTATGTAAGCCATAAGTTGACGTTTGCTATGTAAAAATGTATTTTCTAAAGGCTCAGTTAGCCGACTGTAATGGAATGTAACTGCAACAGTAGGAAACAGCTGATCGATAATGTTATGTGAAAAGTAATGTAACTTTTCATATAATATATAGCCTTAAGGCTCAATTAGCCGACTGTAACGCAATGTAACTGTAATGTAGGAAACAGCTGATCGATATTTTTATATGAAAAGTATGTTACGTTACATTACATCTCTATAACCATTTTCATTATTTTTCACATAACAAAATCGATCAGCTGTTTCCTACCGTTGCATTTACATTACAGTCGGCTAACTGAGCCTTAACGTAGCAAATATTGCCAATACATTTTCAATAAGCATCAACACGATACGATTTGACTAACGAAGCCATTAAACTTTCCAAAAGTGAATGAGAAAATAAATAGATTTTGCATGTAAGAGAGCAGCTTGTGCAAATGTAGTTTCGTGGTGCATTTATTTTCTCATTGACGACATCACGCTTAATTAATTAATTAAGTAAACTCAATGTATTTTTGTTGATTATGTCTATGTATTTATCTGTGTTTGCATTTATGTATACATACGTGTGTGTATATAATATAGATTGAAAATTTGGAGGATTTGCTGAAGGAGAAAGATAACCAGGTGGATATGGCTCGTGCACGGTTATCGGCAATGCAAGCTCATCATAGCAGTTCGGAGGGCGCTCTCACAAGTCTCGAAGAGGCCATTGGTGATAAAGAGAAGCAAATGGCTCAACTGCGAGAACAGCGAGATCGTGCCGAACATGAGAAACAAGAAGAAAGGGAACTGCATGAGCGTGAAATTGCCGATTACAAAATTAAATTGCGTGCCCTCGAAAGTGAAGTCGAAAAGCTAAATACTCGCCTTGAACGTGCCGTCACTGAACGAGAACGTTTAGAAATCAAGCTTGAGGCCTCACAAAGCGAATTAGGCAAATCGAAAGCCGAATTGGAAAAAGCCACCTGTGAAATGGGACGCAGCAATGCCGACTGGGAGACCACCAAACAGCGCATAGCGCGCTTAGAATTAGAAAACGAACGGCTCAAACACGATTTGGAACGTTCACAGGTACTCGCCACTTTCCCACTTAAGCCTTTCAACTACATACATATGTATATCTTTTCTTATTCTTTTCACTTACTACATACATAACATTTTCGTTTAGAATCAAAAATATTATATAGAAATGTATGTTGTATTTTTGATTTAACAAGTAAACTATTAACGTAAATATAAAATATACAAAAAAAAATATACTTATACTTATATAAATTATAAATACTTACATATATGTATGTAATGGTTAATGATTCCCCATTTTAAATTATAAATGAAAATTATAAGAAAAACATGATTAAAAACAAAATACTATTTTCTATTTTCATTTTAATCATTTGTTTTTTTTTCAACATGTACACCTCATATTAACTATCGACTACCTTTAATTCCATGTAATAATAAAAATAATACTACTATTACTACTACTACTCCTAATTACTACTACTACTACTACTGCTACTATTAAATACATTAGATGCAGCTAGATGAACAAACCACACTACATAAAGTAAGACATATTTAATTTTATTCTTTTGTTTTTAAATATAATTTAATTTTTCTTTAGCTTAGATGTACATATGTATACTTATTTTTTTTTTTATTCTATTTTTTAGTGATACCTTTTAATTTATAAAATTTTAAACTCACATAAATTGCCAGCAGGGAATAGCTAGTTGATTTGTTAGTTATTTTAGTTGATTCGATTAACCCCCCAAAAACAAAATTAATCTAGTAAGCCACCACCTTCAACCTCACCACAACTCCTTCTATATAAAACTAAATCAACTCAATTCGCACTCCCCTAACACACAAACAAAAACTGTAAACTGCACTTCCATTTCCTTTTATTGTAAGTGTAAATATGTGTAAATATACTTTGTAGTACATACATATAATATACAATAGTATTTTTGTCGAACTAAGCATATACGAGTACCTACCAGAGAATGACAAAAGTATCGTTTTAAGTTTTCTTTGAGTATTTGCCGTCAAATAACTACAAATGCGTACAATTAAAAATAAAAACCATATTCATCAAGTCTGAATTAAATACTTAATAACTATAAACAACCAACGACTATGTTCACACACATTCCTTAAAATTCGCTGCATAAACGACTATAAGTATTAAAATACTCTGAGTATTTATTCCACTACACATAAGTATGTACAGGAGTATTTTATTTTCTCACACTCAGTGTTTCTATATAGTACTTTTGAAAGAAAAAACTGTCCACAGCGAACAAAAAAATCAGTTTTTCGGAAGAAAAAACTGCCAACTTTTTTTTAACAGTATTATATTTCTTATTAGAACTAACATCATCATGGCATCGCTACCTTAGGCAGTACGTGTACTCGTTGAAACCCCAAGGAATTCTTAAGACATTGCTTCATTAAATACATATTAGCATAATTTGGTCAATTCTTCAACGAAGAAATTTAAAAAAGTTTGAATTTAAAAGCTCTAAATGAGCTTGTCACTGATATGAAGTAAAAACTTAATAAATATAAAAAACTGTACAAACTGACAAATTTAAAGAAAACCAGATTTTTGAAAGAAAAAACTGCACGACTGCTAAACTGTTCAAAAAACTGCGAAAAAAAGATTAATCAGCACATTTGGCAACGCTGTTTATACTTCAAGCATCAGTGCTGCCAGAAAACTGAATTAGTAAAATGCTGAAATGGCAACGATATTCAACAGACTGCATCACAGGGATGGAAAGTGCAATTAATAACATATTCTCGTTTTACCATAAATACATTTATCACTATGAAAATTGCAAAATATCAGTTTATTGAACATTTTTGTTTGCAAATTTTACGAAAACAAATTTTAGGAATAAAATCAATTGTTTAAAGGTTGTGGGCTATATTATGAGTATGAGTTGCATTCGCACATCGAAGAAAATCGATTGTCAAATTCATATTTGAGCATCGAAAATTTCATTGAGCAGCAAATTTTCAATCGAACAGAATTTAACTTTAGATGCAGTATTTTGATGTGAAAAATTATAAAAAAATCTAAGTGTCAAGCGATTGTTTTTTTTTTGTGTTTTTAGGCATCCCAACAGAAATTGTAAACTATTTTGGTCAATTTTGTGTAGATCGAAGGTCGTAAAGACTAAGCATTTCGAAAGAATTACCTAATGGAGGAAAATCCTATATTTGCTGTGCAGGCTAATTGCATGATTCTTGAGCTTCAAATCTTAAACTTGTTTAAAATTTTTCAGAATCAGTAATTAAAATCCGTAATGGCGACATTATTTGTCGTATGCCCATCATAATACCAAATGAAAATTCGTTCGATCAGCACTTTCGGCTTCTACAATCGAAAGTTGCCCATAATAGGGTCCTATATTTATTCTTTATTTTATTTCCTAGTTATCTGAGTAAGGTTTTCACACAACCTAAGCAGATTTTTCAATCCATTTTATACGCGGAAATGCATACATGGGCGCTGTAAAATAACCAATAAAATGGCGACTAAGCACAGCTTTGAAGATTTAATATGCCTCACTGACACCAGAGGCGCTGCAGCTCTGCCTTATTAAAAAGAACGTGCAAAAAGCAGAGTTGCAAAAGAATAAAGCTTTCCTCTATCTCTTCCTTCGCCAGCTGTTTTCTCTATCAGTATCCCTTTACTCAAGAAGGTAACACCTAGTAATAGTGGTAGGCATTCATTGACTGAGTGTTACTTCTTTTTATTAAAAATATAAAAAAATACTCCGAGTATCATGCGTATAACTATTTTGTTCAAATAAATATCTATACACTGAGTACATCTATGAAAGACACTCAATATTGCTATTTATTTATGCTTCTAGAGTTCTTAAGTTTTTCTCATAAATTAAGTAGAAATACTCTTGTGTGTTGGAATCGGTTATTGTCACAGTTGTTTGAAATCAATTATGTGAGCGTACGTATTATTTGGACTACTATTATGAGAATACGCAGTTACTAAAAATTAAAAGTAAAAACTTAAGTGTATAATTTTCGTAAACTTATTGTCATTCTCTGATACCTAATTTAAGTGTGTCTGTGTATGTGCATATAAGAATTGAAAGAATGCAAACATAATTGCCAGATCTTACGATTAACGCCGCTCAAAGAATTTTCGGAATTTGGCCAGTTGTGTCCTAAATTTGTCAATAAAATTGAATTCCTGGTATCTTTCTTGAAACGAAGAAACGCATTCAGGCATGTCATGGAAAATGATTTAAAAACGATAAAAACGACGTTTTTATTCATTCCGTTCTTAATAGTTTTTAACCCTTTATTAATAGTCATCACATGGAAATTTTTTATCCTGTTTCTGCAATAGCCAAAAAGCATTGTTGCCATATGGTAACACCAAGCATTAATCATACTTTTGTAATGTTAAAAAGACTTAATTTATCATTACGGAAGTAAATTAATATATTTTATTAATCAGCAAATATCAGGCTTTTTACAAGCTGTTCGACACCCATTTGTTTTTCCAAAATCTGATCATTTTTAACTCTGTGAAGCAGGTAAGAATTTTTTACGCTGAAGTATAGCCGACATGTAAAACAATTTAACTTCACCATATCATAGTGTTGACATTTTAATCCAATCGATTAACTCCGTTCATATTCTTAGGGTATTCCGCTACAATGCATGGACGCTCTGAATGTTTATTTTCGTTTCAACCATGTCCAATAATTTACATTGAAAAGAAAAACAAACAGCAATATAAATTGTAAAACGAGCGTATTTTCTTAAGCTAATTTTAACACCAGCGTTTAGAAACTGCAAAAGTATTAGAAACTTTCCAAAACTTCAACTGCTTTGTCTTCGAACAAAGTGTAGTGTTGCTTAACGTCGCACACAATGCACATCCTTTCAAAACGTTCTTCTCAAGTATTAAGAACGCCGCAAACAAGTAATCAAAATTGATGCCCATGGTTACAATGTTTCGCAAATTTATATCTTTGCACGATATAAAAATGTATACAAACTTTGTATTAATACCTTTTGAAAGTCATCCTACACCCACTTTTCAAGTTTATTTTCAATATAAAGCCCTACCTTCTTATAATCTGTATAGCACCATCTATCTCACTGGTAGCAATTGTTTTGCTACATCTATTACATAATATAATATTTTCAAAGAATCTTAACTGTTTCCCTAAATGTTGCCAAAACTTGTAATTTGGAATAATTTAATTTAATTAAATCTAAAATTCGTAGTAAAATCTTTAACAAGAAATTGCACGAACACGTTTTTTTTTGTTGTTGTTGTATTAACGGTTCGTTTCAAATTGCGGTAAATCTATATGGCAACTTTGTTTGTATGTTTACAATACAATCACCAAAATGAACAAAAAAATAGTTGTTTCTGTTGTAGCATTTGAATCACCTCTATCTGTCTCTCTCCCACCCTCATCTATCTACATACATTTTCATCTCTTAATAGTTGTACATAAGCCTAGTTTTAGTTTTTATTGTAGTAAAAGAAAATTAAACAATAATTGAAAATCATCATTATTATCATCATCATCAGCATCATCTTCATTAAAATTATTTACAATACTGCCAATAATTTTCTAAACTAAAGGTTTTGATTTAATAACAATATAAAAATTACACGTAATTGATTGAAGTTATTGTTTGAAAATTTATTTTAAATTACTCAAAAAAAAAAAAATTCCAGAAAAAAACAGCAACTGCAAACCAGCTAGCAATCGCCCTTTTCTAGTTTTTAAAAATATTTATAGATATTTGTGTATGTATATGTGTATAATTGATTTAATTTGAATGAACTGATGAATTAAGTCCCTTAAAGTATGCTACACTACACACAGAATTGTGTACAGTTACGATCAAAAATATGTATACAGATTTTTGGAAAATGCGTTACGTTATATAAAATTGAAGTGTTTAAAATTTATAAAAAAAAAAATTAATTAAGTTATAAATTAAGCTTATCGGTCTTGCATTAGGTTCGTTAATAATAGAAATAGAAAATAATTATAAATATTTTTAAAGAGGTAAAAATGGTCTTGAGATCATGTTTTGACTTCTTTTTTAAATGCCATTTATCTTTCAGACTATTTTTTAAACACAAACTTTATCAAACTAGAAAGATAATTAAATAAAACTTAAATAAACGTTCTTCTGCCTTTCAAGTCCATTTAAATTTTAAAACTATTCCATATGATTCTATACTTGTATGTGTTCACTGAATTTGTTTTAATTTTCATAAATGGGACCTAAGAAAAATTAAATAGGTGCAAAACAAAAATAAGTCAAAAAAAAGTTGACGTTTGAATTTTTAACAGTTTTAAGCAAAATTTTTTAAAAATTACTGCAAGTCGTTCACATTACATTTGAGATGATTAAATCATACTTTCAACAGTTGCATTATTTTTACTTTAAAAAAAATACAGTTCTTAAAATTTTTAAAAATTAAAATAAATACTTTAATGAAATTCTCAGCAATATTTAATATTAATAAATATTAAAAAATGTTAACTATTAATATTTAATATACGAGATTAAACTTAGTTTTTTTCTTTAACTAGCTAATCCAAAAGTTAATTTAAGCTAACATTAATTGAGTTTGATGTTCTTAGTCCTAGTTTACACTATGCAAGTCTTATTGCTAAGCTGATTAGTTTGTTAGGAGAAAGAGACGAGGGGAAAAGAAACGTTGATCTTCCCCTCATCTCTTTCTCTCCTAACAAACTAATGAGGTTAGCAATAAGACTTGCATAGTGTAAACTAGGACTTACCATAGTGAAGAAAAAAATGCTGGCAACATTTTCTTTGCTAATGTCATAATGCTAACAACACAGCTCGGTTTCTTTGTAAAGTAAAAGTAATTTTTCCAAACGCCCAAAATGGTTTCAGAAATGCGACTTCATTTACTCTTTAAAGAACCACCATTTCTATATAGTGGAATATATGAAGAATTCCTCCATTTCCCACAATGACCGCTACTCTTTTCCAGAAATTTTGCTTCAAAACTCACTTTTTTTCAAATTAATTTTTCCAAACTCCCAAAATGATTGTTTTTAGAAATGCGATTTAATTTACTCTTTAAAAAACCACCAAAAGCACTATTTCTATATAGTGGGATACATGTAGAATTCTTCTATTTCCCACAATGTCCACTTTTCCTTTCCTTTTTCCAAAATAGGACCTTTTTAAAATTAACTTTCTGTATTATTGATATATCTTTCGTATATCCAATTAGTATAATTTCATTATTCAGATCTGGGACCATATTTTCCATTAATTGTTGGGTATAGTATCAGTCCCTGTTCCTGGATTTCGCAACCGAAATAATATTCCTTTATTTTACTAGGACTGTTAAGTGCTTAACAGTCCGCTGTTAACTGCAAAATGGGTTTTGTTTTTTTTTGGTTTTTGTGTCTGTTAGTTAAATTTAAATTTATCTTTACACACATAATGAAATAACATTCAAAAAATATGAAACAAGTCTCTATATGACTCGAAGGTATATTCTGTAATTCGAAAAGAAAGAAAATGCTTTCGAATTTGCATATTATAAACATTAAAAATTCGAAAGCTCTTTCAATTGCACAGTAGACCCCCAGTTATTATGCCAAATAAATTCCGAATTATTGGTCTTTTTTTTAGTTTAGAACATAGGAAGATTTTTTATGCTTATGCTTATTTCAAAAACTTTTGGGTTGAACTATACTGACGAGTTCCTTAAGCGGGAACGAAATGCATATTTATAATGCTTAATAAAAAATAAATAAAAATTATAACTAAAAAAATAACAAATTGTCCCACTGTTGTGTTTATGTAAGTAAATCAACTGAAGGGTTGCCAACTATCATATAATACAGATAATTACGGAAAAAGTTATTTCTTGATTCTTAAGGCAAACGAAATGAAAAACTTTTGTGAAGAGTTAGATTTATATGAAATAAATATGTATGCAAATATCTATAAATTAATAATAATTATTAATATTCTTTGGCAGTGGTCTACAATTTAACTTCTGGTGTTTCGGTGACTATAAATAATACAATGACTTTCCGGCAATATATTGCTTCCCGTAAGTGCTGGTTTTTCCTTACTCTATAAAAGTAATGAAAAATTAATTTTTTTTGCACTTATTACATTATTACATCAACCGAAACTGGACCAGAAGATGTAAATGAAGCAGAAATTAATAAGCATACTTAAAACTGCATTTAACGTCGGCAAATCAGAAACTTGCATATGCAATATAAAAAGCACAATTCTCGTATTCCATTTCACGAAATTTAAAAATATTTCCACATAAACTCTATTGAAATATTTCGTAATTTCGTTCGATAACGAGTGCCGTAATTTGAGAAAGTAAGTAGATTTATATGTATGGGCAGTGATGAAGTGCATGGTGGCACAAAAAAATATGCTGCATTTCCCGAAAGTCTAAATTAACTAGTATTGTCTCCTTAAAGAGGCAGAGTATAAGTTGCAAATAAAAAAATACGCTAAAAGTATGGAGTAGTATTGAGTACTCAAGTGTAAAGTATTGAGTATTATTAAGTAATGAAAAGCAGTAGAATTAGCCATCACTACTTCCGGATCAAAAGTTCAGAATCTTTTTGACTTCGTTGGAAGGTGGTTTTTACTGGCTACCTAAACAATATTCTTGAGCTTTCCATTAGTAGCAGGATGAGTATTTATAGTACAGTCAAAGTGTGTTTTATATGTTTTAATGCATTGTAAGCACAAGTGAGCACTCTGCTGCTTAGTCTGCGTCCATATTATGAAACATTTGTTGCAAATCTTTTGAGTTTGTTATTGAAAAGGGGAAAGATGAATGGAAGGCAAGGCGAATTAAATAAAGTGAACTTATTTTAAAATGAAATACAACACTACAAAAAAAAAGAAAAATATGGTGTAAAATTTCCAAATGTCAAATAATTTTCTCACCTTTTGCTCGATTTGACACCAGAGAAATTCGCGGCTGATCATCATCTGCTGACACGAAATCCCCTGATATGAATTTGCGTCACACAGTCAGTGTGTATACGAATGCAGTTTTGTAAAAGAACTTACAAATGTTTCGCAGCAAAATTTGTCATAGTGTGGACGACGACTTATGCAATGCTCTAGATTAAGGCTCAGTTAGTCGACTGTAATGGAATGTAACTGCAACGGTAGGAAACAGCTGATCTGATATTGTTGCACTTATATTCCATTTGCAGTCGACTAACTGAGCGTTAACTGAGCCTTTAGGTAAAGCTGTTACAGTAGCAACAAAAATATTATTGAAAATTGGGAACATATTTGCATACACATAGCATCTGTATCTGCCAGAATTGAGCGTAACTGTACACAATTTAATAAATATATAAATAAGTAAATGAAATTAAATATATTGTACTATAATAAGTTAATTTTTTTTACTGACAAATGTCCACGAAAAACTCATAACTAAAAGCACTTTCTTAATGCTTTACAGTCGGTTCAGAAATTATTACATGAATCTGGAAAAATATCGGTAAGTTGTGTTAGAAACTAGAGGCGATTCTAGTAGTTTGTAAATAAAATATTTATACATATTATAATTAAAAAGAAAAAAGAAAACACACAGATTAGTGAAATTTCTGTTAACAATTTTTTTTTTAATTTTTCATTATTAAGCTTCAAATGCACTGAAAAAAAGATTGTATTCAAGAAAATTTTGTACATAAATATTATGTTTTATAAGACGTCTGTCTGCAAGTATGCAAAAAATTAAAAAATTGGATGTAAAAAAATATATTGAAAATTTTATTGCCATTTTCTGTACATTTTGTGTAAATTCATGAACGCAAACTCGTCTTAAAGCATCGCTTTTCTTTACACACGCATTTAATTTATTTTCCTGCTGGATATTTTTTTTTATATATTTTTATGCTGTTTTCTGCTCTAACCAATTGCAATTATTTAGTTAATATAACTATTTTTGTTAAATTTTAAACTAATATAATAAAAATAATATTCCAATTCAAACGCAAACAAAATAGACAACTTTTGGTCGCACAACTTTGACAACTTCCCAAGAGCTGGATCGAGCACAAGAGCGCGCTGATAAAGCAGCTGCCGAACTGAGACGTACCCAAGCCGAGCTCAGAGTAACACAGGTACCAAATGAAAGTTCATTGCCGCCATCAATTGATTCATACTATTTTTACTATTATTATTATCGGTTGATTTTTTATTTTTTCTATTTTAAGTTCATTTATTGTAACTTTCTTTACCTAAATTTGAATGTAACAATTATCGAAATGAATCTGAAAGTATATATGTATATTTTTTTTTTTTTGTTAAGACTTGAAAGTGGTGTTAATATGATATGATCATTGGAAAATATTAGTACTTTATTAATAAAGATGCATAATAATATTTTATGTTTTAAATAACAGTTAAAGTTACATATGCTTCTTGTTATAATTTTCAAAGCATCATAATGTAATTTACTTGAAATATATTCAATGCACTCTAAAACAATAAACCAAATTTATTTTAAAAGAACACTACAAAACAAAACTTTTAAAAAACACGAATTATGAATTTTTTTCTTCTTCTTAAATTTCAATACACTTCAGATCAATACAACACCACCATCAATCAGATGCAATATTTATACATTTAAACATAAAGTACAGCTTCTGTCAAAATGCAATGTTTTTTTTTTAATAAAAAATCTTATGGGTTTCCTAAAACAATAGAGGAAATCATTTTTCGCTGCAAACTGCTAGTGCAAATATTGCAGATGTAGCAAATCTAGTACTCGTATATATGCTACATTATGCAATACCACAAAAACAAATCATATATGCAACATACAAAAAAAAAACATAAGAAGACTGAGAAGTGCAAATTTTTGTATTTACATCCTCCCACAAAAATTAAAAATTTTTGATTTTTCTATACTTACTACGACAGATACGCGCTACTTATTATATGTATATTTGTGCGTTTTAGGTTCATTATTACAACCTGGCATTACTTAAAGGTATGATTTTATTGGTCTTATGTCCAAAGGTGTTTCATTATTACAATTTTACTTCAACCTAAATTGTGCGATAGTTTTAAAGGCAAATTTAGCCTACTTAAATTAAATTTATAACAACGAAAAGCTTTTTAAACGTTCCAAAAAATCTTAACTTTAACTAACTTCAAGTTGTAATATTTGCCTTTAAGATAGGATTTGTAGTAACGTCTATACCCTGCATAAAACAGCTGTAATTTTTGTTTTCTTTATAAAATCAAAACAACCAAACTCCCACGCTGGCAAAGTTTCAACGCCGCCACGAAAACTACTGCCAGACACTAACTGCCATATTCATAAAAATATATGAGGTTTATTAAGCGCTTATTTGACGTATTTCTATGGGAAATTTGTCAAATAAACCTGTAATAAACCTAAAATATTTTTTATGAATATGGCAGTAAAAATATGATGAAATTAAATAAAAGGCTGAAATTTAAATTGCAATAAAATTAATTTAAATAAATTTTAATAAAATTATTAAAAATTTAAATGCTTCTATCACGTAGATATTTTAGCGTTCAAGTATTGGCGGCTTATGTCGGCCTTAAGCAGCGCACCCACTTGCAATATACTTGTGCAATTTTTCGTATTGTACAATAATAATATCGCCAATGTGTATGTCATATTCGAAGGTGGCACAATATATTGGCAAATATCAAAAGACTTTTATTTGTAAAATTTTTATTGTGCAATCAAGACAATTGTATAATGTGATGGCAACATTGTCCAATGTTGTTTACTTTTTCACTGTCAGGAAAATTTGGCAATATTCTCTTTGAAAATATTGTGCCATTTATTGCATGGTATAGCTCGAAACGACAATAATATGTATAACAACATATGCAATAATATTGTATAATGTATGGGGCCTATTTAATTGTTTATTATGTTGTCGATTGGTTATTGGTTTGCGGCACAGTATATTCAAAATACATTATGTCTGCAGCAAACCAATAACCAACCGACGATGTGTGTAGTTTAGTACATCAAAAGTCAACTGTTACAATAAGTTTTTTAAGCGTTTAAAAATAACACTCATGCTTTGTAGCAGACTGTTGGTGCATAAAGTTGCAGTTAAGCTAATATTTTAATGGAGCTCCATTTGCGTTTCATAGGAATCGGTTTGTTAGAGTACAAAAAATATAATATTAGATTTTTATAGGCGTGGCATTTTCCAATTTGTCAGTCTCGAGTTTGAATGGAATTAAACACGTTCCAATATAATTTAAGGGCGTGACTCATTATCCTACACAATCGTACGAAAAATGCAACCCTGAGGGGTTATTATACCAAACGATTTGGAAAGAAAACTGTTCGAATTTGTATGTTATTAACATAATAGACCCTCTGGTCTGATGAATTTTTATTGTAATTTGAAAATTTTCATAAACTCCATCATACCAGTAGTGCGATTTACTGACTTTTTTTAACGATAATCGCATCGTTAAAATAATTATAACGAAAATTTATCAAATTTGCTGTTCAGTAAAATTTTTAATGGCATTCGCTGTTTGTTAATGTCAGCTGTGTCCTTATTTAAGCGACAATAATTTATGTGCTGTTAATTTTATCGACAAAAATCAACAGAAAATATCAGAATCACACAATCGTTATTGCAAGCAACTAAATGTATGGACAAAAATTACGATTTTCGGATCGTTAAAAGTTGTTGAATGGCACAACAGGGTTGTATTTTCTCAAAAATCGCACAACTGTATATGATAGTGTATCACGGCCTTTGAGGGCATATTCCACCAAACCAAATAACAATTTTTCAAATCGCTAATAAATGCAAGAGTTTTGAATAGAAATGTGCAAGGCAGACTTAGCTCGAACTCGTTCACTAGTTCATTTTTGATAAAAACCGATGATCAAATCGATTTAAATTATATAGGTTGGATCAAAGGTTTCTGTCAAAAATTAAATAGTGAACAAGTTCAACCTATGTCTCTATATATCGCGCCATAACCGACACATGTTTTTGGACTTAAATTTTTTTACGAAAATCGATTATTTACGATCGCAAATAAGCGATTTTGGTCAAAAAATTAAGTTCGAAAATTACGTCGCTTAAGCTTTTTTGTCGGTTATGTTACGATATCATGCAGCATGCAAGAACGTGGGAGAGCAAGCATGATCAAAGTTTTGGTGTAATTAGTTCATCATCAAAATTGTTCTGGCATATGATTTGTAGTTTCTGGAATAGTATTTATTCAAAGTAATTGAAAAACGATAAATAATGGCAAATAATTTCGTTCATTTGAAAAAAATCCTAATCAATATAATATCTCCAGCTCTAGACATCTTAAAACGCGGGAATTTATTATTTAAAAATTAAATTGCTGTTACTGTTAGACAGAAGCTGTTCATGTATAACATGCTTACCGACCGTCTCTTCAAACATTGCATATTTCACTCATGTTCTTGCGGGCATGTTGCACCAAACGATTCGCTCGTGTAATAAGGCAAATGCACGCGTTGTCGAGCATGTTCGCGTGTTTTCAAGAATTTTTGATAGTTTGGCTCGTCATCGAGCCAAGAAAACTTATGTAATTGCTTGTTAGTGCCAACACACATACAAATTTTAAACAAAAAAGATGTAAACTGGCGAAGTTTTTCAAATAATTTATTAAATTGTATAAAAGTTTGCCCGAGTTATGAAAATTTAGTAAATAAAATTTTTTAATTGCTCTCTAGTTTTCTTTGTTTATTTTTTATTTTTCAATAACTTGCTTATAATGAACGCTAGACTTGGCTCGAACTCGTTCACTCGGTCATTTAAGACACAAACGTATGATCAAACCAACTTAATAGTTGACACAAATCGATGATCATACCTACATGGGCTTAATCATGGGTCATTATCTAAAATGACGAATTAAACGAGTTCGCCTATTGAACTCATTCAGTAGATCGTTTATTCCGTCATTTTAAACCAGCTGCGTCCAAGCCATATTCACAATGTGCAAACTTTAACAAAAGAGCTTTTGTGCTTTCACATCGACGAGGGCACAACCGCCAATCAGATCTCCGCAATAACAATGCTTGCTCTGACTTTGCAATGAAACAAGAACAAATTTAAGAGCTTTCACAGCTATTTACATAAAATACAAATATCAAAGTATTTGTGGTTACACGTAGCTGTTTTAAACACTAAACTATGATCAAACCCATTTAAATTACATGGGTTTGATCATAGGTTTGTGTAAATAATGACCAACTATTAAGTTGGTTTGTGTCTTAAGCTACCGACTGAACGAGTTCGGCGCAAATCTAATGAATGCAGCTACAAATTAATGCTTCATATCCAGACAGCCTCTTTAATAATTTATTTATACTGTATACTGGCAATATTTCACGAACGGCCAACATGCTCGACAACATGCTCGCTGTCTAGTAGCCATATAACATGAATGAACAATCACATTAGAATTGCGCCGAACATGTTCAGTAATTCATTTCAGACACAAACCTATGATCAAACCCACTTAAATTACATGAGTTAGATCATCAGTTTGTGTCTTAAATGAATGAACTTTCATCAGAATCTTATCGTAACTCAGACTTTCTTCGAAATGCACGCACTATCATTAGTTTAAACGCTCTGAGGCATAATATCAAGCGCAGTACTTTCACTTCTCATTTATTTCATGTCTAAAAATGATAAGACTTCTTTTAGAAATTAATAGAAACCTTAAAGTAGGCACTAAAGAAATTGCAAAGTTCGCCTATAAAAGTCAGAGTAGAATATGTAAAGTATCTACAGCATCTGCGTGGGGGCCTATCGGACTCCAAATGTATGTGCTTAGACACTAACCTTCTAAACTAACCTAACCTAACTCCTTCCAGGTTTTCTAGCATTATTGATGATCTAGGTTCAAACGATTGGGACTAACCTATACCGCAGGCCCCTCAGATTCATTGCGCTCTAGCATTAATAAACTAAGCATATATAAACTTTAAATTGAGACACTTTGTATTTGATGACTCTGAAAGCAATATTTAAAATATACAACATATACACTATGTCTTGCAAGGAAGCTTAGGAAAAGATTAGTTTAGGAAGAATGTCTTGCAAAGAAAGTATATATTTTTTGCATTTGAAACAAGTAAGGCCAATTGAGAAAAAAAATTGGAACCCAACATATGCTTTGAACATTTATGTTAATTTAGGTTGGACAGGTTGCTGATCCGTTTTCAGCTCACTTGGGTCCAAATAACAAATCTTTTTGGCTTACCGAGAATAGGACCAATAGCTAGAGAGAAGATTAGCTTAATTCATATTTTCGTTTTTGCAACTCTGCTTTTGTGCTTATTGTTTAGACTTGGTTCGAACTCGTTCACTATTCCATCTTTGGCACAAACCTATGATCACACCCATGTAATTTAAATGGGTTTGATCATCGGTTTGTGTCAGAAACGAACTAGTGAACAAGTTCGACCCAAGTCTGGTGTATTTAATTTTTTGATAGTGTCATTGCAGCGCCTCTGGCGTGAAGTAGACGTATTACTTTAAGCCATGCAGCCATTTCATTAGTTACTTTGCTGCGCAGACAGTTTATTCCTAGAACTATCGACGAAGGATAGCGTTGCGATAGTTATTAGGTTTAGCTAGGGATTCAGGTCGGGCTCTCGAAGGCCGCCAGTTGCTTTGTTGTCGACATCACTAGCTACTTCAGACAACAGCACCCTCGCCTTGATCAATTATAAAATGTGATTTACTTTTTAAATATGTATGTAGATAATAAAATTGCTTTCAATTACCAGAAGTCCAGTTAAAGTTAAATTCGATCTCAGATAGATAAATATATGAGAATGATATTTAAATTTGTTGCCACTACTATAAATTAACAACATCTTAATATTGCAATACAGAGAACATTTTTGACACAAGCTGTTACTTTGGCAAACAATTCAAATTAAATACTCTTCAACATTGCACAGTGGAGCTTTACGCAAAATATATAAGCAAATAATCAATTTGTGAAATATTTATTACATTAACAGAAAAAATATTAAAGGAAATAGCTTTGGGAAAAAAGTTATTCGCACCTTGTAAATTACAAAAACTTGAGCAGATTCTAATAGTATTCATATATTCTAATTTTGGAGGAATGCCGCATATATAAAAGCCATAAAATTTATATCATTCAGAGTTTATCATTGAATCTAGTATAAAAAAGAACTTGTATGGTAGATACATTCTTACTTATGAAAGCAAAGATACTTATTAGCATTGAAGTGCTATCACTGATTTAATTAACCTAGTGCAGCAACTTTCAGTGCTGAAATATTTCTACTTATTTTCATATAAAACAAATGAGAGTTCTATATGGCAAACAAGAAATTTTTATTTCGTAGAAGTTTTTTGGAATAATAGCTTTAGAATTCCAAAGGAAACTTGATGGTCTTCGCAGCAATGGTGCCGCGTTGCCTCTAACTTATAGGTCCATAAGGGACAGAATTAAGTAACTAGAGTTATAACCTAAAGATCTGATACCTGGATCTGTCTGAGGCTATCAAAAATTACAGAATTCTTCTGAAGGAAGAGTGACCTTATTTATATCAAGAGAAAAAAAACTCTAAAACTAAAATGACCAAGAACAAGCTGATTACAGCTTTACTACACAGACTAGACGAAAATTTTTCTACAATAATGTATCAATCATGGAATATTTTAAGACTGCAGAAACTTAAGAAAATATATTGAGGAAAGGCTCTAGAGGTAGCCAAATTACTTGATAGCATTTTAGATAGACGGAGCATCTGAGAACTTCTCCTAACGTAACGTTGATTTACCTTACCCAACCTAACCTAACCAAAGCAATCAAAACTTAAGCTCGCTTCACTTAACGTAATTTAACCTTAACTAGCATAACCTAACCTTCCATCACTCAACCATAACCTCACATAACCTAATCTCACCTAACCTAACACTACCTAACCTAGTCTATTCTTACATGACTCAGCTTAACATAACCTCATAATATAATTCTAAGATACTCGAAATTCATTTTGTTTTCGTGCCAGAAATCTTAGCACAACCGACGCTGCAACAGAGATGGTCATCCCCGATACCAGCATTTTATATATTTACGTCAATAGTTTTAAATTACTTGATTAGAAGGCAGAAAAGTGAATTATGTGAACTAAAATTAATTACAGTACAGTTCAGATTATTCAGAGGAAAGAAATTGCTGACTAGACAAGACATTAAGGCCATGTCAGAAAAAACATTTGCGTCTCGTTGCGTTGCCGATTCGCTTTGACATCTAAGATGAAATGTACACGCTTATATTAAACACATAAAGCACTTTTAATGCAGTGCGAAGCGAAAAGTTAGTTAGTTTTGCGAACTTTAACAATCAGTTGGCATAATTTTCTTAATTTTTTTTTGCCAATTTCAACGTAAATATAAAATTTTATTAAACTTTTAGTAAATTTACATAAAAATCGAGCTAGTGGTATCAGAGTAATGACACTATGCTGTCTTTTATGCATAAAAAGAAACTGTGAAACAAATAGCAAGTGTTATCAAGGTTTCTATTGTGTCATACACCTTTTGCTTTACGCTTTTGTGTAAACGTTGTAAACGTCACTTAAAGCAACGAAGTTATATCTGACACGGCCTTTAGAGGTACGGTCACACTTGGGCAAATATTAGGCCAAATAAGCGTAACCACTAAACTTGGTGTTTGCTGAGAAACCTTTCCATTAAAACACGTGTTTATTAAGTTAAAAAATTGAAGCTGAGTTCAGCCCATTGTTTAGGGAAAAAAATTTTTGTCCGGGCAAAATTTACAATGTATTACGACATGTCAAAATATGCTGTAGAATATACAAAATCTTATCATGTAAAAGCAAAACGTATCGAGTAGGAGAGAATACGGATAGAAAATTTGACAAGCGGTCGGTAAATGTTTATTTTCTAAACCATTTTAGAAACTTAAGTATTCTCATCACACCAGAGTTGTATTACAAAGTAAACATTGGCAGCACTAATGGTATCTATTGAAGCTGTTGACACTTTTACAAAAACAACCAAAATCAACTCAGGAAATTTTCATGTCATCAGCTACTTAACTGGTACAGCAAAACCAAATAAACAATAAACAAACCTAAACAAAAAAAAATATATATATGTATATATATATTGTAGTAAAATTACATTGAAATTATAAAAAGTTTTCTCCATCAACAGTTTAATATCTTTGCTTGCATTTTACTTATAGTATGAGTGTAAACATGAAAAATACATACAACAGATTTTTGTTCTCTTTTTTTTAACACGTAGAGAATTTCATAATATTTTGATTCTACAAAGTCCTTATACTTTGTATACAGAAAGTTTTTTGCAATACCATTCACCGATTTCGAACAATTTATTCGCAAAATCAAAGCTACCGTATGAAATACGTGTGTAGACGAGGAGCATTAATTTTTTAAGGTGGCAGCACAGCGACAGATGATGCTGGTTTCTTGGTGTCCTAAACATATTTTTCATTTTAATTTAAAAGTTTTAATTTTTAATGTTGTTTTATTTTAATGAAAATAGCGCAAAAAAAGATAAAAGTAAAATGTGTACTACAAATATACTCTATGCTTTTATTATACATTTAATATGATGTGGCTTCAAAATTAAAATGGCTAATAGCACCGTCCATTTTGCCGTGAAAAAATTTTAAATTACAACGCTTCAAGCTAAAAAAAATTCCAAACAAAACAAGTTCTCTTCTTCTCTCTTTAAAAAAAAATTGTCTCCGAAAGTTTTGTATCAGACACTCTTTAGTAGTTTACTTACATATATACACTTAAAATATTTTTTGACGCACATTTATGCTAAATAAATTAGAATTTTACAATATGCAATATAGTTGCATTCTTTGGATACCGGAAATCAAAAACTAGAAGACCATTAAAATCTGTTAAGGTTCAATAAATCTACAAGGCGCGATATGCTTTATCCCACTGTAACGAAAATCTCTTGATGTTACAACATTTTAAATTTCAGATGAATTTAATTACAAATTAAGAACATTTATTTTGCGGAAAGCCATAAGGTTCAATTAAACGTGTCATAACTATAACCATACAAAACAGCTGTTCGAAGTTCCAACCAAAACTTATGGGCAACACTGTATTTGATTATATTAGACTTGCTTTAACCATAACCATAGAAATAAATTAAATTTTCATTTTTCGCCGTAAGCATAAACAGCTGTTTATTGATTAGAAATATTTGTTGTTGCACTTTTGAAATTAATAAACAAATGACAACATAAACAGCTGCTTATGGTTATGGCAGCACTTCACCTATTAGTGCTAACATATAATATATTTATGGTTTTGACAATGGTTATGTTTAAGGCATTATGGTATGGCACGTCTGATTGAACCTTTACTGACGATTGCAAACATATTAAACTTAAACAAAACAAAATATCACAGTTTAACTGTCTTTATTTTCAAAATTTTCTCTTTTAATTTTTACCTAACGCACTAACTTTATCTAATCATTAATAAACTGTCTTCTTTCTATACGTTAAAACAAATACAATTACAACAAAAAAAAATCTCAATTATCTATTATATCTATTGCTTGCATTCATGCCATGTAATAGGGCGAAACAGACAAACGTTTTGTGAGTAATTGCTTCCAACGAAACCAATCTAAATCAAGCTACTTACTTATACTTCATAATATATAATGCAAAATAACCAATTCGTTTTTAGCAGCAAAAGAAAAGCATTTAAATTTGAAATACCTATTCAAAAGAAATCCTTGTTAAGTTAAACATCATCATACTAATGTTTCAAATTCATGCTGAAGTTAAAACTTTCCTACTTTCTTTTTCGAAACAAACATATATGACATAATACTTACATATTAACATGCATATACATACATACATCTATGTACATACTTACATACATACATATAGTACATACATGAGATGTTTCAAATATTGTCACTGCTCTCCTTTATTTTGAAGCATTTACCGCCCATTTCAGGAACATTTCATTTATTATTCACTCTCAACGCTGTCGTCTTTAGCTTAAAATAATTACATACAATCATTTCGAAATTTCAACCGAAATCAATTATTTTCATTCAAATTCTTTAAGAGTCATGACTCATGAGTATTGGAATATTGAAGAAAATGTCAAGCAATTAAGGTTCAGTTAAACGTGCCATAACCATGACCATAGAAAACAGCTGTTCGAACCAAACTTATGGGCAACACTGCATTTGATTATAGGTGACTCGAAATAACGTCATAGCCACAGCCATAACCATAGCCATAGAAACCAATTGAATTTTGGTTTTTCGCCGTAACCATAAAAATCTGTTTGCTACTTAGACAAATTTGTTGTTGCACATATTTAAAATGAATAAACAAAGGAGCACATTAACAGCAGGTTACGGTTGTGACAGCACTAATAGGCCCAACAAACATATTTATGGTTATGGCTATGGCATTATGGTATGCCACGTCTGATTGAACCTTTAAATTATTTATTTTTTGCGCCATTAAGATTAATTCGTGCATTATTTTCTGAAACGTAAGGCAATGAAGGAATTTTATTATGGAAAACAAAAACAATTTAAACTTGTTTCTTTTTTTTAATTTAATTTCTAATGCTGCATTAAATTTTTTTATATTTATAATGCGCTTGATTATCATCAAAACATATACATAAATGCTAAATGATCACATCAGTAATCACAACTTCATGTTTCAAATTAGTTTAACCGTGATCTAACAATATCGAATAATTTCATGTTTTTATTTAATAACTCTCGATTTGGCTTTTAGGTAAAAAAAATATTGCTTATCAAGTAATTGAAGGTTGGAGGAACATAATAGTGTTTTCACCGCTGACTAAATAATAGAACAGATGTCTGCAACTTCAGGCAAAATCGCTGTCAAATTAAAGCCCATAATAAAATCTGCGGCAGTAACTTCAAATGCTCTCTAATTTTTGTTTTATTTTCTTTTTGCTTATTTTTCTTTTTAGTACAATTTATTGAAAGCATTTTTACATTTTTGAGAGAATGAGTGAGATCATAAGAAAAAACACTCTCAAAATAAAATTAGATTCTATCTCTCGACTGCTTTTTTTTGGTTTATGCCGCAATTCTGTTTAACAATTTCATTTTAATAAAAGTTGCATTTAACGTTAAAACCAACTTAGAACATTTTTTAATTGAAACAAGGTTGCATTTTTACAAAATGCAACCTTGTTTTCGCTGTAATAGATTCAGTGCTGCCAAGTTAAAAGGACCGAAAGCAGCTGATAATGTTTATGCCAGTTAATAAAAATAGATACCGATTGAAATATTTTAAAGTTAAACATTTTTGCAGCCAAAAAAAATTTTTGACGAAAAAAACGAAAATATTTTCATTGACCTCGCACAAAAAATAACCATAACTTGAGTTGCAAGAAACCATTTGCAGACCATTCTATAATTTCCCTGTCAAGATGAGCAATTCTTTCATATAAAATGAAAGAATTGCTCTTCGAACCTCTTCACACAACTCTAGCAAAATGGCACAAGCATTATACTCGTATGTTAAAACTACAAAAATGTTTGCAACAGTACGATACTCTGCGGATTGCATTACCAATTGCAAAATTATCCATTGCTGCTTTAAACACAAAAGCATTTTTTTTCTTTCGACATCTGCTTACATTTTTTTGTACATATATCACATTAATGATTTGCAAGCAGTTCTTCGTTTTGTATAAGTAGTAATATTAAAATATTCATTTACAAAATATAAAATAATTTCTATTTTAGAGCACAATCAAAAACAGTACAGGTGTACAGTTTCCCAAATAAGTGCTATAAAAAAACATAAAAAAGTACAGCAACAAATGCAATTATTTCTACAGATTTATTTTTTTTTTTTAATAAATTTATTACACAACCTTTGTGTTAAAATCTGAATTTATGAAACTAGTAGTGTGAACGCCAAATCAGCTGTTTGTGGTTTTAATGTTAAAACCAGGGGTCGAATTGTCAACGTGCAACTCGAATCGAACGCACATCTTGTCACATAAAAACACCATTTTCGGATTATGACATACGTGAACGTACTGAGATCCCATTCAGCTTATACGATTGAGGTACCACTTAATTTATTTTCATACGATTGTCGATACGATCACGGAAGTGGCGATTTGAGCCCAGGTTTTAACTTTAGCTATAAAAACACTATAAAATTGAAATGGTAAAACAGGTTACGTTCGTAAAACCATTTATAGTGGACGTCTGCAGCATCACGGACATCTAACGTTCAAAAATGCATAACTTGGCAGCACTGTTTAGTGGCAAACGTTTTTTAATGCAAGTAATCGGCAAACCTGCCGCAAATCTCTACAAGTGGCGCAGGAAATTATTTTACAATGCAATAAGTTACAGTGGAACAATAAGTTGAAGAATATATCGTCGCTGTTTTAAATAACCGACCTAACTGACATTCTTTTGAAAAATGAGTTAAGTGCTTTACTACACTTTATAAGTCATAATATAACTTGTCTACAATTTTCATGACTGTAAGCATTACTGTTGTGCCTATGTATATAAGTAAAAAGATTTCCGACGCGGCCATAAGAATGAATGTATAAAACAACCATAAAAGCTGCTCTCCTGTTAAATTTTCAAAATGTTAGTTAGGTCAGTTAGTTAAATCAGCGAAGATATGTGTGTATTTTGATATTTAAATTACAGATTTAAAAAAGTACCAATAAAGGATATTGATACATTCGAAAATGATTTTGAAACGCATAATCTTGATAGTTTTTTATTACTTCAAAGGAATTTTCTTTATTTTAGTGTCTTTTTTTACGTCCAATTGTGTTCGTATAAGAAATAACCACTTTGATTTTTTTTCCAATCTTTGTCTCACTATAATTTAAAAGAAAATTGTCATTGTATTGTACTTGCCGACTTAAAAATGTCAACTGTCCACAGATGTTGAGCAGTTGTAAAGCATGTGCAACAGCTGATCACGCATACGCTGTTAAACTTGGCAGAGTTGCCAAATTTACGAATGTACCCACATTTTTATTACACTGCTAAATTGCGGGGTTGTGCTGGTATTTGATTATGATTACTACTAAGTCCCGGTTCACACACTTCAACTTCTGTTGATCAACTCGTAATTCTGCTATAAGAAAGACAAAGAAGGAAACACAAATATCAGCTGAATTGCGAGTTGATGAACAAAAGTTGATGACGTATGTGAACCATGACTAAATAAAAACGATTGTGGACTTAATGGGTTCTGTCGCATGTCGCATGCTTGTCGCTTAAAAGGAGACGTACAAATAAATACATCAATCACCATTTTTTTTGTCTTCAAAATAATGAATTAATTAATGACTAAAGGGCGGCAGTTGCAGCTAGCTAGCCAGCATTTGAGGTCGTGTAGTCGTGTAGCCTGCTGTGGTCAATGTGTTTAATTCTTAACAGCTGTCTGATGGTCATTTCAAGATTTATGATAAACATTTTCAGGTTTCCGTACAGCCCAGACAATTTATAACTTGAAAATAAAATGTTTACTTTCTATTAAATCTTAATTTTCCTGCCTCATCACTTTAAATCAAACGAAAAATGAAACAGTTTTCATTTCCACGCTTGAAACACATTCATGTAATCCCAATAATTCCTCTGCCGTCTAGACATTATGCAATCAGTGCCGTTCTAAAATGTCTAAAGAATCGAGAGCTATTATATTCTTTTTATTTTTTTAGTAACTTGCTTTCACAAATAATTTTCTTTCTTGTACATTAATACTTTTTTATTTCCATTATTGCTGCACTTCTCTCTAACTTCCACCACTAACTTTTGTTACATTTTGTTTGACTTCTCTTTTCAAAACTAAAATTTAGAAAAAAAAAATAAAAAATCAAATATAGTTAAATTGTGCATTTGTTTTTGTACTCGTATGTCAGGTGCATTATTAACTTTGCATTCATGCCACATATGTGTGTACATACTTGTGCAAATCATTACCCTAATATAGAAAGGCCCGAACTCATTATTTTTTTGAAATCGAGACTTTTGCATTTTTCGATACACTAGATGTTCTTCTAGGGAAATATACAAAAAAAAACTAGATTTCAAAAAAAAAAAATGAGTTAGGGCCTTTTCATATTAGGGCAACGAAATGCTTAATATTTAATGCCTTTCGAATGCATATGCATAAAAGATTCGTTTCCATGCATTTTTCATTTAATTTATCGTTGTCGTCTGTCACTCAGTTGCTTTTGTTTGTAGTCTTTTTCTGTCTGTCCTCTTTGTGCATTTCTTTCGATATCATTTAACGCCATTTTGTGTAAAAGAGACTTAAATACAAACTCTGTTTATTTGCTTGTTGTCTGTTCCAAATGCGAAAATAACAGTCGGATGCTGAGAGAGCTCGCGAGGAGGCGGCTGCCTTACAGGAGAAATTGGAAAAGAGCCAAGGTGAGGTGTATAGACTGAAAGCCAAACTGGAAAATGCCCAAGGCGAACAGGAGAGCTTGCGTCAGGAGCTGGAGAAAGTACAAGGTGGCATATCACGCATACACGCCGATCGAGATCGGGTAATTGAATTATCTTAAACTACTACTCCTAATCATTAGCTAAAGGCAATAATCTGAAAATGTTTGCTTACAGGCCTTCTCAGAGGTGGATAAGATGAAGGAGGAAATGGAACGTACGCAAGCCACTTTAGGCAAAGCACAATTGCAGCAAGAAAAACTGCAGAACGCTCTCGATAAGGCACAAAACGAGGTGGATCATTTGCAGGAGAAACTGGACAAGGCCAGTGCCGATAATCGTCGCTTGGTGTTGGAGAAGGAAAAACTAACATACGACTATGACAACTTGCAATCGCAATTGGACAAGGCCTTGGGTCAAGCGGCACGTGTACAAAAAGAGCGTGAAACTTTGACTTTAGATACAGATCGTATTCGTGAAAAGCTCGAAAAGGTCCAGGTAATTATGACACCACCATCGCAATCAGCATTATTATCCTATAGAATATATAGCGTACTTATGCATAAAAATATATATAATTACAATCGATATACATACATAAGTAAAAGCAATCACACTTCGTTCTAAACTACATACTCGTAGATACATTCCTTTCCTGTTAAATATTTCCTAAATGTATCATTTCTTCTATCCTCTTCATCACATAGTGTGTATGTGTTATTGTCATATTATCTCATCTAGTTAATCCAATACTTTTATATACTCTTACCATATATGTTGTATATATGTATGTATGTACATACGTAAATAAACGTTGTACATGACTGTTATTTAAAATCTAATAAAAACCCACATGTAGATACAACTGGCACGTGTCCAGAAGGAACGTGATCAATTCTCCGACGAATTAGAAACTCTTAAAGAGCGATCAGAGTCATCACAGACATTGCTGCAGAAGGCAGCACGGGACAGGGAAGCCATGCAAACCGATTTGGAAGTACTCAAAGAGCGTTATGAAAAATCCCATGCAATACAACAGAAATTACAGGTAATTCTAACTCCCACACTTGTAGAAACCAAATCCAAACGATAACTGAAACAAAAACAAAAACAAAAACAAAAACTTCCAATAACAAATTACGAAAAACTGAAAATGAGAAAGAAGTAAGAAAAATGCATGATTACTTCGAAAAATTGGCTGTTTATTAGTTGTAGCTTTATCACCTCTCTCTCTCTCTCTCTCTCTCTCTGTTCCTTTAGATGTCTAATTCTATTCCCTTAAAATTATTTATTTATTGGCTGATTATATTAAATTATTTATTCCATTAGATGGAGCGTGATGATGCCGTTACCGAAGTGGAAATCCTAAAGGAAAAATTAGACAAGGCTCTGTTTGCCAGTCAGAAACTTATTGACGAGAAAGATACTTCGAACAAAGAGTTTGAAAAGATGTTGGAGAAATATGATCGTGCTCAAAATGAAATATATCGCCTGCAATCACGTTGTGATACAGCTGAAGCCGATCGTGCCCGCTTAGAGGTGGAAGCGGAGCGTTCCTCCTTGGCAGCTTCGAAAGCGCGGGAGGACTTGCGCAAGCTTCAGGAGGAAAGTACACGTTTGCAAGAAGCCTGTGATAGAGCGGCCCTGCAACTTAGTCGTGCCAAGGAATGCGAAGACAATGCACGTGCCGAACTTGAACATCACAGAGAACGTTACGACAAAATACAAACAGATCTGCGCCGTACTCAGGGCGAGAAGGAACATCTGCAATCAGAACTGGAACGTGTTAGCTATGAACTGGAGCGTGCTCATGTTGCTCAAAGCAAGGCCAGTGCCAGTGTGGAGGCTGCCAAGGACGAATGCGCTCACTATGCCCTCGAGCTGGAAAAAATGCGAGATCGCTACGAGAAGAGCCAGACAGAACTTAGGAAACTTCAAGACACCGACACCTTCGGACGTGAAACTCGCCGTCTCAAAGAGGAGAATGAACGTCTGCGTGAGAAACTGGACAAAACGCTTATGGAACTCGAAACCATACGAGGCAAATCCCAATACGAATCGGAGACATTTGAGAAGTACAAGGACAAATATGAAAAGATTGAAAATGAAATTGCCAGCATGGAATCTAAGCTACATGAAACCTCTCTGCAACTCGAACTGTCTAAGGGAGAAGTGGCCAAACTACTGGCTAATCAAGAGAAACAACGCAGTGAGCTGGAGAGAGCCCATATTGAAAGAGAGAAGGCAAGAGACAAACACGAGAAGTTGTTGAAGGAGGTCGAACGTCTAAGATTGCAACAGGCATCTGCCATAAGTCCCGCTGATTCAGTGCGCACATCTTCGTTATCGGCGGGAGAGCGTCAAGAAATCGATCGCTTGAGAGACCGTTTAGAAAAGGCTCTACAGTCACGCGACGCCACCGAATTGGAAGCAGGCCGTTTGGCCAAGGAGCTTGAAAAAGCTCAGATGCATTTGGCCAAACAACAGGAAACCAATGAATCCACACGCATTGAATTCGAACGAATGTCTGCCGAACTGGGTCGTCTTCATGATCGTCTCGAAAAGGCCGAGGCTGAGAAAGAGACACTCAGGCAATCTGCAAGAAATGGCGCAGCCGATAAGCCTCATCCACAACTTGAAAAACACATGCAACAGTTGGAAGCTGACTGCAAACAGCTTTCAATTGAAAGGGAACAATTGGTGCTTCAATTGGAAAAGAGCCAGGAAATCCTAATGAACTTCCAAAAAGAACTCCAAAATGCCGAATCAGAACTACAAAATGCCCGAGAAGAGAACCGAAAACTGCGCAATGGCCAAACCGTGGCACCTGCTGCACCGGCCGAAATACAAGCCCTGCAAAAAGAAATTCAAATGTTACAACAGAAATTGCAAGATTCCGAAAAGGCTTTACAATCAGCTGGAGCTGGCGCTCAAGGTGGAGGAGCATCAAGAGAGGAAATGGAGCATTGGCGCAAAATCCTCGAGGCTGAAAAGGCCAAGGCCGATATGGCGGATAAGGCTGCTCAAGAGATGCATAAGCGCATACAGGTATGATATTTCTATTTTAGCGTCGTATTCTTGTTTTTTTTTTTTTTACTTATGACACCGACTCCTCTTCCAGATGATGGATCAGCATATTAAGGAACAACATGCTCAAATGCAGAAAATGCAACAACAGTTGCAACAGCAAGCACAACAACTGCAACTACAACAGCAACAGCAACAACAGCAGCAGCAACAACAACAACAACAGCAACAACAAGCACCTGCGAATACACAAGAAATGCAGCAACTCAAGCAAGAACTGGAGAAAGTCAAGGGTGAACATCAAGCTGCCACAACACAAAGAGATCAATTCCAACAGCAATTGGAAATTTTGGTTGAAGAACTGCAAAAGAGTCAGGTATGAATATACATAGATATTTCGTTAGAAAACATTTCAAATTTATTACATTTCAATTTATTTTTACTTCTGCGTTTATTTCAAGGTTGCCAACCAGGAACAAGCGAAACAATTGCAAGCTGCCCAACAACAAATACAACAGATGCAACAACAAATACAACAGATTAGCCAAGCGGGCGGAGCAAGTGCTGCCGCCAGCGAAGCACAAAAACAACAATTGGAACAACAGCAGAAACAATTGGAAGAGATACGCAACCAAATCGATAATCAAGCCAAAGCCGTCGAAAGTGAACGAAAAATTATCGAAGAACAACGCAAACAAATCGAAGCCAAACGCAAAGATTTGGAAGAGAAGGAAAAGAAAATGATCGAATTTGATGTTCAACTGCGCAAACGAAAAGATCAAGTGGATCAGTTAGAAAAGTCTCTGCAAGCTCAAGGAGGCGGTGCTGCGGCTGCCGGCGAACTGAATAAAAAACTCATGGAAACACAAAGACAATTGGAAGCGTAAGTTAAAAAAAAACAAATACCATATACATACATACATACATATGTACATACTTATATAATACATAAATGCTTATGTATATGACGTATATGTATGTACATAAATACATATTTATGAATTCTCCGCTGAATAACTTTATCACTGAACTTTTTTCTTGTGTCTTTTGTGCAGTTGCATCAAAGAATTGCAAAACACCAAAGAAGAAAACAAAAAGGCAACAGCTGAAACCGAACGATTACTCAAATTGGTACAGATGTCTCAGGAGGAGCAGAATGCCAAAGAAAAGACAATTATGGACTTGCAACAGTACGTATTTATTTATTTATTATTTTAGGAGTGGTTCCGTGATTATTAATTCACATGCGCTTGTATTCAATTTCAGAGCCTTAAAGATTGCCCAAGCAAAAGTCAAACAAGCACAAACACAGCAGCAACAACAACAAGATGTAAGTTATTACTTTTGCGACATTTTAATTGCACCCTTTGCAGCAGCAGCAACAACAATGACAACAACAACCGCAGCAATGAATAAATGTTGAAATTTATAATTTATGATTACAATGTTAAAGTCTTTTGAATGCCAATGCACTCGTTACCTTAAATATGGGTTAAATTTTATACCAAGCACGTGTGAGAATATACACATGTATTTGTTCTCTATTGCGGAGAAGAAAATTTTGAAATAGCAGCAATGGAAAATTGTTGAATTTTTTGATAAACATTTTATTGCGGGATATTTTTATAATTTTTCCTGATGGGTGTTTACGACCATTTAGTTACATTATAAAAAGTAAATGGACAGCGCGATTGGGCTTTCACTGACGGGTTGGTTTGACGACTTTTCCACACGAAAAGTTTACTTTGCTTCAGTTTATAGGAAAAGAGAATGGAAGCTATTTTCCTTTCTCTCCTACAAACTCGAGACTTTACAAACTAAACTTTGCATGTGGAAAAGACGTCTTTTAATTTCGAGCAATCACAAGGCACTAGTGATTATTAGGTAGGAGAACCAATAAAAGCGGGTTTAAATTGAGGGTGGCCTAGTTTCGATTATGCTTGCACTTTATATCACTCTCTCTCTCTCTCTCTCTCTCTCTCTCTTGAAGACCCTTCTCAACAGTAAAAATTACAGTTGCTGGTAAAAAAGCCCTAAGCTAAATATTCTCTTTTATTTATCTTCTATATATGTATGTTCTATATAAATAAGTCTTTATTTTTTGTTTGGCTATGACACATTAAATCTTCAAAGCCTTTTCTATATTTTTGTTTTCCCATCTTAAAGAAAATAAAAAATTAATGCAAACCTTACTTTTATGAAAAATGTTTGACTTGATAAGAACTAGGACACTTTATTTCTTAAATTTGCACAAATGACAAATCCACCTTGTCTAACTGTGTTCACGAATACGAATTAAAATAGTAAAATCATTACATAACAAATGAATAAATAGAATTTGTTATAATGAATCAAAAAAAAAAAAATCTTCTGACATATTTACAAACTCCCTTAAAAATAAACTAAACTGGCAACACTGCTCATATACAATACGCAGCGATGCCAATTCCGCGCGTTTCGCACTAGATTTAGATTTTTTACGAATTTTGAATTATTCGCTAACTTCACTATAACTGTCAAAATAATTCATTCTAACCGTTGCGGACGCACAAAGCTAAAGTGAACACCGAAATTTCCAAACACTTCAAAATTCATCGTTGCGTAGTTCGGCCCCTGTAATCAACGACATTGATACGATACAGACTTGATATACATATGTATATTGCAAAAGTTGCAATTGTTGTTTTTAAATTTATTCTACTTAATGTATACATACATACATATGGGCATTT
This sequence comes from Nowickia ferox, assembly GCA_936439885.1. Taxonomy (NCBI): domain Eukaryota; kingdom Metazoa; phylum Arthropoda; class Insecta; order Diptera; family Tachinidae; genus Nowickia; species Nowickia ferox. The sequence continues at coordinate 83,659,714 of OW387027.1, read as the reverse complement.
CCACATGAAAGTCACCTGAAGACTTCTTCAATGCATTTTTAAACTTATCGATTTTTTTTATTTTCTGCATCATCTACTATTTATGTAATAAAACAAAAAGTTTATCAAAAACACAAAAAAAAAACAGTTCAAGCATACTGCCATGTGGAGAGACCTATATTCAATAAGCAAAAATTATTGCCGCTTATTGTGGATGGCGTCGTCGACGTCACACCAAGACGTCAGTAAAAATTTTCACTTGTCTCCTCTTTGTCGACAGCTGCTATTAACATGCTCCATTAATTTACATTACCTTAAGAGATTAGTAAGAGATTGTCAATAAGAGCCAATTGTTGTCGACGTCGACGTCGACGACACCATTCACAATAAGGGGGGATTATTATTATTTTTATAATAATATTAATAATTAATATTTGTGTTTCGTTTTTTTTTACAGGCTGGACCAGCTGGATTCTTAAAGAGCTTTTTCTAAACAAAACCAAATTAACAGCTATTACTCTAACTCTATCTAACTCTCTCTATCTCTCTCTCTCTACACTACTACACTGCAGTTTACAGTTTCTACTATACATATACATACATGCATATAAATATATTTGTACATTTGTTGTTGTTCTTGCTTATACTTTTTTTCAAAAAATCATTAATTATCAAAACAAACAAACAAACAAACAAAATCTCAGTATTTACATACTCTCTTTAATCTAAACTCTATTCTTCAAAATACAAATAACAAAAGAAAAAAACGGAAAAGGCGAAACCAAAAACCAAAAAAAAAATAACCAAAAACAAAACAAACTCAAATTCAAAATATTTTTTCTACTATTTATACATAATTAAGAAACCTCTCTAATATTGCTAATAATTCCTTTAAATTTAATTAAATAAACTTGTGTACAATTTAAGTTCAATCAAATATACATACAGACATACATACTTACTTACTTATATAATATGGGAATAATTTGTACTTTGTAATTTATTTATTTCTATATGTATTTTTCTTTTATGGACTATGTATTTAATTTTAATTTTTTTACTTAGTAAAATTTTGTGTGAATTGTGCCCACTGATGAATTGGTCATGATATAAAGAAAAAAAATTATTGAAACCAAATAATAAATAAAACATTGAAATAAACATAATGTGATGTCATACATAAATAATTCATTATTTAACTTTAAATAAATATTTTGTCAAATAAAATATATATACATATATATATATATATATAATGAACAGCATATATACAAATACATACAAATATTAAGTATATTTAGTAAAAAAAATTAATTATTAAATATTAATAAAATATATACATACATATATTAATACTAATTAATAATATTTACCGCATACCATACATATTCACTTTAAAAAAGGCAACAAAAATGTTAGTAGTTAAATATTTAATATTATATTAACAATAATTACATTATAGACCTCCCTCCCCCTCCCCCTACCCCTGTTATAGTTAGAGTAAATTTAAATAAGAAAAAAGTTGAAAAAAATTATAAAAAAATTTATTATAACAAATTATTTAATTTAGTGTAAATATTAGTCAAAAAAAAAACAGAAGAAAAAAAAAGAAGTTGCAAAAGGAGAGAATAGTTTTTTTAGCAAAGGACAACACAAAGGATCAGCAGAAAGATAGTAGCACGATTATTAAAACATTTAAATCAATTGATAAATAGTCAATAACACAGACGTACCAACATCAACAAAAACCTTCACACTTCCGTTTCCTCAGTCATGTAATTGGGTAACAATTTGAGATTTAGATTCAATTAGCTGATTTACACGGGCATAATTATGCTGGCATAACAATCACAGTTTGTAGGCAAATTCGGTGAAGAGAATGGTTTTGTGGTTGGCATAATTTTTCAACCAGCTACAACCACGCATTAGCAGCTCAAAACCATTACACACAACTTAAAAAAACCGCAAATGTTAAATCAATACAAAAAACACAAACACACACAAAGCTGTGTATACTCGTACGTATACATTTTATGCCAGCTGAATTAGTCTAAGAGCAAAAATTGTTCTCGGGTACCTCATTATCTCATTAAAAACTTTTTAAGAATTATCTTAAGCTGAAATATTAGTTGTCTTGTCTCGTTATTTTATTTATTTTTATTCGTTAAACACTAATTTTTATTCGCTAATTGACAAATTCAGTTTTATTGATACCAATGTAAAGTAGAAATATGGGAATTAATAATGGAATATGATGTCGGGCAAATGTCCACGTCGGCAGACGTCCGTTCTTTTCACAAAAATTTTAACCACATTTTGCAACAAAGGTTCACTTATCTTGTCAATCTCTCAGAGTGTCAGTGGTTTCTGGTTTGTTCATGTAAACCCGGTCTTTCTTCAAATGGCCCCAAAGAAAATAATCCAGCGGCATTAAATCAAAAGAACGAGGCGGCGTCAAATCAAGAAATTACGCGAGCGGGAAATTTCTCATTCAATAACTGAATTCTTTGGCCGGCTGTGTGGCTTGTGGCGCCGTTTTGCTGAAACCAAAGGTCAGTGAGGTCAACATTAGCCAATTGCGGCCACAGAAAATCGGTTATCATGGTTTATTAGCGCAAAGAATTCACGGCGACGGCGTTTCACTGCTCATTTTCGAAAAAAAAAAAAAATACGGGCCCCAAACCGCTCCATACGGTCACTTCCTTTAAAAGTAATGGTTTTTCGAAGGCTGTTTGTGGATTTTGTGAGCCCCATATGCGACAATCACTATCACTATCAATCAGTTTCTTTGCAGGTCTAAAATTTCCCAATTTTTTACTAAATACATATATGTCAAAGGATGACAGCTCAATTCTTGACATTTCACCATTTGACAGCCAATTTACTTCCTAAGCTTAAATTTGCCCACCCTTTATAGCCAGCATAGAACCAGTAGCTCGAGTCTGTTTTTGGAAATGGTGACAAATTCTTCAACTTTTATCGAGGGTAAACGGTATTGGCCGCTTATTAAAATAAATTCTTAAAAGACTTTAGTTACTAAGCAACAGTTGCTTATGATTCAAGAAACCTTTACAAAACATCCCTCCATCTATGTGTTCAAACACATTAAAGCCGTGATGGACTCATACGAAATAGAGAATAAGGTTAGGATGGCACTGTCACTTAAAACCCTTCGGGTCCATTGTTATACCAAGGCGAAGTCTCCACCGTCGAACCAAGCAGAGGTCAATCCTTGCACTGTCAGAAAGTCTCGGAGTCACAAAGACCCTTCTGGTACACTGTTATACCCAGGATACTCTTCACAAGCGAAGTCTCCACCGTCAAATCAACCAGAGCAAAATCCTTGCGACGTCAGAAAGTTCCCTGAACTCAAGAGTACCTATGGTGGCCATTTTCGTTCTTTCTAATCCAGGACTAATTCACAGAGCAGGTTCTACGTTTTCTTCTTCGTCAATATCTGAGACACTACGGCAAAAGTCATTGCATTCAATCCTTAATCTTTGTGCATGCCTGCCTATGAGACAAACTCCAGTCAAAACGGAAACTAAAACGGAGATTTTTCCCTATTTCTTTAAATCAAGGTAACCGTATTATTCTTTTGTATGCGAGTCCACAGTTGTCTGGTGGTCAAATAGTCATTTCTTCTTCAATCTTGCCCCTAGGTTAGGTAAGGTAAGGTTAGGTGAAAGAGAGGGCCAAAAAATATTGACCCAATTTTGTGCGCTCTTAATAAGAGATATTAGAGAGATAACCAATAAAAGTCACAAAAGCCTATCAAACTTAGTCAGATTAGGAGCCTGATCTCCTCACTGAATTCCTAAGATATTCCATATCTGTTATGTTTTCCAGATGGAAGATTTATCTTTTAATTTGAATAAATGGTGGACAGTGACACAAGTAGTGATCGAGAGTTTCATCATCCTCCTCATCAACAACACCCATGCGAACCAGGTGGCTTTTTAACTCTGTATGTCCGGTTGTTATGCTAACCAAATTCCAAAGTAAAAGCCTTTTTAGACTTAGAATATATTTGGGTTTTCTCAGAGAATTTTGGCCATTGCTCCAACAGTAGGGTTCTGCCAATCTCCAGTGTTGTGTTCTATAGCCCACTGTTTCAATTCATTTTTAAATTCTTGAAAAGGTTTGACGTTTTCTAATGTGATGTTATTCAGTAATGATCCCATGCTTGCAAGACTATCCGCATCTGCGCTTCCAGAGACACCCTGATGTCCTGGAATTCATATTATCTCGATTTCTTTACAATACCTGTATGAGTTTATCTCATTTTTTCATTAAAGTACGCTTCGAGATTGAACTTTATGATTTCTTGAGGCTTCGATAACTTTTCTGCGCCTAAGTCTTACTTTACACGAGAGTAAGGGTAAACCTACACATTCCATATCCATAGGAACCTGTAAGCTTGTCACACTTCTATGCCCTAGGATCGAGATGATGCTGGATATGCTAAACTGTCCTGCCATCTCGTTTACAGATAATCGCTAGTCAAGGGCTGTTGTTGTTCCTGGAAGCGGGGATTCTAGGGTAATAATAGCGACTCGACTATCTGGTTATAAGTTATCTACCGTTGTTGTAGTTACAACCAATCTACAATTTCCTTGATAGCATGGATCTCATAAGCACTAAACTCCGCAAACTACACGTAATTGATTTTTAGAGCCAATTGTATAAAATTCAACACTTCTTCTTCTGCTTGGAGTAATATTCCTACACGCTTTTCGGTATGGCATTCAGGTCCTGGTTTGATTGATTCTTTATCCGCAAGCTGCGAGGTCCACTATTCTGCAGTGGTCGATAATGTTTCTGCTCTACCGAGAAATGCAACGAAGACGGATTGCAGAGATAGTTGACATCTCCTTGCTTACCAAATTCAATGCAAAAAGCATACCTAATGCATCCGTATGAGTAGTTCGAAAAAGGCTAATTATATACAGTGAGGAAAATTTTTGAACCTATACCCCTAGGAACGGCACCACAAGATGACCCCAGACATGAGAATTGGACGTATTATGGCCGTATAGATCTAGTGAACGATTTTTAGTGTAAGACCACAACTTTTTCGAATAGATTTCTTGCAGATATAAAGTGCAATTGTTGCTTTCTTTGCCCTCTCTAGAACATTTAATTTAAGCCTCAATTTAGTGTACAGAATGACACCGAGATATTTTGCTTTACTGAAAACTTTTATATCTCTAGTGTTTAGTTTAATAGATTGGAAATCAGGCATTTTATACTTCAGTGAGAAGAGGAATAATTCCGTTTTTTAGAAATTAAAGGTCCGGAAGTCCATAAGGAAGAGAGAAATTTTCCTCTAACAGTTATTGCCACGTCATCAACATAAACAACAAGTTAGTACCAACTCGATTCTAGAGATAGCGGCAAAAAAATTAGGCAAAAGAAGTCTTGCCTACGGTCTAGCCGAGTTTACAAACCGGGTCATCCTAGAGGATGCTAGAGGTTATTCTACGGTAAAGTAGTAGGTTTTGCATCCAAATGGTTATTCCTCCTACATTGGCTCCCTAAATTCGTTAAGGCACCAATTATCGCATTTGGAAAAATTATGTAAAAATTCCTCTCAATATTTAAGAATGCCTTCAATGTGTATTCACATCTATAGAAAATGATTTTTCTATTACACTAACCAGCTGATGAAAGCAGATTTTAGAGATTTAGGAATACATTGGAAAAAACACAGCTAAGACCTGTCTGTCAAAATAATATTTTTGCAGGCGCACAGACTCGCTCAAGGCACATTGAATACAGGTACTCGCATTAGATGCAACTCTGCGCTTTTCACAAAGTAAGGATGGAGATACATACCACGCGTTACGCGGCAACGCGTTTCTGGCTTGTTAAACGTTTAACGCTATATAAATACAAAGTTACAAATTTTTTTATCTATTGTTTAATAAAAAAATTAATTTCTAATAATTTTTGTGTATGTTAGCATGTGAATCTGGCAACACTAGCTGTCATTTTGCGCGTCGCAAACTTCTTTATGTAACTTGTGTTATGAAAACACACTATTTCAACTTTTTTTACAGAAGTTTGTATCGCATTAGCGCATTGAACGCGTGTTATGTACTTCCACTTTAATTCTCAAAAAATTTCAAGCATCAAACAAGCCAAAGAACAAATTGTCAATTAAATTGTTCGTTATGAACGTGTAAGCAAAAAATCAGCTGATTATTACCGCCAATGCGAAAACAGCTGATGGCTCAAATGGCTTGTAGGACACACAGTTTTGAAATATGTAAAAGACCATTATGAAATATTGAAATGCTACTTAAAAACTTTATGGTTAAATTTTGAAAAAGGTACTCAATTACATGTTTATCAAACAAATCCCAGTACAATTTACAAGAACAACATACACACATGCATTAAAAATCACATTTATGACCAAATTTAGTTATCTACATACATATACACATATGAGTACATATAATTTATACCATGATACAATATTATTGCATAATATTATTGTATTATGAGTTGCACTAATTTTAAATTCTAGTTATAATTTTTTTGTTATTTGCTATTCCTTTGTTTTTTGAGGAGAAAAACAACAAACTATTTGTAATAAAATATTAGTAAATGAAATAAAAAGTGGTATTTTATACACTACATATAAATAAATACATACATATAAGTATAAATAATCATAATCATAAAGAAAATAAATGGACAGTTATTATACATACATAAAGTTGGGTGCGGTATTGTGTGTGTGAGTGTATGTGGGCAAACAAAATGTATGTATTAAAACACAAATATATCATACACACGCACGCACACACACACACACACATACGCATACACATTTAAATAAGCCTATAAATTAATAAAAAAATAAATAAAACTAATTTATAATATTACAATTATAATTATTAAATTAAATTATTATAATTATGCACTAGGAAAATTTATGTACATTTATTCATTTGACATGTTAACAAGTATCCTATTAAAGAAATGACATGCCTACATTTAGTACATACTACATACATACATACATATACATACATTAATTATATTTAATTTAATTTATTAAATTTATCAACTGAATTAAAACCGAAAAATAAAGCAAAGTAAGAAAACTATACAAATTTGAAAAATGATTATAAAAAAATAAGACATCACTGCCATGTTAAAGGAAATATAAAAGAAATAAAGGAAATAAATAAAAAATACCAAATTAAACAACCAGAAAACCCAAAAAAAAAATAAATAATAAATATTATTAACCCAAAAAAATAAACAAATTGTATTAATTTTCATTATTATTACTCTTATTGTTTCAGTTTCACTTTATTATATTAAAAAAAATAATAATAATAATAATAATAATAATAATAAAAATACAAAGCAATTCGAAATAAAACATGAAAAATCACAATCTTGAAATGTTCTTTTCTTAACTATCGTATGTACCTAAATTAGTTTTGAAGAGGCTTATTTGCGCCAACAAAATTAATTAGAAATTAGTCTAATGGTAGAATTACTGAAATCGTATCGTGCTATTGCGTGTCAGCTGACAAAATCCGTAACATTTAATAAGCATGTTGATGCTTATTGAAAATGTGTTGGCAACGTTTGCTACGTAAAAATCTACAGAAAATAGATTTTTACGTAGCAAACGTCAACTTCAGGCTTACATACATACATACACACACGTATAAAGCAAAGTAACAGCTGACACTTTCGCTGGCAGTCTCACGTTTTCACTAACTAACATACAGACTTAAGACGATACGATTTGACTAACGAAGTTATAAGTTGGCTACAGCTACAAATGTGGTCGTATAGTCGTATAGTGTAACCGTGTTGTTGTAAAAAAAATTATTTTCATATGCACATGCAGTCGGTAGCCCGCTGCGGTGAATGTGTTTAATACTAAAGGTTCAATCAGAAGTGTCATAACCATAACCATAGAAAACAGCTGTTCGAACCAAACTAATGGGCAACACTATATTTAATTATACGTGACTTGCCATATCGCCATAGCCATAAGTCCATATTTACATTATGCAAGTCTTATTGCTAAGCTGATTAGTTTGTTAGGAGAGAGAGACGAGGGGAACAGTAACGTCTCTTTTCCCCTCGTCTCTCTCTCCTAACAAACTAATCAGCTTAGCAATAAGACTTGCATAGTGTAAACTAGGACTAACCATATAAACCAATTGAATTTTGGTTTGGTTATGGCAATGGCATTATGGCTATGGCACGTCTAACTTAAGCTGTATGTATTTGACTCGCCATAACGCCATAGCCATTACGCTCGCGTTCATCTCTTGAAAAAATACACAAAAATCGGTTTAAAACTTGTTAAACAAGCAAACCCGAAAAGAAAATTATCATAACCAGCCCAAAAATTTGTTGGTAGGAACAAAATCCGCACCAAATATAAAAAACCGGTTCCGAACCGCATAAAAATATGCCTTATAATAACCTAATTGTAATAATCCTACAATTTCGGAGAAAAAATTATGAATTTCAATTATCTTTTTAAATTTGAGACGCCGATAATTCTTCCAAAAAATACATTCTTTCAAAAAGTACTTTTTCCAAAAAGTTCTCATTGCAAAAAGTAACTTTTTCAAAAATCAATTTTTGCAAAAATTACCTTTTCCAAAAAGTACCCTTTTCAGAAAGTACTTTTTTTAAAAGTACCTTTTCTAAAAACCGCTTTTTAAAGAAAGTACCTTTTTCGATAAACTACCGTTTCAAAAAATTATTTTTTGCTTAAAAGTACTTTTCTTGAATAAGTACTTTTCCTAAAAAGTATCTTTTCAAAAAGTGCCTTTTTTATAGCACCTTTTTTAAGTATATAACTTTTCTTAAGTTGGGAGAGTACTCTTTCTATATAAAATAACATTCTCAAAAGGTACGTCTCTCCAAAAGGTACTTTTTCCAAAAGTTTTCATATCCCAAAAGTACATTTTCAAAAATTATATCTTCAAAAATTACATTTCTAAAATGTAAATGCAGCCTTTCAAAAAAAGTGCTGTTTCCAAAAAGAACATTCAAAAATTTTATTTTTGCAAAAAGTACTTTTTTTAGAAAAGTAACTTTTTGAAAAGTATTTTTTGAAAGGTACCAAATTAATATCTAAAGTAATTTTATTTTTAAATTTACGAGAGAAATTTATTTTGCATTTTTTACAATATGAAAAATAAAATTCGTTCGAATGAAATTCGTTTGTGAAAGAAGAAAAATCGAGCACTCCTCCTACCCTGATATTTACACCAAGCCATTCGTTCTATTTTTACCCCCTCATAACTTTGTTGCCCTCAGTGGTAAAATTATGAAATATATATATTGCCAAGTCAGCAATGACACCCTGACGATGACAAATTTATATAATGCATAGCAGATTGTAGTAATCGGTATTGTACCAAATAAGAACTTGGTCCAAGTTTTAGGTTAGGTTAGGTTAGGTTAGCAGGTTGCTGGGGAAAAATAAAATCTAGGGGTCCAGCTCACTTGGGTCCAATACGATGATCCGTTTATGGTACCTGTAAGTTTCAATTAGTAAACAAGGGGAGGATAGAGAAGAAAGGGAAAGATATAGATGAATAGTTACGAGTGTGGGTCAGGAAAGGGTCTGGTGTGTACACATGCCACAGAAGCCGGTTAACGGTCATCCAAGTCGCTGCTCCTAATATATAGACACAAATTTTTGAGAGTCTACTGAAGGATAATCCGCCAAGGAAGCGCAGACGGAGGTCCTCCAAAGCGAGGCAGAAGCAGAGGAGATGTGAGATGATCTCCTCCTCTTCTTCATCTTTACAACTGGAGCAGTAATCATTGTACGGGAGACCCATACGTTTAGCATGGGTTCCGAAAGTGCAGTGGCCGGTCAGTGTGGCCAAGAGATTCCTCAAGTGCTTCCTGGTTAAGTTAAGTTTTTAGTTCTGTGTAGGTTTAAGGCGAGGCCAAATTGTTCTCGCTATGACGCAGGTGGGCTCATTAGTCAGCAACAGCAGGATGAGGGTGGGAGCCCACAGAGATTGTCAATATCGACTACTCTGAGTTAGGGTAGGGCTGTGCGACATTATTGGACAAGGAATGATGAGGAGTACACACCTACGAGGTACTTGATTGCAGATTGGCTGTCCGTTATAATAGGGATATTTCTATTATGTATCCGATAAAACCTTAGCCAGTGTGTTGCTCTTTTAATGGTCGATATTTCTGCCTGTAATATGCTACATTCGTCCGGGAGTCTAAAGGATATTTCAATTCCGAATTGTGGAATATATATGCCCCACTCCCCCTTCTTGAACTGTCCGTGAAAACCTGTACCTTCTGTCAATGAAATACTAAAATTCCTATTGAAGTAGGGTTTGGGAGTACAGTAGTCAATGAGTTCAGGTATCTTGTTTACTGTATTAAGAATGCTAGAATGACCCCATTGTCTATAGTTCCATGCGCTGTTGCGTTTAGTCTAACGGCAGTAGGTAGAGCTAACTTCCTAGCTGTTAAGTCCACCGGAAGCCAACATAGCATAGCGAAGAGTGAATTTGTCGACGTGGGTCTAAGAGCACCTGTTATCAGGTGAATACCTTCTATACGGGACTGGTCTAAGTTTTGATCTCAGTACTTTTGATGGTCGAAATATTTTACCCCTTTTAGACACGCAAAGTTTTTTTGCAAAGTCTTAATTCAGCTGGGAGAAAGACAGAAAGAGATAGTATTCCTCCCTCTGTATTTCATCCAGCTGAGTTGAAACTTTACTAAGTAAACTTTGCGTGTCAAAAAGGGGTTTTTGATAGTAGCTTGGCCTTCAATTGACACCGAGATCAATATACTGGATATGTATGTATGTATGTGTACAAGAAAATCTATTTTAATTGAACCCGTATACATATTTATCGCATTGTGCAACAATGCACTTTATTAACTCAAAATTTTAAAATTGAAAGAGTATATTTAGACTATTGAAAAATCGTCAATTTTATTTTCGGCACCAAAAATCATCAAAATTACGATAAATTGTCAAATCAATCAGCCATGCATATAATCTTTTTTATTCATGCAGCTCTAAAATAATTTTTCTCTCACGCTGCAGCCACACGTCCAATAAATCACTTTCAATTTCGTCACACATACTGCGTGTCAAAACTCCTTTGAAATTGCTATCTGTGTCAAAACTCCTTTGAAATTGCTATCTGTGACACAAATTGATAGCCAATTTAATTTTATAAATGTCCCCGACCAAGAAACAATTCAAAATGATACTTTCATAAATAAAATTTGTTGATAAATGGATAGGTGAAATTGATAGCAATCTTGTTTTCAATTTATAAAGTTTACTCCAACTGTAGTAAAAAAATGTGTGTATTGTAAATTGAAAGGCAAAACTTGAAAGTGTGGCCCCTTGCCAGCTTCTGTTGTCTTTCAACAACAATTTGTTAAAATCTACTTGGAATTAAATATTTTATAACGATATTCGATATATTGAAGCATCATTTAGTTAACAGCGCGAGTAAGTTCGAGTTTTTTGCTGCCAAATCATCAATATATATTTCTATATTTTTTTATATTGCCAAACCATTCAATACATCATTCTGAATCCCTTATTGCCATTATTAGCATTGCTGTAAACCCTAAATAAACCGCTAACCCTTAAATATTTCATGTTATTACAAGCACCATCTACTTGTGGAATTTTACTATAAAAAGCCCTACAATGTTTACTTATCACAACCTGGCAGCACTTAACAATTTATTTGTTCAACAAGCATTAATGCCAACAGTGCTCATGACATTTATTTGGGCATTACCACAGCCAGCTACGGAAAACTTTCGTTTTCCGATATAAAACTGAAAAAAATAGTGAAAATATCTATGGATGTAATAAAACTTTCTTATTGACAATAGAACAATTATTATTATCTTTAATAGTGCAATAAACAAAGTGTTGTGTTCATAAAACGTTGCGTACGCTCTTATTTGCCAAATATCAATTTATATTACGAGAAAATCAAAAAATAATCAATCAATTAAAAGAATTTTGCATACATCTTCGTCTTCATGGATTACAGCTATTATTGCGGTTCTTGTAAGAAAGACGACGCCAGTTTTTAAAAAAAAAAACTCGCGCAAAAGCCCAGCCGAGAGATATTTTTTTTCTCATACGACAAAAACTATTATGGATCACAAGAAGTCGCCTGTAAGAAGAAAGCGACAAACAAAAGTCATAGAAGAAAATTTCTGGGACTGCAGTGTTTGCACTTACAGAAACTCCGCCGAGGCATTTAAATGCCGTATGTGTGACGTACGTAAAGGTGAGCCAAAACAGTGTTTGTTAATAAGTTTTAATAATAAATAAAAAAAATTAATAAGACTGCATTTCGGTTTGGTAAGAACTAACGGAAGAAAAAATCCATATAAGTTTGCCGGTTTTTCTTACATCTCTCTCTCCGTTCTTCTTGGAATGTTTTGTTTTTTATGCAAAGCAGGTCAAACAAATTGCTGTTTTTTTTTTTGGATTGTTCATACTTTTACATATCGTCAACAGAAATGCAAAAGACCACCCTTAACTTTAACTTCAAAATCTGATTTTGTGATGAATAGGATAGCAAAATACATTTTCCCACTACTGTCTTTATGTATGATGTTCAAAATGTTGGTAAGAAATTAATAAATTTACATTACAAGGTCTCTTATGTTCTCGTGTGACAGTTTACTTACAAACTTATGGGCATCAGGTGACGATATGTATGTACGTATTGTTAGAAATGATTCCCAAGACAAAATGGTCGTGGTGAAAAGGAAGTTGAGAAATGTATGCACAATATATGTATGTAAATATAGACATGTACAATTGGATATGCCTATTTTCTTTAAATATGTATGTTCCTACTTCTGTATGCAAGTCGTCCCAATGTCATTTATTTATTTGTTTAAAAATGTATGTCTCTTATGTATATTCAATCAGTTTTTGTGAACATAAAAATTATTTCTGAAAACTTGCGATTTGCAGTACATAAACTATTTATATACAAAATTGAAGTACATATGTATGTATGTACCTATGTGGATTAGGTACGCATGCACATATCGCTGTTAACAAGTAGAAAGGCCCTAACTCAAATAACTGTAACTTTACAGTAACATAATAATAAACAGTACAAGTGAATGTACAACTGCTTTGTAAAACTGCTTATAAAAGCGTTATTTTTTAAACTATTGCAATAAATTTTTATGACGTGGTGAAATTGGGTTAAATGTATTGGAATCACGGAAAAACTCAATTTCGTGAAAATATGAGTTAGGATCTTTCTACTTGTTAACAGCGTTATGAACTTCTCTATGCAACACATAACAATTACCACTTGTATTATCCTGGTATAAAAATAGAAGGTATCACAGCAAAAATTCTCTTACCAAATCACAAAAAAAAAAATTAGAAAAAATTTTAAACACTACTTAGAATTCTGCTAAAAAAAAAAGTAATTATTTTTGTTCGTGATGTCCTAAAAGAAATGAATTTTTTTATTATGTTGGTATTATAGTATGAAATTTTTTACTTAATAGTCCAATTCACAATCATGAGCATTTGAGATTGCAAGTTAATGCAAAAAAGATTGCCAAATACAAAATCCACAATTTATTGTACTGGAAAGAGACCCATTACGGCGTTTCTTACCTCTATATTTCCACGTATTTTTAATAGTTAAATATTCTAATTTATGATCAGGGAAACCGCAAATATGCAATTTCATGTTTTTTCTTGTCTGATGTATCAATGCGGAATGAAGATATTTATCCGTTTCAGAACTTTTCATGAATTTTGGCATCGATTTGTTAGTGCATATTTTTGCATATTTTACCCTTTAAGGCATGTTTTTGCATACTTCAGTCTAACATGCATATTCTGAGCATTTTTCGAATTTTCAGAGCATATGTTGCGCTTTTAAGGCATATCTTGGTACTTTATAAACAATTTTTTAATATAATATTTTAATAAAAATATTTTTTGGTTAAAATTTCTACTTTTCTCCGCCAAAATTTCATTTTCAATATTCTATGCATGAACCCGTGTTTAAGTTGAAATTTAGAAAATACTAAATAATTATTAAATCGTCCATTTCCAATTTTTTTTCTACTAAATTTTAGCACCAATTTCGCGGTGTCGACAACGTTCGCACACTAACATTCAAAAGAAAAACAAATTTTCTTATTTTGTTGTTATTTCAAATGTAAGTGTGTGACAAGTCGCACGTTGTCGACATCGTGAAATAGGCCCTAAGTGAATAGTTTTTGTTTATTGCAATAACAATTATAAATAAAAAGCTTGTCTCATTGTTCAAAATACAGTTCTAAAGTTTGAATTCTGTTATCGTGATCGTGTTTGTAGTAAAATGAAATTGTTGAATTAAAACTAGATTTTCATTTCCAAATAATCCAATTTATGTTATTTTTAAGAGCATATTTTTTGAGTTTTTAGTGCATATTGAATGCGCATAAAACACTTTTTTTGGTTTCCCTGTTTATAACTCCTCAAACACAATGAAGTAGTAGAAGTAGGATTATGGCTGGATTTTGTGAATATATTACAATAATAAGAGCTCCAAAAAAACATCATCATGATTGGCGTATTTCAATTTCGACTACGTTTTACATACAGGGTTATCCATTTTGTGTCATTTATTTAGTGAAATGTTTGCGATTTACGAATATGAATCGTAAACATCGAATCGAATAATGGGTAAAAATAGTTAAAACTACATAAGTGGTGACCACTTTTGAAGAATTATGGAGTGATTATGATCGTCATAATCCACCCACTGTGCAAGGAATTGGCAAAATTATAAAGAAATTTAAAGAGATTGAAAGCATTAACAATAAAGGGCGCGTAATCCCAAGAACCATTACCGTCAATTCAGAGCGCTATGACCATATGAATCACTGAGTTTTGTCATGCAATTGAAGATTGTGAACTGGACGATATTTGGGTTCAAGAAAGAAGACCGTCAGACGGACAGATCCACACAAATCGACCGAATTTGGCTTTTTGCATGAGAAATTTCCAGAGCGCGTAATTTCATGTTTTGACGACGTCAGTTGGATACCAAGATCATGCGATTTGTCGAGCTAAGACTTTTTTTGGAGGCTACGCAAAGAGCGCGTCTATGCGGATAGTCCCCTAACGTTGAAGCATTTGAAAATCAAAAGTCGTCAAGTTATAGCGGATATACCAAACGAAATGTGCTAAAAAGCGCTCGAAAATATCCCGGATGGCAAAATCAAAACATTATAATGAAATAAAAGTTTCATCCAAATCAAAGTTATGCGTGTTTTATTTCATTTTGCTCTTGATACCAAAAAAAAGATAACCCTATAACCCAATAAAAATCCTTAAAAAAAATTATAAATAGAAAACAAATTTAATAAAATAAAATTACGGTGTCGCACATTTTCTCAGTTATAGGCTTCGTAACTTTTCATAGGAATCTGGGAGGCATTTCCAAAAATAATTTAAATAGCTTATGTGCTAGAAAATTGGATTAAATAAAAAAGTGTTCACAGAAAACAGTGACGCCTGAGGAAGATATACAGGGCAATCATGAATAAAATTCCACGTGAAATTTTTCCCAGGGAACAATTCCAACTATTAGCAAGTAATAGGGAAAACAAAATATTCTAATTGGAAAAGGGAGGAATTTCACGCGGAATTTAATTAAATCATGATTGCCCTGATAGAGGAATTATCAGGAAGTAATTACGAAAGCGAATAGTTTTTGAATTTACATTTTTAATTAAATTAAACTTCTATTTTTTTAATGAAACGAATTAAATTTAGGTTGGCAGGTTGCTGAGAAAAGATAATAAGTTTTCAGCTGACTTGGCTCCAAATAACAGGTCGCTTTGTGTTACCTGAGAGTGGAAAACGGATAGTGCATGTACAGGTGAAGTGACAGATAGATAGCGAGAAGAATTAATTAATTAAATTTTTAATTTATTAATTATTTTACTTCGCCGACGATTAATTGCTACAAAGATCGGCGAAGGAGGCTGCTGTCATACACATAGCAGAGACTCGTAACATATTTCAAACAAATATGTAGGTATATGAATATTTGTATGAATGGGTCTGGTCAGGGCTCTCGCACACCGTCATTTGCTTTGTTATTGACGTACTAACTACTTCAGCCAACAGCACCTCCCATAATGAATTAAAAATTTGAGAAAACAAAATTCAATTTTAAGATTTTCTGAATAGTCGGCCTTGACCGGAATTAAAGATTTTTCTGCACCATAGCACTTTCCGAAATGGCGCAGCTTTCTATCGGCCTTTGGTCTCCTAAATATTGTCCGCATAACCGGCATCTACCCGGGCTTTAGGATTTCTTCCGCAATGCAATTTCCTAAGATTCTTTGCATAGCCGCCCTTAGACGGTGCTTAAGCACGTTTTCCGTCATGGTATTTCCCGAAAGGTCGTTGCTTACTAAAGATTCTCTGCACAGCTCTTCACCAGTTATATTCAGAAACGGAATGCATAACTACCTATAGACTTGCAAAGAAAAGTCAGTCCAACTGGTTTTGAATGAAAATATTTCGTGATTTCATAGATGTGTACTTGCCTAGTTTTGTTCGCCAGCTCCTCAATCAGTTTTATATGAGAATTGTACATAAATACCTATAACTCGGAAAATTGGGTCACCTCCAATTTTTTTATATATATTTTTTTTTTTCTTATTTTTAAATTTTCTATAGGTAGTTATCACATATTATATTTTTTGTTTGCTTTGCTAGTGCTAGAAGTAAATCGCAATGAAGCCAATAGTGTGCAGCATTTGGTGCCTAATTTTGTTTTCTCTACTAACTTATGTATGTATGTATGTATATGAATTAAAAAGGAGTGCATATGTACATACATACTTATGAATTAACTTCAATTTACCTGTTAAAAGTAGATGGACTTTATCAAGTTCCATGATTATCTTGCATAGATTTCTATTAAACACTAAACTATTAAAAGTTATTTTACCATTTTAATATATATGTATGTACGTATCGACCATTTTAATTATTTTTCATTTTTTTATCACAATATTTTTAAATCAAACCGTGTAATTATTTCAAACAAACAATACGACACAATATTTTATATGCATCACTCCAATAAGAACACTTGAGTGTGAATTTTATTTTACAGCCGGTGTAAGAAACCAACAACAACAACGACGCCAAATAAAAATAAATTTGCAAATACATTTTCACTACAATAACCACTAAAAATTTAGCTGCGAATTATGAAAATTTATGCATAAATGCTTCAATATTAAATTTAAAAAACAATTATGGTATTTACACCGGATTTAAATACTTATTTTTATTAATTTTTATATAGCGCGCAACTTTTTACGACCAAGCCGATAAAATTATTACGAAAAACCAGTGTTGCTAATTGCGCGCGTTTATTATTTAATTTAGTGCTTTAAAAAAGTACAGTACAGTGGTAGGTACAGACTTTGCGACATGTACATATTTAATATAAACATGTTGTTACTAGAGATGAGCGATTCCCTGATTTTTTAATAATTTGCTCCTAGTGTTCTTGATTACTAAATCGCTATTCTTTTAAACTGTGACTGTGATTACAGTTTAGATGTATTTTGTTTGTAGCTTGTTCTGATATTTTGAGAAGAAGAGTAGCAGTGAAATTAAACAGCCACTGTGATCACTGTTTAACACGTTTAAGCTCTTCTGCTTTATCTAGGGTTTACACGTGCAAGTGCAAGTTCAAAAAACTCCATACATTCAATCTCTTACTAACATAAATGCACTTTCGGCACTTGCAGTCCACTTCCAACACAAGTAAGTGTAAAGTTAGTTAACAGTGTTGCCCTATTAATACTTTAGTACAAATCAATTGGATTTGAGTGTAATATTTAAGTTTTTTACTTATTTTAAGCAAATTTATAAGCTAATTTGATAATTAATTCTTAAATATTCATAAATCAAGCAGTTAACGAACGTTTGAGACATAAATATCATTGAAACAATACTATCTGGTTCCCTTCAAACTAATTTTTCTAATGTTATGGACAACTCTGCACTAAAAACTAAACGTGCAAGACATTCGGGCATATTTGCGAAATTTACGATAATAACACATACACAGAACTTACATGCAAGTACTTTTACGTCTAAAGGCAGGTTTAGAAGTATATATAAGTGTTAGTATATTGATAAATACTAATAAGAAGAGCGACAAGAACATACAATTAGCAAACAACTCCTTCCAAATATATATACGTATATATATATATACGTTTGAGTCTGAACACAATGTAACGATAATTTATTGCGGTGCGGTTTTTCATACGATTTTGAAGTAAAAAAAACGCAGTGCGGGAACGGCATAAAATTAAAATCTATTTTATTTTCATTGCGGACTTTTTTATTGTGTCAATTTTTGCCTCTATTTCTCTTTCTGATGTTGCCATAGTTTTTGAACAATTGGCTATGTTCACAACAGTATTGTAAACAAAAAACATGATGGCTTCTATCAAATTAACAATTTTTTTAATACCTTAATTTTTTTATTTACTGCCATTACAAAATATTTAACACAAACAGTAAATTTTGTAGAAAATTTTATAAAAATGTATGAACAAATAAATTAATAAAAATGTAAAAAAAACAATGACAATTATTGCCGTCGTCGTCTTCCGTTTAATTATGTTTATTTTTCTCTTCCGCAACGAGAAATCGCACCGCACCGCAAACATTGTGCTCAGACTCTTTGTTTGAATATTGTCCTAAAAGAGGCAGAGATACAATAAAAATGTGAGAGCTACACATAGTTGTCAGAAAAAACGGTTTGACACGATTTGACGTTTTTTTTTGTCGACAAAAGCTGAAGGCATATAAAAAAATTCATGTGGTAGCTTTATTTACTTAAAGTAAACATACAATTTTGTATGAAAGAGCTATATTTCCAAAACCTGTTACTTGATAAATTGAGTAACAGTTGTGATTGTGATTTTTGAACTCTGTGCAAAATAACAGGTATTGAAATATCGCTATCACTAATTCTCACCACACTAGAGGTGAATTTAAAGTAAACATTGATATTAAGGCGAATTTGAAAAAATCAATTCGCCTTGATTGGCAGCATTAACAGCATGAAACAAACAATCATGTACATATTTATACCATCCGTGAATTTAATATATTTTTTTCTTCAAAGTCTTAATACTTGTATTACCATGTAAGTATACCTTTTGTAAGGAATAATTATTCATAATTGTCATAACTTATCAGCAACACTGGCAATATTCAATGCATGTGTTCATAAAATATAACTTAACAAATTCTGTTGAATTCGTTAAACCAAGTAGGCTTTTTTTTAAGCTTTGACAATCATGTGAAATTATTTGATATAATAAAAACTTGTGAAAAGACTGGACGCATATTATATAAAATAAATAAGAATATTATACTTTAATAATTCGTATCTTTATTTTTTCAATACAAAGTCTGTTTAATATCTTAGCGCCATTTTCACAAGTTGCCTTTAGCTAAAGGCAGGATTTTGTCTGCCCGATAAATATCTTTGCATTAATGAAACTTATAATTTTTATTGTTATTATTATCAATAATAATAATAATAATATTTAATGGATAAAAGTATAGTAAATGAAGGTTTTGTAGTGCAAAGCCATTTATCGGGCAGACAAAATCCTGCCTTTAGCTATAAGCAAGTTGTGAAAATGGCCCTTAGTTCAAGTAACGTCCTAAAGAAGTTTTTGGAAAAAAATTAAAAAATTGCCCCTATAAAGAAACATTGCCCCAATAAAAAACATTGCCCCCAAAAAAATTGTCTTTTCATGCGATATACGAGTATATCGACATATGGTTAATAAATGGTAGAAAACTAGGAAAAATTGTGATTTTTAGGTGCTTTTAACCAAGTTTTCAATTTTAATTATTTTTTAAACAAGAGCTAACCTACAAAAATGGTTAGCACCATTAGATTCAGCGTACTTGAATTAGGTTTACCCACTGGGTCCCCGGCTTGTTACAAAAAAAGTTTCGAATTCGAGCACATTTTTCAATTAATTGTTCTTTTTTTTAATTGACTTCTGCTGTTCATTTCAACTTTCTAAAAGAAAACCTTTTTTCACTAAAAATTACACATTCACTGACCACGAACTTCCAATTGTACACTAGCCTACACGGTCGTGCGATTTTTGAGAAAATACAGCCCTGGTATGGTGGAGTCTATGAAAATTTTCAAAAGACAAAAACAATTCATCAGATCAGGGTTGTATTTTTTCGTAGATCGCGCGATTGTGTAGGTTAGTGAATCATGGCCTTAATTGTGTACTTAAAATGATTTTTTCTTATTGATTTTCTTTGAAATAATAACAGTTTTTTCCACTCGCAAAAAAAAATTTTGAGGTGAAAGTCATTACATGTCCATGAGTGAAAGAGTCAAAGGGCGAACTAATTTGTGTGTTAGTCGATAGTTAGGAAAATCATTAGTAAAGAGTAAACAATTAGCACTATTTGTTGTCGTCTTGATGTGACGTCGACGACGCCATTCACAATAAGGGGAATTATATATGTACATATCGTCGCTGTTTTAACTAACCGACCTAACTGACATTTTTTTGAAAAACGAGTTATGTCCTTTACTAGACTTTATAAGTCATAATACACATTGTCTACAATTTTCATGACTGTAAGGGCCATTATTACAACTTGCCGATAGTTAAAGGCAAGATTTTTTCGGAAGGATAAATGGCTTAATATTATAAAACCTTCATTTTTAATTTTTGATCCATTAAATATTATTATTATTAATAATAATAAAAAACAAAAATTTAAGTTGTAATAATGCAAAGGTTTTTATGGGGAAGACAAAATCCTGCTTTTAACTATCGGCAAGTTGTAATAATGGCACTAAGTATTACTGTTGTACCTATACTATTGTACCTATATTAGTAAAAAGATTTCAGACGCAGCCATAAGAATGAATGTATAAAACAACCATAAAAGCTGCTCTCCTGTTAAATTTTTAAAATGTTAGTTAGGTCAGTTAGTTAAAACAGCGACGATATATGGCAAGTTGTTCAGATGGTAATGTCAAATTTTTTTCTGTGAGGCTGTAATCTTATCATAGATTTATAACATACATATGTAAAATACTAATTATGTACTTATGTATAATTTCTTATCTCGTACATAAGCGTACCGCATTTTCTTTTATCACTAATATACATACATATGTACATACATATGTATATAAATATTAAGCCTAAATTAACACAAGAACAGAACAAATTACAGTTCAAATACTATTGTTTTACAAAAATTAAATAAATTGAAAGACACTAAAACTACATGTACATCGTACATGTTCAATTAATTAGAACAACTTATGTAAATTTAAATGATTTCTTTTTTAACCCCGCTACCAAAAAAAGGGGTGTTATAAGTTTATAGTGTGTGTCTGTACGAATTCACGTAGAGACCATACCGATTTTGAAAGGTGAGTTGATCGACAGGGTTCGATCCAACCGATTAGAAGATGGCACATCTTTTCTAGGTGCATCGGGGGGTTTTAAAGTTTTTAATTTTTGTTATTATTTTAAAGGCAAAATTTTAATTTTCACAGTAGTTTTTTCCTTTAGCTTTAGCAAATTACGGCATTCGATACGATTCGACGAAATTTAAAAATATTCCCATATAAACTCTACTGGAATATTTCGTAATTTTGTTCGTCAAATCCGTGATCGTATCGACAATCGTACAAAAACAAATTAAGTCATACGTCAATGGTATGGGCTGAATGGGTTTTCAGTACGTTCACGTATGTCATAATCCGAAAATGGCGTTTTTACGTGACGAGTTCTACGTTCACGGATGTGACGATTTGAGCCATTGGTTTTAACGTTAAAACCAACTGTTAAAATGTGGTTTTACCATTAAAAATGATTTTGTTAAAACCAACTTAAAACCATTTTTGAATTGGGGTTTATTTTATTTTGAACAACTTTGTTAGACAACCTGTTGCTTAAAACCAGAATTGATCAAACTTTTAAGGCTCAGTTAGCCGACTGTAATGTAATGCAACTGCAACAGTAGGAAACAGCTGATCTGATCGATATTGTTATGTGAAAAGTAATGGAAATGGTTGTAGAGATGTAATGTAACGTAACCTACTTTTCATATAAAAATATCGATCAGCTGTTTCCTACGTTACAGTCGGCTAACTGACCCTTTAGTGTGAACTCAAAATCAGCTGTTTATGGTTTTAGGGCAATTCACATACATATTAGGTAACGCAATTTTCGAGGAAAAAAATGCTAAAAAATGTACGTGTTAGACTGTAATATGCGAAAACATGCTTTAAAAGGTAAAATATGTACTAACAAATCAATGCCAAAATTCATAAAATTCATAAAAAGATCGGCCTAAATCAAGTTTAGGGCCACCTTTCAAAAATTAAAAAAAAATTTTCTTTCTTATAGCAAATTGAAAAATAATAAAAAATTGGCGGCGATGATTAGTTTCCGAGTTATGGTCCTCTGAAATTCGAGTACAATATTGTGATTATACGGTGTTTTCCAACGAATATGACCAATATTGGTATCATCTTAAAGCTTTTGAGAATACCTCTTTTGAAATGGTAAAATGCAGTCTTGGTCGGCAAGAAAATTTTATGAGGTAGAAAATCTTTGTTAGGCTGTGCCGTCTCGGGAAACACCACAGTGGAGAAAATTTTTGATCCCGGCCGAAGGCCCGCAGTGCAGGAAATCGTTATTTATCCTAGTGATCTTTTTTTTAATTTTTGAGATACCAATATAGGTCATATTCGTTGGAAAACACCGTATAATCACAATATTGCACTAGAATTTCAGAGGCCCATAACTCGGAAACTAAGCCTCGCACACCAATCTTTAACTTTTTATTTTTCAATTTTCTTTAGGGAGGTGCCCCTAAACTTGATTTGTTCCAAAAGTTCTGAAACGGATAAATAATCTCAGGCATTAATACGTCACACAAGAATAAAATGCACTTGCATATTTGCGGTTTCCCTGGTGATGAGTTTTCCATTGTCCATTGTTATGTTTCAATATATGTACATATGTATGTGCAAGTTTTTCTGGTAAAAATTTAATTTTTTAAATTATAAATGCACAATCAATAGTTTATTTCAATGTTTTTATTTTATTTATGTTCCTAACTTACAATTATGTACTTAAATTTTTTTTAATTTTCACAAGTTGAACCGAAATAGAACAGAAAAACACTAAAAACCATGGTATGTATATGTATTATTTTTGTTATATCTAGAAAATTACTGCTTCCATATAATTTATACCTGGAAATTGTTTTTTGAAGGTTGACACGTATGCCGCGGCAGTTGCATCTGGGAGTTCAGTCTTCTCCATTAGATTAAGTCGAACAGTCATAGAAAGTCTTTGTGATGTACTAGCAGCCCGAGCATAATTTATACAGCACCTCATCTGTTCTTCTTTTGAAACAGGTTTATCTTTTTCCTTCTTCTTCCACAATTTAAGGGACTCGTGGTACATATAAGCCAGCGCTCCGCAGACCATGCCTTTCTTCTTCAAGGACTCTTCGAGAGGAAGTAGGGAAAATACAAACTTGCCTCTCAGGGTGTGAGGAAAGTTTGGGTAGCCCTTATTCTGCATGAATTCTATCGATATTGGCGTTTCAACCAACTTTTCGGCCAAGATCATGTAGGCCAATTCAGGATAGGCTGCTGCAACTCGAGAGATGGTTATGGTTTTATCAGTAGCAGTCACTTTATTCAATTTCGGAACAATCTTGTATTTGGCTTTTAAAATGGCCAACCTTTCCTTGTCATCCCAATTCATTCGCTTCATCAGATACTGAGCCCCAGATGTTGACAGCGCTATTGCTATTAATTCATTCAATTCAGAGAGCCTTTTCTTGTCATCTGGTTCAATCGTTTCTATAGCTGCCCTAATAACCGCGCCATTAAATCCTTGGTAAGCAAAAATTGATTGTAGTTCTAAACAATATGCCGTAAACTTTTCATCTAGAATGAATTCTAGCATCAACTCGTCTAATTTATCCATGGCTTCAGATTCCTGGATGCCGAGCTGTTTTTGTTTCATTGCCAAAAACGATGTTCGATCATATAAATCTTTTGGCTGTTGGCCACCATTTGCCATGGCAATTTGCAAAGAGTTAAACGACAAGGAAGAACTATAAGAGCTGTACGCGATGGTGCTTTCTAATAGAGTCGGCGTTTCTACCTTATAAACAGGAGCTGTTACTGTCACTACTAGAGTAGAATAAGCTGTTGTCGATTATTGATGTTATTCGCCCAACTGATTTATTTAGAGTACTACCGCTTTCAGTGTCTGGATCACAAAGTACTTTGTGGTCTGGATCTTCAGTGAAGTGTTGTTTTATCGAAGTAAAACTGATTAACCTCAACGTGTTCAAGTGTCTACTTTGTAGTTCAAGTCACAAATGATCGAAGACTTGTAGCCTAACAACACATAACAATTCTTTTAATATATGCATAGTTAATCTCCAATTAATATAAAATCAAATAAAGGCGGCGTCTCTGTGTGCATGTGTGTGTACATCTGTAATTTGTGTACAGTGTTGCTAGACAATTTTTCTGAAAGTCGTCAAACTTTAAAAATAAAATCGTCGCAATTTCCAAACAAAATCGTCATACTAGAATCGCTCTTTTATTAAACAATTAATCAGCCTTATGGGGAAATGAAATGTGTTCCTTCCCTTTCCCTAAAATTGTGGTCGTCAATGTTGGCGTTGTTGTTGCGTCAGTACTATTTTCTAATACTGTGCACCATTTCTTTTTATTCACGGGAAATATTTCGCGTGAACATAAGTCAAAGTTTAGACGGGCTAAAATTTGGAAGGAAAACATCTGGAATTCTCTTTTGTTGTTCTATTCGCGCTCACACAGACGAAAATATCGCCGGCAACATTCCAATACTATGGAATAATACCAACCACATACATATGTATGAGTATTTAAAAAAAAAAAACTATTCACTCTTTGCCACCCGTAAATTGCTTCCAAACTAAATCTTTCCCTTCCAAATATTTTCGTGTCTACACGCTGATTAAGTGGCAAAATTTAATATGGTTTTACCGCTAGGATACCACCGTAAGTTGAAACTACATTATGCGTCGATTGCCGATGTCAAATTATTTGTATGAACTCGTGAAAACCTAGTGAAATTTCCTCACTTATGCTAGTTTGATGCCAGTTTTTAGATTAGATTAGATTTAGATTTTATATTTGTCGTTTTCTTTGGTAGTTAATTGTGTACCTGACATAAAAATAAAATAAAAAGCTTTTGATTAACCTTTAAATTTATTTATCGAACTCGGATGTTGTCTTCACGCAATATATACGAAAAATTTATGCATGTGTGCATCGTATGTTACAAGCTATTTCAACAAAGTCCCGGTTCACTCATTTCAACTTTTGTTGCTCAACTCGTAATTCAGCTGTAAGAAAGACGGAGAAGAAAATACAACTATCTCTTTTTTTCTTACAGCTGAATTAAGAGTTGATCAACAAAAGTTGAATTGTGTGAACCGAGACAAATCGTCATAGTATGAGATATTTGTTCCGGTTCACACAGTAAAACTTTTGTTGATCAACTCTTAATTCAGTTGTATAAAAATAGAGATATTTGTATTTCCTTCTCCGTCTTTCTTACAGCTGATCAACAAAAGTTGAAGTGTGTGAACCGGCACTTTGAAACAAAATCGTCAGTCGTGGTGGGAAAATTGTTAATAAAAATCGTCGAAATTATGTAAAATCGTCGTATCTAGCAACACTGTTTGTATATTTTCAGTTCATATCACGGATGGCATTGAGGATTTTAAATTGTACCAACAACTTTCAAAAATTGTACTTTTTGACCTTAATTGTACTAAAGGATTTTTTTTTAGTTCATATTACATATTTATTTTTGTTTTTATTAAATTAATCGATTTTGTTCTAGCTACCGAATCGTTTTCACAAATTTGCCTGTAAGTTGGGATGTTTAAGTTGAAATTTAAAATATACAAATTTAAAGCATCCGAATTTAGAAGAAAACTGATTTGGAAATCAACGAGTTCAAATTTTTTTATTTTCTCGCTGCGTTTTGCTTTCACAAGAATGTTTTCAAGTGAGAAGAATACGAGTTTCATCGTTCAAGTTCAAGTGAAAATTGACATGTGTAATCGTTTGAAAATAAATGCGAAATGAAACTGGGGAGATTCCTTAAATGTACTATATTAGTCATTGGAGTATTATTGTACTCTCAGAGTTTGAATAGTACCAAAGGAAAGTACAATTGTACCAATTTTGCCAACCCTGGTTCATATTATTCCGTTATTTCTTTGTTTTGGTGCTTGATTTTATTTTAATCATGTTCAGGGATGGAAAAGGTGGTACAATTGTAATTTTTTCAGCACTATTTGAATGTCAAAAGTACCGTAGCACCACAAATTATTACATAAAAAAATTGACACAAAAAAATATTTAATCTATAAATAACCAGTTTCGAGCGTTTTAGAAGTTGTCAAGTCCTTAAGAAACGACACATATGTATGTACCGTCTACTAGAAGGTATTAGAAACAAAAAATGTAAATGAAGCGATGTTTGCCGATATCTCCAGAATTGATAGAGGAACATTATCTCTTTAAATTCATCTCCAAATATGGAAATAGTACTTTCGTACCAAAGAGAGAAATATACTGTTTAATTCTACTGTCTCTAATCGAACCAAGACAAAGAATGGAAGAGTATATCATAAATGTTAATTTCATATTCAGATAGCAGCAACTGATATTCTTTTGTGTATCTTCTGAAATTAAAGATTAATATTAATTAATAGAATTAATTCATAGTATTAATTAATAATATAATAATTGAGCTTCAAACTGAAATTCAATTGTCAATTGAGTCTTTCAATTGAATTGATTCTTGGCCACACACTTCATAAACTAAATTGAAAGATTGTTCCTTCAACTGTCAAATTTATATTTTTCTCACAATTACAAATTTAAAACTTCTATTGCATTCATTCATTCATTTTTATATTTTTTATTTAAAATTTAATGAAATTGTATACAATTTTAAAAATACATACTTTTTCTATAAAAATAAAGCTACAAATATAAATTTTGATAGCTAATCAAGAGACTCGAGACTGCACACACAGCACAATTGAATTGAAAGATTTATTAGTCAACATGAAAAATTAAAATCTTTTGATTTTTCTTTAACCAACTCGACAACTGCCAAAGTAATCAGTTGACAGAGCCATACACGTTTTGATTTGAAAAACAACCGACCAAGTTGAAAATTGAATTGAATCGTGTATGGGGTGCTTTACATAAAAATGCATTTTATTTGCATATTTAGTTATTTAGAAAAAATGTATTTAAAGAATACAAATAAAGAATTTTCGGCGCAATCAATAGTACTGATAAAAGTACAAATTTTCTTAAAAAGTAGTACAATTTTTAAATCCGATTTCTCATCCCTGGTCATGATTTAGACTCGGCAGATTTTCTTGAAGCAATTCTTTCATAGGGTCTACACCTAACATAATATGTAAGATGAGATCGTCAAATTCAATCGCAGAGCGAGTTATGTTACGTGTAGACTTCATATTAGTGTTATCTCAATCTTATAAGATTTTTTATGAGAGAGTTGTTATAAGAAATCCCATAACAACAATCTTATGAGATGAATTGTCAAAAAACACACGTACATGAAAATAAATTCGTATGCATGTGTGAGTGTTTCTTAAAATAAATGAAAAACAATGTTTTGGACAATATTTCTGGGATTTTATATGTTCAAATGTGTTAAATTTAATTTGTGAATTAAAGTTTGTGCAAAAAAGTGAAAACAAAATATATAATTATACAAAAATAATACATGTTAACTCTATAAGAATTTGCATAAAATGAAATGTTATAAGAAAAGTAGAATTACGTTGTCCTG
This sequence comes from Nowickia ferox, assembly GCA_936439885.1. Taxonomy (NCBI): domain Eukaryota; kingdom Metazoa; phylum Arthropoda; class Insecta; order Diptera; family Tachinidae; genus Nowickia; species Nowickia ferox. The sequence continues at coordinate 83,631,700 of OW387027.1, read as the reverse complement.
TTGTATGAGATGAAGAGAAATATCGGCATTTTATTTTTGTTATTCTGCCGACGTTCTCTCACATATTATGTCAGAGTTAATCGCAGTTGTAGACGCTATGTTTGCAATTATCTTAAAACTGCTCGCAAGGCACATTTACTACAGGTACATGCATTAGAGAAAACAGTGTGGCAACTCTGTGCTTCTCACATAGTTTTACAAAGTAATTGTCAAAAAATTGTATGCATCAAACAAGGCACAAAAGTAATTGTCAAATGAATTCTTCGTTATAAACGTGTAAACAAAAAATCAGCGGATGAGCAATTTGCCGGATGCATGTACCTGTTTGATATACCTTGACTGCTCGTTTCTTTAAAAACAGACGATTTCTTGTTCAACTTCTCGCGATTTTTTTTGTCAAGGTCGCGATAAAAGTTACTTTTCCCATGTTTTCAGCTTTGTAACAATTTAGACGATTTTTAAAATATATTAGACTGTATCATCCTGCTGTCAGCAAGTTTTTTGCGAATCTTCGTTATTTTCGCAGTTTCTACCGATTTTTTTAAATTCCTTACAGTTTTATCGCTTTTTATTCAGTATTATGGACTGTTTAAAATTTTGCATTAATAATAATATTAAAATTATATAACTGTTTTATTCTGCAAAAAAAAATAAAATATTTATAATCACTAATTTAATTTACATACATACATATTTTGCTATATTGTCAACCCACTTTTTGTTTTGTAGCCATCAAAAATAGAAATTTTGTTTAATTGGACTATAACGACAAAATCAGTCCTTTTGCCTTGCTGTCTTCAAAAGAATTGTTCTCATATAAACGTGTCGCTCATTTACTCATAACTCAAAAAAAACCAGTTCACCAAAAAACGCGTTAGAAGTTTTCAATTTACACACAACTTAATAGAAAAAGAACGATATGAGAAATAATTCTGCATTATAAACTCAAAAAAGTTGAATTTTCGAGTTAAAAAAATGAAATGTTTGAGTTATGACGTTCTTTGAGCAAAGGAGCGATATGTATTCTCTCCTTGGCATTTTGTAGTCGGCAGCTTGCTGTGGTCAATGTACTTATACTTAACGTGCACCATCTACTTGTCAAATTTGCTGTTCTGACTTGGCAGCACCAAACTTTAAAACAATGTGCCTTGAGCGCTATAATAACATGTAACTTGGTATTACTCTTACGGAAAACTTTCGTTTTCCGACACACAAAAAGATAATTGTGACCAAATTACGGAAAATAAAGTATTTATAGATTTTTTAAATAATATACTTCGCTTAAATATTTGTATGCAGTGCATATACATAATTGCTGTGTTCACTTCAAAAGACGTTGAATAATCTCAATTTAATGAAAAGACAGTACGCCATATATGTATAACAAAAAAGAAAGAAGAAATTTGATACTTGAAAAGATTGTGTTCAATAAAAATTTTTTAAGTCGTGTTCACCTTCATGGATTGCTGCTTTCATTGTGGTTTTTAATAAAGAACATAGGCGACGCCAGTTTTTAAGAAACTAGCACAAAGAGCCTACTCGAGGTATATTTTTTATCACACACTACAAAAACTATTATGGATCACAAGAAGTCGCCTGTAAGAAGAAAGCGACAATCAAAAGTCATAGAAGAAAATTTCTGGGATTGCAGTGTATGTACGTACAGAAATACAGCCGAGGCATTTAAATGTCGCATGTGTGACGTACGTAAAGGTGAGCAACCACTGAATAGCTAAAAAATTATTTAATAATGAAAATGTATAAATTTTTGTAGCTAAATTGATAAAGAAGACGCCGTTCGGGGGTGGTAAGAATTAAAATTTAATAACTTCCTTGAGTAATTAAGACGTATGCCGGTTTTTTTATAACTTAATATTCCACCTACATACATGCATATGCACATACATATTCGCATACATATGTACATGCATATGTATGCATATGACTTGTGTTCTTCGCAAAACAGGTTAAACAAATCCGCTGTTGCTCAAAGTTTTTAAGTTAGAGAACTTGACGAAATCTTAAGGAGTTCAGAAATTATGCTACAAAAACAACAGTATTACTTATTGATAAAAAATCAGGTAGGAATCTTTTTAATAAATCTAATAAAAAATGATAATGGAACGAAAAGACAGAGCTGTGCATTTAACCAAATTTGGGAAAATAATTATATACTAGTGCATACTTATGTTACATAAAATATTAAATATAATAATTTATTAATGAATGTACATTAGACCGACTCACTGAAAAAAACAAATTTTTGTTATTCCTCTCGAATCAAATATCGGTCTTTGTAATGAGGAATTCCAAAACGTTTGAGGGATTTAGCGATAACCGCTCATGAGCTGGACGTGTCTAAAAAGGGTATATGTTTTAAATTTTTTGCATATTTTCATATTTTGTCCCAAGACAACATATTAAAAAAAAATACATCATCTGAAAGATGCTGCTTGTATTAAAATAAATTCTATTATTAGATTGGAGTCATTGTTAATTTATATCTGTTGTTAGCTATCGCGAAAACTATTAACGGAAATAAGTTAACAATGTTTCATATCAACTAATACTTAAAAAATAATAGACTTAATTTTAATATAAGCAGCACCTGCTGTGAAAATGCTTAAAAAATCGTAGAATTTATTGAATAACGTATTGCTGATGGCACAAATGGTAAAATTTAATACAGTATTGGAAGCTGTTTGAAAAAATCTTTCAGATGATGTACTTTTTTTAATATGTTGTCTCGGGACAAAATACGAAAATGTGTAAAAAAAAAAATTCAAAAATATACCTTTTTAGACACGGTCCAGCTCACGAACGGTCATCGCTAGACTCCTCAGATGTTTTGGGAGTCCCCATTAAAAAGACCAATCTTTGATTTGAGAGGGATCGCGGTTTTCACCACCATACAACGTGAGTCGGTCTAATTTACATATATAATATATGCAATGTAAATGTTGCATATATGTATGTACTTATGTAATTGGAAATTATTTGTATTTGAATTAATCTGCTTCATTACGGTTGACGAATTTTTCGATTCAACTTTAAAGTTAGTAGGTACATATTCATCATCGTGTGGCTTGCTTTTAATCTAGTACACCAAGGCAACCATTAATGGGGTTTACTACGAATGTCGTGTATCAATTTTGACAACATTTTTGTTCGCCCAGTTTCCTTAAGCCAGTACAAAAACTTAGTCGAAGACGAATACGACAGTCGTAATAAGGCTGAATAAATTGAAAGCCACAGAAGTGACCCGCAAACCCAACCTCAATATTTGGAGAGTTACAGAATAAGGAAACAGAAGAGCTACATTCGGTATAAAACTATGAATTGTGTATCGCAAGTATATATTTGAAAATAATCTAAGTAAGGCTGAACTATTAACTAAGCTGGCAGCTCAAGATTGTAATTAGTGGACGAAAGAAAAATTGTGAAATATTTTATTTATTTATTTCAAAAATAATTTACAAAGTAAATTTGCAAAGTATTATTGCACAAATGTGGGCGGGGTAACTAGACCATATTCCCTAGATGGTATTAACAGTATTTTAAAAACGTTTTTGTGACTGACTATACACGACCTATGCCTTCACATAGGAAGTAGCAACGTGGTTGTTAAAGAAATTTCATAAAAGAACCGCAAGAGACGAATAACTCTCGAAGGCCAAACAGCACACAAAAGCCTGACCGCACTTAAGAAATAATTACGATGACGCGAGAGCTGTTCTTCAACCCAGAGCTGCTTAACGACTGAATGGTGAAATATATTCAGCCTGATTGTGTTATTGCCGAGTACAAAGTAAATTTATATAAAGTATATGCAAGTACTCAGGTGATTAATTTTTTTCTCGTGTAGTGTGAATGCCTGAATGTCAAAAGTTGTTTACAATTTTTGTACGTCATTTTGTTTTGTTTTGTTTGTTATACACAATTGTGTATACTGAAAACGTATGTGAAAAAGTTTAAATAAATTTTTACTTAAAAAATGTGTTACAAAACATTTAAAAATAATTATATTTAATTATTAAAGTACAAATGTATTCTTTATTATACTTATTTCACATATTAAAGGTTTATCAATTAATAAATTTACTTTGGTTTTGTCTATCCATACATTTTCTTTTTGTATGTAGATCTGGGACTATTGCATTAAATAAGCAAATGCATTGACCATTTTCCCACAGTAAACCAAATCAATGCAAATGCAAATTTATTACATTAGCACTAATTTTAATAATATTAGAGCAATTTTTTTTTTTGCATTTTACTAAAATCCCTTCAAAGACATTCATCAACATTGCATTGTTACTTTTAGTGCACTATTTTTTGCACCACTAAACCCATTATGAATAGTATTATTGCATTATCAGTGAAACATAGTGCAAAATACAACGTAAATGTGTACATACATAAAAACATACGTACATACATAAATATGTAAATTTTTTCCTATGTACATATCGTCATCCAAGAGGAAAAATAATATCACTACGTTTTTTATAATTTTTCGAGAGAAAGACAAAACTTGATGAAATTGTTCCAAGCGGTAGTATTTTTCGTTTATAAAATCACCATCTTTTAAGATATAACTTTACAATAAACGAAAACCTAAGTTCTGATCTTTTTTCAATTGCACGGTTTTTCATATAAGCTCGAGAAGCAACGTACTTGAAGTATGAAACTTTTGAATTTTTTTCAATTGGTTCTGAAATCTAGTTTGTATTTATATTGACAGTTTTTTTTCGTTAATTTGTATATACGTACTTATAAAAGTGCCCTCAATGAACTTCAGTGTATTTTATATTTTTTATTTGTGCTATCTCCTAAAAATATTTTTACGTTTTATTAAATTTTACTGTGTACAATATGTGATAGTGCAATAATATTGCATTACTGCATGATGTGCTTAGTGGCAACACAAAATTAGTGTATTTTTTGTCATGCGATTAGCTGCTAATGCAATATTAATCCCTTACTTTTAAGAGATTTTATTTAAGTGCAAAAAATAGTGCATTACAAGCATCAAATTTAAATTTGCACTAAAATTTTTGTTTTTCAATCAGTGCTTATGCAAAAGTAATGTAAGTTGCCCAGGTCTGGTTGTATCCATCTGTTTTTGACATTCATCCATTATTCTTACACAAACAAATCGCCTGTTGTTTTTGTACTTTCTTAGTTGTTGTAGACCTGCATATACTTTATATAAATATGCTTTGGCCGAGTACACATCTGGCATTTCCTGTGTGCAACGCCCTTCACATGTTTTTTTATATGGAAAGCAATGCCACACAACGATAAATATCGGAAATGGCAAACGTTGCCACTAGTGTCACACTATTGCGATGTCATAAAATGCCATAGTGTATACTCGGAATAAGGCGTTGGCTAGTTCAATCTTGGAGTTTTTGTAATATATTGAAGGAAACTGATGAATGTCAAATTATATGCTAATTCAATCATGATACCTATTAAATGATCAAACAGAATTTCGGCATAAACCATGGCTGTACATTTCACCAAACAATTGTTTAGAAGCCACACATCATTCTATTTTATGCTCTTTAATTTAGTCGTTCATGAGACAGCAGCTGTATTGAGATTTTTTCAATACAGTGCGTAAAGTATATGATAGACCTAAGAAAATACTTTTCGATATATGTATATGTTTTTGATAATGCCCAATGTTTTTATGTTATTAAACATATAAGAGGCATTATAAAATATTATTTAGAGGCATTATTATTCTTTTAATATCAATATGATTAGGTATAATGATGAGGAAAAATTAAAGCGAGGGTTAGTGGGAAAAAATAATGAAAGAAAATTGGATTTTAATTTAAAAAAATGAAATTTTAAGCCTAGTGCCCTTATATATTGATACATAAAGTAAAGTAGACCGCTTACCGATGGGGTTTTTATTATGGAATGTACTATTTCTTTATTTGATAAAGTCGGAAAATTTTCAATATATTTTGTTTTTAAAAGTTAAATTTTAAAACAGCAAAATGTATTGAAAACTTTATCATTTTACCTAGTCAACAAATAGCCATCTCAGTGTGAACTGCACTCTATTTTCTTTTTGATAAACAAAACAATTTGTTTTAATTAAATTGTAAATAAAATATTTGTGCTTACTTATCGTAAGCACACTGTACTTCAAATTCTCTCACCAATACAGCTGCAAAACATTTTTGGACATCATTGGCATAAACACATTTTCCATACAAATTGACACAAAAAACCAGCCCCAGAAAGCACTCGAGAGATAGAATCTACCCAGTGGGAAAAGTGGTTATTAATTACATAATTGGAGAAATATTGTATTATTTTTCAAAGCAAGACAATAATGCATTCCCTTAGAAACGAGAGGGTTATTTGATCGAACACAATAAATTCACATTCATTATCACGTGCATTACCACATCTGCTTTACTATTCATTATATTTTCCCACTAGGTATTTTATTTTGACAGCGATTTTTCTTATGCTCTCACCAGTGTGACCAGATCCTAAACATTTTCGCAGCTAAATTGACTTCAAAAAAATGCTAAAAAATAATGTTAAAACTTAATACTTCTTTTTAAGCAAACATTTTCTTTAAAAGTTTTTATGTTTGCAATTTCTGCACATATTGCCTTACAAATTTTTACTTCCTATGAACGAAACTTAATTTCTTAAACAATAACGAATTATTTATTGAAAGTAAAAAGTATTAAAAACAAAACAATAATATTAAGTCACAGGCGGTTGTTAGAAAACATAAGCCTTTTCTCGCTTTTGTTTCCTTTATAAACAATAACGTTCAAAAAGTGGTGCTTAAAAAAAAATTTAAAGCTTTCATCTATTCCAATTTGACGTAAACATAGCTTTTTTCATATAACCAAAAACACAGAAAAGCTGATATCTTTTTTTTATCACTCACATGTTACAATAACTTACACATGTTTTTGTTCGTTATTTTTAAGATCATATACATATGTATATTAATTTTCGAAAAATAGCCTTTCAGATCCTTACCTGTTTTCTTCCAACTTGCCGTAGCTCGTTTTAAAGCTGCTAATTTGTTTGTTATTTTGCAGTAATCCTTAAATTAAATACCACATGCATGAATACATGTATTTCAGTAAAATAATGTTTTTAGTACATTGTTTGTTACACAATTAATATGAAAACCTAAGATTTCATATTCTTATATTCATAAACCTTTATGTATCATCAATTATTACATATTAAAAATGAATATTCGTCATCAGAATAGTTGTTCAAATTATCGTTGCAAGATATGAGGAATTTTTTCTTGTTAGATAGATAACCACCGTCTATATATATTTTGATCCTGCTTAAGGGACTCATCCGTAGACTCCAAACGAAAATTTTTGAAATAACCTAAAAAATACTTCATATGTTGTTGAGAATCGCATATAAAAACATAATAGGACGAGGCTTTTATCTTTACAAAACGAGCAACTTTATTCGATTTTGAATCTATTGAAATTTTTTAGAACCTTTTAAAATTAGTTACATTTTCTTTTCGTCTTTTAAATATTTTTATTGTTATTGTTTTATTGTTATACTGCAACTAATTGTAGAAAGGTAATGAAAAATGGATGAACGAATCAAGTTCATTATTTGCTAATACAAGTAAAATAGTTGTGAAAATATATGAAAAATAATATACTTTCGCAATTATTTTACTTGTATTACAACATTTGTAGGTCTTAAGAAACAGCACAAAGATTAACGCTAATATTATTACATGTGAAAATTAAAAATATACCCAATATAGATAGCATAGATTATATTTCTAAAAACTTAATAGGTTATATATATTAAAAATGCTAAATAAATAATTGAAAAATGCTAAAGAAAATGCTAACTGCTAAATCGAAAATTTTGCAGCTAAATCAGTAAAAAAAATGCTAAATTTAAGGTAGAGGTCCATAGCTCGCTTTTTGCGCGTTATGCTTTACACACGTTTCTTCCTCTTGTTTCATTCTATACTTTGTTCGCGTTGAGTTACATGCACTGCTTTTCATGCGCCATTTTATTTTTGTTTTGATCAGCTGTGTGCGTTTGTTTATAAATACTTATAAAGAAAAAATGGAGAGTGAAATCGAGTTTTTAAAAGAATTTGTGGAGTTAGTCGTAAAAGTAAGCGATAACTAATATGCAAAATTTGTTACTGAGAAAAGTGTGGTGAAAAGTTAATTAAAATACATCGCATTAATGAAAATATTCACATATTTTATTAAACAAGTTTTTTTTTACTAAGAAATTTTTTTTATTGAAAAAAAGAAAAAAAAATTATCCACGGCAAAATAATATTTATCGATAATGTAAGAAATAAAGTATTATTTAACATCTTTAGCATTCAAGAACAGCTGACTTTCTTTCATGGTGCTTGTAACGCGTACAAAAGTAGAAAGTATACCTACTTTTTGCTTTGAACGCGCCTACGCCTTCTGCGCTTTTTGCAATGTAACTTGTCACATACTATTACATTGATTCTACTTTTTTGACAGATGCATAGAAAGCGTAACGCGCAAAAAGCGAGCTATGGACCTCTACCTTTTAGTTGCAAAAATGCTAAAATGGTCACGCTGGCTCTCACATATACTCATTCTCTCAAAAATGTTACCATACTTTCAATAAATTTCATTCATTTTGTAAACAAAACTACAAAGAAAAATAAGCAAAAAAGAAAATAAAACAAAAATTGGAGAGCATTTGAAGTTCACTATGTATGTTGTGCAAACATTTGAACAAAAAAGCCCACCCACGTGACCAAGACTTTCGTTAATAATATTGATTGCGAATATATGTATTTCGAAACTGTCGAGAATGACACTCATTCATTCAAACATTTTGCCCAAACCACTAAATACTAATGAAAAACTGACAGACGGACATGTATTTATAAAGTTAAACAGTTTCATACATAAATAATAGCCAATGTTATAGAATCCAGCATGATTGGAAACTGTTTAACGGAATAAACACGTGTTTGAATCAAACGGTTTCTCATTAGTATTTAGTGGTTAAGATTTTTTGGACAAATGTTTGCCAAGTGTGAAGGTACCTTGCTTACCACACATCCACTTGGCTATCGTTGGCATTTTTGTTTTTCTGCCTGAACTCGGTACCTCTAGACTAGCAGACAAGCACACATCCACTACGCTCTCGTCTCACATTCGAGAAATTATCCAGAGAAGTGTAACTTTCGAATTTTTTTTTTAGATACGCAAACAAATATCGAACAGTTAATTTTAATTATTATTGTTCGAACATCATTTGTTTCTATATTTATGATTTGATCAGGCCAAAGTTCGTATTCGAAATTTCTTCGCCTTAGTTATAAATACGTTCTTATTAAGTTAAACAGTTTCCAATAATGTAGCGTTCTATGGCATAGTCTATATAAGTTAAACTACATATATATGAAACTGTTTAACTTAACAAGTGTCTGAAACAAAAGGTTTTTAATTATGTAGTACATATTTAGTGGTTACGCTTTTTTTCTTTTGAAATGTTTATACAAGTGTTTATGTACATATCGAAGGCTTAATATAAAAAGGGCATAACTAGATTTTTTTTTCAAAATTGCGTTTTTAACGTTTTCTGGTAGCCAACGTATAATTACTAGAGATGCGCAAAGGTCGTGATTTTGTTGTGTCACGCGTGATTGTGATCAACCATTGATTGTGCGTGACCAGGACTTAAAAAAATTACTCTTAAAAAAACTCACGCACGAATTCTCACGCTCTCACGAGATAACACCCCTGCTGGGTATATAACTGTATTGAAAATTTTACATTTTTTTATAAATACTACAATCTATGTCCGAGCTGCCAAATGAATACGCATACGCGAATACATTACTCGCGTGTTTCTCTCGGTGGCCAGCTGTGATCTATGTACATACATATGCATATACATATGTACATACATACATATATAGGTAGAATGAGCCTGCAAACATAATGCATACATACATACAAAAATAAAAAATTAATTATATATTTTCCGTAAGCGTGCGTGATCGTGATAAGTTGTACACCCCTCATGCGTGATTAAGAATATTTTATACGTTTGCGTGCGTGATTGTGAAAATTTTCAGAATCATTTGTGCGTGAAAGTGCGCGAGTAAAATATTTTTCTGCTTGAGCTTACGTGTCGTGAGTTAAAAGCCGCTCACGTGCACATCTCTAATAATTACACCCTCTAAGGAATAAGTACGTTACCCTTTAAAATAAAATACTTATTGCCATTTAAAAATGTATTTTTGCGTGTAAATGCTTTAGTTTTTATTCAGTGTTTTCCTTCTCCTATAAAATATCGAAAATTCGAGTTATACCATGTTCACACTTACGTGTTTAACGCCACGTATAATTCGGAAGTATGTACGAGTGATTAGCCCATAGCATCCTAGACTGGTACTGGGGCTGAGAGTTGCAGCCACCAGACTGGCATTCAGAAATATTCTAAGCGAAGATTGTTGAAGTTACTGGAAGGAGACCAGATTGCTGTTAGCTTCAGATGCTCTCCATGGACCTTACCGGCAAGGGAGGCCCTACCAGTAGCAAAGCTACCGCCGGCATCGCTCTCAGGATCGTTGTACCTACTAAGCCCTCTCACCACGACAAGGTCGCAATCCCCAAGAGGGGATTGCGTAAGATATATTTCATTAATTTCTTTTTTTTTACCAATTAAAGTGAGAAATATTTTATTTTTGGTTACGAATAACTATTATAGCAACGAAAAAAATTTTTTCGTTACCAATAACTATTATCAGGTATCTTCTGACACTCGCATGGTTTTCAAATCGCATGTGAGTTGCAAATCGCCAAGTATGTTCTGTAACTCATGCGTTTTGCTTGCGACTTGCCATATTGATGTGCCAGATATGGGCGGCTGATCCTTGCTCTAATCAAATAATTAAATTATAAATATCAAATAGTGGTTGGTATTTACACAGATCAAGCTTCGGCCTTAAGTTCCTAGAGAACCTGCAATCTTTTCTACTATCCCATGAATTTATCGTTATTCCCGCTCTGACTCACTTCACATGGACTCTTGTCTTCCCAAGTCTTGGGCAGTCTCGTTTCCTTTGAGAACTAGTTCCAAAGGGTTAGCACTTTCATTGCATACCAATCACTGGAGGTACTGAGTTTAATATTCTAAAGCAGTTCTTTATATAAAAAGTTGTTATAGACAACGTTTTAAGCGCATACCATTCAGTTATTTGAATCACTTCCGTCCTACGACAACCATGTGTTAAATTCATTGATGCTTTATCAGAAATAGAACTACTTGGAGCTGACTTCATCAATGCTGTAGCTAATGATTTGTAGCTTCATTTTTTGCTGAGTAATAGTAATGACCTCGGAACCGGCATAGTATTACACATCCTTTTAAAACCTCTTGAGTTCACTAAAGACCGTGATACACTAGCCTACACGATCGTGCGATTTTTAAGAAAATACAGCCCTGGTATGATGGAGTCTATGAACATTTTCAAAAGACAAAAACAATTCATCAGATCAGGGTTGTATTTTTTCGTAGATCGCGCGATTGTGTAGGATAGTGAGTCATGGCCTTAAATAGTTTCGTCGTGGCAATATGCTCTTTCAAAACGTTTAGTATTGCCTGACTGTCGATATTGGGAGTAATCTATGTGAAACCCGACTAAGATACGTTTTTCTGGTGCTTTATTGGGTACGTTCAACCCAAACATCTCTCTTAGGAGCGCACAATATGCTAAAAAGGCTTAAGTGCAATCCGAAACGGATTGGGTCAATATTGATTGCCCATTTTTTAACCGAACCTCTTTGGTAGCAACTCCCCATACATCAACGTCATTTAGAATGATTTAGAATGCTCGTGTGACATATTTGAGCAAAAAGTAGACCAGAATTTGGGCTAAAAAACGAATTCTCTCTATAATGGGTAGGGCGATTTATTGGCCAACGACCACCAAAGGATGTGTCCAGAATGAAGCACGAGTTGTTCGTAAAAATGTGCGGGTTTCAGGACATCATTGTCGAGGACTATACATGAATCTCATTACATGGCCCACACATGAGAGTAGAAATTACACACTGTGTATTACACACATATTGGCAACACTGAATGACTATAATGCATGCATAAATGCCGCGTCTGCAATTGTACTTTAGTTTTACCCTGTGATTGTAATTTTTAAAAACAAAAGACATCTTTTTCTGACAATTATCCGTTTGGTTAATTTAATTATTATTATTCGAACTGCATTTGTTTCAATATTTAATGAATTGAACAGGCTAATGTTCGTATCGCCTTTTAAGCCAAATTACATGTGATAATTATTAATGAACAAATAACATCAAAGTTAGTTGTAAATATTCTGACAACACATAGTTGAACGAAACAGCCAGCCGTTTTCGAAGGCCACTAAACCTTCATCAGAAATCTACATCAACTGACACCACACACAGTGAACCAAACACAGAAGAACGCTGATGATGAAGGTTTAGTGGCCTTCGAAAACGGCTGGCTGTTCCGTTCAACTATGTGTTGTCAGAATATTTACAACTAACTTTGATGTTATTTGTTCATTAATAATTATCACATGTAATTTGGCTTACAAAGCGATACGAACATTAGCCTGTTCAATTCATTAAATATTGAATTATCCGTTTGTTTCTACCTACAAAATGCGTGTGTTTTTTGGTGCTGTAATTTCGTTGTAGTTGTGCAAGTACCTCGTATAATTTTACCATGGGCTGGGCTTGTGCATGTACTTTGTATAATTTTACCATGATATTAGTCGTTTCGTAGCTGCACATGAAACTGTATAAGGGGTCAATGATCTGAGTTACCGCGAGGTGCATTAGCACTCACATCATACTTGTCAGGGTGTGAAGTGGGAAAGAGGTCGATTGTATCTTGTTGGTACACTTCAACACACGGATTGTGGCCAAAATATTCCAGTGTGTGTGAAGAATCCTGTCGTGCCGGATGTGATATTTTAATTTTGTATAATTAATATAATTAATATTTAATAATTGTAACATAAAAATGCAGTTTATTTGTTTTAATTTTATTTAATCTGCTGACAGTATCGTCCTTCGTGGCCAGTAAATTTTGCCAAATTGTTGATATCACATTCCTGTAAAAACAAAAAAAAAACCAAACGAATTGTGTAAATCATTAATTAAACCTTCTATTTAATTAATACAATATTTAATCTCTTTTTGAAGCTTAACATATAAAAATCGAATTGAAAAATCATTAAAATAACAATTTACAATCGAAATGCAGAACAAATACAATCGAAAGAGAAATCGAAGAACGAACGGAACGCAGAATACCAAAGTTGCCAAAAGGAGAAAAACTCGATTCAAATTGCAAGGCCGGAATAGGGGCGATTGAAAATAAAAACAAATTTTCTTATTTTATTGTTTTCATCACAAGCTGTCGATCGAACGTTTCCTGCAGTCAACATGCAGCGTTACCGTTTGTGCGACTAAAGTGGCAATTTTACACTTTTTTGAAGCCTTGCCACTTTTTCAAAAATCCCCTTTTTGCCACTTTTTTTATAAATAAATACTTTATAATTTAACAATAGTTTCGGCTTGAGGTCATCCGTGCGAAATGAAAATCCAAACATTCCAAAGGTCAACTATACGTTAAATTATCTAAGTACTTAATATTTACATATGTATATGAATTTGCTTCTATGTATCTTGTAAAGAATTGTTCTTTAGTTTTAATGTTAATTATTATTATATTTTATTTTATTATTTTACGGCTTTTATAAATGAACTGATTGTTAGTTTGAATTAATTTATTAGACACATATAGTTTTAACAATGTAAGTTAAAAAACGTATGTAAATAAAGGTAGAGGTCCATAGCTCGCTTTTTGCGCGTTATGCTTTACACGCGTTTCATCCTCTTGTTTCATTATATACTTTGTTCGCGTTGAGTTACATGCACTGCTTTTCATGCGCCATTTTATTTTTGTTTTGATCAGCTGTGTGCGTTTTTTTATAAATACTTATAAAGAAAAAATGGAGAGTGAAATCGAGTTTTTAAAAGAATTTGTGGAGTTAGTCGTAAAAGTAATCGATAACTAATATGCAAAATTTGTTAATGAGAAAAGTGTGTTGGAAAGTTAATTAAAATATATCGCATTAATGAAAATATTCACATATTTTATTAAACAAGTTTTATTTTACTAAGAAATTTTTTTTATTGAAAAAAAAGAAAAAAATTATTCACGGCAAAATAATATTTATCGATAACGTAAGAAATAAAGTATTTTTTAACATCTTTAGCATTCAAGAACAGCTGACTTTTTTTCATGGTGCTTGTAACGCGTACAAAAGTAGAAAGTAGACCTACTTTTTGCTTTGAACGCGCCTACGCGTTCTGCGCTTTTTGCAATGTAACTTGTCACATACTATTACATTAATTCTACTTTTTTGACAGATGCATATAAAGCGTAACGCGTAAAAAGCGAGCTATGGACCTCTACCTTAACAGAGTTGGCGTAGACATAAAAATATTAAAAAAAAGTGTAACAAAGTACAGGAGAAACACAGTGACTTATTAAATTTATCGTTCATTTCAACACTCTCCCTGAATGACAAATTCGGAAAATCAAATTCTTTCTCATGTATCCTTTACAACTATAAAAAGTATATAAACATTTCAATTCAAATAATTAAAATTTTTAGAACAATCCAAATTTAGTTCCAAAATAATCAAGTTTTTGAGAAGTAACAGCCTTGGTAAATACGTCTGCAATCATCTCATTTGTACATACATAGGTATTTCAAAATTATTTCCTTTGCATCGATTTTTTGACGAATAAATTTTGATTTAATATCCACATGTTTTGTTCTGGACGAGAAATTATTATTAAGGGCGACTGTAAGGCACCCTTGTTGTCGCAGTATAACAACATACTTTTACAGCTTTTGAAATTAAGTTCAGCCTCTAGGCGTTTTAGCCAAGCAGATTCTTGAATAGCAGCAGTTAATGACTGGAACTCAGCTTCTGTCGATGATAATGACACAGTTTTTTGTTTTCTCGTAGACCAGGAAATTGCGCCGGATTGATATACAAAAACATAACCAGTAGTGGATTGTCGGTCGTCAATATTTCCGGCCCAGTCAGCATCGCAGAAACCTTCTATTTCTGAGTTGGGTTGCTTTCTATAAACAATACCTTTGTTGATTGTGCCTTTTAAGTATCTCATTACTCGTTTAACTGCTTCCCAGTGTGCTTTACCAGGATTGCTTCCAAATCGACTTAAGAAATTCACGGCGTAACAAATGTCGGGTCGGGAAATCCGAGCTGCAAAGAACAAGCACCCGATCGCCTACATATAGGGAACACGTGACATTTCCTGCCTTGCCTCTTCATCTTTGGGAGACATGCTCGATGATAGTTTTTGGTTGTAGTCCATTGGGGTTGCTGTTGGGTTGCACTCACTCAAACCAAATCGTGCTTCTGGTTATATGCATACCTAACACTGAAGATACCTCCCCGATGTCCTTCATTTTAAATCTTTTGGCTAACTCGGACCTAACAAAATCAATTGTTTTCATATTATTGGAAAATATTAAAATGTCGTCGACATAAATAGCCACGTACAACATCTGATTGCCATTTACCTTTGCATTGATCCACTTCACCTCTTATGAGTCCCAACTTTAGCAACTCATTATTATTGCTTGAGAACCATCATTGAACATTTCTGGTTGTTGCATATATATAGTTTCCTTAAGTGAACCATTTAAATATGCACTTACAGCGTCCATTTGATGTACATACATGTCGTATTTAATAGCCAAAGCAGGTAAATATCGAACTGAATCGTATCGGACGACAGGTGAAAAGGTCTCATTAAAATCAATTCCTTCACGTTGTGAGAAACCTTTGGACACTAACCTCGCTTTCCATCTTATAGTACTACCATGTTCATCCTTCTTAGTTTTTAACACCCACTTTGTTTTAACAGCCTTTTCGTCCGGTGGCAAATTTGTTAATACCCACGTGTTGTTTGCCATCAGCGTATCAATTTCTTCCTGCATGGCCACTTTCCATTCGTCTGAATTAACTGATGACATGGCTTCCTTTATACTGCTAGGATCATCAGAAAGAAACTGCATAGCACAAAAGTTTTGTGATTGTTTATATTTGTTGGCAATACGATTTGATCGCCGTACGTTATCTGCGTCCGATGGAATATTTTGGGCAACGTGTGGAGTCGGAACCCATTCATTATCTGCTTCAATTGGTAATGCCATTGGGGATGACCACTCATCCGAGTCGACGTAATCGCTCTCACCGAAATTAGTGTCTGACGTTGCATTGTTGTCAACGTCATTCGTTATAATAGGAGTTAGTTCGACAAAATCTCCATCAAAGTCGTTCGTTATTCTAGGAGTTGATTCAACAAAATCTCCACTCTAAATTAATGCCTTTATGAAAATGTTGCGACTTTTTTTTTCAAATTTTTGTGCCACTTTTTTTAAATCCCCTTTTTGTGCCACTTTTTGAAATTTCTCAACGGTAACGCTGCCATGTACAAATATCAGCGTAGAAGAGAAAATAATTTCAGGCTTTGTCTTGCATTTCATAACTTTTAGAATTTGTGTAAAAAAGAAAAACCAATTTGAAAAATTTTGTTTTTGGTGACGTGATTTTTACTACGCCCTAATTAGATGTATTGCCATGTTATTTATTTATGTATGAACATAATTATATTTATAATTTTTGTATTTTAAGGTACTTCGACACGTAAACCACGCCTTAATTCAGCGCTCGTCGCACAACAAGCTGCCACATTACCCGGTGCATCAGGAGCCATGCCAAACGGCAATAAATCTGCCTCAGGCTCTCGCCACAGTAATTCCGGCCACGAGAAACAAAAGCATAAAAAATATCCAGCCCGCTTGAAAAATGTTGATCGTTCAACGGCCCAGACAAGAGAAGTTACTGTCAACTCTGTGACTGTATTTATTACCGAATACAAGCCCAAAGCGGTTGGTAGCAGAAGAGAGTCTAGCGAGCAAAGTTTTAGCGAAAGTAATGATTCTCGAAGCTAAATTTGTTTACCTAAACTATACTGCAAACAATTTTAGATAATACCTACAGCAACATGTCTCCAACAACTACCAAAAATACAGAAGAACGGATACTTGACAAGGTGTTAAAATGAAGACATCAAGCAAACTCATTTTCAACCAATCTTTTTATAACAAAGTTACTATATCATCAGTTCTTTATGATCTAAAGGTAAGAGCAGAAAAACAGCTTCAGAAAAGAAAGAGAATGTTAATAGTTTATTTCACTTTTATTATTACAGTAATTTTAATTTAGGAAAGTTTATCATAGATTGTTAAGAATATTAAATGTAAGAAGTTTTTTTTTATTATCTTCATATTACTCATTTCAAGATTTCTTTGAATACTTACAACTCTACACAGTTTATTTTTTATTTTATTTTTATCGTTTGTAAAACAGCGAAAGCGTATATTTGTTTGATCATGTCTTTTAACCTCACGAACATCCTTGGAATTTGATTTACTTGCATTATTTTTTTGAAACTTGTGTTCATCTCCATTTTTGTAAAGAATGTTACAATAGAAACTCGTTAATATTTTAATAACGTATAAATATTTTATTATCCTTCCGTTAGGCGAGCTGTTTTTGAGACAAGATTTGGCGCTTTGTATCAAATTGATATGTATTAATAAAGAAAAGAAATCACGTTTTTAAACAGAAATTAGATCAGTATTTTATTTCGTGGGCCGAAAACTAAGTGTAACTAAGTGTATTGCAACAGGTTGGGTTGAGATGTGTAAATAACAGCTTGGAAACCAGTACGCTCGTTCGAAAGTCTGAGAATATTCAAACCAGGGGATCTACTCTGTAATCCGAAACAATGGAAAATGCTTTCGAATTTGCATGTAAATAATATATAAATTCCGAAAGAATTTTCTTTCGTTTCGAATTACGGAGTTGAACTCCAGATATGAACAATGATGTGGTCCTACAAAAATCAATCTCAACCCTACAGCTCACAATCCCACTGTTCGTAGAAAAATTTCCACTGAAAAGGTCTCATTCCTCTTTATCCCTTTCCCTGTCCCGTGCATCACATATGATGCACAGCGTGTCTTTCTCACACGTCCGTGCATCATATGTGATGCACAAATGGTATATTTTTATAAGTAAAGTATTTTTTTTGGACTTGTGAGAAAGAAAGAATTTTATTTCAAAAACGTGTGAAGATGGTATTATTTTATCTTGTGTCAAACTCCCGCTTACCTAGCTCTTCTACTTTAGATGGTATATGGAAATAAATCGAACGAGTTTTCAGTAACAAAAAATAATAATAAATTCACTTTTATTTACTAAAAACTATAAAAAAATTAATAGAAATTCATTGTATTAACTGTAAAATTTATATATAAAAAGTGTTATCACTAAAAATGTTATTTCAGTCTTTATGGGAATCATTGAAACAGGTTAGACATAATGCCTTTCCACATTCGCAGCACTCAGTTGAAACTTGTTTCGTTTTTTTAATGGCAGTTTTTCTATCTGCTGTCTCTGATATTTTCCGATAACAATCGGAACATCTTTTTCGAAGGATTTTGCCATCAGCCTTCCGAGGAATAGTTGTTAGAACGTGTACTACCTTTCCAGTTCCTCCAGTTTTTTCAGGGGGCTTTGTGAGATCAAGTAATGCCATTGCAATGGACTTTGAGACATCTTGTATATTTAATTTCTTGGCTGCATAAAAGTTATTATATAACACCCAGGTGTTTAAAATCGACATGCTTATGCTTTCGAAAAACACCTTGCGATACCACTTAACACTTTTTCTAGCAGGACTGTAGTACGAGATCATCTGATCCGAAAGATCCACACCACCTTTTACACGATTGTAATCCAATATGACGGCAGGCTTTACCAACTTGTCCCCTTGTGGATTTTTTTTCCTGTTTCTTTTAAATCAGCACCATGGAAAGTTGATAGCATGAGTATTTCTCTTTTATCTTGATATTTCATTACACGGATATCGCAAATATTTTTTCTTCCAACGACTTCTCCTTTCTTCAGTTTAAGAGATTTCAAGTTTGGCAGTCCGAATCTATTCGACCGCAATGTTCCACAGTAATCCGTTTTGTTTTCCTTTAAAAACATTGCCAGAGGAACGCTGCTGTACCAGTTGTCTGCAACTAAAAGCCTTCCCTCATTCAACAAAGCATCGGATAAAGTAGCAACAATGGTTCCAGAATGGTCTAGTCCTGGCATTTTTTCAGATGAGCCTTTGCCGCAATATATTGAAAAACTCCAAATATAACCGCTCATCTCACACAGTTTAAAAAGTTTTATGCCATATTTATGAGCTTTTCCGGGATTATACTGTTTAAATAGGAGTCTTCCCTTGTGTGAAATCATTGTTTCGTCAACAGAAATTTCTTCGCCTGGAGTATACACTTCCTGGTACTTCGAAACCAACATGTTCGTGAAGTTAGAAATCTTAAATAATCGGTCTCCAGGCGGAGCAATACTATTGTCACTTACATGCCAGTTTCGTAAAATCAAGGCAAAACGATTATAGCTCATATTATTTTTATGAAACAATGGATGATAATAAATTTCATCTTTCTTCCAATAGTCTTCCATGTTGGGATATTTTACGAGACCTGAAATAATTATAATGCCCAAAAAAGCCTTCATTTCGGTCGTTGTTACATCTGACCATCTGCTCATACGAGAATTACGACGCATCTGATTATTTTCTATAAATTGCCTTGCAAATTTATTTGTTTCTGTTACCATTAATTCTATGATCTCTTCATCAAAGAATTGTTGAAATATGTCTATTGGCATGGGTTCACCATTATCAACAGTGACGCGTTTATTTAAGCCATGTATTCCAATGAAGTCTAATCTTTCCTTGGCTTTAAAAGTGGAGGTCCATTGCTGGGACTCAGGTATTCTGGATGTAGACGGAATTTGCTCCCAATTTTCATCGCGTTCTTCTCCACTATCAGATGATGAAAATGATGAATCAGAAGGAATATATTCGTCACCGCTATCTTGAAAAAACTCCTCTTCACTATCGGAATCATCGCTTCTCATTCTTTTGTGGCCGTAAAAGGTTTTTGGATCCATTATTTATTAATATCAGTAAAACAAACTGTAAAAAAAAAAGAAAATTGTTAAAAAAAAGTGTGCATCATATGTGATGCACAGAACGTCTGAGTCAGAAAGATCATAAAAAAATGTCTGTGCATCACATATGATGCACACTTTTTTTAAAGAAAAACCATGTGGACGTACGGCATACAAATTTTTTTTTGTATGGGGACAGGGAAAGGGTTATTACTAAGACGGTTTCCAACCAATTGAAGACATCCTGCGTTACTGTTCCGGAGCCTTCTTCTTCCTCATGGTCATTAGACCTTAAACTGGTCCTGTCCTTAAATCCTCGGTAATGTGAAGATTCCAGAAATATCAAAATTATAGTTGATTGTTGTTAGCCAATCAACGGGCGGTTCTCCAGCCACGGTATATCAAGTGCCCGGCGAATCTGGGTGTCTTCGACGCTTATAAGCGGAGTAGTTCGCGCGATTTGAAGCAGATGCTGAAAAGGCAAATGGGGATTTTAGCGTTGACGGTTCCGGAGCCTTCTTCTTCCTCATGGTCATTAGACCTTAAACTGGTCCTGTCCTTAAATCCTCGGTAATGTGAAGATTCCAGAAATATCAAAATTATAGTTGATTGTTGTTAGCCAATCAACGGGCGGTTCTCCAGCCACGGTATATCAAGTGCCCGGCGAATCTGGGTGTCTTCGACGCTTATAAGCGGAGTAGTTCGCGCGATTTGAAGCAGATGCTGAAAAGGCAAATGGGGATTTTAGCGTTGACGGTTCATCCCACAATACTGCCATTGAGTCTTCACCATTCATACGTTCCTTAAAAATAAAGGCGACACTGTTTTCTCGACAAGAAAAGTTTCCCTTTGTGCACTTGATGGTGGACATGGAACCAAGCACGCCTGACGTTATTGTCATGACGTATGCGCTGTGGCACAACATACCTGCTACATCATCCGAATCATTGAAATCACATTCGACACATTTTCTAATTCCATCCGGGTGTAACTTTTGTAATGATCTATACCCTAAAAGGTTTTCATTCACCACGCCATTTGTTGGGTACCATCCAGCTGGAAGGGGATTCCACTCATAAGTACGCGTCTGTGGCGTAACTAGCCCTGTTCTTCTAATGTATTCTGAAGTGATGTATGGGCTTATGTACCACTCATAAATGTTGTGGTTCTCTGCTGTAATAGGACCAAATGAACCTGAGCGTACAGTATGGTTTCCGTAGGTCCTAGTTGTTGCGGGTATGGCTGTATTCGGTATATTCCAATGTTTATCTCCGGCTGGCGTTATTGTAGGGCCAAGAGTCCACATATGTAATCGAATATGGGTACCGGAATATTCAACTCACTTGCACTAATACAGGCAAGGGGATCCATAGCACTCTGTAGTGATGGAGCTTTCAAGACGTACTTCGCTTGTTGAAGCTGGTGCGCGACGAGGAACTCTACCATTGCATGTTGGAATATAGCAAATGGCAGTTTTCGAGACAATTGTTGATCCTCTATTGCCATTCGATCATAAGTCTGCCATACCAGTGGAATAAATCCGGCAAGATCGAAGTTCTGCGCTAACGTTTTCTTCACTGGTTTGCTTCCTCTATTATTTCCAGTGTAGAGGGGTTCGTCTTTCGGTGGTGTTTCAACCGTTGACGGGACGGCTTCCGGGGCTTTCCTCCGGCGGGGGGGGGGGGGTCCTCTTGGTTTATCCTACTGTGGTCTTCCACGGCTGGGAAGGAGGGGTGGTCCTCTCACCCTATTCATAGCTGCTTCATAGGCTTCTTCATTCCCTACTTGATTAGTCCATCCTCCTGAAGCTCCATATTGTTGCTCGTGTCGAGATTCGTTGAAGGAACGCATCATTTCAACATCCCTAGCTCTAGGCTTACGGGATCTTCCCTGGTTAGAGGGGATTGCAGGTATTCCACGCTGTTGGTTTCCAAAATTAACTTCACTGTCAAAAACGATTCCAGATCCAGATTCGCATTAATCTGGACTGGGAAAGTCTAGACAGAGCCCTTGCCGCCGATCTTGTTATAAAATCCTCGCCAGACTCTGAAAAGAAACTGTCGTTTACGAGTTCGTCCTCTCAAGTGGATGATAACACCCTCTGGTTGTTAGAAGCGAACGCTCCTCAATGTCTTTCGCCATACAATAATCTCATAACAGAGAACAGTCTGACAAGCGATGTGTATGTACAGTAGACCGGACTTAAATTTTTTTTTTTCAAAAAAAGTGTACCGCCCCCTCAAATTGTTCCTTTTTACGCCAATAGTTAAATTCCAAAATCTTAGACTGATTGCCTTAGGTTAAGGCGTGGCACATGCCCACTAAAGTGGCTAAAACTGGTTTGTATGGACTTTTCAAGAGACAAGGCACGAAAATATCAGTAAAATGTTTCATATATGTTTGTAATATATTATTTTATTAAAATTATCTTACGTTTAATGATTACTATTATTGATAAAGATTTAAACTTAATCGCAAAGGTCTGATTTATTAATGCTGCCGTACTTTTTCCTATAATCAGTTACTGTTTGCAAGATATATTGTTTCTCTTCTTCGTTTTTTGTTAAAGCTGCATTATATTCTTCCATTAGTTTTACAAAACGCTCTGCAGTATCATTAACAACATGTAAGTTTTGTACAATATTCATTCCCTTTTGAAATTCGGATTCATTGTGCCACTTCGAAGGGTCAAGTTTTAGAAAGTTAGTTTCAATACTAAATCTCTCGAAAAAGCTCAATGTTTTTTTATTAACAAAATCTGAAATATTTTTTTGGTTTAATTCATTCATGTTGGTTACAATTCTTTTATTCTCATTATTTTGTTCTTCTTTGAGATTTGCAACCATTTTTCTCTTTTCTCCAACGTCTACAGCATTATCAAAAAATGAAAAACCTGCTGCTTCTGGTGTCAGGTACCACAAGTGGTTCGAAAACTTGCTCGTTACTTCATTGCTTATTATTTCATTCAATTCATTGAATTTAATAATATTTTTAATAAAATTTAAATCATTTAACGGTGCTTTCGCGGCAATTGGCGTTTCAATCCACGGTTTCAAATAAATTTTCAAAATGAACACACTTATATCTTGTATAGCATTTGCTTCATCTGATGACATTGAGAATTGGTGGCGGAAAAGAAAAATCTTAAGCGTATATATCGCTTTAGCCATCCATCGGGCATGATGCATCGCTCCAGGTGATTTAAACCTTACAGGTTCTGTGTTTCGACCAAGAAATATAAGACTCAATTCCAATAACTCCTTGTAGTCTGCCCTGGGATGTTGTATAGTGACATAGTTATGAGCAAATTGAGCTAATTGATCTTGTTCAGTTTTGTTAAGCGCAAGGTTTATTTTTTTATCCACCATTCCACTTGCAAATTTTTGTTGATTGATTTTGGGCCAATATTTTTTAAAACGCTGGAAAATATCTAATGATGGTCCACTTAACCCTCTAATGCCACATTTTTTGTTTGACTTCAAAAAATCATATTAAGTTAATTTTGGGATGAGAAACATGAATCTGAATTTAGTTTTTTCCTTTGAGTACTCGTTGACCTGTAAGAGGTCAAACTGTCAAGTCCGCCTTTAGGCGGAGTTGGGCATTATCGTAATAATTTAAACAACATGAATAATTTTTATATAAACTTTTTAAGAGTTGAAATTTATTGTTAAATTTGAATCAAATGATATTGTTTTTCTTTTAGTATTTTAAGGGTTATTATGAAAGTTGAAAAAACATTTTTTTGACGTGGAATTGCATAAATTAATTTTGCATTTATCACAGAAAGCTTGCGTTTCTGATTTACACCCTGGCATTTTGCACATTTTTTTTCCGGAACGTTCCAAAAATACACACCAATGCCCAAGTTGATCGAATCGAACATTATGCGTCGGAATGTTTGATCTTTTCGGTTTTTGTGCAGGAGGAGCCTCAAATTTTGGTCGACCACGTTTCAGCGTTGTGGCTGTGCCTACTAGACACATGGTTTCTGCCACTTCGGTTCTAAAGTCCGGGAGTGTTATTTTGTTCATATTCTGATGAATTCTATGATACAAAATATACGAGTTCACCATCGACACATCCAACAAATGAAAAAATATTCGGTTTGTCCACTTTCGTGATCTCATATGAATTTTGTATCGTCCAATCAAACCATCCATCAAGTCGACTCCACCCATGTGCTTATTATATTCTTTTATAATAGTTGGACAATTGATGTCAACGTAATCTTTTGTTTTACTATTCCAACGCTTTACGGTAAATGTGTCATTTTCCATATTTTTTGACAGGAAATTCTGCGTACCCACGTATGAAGAAAGCAACCTTACGGTTTTTGTATCTCGCCACAACACGTTGACGATATCTGTACCGTATCCGGTACCTACATATTCTTCCGAATAACCCCTCTCAACTTTCTTCGCATCTAGATCATTATCAGATGATAATTTTATGTTTGGAACTCTATTTGTTCGCACTGTTCCTAAACTAAATATACCACGACTCTTCAGATAGAAAATCAAACCGAGAGAGGTATAAAAGTTATCAAAATAAATGATGTGGTTGACATCATTTGTAACGTGTCTTCCTAAACGTACGACTACATTAGATGCTGCACCAAGGTCTGGGCAGTCATCTAAAACAACATTATCTCCAGCACCAGCATAAACTTCAAACGCATTGCAAAATCCAGACGTGTCACATAAAGCAAATAGTTTCGTCCCCCATTTGTGGGGCTTTGCGGGCATATATTGTCGCGTTGGATTGCCCTGCATTTTTGTAGGGCACATCTGCTCATCAACGCAGAGACGTTGTCGCATTGGTACAGTCAGAAATCGTTCATTGAAATGTTGAATTAGTGGTCTAATTTTATACAGTGCATCGAAACCTGGAGATCCTTTCTGCATCTGGCAAGAATTGTCATTAAAGTGAAGTTTACTTCTAAGCTCCTCAAATCTATGGCGGGTCATCGTTTGCCTTATGGGTTCAAATGCATGCCTTCCCCAATAAGCACGAACATTCGGAAAACGAAAGGTTGACATGAAAAACAAGATGCCAATGAACTTACGCATTTCTGTTTCATCTGTTTTGAAGTGTGTGGAAATACTTTGTTGACGTGCGTACAGATTCATCTGATTCACCAAATACTAAACGAAAAGAAATACAATATTCCAATAAGTACGAAAGTAGCTGTTATAAAGTCAGCATGTTCGAAATTACCGTTAAAAAATCATCAGTCAAAAAATATACAAAACAGTCGTACGGAGTTTTCAACGTATTGAAATGCTCCGGTAATGACTTCTCGCCGCGGAAAACCACTTCATTTACATGAAGTTGAAAATCTTTTTTTCTCCATAAAATATGTTTAATTTCTTGCGAATCATTTCGAATTTCACTTGGAACCCCATTGAATCTGCCAGAAGATGAGCAAGTTGGGCCATCTTCTTCTTCTTCGAGTTCAATTTCTATGTTTCGCTTTTTAGGATGAGTGTGCTTAGCTGGAGACAATAAATGCACAGCTTCAGCAGTTACATTTTCTTGATAACTTTGCTCAAACGCACTAATATTGGAAATGTTTATGCTGTTATTTATGGCGTCTGACAAAATCTCAGATGAATTGAGTAAGTGGTCTATTTCTTCTTCATCTGCAGGGCAAACAAAATCTGGATCATCCATATCATCTCCGTCAAAATCACCATCATTTTCTTCTTCACTTGCTTCGTCATCTGATGGAAAGCTTTCCATAAATTCCAAAATCTCCTCCTCCGTCATTTTCGAGAGCTTTTTTTGATGCTTTCCTTCCATTTTCACTGTAACGTATAAATATTATAAAAAAAAAATTTTTGTGTTAATGCCCCAGTCCGCCTCTAGACGGGCTGAGCAAAAACGTCCACATCCAGTAGGGATTGTATTTTTTATAATAAGAACTTAATATTTATTTCAACTGAACGTTTGAAAACTTACCAGTAATTTTTTCGAGCCGATCTAAAGCTTTGAAATATAATTTTTTCAATGCACAATATTAACTTTTTTCACAAAGAATAAAAAATGACCGTTGCCGCTCAAGTTCAAGATGATAATGTACTATTTGCCAAACGCGTTGGAGTGTTGCCACAGAATGAAAACTTGTTGATAAAATAAACTTTAATTTATACTTAGATTTATTTATTAACTAAACATTGACAAAAATAAAAATTTTATAACGGCTTTTTGCTACCCCGCCTAGAGGCGGACTTGAGCATTACAGGGTTAATTTTAAATCATATTTCACGAAAGCACTTTTCAGCAAGAGTTCATATATGTGATGACGGCAAGGGAGATATAACAATTCTCTATTGAGGTGTTGTTCTAATAAAATACAAGTACCTTGTAATCTACCTGTATTTGTCGCTGTAGTATCAAAACATAAAGCTTGTACCTTGTTTGGAAAGAATGTTGTTTATATTTACTGTTATAAGAAATTGTTTTTTAAATACCTTTTCTGTTAGATTCCATTCATTTAATAGTTTGAGTATGGCGTCCATCTGTTCTTTTCCAGTACCAGCTGACAGGGCAGGTACTCCAAGTAGATGTTCAATGCCATTTGTTGTTATCACAACTGGTAATCTGTCCACTTTTGCATTTCCTGTGATCGATGGTAAAATTTTTCCATCCCAATGTACCGTTATTTGATTTATATCTTTGTTTTTAAAATCCATCATCAGATTTGCAGCAGTTTCCGAACGAAATTGTTTACGGCAAAGCCGTATCGATGTCTTACTTATTACTAATGTACTGATATCATGTTCCAATGCTTCAGCCGCAGCTATCAGAATACGTACTGCGTCCCTGTCGCTTACCTTGCACTTGTCTAAGGTCGCAACAAGCTTGGAAGTGATAAAATGTTTTATTCCTCGTTTTCTGGTTTTTTGTTGCGAGTTACAGTTAGCAGTTTGATCAGTATTATCATCACTATCGTATTCATCAATTAGTTCTTCTGTATTGTCACTCAAATCATTCGCTGTCAGGAATACTTGGAATTGTTCTTCGCCCTGCTTTTCTTTTCGCATTACCTCTTTCTCAATACGAATATTTCTTCGCTTTTCTTTTTCAAATAATGAACGATCGCATCCAACCATTGCACCAGGTCTACCTTCTTTACGTTGATTCTTCAAAAACTCTTTATCTTCTTCTATTTTAATTAAATCTAATGCATTTCCGTGCGCAATGTCAAATAAGTTTTTCATATTTTTAATAAACTCATCTTCTCGCCTTTTTTGAAGTGGTGTGTTGCGTTTGCACGTTTTTTGTAGATTTTTCCATTGGTGATACAAAGCTTCAACTTTTTGAACGCTTCTATCAATTTGACGAACTGGAATACGGGCTTTATTCCAAAAAATTTCGGCCTCTTTGATAACCAGATATGCACTTGAACGAAGATCCAATTTCACTTTGCGCATGTTATAAAACAAAACTTTCAAAACTTGTCCATTGGAAGGCAGCTTAGATCCAACAATTTGGCTTTCGTCACATCCTAATAAATAAATTTTTTCACTAGCTCTTGTGTCCATTTTGCAAATACCATCAATATTAATTCTCTTTATAGCAATAATGTTTCTATGACTCAAAGCTCAAAATGGCTACACTTCACTTTTTACACTTTTAATTGCCACGTGCTTGACTTTACTCTGTTGTTGCCAACATTCTATTTAGCAATCAAATATATGTTTACAGAGTTGTATTTCATTTGTCTTGCAAGACACGAGTTCGTTTGAGAGGAAGGCAAGAAGTAAGAATGGGGAACTGTGTTCGATGTACTGAGTTACACACGCTTTGGTGTTGTCCGTAATCAACGTAAACAACAACAAATCGTGAGCATTTGCCGAAGACAAATGCCTTGCTGTGTGAATGCAAACAGAACTTCAAAAACGAAATCAAATGAAATCATTAAACGTAAGTTAACTGCAATAAAATAATATATTACAAATATATATGAAACATTTTACTTATATTTTCGTGAATTGTCTCTTGAAAAGTCAATATAAACCAGTTTTAGCCACTTTAGTGGGCATGTGCCACGCCTTAACCTAAGGCAATCAGGCTAAGATTTTGGAATTTAACTATTGGCGTAAAAAGGAACGATTTGAGGGGGCGGGACACTTTTTTTTGCAAAAAAAAAAATTCCCATACAAAAAAAGTTCGGTCTAATGTACAGTTTAGCACTGTTAAATGCAGTAACAATTCATTCCTAAAGAGTTCCTGGATATGTAACATTCATTCAATGACACCTTTTTTAAGTTACTTACTCCCTCTGTCATCATATAAACGTGCAACTCGTCACGTAAAAATACCATTTTCGGATTATGACATACGTCAACGTACTGTGGGATTTCAGTTTATTCGATTGACGTATTATTTAAGTTGTTTTCGTATGATTATCGATTTAACGATCTCGGATGTGACGCCCCCTTTCCTCTCTTTTGTTCCAGGAATTTTCGTCATCTCTTTGGCTACTTCCGCCATCAAACGATTGATTAGGATAGTCTTGGGGTCCACCGGCCTGCTCGTAATAAAAATGGAAAGCATTTCCGCCTCTTTCCACCAATTCTTTTTCGCCACATTTGCTATTTTGTTGAAGTTGTAAATGTCCAATTTCACAACTTGGTACCCAGTTTCTCCGGGCGATGTCCATGTAGACAAGTTTTCTCCCTTCCTTCTCGAAATAGATTGCGAGATTAAGCCAGTGGTTGATATGGAATTCGTGACTGGCAATAACTCGTCGAGAATATCGTCGGCCAACATCGGAGAAACCTTTGAAGATGTCAACTGAGGCACATCGACAATTGTAGTTACTATAGGCGCAGTCGTGGACGAGGTGGAAATGTTCCCCATTCGTCTTCGAGGAGAGCTTTCTGCAAATCCTCGAATGAAGATTTGCCTAAGTCTATTTTCTTCTGTCGCATGCTTTTTAATGTGGACAATATTGTTTGTAATATCATGGACGTAATCCTCTTCCATGCAATATTTTTATCACTGTTAGGATAATTTGAACGAAGATTGTTTTCACCCATAATAACTCGTATCACTTCCATAACTGACATAGTTGTTAAATCCTGTTGTTCCATTATCGGCTCTGCTGATTGAGTCAACCCAAACTTCAACTGAGGAGGTTCTTGAAATCTCATCAAAACTTCCTCGCACGGATCTTTCAAATTTAGCTCGTTTAGCACGTCTTGGGTATCCGGAATTGGAATCGTCACTTCCTTCTGAGTTTGTTGCACTTCCTCCACTGAGGATTCGCTGCCTGGAGTATACACTTCCTGGTACTTCGAAACCAACATGTTCGTGAAGTTAGAAATCTTAAATAATCGGTCTCCAGGCGGAGCAATACTATTGTCACTTACATGCCAGTTTCGTAAAATCAAGGCAAAACGATTATAGCTCATATTATTTTTATGAAACAATGGATGATAATAAATTTCATCTTTCTTCCAATAGTCTTCCATGTTGGGATATTTTACGAGACCTGAAATAATTATAATGCCCAAAAAAGCCTTCATTTCGGTCGTTGTTACATCTGACCATCTGCTCATACGAGAATTACGACGCATCTGATTATTTTCTATAAATTGCCTTGCAAATTTATTTGTTTCTGTTACCATTAATTCTATGATCTCTTCATCAAAGAATTGTTGAAATATGTCTATTGGCATGGGTTCACCATTATCAACAGTGACGCGTTTATTTAAGCCATGTATTCCAATGAAGTCTAATCTTTCCTTGGCTTTAAAAGTGGAGGTCCATTGCTGGGACTCAGGTATTCTGGATGTAGACGGAATTTGCTCCCAATTTTCATCGCGTTCTTCTCCACTATCAGATGATGAAAATGATGAATCAGAAGGAATATATTCGTCACCGCTATCTTGAAAAAACTCCTCTTCACTATCGGAATCATCGCTTCTCATTCTTTTGTGGCCGTAAAAGGTTTTTGGATCCATTATTTATTAATATCAGTAAAACAAACTGTAAAAAAAAAAGAAAATTGTTAAAAAAAAGTGTGCATCATATGTGATGCACAGAACGTCTGAGTCAGAAAGATCATAAAAAAATGTCTGTGCATCACATATGATGCACACTTTTTTTAAAGAAAAACCATGTGGACGTACGGCATACAAATTTTTTTTTGTATGGGGACAGGGAAAGGGTTATTACTAAGACGGTTTCCAACCAATTGAAGACATCCTGCGTTACTGTTCCGGAGCCTTCTTCTTCCTCATGGTCATTAGACCTTAAACTGGTCCTGTCCTTAAATCCTCGGTAATGTGAAGATTCCAGAAATATCAAAATTATAGTTGATTGTTGTTAGCCAATCAACGGGCGGTTCTCCAGCCACGGTATATCAAGTGCCCGGCGAATCTGGGTGTCTTCGACGCTTATAAGCGGAGTAGTTCGCGCGATTTGAAGCAGATGCTGAAAAGGCAAATGGGGATTTTAGCGTTGACGGTTCCGGAGCCTTCTTCTTCCTCATGGTCATTAGACCTTAAACTGGTCCTGTCCTTAAATCCTCGGTAATGTGAAGATTCCAGAAATATCAAAATTATAGTTGATTGTTGTTAGCCAATCAACGGGCGGTTCTCCAGCCACGGTATATCAAGTGCCCGGCGAATCTGGGTGTCTTCGACGCTTATAAGCGGAGTAGTTCGCGCGATTTGAAGCAGATGCTGAAAAGGCAAATGGGGATTTTAGCGTTGACGGTTCATCCCACAATACTGCCATTGAGTCTTCACCATTCATACGTTCCTTAAAAATAAAGGCGACACTGTTTTCTCGACAAGAAAAGTTTCCCTTTGTGCACTTGATGGTGGACATGGAACCAAGCACGCCTGACGTTATTGTCATGACGTATGCGCTGTGGCACAACATACCTGCTACATCATCCGAATCATTGAAATCACATTCGACACATTTTCTAATTCCATCCGGGTGTAACTTTTGTAATGATCTATACCCTAAAAGGTTTTCATTCACCACGCCATTTGTTGGGTACCATCCAGCTGGAAGGGGATTCCACTCATAAGTACGCGTCTGTGGCGTAACTAGCCCTGTTCTTCTAATGTATTCTGAAGTGATGTATGGGCTTATGTACCACTCATAAATGTTGTGGTTCTCTGCTGTAATAGGACCAAATGAACCTGAGCGTACAGTATGGTTTCCGTAGGTCCTAGTTGTTGCGGGTATGGCTGTATTCGGTATATTCCAATGTTTATCTCCGGCTGGCGTTATTGTAGGGCCAAGAGTCCACATATGTAATCGAATATGGGTACCGGAATATTCAACTCACTTGCACTAATACAGGCAAGGGGATCCATAGCACTCTGTAGTGATGGAGCTTTCAAGACGTACTTCGCTTGTTGAAGCTGGTGCGCGACGAGGAACTCTACCATTGCATGTTGGAATATAGCAAATGGCAGTTTTCGAGACAATTGTTGATCCTCTATTGCCATTCGATCATAAGTCTGCCATACCAGTGGAATAAATCCGGCAAGATCGAAGTTCTGCGCTAACGTTTTCTTCACTGGTTTGCTTCCTCTATTATTTCCAGTGTAGAGGGGTTCGTCTTTCGGTGGTGTTTCAACCGTTGACGGGACGGCTTCCGGGGCTTTCCTCCGGCGGGGGGGGGGGGGGGGGGGTCCTCTTGGTTTATCCTACTGTGGTCTTCCACGGCTGGGAAGGAGGGGTGGTCCTCTCACCCTATTCATAGCTGCTTCATAGGCTTCTTCATTCCCTACTTGATTAGTCCATCCTCCTGAAGCTCCATATTGTTGCTCGTGTCGAGATTCGTTGAAGGAACGCATCATTTCAACATCCCTAGCTCTAGGCTTACGGGATCTTCCCTGGTTAGAGGGGATTGCAGGTATTCCACGCTGTTGGTTTCCAAAATTAACTTCACTGTCAAAAACGATTCCAGATCCAGATTCGCATTAATCTGGACTGGGAAAGTCTAGACAGAGCCCTTGCCGCCGATCTTGTTATAAAATCCTCGCCAGACTCTGAAAAGAAACTGTCGTTTACGAGTTCGTCCTCTCAAGTGGATGATAACACCCTCTGGTTGTTAGAAGCGAACGCTCCTCAATGTCTTTCGCCATACAATAATCTCATAACAGAGAACAGTCTGACAAGCGATGTGTATGTACAGTAGACCGGACTTAAATTTTTTTTTTTCAAAAAAAGTGTACCGCCCCCTCAAATTGTTCCTTTTTACGCCAATAGTTAAATTCCAAAATCTTAGACTGATTGCCTTAGGTTAAGGCGTGGCACATGCCCACTAAAGTGGCTAAAACTGGTTTGTATGGACTTTTCAAGAGACAAGGCACGAAAATATCAGTAAAATGTTTCATATATGTTTGTAATATATTATTTTATTAAAATTATCTTACGTTTAATGATTACTATTATTGATAAAGATTTAAACTTAATCGCAAAGGTCTGATTTATTAATGCTGCCGTACTTTTTCCTATAATCAGTTACTGTTTGCAAGATATATTGTTTCTCTTCTTCGTTTTTTGTTAAAGCTGCATTATATTCTTCCATTAGTTTTACAAAACGCTCTGCAGTATCATTAACAACATGTAAGTTTTGTACAATATTCATTCCCTTTTGAAATTCGGATTCATTGTGCCACTTCGAAGGGTCAAGTTTTAGAAAGTTAGTTTCAATACTAAATCTCTCGAAAAAGCTCAATGTTTTTTTATTAACAAAATCTGAAATATTTTTTTGGTTTAATTCATTCATGTTGGTTACAATTCTTTTATTCTCATTATTTTGTTCTTCTTTGAGATTTGCAACCATTTTTCTCTTTTCTCCAACGTCTACAGCATTATCAAAAAATGAAAAACCTGCTGCTTCTGGTGTCAGGTACCACAAGTGGTTCGAAAACTTGCTCGTTACTTCATTGCTTATTATTTCATTCAATTCATTGAATTTAATAATATTTTTAATAAAATTTAAATCATTTAACGGTGCTTTCGCGGCAATTGGCGTTTCAATCCACGGTTTCAAATAAATTTTCAAAATGAACACACTTATATCTTGTATAGCATTTGCTTCATCTGATGACATTGAGAATTGGTGGCGGAAAAGAAAAATCTTAAGCGTATATATCGCTTTAGCCATCCATCGGGCATGATGCATCGCTCCAGGTGATTTAAACCTTACAGGTTCTGTGTTTCGACCAAGAAATATAAGACTCAATTCCAATAACTCCTTGTAGTCTGCCCTGGGATGTTGTATAGTGACATAGTTATGAGCAAATTGAGCTAATTGATCTTGTTCAGTTTTGTTAAGCGCAAGGTTTATTTTTTTATCCACCATTCCACTTGCAAATTTTTGTTGATTGATTTTGGGCCAATATTTTTTAAAACGCTGGAAAATATCTAATGATGGTCCACTTAACCCTCTAATGCCACATTTTTTGTTTGACTTCAAAAAATCATATTAAGTTAATTTTGGGATGAGAAACATGAATCTGAATTTAGTTTTTTCCTTTGAGTACTCGTTGACCTGTAAGAGGTCAAACTGTCAAGTCCGCCTTTAGGCGGAGTTGGGCATTATCGTAATAATTTAAACAACATGAATAATTTTTATATAAACTTTTTAAGAGTTGAAATTTATTGTTAAATTTGAATCAAATGATATTGTTTTTCTTTTAGTATTTTAAGGGTTATTATGAAAGTTGAAAAAACATTTTTTTGACGTGGAATTGCATAAATTAATTTTGCATTTATCACAGAAAGCTTGCGTTTCTGATTTACACCCTGGCATTTTGCACATTTTTTTTCCGGAACGTTCCAAAAATACACACCAATGCCCAAGTTGATCGAATCGAACATTATGCGTCGGAATGTTTGATCTTTTCGGTTTTTGTGCAGGAGGAGCCTCAAATTTTGGTCGACCACGTTTCAGCGTTGTGGCTGTGCCTACTAGACACATGGTTTCTGCCACTTCGGTTCTAAAGTCCGGGAGTGTTATTTTGTTCATATTCTGATGAATTCTATGATACAAAATATACGAGTTCACCATCGCCACATCCAACAAATGAAAAAATATTCGGTTTGTCCACTTTCGTGATCTCATATGAATTTTGTATCGTCCAATCAAACCATCCATCAAGTCGACTCCACCCATGTGCTTATTATATTCTTTTATAATAGTTGGACAATTGATGTCAACGTAATCTTTTGTTTTACTATTCCAACGCTTTACGGTAAATGTGTCATTTTCCATATTTTTTGACAGGAAATTCTGCGTACCCACGTATGAAGAAAGCAACCTTACGGTTTTTGTATCTCGCCACAACACGTTGACGATATCTGTACCGTATCCGGTACCTACATATTCTTCCGAATAACCCCTCTCAACTTTCTTCGCATCTAGATCATTATCAGATGATAATTTTATGTTTGGAACTCTATTTGTTCGCACTGTTCCTAAACTAAATATACCACGACTCTTCAGATAGAAAATCAAACCGAGAGAGGTATAAAAGTTATCAAAATAAATGATGTGGTTGACATCATTTGTAACGTGTCTTCCTAAACGTACGACTACATTAGATGCTGCACCAAGGTCTGGGCAGTCATCTAAAACAACATTATCTCCAGCACCAGCATAAACTTCAAACGCATTGCAAAATCCAGACGTGTCACATAAAGCAAATAGTTTCGTCCCCCATTTGTGGGGCTTTGCGGGCATATATTGTCGCGTTGGATTGCCCTGCATTTTTGTAGGGCACATCTGCTCATCAACGCAGAGACGTTGTCGCATTGGTACAGTCAGAAATCGTTCATTGAAATGTTGAATTAGTGGTCTAATTTTATACAGTGCATCGAAACCTGGAGATCCTTTCTGCATCTGGCAAGAATTGTCATTAAAGTGAAGTTTACTTCTAAGCTCCTCAAATCTATGGCGGGTCATCGTTTGCCTTATGGGTTCAAATGCATGCCTTCCCCAATAAGCACGAACATTCGGAAAACGAAAGGTTGACATGAAAAACAAGATGCCAATGAACTTACGCATTTCTGTTTCATCTGTTTTGAAGTGTGTGGAAATACTTTGTTGACGTGCGTACAGATTCATCTGATTCACCAAATACTAAACGAAAAGAAATACAATATTCCAATAAGTACGAAAGTAGCTGTTATAAAGTCAGCATGTTCGAAATTACCGTTAAAAAATCATCAGTCAAAAAATATACAAAACAGTCGTACGGAGTTTTCAACGTATTGAAATGCTCCGGTAATGACTTCTCGCCGCGGAAAACCACTTCATTTACATGAAGTTGAAAATCTTTTTTTCTCCATAAAATATGTTTAATTTCTTGCGAATCATTTCGAATTTCACTTGGAACCCCATTGAATCTGCCAGAAGATGAGCAAGTTGGGCCATCTTCTTCTTCTTCGAGTTCAATTTCTATGTTTCGCTTTTTAGGATGAGTGTGCTTAGCTGGAGACAATAAATGCACAGCTTCAGCAGTTACATTTTCTTGATAACTTTGCTCAAACGCACTAATATTGGAAATGTTTATGCTGTTATTTATGGCGTCTGACAAAATCTCAGATGAATTGAGTAAGTGGTCTATTTCTTCTTCATCTGCAGGGCAAACAAAATCTGGATCATCCATATCATCTCCGTCAAAATCACCATCATTTTCTTCTTCACTTGCTTCGTCATCTGATGGAAAGCTTTCCATAAATTCCAAAATCTCCTCCTCCGTCATTTTCGAGAGCTTTTTTTGATGCTTTCCTTCCATTTTCACTGTAACGTATAAATATTATAAAAAAAAAATTTTTGTGTTAATGCCCCAGTCCGCCTCTAGACGGGCTGAGCAAAAACGTCCACATCCAGTAGGGATTGTATTTTTTATAATAAGAACTTAATATTTATTTCAACTGAACGTTTGAAAACTTACCAGTAATTTTTTCGAGCCGATCTAAAGCTTTGAAATATAATTTTTTCAATGCACAATATTAACTTTTTTCACAAAGAATAAAAAATGACCGTTGCCGCTCAAGTTCAAGATGATAATGTACTATTTGCCAAACGCGTTGGAGTGTTGCCACAGAATGAAAACTTGTTGATAAAATAAACTTTAATTTATACTTAGATTTATTTATTAACTAAACATTGACAAAAATAAAAATTTTATAACGGCTTTTTGCTACCCCGCCTAGAGGCGGACTTGAGCATTACAGGGTTAATTTTAAATCATATTTCACGAAAGCACTTTTCAGCAAGAGTTCATATATGTGATGACGGCAAGGGAGATATAACAATTCTCTATTGAGGTGTTGTTCTAATAAAATACAAGTACCTTGTAATCTACCTGTATTTGTCGCTGTAGTATCAAAACATAAAGCTTGTACCTTGTTTGGAAAGAATGTTGTTTATATTTACTGTTATAAGAAATTGTTTTTAAAATACCTTTTCTGTTAGATTCCATTCATTTAATAGTTTGAGTATGGCGTCCATCTGTTCTTTTCCAGTACCAGCTGACAGGGCAGGTACTCCAAGTAGATGTTCAATGCCATTTGTTGTTATCACAACTGGTAATCTGTCCACTTTTGCATTTCCTGTGATCGATGGTAAAATTTTTCCATCCCAATGTACCGTTATTTGATTTATATCTTTGTTTTTAAAATCCATCATCAGATTTGCAGCAGTTTCCGAACGAAATTGTTTACGGCAAAGCCGTATCGATGTCTTACTTATTACTAATGTACTGATATCATGTTCCAATGCTTCAGCCGCAGCTATCAGAATACGTACTGCGTCCCTGTCGCTTACCTTGCACTTGTCTAAGGTCGCAACAAGCTTGGAAGTGATAAAATGTTTTATTCCTCGTTTTCTGGTTTTTTGTTGCGAGTTACAGTTAGCAGTTTGATCAGTATTATCATCACTATCGTATTCATCAATTAGTTCTTCTGTATTGTCACTCAAATCATTCGCTGTCAGGAATACTTGGAATTGTTCTTCGCCCTGCTTTTCTTTTCGCATTACCTCTTTCTCAATACGAATATTTCTTCGCTTTTCTTTTTCAAATAATGAACGATCGCATCCAACCATTGCACCAGGTCTACCTTCTTTACGTTGATTCTTCAAAAACTCTTTATCTTCTTCTATTTTAATTAAATCTAATGCATTTCCGTGCGCAATGTCAAATAAGTTTTTCATATTTTTAATAAACTCATCTTCTCGCCTTTTTTGAAGTGGTGTGTTGCGTTTGCACGTTTTTTGTAGATTTTTCCATTGGTGATACAAAGCTTCAACTTTTTGAACGCTTCTATCAATTTGACGAACTGGAATACGGGCTTTATTCCAAAAAATTTCGGCCTCTTTGATAACCAGATATGCACTTGAACGAAGATCCAATTTCACTTTGCGCATGTTATAAAACAAAACTTTCAAAACTTGTCCATTGGAAGGCAGCTTAGATCCAACAATTTGGCTTTCGTCACATCCTAATAAATAAATTTTTTCACTAGCTCTTGTGTCCATTTTGCAAATACCATCAATATTAATTCTCTTTATAGCAATAATGTTTCTATGACTCAAAGCTCAAAATGGCTACACTTCACTTTTTACACTTTTAATTGCCACGTGCTTGACTTTACTCTGTTGTTGCCAACATTCTATTTAGCAATCAAATATATGTTTACAGAGTTGTATTTCATTTGTCTTGCAAGACACGAGTTCGTTTGAGAGGAAGGCAAGAAGTAAGAATGGGGAACTGTGTTCGATGTACTGAGTTACACACGCTTTGGTGTTGTCCGTAATCAACGTAAACAACAACAAATCGTGAGCATTTGCCGAAGACAAATGCCTTGCTGTGTGAATGCAAACAGAACTTCAAAAACGAAATCAAATGAAATCATTAAACGTAAGTTAACTGCAATAAAATAATATATTACAAATATATATGAAACATTTTACTTATATTTTCGTGAATTGTCTCTTGAAAAGTCAATATAAACCAGTTTTAGCCACTTTAGTGGGCATGTGCCACGCCTTAACCTAAGGCAATCAGGCTAAGATTTTGGAATTTAACTATTGGCGTAAAAAGGAACGATTTGAGGGGGCGGGACACTTTTTTTTGCAAAAAAAAAAATTCCCATACAAAAAAAGTTCGGTCTAATGTACAGTTTAGCACTGTTAAATGCAGTAACAATTCATTCCTAAAGAGTTCCTGGATATGTAACATTCATTCAATGACACCTTTTTTAAGTTACTTACTCCCTCTGTCATCATATAAACGTGCAACTCGTCACGTAAAAACACCATTTTCGGATTATGACATACGTCAACGTACTGTGGGATTTCAGTTTATTCGATTGACGTATTATTTAAGTTGTTTTCGTATGATTATCGATTTAACGATCTCGGATGTGACGCCCCCTTTCCTCTCTTTTTGTTCCAAGAATTTTCGTCATCTCTTTGGCTACTTCCGCCATCAAACGATTGATTAGGATAGTCTTGGGGTCCACCGGCCTGCTCGTAATAAAAATGGAAAGCATTTCCGCCTCTTTCCACCAATTCTTTTTCGCCACATTTGCTATTTTGTTGAAGTTGTAAATGTCCAATTTCACAACTTGGTACCCAGTTTCTCCGGGCGATGTCCATGTAGACAAGTTTTCTCCCTTCCTTCTCGAAATAGATTGCGAGATTAAGCCAGTGGTTGATATGGAATTCGTGACTGGCAATAACTCGTCGAGAATATCGTCGGCCAACATCGGAGAAACCTTTGAAGATGTCAACTGAGGCACATCGACAATTGTAGTTACTATAGGCGCAGTCGTGGACGAGGTGGAAATGTTCCCCATTCGTCTTCGAGGAGAGCTTTCTGCAAATCCTCGAATGAAGATTTGCCTAAGTCTATTTTCTTCTGTCGCATGCTTTTTAATGTGGACAATATTGTTTGTAATATCATGGACGTAATCCTCTTCCATGCAATATTTTTATCACTGTTAGGATAATTTGAACGAAGATTGTTTTCACCCATAATAACTCGTATCACTTCCATAACTGACATAGTTGTTAAATCCTGTTGTTCCATTATCGGCTCTGCTGATTGAGTCAACCCAAACTTCAACTGAGGAGGTTCTTGAAATCTCATCAAAACTTCCTCGCACGGATCTTTCAAATTTAGCTCGTTTAGCACGTCTTGGGTATCCGGAATTGGAATCGTCACTTCCTTCTGAGTTTGTTGCACTTCCTCCACTGAGGATTCGCTGCCTGGAGTATACACTTCCTGGTACTTCGAAACCAACATGTTCGTGAAGTTAGAAATCTTAAATAATCGGTCTCCAGGCGGAGCAATACTATTGTCACTTACATGCCAGTTTCGTAAAATCAAGGCAAAACGATTATAGCTCATATTATTTTTATGAAACAATGGATGATAATAAATTTCATCTTTCTTCCAATAGTCTTCCATGTTGGGATATTTTACGAGACCTGAAATAATTATAATGCCCAAAAAAGCCTTCATTTCGGTCGTTGTTACATCTGACCATCTGCTCATACGAGAATTACGACGCATCTGATTATTTTCTATAAATTGCCTTGCAAATTTATTTGTTTCTGTTACCATTAATTCTATGATCTCTTCATCAAAGAATTGTTGAAATATGTCTATTGGCATGGGTTCACCATTATCAACAGTGACGCGTTTATTTAAGCCATGTATTCCAATGAAGTCTAATCTTTCCTTGGCTTTAAAAGTGGAGGTCCATTGCTGGGACTCAGGTATTCTGGATGTAGACGGAATTTGCTCCCAATTTTCATCGCGTTCTTCTCCACTATCAGATGATGAAAATGATGAATCAGAAGGAATATATTCGTCACCGCTATCTTGAAAAAACTCCTCTT
Source organism: Nowickia ferox (assembly GCA_936439885.1). NCBI lineage: Eukaryota > Metazoa > Arthropoda > Insecta > Diptera > Tachinidae > Nowickia > Nowickia ferox. The sequence goes on along the minus strand of OW387027.1, from coordinate 83,591,605 downwards.
CACTATCGGAATCATCGCTTCTCATTCTTTTGTGGCCGTAAAAGGTTTTTGGATCCATTATTTATTAATATCAGTAAAACAAACTGTAAAAAAAAAAGAAAATTGTTAAAAAAAAGTGTGCATCATATGTGATGCACAGAACGTCTGAGTCAGAAAGATCATAAAAAAATGTCTGTGCATCACATATGATGCACACTTTTTTTAAAGAAAAACCATGTGGACGTACGGCATACAAATTTTTTTTTGTATGGGGACAGGGAAAGGGTTATTACTAAGACGGTTTCCAACCAATTGAAGACATCCTGCGTTACTGTTCCGGAGCCTTCTTCTTCCTCATGGTCATTAGACCTTAAACTGGTCCTGTCCTTAAATCCTCGGTAATGTGAAGATTCCAGAAATATCAAAATTATAGTTGATTGTTGTTAGCCAATCAACGGGCGGTTCTCCAGCCACGGTATATCAATTGCCCGGCGAATCTGGGTGTCTTCGACGCTTATAAGCGGAGTAGTTCGCGCGATTTGAAGCAGATGCTGAAAAGGCAAATGGGGATTTTAGCGTTGACGGTTCCGGAGCCTTCTTCTTCCTCATGGTCATTAGACCTTAAACTGGTCCTGTCCTTAAATCCTCGGTAATGTGAAGATTCCAGAAATATCAAAATTATAGTTGATTGTTGTTAGCCAATCAACGGGCGGTTCTCCAGCCACGGTATATCAAGTGCCCGGCGAATCTGGGTGTCTTCGACGCTTATAAGCGGAGTAGTTCGCGCGATTTGAAGCAGATGCTGAAAAGGCAAATGGGGATTTTAGCGTTGACGGTTCATCCCACAATACTGCCATTGAGTCTTCACCATTCATACGTTCCTTAAAAATAAAGGCGACACTGTTTTCTCGACAAGAAAAGTTTCCCTTTGTGCACTTGATGGTGGACATGGAACCAAGCACGCCTGACGTTATTGTCATGACGTATGCGCTGTGGCACAACATACCTGCTACATCATCCGAATCATTGAAATCACATTCGACACATTTTCTAATTCCATCCGGGTGTAACTTTTGTAATGATCTATACCCTAAAAGGTTTTCATTCACCACGCCATTTGTTGGGTACCATCCAGCTGGAAGGGGATTCCACTCATAAGTACGCGTCTGTGGCGTAACTAGCCCTGTTCTTCTAATGTATTCTGAAGTGATGTATGGGCTTATGTACCACTCATAAATGTTGTGGTTCTCTGCTGTAATAGGACCAAATGAACCTGAGCGTACAGTATGGTTTCCGTAGGTCCTAGTTGTTGCGGGTATGGCTGTATTCGGTATATTCCAATGTTTATCTCCGGCTGGCGTTATTGTAGGGCCAAGAGTCCACATATGTAATCGAATATGGGTACCGGAATATTCAACTCACTTGCACTAATACAGGCAAGGGGATCCATAGCACTCTGTAGTGATGGAGCTTTCAAGACGTACTTCGCTTGTTGAAGCTGGTGCGCGACGAGGAACTCTACCATTGCATGTTGGAATATAGCAAATGGCAGTTTTCGAGACAATTGTTGATCCTCTATTGCCATTCGATCATAAGTCTGCCATACCAGTGGAATAAATCCGGCAAGATCGAAGTTCTGCGCTAACGTTTTCTTCACTGGTTTGCTTCCTCTATTATTTCCAGTGTAGAGGGGTTCGTCTTTCGGTGGTGTTTCAACCGTTGACGGGACGGCTTCCGGGGCTTTCCTCCGGCGGGGGGGGGGGGGGGTCCTCTTGGTTTATCCTACTGTGGTCTTCCACGGCTGGGAAGGAGGGGTGGTCCTCTCACCCTATTCATAGCTGCTTCATAGGCTTCTTCATTCCCTACTTGATTAGTCCATCCTCCTGAAGCTCCATATTGTTGCTCGTGTCGAGATTCGTTGAAGGAACGCATCCTTTCAACATCCCTAGCTCTAGGCTTACGGGATCTTCCCTGGTTAGAGGGGATTGCAGGTATTCCACGCTGTTGGTTTCCAAAATTAACTTCACTGTCAAAAACGATTCCAGATCCAGATTCGCATTAATCTGGACTGGGAAAGTCTAGACAGAGCCCTTGCCGCCGATCTTGTTATAAAATCCTCGCCAGACTCTGAAAAGAAACTGTCGTTTACGAGTTCGTCCTCTCAAGTGGATGATAACACCCTCTGGTTGTTAGAAGCGAACGCTCCTCAATGTCTTTCGCCATACAATAATCTCATAACAGAGAACAGTCTGACAAGCGATGTGTATGTACAGTTTAGCACTGTTAAATGCAGTAACAATTCATTCCTAAAGAGTTCCTGGATATGTAACATTCATTCAATGACACCTTTTTTAAGTTACTTACTCCCTCTGTCATCATATAAACGTGCAACTCGTCACGTAAAAACACCATTTTCGGATTATGACATACGTCAACGTACTGTGGGATTTCAGTTTATTCGATTGACGTATTATTTAAGTTGTTTTCGTATGATTATCGATTTAACGATCTCGGATGTGACGCCCCCTTTCCTCTCTTTTTGTTCCAGGAATTTTCGTCATCTCTTTGGCTACTTCCGCCATCAAACGATTGATTAGGATAGTCTTGGGGTCCACCGGCCTGCTCGTAATAAAAATGGAAAGCATTTCCGCCTCTTTCCACCAATTCTTTTTCGCCACATTTGCTATTTTGTTGAAGTTGTAAATGTCCAATTTCACAACTTGGTACCCAGTTTCTCCGGGCGATGTCCATGTAGACAAGTTTTCTCCCTTCCTTCTCGAAATAGATTGCGAGATTAAGCCAGTGGTTGATATGGAATTCGTGACTGGCAATAACTCGTCGAGAATATCGTCGGCCAACATCGGAGAAACCTTTGAAGATGTCAACTGAGGCACATCGACAATTGTAGTTACTATAGGCGCAGTCGTGGACGAGGTGGAAATGTTCCCCATTCGTCTTCGAGGAGAGCTTTCTGCAAATCCTCGAATGAAGATTTGCCTAAGTCTATTTTCTTCTGTCGCATGCTTTTTAATGTGGACAATATTGTTTGTAATATCATGGACGTAATCCTCTTCCATGCAATATTTTTATCACTGTTAGGATAATTTGAACGAAGATTGTTTTCACCCATAATAACTCGTATCACTTCCATAACTGACATAGTTGTTAAATCCTGTTGTTCCATTATCGGCTCTGCTGATTGAGTCAACCCAAACTTCAACTGAGGAGGTTCTTGAAATCTCATCAAAACTTCCTCGCACGGATCTTTCAAATTTAGCTCGTTTAGCACGTCTTGGGTATCCGGAATTGGAATCGTCACTTCCTTCTGAGTTTGTTGCACTTCCTCCACTGAGGATTCGCTGCCTGAACTTTCGCTTTGAATTGGATTCCGCTGAAAAATTTTTGGCGGAGCAGGCAGGACCTTCTGACTGATAATGTTTATCTTCTCCAATTGACGAACCATATTTATACTCTGTGTAGTCACTTTTTTCACTAAATAAACTTTTTTCACTATAATTATACGAGCAACTCTCGCTGTTAATTGAGACAGACGATCATAAAATTTCATTTTAAGCAAAATAAAAATAAAAAATAACAATTCAAACCCAAAATGTGTAATAAGAAAGGATTTACATACCAAGTGTGCTAAATATAACACATATGTGACCATTTGTTAAGATTTCTCCATATATGACATACATTTGCGTGCTGAAAATGCACGTTTGTTTTCTTTCATCCTTTTTTAAAAAAATGTTTTTCCGTTTTCTAGGAAAAGGCTATAAAATATGTGTAATCAAAATAGCCAAATGGACACATCTAGCATGATGTGCAATTTTACATTGATCCTTATGGCACATTTTGGCACCCGCAACCCATAAACACACTACTAAGTAAGATTGTCCATTCTCAAATACAGCCGCATTACTTATATTCTTTCCTGATGAATCAACATGGGTACCCATAATATTAGTCCTGTAACAGGACGGAATGCCTTGTTAGGGGGAATCGTTTTTAGAGTAAATTATTATTTTTAAAGTTTATCGACTGGTTCGAACAGGGCAGATTACAAAATTAATTACAAAATAGATATATTATTAATGATTATTTTATTTGTTTATATTGTTATATATCCTTATTCATAACAAGATATTCTTATTAAATTAAAGTAAGCATTACAATTTCTTTTTTTTTTTGTTTTTTTTGTATATAATTTTAATAATATTTTACATAAATTTTTCTTGAGAAAAAAATATTTAGAAAGCCGAACTAAGAGTGCGCCGCAATTAGTGCACTTCTTTATTAGTTTTCATTTTTATTAACTCACTTAAAATGTCAATCCGTTGCCACATTTTGGTCGCGTCAGACCATGTGGGTGGAGGATCTCTATTAATTTCCCGCAGCAACAAGGCTTTTTGCCTTTTCAGCCTGCAGAGGTATCCTCCCCTCCTTTTCGGCTTTGATACCTTCGGGATGTTTAAGGTATCTTCTTTTTTTCTTTTTTTTTTTGTTTGTTGGTTCTTTTGAGGTACTCTTGTATCGTAAGGGGTTGTGGTCCCACCTTTTTTTCTTGTTTATTCATCAATAATAGGTGCCTTTTGGCCAGGCGGACTTCTTTTACCTCTGTCAGAGCGTTATTGGCTGGTCTGCCAGGATCCATTAATTTAAATTGTTGTTTTTCAAATATTTTCTTTTATTTTTGTTTAATTATTTTATAATTTCAGAAAGTTGAGAAAGTTGGCAGGATCGCCATGTAAAAATGTATAAAAAAACGTTCCTTTTGTTTTAATGAAAACATTGAACTTTATTTGGTTCTAGGGCTCTTCGGTGAGAGCTCACAGAATGTTTAAGTTGATCTCTTTGTATTAATAAAATTTCATGTCTTATATACTACTTATGAGAATAACCTAGATGGCATAAATGAGTGATTTGCTAAAATGCACTCAATATCTTATTTCTATTCTTATGCCCACTTAACATGCATTCTACCAGTTCATCATAAATTTTAGGCGCTAGCCAAAATTTAGGATTGAGTGGTTTTTAATTTAAATTTAAAATTTTCGTGGGAAAGTAAAATGTTATATGATCTATTTAAAACAATGAATTATTTTCCCATCGTGGAAGGTTAAGTGCGCCACACACAACAATGTACGGTATGTTTACAAAACAATTATACATACATATGTACATGCATTGCTTCAAGTGTTTCAAATATTAATATAGCGATTGGCGGCACAAACGAAATTTTCAAGTGTATAGTGACCGCTGCACATGCAAATGATATTCGATATTCTTTTAGTTATTAACAGGGCAAGTTTAAATATGCACAAAATTAAAGAAAAAAAGCAAGCAAAAAAGCGCAAAATAAACACAAAATAAGCCCAAGAATAAGCAAAAAAAAAGCTCAAATAAGCTTCCAAAAATTAAACAATGTAACCACTTTTCATTTATTTTACTGAAATAATTTTTTATTACAAAGCACAATCATATGTTTTTTTAGATTTTCAAAAAGGAAAGATCTTCGATTATCGCATAAAACTGTAGAATATATTGAAAAAATTCTTTCTACATCATTGGATGTAGTAGGAGCGAACTTAAACAACAATAATTCGCTTGGAGATAGCGAATCAATGTATTCATCAGCTTCGCTTTTGTTTAGAAAAATATTATTTTTAATTTTAATTAATGTTTGAATTCCAACTTTTCGATTCATAACTTTATTGAACTTTTCAAAAAATATTTTGTTTTCAAGATTTTTCATCTTTTCTTCCACTTCTTCTATGATGGACAAGCTTTCTTTTAAAGAAAGTCCTCTTCTTTCTAGTTTGATTATACTTCGGCAAATACATTCGAAATTACATTTTATGTACGCAAGATCAGATTTTAAAGATTCATTTTTAAATAGAGTTTTTGCTTTACATATTGATTCCGCATCATCATCGGAAAGTGCATTTAACACATTGTAAATTTCTGTATAGTTGTCACAATAATAAATAGCAGCTTTGAGCCAAGTACCCCATCTAGTTATACAAGGAGCGGGGGGGTCGGTTATATTTGGATACATATCGTGCAATAAACCAATCCGAGATGGTGCCTAGAGATTCATGATTGAATTAAAATTGTTTAAGCATATTAAAAATATACATATGTATATAAGTATAGTATATATACATATGTACATATATACCACACATAGTATGTATGTATGTATTACATACCTTAAGAAAAACAGCTTTGCAATTTGCAATAAGGGAGTTTACATCTACGAAGTGCAAGCGTATGAAATCTGCAACTCTATGCAGTCCATGAGATAGGCACGTAACGTGAAGCATCTGCGGGTATAAAATTTTTAATGATTTCATTGCAGAAACCATATACGGTGCCGCGTCAGTAACAACCAACATAACGTTTTTATATTCAATACCTGTTTAAATAAAAAATATTTTTAAACTAGAACCTGATCATGAAATTTGAACTGTATAAATACATACCATTGGGCCATAATAATTGCAAACTATCTGTAAAAAAAGCTGCCATAGAGCTATTGTTAGCTCTTTCGACGTGTGCCAAATTAAGAAGATAAGACTTTTCTTTTTCTGTTTCATCCAATATGCCAAAAACAAAGTTTGCAACCAGGCGTTTTTGACTATCAGTTGTTTCATCTAAAGAAACCCAGATTTTTTTATTAAAAGCTTTCGATTGCAGTTTCTTATTATACTTTTCATAAAGTGTGGGTACATATTTATTTCGTAGAACTGTCTCAGATGGTACAGAATGTTTTGTATACTTTTCCAAGAAAGATTTAACGTCTGAATTATTTATTTTATGTAATGGAATATTTGCTGGCAAAAATGTTTGGCATAATTCCATGCTAAATTGGTTTATACTCGGGTCACTTGAGTAACTTGTCAACAATGATTGTGAAGGAGTTGTTTGAGTTTTTTCATCGAACTTTTTGTGTTTAGCCGTTCCTAAATGTTGCTGAACGTTATATACTTTGCATCCAGAAATTGTACAATTGCAAAGCACACAAAAAAGAATTGAACTATCAGCCTTAAACACTCCTGGATATTCTCTTACAATACGAGCATTAAATTCTTTTTTAGTTTCCTTAGGCATTTTTGGTTACACAGAAAATTGTTCACAGTTTAAATAAATTACAATAGTTAACCAGAAACTAACTGCTTTTTTCAGAAGCACAACTACACATTAACAAATGCTAGCAATGTCAAGAGTTAAAGAATAGAAAATTGCATGTGTGAGAAAAGGACAAACACACTTTTGCTTTTTATTTGCAACAGAAAGACTCAAAAATTATTTTCAAGGGCTGCCAAATTGCATTATAAGCAAATTCAAGCAGAGTGTATCAAATAAAGCAATTTTGCAAAAAAAGGTACAAAATAAGTGAAATCAAGCTTTTCCAGTAAAATGCTTGAAAAACTTGCCCTGGTTATTAATATGCATGCCTTTAAAACAATAAATACATGTAGTGCTGCGTTTAAATCATGGTTCTCTACACATCCACCTTTTACAAGAATGTTCATACAATTTTTGTTCCATGGACATTATTAATTTTAAAATATGTATATTAATTACAATAATAATTGGTAGCGCGCATACCAATTTTTTTTTCTTTTTTTTTATTATTTAATATTATATAACTTAAGTCTATTCTTATGAACTATTTGCGTTTTATTTGTTTTATAGTTGCATTATTTCTTAAGTCTATCTTCTTAATTTTGTAAGGTCCTCTATATTGGGTTTCTAACTTATGACATGCTTCATTTTTGAGTAAAACTAGATCTCCTATCTTAAAATTATATTCTATTATTTCCTTATCGTAATTTAATTTTTGCCTAAGTTTATGTTTATTTAGTAATTGTTGAGCTCTCTTATATGCTACTTCTAATCTAAATTTGGAAACTGCTCCTAGTAAATCTGATACACCATGCTTTGTATATTTAAAACATCTTTTCTTGGCATGGTACTTTTTGAATATAGTTGCAGACATAAAGCTAAAGACTTATTTTTTAAATCTGCTATGGTTTGTTCTCTATTTATATGAAAGTGTGAAATTGTGTCTGGTATTGTTACCATGATAGGTTCATCTGATAAAATGGGTTCATCTAACTTAATTCCGGAGGATGTGGCGGGTAACTCTGCTGGTGTTTGTAAAGTGTAATTAATATTCTTATGTGTTAATAAATGTCGCTTTAGAGAACTAAAGTTTGAAAAAATTTGCTTACATTTATTTTGTTCGCATTGAAGTATATCTCTATTTGACAATAAATGCATGTGCTTTAAATGCATTATTAGCACATTAACATTATTAACCCAGATAGCGCCGTAATTTTTTTTTTCATAAAACTTAGTTTTTTATTGTGAATCCTATATTTTTAAGGGTTTCTAAGAATTTATTTTTAAATAAATTTTTTCTATAAAACCGATACTTGCGGTGGAATCGGGTGTCCTTTTAAAAGGACAGTGGCTAAATACACTACTTTGTAGTTTTTCTTTATTCGTACTATGACTGCATAGGAACATAACTCAATTGCACACTTTTTTGAATAATATAACAAAAGTTAAGTAAAATATATAAATAGAAATCAAAAAATGATTATATTTTTTTATTTTTGAGTATGATATTCGAAAAAGCACTGCTTTGGATGTAAAGCTACATTGCATTTGATACAAAAAAAGTTGGCCTTTTTACGACAAAAAGCACAACGAGTTTGCTGCTCTTTGTGCTGTATCATATGTCCTTGATCGTCGTATCGCGAGAACATATGAAGGTTGGCGCTGGATTTGCTTGAACCTCGTTTTGAGCTTCTCTTAAACGATTCCAGCAATCCGTTTGCGATTGCTCTCCTAAAATTCAAATGGTCCAAATTTCCACCATACAAGCGATGCAAAAGCCAGCTATTTTGCTCAGCCATATCTATGCAATGACAGATAAGTGGAAAATACCATTTTTTTCCTCTAATGGTTGTTCGGTACAGGCCGATGTTTTGGTCGGCTCTGTCAACTCCACCCATATTTTCATTGTATTTTTTGATTAGCTTTGGTTGCTGTATAATGATCTTTCTCTTAGTTTTTTGCGAAAAGCGAGAGACAGGTAATGATGGCAGCACTTCACAGTTGTTTGAAGCAATTGTAACAACGCTGTTGTCTACCCACTTGCAAACTACGATTGAATTGCCAACAGTGGTTGCGTATTCAAAAAAACCACGACCTTTCCCCTTCAATCCCTTTGAATGTTGCAAAGGACAGTCTTTGCCCAATCTGTTTTCTCTCATTGTTCCCACTGCTTTAATTTTTCGAAGTTTTAGCTCTTCTAGTAATTTTATTGACGTAAAGAAATTGTCAAAAAATATTTCAAATGGAAAGTTGGGATATCTGTCTTGCAATACATCGACAAACTGAAGAACGACACTGGCACCAAGTCCTAAGTGTCTATATTTAGAATCTAAAGGAGTTGCAGCGCCTTGGTAAGGCTCAAACCATAAAATATACCCCAAGCGAGTTGTTCCTGCCCACAACTTATAGCCCCAACGAATTGGCTTTCCGCGGATGAATTGTTTCGTACCATGATGGCCAAAATATGGTACCATTGATTCATCAATACTATGGAACTCTTGAAGTGGAGCATGGACGATAAAGTTCTTGGAAATAGCATCAAAAAGTGGTCGAACTTTAGCAAATCTGTCTTGCTGGTTTAATATTGTGTTATCGCAACAATGTATATTTTGCATAATGAATCGAAAACGACTTCTTGACATGGCTTCACAAATGACCTCATTGTTGACATCTTTTGCGTTTTCCCAATACATTTCGCGCCTCGGAACTCGAACATACCCACTTAACAGCAAAACTCCAACGAAACAACGCATTTCATCTTGTGTCACATCACCAGAACGATTGTGACTAACTGCATACATATTTGTGTAATTAACGAGCAAGTTAAATACATCATTGTCAAATAGTTCCATAAAAATTTTCATAGGATCTGGATTTTGATGGCATTCTGAAAATATCTCAAATGGTGATAAGTCAGGAACAATATCCGTTTGCTGCCACTTCTTCACATATTTCTTTTTTGTTGGTTTTGGCTCCGCAGCCCTTTTGCGATTGACTAAGTCCACTAAAGCAATGTGGTCATCGCTATCATCACTGCTTTCGCAGTCGGACATATTATTATGCCTTATTTCAGCCTCTGCACGTAGCTGACCGCCTGGTAAATTATTGACGCACATAGTATCTTCATCGCCACTATCTTCATCCGTTACATTCGCATTAGCGTTGTCAGGAGGTGCGATGTAAATGGTGTCAAACGTTTCATCATCACTCCATTGTTCAATTTCTTCCAAAATCTCGTAAAGCTTCAATGGCTTTCGATTATTTTGACTATGAAAACACATTAATAATATGTAATGAAAATTATAAAAGTAGATAGTACATTTTGCCACTGTCCTTTTAAAAGGACAGTGCACTTTGCGCTGCAGTATAACATAATGCATGATTTCCATTTATTTGGTTTTTAACTAAGATACTACTTTTACTAATTTTTAAACAAAAACTTATATTTACATGAGTATCCATGTATTACTTACAAGTTTTTTTCCATCGTGTACTATTCAAAAAATTAAACTTCAGCAAGCACTCAATAAACAATGAACTCACGCGTAACTGTTTTCATAAACTGATGCTTTCACACTTTGAAGCTAAATAACATACCATAAACAATTATAATATACAAAGAGTTCACAGAAATACACATGCTTAACGGTGCTTTTCTGTCAATTGTAAATCGAAACCAAGTGTGCTTTTAAAAGGACGGTTGCGCTATGTGGGTTAAATAACTGAAAACATCTGAAACATTTATACATTATGACAATCGAAAAATTTACAAAATTTAATTTTTTTCATTTATGTGTGTTAATAATGAAGTAAGATTTGAAGTTTTTAAATCAAATTTCGAATCTAATTCATAAAAATACTTTTCCATAAATATCCATGGCATTTCGCAGATCTTAGGATATTTAAGATTAAATACGTGAAAGATTTTAAAGCATATGCCCAAACTTTCAATAAAAGAATTTAGTTTGTACAAAGTTTCGTCAAAGTAAATATAAAAGGTTTTAAGATCGTCCACAGAGTCTCCTACCACAATTATAAACGGCTGTACAGTCAATTTATTATAATAGTATTTACCGATAAGTTCTTTTATTCGTCTTGAGTAATCGCTAATTGTTGTTAAGTGCAATACGAAGCTTTCATTAGCATCTTTAATGGTGACTTTCTTTTTTGTATTTCCATCTGCACTAAATCTTGCTGAAGGCAGCAGAACTGAATTGAGAAGAATTGTAAAAATGTAGTCTTGACAATCTGAAAAAAATTATATAGTGTTATTTTATTAATTTAACAAAAAGGCCATAATTGTTACTCACCAATTTTTTTTGTCGTTTTTGCTTGGTTCAGAAGATCTATTGATTGCTGATTCCGTATGTTGACATCGTAGTAGTTCACTATCTTGGTTTTAAAATTATCCCACTTTGATTTTAAAAGATTATCTTTTTGTGGACAAATCAAATTGAAATCTAGATTAATCTAAAAAATATATAAAAATTAGTATATCCTTGAATTTTGTGTTAAAGTTCTTTTTACATACCAGAAATGGTGCTCTGGAGTCTTTTAAAATTGGCCACTCCTGCAAAAAATCAGAATTTGACCGCTTTGCCAAATCCTTCTTCCGAAAAGTAAATGTTTTTTGCCATTTGTCAATAACCTCATCCCAATTACTGGCATCTTTTTGAAGCGAAGTTTTTAAACATAACAACAGCGTTTCGTCAACTTCAAAATTTTCTTCCACTAATGGATCACGTACTTCACTCGAAAGAGATCTTTCCGCAGATGGAGTACTCTTTCTAATCTTTGTCTTTAAGTTAAAGTACTTGGAATAGAGCTTGCCTGATGGGTTTTTTTTTCTTTGACGAGGAATGTAGTAATAATCCTGAAAGAAATCAGTTTATAATATGTTATTTTAAATATATCGTTTTTAATAATACCTGGGACTCTTTTTCTTTGTGGGAAATAAACCAATTATTTCTTCCACAATACTAGCAAAGTGTTCCGGTCTAAGATTTGCCTTTGTTAACATGACATCTTCTAAAATTATTTTAATGAGGTCATCGCGTTGCTTATTCGTAAAATATGCCCTTTCCTCATAATATTGAATAAGTTGTTTTCCGGCTGAGTTATTCTTTAAAAGTGTTGAAAGGGGCTGCAATGCAGTGTATCATTAAATTTAATACAAAACTTTTTACTGTATATTCTTACCTGTGACCCAAATGCGTTCCTTATTGAATTATTTGAAGAACAAGGTGAATCGTTGTGACGATTTTTTTCTAGCCAACCAACAACCTTCGAAGTCTGGCTCAACGTTTCGTCTTCTATTCCAAACTGAAAAAATAAGCTTGCTAAATTATAAACGTAGTAATATGGAAATGGGAATTGTATCTATGTACGTGCGTAACATCGCAGATAAGCTTCAAAATTAATTTTATATTTACCTTTGATTTGCGCCAGAAAAACAACTTTTCTCTAAACTCCGCTCGAAGACCAATATTTGTTACTGCTTCCGCAATGTCTTCTTTTGACAAAAATTTTAAGCTTCGAAAAGTTATTCCAGCATCTAAGGAATATTAATGATATTGCATAAGTGTGAATATTGCCTAAGAATTTTTACTTACTTTTTAGGTCAAGAAAAAGTGTTTCCAGATCAAACTCCTTTAGCAGATTAAAGAGATCCGTATCTTCCTCAACACACGTGTACGTCAAATCACCCTGCTCATTAATTTGGATATCGTTGCCAAGAATTCGCAGCAAGTCACTTTCTTGTATAATTTTACCCTGACTGGTCATTCTTGTATCTTGTTCACACTTCTAAATCTAACTTAAACACTTTGAAAATAAAAATTTTTACTTTGTGTTTTAAAGTGTTCACGTTTAGTTCCAACAAAGACACTTTGAGTTTAAAAGTTAACAGTTAACACTTTTAATACAAAATGTACACTTTAAATGTCAAAGTGAACACTTTTAATAACAAACTGACGCTTTATATATTAAAGTGAAAACTTTAAAATTAAAGTTAACACTTTTTACTCAAAACTAAAACTTTCAATATTAAAGTGAACACTTTAAATTAGAAAGTGACACTTTAAATTACAAAGTGGTGACACTTTGATTTATAAAGTGAACACTTTAAATGTAAACCTTAACACTTTTCTGCAAATTGATCACTTTACATTTTAAAGTTAACACTTTGAAAATAAACGTTTTAATTTTATTTTTTAAAGTTTAAAAATTTTAAATTAAATGGATTAACTTTTAATACAATTTCAAAAGTGATTACTTTATAAATAATATATTTTACTTTAAAATATAAAGCTTGTCATTATAAAATAAAGTCAACATTTTTAAACTTAAGAATTTTACATTAAAAACAAAAATTTTAACTCTTAAATTAAGAGTAAACACTTTAAAAACTTAAAATTAGCACTTTTACAAAATGTTTTTTTTGTGCTCCCCATAAGAACCTATAGACTGAGGCACTTTAAATAAAATTTTGAAAGTGTTCACATTTAATTTTAAAGCGCACTTTTTTTCTCAGTGTACCATTAGGAGCATGTATAACAGATGTTTGGTGTAAAATTTATCCATTGGGAACTATAACAGCTTTTGATACTGGAACAACTTTAAGTGGATCTGCAACATCTGAATATATTCCTATTGGATTATGTGCGGTTGGATTAAATAAAGATTTTTATGGAAAGAATAAAACATATAATACGGATGCTACTAAACCAATGATTCCTACTGGAATAAAAAATATTGAACCAAGTAATATTGTTAAAAAATATTATGAATATATTAGCAGTTCTTCTATGTTAGTCCCAAGAAGTATTTCTGAATATTTTGTTCATCAATGGAATCGAAGTGAAAATCCTGATAATGGTACTTATCCAGATTATCAAATTCATAATGCAGGAGTGGCACATATGGATGAAAAGGTTGATCAATTTTTAATAAATTCTATGATTGACCAACCTATAATTCAATATATTTATAAACCTAAAAATGGAAGAATAAACAGTGCGAAACATCATTTTGTTCCATATAATAGAAAAAAATTTGATTTAGAATCAGAATTTGTACGAGGTCGATCTAATAGATTATAATTTTTTGAAAATTCTGATAAAACTCCTTCTTTAGGAGTAATCGGTTTAGCAACAGAAAGAGCTGCTCCAATGGTTGTAAATTCTATTGATGATGCTTATAAAAGACAAATTGAAAATTATGGAACTTTTGACCCACAAAATGGAATAACTGGATTGGATATACTGCTCAACCTCAAGTACATATTGGTATACAGGCAACTCCACAATTAAATCCATCAAATGAAGATGAAAATTTTTTAAATTCTTGTGCTTATTGGAGAATTGAGTGTGGATGTAATATTTCATATGGATTATCTTCAGCATTTACTAAAAATACTCCTATATGTTGGCCAAGAGAAGTTAAATTTATAGAATCTGCTGAAGTTGGTTATACTGATGGTTCTACATTATTTGGAAATACAGATGCAAAGAGTGGAAATATAAAACGAACTATGACTTCAGTTATTGATGAAGAATTTGAATTTATAAAATTACCAAGAAAAACAAAAAAATAAAAAATTTATGTATTTTATTAATTTTCATTATTTACTACATATTGGTTAAATAAATGATATATAGCTAAAGGATGAGGTTTTAATGTGTATTCTTTTAAAAAATTAGCAGGTCTCCAATTAAATTTAAACATTCTAGACCGAAAAGCTTCATCTTTAGGAAAAATATCGTTATTAGATAAAATAATTACTGGAGTTCTACTTATTACAGCATCCCCACCTAAAATACATTTTAATGTCTCTGTTGCCGCTGGTTCCATCATTGGTTCATTCCAAAGGATAATTCTTTTATCTACACATTCCATTAAGGGAAATGTGCAATATCGATTAAAATTACCCATTTGTCCAAAATTGATACAATAATGAACTACAGCGTCAAAAAAGAAATTTTTTCCTGCATTAGGTGACGACAATATAAATAAATATAGAACACACTAAATAAACAATTATAAAAATAATTAATTTGTTTAAAATTATTATAGAATTGATAATGTATTAATTTGTCTAAAGCTGCTATCGATTCTTCCAATGACATGTAATAGTTATTTGTTGATGTTGTTGGACTGTTGAAGATGAGATGTTGTGGTTCCACTGACATAAAGTGTGTGTACAACTCTTCAATTGACAGCTCGTTATGAAATGCTCCGTGTATCTTCATTACATTTATCATTAAAGGTGACACCTATAACATATAAATTAATATTTATTTTTAAAAATTTAAAAAAAAATATTACCTTATTAAAAAATTTATATTATTTAGATGTCATATAAATATTCAAGGAAAAAATGTGGTTTATTGGCGATACTGGGTATTGCCGTAGAAAGAGGATGAGTTCATCCCACTTTCCTCTTTTTTTATACCCGGTATCTTGGTAACCTCCTTCGCTACTTCTGCCATCAGCCTGTTGATTAAAATTGTTTTTGGATCCACCGGACTGCTCGTTATAAAAGTGGAACGCATTTCCGCTTCTTTCCACCAGTTCTTCTTGGATACGTTGGATATCTTGTTGAAGTTGTAAATATCCAACTTTACAACTTCGTATCCAATTTGACCGGGCGACGTCCAAGTACATAATTTGTCGCCCTTCTTTCTCGAAATACTCTGCGAGATTAAGCCAGTGGTTTGTGGTAAATTCATGACTGGCAATAACTCGTCGAGTATATCGTCGGCCGATAAAGGTAAGGCTTTTGAAGATGTCGATGGAAGCACATCGGCAGTTATAGTTGGAGTAGGCACAATCATGGACGATGTGGAAATGGTCTCCGTGGTGGCAGATAACGATGATGGCCCCGGTATGTTTGCGGAGTAAGCATTCAAAATTATATCGACCAATTCCGGATTCATCTGTGTTTTCGTAAACGTCGTGTAAAATTCTCCTTCTTGGAGCGCTTTCTGCAAATCCTCGAAGGAGGATTTGTTTAAATCGATTTTTTTTGTCTCATCAGTTTTAGTGTAGATAATATTGCTTGAAATATCGTGGATATAGTCCTCTTCCATACTATATTCCGACGCTTCATACAAATACGTTCGACTTCTTTTAATACCGTTAATATTATCTAAAAATATAATGTCAGTTTAAACTTAATTAGTGCATTATTACTTACCTGTAAAAATATTGTCTTTTCCCACATCAATTCTAGCATTTCCATTATTGTCATTGTTGATTATTATTTATTAGCTTGGCTGGCGGAACTCCTTTATTAATTATCTCACTGACTTTCCTTAAAGTTGTACTGTCAGACATTCACTTGGCTTACACATTAATTTCACAAAAGACTGAGACATGAAATACACGATGAAACACAATGGCTATTCCCAGCAATTAAAGAATAAAGTGGCTGTCTGCCACGATCTGATCCTGTGTCAAAAAGCCGGAATAAACAACCACGATTTCATTTATAATCAATTACATTTATTATCTAAAAAGTATGATAATATTTTATATAGGTACAATTATTTCTGTTGGTTGATTCGCTGGCTGGCTGCCTAGCTGGACGTTGAATCGACTGTTCGTGCGTTTATTCTTTAGTGTTTTGCTCGGGGTCTAGACACAATGATTTTAAAAATGTTGATGCTATGTAATCTTACTAAATATATTATTTACTTTCAATCCGTTAACATTCTTGAAAATTCTACGACAAAAATTGTATATAAATTTGCACAAACACAACGTAATAGGCAAAGTTACTAACACAAGTATAAATACATAAATGAATATAAGACAAAATGCAAGACAGTTTTAGCACAAATGCTTCACTGGGTTGCCATCTCCACAACAACTTCACTTAAGTATGGAATGAAACCATCTATAAACAATCAAACATCTTAAAATCTTAAATTTAAATAGTTTAAATATATTTTGAATATCTTACCAGTAGTAGGAACATTATGCGAATCCATTTTTATAGAAAAGAGAATATAGCAGTTGAACTGTCGACACTTTGGAAAACAATAGCTTTATTCGAATATTTGTCAAGGGAAAACTTTATTTTATTCTCCAAGTTAATTGATTCGGCTTTGTAAATTGTCTGAACTTAAAGGCTGTGAAAAAAGTGGTTTTAAATTTTTTACTGTCTGTCGCTTCAAATGTAGGCAAATTATTGGGTTGCGTTGTTACGAAAGGCAAATACGACTTTGTCTCTTTGATGGTTAACGACAAGTGTCATGTTCTTTATTAGTTATTCTTTTCTTATTCGCTAGTTACATAGGTGTTTAAATTAGTATCTCAAAAACAGGGTTGCGTGTCATCAGAGATGGCACTACACCTCCCCTTTTTTTTTAAAGAAAACGATAAATGAATAATAATAAAATATATAGTATAGTATATAAAGTTTGGCGTAGTAGGTATTGGCCGTACCTATGCACCTCCCTTTTTTTTAAAGAAAATGTTGAATCAAGCAAGGTGATCGATCAATCTTGTTTGCTTCAACATTTTCATAATATGTTTGAGGAATTTAAATTTTTTTTTGTGTATGTGATTCTTCGAGCCACTTTAGTGCGCAACAAACCAAAATTTATACTATATTTCCTTTTTTTTTTTTTTATTTTATTTTCACGGTCGCCATGTTACGAAAGGCAAATACGACTTTGTCTCTTTGATGGTTAACGACAAGTGTCATGTTCTTTATTAGTTATTCTTTTCTTATTCGCTAGTTACATAGGTGTTTAAATTAGTATCTCAAAAACAGGGTTGCGTGTCATCAGAGATGGCACTACAGCGTTATTTTATCAATTTTCACTAAACTATCTCCCACAAAGCAAAAATTTTTTGGTTTCTCCATCGAAAATTAAAAGTGTGCTGTTTGCACATAAGAGTAACAATCGCCACCAATTTTCTTATGGCTGAACTGTTTTTGGGCTTGATGTTAAGGTGAAACTAGTTTCTAATTGTCTATTGTACAATTGCGCTGAGACATTACTTGCTTTTTTAACTTGTTTTTTTTTTTAATTTTTGAAGATGATTTTCAAACCTAAAAGCGCCAATGGTTTCTAAGCTTTCAAAGCATTTGGCATCTTCATGAATGTAAAGGAGGTAATGAAAATTACAAGTTAAAAAAGATGTTGTGATCCGTTTAGTGGATTTTTATTATATTATTAAGTCTGGAGGGATCCGTAGATATCGCAGACTGTTTATTAATTCAGTTATAATCTTACACTCTCATGACCTCTTCCCTCAGTATACTCGAGTCTGCCCCTGTATCTACTAGTAATGTCAGCTCTCCCGCTCGGGCTTCTTCGCACGGGATGGTGATGTACACTGCATTTATGTTATCTGGTGACCCCATATCACCCTTGCTGCTATTGACCAGATGCGGTATGTGTCCTAAGACTACTCCCCAATCCCCTTTTGGTTGTGCATCTTTCACATGAGATGCACTTTCGGGCCCCTGGTGGGAATTGTCCACACAATCTTCCTGTATCAATGCCCGTCCTGGTGAACTTCTTTTAACACCATCTTCTACTGCCGAGTTACACTTGACCGACGCATTTTGCCTATGAAATGCTCGGTCGATGTTGACCTGGTGAGGTTTGTGTCCCAAGGTGAGCCCCCAATTCCTTTTTGGTTGTGCATCTTTCACATGAGATGCACTTTCGGGATTTTGGTTCCACCCACCACACAACCTTCATTTATCAGCACCTTTTGTGTTGTCAACATCTCGCCCTCGGTCGGTGTTGTATTTGAGTTGACTAATGCATTTTGCATATGAAATGCATAGTCGGGGTCACGAGGGAAATTAACTTTTCCCTCTCGATGTACCTGTGCCTTGTGGGTGATTACCGTCGGTGCTTCTTCCACCGACTCTGTGTCTTCAATCGCCCTATTTGTTCTGGTGTCTGTGGTGTTGTTTTTTCTTCTGTGCCAAATTATTTCTCTGTCTTCTGCTGGCTCTCCAGTTATTGGCTGTAACTGGGCCTGTATTCGTTTCCCGGTGGACTATATATTTTACTCACTCCTATGTGTTCTTGTAGTGGTGAGTGACTTGCGTCCACTTGGGCATAGGCTGGCCGCGTTGGTTCACGGTTCGGTAGGTAATTTCGCGCAGAGGGGTTCAACGGCTTGTTGCCGTTTGTGTTTCCCAAAGTTCGTGCTACCGGGGGTTTTGGCATGTAATTGGGTCCCGATTGTGCCTTGTTTGGCTCATAATAATTTGGACAATTTCTGGCAAAGTGGCCTAATTGGTTGCATTTAAAACAAACTGGCTGTCTGTCCGCGTTTGTTCGCATGGGCATACTCTGTTCTACCGGATTGTGTTTTCCTGCGTGAAAACGTCTATGGGGAGGTTCGTTGCCGTAACTGTACGTGTTGTTACGCCGGATAGTCGGACTGGTATTATTGCTCTGTTGTGGCCGCTTACAAAATTGGTTTTCTCTGTGGCCGCTTACCTGACAAGCTCCACAGTACAGGGAACTCAGCCTTTTCCTGCAGTCTTCAATAGTGTGTCCACTATTCCGGCAGTATTGGCAACTCTCCCGGTGGCTTGTCTTGGTCTTACACTTCGGCCCCACTTCGTGTCCATATTTACCGCAGTTGACGCAATAGGGTGTGTTCAGTCTTTCTGCGCAATTCGTTCTTCCATGCCCTTGTTTGCCGCAGAAACTGCAGGGTGTTGTTGACGACAGAGCTCTTCCGCCTCTTCCATCAGTGTTACTAGGGAGCTCAGCACTTCTCCCTCCTGTCCAATGAGCCGTACCTTTAGAGCCTGATCTCTAAAGGCTGGTCGTCGCATACAGCTGAAACTGAAACTAAAACTGAAACTGAATTTTTTTAAGTTTCAGTTCTTACTTTTTCAGTTCTAAAACAGCAACTGAATGTTGCGTGGGTTGCAACATACAGCTGAAACTGAATCAAAGCAAATGTAATTTGTCGGCTTTGTTTACGTTTTTTTTTCAACTATTTATACGCGCTATTTAAATTTTACAAAAAAATGCAAGGCGAATATTCATTAAATGCGTTTAATTACGCCAATGCTATGTTTGAACACGATGTTTGTATTGCCGTGCTTCTTTTGAAATTGAAAACGGAAAGAAAAAGTTCACATAGAATTTACAAACGACGTGATTCAGAAGGCGCAATGAAGATTTTGGTGGACAGGCATCTGATGGACGACGATAGCAAGTTTCAAGCATATTTTCGTGTGAGTCCGTTGCTTTTTGCCGAAATTGTGAAAATACTGAAAGAAGATTTCAATGGGACTGTCACGAGTTGGAATCGGAAGCCAATGAATGCACATCAAAAACTATGCATCATGTTGCGCTACTTGGCCACCGGAGAAACATTTCGATCTCTTTCTTTTCAATATCGTGTGCACCACTTAACCATTGGACGGATTGTGAACAAATGCTTTGATGGAATTATTAAAAATTTCTTGGAGAAAGAAATTCCGACTCCAACGACAGCATCATTGCAACAAAATGTAGAGAATTACTTTACAAAATGGAATTTCCCAAATTGTGTTGGTGCTATAGATGGGAAGCACGTAAGAATCAAATGTCCACCGAGAGCCGGCTCATCGTTCTTCAATTATAAAGACTTCCAATCCATCGTTCTCTTGGCGATCGTCGATGCCAATTATAAATTTGTGGCAGTGGATGTTGGTTCTTATGGGAGAGAAGGTGACGCTGGTGAGTTTTGGTTGAATGTTCTTTTAAATAGAAATTATAAATTGACCATTTGAATGAACGTTTTAGGGATATTCTCGAAAAGTGTAATGGGGAGGCTCATCAATAGCGGCAATTTCAATATACCACCACCCGCTGCACTGCCGAACACTGATGTCGTTTTGCCGAATGTAATTTTAGGCGATGAAGCTTGCATTGACATCTGCTATGATGAAACCTTTTCCTAGACAACAGTCCCTTTACGATAGAACCAAAACAATATACAACTATCGGCATAGTAGAGCAAGAAGAACAACTGAGAATGTGTTTGGCATTCTTTCATCTTATTTTCGGATTTTTCACACACCAATTTCAACGAATCCAGAAAAAATTGACAAAATCATTCTCACTTCTTGCATTATACACAATATTATGATGCGTTCTGAAAAAATTCCAAGTCCGTCTGAAGCAACTTTTGGCAATACCGATGACATTGTTTTACCAACAGAGAACTTGTTTCCAATGACAAATTCAATTGGAAGACCAATGTCTGAAGGTGCGGACATTCGAAATAAGTTCAAAGACTATTTTAACGGTGTTGGAGCTGTAGAATGGCAAGAAAAAATGACTACTTAGGGTTTTTTAAGTTGTATTTTTGAATTAATTTCACAATAAAAATTATTGAAATAAAAATTATTGAAATAAATTATTGAAATAAAAATTATTGAAATGAAATCATTTAAATATTATTTATTGGCATCTACATCTGACGATGTAGATGACAAAAAGTCAAATTGGAAATTTCGTTGTTGTTGTTTTGTCTCTTGCTCTTCAGCCCATTTGACTTCTTCTTCACATACAATCTGCGCAATCTGTAAAAGAAATTCATTGATTGAAAAAACAAACAAAAATATCACTGTATCACAAAAAATACCTTCATTTTGGTTCGAGCAATTGCGACATCACTGAACTTTTCAACTGCTTCTGCCATCGAATCAAAAAATGTTGATACTTTATTTCTTTTTTTCTGCAGTGGGGGGTAGAAATCACTCGCTTTTGGACGAGATGAAATCAATTCTCGCAAGATTTCATTTGTTGTTTCTTGTGTAGCATTTGGCTTGCGTTTTTTCGGAACTGGTGTGCTCGACTTCGGCGTCAAAACAGGCGAACAAGCAACATGATAGCTCTCCGTAAAGGAAGGAAGAGATTGACTATCACCAAAGATCGATTGCAATTCAAACTCTTCACATTCGGAAATTGGCGTGTCTGGAATATGTAGAGATTCTTCGGTATCAATGTTTGAAATCGTACTGAAATTTAAAAAATAATTTTTATTAATTTTAAAACCAATTAGGGAAGAAATAATAACAAATCCACTCACGATCTTTTTAAAATTGATGTGTCGTCAAGAAAAGAAAGTGCCTCATCCCTTTTCAATGCTGTTGCTGCTGAACCTGTGGTTTTCTTTCCCTTTGAATTAACGTAATAGTCGCGCATCGATTTCCATTTCTTTTTAATCGTGAGCACTTTATAAAAATCGATTTGATTGAAGGAAATCGGGAAAAATCTATGAAGTTAATGAAAACTTACCATCAGCATGCATTTCTTTCGCCAACTCAAGCCACAGCCGGTTCTTCAATTCTGAATCACGAAATGCTTTGTGTCGAACATTGTACAAAACTTCGTTGTTTTTCACGAACTCTGTGATTTTTTCCTCTTCTTCGAGGGTAAATTTTAAATTTTTTCCCATTTTGGTCGTTGCGATAAAATTAATTTTTCACAATTAAAAAAGAAAAACAAAATAAAGTGATAGTTTTCAAATTTGACATGTCAAAAATGACATTTCAGTCGGACAGCGACTGAAAATAAGTCAAAAGTACTTTTTTTCAGTTCGGTTGCTAATGTACTGAATTCAGTTCCTGTCAACAGCAACTGAAAAATCGTATTCAGCTGCTAAATTCAGTTGCTATTAAGTTTCAGTCGCAAACGTATGGAATTCAGTTTTAGTTTCAGTTTCAGCTGTATGCGACAACCAGCCTTAAGACCCCTGATGAAGCTCTTTACGGATATCCTCTTGAAATCTCCCACCATCGCCTCACGGCCTGGTCCCTCTGGCCACTGGTTTTCAATTGTTGTTACTGCTTCGTTTAGCAACTGTTCCAACCGTTCCCCGAATTTGCTCGCCGATTCTCTGATGGACTGTCTGCAACCCGCCATCAATTCTCTTATCTCGTCCAAGCTCTTTCTCTTCAGGTAGTGCTTTTTTATAGCGTTGCAGAGTGCGTCTACCGAACTGAAATTGATTTGGGAAAACTTCGAATATGCAGCACCCAGTAGCCTTAATTTTAAGCATTGAATTACATCCTGAGTTAAGCCGTTGTTTGCCTCAGTCAGTAATTCTTTCTCCACCATCTTACATCCTTGGATGTATCTGTACACTTCGGCTGACAAGTCGGGTCCATCGGTACCAAAACATGATGGGACCGTGTTATTCACTGTTTTAGTGATTTCTGAAAGTGCTGGCATCCTGATTGTTTGTTTTAGGTTGTTTTCTTGTACGGGTGATGGTGAGCGCCTTCCTAACCAACTCTGTGCTGTTTCTAGCAAGCGTCCAAATTCTTCAATCGCCTTGTTGTTGTGTGTGGCCAAAATGTCTAGCTTTTCAAACTCCTCTCTATATTGCTCCAATTGCCCTAGCTTCCTGGCTGTTGTCTCTTCGGTGTACCCGTTGAGCGTAGGACCTAGGGCTGTATCGCCATCCTCCCAGCTGAAACTCAGCTTCATCCTCGCCTGACGGGCTAATTCTTCACCGAAGGGCAGGAGTTCCGACAATATCTCCTCCTGGCTTTTTCCAGCGCCGCGCTGGCGTGCTGAGTATACCGCACTGTCGAACCAACCCTGTTCGTTATTGAAGGTGTTGAGCCACCTCCTCATGTTTACCCCTCCAACTAATACCTCACCTTCGTTGAGACCGCCTTCTCCAGTGACGGCAGGGTAGTGCCCCTCGATGGCCACGATGCGACCGTCAATCAGCTCCTCCGCCTACTGCCGACAATTCCTCACTCACGGACAGAGTCGGTGTTCTGGATCTGTGGACTATATCTAGCTCCCGCCTTGCGTTCTCTAATGCCGTCTGTAGTCTCTGTATCGTGTCGTCTTCTGTGTCGTATCTGTTGTAGTCTTTTTAGTTCCTTTTTTAATTTTTGTTCTGTCAATCCCTTTTCTTTCAATTTCTGTACTAGTTCCTCGTTTTCTTCTACCGCCTGTTCGAGTAATTCGTCCGTATATTTTATTTGTTCCCTTAATCTCCGACTTTCCTTCTCAAAAAGTGTTTTAGCCTCCTCTAAGTCTGCTACGTTCCCCTTGAACTCTGTTATTTGGTTCCTCTTTAGTTCACCTATTAATTGTATTATGTATCCTACTTCCTCTAACTTGGTCAGTTTTTGTTGTCTAATTATTGTCCTATGCTCCTCTATCACTTCTTTTCCTACCTCCAGGCTCCGTAATTCTGTCCACGCGTGTACCTGCAGACTATCTACTGCATAGTTATATTCATGCAGTTTTTCAATTAGGTCGTCCGTTCTTGTCTGAGGGTTGTCCGTAAAAAAAAAAAAAAAAATAATTCAAAGTATAGTTACCAGCCGCCACTCCGTGGTACGCATCTTCAGTTGAGAGCTCTTCTGTCAAGCCGTAGACAATCCAAAGGATGGTAGTCTTTACTCTGTCCTTGATTAATTTTTCTAACACCTGTAGATTCTTAGCCGCGCAAAATTTCTCAATTAATATTATATATAAAAAAATATTAATTTATTCGGAAAAAACTCTTCACGCGGCTACCGGCTGCGCCAATTGTTGTGGTCCGTTTAGTGGATTTTTATTATATTATTTAGTCTGGAGGGATCCGTAGATATCGCAGACTGTTTATTAATTCAGTTATAATCTTACACTCTCATGTCATACAGCGGGGGAACGTCTGCAACCAAACTGGATGCATTATTAACTTGGCAGTCCTTTTCTAATTGCAACAGACAATTTCAAAAAATGTAGAAATCTTTCTTGAGACAACACAGATTCTAAAACATATGGGGGATGTAATATAAAAGAAATTGGCGCAGTTCTGTTGCTTTCCATCGCTCAAGATCATCTAAAGACCGTGGCTTTCTACAAAATTCACGTAAAGAACACTTTTTTAGGTTTCTCAATCTACTGGAAACTCTATTAAAATGTAAACTTATTTATATTATACTTATCCTAGGAAGGTAAAGCGTCATGAATTAATATTGATCTTTTTCTTCTTTTTGTTTTTGTTCTTGTAGATTCGTATTTTTTTTTTTTTTTTTTTTTTTTTGATTATAGGTCAAGATTTTCCCCAGGTTGTTATTTTTATCTTTTATATTTGTTGCTAAATTTTCCAACGCTTGAATTTCTTTGTTAACGTATTCATTAATTAAATATACAAAGCAACAAAAATTACAATTATTTATTAGAGTAAATTTCATATTTACAATTACTACGAAACAGGAAAAATTTATAAAACATATTATTCGCAGTGAAAAAATATAGGAATTAAATAAACCAGCGAACACTTCAAAAAATACTTTGCAAGTCGAACACAAAGAATATTTTTTACACTTCAACATTTGTGAAACAATTTATTTATTTAATATTATTATTAAATCAAATCCACCCTTAAAAGTGAAATTTATCGCGAGTGTTTTTATTGTTCTTATTAACACACATTCGTACAAACATAATTCTTTCTCATCATTACTGAGAGAAAATTTAGTTTATTTATTAGTTTTTTTTTACGTTTAATATTTTTCAATTCAATTCAATGTTCAATTTTATTTGTTTCCTCTTTTTTGGCGTATGACGCTTGATGGATGAGACATCTAAGTTCTGCTTCTATTTTGTTTCTTCTTCCGCCTCTTGATTTTGTTACATTCGGTAGCGGGAAAATTTCGTACTTCGGTTCTCTTCTTGGCTTCTTGATTTTTCTTGGCCTCGCACCCAAGTTGAGGATTTCAGGTTTCTCGCTCTGCGAAGCACCTTGCTTTAATAATTGCTTCCAGCGTTCTTCTGCTTCTTCTATGTCCTTAAGCAGTTCTTCTCAGGGTTGGCCCATTAATTAAAGGGTTTAAAACAAAAACAAAAAACAACAATTGTATATTATATATAGATGATCCCTGCTAAGCATAAGCTCTCTATGCGGCGGTCTATATTTAGGTCCTTTTCAATTAAAAGGATAAGCAATAGTGCTGTATATTCCTTATAAATGAAAGAGTAGCAGGATCGCCATGTAATGTCTTTCTTTAAATGAAAGGCATAAGCGTGTTTAGTGATCAAAGTATATTGATAATTTATTTTAAAATTTCTTCAGCTTATATACGAACTATTAGAAGTTCGCTTTTCTTATTTTTACTTATTCTAATAAACATACATTCATACATATTAAAATTACATTGTATTATACATTGTACCAGGCTGTGTATATGTTTTTGTATATTTGAAGTTCAGTGCCATTTCATTGCAATCATACATACAGTTGGCTCAGAAAGTGAGTGCTCAGACCCACATAAAATAAACAAGACGTTGCTTAAATTAATTTTATTATACACAAAAGAAATTTTTATCACATTTTGACTCCTTCTTAGCTAATAATTAATATTATTAAAAAACATAAATAAAAATATTAAAAGCTTCTGAATTATAAGGCGTAAATAAAAATAAATTAAATTTTTGTACTTCAAAAAGTGAGTGCTCACTTCGAAATTTCTCAAAAAATTTACGGTGAACATCAATTTTAATATTTTGTATGGGAACCCTTGTTCTTAACTATGGCTTCTAATCTTCTGGGAAGAGAATCGACTAAGTTTTGGGTAACCTGGGACGGAATTTTTTCCCATTCTTCCTTCAAAGCAGTTTCAAGTTCAGCCTTGGATCTTATCTCCCTCTCTCTAATTTTTCTCTCTAAATGGTCCCACAAATTTTCAATGGGGTTGATATCCGGTGATTGGGGAGGAGTTACCATCCATTTTGGAGTGTTATATAATAGCCATAACTTGGTATTATGTGCCGTGTGTTTGGGGTCATTGTCTTGGGTAAATATGAAGTTTTCGGCAATACCCATTTTTTGAACACTAAGCTGGAGATGCGTCTTTAAGATGTCAATATACTTCTTGTGATCCATTATTCCATCAATTATCTGCAAATTCCCAACTCCAGCAGCGCTCATACATCCCCAAACTAATACAGATCCTCCCCCGTGTTTAAATGTTGGACACAAATTTTTTTCCTTAAATTCTTCATTGGGCTTTCTCCACACTCGACATCTGCCATCGTTTCCATATACATATATTAAATTTGCTTTCATCTGTAAAAACCACTCTGTTCCAAAAGTCGCTTTGCTTTGTTCGCTTTGCTAATATATGGTTTTTTACGTGGAACACAACTGCTGTACCCACCCTCATGAAGTACTTTTCGTACTGTATTTGGACAAACGCTTTTTTTAAAGTTGCTATTGATAGTTTTTGTTATTTCTGTTGCCGGCAACTTGGGATTTTTCTTTATTTCCCGCACAATATACCTCTTTTCAGCATCAGAAAGTGCCTGAGGACGTCCGCATCTTGGATCATTGGCAATTTTTCTCGTTTTATTATATTTATCAATTATTTTTTTGATAGTAGAATAAGGCCTTTTGACTATCTCACCAATTTTGCGTAGCGTATTATTTGATTTTCGCAAATTTATTATTATTTTCCGTTCCGCTTCCGTGGTTTCTTTACGTTTTGGTGACATTTTTATGTTTTTACTAAATATTAACTACTTTTTGCAAGAACTCTTCTTTAAATGATTTTATTGTCGTTCACTGAAGCTTCTATGACATTTCTGATTTATTTGTTTGCAAAATTTACCGTTATTTGCTTTGAAATTGAAGCTGATCAGTGATGAGCACTCACTTTTTGAACTAAAAAAATGGTACTTAATTTGTTTTTGCGTTCTAATTTTGCGGGTAAAAGGCATTTGAAATTTCCAACTTAGGGATTGGAATAAGAGTATTAAACGTATTAATATAATACTTATTTTGAAAAAAAACGTGAAGTCTTTTAATGAAAACATAGTGTATTTTAAAAAAATGTTTGGATGAGCACTCACTTTCTGAGTCAACTGTAGTAACCATTTATTCAAGTCAGCATAATTGAAACTATCGAATTGTTGCTGGTGTCGACTGTCGTTGTAGGAACGCATACGCTCGACATCCCTCTGAAGGGGACGACTATTCCTATTAGCCTGTTCCACGTCCACTATTATTCGTCCATTATTATTCTCATTTCTTTGCGCCATTGAAACTAAAATTTAAATAAAAAACGAATCTGTCTAGCATGCTGGCACTTGGTGCTGGTGTTGGTATGCCGACAATTAGTGCTGATGTTGGCATGTTGGCAATTGGAGCTGGTGTTGGCATTTTGGAAGTTTTAAGTTTTTTTTTCAGTGACTGCGTATGTCATTATCGTCGAAATCGCATGCAATGCACTTTCTGACTGAATCAGGATGCAACTTCTGTATCAAACGGTAACCTAGAAGATTTTCATTGGGCATTCCGTTGGTTGGGAACAAACAAAAAAATAAATTCTATATATTTATTTATTAGTTTTCTTTATTCATATATTGATTAAATAAATGATATATTGCTAAAGGATGTGGTTTTAATGCATAATCTTTTAAAAAAACTAGCAGGTCTCCAATTAAATTTGAACATTCTCGACCTAAAGGCATCATCTTTTGGAAATATATCATTATTAGATAATATTATTACAGGAGTTCGGCTTATAACTGCATCGCCTTGATACTTAATTTTTGCATTACAAGTATCACCACCTAAAATACATTTCAAAGTTTCTGTTGCTGCTGGTTCCATCATTGGTTCATTCCATAATATTATACGTTTATCAACACATTCCATTAGAGGGAATGTGCAATAACGATTAAAATTACCCATTTGACCAAAATTTATACAATAATGGACAACAGCATCAAAAAAGAAATTTTTTCCTGCATTAGGTGCTGACAAAATAAATATAGAATTCTTCTTTGGAATTTTCTTATCTAATACATTAAACAAACAGTTATAAAAATAATTAATGTGTTTAAAATTTTTATAAAATTGGTAATGAATTAATTTATCTAAAGCTCTAATTGAGTCCTCCAATGGCATGTAATAATTACTTGTTGATGTCGTTGGACTGTTAAAAATGAGATGTTGGGGTTCCACAGTCATAAAATGTGTATATAGTTCTTCTATTGATAATTCATTATAGAAGGCACCATGAATTTTCATTACATTGATCATCAAAGGAGAAACCTATTTAAAATATAAATAAAAATTATTATTTTATTTTATTATATAGTAAAAATTTTACCTTATTAAAAAATTTATATTTAGACGTCATATATATACTCAGCGAGAAAATATGGTTTATTGGCGATACTGGGTATTGCAGAAGAAAGAGGATGAGTTCATCCCCCTTTTCTCTTTTTTTATACCCGGTATCTTTGTTACATCCTTCGCTACTTCGGCCATCAATCGATTGATTAAAATATTCTTTAGATCCACTGGGCTGTTCGTTATAAAAGTGGAACGCATTTCTGCTTCTTTCCACCAGTTCTTCTTGGCTACATTGGATATTTTGCTGAAGTTGTAAATATCTAACTTCACAACTTGGTATCCAATTTCGCCTGGCGATGTCCAAGTACACAAGTTGTCGCCCTTCCTTCTCGAAATACTCTGCGAGATTAATCCAGTGGTTGGCGTTGAACTCATGACTGGCAATAACTCGTCGAGTATATCGTCGGCCGACAAAGGTGAAACTTTTAAAGATGTCGACGGAGGAGCATCGACAATTGTAATTGGAGTAGGCACAATCGTGGACGAGGTGGAAATGTGTATAAGTGTTCAAAATTATATCTACAAGTATAAGTGTTCAAAATTATATCTACAAGTTCCGGATGTACTTGCGTTCTCATAAATATCGTGTAATATTCTCCGTCTTGGAGCGCTTTCAGCAAATCCTCGAAATCTTAAAGCTTAAATCTACTTTTTTTTTGTCTCATTACTTTTAGAGTAGAAAATATTGCTTGTAAAATCGTGGACGTAGTCCTCTTCCATGTTATGTTCCTTCGTTTCATACAAATCCTTTCTACTTCTTTTGAAACTGATAATATTATCTAATATAAAATATAAATTAATTTAAAAAAAAATAAAAAATATTAAGTTTACCTGCACAAATATTGTCCTCTCCCATAATAGTTCTATTAGTTCCATCACAGACATAGTCGCCGGGTCTTGTTGTTCCTGTTGTTCCTTAATATTCTCTGACTGAGTCAATCCAATCTTTAACTGACCCAGCTTTGATACTTCGACATCACTTCCTCGAATGGATCCTTTAGGTTTAATTCGTTTAGGACGTCCTGAGTGTCCGGAACTGGAATGATTGCTTCCTTCTGCGTCGCTTGTTGTACTTCTTCGACGGAAGATTCGCTTTCCGAGTCGCTGTCTACTACTGGATTCCGTTGAAACACTTTTGGGAAATGATATTCACTTTTTTCACTTGACGAACCATAATTGTAAGAATTAAAATCAGAACTTTTTACACTTTCACTATAATTGTATGAACAACTACTACTCTTAATTGACATTGATTCAATGAGCGAAAATTCATTATTCGCCTCATTAAATATTAATATTTTGTCTACATTGCAATAATTATATCGGTAAATATCTATAGCACACCACACTCACCCCACCCAACATGGGTGAGTGTGTGTGCGCGCTCAAATTTCAGCTGGCAGCGGGCGTAGCTCATGCTTATGCCATAGCTAAGAAATTTGAGAAGGGATTCTATTCCGCAGCGACATTGTTTGCATAGGTTCCAGTTCTTATTACATAGTCAGATGTAATGTATGGGCCTAAACAACATTCATAGACGTTGTGATTCTCAGGAGTAATTGGCCCAAACTTCATTGATTTTTCGAAGTCTTCAAATATCGTTGACACTCTATTCATCAGTTCGCATGAATGTGCCAACCGACCCGCCATTCCGGTATCCTTGAATGACATCGTATATGAGTATTTTGTTTAACGTCTCTGGCGCTAAAACTTCTGGCCTAGCATAGCCAAGCAGGTTTCCATTCATCTGGTGTCCAGTCGGATATGTCCCTTCAGGAAATGGATTCCAATCCCCGAAGTTGCGGTCTGCGGGTGCAACACTGTTCATAGCACTTGTCCGTTCAACCAATCGCCTCGTAATAAACGGGCTCACATAGCATTCAATTTCATCCAAAACTTCTTCTTGAATGTCATCTTGATGAACTATTTTAGGTATTTCTTTTTCTATTGTATCAAATAATTTTTCATAATTATCATAAAAATTTTTTAATTTATACAACCTCAAAGCAGCAATAAATACATTATTACTTTCAAGATAATCTAGATCTAAATCATCAAAATTTACTTTAGGATAATATAAAACAAAATATATTTTATAAAGTAAAAGTTCTTCAGGAGTTAATATAGGGGCCAATTTTTCGCTGACCTTAACCCTTAATAGCCTGATTTTTTTTAGCTGGAAAAAATTAATGTTATAGAAATTGCAATTCTACACAACTTTTATTCTACAACTTTCTTCGTAAGTGGTATTTACCTGAAATATTTTAAAAATACCTGGTTGGTTCCTGGAGGAACCAGCAGGCACCCGGATTTCAAAATTTTAACACATATAGTACATATACATATATTGAAGCACACAATGTTTTTTTAAACAAAAATAAACAAGTTTTATTCAAGCAAATAACAATATATTAAGAAAAATGCACTAATAATAATATAAAGCTGTCAGAAATAACATTTAGACTTGATGAAAGTTAGCAAAGCAATTTTTTTTCTGATGATAAGCATAAATGTACATTACATTTTTGGCATCGAAATTTTGTTCGGGATGTACATTTCTGCCTCACCAGAGAACCGTTGATCTTCGTTCTCTGAAATGGAATGCTTTATCAAGTAAGCATTTAAAATCTCTGTCATGTAGTGTTGATACATGCAGTTAGGCATCCGTCTCCTTAGTATGCCATCGTTTTTTTCCATGGTAGCGTAAGTCTGTTCACAGATGAGCGGGAAACTGGAAAATTCCATTTTATGTGTGTTCTGCTCAATACTCGGTTTGTTACCTGAAAATAACCAACCCCCTCATAGAGGATTCCATCTTTGGGTGGGGGGGGGGGGGTTCAACTAAAGCCTTCTGTTCAGATGGCTTCGGTCGATATGAGGACGTTGGGTTCCTAACACGCGCCAGAGCTTCCTGACTACGTTCGTCCACATCTACCTGGTTAGACCAGGGTCCTCCTTCTGCTTTCTTCTCGTTGAAAGCAGCCAATCTTCTCGCATCTCGGGAATTCAGTCCCTTTGATCGTCCACTCTTTTGGCTTGGTTTTCCAGAGTCCGAGGGAATAGCATCATCGCTTTCTGCGATCCATTCTGTACCTGATCTCATTCGTCTGTTGTTGTGTGCAACTTCGCCTCGAGGTATGGACACATGTGGCATATTCCAATGTATCTTATCACCAGTTGGGGTGATTGTTGGACTAATTCCGCAGATGTAATCATATATTGGCACTGGTATATTGTACGATTGCTGCAAGTGGATCCATCATCGTTTGCAGGGACGGTACTTTTAGCACGTACTTGGCTTGGTGAAGTTTCTATGTGCAAAGAAAAACATGTAAAAAGGCAACAGACTGTGTTTAATAAAGTACTTCGCCGTGACGGGCGTGCAAAATAAAAACGTAATACTGCTTTATTTTAATGAATATAAAATTTTATTGTTAATAATCAAATAGTTCTAAAGTATAAAAGGTAATTGTTGCAATTTAACCCTAGAAGACTAACATGATTTAATTATACGTTAAAACTAACACCACGTAAATTTTACGTACTATGGAATTTTTCCTAAAGCGCTTCAATAAATGTTAGAAAATTTGTTTTTTTTTTGCTTTTTATTTATTAAATAACTCATATTAAGGCAAACTCATATTAAATTCATATTAAACTCAGTAAAAAAAACAATTTTTAAAGGTAAATAAACAAAAACAATTTTTAAAATAAATATAATTAATTTTTAAGATCAGAAAGTAAATGCTTATATATAAGTATATATCATCAGTCCTGGTTAATACAGTCTTTGCATATTTTTATCTGATGCTCTCCACATAGTGCCGCGTTTTTACAAATATGACAGTATGTGGTTGTCATGCGCTTTTTTGAGTAGTGGCAATATTTGCAATATGTTCTCTTTCCCTTGTTCTGAGAAGGTTCTTCGCAAGCCGAGTTTATCTGTAAATTATTTTTTATATTTTGTTTTAGTTTTGATGGCAAGTTGATAGTCGTGCTTAGTCGTTGCTCTTGCCATGGCCTGGTAAGTTGTTCTTGCAAATTAAGCATAAACTTTATTCTGTTCATTGGCTTAATCCCTTTTTGCACTGCGTTAGAGCTATAAATAACATACGCGTTAACTGATGCAATGTTCAGCATATTATAGAAAAAACAGAGAGGCCAACGTCTAGTTTTTCGATTGCAGCACATGTTTTGAGCCATCTGGTCAAAGGTGTCAACCGCACCTTTAGTCGAATTATACGTGTGCACAATTTCTGGTTTTCCAGTTGTTGAGTTAAGTGCTCCACTCAAATGCATTGTTGATATCAATAAAACATTCTTATTCTGTTTCGGCTTGAAAGACACCAGAGTTATATTCTTATCATAAACAAATCGAGAAGATCCAGTACCCTGCGATTTCAGATCAAGTAGCTCTGGTGGTATTTCTGCCTTGTTTTTGCGTAAAGTTCCCACAACAGTTAACTTGTATGGTTTTTCCAACAGATTTCGTGCTAAAGGAATGCTGGTGAACCAGTTATCCATTGTGATGTTTCGACTGCTTCCGTACAAAGGTTTCGTCAGTTTCTCAACATAGTAAGTGGCCAATGGCTTGCCTTCAGTTTTAGTTGACTTGCCAAGGTAAGGTTCGGCATTAATAACATATTTTGTAGAATTATCGCAAAGCATCACAATTTTTATTCCAAATTTGTTTGGCTTATTTGGTATGTACATTTTAAATGGGCATCTACCACGAAAACCAACTAGTTGCTCATCAATAGTAACATAGGCTCCAGGCTTAAAATGTATATTACATTTGTCTATAAAATTTTCCCAAATTTCTGAAATTGGAGCAAATGAAGTTTCTTTTTTGCGCTCTTCTCTTGTAGTGGGATCATCAAATCTCAAAGCGTTTAATAGAAATTTGAACCTATCTTTACTCATTGTGGTTCTGTATCTATCTCCAGAATAAGACGTGTCAAATAAGAGGTCAGCAGTAAGGTGATTACTCTTCAAAGCTGCAGACAACAATAACAAACCCAACAAGGCTTTCAACTCCACCAAATTTAAGTCGGAAATTGTGGAGTTTTGCAATTTATATTTTTGTCTTAGCTGAGAAATTTTCAAATTTGTGTGATTCAAAATAGTATTTAATATATCCTCAGTCATAAATAAATTAAATATATCTTCTGGCTCTATAGACTGCTTTGCTGTGATCGTTGGGCCTAATTAAACAACAAAAATATTATACAAAAATACAACCAATGCATTTGTTATTTTCTTACCTGGCGGAATAAATATAATATTTCTTGAAGCGCATTTACCACCTTCACCGTGTAGGGGAAAGTTATTCCAAACGTAGCCGTTCTTGCCTAAAATTTCACTTTTTTCTACTTCTGCGCTAGCTACAGGAATGTTTTCTGTTAGGTCTGTTTTATGACGCTTATTAGTTTTTGGTAAATGCGAAGTATTCCGTGATATATCAAATGCTTCTGCCAATTCTTTTTCAATGTCATTTTCATCGTTTGCAGTGGGATACCAATTCTTATCAGCAAAACTGTCATCGCTATCGAAATCATCTTCCTCCTCTATATTGCTAACGTCGCTAATATCACTGAAGTCGCTGGAGTTAAGCAATGCCGCAACATCTTCACTGCTGAGACCGCGCTTAGAATTATTCGCTTTTTGACTTTCCATTTTCAGTCACTACTTAAAACTGTTATACAAAATTTTACTTTTATTGCTAACACCACGTAAAATTTACGTGCACAAATTTTACCCTTAACGCTAACACCACGTAATTTTTACGTACAGCCTCCTAATGTTCTCGCTCTGAGAGCACTTCAATG
The DNA here is from genome assembly GCA_936439885.1 of Nowickia ferox. Taxonomy (NCBI): domain Eukaryota; kingdom Metazoa; phylum Arthropoda; class Insecta; order Diptera; family Tachinidae; genus Nowickia; species Nowickia ferox. Next base: position 83,556,527 of record OW387027.1, on the reverse strand, counting down.
ACTAAAAATGCCTTGCTTATGTTGTTGCGCTTGCTTAGAAACTATTGAAGAAAGCACTTTTTGAATTTGGTACCGTTAGGTTACTAGATGCTCGTGTAGCAACAACAAGAAAAAAAACTACACGTAAAATTTACGTATGTTAGCCTTCTAGGGTTAACAGAGTTCTGCCTGACAGGCCTTGGCTTGTTTTCTTTAGTGTTTGTTCTGCGAGTATCGTTTAGCGACTGTTGAGTTTAAATTGTTGCATGCCTCGTTCTGATTCTTTATCTGTCTGCTTCGTTTCGTCTTCACTCAGAGTTGCAATTTATTGTATAGTTGAACAGAGTTGTATTTTAAAGAACGTATAATCAACAGAAAGAATCTATTTATGTTTTTAGATGCAAAGGAAAATAAATCTTTTAAGTGGCTTACACATTATCGAACATGAGTGGCAGTAAAAAATTCATCAGTTTTGAATGATAGTGTTTGCTGTTCAGACTATCGATCATGTTCGATACTCAAACCTTCATTCAAGAAAAAAATTAGACACACAAACTCAGACAAAACACAAATTTGATGCGCATTATTGCTAACATTTTTTTATAATGAATTATTTTAATGTTTTTTTATCTTTAACAACTCCTCGTACGACGTTGTCTTGATATTTTGTCTTTAACGTCACGCACAGCCTTGTATTTCATAAAAATATGTGAATTCCTTAAAAAATTATTTTCCGCGTCCATCAGTCAAAAACCAATATGGCCGCTGACTGTCACTCAACCACAAAAAATTCTGTGGTTGACTGTTGACTGACGAAATTCGTGTTCACATTATCGATCAATGTAAAATTTGAGCAAAACTCACTAATGTTCGATAGTGTGTACCCCACTTTAGAAGTGGGAATGTTGTAGATCAAGTGAAAAGTTAAGAGTCCAGCGTTGAAAAACTTCAATAACCGGCTAAAGTTGGACAAAGCCGACAAACATACCGGCGGCAGGGCATTTAGCAGGCTTATTTATGTTGATGTTGTTTATACGTATAAATGTTACTTGACATGAACAATTGTTAATTAAAAAAAGTGTTGGAAAAAGGTTGATGTAATAATGTGCAACTATATAGAATTTCTAGAACGCTAAATTTTTCTTTGTATGGAAGACACTTGATTTTGTATTTAACTTTCGGTACCTTCTAGATTGTCAACTAGGACAATTCTCAATTGTTTTTATGGTACTGGTAGTATGTATTTTAAAATTTTTGGGATTTATTTTTTCTATTTCAATACCATATACAGTCGAACTTCTATAACTCGAATCACCATTATGCCAAAAAACCTCGACACGGAGCTTAAAGAATTTTTTTGATGATAAAAAGAATCAGTTGTAAAGATGTTTGTACATTATCTATTTTTTTTTTAACAGGCACTATATGCAATAAACAAGTTACAATGAAGTAAAATATTTAGAAATATACTTGATTTTTAATGTTTTCAGTGAATAATGACTCAGTACTCGATAGTTTTAAATATCGTTGAAACCGTATTAGCCGTGATACTTATTATTTATTAGCCGATTGTTTTTCATTAATCCAGCTTCGACTTTTTCTATTAATTTATATTTTCCTTCAATTGACAAACCGAGACCTGCGCCGAGCAAATTTGTCGGCGGCGGTGGCTCAAATTCGGCTTTAGCCGGCTGAAAATCTACAATATAAAAATAAAATTTTTGCAACCCCACAATCGATGTTCAATAATCTTCATATTATCTTTTGTGGGAATTTTTTTCAGCCAATTCTCCAACCTTTTCCAGTTTTTTTTTCTTTGGATCCAAAAGTGCTGCGACCAAATGAATCTTACGGATTTTAAATCTTGCCTCAAAATTTTCGGTGGTTCATTAGTTAGTTAGCGCTTTGACAGAACGTAGAGCGCCGTTGGCTGTGTCCTTGATTGATGTAACTAGTAAGGACTTGTTTTCCCAATCTGTTGGCGAAGGGAATTCACGCATGACGTACCTTTTAGAAAAGCGTCCCATCATGGATTGCCAGTTGGCGACGATACCAGAGTCGACGATCCACCAGTCTGGAGGAGGGTCGGCTCGTGAAGCCTGCGATGTACCATAGAGTACTACATTCGATTTCGAATGAAATGTCCCTATACTATGTAACGACACGGATTCGCTGGTGGCTAGGGTAGGCTCAGCGGAGTCCAGAGTCGTGTAGATTCGATGGAAGATTCAACGTACCTTTTCTTGTTTACTTGGAAGAAAATAAAACAAGTACACAGGTCCGTTTAATACTAACCAAATTTTCTTTATTTAATCAGAAAATAAGAAAAAAAATATAGGCCATAGCCAGTTAATTGCATAATACACAAAATAACATAATAATAAAAAAAAACAAGAAACTAAAATTTTAGATAAGAAAAAAATGCGATTGTACTAAAATAACTCACTTTTTATTTATAAGTGTTTTGATTCACCTTTTGAAAAAAGGCAACCTCTCCTACTTATAAATAAAAATACAAAAAAAAAGATAACTTAATATCTTAGAAGGTTGCCTCAAATTTGCTAACAAAAAGCTTTAATAATAGAGCAGTGTCCTATCTCTATTATAGAGATCGACCGAAGGCGTTTTTTTTTGGCCGAAGCCGAACTTCGGCTAAAATCCTAAACTTCGACCAAAACCGAAGCCAAATGTTTTAAATTTTAAAAATGATACTTACGTTTTATATGAATTAAGAAAAAACTGCTTTTTTGAGATCACTGAAATAGCTGTAATATCTATTGGATACATAAAAAGAAAAATAAAAACAAAACAATTCATTAACAAACAGAGTCTTCAAGACTATAAAAATAAAAAGTACTAAACAAATTTTAATTTAATAATCATTTAATAGTCATTAAGGTTTAATTTTTGAAATGCTGCTCCGTTCACAATATTAAAAGATAACATATCTACAAGAATCATGTCCATTACAGATTTGTCAATACGCCTGGCAATGGGACTGTCATCAGACCACTTTGACATTTTGTCTACCACATTTTTAAGCGTAGATTGCTGCAATTTGTTAGCACTAGCTGGTGGGTCTGTTCATCAATATGTTTTGTCTTTAAGTGATTCTTTATGTTGACCACTGTTTGCTTCTTTGGTATTTTGCTTCCAAGAGATAAAAGTTTGCTACAAGTCTTACACTTAGCCTTGTCTTCACTTCGCTCAAAAAAGGTATGTGATGTCGACATTTCCGTTAAATTTAAACAGGTATTTAAAATTTTATATCAATATCAAAGGAAAATACAAATATTCCACATATAATTTCTAAATAAAATTAATACTTTTATAAAAAAATAAATGAGTAATTAATGACATTTCAATAATAATTTGTAACAAGGCAAAGTAAGTATAATATTATAAAGTAAACCAACCAAACGTTGTGGGCCAAAACGAAATAGTGTCTTCGGTCGTCACAACTATAAAGCAGGATGTTTCTGGCCAGACGAACGAAATGCTCGGGGCGAGAAATCATTTGTTTCTCGATCACGTCCTGAACTCGTTTCAGTATTAATGTTCGCCACCTACGTGTGAACTGTGCTTCATTGAGGGGTGGATCAACTGTAGTTAGTTGAACTAACTGTTCAAAGACTCTCGTGGGGAGTAGAGCTTGGCCGCCGATTTGGTGAACGCGGAATTCGCGATGATAATCGCTGTCGAGTCGTCCAAAACAGAGACTGTGCTCACTCTGAGGGCAAGTGATCTGAAGTTGTGCCGGTGGTGGGAGGGCGTGGAGAGGAGGAGGAATGCTGCGGCTGAGGCATAGCTCGGGGAGGAGCGCGGAGGGATACATGGGGCACTGGGACCGGTGAGGCTACTGGCTTCTCACGAGGTGCACGGTTGTTGAGGGTAGCGTTGGCTGAAGTAGTTAGCATGTTCACTACGAGAACGAAGGTCCAGGGTTCGAGCTCGGTATCAGACAGTCATCAAATAACAACACCACGCATTTTTCTGATTTACATTAGTGTCCCTTTGTATCAGTTGTTGTAGAAAAGTTCATGTGATGAAGTCACTGGTCACTGAATTATACCGACTTCAGCAGATACTAATCCTAATGTAACATCAGAGCGCCCTCCTTCGTTGTGTAGTATAATCATCGGCGAAGTAAAATAAGCAATAAAATGGCTACTAATGACAGCTTCAAAAGTTTAATATGCCTCATTTAACACCAGAGGCGCATTATTAACCCTAACACTCCTGATACGGGTACCCGGGTACCCGAGCAAACTTTAAATTCAAATAACTCTTTAACGATAAAAGATACAAATTTGAGGTTTCGCAAGTTCCTTAAACTATTTATTTTCTAAAGATTTTTGTCTTTCTAAGCTTTCCTAACTTTTTTGGGTATGTTTAAAAAGATAATTCGAAATTTGTTCCGGATTACTTATTTTATTTCTAACATGTTTATCTTCTATAACTGTTTTGTATTTATTTTTTTCTAGCTTAGACCACCCAGTCTGAAATTTTCGAAAAATTTCTGGTTGAGGAGCAGTGGACCTGCCCATCTTGCAATTAAAAACTTCTTTTAAAATAACTTATAAAATATGGTGCCGGCATGCTAAATAAAGAAGATTTTTCTCTAATAACTGATCTAACACAATGCAGGTTCCCCTATGGCGAACAGTATTTACTGCCGTGGTATCAAAACACATTCCTTGAATTTTACCAGCTGCTCCCCACTGCTCAATTGCTGATAATACAGCTTTGGCCTGAGTAGTCCCCGTACTATTTTCAAGGACTGGAACTCCTATTAACTGTTCTTCATCGCCACAAGTAATTAAAATCGCTAGCCTCTACATTTTCTTTACTCAAGATTTCTGGAAGCAATTTTCCATCCCAATGCACAACAGCACCTTATAAATCGGAGTTTCTGAATCTACTTTTGATCAAATTAGTTCGTTGTTGTCGAAATTGTTGTCTGCGGTTTCGTATGGAACTTCTGCTTATAACAAAATTTTGTGGGTCATGCCCTAATGCTTCTGCTGTGGCTACAATAATTCGCACCGCATCTCTATCAGAAATACATCTACATCTATCCAACAATACAGACAATTTCTCAGTAATAATCTCTTCGGTACCTCGATAATACCTCCTCCTTTTTATTTCTGGACCTGTTTTTGAATCTGTGGCTATATTTTCTTGCATCGGCTGCTGTTCCTCTGATGTGCTGCTAAAACTGGTTGTAGATTCCAGTTCTACATATTTTTCACCTTGTAAAAATAAAATATTAGTGTTATTTAATAATGTTAATAGTTAATAAACGAATAATTTTTGAAAAACACGAACTCACCTGTATTTGTTTTTGATTTTTTCAAAACTTGCCGTCTCAGCTGCTCGCCTCAAATCTTTTCGTCGTTCTGCATTAACAGATTTCATGTCGACGCCTCCCATGCAGCCAGGGCGTCCTTTTTTTCTCTGGAGTAACAGAAAATGCCTGTCAAGGGCATCCTGATGAGCAATGTCAAATAGGTCGTCGAATCTTGACTTGAATTCCTCCTCTTTTTGAGTTTGAGTACAGCTTGCTGATCTGTGAGCGCTTTTTTTGTAGATTTTCCCATTCATCATACAGTTTTATCAGCTTTGCGACACAATGTTGAACTTCTTTGGTTTGTATTTTAGCTTTCTCCCAAAAAAGAAGAACCTCCTTTATTGTAAGTCTAGCAGCTTCTTTATTGTTTAATTTAACCTGGCGCATATTATAAAACAAACTACGTAAGACTTGACAATTAGAAGGTAATTTACTGCCACTTATGATGTGATGAGACATGTGATCAATTAAAAAAATTTTGTATTTCTGCCTTGATGTCACCCTCATTGATACTCTGGAACTCATACTCCTTGATGCTCTGGAACTATTAGAACAGGTTTGAAACAAAAATTATTTCGTTGTTTAAAAAACTAATGCAATAGTTAAAATAAAGCCATCGCAACAATAAAAATTTTCCAAACCTTTTTACGAAGGATTTACCGACTTGGGCTGATAAATGATAAATGCCACTAAATCTATCAGTTTTAGCCAAAAAATTATTAAATTCAAAATTAATAAGAATAAAATTTCCTATTAAATAAGACTCGAGATATATTCCTAGAAAAAAATTGTTTCGACTTTATGAACGAAAAACTCGGATTTTTTTTGAAAAACCACTGTTTTTCGTAACTTTAACCTCAATGCGGTACGTGTTAATATTGTCAGAATGAGCTGAAACTTTGTCAATCGCATTTTCTAACTAATTGGCACATTTTAAGGGTCTGAGACTAAAGATACGATAAATTTTTTTTTCTCATATACCTTGTAACCACCCTGATCCAATGGAATACTGTTCCGTATCACTGCATTTTCTGCTGATCCGTAATTTCCCTCCTGATTTTGCATGATGTTCAAATAACAAGTTGTGTATGGTATGATCCAATGACTTGCTGTTTAAGTTGAAATGTGCTTTAATCCCACCTATTAGCCTTAAAATGTCTATGTGGATTCACCGAAAGTCAAATATTCCTTACCCTCCTGATAAGGATACCCGGATACCCGTAAGCAAATTAAGACATTCTATGAGACATTTCCTTATGGATGGTTCTATTAGTCATAAGTTCGAGAGCTGCTAGGATTTTGGGGTATCGTGTTATATGATTATCATTAGCTTTTTTATCATCTTTTCAGTTGCCAATTCTACGCCAAGTTATGTCAAAAAACCACGACGGGAGCTTTGAGCTTTTTTGACATGTGGATTGAAGCTAGAGAATATACAAAATGCCCCTAAAGCAGCCACGTCAATCATGTTAAAAAAAAGCGACAATAGCCATCTACTTGTTTTACGTTTTGTACTATATTTTGACACCATTTGGTCCATAACATCTACTCCGCCTTTTGTTTTATTGTAAAATTCATTTATTTCTTCGTTTCCATTAAAAGCTGGCTCCCCTCGAGTATAGTGCATTGTCGACAAAAAATAAACACTTTTGTTATGCTTGGTTACAACAGATAAAAGAGTCCCGTTATTACTCAACCCATATCGTGGAGTTCCTACATCATCAGTTGCGTATGGACGCGTAGCTCTTTCGGAATATACGGTTTGTTTTGACTAAGGGGTACCAACAAGACTTATTCCTCTCATTTGAAGCCGATTGGCCAAAGGGAGCGACGTAAAAAAATTATCCGTTTTTATATTTATTCCGGATGCTTTGTAAAAATCTACCAGAGCTAAAACAATATTTTCTCCCACATTTACTTGTCGTGGTCAGGTGGTTTACCTGTATAAATAATTCCATTCAAAGGGTAGCTATTGGCTGTGTTGCACAACCAAAATATTTTAATCCCATACTTAGCCGGCTTTGAGCGAATATATTGCGCAAAGCTGGCACGGCCTCGATAAGGAAATAATTGTTCATCAATTGTCACATTTTCTTCCGGATAATGGTTTTCTTGAAGATTCTTCATAAGTATATTCCAGATATCAGAAATAGAAGCGGCTTTATCAGTTTGTTTGCGAACTGATCGTGTGAATGCATTGTCAAAACGTATTAGACGTATTATTTGTTGAAATCTATCACGACTTAACGACGCCTTATATAGTGGCTGAGCATAGTTTCACCAAAGAGCTGACAGGATCATCGCTGGCACCATTTAAACCCATTAGTAATAAGATTCCAATAAAAGCGTCTAGCTCATCCATTGAAATCAATCGAAAGTTGCGAGGCTTCACTTTCAAAGCTGTTATATCTTCTGCATTCTTCTGGTTGAAATTTAATGCTAATTTATTTTCTTTTTTGTTGCTGTGACTGAGGATTTCACTTTTTATATTTTCTGTATAGAACTCGTCAAATATTTCCTTAGCTGTCATTACCTTATTGAATTTGCGGTGTGGTCCACCTTCATAAAAATAAGATTTCTGGTACATTTTTGGAACTCCGATACTCGGCGGGAATATCAAGTCCTTTAAAAGATCTTGGCTTTTTTGCGTGACCAATGACTAATGGTTTTAATTTATGAAGCCCAGTAGCGTTAGCGCATGCCAAAAAGGTTATTCTTGCTTTCTGAATTTTCCTTCCCGGTGCTGTTTTTTCATGGGCACAAACATACCACTTTTCGCGCAACATTTTCCAAACGAGACCAGATTCGTCCGCATTATATATTTGCTCTTCACAAAATCCATGCTCTCTAATCATTTCACCTAGCTTTTTTTTTAAATGGGTCGACGGCAGAAACATCAGAGGAAAGCTTTTCTCCACAAATTTTCAAAAGTCTGATTCCATATCTTGCTTTGAAGTTCTGAAGCCAACCTGCGCTTGCATTGAAACCACCCTTTTTTCCAACATTTCATGAATTTTTTTTTTAGCTTTTTCTTTCAACATTTCTCCACTTACTGGCAGGTTTTTAGCGCGTTGTCTTAAAAACCAATTGTAAAGGGATTTTTCAACACGCGGGTATTCTGCTTTTTTGAACGACTTTCTTTTAAGCGCGCTTTTACTTAAGCATAAAACACTTTCAATCTTAGATTTGTTTTTTTTTTTAATCCCACTTATTGCGGACTTTGCTACTCCATATTTCTTTGCAAGAACTGTAGCTCCCACACCATTGGATAGTTCTTTAATTATTTCTTGCTTTATTCCAATAGAAAGAAATGTTTTACATTTATTTATATTTATTTAGAACTCATTTTATTAATTTTTGTCTGCACATAAACACTTAACGAGAAAACAAAAACCACTAAAGTAATCTAGCTCACTCTTTTCAAAGATCTTAAAAAAAAGAGAAGAAAAGTAAAACAAAAATGTTTGCAATTCAACAGAAATCTAAAGCTTTCATAAAAAAGTATGCAGAAATACAATTACTTCTGTATCTTTGTCAATTTTGTATAAGAAAAACAAAAGTTCACTCTATTGAGTTAGGTATTATTCACTCTATAGAGTAACTAATGAAAAATATTGGGAGTTCGTAATATCGAGTAGTTCACATTACCAAGTGTTCACTCTATTACGATTCAACTGTATTTGATTTCCAAGATATACGTTGGTACATATACATATTTCAATGTAATTAAATCACCTTTTTTACGCAAAATATTTTGAGATTGATTTTTTGCATCATTTGGTAACTCTTGTGCATACCATTGCTTCGCCACGCAATTATAATTCTAAATCCTCATTTTCTTCTTCCTCCTCGTCAAGATTGACTGCACCTTTCACCTCTATATCTGATGCTTCATCTTCTTCAGGAAACCATCCCTCGTCACTAAAACATTCTTGTTCGATGGGATTTGATATACCATTATCCTCTACTTCGATTTCACATAATATCTCAATATCCTCTCCAGTTAGTCTAAATATATATTTCGCGGAACATACAATAAAAATAAACGAAAAGTAAAATATCTAACTAAGCTTACGCAGTGATGTTAAGATAACCATTACGCCATGGTAATTGATCTAAAGACTTCGATGGCATATATGGTCTGTTTTCAGCAGACTGCGTAGTGCCCAATCCTGCAGCACTTGTTGAAGCTCCAGATGTTGATCCCACACCATTAGGTTCAGCTTCAAATGCATTCAACTCCATAATATGTGCACTACGTTTGCGCGACATTATTAAAAATTAGAAAAACAAACGAACTCGTCCGCACGCGTCAACAGCAAAAAAAAAAAAAAAAAAAAAAAAAAAAAAAAAAAAAAAAAACTAGGAATGCAAAAAATGGCAAACACACAAAGAACTGATATTTTTCATTTAAATGACAATTCTGGGATCCCCCGAATTACAACACAAAGCATTGTTTTGATCGTAACGGGTAACCTTATCAGGAGTCTACGTATAAAAATGTTATCAGTAGGGCTAGGGTTAAAAACGTGCAAAACACAGAGTTGTAAAAGAATGAAGCTTTGCTCTATCTCTTCCTTCTCCACCTGTCTTCTCTATCACTATCCCTTTCCCAAAAAATTTAACACCTAGTAATAGTAGTAGGCATTCATTGCCTGAGTGTTACTTCTCTATTAAAAAAAAAAAAAAAAAATTCAGTGGCACAGAAATACATTTTTATACTTTCCTCGAAGCTAACCTTTGTAGAATTTTGCTTCCAGACATGGCTTACACGAAATATTTTTCAATACCATAAACATATTCAATAGTTACAGCCGGTTTCAAATGAAGAAATATACCATAAACGACAGCAAACTATAATAGACTGAACAGCCCTTTAGTACGACATCATGTGCTACACTCTACTAACTTTATTTATGAGAAATATCACAATTGATTGTATTTCAGAGATAACACAGAGTTGCTTTTTTGATATACATACTAGACACCAGCACAGTTATATCTGTTAGTACCAGTTTCTCTTAGTTTGCTACTTCTGGTATGTATTGGTAAATATTTTCTTGTTTGTGGTATTGGTAGGTATTGTTATTCTACAAAATACGTACTGTGTGAGTAGATAAAGAGAGAATGAGAGTAACATATTTGTTTTTATTTGTTTTCATAAAACAGATATGAACAAATACTGATGTTAATAACATGGTTATTTGTGGTACTCGGGCAAATTATTATAACATGATAAGCAAAAAATGTATTATTTTTGTAAAATAAGTGTGCATTTTTTTCTATACAAGTTATTATCTTACATGATAGCTATTAAAGGAACAAAGTATGTACAAACTTACTTATATACAATAGTTTCTTACTGATTTATTAAAAACTTACCTCGAAATTTAATAATTCCAAAATTAAAGTAATATGTATAGTTTTTATTTTCAGCAATATGTTTTATTTTTGTACATATGTATGTATGTACTTAATAAGTCAAAAGAAACAATTCAAAAATTTCAAATTAACATAAAAAACCATAAAAAAAAAAAATAAAAATAATTCAACATTTGATCAATTAAATTAATCTTTGGAAGTTATATTCACGAATAAAATTTAATTTTATATATATATATATATATATATATATATATATGTATATATACTTATGTATGTACATAACAAAATAAAAGAATAAAATCAGTCTTTTCAAATTAACATAAAAAAATCTTAAAAAAATAAAATAAAAATAATTCAACATTTGATCAATTAAATTAATCTTTGGAATTAATATTCACGAATAAAATTTCATTAAATGAATTTCCATTATAACCTATTTTTGATCGTTTATCCGTTATTAGAGCGCGAGCAACTGAAAAGACCCTTTCCGAAGGAGCGCTAGATGCTGGTATAGCAAGTATTCTGCAGCTTAGTCGATACAATAACGGAAACTCAACTTTTCTACTATCCCACCATTTCAAAATATTGAAATCATTTTGTAGGGGCACATGAGTATTTTTATATTTCATTAATTCATTTTCAATTATGGATTGATTGGAGTTGGCTTGCTCTATTGGCTGTACATAACTTTCAAAAAGTGAATATATTTTTGAAGAACTGTTTTCAATGGGCGGGGTCGGAACATTTATATCACTTAAATAAGGAAGTAACAAAGATTTGCATTTTTGTATCACATCTGTTTGTTCTTCTAAACTAAATTGGGTAAGTTGATTTGCAGGCGGAAATAAAAATATTGCTAGTTTATGAAAAATTGTAATATTGTTATCAACTAACGATATCAAGGTGTCATGTAATTTTCTTTTGAATTCAGAAATAAAACTAGGTTCGTCATTATTATTGGTATTGCATATTGCTTTCAAATTTCGAATGTGTGGATGAACTAAATGTATGGTGGCGTACGAGCTTCCTTCTAGTTCTTTGGAAGCGTCCATGAACGGCTTTAAAATTGTTAGCAAATATTCCAAGTGATATTCTTTTAAAACGCTGTATTTATCAGTTTGGTTTTTCTGACTAAGTATGTTTTGAATATCACTAAAATTAGATTTTATGGATAATAACGTAAGGTACACTGTATTCCATCTAGTAGGCGAGAAGCTTTTCACTGACGTAGTTAAGTCACAATTTGCACCAGACTTCTTTATAAATTTGACCAGTTTAGACGCTGTTATTACAATTTCATTAATTTCATCCGACGTTTTAATGCATTTCTCTATTGTGTTATGGATAAGGTGATTTATACAGTTAATATTTTCATGTTGTTTTAAAGCCGCTTTAATATTACTTCCTCTGTCTGTAACTATAACTACATGGTCATTTAAAGAGCAATTGAACTCACAGAGCAAATTTTCCAATTTATATTTTATATTGGTGTCTATAAGTTAGAAAAAATACATATATATATAATAAGCAAGAATTAAAATTGATATACAAGCACAGGTAACCTTTTTTTTTGAACTAGCTGCCTCTTTGTACAAGATGATTAAAATATTTCAATCGTCTTTTATTGTTGAAAAAAAAAACAATATAAAAAAATTTTTTTTTGTTTTCAACATAAATAGAAAATTGAAATTTTGTAATCGTCTTCAATCGTCTTCTACAAACAGGCAGTAAGCGATTTTTCTTCAACGCGACAACAACGTATTCATAAAGTGCACATGTATGTACATATAAAATAGATGAAACAATTTAGAGAATATTTTGTTAAAAGGACCGCATAGATTGAGGGTTACACGTACATTGTCAGTATATCGTCGCCTGTACCAAGTATTCTACGTACCAAACTGCGGTTTGAGTAAATCGATATTAAACTTTAACAAAAGTTAAAAAGTTCTGTTTCGTGAGATATAGTGTAAAATGAACACGATTGCAGATTAGAAAATTTAGGGGTTGAAGACATAAGGTTGAATCCTTAACTCAAAATTTTCTAAATATAGTATAGGGCACATGACCTCCCGGACTAAGATATACATTTGTATGCACTTAGTTTTTATAACGCAAAAAAAATTTTATAAATGTTAAAAAAAAACATATTTTTGTTACTAATAACTTACTTGTATTCGAAATTCCTTTCATTGATTTCACTCCAAGCAGTTTGCTTTTGCAATTACCGTCAACAACAAAATGAGCTGTTAAAGCGAGATAAGAAATTTTTGAAAAATTTTCGGTCCATAGATCACATGTGAGGGCATAACCAGTCTTCCTTATGGATGAGATCTGCGACTTCAGCTTTTCAAAATGTACATTGAAAGAATTTCCAACGTTTCTTTGAATTGTTGTTGGGTGCGGTATTAAGGACTTTGTATTTAGATTGGCACCGAATTTATTACCAAGGCTTAACAATAACTTAGAATAAGCTTGTAGTCCGTCGTCTTTTACCAAGGAGTATGGTCGAATATCACCGAGAACCCAGTCCGTTAAAACTTCGGTGCAAGCCTTTTTCATTTCTTGATTTGGTTCAACCAAAGCATTTTCTTTTTCATTTTTTAATGCCGTGTAACACTTATGTTTGCTCAAATTTGAAAGAGCATTCTTATTATATTTATATACATTTTTACACAATTTGCATGCAACAAAATTTGGTATTTCTGTGTGCGTCTCATCTTTGATATAAGCAAAACAATTCCATATATTGCTTCGCCCTCTTTTTTCACTAATTTTATAATAATTAGATTCAATTTTTTCTTTTATTTGTTGATTGTTCATTTTTCCAAAATTTTTTTTTTAAATTTTACACAAATTTAAATATACTTAGGTCAAACCACGACTTACGCACATGAACATACTATAAATATGAAAAACAAACTCCGTTGTTTACATTATTTCTTTTAAATCTTCTCAACGATAAACAGCACTCATACGCAATTAATATTACTTACATTATGTTATTTTTCCTCAGAAATATCTCTCGTACAACAAATATTTTGCAAATACTTGTGGTACCCCAGCTAGCATTTTGTATCATAATCGAATCTTTTCCGAATCAGCTTGACGGGAAAAATAACCGCATATGAGCTCATTTTTCAATCATAAATGATACTCCCGTTGTGAGAAAATGGTACCCTACAGATGAATCATCCCAGAGAATCATTTCTGATACGATTTGCTGATTCATTTTTGATCAGTTTTCTGGTAATATTTAAATCATTGTGGAGACTTTTTCGTCTCATTTTTCAATCGCATATTTTATAGTTCTTGTATCATAATCGAATCTTTTCCGAATCAGCTTGAGGGCGAAAATAACCGCATATGAGTTCATTTTTCGATCATAAATGATACTCCCGTTGTGAGAAAATGGTACCCTACAGATGAATCATCCCAGAGAATCATTTCTGATACGATTTTTTGATTCATTTTTGATCAGTTTTCTGGTAATATTTAAATCATTGGGGAGACTTTTTCGTCTCATTTTTCAATCGTAAATTAAATATTTCTATGTGGGAAATAAACTACCTCAAGTCACATGTTCTTCTAAATACGTTTTTTATTAAAAAATTAAGTACATATTTAAATTATTTTATTTAAAAAATTTTATTAATAATTAATTGTAATTGATTATCATTAATTTAAAATAAAAGTAAAAAGTCCATTGTCTCTTATAAAAAAATTAAATTAACTTCATTAGAAATTAAAAAGACTTATTTTAGACGTTGATGTCGCTTTATTCGGTCTGTTGCATGCATAAAATACTTTTGAAGCACAGCATTCATGTCTTTATCAGTGCAGTTAAACTTGAGATGACAAACATCTAAGAAGAAAACAATTATATTTGTCAATAAGGATAATACTTCCTCCATACTTACTCTTTATTGTTGCAACAGAAAAAGATTTTTCGGCGCTTGGTTTGCTACTAGTCCCCTTCCAAGTATACAAGGAAGCTAGTTCATCGGTAAAAACTTTTCGTACAGCTGATCTAATGAACTCTGCGGGCCCATCACCACCTGTCCTCGCAATGAAATGTTTCTGAAAATGTTTTGTTTTATATACATATGTACATATATATAAACAATATATAGATATACATATATATATGTATATACATATATATTTATACAATATGTAAATATATATCTATGTATTTATACAAATACTTACAAATTGCATAAGCTTTTCTTCCTCCTTTTGTAGTTGCACATCAAAAGCTTTAAAATCATTTATATCGGCTAGGGGTAGATGCTCCATGTCCTTATATTGGTCGGCTGATATTTTGTCTTTGTATTGTTTTCTACCTTCCAACTTAATAGCGATAACCTCCTCTGTCAATTTAGTAAATGACAGCTTAAATTCATTCGCCAATTCTTTAATACCGTTTTTAATTGCTGAAATTTCCGTTTTCAGGAACTTAAGCTCCTCTCGCATTTCAAGTATTATTTGCGCACTATCAGATTGAGGAACATGAACGTTTTGCACTAGAAAATTAAATTCATTGTCTACATTTCAATATACCAAAGGCCAGCAGAAAGTTATTTTTAAGCTATAAGCATGCTTGCATGAAAGGGCATGCATAATACATCTTGAGGGAATTCTCATGACCAGGGGGCAAATCACCGCATTCGAAATCGAGTACTTTGTCATCAAAATGTTGTTAACGGTTGTTAAAAATGTTAGATCGTCGTAATCGTTAGTAGTGGGTAACATGAATTACGATCGAATACCGTGATCCAACAATTTTAGTCATCGAAATATTTTTCTACACGAACGTAACTTGATTTCGAATGCCGTGATTTGCCCCAAAGCAAGTTTTTTGTGGCACGAAGAATGATTCAAAATGACTGGCCAAAAAATCTGTCGCCAATAAAGTTTTTCTATATTGCAAAAAAGGTATTTTATGCCAAAGTAAACTAAAAATGGCTTTTTGTGTCAGTAACTGCAGAAATAATTAAAATTGCAAAAATTGCATATGCCACAAAAAACTGGCCCTGCTCATGACAGTTTTTTTTTTAAACACCTTTACATGGTCGACAAGTTATAATTAATACCTAATTCTCATAATTGTAATTAGTGAGATAATTTGTAAATAATATAGGACCTATTCATAAAAAATAGTTTTGCTTTATAAAAGTTTTGTGAAACTGATTTCCATTAAAAATTTTTTTTATTAACCCATAATAAGACAGAATCATTTTTTATGAATAAGGCTGTAAGTATTTTCAACATTCCACCAAAACGTCTTGTGTAAGTTCCTAATTACGCATGCAGCAAAAACGGTTTCAGTTTTGAATTAGATACAAAAGAATTGTTAGTAAATATTAATTAACTTTCTTACTTACAAGCAGTTAAATTATTGGATGGTGTGTACTGAAAGTCTCCAGAGGAAAATAAATTATTCTGCGACATCTTGAATTAAAGGTGTGAAGAAATAGCTGTTGTCTACAGAATCACGTAAACATATGAATTTTTTATTTATTTCATTAAGATTAAATTTGATTTTATTATCAAAAGTGAGCTCAGCCGTCCAATAAATGTTAAAATTAGTAGAGTCTATAGGTTTAAGAAAAAGTGTCGTCAAGTTTTTAATTTCTTCTCCGATAAAAGCAGCGCCGTTATGGTCTTTGACTATATCTGTTATTTTCACAACTTTATTTTGAACCAAACAAAAGTTATCTGGTTCTCGTAAGGAAAAGAAGAAACCATTCGCACTTACATTTGAAATTTTCCCACTTATAATTTTACCAAATAATGTATGTCGCTTATCTGGATCTTTTATTTTTATATGATAGCTACTTTCCACATATCTTTTAAAAATCTGTGCGGCAACATTTCGCCCCATTTTAACTTTACGTTTAATTTTTTGCATATTATTTTCAAATTTGAATGCACTTATTCCATCTAAAGGTCCATATAGCTTTGCATCTTCATGCATATGTAACAAAGTGTGAAAATTATATGTCAGAAAGGACAAATCATATAAAATTGGAATGTCATGCACAAACGATTTCAAAAGATTTTCAGCACATAAGTTGTTGTTATTGCAATCATTTTTATCTAAAAGTATTCGTAAAGCTAAAGATAGTTTTAGGAAGTGTTCATATCTATCTGAGCTTAATATTTTTTTCAATATAAACGGGCCAGTATAGAGCAAGAATTGTCTTAGCTCTGTTGCCTTCCATCTATCTAAGTCTTTCACGCTCCTAGGCTTTCTCTGAAACTCCTTCGTTATGTTATTTCTATTTAAAATTAGCTCCTGTGAAATGGATTCAATTTTCCAGGAAGATAATGAAAATTGTTCCCCCTTTTTTTTAATCCACGCACTTAACAGGGTACGCACTACGCCTAAACAGACCACATGCATGTAATCCAAAGAGCACTGTGATACGATATCTATGTTAAGGCTTTCTATTGGCGAAATACACTGTTTTAAATGATGCTCTGGCTGAAGGCGGTTCCGAAATGAATTATTGGTTCTTATTGTAAAAGTGCCTGCTATTGGAAAAACAAGACGATGTTTCACCATTTCCCCTCTTTGAGTGCACCGTACACAAGAAAAGTACCCACTATGACCTTTAGTTCCTAAAATAAAAGACTTAGCTGGCGCATCCATAACAAAACAGCGCACAATGATATAAAAAAAGCGATCTGCAAAGACTAATCCGTCTTGCATTAAGCATTTCAGTTCTGTTATAAACTCCTTTAAAAAATTATTTGGACAGTTTGGTTTTGTAGTGCCTTCATATATTCCAATAAGAAAAGTATAACTAGATCCCACCACGTTGGCAAGTATTGGCCAAACTTGTTTGCTGCTGCTTTTAAATAATGGTAAACCATCAATGCCAAAATCTAACGTTATATTAGATAATTTCCAGTCATTGCTTATCAGAAAATCAGTTAAACCGCTTTTCAACCCATAATGAATGTATTTACCTTCACCAACTCTTCTCTCTATAACAGTGGAAGGAGTTTTCAAAAGGGTTCTGGCATCTCTGGGCACTTTAATGTTGCATTTTAATAACAAAATTAAAAGCGCATTTATTGCAACAAAACTTACTTCAAAGTTAATGGCCCATTTAGCCAGCTCCTCACACAAGTTAAATTCGTCTTCTTCACTTTCACTTTTGATTTCACAACTGTCACTTTCACTTTTGCTTTCGAAACTGGCATTTTCACAATTGTCATGTTCACACCTATAATTTTCAGAACTGTCAAACATGTCTTCACAATTGTTCTGTAATTTAATTTTTTTATTTTCAGTAATTGATAATAATTTTTGGGCTTCTTTTTTAGCCAATCTTTTTATTTGTTTTGCTGACATCACTTTCGTTTCTATTTAATTATTATTTTTAATTTTTAGTTTACTTACACAAAATTTTCACTTTTTAAAAAAAGTAGTTATGTTCTCTCCGCGACTTTAACGAGACGAATAAACAAAAATTCAAAACATTTAAATGCTGAAGCTAATGCTTCATTGAACGTAAAAAAATTTACCGTTATAAACAAAAGCAACAGCATAGCAAAGAATTCTTTATCTTCAAGCTGAGCAATATGTGATTTAAAAATGATGCTAAAAAAACATCAACAATTTTTTTTTGCGATTTCTTTGAATTTTGTTCCTCTACTTTCAAGAAATCATTATTTGATCATATCGATGAATCATAAATGAATCCTTTTTCAATCACCCCACCGATAAATCGGTTTTTAATCATCAAAAGTGATCTGAGGAGAATCATAGAAGAGATTTCTGCAAAAAATTATCAGCCAAATGCTAGCTGGGACAACAGTTATTTGAGCATAAAAAACAAATACAAATATATACTGGTGCAAAATCAAAACTCAACTGTTATTGTTGGTATGAGTAACTTGTGTTACAAGAAAAAAACAAATACAATATTGTGTACTCTTTTTCGCTTTTTCATATCCATTTCAACAGATATGTATATGGTATATTTGTTTTGCAAATACTTTTAGGTATAGTGTTGCAGTCCATTAATACATACATAATTTAAATTCATTAAAGCCCCGTTCACACTATTATACAAGTATTAATACTTTCATCACATTTTACGATAGAGAAATCTAAATACATTCGTTGCGACTGTCAAAAAATCTAACGTAAAATCACATATTGTGTTCAGACCATCACACTTCAAATAAAATGTGTAATACAAGCAGAAAACAAAACAGCTGTTCAATGAAAATGTCTGTGCTTTTCATTGACTAGCGGCGGCAAAGCGGTTTCATGTAGGCGGGAACGTGCTGGCACTTGAAAAAATTCAGCATTTAAAAATATTCTATGTAAATAACAGAAGAAATTTAAGAAAATATATTACAAAAACGTTAAAAAATTACGTCAACGAAATATATTTCCATACGATTCACTTATTCAAAATTTTGAGCCGATATGCATATGACAAAACATTACATCAATGACGACACGCTATCGGCGGCGAAACAGCAGACTTGGAAATTTGGTTTGTGTGAAAATGCAATCCTGATCTAATGAAAAGTATTATTGTTTAGAAATTTTTCTAAAAACGAAAAAGTCTTATGGGATGTCAAAATTTTTATCGTATTATTTGCCACTTTGATGACATTTTGCGTTCAGACTATCACACTTGCACGTATTATTTGAATTTTTGACAAGTATAAATACGAAGTATAATAGTCTGAACGCGGCTTTAATGGAATAATGCCAACATGTATTTCAAACATTTTATGGAACATCATTTATAAAAGATTTACTCAAGTCCTGATGATTTAACATCTCAGTGGAATTGTAGCAATGAATTAAATAAATGTTACATTAATCTAATGTGTATTAAATTTTCTTGGAATTATAAATATAAACATTCATAATAATAATCATGCCTCAGCTCGCAAATATCAAGTCAATTTAGTTTGCAATAATTGGCCAATTCACAAAGTGTTCTATTGTGTTATACTGTCATAATGTACTAAAATTTTTATTTGAAAGCTAAAAATAATTTAAAACATTATGACAATATGACTTAATAGAACACCTTGTGAATTGGCCAAATGTTTTACCATTTTTTTTTAATATATAAACGTTTGGTTTTTTTTTTATATTGAAATCTGGGGCCTGATACGATTACTGTGAATATGTATGTACATACATACATACATATCGTCGGATGGTTTCTGGTTTGCCGCATCAATAATGTATTCTTAATATCTGTGCGGCAAACCAGTAACCACCCCACGATATGTATTAAAATAAAAGGTTAACTAAAATAAAATTCATATTCAAGTACATACATGCAGGTACGCTATACGCTGTTTTACAAAAAAGTCATGTAGAGTTGTATTATATTACAATAATTTATTCGACCTTTTTATTTAATGTTAAAAAAAAATTGATAACAAATTTATTAATATATCGATATTTCGCTGCAACATTTTGTAGCTTCCTGAAGAAGCTAAAGCTGAAATAAGAGTTGTATTATATTTAAATTTAAAAATATATATATTAAATGGAATATTTAATAAAAATTTTACTTTAGTTTGGAAAAATTAACACTCAATTTATGTAAAAAAAAAACTTAAAAACTCAAATTTCCAAATTATATGTAATTTTCTGAATTAAAAAAAAACCCTAAAATTAAGAATTTGTGAATTTTGTATATTTTTCATATTATTGTAGATAATATATTAAAATGAAATTTTGTAATAATTTATTATTGTATAACTTATGTTTATAGTTAACAACTTCCAAACTGTTTGTCAGCTTTAAAATTGTGGAAAAAGTTCCGTTTTTATATTTAATATTATGAAAAAAAAATAAAAATGGTTTCAACAGATTGATAGAAAGATTTGAAAAAATTTGAAGAAAATGTGCTTTAAAAAATTGTAATGAAAGTAAAATCATAACCTAAAATTAGAACGCTTTAAGCGCACTATTCACCGTCAAAATGCATGACACAAGGTTCGGATGCTGTTCATGTAAAAAATTTTTAACATTTCTTATAATGAAGTCAGTTTGTATTTGCTTTAAAATAGGTATTTATTGTAGAATTGCCAGTATCTAGCATACATATGCTAACTAAGCTTTCCTTCAAAATTTTATATCTTCTACTTGGAGCTTCATGCCATGTCAAATAACAACTTATTGTGCAACCATTTATTTAGTTAATACACACAAAAAATATACATATGCAAATAAGACTGATTAAATGCAAAAACAATAGCAACAGCAACAAAACTAAAATTAATTTTTTTTAATAATATTTTTATATTCTATTAGAAAATTTTTAATTGCGTTAAAAAAAAGTTAAAGCCCTTAAATACATATCGCTCATAACTCAAAAAAACCAGTTTGCCAGAAAACGAGTTTGAAGTTTTCAATTTACACACAACTTAATGGAAAAAGAGTTGAGTAAACAAGATATGTGTATGAAATTTTTTACACAGCATGAAGAACGATAGAAGTATTAATCCTGCATCACTAACTCAAAAATTCTATTTTTTGAGTTATGGCGTTCTTTGAGTAAATGAGCGATATATAAAAAGCATGATATGTCGCATAAAAGTATTAAAATTTTTTATACCAAAAAGTAATCGTTTTAATAATATATTCATCGAAGTACATATGTAATTTGTTTTATTTTTATGTTTTGTCAATTTTATTACATTTCGTTTTGTCTTTTTAATTGATAATGTGTATTAGAGATGGCCGCGTGTTGAATTTTTCCAACACGATACGACACGAACACGAATGCCAAGATGTCCAACACGTACGAAACACGCACGCGAAATTTTTTCAAAACACGAAACTGCATAACACGCACGAAATCAAATTGAATAGCAAAAAAGAAATATTTCATTTTATATTCAAATATATACATACATATTTTTGTTTAAGTTCAGAACTTTAAGCTTAAGAGACATCAACAAATTTGACGGATTTACGTGTTTGACGATACAAAATTTAAATTTATTTTAACACCAAAAATCGTTTCGTGTTTATCGTGTCAATTTTGCTCAACACGATACGACTCGAACACGCCCGAAGACAGATTTTATGTCACGAACACTTCGTGTTGAGCCGTGCGTGTTTGTGTCACGAAAAAAAAAACACGACACGCATCCATCTCTAATGTGTATGTAATAAAACAGCAAAACAAAACAAATGTCAAATATGTTTCGAAAATTCGAACACACAAAATGGAAGTCACCAATGACTGTCACTAACCACCATTTTATTTTTTTTGCCTGCTATGAAACACTAATTATTTATATGTAGTACAAAATGACAACATCTCATCTGGCAATTTTCAGCAACTCAATTACAATCTGGCTGCAATCTATAATCGACCCACTAGTTTATGGCTTTTGGAATAAAACAAGATCAAATCAAATCAAATCGTGGGTGGTTACTGGTTTGCCGCAATAATAATGTATTCTTAATATCTGTGCGGCAAACCAGTAAGTCCATATTTACACTATGCAAGTCTTATTGCTTAAGCTGATTAGTTTGAGGGAGAGCGAGACGGGGGGCACAGTAACGTTTCTTTCCCCTCGTCTCTCTTTCCTAAGAAACTAATCAGCTTAGCAATAAGACTTGAATAGTGTAAATATGGACTAACCACCAGACGAAATGTCAATAGTAATTTGTGTGTTGTGTGTCATTCATGGCAAATTTTGAAAAATGTTCTATGCAGTTTATTATTATATTAAAAGCTTTTTTAATACTTAATTTTTCATAAAAAAAAATTAAATTTATTGCAAATCTTTTTTAAGAAAATTTTGTATTAAAAATTTTAAATAAAATACATTTCAAACTCATTTGTTATGAATATGAAAAATATGGGCATTTACACAAAAAAGTCCAACTTTTGTCACTTTACGTCACCAAGCAATTGAGCTTGTAATTTGCAGTCATGCTGTTCGATTTTATTCTTTTTTTGCCTATATTTTACTAAATGTAGAGCTTATTGCGCTCTACATCAATATATAAAAATACTAATATAAAACAAGCAACGTAACGTGACAAAAGGTGGACTTTTGTGTGGAAATACCCATATTTTTTGGTCTTTAATGTTATTGTAAAAAGATGAACTTCAACAACGAATAAAAAGTCAACATTAAGCCAGACATTTTTATTACAAACAAATTATAATATGATTTTTGTTTTATAGTAATGTATAATGAAAATAATTAGTAAAAATAAACACCATTTATGTATTATGTATATATAATTTCGATCCTTATTAATAATTGTATATTCCAAGACTAATTAACTCATTTAGGTGCATGTCAGATAGGAAACTTGTACGAAAATACAAACTGCTTAAGAAAGAAAAAAAACGAATGAAGAGCAAAGCAACTTTGCGAAAAAAAAAATAAAAATATTTTGTGCAAATTATATTTGCAACTTTTTACTTTCGTACAAATTCTGTGACAAATCTGATTACGTTTTCATATCGAATCTTTGTAAAATTGTTTAGTTTAAATTTATTTTAATATTTTAACATAAACTAAAATTAAATGTATGATAAATACATACAGAATGTGTATTATATTGTGTAAGGGCCAATTTCACGATGTCGACAACGTTCGACTTGTCGCACACTTACATTTGATACAACAACAAAATATTAAAATTTGTTTTTGTTTTAAATATAAGTCGAACGTTGTCGACATCGTGAAATTGGCCCTAAATTATTAACGTTTTTGTTTTCTAAAACGCCACGCCTAAATATGTGTGTGTGTATCTACGAAAGCAAGTGTTAATTAAAAAAACTTGAATTTCCAATTCTATTAACGCGTTGCTTTTTAGAAAATAAATTGAAAAATTATATTTAAAACATGCAGTTATTTTTTTTTATTATTAGACACTCTCATGTTATATTTTGTTCATTTAAGAAAAGTTAAAAAAAGTTTAAATATATGTAGAAGTAATTTTTTTTTAAATTAACTAATAAAAAAAAAGTCAAATTTAGAAACTAAGTAAACAAATTTGTAATAAATTGTGTTAAAGAAAACAGAAAAACTAAAATAACCCACAATAAAAGTAAAACCAATAAAATAAACCATATTTGAAATATTCATTGAAAAAAAAAATAAATTTGTTACGTGTTTATAAATGACTTAACCCTACGTCTCCACGAGCCATCAACTTGGGCATGACATGAACATGACGCCGGCAGAGCAACTGTAAAAAGTTCATCAACTTTTTTGTTGTGGTGAACACGGCGATGTCCATGTTCAGGCATATCAAAGTATTTTGCGGTTGCGCAATAGAGATAAATAGAATATTTACCAATTTTGTTCTGTCTCTTTTCTTTCAATTGTAAATGTTTGCGGACGGCGAACATCGTTGCTCAGACATGGACATAAGCGGTCTCCATTAGCCATTTGCGATGTCCGACATGATGCCCATACCAAGTTCATGGCTAGTGGAGACCGCTAGTAAATAAAAGCGGGTTTGTATTATTTATTTATTTATTTATACATACATATTATACAAAGTAAATTTGCATAATATGGTTGCACAAATATGGGCGGAGTAACTAGACCATATGCCCAAGATGTTATTAACAGTATTTAAAAAAGGTTTTGTGACTGACTGTACACGACCTATGCCTTCAAATAGGAAGGAAGTAGCAACGTGGTTGTTAAAGAAATTCCACAGAAGAACCGCAAGAATATACTGTTATCCGTGGCAGATCAGTCAACCAGTGCGAAGCGAGACGCAAAACTCTCGAAGGCCAATAAACAACAGTGGCCTGGTTCCACTTAAGAGATAATTGCCAACTGCGCTTGATGTTGACTCGCCCCAGAGCTGCTTTACTACTGAGTTTTGTATTATATTTTTGATTATTTGTTTTCCATTGCTTTTCGTTATTGTAGTGTTATCAAGGCGAATACACATCAGGTGATCTTAATTCACCAGCTGACATAATTTCTCTGCTGTCAATCAATGTAAAACGCTAGGAAATATTCTGACAGCAGGAAATTTTACTCGTAACAAATATACAAGGCGAATATGCAGAGTTGCAAATTAAGATCACCTGGTATCAATTCGCCTTGAGTGTTATGATGTGACATCTGACGAGTACGCAATTTTTTATTCAGTTCTTCGTGCTACAAGCATTATTGAAAATTGCCTCCAAATGCGAACAATTTTCATATATTTTATAAAAAACTTCTTATATCTGAATAAAAAAACTTTTTTTACAAAAGTTTTTGATAGTTTTAAAAGAAAACAAAAATGTATTTGGAATTAATTTTATTTAAAAATATAAAAACGATTAAAATCAAAAACAACATATAATAAAAAAAACCTAAAATAAAATTCGTATTTAGAATACCGCCACTGTTGCAGTAAAAGGGAGTGAGAAAATATAAGATTGTTTTATTACATACAAACATCACTTAATATGTTCATCCAATATACTCCAAAAGTTAAATTATGTATTTATAATAAAACTAAAAAACTTTATATTTTCAAAAAACTGGCACTTCCAAAAAAAGGGAAAACTTGCGCTGCTTATGCCAAACGTTGCAGTTGCACTATTCCCATATGTACAAACCTATGTATATCGGATGGAAAAGATCGCACGTATTAACCACAACAAATAAGTTAATGAATTTTTCGCGTTATGTCGCGTTCAAATCCAGTGAAGGCGTTGGGTTATGTGCCATGGTGTAGATCCTATGTAAGAGTAATACCAAGTCGCATAGGCGTGCAATTGGCAACACTGGTTTTGTGCAATAATTTTATCAGCTCGGTCGCAGAAAATTACGCGGTTCACAAAATTAATAAAAAAGTGCTTAAAATCCAGTGTAAATGCAATAATTGTTGTAAAAGTTTAATATTGAAACATTTGTGCATCAATTTTCATAAATCGCAGTTAAATTTTTTGAGTGTTTATTGTAGTGAAAATGTATTTGGCGAGTTTGTTGGTTTCGTGCACCGGCTGTAAAATAATTCACACTTCTTATTGGCCTTTCACACACGAGTCTAATTTTTATGCCGCACAATTTTTGTTCTTTTTAGAACACACGAGACTAATTCATTTGGCATAAAAATGTATACGTGCACACAACTGTGTGTGTATTAGTTTTTTTTTTTGTATTCATTTTACTTTTGCTGTTGTGTGTGCATTGGTTTTGTGCTGCTGATGCGGGGTTGTAGCTGGTTGAAAAATTATGCCAAACACAAAACCACTCTCTTTGCCCCTGTCACCAACAAACTAGCATTTTATGCCAGCACAATTGTTCTCGTGTGTGACTGGCCATTGGAGTGATGAACATAAAATATAGTATCGTATTCGATTTTAAATAATTATACGGTTTGATTTAAAAATATCACATAAAAGTAGTGATAAAATGAAAAATGATTAATAAACTACATACATATGTATGTTGAGGCCCTATGCTCCTAAAAGGAGCAACGGGACTATATACATATACATATATACATATGTATATCTATTTATATATACCTCTATATAAAATGATAAATAAACTTTTAATTGAAGTGGTTTATAATGTTTAATAAAAATGAATGCAATATAATCATGGCAGCTTCATAAATTCTACATTTAAAAGGTAATTTTAATTTAATTCAATGTACTTATGTATGCATTTTTTTATTTTGTGTGAATGTAATTTAAAATTTATTCATAATTGATATAAGTTAGTAGAAAAACAAAATCGCCACCATGTCACAGAATACTTTGTGACCATGTGGTGTACAATTTAAAATTGCTGATGGACAATGTAAAATTGGCTTTAATGCAGTTTACTGCAGCACTTCCAAAACAAACAAAAAATAGCCTACATAGGTATCTGGTAGACAATTGAAAAAACTTAACACAAAAATTGGCGGTGACCCATATTTTCCGAGTTATGGGCCTTTAAATTTTTCTTAAAAATTATGCATTGTATGCATTCATGGCATTTCTGAATGTAACAAATGGTCAATATTAGTATCAATTAAGAGTTGTGTAGAGAAACTTTATTAAGCAGCGTTTCGGGAAATATTATGACTTAAAAAAAATGCTTAAGTCCGGCCTTAAGGCGGCTATGCAGAGAATCGTGAGTACGCAGCGCCGTTTCGATAAATACAATGGTGGAGAAAAACCTTAAACCGGCTATGAGAAAAAATAATCCATGGAGAAAAAATAATCCTTAAGCCAATACAAATGCCAGCTACGCAAAAATTTATTTAGCAAGCAGCGCCATTTCGGGAAATATCCACTATGGTGGAGTATATCCTTAAAAAGATCTTGAAATTAGATTTTGTTTCCTCAAAATTTCAATTCATTTTAGGGAGTTGTTATTGGCTGAAGTAGTTAGTGCTTTAACTACAAAGTAAATGACGGGTGTTCGAGAGCCCGAGTACAAACCTTGGCCATATATTTTTCTGATATCCGTTAGTGTCTGCACAAATGTTCACCGCAGCAGCCTCCTTCGGCGATATTTGCTGCAATAATTCGTTGGCGTAGTAAATAACTAATATAATTTAAAAAAAATTAATCAATCTTCTCTCTATCTATCTGTCATTTCACCATCTGTGCTTGCACTATACATTTTGTAATCTCAAGTAACATAAAGGGACCCGTTTTTTGGGCCCAAGTGAGTTGAAAACTTACACTAACACTCCTATCAGCAACCTGCCTAAGTTACCTAAAGCACCCCATACACGATTCAATTCAATTTTTAATTGAGTCGGTTGTTGTCCAAATCAAAGCGTGTGTGGCTCTGTCAATTGATCAGTTTGGCAGTTGTCGAGTTGGTTGAAGAAAAATCAAAAGATTTTGATTTTTCATGTTGACTAGTAAATCTTTCAATTCGATTGTGCTGTGTGTGTTCGACTCTCTTGATTAGCTGTCAAAATTTATGTTTTTGTTGCTTTATTTTGTATAGAAAAAGTTATGTATTTTTAAAATTTTATTTAATTTCATTGAATTTTAAATAAAAAATATAAAAATGAATAGAAGTTTTAAATTTTTTAAATTTGTAATTGTGTGGCCAAGAAACAATTCAATTGAAAGACTCAATTGACAATTGAATTGAAACGTGTATGGGGTGCTTAACAATTGGTTTTATTAAAAAATTACAAGCCTAAATTAATTAAAAATATATTCGCTTTCGGAATCACTTCCTGATAATTCGTCTACATATTCCTGCTGCAATTTTTTTTATATAATTTTTTCTTATTTTTTTTTCAGTTGTCTAGCACATAACCTATTTAAATTTTTTATTTTGGTGATTCCTCCCAGTGTGCTATGAAATATTCAGAGGTTTATAACTCAGAAAATATACGTTGCCGCCATTTTTTCAATTGTTTTCTTTTCTTATTTATCAATTTTCTATAACATAGGCTATTGTTATTATATATATATTTTTTGGAGATTATTCACTAAACTGCATTCGTTCCATAAAATAAGGGATTATAATTTTGTTTGGTTTCAAAAGCTATGATTTCGATGAAAATTGAATATATCAATCATGATAAATAAGGACCAATGTTCGAATATTCGGATTTTTTTTTTTATTTAAAAAAAGAAATATAACGTTGCATACAACTCAATGAAGAGGTGCGCGTGCAGGCCTTTTATATGACATTTTTACACAAGATTAACAAACAGATTTTGTAAAAAAAAAATCGTTTCTAAACGTTTCCAATTTGTATGAGAAATAACGAAAATTCGTTTGAAAAAAATTTTTTTCTTACAAATTTCAAAACGAAATAATCGTTTGTGTTTAAAAAATTCTAAAAAATCCTTAAATATGATTTACATATTTCACTCCAAAAACGCATTCATTGCAATAAAGGAGCGATATATTTATTAGATTTTATTTTTCCAAGTTTTTTTGATTTTAATGTTGCCGTTATATTTTCTATTTTCGTGTCACTTTTTTTTCAAAATCTTTCCAACGGTAACGCTAGCTCTTAATAAAAAGTTTATATGAATGCAAAAAGCTTTGACTAGATGGCAGCTCTAAAAAAAACGTTGTGCTGCCATACAACGATTTTCAGTAATTTCTCGATACTTGGTGCGACTTTTTAATTTAGAAATACCATTTAAAAGTTATTTACAAACTATTACTTTTTTAAATCTAAAATTGTAAAAGATTGCAGCAAAAGGTGCAGTTTCTACTACATATTTACACACGTATTGATATTTCCCATGTCCTTTTTAACTTTTAAAAATTGTTAACTGTTGTATAAAAATAAAATGAAAGTGAAATCGAAGAGTATATACATATCGTCATCTAAAATGCAAAATAACGTGTCATAAAAAAATTAAAAATTAATTTTTTTGTATTGATTACGATTCTCTACGTCATATTACATACTCGTATGTGTACAAAATTTGACAGGTGCTATATAACAAACAGCAAAGTTATAAGCAAAATTCGAAATATCGTATCATCAAATGCACGATTTTCTTGAACAATATAACGAATTTTAAAAATTAAAAAGTATTCTTAATTAATTTAATTGAAGTAAGCATTGACTTTTTTGTTAAGTAGATTCAATTTAATTTCATCTTTGTTTTAGTAAAAAAAATGTTATCATAGTAAAATTTTTTTCAAAAGTGGAAAAAAAACAAAAAAGTGTGAAATCCATGAAGTGAGTACGCTTTTGCGTGCGATCCAACAGGAATTATATATTACAAAATCAATATTAAGCATGACTATCGGCTTCTTCCACAAAGGACTATCAGAAATTCTGGAAGCCAGTAACCTAAGCGATTTCCATTTCTAAAAAGAAATGCCAACATATGCAAGATCTTAAATCGTTGCTTCGAGCAGACTGTCATAGTATGTACAAATGTATATCTTTTGAGTAACTAGTAAATTAATAGCTGATTATCTTATTTTTATTAACAACTTTTCTCTCTTAATAAATTAAAATACGTTTTTTTCTTGTTGTCCTTATAAAAGTTAAGGAAATTCTTTTTTTTTTTTTTGTTTAGTAGTATCAACGAAGGTAAAGAACACCAAAAAATTTTTCAATTATTACTAAAAACTAAAATTTTATTTTAGCTTTCATTTTTTCATATCGATGGCTTAATATAAAAAAGGCGTAACTCGAATTTTCGATTTTTTTATAGGAGAAGGTAAAAACGGAATAAATACTAAAGCATTTATACGCAAAAATAATTTTTTAAATGGCCATAAATTCTTTATTTCAAGCTGTATAGTACTTATTTTTTCAAGGAGAATGTAATTATAAATTGGCTACCAGAAAACGTTAAAAACGCAATTTTGAAAAAAAAATCGAGTTACGCCTTTTTTATATTAATTATTATTGTATATCGAACAAGGTGGGCCAAAAGAAGTCATCCGATGTTGTTTGGCTCTCATTTTTTTCTATGTAAATGAAAAACTTCGATTCTGTTTTTTGATTATGTTTATTTGAACCTTTAGAATTTTATTGGTCGAGAAGATGTTATCGGACAAATGGGCACCGTCGCAATTGATTGCTCGTTTTATGCCATTTTTCATCACTTCAGCGAGAACTTGGGGCGAGAGATTCTCGCACTCGTGTCGAATGTTGTTCTTGAGGGCTTCCAGGATATCGGGCTTGTTCACGTAAACACGAGACTTAAAAAAACCCACATAAAAAAGTCTGGAATGGTTAAATCGGGCGATCTTGCGGGCCAGTGAAAATCGCCAAAACGAGAGATAAGGCGACCCGGGAACGCCACGGCACGATTATTCCGCGTTCTTTGAAAGTGAATTGCTCCATGGCTTGTTCACTTGTATTTTACATCTGTCTAGTTCACAAAAGTCAAAACAGATTCGACATTGGCCGCCATTTGCAAAAATAAGAGCATCTTCCAATAGGGTGATTTCTTTTGGCTCACCTTGTAGTTTCGAAAGCTGATGATACGTTATTCTGTTCCCATTCAAAATAACGTAAGACACATAACACTTAAGTTTACTTTGATAAACGAATAAGTTTTATCCAAAATAAATATCCACGATTTAAAAATTTTGACTTAGGGCCATTTTCACAATGATACAAAAGTAAACTTTAAGAATTTAAAGCCAATATTTTGTATTGAAATACTAGTTTTAAAACTCTGAAAGTATACTTTTAAATGTTGTGAAAATGGCCCTTAGTATCTCTAATAGTTTCCATTTTATGAAGCTTTTTGCTTCTCCTGTAAACTTATGAAAAGCGGTGTTAGGTTATTTTGCATTTTAGTTGACGATATGTATGATATTATTTACAACTCCTGAATGGCTTTTTCTTCTTTATATAATATAAATATTTATGTATATTTGATCAAATATACATAAATATGTATGCATGTACTATTTACATGAGAGAAAAACTAAAAATTATTCAAGTGACTGAAGTAAACTTTATTTTTTTTAATTCTAATTCGGCTGATTTTTATGATAGAGCTTAGAAAATTTGTAGGGACATGTGTTTCGATGCTATAACTAATAATTAATTCAAAATGCGATTTCTTTTTGTTTGCTTTTGCATTTCAGCTAACGATATGTACACGCAAATTATGAATAAATTAAGAGATAGGCGGACTTAAATAACTAAATTCGTTTCTAAATGTTTCAAATTTGTTTGTTGTTTAAAATAAATTATAAGTAGTTGTTGTTAATAATTTTGTAAACCACAGATTTTGTTTTCTATTTTTATAGTTCTATTTACTGTAAAGTACAACTTAACTGTAATTTTTATGTTTCATCAAATTTATTTATTATCATATTATGATGTAATGATAGATTGCAATTAAAAAATAATACAAAAAAAAAAAATTACAAAATTTACCCTTGAAAAAAATTGTTTCATTTAATTTTGATTCAGTTAAAATAATTTTTGCTAAAGTTTTGCCCAGTTAATCTGGCAGCTCTTGTAGGTTTAGGTCTAGGAAAACGCACTAAAAGTTCTTTTTTTTTATTTGCACTATTTTTCCTATTCCACAACCCTTACTTTTATATTGGTGGCTATCGGTGCAAAAGTGGCGTAACCCAAATTTTTACAAATGTAGTATCGCCACAATGTAACGATTTTCGTCGGCTCACTGCAATGAAGTTCTAAGTAATAAACCAAAATGACCTTATTTCTCAATTAATTCCGGAATAAGTTTATACGTGTATGGTGTTAATACCAACGCAGTGTGGTGCCAATATGTCCTTATATTTCAATTAGTTGACAAAGCCCAATTTATCTGATTACTTATAACCAGGGAAACCAGAAATATGCTCTAAAAAATGTGTTTTATGCGCATTCATTGTGCACTAAAAGCTTGAGAATATGCACTAAAAACTCAAAAAATATGCTCTTAAAAATAAAATAAATTGGTTTAATTGTAAATGAAAATATATTTATAACTCAAAAATTCAATAATATTTTCATATAAAATAAGACAAAAATAAAATAAACAAAAAAAAAAAAAAAAAAAAGGAAACAATAAAAAAATTAACAAAGAATAACTGCCGAATTAAAAACAATAATTTGGGTTTGAAGTGCACGCGATAACAAAATTGCCACACAAATTTTGACTAAGGCAAATAATAATAATTAATTTAATTTTTGTATAATCTCGTAAAATTTAACTTCAAAAGAGATCAGATATCAGAAGACAAGATTTTTATTTATAATTTTTATTGCAAAAAACAACAAAATATTGATCCAGATTTTCAAATAAAAATCGTTGTCTGTCACATTTAAGTAAACATTGACAATGTTCCTTGAACGTCCACTCAGGGCAGAGCCCGTCGCAAATAACTGTGTAATATAAATATAAGAAAAATTTACACATACACCACATGGAGCAATGGAAATAAGATTAAGATGGCGAAAAATAAAAATTTTGGCCAACACATAAGCTTGGAGGCATATTAAAATAAAAAAATACTATGAAGTATCGAAATATGCCGTAAAAGCATAAATTATGCTCTAAAAAATACAAAATATGCTCAGAATATGCGTGTTAGACTGATATATGCAAAAACATGCTTTAAAGTTTAAAATATGCAAAAATATGCGCTAACAAATCGATGCCAAAATTCATAAAAAGTTCTGAAACGGATAAATATCTTTAATTAATACGTCACTCAAGAAAAAACATGCAATTGCATATCTGCGGATTCCCTGCTTATGACTTCATTTCAGTGAGCCGACGAAAATCACTCTCTCTGCCTTTTGCAGGTTCTTATTTTGTATTTTATTATTTTATTTATTTTAATAATGCAGTGTTGCAGCGCCTCTGGTGTTAATGAGGCGTATTATATTTTCAAAGCTGTGTTTAGTATCCATTTTATTGGTTATCTTACTTGGCCGATGATTCTGCTACACAATTCCCATAAAGGAGGACGCTCTGATGTTAAAGTAGGATTAGTATCCACTGAAGCCGGTGTAGTTCAGTGGGCCAGTATCTATGTCTTCATCACTTGAACTTTCCTACAACAACTGATACAAAGAGATACTAATGTACATCACAAAAATGCGTGGTGTTGTTATGTAATGATAGACAGACCCCCCGGTGCGATACCCAGCAGGACCATCGGTTTGGTAGTCAACGTGCTAACTTCTTCAGCCAACGCCACCCTTCCTATTCCGACCACATAAAATCATTAACCATCATTCGATAACGTAGCTCGCTCTTCGAAAAAGTAAGTTCCAATGACTCCGACGGAACAAAAACCGCACAAAACAGTCACACGTGCTCGAGTTTGATTCTTTACATCGCTAACTTGTCGCAACAGCTGGACGAGAAGTCATTTCATGACGACCCAAAAATGCTCTAGTTTTGCAAACTGTGACCTCGAAGTTTTCACCATATTTGTAGTAAATTTTAACATTTTCAACTCACTGTGGAAGCGTATACAATTCCATTTTTATTAATGGCGGAATTTTTACTTATTATCTGTCAAGTAGTACAGCTTCAGTCATGACATTAGTTAAAATAGTGGGCTATTCAAAATGAAACTTCTTATTGGAACAGCCTGTATGACTGAAATTTTATTTTCAGTGATAATTTTTATTGTGTGTGTGTGTGGATGAATGTCACATTTTTCCACCACTTTATGTTTGTTTTTGTTTGGCTGTGTTTGGGATGAGTCGAACCGGCAACCTCTTACCACTCAGCTAAAGAGAAAACCGTTATTGTATACGCAAATAATGAATTCAGGCAAAACATGATTTCTATGTTTCTTCTACATGTGCGTTTTGCGTTATGATATAATTTAAAAATAACTTTGTTGAGTAAAAAAACGAGCCACTATATTTTTCGGCTTCTTGTTGGCATTTACGCAGCGATGCCAATTTAGCGCGTTTCGCGCTAGATTTAGCGCGTTTTAACTATGCCAAACGCGCTTTTTTTCGTCTTAGCGCGTTTAGTAAAAAAGTGCTAAATTAGCGCGTTTTTCGTAAAGTCATCATCATTTCAGTTCAATATTTTTTTAAACTTTTTTTGAATAAATTTAACAATTTTCTAGTATTCAAAACTCATAAAATGTTTTAAATTGATTGATATTCTGCTGTCGCAAATAAAATTCCCTTGACTGTGGTGAGACTTAAAAACGCATTTCAATACTGTAAATGGCAAATATTTTGAAATTTCACAACTAAAAATATGTACTCGTACTCGTGACCAAAAAATTAATAGAATTTAATAAACATCTATTCTAGCTGAAGTACAAAAAACATTTGAATCGCAAAACTATTCCACAATTTATATAAGTTGTCAAAAAGTCTGACAAGTAAAATAAAAACTAAGGATTTCGATTATTTGGAAGGCAATTCTGATTCTGTATTAAATGATTTTAGTTATTTAGGATATCATTTCGAAAAAACAATATTATAAAATCTTGAAAGATCTACTACAAGAAATCAATTGTATTTACTAATATAATATAATAATAATAATGTACATACAACGATTTTTATTAAAATTTAATTTAGCGCGTAGGAAAATAGCGCGTTTTTGCTATAAACAGTTGAAAATGCTGTAACTTAGCGCGTTCTAGCGCGTTTTGCGAAGGGTAATAGCGCGTTTGGGTTATAAATAGTTGGCATCACTGCATTTACGTATGAATGTACAACACGAGCAATCAAAATAAACAACAACAATAGCAGATCACCACGTTGGGTCAATCAACAAGCAAGATAAACACCAACACAAACAGATTAAATGAAACGATATTTTAAAATGCGCGCTATTGATAAAATATCGTATTGAGTTAATGACAAATATTATAGAAATTAAAATTAGTTTTCAATAACATGGTTTTGTTGAAAATAATTCTTGTCTATTTTTTCTGTGTATAATCCGTAAATGTTTTTAATAAATTATTCGTTTCTTAAAACCGTTCAATCATTTTACAGAATCTCCCATAACCTTAGGCAATATTTTGAAAAATTTCGCACGAAAATGCAGACTAACTTGAGCAATTTTTTGTTAAATATGTATAGTACAATGCCACATATTCGAAAAAAGTATATTTACAGTATTGGAAGATAAATTCTTATTATTACTTTTTTAATTAAAAATAGTTCTTCTAGATGGAGCAACGCTTAGTTTGTAATTTGTAAGTATGTACTGCAGCATTACACAGTATCGCAATATTGTTCTTATTTGCAAAAGAAAATAGAATCTCATCACACTTGAAGCAAGTAAAAATACAGTAAAATTTCAAAGTCATGCCAAAACCAAAGCAACAAAAAAAAACAGCTAAAATAAAACCAAAAACTGACTATAGGGCACAGAAGAAAAAAAAATTCATTCACCTTTTACTTTGGGGACGTTGAAGGCACACGCTGAGCTCGCTGTATGCAATGAACATGCTGCCCGCTGTGAGTTACTGAAATATTTTACTTATTCGTACAACATCATGCACAAACAAACAGAACACGAATAGATAGATGTTGATATCGTAGAGCTTTTCGTTTTGCTAACCCAGCAACCTTTTGTAACCTTTTGCCAATTTTGGACTATACGTTACCAATGGTTCTTCTTCAACAGTTTGAACTTAAGACGTTACAGTTCCTCAACAAGGTCACATTACGATGAGAAATTGATAAGAGCACAACAAAACAGAGGCAGGTGTTCACTTAACCATTTCTTTGCAACATATGTGAAACGAAACCGATAAAACTTACTTTAGGTTAGGGTAGGTTGAAAATAGGGGCAATCAATGTTGACCCAATCTATTACGGATGACACCTATGTGAGCATGTTGTAGTGTGGAGGGATAATTCCCAATAAAGAAACCGAAAATCTATCTAAAAATCTTACAATATTCTGAATCCCTAAGATACTGTAAGAATATCCAGTATATTTTCCATATAAAAGATGTGTCTTCTAATTGGACTAAATGCCGGCGAGTCCTGGCAAGCTCTACATGTGATATCGTGCGAGTCAGGTGATTCTTTAATTCTGTATGTCTGGTTATTATGTTTGTCAATCTCCAAAGTGCTGGCGGTTGTGAGCTCAGAATCTGTTAATATTTCCCTATTTGGGTTTCCCTAGAAAATTTTGGTCAATCTTCCAACACTAGACTTCTTCAAATCCCTGGTGTGAAGATAAATTTCGAAATTTATAGCCCAAGACACAAACCAGCTGCATTAACAGAGGTCCCTTATCATGAAAACATACCTCTGTTAGGCGGAATTTTCAGAATATTCTATAGTTTTTGTAAAAAAGGAAACAATTTCTGCAAAAAGTAAGTCAAGAGTCTCGCTGGACATTACAGGCGCCTTGGACGTCATTCTTCAACTATTTCCTATAGAGGACTTTATGGTGAGAACGGTGACTAGAAGTCTCCTTTGAGGACAGGAATAACAGGTCTCACACATCTATCTTAAATGAGATCAGTTTTAGTGATGAGGGAGCCGTAATTGGTAATTCCGTATAGGGACTATTGGGTCACATCCTATAAGCTTTATGAGGGTAGTGCGGTTCTTACAGACGGGTACAAAATGAGGGAAGGCACAAGGCTGGTGTCGTTATCTTGGGAACGAACATTCGCAGTTCTGTCAGACGGCTGAATGAAAGCAGCGATTTCCAAGCTGAGATCTTGGCAATCCTCAGGGCCACGGAACTACTGGCCAGGAATGTAGCTGAAGGTGAGAAAGTAACCTTATACATGAACAGCCAGGTAGCGCTAAAAGCTTTGAAGGGAGACAATGTCAAATCGAAACTTGTTAGTGACTGTAGGAGAGCCCTCAACTTGCTTATGGACAAATATATTGCCAGACTATGTTGGGTTCAATTGCCAATGAGCTGGCAAGAATAGGGTCGGCGTTAGATGAGGGAATATGTGACAGATCGGTGAAATTACCGATAGGGCATTACTACAGGGAACTCAGTAATTGGGTAGAAAACAGGACTAACAGTTCATGGCGAAGTAGGGAGGATTGTAAATTCAAGAGGGCTATGTGGCCCAAACTTGTTTAAGGAAGATGCAAACTGCTACTGGACATGAATCGGAAGGCGATGCGAATCGTGATAGGCGCATATACTGGTCATTGCTCGGTTAGAGCAAGAATCAGCATTTGGGAAACTGGCACTCCATACTTCTCTAGCATGTGCGGGGATGAAGAGGAACCAGAAACCATCGAATATATTATCTGCCACTGCTCGAAGCTGCAACGTCATAGGCTTAGATGGGTGGGCAAACGTTTGCATGAAAGCATTAGTGATATCGGGAAGTGTAAAATGGAGGATATCAGGGACTTCATCATGGCTAAATGACGACTAATAGGGACACTTCTGGGTGCAAATGGGGGGCAAATATCACTCTTAACAGGCAATAGAAGGGAATCACTATGGACCCAACTGGATTTTCGGGCAGGAGGTGCGCTAACCTAACCTAAACCTAACCTAAACCCTTCCTAACCTAACCTAAACCAAGTCTATTTTTTTATATAAAATTAATTGTAAGTTTTTTCAAGGATAATTTAAAATTTCAGCAGAATCTGGAATTTGTATATTTTGTGCCCTTTTATAAAATACAATGGCCCAAACCATTAGCATTTGCGTTTTTCAGAAAATGTTTGGAATTTGTATATTTCGAGCCCTGCCTGATTAAAAAAATTTTACTATTCGATTAGATGTTTAAGAAATAAAATCGATGAGCACTAAAAATTTTTCCAATACAAAGCTGACTTATATATTATAGATCCACTAACCATAAACTTTCTTCTGAGACATCCTGTATTAGTTTATTAGTCCCAAGATCCCAAGACCCAAACTATATCCGTTCAGGGTAATCAGGATTCACAAAGCAACTGGAACAAACAAACGTTAAACACTATGAAAAAGCTACATATGTAACTCTCTATTTGATATCAAGTTTTTGTGTTTACTGGGTGTATCTAACTTTCAGAAAAATTTATTGTATGTACGAGTATGTGTGAATGTTTTTGTGTGTGCAAGTACGCAAGCAAGCACTCAGTCGTAGCCATCATCGCCATCGTCGTAGTTGTAACTTAAGCCAGTTGTTGTTGTGACAATGGAAACAATGCGGATGATGATGGTGATTTGAATGCCACCCAAGTTGAAACTTTCATGTGGTGTTTTGCATTTGCTTTCGAGTTGCTGGCGCTGTTGTTTTTGTATCTGTTTTAAACACCCCTACGAACATTCCAAAATAAAAACACGTGCCCTTCTACTATCATGCCCCAAAATGCTGTGTTGAACGATCGCTGTTGGCATTTTTCTTTCTGTCTTGTTTTTGTTTTTAAGCAAACATTCATTTAAGATAAGATTTTATATAAAAAAGAAATATACAGTACATACACATGTATATATATAATATATACAATATCTATAAAAAAGTTACATTTAATGATAAAAAATTTATATTTTTCTGGGCTGGTTGTGGAAGCAATGGTCGCGTTTTTTGATAAATTGTTAGAGAAATGTCAGGCCCTTATTGCATGTTCACATGGATAGCACGATCTCGACAAGTAATTTTTTACCGCTTTGTTTTTGTACTTATATTGAAAAGAAATACAAAATAAATTTGTGTTGCTTTCAATATAAAAACAAAATAAAAAATCTGTTTTGCTTTCAACATAAGTAAGCTATAGAAAGTTTCTTCTCGACATATTGGTCCAGGTCGTAAGTTTTTTCGACATGTAGAGTTTCAATTTAAAACAAATATTTTAGCCAGTCGATGCGGCGTTTTGTTCTCTTCATAACAGCATTAAAATGTCATATGTTATAGAAAGTGGATTTAGCATGTTTATGCTCTAAGCCCACGATATGTGTTTCATGTTAATTCAAATACAATTTTTCCCTTAGAAGTATTTTTATTTCCTGTTGATTTAATATTTTAGTACTGTTAAATCAAATGAAATGCATCATGTTGAATCAAAATTAGTTAAAGTTGAAACAACATGAGTTTGATATAGAAATAATACGAAGAACCATGTTGAAAGAAAGTTAATTACAGTTGGAACAACATGGAATTTAAATTAATGCAGTTGTATCGAGCCTTATTTTCGATTTAATCGTAAGCGACAAAAATTTAAATTTTCAGGAGGTTTTTTTTTAAATATTTAAATATATTTTTGTACGTAATTTGTCGCTTACGATCAAATTTTACAGCCCGTATCTTAAAAGTTATCAACAATTTTGGCACTTTGACAACTCTAAACTATGGGTAGGTGCATAAAATTTTAATTTCAATAAAAAAGTATATTTTCGATAACATATCGCTTACGATAAAATCGAAAAAAAAGGCTCGATATTATATTATTAATCATTTAAATTATGAGATTGTGTGTATTGGTACAGGCAACACAAAATGTGTCTTTGTGTGTGTGAGTGTTGTTAATGTTTGGGATCCCCGGGCAAGATTTGAGCTCGAACTCATCGCGTGGTATTTAGTCAATGCGCTTAAGGCCATGACTCAATATAATTTTTTTTTGTAAAGCGAAGTATCACTCAGGCAAGGCTTGCCTACTACTATTACTAGGTGGTACCTTCTTTAGGCAAGGGATAGTATAGACAATATACATAGTTGGTGAAGGAAAAAAATAGAGGAAAGATTCATTCTTTTACTACCCTGCTTTTTTTTTTTTTTTTTTTTTTTTTTTTTTTTCAATAGTACCGTATTGCAGTGCCTCTGGTGTCAATGAGGTGTATTAAATTTATCGAAGCTGTGTTTAGTAGCCATTTTATTGGTTATTTTACTTCGCAGATGATTCTGGTACACAATACCGAATACATTAACCAGTATTAGTATCTGCTGAAGCCGGTGTAGTTCAGTGATCAGTTTCTCTGACTTCATTACTTAAACTTCCTACAACAACTGATACAAAGGGACACTAACGCACAACAGGAAATGCGTGGTGTTGTTATTTAATGACTGTCAGAGACCGGGCTCGAACCAAAGATCTTCGGTTTTGTAGTCAACTCTCAAACAATGATGAATTGTATTGTCTTTTGAAAATTGTCATAAACTCCCATCATACCAGGGTTGCATTTACCGCTCCAGCAACAACAATTTTAAATATTCCTTAGATGCACACTAAATAAATATCATCACGAATTGGACTTTAATTCAAGATAATTTAATTGATGATTTAACATAAAATTTATTTGTTATTAAAGTCACAGCTGAAAAAAAAATCAGACAGTTTCTCCGGCAGGAATCGAACCTGCAAACCTCGGGCACTCCAGCCCTCCGACCCTTTAACTACAAGACTAGTAGTACACTGTCTAGTCGCTAGCAGTGCGAGGTTTGTCGGCTATTTGCACAAAACGAACATCAAAAAATATTGATGACGAATATTAAGAATTCATAATAATAAATAAGTATTGGAAAAATAAATTTAAATGAGAGTTTTTTGAA
Source organism: Nowickia ferox (assembly GCA_936439885.1). Classification (NCBI taxonomy): domain Eukaryota; kingdom Metazoa; phylum Arthropoda; class Insecta; order Diptera; family Tachinidae; genus Nowickia; species Nowickia ferox. Next base: position 83,515,945 of record OW387027.1, on the reverse strand, counting down.
TCCAACTGATTGCAGTTACAGTTATAATAATAAAACTTTAAAACTTTTTCCACTGCTGCAATTTAAATTTAATTGTTATCTACAAAAAAAAAAAACAAAAAAAAAAAATACCTACAACACATTTTTGTATGCTTTTAAAATATCTTGCTTGCATGTTTGAAAGTTTTGAAAATTGAAACAAATGTTTCACATCAAAAAAGTTATTTTCAATATAATTTTCTTAATTTTTCGAATTCCTTTAGCCATTTTACCGAAGACTGCCAGCTTCAGCTGAATGTTGGTAGCCATCCAGCCATCCATCCATCCATTCATTGTCATTAGACTAAAATGCTGTGCTCATCAAAAGAACCCTAAAAAAATTCGCTTATTGTTTTTTAGCATCTCACCATCACCATCATCATCATCGTCATCGTCATCGTCATCACAAGTTAGTTGTTGTCTTTTCCAAAAATCCACTTTCATATTAAAGTTTAAATTTTTTAAGCTTTTAATGCAAAAAGTTGATTATTGGCGTTAGGCACATTTAAACTTCGACGATAGGAGGCAGCAGTAGCAGCATGGTGATGGTGGTTGCTTAGTTCAGTTCGTTTTTGCTGTTTCTTTTTGCTGTTGTTGCCGCTGCCGTTGTTGTTTGCTTTAGCCGGCTGGCAGGCTGACTGACAAGACAGACAAGACAGACAAGACAGACTGACTTAGTGAAGATAGAATTTGATAAGGAAAGGGGGGGATATTTCGTTAACAAAGTATGTATTGAACAAACACCTTAAACTCGCTATTGCTCTTCTGGAACTCGCAGTTAGTGTAGCAGCACAGAGCTGATAAGCACACAAACAATGTTTTATTCATTATGTACATATATATTTTGTTATATCATATCTACGACTAATATACATATATACATACATACATATGTAAGTACATACATATGTACATACAGTGTTGAGTATAGTTTTAGGTCTTAAATTTTTTTGGCGCTTTTTTCGGGTTTTGGTAATTTTTTTCAGTATTTTTTGGTTTTGCTTTTTTTCGATTAGGCGATTTTTCGTTTTTTGGCGATTTTTTGTTTGTTTTCTTGCAATACATATTTTTGTTTTAGCGATTTTTTTGAGTTTTTTTTTGCGACCTTTTTACTTTTGGTGACTTTTATTTGCATTTCAGTGATTTATTTTATTTTTGGTGATATTTTTCATTTAAGCGGGTTTTTTTCATTTTGGCGATTCTTCGTTTCGGCATTTTTTCACATTCACATTTAGTTTTGCCGCTTTTTCTGGTTTTGGCAATTCAATTAATTTTTTTTAGTTTTGTTTTTTTTCGTTTTGGCGGGTTTTTTTTTTGTAATATGTACGTGTTTTTAGTTTTAGCGTTTTATTAGATTTTTGGCGATTTTGTTGAGTTTTTTTGGCGAGCTTTTTAGCGTTTGTGATTTTTTTTTTTTGCATTTTAGTGATTTATTTTATTTTTGGTGATATTTTTCATTTAAACGCTTTCTTCATTTTGGCTATTCTGCGTTTCGACATTTTTTAGTTGTAGCGTTTTTGAAAAATTCAAGAGTTTGCCTCTTACGGTTTTCAAGATGCAGCAACTTGTAAAAATTTCAGGCAACATAGTTGCGCATGACCTGGCAAAGAGAGTAACCCTACTAAGAGAGGTCGATATCGGAAATCTCTGTGATCTCCCACTTTCATCCTACTTTAGACTTTTCGATGTTACCTTTCTTAAATTAGCTTAAATCAGATGCTGCAATGAGACCACCTGTGCAATAGTGAGAACTCTTAGGGGCTCGCCTAAACTCCCATAGAACGAAAAATCTCATGGACCTCAATAGGAAGCACTTGAGGAATCTCGTGGCCACGTTGACCGGTCACTGTGCCTTCGGAACCCCTGCTAAACGTATGGTTCTCCCGTATAATTACTACTGCTACAGTTTTAATGATGAAGAAGAGGAGAAAAGTATCCAGCATCTCCTCTGTGTTTGATCCGCTATGGAGGATGTCCGTATGCATCTTCTTGGCAAAATACAGTCGAATCCGCTTTAGCGCAATACGCTTTAATGAAAAAAATTGGATTACTAAAAGCGATACAAATCCCCGCACTGATTTTAAACGCAGCTAGTCTTATTCACTTCGCTTTAGCGAAACATCGCTTTACTGAAAATATCGTATTACTAGTCCACAACTACGTTTTGTATGAAACTTACTTCGCTTTAGTGAAAAAATAAACAATGACAAATTTATTTATTAGAAATCTATTGCATAACTTAAGGCTGAAAAAATTTTACATGTTTTGTCCGTTGAAAAATTAAATTTCAAAATGTATTTGTCCTTTTCGCTCTTACGTACTTTATTGTATTTTTCTATTATAAATATTGTCAATGCAAGTGGGTAGACATTTTCGAGGAATTCGTGAAAAATTTCAACAAAATGTGCACATATGTATACATATAAAAAACATACAGATTTGATATAAAAAATATTGTTTTACTGATTTTAAGCAGTACGCTTAACTGTAAAAAATTTCAGTAATCCGAACTACGTTTTAGAGAAAAAATCGGATAACTGAAAAAATTTGGGGTTTGGTTATTTCCAGTAAAGCGGATTCGACTGTATCCTTCGGCAGCCTATGCGAGCTATCAGAAATTGAGCTCAAAAACTTAGCCTTTACATTAGGAACAGTGGCTGGTATAGCCGCTGACTCCCCCTCACTAGCTAATTTGTTTGCCCCATTCTCACCTCCTCTAAAATAAATATCTCTTTTCTACTTATACCTTTCTCACCCTCTTCCATTTTTTCTCTCTCACTATCTTCCTTTCTACTTACAGGCAGCACAAAGGGATCATTGTAATGGACCCAAGTGAGTTGGACTCTAATTTTCCGCTTTTCCTTGCCAGCAGCGTGCTAACCTAACCTAAGTTGTCAAAATTACATTAACTTATAGAATACCCTTTAATTTTGATTTTTTTTTATATAAAATTGTCTGTTTATTGCATTACGATTTCAATATGTTTTCATTGTTCGCTTCAGAACACCCTTTAATTTTTAACTGTCATATATTTGTTCTAGAGGCCAAAGTTTTACTTACATGTTAAGTAAAATTTCAAGACCGTAGCTTTTAAAGTTCTCGAGAAAACAGGCTGTGACAGACAGCCAGATGGACATCGTAGCAAAAACAATAGGTGCCCTTTTTAATTTTTGGCGCTTGGAACCAATGGAATTACGGATTATTTCAGCGGAATTATTAATCGGTGAAGAACAAAAAGTTGAATCTATTAGACGTCATATAAAGGACAATTCAAGTCCTTTAATACTCGTATTACCTCACTTTAGCGTGAGTAAATGTTATCGCTTAAAATATTTTTTAGCTATTAATTTCTTTTTTTGCTTTAAAGCAAATTTCGTCTTCCTAAATAAGGAGTAGTTGACTAAATATTATTTTTATTTTTTTATTTTATTTTTCATTTTATCAGCTTTTGGCTTTAAAAAGCATGTGCAACAACTAAAAATTTCTAGTTGCCAATATGGCAACTGAAATGAACTTTGGCCAACTGGCAACGCAACTAAAGCCTGCTTGCCATCCACAATCGAGCCATGCGTTTTACAGCCAAGTCTTTGATCGAAGAAATAAACATTTTTAAGGTAATCATTAATAGATGTACTTATTATTTTAAACTACACTGGTGTTACATAGAAACATTTATTATGTTGATATGATATTTGAATTCAACATTCATTTGCCATGAAAATTCGTACATTTCTTATCTGGAATAGAGAAAAGCTGCTGCTATTAGAAGACTAACATTCACATTTTAAAAGCGAACAAAGAAAAAAACTTTAAATTCTAACCCTTTAAAATATTTTTCTTTTAATCAAAAGCAACTGTGAGTTGCATGAAAAATGGGTGGTTGAAATACAACTACACACTCGCCCTCACACACACACACACACACACGCATTCATGTTTGCATGCATAGAGAACTTATAACATTCATACAAAGTACTTTGAAATATTTTGAAACCCTTTGCAATGAAATTTTCGTAACAATTTAATGAGACTCTTATTCCTATTAAAAAGTTTAACATGGATAACGAAAATGTTTTGCAGGTGTATTCCATTCCATTCAAAAATTTATTTTAAAGCATTTGATTATAAAATTACGCTTAGTTTTCTTAATTTTATTAAATTTGTTTGCTTATTTTATTAACATGAAGATGTTGGCTGTTGTAAGACTATCAACGGCCTGTGAGAAACAGGCCACGGAACATTGATAAATATATTCCCAGTATAAAAAAGTTACTCCAAAGAAGTCATGAAAATGTAGAGTTTGCCATCCGTAGGTAGTTAAAAATTTGGATCATCTGTAAGGATTTTTACATGGAATTTGTCATTGCAAGAATTTCCGTTTTTGGGTTTCCTTCACCGAATCTGAAGCGATATTGAGAAAGGTTCCCTTTTTGTCGTTCCAGTTAGAATAGGTAGCACAGACCTATGCCTCTCTCTTTTCCTTTCTTACACATAATTTCTTTTGCTTCGCTAGATCATAAATACCTTCACTCTGGATTTTATAATCAAAGCAAAGGACGTAAGTGCCTTTACATCTGTGCATTACATAATTGTAAAATTGCAAAGCATTAGCAACTGGGGTTAATTTTTGGAAGAGCATTCATATGGATTTAAAGGCAACTTCTGTTTGCACGAGTAAAATAATCGTATATTTAATGCATTTTATTTTTAGGGGTTGCTTCAATCCATTACTTCTAGTGCCCAATAGTCAAGTGTACTCGTATGTAACTAAAAGTAACATGCCATTGAATTCAACAACTTGAGGAGGGTATTAAAATTTTAGTTGACTGCATGTGAGAAAAATATTTAAATAGAATTTTCGTACTTTATTTATTACACTCTTAATGATTAAATCTTACACAACACATGAGTGTGCTGCATAGATACGCATTTATTTACGAGTATGTCGGTCCTGAGCATTTCTAGAGCCTGCAAGTGTGCTTAGTTGGGCTTCAACCTGTTTTTCGTGTGGATACAACAAGTTTTGATTATTGTCCTTCGCATAAATAAAATTTAAATGTCCCCTGACTCCATGTCCACAATCCCTTAAAGTTGTGTAAAAAAAATAAAACAAAATAATTCTGCTTACGGATGTTTTCTTATTTTTTTTTTCATTTCTATTTTTCATTATTATAATTTCTGTTTTATTTCCTATTATTTTTTGCTGGCATGTGTAAACGAATTGTGTGCGTGTGTTTTTATATTTCTTGAAAACAAATTTCATCTAAAACTCACTCGGCCAAGCAGCCGGTTTGCTTAGGGAATGAAGCAACCATTGTTGCTTGTTTAAATACTCTATTGGGTTGTATAGAGCAGGCATTCAAATATATAAATTCATAGAACTTTTGTGATGTCATTTTTACTTGGTGCAATTACAAAAAGTCAGCCCTTCAAGTTTAATGAAAAAATTTTATTTAAACATTTGCACTAGCAACTTTTAATTAAATAAAATTTTTTAATAATAAAAAAGTCATTGGAGGAATTTTGTCCCCAAACGTATGACAATTGTTTTCCATGGATAGATGGCAGCAACTCAGATATCTATAATATGTAAAAAGTTCTTTTTGCAGTTTGGAAGATTCGTAATTAAATAAAAAGTTGCACTGATATTATGAGATTTTGAACACACAATGTTAAATTAATTTACTGCTAAAATGCCACGATGTTAACTTTGCTGTTACTTACCCCTATGAATCTTGAGTCTGACTGAATGTTTACACAACAATAATCGTTTCACGTATGCGTTGTCTTGTTTTATACTTAACACAAAGTTAGGCGAATTCAATATGATGACTCATCTTAATATAAAATGCAACTCTGCAGAAAAAAGTTGTATATTTGATTTGACAACGGAGAAACTGACAGCTGATCATCATCTGCTGAAATGAAGTCGGCTGGTATGTATGCGTCTTGATACAAAGCTTCAAGAAGAATTTTAGTAAAATCCTGAAAACCACAACACCTTCAACAACTTCTCAAATACTAGTTTGGTAGTATTAGACCAGCCAAGGGATTTTATAGCTATGCTCTTTATGTCACGGCACAGGAGCTAGGACATGATTTTCGTAACAAAAATAATCGACACTATTACAGTTATAAATTTATTTTTGTTTTGATTTCTTTGTACGAAAATAAACCAAACACATTGTTTGATTTTGTTTTGTTTCGTTCTTTGAAGTGAGTGAAACAAAAATAAAACAAAAACAATGAGAATGATTGCTCAATTTGTTTCTGTATTGTTTTTGCTTATGAGCACAAACCAAAGAACACAGCCGATCGGGTGAAAGCCGGCAAACAGCCGTCACCGGCCACAAACAATACATTAATTTAATCGTACGCCGCCAGAAAAGAAAATAATGGGAAATAAATGAAAACGTTTTGAAATATTTGCTGCGAATTTTACATCATCATATAATATAATTTTATTGCATTGTTATTTAACACATTAAGTTTGTTTGATTTAGCTAAGCAGCATAGCTATATGCGGGTGTCCTAAGGCACTTCTCTTCTATTTTGTTTTCCAATCTTTAAATAAACTGGATATTTTATATTAATCTTTTTGTTATCAGTCAGTTTCTTAATAATTATGTACCATATCTCAGGCGAGAGCTAAACAAAGGCTGCTAAACTCATCTCAAACGCAAGACGACGAGATTGGCATGAAGTTGCAGCAGAATAACGTGAATTCATAGAACTGAGAGTTTTAACTAACTAAGGAAGTATATTAGCAATTGATGCAATGGTGACAACAAACTTTGGTTATGCTAACCAACACAAATTGTTTGTTAAGCCAAATTAAAACAATAACTTTTATTTACAGTAAAATTAAAAATTCTAGTTGATTAGAGATTAACCTACGTAATTTTTCTCGAATATACTGTCTATAAAATTAACCATGAAAATAGTAAATTTTCAACCCGCGAAGCGATTAGCTTGTTTGCAAAAAACACCCAGGGTCTATGGCGGGAATCGAACCCACGACCTCTGAACGGAGAGGATAGCATCGCTACCACTCAGCCACAAGGGCACCGAATCGTAACAACATACGAGTACATATAAACTTTTTAAATTCCGCAAATAATTAATTCCTTTAACTGGCATCCTTCAACATAAGTGAGTTTTTGTTGTTCTCCACCATCTATTGAATGTACGTATAGATGTATGTTTGTATGTGTGTATATGTACGTACGTTGCATCCCTTACACAAGGTACAACATGAGGCATACAACCTGACTGACTTCTTATCATGTTCAAATCAAATTCCCGAATGAGCAATTTTTCATTCCAACTAAGCAAAAGTAACTTTGTTGGAAAATGTTGTGCAAAACAATATTAAGACGGACAAATATACACATATATGTATGTGTATGTATCTGTGAATGTATGTATGTATGTATGAATATAAACATGTATTTATGTAGGAAAAGTTGTTCCATATCTAAAAGAGATATGTACTATTATTTTTTTTTTGCAGAAATAATTTAATTGTTTCAGATTTTTAAAAACATATTTCGGCTAAATTAATAAAAATTTCAGGGAAGACATTTCAAAGAAAATGTAGTGAAGCACGCTTAAAAAATGTTATAACAAATTAAATAAAGCTTCAAGTATTTCTACTAAAATATTTTCCATGTATAATTTGCACTTCCTTCCCACGACTGTTAACGGTCTGAGAAATAGGCTTTCTAGTTAATTTTAATTATTATTATTCGAACTTCATTTGTTTCTATATTTATGATTTGATCGCTTTGTAAGCCCAATTACATGTGATAATTATTAATGAACAAATAACACTAAAGTTCATTGTAAATATTCTGACGAACACGTAGTAGAACAGAACAACCGGCTGTTTTCGAAGGCCACCACACCTTCATCATCAGCGTTCTTTGTCTATGTTTTCGCCTATTTATTTTTTTCAATTTCAATCATATGGTAATCGCTATCATTTTCTTTAGGCTGAGTTTCTCATATCATTTAGGTTTAAGAGGCCCCTTGATGTGGATTGTAATGGAAAAAAATTCAATTACAATTACATGCAACAAATGTAATTGAAAAATTAATTCCTTAATAAAGAAATGATAGAAAATGTATGTAATAAATACTTTTTTTATCAATTGCAAAAAAATTCAATTACAGTTAGTAATTGCAATTACAAGTAATTGTAATTGAAGCATTTCAATCGCAATTACATTTTGTATAGTTGTAATTACAGTGTTTTAAAATTCCAATTACATTTTTGTTATTGTAATTGACAAAATTTAAACTACAACAATATGTAATTGTAATTGAAATTACCCAAGTCTGGTTATAACTTATTGTGATCTTAAAGCATATTTCTTACTTGTAAAATAAACAGGCTTTCTTAAAAAAAATTTCAGGTTTCTGGGTTTCAACTTCATCACATTGTTTAATTCTTGCTATTCCAGTTAAGCAAATTTTTATTATTTTTTTTTGAAGTATTAGTGCGTTGTTTATCAATTGATTTTGTGGGTATTTATATAAAAACTTGTTTTATAGTCAAATTGCCATCGAAATCAAAAATAATTCTGCGTTCGTTTATTAGGGTCGTGAAAATATTAGACATTGCTCAAGTATTTGTTTCAGCATCGAGGCCTTATTTTGAACTTCTTAGTTCCCTCTTGAATGAATATTGTTTGTTTCATCTACTGTTGAGTGTTTCATAAAATATAATCGTTGTTTTTTTTTGTTCAAATTTGCTTGCAAATAAGTTATACCGTGTAGTTGTTTATAAATAGATTTAAAGATTCTGTTGTAAATACAATTGCATTTAACACAGATACATTTATTTTTTAAGTGTTTAAGTATTTTATTCTTGTTGTTTAAATGTACATGTTTTTTATTGTATTTTCTCTAAATACAGGATATGCAAATCTCATGAAATGAATTTTATTTTTTTTTATCAATCATACACTTCAAATTTGTCTCAACATACATACATACGAGTACATACAAGTGCACAGCACCCAACAAACATATCGGTTGGGTTTCATATTTCGAATGAAATATTTAGCTATGATTTGCATGGTATTTGATGCAATGCGTTCTCAGTTCAACCAAATTATTTTTTATTATTGTAAATCATAATAAATTTTTACTTGAAATTGTTTTGCCACAAGATAACAGTGAGTGGGAATACCAATGTGAAAGTTTGGATAACTGTCGTATGAACAAACTGAGTTGAGTTGAATTGAGAACGACAATAGAGGCATTAAATCAGAGATAAGCAAAAGGCCGCCCGGGGGCACTTCGTTATGCTCTTATTTTCACGTACATTGCTACAAGCATGCATTTTACTCTCTTTCATATTATATATGTACATACATATGTGTTTGCCTGACTTTGTTCTCTTAACACAAGATAATTTTTATTAATCGGATGACCCTCCTTTGATAATCCTCATCAAATTCAAAATTATGTTTTACCAGGGCGGATCAATAAGTCCGTGACTTTTCGAACTTCCCTTTTAGTTATATGAAGTGCAACACTGTTCCCATCAAGTACCACTTGCTAATACACTACTGTCAAGTTTTGAGCAAGTGTCGTCATTTACTTTGCGTTTAACAGCTGTTCAAAACATACAACCTCGTGTATTTTTCTAAAAATGGGGAAAAAGTGAATTTCGAGTGCTCATTAAACATTATTTTTTGCGAAAAAAAAATCGTCAATCAAACCAAGGAAAAGCTCGATAAATGCTATGGGGACTCTGCACCATCGATTTCAATGGTAAAAAGTGTTTTACTGACTTTCGTTGTGGTCGCACAAGTACAAATGACGCTGAAAGTTATGGACGGCCAATTGAGGTCAGTACACCCGAAAATTTCGAAAAAATCCACGATATGGTGTTCGCCGATCGAAGAATAAAAGTGCGTGAGATTGTTGATGCCATACGAATTTCATATGGCCGAGTGGTTTCGATTTTAAGTGATCAGCTGGGTTTAAGAAATTTGTCTGCAAGATGGGTGCCTCGTTTGCTCTCAATTGACCATCAACGTTAACGTGTGACAACTTCAAAGGATTGTTTGGAGTTGTTTAACTGCAATCCGAATGAGTTTTTGCGGCGTTTTGTAACTGTGTATGAAATATGGATACATTACTGTGCTCCGGAGACCAAGCAGCAGTCTAAACAATGGGTTTCTCCGGGTGAACCTGCTCCGAAGAAGGCCAAGGTAAGTTTGTCGGCCAATAAGGTGATGGCAACAGTTTTTTGGGATGCACGCGGGATAATCCACATCGATTACATTCAAAAGGGAAAAACAATTAAGGGCCAACTTATTAGACCGATTTAATGAGGATTTAAAAAGAAAACGACCATATATGGCCAAGAAAAAAGATCTTTTTCATCAAGATAATGCACCGGTGCACACATGTGCAGTCTCAGTGGCAAAACTCTATGAATTGGGCTACGAATTGATACCTCATCCGCCATATTCTCCGGATTTAGCCCCTAGTGACTACTTCCTATTTCCAAACCTAAAGAAATTGCTCGGTGGAAAGAGATTTAGCTCCAACGATGTGTGTGTTTTTCGTATTGTTTGTTAATTAATAATTAATATTTAGACAAATGGATAATTGCAAAATTATTAAATTCGCTAATTGCCACCGTATGTTGAGCAATAACAAGAAACAAATTAAGACAATCTAAAAAATTTCAAAGAAAGTGGTGGAAAAGACCAGGGCTTTACGTGCGTGCCATCAAAGGATTCTATTGTAGTCTGCGGATGGATTCAAGTTGGTTTAAAAATTTCGTGCGCATGAAGCCCTAATTCCACCGAAATGTCTGCCCATGCAGTTTCCTTTGCATTTCTATCCCTATAAATTCTACATACATAGTTGATTCCATACAGAATCACTAAACCTTCACAACCTGAATATTTCTCACACGAAGCACCGAACTTTCCATTTTCGTTTTCCACATTTTATAAATTTCTATACCAGCAAAAATTTAAAATTCTTTCGATATGTACTCAATATGGCGAAATGTCAACACGCTAACATTTTGTTTTTGTGTCTGCAATGCTGCCAACTTTTTCTCACAACTGTCTACATCAGATGCGTAGAAAGTTTGTGAAGTAATGCCACACCACGTAAAATATCGGAAATGACAAACGTTGCCAAACTACTACACACTTTTATTTTTGCCATAGTGTGTACTAGGCCTCACTTTGCCGAAAAGTATGGCATAAAGGACCGTGCGCTGACTTATCTGAAACTGTCATTTCGTTTTGAATAATAAATTAACTAAAATTTCAAACTCATATTAAGGAATCTTATCATCTTTTATTACAACAATTACGAAATAAAAAATATTTTTTAAAGCATTGAAGTAGAATCGACAAATTCCATTTCGTTGCAACTAAAGTGTTTATCTCAAAACCCTGCTACATTGGTTTGCAAATTTATTGAGAAAACTTTTGGGTATCAAATTTACAAATCCATCATATTTCAAACGTTTGTGCATGTGCTTGCTGGGTATGCATGTATATTTCAATGTAAAATTCGAGCTTTTAATACGTCTGAGATGTTGTAGAAATGTGAAATATGCAAAGGGTAACTATGCACATACGAGTATGTATACGAAGTCAGCACTAAAATTTATTTTAAGCTATGCAGCAAATTTTCAATTATTGACGAATCCAATGACTAATACGAAACATATAATAGCGGAATCCTTTCTAGAACGCGTTTATTAAAGTAAATTAGCAACACTGCCATTTTTAAATTTTTTTTTTTGATTTTAAAGACCTACGCCGAAGTCTAGTAAAATTGTCTGACGAACTTATGAAATCAGGGCAGAGAACTAGCAAACGTTGCAAATCTATTTTCAAAGGACATGATCAATATTTCGAAAATTGTTAAATAATTCACAGCCCGGCCGAATAGATAAGATTTTTCGCCTCATCTGTGTTTCAGTACACAAACTTTTCGTTCTTACATCGGAAATATGTTAAAGATAGGGAAGGCATGCTTACATACTTTCTCTCTCTCTCTCTCTCTCTTTATTTATTGTTGCATTTCTTTTTCCTTTAACATTATGTGTGACAAATAGTTGTTGTCGTTGTTGCATGTTTTTTTTTGTTGAAATTGTATTTGCAGAAAAAGTCAATTGAAAAATAAATTGCTTTCTAATTGCTTTCTAGGAAATAAAGACTGATGAGTGCGAAGTGAGTGCGACAATGAATACATTAGGCTTCGCACAAAAATACTTGCAGGCAATTGAATGGTGTTAATATGAATGTGTGTGAAGTTAAATTTTAAAATTTATAACCCTTGACACAAACCTTGTGCTTCAACAGGGCTCTGTTAGTGTATTAACAGAGTTAATATACTTGGACGAATTAAATTTTTTTTTTTAAATTCTTGAAAACGCGAAATTTCAGAAATTCTGAATATGCGCGTTTTTAGAGTACAATGTGGCCCATAATAGGTCACCACATTTGCCATTTGCAACGCCTCCTTCCTTAACAAAAATTTGGTCACATCGTGGAAAATGTTAATATATGTAGTTGGTCAAATTTAAAATTTTTCAAAAATCTCTTGAAAAATCGAACTCTTAGAAATTCTGAGTATGCACTTATTTAGAGCACAATTTGGTCCATAATGGGACACCAGTTCTGTCTGCCCGCATCGCTTCCTTCCCAAAAAAAGTGCGTAACCCTCAGAAAATACCAAGTTGAAAACTTGACGATATTTGGCGCTTGCGGTTGCTCTTGCTCCTGCTCTTGCGCTTGCTCTTGCGCTTGCGTTTGCTCTTGCACTTGCCCTTGCGTTCCTACTGAAGCGTTGTATATAGAAAGCGAAGTGAGACAATTATTAAAACCGCGTTGCAAAGCAAAAGGTTTAGAAATATCGCTCATCTCTAATTCTCAGTTGTTCTTGAGCGAGCTCGATTTTTCGCATCACTAGATTATCCCAACAGCTCAAACTTTTCGACCAGTTCCACAATTGCTGGCCGAAAAGGTGCCATTAAAGGTATATCCCACGATGTCGACAGAAAACGTTCGAACGATTAGTAATATTTAAAACAAAACCAAATTTTCTTATTTTATTGCTGTTTTCAGTACAAGTTTCTGTCGACATACTGGGACAAGCCTTAAGTTTTGCAAACTGCGACCGCCACATTTGTACCATTTTAATAATTTCAATGCGCTGTTGAAACGTACATCATTTTTATCTGTCATTGTCATCTGTCAAATTGTTACAGCTTCAGTGTAACAACTGTTAAAATGGCGGGCTGTTAAAAATGAAACATCTTAGTGGAACACGCTGTAGCAAGCCTGAATAAACAAAAATTATTCCTGTCGATTCGAAATAAAATTAAAACACGTAAACACAAAAACAAAACATCATAGATCACCCTTGACGCTTCTTCTCTTCTTCTTCCTCGTCCGATGAGGATAAAACAAGTAAGATTTAAAAAACTCGACTGTTACCAATTTTAAACCGTTAAAGATCCTAAATGGTTCTTCGAAATGAAAAATCATAAGAAAACCCTTAAAATTATTTTAAAATAAATATCTAATGATACTCATTTTGATATAGTTCGCCGACTTTTTATATCTTTCGCATTCACAAAATGGCGTCTGCTGGCCGCCATTTTGAATTTTGATTACTTTCATATCTTTAGTGGCACTCCCGGGTTTAAGACATAAACTGATAAACACAATCTTTGTGCCGCATAGTCGGCTAAAAATAATGACGGATTAATTTTTCTTATTTTAAAGCAAAAACTTTTTTTCGCACTATTGCTCTTTAACTTGTTTTTTGGCTTACATTTGAAAAATAAATGATAATAAATCTATTACATTTTGCTAAATATTACGATTAGGCATATATCGTAATTAGCGGTGATTTGCCTAGTCGACAGGTATCGAAATATTCGATACGATAGTTTAATCGATATCTAGTGCCGTGATTACACCTTTGGCTTTTGATTTGGTCCGTTATATTGTGGAATAATATCATATTACATCATACTTGGGCTCTGGCTAAACAATCAAATCTCTACATATGACGCCTTTTGTTTTCTTTGTCTTTCCAAAGAAGTTTGGTATTAGATATGCAGAAACTATCAAAAAATAATTAAAAAAAAAACTGTTATTGTGAAACGATTTCATTAAATATTTAATGAAAGAAATTTTTATTAAAAACACTTTAATAAGAAGAACTCTTTCCTCTTTTCACTGCATTTATTCCAACGCGCAAAACCAGCTTAAAGAACAAGGAAAATTTCGAAAATTGTCGTTGAAAAATAAATAGAACTAATGTATGTGTGTGTGTGTGTGTGTGTATGCTTGTATGCAGTAAAATTGTAGCAAGAGTAAACATACTCAAAAACTAAAGTCATATAAAATTCAACATATCCTGACAATGTGTATTTTGAAATGGTGTCAGATACTGCAGACGATATATGGAATTGCGTACACACATACGCACACATACATCATTTATTTCTATTTTATGCATGAGTGTGAGTGCTTAAATTTTAAGTTAAATTTTTGCTAGAGCAAGGAATAAAAATTTTGTTAAAAAAAATACATATAAAAGAATAAAATTAACAAGACAAGCAGTCAGGCAAGCAGGCAGGCATTTCCTGTAATCCCTTTAATCTGCTTTAAAATTATACGGGGAATTTTTTATTCATGCCAAACGAAAATATCAAACGCAAAATCAAACTCTAAAAATAATATCCTATTAAGTGCAGAAAAATTTGCAGCAAATAAACTAGACTGAACAATTTAGACCTAAAAAATGTGAAACTCATGGAAAAAATAAAATATGTAGTGTCCTTATCTACACTTGTTTCAATTGAGAGTTCTAAAGACTGTTCAAGTCTTTAAATTTCCATAAGTTGCAACCAAAATTTTACCCAAAAATCTTTAAATTCTTTATGGCGTATGAAAGGAAACTTTAAATCTTTAAGATCTTTAATGCCACATAAGAAGAACTTAAAATTTTTCAACTAAAGCAACAATAAGTATTTACAAACAAAAAACTGCTGAACTAAGCAAACAAAAAAAAAAAAAAAAGACTTACAAGAAACTTTTCTTCTGGGTCCCATACAAATGCTTTAATACACACAAACTCCCAAACACACACACACACACACAAGCAAAATAATTCTGGTAGGACAACGGCAACAATGGATGCATAAGCACGTCTATAAGTTTGAGCGTGCATGGCTGTGTGAGATAATCAAAGTTTAGTGTTGCTGTTTAAAAAAAAAATCCTAATTAGGCATTAATTTTAGGCCAAATTCCCTTATAAAGAATTTCGCCAAAACAAATTTTCTTATTTTACTGTTGTTTTCAATCGAACGTTTTCTATCGACATAGTGGGCCAGCTGTTTCACAAAACTACAAACAATGTTTCTAATTACGAGTTTCGTATTTCGACTTCGAATATGTCATTTTGTAGTGGATTAAAGAAAAGAAAAGAACGCACGGTGTCATGGGACACCGGGTAGGAACGTAGTTCCTTTCGTTTTACTTACCTTAGAAATTCCTCCTTAACCTCTAGTGGGCTTATTTGTGTCCTTCCAGACGCATATGGATCCCTATTTTGAATTTCAACTAAATCAGTTATATAGTTTCAAAGAGGCCGATATTGCTTCCTACTCCCTCCTCGTGCTCCTTTTTTTCAAGTGAATAGCCTATGGGCTTTTCTGGACTCAGATCTATCTATGTTTTGAATTTTACCAAAATCACATAGATAGTTTCAAAGAGGAAGACATAACCCCTTACCTCCCTTCGTGGTCCTATTTTTGAGAAATTCTAGAGTCTATGTCTTCTTTTAGACTCAGATCTGTCTTTGTTTTTAATTTCATCAAAATCGCTTGGATAGCTTCTGAGAGGCAGAAATTTCCCCCTATCTCCTTCCATCGCGCTCCTTCTACACTTAGATTTATTCATGTTCCTCATTTCATTAAAATCGGTTCCGTGGTTTAGCCGCTAAAGCGCAACAAGGAATAGATTTACTTTCGCATTTATAATTTTAATAGAGACACCTTCGGCACGAATCTTTTAGCAAAGACACAGACTATATTGGAGATTCTCAAAAACTAGTCTAACAATCCCCAAAATCCCAGGAGTTCCCCGGCACTTCCCCGGAAAATTACGGCAACACTGAAAAACATCCGCTGTGCCAGCACCATTATGCTATGAAGTATTTTTTCATTTTAAACAAATTTTTGTTTTACATGCAAGTCGCGCCTTAAGGAACTTACGTTCCAACAATTGTTGCAGTGGAAATTCTCTATAACTGAAGTTCGCTATACGCGAAGTAAATTATGCGAAGAATTCTACTGTAATTTATGTATTTAACAACACTGTGAATACTTATCCTGTGTTATTAAAAAAAACTGCAGAAAACGAGGAAGTTTGCGGGAATATCGGGAATTACATACATATAAGAAATTCGCACCCCATGTCATTAACTAATCTCAGAGAGATGGCAACTCTTTCGCTTAAACAAACATACCCTACATAAACACAAACTCAAAGCTTTCGATACGTAAATTTATATGTATGTATGTATTACTTAAGAGCATCCCAACAAACAATATTGAGTAATGAATAGATACATATATACATCGTACAGTGGCGTGAAATAAAAAGAAAGTGATAAAAAGTCCGCAACTTTTGAACTAGTCAACCGATTTCGATGAAAATAACTATTTTGGAAAGAAGAAGTGTTGAAATTTTGAGAAAGTAATTTTTAGGTGCTTTTAACCAAGTTTTCAATCTTATTTATTTTTTAAACAAGAGCTAACCTAAAGGAATGATTAGCACCATTAGTTTCAGCGTACTTGCATTAGGTTTAAACACTGGGTCCCCGGCTTGTTACAAAAAAAAAAAGAGTTCCAAATTCGAGCACAGTGTTATTTTCATAGAGTGAAAGCAAGCACGTGTGTTTGTTGGGACATTCCTTTCTATAACTGTGTGTAATATTTTTGTTCGTTTGTATTTCGACAACATTTTTACTATCTACTTTGTCTTGCTGCTTGCGTGTCCGTCCGTATTTTAGACGTTCGAGCCATTTTCTAGGAATGTTCCTTGTTTCACAACGTTTGCATGGACCAGAGAGTGTGTTTGTGTCTATCTGAGTGCTGCTGAATGGATCCATTCCTTCTTTTTTGTTACTTTTTGTGTGTGTTGGTGTGTTGTTGGATGCCAGCCAGTTGCACTATGTGCAGTGTTGCCGCGCCGAAAAAAGTGGTTGGCATTCAAAAGTTTAAGAAATTGAAAGAATCAATATTTAAGGTTTTAATTTTTATTTGTAGAATGAATTTTTTTTAGCTTTTTTTAATTAAAGGAATTATTATTAATTTTATACATGTCAGCATACATACATATGTACATAAATATGTACATACATACATAAAAATCGTACTCAGTAGATTTGCAGGAAATCTACTCAAAATCTAACATTTTTATTTATTCATTACTACTACATATTTACATAAAAGGTAAGAGAATTAGCTAAGCTCTACAACATTTTCTAATGAAGGTGTCACACACCTTTTTGTTACAGTTTAAGACAAAAGCTTAGACATGGATTTTATCGTGTGCACGAAATCTTGAAAAATGTCAGAAAAGCTTAGTGTAAACGATATCGACTTCGATAAAGATTTCAAATCAAATATGTATACTTGATTTGGAGACAATGTAAATGCAGTACTTTATTTTTAATATTCAAATTCGAAAAAACTTGTCTTGGAACTAAATTTTAATCGAAAGTTTTTCAAGTCCAAAAGTTGATTCTTTCGATTTTTTATGATATAGTAAGAACAAGATTACTTAAAATGGATGGATAAGATAACGTATTTAATTTTTTTATAGAATTTTTATAATACCTATAGACTATGCAATATTATTGATTATATACTTTATTGTTGTTAGTATTGTCTTTTAGCTCGACACTATTCAATAAATTGCACAATATTAATAAAATATATTGCGCAGTTTTTCTTACAATATATGTATGTAAAAATAAACAAAAGCTACACACACATGTGCGTTTAAGAAATTTAAATATTAATTTTTCCATATATACAAAATTTTATTGTACAATATGACACAATAATATTGCAAATGTGTGGGTACCTGTGAGCATATACATAGTTAATGTGTCTGCATAAATATTTTAAATTATTAAGGAATGCGTTCGTTCGCTAGTGCTGATCGAAGACATTCGAATGTAGTAAGTTGGTCATAGTATTTTCATGAGTTATATGTACATAACTTTTTACACTTTGTTTTCAATTTCTCATGTAAAATATTTTAGCTCTCCTCAAAGGCTTTCGGCCGTATTCTAAAAAACTTAATTTTTATTTCCGTATGACAGTTTTTTTTTTACAATACTTATATTTCTTTTTTTAGATTTAGGTTGTCAGTCATGAAAACTACAGTTTTAAAAATGCTTAAAAATTACAGAAATGGCAACGCTGGCAGTTTGCATTGTTATTGCTATTGTATTTGATTTTTTTGTATTCATAAATTTTTTCTTGTTGCTATTTGTTTTGCCTCTTTTCTTACCACTCACAGTTATTATTACGCTGCTTGGTTGGATGACAAACTTCGATTTTGTTTTAGAATACGAGTATAATGTAAAATGAAAGCCCGTCTTTCTTTTAAGCCGCTTATAAGAAAAATATTTGAAGTAAAATTAAGTCCACGTTAGAAAACTTTCACAGTGGATCCAAAAAAATATTCGTAATCAAAGGCATTCGTGTCCCGCCATATCGAAAATGTCCGTTCGCAAACATTCTTGATGACAAACAGGAAGAACTAGATATCAGCAGAACAAGCCCAACTAAAGCCAAAGCGAACGAAAACGTTTGAAATTTTCATTTTATTTTAGTTGATTATGATTTTGTTTATACATACTACATACCTGCTCGTATGTAAGTAGTTGTTTCTGTGTTTCTTTACTTTTCAATTTGTTTTTATTTGTAAGCCCAGTACCTCGTTTCTGTAACTTCTGACAAGTTTTCGCATCCAGCAAAATTAAATAATTACCACATAGAACATCAAAAACTTAAATAAAATACAAAAAATATAATTTTTCTGTTATAATTGGAAAAAATATTCTTGCAAATAAACAACTTTAATTGAAAATAAAACCAAAAATCAATGAAAAATGTATTTAGTTAATTAAACTTTTGTTTAAAAATTTTCATTAATTACAAAAAGTTTAATTGCTTCAATTACAGTTTTAATTGATTTTTGGTTTTAGTTTCCATTAAAGTTGTTTATTGCAGGCATATTTTTTCTTTGTACTCACGCTGTGTTTCACAAGTTGATTACAATTACTTCGACTCGAAAAGTTCTCACACATTTGTTACAGAAATGAGGCACAGGCTTACATTTATATTTGTATTAAATTTTTTTTTTTTTTTTTTTTTTGATAAAATTTTAACGACTTTTTATAGAATTTTTGTCGTATATACAAAAAGTAAAAACGGCTTTAAGAAATTAGCATAAATTTCTGTTGCAGTTTACGTATCAGTTTATTTCGAAATCTCAGTGTTTGCGCAGTTCTTGAGTATAAATAAAAAAACTTATCTTTTCATTTCCATAATAGCTGCATAACCATTAAAAATATGTATGCTTGATAAAACAAATTTCGTTCCTTTATTGCAGCATAGTCATATCTTTCTTAGAAAAGAAATTACTTTAACTTCATCAATTAGAAGCGTGTAAATTGAAAACTTTGAACTGTAAGAGCAGCTTTCTGAGTCATAAAGGAGCGACTCTTTTATATGCTATTTTTGTTAAATGAAAAAAAAAAAAAATTAATAAATAACAGC
This sequence comes from Nowickia ferox, assembly GCA_936439885.1. Classification (NCBI taxonomy): domain Eukaryota; kingdom Metazoa; phylum Arthropoda; class Insecta; order Diptera; family Tachinidae; genus Nowickia; species Nowickia ferox. Next base: position 83,496,060 of record OW387027.1, on the reverse strand, counting down.
GATAGTATATTACACACATACATATGTACTTTAATTTCAATTAGTAGATACATATGTATTGCAAAAATTTAATTTAAAGGAATATGTAGGTTTTCTTTCTAAATGTTTCTTAAGTCCTAGTATACGTTACATAGAATTAAACAAAATTCTATGTAACGTATACGTAATGCGATGCACACACTTGGGCGTATACGTGTTAAGAAATAACTAATCATTTGCTGTGAACAACGGAACAACACACAGTGGGATGACTTCATACATTTTTGTGCAAAAACTATAAAGAGTGGTCTTAGATCATTGAACGTTATACATATATACTACGTTTATACGCACACTATTTGCCAAGAAAAACATTTGCAAATAAATTAACTGACTGTTTGTACGGCAAAGCATATGTAAAAAACTTGGTAGCACTTCTATAGAAAAGTTACTTATGTTTACAAAAAAATTGTGCAAATGTATAAAATAACAAATAATTAGTTGCTCGTATTGCCATTATTTTCTTCTTTCAATGTTTTTTGTTGCAATATTTATCCATTTATTGGTTTTTTTAGCAAACATTTGTAAGCGTGGCAACCACAAGCATTTTATTTAATTTTAAATTATTTGTTCTTATTGTCATTATTTTCTTCTTCCAATGTGCAACCCCAAGCATTTTATTTGCAAATAATGCGTTAATCGTGAATAGATTTTTGAGTCAGTAAGTCACAATAAAACAATTATGTGGCAACAATGTACAGTTTTATTTTCAAATAAGTTGTGCGTATAAACGTAGTAATAGACTTAATTAAGACAAAAGTTGAATTTCATAAAAATCGAAAACGCTCACCGGCCGGCGGCCACCGCCAATGCAATCCAAATTTTTCGCCTAATATTTTCCCTAACCAAGCAGAAGTTTTCAAATTTGTTACATACACTTTCTGGAATAAAACAAACACGCATGCTGGGTTTTATCAAATTGTTTTGATAACATTATGACATTTTCAAAGGAAGTGTTGCCATTATTTTGTTGTTTGGTATGGTAATACCAAAAAAGTTCAAACTTAAATTAAATTAGTTTTCGGCTTTGCTGATTATTTAAACTCGAACTCATAAATAGGCAATCAATAAAATTGAACGTTATAATATGTTTTCCATGCGGTTTGCAAATGAATTAACAAGTAGGGACTGTATGAAGTGAATGCAGTGCAAATTTCAGATGAAGGTATATGAGGGTTATTTTTTTTAGAGTGTCACAACTTTGACTTGGCATCACTGCTTTATTTAAACACCCATGATAGTTGCTTTTTGTTTACTTTGCTTTGACATTTCATTATGAATCGACTTATACCAGAGCAACGCGTGCAAATTGTTGATATTTTTAATCAAAATAATTGTTCTATTCGTCAAACTCATCGTGCACTTCTTCCATTTTATGTTGTACATAATTCTGGTTGAATGGGTACGTAAATAAGCAGAATTGTCGCATTTGGAGTGAGGAGAATCCACACTCCTTTGGTCGCACTTTATGGTTAGCGGAGTCATTGGCCTATATGTCTTCAAAAACGATGATGGTCCGAATGTTAGTGTCAATGGTGAACGGTATAGGAACATGATTCGAAATTTTTTCGTACCGCAATTGCGTGGTATTAATCTTGCTGATATGTGGTTCCAACCGGACGGAGCCACATGCCACACAGCGGGCGCTACAATTGATTTACTCAAAGAAGCTTTTGGTGGAAAAATAATTTCACGTATGGCCCAATTAATTGGCCACCAAGATCGTGTGATTTAACCCCTTTAGATTATTTTCTTTGGGGTTGTATTAAGTCACTTGTCTACGTCGATAAACCACAAACAATGAACACCTGGAAATCAACATTCGAAGAGTTATCGGCGACCACATGACAGAAATCATATTTAAACATTAATTTCATAAAATTTTCCTTCCAATAAAGCTCGTTTCATTGATATTAAAAATATATTCTCTTGTTTTATTATGATTTAAACTTGTGTCACTCTATAAAAAACACCCTTTAAATTCTAAAATTTAATAAATGGAAGCTAATATCGAAAGTGAATAATTGTTTTGTGTGTAACAAAATTTTGTGCTGAATTCGTGTATTGGTTCGATTAAATCGAAATTATTGAAGTGACCTTAAGATAAACTAATAGAACTATAAAGACTTTTTTAACACACACTCTGAGCTCAAAAAAAGACACAATCTTTAATTCAAAAAGTGGGCCAAGCCACGCCCATTAAAATTTAATGTTATATATGACGTGCTTTTGCTTTATCGGTTTTTACGAATCTTTGCACACACCTTGAGCTAAGAAAAATACTTAATCCTGGGTTCAACAAAGTGGGCGGGGCTACGCCCATGAAAGGTTATTATTAAATTATATGTAGATACTTCTACTTAGCCGATTCCAACGAAATTTGGCAAACAAATTCGGCTCTTAGAATGAAATAATTTTGTGCTTAAATTAACTTTATCACGCGTGAGAGTGTACATATGAGCGTGAGTGTAAAACAAATATGTAACGAAAAAAACCACTCTTGTTAAAATTTTTCAAAGATTTTGATTTATTGTCACTTTATCAAGTGTTTGGTGTATAATTTCAAGTAACGATTCGGTGTAGTAAAGGTTTTTATGGAAAAAAAATTATAGTTTTTGAAAATTAAAAATATCGAAAATAATGTCGATGGTGAGTGTATTATTAATAAGTCTAAAGAAGTCACTCGTGAGAGGTCGTGAGCGTGAGTGATACAATTTTGTTTTCTTCGTGAGATTAAGTGATAAAAACTTTAAGCACGCTAAGAGGGAGGCTTGCGAAGTTTGATTCCAAAAAATAATTTCAATCGGTCTTGTCGTTTGGCTGCAATTCATTATAACTACAAAATGGTTAAAATTTCCTAGAGTGCATTGTCCAAGTAACGATGCATACTTCCATTTAAATCTTAGTCATGCATTAAAACTAATAAAATTCTAGTGCCATGTTTTTTAATAGTTAAAAAAATTAGGTCAAGTTTCAAAATTTTGGTTTTTGGAAGTTTGTTACTAAATTTCCATTCCGACAAAAAGTTTACACAATTAAAAGACCCTGTATGGACAACGAAGACGTCTACGAAATAAATTCAACGAAGAACGTGCAGCTAGCAAGCAGTGTTTCATCTGAATATATCTACATACATACATACATACAACTACACAGGCTTTTATACAATTTATACATCCCTGTGTAGTAAATTCATACATCCATACAAAAATATATATACAAACATACATGTGCACATGCATACATACGGACATTCTTACAAAGAGACACACATTGTACAACGAGTGAGTGTATATTTATGTATGTATGTATGTATCTATGTATGTATGTATAAATGTGTGTATTTTACATACAAACGAACGCATATCTACGATATCTACTTGCTGTACGATGTCAAATTTTTTTGTGGCACTACTTGGGCATGGAATAGGAATGAGATGAGCGAATTTTAATACGGTACTTTTTCATTTTAACATAAAGTACCAGTTCTTCTAATATGTATAAAGCTCTGCACAGACGATTGCCAGTTCGTACATAATTGTCAGCAGATATGGCAGTGTTCTGAAAGCGCATCGATCGTTATCGTAATCCTTACTTGGCCGATCAAACTTCTTTCGGTTTATTTCGTTCGATAGTTACAAATATAAAAAATCCTTATTTCTATTCTGAAATTTACAAATTGATTTAATGCATGCATTTATATTTTTTCATAAACCATCAGCCTTATCATGAATTCCACATGTGAAAATATCCGAATCAAATCTTTCGTTCACAAGAATTTTCTTAATTTCGTTTAATCAATTCCAATAAAATTAAAAACTAACATATTTCCACTTTTCCCAACAGTCAAATCTATGAGAATGATTTTTTTTATCAATTATCAGATTATTTCGCAATCGTATGAAGTTTTTTCATACCGATTTTTCACACGTTCGCAATTTTCCATTTAAAATTTTATTTAGGATAAGCCTGTATGCGAGTATGTGGTAGTTATCATGTTCAACCTAGTACTCCCATTAGTGAGGTTTTTCCACCTCAATTTGCAGGGCGATTTATTTTTAATTGTTATCTCCATGATAGCTATAACTGAAATAATGACGTTGAACGCATCGCATCTTAAATGTATAGGCAAGTATTTTACAAGCAACGGATACAAAAGCGATACAAATATCAGGCAAAAACATACCCCGAATAGGGGTGTGCGCGCAAGTGTCTTTGTCCTTGTGGGTATATATACTGTGTGTGTATATTAATTTTTATATGTTTGATTCATATAAAAGTAATTACATAATTAAAATAAATATTTAATAACACCTACAAGAGGTCATAAAAAATTTGGGTTTGACAGTATTTCACGTGAAATGTTGAACGTAGTACCAGGCTATAAACAATCAGGGCAATCGTGAATAAAATTCCGCCTGCAAAGCAATTATTAATTAATTAATATACAAGATTTTTTTATATAAGAAATACCGAAGCAGGAACGAAATGCATATAAACGGTGCTTAACCAACAAAACCAGAAAAAAAATTCGTGTTTTTTTGGCTCACGTACGCTACTGATGAATTGCTTTCTATTAAAGGACTTCGGATAAGAATTATCCTAGAGTAGATCTTTAGCAGGCTTAAGAAAATTAGCTAAAATCACACACGTTTTTCTTTAAAATCATTATTGTACATAAATACAGCCACGATTACGCGTGACTCAAACATTACCCATGCGGGACTCATAGTGACTCTTGCGTGACTCACACATGACACAAGTTACTCATGCGTGACTAATACGTGACTCACGCGTAACAAATCATTAAATTTGTAAATTTCTAATTAAATTACATAAGACAATGACTAAAACAACAGCAATAAACGTATTAGCTAAAATGGTTAAGCGATTATTATTGGTAAAAAAAACGAGTGCGGCTATTACTATTACGTATATAACTTCTGAGGCGCAACGATGCGCTGCATAAATAGTTCTAAATTAACGGTCACATTAGTTCATCCTTTAAAATAAAATTAAAGCTCTGCTTAATTGAGCCCAATTCATAACTTTATGTCCACTTAGACTGAGAAAAAAGGAGGTTTGTTCAAAACGTATCGCGAATTTTGAATTTTAGCGGGTTACGTATATTCGAATTTTGATTTTTTTGTGGCGTTATGTTGGTACTTATATCTCTCACTTATGCCGACAATTTCGGCCACTTTGAATGTTCAGTTAATTGTTGAGAGCTGCTTTGCTTGCACGTGTTTTGGCTCGTCTTCGATTTCTACCTTGGTTCGTGCGGCAGCTTCCATTGAGATGATTGAGCTTTGGTTTCGACGTCATAACCCTCTGGAGCAAATTTGGGTCGTCGCGAACAGAGTCCAACAGCTCATTAGCAATGTTCATGCGATGCTGTTTTTGGTCGAAATTGAGAAATTTTGGTACGAATTTCACAGCGACCCGTCTCATGTCCAAATCATTGATAAAAATCGAATGTCTAGGTCCTCAGCAACTTCTCTAATGGTGATTCGACGATTGGCCAATACCATTTTCTTCACTTCATCAATTTGTTCGTCTGTTGTTGAAGTGCTGGGACGTCCGCAACGCTCCTCTTCGTCGTTCACATCTTCTCGGCTTTCTGAGAACATATTGTGCCACCGATAAAGGTTGCTGCGGTCCAAGGTAGCTTCTCCGTATGGTGCAGTCAACATTCAAAATGCATCCGCGCACTTAATTTCGTTTTTCTCACAAAATTTGATGCAGGTTCTTTGTTCCATTTTTTTTTTTAATATTTAAAAATCGAATACGAGCCAAAACACGTGCAAGCAAAGCAGCTGTGAACAATTGAATATTCAAAATGGCTGAAATTGTCGGCATAAGTGAGAGACATGAGTACCAACATAAGGCCACAAAAAAATCAAAAGTCGAATATACGTAACCCGCGAAAATTCAAAATTCGCGATACGTTTTGAACAAACCTCGTATTTTTCTCTTGCACTTCGAATATAAACATTAAGACGAAAACCTCTTTCACAGATAATTTTGAGAGCAAATTAAAGCAAATTATTTGATGGTTTCAAGCATAGATTTTCTGAAAAATAGTGCAATGGTGTGTCCTGCACTATTTTATTGACTTCCTGCAGTACTCGTGTTTGCAAAGAGTGCATAAGTAAAGTACAATATCACCAAGAGTTTTTCCCCCACATACAGTACTTTTGTACACATTTACGTACGTATGGGAATGCAACGACATCTGTCGGTATGTAAATTTGAATGTATGTACATATACTCCTATATGTGTATCTTCTTGTGTAGTGATTGTACCAGTGTGACATATACGAGCGCACATTGCTGTATAGTCATGCCAATGATTTTCATCGTAGGCCCTACAGTTTCCTTCGTATAGTTGCTGAACAAAACACTGCCATGACTATACAGACAGCGCACCAAAAAGTATAAAGTATTTCATGGATTGAATTCAGGTTGCAAGGAATCTAATACTTTATGTACCGCACTCTATCCCCGTTCAAACGTGCCATAAAGTAGCGAGTACTTTAGCACGAAGCGTTAAGTTTGACATTTTTCTACACTTTATGGGGCGACGCACCATCAAGTTTTGAAATTTTCAAGGCAGACATTTTCCTACACAACAAACTGGGCACTTTTTGGTGCGAATGCCACCAAAAAGTATCAAGTATTTCATGAATACCACGAGAGTGTTTGAAAATCCAAAACCTGATGGTTAAAAACGCACCATAAAGTATTGAGTATTTCAGACAGCATAAAGACGTGTTAAAGAAAAGTGATACTTTTTGGTGGCCGTTTTATTCTGGTAGAGGTGAGTGGTGAGTGTGTGTGAGTCTGAATCTATAAGTGTGAGTGCGTGTGTGCGAGTGAGTGAATGATGTTCATGTTCGGTTCTTTTACAAATGACAGTGGAGAGAGTTTGTTTTTATAAGGGAGTGTGTGTATGCAGCAGAGAGTGGGTGATAATGTGCCGCATGTGAATGTGTGCTCTTCCAAAGAGGCATAAATATACTAAATGCCTTAGTATGAGTAAGTATCTATGTGAGTCATGGCCATAGAAGTGTTAGTGAGCACCAACATGACGGCACATGTATTTCCTTGTAGAGACCCAGCATTAAGAAATTCCATCGAAATGTTGAATTTAAACTTTAAATTTTAATGTTAAAGCATCAATTTTTGTAATATGTAAGTCCGAAGGAGTTTGAGAACGTTTTTGGAAATTTTGGAATATATATGAAAATTGTATAACTTTTTGGTTTTAAATTAAATTTCAAGTAAAACGTTTTATTTTATTGCATTTTTCAGGAAGTTAAAATAATATTTAAAAAACCATTTTGTTTTTTAAGACATTTTTAGTTTGAATTTATTAAATAAATATTATTCAAAAAAAATTATTGTTTTAACAATGTTTTTTTTTTTGTAATTAAATTCCTTAACTCAACAATATAAAACATTTGTTTCATTCAGCAAATGTTTGAGTATGGGCAAATCTCTTATTTTTGGCTGAATATATTTTGATATAAGAATTCTCTTAAACTTTTCTAAGAAGAGTTAATAACTAAAACTGCCCAAACGACTTCGATAAGAAAAAATATTTTTTTTGCAAACCTGACGAATTTCTGGAATTAAATTCGCAAAACGATCACAATAGCAGTGTTGCCATGTGGGGACTATCGTGCAAAAAAACATTTTTCTGGAAGAAAAAACTGCCCAAAAAATGGCTGATTAAATTAAATTGCATTAAAACGTGAAAATATGTAGCATACTTTTAGGAACACAGCTGGGACGAACGACGATTTTTTGGGCACGAATATTCGTCGCCAAAAATTAAACATGCATACATATGTATATACACACATACATATGTATGTATAGGTGTAAATATATGAAAATACACACAATCATGGCGTCGATCGAAATTCGTTATACGCCGCGAACTTTGCAACAGATTTACATATTTCCATTTCTTTTGCATGCGAACAACGAAAAATCAATTATTTAATTCTTTGCACTAACAGTAAATAACTTTATTGATTGTTAATGCCAACTACACAGCTGGCATTTCTTGTGTTGTCATTTTCAAAATGTGTGCAACGCCGTTCCCTTTATGTTTTTTATATGGAAAGCAATGCCACAAAACGAAAAATGCCATTAGTGTGGCGATGTCGCAAAATGCCATTAGTGTAAAGTCAGCATAGCAACTGTTATTTTTTCGTCGTCGTTGTGCTCCATACGACGAATTTATACAGCGAAATCACTTTTTCTGTCTGCTGCTGTAAGCTCACAGTTGAAACAGTTTTGGGGCACGTCTACGAATTTTACTTGGGAGTGAGGAGTCTGAAATTGGTACACACGATGTCCTTTTAAGTTGCTGATTGATTGATTAAAGTTTGCACAAATTTCCGGGACTTGGCTGGTTCATGCACCCAAAATATATTTTACATATGTATTTACACTACCTTAAAAATTGATATTATTTTTTTTTGTATAAATACGAGTATTTTCTGCTTCGTAAGTGCACTTTTTGATACTCGTGCAAGTATTTAGTTCATTCCACTTTGTTCTTGTTTGTGTGTGTGCTTGGATGTGTGTGTGTGTGTGTTATTTTGACTTGGTTTTTGTTGCTGCTGTTTTGCTAATATTAGAGAACTTTTTGTTTAAATAAAATTCTTATCTTATCAGTGTAGTGAGTCGTTTTGTACTTTAAGATGGTTGTTATTGCTATTGTTGAAAAGTTTCTTTTATTGTTTGAAAAAAAAAACTTGAAATATTTTTATGATAATATTTATGTACAAAAATTATTATATCAAATGTAAAATAGAGGAAATTACTGATTTCACTCCGATATGCGAAAATCGAGTTTTGTTTAGAACTCGCCGTTTCACGCACCTTTATTGCAACATAGGGATAACTCAAGAAGTAGTAGGGCCTTATTTTGTAAAACGCAAAGCTGATAAATTTTGTATGTATTTTGTTTTTGTTTTAATGCCCTACAGGCACTTGAATAAATGAATTTATTATTTAAAAAAAAAATAATAGTTTTTTTTCATATAAAATTCGTCAACGCTTGGCGTTGCGTTTTACACAATTAGCCGCGCAATTAAAAAAATCAAAAAACCAGACTGCGATCGTTAAATATCCTAAACGGTCATTCGAAATGATTAAATCATAAGAGAAACCTAGTGATGATTTTAAAATAGCTGTCGAATGATACCCATTTTGATATAGTTCGTCGAGTTTTCGCATTTAAAAAAATGGCGTATCTGTTTGTTTTATTCCATTTCAAAGTTGTATAACTCTATAAAACACTACTACTAGATAAATAGATTCCGACAAAATCTAGCGACGCAGAAGATTTTGTTTTGTATCGGAAAAATACTTTCAATTTTATAGATTTTTCCCGAAGTCTTGTAAGTACTAGAGTTTACTTTGGGGCAAGTTCGGCAGTCTGGTAGCAGATTTATATTGTCAAACTTAAATAAAAAACTTAATAATTGACACAAAGTGTTATTAAGATCATTGAACGATAGAATGGAAAAGCGGATTTTAGTTTTTAAAGAGTATGTCATTCAGATGTCTTCCGTCGAGATGAACACACTGTTCAATAGAAGCTGCAGCAAACTTGGTTCAATTGAGCCGATTTCTCGGCGAATATTTTCCTTTAAATGATAAAACAGAATAAAGTCTGCAACTGCAGGAAAATCGCTCCAAAATTATTAAAGCCCATAATAACATCGACGGCAGTAACTTCAAATACTCTTTACTTTTTGTTTTTTTTTCTTTTCTGCTTATTTTTCTTTGTAGTTTTGTTTACAAAATGTATGAAATTTATTGAAAGTATGGTAACATTTTTGAGAGAATGAATACTTATATGTGAGAGCATAAGAAAAAATTCTCTCAAATAAAATAGATTCTATCTCACGACTACTTTCTGCTGCTGCTTTTCTCTGCCAATTTGTATAAAAAATGTGTTTATGCCGGTATTCTGTTTAATCATTAAAGCCACAAGAGATTAGGGATAGTCATTATAAACCCTCTCTTTGAGGTAGCCCCATAAAAAAAATCCATGGGACTTAGATCGAGCGACCTCGCTGGCCATGGGATGCCCCCAAAGCGATTGACATTCGTCACCTGGTCTCGAGAATTTTCGAAAAAAAAAATGGTTCATGCGTGGTTAAGGCACACCAGTCACCCTGGGGCAATGCATCGGTTTTTGATGTTTCAGTGGAGGGTTGCGCCTTCTTGCGCCAATTATTCTCGTCGCTCCAACAAATGGGATTTACAGAGCGAAAACGCTCCAACATCGTTTCACAACAATGTTTGCGTAAAACAAAGTGACTTTCTTTCAGTTCTTGAACAATTTGAATTTTACAAGAATGGAACTTCAGATGCTTTTTTAAAATTTCAATAGCAGGCCTGGGGAAGCAAAACAGATTAAAAATGTTGTCAAAAATGCTGCAAAGATTCATGATGCCACGTCATTTTTAATATGTACGAGTATATCATTCCCTTCTATAGCGCCGCTTCTAGCAAATACAAAAAGTTTCATGCAACAAATTTCTTGAAATTTCGTGAAAAAATGCTTAATGTAAATAAGTTATTAGAGTTTTTTTTCTATACATTAACTTCAGTAAATTCTTAAATTGGTACAAAAATGATTCAGTTAAAAAAATGTTTGATTTTAAAATCCAAAAAAAAAATTAATTTTATTGAAAACTTTAGGGATTATAAAAATAAAGTGGAATTTTCTATCACCGTAGTTTTAAAATAGTCAGTTTCTAAAGAAATTATTTGTACCGAATTCCTTTATATTTTCAATAAATGTCTGTCTTGAAAACAATTAAGACCAACTGGTTGACATAAAGGTTGCATAAGACACTTTTTTTTATATTAAGATTATTTTTATTTATTCGCCTTTTTGTTTTTAAATAAAATACCTCTTTTTTTTAAACATCAACCATAATGATTCATGGTCTTAGATGTAGAACAAAGAATGCATGGTCGGTCGGCCGTCTGTCTGAGTGATATTTTCAAACAAAAGTCATACATGCACCAGCCAAAGGAAACAAACAGGTAAATGGGTAACAAAGAGTGAATAAAAAAAGGAAAATTAAAATAAAAAAACACGCAAATCAACAGTGATTTGTTATATTTATAGAAAAAAAATACGAGGGCCAAGTGGGAAGTAATTCGAGTGTAACAGTCTTTTTCCATTAAGCAACATGTAACATATACCATCAATTTGAGAAAAGAATCACTAGAAAAATGACAAATAAGTTCGTTAATTTTTTCTCATCACTAGTAAAATTATATACATATGGCACAAAACAAAAAGTGCTTAAGTCGACATAAGCAAATTTTGAGTTAATTGCAACCCTGTAATCTTTAGATTCAAAAGTAGCTCTGAGAAAAATTTAATGATTTTATGCGTTTTTTTCAGGAAGTTAGAGGGCAATGAATTGCTGATTATCTTTTTTCCACTTGTAGTTAATCGCATACGGAATAGTAGCTTAACTTAGTTTATATTTTGATTTATTTCAATTTAGAGCTGTGCCAAATCGTTCATTTAAGTGACCGCTCATTTTCGTTCATTTTGTAAAAAAGAACGAGTTCGTTCATTTCGTTCATCCGCTCTTTTCAAGAAAAAGAACGAAATGAAAAAACAATCAGTTGATTCGGTCAATAAAAAGAGACAAATGCAATGTTTTTGTTATTTTTTGGCAAATGATCAAAACAAACAAAATAACACAAAGGAAAAATCATCAAGTAATTTTTTTTTGCAATATCAAAGTATTTTTTTGTGTGACATAAAATAAAGAATTTGGAAAATATTAATAGCATTAAGAAGTGTTCAAGATGTGCTTTTATTTTGCCACAATTAAGTCTCTTCTGGTAAATAAATCTATGGCCAATGAATAAAAGTCAAAAAGCGAGAGCGAAAATAACTTAATTACGTATGTGAGAAGTTAAAGCAGTTTAAAAAATTCATAATGGTAACACTGTTAATAAAAGTAGATAAAAAGGCAAATGAAAACGAGAAAATGACAAAAAAAATCCCACATGAACGATGAAAAAGCAAAACAAAACAAAAAAAAAAAAGAGCCAAGTGCGCTGGGTCATCGGTCGTTCATTTCGTTCAATTTATTTTTATGTGTCAGTACTACTGAACCAAAACAGCTCAGTAAAATGACCGGCTCACTTCGTTCATTTGAGTGATTCGTTCAATTTTACTCGTTCGTTCATGAACGACACAGCCCTATTTCAAATTGAATGTATTAGCTATAGCGTCTAGATTGATGTTTCCCTAAATAATATAAAAGCCAATATGCAAAATGCAAAATAAATAAATTTCTGAAAATCGACTTGAAAGTTTAAAAGTGCTCTCCTACCAAACAGTAAAATATGACTTAAGCACACTAATTGCCAGCTTCGTTTGCCACAATGGCTTCAACAATTTCTATGAAATGAATTAATAACTGCGTTTCATCTTGCAAACCAGCAACTGGTCCAATTTTTAATGTTGCATCTCAAATTTAGATGATTTAGACTCTAAATCAGTAATCCCCACACACATACATTCACATTTACTTTTGTGTTGGTTGTTTGTTTTTAAGGGTAATTTATATTGCCCTCATTCCACCTGGCGGCTGCCAAGACATATTTGTGACATATTCTAAATCCATTTCTAACCGACTTCAAAAGAGAAGAGCTAATCAATTCGTCTGTATTTTTTTCTATTTGTTACTTCATAATTTCCGTAATTTTTAAACCGATTTAAAAAATTCTTTTTGATTCCATTGTCCAAAGATTTTTTCTTTGATTTAATGGATCTTATAAGCTTGCTTGATCGAAGGTCCTGGCTTCGAACCCTGCCATCGACCACGCATTTTTCCGATGTGCATTAGTGTTCCTGTGTGTCAGTTGTTAACGGAAAGCTCAAGTGATGAAGGCATAGTCACTGTTCACTGAACTCTAACGACTTCAGCGGATACTAATCCTAATGTAACATCATAGTGCACTCCTTCGTCGGTATTGTGTAGCTGAATCATTGGCGAAGTAAATTAATCAAATAAAATGGCTACTTAACACAGCTTTGAAATTTAATACGCCTCATTGACACCAGAGGCGCTGCATTATTAAAAACGTACAAAAAAGCAGAGTTTCCTCTATCTCTTGCTCCACCACCTCTTTTTCTCTGTCGCTATCCCTTTCCTAAAGAAGGTAACACCTCATTGCCTGAGTGTTGCTTCTCTTAAAAAAAGACTCAATCTTGCATTTTAAAAGGTGGGCGGGGCCACGCCCATGAAAGATAAGTATTAAATTATATATATTTTCACTTATCTGATTCCCACGCAACTTGACATTATATAATTTTTCTCTTCGATTGATATAACTTTTTGCTTCAAGAGTGGGCGGGGCCATGCCCATTTCAGTTCAATGCTATGTTTCACGTGTTTCCACTTTATTGATTTTTACGACACTTGACACACCTTGAGCTCTAAAATACACTCAATCTTGCACTTAAAAAAGTGGGCGGGGCCACGCCCATGAAAGATTAGTATTAAATTATATGTATGTACTTTCACTTAGTCTATTCTCACGAAACTTGACATGACATAATTTTGCTCCTAGAATGACATAAATTTTTGCTGCAAGAAGTGGGCGGGGCCATGCCCATATCAGCTTAATATTGTATTTCACGTGCTTCTACTTGATTGATTTTTTGCGAAACTTGACACACGCCTTAACCTCTAAAAGTGACGCTGTGCTGAATTCACCAAAATGGGCGGACAGTAATATTTCTGAAATTTGGGCACGACCAGGCGCCTGAAAATATAAAATAAATAAAAAAAATTGCGGTTAAATTTTGTTATATGTGTATGTATGTACGTATGTATGTATGTAAGTAAATATAGAATTTGCTAACCTGATTGACACCGACTTTGAATAGCACTATGGGTAACATATATAAAAATCTTTTATTTCTTATTTATTTCCAAACTTTTAGTGTTTTTTTATTTATAATTTTTATTTTGTATTTTTTTAACAAAAATTATGCTGTGCGCCAGGTGAGATGATGGCAAATAGATTAGATTGATTCCATTCATTCCTCTAAGACTCAAGCAAGTGGAAAAAGGCTATTAGGGTCCGCCAGATAACTTTTTTTTTTTTGAAAACAGGGCGCAAAACATCGAGTGTAGCTGTGTGAAACCAAATGTTGCCAATATCCTCCTCTTCAATTTTTGTGAACAAAAATTCGTTCAACATGGCCCGATAACGATCGCCATTGACTGTAAAGGCCACTCCTTGCTCATTGGCCCAATTATGCCTCTGGACCAAAATCCGCACCAAACAGTGACTGGTTTTGGGTGCGTTGGCTTTTCAATGTATGCGTGCCCCAAATGCGACAATTTTGCTTGTTTACATACCCGCCAAGATCAAAATGAGCTTCATCTGAAAAGATGATTTCTTTTTTTGGCAAAATCGGCATCTTCTGTAAGTCGATCGCAGGCAATATTTCCCAGCGTTGTTCAAGCGTATACACAACCATATTCGTTCAGCGGAAGGATAAAACTAATTATCTGTCAAATCAGACATGAGCTAAGTGTTACCATTCACGAAATAAGCACTAGTTGAAAAAAAACGTTAGATGGCGGACCCTATATAAAACTAAAACGAAGTTTTTTGAATTCTAAATTTCCAAAACTGAAAAATTTAGTTACGTATAAATGTTGGTAATATTTTATAACAAATGCACCTTCTCAAAAAAAAAAAAAACACTTGGATAACTTCTAAATGTTAGAACTTATAACAAAACTAAATCTTGAAAATAAAAAAAAACAGTACATGCTTACATACATACATCCAGCAAACAAATGAATGAAAAGAAAATCTATGTGTACACACACAAGCACACAAAAGTTACAAAGGTACACACTCAAATATATCTACATATATAATTTATGAAAGAAACCTTTTATTCTGTTTTTTTTTGTAGTTTTATTTCTTATCACATCTTGGCATCGATACTTTTTAGCCGAAAACAAAGCAAAATAAAAGTTGAAAGGAAGGGAAAGAACAAAAGCCATACAAAAATAAAATAATGATCAGACCCAAAAGTAATACATATGGGTTTCATGAATATATGTACACATGTATATGTATGTATGTATGTACCCAGCGGGAACAAGAAGGAGCAAGGATGCCTTCTAGAAGGTCGCTATACTGCTTCTATTGGATGTACAAGGCCGGCTCGCTCCATTCTTCCATACTCATATCTTTTTTACACGCGGAGTAGGTCTTCTGTTCTTGCTTTCTTAGCCAGCGATTCTGGAAGGCCTTCAAATTAATGGATTTTGCTTTTGCTTTGGTAAAAACAAAAACAAAACAAAACATGTTACTCCTTCTCTTCTCTTCTGTGGAAAGTTTGAATCAAAAAAATTCCTAAGGAGGCCTTTAGTAAGGCCTGCACCAAGAAATCCTTCTGGGTTTTACCGCTGGGTATGTACGAATATATGAATGTCTGCATAAATATATGTATGTATGTATGTATGCATGTACGACCGACCGTCTTTGCTTCAAACTATTCTGATACTTTTGTATCCATAGTGGGTAACAAACCAAATATGTATTCATATCACGGTGCACATTGGGGCGGTGCAGCCCCAAGTGTGTGGCACTTAGCTCCATTTATTTGTTAATGTCGTCAACATGAATATATGCCAATTCCGGCCATACAAAATCGCTTGCGACGGGAAATGGACTAAAACCTAAACCTAGTTTTTCCTCAGTACTATAAGCTGCAACAGCAATATTCTAACTTGTCCCACCAGCTCAAATTTTTTCACTAGTTTTACAACTGCTGGCTGCTTCAAGACGACTCGAACCGCCTGGCCCCCGATGTCGACAAGAAAGTTCTTTCGCTTACTTACATTGAAAACAAAAACAAATTCTCTTATTTTGTTTTTGTTTTCAATGTTTTCGTGTTCTAGTTAAAGTCCCACTTTACTGAATTTAACGATTTTGATATATGTTAATACCGCCAGTGTTGCTTAAGATATGACAGCAATCGAAATTCAATATGGCGGCCAACAGACGCCATTTCGTGAATGCGAAAAGTAAATAAAAAGAAGACGAACTATAGCAAAAGGGGTATCATTCGACAGGTATTTAAAAATTATCTTTGGGTTTCTCTTACGATTTTTCAATTCGAATGACCCTTTAGGATCTTTTTGATTTTTTATTTATTTTTTTTTTTTGCTAAATTTTTACTTGAAAATCTCTCATGGATCAGTTGATCCTTCTCCAATTTTGTAACTTGCCCCCAGTGTGCTTTTTAGATTCTTAGATGCCAACCAACACACAATATCACTATTAGAACATAACACGGACGGACAGACAAGGGACCACATAACGCCTCTTGGCTTGCTTACGCTGCATTAAATACGTATATACGAGTACATATCAAGAGTTGAGTTATTCAAGGTGAGCTTTAAAATAATTCTTTAATTTTTGTATGGCGTTTTTCTCTGGTATTTAAAATACCAGAATTTAATGTTTGAATTTGTTTGGAATTCGTTGGCAAATCTGAGCTAGCAGTCACGCAAAGTCAACTCTTTGTTACTTTTTTCTTATTTCTTTTTTTTTAATATCGAAATTCCACAAAAAAAATACCCTCCAAAATCGCAATGTAAAATATTTCGTTACAAGCTGAAATTTTCATAACAAAACGAAGCACAAGTATGTATGTACATACATACGTTTACATGCAATAGCGAGAAAAATATGCAAAGAAAATTTTAAAAAATGTTTTCTTTGACTTTTCATTAATTGAGGGGTTGTTGTTGTAGTTGTTTTTGTAGTACATTTTTGTTGTTGTTACTTTTGTTTTTTGTTGGTTAGAGCGGGAGATTTGAAGCGAAAGCACCCTGTAGCCCCATTTACGAACATATTTCTTAACCAACACTGTCCGTGCGTATCCATCTGGGCTGTAATTTATTTTGTTTTCTTATTTGTTTTTTTCTTTTTTTTTTTTGTAAAGTATTTTATACGCGTAGCTGTGTGTGTATGCTTGTGTGTGTGTCTGTTATTTTGCAGTTTAATGCAGCAAGTGCCACATCGATTTGAAAATTCGTTTCATATAAGTTACGCTTTTTAATGTTCCGTGGGGCTTGTGTATCTTCACAAACAAACAGAAGAAGAAAAAAATACTTTCAGTTTGCGCTTGGAATGTTCGTTTCAATTTAGCTGATAAACAACAAGAGGCAAGGCAAGAAGAAGAATAAGAAGAGGTGGAGGAAGAGGAAGAAAGTATGGCAAAAGCACCCCTAAATAAATATTCTAGTCTAATGTTCGAAAACTTACGAAATTTCACATAAAATGGGCTCATATGCAGACAATTAATGTTGAGTGGAGTGTAAAATTATAGCAAGTATTAGTTAATTTTTTTTCTGTTCGAGCTTATTTTTATTTTTTTTGTTGAGTTTAGATTAAACAGAATACCGGCATAAACACATTTTCCATACAAATTGGCTCAAAAGAGCAGCAGCAGAAAGCGGTCGTGAGATAGATTCTATTTTATTTTGAGAGCGTTTTTTCTTATGCTCTCACATATAAGTATTCATTCTCTCAAAAATGTTACCATATTTTCAATAAATTTCATAAATTTTTTAAACAAAATTACAAAGAAAAATAAGCACAAAAGAAAATAAAACAAAAATCAGAGAGCATTTGAAGTTACTACCGATCAGGGACGGCATTAAGAATTTTATAATTGTACCAATAACTTTAAAAAATTGTATTTTTTTGACCTTAACTGTACTAAATGATTTTTTTTAGTTAAAATTACGTATTTTTAGTTGTTTTTATGAAAATAATCGATTTTGTTCTGGCTACTGAATCGTTTTCACAACTTTGTTTGTAAAGCATGGTACTCTGTTCACAATTTCGTGCGAAATGCTGGCAAATTACATGTAAAAGTATTTGGTATGATATATTTGCGAAATAAATTTGCAAAAGGAGTACTCTCTTCTTATTGTGAAAAACACGTAAAATCTATCTGGCAGCATGTTTTTCCATGAAAAATGACTCTGGCATCTTTTAGTTTCGCTGCGAAACAACATGAGCAGCACTTTTTTTCGCACGGAATTTTGACAATGTTGCATACTTTCAAGCAATAAAAGCGAGAAATTTATGAAAAAAAACCGCAAGTTGGGCTATATTTAGTACATGTCAAATTTTTCACGCGAAGTAATGAATGTTGCTGAAAATTTTTCACAACTTCGAACAGAGTACCAGCCTTAAGTTGTGATGTTAAAGCATATGGTTACACCTGTTAAATTTGATATTTAAAATATTATTGTTATTATATTATACATTGCTCGTTTGAAAAGAAATGCGGAGTGAAACTGGTGAGATTCCTTAAATGTACTAAATCAGTCATTGGTGTACTGTTGTACTTTCCGAGCTTGAATAGTACAAAAAAGTACAATTGTACCAACTTTGCCATCCCTGCTACCGACCAAGGCATATCAAACAGCTACATGCATCAGGCAAATTGCTCATCCGCTGATTTTTTGCTTACACGTTCATAACGAAGAATTCATTTGACAATTACTTTTGTGCCTTGTTTGATGCATACAATTTTTTGACAATTACTTTGTAAAACTATGTGAGAAGCACAAATTGTTTTCTCTAATGCGTGTACCTGTAGTAAATGTGCCTTGCTACCGACGATGTTATTATGGGCTTTATTAATTTGAGAGCGATTTTCCTGAAGTTGCAGACTTTATTCTATTTCATCATTATAGAAGGCGAGTAAAATTTAAAAAATTCTCGCCTGTGTCTTTATATTGAAAACAAAACCAAATTTGAGTGCTTTGTTTTTGTTTTCAATATATAAATAGGCAGGCGAGAATTTTTACTTGTCTTCTATAAACTGCCAGTTAAGTTCGCACTTTGAGTCACACCAGAAAAATCGCATAAACATTTGAACTCATCGTAATTAGTTTTAAGCGCTGCTATTTTGTTAAACTTTACTGTTCATACAAGTATAAGCCAAATGCTTAATAAAACTTTAGCTGAATTTTCCTATATTTTCCGTTGCTTTTAGCCATAAATCAGTATTACGAAAATAGCAAGCACCCCTTTTCATACACGATGACGACGAGGACGTAGCCGAATATTGAAAGTGTGAGCACATGGGTAGTATAGATAATAGTACATTGTTTTATAATATTTTAACATAAAAAATACAAAAAAAAAAAAAAAAACACTGACTGACATTGCAAAGCAAAAATAAATATGGATGAGAGACAATCTTAATGATTAACGAAAAACAGGCATCTCTGCCGACTAACACTTTTATCATTTTATACCGAAGCATTTTTCAATTAAAGCAAAGAAAGGTACTCCGGTATGTCCGGTTTACAGCTGATAAATTCATGAATTAAACTTGACTCATATGTATGTTTGTTATGGCAAATGTTTATTCAGGTTTGTGGAAATAATATAAAATTGATTGTCATTTATATTTGTTGTGAGCAGCCATTTGTTTGTTTGTCTTAAATAAGGGGTAATATTTGAAAATTGAGATTATTTCGGCAAATATTTGTCCCATCTAACAACTGCTGAAGACGTGCCATAACATTCTGGACAAAATTTATATAAAAACCATTAGCTGCTGCTTTTTGTTATTGCATCTTTATGAAAACATAAATTAAATATGAATTGGCTTATATAATTATCGTTTATGTTCATACTGATGGAAAAACCGTAGTCGCGTAATAATACTGAAGCAATTTGATATCAACACTATGACAGGAGTGTTCGTTTTTTACCCCGTGACAATTTTCTTTATTACGATATCAAGCCTTACATCAATGGGTAGATGATTGGCTCATCAATGGCATGGCACGCCGATATTGCAAAAATAAGCAATTGGAATCAATTCAATGACAAAAAGGCATCAATGCCATGACTGATCTTAGCAACATGTTAATGATAACTTGTCATCAAAATAATAATTATTTTATATAAATTTTATGACAGATTTTCATCAATACCATAAACACCTGTTATTGACATTACGATACAACAAATGAGAAATACAATAAAATAAAATGTGTATCCTTAATTAGTTAAGCTGTATGACTGCATTTTGTTGATACTTATGTATTGTATGCTTATACAATACTTTTCCCAAAGTAATTGAGAAACATTGACATTTTCAATTGAAAATAAAAATTCTCAATAAACAAATAAGTAAAGAAGCTGTTTTAAAAATTCACAACAAACTATTATGCGATTCAATTTCCCTAATCTCACTCTCTCGCTCTCATATTTTTTATGTTCTGTGACATTTTATGTCTTAAGGTTCTCAGACGTGCCATACCATAATGCCATAGATCTAACCATTGCCAAAGCCATAAATATATATATTTGCTAAATTGTTATTATTTGAAAAGTGGGACCACAAATATGTTTAACCAGCAAACAGTGAAATTGAATTGGTTGCTTTGGTATAGTTATGGCGTTATGGTAAGTCACCTATAATCAAACTCAGTGTTGCCCATAAGTTTGGTTCAAACAGCTGTGTTGTATGTTTATGGTTATGGCACGTTTAATTGATTTTGCAGGCACAGAACATACGGTGAAACGCAACTGCAACGAAGATTAGATTAGAAAAAGGGGAAAGATCTGGTCCACAGACTGGCACTGCGACAACTGATGTAAATTAAATTAAATCAATCTCTGTATGACTCTCCTTATGGAAGTCAGCACAGATATTGGAGAAGCCCGCCTAATATCATCTGAACACAGAAACTCAGAATGAAAAACAAGCCTTCTACTGTCACATAAGACGATACACTCACAAAGAATTTGTGCCGTCGTCTCGTCATCTTCCAAGCATAAACGGCACAAGGATGAACGAACTTGGTTACTTTTCCACAGAGAATAGTTCAGTTCAAAGTGACTAGAAAGAAAACCAGTAACCAGCCGTAAATTATTCCTGTTGAGGTTCAGGATTCCATTGTATGTAAATGGCTGCATCAATGCTTTGGCTTGCCTTAAACCAGAAGTTCTTAGCGGTCGAAGTGTCATCTTCTTTGATCAGAGATGTTACAGTCGACCGACTTACGCCACAAAACGGCTTTGGCCCCATAAACGGAGTAACAGAGGCCCTCTTGGCCAGTTCATCCGCTTTCTCATTCAACGGATGACCGCTATGGCCAGGTATCCAATAAATGGAAACCTTGTTCCGTATGGATAGCTTTTGTAATGAGTCAAAGCACTCTAAAACCTGGAACAAAATTCCCATGAAAGGAGGGACTTAAGAGCTGCCTGACTATCGGAAAACGAAACTGCAACTTCAAGTTAATTTTAGCTCAATTCCAATTTATGCCATCGACTCGCACATGACGCGAACTTTTTGAAACCGGTTTGAAACATACGAGTATTAGAAATCGGTTGTATTAAAATCGGTGTGTAGGAAAGTCGTGTTTGCGTTTCATCGGCTTTGGAGTATTTTTTCGGTACAACAAAAAGCCTTATGATGGAAACAAAAGTATTCAATTTGTGTGGGAAGCTAAGAAGCATTCTTATTTGCACAAAACAGCACCGTCAACTAACTCTCTCTTTGCATGGGCAAAAATTGGAAAAACAATGAAAATTACAGAGAGAAGTAACACTCACTAGTACTATTAGCAGGTGTTACCCCATTTAAAGAAAGCTTCATTCTTTTACAATTATACTTTTTGGACGTTTTTTTTAATAATGCAGTTTTACAGCTCCTCTGGTGTCAATGAGGTGTACTAAATTTTTCTAAACTGTGCTTATTAGCGATTTTATTGGTTATTTTACTTTGCCGATGATTCTGCTACACAATGCTGACAAAGGAGGGCGCTCTGATGTTACATTAGGATTAGTTTGTTTATTTAATTAAATAATTCCAAACACACACAAGCAATTCTGCTTGTGGTGTCAAAAAATAATTATTAAAATATTTCCTGAAAGATAGAGGTGAATGTGAAGGGTTTTAGGGATACCTCATGTAGAATTATATCATTGACTTCTTCCCTCACTGACGTCCGTTGTTTGATATATGATTCCTTCCTTGGATATTCTTTCTGATTGATATTCTTTTCAATGTGGGGATGTATCCATATACAAAATTATTTTTATGGCTTCTTATTTGTCCCCACAACGTCTTCATCAGACGTTTATTCTCAAAGAAACCCTAAATGATTGTGATAATTTCATCATGTCGAGCCATAGCCGCAATAAAAGCTTAACCGACATATTTTCTGGACCTCTTTTTTTGGATCGATTACTTCGATCGCAAATGATTTTGGTAAAAAAATTAAGTCCGAAAATAATGTCGCTTAAGCTTTTTTTAGGCACGATGTTGTGGTACAATTGGTATGTGGAGAGCATTTAAAACCAATAATCTCAGAAAGGTCTGATCCATGATACAATTATACAAGGTACTTGCTTGACTACAACAAAATTGCAACACCAAGAAACACACGTATTTTGTTGGTAGAAACATACCTATAATTGTCAGAAGCAGATGTCTTTTGTTTTTAAAAATAACAATCACAGGGTAACTAAAGTACAATTGCAGAGGCGGCATTCATGCATGATTATAGTCATTCAGTGTTGCCAATATGTGTGTAATACACAGTGTGTAATTTTTACTCTCATCTGTGGACCGTGTAATGAGATTCATGTATAATATGTGTGTAATTCTACTTTGGGTTCTATTTTTATTTAATTTTGTTTTAATTTAAATCTACACAAAGCATGTGTAGTGTAATTTTCTGCAATGTGCAAATTCATTGGCAACACTGTAATCATTTTGTTCACACACATACACTAACATTTTTGCAGCTTGTGAACAAAGTTTGACAACTTTCTGCATTGTATACATTAACAGGCTGGGCTTGTGCAAGTACCTTGTATAATTGTATCATGGTCTGATCTGAACGTAATTGTCATCAATATGATACGAAGAGGTGTCATATGTTCAAAAAATTCAAGTCTCTGGTATTTTCCTTTTGCAAAATTGATTACGAATTTCCATCAAACAGACAGACAAGATCCAACACGAGATATTCGTAATAAAATCATTTATTTAATAATTAATTTTACATTAACTGCAATATACTCAAAATCAATTCTTAACAATGCGAAATGTTCTTTTTCTTTATTCTCTCGATTAGGCGTATTCTACTGCCTACAAAAACTGGACTGGAGTAGTTCCAAGAGTAGGCGACAAGTGAAACTCTCCATATCTTTATTTATATACTTACATAGATATTTATAGCAACTCCGAATGTGAGTTCAAAGATAAAAGATATATAAAAAGTACAATTTACTCACAATTATATATTTCAATATATCAGTAAAGAAAAGTGTACGGGTACAGTCTTACAGTTGTCATTCTTTCTTTCTTTCAATTTAATACATGATCAGCGAAATAAAAGTATTTTATGACATCATTAGAAAAAAAAGCGATTGTATTACGCTTCTAAGTGTATTTATTCCAAGTACAGAGAATACAAATGTTTAGTGTTCTTTAATTTTTGTATATTTTCTATACATTTGTATGCCTGGTTCTCGGACTTTAAAGTATGACATAAAATGACCTTGTGCTTTAGTATTCTAAAATAAAAAGCGAAAAAAACCCCATATAAATTTGATGAAATACTCATACATACATAAATAAAATAAATACATTTGTCTATCTGTCTGTTGGTTTGATTCATTGTGTGTGATTGAGTGTTTTATAGTTGTTACGAACCCCATAAAATAAACTAAAAATTTCATGCGGAGTTCATACAGATACGACTGACTTCCACTATTCAAAATAGGCAAGCAAATAACATCCGCAGTACAGAGCAACAATTAAGCAGAAGCTTAAAAGAGGGAGTTCATTTCATGAAGCTATTTATAATGCTGCCGTAACAATCAAAGGGGTTGGGGGAACTCGAAGCCCTGAGTTTTGTTATGATTTGTTATGGAGGTGGTCTTTAAACATTTTACGTAACACAAAATATTACTAATTTCGTAAAAAAAAATACTTATAAGTTTTTTTCGTTTATTATAATTATATATAATTTTGTTAAGATCTGTTACTTTAGAAGGGGCCGGAGAAGGGCTGGTTAAAAATCTGGAAAAATGCGTTACCTAAGATGTGAACGGCCCCATAAAAGAGCTGCAGTTTTATCTGTATACAGAGTGTAGTGCGTGTTTGACTTTACGAAATATTGATGTTTTAAGCCCGGTTGAAGGGTTAACTATCAAACGAACTATCATTTCCTGATATTTATGATCAGTATGCTCTGGCAAATGATCGTGAATAGATTGACGCTTGATCCAAGCTGCCAAATTATCCAGACTGACTTTAAAAAGTCAGTCATTAATTCGTGCAAATTGTGTATAGACAATTTGTGACAAAATTGTGTTTAGCGATGAGGCTCATTTTTGGCTTAAACAAAATTGCCGCCTATGAAGTGAAACCAATCCGCAACAGACGCTACAGAACACATTGTGTCCAAAAAAAAATTACCCTTTGTAGCGGTTTACATACAGGTGGCATCATAGGATTTTTTCCCAAAAATAATTAAGCCAGAGCTCCCGATAAGGTCAATGAAGATCATTAGTGTTTTTTTATGTCAAAATATGGATGATATTGATACCGACGAGCAGTCAAACAGGAGACTTATTGAAATGTGTGTGATTTTCCTCTCGATCGTTTACTGTGGTGCCACCTAAAGTCAATAGCTTGTGATGTTATACATATGTATGTACATACAATAATGTTCTTTAATTATCTAAAAATAATATAAATACAAAAATGCAAAATGAAATACTTCAATAAAATTTTCACGGAGAACATTGGACGTGTTGTTAAGCCGGCAACAATTGGCGCCTTGTAGGCCAACACTTTATGTGTGTGAAGATAAATTCATCGAGTTAAATACGTTTTAAAAACATATCGCATGCGATGCATTTTGTAATGAAACTTTGCGAGATATTTACAAACATGTTCACTGTGGCCACACCCTTCCTTCTGCCTTAGCGAATCAAACTTAGTGGAAAACAAACAAAAAATAAATCATGCTGTCATTCGTGAATTTTTTTAGAAACTCTGGAAAATATATGGCCAAGGGAAAAAAATCTTACTTCGGCTTCTATGAAGGAAATGGCCGCTGTGTCCAAACGCTTGAATATTTTTGTTTAGTTTTTTCTCTCTCCTATAAAATTTAAAAAAAGTGAAGTTATGTGATTTTGCATTTCAGCTAACGATATTTACATATGTATGCATGCTTGCATTATTATTATATAAAGAACTGAAATTATAGATTTTCTTTTGACTGGACGGAAATCCCCGGGAAATTGAAAAAACATTCCCCCTTTCCCGGGAAAGGAAAAAGTCCGGGAAAATAAAAACTCTAGCTACAAGTTACGAGTATCTAAGACTTTACAACAAAATTTTATTGTCTCGAAGGAAATGTTTTTGCATAATTTTAATTTTTTTCCATCCAATCGCTTTCAAAACAGAATACATTCCTTTAGTGCTCTGGCCGTCACAGTGTGTGTAAAACTACTAAACTTAACTGAGTAAATATGTATGAATGTTTGTATACATACATACATACATATGTACGTATAGTATATCATGTCGAGTTGTTATGACGTTATAAAGAACAAAATATATTTTTTTCGAATACCCACTTTTTTCACTTTTTGTATTTAAAGTGAATAATTTTACGAGTCGTGCACTTTAAAAACAAAATAACAAACATAATAGCAATAAAAATTTCATAAAAAAAAAATCTAACAAAAACAACACAATAGAAGTAATAATAATGAAAACAAAACAACGCAAAAAACAAAAGAAAAAAAAAAGAAAATTATTTCAAGGTCTTGTCTAACCATTTGAAACATTCATTATCCAACAAATACAAACGGCGGGCTGAACTTCAACATCGTCAGGCAAAGTGACTAGAAGAAATACATAACTACCAAGTAACTTGAGGTTGCAAAGAGTCAGTCGTCAATGTTGATCGCTGGGTTTCAAAGATTCCAAGCTCTTACACTCTTTTTCTAAAACGTATAACATTTGCAAAATGCTTAACTGCAAAACTTTATTCCCGGAGCTTACGTAACACACAGCTCTCAGCTGCTCTCTTAGCTTCATTTTGTAAAACAGCTGTGCGATATACAGCACAAACACTCAAATCCAAAAGATACAATTGTATCTTTCTTGTGTTATGAAACTTAAACGCAAGCGCTTCCAACAATTATGTAGATATTTTGTATAGAAATCTTAACCGCAAAATAAAAAATGGTAGACAAAATTCAAAGGAAATTTACTTCGGGGCACATAAATTATGGGGAAGCAAATATAAATAAATATGCAAATATTAATAAATGAAATTCATTAAAAAAATTTAGTAGTGCGCTCTAAATATATGTGACACCCTACACTACGAGTACATGCATACACATTTCTACGAGTTCTAAACTTTTAATTTAGGGTCGCTATTTGTATAATACATAAGAGTATTTGTTTGTTCAATCGGGATTTCTTTGTTAATCAATTTAGGTTAACAAATATATGCTAAATTTATGTCAAATCTTCGATAAGTTTTTAGGCAGAAGTAGAAGGTGGTTTCTGTAGAATTAGTATCAGTAGTGCGATTCACTAACCTTTTTTTTTTAACGATAATGGCATCTTTAAAATAATTTTAACGAAAATTTATCGAATTTGCTATTCAGTAATATTTTTAACGATATTCGCTGTAGGTTAATGTCAGCTGTGTCGTTATTTAATCGACAATAATTTATATGCTGTTAATTTGATCGACAAAAATCAACAGAAAATATCAGCTGCGTCCTATCGTTAAAAAGAAGTTACAGGATCACACAATCGTTATGGCAAGCGACAAAATCTATAGACAATTGTCGGATCGTTTAAAGTGACTGAATCGCACTACAGGTCTGTAGAATGGAATAAATGAAAGACGCCTGATTGTACAATCAAAATTGTACATCAGAAAGGGATCAAACTCATGGACCTTAGCCATTGAGGCCTTGATTGGGCTACCACCCATACAAATCTTTATTAGGCCGGGTTTCCATCGGTGTGTCATGTGCCACACATGAGTAAATTTAACGTACCACTACACGTATTTATTAAGTTAAACAGTTTCATACATAACTAATAGACAATTTTATAGAATCCAACATGATTAGAAACAGTTTAAATCAATAAATGCATGTCTGAATCAAACAGTTTTTCATTAGTAATTAGTGGTTACGTTATTTTTACTCATGTGTGGCACATGGCACACCAATGGAAACCTGGCCCTAGTTCTTCTGCGGCAATGGCCGCTTATAGGATGGGTCTCGGGAGATCTGCACGTTGTGTTGGCAACAGGCACTCATCGATCCTGAGTATAATGTCCAGCTTAGGGCTTTTAGGAATGTCTAGTGACAGGATAAACTGTGAACTGTGGTTCGACAGGAGATTCAATGTCACAATTCCATCTAGGGCAATGTGGGACGAAAACGGTCCCGATGTGGATCCCAGAAGTTTATGTTGGTATACGGATGGATCGAAAATGGAAGATGGAGTTGCTAAGAACTTCTGGTTTAAGGCAAGCCAAAGCATTGATGCAGCCATTTACATACAATGGCATCCTGAACCTCAACAGGAATAATTTACGGCTGGTTACTGCTTTTCTTTCTGGTCACTTTGGACTGAACTATTCTCTGTGGAAAAGTAACCAAGTTCGTTCACCCTTGTGTCGTTTATGCTTGGAAGATGACGAGACGACGGCACACATTCTTTGTGAGTGTATCGTCTTATGTAACAGTAGAAGGCGTGTTTTTCATTCTGAGTTTGTGTGTTCAGATGATATTAGGCGGGCTTCTCCAATATCTGTGCTGACTTTCATAAGTCGAGTCATACAGAGATTGATTTAATTTAATTTACAGATTTATGGCACAAAAGATCCATCAGGTGTCGCAGTGCCGGTCTTTGGACCAGATCTTCCCCCTTTTCTAATCTTTCTAATACTCGGGGTCTCAAGAGAGCTGGAATCCTTTCTTCCTTTACCAGCAAAGCTGATACCCAAAATTAGTAAAGCATTGAGCAAACTAATAAATAAGGTCGACTAATAAAGCAAAAATTGGAAAACATCATTATTATGAATGTCGTATTTTGGCTACGGCGATTTTGTACTAGCCTAAAGAACATTGCAGCCTTTTTCTTTAATCTAGTAGAAAATCGTCGTAGCTGAAGTCCAAATACGACACTTATAATCAGGTCTACTAATTTGCCTTATGTGTGCAAAGTTCTGGGAAAGGAACAGAAAAACTTGAAATGATTTCTATTATTTTTAAACCCCCATATTTTGAGATATTTCTGCAACTGAACAAAAAATAGACTAAAGACTAGAAATATAATTTTTTAATACGCCCGAAAAAAATAATCGAATTAAGTTTTAAATTTTAATCAAATAAAAATTAAATTTCATGTGAATAAAACAATCGATTAAAGCTTAATACTTATTCGAATAAAGTAATAAAATCAGTAGTGCAAATTTATTCGAAGTAAGCAATGAAAAGAAATGTATAATTTTAAATGTATTCGAATGCAACTATAAAATTATTCGAATACTATAAAACTGATTCGAGTACAAAAATAAAATCAGACTGCGTATATAATTGAACTAAGTAAACAAATAAAAATTTTTAATTTATTCAAATAAACTACTCGAATAAAATTTATTCGAATAAAAAAATTATTTACAATATCAAATTAAATTTACATCTCATTCATACGTATTTAAATGTATTCGAATAAAATAATCAAATAAAACTTCGACACTATTCGTGTAAAATATCTACATAAAATTCCAAATATATAAGTTAATATTAATTAAATAATCGAATATAATTATATAATCGAATAAAATTATATCGAATTTTTGAATGTAGTAGACAATTAAAAATAATTTTTTTTTTCATATAAATTTATTCGAATATATGAAGCTTCAAAGTTATACGAATAAAAGAAACGAATTAAAGTTAGTGTAATTATTAGTGTGCGAACTTTGTTTCTATTTTGTGCTTTAATAAGGCTAAAGTTCGTATTACGAATTAAATTTCAAAATGATTGGAATAAAAGATATTTCAAACTATATTATGAAATATATATACTCGAATGAAATAAATTTAATCGAATATAATAATCGCTTAAAATTTCAAATCAAAATTTATTTAAATAAAATAAGGGCATAAAACTTAAAACTTATTGGAATAAAATGACAATGATATGTTAACATTTTTGCAATTGCTTGCACTAAAGTTTATTCGAATAAATTTTGAAATTCAATAAATGGATGCGAAGAGTCTTAAAGTTAAAATATTATTTTCGTAAGTGTTATTAAAGTGGTAATAAAAAAGAGTTTCTCGTTTAGTCGTTTGTTTTATCAAAACATACTTGTGATTTTTTCTGTCTATTTATGTTCACGAACTGTTGTTGCATGTAGTGAAATCGTAAAATAATAAAAAATATTATAAAAATTTATATAGTCGATTTAGATGAAAAACAATTTTTAATCGGCTTACCGATTAATCGAATACTAGCTAAATAAAAAACCTGATTAACTGAATGTCTTAATAGGAGTATTACTAAAACACTACTGCCATGAGCTATAGAACACACTTCAATACTTCCAATTTTAGAGGACCTTTTGCATAAAATCAGCTAAATTCGGAAGATACGAGTAATCAGCGATGCCAAGGTGCTTTTGGCTTTATTTTTCACTTTAGTGCTTTTTACGCTTTTTATATCTCAAAACTCTCTTTAG
Organism: Nowickia ferox; assembly: GCA_936439885.1. Classification (NCBI taxonomy): domain Eukaryota; kingdom Metazoa; phylum Arthropoda; class Insecta; order Diptera; family Tachinidae; genus Nowickia; species Nowickia ferox. The sequence goes on along the minus strand of OW387027.1, from coordinate 83,466,124 downwards.
GGATTTTTTTTTTCAATTTTGATGTGTCTTTAGAGCCAAAAAAGTGACATCATTGCGAATTATCTCGCTGTTGTGTTCCCTTTAAGTTCATTGGCTTATTCTTGCAATACCTGTCTGTTTTATTTACCACCATGAACCAACAATACCTTGGTCATTAATGTAGGCCACAAGAATTCAGAAAAAAACCCAAAGCCTTATTTTTAAAACAGATGAATCATCATATTTTGCCAATACTGGCTCACATCGTCGCAGCATGAACTGCGAACGCATTTGGTGTTATTGTCTCTAAAAATACAACAAAATACGAGTATACGAGTATGGAACTGCAAATAAGAATGTATTTACACGGCTTGTGTTTTTTCTTTTAGTAAATGCAATTTTTTTTTGTTGCTTTCCATATGTAATTTTGAATGTTAGCTTGCTAAATTATAATAAATTTGTGTTCACGCTAAAGCTAAAGAAGACAAAAATCATATCGCTCTTTTTCCTCTAATATGCCAAGGCATATTTATGTAAATTATATTCGCCTCAATTCCATACGGAAATTTCATACTTTGAATGTCAAAAAAATTACAAAAAAAATATTAAAAATTTTGTGGTGCTACACAGAATGTAACAGATTCCTGTTGTTGTAGACCATGTGAATAACATCTCACCCTGGGGCATTCTAAGCGAGTAATGAACATCGTGTAAACGCTTCTTAACCAATGCAAAGGTGGAAGCTAAAGCAACATGCACGAACACATACATACATACATATATACTCGTACATATGCAAAGAAATAAACACTAACAAGAAAATGCATTTTAAACTTAAATGAAAATAAGACCAAGCATTATTTTACCAGTTGCATTGATCTTTACCAACAAAATATCTCTTAACTCGATCTCGATCGTTTCTCCGCTGAAAGGGTAAAAATAATGTGTATTTTTGTATTCGAAACAGATCGCCTAAATAAATGTGAGTAATTATTGCAAATTGTTTATAAGTAAGAAAATTTTGTTTTTTAATAAAATAAACGAACTAATGCGCTATTTCACCAACTTGAATGTCAACTTACTTATCTGTTTGCCCATTAATTTTGTTCTCCAAAAATCATAATCATGTTCTGGCAAAAAAAAATTTTTCATTACATCGTCCTAAAATCTAGTAATTACGAGATTTCGAGGTAAATCTAGTTACTTTTTACTAGATTCCCCCTACAAAACAAAATCTAATTTTTCCATAGATTTGTAGGAAATGTACTAAAAATCTAATATTTTTATTTATTTTTTACTACCCTGTACAAAATAATTTATATATAGAAGGTGGGTGTGTGTATTAGCTACGTTTCACACAATTTTCTATGAAAGGTGTGTGAATGAGCTAAGTCGGAATTTTTTGCTTTACAATTTAAGACTTCAGTTCAGACAAAGCATTTTGTCTCGGATACGAAATCTTGGAAAATGTCAAAAAAGCTTAGTTTAAATGCCAAAGATTTCGTTAAAGATTTCTAATCAAATATACTAGATTTCGAGACAGTGTAAATGCAAAAAGGTGTGTGAATTGGCTACATTGAAGTTGTTTGGCTGTAGTTTTGGAAAATTTTCAGCTTATGGGTTTTGATTTGGTTGAAATAATCTTGATAAAAGAAGTTGGTGTAAACGGTATAGATTTTCATAAAGATTTTAATGAAAAGCTGCTAGATTTTGCGTAAATGCCCTATAAAACATTTTTATTTGTATTACCGATAATGCTATTCGAAGTCGGTGCCAATCAGCTAGTAAATTCTATATTTACTTTGAATAGCATTCGACTTTTCTTTGGGGCTACGTGACAGATAAGGTCTCTGACAATTGCCCACAAACGATTTAAGACCACAAAGATGGAATTTGTTAAGTTATCGGGGACACACAAAGACCCAAAAACAATTATTTTCTTGTCTTTTCTCAGAGAATATAGAACTATAAAAACAAGAAAGTAAAAAGTAAGCTGCCTAATTTTCACCCTCTGCTACAGACGTTGCTTAACATGGTACTTAAATATCGATATATTTATTCGTATGCAGTAACGATGATGTGATTCTGTAATATCTTCTTTACGATAGCGTAAGACACCTCGCTATTTAATTCTACTTGTATATCATGTGGCACAAGTAAGGGAAACTCACAAAAAAGAATTAAAGAAAAACTAAATGAATTTGAGCTTGTGATTTTGCTTCATTTACTTCAACCGACAGCGAATATCGTTAAAGTTTGTTAGTGAATAGTAAAGTCGATAAATTTTCGTTATATTTATTATAGCAATACGATTATCGTAATAAAAGTTACTGAATCCAGGTACTGTTCACTAGAAAGACTACATACATGCACAAGTAATAATTCAAAATGATTATCAGTGATAATAAAATTGCGAAAGGGCAGCAGGCAGTGTGTACTCGTATTAGTCTAGTAGTCGGAAGGTTACAGGTCCGATTCCTGTCGAAGACTCTGGATATTTCTGCAGACAAGCCAAATTAGCTTCGCAGTTTATGTTTCTTCAAAAAATATATATATATTGAAATTTTAAAAGAAAAAATTTAAGATAAAAAAAATTCTAGCATGATGTTTGTTAAGAGAGGCCTCAGTGCATCATACGATTGCAAATGACAATACAAGCTAGACGGAAATCAACAATAAAGGCATAAAAAATTGTACTTGTTGTCGTTATAATTGAATATAATGCAGCTTTTTTATATCTATTCCAAAGAACAGAAACCGACTACAACAAAAAAATAACTTAAATCATCATCGTTATATTTGTCGTCGTCAGTGATCAGACAACAAACGGCGACCGCTGCGGCATTCATGACTTGCAGTGACAATGTGACGCGAGCGAATGGAGATGCCACATTGAAAAGTTTAGCCTTAAATCTTGATTTTTTATTGCAAAGATTTTTCACGATAAGAAATTTAAAATCATATCGATTAAATCGATTATTTACGATTGTGAGTAATAGACTTTCGTCAATGTTTTCTGCAAAAGAACTTGGCAAGTTCATTAGATGACCTGTAAACCGCTTCATACATCATATTATTTTTAAAATAGAGGCATAACTAGTTTTAACATACTTTTCGAAATCTCAACAACACCAGGTTTCCGAAATTTCTAAATTCCTACTAAAGGGCTTCAAAACAAAAAGCTTACTCCCCACTGGCATCTCTGCGTTCAATCAAATCGGCATGCAACTCTTACAACAAAGTTAAAAGCAATAACAACAACATTGTAAACATAACAACACTGACAGCATACAAACTACGCTGTTGTACCTCTAAACAATTCAAGTAACATAAACCTGCGCATGTAGGATGGAAAGCACACAAAACGAAGCGGCAGCAACAGACGTGAAGAAACTAGAATAGATAAAACTGACAAAAAAATCAATTAAGTTCATTAATAATATTAGACACCCTACACAATTGCTTTACATGGTATTGGTAAGTGAATCTGTTTTTAGGACACAACTTTTGTGAAGTGCTGAAGCCGGAAGGAAAGTTCCCTTTTAGTGAAAGAATTTTTTGCAAAACGAATACAGTAGTCTGAAAAAATTGCATAAAAGAATTGCTGGCGATTTTGCTCAGTATACCGCACTCCTCACTCGGCCTTGTATGTCATTCTCCATTTTCTGCTCATCGAAGATTGTGTAGTGGGAGGGGCGGCAAGGAGCTTGCTAAGGCTTTCGGAGTCGAAGTCGGCTTTGGCGCTTCCAATACTAATGGGCCTCCACGAGAATCCTCTTCGGTAATAACCGATAGGGACTTTTGGGTCAAAACGGATATTCTCTACGAGGGTTGTTCTACTTTTACAGATGGGCCTAAGATGGACATATTTTGGCAATATTGGGAGCAAATAAGATGAGGCAGCAACAGAAGGTCTTACTGTTTTTACAGATGGGTCCAAGATAGATATATTTAGATGAGGGTGTGGCAGAAGGGCTTTTAAAACTACTGATAAGCCACTATTTCAGGGAACTAAAAATTGCGTTTCAGAGGGAACAAATAGTTTCTTCATCAGTATCCGAACTATTACTGAACATCAATAAGAGGGTTCTTCGAGTTCTTATAAGAGTCCTAACTGGTCATTATTGCCCTGTTAGAATAAGAAACTGGAACACCGGATTTTTTCAGGCTATGCGAAGATGTGGAAGTTAGCTACAGCCTTAAGGGTCAAGACTGGTCTCCAACAGTCATTAAATAATAACACCATCACTGCACTAAACCGGCTTCAGCGGATACTAATCCTAATTTTACATCAGAGCGCCCTACTTCTTCGGTATTGTGTAGCAGAATCATCGTCGAAGTAAAATAACCAATAAATGCTTAACACAGCTTAAAAAATTTAATACGCCTCTTTAACACCAGAGGCGCTGCAACACTGCATTATTAAAAACGTACAAAAAAGGCAGAGTTGTAAAATAATGAAGCTTTTCTCGATCTCTTTCTTCACCACCTGTCGTCTCTATACCATCCCTTTCCTAAGGAAGATAACACCTAGTAATAGTAGTAGGCATGCATTCCCCACGGAGTTAATTAGTCGGTTTGTTACGGGTATCCGGTGAATCAAAGACCGATAAGCAGCCTTATTCGAGTTGCCAACATTGACGTCAACTCAAATACAATACCACAAAAATTGGAGCCTGACTAAGCGTTGTCGAAAACAACCGACTGCTATTCATAGGCTCATACTATTTTCTAGACCTTAGAGAATATAAATAGACTGTCAATAGCAAAAACTTATTCTCGGGAGCGAGTAGAAAAGAGTAAATTTTTCGGTATTGTGTTGATGTGACGTCGATGTTGAAAAGTGGAGTAATGCTAGGAACACAACTGGGACGAACGACGAATTTTTCGGCGCGAACTTTCGTCATAAAAAATAAAACACATTTGTGCATATGAAAATGAATACAATACCGCCGTTGAACGAAATTCGTCGTGCGTGACGAACTCTGAGATGATTTATTTCTATTTTGTACGCCGACGAACGACGAAAAAACAATTTTTTCTCTCTCTCTGTCCTTGCACACACAATAACCAACTTTATCAAATACAAGAGAGGAATTCGCTGAGTAAATTAATTCGTCGTTGTTGTGTTTCACACGACGAATTTACGCAGCGAACTCTTATTGATGAATTCGTCGACGTGGATGGAATTTGTCGTTCGTCCCAGTTGTGTTCCTAGCATAAGTGTGAATGTGAACTTTAATTCTCATGGAGTCTGGAAAGGGGAGAAACTACGAGTATGAAGGGATTCTCAATGAACCTATAGGTCTCTCAGTGGAAATGCTTAAGTTAGCAAGGTTAACTCATGTACATATATAACTGAAAAATATTATTATGAATAGGATTACATTTTATATTTTTTTTTACAAACTTTAGCTTCAGCCTCACCTAACGGCAAGCAAAGCTGTAGGGTACGCAAAATAGAAAAATCGTTGCAAGAGAAGTTTTTGTTCGAGATTTTGTTGTTGTTTCCATATAAACATGCATAATTTTTTACAAGGTTTAAAAAAGAAGAATTAGACGGACGAACCGATAAAAAAACAACAAAAATCCAAACACTAAACTAATGCTCTAGTACAATACAAATGTGCATTGAATTACAATCGAATGATGCGGCTGGCGCACACACACACTCTCTGCTTAAAAAAGCAACAATTTAACAACAACAAAAAACCCGCATACAAACAGACTTGAATATTCAAACAACAACAACAACAACAACAACAACATATAAACCAACATATGCAGAGAGAGAATAAAAGAAAAATGAAAAGATTAGAATAGAATATTACATTACGCCGATTACAATTTTAATCGTTTTAATTTTTTACCTTTTATCTATTTTTACGGGGAGTTGATAATGAAATAAATATATACGAGCAGATAATTACATGATACTCGAATTTACACTTATCCTTAAGCATACACGTAGAAAAAGAATTGGGCTGAGTTTACATCTGGCATTTCTTGTGTTGTCATTTTGTGGTGTCATTTTCAAAGGTGTGCAATGCCGTTTCCACCAAGCTTTTCGATAACACACAATTTTGTTGTATCATTGTGACAGGAATGTGTCCCATCACGAACTAATTTTGATATAATGACATTCAATGTCGTTTGTTTTAACAATTCTGAGCCTTGGTTTTTCGTATTGTTTGTTAATAATATTTATACAAATGGATAATCACAAAATTATTCAATTGCCTCTGGTGGCACTGTATGTTTAGCAATAATAATAACAAAATTAAGACAATCTACAAACGGCACATAAAGTGATAGCAAATACCAGGGCTAAATATGTGCGCCACCAAAGCATTCTATTGTACTCTGCATTCCAGTTTACTTCAGCAGTATTCAAGTTGGTTTAAAAATTTCATGTGCATCACGCTCTAATTCCACCATGTTTCATCCATAGTTTCAAAACGCCGCAAAAACTCATGCGGATTGCAGTTAAACAACTCCAAACAATCCTTTGAAGTTGTCACACGTTTACGTTTATGGTCAATTGAGAGCAAACGCGGCACCCATCTTGCAGACAACTTTCTTAAACCCAGCTGATCACTTAAAATCGAAACCACACTGTCATATGAAATGCCTATGGCATCAACAATCTCACGCACTTTTACTCTTCGATCAGCCAACACCATATCGTGGATTTGTTCGACATTTTCGGGTGTACTGACCTCAATTGGCCGTCCCGAACGTGCAGCGTCATTTGTACTTGTGCGACCACAACGAAAGTCAGTAAACCACTTTTTTTTTACCACTGAAATCTATGGTGCAGAGTCAGAGTATTTATAGAGTTTTTCCTTGGTTTGATTGACGGTTTTTTTCGCAAAAAATAATGTTTAATGAGCATTCGAAATTTACTTTTTTCCATTTTTAGAAAAATACACGAGGTTGTATGTTTTGAACAGCTGTTAAACGCAAAGTAAATGACGACACTTGGTCAAAATTTGACAGTAGTCTATTAAGGCCGTGATACACTATCATACAAAGTCGTGCGATCTACGAAAAAGTACAACCCTGGTGTGATGAATTGTTATTGTCTTTTGAAAATTTTCATAAACTCCATCATACCAGGGTTGTATTTTTTCGTAGATCGCACGACTTTGTATGATAGTGTATCACGGCCTTTAGCAGATGGTACTTGATGGGAACAGTGTTGCATTTCATATAACTAAGAGGAAAGTTCGAAAAGTCACGGACTTATTGATCCGCCCTCGTAGATATACAACACATGTACATATCGCCATATCGCCACCTAAAATGCAAAATAATGTTATCCCACTTTGCAGAAGGAGAAGCAAAAAAAAACATAAAATGAAAACGAATGGAGTTATTGAAAAATATTGAAATTGTTATTTAGTGTTGTTAAATTTGAGCTTTCATTACATAAAAAGCTTTCAACACATATTCTACTTACTTTGAAAAATATGTATTAAGAGCTGAAGTTGACGCAAACAGCAAAACAAAAAAACAATGTAAAATCAACATGCAAAAATTTTGATTTGAAATTTATTAGAAATAATGTGTTGTTTAAGTGTGTTGGTAATTATATGCTTTGTTCATAGCTGGAATGCTCAGTTGTGTTACTTGTTCTTGTTTTGTTGTTGTTGAGTTTGATGTTCGTTTATTGCCGACAAGCTTCGCATTATCAGCAGAAACTTACTACCTACTGCTGGCTAGTGGGTAGTATGCTAGTCGGAGTTTCGCAGGTTCGAATCCTTGCACACAAGCCAAAGTTGGTGCGCAATTTTTGTTAACTTTAACTTTAACTAACTAACTTTAATTTCATATCAATTTTGTGTTAACTGATCAATTAAATCATATTAGTGTGTATCGAAAGAATAATTAAGGTTGTTGTGGCTACAGTGGTAGAGTTCAAATCTTGGCCGGGGAAGCCAACGAAACAATACAACACACATTTTTTTTTATACCTGTGCCAATACACTGAAATCACGCAAGTTAAATAATTAATAAAATAAAAGGACTAGATTAAATTAAATTCATATTGTTTTAACTTGAAATAACTTTGATTTAATATTGTTCCTTCATATTATTTCAGTATCAAATTCACGTTCTTTAAACCTGAAATAACTTTGATGCAACAGGATTCTTCATTTTTATTTAACAGTAAAATATTAAATTAACTCTGATTTCGTAGATTTTAATATGAAATTTGTCTGTGTACACTGATTGACACCACCACACACAGTGGACCAAACAGAAAAGTGTGGCGGTCATCGAAAACAGTATGTTGTGCCGTTCTACTAGTGTTTATCATAATTACGAGTATTTACAGTTGCCTTTAGTGCAATTTGTTTCTTAAAAATTATAACATACAATTTGGCTTACAGAACGAACAATGCGAACTTTAGCCTAATGAATCATAAACAAATGACTTTTTATACAAAAAATTGTGTTTCATGCAGAAAGTCATTGACTGATTGACCCGTACGTATCTAAAGGGTCCGCCATCTAACGTTTTTTTTCAACTAGTGCTTATTTCGTGAATGGTAACACTTAGTTCATGTCTGATTTGACAGATAATTAGTTTTATCCTTCCGCTGAACGAATATGGTTGTGTATGCGCTTGAACAACGCGGGGAAATATTGCCTGCGATCGACTTACAGAAGATGCCGATTTTGCCAAAAAAAAAATCATCTTTTCATCTGTAAAGGAGTGGCCTTTACAGTCAATGGCGATCGTTATCGGGCCATGTTGAACGAATTTTTGTTCACAAAAATTGAAGAGGAGGATATTGGCAACATTTGGTTTCAACAGGACGGCGCTATGTGCCACACAGCCGAAGCTACACTCGATGTTTTGCGCCCTGTAAAACATCGAGTATGTAATCAGATCCTGCGGCCTTAAAATGTTGTAGGTGTGATAAAAAGAAATTCTTCTCACAGTTTCATACAAATCACTATCAAGCATTAAAATTCAAGAAATTAAATCAAGCACTGATTTCATTTAAATTATACAATTGACATCAACATCTTGCTGCAATACAGTATCCGTCACTACCAACTGTCATCACTTGTCAAACATCATCTGTTGTTATTTGTCAATCGTGAGAATCCTGTTATAAGAAGAAAAATTTACAGTTCCCACAATAAATTTTATCTTTTGTATCCTTTTGTTTCTTTCTTCATTTACTTTGGTACGAGCATTTAGTCTAAATTTACATGAATATTTTGAGTGAAATTCAATCCGGATGCTACCAATCAATGAGAGAGAAACAAGAAAAAGAAACCGAAAGAAATGAAAAGAAATAAGGAAAATAAAAGCAGCAAACTTTAGTTGAAATTAATGCTCATTGCTAGTGGAGTTTTTTTTCTCTTTTCTTTTCAAAAGTATGAAACAAAATATGAATATACTGGCAAATATGAACTCGTATGTTCCCTCTCAGTGTGTGTTTTTGCATGTTGGTTTCTTTATGAGCAGAATAATGGATATTTTTAAGAAAAGTAAAAAAAAGCAACTTAAAGCAATATGGGAAAATGTTTGAAGGCGAGCGAGCAGTGGCATTGCATCGCATTGATTTACATAAGTCCTTTGTTTGCTCTAGGGTTGTCATTCGATTAATCGAGGATTTTTTTTCCATATTATATTACGAGCTTGGAAAATTTATGTATGTATGTATGTATAGGCCAGTCATAATCTGCATTAAAAACACAATTGCGATGTAAAGAAGATCTTTCTTTCGGTCACCTTAGAAGAATGTGAAACTGCGTTTTGCAAGCGAAAAATTTTGCTACCTGCGTAATTCATTAAAAAACTGCAAAATTGTCGAACTTTTTTTAATTTATTGCAGTTCAATTCAAAAACTATGCACTTTTGACATTAGTTTCTTCTATCATTTTGAAAGCAAAGGGTGATTTTTTTTAGCAATTTTGTTTCTGGCAACACTGTTTTTGGCAGCTCAGCTGGTTTCGTAAGACATAATGCTGTTAAACATGTTCAATTTGGTCTATAATTTAACCATGAATGGATCTACAATTGAAAACAACGCTTGCATATTATTAAATTTTATTATAAAAATGTATGCTTCGGTTAAGGGAGTGCATCGTGCAGTTCTTCCATTTTGTGGAAGAGGCTGCTATTCGTAATCTTGTGACCAAATTTCGCACCAAAATTACATAACGGAAAATTAAACCATCGACATGCATGCGTAGAGTGCGGACAGAGGAAAATATCGCAGCTGTATCCGCCAGTGTTGTTGATGACCGTGAATTATCGATTCTATTACTTTTTTGTTTGCCCAAAATTTAAGAGATGGACTTGGCGGTGCCACATGCCACATACCACGCGAAACAATGGCTCAATTGAGAGGCCAACGCATTATTTCACGTTTGGAGCCGGTCAATCGGGCGCTTAGATCGTGCCGCTGGAAGACAAAAATTTAAGAATTTATTCGTGAGATAGCGGCCGATATGTTGGCAAGAGTATGCCAAAATTAAACTAAGCGTATGAACCGCTTGAAATCATCTTTAAACATTGAGTTATATATATCGTTCTACCGACTCAAATAAAGATTTCATAGATTTCTCTAAATTTTATGTGTTTTTTTTACAAATCAAACTCAATCAAACCCGAAAGCTCTTAAAAAATCACCCGATGTTAATAGTTTTCCCCATGAAAATTTCAATGAAATCCCCATGGTATTTATCGAGCTTTTCCTTGGTTTGATTGATCGTTTTTTTTTCGCAAAAATTAATGTTTAATGAGCACTCGAAATTCACTTTTTTCCATTTTTAGAAAAATACAGGAGGTTGTATGTTTTGAACAGCTGTTAAACACAAACTAAATGTCGACACTTGTTCAACATTTGACACTAGTCTACTAACAGCTGGTACTTGATGGGAACAGTGTTATATTTCATTTAACTGCGGAAGGCATATTGAATATATGAGAAATCTTTAAAGAATTGTTAATAAATAAAAAGAAGTGCATGATCAGCTTTCGAAAATGTATGTCACATTATTCTTGGAAATAGAAGGGGGCTGCAAATTACAAAGAACTGGTACAAAAACTTCTTCTTTCGTACCATCAACAACTTGGATGCAACGTGTCATTAAAAATACACTTCCTGCATTCGCACTTAGATATTTTTTCGTGGTACCGTAATTAAAATTCTAAGCTTGTTGTATGTACTAAAGGCTAGCAATATTATCTCAAGGGTTTTAATTCTCTTTATAAAATAATTTCAATAAACCTTTTAAAATTAGTATTCACAACACTTTTCTAAGCTTGGGGCTTATGGCAGTAAGTATGTTATAAACTATTTCCATAGCGTTTTGGTTTGTTGGGTTGGCTTATTCTGACATTTTGTATGCAGAGATGCCATTTGATATAAATAGAATTAAATGCTGAGAAAAACACAGCTGTACACTATCGTAAAAAAGAAATTACAGAATAACATTACCGTTACTGCATACGAATGATTATGTCGATAAATATTACGATACTCGTACGCTTCGCAAAAAGTTTGTGAAGCCAGGTTCATGAAGTAAATTATTTAACAAAAGGATTGTCGTGAAAGATGTAGTCTTCATGTTTCGAATTATTATTTGAGTTAGAGAGCTTGAAGTGGATTTTAAGACAGTTAATCATTCCAAATATATATACATATATAGAGAGAGAGCATCGTACATTACTCATACGTCGATTAATATGCAATAAGCTGTGGCCTTATTAAATTTTAAATTAATTTATCGAAATGTTAGCTGAACGAATGCTTATGAAACAGCTGTTGTATGTACATAAGTACTCGTATGTGTGTATGTTTATGCATAAATAAGTATGTCTTCTTCTAGGTGCTTTTAAATTTTGATCAATATCATTTATTCTCTTATCCCGTCCCGAACTGTACATACGAGTACATGTTTCATGATATTTTCTTTGTTCTTATTTTCTTTAAACTAAATTTTTTACTTTCTTTTGCGTTCTTAATAAATGCATATTTTTTTTCATGCTTAAAGTACAACTAAGCAAGTACATACATACATACATATGCAAGGGTTTGTTGGAATACAACAACTACAAAAAAATAATGACAACAACAACAAGAAAGAGAAAAGAAAATGTTAAAATAAATGAATGTGTCTGCATACAACACAGACAACGCAGCTACAAACGAAACATGCAGCCACACTAAACAGAATCCTTAAAGTCTTTTGATGAGCGGCCGGCGAAGAAAAGACCCCACAGAAAAGTTTACAAGCGTACAGTTAGGGTTACCACATGCGTAGACAATGTGTGTGGGGGAACTAGTGGCCTGAATATTGGGTATTGAAGGAAAAAATAAAAAGAACATAATGTATTATTATTGTATATTTAAAGCATGCGAATTATGCATGACTACCAAAAATTTCTGTACGTGTTACGACGCACTTGAGGGCGGTAAAATAATGATAATGAAACGCACCAGCCAGCACTAGATGCAACAACTTGTGTTAGAGAAGAAAAATTATAAAAATACAAACTTGTGTGCAGGAAAAGACCTGAGGATAGACAAAAAAGACAAACAAACTTATTGATTTTCTTCTTTTGCTCGATGTTGTTGTTATTGTCTGCTTCTTTTGCCAGATATTTATACTTATGTTAATACGAGTATGTTATGCATGTATGTATGTATATACATACATGCATATGTACATACATACTATATAAAAGTATATGCAAGGAAATACATACATATGTATTATGAATTTAAATACAAATGTGTGTGTATTGAAACACACCCTGCAGGAAGTGTTAATGGTAAAACGGTGCTGATTCACTATGGACATTGTCACCAGCACTGATTGCCAAGCAATGCTTTTTGCTGTAGACTTTTAACAAGTGCGTGTCATAGAAATCTATTACTGATGTTGGTAGCTATTTATGTCTATGTCTGTAGTTCTCAGTTCTTATGGGCTAAGAATACTCATTGATTAAAAATTATAGTGCCGCCGCACATAGGAGCCAAAGGCGGTGATTTCGCGGATTCATTAAAAAGAATTTTCAAGTACCGTGAAAAGTGAAAGTATGTACTCGTTTAATGCTAGGAAAACAACTGGGATGAACATTTGTGCATATAAAAATGAACACAAAACCGTCGTTGAACAAAATTCATCGTGCGTGACGCACTCTGAGATAGATTTATTTCTATTTTGTACGCCGACGAACGACGAAATGATTAAACAGAATACCGGCATAAACACATTTTCCATACAAATTGGCACAAAAAAAGCAGCCGCAGAAAGCAGTCGTGAGATAGAATCTATTTTATTTTGAGAGCGTTTTTTCTCATGCTCTCACATATAAATAAATATTCTTTCAAAAATTTTAGCATACTTTCAATAAATTTCATACATTTTGTAAACAAAACTACAAAGAAAAATAAGCACAAAGGAAAATAAAACAAAAATTAGAGAGCATTTGAAGTTGCTGCCGACGATGTTATTATAGGCTTTATTAATTTAGGAGCGATTTTCCTGAAGTTGCAGACTTTATTCTGTTTCATCATGAAAAAACAATTTTCTCTCTCTCTCTGTCTTTGCACACACAATAAATAACCAACTTTATCAAATATAAAAGAGCAATTCGCTGAGTAAATTCGTCATTGTTGTGCTTCACACGACGAATTTAATTTTGGTATTAAGTTGTTTTAATTTCTTGCAGACGAGTTTTGGCAGGATATATTTTTTTAAACTACTCCTTCAACGAACTTATTTTGCTGAATTACAAAAAATTTTTAATTTCAATTTTGTTAAAAAACAGCCAAAAAATCGGCAAAAAATTTATTTATCACCTCGTTTGGCGAGAAATCGCCATATCTGACAGCCGTGTTCGGCGCCCTCAAATTATCATTCAGCTGCCGCCGCCGAGAGTACGCATTTGTTAAAATGCTTTGTACCCATCAAAAGCAAATATTAATATGCAGACCCTTCGTTTACAATTCGCCAAAAAGCCACCAAATTAGTGGATAAAAGTGGTGACTTCCTACTGAGGCAGTTACCAACTTTGTAAGTGTACGGGTACGTTTGTGTTTTCTACTTCAAAAGCGTGCTTTGTTAAATTTTTTTTAGGTTTTTTTTGTTGTTGTATTTCTACTGTTGCCACTGATGTAAACTGGCGCGCCTGGATGGATGGTCTTGCCTGTTCTCTAGCTGCCTGGCTTCGTTTCTGTTAATTATAAGTTACATGCAACCAACAAACCAACCAACCAACTTGCCAACCGGCAGACTAACCATACAGCCAGCCAGCTAAAAAAGCAAAATAAAAAATTAAAAGAAAAAAAAATGCAAATCTAAAGTAAAAAAATAAAAAGGGAAAAAGCATAGAATATATAGCAAAAGCTTTGTAAAATATCTCGTTGTATGTGAAAATTTAAATTATTTCTAGTAAAATTTTCTTATCAATTCTTTATCAGAAAGAAAATCGACTGGCTTGTAAAATTCTTAAATTTTTTTAAAACTTTAGTTTTATTTATTCTTCAGTGAAACTACAGCTCAGGACTTTTATTTTTATTATTTTTGCATTTTTCTGATGTACATTAGTGTCTCTTTGTATCAGTTGCCAGAGCGCCTTCCTTCGTTGTGTAGCAGAATCATCGGCGAAGTAAAATAACCAATAAAATGGCAACTAATCACAGCTTCAAAAATTTAATGCGACTCATTTAACACCAGAGGCGCTGCAACACTGCAAAAACAGAGTTATAAAAAGAATGCAGCTTTCCTCTATCTCTTCCTTCACCACCTGTCTTCTCTATCACTATCCCCTTTCCTAAAGATGGTAACACCTAGTAATAGTAGTAGGCATTCATTGCCTGAGTGCTGCTTCTCTTAAAAAAAAAGACTCAATCTTGCATTGCCTGAGTGTTAGTTCTCTTTAAAAAAAAAAAAAAAAAAAAAAAAAAAAAAAAAAAACTTCCAAAGATCAATTTCGAACTTTTGAGGAAGTGGTTATCAACCATACCCAGATAATGAGTTCAGAAGTTATTTCTTAATGTTTTTAGGCAATTGAAATCGATGCACGAGGTTTTCAAAAAGCATGTCGACTGCTTTTTAAAGCTCTCTAACTGGCTTTTCCATGGGTGGTGGTGAGTTTTTTCTAGCTCTGTAAAAGTAATGAAAAATTAATTCCTTTGAACTTATTAAAAACAACATGTAAATAATTCTGCCACAAAAACAAACGACTTCAATGCAAATTTTTGCAAACAAAATATTTTTTTTAATCTGTTGATTAAGAAGAAGTACTTGAAAATTAAAATTAAATTTTAATGTGCGTGCCTCCGCCAATTTTTTTATGCAAAATTGTGTTTTTTTCAAAGCTCAGGGTGTGTGGTAAACTTTGTAAAAACCGCTAAAGTGGAACCACGTAAAATAAAATATTAAATTTTAAAGGGCCCGCCCATTTTTCAAATGGAAGATTGTGTCTATTTCAGAGCTCGAAGTGTGTGGTAAGTTTCGTAAAAATCGTTTAAGCAGAACCACGTGAAATATAATAATAAAAGTTTTTCAACTTTAAAATTGTGTAATTACAAGATCCCAAAGTGTTTGCTAGGCTTTGCAGCAATCAAATAAGTAGAATACCATAATATAGATTAACCAAAATTTTTGGTGTATCCCGGCCCATTTTTTTTACAATAGGACCAATTGGAAGCTATAACCTCTCATATAAAAAAGAATTTAAATAAAATACAGACGAATTGATAACCTCCTCCTTTTTTTCTGAAGTCGGTTAAAAATCAGATTTACTTTGATCATTTAACATAAAATTTTTTGAAATTAAAGTTAGAAGAAGGAAGTTTTCGCTGGTAATGCGAAAGTTTGTGCACTACTTACGAACGTCAAAACAAACAACAACAAAAAAGAGTACAAGTCATACAACTGAGGTAATTTACACGAGAACAATTTTTGAGCCGCACAATTTTTGTTCTTTTCCAAATTACATGAGACTAATTGGCGCGTGTCGTGTTTTTTTCGTGACACGAACATGCACGACTCAACACGAAGTGTTCGTGACAGAAAATGTGATTTCGTGCGTGTTCGGGTCGTATCGTGTTGAGCAAAATTGACACGATAAACACGAAACGATTTTTGTTGTTAAAATATGTATGCATGAATTTCCAGTAAAGAAAAAATTTAATATTTTGTATCGTCAAACACGTAACACCATCAAATTTGTTGATAGTGTAGGGGTCTCTTAAGCTTAAAGTTCTGAAATTAAACAAAAACATGTATTTATTTGAATATTAAAATGCTCTTTTTGCTATTCAATTTGATTTCGTGCGTGTTGTGCAGTTTCGTGTTTCGCTTGTGTGTTTCGTAGGTGTTAGACATCTTGGCGCGTGTTGGAAAAATTCAACACGCGCCCATCTCTAATACGTATACACAGGTCTGTGTGTGTTAGTGTTTTTCGTATTCATTTAATATTTGCTGCTTTTTAAGCTGTGTGTGTGCAGTGTTTTTGTGCTGCCAATGCGGGGTTGTAGCTGGTTGAAAAATTATGCCAGCCACAAAACCATTCTCTTGACCGAATTTGCCCACAAACTGCCAGCATAATTATGCTCGTGTAAATCAGCATACTGAGCAAAACAGTGCACTGTAACGGGTAATTTTTTAAGATCTTTCGGATTTGATTTAAAAAACACATAAAATTAGAAAAATGTATGAAATATTTATTTGAGTAGGTAGACCGATCTATATAATTCAATGTTTAAAGATGATTTCATGTCAGTCCTCTTTCACACACGTCAGGTTTACCTGGTCAGTTTTTTATCAATTTTCTTTTGAACCTGCATTTGATTTCATACACACCCTCAAGTTTGTTTCATCAAGTTGCGTTGTCGTAGAGTATTACAAATGACAAAATAAAACGAAAAAACAAAATTTACTGGTACGGTCAAGTCTGTAGCCCCCCCCCTCCATTCTCTATTCCTCTCTCTCCTAAAAACTTAAGACTTGAAGAGTCAAACCTGACGAGTGTGAAAGAGGACTAAATGTTGCGTGAAATGGTTTATACTCTAGGTTCCATTTTGGCATACTCTCTCCAACATATCGACCGGTATCTGACGAATAGATTATTCAATATTGTCTTCCAGTGTGTCAAACGTTAAGGGCTTGTACCTACAAAAAGTAGTCTAAAGGCGTTAAATCGCACGATCTTAGGCGGCCAATTGACCGGCCGCAAACGTGAAATAAAATATTCACCAAATTCGCCTCTCAATTGGATTATGTTTTCTGGCGTATACAGCTGCGATATTTTCCTCTGTCCGCACTTCACGTATTCGTGTTGGTGGTTCAATAATTCGATAATGTAATTTTGGTGCGAAATTCAGTCACAAGATTCCGAATAGTTGCCCAACCTGACCATAAAATGGAAGAAGTGCACGATGCATTTTCTTAACTTAAGTATGAATTTTGATAATAAGATTTAATAATCTGCAAGCGTTGTACATTTGTAAGTCGATTCATGGTTAAATTATAGACCAAATTGAACATGTTTAACAGTATTTTGTTGCAGGAAAACAGCTGAGTTGCCAAAAACAGTGTTGCCATAAAGAAAATTGCTAAAAAAAATCACCCTTTAGCTGTGAACAAAGCAAATAAGCACCAACACACTTAAACAATCAAAAGTTTTGCATGTTGATTTAACATTGGTATATGTTTTTTTCTTTCTGTGTGCAACCTCATTTGTTACCTTAACGCTACGTGGTAGATCTAGTATGACTTCTCACTAGATTTATTTTTTCGTTCTCATATTTTAAGACTTGGACGGGTGGAATCTCACGATTCTACTAGATTTTTTGTAGCTATTAAACAGCCAAACCAATTGAAAATGATCTCAATTTGCCGCTTTTTTAAATCACAAGCTCCAGTTTTTTAAGACTACTCTTAAAGTTTGGATTTTGTTGAGATGATTTTAAGGCCTTAGATTGTCGACTTTATGTCCTGCAGCAGGCAGGTATTGGGATAGTGCAATCAAGAATTTCACTTTTAAATTCAACACTATTATATTTGACATCTAGCTCATTTGCTAGACTTAAAAAAAAGCCACTGAAAGCTTCTTTGAAGATTCTAAATGGTGTCTATTCTGGAATACGCGTCAACTTGGTGAAAGTTACATGCAAAACAAAAACAAAACTGTGTAAATGTAAAAAAATTGTTTTTGTTTCTCATACAAAATTAACCGTTTTTAAAAGAGAGAGAAACGCGTTGAAATTCTCACGTTTATTTCATTTTAGAAATGTATGGCAAACAAAAACAATTTTTGAAAATTTATTTTTGTTTTAATGTAAAGTTTCACTTCTTCGACGCGTGTTCCAGAATAGCCCCCAATATTTATTCAATACAGGTTTCTTATATCAATAATATGAATAGCGTCCGATTTCTGGACACCTCCCTAAATATTACGCGTAATTAGAGATGAACCAGCATATTGCAAACCCCACATATGCATGTTATTACAACTGCCTTCGAGTTGCAAACAGTGTGTTTGCAAGCCCCCTCCCAACTGTGAGAATTTGAAAGTCACGCCCATTTGTTAAAGGAGACAGGGTCATTCTCATAGAAATAATTACATTTGCGATATAATTCTCTAAAATAATATCTATTATTTTTGTATGTATATAATTTTTACATAAATGCTTAAATTTTTTTTTTGTATTTGATAAGTCACACACAAACATAATAACAATTTATGTACAATAATACATACCTACATACATATGTACATATACATATGTATGTATATGTACATACATAAAATTTAGAATCGCTTGTCATATGAATCCATTTGCGGTTTCGAATTTTCGCAAGCTAAAAAATACATTGTTTCAATGCATTTCGGAATGTTGATTCGCAAACAGTCGACCGACACTCAAGGCATTAAAAAATAAAAATCCATGACAGCTGCATGAAGTCACAGTGAAACCGAAGAAACCAAATGAAACCATGCAACCAACCAACCAACTGACACAACTCTAAGCTTGACTTTCTGTAGACATTGACAATCGCTTGTTGTTGTTGCTGTTGTTATTTTTCAATGCAACGGCTTAAAGTTTTTTCCCCTTCAATGCCGTTGCCTGGTTACCGTTGTTGTACAATATATATTTTTTGTCTTTCTAACCGAAACAACAATAAAACACCTGCATATTATTTTTGTTCAAAAAAAAAAAAAAACTTCAGCAAAAAAAAATAATCAAACAACAACAGAAAATTGTTGGCTTTTTGCAACTGCAACTGTTATTTAATGTTGTTTTTTTTATCGAATTTGAATTTTTAGTGTGTTATCAGTTTTAATTTTTTCTTTCTTGCTTTTAGGTAGAACGAACATATTGTGTGCCAACCGAGACTTTTACTTAAGATGAGAATACAAATTTTTTTTTTATAATGTTTTACCAATTCAAATTGTTACTTTTAAGACAAAAAAAAAACTCGTAACAATACTTAAAAATTCACAGACTTTGTACAAAACGCCTTAAGCAGCATTAAGTTTTATGAAAACGTATTTAAAAAAAGTAAGTAAAAAAACATTGGGCTACAGAGAGAGAGAGAGAGAAAATTGTTGGAGCCGTGCTACAGTGTTGTGCTTATGTTGTATGTATGTATGTATGTATATATGATTTTTTGGGAATATAACTCCTTCATTTATTATTTTTACTATTATTTCTGTTGATTACTGTAATGTACCCTGGAGACGATCAAATAAACCAATCAAGCCGTGCGTAGATCCATAAATAAACACTTCAGTTACCATATGTATTTGGACTTCGTAGCGTTCGCATTAGAGATTTAACACGACCCGAACCCAAATACCAAGACGTACGTAACGTGTTGCACACGAAAAAATTTTTCAACACGATATGACACAACACGCTCGAAATCAAATTTAAAGCAATAATTCTAACAAAATTTTAGGGACCAAACTGGAAATAAACTCTTTCAAACAAAAAAAAACTTTAAAATCTGACGGTTAAGAAGTACGTGAAATTAAAAATTAATTTTGAATTGGCGTAATTCCGCCCATTTTTTTATATCCAAAATTGTTTGTTTTTCAGAGTTCAGGGTGTGTGTTAAGTTTTGTAAAAATCGGTAAAGTAGAACCACGTAAAATAAAATATTAATTTTAAAGTGACTGCGCATTATTTTTTTAATGGAATATTGTGTCCATTTTAGAGCTCAAGATGTGTGGTAAGTTTTGCACAAATCGGTTAAGGTTCTACTTAACGTGAAATATAAGAATAAATTTCAATGGGCGTAGCCCCGCCCATTTTTTTAGCTCTAAAATTGTGTAATTACAAGAACCAAAGGTGTTTGCTAGGATTCGCAGCAATCAAATACGTAGAATATCATAAAGTCAAATAAAAATATTTGTATAATAATAATTGCAAGCTATACCCTCTCAGACAAAAAAAAAAAGAATTTTTACAATCGGTGTAAAATGTTCCGAGCTATGAAGTAACAATTTTAATGTCTATGTCTTTATTTTTTAACACAACACAACAATCCTCAATACTTCGCCATGAACTGTTGGTCCTGCTCTCTATACAATTACTGAGTACCCCGTAGTAATGACTTATCTATAGTTTCACATTCCCTCATCTAACGCCGACTCTATTCTTGCCAGCTCATTGGCAATTTCATTTCCCTCAACACTGCTGTGTTCAAGAACCCAACATAGTCTGACACTATATTTGTCCATAAATAAGTTGAGGGCTCTCCTAGAGTCACTAACAAGTTTCGAATATACGAGTAACATTGTTCAAATGTTCACTTCAGCTTCTCTGGGTGGAGCGCATCCGAAATGTCCAATTTTCCATGATTCAGGCTGAATTTTACCAATGGCTTTGATGGCCGCAATTCTTTGCGGTTTAAGGAAACTCCACAAGAACAACTCTAAACGAGTCACATCGTGCAATCTCGAAGCCCAGTTCACATCACCTCCGCCTGAGAAGACCATGCCCTCGAATCGCTCGTAGCGCATTTCTATTGAAATTAGATATTATTGGTCTCCATATGATTCAATTATAACCAGAAAATTGTAATCATCGCTCGCCGCTGACTGTGATGGCCTGGCCATAACGTTGTTATCAAAAATGTATAGACCGATGACGCCGCCAGCCCGAAATCCAGCCAGCCCGAAACAGTTACTTTTTTGGTACTCTTCCAAATTCGACGTACCCATTCTTCCGGAAATGGTCTTCATCGTAAAATGAATGAAGCGCGAACATAACACACTTTTTTGTAAAACAATTTTGTCATTTGTACATGTTGTTGAACCAAACAGACTGAATAAATGTTAACTAATTTGACTGAATTTGCTTTAACTGCTTTAACTGTAAAAGCTTGAAAGTACCTATTGGAAGAACCTGTAAAATAAAGCAAAATAAATGATGATCTAAGAATATCGGACTTTGTTCGACCGTCAACAAAAACTACAAAGTCGTATCCGGAATGGAAAGAGACAAACCGTTTGTCAAAACATAATAGAAAATACTATAAAAATATGCGATAAAGACAACAAACAGAACCCAGGACCCTAAATAATCTCAGTGGAAATTAGGAAATACATACATATATTAAATAGAGTAAAAGTAAGAACAGTTCCACTTAACAGAAAGAAAGCCCTCCTAGTAGTTCAGTGAAATAGCAATTGGAGCGATTATACATAAAAGTATAAAAATCGTGTTACATGGCAATTGTCATGCTTGAGCGTCTGCATAACCGCAACAAAATTTTGTTGCACTAGTGGTGGGCGTACTTTATACTCGTATGATTTTTTTATGCGTAACATTTTTTTCAAGCATAATTTAGATACGATTTTTTTACTATATAAAAAAGCAATACATTTATATATAAAAAATCCAGCTTGAGTTTATGAGTGTGTACTGCATACATATAATTTTTTTTTATTAAAATTTGCAATTATATAACGCATTTTGCTGCAACACCATAAAGACCAACAACGACCACAAATCTTTATTTGTTTTACACATACACATGTGCACTGTGTTTGTACACCACATTCTGTTAATAGTTGTATATAATACACATCTATGTACATAAATACATTCATACATACATATCGTTGGTCACAAGTAGAAAGGCCCTAACTCAAATAAGGTAAAAAACTTAATAATAAACAGTACAACTGCTTTGTAAAACTGCTTGTAAGAGCGTTATTTTTTGCACTATTGCAATAAATTTTTGTGACGAGGTGTGTTTATGTGAAATGTATTGGAATCACTGAAAAATTCAATTTCGTGAAAATACGAGTTAGGGCCTTTCTACTTGTGACCATAGATACATATGTATGTATGTGTGATATGTATACCCAGTGAACATTTCGTGTGGAATGTGCTCAGAATTATCACTGAGGAACGATTCAAAATGGCTAGCAAAAAAATTGTGACATATAGGAATTTCTTCTACGTTGCAAAAAGGGTATTTTAGGGCAAAGTGGACTTATAATGGCTTTTTATGTCAATGGCTGATATGAATGGAATGGCTGATATGACAAAAATGGCATATGCCACAAAAAACTTGCCCTGCTGATATGTTATGCTGCTTATGGCATACGTAACAGAGAATGTTAATGAGTACTCAAAATCAATTGAATTCATACCCAAGACAAATGCTCCACTAATCTATATATTTTTACCAAGCATTTCTCTTCTAAATTCAAATTTGAATACACCTCTGACACACCACACGCTTAGAAATGGCCGATATATTTGTAGCAGTTTTGACAACCTTTCAAAATAGAATCGGCTGTTGTATCAAATATATAAGAAGTGGTAGTCAAAAATGTTTGCTGGGTGCATAAGCATTTCTACAGGGTGGGCCAAAAGTTACCATGGGACTTAAAAGTTTAATAACTTTAGTTTATTAATTTTTTTTTATTTCTTTTTCTCAGATTATATAATATACAAAATGGAAATTTTTTTACACTAAGTATGAAAAATAATGTCTCTTAAATGACCATCGTTTTCAGCTGCGCACTGATGGGCTCGTTTTAGAGCATTTTCCATAACATCTTTCAAAATTTGTGGCTGTAGCGTTCGAATTTCTGCAACAATGTTTGCCTTGAGTTCAAGAATTGTCTCTGGCTTGTTCACATACACTCGCTACTTCAAATAACCCCAAAGAAAATAGTCGGGTGCTGTCAAAACTGGCGATCGCGCTGGGCCAAATTATTTCCGAATTTCTCGAAATTATTCGCTCTCCAAAAATTTTACTTAAAAGTGCCATTCTGTCTCGGGAAGTGCGGGCGGGCAGTGGCTCCGTCCTGCTGAAACCACATACCAAGTCTGTTTTCAAGAGCAAGACGTAAAAAATTTTCTATCATAAACCGATACCGCTCTCCATTTACGGTTACAGCACTTCCATCTTCATTCTCGAAGAAGTAAGACCCAATGATATTTTCAGATGTGATCCCACACCATATTGTACACCTAATGGGGTGCAATTGGCGTTTATGAATGGCTCTTGGATTTTCAGAACCCCATAACCTACAGTTCTGCTTATTAACAAAGCCATTCAAATGAAAATGAGCTTCATCACTCATAATCACAATCGCCCATCAGTGCGAAGCTGAAAACGGTGGTCATTTAAGAGACATTATTTTTCATACTAAGTGTAAAAAAAAAATTCCATTTTGTATATTATATAATCTGAGAAAAAAAATATAAAAAAAATTAATAAACGAAAAAGTTCTTAAACTTTTAAACCCCCTGGTTACTTTTGGCCCACCCTGTATATATGTAAGTATTAACGTAAGTTTGTATGTAAATATATTTATAAATACATAACAATATGTATGCATAAATATAAGCTTTAGTTAAATCTAAAATGTTATTAATGAGAAAAAAGCATTAAATTTTATCTTATATTAAAATTGATGTGAATTAAAAAAAAAAACTATAAAACAATAAATTTACATATACATATAAAATTTAAATAAAACGTTAAAATTGTAGTATACATATTAAAATGTACACGGTGAAAAAGTGTCTTCTATATTTATGCTTTGATCGGGCTAAAGTTCGTATCGCTTTGTAAGCCAAATTACATGTGATAATTATTAATGAACAAATAACACCAAAGTTCTGTTCTGACAAACACGTAGTAGAACGGAACAACCGGCTGTTTTCGAAGGCCACTACACCTTCAACATCAGCGTTCTTTGTGTTGTGGTCCACTGTGTTTGGTGTCAGTAGATTGAGTGGATTTCTGCTTTATATACGCAACTTTTATTGCAAATGGAATATGTGAATTGTTTTGATTCATCGTATTACAATTTGATGAAAGCTTTTTTGTAATGAAAGCTCATTTTTACCATCTCTAAATTTACAACAGTCTTGCCATTGTCGTTTGTTCTTTACTAATTAT
The DNA here is from genome assembly GCA_936439885.1 of Nowickia ferox. NCBI lineage: Eukaryota > Metazoa > Arthropoda > Insecta > Diptera > Tachinidae > Nowickia > Nowickia ferox. Next base: position 83,441,722 of record OW387027.1, on the reverse strand, counting down.
GCACATGTTAGTTAATTTGCTTATTTTTTTCTACTTAAGTAACTTGTTTGTATAATTTGAGTGAGGAGATCGAATTATATTTTGCAACGAACTGTAGCAGATTTTGCACACATAAAAAATGTGTCTCTTCATCCAATGGTTAAACTTATTTTGTACTTTGCCGGGCTTGAACTGGTCTAGTGTTCAAAAAAGACAAGCCTAATCAGCTCGATAAAATGCTCAGTTTTAGAGCTATGCTATTTATATCAGACACAGGAGCTAGGACGTGATTTTCGTAACAGAAATAATTGACACTATTGCAGTTACAAAATTATTTTTGTTTTAATTTTTTTGGTTATATTTTTTTATTTTTTTCTGTTCGTAAAGGAGAACTTTAAGAACTTTATTAAAATAGGGGTGCTAAGTCAGTGTTTGCATATGCAGATATCCACATATGCAAATATTTGCGGCGAACTTATTTTGTTTTATAAATATGTAATAATAAAATAAATAAATTTTATAAATATTAAATAAATAGTTTTAAAAATACAAATAATTTTAATTTAACCGGGTGTTCTAAGATACCTCTCTGCTTTTTTAACGTAACTTAACGTTGTGACGCCAAGTACATGTATACGTGAAGCAAAGTAAGTCTCACAGCAGGCTATACTAATACACGACTTTAAATGTTGTTAGCTGCATTTGTGTCCTTGAAGCCAGCTAGTTAATTATTTTGGAGACGGCAGCAGCATCAGCTCCTGGTATACAAGTATAAAAACATATTTCACTATTGCCATCTTCAAATATTTCGCATTTATAAAATTAAAATCACAATTTTTGAAATGTTCTTATGTACATCACGCAACAATATAAAAATGATTGAATTTATTTTTTACATCAATTGCAAGATGTTTTTTCTGTTAAATAATATAAAATAATTGTGCGATATCATTCATTTCACATTTTATATTATATTGGCAGCGCTGTATTGTATTATTGTTGCCAACGTAAATAAAAGTTAGTTTAATTTCACTACAACGACAAAAACAGCGCTGTGTTGCCTTGCTGTCGTTAAAATAATCATTCTCATATAAATACATACATATGATCGCTTCAGAATTGTTTTAGCCCATACGCCACAAAGTTGAAGTGGAGAAAAACGACAAAGAAGGTTTGCCCGTTGGATTTCTTTTGTATTTGCAGCACTGCTTCCGACACACGTTTTGAAGAAAAATGTAAATCTTTCTGAACTTTCATGAATGAATTTAGAAGTTAACATTACTTTATTGTAAAGTAAATATACGTTTTGTGCCGCATACGGAATTTATTTTCAAAAAGTAGCTTTTTGTGCTCCATACGTATACTTTACTGCTGTGATTTGAGAAATTTGTTGTTTGATTTATTTTTCTTGCTGTCCAGAGAAATAAGTCGATCGTTCAACTTCGACCAAGACGCCGCCTCCGTCGAAAATTTTAACTATCGATCCGCTGACACACTTACACATAATCAAATCAAATAATTGAAGTGTATTTAATATAAATAAATAAATAAAATGATTTCTGTTATACTCAAACGTGCATAATTAAGGTTTCTTTTATTTTATTTAAGTGTTTAACAAATTTATATGAAAACATGTAATAGGCGTCTGCATCTGGGTGATGAGGTTTTTGCTTAACAGTTTTGCTGTTGAATTTTTCTTACTGCACCTTCATTTTTTATTATTCATTTCTTATAGAAATAAAGCAAAACAAGAGTTAACTTTACTTTGTATGTTTTTGTATGAAGAATTTGACGCAATCGCCAAACAGTGGCGTATACAGCAAAACCATACTTATTAAACCAAAAAATAGTGGATATGGAGCAAAATGAATGCTTACTATCTCAGAAACCACAATAAATTTCGCGAAACGCGTTTTTGATACAGAAACAGGACATTCAAAATATATATATTCCATACCTAACTCACTTTTCTTAAGAGTGGTCGGTGGAGCAAAACTGTGGACGACGGTATGTGTATTCAATTTTTGACGTGTCGAAGTCAGTAGCTTGCTGTGGGGTGAATACTCGTATATTTAATGCTTTATGATAAAATGGCGGCGTGTTATATGAACGTTATTTCAGTTTTATCATCTTCTACAAACTGTCCGTTAAATGACATATACTAAGTTTATACGCACGTCTTATTTGCAAATAAAACTGTAAATTGTTGCCATACTATAGTTTTTATTGCGACTTACTAATTCAGAAAACTATTCACGATTAACGCACTATTTGCAAATAAAATGTTTGAGGTTACCACACTTACAAATGTTTTTGCTAATAAAAAACAAAAAATTGATAAATATTGCACAAAAAACCATTGATAAAAAAAATAATGGCAATAAAATCAAATGATTATTTATTACGTTATACATTTACACAATTTTTTTTGTAAAGATAAGCAACATTTCTACAGAAGTGCTACCAAGTTTTTATATATTTACAATGCCAATATTTTTATTTGCAAATAGTGCTCGTATAAACGTAGTAATAATTTCATAATAAATATTTGATGGTTGTTTCATATTTTTTGGACTTATTTAAAATTTTTCGCTTAAGATTATATTAATTTTCTTGGATACCATTTCATTGGGAGTTATTTCATAGGACTTTATGCTACTGGGGTTTCTTTAGAGGTTCAACGCTCAGGTGGACTAAAAAGTTGATATATAACTTGGTTTCACTTTTTTGGTGTGTGTGTATACATATAATTTATTAAACTTAAAGCCGAAATAATTTTAAATAAATTTATTATTGTTGATTTTATTCCTTTCACTCTAACGAGCTCTGTGCTGATGTGTTTCAAAATCTAAAAAAAAAATCAAATTATAAACTGGAGTATTTACGAAGGTTGTTTCATTCAATCGATAATTTAAATGTAAATAAATTTGCTATAAATACCCAGTAACAATCTCGGGCACCAGCTCTCGAAAACTAAAGTTAACTTTTTGGGTAAATAATTTACATATTTGATGAAATTTATACAAATTGGTTGTAGCATTAATTACAAAAAGAAAATATATATATATATACATGTTATGAACAGCCAAAACTCAATCAAACACTCCACGTGTATTGTGCTAGAGAAAGAGAGAGAAAAAAAATCACTCGCATAATATTAAATAAAATATGATGCATACGCACTGTTGCACGTTCATTAATGCATTAAAATACATACAATACATATGTACATGCACAAGGAAGCATTTATAAATATTTTATTCAGCATTTATGTATGTGTGCGTGTGTGAGTGTGTGTGCGTTATTCAGCCATACAAAAAAACTTACACACTTACACACATAACTGACCACTGCCTACACCGCATCAACATGAATTATTGATTTTAAAATCTGTTGACTAATGAAAGGGGGGCCGTAGAAAATATCTCGCAAATGCAATTCCAAATGCACACTATACATAAATTATGAAATAAATTAAATAATTTAAGAACTATTCACAGGTTTGTTTGTTTGTTGTATTGGTGACTTGCGTAAAAGAAATAGTGTTTTTCCGAATCTTTTTTAGTTGGTTCGAGTTTCTCACTTGATCCTCTAGCAACTCTGCTGCAAAAGTTTTCATCCTTCAAGGGCGCGGGTTCACTTTATTTAGTATTGACAAGTGTTGCAAATATTCTTATTATCTACACTGTTCATGGCCAACAGCTTCTTATTTTTAAGAACATGAACACTGTAATAACAATATTTGAACACTTTTCAATATTCAGTAATGCGATCCCGCGCCCCTGCAGAATGAAAGCTTTGCTTTAGGCCTTTTGCGAAGCATTCCGGAATGCTTCTGTGTTCATCAAGGCAGATAAATGCTTCGTTTAAAGATCACTTTCTTCTATTTTTGTGTACTGATATGCGTGCAGGCCAGGATCTCAATAAAAGGGCCACATAAGCCTAAATGTATATAAACAATATTTGCTTTATACAAATAAAAAAAAGTGTAAATGAATTCGTGTGTGTGGGTACGTGTGCATTTGTGTGTGCATAAGCAAGTGTGAGTGTGCATACATGTCCACTTGTGTGTGTGTGTGTGTGTGTGTGTGTGTTAGAATAAATACACATGCATGCGTGCATTCGGTAAACATTTCAATGTGTTTGTTTAAGGCTTTAAAACGCCACAAAGTATGCTTCATCTTTTCAACTGTTTGTTTTTTAACAGTGGCAGGCGCGCAACCATAATATTTTTATATGTTGTAGCCATTGAAGTAGTGTGGCTGCTTATTTACCCACCGTGTTTATTTATGCTAGAGCTAAAATAATATTTCAACTAAATTTTAATGAAATATTTTAAATGTTTAAAAAAAAAACACTAGAGTATTCAAACAACACCTGAAAAACAACAAAAGCATACATGTATATTAAATTTATGATTATGTATGGCAGTATAAGTAAACATACTTACGTATGTGAGGGTAGAACGTTAGATATATTTTGAGATTTTTCAATCTTGAATAGCTTTCGAACCTTTTTTATGTTATCGTCGTTTAGTTGAGAATGAAATATTTGGATCTGCCCTTAGCCCTTGACCACAGCCTTAAAATCGTTTTTAGTGTTTTTTTTTATTATTGCTAAGCCTATGAATCATTTTAATATTTTTACATTTAAAATAAGTAAATAAGGTGGACAAATTTAAGGTAAGGAAGTAAATTGGCTTAAAAACACACTTTTTTTAACAACTTCAGTTTTATTGATTCCAATGTAAAGTAGAAATATGGGAATTAATAATGGAATATGATGTCGGGCAAACGTCCACTTTTTTCACAACATTTTTAACCACATTTTGCAAAACAGTACCTGTGTTCTGTAACTGGCGAGAAGTTTCCGCGTCGAGGAAAGTCAAACAATTATAATGGTTGTCCTGTTTCTCACAGGCTGATTCATATAAAACCTGAAATAAGCTTACAAGAAACATGAGCAGGGAACTAAGTTTTTTGTTACTCATCCTGTGTTTCACAGATTGATAACAAACTTTTCGTCTCAGAACATAAGCATAGCTTCGCTTATCTCGTCAATGCAGCGCATAATGTCATCTTGCAGAGCGTAAGTTGTTTTTGGTTTGTTCAGGTAAATCCGGTCCTTTCAATAGCCCCAGAAAAAATAATACAGCGGCGTTATATCACAAGAACTATGCGGCCAATTAACATTGCCAAATTGAGAAATTACGCGACTGGGAAATTTCTCATGCAATAACTGAATTGTTTGGCCACACAGCCGGCTTGTGGCGGCGTCTTACTGAAACCAAAGGCCACTGATGTCAACATTAGTCAATTGTGGCCACAAAAAATCGGTTATCATGGTTTGGTAGCGCATAGAATTTGTAGTCAGGCGGCAGGGAAACGCCATACCGTCACTTTCTTTGGATGTAATGGGTTTTCGAGGACTGTTTTGGGATTTTGTGATTACCATATGCGACAATTTTGTTTGTTCACATAAACGCCTAATTGTAAACGGGCCTCATCACTAAAGATGATTTTGTTGAAAAATTCGTTGTTTTCGTTCAATTTTTCAAACAGCCAATTTTTCACAACTAAAATTCTTTGTTCAACAGTTAAGCGTTCCATGGTTAAATGTCAAAAAATGTCAGCTCAATTCTTCACATTTTTCAATTTTGCCCAGGACTTGTTTTTCTTTTTATCAATATGAAATATTTGAAGGTGGCACCACTGAAATATAAATTTATACTTGAGTATCAGCTGCTTATGATGCTGCTGCCGTTTCCAATATAACTAAGTAGCGACAATGTAGTTAGTCATGTAGTCGGTAGCCTGCTGTCGTGAATGTGTTTGATGAATAAGTGAACAAGTTTACACAACGCTTCACTGATTGTGTGTTACAGGGTTAATTTGGGAAAGCCATCATAATGCGGAAGTCTGATACAACCAGGGCGCAAATTACGGCTTTTGATATCGACGGAAATTTTAAAATATTTCCATGTAACCTGCAGTGAAATATTTAATTTTTTTTAAACAAACACAAACTGCGAAGTTACTTTGGCTTGTCTACGGAAACACCCAGAAATCAAACCTGCGACACTCTTTTTATATGAATTTTGAGATATTATTTTCGTTAAATAATATCCAATAAATTGGTAGGTTTTCATAACAAAACTATTTGGGAGCTATTTAATTTCTTTGGGAGTTATTTCTTTTTTTTTATTTCTGCATTTTTGGGCCTGAAAGATTTTCTGCTCGTAGGTATGTACAAAACAGGCTTTACTTTCCAAAGCATTTCTGTATCTGATCGAGGATTTTCTCTTCTGAGATGTGTGCAAAACCGGGCTTGATCTCTAAGCATTTTGTTATTTGCGCGCTCACGCATTTTATGTTCTGAACTATGTCCAAAAGCAGCTTCGTTTTCCAAAGTATTTGGTCATTGCCGGCCTTTGGCAAGGCTCAAGGATTTTCTCATGTGAGGTATGTGCTACACCGGCCTCGGTTTAAAGAAGATTTCTGCATGGGAATACGAGCGGGAACCCTCAAGAATTTTCTACTCTGAAGTTTGTACAATACAGTGTTCGCTTTCCAAGGCATTTCTGCATTGCTGAACTTTGGTCGGATTGTCAGATTTTTTCCGACACAGTTCGCCAAATTGATTTTAAAAATCGCCAAAAGAAGAAATAAACAATTTTGCTAATAAATTTTTCTATTAATTATTTTAATTAATATAAGAAAAATCATCAACATCGAATTGTTTTAATTTCTTGCAGACGAGTTTTATTAGGATTTATTTTTGAAGCAAAAAATTTTAAATTAAATTTTGTTTGAAAAAAATTTTTTATCGCCAAAAAAAACGCCATGTCGCCAAGTTAAAAATTTAGACACCAAACAAGTTGGAAAATGGCCAAGTTTAGCGATAAATCGCCATATCCGACATTCCGGACTTCGGATTTTATTCAGGATTTTATCCTGTGACTACCAAAGGATTTCTGCACTGCCGCCCTATCGCCTTTGTCTCGTATGTTCCCCTCAAATATTTATGAATTTGGCAATTATTTCATATTTTGATTTTATTTCATTGGGATTTTTTTTGTAATTTTTCTTTGTCTGGTAGTTATTTCATCATGAAGTAAGTTGCAATATTCGGGCTTTTTTTTTTTTTTTTTTTTGAAAGCAGTTTAATTTTTTTAGGTCTTGTTTCTTTAAATTTTGTTGGGACTTGTTTCATTGGCAGTATTTGCTCTAGTCGTTCATTTCATTCAGCCCTTTTGTCCTGCATGCAAAAGTGGTGCACCCTAATGTATGCAGGTTTGCTTGTGTCTGCACAAAACAGTCTCTTATTAAAATTTATGTGAATGCATTTATATACATACATATATTTTTCTATAAATTCTTTATGCAGAAAATTGAAGCGAAATGTATTTAATGGTTTGATTAAAAATGGCAACCGATCTTTAGTTGCGTTGCCAGTTACCAAAATGTTATTACGTACGTACGTATTGTAACTTGCAATTCACAGCTGTTGGTTTCAGCTTTTTTACTTAAGAATTTTCTTATTAGCACTCATATTTCTTACGAGTATATTTTCTTAACATTAGTTTCATTTGCCAATCTGTCACAATGATATATATCGATGACGATAACAGCACGCTGCAGCTCCAATTTTTGAGCACGATACCGAAAATGAATTCATTTGAGGTCCTTGTGAATACTATGCTTGACAGCAGCGACAGCTTCTTTGGCACGCAATGTGTGATGTCTCCATCACTGCTTGAGTTAATTGCAACTCGTACGATGGATAATTGTGACGACCCTTAAGTAAATGAAGGGCAAGATTAAAGTCTAGAAAGTTTCGTAAAAAATTTTTGCTTTATACAACTTAAAGTTCCATGCCTCCATAAAAGAAAAAAATATCTTATCCCAGTTATGCTGGAAAACAGATATTTTGCAACTCGTATTAAAAGTTTTAAATTTAATAAACATTTAAAGACAGATTTCTATTTAAATTACAATTAAATTCTTTATAATTTAATAAAATTCAATAGTTAAGTTTAAAACTCTTCTCAAAGTGTGTGTGTGTGTGTTCGTGTAAATAAGTGTTAAAGTTGAAACATGTCAGGGAGAATTAAAGTTGCACCGGAGCCTGCCAGATGGTCCCATTTAAGTTTAAAATTATACAGTAATTATGGCAAAACGAAGTTTAGTTTATATACATACATAAGTATGCATTTAATTAGGCTAAAGTTCGTATTTTGAGGAAGCCAAACAATATGTGAATACTTTTAAGTAACAAATTATAACAAAGACACTAGTAATTATTTTGACATGCTGCTGTTCCATTCTGCTAACGTTTGTCAGAATAATTACAACTGTCTTTGGTATAATTTGTTATTTAAAAATTATCACATGTAATTTCTTAAAATACAATAAGTTCGAACAGAAATTGAAAAAATTAAATGTTTTTAATTTATATAATACTCGTAAATAAACACTAAAGTAAGTTATTTTTTTAAAATTAGTTTAGATCAATGATTTTTATTGTTTTTAACCGACTTCAAAGAAAAAAAATGAGGACGTTATCCATTCGTCTTTATTTTTATTTTTTTGACATTGTTACTTCATAATTCGGTATATCTTGGACCGATTGTAAAAATTATTTTCTTGTCTGAGAGGGTATAGCTTTCAATTGGACTCGTTGAAAAAAATGGGCGGAAACACGCCCACAAATTTTTTATTTGATTTTATAATATTCTACTTATTTGATTGCTGCGAAACCTCGCAAACACCATTGGTTCTCATAATTACACAATTTTAAAGTTGAAAAAATATGCGGGTCTACGCCCCTTAAAATTTATTAGTATATTTTACGTGGTTCTACTTAACCGATTTTTACGAAACTTACCACACACCTTAAGCTCTAAAATAGACACAATCTTCCATTTAATAAAATGGGCGGAGGTACGTCCATTACAACTTAATTTTATATATCACATACTTCTTCTTATCCCACAGATTTTCAAAAATAAATTTTTTGTTTGAAAGAGCTTACCTCCACTTTGGTACCATAAATTTTTTTTCGAAAATGTTCTATCAGATCTTTGCATTGAAGTTCGTGTTTTTTTTCAGCAGAATAATTTTAAACATAGCTTTAGAAAAGGACTTCAGAAAGGCTTGTTTGACTGTTTTTTTTCCTATAGTACATTTTCTATAAATATAAACGCATATATGTACATATACCCACACACATTCATGCATACGTATTGACATAAATAAATTTCATAGAAATTCATCTACACAACCGTGCAGAATAAACAATGGCCTCCTGACTGTTATTATGCATATTTTATGTGAAAAACTTTTTCAAATAAATTTTAAATTTTAATTTAATTTTTTATTATAAAATATACGCATATAAATAGATCCGCATATAAATACATACATACATACATACATATGTATGCGCTCATGCCCAGCGAACATATTTTTTCAAAATGGTGTTGCCACATTATCGTCAAATCGGAACATAAACTTTAGTGCAAATCATATGAATGACATAAAGAACATATTGTTCTAGACAATTCGCAAGACAATTACAGCGAGAACAGGGCTCGAGTTCTAAGGATAAAAAAAAAGAATGAAAATGTACCAAGAACCCAAGAACGTTTCATGTAAACCTCGTTGCCAAGACTCACAAGTTCCTAGTAAAAGGCTATATATATATATATATATATATGCTATATATATATAAATTCTCCCAACGGCGTCTGTCCTGTGCCATTTCATTTATTTCAGACCATTTATGCCTAGTTCGCTTATCTTGTATTCTAATATTCTTCAGCTGTTAGCGGGTCTACCTTTTGTGCTTCTTCTTCTAGAGGATTCCAGTCAGTTGCCCTCTTGAATATTTCATCATGGGGTCGACTCAAAATATGGTTGACTCACATTTCCTCTTTGCAATTTCTGTATGGACTGGTATTTCGCCTGTTCTTTACTAGAGTTCTCTATTGGAATCTACGTTCCCTCTAAATTTTTTGCAATATTTTTCGTTAGCAAGGTTAATAAGTACTCGCAGTCATTGTATGTCGCTTCCAGTTGCAGAATTCGTATCCATAATAAGTAAATGGTTTAAATTTTTAGTAGCTGACTGAAGCCGAATCCAACACACAAGAGCATCTGTGCTTCGTTTATACAAAAATCTAAAGTACGCTACAACAAAAGATAAAAAGGCACATACGTATCAAACTAATTCTCTCGCTCTCTCTCTCTCTCTCTCTCATAATCTCAGTCTGAGTATGCTTATACACAGAATATAAATATTTAATCAGTCTAAAACAAAAATACAGGGATACTCGGGATATTTATTCATCATACGCCACCGTATACAACCATTTGTGTACATAAAATGGAATGGCAAATGTGTAGGTGTATGTGTGTGTGGCTGTTTGAAAACATGCTTTACCACCAGAATGACAATTTATTTTTGGAAAATGTGTGACTTAAATCGAATTCATTTATTAAATTAATGACTCGGAAATGTTTACTGTGTGAGCGGCTTGTATTTATATGTGTGTATTTATGCACATATAAATAAATTTATGTGTGCAAATATATGCAGTTTTGTTGCCATATTTTTTGTCTTTATTTTACACAAACGCCTACACACACGCACACACACACACCCACAGACACATACGCATTGAAAAGTTTTTGAAAAATGGCTTGCATTATCGCACGCATAATGTTGATGCTGATTTTGTCATTGTTGTTGTTGCTGCAAGTTTTGTAGCAGTTGTTGCTTTAGCCGTTTGATGATGATGATGCTGATGATGCAGGACCTCCGTACATCCTGCTTGATAACAGATTTACACTACAAGTTTAATATAAATATGGACACATGCACACACACATTTTTATGTACCTTAGTATTTAATGTTATTTAATATACAGACTTTTTTACGAATACATTAACATGTAATATATAAGCATATATGTACATACATAAATGCTTATGTACGAGTATGAATTTGTATGGTATATAAAAATTAGCATGGCACCATTTCCACATGGTTTTCTCTACATAATAATTTTCCGGATTTTTAGTTTAAATTGCGAACTGTGACTTTTTTGAACACGGAAATCAAAGAAAGCACACAAATTATTCGCCTCATATGCATTCGCTGCTGTCTCATTGACGACTAAATGATGAAACAGAATAAAGTCTGCAACTTCAGGAAAATCGCTCCCAAATTAATAAACCCCATAATAACATCGTCGACAGTAACTTCAAATGCTCTCTAATTTTTGTTTTATTTTCTTTTGTGCTTATTTTTCATTGCAGTTTTGTTTACAAAATGTATGAAATTTATTGAAAGTATGGTAACATTTTTGAGAGAATGAGTACTTATATGTGAGAGCATAACAAAAAAAACGCTCTCAAAATAAAATAGATTCTATTTCACGACTGCTTTCTTGTGGCAATTTGTATGGAAAATGTGTTTATGCCGGTATTCTATTTAATCATTAAATGAAAGCAGGTAAGTGTGAATACGTGTAAATGCTCTCAACACAATTGCGCCATGATTCGCCGATATAAATGCTATATACGAATGGTGGGCTTCCATTTATAACATCTACAACAAATTTAATTTTGCTGGGGAGGCATTTTTATAGGAGCTCTCATTGAACACTACGGGTTAATTAGGTTATTTTATAAGGTCACCCCTTCTAGCGAGGTGTTTCCCTTGAGTCCATCAGTTCGGGATCATTGTTATACCCTTGGCACTGACCGTAACATCAGATGGCCTCGTACTTAAGTACCCCTTCCACTTGATACTGAACAGTTTCTACTTTTAGCCTCTTTGTATGACATAACAATACGCCTCAAGCAATGATTCCAGATAAAAATACATCCATGATCGCATCGACAATCGTACGAAAACAAATTAAATGATGCGTCAATCGTACGTTCACGTATGTCATAATCCGAAAATGGTGTTTTTGCGTGACGAGTTGTACATTCACGGATGTTACGATTCGACCAATGGTTAGCAGACGTCACCAAATGACAGTATCGCTCACATACCAGTTGCGGATTCCAGTTAGGCAATAGCTTAACTTTAGTCTCCTTTGCACGAGTTGGTTGTCAATATTATCTGAGCAGATCCTTGCCTCCCCTGCTTCAAAGTATGGTTTGTCAGAATAATACGACTCTTTTTCGAGACCATGCTAATGTATTTAATAGTAACTAAGTATATGCATGTATATAAATACATTAATACACACATGCATGCATGCATGCATACATTAACATGATAAGCTCATAAATTATATGCGTACGGAAGTGTAACACAAGTCCACGCACCACACACTTCAAATATTTGTATGACCAGGAAAAGGTTTAAAATTCACAATCTTTTGCAAACACAAATGCATATGTAGGCATGTATGTATATTTGTGTGTGTGTGTATGTGTGAGCGAGTGTGGAGTTGTAGTTTATATACATACATATTTAAATATCTCGAACATATCAAGCAGTGTGGGAGATATTTACTTCTAGGCTTTATACGTGTGTAGGTATGTAAAAGATTTTCCAATAAAAATAACTTCAAGGCGAGTATACTCGCATTAAATGCAACTCTGCGCTTTTCATAAAGTAATTGTCAAAAAATTGTAAACATCAAGCAAGCCAAAGAGCTAATTGTCAAATAAATTGTTATTTATAAACATGTATATCCAAAAATCAGCTGATGAGTATTCTCGCTAATGCGTGTACTCGTTTGATATGCCTTGGATAACTGTGATGTTGGCGAGATAAAATATGTGATGTAAAAAAGGGTCTACGCACGCAGTGTGTATATTACACGAAGCAATTTTTCCTCGTAATTTTGGTGCCCTGTAATATAAAAAGGTGCAACTGAAAAGAAAACTAAGGGCCTGTCCCACGATGTCGACAACGTTCGGTTTGTCTCACACTTACATTCAAAACAAAAACAAATTTTAAGATTTTGTTGTTGTTTCAAATGTAAGTGTGTGACAATTCGAACGTTATCGACATAGTGGGACAGGCCCTAAGAAAACTTCAAGAGCAAAAAGTAAAAATTTTAAGACATATTGAGTGAATGGCTGCGTGAAATAAGTATCCATAAAGATAAATATTTAATTACACACATTCATATCGATGGTCAAAAGTAGAAAGGCCCCAACTCGTATTTTCACGAAATTGAGTTTTTCAGTGATTCCAATACATTTCACATAAATACACCTCGTCACAAAAGTTTATTGCAATAGTGTGAAAAATAACGTTTTACAAGCAGTTTTACAAAACAGTTGTACAAAGCAGATGTACTGTTTATTATTATGTTTATACATTCTCCTGTAAAGTTACAGGTATTTGAGTTAGGGCCGTTCTACTTGTGACCAACGATATGTGTGTCAGTTATCACGACTTTTAAGATTGCTTTTCATAATGTGACCACACAATTTATGAAAACGACTCATAGTGCGCCATCTTGCATGCATTTTAATTTGATGTTAAAGTTTTGATTTTATGTGTGTGTGTGAGAGAGAGAGAGAGCAAAAGTAATACATAGTACAAATGTGTATATCAGTGATCCGCAAAATAAAATATGGTTGTATTGGTGAGAAAAATGAGAGTAAAATAAAGATGCACTTGAAGAAAAGTTTTGTAATTTAAACTACATGCTGTGGTTATTAATTGTTTGAATATTTTATTTTTTTTATTAATAAGCAATTAAATAAAAACTAAAGTAATAATTAAAAAAATCTAAGAATCTATTTAACAAACTAGTAGATAAATTTCAAATTAAATTTATTCACAGCGCTGTGAAAACTACTAAAATGACTTTTTAAACTATATTCTCTATTATTTTTAAACATATTTCATAACATAAAATGAATTGCATATTGCCAAAAGCATCTTTTGTCACGTAATATTAATTAGCTTCCATAACTATTTTTTGCTGTACAAATTTATTAAATTATAACTTTAATTTCGTTCGGTGTACTCAAAAAAACTAAACAAAAAACCAGGTAAAAATTCGTACATGCGTGCGCAACTTTATTCGTCGCTTTCTCAGTGACGACTAAATGAAAGAGCATAAGCATGTGTGTAATTTTGTTGTCCACAATTGTGGTATGGCGTGCGGTTCACTGGTGTATATATATTTTTTTATACCCGTCTTTTTCTTTCTCATTGTGTCAAATGGTTTTTGCAAAAAGCAACACAAACTATTTCAGGAGGTGGAAAAAGTAGATCTGATAGTTTTTTTTATAGATAAAATATCGCTCATTTACTCAAACAATGTTATAACTGAAAAAATTTAATTTTTGAGTTAGTGATGCAGAATCAATCCTCATAAATTTCTTCATATTGTGTACAAAATTTCATACAAATTCCTCGTTTACTCAACTCTTGAAAGTCAAATAAATTTTTTTTTCCATTAACAGACCAACCTAAATTACGACGCAAAGCGTTGTCTGACTGTCAAAATTTCTCATGCCCATACAAAATGTATGAAACCAACCGAAATAACGCGGCGTCAACGCTTTGCAATTGGAAAATCCAATTTTGACAGCGCGTAAAGAAGTGAAGTTGGCTGCAAAAGTACTGTTGTTTTTGTTAAGTAATGTAACTTTAGCTACTTTCAGGTCAATTTAGCGTTTTTATTTTTATTTCTTATTTCTATTTAGAGTTTTTTATTAATCAAAGTGAGTAAACATTACTGTTTCTGGCGCACCGTTAGGTTACTCATTTCAGTGTAAAAGCTAAGCGCTAAATTACGTTGCGCTTTGCGTTGTAATTTAGGTTGGTCTATTAGTTGTGTTTTGTGGCGAACTAGTTTTTCTTGGAGTTATGACGTTCTTTGAGTAAATGAGCATTATGTACTTATTAACTTACTTGCAGCCATTCTTAAATTTAAACTTTTATAAAAATGTAAGTAAATATGTGTGTGTAAGTAAATATGTGCGTGCATGTGTGAGAGAACAAATTAAATGTGTGTATGCACAAACAGTTATTTAACTTACATAGATAGTATGCATGTAATAAATGTGTAAGCACAAATACTGACATACAGACACATGTGTGTATGTGTATGTAAGTGTATGTGTGTATGTCCGTTAATATTTAACTACATACATATGCGCACAGCATATTTAAATATATTGGTAAACGTATTCATACTTAATAGACATACAGGCACTTGTATGTTTGTTTGTAGTAGCATGTGCATTTGCACATACATACATACGTAAATGTACGTAATGCATCTACTCATTCTTACGCACAAAATACTCATAGATGAACGCCATTTGAGGCCCACTATGCTTCAGTCCGTCCGCCAGAGCGACCGTACGAACGACCGACAGGCCGACCACATTATATAAAATAAATTTACACTAAAATATATGCGTGCATAAAATATTGCATCACGAGAACTGCCATCATCATTGTATAATATTAAATATCCCCAAAGTCCTATAGAGTTAAATTTTAAACTCTTGCACAATAGGCAAAAACAATAAACAGTAATTTAAAAGTATCAGTTCGTGTTGAATGAATCTATCACAGGGAAGGAAGAGCTTTTATCTTTATCGTTATTTCTGCCTCCAAAGAGGGACATTTGTTCAAAGAAGCAAGTACAATAATTTAAAAAATTCCAGGGTATGAGAAATTTAAATTTTGTTTAAATAACAGGTATTATTGCATATATTCTTTGAACTTTGCCAGACGCCTACAACTATCTTTCATTAAGATTTAACCCATCATATTTATCATTATTAAAGAACTAAATTTTCATTGCTTTCAAAAAAATCGATTTATTTATTTATACATATTATAGAAAGTAAGTTCTTGAAGAAATTCCACAAAAGAAGCGCAAGAATATATAGTTATCCGTGGCAGATCAGTCACCCAGTGCGAGCGAGACGAAAAACTCTCGAAGGCCACACAGAAAAAAAATGATTTGGAGATTTGAATACGAAAACCGTTGATTCAATAAAAAAATCTTTTGACTTTTCTGTGATGAAGATTTTTGCATTATTGATAAAAAATAAAGTCAATAAAGAAATTTAATGAATCAGAGAAAAAAGTTGTTGACTGAAATTTTATATTCAGTGATAATTGTTATTGTGTGTGTTTGTGTGGATGAATGTCACATTTTTCCACCACTTTATGTTTGTTTTTTGCTTGGCTGAGTTTGGGATGAGTCGAACCGGCAACCTCTTACCACTCAGCTAAAGAGCAAATCGTTATTGGAAAATATGATATCTTATGTTTCTTCTACATGTGCGCATTGCGTTGATATAATTTAAAAATAACTTTGCTGAGTAAGAAAAAAACAAGCCACGACGTTTTTCGACTTCTTGACGGAATTCACACGTATACAACACGATCAATCAAAATAAACAACAACAATAGCAGATCACCGCGTTGAGTCAATCAGCAAGCAAGATAAACACCAACACAAACAAATTAAATTAATGATATTTTAAAATGCGCGCTATTGGATTTGTTGAAAATAATTCTTCTTTGTACTGATGCCTTTGGATGATATCTTCAGGTTGTGCGAAATTAAAATTTGGTTTGACTAAACAATCTTAGAGAGGCCCCAACTCATTACTCTTTTTGAAATCGAGATTTATGTATTTTGCGATTCATTAGATCTTCCTCTATCGAAATATACAAAAAACTCGATTTCAAAAAAATTGTGCGTTAGGGTCTTTCTATATTAAGATAACGATATATTCTTTGAATATTGTCAGACATCTACAAATATTTCATTAAAATTGAACCGATCATATGTTTCATTGAGTTACTGACAGATGTTTCATTGAAGCCATGTTGACGTATTATCAACATGGAAAGTGAAACATGAAAGTAATTCTTAAAGAACTACATTTTCATTGCTAGCAAAAAATCGATATTTTTAAAGACAGATAATGAGCACTAAAGCAAGTAGAAATTTTTGTGTGATCAAAATAAAAATCATAAAAAAATTTGTAATTCCTTTATAGTTTTACAAAATACTTACCATGTTTTTTAAAACAATAGATTATGTTTTTTTATATTTTTGAATTAATTTTGGTCTAAAAATTATGAAATGAAAATGGGTAACATTTTACCCTTTTTCTTAGAAGAAAATACAATTTTTCTTAACATCGCTTCCAATTCGATGATTGGGTATCGAAAAAGACAACTTCTTGAAATGACAACCCTATTAGAAATGATCAAAACTTGCACTGCATTTTTATGACTTCTTTGGAGTGTCTAGGTAGTTAACAGTTTCAGAAAATAAATAAAATTTGTCTCATTAAAAATTAATTTTATTTTGTAGACTAGTGAAATAGTGAACAACAACAATGTAAATTATCTACAAAAATAAAATTAATACATTTTACATTTTACAAAAAAATTTCAATTTTAATACTCTTACGTTTTAACCTTTTAAAAAATTTCCTTTTGCAGGCTCAAAAATTATCAATTAAATAAAAAGTCACAAGTGTACAATTATTATCAAATCAAGTCATTTTGTTTACTCAACACCAATACTATGATCTTTTAAACCACACAATGTTAAATAATTAACTGCTAGAATATCACGATGTTAACTTGGCTGTTAACTTTACACAATATCGTCTGCTTTGTGGAGGCATCGCCATTTTTATACTCCCAGAAAAATGTTAGCAACATCCAGTAAGCCACAGAACATTTAACATGTGAGTCTTAAAATTCATTCTGTTGGTTTGTTTGTATGTAATTCTCATGCTCAATAGAGCATGAATGAAGAAGCATTATAGTTGTTATTGTTTGTGCCTGGAGTCTGCATTCGCTTATTTGCATTAGGCTCGTTTCTATCGAACGTTTTACCAAAAATAAAATTTTAACTGTTAAATGAAATGTTAGTTTTTTTTAAATGCATAAAATTTATGAAATAACTTAATTATACTAATAATGCAATTATTGCGCACATAATAAATAATAAGAACAATGAGAATTATTTATTAATTTATTTATTAATTCAAAGTTTTTATACTCGTACGTAAGCGCACACGTAAAGGCTAGGAGTCACTATCCCACACAATGGTGCGACTTTTGAGAAAATACAACCCTGGTATGAGGCAGTTTATTAACATTTTCAAAAGCCAAAGTTTGTGTTTGTGTATTTGTTTAAAACAAGAGATGTTGAATTCTGTTTTTAGTTACCACTACCTACCTCTAGATATTTTACCAAAACTCTAAATATTATAGGTAAATGCATTCCTTTAATAATCTGTTCCACAACAACATCGTAACATCCTGAACTGAATGATGCTTAAACATTTTAAACTTAAATTTTTAGATGAATTTAAACACAATAAACAAATAGCATATGAATTCGAAAATTCTGTATGCATTTACAAGCAGGCCAGCAAGTAATGTAGTCATTATAATCACATATACATACTTACATGAAAAAATTGGTACACACACACACACAAGTGCAAGCAAAAATTTATTTCATTTTTATTAATTACATTTTATATGTGTGCGAAAATGTAGATGACAGAATTTCATTTGTATTTATGCCTTTCTTTCGTTATTAACTTCACACAGCTGGACTCTTATTAAATTAAACTCTTATTTTGTTTAAAAGCAGACAGACAGACGATGATGGCTACAACTCAGTTCCGTCAGTTGCAAGTGCACTTTTAACTTATGCGATTGAAAGTAGGTAGAGTTCTGTGTATAACAAAATAATTTTCAAACGTTTCTAAAAACAGCTAATACATAGTGATACTTACAAATGTATTTAACAAAGATATGTAAATCAATAATTGTATGCACAATATAAACATTTCTCATATTCCATTTCATTAAAAATTCACGTTAAACAGCTGACGTCAATAACAATCTCCACCCAAGTAGATAGACATGGGTGCTGATGAAGTGCGTGGCTGCACAGAAAAATGCGCATTTCTCCCAGCTAAAAAGTCTAGTTTAAGTTGTCTTCTCTTCTTTAGAAAACCACATTAATTAATAAAAATATTTCAATCAATAAAAATTGAAAAAAAACTGAACTTAAGCCCGATTAAGAAATTATTCCCGATTAAAATTTAGTCTAGTTCAATGAAATTTAATATATATCACAAAAATTCAAAAGTTAAAAATCCCCGAATTCATCTAGAAAAGATGTGATATCTTCTAAAAAATAAATAATATGTAATAATACAAACTTTATTGGAATTGTTTGCAAATAAATTTCACTAGTCGAAAGTAAATGATGAAACAGAATAAAGTCTGCAACTTAAGGAAAATCGCTACCAAATTAATAAAGCCCATAAGAACATCGTCGGCATTAACGTCAAATGATCGGTAATTTTTGTTTTATTTTCTTTTGTGCTTATTTTTCTTTGTAGTTTTACTTACAAAATGTATGACATTTATTGAAGGTATGGTAACATTTTTGAGAGAATGAGTACTTATATGTGAGAGCATAAGAAAAAACGCTCTCAAAATAAAATAGATTCTATCTCACGACTGCTTTCTGCGGCTGCTTTTTTGTGGCAATTTGTATGGAAAATGTGTTTATACCGGTATTCTGTTTAATCATTAAAATAGCAACTGCTTGATTTTTACATTGCGTTCGCTTTGTTGACAACTCACTCGATTTAGTGGTATGAAAGTTTGTATAAAAAAACTTGCGTCATCTTGCGCCTTGTCGTTCGAATCAAAGTTCGTACAGAAGTAAGATAGAGAAATGAAAATCAGTTTTTCTTTTGCTGAGAATGCGCATGAAGACATTATTTCGACTAGAATTGGGTCGAACTCATTCAGTCGGTCGTTTTTCACACAAACCAATGATCAAACCCATTTAAATTACATGGAAAGCACGAAGTTTTTAGCAATAAAAATTTAAAATTTTTTTAATTTTATTGAGTTGCGAATTTTGAACCTATTAAAATAACTTTTAAAAAAGAGAGTAAAAACTTAACTCTATTACAAACTTTGTTTGCATCAGGGATGGAAAAGTTGGTACAATTGTACTTTTTCCAGCACTATTTGAAATTCTAAAGTACCATAGCACCCCAATGACCAATTTAGCACTATTGAAACTTTTTTTCCTAGTATACAACATGAACAAAATGAATCAATAAATAACCAGTTTCAAGAGCTGGTTGATGTAGGAATTATTAAGCCTTTAAGAAACGACAACATTCGTACATTTTGCTCGAGGGTATTATAAATTAAAAATTAATTAAACAAACCGATGTTTTCCGATATTTCCAGAAATGCTAGAGGAATATTATCTATTCTACATTCGAATGAAAATGTGGAAAGGGTACTCGTACCAACATACATATAATAAAAACCAAACCAAATGGACTGTCTCCATTCAAATCAAGGATGAAAAAATAAATAATAATTACTGATATTATAATAAATTAACTTCAAAGTGCCTTTTTGTTAATTGCTAAGCTTTTACACACACACACATGCATACATATACAAATGAGTTTTACGTACGTTTTGAGTTAATTGAAAAAAATTAAGAATTTTGTACAAACGTACTGGAAAAAGTAAAAAAGTTAAAAAAGTTAAAAGTTAGTACAATTTGTAAATCTGATTTCGCATCCCTGGTTTGCATTCTTCACCACAGTATGACGCAGTTCTTGCTTGATTCTTCTGTGTCATATCCAATCCGACCCAGCCGCAAATGGTTTAAGTCTGCGAGCATGAGTTGAAGCATCGGCTCTCCTTAAAAAAAAACGTACGCATGATTCTCGTCACATAAATATTCATGTGTAAACAATTGGTATCAAAAAACTTCATACGATGGCGAAATATTTTGACAATTTATGACGAAAATCTTTAGTTGGGGTTTCGCTTAAATCTTTTTTTTTTCTTTTTTGATAAAAACTAGCGACTGCGAAAGCGAATAACACATTTTAATTTTTGCGAAAGCGAATGCAAATATTACAGTACGTTCAAAAATCATATGAAAATTAACTTGTATAAGAACATGAAGTTGTATTGTATGCATAGATGTACTAGATAGAATTTTATTTAAATTGAGTCTTGAATTGATCAAATATTAATTAATTTTTAATAATTAAAAATAAATTTACAAAATAATAGCCAATCAACCCATTCGCATGTACTTTGGCCCTAAAACCTGGTACTTTGTTCAACATTTCATGTGAAATGTTGTCAAAGTACATATTAAATACAGAAATACATACAAATTGGAATGAATTGTTCACGAAAAAATGTTGCAGAAGTAGTAGTACTCTGTTCATCTTGGTGTAAACATATGAAATATGTCTTTAATATTTTAAATTTTCATGCGAAATAATATGAATGGGACTTGTTTCGTGTAGAATTTAATAGAGCTTTCATTTCATTGTACGAAGTAATGAATGCTGCTCAATATTTTTCAAAAGTTTGATCAGCCTTGATTTAAGTAGAAAATATTATCGCGCAAATGAAACACAGCCTTTTCTTTAAAAAAAAACTGAAAAATATACAGTTGAATTTTGGTCTCATTTTGATACTTATTAGAACTTATTGATAGAAAAGTTTTCCTCTAAAATTTTAAAGCTTTGATTACAATGCTTTAATTGTAAGTATTTGTATCTTGTTCGTGCTGGCTTGAAATAATTTTCGTCTTTTTGACGTTTGTTAATTGTAAACTATTTTCGTAAAAGAATACAAATTTTTTTTTCTAGTATTCGCATACATTTTAGCGAATGCAAATTCGTTACCTCCCTAATAAAAACATAAAACAAGTACGTATGATTATTACAAAATTTCCTTACATTAGTGTAACACTCATACGTCACGATATGAGAAATAATTAGACAAAAAATTCTTCTAGCAGTTTTTCTTTAGTAATTAGTGGTTACGTTTTTTTGGCACATGTGTGCCAGATGTAAGCTCGGCCTTACCCAGCAAAAATTACTGCTTACCAGAAGCGTTTTTGTAAGGGAGACAATCTTACAGAATCACTTGCTGTTGCGCATGAATAAGGCATTTTTTTGTTCGAGATGAGCCAGCTAGAAGCAATACATTTAGCTTCCAAAAAGCCATGATTTTTTTTGCCTTACTAAAGTGCTTCACAGAAGTAATAATATATATAAATTTTTGTGAGAGCCCGCCTTACGTTAGTGCTTTTCAGAAGCTTCCCTCAGTTGTTAGTGCTTCCAAATCAGAATTTTATTTTGCTGGGTAGTTGTGCAGAAAATTAATGCTTGGTATATTTTTTGCTTAAATGGATGGGAAATTTCTCTAAAATAATTTTATTTCAAACTTTCATAAATTTTTGATTGTCCAAATAAACATAAAAAATAAGTAAACAGCTTTGAAAGCTCTTAAATTTGTTCTTGTTTCTTTGCAAAATAAAAGCAAGCATTGTTGTCGCCAAGATCTGATTGGCTGTTGTGCTCTCGTCTGTGTGAAATCAAAAAAAGCTCTTTATAAAAGTTTGCACATTGTTCATATAGCTTGGACGTAGCTGGTCTATATGAATACAAACTCAAGAAGTTTGTTTGTTGTGAGTTTAAGCACATTATGATGTATTTGGTTGATGCTTAGACAATTAATTTATAAGTAGACTTCCATCACTATTGCAAAAAAAAAAGTAACAAAACTCCAATGTTTATAGAAAAACTTTCAACATTCTTTGTAATTATTGTACTTTCGAATAAATGTAATTAAATAAAAAGTCGCCGGTATACAATACTTATAAAATGGGAACACTTTATTTAATCAACACTGATATTAAAAGCTTTTAAAACAGACAATGTTAAACAATTTTCTCTATTGGAATACCACGATGTTAAGTTTTGCTCTACAGAAGATTTCGTGTTACTACAAGTACACAGAGATGTCACTAGACGCACATCTAGACGTCTCGCTCACACCGACGCTGTGTCTGCTTTAATTTTTCTTTCGTAGTGGCATTAATTTAACGTATTTTCATTTTATGCTATGCGATTTTTGTAATTAGAAGGTTAAAATTATAATTTATGAATCAAAAGCTGAAAGTTAAATCAGGAATCATTTGAAAACAAATCTTAATCACTTTTTTTAATACTAATAATCATTTTCACATTCTGTTTTTTTAATTCAACATAACAAATTGCTTGATTTAATTTTGTACAAATGTTGACTTGTTCAAATGTATTTTCATTTTATGCTTTGTGGTCTCATTCTCATATGCTTTTTGGAAGTATGTAAATGGTAAAAAATTAATATTTTTTAATGAAAATGCTTAAAATGAAGCCTGTAATCATTTGCAAACTAATATTAATCACTTTTTTTAATACTAATAATCTTTTGCACACTGTGTTTTATAATGCAACACTACAAAATCTTTTATTTAATTTTGTAAAAATGTTCTCTTGTTCATTTCACAAAGTACACATTTTCTCTTTTTTGTTTTGATTACATCGTTAACAACTTAATAACAAATATAATACAGTTGTAACCTTCTCGCCGAACCTGTGTCAAAGCTGATTTTAGCTTTTTTCATCACACATTTTCTTCACCTATGTGTACTTTGTGGTGTTACATTTATTTCTGTTGGCCAGTCTCTATGTTCGTTTACAATTGATCATTACAGTTGTTGTAGTTTGTGGTTTTCGTCTGCAATGACTTATGTGTTTGTGTGGTTGTATATTTCTTAATCAGCAGAGGTTACGCACACATAAAGCTATTCAATTAGTTGTTATACTTTGAATGTGGACTTCAATATCGTATTGTATATTTGTATGCGTTTTTTGTTTATGTTTTTTACCTAATAAAATCTAGATCATTCTTATTCTACTTTGCACTAGACCTGGAAACTATGAAATATATATATTTAACTTGTAAGTAAGTTGTAAGTAGTTACATTAAACGTTTTTAATTGTTAATTTTTAATAAACATATTTAAAATTTTACTTACCCACACTTTAGCGGCGTTCCACGCTCTTAAGAATAGTTCTCAATTATAATTATTATTCATAAGTAAAATTGAGAACTAATAATAAGAAACTGAGACGTTTTACAATTACGGTTAGAGTAATTACAATTAGAGCAGATATCTTTAAAGCAGCGCACATGAGAATCGCTTTTAATCAGTTCTCAACTTTACGTACATATAATTTGTACGTAAAATTAAGAAGTAGTAAGACAGTGAAAGGTGCTTTGTGTAATGTCTGATTTAGAGCGATAAAATTCGCAAAAGTTAAATTCAACTTGTGAACGATAAAGTGACCTTTAAATTTTTTCCATTATTGCCCGAGTGTACGATATAATACATTTGCTAACTTTAATATTGTGGCAACACTACAAGGCAATAACAATTATTTTTAGTGGTGAAAAATACGTAGTGGCAACGACTGACTTCGTTTATTTTCTCTAGTATCAGCTGTCTTATTGTTTTACTCACCATATTAGCCAACGGCCACAATACAACCAAAAAAAAAAAATATTTAAAAATTATACGCTTGTTTGTCTAGTATAGCCGTATACTAATAGCGCATAAATTAAAAATTCATGCATATGTATTCCAAATAAAAGATCTCATTTATAATTTTTTGTTAAAGTTCATTTGGTTTCGTTTTATTTTCAAAACAACATAATATTTTTCTCTCCCCCCTTCCTTCTATCTTTCAATATGTTGAAGATGAGTTTATTTTAGTTTTTGTTTTTTTTTTGTTATAAATATTAAACTTATACAATATTTTTGTTTAAGCTAAATAACAAACTTAAATTTAAATAATTTTTAAACTTAAAAAAATCGTACGAAATTAAAATTTAAAAAAACCTGAAAATCTCTAAAAAAAAGGTAAAACATTTGCTTTGTTTTTTTTATAATAGTTTGTTAATTGAAAGGGAATTAATTCAATATGAATAACTAATTAAGGTAAAAATTTTATAATTTATAAATATGTATGTATTTTTTTTTTAAATAAACAAACTCAATTTGAATAACGATTTAAATAAGGCAAAACGTTGGTTTTTAGGAAAAGAAAAAAAATAAACTTTTTATTTTCGAAGACCGACCGACTGCACTTTGACCAAACAGTGCAGTGCCAAAAAAATAAGTATTTAATAGGAGTTTAAATAAATTTGTTTGTGTATTTAGGGCTGACTTTTTCTATGTTTTTATTTTTGTTATTATTATTTTTATTTTTTTTCTTTAAATGTTGTTTTATTGTTTAACTATACACAGTTTATGAACTAAATTAAAACTAATTTTACAATTTTTATTTCTTGTTTAATAATAATAATTTTATATCACAATAGAAAAAAGAATTTTTTATATTTCTTTTTGGGATTTCAATTTGTTTGTTTTTTTTTAAATTGCATTATTTAAAATTTAAAAAATAAACTTAATAAACTAAAAATTATTCAAATTAAAAATATAAAAAAAACTAGAAGACACACAGAGGAAATGGGGTTGTTATGAAGTTTTAAATTAATCAGCTGATTTGAAAGGCTTAAAGTACAATTACAATTAGCACCCCCCAACGACAGACAACATTAAGTTAGAGTACAACACTTATTTTTTTTCGAGTTCAAGACACAATTGAACAAAAGTATTTTTTCAAAATAGAACGAATACTTGACGGTACCTGCAGAAAATGTAAGGAATCCGGAGTAATTGAAACTGCCTTGGTGCTCACACTTTTCGTAGTCTTGAACATGTATCGAGAGCGGAACTGTGTAGATTGCTAAAGTTTGTTAAATCTGTGTGGGAGGCTGCCATACTTACAGGTTCTCCTCTCATCTGCTGGTGTCGCTAAGGATCAATCCCGGTCTATGTGAGGTCTTTGATCAACCAGATTAACCTAACCTAACCAAGGCCGAGGCCGAGTTCTTTGGGAATCAGGACTTCATATATTTTTTTAAACTTTTTCGTTCTATTTTGCAAGTCTGGCCAGGATATCATTACTGCTTGGAATATACCACTTATATTGTCAAACGTCATAAGAGCGGCATATGTTGAAAGTGTCATAAGTCACTATATTTAAAGCAAATCTAGTCAGCTTAGATTATTAACTATTAAAAAAGGGTTGGTTTTATTTGAAAGTAAGCTTATAATTGTAAAAAGTAGACTTATGACATTACTTCACTCATTACTTAGTCATTTAGATTTATGACTTATGACACTTACAAAATAAGGAGTTCATCACCCATATCGTGAATAAAATGTGAAATTTTTGTAACCATTAAATTTTCATTATTTTTAAAAGGGGGGAAAATAATCTCGTGAGTCTCCCGTAAACTTTTTTTCACTCTTTCAACAGTCAGTGAGTGTAAAAACCGGGAAGAAGATTAGTAAAGCTCAAAAATTAATTGAAAATAAAACAAATTTAAATAAATTTTAATAATAAGAAATATAAAAATTTTTGGTTTCAAATGAATTGAAAAGCAAAACTCTTTGGTCCGCACCCATAACATTTTTTGTATGTGAACCAAATATTTATAACTTTTAATATAAATTTAATTGTTGGAAGGGAAATATTGAAATTACTCCAAGTACTGATTCAGTTCTCCTGCCAAAATAAAGCAAACGAAAGCCAGGGAAAAGTAAACAAATTCTAGTGAAAAATATTATTCAATCAAAATAGTGAAAACATTTCTAGGGAAAATTTATTCAAGATTACAATTTGAGGGTAAAGGGAAAATATTTCGAGGGAGTCAGGATTTTCAGATTATTTTCTGTTTAGGTGAGGTTAAGTTAAGTTGAAGAGGGGGGCAACAATCCCATACGAGATAACTTTTACTCTCTATACGACATATTGTGCGCTCTCTTATTATTATTGCTGTTTATTAAGTTTATTATTTTTCTATTTAAAATCTAAAAAAAAGAAATATGGGAAAAAATATATTACTTATGAGCAACTTTCGATCTTCGACTGTAGTCGAAAGTACTGACGGAACGAATTTTCATTTGTTATTATGACGAGTATTCGACAAAATGTGATTTTTAAAATTATTATTTATTATTATTTTAAAATTATCCCTAAAAATAAAAAGCAATCGTTTGTAATTAGTTTTTAAACTAAAATACTTGATCGAAAGCTAAATTCAGTTCGATAGAAAATTCGTTGCCCAACGAAATTTTCGATGCTTATAATATGAATCAAACATTCGATTTTCGATGTTCGATAGCCAGCGAAGATTGAAAATCGAATGCAACTCATAATAAGAGCGTTTAACTCGAAATAAAAAACATTGTATCGCTTTACTTGAAAAATATGGCAAGGACAATTATAATATAAATGTTTCAAATGATTAGACCACGAAAAGAAACAAGACTTTAAATGATCAGATTTTTTTATGATTATAAAAAATTTGTAATTTTGAAATGAAACGACTTTTTCTCTCCCCCTCCCCCTTCAAAAAAAAAAATTAACAGCTTCAATCAGCTGCTGTTAACAGGCCATATTATTATTTTTTAAGCAATTTATTTCAGTTCAAATTATCGACCAATTGCTGACTTGAAAGGCCTAATAAGATAATATATTTTACTATATCTCATTTAAAATATTTATATATGTACATATTTATGAAACATTGTTGCCAGATCGTTGTTGTCAAAAAAAAAGAGCGACGTATAAAATATGACGGATTCTATATGACTCGGCCTTAAGTCTTAAAATAAATATTTTTTGTGAAGCTTAATTTCAATTGTTTTATAAACAAAATACGTGTATTGAAAATTTTAATTGTTTTTCATATATATAATTTTTTTTAGGGATCATCACTGATTTTTTCAAGGGAACTCAAGTGTGCTGCTTTTGACTTTCGTATAAGTAAGTCATGATAAAACAGTAGGGATATTCGCTTAAACTGCTAAATTCCTCTTAGACCACTTAAACTTTTATCCCTTTATGCAAAAACAAGTGTTAAAGTAAAAACATGCATTAAAACCAGTTAGGCCATACAAAATTCATTTGTTGAAGCAACTTTAGGTTGAACAATCCATTTTTTCATAAGCAGTTTAATCTTTAAGAGTAAAATTTAAAGTTTAAGAGCTACAAAAGGCTTAAAAGAAACTCTTTAATGTACATTTTTATTTAAAATGGTAGTTAAACGTATTTTCCAAATGTCAAAAATAACAGCGTATGTTGATCTTGACTTTTTTATGTGGTTCTAATTTTAATTGAAAGTTTTGCAAAAAAAAATCGAAATACTTTACAAGTTCCAGTGATTACAGGAACAGTAGTTAATTCATATTATTCACTTGTCTTCATTAAACCATTTCCCCTGTGTCTTTTTTTTCAATACATAAAAATTAATGTCTAAATTAAAAAATTAGTTGATTTTGTATTTTTTTTTTTAATAATTTCTTATTTAGCTTTAAGTTGATTTCATTTCAGCATTTTTTAATATATACAAAAAAATTCTTTACCAAGAATTTGCGAGTATCTCTCGTTACATGATTTTTTGTTTGTTTTTCTTTTAATTAAAAAAATTGACTATAAATGTTTTAATATTTATAATTATAACTGAAGTTTTAAATTATATTTAAAATCAAACAACAAAATTTTTTCTTATCATTTAGAATAATAACGTTCAACAGATCTTCTTATTTTTGTAATATTATTTGCAAGTAAATATAAAAAATTATTTCATGGATTTTTTAGCTTTTACCAAGAAATGTTTAACTTGAAAACAAAACAAAACAACAAAAAAATAAGCACTTTGTTTCGTTTTAAAGTCTGAACAAAAATTGTGCTTTATACACACACGCATAAAATTAAACAGATGGAGAAACATACTCTCATACAAGTCAGCATAAATTAAAAAAATTCAAAAAGAAAAATGGAAGATATATTGTAAAAAATAAAAAAAGTAAAAAACAGGCTTTAAAGCAGGCATTTTATATGCAACTTACTGGCATTTTAAAAACGACTACAGCCAGCCAGAAAGCCAGCCAACGTCTCTGTCTGTCAATTTGTCTTTTAGCCCCGTAAAACAGCGACTTTATTAGACGGCACGGCACAGTGGCACAAAACAAAGAATTTCATTAAAAAAAAAATTAAGCTTCTATTTTGTTTTGCGTGATTGTGGAAAACTTCGAAAACGAAAAATCTTACGCTACTAAATATGCTGTTTTTTTAGAGTGTCACAACTTTGAGTTGGCATCACTGCTTTATTTGAGCACCCATTTAATAGCTGATAGTTGTTTTTTTTAGTTTGCTTTGAAATTTTATTATGAATCGACTTACACCAGAGCAACGCGTGCAAATTGTTCGCGGAATGGGCTGAAGTACAAGTTGATATTAATTTTGAATTTCCATTCAAAATTTTATTTTCCGATGAAGCCCATTTCTGGTTGAATGGTTACAAAAAAAAAAAATGGTTGTCTAAAAAAGCTTAAGCGACATAATTTTCGAACTTAATTTTTTTACCAAAATCGATAATTTGCGATCGTAAATAGTCGATTTTCGTCAAAAAAAAACCGAAGTAAAAAAAATGTGTCGCTTAAGCTATTTTAGCGATTATGGCTCGATGTGTGATGAAAGTACTTTTTTTACATAACGCTATATCTCGAAAACAAGAGCTGATAGAAAAAAAAAATTGGGTGCAGATTCGCAGCGTTTCAAATAACTAACGAAACAACTTTCATTTCTAGCGAACGAAATTTATAAATATTTGTAATGCATTGCATGAGTAAGCACCATCTATCTCCTGAGTGCTGATCCAAAACAAACAAGACACAAAAAAAATCCTGAGTTGAGTATTTAATAAAAATGTTTCTTTAAGTTAAAAAACCTGACTTAGCTAAAGTCAAAAAGTTTTGATGCTTTTCGTTACGTTTAATCAAAAATTTCTACCAGCCAAAAATATCTCGAAAGTCACTTAGAAAAGTTAATATTTTCATACGACATTTCACACACAAGGTTTGTGTGTATGTATGTAAGTATGCCAAAATAATTCAAGAAAACTCCAGAACCAATAGTTGATACAAACACAAATGGACTAACTAGATCCTCTCTATTATTACCGCTTTTTCCTCATCTCGCCCCCACTGTGAACAGTCATGACTACATACTTACAAACATAGAAGCAGTACGTTTTTTGTTTTATTTTGTTGTTTTTTATTTTTTTTATATATCGATTGCCTTTTGGTTTTCGTCCCCCATCAATGCATTAAGTACAACAACAACAACCAAGTCTGTATAACTTAGCACTAACACAAATGCACATACACATGCACAGTGCAAACTGTTACAGTACAAAACACTAGTTTGCCAACAGTAATACAAGCGATTTGTGGAAAATTTTAAAATAAGGAATATTTATTAAAGGAAAATTGATAAAGAAAAAATAAAATATATTTTATTTGCATAAAAAATTTAATTTAAACAGTTACAATCGATGATTACGTTATATAAGACATAATCTATTACATAAATTTTTTTTATTATTTTCGTTTCCTTATTAAAGTATTTAGAGCTTCTAATGAAAAGCTGGCAAAAATTTTTGAATTTACAAATTATTATAATCAGCCTAAATCTGTTTATTCTGTTTTAGTGGAAACAAAATAGCTAACTACGAAAATTCGAAGGAAGTTCTCCCTCAAATTTAAATTTCTAGCTCAATTTTCTTACGATAGTTGGTTTTTTTTTCTTTTTGAAAAAAAAACTAAATTCTATGGGAATTATTTCCCGGGAAATATTTAGAATTGGGCACATTAATTACCATACATTCGATTAATATCTTGATTTTAATTAACAATTGATCAAAATACGAATACAACCCATTAATTGCATGAATCAAAGATATATTAACCGGAATTTTAATTAAGACATACTGAACATTTTAGTTAACTTAATTTCAATATTACCATCTATGATTTTAATCAGTAAGCGAAAGTAAAAAGAGTATGATAATACACTACACATAAACTGACCCACAAAATCTTGTTTTTTTAGAACTAATTTTCAATAAGTACGAGTTTAAGAATTGAACTTTAGATTTATTTATCGTGTTTCCTAGACAAACAGACCTTGGAATGCAGTGTTAAAAATTGGTTAAAAATTAAATGAAAATTTATGTATTTTAACATTATGGAGTCAGTGGAGTGCATGCGTAAATATTTATTTGCAAACATTCAAGTAAAATCGCCAAATTTTTTATCTTTAAAAAGTTCTTTCCTGCTAAGATCATTGTCGATCATTTTTATTTTACCACTTATTCTTGCATTATTATTGTATCAAGGCTTTAATGCTAAAGCAATTCGAGGCACAATGATACTTTCAGAACCACACTCTAGGAAGAGAGCTGCGGATATAATGGAGATGTGTACTTTGAGAAGTTGTTACTGATGAATGACATTACAATACTGATAGGTATGTACGCGTATCAAGGCTTTAGGAAAAGAGCAGCGGGTATAATGGAAATGTGTACTTTGTGTAGTGTATTTGTATGCATATCAGGGCTTTAATGGTGAAGCTATTCGAGCCACAATGATACTTTCAGAACCACTATTCCTCTAACATAAGGAGCTTCAATACTGACGCTGGGCACGAAATAAATGAGTACTACTGTCACATATAAGACAGTGACCTTGTCCAGAGTTGCTGCAACCCATCGTGAAGTAGAAATTTTAGTTCTCTGGAGAGGAAGAGTTACTAGACCAGTTTCGCAATCCTTTTTGTCAGAAAAAGTATTCGTTGACTTCCCACATGGTTGGATGAGAATTTATGTTTTTTGCTGTGCTACCAATTGAAGCAACCAAACTTGCAGTTGGAACATTCTGTGGTGCTCTCTATTACATGATAGCAGAAATATTAATATAGAGAGAACTATCGAAAACTGCTCCAGAAAAATATTAAATTTATAAAATGCGAATTCATTTATATCCGATGTATTGATTCTCAAAGTGTGTGGTGTCACTGGGAACCTATGATTTTTTGTATTTATTATTACATAAATATGTATATGATAAGTATAAAATTCTACTCCTGCTTTTACATGAAAATAGTGGTTAAAAAGTTATAAATTGTTTTGTTTTTAAAAGACAGTATGTTATTATGCAATTAATTAGTCATATTCCCTGATTATTTGATGATTTTATTCATTTCGGAGCGCCACCATCAGATTTTGGTATAATTGAAAATACTCCTGCGATCTAACAGGCCTGAGAATAATGCATGTCTCTTCAGTTTTAGCTGACACTGTATAGTTTGAGGGGGTATAAGTACGCGTAAATGTACATACATATGTATGTATGTTTAATGTCAGTATGTTTAATAGCTAGCAGTTCTCCAGCGAAAAGCAAAAATAAAAAAATTTACACTCGCTCGCAGTGGTCCGGTATTTCTTGAAATAAAAATTTTATCAGTATTTCCTTTAATCAAAAGCACTGACTAGTCAGGTTTGTCAGTCTCACTGTCTATCCGTCTGGCTATGTTACTAAATACATATGTATGTATATAAATATGTATATGTACATATGTGTATGAATGCTTACAAGTCTTGCATTTCAATTTGCTTGCATATGCATTCATTCATATGAAAGAATACTTTTATCTATGGGTGTACACACGCAGTTACATACATTCATATGAACATATGTATGTGTATGAATGTGTGCATCTATGGGTGTCTGTACATACCCTGCAGGTGATTAGGCGATAATTGTCTAAAAGCTACTACCTAGTATAATTACTAGAAAAGGAAGAACTAGTGCAAAAAGGGTTAAAGTTGTTGTGTAAAATTACTAGTGCTGATGAGTACTGGTATACGAAGTAGTTCCAAGGCACCACATTGCAAAATAAATTTTGCCTGTCTAACAAACTCCTTGCAAGGCATGAAAATTGGTATCATAAAATTATTAAAATTTTAGGTTTATCTAAAAATAATTATAGTTAAAATTATCCTTTTCTATTTTTTAATTTTGATAAATAATGACTGTGTAACAAAGGAATAAAACCACCAATTTTATTGAGTTTTTCTTTACAAAAGAACTGGTAATAAACTAGTCCTAAACTAGTACTAATGGTATATACTAATAGTTTTCTTAATACACTCAATACTAATTTGAGCATTAAGATGGTATAGGAAAATTTACAGTTGGGAAAAATACTAGTCGGGCACTAGTTCGATCTCCTGCGGGGTATTTACAACGTACATACATACAAGAATTTGTGCATTTTTTATATAACGTTTTTTATATTTCTCGCCCTGTGTTCTTCGCTTGTTTCCCAGTAACTGTTTTCTGTTTTCCTTTTTGCCTTTGTTAGTATATTCTCTGTTATTGCTTGCGCGCTGTTGTTGTATTTAGTTTTACTTTTTAAGCACGATGTGCTTTTGATGTTATTGTTGTTGTTGTTGTTTGCTAAGCCAAACGAAAGCTACATATGAAGTTTCTATTTAATTTAAAACAACAAAAACTCTGTTTGGAGTATCTATGTATGTACATACATATGTATGTATGTATGTATGCATCTGTTTGCTTGGTTATGTGCCTTTGTCTTTATTTTGTTTGATGTTTCTCCCCTTCTAACACCCTGGTCCGTTGAATTCAAATTCTCAGCTTTTGCAACATTCTACAATATAATGATGGTGGACACACACATACATACATATGTACATACATAAATGGGGGAAAGAAGTTAGTTCTATTTTGCAGTAACAGGTTATGGTGGATCTTAAATTTTGTATATTGATGTTCGTTCGTAAGTAAAATATTTTAAATGTTTGTTTTTTGTTGGAAACTCTTGATAAAATTCTTAGAATTTTATTTGCGAAAATTGCACAGACGCACACCGACACAAATACAAACTTTATATTTAATATGTGCATGTGTACATTAGGGCGGGTCGATTTATATTCATAAAAAATAAAAATAAATAAAAAATCGTAGGTAAGTATAGTCAAAATGAAATCTACATAGAATTCTAAGAAAATTTTTCGAAGCAACCATGGGTCCAAAATTATACCCTTTACCGCGTCTCACGACATGAAAATGTATTTCCTTTTGCTGAGCTATAAAAGTAGGTTTTTGGAAAAATTATATTATATTATATGCACGATGCTTTATATACATACATATGTATATTCCGGTCGAGAGCAGTCGAGCCCCGATTTGCGTTTAACAAAAATGAGTTAGAACATCGGCTTATTCAAAGTGTTTTTTTTACATAAAAACAAAGAATATAATATTAAAAAAAAATTTTTTTTGTTGTTTTTATGAAATAAAAGCAAATAATAATTTAATATTTTGAGTATAAAAATATATTTTTATTTGTGCCTATGACATAAAATTTGTTTATGAAAATAATAACTAAAATATTTTTGCTATATACCTATTATGATTTTATCAGGCTAAAGTTTTTTTACTGTAAAAATTTTTTGGAGTAAAAACATTTTTCTTGGAAAGATTTTAATTAAAAAAATATTTTTATTTTTTTGCTAAACAGGAGGAAATAAATTTTCATGTCGAGAGGCGCATGGTTTCTTGGGAGAATTTTCTTAGAATTTGCTTAGAATTTTTGCAAAAAAAAAAATAAAATAAAGCCGCCCTAATGTACAAGGTGGGCCAAAAGAAACCACCCTATTGGAAGATGCTCTTATTTTTGCAAATGGCGGCCAATGTTAAACCTGTTTGGACATTTGTGAACTAGACAGATGCAAGTGAACAAGCCATGGAGCGATACACTCCCCAAGAACATGGAATAATCGTGTCGTGGCGTTCCCGGGTCGCCTCATCTCTCGTTTTGGCGATTTACACTGACCCGCAAGATCGTCCGATTTAACCATTCCAGACTTTTTTTGTGGGGTTTTTTGAAGTCCCGTGTTTACGTGAACAAGCCCGAGATCCTGGAACCCCTCAAGGACAACATTCGACACGAGTGCGAGAATCTGTCGCCCGAAGTTCTCGCCGAAGTGATGAATAATTCAATAAAAAGAGCAATCAATTGTGACTGCGCTTATTTGGCCGATATCATCTTCTCGACTTGACCAATAAAATTCTAAAGGTTCAAATAAATTTAATCAAAAAACAGAATCGAAGTTTTTCGTTTACATAAAAAAAAATGAGAGCCAAACAACTTGTTTTGGCCCACCTTGTATGTGTACTCTGTCAACATTTGGAAGTTTGCTGTTTCAGCCTTTGACTGAAAAAAAGTAACATCTTCACCAAATACAGTCGAACTTCTCTATAGTGAGTTTCTATGGAAGGAAGCCTTCCCTATTATGAATTGTTTAAAAAAAAACACAGCTTTTTGGTTACATTTTCAGCGTATTAAAATATCCTCATAATGAATGTAGTGAAGTTTTCTTAATGAATACATTTTGCAAATGTAATTTTGACTCACATATAACTAATTATTTGAAACAAGTAAAATATAAACAGCGGTTTCCAAAAAGATGCAAATAAGAATAAAAAGAAAGAAGAAAGTGCCATCAATTCAATTAATTTCTTCATCAATTAACGTACGTTTGAAATTTTGTCGATTTAAGTAAGTGAAACCTTCCATAACGGTGCATACACCGTCGCGGGCGGTATTTTTGTCCGGTTATTTTTGGTGTTTAAAAAAATATATTTTGAGTATACTGCTTCAGCTTACAATTTCAGCTATTAGGTTTCAAAATGACCTTCATTGATTTTTATTTGTTGGAATGCAACAAAATCGTCTCTAGCCAAATGCTTCAAACGGGCAATTTCCAAAAGAAATGTTGGAATATAAATTCTTTAAACTCCAAACTCACTTATAATTCCATTTTTTTCATTAATTGATCATTAAAATTTTTTTCTTTGTCATTTTGTAACACGAGCTTTAGCTATTTAAGCTTTTATGCCATAAATAAGCTTTATGCCATAAGCTTCTATGCCATAAATCGTTTAGAATGGTAATCACTATCCTACACAATCCCACGCCTTACGAGCCCTGATCTGCTGAATTGTTATTGTCTTTTCAAACAAATTCATAAACTCCACCATACCAGGGTTGTATTTTCTTAAAAGTCGCACGATTGTGTAGGTGAATCAGGGCCTTAAGCAAACAGCTTCAGGGGATCTACCA
The DNA here is from genome assembly GCA_936439885.1 of Nowickia ferox. Classification (NCBI taxonomy): domain Eukaryota; kingdom Metazoa; phylum Arthropoda; class Insecta; order Diptera; family Tachinidae; genus Nowickia; species Nowickia ferox. Next base: position 83,405,725 of record OW387027.1, on the reverse strand, counting down.
ATATCATATTAACTAATGTTAAGAATAACTACTATTGAAATGCAACTCTTGGTGCCATGTTTCAACGCTTCTGCCTGCTCATGGGAGATATTTTGAGCAAATATTTTTTAAAATTTAGTGTCCGTGTCCAGTCATGGGAATCTATTTAAGCTTTTATGCCATAAATGTGATTTATTGCTGAATTTCGAGCTTATATTGGCGTTGCATTATAAAACACACTTCATGCATTTCCATATCTTGCTTGCAACACAATTTATCACAAAATTTTTACCTTAAAATTTATATTTTACTTAAGTTCGAAAATTCGAAATCAAAGCAGTACATACATTCTCAAGTACATCTGTGGCAACAGGGAATAATCACAAAATTTTTACTTTGAAATTGATATTTTGCTTAAGTTCGAAACTTCGAAATTAAAGCGAGACATGCATTTTCAAGCACATCTGTAGCAATATTGAATAATCACACAATTTTTACCTTAAAATTGATATTTTGCTTAAGTTCGAAACTTCGAAATTAAAGCTAGACATACATTTTCAAGTATATCTGTGTCAATAGAGAATAATCACAAAATTTTGACATTAAAATTGATATTCTACTTAAGCTCGAAAATTCGAAATTAAATCTACATACATTTTCAGGTATATCTGCGGCAATATGGAATAATTGCCTTAGTCGACTTGCGCAAACTATTATTTTTCGGACGTTATGATGGCTCTAGCGCATGATTATACACTTTCGTGCGACCCTTTTTTGGCATATCTAGCATCGTAACCACTGGCCACCATCAGTGAAATCAGTTTCGAGCTTATATCCATAGAAAAATATCTACCTTTTTCGTAGTTTTTTTTTCATAAAACTTAATTGTTCAAATTTAAGCATTAAAAGTTTTATGGAAATATACATAGTTCGAAATTTCGAACATGCTTAAAGAATGAGTTTTTTTAATTTTATAAATATGTACGTTGTACATACATAAATACATATACATATGTATGTATAGATATCTATTTATGTCCAATACCCTAATTTAAAATTCTCAGCTTTCCATTAACGAAATTTCTTAACAAAATTCGAATAATAAAATCCAGAAAAAAATCAGCTAAAAATTTTATTTTCATGTTGACATTTTGCATTTCGCCATGACTGTGCCTTTTTATTTTTTTCATAAAGTTGCTGTTGTTGTTGCATTACATTTCTTTTTTTTACTCATGCAATTGTTGTTGTTGTTGCTGCTGTTTTGGCTTGTACTGATTCGTTTCAGGGTCTGTTTGTTTTCCGTTCGAAGCAGCAACAACAAAAAAAGTCATGAAATTTAACAACTGTAGCAGCAACAACTACAAAAAAAATCAGCAAGAAAATAGTTGTTGCTATAATAAGGTAAGGTTGCACGCACGCATGCAAGTACGAGTTGTTGTTGTGTTGTTGGTGTTGTTGGTGCCTGCCTGCCTGCATTCAATTGTCAGGTTTGTTCCACTCGAATGTGGAAAGTCAGTTGCTGTCTATACATATGTACGTGTGTATTCTGTGTCGGCGTGTGCACACATGCATACATACCTACATCCATAATAATGAATATGTGTGTATTTTTTGTGTGCATGTGTGAGTGTGCGTGTATGCGAGTGTGTTTCGTAAGCAACACAAAAATGCTAATGCCCTCAAAAAAAAAAAAGGAAAATTTAACAAAAAAAAGCCAACAACGAAATAAAAACTTGTATTGTTTCGTATACGGTTTGTAAGATTTTGTTGTTGTTGTTTTTTTTTATATTACGACTATCATGTATGAATGTATTTTACCTTTGCAACTGTATGTGTGTAAGTTTATTTCTTTGACTTAAACTTTTTTTTAATAAGATTTTATAATGCGTTTTTTGTTTTGGCTAGAATGATAATTTACGCCCATGATTTTAGTATAAAATAAAAATATACCAACAGAATTCCTGAATCCATTGGAAGTCTTCTTTCAATCAGGAAACATTTTGTTGTTGTTGTTGTTTGGGTAAGTGAGTGTGTTGCTGAGCGAAGGATAAAATATTTGCTCGACTGATTGACCGACCGACCGACCGACCGACCAACTGACTGACCGACCACCATTATTGGAGCAATTCTAGGATTGTATTGAGTACACTGGACTCTTGTCTTGAAGATGTTCTGTTTGCCAGTAAGCATCGTCCTATCGTAGTGTCCCTATGGTACAATGGAGCTAAAGTTGATGATGCAGCAGCTAAAGATGATGTCTTATTTGTTGATTGTGTATCAGCGTTTATAATTTCTCGTTTACGATCGTCACTCCCAGGCCGAAATTTGTCCATAACAATGGCTTGAAATAGTTTGTCTTCCTGCCTCTGATTTGGTGTATAGTTTCGGTTTTGCCTTTTAGCACATCATCACCATAAGCCGAGATTAAGTTTCACTAATTTCGGTAGTTTCATGATAACGTCGATGCCCTTGGAAGACAACTGTGTGCAGCCATATAGGTCGATCGTCTTAAGGTTGGCCAACTCCTCGGCCAAGGTTTGCAAGCCTTTGTCCGTTACGCGCGAGCACTGGCCAATGTTTAGATGCTCTAGGTCGGGCAAGGCCTTGGCTATTTTGAGCATACCCTGATCTGTGATTTGGCATTGGTTAAGCGAGAGCGATCGCAGGCGATAGAGACCTTGAGCGATGTGCGTTAGAGCTTGGTCGCTGATCTTGTCGCAGAAACTGACATCAAGCGATGTTATGCCACTGCCACCTTCGGTGATATAGGCCATGCCAATGTCGGATATGTTGTCGCAGGAACGTAAATTAAGTTGCTCTAGCTTGGGCATGCGGGCCAAGTGTTTTAGGCCGCTGTCTGTTATGGACACGCAGAAACTCAAATTAATGGACTTTAGTGACTTTAAACCTTGTGCTATATGACCCAAAGCTTCATCGCTCAGACGCTGGCAATCTTGCAGACCCAAATATTCAAGTTGCAGATTGCCCTCGGCAGTGGCTTTATTCAGGCCAGCCAAGTGACCAATGCCCTCATCGCTTATATGCCAGCAGGAACGTAAATTGAGGTTTCTTAGTTTCTTGAGACCCCACGCTATCAACAGCAGACCGGTGTTGGTAATGTTACAGCAACCACCCAACTCCAGAGTCTCTAAACTTTTAACATTTTGGGCTATGCGGCCGAGACTAGTATCGGTAATTTGCTTGCATAGGGAGAGATCGAGCACTTTGAGATTTGGCAAGTCCACGGAAAAAGCATGACCCAAATTGAAATCGGCCACGTTAAAGCAACCGCTGAGGTTTAAGGAGGTTAAAGCAGGAACTCCTAGAACTAGTTCTTTCAGTGATCTTCTCAACGACAAGATCTGCACCTTTTTAATGCCACGTTTAACTAAACAGTTGAGAACCGTGGGGCTGGAACGTTTTAAATGTATTTTCGCTTCGACACCCTTCCATATACTCTTGGAATAGGCCACGTCACGCCAGGTGGTGCAAACTTGAGCTGCACGCCCCAAGTCCTTGACCGGCAGTTTATCGAAAATCATTTCCAGGACTTCGGGAAAGAGATTGGTGATGTGAAGACCCTCTGCTGGTGGTGGACTATCTGGCGAAGCAGGTCTTTGTTGCAGATGATGATGGTGATGATGATGATGTTGCGCATGTGCTGCTGCCGCCGCAGCAGCTGCTGCAGCTGCATGTTGCAGATACAACGCGGGTGGTAGTGTTTGCAGCTGGGGGCGATGATGCAGTGCATAGGGGGTAAAACGTAGCAGGTGATGAGCACTGCGTGTGAGGCCGGGTAAATCGGTTTGTTGATAAAGATGGTCTTCCATGCTCCAGGCTGCTGCTGCTAATTGTGTAGCTGTATGAATACTACTGCCTCCACCGCCACCGCCGCCATGGTAATTGGTCAAAGCTGCAGCTGTTTGAAGTGACAAACTAGTTTGATGATGGAAAGGTAATATTTCTGTGTTAGTGGCCATATTATGTGTTATTTTTTACACTCAGTTTTTTTTTTGTTTTCTGTAAGATGCACTATTTCAGAACGCTTTAGTAAAGCGTTTGTAGAATTTTTTCTTTCTTTTTTTATTTGATAACTAATTTTATTGTTAAGCAACACTTTTACTTTTCTCTATTTCTTGTTTTTAACACTTTTGCTTTTTAGCAATCAGTATGTATGACACTTTTTCAATATACTCGTACAATATAAATATCATATTATTTCTTAAATTGTAAAATTTTCTTTTGACAACAAATATAATATTTTAATCAATAGATTGATGCTTGGTGGAATTTTCAATAGAAACTTTTGTTTTAAAATTTTTTTCCGTATGTTTACAATATTTTTTAAATGTGAATTGTTTAGTATTAAACGGTTTGTGTGTTAGAATAGGACCGCGCACAATACCGCACTGTATAACGACGTATCACAAACTAAACTCCCTTGTCGAATGTTTCAGTTTATAACTATAAAATACACACACACGTATTGCAGCTGGTAGAGAGTACCCAGCTGGAAAAATATACATAACATAACATAAATAATGGGAGAAATAATAAATTATATTCCAAAGAAATAAATGCATTCCCTTAGAAACGAGAGGGTAATTTGATCAAACACAATAATTACACATTGATTACCACGTGCATTACCACATGTGCAGAAGAAGAATGTATAGTTTTTGCTTGTGACGATTGTTGTGAATTATAGCATTCATTCCTCGGACGTATTAAAATAATTCATTACTTTCCTAGAACATGTTCTGTGTTAAGAGTAATAAATTCTGGAATGAAAAATTATACCTTCTCCTTTTCCCACTGGGTACAGAGTGGGCAGAGAAACGGTAACAATTACAAGAGAACATTTTACAAAATCTCCGGCAAATTCAGCCGTTTCCCAGAATACAATCTAAGAGATGCCAGCCAGCCACTCTTTTCTCTGTAAACCAGTGTTGTATCTGTGTGATATGAGTGTGTGTGCGTGTGTGTGAGCTGGTGAATTTTGTAGTGGTACGCTTAGGTAGAAAGAAAACACAAAATGAAATTGTTAAGGTTTGGTGTGCCTGTATGTGTGTGTATCTATGTGACTTTGTTTATTTCTTTAAAGCGGTGGCAAGTGTGTATAATTCTGTGCGGCCCAAGATACTGTTTCTCATTTATAAAAACAACACAGCACAAATGTATAATTTTTAAAGAAAATCATTTTGAAACTTTGCTTTCATTATTTAGTTTTGGAAATTCTAACTAAGAACAGCGTTTTTGGCATCTAATTTAAAAATTTTTTGCAGAGTACACAGTCGATTTTGATATGTATATATTATTGAAGTGCATAGATGATATCATTTACTAAAGCAACGTCATAAGTCAAAAAAAAAAAAATAATTTGTCAGAAACTGAGTTTAAAGTTTTCGATTTACCCATATTTTAATGGGAAATTCAAATTGCCTTTTCGCTCAAGAGCTGAATATTTAAGATATTTGCATGAAATTTTTACACAATGTGAGAATTAATTGTAATGAATATGGAATAGTAGCCCAATTTAGCTTAGACTTTAGTATATTTCAAATTAAATGTATGTTTTGCTAAAAAAATTGAGTTGAACTACCAATACCAAAAGAATCAAATTTCTGAAAATTGATTTGAAAGTTTGAAACTGCTCTGGCAGTAGCACTAAAATACATATGATTGAAGCCCTTTTCTTTATTGAAGTATGCTAAACGACATTAGATCAAGTCATCTCGCAAACGAAAAAAAAACAAATTAAAATCCGTCTAGCAGTTTGGGAGCAATGCCGTGAAAGACACACATATTCAACAGAATATATCTAGAAAAGATATGATATTTTGTAAGCGATCAAGTCTTCTTTCAAAGAGGAGAAACTTAATCAAAATCGGCCCAGCCGTTTGGTCTGCACTTGGAATTGTGCAGGCACACACTACATACTTATAACTAGAGATGTGCAAATGTCGTGATTTTATCCTGTCACGCGTGATCCTGATCAAATTTATAATTAATCAGGCGTGAGTGCGTGACCGTGACTTAAAAAAATTACCCGTGCGTCATCATGCGTGAATTTTTTTAAAGGTAGAGGTCCATAGCTCGCTTTTTGCGCGTTACGCTTTCTATGCATCTGTCAAAAAAGTAGAATCAATGTAATAGTATGTGACAAGTTACATTGCAAAAAGCGCAGAACGCGTAGGCGCGTTCAAAGCACAAAGTAGGTCTACTTTCTACTTTTGTACGCGTTACAAGCACCATGAAAGAAAGTCAGCTGTTCTTGAATGCTAAAGATGTTAAATAATACTCTATTTCTTACGTTATCGATAAATATTATTTTGCCGTGGATAATTTTTTTCTTTTTTTTTCAATAAAAAAAATTTCTTAGTAAAAAAAAACTTGTTTAATAAAATATGTGAATATTTTCATTAATGCGATGTATTTTAATTAACTTTTCACCACACTTTTCTCAGTAACAAATTTTGCATATTAGTTATCGATTACTTTTACGTACTGAGTGTCATCTCCGCTAAATCTGTATTATTTACTTTGTGTTCATTACATATTTTTAAACAATAAAATGGAAGAAAATTTAATTAATGCTGTAAAAAAGCACGAGCTTTTATATAACAAAAGCTTGCTGCTATATAGAAATAAAATAAAGAGAGCAGAGCAGACATCTGCAGACATTCTTGTCGCGGTTCGAAATTGCTCAGCGTCAGAAGTTTTAATTTTTTTAAATGTGGTTTCAAAAAACCCACTTAAATTCCGTTCTAAATACAACGGCCGTACCCAAAACCTTTTCTTTTTTTGAAATTGTTCATAGGCATTTTTTGCACATAAAATTAAATATACAAACTCGACTAAATCCACAAATTTTTTTAAAAACTCGATTTCACTCTCCATTTTTTCTTTAAAAGTATTTATAAACAAACGCACACAGCTGATCAAAACAAAAGTAAAATGGCGCATGAAAAGCAGTGAATGTAACTCAACGCGAACAAAGTATAGAACGAAACAAGAGGATGAAACGCGTCTAAAGCATAACGCGCAAAAAGCGAGCTATGGACCTCTACCTTAAGAATCACGCACGAATTCTCACGCTCTCACGAGATAACACTCCTGCGTGGGTATATAACTGCATTGAAAATTTTAAATGTTCTTATAGTAAATACTACAATCTATGTCTGAGCTGCCGAACATGAATCGGCTTCTTATACAAATGAATACACATACGTGAATACTCGTACATTTCTCTCGTGGCCAGCTCTGATGTATTTACATACATATGTATACACATACATACATACATATGGTTAAAATGAGCCTGCAAACATAATGCATACATACATACATACGTATGTGTAAGAATCTATTTTTCAACCAACAAACATAAACATAATTAATTATATATTTTTCGTGAGCGTGCGTGATCGTAATAAGTTTTACACCCCTCGTGCGTGATTAAGCATATTTTATACGTGTGCTTGATCGTGAAATATTTTTCTGCGTGAGCGTGCGTGTCGTGAGTCAAAAACCGCTCACGTGCACATCTTTACTTATAGCACCATTTTTTTTGGTGGAGGGCTAAAAAATAGTTTATGTTATTTTACAACACTGTTCTGCAAAAAAATGTGTTTTAAATAAAAATATTTGTTACATAGAGACATTGGCGCCCTAAATCCAAATACGTGCTCATTTTTAATCGCTCACGTACAGATTTTTTTTAATATGACCCCCTAAACAAGGCAGTCACGCTAACTTATTTCAACACAACTCGAGAAGAAATTACCTTCAAGTCACTTATACATAATTTTTTTAGATTTTCAACGATTTCGAAGTTATACAGAAATTATTGGCGATAAAAAATATTTTTTGTCTTCAAAAATTCATAAAAAATCAAAACGGCAAATATGCTGGCAATAAATAAAATAAGCTATAAGTAATGAAAATCTGTGCAAAAATTTTGATGATACTCACATTTAAAGCAGGTAAAGGAATTGTTTTTTTATGGTTCCTGGAATAAAGAAATAGAGTTATACTAGGATTATATATATCCAATGGCTCGGAAAGTAGTGTGGCTACATAATGGAAATCAATATACGTGTGTACCAGTAGATCACGGAGTAATTATGAAACAGAAGTATGAAAACATGAAAGTTTTGCTCAATATAATTCAATACGATTGCTTTTTGCGGAATATAAGTATGTGCTAGTATGTATATGCTAGTGGGAGCCTTTAGTTGGGTGGAAAAAATATTTTTGCTAGCACTGTGCATCAAATTAGGCTTAATAAACGATTTGAACAGATATGGAGAGGTATTTAAACATGTCAAAAGTACGAGGGTGACTTTTTGAAGAAACTCAGGTTTTTATATAAAAAGTTATTTTATTTTTCAACATAGTGTTCTTTGAGTTCTAGACACTTAGTCCAAAGTTTCTCCAGTTTTTGTATCCCTTCCAAAAAATAACATTTTTCGAGTTCCCTAAAATAGGCATTTGCTTGGTTAATAATTTCATCGTTAAAGCTAAATCTCTTTCCACCGAGCCATTTCTTTGGGTTTGGAAATAGAAAGTAGTCACTAGGGGCTAAATCCGGAGAATATGGCGGATGAGGTACCAATTCGTAGCCCAATTCATAGATTTTTGCCATTGAGACTGCACACGTGTGCACCCGTGCATTATCTTGACGAAAGAGAACTTTTTTCTTGGCCATATGGGGTCGTTTTCTTTTTAAATCCTCATTAAATCGGTCGAATAAGTTTGCATAATATTCGCCGTTTATTGTTTTTCCCTTTTGAAGGTAATCGATGTGGATTATCCCGCGTGCATCCCAAAAAACTGTTGCCATCACCTCATTGACCAACAAACTTACCTTGGCCTTCTTCGGAGCAGGTTCACCCGGAGAACCCCATTGTCTAGATTGCGGTTAAACAACTCCAAACAATCCTTTGAAGTTGTCACACGTTTACGTTTATGGTCAATCGAGAGCAAACGCGGCACCCATCGTGCAGAGTCCCCATGGTATTTATCGAGCTTTTCCTTGGTTTGATTGACCGTTTTTTTTCGCAAAAAATAATGTTTAATGAGCACTCGAAATTCACTTTTTTCCATTTTTAGAAAAATACAGGAGGATGTATGTTTTGAACAGCGTTTAAACGCAAAGTAAATGACGACGCTTGCTCAACATTTGACAGTGTCTACTAACAGGTGGTACTTGATGGGAACAGTGTTGCATTTCATATAACTACGAGATAAGTTCGAAAAGTTTAGTTATTTAATAATATTTTTAATAAATATTTCAATAATTAATATATGTATGTATGTGTATATATGACACAAGTAAGTACTCGTAGTGGGAGTCTATTAGTCTGGAGGTCATGGATTCGATTTCCACAACAGGTAAACAGGGTTTGCTCGTTAAAATTTAATCACTAGGTATTTAATTTGCAATTATTTTTGTATTTAATAAAAAATCCCTTCAAATGATGTATAACGAAAATTCATTTCCAATGAAACAAATGTTCATGAGTATGTTTATATAGTGTTACCTTAATATAGAAATGCCCTAACTCATTATTTTTTTGAATTCGAGTTTTTTTTGTATATTTCGATAAAAGAACATCTAATGTTTCGAAAATTGGAGGAATCTCTATTTCAAAAAAATAATGAGATAGGTCTTTTCTATATTAAGGTAACGTTAAGAAATTTACATACATACATATGTGCGCTGATATGTGTATGTATATGCAATATATTTGTATGATGTATGTACACACATATGTACATATTTACATATGTATTTAGATACATACATACATACATAAAAACATACATATGTACATGCAAACATAGAAAATTTTAAAATATCAGCAAACAGAAATTAAATTTTCTCATCCTCTAAAATTATAAATTCCAAATAAATTTAAGCATTTGTACACTTAAGGGCAGATCCTTGGAGGTAAAATGTTCTTAAATAAACCTCCACATACACACACACGCTAAAGAGTAAGGGAATATTTAGGTGGCTCTGTTCGTGTGTGTGTGTAAGTGTTTGCCTGTTCAGCAGGCCTGTTTGTCTAAATTTAAACCATACCCTGACAAAGCCTGTGATCTTTTTTAGTAGAGACTTTAAGAATTCTGAGAATTCTTAAAGAAAAGTAAAACAAAAAATTTACAAGAAAAACAACAAAAACCCCATTGGAATAAAAAGAAGAATAAAAAATTACTAAATAAAAATCTAAAACAACAGCAACATAAAAGACCCGACACCAGGGCTTATGTACATACATAAATATGTATGAGCTCACAAAACTATAATCATTTTATGCGATTCGTTTGTTTCGGGAATAAGGCAGGGATGGAAAATGCAAATTTGTTTTTTATATGTTTGCGTAATTTCCACGTGAACAATAATCGTACAAACTTTGTCGAAATTTATCAAGGCAATTAGGGCAATCATAAGCGAAAGAGTAAACTCTAGGACTGTTTTAGATTGCAAAAATACATGGGAACATTCGTCTGGTATGGATGCCGGCGTAAACGGAAATGAGCGTGATAATGAACTGGCGAAAAAGGCCAGAACGTTACGGCCAGTAACTCTAACTAATGCGAAGCCTTTCAAGACAACGAACATTGAGTTACAAAATTGTGAGAAGTTTTCCCGCAGGACACGATGGAATTGTAATCCACAGTATTACAATCTAACTGTGTAATCTAACCAAGGTTCTATGGGGCGACCCGGACGAAGACAAAACAAGGAGGGCCTTTCGGGCACTTTGTGACGATGATAAATTATAATTAGCCCAATCAAATAATAAATATAAATTATCTAATTTTCTTCATCGAAAAAAAAAACTTAAATTTCTATCGGGAAAATCGTTGGATCAGTCAATGCCCTCAACATCTCTGCAAATGCCGCTCAGTCTTGCCAGGGATTCCTCTACATTTAATAACATGAATTTATTATGTTGATCACCTTTAATTTTTTTTTTGTTTTTTATTTTTTTGGTTTGGTTAGTCATCGTCTCTATGCATTTCGTTACTGCTTAAGATTTCGTCAGTAAACTTCAATCCAGATTTTTTTTAAATAACCTAAAAAAAACTTCTTATGTTTATAGTAAGACTCTTCTTTCTCAATAACATATTAAGAGTTTCACTATAATTATACTCGTACCAAGTTTTTAAGCTTATTTCAAAAAGTTTTGGGTTGAAGTTTACTGACAACCTTTTGCGTTCAAATATATAATTATTTTAATATAATTTCTTTCCATCCCTGGTTTAGTCACACTACATGTGTAAATACATACGCATGGACGTGTGTATGAAGATAAATATATATGTACAATACATACACATGTTATCTGTATCTACCCTGCAGTCGGCGTAGCTAGCGCATGTCTATTCGTTAACTACCAATCGTTACCACTAACTTCCAGCCTAACTATTAGCAATGCACACGATTAACAATTTTAAGATGGGGATGACATTGACGGTAGTCAATTGCCACCATCTGCATAACCCTTCGTCAGTGGTTTCGCTAGTCAATACAATTAATTTTACTATTGATAAAACAATTAATTATTAATTCATTTTCCAATTAATTGTTTCCATTTAATTGTTGCTCATTTCACCTTTTTTAAAAGAAGCACTTTTTTTCGCTAAAAATTAAACATGCACTGACCACGAACTTACAATTGTAACTGAGGCCAACACAAAATCTAAATAACTATAGCATACTTAAAATAATTTTTTTCTTTTTGATTTTCTTTGGAATAACAGCCAGTGATGTCAACACTTGAATCATCAAAAGCATTGTGAGCATATAAAAATAAGCAAATATTCTCTTTTATTTATGTTTTATATAAATAAGTATTTATTTTTTGTTTAACTATGACATATTAAATCGCTATACCGGGCAATTATTTTAAATTTACATCAAATGGTCTAAGCCACCTTTCGATAATTCCTCCAAGCTTTTTCTATATTGTTGTTTTTCTATCTTAAAGAAAGGCATCATAAGTTAATAAGATTTAGCAAAAAATTAATGCCAAATTTACTCTAAGAAAAAAGAAATTTTTAATTTCATTGAAACTAAGACACTTTTTTGTTATTTCTTCAATTTGCACAAGTTGTTTAACGGTATTCACGCATGCGAATTGAAATAGTAAAATCGTTGCTTAACAAATGAATAAAAAAATTTCTTATAAGGAATTAAAAAAAATTTGTTGAGAAAAGTCGAAGCGTTTGCTTCTTTGATTTGTTTAAGTTTAACAAATTTTGATTATTGAAATAGCACTAAAAAGCACTGCGAGAAAATTTAAAAAGCACTTTAAATACCCGTTTTTCTGAAAAAGGTATTTAATAAAGTTTCGGGTACTTAGAAAGGAAAAAAAGCACCAAAATGGCAACAGCACAGTTTTTTTCCACTCGCAAAAAAAATTTGAGGTTGAAGACATTAATATATCCGTGAGCGAGAGAGTCAAAAGGTGAACTCTTGCATTACTTCTGGCAACTGTAGTAAGTAGTCGATTTTTCGTTAGTGAAATATCTAACGATTTTGAGTCAATTTTTACTTTTGAAACTGCAGGGTACGTACGACTTGTAAATAACAACAACTAAAACAATGAGTAACATACAGCGGCATCAAATGTATTTCAACACGAAGATAACCCCGCAAACACATCAGTTTGATCTCAAACACAAATATGTATTATATAATTATGAATTCCCATTAGTTAAAGTTAGGATTTTATTGGACATATAAATGTTTGTTGTTGATAAAAAGTTAATTTTTACTCCAAAATTTATCGATAAGCTTAACGGCACTCTTGTTCTTCCGGTAAAAGTTCTTCCGAACTTTAGACATTTGAAGCTGCCATATTTTCTTATTCTAACTTTAACACCAGCTTTTTATCAGAGATGTAAATTTAAATATAAAAAAAAACAAATAAACAAAAAATAACACAAAATAAGAATAAAATAAAGATTTTATAATTTTTTAGCTAAGCAGATTAAAAAAGAAGTCGTTGTGACTAAAAAGTTTTCTCAACTAAAGATGCACTCGCCCACAGTTATGCCAACTTTTGAGACTCAAAAGGCGTAAAAATTTTTGAAAAAGTTTTAAAATGTTTCTGTTGACAATTTAAAACAACAAACACATTTTTGTAAAGTAATTTATTAGAAAATAAATAACTATCATGAGATACGAGGGCCGATAAGTAAGTCAGTGACTTTTTGAATGAAACACAGTTTTTTTCTGCAAAACAAAAATTTATTTTTCAACATAATCTCCTTTTAACTCAATACACTTGGTCCAACGTTTATCCAGTATTACACTTCAATAAGGTACATACATAAATTAAATAGTATACTCGTATACATACATATATAATAGTAGTATGTATACACATACATATGTATGTATGTATGTTGACATAAGTCCATACATACATTTAAAATTGGTCGTTATTAAATAAATTTTAGATTTCTCGGTCTTCCAAAATCACAAAAAAAATTGGAAGAAATATCAGATTATTCTATATTCTTCTCCTTTTTTAAATTGGTAATTGGTAATCGGGGTAAAACAATGCTGCCACGTTATTTCATAACTCGACATTGCTAGATTAAAGGAAGAAAAAGTTCACAAAGATTAAAATGTAGCCATTTGGGGCCAAGCATTTTTTTCGCGTTTTGAGTGACTGAGAACGGGTTAAATTTAGCCCTAAAAGTGCTGCTCATCACTGTACTGTGGCATCACTGTTCACCCATGTGGTCGGTACAAATTTATTTTTATATGCATTTTGACTTTTCTCTTGAGCGAGGGACTTGATTTTTTCCGTATAATTCTTAGCTTGAATTAATCTTATTTTATATTAGGTCTGGACTAGAGATGGGCGCGTGTCGTGTTTTTTTCGTGACGCGAACACGCACGACTCAACATGAACTATTCGTGACAGAAAATCTGTTTTCGTGCGTGTTCGTGTCGTATCGTGTTGAGCAAACGAAACGATTTTTAAAATATGTATGCATGAATTTCCAGTAAAGAAAAAATTTAATATATTTTGTATCGTCAAACACGTAAAACCATCAAATTATTTGATAGTGTAGGGGTCTCTTAAGCTTAAAGTTCTGAAATTAAACAAAAATATGTATTTATTTGAATATAAAAAAAATGCTTTTTTTGCTATTCAATTTGATTTCGTGCGTGTTGTGCAGTTTCGTGTTTCGCTTGCGTGTTTTGTACGTGTTAGACATCTTGAATTTTTCCAATACGCGCCCATCGCTAGCCCGGACAAAGAACTGAGTTGCCGCTTCCTTTAATTTGTTTGAGGCCAAATTGAACTGAGCTGCCGAATATATAGTTTTTGTATAGAAAAAATTTGGCACATTTTCGCGTTCAGAGTGAATTTGCTCTGTTATTACTTTGAGGTTTGACAACAATTTGAGAGTAACTTTATTTATTACATCGAGCTTTTTATATAAGAAGTATCTTAAACTTGCCGCTGCAGGCAGTTACTGATTTTACCCCGTTTTTTAAAAATCTCGTTTTCATAATATTTTTTTCTCAACAACGCCTCTCAAAAGATCTCAATACACTTTGTTCAATGTTTCTGCAACTTTTTTATCCCTTCGAAAGAAAAAAAAACATTTGTCGAGGTCATAGTTATATCTTGTTTTGACAAAATCTGTAACCTAAATAAATTTAAATTACATGTAAATTAAATTTGTATCGTAACGTATGTGAGGTAGAAATCTACAGAAAATAGGCAAACAGAAATACAATAACAGCTGAACGTTCGTTTGCAACCTCACATATTTACTAGCTAACATCCAGATTTAAACGATACGACAACTTCAAAAGTAACACGCTAAGAATCTACTAATTCTGTGATAAGAAATAGTCTTTCGGAGCTAAATCCTCAGAATGCGTGAATGAGGGAGCAATTCGTAGCTCAATTCAGTCTATTTTGGCATGGAAACTGCGCAAGTTTGCACTCTTGCATTGTCCTGGGGAAGAGAACTATTTTTCGGTCGTATTTTATAAAATCCTCAATGAATCGATTCAATAAATGAGCACAACATTCGCCACTGATTGCTTTACGCTTGTAAAGGTGATCAATTATACCGCGTGCATCCCAAAAACACGATCAACATGACTTTATTGTCTGACAAACCCACCTTGGCCTTCTTTCGGCCCAATTTATCCCGAGAAACGCATTGTTTTGACTGCTATTTGATCCACAGTTATGAAACGGCGCATATGGAGGTTGATTCATGCCGAGCACTAGTTCGAAGTTGTCACACGATTGCGTTTGAAGTCGATTGTGAGCAAACGCTGCAACCATCTTGAGAAAGATCTCTCATACTCAAGTGATCACACCAAATTGAAACCACTGAGCCATGTGAGATGCTTATGGCTTCTTTCTCATTTTCAATGCCTGATTGGCCAACAAAATGTCGTGCACTTTTTTTTATTGTTTCCGATATATCTCTACTCCTCATCTTTGCGTCCAAAACTTTCGGAATTTCCCGTGCTTGTACGATTATAATGAAATACAGTAAACCACATTTTTTCTGTTGAAATTTATGCCATTGAGGCTGTCAAAGAAAAATTTGTTAACGCAGCTGGTTAAAATTTTTATATGGGTTAACACATACGAGTAGTTGCCTCTGCAGTATTGTCCTTTCAGTTAAGAGGAGGAAAATTCAAGAAGTCACGGACTTGTTGTTGAGTTCATCTTATAAATATATACTCGTTTACATACATACTGTTCAATGAATTTAAATTGAAAATGTTAGCTTTATAATTAGATGCAGGATAGAAGAAAGATTGGAACAAATTTTTGATATCATTTAGTAGAAGTGTTACATTTAAAACATTTCGCTGCTTTATTGAAACATAGACATACATCAGAAAATGAGTTTAAAATGAGGTTAAGAATGCAGAAAACATTTTATATAAAAGGCTTGTACATGCGTCTCTTTAAAAAAGAAAACCTTTTTATAACTTCATTGAAATTGAAAACTTAAAACGTATTTTCCGCGAAACTAACACCTTGAGTTATGTCTCTTTTGCAATAAAGGAGCAATTTGTCCTGCTGTGTGTGCTGGGTTGGCTTGGAACCATACACAGATACATGCATTTGCTAGCGGATGTGAGCATGTATTTAAGCAGTGAAAGAAAAAAACACGTTGGCGAGGATGTGAAATGATTTGAAGTCTTTTCTTATATTTTCCTTTTTAATTTTTTTTATTTGTTTAATTTTTGGGGGTATGAACAGTAAAGTAAACATAGGAGAGCATCGCATACATACATACATATGTATAGATGTATGTATGTATGTATGCATGTAAAAATGCTCGCAGTTATTCCTGCTTTTGAAATCTATACGAAGTTCAAATAGTCCAAAGGAATTTACCCACACATAAATACTTAAACGAACGTCTACATGACGTGGTAGGTTTGCATTTTAAAGCCAATGACGATCGTGTACTAAATGCTTTGTTATATTTTGGAAATAAGTTCAGATGAATCTGAGATAAGTACTTATGTGTGTATGTATGTGCAACTATGTATGAATGTGTATGCATATTTGAATTTAAAAAAGACTGGTAATATGGGGTGTTTTTTAGAGGCTGAGAAACTTGCTTTGTGTGCAACTATTTAACCGACTTCAAAAAAAGGAGGAGGTTATCAATTCGTCTCTAATTTTTTTTGGGATGTTACTTCATATTAGATCGATTGCAAACATTTTTTAATTGTCTGAGAGGGTATAGCTTCCCATAGGTCCGATTGCAAAAAATGGGCGAGGACACGCCCACAATTTATTTTAACTTTATTTTATGATATTCTACTTATTTGATTGCTGCGAAACCAAGCAAACACCTTTGGTTCTGGTAATTACATAAATTTAGAGTTGAAAAAATGGGCGGGGCTACGCCCATTAAAATTTATTTTTATATATCACGTGGCTCTACTTAACCGATTTATACGAAACTTACCACACACCTTGAGGTTAAAAATAGACGCAATCTTCCATTGGAAAAAATTGGCGGTGTCATGCCCATTAAAATGTAATATTTTATTTTAAGTGTTTCTACTGTACCGATCTTTACAAAACTTAACACACACCCTGAGGTCTCAAAACCACAAAATCTGGCATGTAAAAAGTGGGTTGAGGCACGCCCATTAAAATTTAATTTTATATCGCATGAAATTTTTTCGAAAATGTTATATCAGATCTTTGCATTGAAGTCGGTATTTTAGCAGATTTATTTATGCAATGATCTGTGATAGAATTAAAATACGAAACGAGTTTCAAGAGAGATTTGTTATGACTCTGCAAAACTCGGATTTGGTAACTGAAATATTGAAAATACCAGTAAATTTTTTTCTTAAAGCTGAAGAAGAATTATGGAAAGAAACTTAGGAATGTAACCCCTTTTTTTTTGTCCGACTGCGCGACACAAAAAGGGTACAAGTATATATGAATATGTGTTCCTTTGCGGCAGTAGGTATATTTGAATGATTCTTAAGTCAATCGATTTGTCCTAAGCCCGGGAGTGTAAGATATGGCAGTAGTAAAAATTCAATGTGGCGGCCAACAGACGCCATTTTGTGAATTTTGTAAAAGAAATACGCAGTGGGCTAACTATATCAAAATGGGTATCATTCGACAGGTATTTGAAAATCATCTTTAGATTTCTCTTATGATTTTTCATTTCGAATGACCATTTAGGATCTCTAAGGGTTTCAAATTGGTCGCAGTCGGGGTTTTTGATGTTTTAAATTTTTACATATTTGTTATATTTTTTTTTGTGTTTGTCAGAATTAGTTATTAGAATCTCATTTGGCTTTTTTGTGCTGAAAAGTATTATAAAAGACAAACTGTACAAATTTGTACGAACTTTACAAATTTATTCATAAAAAATTTAATTTTTTTATGATTCCTTTTTTTCAGCCAGTAAACACTTAAACCTGCCTTTACACATACGAGTACTCTCATGCAAGTGCTGTATTCGTATTATCAACGAAAAATTGTTCGAAATACTCGAATCTCTTGCAATTTGCATTTCTGTTTACACATGAGAGTGAAAGTTCATTTTAAAAATGTCGCCAAGGAGTAAACTTCAAAAAATTTGTTTGATTTTCAAGCTTCAACAATTAATAAAAGCAAAAAAGAAAGAAAACGAAAGAAAAAATGTTTTTTTGGCATAATTTTACATCCATTTTTATTTCTTTAAATTTTTTAATCCCAACTATAAATTTCTTTTCATTTAATTTTGTTTTGTTTACAAAATAGAGTTGCCAAATTCTCAACATAGAATCGTTTTTAAGGAAATAATTGGCATTAATTATTATTATCAATATTTTAATGATATTAGCAATCTATAATACAAATATTTCCTTTTATTGTATTAATTTTAAGAAACTCACATACTATTTAATCGAAAACAATCGAAATTTTTAGTTTTAATTATAACATGATCCATTTAATTTGCTTAATATTGTTGACAGGGTAACTCCATTAGTTTATTTGACATTTTATTGCATGCGAGTGTCAAAATTTCACTCGTATGCAAAATTTGCTGCGAGTAAAAGTGCGAGTGCGAAAAATTTGAATGTGTTAGTAAAAAAGTGTGAGTGTATTGAGTTTTTCGAACTATTACTCTCATGTGTAAACTCACGGTAAGAGCGGGGCTCGAACTTTCATGCGACTAAAAATTGATTTTAAGCTTTCATCTTTCAATATTTTTTTTTTAATTTTTTATTATTATTTAAAACAAAAAACAACATGAAACAAACAACAATTCAAAAAATAAAACTTAACAAATATTTTAAACAAAATGACATTATTTAAAGACTTTAATTATGGGCATAATTAGTAAAGAACCAACGAAAATGGCAAGACTGTTGTAAATTTAGAGATGGCAAAAACTGAGCTTTCATTAAAAAAAAGCTTTAAGCAAATTGTAATACGATGAATCGAAGCAATTCACATATTCCATTTGCATTGAAAAATTAGTATATAAAAGCTGAAATTTATATTAACTGACACCACACACAGTGGACGAAACACAAAAACGCTGACGATGAATGTGTGGCAGCCTTTGAAAATAGCTAGTTGTTCCGTTCTGCTAGTGCTTATCAGAATATTTACATTTAGCTTTGGTATTATTTGTTCTTTATGCATTAAAAATTTATTAAAATAGCAAAAATATGCATTTATTGGCAAAGTATTTAAAAATATGCATTTAAAACTAAAATATGCAAAAATATGCAACTAAACAGCGAGGCCAAATTACAAAAAAGTAAAATATGCAACTAAAACTCGATGCCAAATTACTTGAAATTTAATGATTCGTATAGATAATTAGTCAATACCTTTTTTAAAAACATGCATTTGCATGAAAGTCCGAGCCCTGCTAATGACTTTGAACTATCAACGAGAGACTTCTTTTCATACACACTAAACTCGAAAATCATGGCAATATTTTATTTCATCATTTTATTTATTAATTTATGGAACAAAAATGCCAACCCTAAATGAAACTCTCACTACCTGTTTGTCAATCTAAATTCCTTTGGTTTGTGCGCGCATGTGTAGTGCGTTTTTTAAGGGATCTTATTTTTCCAATGGATGGATGGTCTATCTTTAAAACTAACCCTCTCTAATGTAAAAATATAATAGAATCTATTGGATTTAAAAAATCCCTGCTCCTTTTAAAGTGGAAAGTGAATTATTGCATAGTTTTACTCGTTCGTAAAAAAGTGTGTGTGTTGTGTGTGTGTGTGTGCGTATCTGAGTTTTAAGTCATGTCTGTGCGTATGTACGTTTCACGATCTTCTGCTGTAAAAGAAAAGCAGAAAATTGTCTTCAGAAATAATCTACCTGCCGAAAACAGGTTCTTCCTGATTCCAAAGATTTTTGAAATTTCATTTGGTTCTTACATATTTGAAATAAAAACCCGAGAAGAGAAAATAAAGAAAAAAACACAATTATTACAAGGGATCATAATAATCGATGGAGTTGTTGTATTAAAACAACAACATTCGTACCCACAAATAAATGTCTGTCTCATGTATCTCAAAGATTGCAAGCGTGTATGTTTATGTGCAAAGTATGTGATTTTTGTGCTGATAACAGATGCGTACGAAAAAGATCATGACGATGATGATGAGTCAAGTTTCAGGCTTATTGTTGTTGTTGTTGCTTGCCTGTTTTTGTTTTTAATGTCGATGCATAAAAAGGTGGTATCGCAGACACTTGGCTGCGAATTGCACACCATTGCTATCGATCAGTATTTGGAATTAGTGGGCGAAATCTTATCGTGAATTGCCAACGCAATTTATATTATATTTTATTTCAAACCTGACTGAAGGCACATACTTACAACCCAGTGAACAATTTTTGCTAAAATTCGTTTGCACTTGTGCATGCACAGGGAAAGACGTTTAAAATTGGAATGTGCTACTCCATTGACAAACAAAAAATCATCGTGTGGTAGTTGGTTATGTGTTTAAATTGCTTTGGTTAGACTGGCTTCACAGACAGAAATTTTTGTTGGGCAACTTATTTATTTATGGGAGAGAGAGGAAATATTATGGCTCTGCTCTTCATTATATTTTCCTTTCTGTCCCAAAAACTCAAAGGCTGCTCCAAAAAAAAATAAATAAAAATTGCTGTTTGTGAAGACACTCTTGCAAAACAATTGTGCAATTCTTCGTATTGTGCAATAATATCGCTAATGTGTAAGTAATATTTGAAGGTGGTACAATTCAATCAATATACTATGAAATGTGTTTGCATTATTGTACAATATTTTTCCCGCAAATGTGACGCTAGTCATTGTGTAGTGAAAACAAAATTTAATTAAATAATTTATATTATTATTTAAATATATACATCCTACTAATATTATAAATGTGCAAGATTGTATGCTTGGATATTTAGATGTATGTTTATAGGTTATGTTTGCTTTTTATTATGAGAAAGTTGTGCCATATTATATTGGAATATACTGTGCCACTTATTGCATAGTATAGGGCAAAATGAAGATAATATGACAAACAACGTATACAATAATATTGTATAATGGATGGGCCACTTTAGGTAATGTTTAAGCAGAATAAAAACTCACGCTGGTTTCTGGTTTGCCGCACAGTATATTAAAAATAAATTATTACTGCGGCAAACCAATAACGACGCGACGATATATCTGTGGCAAAAAAGAAAAAGTCCTTAAGTCGAGATAAGCACATTTTGAGTTAGTGACAGCTCCGTAATCTCCACATTCAAAGGTACCTCTGACAAAAATTTCTATTATTTTGTGCTATTTTTCAGGAAATTATAGCGCAATAAATCGGTGCTTATCTTTTTTCGGCTTGGCTTAATTAAGCTTATACTTTTATATGAGTTCAAATTGAATTTATTAATTACATTGTGTAGAACGATGTTTTTCTAAAAAAATTCAAGTGAATACAGAATTTCCAAATTTAACTGCAAAAGAACTAAATGTCTTAAAATCGACTTGAAAGTCTGAAACTGTTCTCCTAAAATATGACTTAAGCACTTTTTCCTTATTGCCACAGATATACATATATGTATGATTGTATATATTTTTCTCATTTTGTATAAAATTTTTTATGAAATTTATTCCTTTCAAAAGTTTACGCTAAATCTCACAACTGAAACCTTCCACACATGCACAACAAAGAAAAATTATACATAAAAAAAAAGAAATATTCCTTTTTGATGAAGGGCATGCTAGATTCAGAAGAATACTAATATAATAAATTACATTCACTTGTTTTAAACATAAATTGAAAAAAATTTGTTCTTTAAAATTTAAGTAACATTCTCGGAAGAAATAAAATTGAGAAATTAGTTGCCATTACCTAAATAATCGTTTGGAAGTGTGTATAAAATTCTTTTCGAAAGAAATACTGATTTCTGAGAATGTGGTAACATGAACATTTTCCTGCTGTGCAGTTGAATAGAAACGCATCAATGCATATAATAAAGTGGTGCATTTTATAAAGTGAAACCTACATACGAGTACATACGTATAGAGTTCTTAAAAAATTCTTAATAACAAATTGATTTTGTACAAAATGCAATACTTTCGCAGCGGACTCTCATTGCGGGGTTAAAAATGATCATAAAGCCAGACACACACTGCGCGACCGTTGGTACAACATGAGGAGGTTGTTTAGATGAGGTGTTGGTATGAAGTTGTATGCAATTGTATACATAATATAATCATTTCTCGTATTCCATTTAATTAAAAATCCATGTTAAATAGCTAATGTTAATAACAATCTCTGCTCAAGTAGATTGACATGGATGCTGATGAAGTGCGTGGCTGCTAAGAAAAATGAGCATTTCCTCCAGCTAAAAACTCTACTTTAATTTTTCTTGTCTTCTCTAAAAAAAAAAACATTATTTAATTAAAATATTTCATTCAATATGAATTGAAAATACTGAACTTAAGTCCGATTAAGAAACTATTCCTGATTAAAATTCACTCTAGTTCCATTAAATTGAATACGTATCATTTAATATTATAGTAATGTCGTATTAAGCATAAAAATATGGCATCTTGCTGTTGTACGAGTATATGCATTGAAACTCTTGACAAAAGATCATTAAATACTTTTTCTGTCTTAATTTCTTTTTCAAAAGTTTGTTGCTACAATATGTTTCTTCTTTCTCTATCCGGTGTGCACAAAGCATTAACTTTGGTTTATGAACGCCGGATGCCTCTCAACGATATGGTGAGCTATTCTATCTTATGCTGAGTATACACTATGACATTTGGCGGCATCGCAATAGTATGTGCTAGTGGCAATGTTTGTCATTTCTGATATTTTTTCTCGTGTGGAATTGCGTTACAAACAAAAACAAAATGTGAAGGGACATTAAACAAATTTTGAACATAACATCACAAAATAGCAACAAAATAATTGCCAACCAAGTGTGTATACAGCACTGAAATTTTAAAGCCAATTTTATATTCCTAAATTCGGCAAATATTAGTCTCCGTCCCGTTTTCTAATTTCAACATTACGTAACTTTCAGAGCTCAAGGTGTGTGCCAAGTTTTGTAAAAATCGATCAGGTAGAAGCACGTCAGCTGGGCATGGTCCCGCCCACTTCTTTAAGCACAAAATTATGTCATTCTAAGAGGTGCAACTTTTTGCCCAGTTTCGTGGGAATCGGATGAGTAGAAGTACATATAAGTTAATACTAGCTTTTCATGGGCGTAGCCCCGCCCACTTTTTGAACACAAGATTAAGTACTTTTCAGAGCTGAAAGTGTGTGTCAAGTTTCGTAAAAATATGTAAAGTAAAATAACTATTTCACTATAATATTAGGTTTTAATGGGCGTGGCCTCGCCCAGTTATTTGAATGCACGATTGTGTATTTTTTAGAGTTTAAGGTGTGTGCCTTAAACTCTAAAAAATTCATGTCAAATAGAACCACGCGAAATATAATATTAAGTTTTAATGGGCGCGGATCCGCCTATTATTTCAATTTCGAGATTATATCGTTACGAAAGCCTTACGTCTTTGCTAAGTTTCGTATCAATCGGATAGGCAAGATATCACAAAATCAAAGAGTAAAAATAATGGGCATATCCCCGCCCCCATTTTTTACAATGGCACCAAATGGAAGCTATACCCATTCAGACAAAAGCTGCATTAAAAGGTACTGAGTTATGAAGTAACATAACAAAAAAAAAAAAAAAAAAATACAGACGATTTGATCACTTCCTCCTTTTTTTTTGAAGTCGGTTAAAAAGTAAAAACTCTGGATGAAATTTTGTTATAAGAAAGAAACAGTTTTACACGAAAATCTTTACATGAACTTTTTTAATTTTTGTTAGAGAAAATTAAACACAAACTGAAAACCTATTTACTTGTTTGTCTGCAGAAACACCCAGAATGTGCGGCAGAAATATCCAGAGAACTTGCAACCGTCCCACTACTAGACCAGCATGCTGTCTACTAGTCAAGAAGGCACTTTTAAAATTAGCATGCAAAGATAATTACGCACACTTTCGATAAAATGCTTAATAGATTTTTAATTTCATTCGCGCACTTCTCCATAATGTCACAAAGCAAATAACACGAAGCAAGTGACATTTTTTTAACAATTAGAGTTGGAGACGATCAAAAATCAAAAGTTTTTGATTTTCATCAATCAAGAACGACAACGCATGCGTGTAGCTGAAAAGCACAATTAAACTAATACATATGAGCAGTTTGATGGCTTATTTGCTCGTCTTCAGGGGCACATACAAACTTTAATTTTTTCAGCGTTTCTCTTTCAGATCCATTGAAATGTAGCTTTTGTTCTGAAGTCCAGCTAATCAGAAACCACTGAGAAACCCAATTGGCCATTTCAAATAAAAAACTCTAGTGCTTCAATTTAATTAGCTTAAGATTTATACTGATTTATTTTTACTCTTCCCCACTGTGCAGAAAAAATGCTCTTCAAATATGTGACCAAAAATCCACAAAAATCTCCATTGCTTACATTTTAGAGTCTAACAGTAGATAAAATTATTTATTTTAAAATCCCCCCTTAAAACTAAATAAAAAAAAATACCAGTTTAGCTTCTTGCCCACATTTACGTCAATATAATTAATTAATTAATTAATTATGTTTGAGCAAACGATTTGTAATTCTTTGCATTGGTAACTCCAATAATAACAGCATTAAAAATGCTGCCACAATGGAAAAGACGATGGTGGTAATAAAATCGGCTCCCGAACCGACTTCGGTGAAGTTGGTGGGTTCGTTGCGTAAACCGAACATGGCCACAACGACAACGGGTGCCAGCATATAAATGCTGAAACAAAATTTATTCAAAATTAAAAACGGTCGCGCACTCAGCAGCACATTGAGCCAGCCACCGCGACCACAAGCGCACATGATGATGACACCACCGATGCAAAGTGCGAAAAGCAATTTGCCAATGGACATAATTGTCGCCACCATCCAAGAGGGCGTAGAGCGCCAGTAGCTCATGAAATTTGTTGTCACATAGAGGACGAAGCAAAAAATCCAAAATGCTTTACGACCAAATGTGCAAACACGTTGGTGCGGCTGATTATTGTCACGCTGGTGCGGACACGGATGCATGTTGTGCTGCGGATGATGATGAGTCTCTGACGTTACACCTTGATGTTGTTGTTCGGCTTGATGTTGTGCGGATGGTTGCAGCTGCTCGCATCGTTGTTGATGTTGATGTTGATGTTTCTCTTGATGTTTCTGTTGACGTTGTTGCAACGTGTGCATTAACCATCCCATGGTGGCGCCACCCAAATAGGGTGGTATGCGAGTCCACGGCTTGATATACAACTGAGTGAGTGTACTGTTTATGACATCGATTCTGTCAAAGTAAATGTTGAATGCATGAATAAATGAAAATGTTGGTTAGAAGGGTTTCCCCAGATTGATGGTTTATTTGTTTGTTTAGTTGTTCGGTTTGCTGCTGTTTGGATGGGTTGGATGGATGATAATGGTTTATCGCTGAGTTCTTTGCTTTGTTTAGTTTAAGGTGAAAATAAAGTAAATATTTCAAAGAAGCTTTTGCTATTTTTGGTATATTTTCTTTACATGCATTTGCCAGCAAATTTTTCGCAAATATGTATGACTGCATGTACGATTACATGTATAAATATATGTATGGATGTGTATGTACTCGTATGTGTGTGCATGTATTTGTGTATACTTGTTGCATTAACAATATTTGAAATTGTTTCATTTTGGCTTGCAACCAGTGGTACTTACTCAAACGTTATTCCATTGGCAAAATTACACATCCAACTGACGACCACAAGTCCCACTGCTAATGTGACAAATACTATTTTGGCTGCAATTGGCTTTTTAGCATGCAAAAACAACAAACCAGTGAATAGAATAAAATACTGCATTTCACATGCTAAATACCAGGTCCACGAGCAACAAATATAATTCATGTCGAGAAAATTTTGTATGTAGAGGAGATTATACCACCAGTTGCTGAAAGGGCAAACAAAAAAATAAAATAAAATAAAAAAACTTATAATACAATCAACAGTAAAATACGGGTACTTTTAATTTAAATATCGAATAAATTTAATAGCTTGACTGGTATCACATGTCACAATTTTAGTTGAACAACTTTTTAGTTGTTGGGAGAGACAGAGGAAAATATCCTCGCTGTTAACTGACTTAATTTAACTGAAGACAACAGCTTTTATGATACGCCTCAAATATTTTTTTACTTTTGTAACTACAACAGTAATGCTTACAGTCATAAAACTTGTAGACAAGAGATATTGGGCCTTATTACAGGTGTCGTGTTACGACTTCGACGCCTACGCCGATTTTGTAATAGACTAAAGAACATTGTAACATTTTTTCTTTAAGTTGGTACAACATCGTTGTCGTCGTAGTCAAAATACGACACTCGTAATTAAGCCTATTATAACTTATAAAGTCTAGAAGTGGACTTAACTTATTTTTTAAAATAATATCAGTTAGTTCGGTTAGTTAAAACAGCGACGATATCATGACTCCCCTCTTCAGCATCTTGTCATCTCTCTTTCATCTTCTTCCTTCTGTGTGAAGCTATTCTTTGGCATTGTTTTGATAAGAAACGAGTGGCAATATTAAGAGATGGCAATATTAATCGTGAATTATATGGCAACTTCGAAAAATGTTCCAACTATTGTGAATGATTTTTTAATGGGAATTTGTTTGTCATTTTAATAGTGTTTTTCAATTTGATTTGGAGCGGCGAACTATTAAAAATAATTGGGGTATTCAAATGGTGCTCATAAATTAAACTTAAATGTTAAAATAAACACGTTTTAAAGTAATAACACAAAAAAATGTGACTGATGTGAGCAACCCCTCATAATTTACAATTATAAATATTGTACTTATTTGTATTTTGGTTTTAGCATCTTTGTACATTGCTTACTCTCTCCCTCTGATTTTTTATTGTCTGAGAGGGTATAGCTTCCCATTGGTCCCATTGCAAAAAATAAATAAATTGGGCGGGGACACGCCCATTATTATTTTTATTTGGTTTTATGATATTCTACTTATTCGATTGCTGGGAGAAGGAACGCCCATTAAAATTTAATTTTATGTATATTCTATCATATCTTTGCATTGAAGTCGGTTTTTTTTTGGCAGAATTATAAGTTGTTTTCTGAGTGGCAAAACAAAAACCTGGCAATAGTGAATGTGGAGCATAAAATTCCATCTGTACCAAGCTGACCGCTATTAGGGCAAGACAGATTACCAAATTTTAAAAATAAAAATATAATCCAGAATTCGACGGTAATTTAATTTGACAGAATTTTCCACCAATGCTGGCAAAAAAAGTTGGGATACCACCAATGCCTCACTTTTTAACGTAGTCTTCTGTTGGCATAGGCATGTATGTATAACAGCTTCTAGTGCTTCTACGTGTCGAATATTATTTGCTGGGTAGGCGAAGAAAAGCCATTGCTTTCAAACCCACCCCCCTCCCCCTTTGCCAGCAATTACCTATTTTAATATTACTTATGAAAACTACCAGTCGTAATGCCCCCTTCAGAAAATATTTCCAGCTACGCCAATGCCTGCGAAAATTAACGAAACTCTGTAATACTGATTATAAAATTTTAAACGCCTTTATACCGAGCCATAACCGCAAAAAAAAAACTTAACCGACACATTTTTTCGACCTCGTTTTACCAAAATCGATTATGATGGCTTTTTGTCAAAAAATTAATTCCGAAAACTATGTCTTTTAAGCTTTTTTTGGCCGTTATGACACGATTTATGCAACTATTCAAAAAATATATACTCCATTCAGTTGTATGGTTTGTAGTTTGCTTATGCGTTTGTGAAAAGAGAAATATGCTGTATTAACATTTAATCGTATTTTTAAATATCAAAAATTGAAGTTGACACTCATTTTATGTGACAGTATGAAATTAAGAAGAAATTTAAAAAAAAATAGTTTGGAAATTAACTTGAAATTATTCAAATATATATTTATCATTACGATGAATTTATTTTCTGGTGCTAGCTATTACATATCTAAAGATTCTTACAAATTAATTCAACAAATAGAATATTCCCAGACCTGGTCTCAATACAAATATTTTAAAAAACATATAAAATGCAATTGTAGAATTAGAACCACAAAAATAAAATATTGTATAATACGAAGTTAATGCGAACTTGTGAATTGAACAATTGAATATTCCCCAAAGACTAAAAAAATTAACGAAATTCAAATTGTCGAGAGCAGATTGTATTTTGCATGTATTGTTGTAATACAAATGCCTGCATATTACGATTCTAAAAATGTAGACTTGTAAGAGGCGTATAAAACAAAGATAAACAGTGGAGCGAATATAATAAATAGTTTTTCCTCTAGCACGGAAGCCTAAATTTCAACAAAAAGAATCAATAATTTGATTTAAGATCAATTTTGGTGATTGAACATTGAAAATTTGTAAACTACTCGCACAATTTGTTGAAAGAAATTTGTCATTATTAAGCTGGCGTGAATAAATTAAAAGAAAATGGTCCATTATTAGCCCGCTGCACCCATTTTT
This sequence comes from Nowickia ferox, assembly GCA_936439885.1. Lineage (NCBI taxonomy): Eukaryota > Metazoa > Arthropoda > Insecta > Diptera > Tachinidae > Nowickia > Nowickia ferox. Next base: position 83,377,135 of record OW387027.1, on the reverse strand, counting down.
ATTAAGCAAAACCAAACGATATTTATCAAACACGAACACAATATTCTACATGCCAGCTGCTAAGCTAAAAACTATATTAATTTGAATAAACTAAACTTAACATACCACCCGTATAATAAAAGAGGAAAAAAAGGGAAAAATTAGACGAACTTTCATATTGAACGTTCGAGTAGACACTTACTTTTTACAATACAAGCCACTATTTTCAACCAAACGAAAGGGTGAATGCATATTCAGAAAATCCAGAATCATTGTGCTCATCACCATTGTAACAATCATAACAGGAGTTAAACTGCAATTAACCAATAAAAATATCGATTTTGTTTTTTTTTTTTAATTTGAATTCTTAATTGAATTACATATACATAAAGGGTGTTTTTTATTGAGGTATAGAACTTTAAGTTGGCATCACTTTTTTAACTGGCGGCCATTTTGTCAGCTGTCAAGTGATTAATATTTAGTTTGGTTTGCCATTTCATCATGAACAGGTTGACAAAAGAACAACGCTTGCAAATCGTGCAAATTTATTTCGAAAATAATGGTTCAGTTCGCGAAGTTTACCGCAAGCTCCGTCCATTTTATGGTCGACATAATCGTCCATCAGAGCAATTAATTCGGTTAACCATGGATCGTTTTCGCAATACGTTTACTCTATGTGATAATACGCATCCGCTGAAGTCGCTCGTCTACGCCAACAAACCAGAAACGTTAGGGGACTTGGAAGCCAACATTCGTGGCGTTATTGCCAACATACGGCCCCATATGCTCGAAAAAGTGGTTGAAAATTGGACCTGTAGAATTGGCTTTATTCGAGCCAGCCGCGGCGGCCACATGCCCGAAATCATATTTAAACGTTAATGGCATAAAATTATCCTTCCAATAAAGCCAAATTGATGGACATTAAAACGATTTTCTTGTGTTTTATTTCAATTCGAAGTTCTATACCTCTAAAAAAACACCCTATATACACCATTCAACTTACCGCATGTAACGTTGCAATATGGAACGCAGAAATAGTTTTAAATTTCCCCACCACGAGAGACGTTGAATGTTTTTAATAAATTTTGCATTCGACAAGAAATTGTTAACTAACAGAAAAGAGCTAGAAAAAAAATTTTAAATTTTATTACAAATTTTATAGCTGTACGTATACATACATACATAAATAAATAAGTATTCATTTATTTAGGTCATTTGTAGAGTTGTTATATATACGAACCTCATTACGAAGAAAACATCCACATAGAAACAGGCCTGCAGAACTGGTTGCAAGGGCAATTCTTCCAGCTTGGCAAAAATGTATGGTGAATTTGAAATGGCAAACAGCGAATAGTAGTAGACATGAAATACTGTAATCCACAGGCAAATTATGGTGCGCAGCCCGGCCATGACGGTTAGAAATTTTGTATTCGACTTTGAATTCTCCACACTCATAACGGTCTTGTAGTTGCGTGATAAACGAAAGCACATCAAAAGCTCTTGCCATATCGAGCTTTTTTTCACATCATACTGGGTTAAAGTGTTGTGCTTGTTGATGTTGTTGCTGTTTGGGTTCGATTTATTAGTGTATAATTTAATTTAGCAGCTTTAAGCTTTTATACCCTTCACCACTATTGGAAATTGTTTAGACTTATCAGTTTGTCAATGCGTTTGTTATTTCCCTACAATTTTTTCAGGTAATTTCTTCAATTATTGACATAAAAATTCATTTTTAGTCAACCCTGCCATAAAATACTTTGTTTTCAACCTATAGAAAAAATTTTTACATGTCAGAGTTTTTTGTCAGCCATTTTGAAACATTCTTCGTGCCACAAAAAACTTGCCCTGGTTATGGAGTCAATTTAAAATTTGGAAAAGTTTCAGTTGCGTTTATTAGACAAATATGTACATGAGACTGGTCGTAAAAATTTGCTTCTTTAATTGATATACATATTTGCTCTATGTAAAACATAAGCTTTGCTGTCATAAATACGGTTTTAATTTCTTAGCTCGATCCGACTGTGCCTAGTGGGGCCTAAAGTACTCGATACACAGTGGGGGAGTTTGTTGCAAAAATGGAAATAATTCTGCAGTTTCTAAACCGTCAGTTTGATTTTTATGACATTTCATTTTCATACCATTTTGATCCAAAAATATTAATAAATGCTAATATATAAATGAAAACATCACATACCAGCTTATTATAAGTTTTATTATGTAAATAGTTTTCGCGATAACTAACAACAGATATAAATGAACAATGACTCCAAATTATCCTACAGCTCGTGATTAATTTTATCAATATCTTCAGCTGAAATTGCTCGTTTAACTAAATGGAAAATGATGCAGTTAATGCACAGAAAGTAACAAAGAATATAATTTGCTTTTGAGTTCCCGGAAATTCCCCAAAAAAATTAGCAAAATCCCTAAAATGGGATTTTTTTCAATATTTTCGCTGTATTTTTGTGATTATTCGCCGGGCGCAGATAATGTTTTTGGCAATATTTAAAAACATATCTTGTGTTAAGGTGACATCATAAATATTTTGGTCCCAGCTTTGGAACTTGAGAAAAAAATCCTTAAATTTGCTATTTACAACAAAAATAGTTCTATTTCGAAACGATATGGTTCCTTCAATAACGGAAATTTTGAAAAAAAAAATGTTTTTGTAATATTTCTAACAGTAAAAATATGGGGTTGGTATTTTTACAAAAAAATTTTTATGTAATAGCAAAATAAACCACTTTTTTCTGCAAAAAACGGTGAAAAATCTACTATTTTCAAAATTTTAATTTAAATGGCGTATAATTTTTGGCTTCATTAAACTTTTGATACCAAATTTTTTTTTTAATGTGATAAACTTTGTTCTTTATTCACAATAAGTAAGATTTGACTTCTCCATTAGCAGAATAGTGGAACCAAGGTTGGTAAAAAAGCCAAAATTTTAATTTTTTTTCTCGAATATTTTCTAAACTGTAATCCAAAACCCATAAATGCAGCAGACTTTTTTTAGCCCTTGAATAGAAAGAGGAAATCCACTTGCAAACATCTTTTTATCAGATCAAAAACATCAGCTTGGCATCGGTTTTAATTTTTCATTAACCCAAGGTTGCCCACTTTGGAGCTTTGCGGATTTGCCCCCCTTAAAGATATATAATCCAAATCCCAGACTTAAGCTTTGTGACACCTCCTCAAATGCTGTATACAATTTCATAACAATCGAAGCTGCAGAATTATTTTAATTTTTTTTAACAAAATCCCCCACTGTGTATCGGTTAATTTATGCACTGTCGGATCGAGCTAAAAAATTAAGGCAGTATTTATGACAGCAAACCTCATATCTTAGACAGCGTATATATTAAGAATTAAAAAAAATTCAAAATCCCATATGATATGTGCATACATATCCATATGTACATATATATATCTTATGTATAATGGTGAAGGGTATATAAGATTCGACGTAGCCGAGCTTAGAGCACTTACCTGTTATGGACAACTTCGGCAACAATACCCAATGTAATGGTTGTTGTTAGTATTATACTGGAATTGAGAGAAAAAGCTTTTATGCCATGCAAGACAAACAGGTTATAGGCTGCACAGTGGAATTTTTCGAGTTGAGTTTAAATTGCAATTTTTTTTAAATGCATATGCAAATTTATTTTCCCCGAATAACAGTATGGGAAAATTTTTTTATTTTATTATTAGATACTTGTGGTGTTGTGAAAATAATCATGCACACACATGTGTTCTATTTTAAAAAAGTCATTTGCAAGCTTTCAGTTAAAATAAAACAAACTGGAAACAAAATAGCTGTCTTCGAAAATTCCAAGTTCTCCCTCAAATTTTAATATTTAGCTCAATCTATTTAGGATAGGTGTACTTAATGTTTAGAAGAAGAAAAATGAATTCCTTGGGAATTACTTCCTGCGCGTTTTTTCAAGCGCTTGTGCTATATATGATAAGGAAATTTGAACGAGTCAAAAATTTTATAAATTAGCTAACATCAATATTTTACTCAACTATTATCCCACTGTGCACAATAAAACGTAATCACATACATACATAAACAAAATACTTCCAGTTTTAACCAAATACTTCCAGCTTAGTTCTGTAGCTTTCGCATCGAAAGCTTTCATCTTCAACTCGAAATTCCGTTGCATTTCAAAATATTCTTGCTGAAAGTAGGCATCAGTGTACGATGTTATTTTGGAGACACTGCAGCTTTCTGGCAAACACAAGCCCAAGTAGATAAAGTTCTTTAAAAGAAGATTGAAATTAATTGTTAATAATAGAGCTTTAACAAAAAAAAAAAAAAATTAAAAACTTACATTGAATGGCAAGTTTACGTCTATATAATACGGTGTGGTAAAATTTGAGTACACAACAACGAATCTAACCGGAAATGGACTGGTGGCATTAAAAATTGATGGTCTCGATTGAGATAAGCTTATGCTGAACGGGGTATTTAGATCATCACACAAACTTGGTGTGGCAAACCAAAAATTATTGCCCCAAAGGAATGTTTTTGGGGGTGAACCAAAAGAGTCTAAAACTGAAAATAAATAATATTGATTTTATTTTTTTTTAGAGATAATTGCCACTTTATTGTCTTAAGTTTTGTTCACACTTGTGCAAACAATTGAGCAAAAAAGTTGTTTAAGCACGTATTTGGATCAAAAAGTTGTTCATTTGGATCAAAAATTTGTTAATTTTTTCTTGCAGAAGTCTGATTTTTTTTTCTGATTTTCAATTAAATTTAAACCTTTACAAATATACATATGTATGAAAGCGGGAGCAAACGTTCCCATTAGAGATGAGCGATTCTTCGAAACCTGTTACTTTTTCACATCGATTGAAAAATCACTAATCACAAATGTGACTGAATTTATCAAGTAACAGGTTTCGGAAATATAATTCTTTCATACAAACTGTGATTGTTCCTGTATACTTACTTTACAATAAATAAAGCTAACACATTAAATTGCAATTTTACTATCTGTCTGCCTCTTATACAATAATTCTCAATATATGAATGGGGTTGATTGCTAATTGTTTGTTGTTGTCGCTCTTCTTGTTAGTATTTATCAAAATACCAATACTAATAAATACTTTTAAAGCAGAAGAGCTGAAATGTGTTAAACCGTGATCACAGTCACTGTTTAATTTCACTGCTGCACTTCTTATTACATTTTGCCAAAATAACAGAACTTCTACAAACAAAAGAGTTTAAAAGAACAGCAATTTAGAAATCACGTTCACAAGGGGCAACATTATTTAAAAAAATCACAGTATCGCTCAACACTAGTTTCCATAAAGTTAGTGATAGCAAATTTCCCTTCATGGGGAATGAAAATTTCATGGGAACAAACATTTCACATTTTATTCACGAAAGGGGAGGGTGAATATATAGCAATGTTTTCCGAAAACAGTGACCGCTTGCATCGTGCCCTAATTAAACCGGCTTCAAAAGGCCGGTAAAATTTATACATTGAGAAAGCGGCAACATTTTAAAAGATATGTTTATGGTAATCGCTTGACCTTACAGGCCATCCTATTAAGCTATAGATCTATATATATATAAATAATTTGTCCTATGTTCGTGATTTTATAACTCGAGAACCACACAATCGATTTTCAAACGAGTACATGCGTTGGAAAGGTCTACTTTCACTGATGGTTTATAAAAAAAAAACATCGAAAAATTTCTACGAATATGCATTATACGCTCACTTTTATGATGGTGTGTTTTCCCTATATAAAATGTATTTTTTTTTTTTTCTTAAGAGACTTACATTTTGACGGTATAAGGCTCTGCTTGCTCGCGTCATTTCACTTATTTAATTTCTGTGTGTTTATTGATTGTCATTTAAGTTTACAGTGCGAGCATTGACATTGCTATCAAATCTATGCAGATACGTTAAAACGTTAACACTCACCACCAATGTTCGTGTGCAATTGCAAAATGATCAATCAGCTGTAAAATTTTCAAAGCAATTGCTTTTAATGGGTGATGGTAAAATGCCAATTGGTAATGATGGTTTCATTACAATTCCGAGAGATTTTTGCATATTCACACAATCAATAAAAGAACTAATTGAGAAAGTCTTCCTAAATATACAACAGCAATACAAAAATCATGCTTGATTGAGTGAAAGTTCTATATTGGCAGGAAAAAATAAGAATGTCAATGATTTCAATTTCATCATTCAATCTCAAATAGATGGTGAATTGATCACATATAAATCTGTTGATACTGTGAAGAATCAAGAAGACGTAGTACATTACCCAACTGAATTTTTGAATTCTCTTGATTTGCCTGGAATGCCACCGCATAATTTACAATTGAAAATCGGGTCTACAATCAAATTATCGTAATATAAATCCACCAAAATTACGCAACGGAACAAGACTTGCGGTCAAAAAATTAATGAATTATGTGATTGAAGCAACAATTTTAAATGGGAAATTCAAAGTCGAAGATGTTTTAATACCACGCATCCCAATGATTCCCACTGATATGCCATTTCAATTTCAACGATTACAGTTTCCCGTTCGTTTGGCTTTTGCAATGACTATTAAATTTAGAATTAAATTTAGAATTTCCTGTATTTTCACACGGTCAAAATTTTTCATCAATGATATATGTATCCTTTCGTCCCATTGCCCTAAAAGTGGATGGAACCACATCCACTAAATTTTTTCTTTGATCTTATGTGCTCTTACACCATGAATCAAAGAATACAAGATTACGCGTTTTAATTTGAGTGGAAAAACTTAATTGATATTATCAAATTGTTTATAGGTGAAAATTTAATTAATTTTTCAATTGATACTCGTATTACAAGTATTTTAATTGATATTACAAAATTATTCATATTACTTTTTTACATTTCAATTTCTACGTCATTTTGACGTCACACGAGCACACTCAAGTTAACAGACATGCGCAATGCGTAATCTTGTATTCTTTGATTCATGCTCTTACACGAGCTTGAATTTAGAGAAGTAAGCGCGAATACGGCTATTAAATTTATCATTATTCTCACCACCGAATATTTCAACTACATACATATACATATATCCCTGTTTTGAAGGCATTTTTTTCTATTTTTTAAAAAATTGCAGAAAAGAGCCTCTTAAAGAAGAGTTAGAGGGTTAATGTATGCCAACAAAATGTTGCTTGTAATGTTCTGAAGACACTATGTACCAAAAACCTTATTATCACACGATTTTCTAAATTATTTTTTACTACACAAGGGTGCAACTTTAAACAGTCTGTAAAATGAGTTTCAGATCTAAACTTTTACACGTATATCTTTTTGTAGTCTCTTCTACAAGAATCAGTTAGCAGAACATTGTTATTTTGAAAAAAAAAATTTATTTTGTTAAATAGTGTTATTGAAATATTTCACTATATAATAAAAATTAAAAAATACCAATTAAAAAAAAAAAAAAAAAAAATATTTTACTTAATAAGTAAAATAATAATTTGGGATTACTAGTGCGTGAACAAATTTTAAACTTAAATTGTAACAATTCCCACAAAAAACACTTAATACCAATTTTATTTTCTTTCGTGTCAAGTACCTTTGAAGACAAGTGCAATGCAAAAAGGCACAATAATTCAGTCATATTATAGTATAGTTTGAATTTTATTTCAACATTCCCTGCAGAAAATGCGAATAGTGAAAATGTAGTGATTTACTAGTGACATTGTCAGTAGCACTACTGACCAGGTGTATCCCAGCCAATGTAATCGCCTATTGACATTTAACATTAGCTTGTCATTGAAAATCCACCAGTAGACTGTAGGACTACTGAATAAGTAGTTTTTTTGGGACCACATGGTGACATTGGCACCAAAGATTCAGTAGTACATTTTAGTGGCTCTCATCTACAATTTCATAATGTTAGGGCAACAAACTTAAACACATAAAGGGTCCGCCAGATAACTTTTTTTTTTTTTTGAAAACAGGGCGCAAAACATCGAGTGTAGCTTCGGCTGTGTGGCACGTAGCGCCGTCCTGTTGAAACCAAATGTTGCCAATATCCTCCTCTTCAATTTTTGTGAACAAAAATTCGTTCAACATGGCCCGATAACGATCGCCATTGACTGTAACGGCCACTCCTTGCTCATGGGCCCAATTATGCCTCTGGACCAAAATCCGCACCAAACAGTGACTCGTTTTGGGTGCGTCGGCTTTTCAATGTATGCGTGCGGGTTTTCTGTGCCCCAAATGCGACAATTTTGCTTGTTCACATACCCGCCAAGATCAAAATGAGCTTCATCTGAAAAGATGATTTTTTTTTGGCAAAATCGGCATCTTCTGTAAGTCGATCGCAGGTCCACTTAGCGAAGCGTTGTTCAAGCGTATACACAACCATATTCGTTCAGCGGAAGGATAAAACTAATTATCTGTCAAATCAGACATGAAATAAGCACTAGTTGAAAAAAAAACGTTAGATGGCGGACCCTTTACATACTTGTGTATTTTAACAGTATTGCACAACATAATAAAAAAGAAAAGCAAACTATTGACGCGCTCATTGACAATGTCTCTAACGTATCTCTACTCGCGCATAAAAGGCAAGTTGTCGACATTTCAACTAGTGCAATTGTCGCTAGAGAAAAGAGTGTTGACGTAGAGACATATGGTTCTAGGCTGACTAGAGGGTTACTTGGTATTGTATTAATATGTAGATTTTGCACGTTTTTACCTTTCTTCAAATGCTTAGATGTAGCGATGATAAATCACTGAGTCAGCCAGTGACGTTACTTTTTTGTCACAAATTTATTGATTTCTTTGTCGTTCACTATTATTTTTTTTTTGTGCACCAGTTCCAAATTAAGCCTCAGAAAATCTTTAAATTTGGCTTCTAAAATAGCTTTATGTAAATAATTTCTGCATAAAATTAATTTTTGGGGTATATATTTCATTCTTTCTTTGATTAAAACGACAGGTAATTTTAATTAACATTAACTCATTTGAATAAAAAAGTCGTAGATATTTTCTTATTGTTAAAGAGCAACAAAAACAATCATCTCCTTAAAAAAAGTCAATAAACCTGCCCCTTATGACACAGTGGCACACACACACAAACACACACTATTTACAACCGTTGCCGTTATTAGAAATGTCGATTGACATGTTTTGTATTTGGAATTCCACTTTGTTGGTTAAATAAAACCAGCAGCAGTTTTTATTTCTCCTTACGGGATTTGTTAAAATACCTTCACACGATTTACATTTTCATATGGGGTTTCACTTGCTGAAGCAATTTTGTAACTCTTTAAGCTTCAGCACAATTGAACATAACATTTATAAATTAAAAAAAAAAAATTTTTTAGAAAATATATTATTTTGTTAGTTTAGCTTGTTTTAAGTGAACACCACACACACTAACATTTCTCTATCTTTCAATGCAATGCAATGCAAATTACTTTATTTACACAATTTGTGTGCTATCACATGCAAGCACGCGCGTACACATTTACACACCTTTTAAGCCCCAAACTTCATGTTTGGTCATTGCATTCAGCATTAGTTCAAGTTCTTGGCCACATTGCGTATGATTTTCATAAAATGCTCCCAAACTAGCGATACCAAATAGGAAATTATGCTCAACTAGTTGTCGCACTCCGTCCGCCACCTTCAATTGCACAACACTTTCTTTCACTGCTGCAACATTTACGCCGTGAACGCCTAAAATACTAAATACCAGCGCAGCAACGACTGCTACAACACGACTCAGTCCGTAGTAGCACATTTCCGCATGAAACACGTTAAAACGGTTGTTGCCAACTTAAAGTCCAAACACCAACTGACTGCCAGCCAACAAACAAAATTGTCTGTGGAAATGTTGAAAATCTTGTAGTCAAAAAAATAAATAAATAGAAACAAAAATAGTTTTTCCAATATTAAACAGCGTAAGCAGCCCGTTGCAATGTGAAATTAGAGTAGCGAAAGGGTTTCGAAAGCCAGCGTTTTGTGGTTGTAATTTTTATATTTATGTACAAGTACATGTAGTATATTTTATTTTTATGTATATATGTATGTACGTTTCTTTCTTAATCAATCACTCATGCAACTCTTAGCTGTAGCGTCAAACTATTAGCGGTAATAGATGTGGTAACTGCCACCGATGGCGTTTCTATAATATTCATTTTGCTGAACATATTTATGTATTTATATAACATAAACTTTTTGGCCACTTATCATACATTGTATGTACATGCAAACATACATACATACATACATATAATTTTTAATTGCTATTTATTCAATTTTTTGTTTACTCTCTCTTCTATCGTAACTTTTAGTTTTTGTAGTTTAGTATTTTTTAAATGATTTGACGAATTTTAGATTGACTTCTTCTGCTTAGAAGAATCTATTAAAAGCGCCAAAGTGGAATATGAAATGAACTAGTGTTGCCAGAGTCAGCGTTTTTAAGGTTTGTCATTTCGTGTGTAATTTTCGCAATATTCCAATGCGACACCCATACGGTATATATTTATGTACTTCTATTCCGGTTCCTTATGAAAAGGGCAGTCGAATAAGCGATGTCCGTCTGTCCGTATGTCTACGTGAAATCGATTGTAAGAAGCTTGCAGAAAAGCTAGCGACTTCGGTTTTGGGCTGATATGTATGAATTTATGCTGAATAGATTGTTATTGAAAAACAACAAAATAAAAATGACGATTCCAGGGCTGGAAAATGTAAACTTTTTTGTTATATAAAATTTATTAGCAAAAGCTATGGTTTTTAACTAAACCTTTATTAAATTTTAAAAAGAAACAGATTGATATTGAAAATCAGCCAAATCAAAAAGTTTGTTCCAGAGCTGGAAAATTAAAATTTTTTTTGTATATAAAATAACTAACAAAAGCTATGTTTTTAATTAAACATATTTATTTAAAAAAAAAATCAAATCAAAAAGACTGTTCCAGGACTGGAAAACTAATTTTTTTTTTTTGAAAATTAAAGTAACTAACAAAAGCTATGTTTTTTATTAAGCATGTTTAATTTTTTAGAAAAAACTAAATATATTAGTATTGAAAATCATCCAAATCAAAAAATAGATTCCAGGGTTGGAAAATGTAAACGTTTTTTTTTTTTGCATAAAAAATAACTAACAAAAGCCATGTTTTTAATTAAACATATTTTATATTTTAAAATGAAATAGATTGTTATTGAAAATCAGCCAAATCGAAAAGATGGTTCCAGCGATGGAAAATTAAATTTTTGTTTTTGGAAAATAAAAGTAACTAGCAGAAACGATGTTTTTAATGAAACATATAGATACATATTAAATTTTAGAAAGAAATAGATTGATATTGAAAATCAAAAAGTTTATTACAGGGTTGGAAAATTTAAACTTCTTTTGTTATGCAATAGTAACTAACAAAAAATATGTTTTTCATTAAACATATTTTATATTTTAATCAGAAATAATTTCTTAGTCGGGCTTCAGTTCAGTAATTTCAATTCTTGTTGAATGAAATATTTTTATTAATTAATGTGATTTTCTAAAGAAGAGAAGAAAAATTAAATTAGACTTTATAAGCTGGGAGAAATAAAAAAATAAGCAAGAATAGTTAAAACATACTTAGGTAGAGTGACATAACTTCGCGCTAACCTGAATAGAAAAATGAAAAAACGGATAAACAGAAAATGAATAGTGATACTTACAAATGTCTTTACCAAAGGTAAACCAATAATTGTATACACAACATTTCTCATATTCCATTTCATTGAAAATTTGCTTTAAATAGCTGATGTTAATAACAATCTCTACCCCAGTAGATAGACTTGGGTGCTGATGAAGTGCGTGGCTGCACAGAAAAATATCGGTATTTCCCCCAGCTTATAAAGTCTAATTTAATTTTTCTTCTCTTCTTTAGAAGCTCACATTAATTAATAAAAATATTTCATTCAATATGAATTGAAATTACTGAACTGAAGCCCGACTACGAAATTATCTCTGATTAAAATTCACTATAGTTCAACTAAACATATTTTATATTTTAAAAAGCAGTAGCGGTATTGAAAAGCAGCCAAATCAAAAAGACGGTTTCAGGGCTGAAAAATTAAATAATTTTTTCTTCACACAAAAAAGTAATATCCATGAGTTTGTAATATTAATTAAAATATTTGTAATATTAATTAAAAAATTAATTAAATTTTCACCTATAAACAATTTGATAATATCAATTAAGTTTTTCCACTAAAATTAATTAATACAATTAAAAATTTAGTTGAATCAATTAAATTATTAATTGAAAGCATTAATTGGTGAATACTTTTTGCTGTGTTGGAAAATTAAGGTAACTAACAAAAAGTATGATTTTAATTAAACATCTTTTATATTTTGGTATTGAAAATAAGCCAAACCAAAAGAAACGGTTCCAGGGCTGGAAAGTTTAAATTGTTTTTTTTGGAACATAAAAGTAGCAAAAAAAAACTATGTTTTTAAGTTAATATATTTTATATTTTAAAAAGAAATGTATATTCCAATTCTGGAAAATTTAAACTGGTTTTGTGTATGAAACAAACTAACTAACAAAATCAATTTTTTTCCTAATAAAATAAACATAATTTAAAAAATAAACTAATAACATATTTTATATTTTAGAAAGATCTTTACTCAAGATTTTTTTAGAATTCGTTGAATGTTTATATAAAAATTTATTCAACCATAAAATGATAAGGTTTTTCGCAAGTTGACCTTATTAAGCGGTCTAGATACGATCAAAATGTCTGATGTCAAACTCATTTACGTGTGCTGTGTAGTGGAGTAAAAATATCAATATCCAAAGAAAATTTAGCAGCAATAAAATCAGTGTGTTTGAACAAAAAGGAAATAAAAATAATGAAAGGAAAACACTTTTGGGGTGGAAAGACTGGCTGCTGTGTAAAAGCTCTAAATAATAGTGCTAATTCCTGGTTCACACACATCAAGCTTACTGGATCAGCTTTTGTTCAATTTTCTTTTGAACCTGCATTTGCGTTCATATACACCGTCAAGTTTGTTTCATCAAGTTTCATCAATTTGCATTGTCGTAGAGTATTACGAATGATTGGTACGGTCAAGTCTGTATCCATCTCCATTCTCTTTTCCGCTCTGTCCTAAAAACTCAAGACTGGGCGAGTCAGACCTAACGTGTGTGAATCAGGACTAAACAAATAATAATAATACGTGTGACTATTATTTTATTTACAGTATTGAACAAATGTTTTTGAAAGGTAAAGCCGTAAAAATTTAAAGATTCATTGGAAATATCCTTATGCATATTCTTCTTATTAGGTTTTTTGCTTATCATGAATATTTAAGTATGTTAATAACAAATTAAAAAAAAATCCGCATTTAAATATATTATGAACTTTTTTTCGAAAAAAGTTTTGAAAATCCCAAAAATTGTTACATTTAAAAAAAAAAACAAAACTGGCCGGCAACCTTTTGGTTTTATACCCCCTTATTAAATTTACTCATTCAACTGAAAAAATTTGTTTGTAGAGTTTTTTACGTCATGTTTTAAAGGTTTTAATTTGATTTCATATATTTGATAATTAATGAAAATTTTTAGTATAATTTTGAGTTTTTTGTTTTTTTAATTTGTTGATTTATGACTGTGCAAATTTAATGTCAGATAAAACGATAACAAAATTATGCTGAGTACATACACATCTGGCATTTCTTGTGTTGTCATTTTCTAAATGTGTGCAACGCCGTTCACATTAAGTTTTTTATATGGAAAGCCATGCCACACAACGAAAAATATCGGAAATGACAAACATTGTCACTAGTACACACCACTACTGTGATGTCACAAAATGACATAGTGTGTACTCGGCGTTACATATAGGCAAGAGGGTTGGCAGTGCTTTTTATAATAAACGAGCACGCTTACTAGATTAAAAGCTAGAAGAAAGTTCTAGATCAAAACACTCACTCAAAAAAATAATTAACTAAAATTTTGGAACATTTTCTAAATTTAAGTAAAAAAAGTTGGCGTATGGCGCCAAAGCTGTTTTTTACTTGAAACCAGTAAAATATTTACTAAATTTCTAGTTCATTAATGAACTAAGTAAAATTTTTCTAAAATTAAGTAAAATTTTCCCATCAAATTCGGAGCTTCGCAAAAAAATAATTTTCATCTTTCACCTCAAATTTAGTAAATTTTCCAAAGTTTTTGATGTCTTTAATTCTGGTATTTATTTTTATTTTTAATTAAATTCTGTAACACATGCTATGTTATTTATTATATTTTCATATTATATTCTTAATTAATTCACCATACGAGTACATAGATATGTAAACATAGAGGAGACAAGTATTGAACCAACAACCTTCAGACTGATAGGCAAGCACTCTAATCAATTGCCTAACAGGGCAGCCTGAATGAGCATTGAAATTATTGAGTTTTAAAATTTTATTTTAATTACAAAAAAAAAAATAAATTTCAAGTTCAAATATTCCTCGAAAATATGAAAAATTTACTTAGATTGTTGGTTAAATGCAAATAAATAATAAATTCTATAATTCAAAGAAAAAATACTTAAAACTGGTAAATATTTTTCTAAAATTTAGAATACCTTTTTACATCTTTTAACTTAGTCAAATTTCATGAACTGATCAGGAGTAAGTTATTGCCTAAAATTTATTTTTTGATTTAAAACGAAATTAACTAGTTCTTAGGATACAATTTCCCTAAGCTTAAAACCATTTACTTAGTTTTGGTAAATATTACGTTTGAGTCAGTAAACATTTCCTTAAAAGTAAGAAATTTATTGTGTATTTTTATGAAATATTTTTAAAGATATGAACTATTTATTTTTTACTCATATTATGTAATAAGTGAAATTTATGTGCTGGTGGTTAAGCGATGTCTATATGCATTTCATTGTTGCTTTAACAAATCGTCACTAGACTTCAACCACACATTTTGAACAGTCAGAAACCTCTTATCTTATGCACAAACTTCCAAAAACTATTTGAGAATTCACAAATAATAATATTTTTGAAAATCACAAAAGCAAAATAAACGTAGTAGGCTTAGAAACTCATACAAAACCCAGCAAATAATTTTTATTCGATATGAATCTATTTTATTTTTCTACACGCTTATACAATTAGAAATCCATTGGATTACAATAAAAGTATTTATAAGGCAAAATGAAAAATAAAATCTTAATTAACCATTCAAGGAATTTATTATTCGACATATTGTCATAATTATATTGTAAGTGAAATTTATTTGCTGGTGGTTAAGCGATGTCTATACAATTATGACAATATGTCGAATAATAAATTTCTTGCATATTATGTAATTTTTACAAGATTTTTGTAAAAATTTACTAGGACTTAAGGCAGAATTAGTTTTTACTTTCTGTTCTGTTACGAATCAGCTGACTCTTTTTTGTTTATAGAAATCTAATGCAAGTCGTTAGTTTTTCTGTTTCGTTCTGTTCTGTTTCGGTTCAACCTGTGAAAATTAAAAAAAATTTTAAGTAAATGTAAGTGACAGCAAAAATTAAATAAAAATATTTTGAAATAAATTGTGATTGTGCGTTTAGAATTTAAAAAATTTAATTTTGAAAAGAAAAACATAAAATTATATTGAAACATAACAATGGGCAATGCAAAATTCATCACTTTAGTGGAAAACTGCGACCCTTCTGGCAGCGATGCCAATTTAGCGCGTTTCGCGCTAGATTTAGCGCGTTTTAACTATGCCAAACGCGCTTTGTTTCGTCTTAGCGCGTTTATTAAAAAAAGCGCTAAATTAGCGCGTTTCAAATAAAGTCATCATATCAGTTCAATATTTTCCCCCTTTTTTTTTGCTTACACAACTCATAAAATTTTTTAGATTGGTTAATGATTCAGCTGTCGCAAATAAAATTAAAAACGCATTTTAATACTGTAAATTTCACAACTAAAAATATCTACTCGATCTCGTGACCAAAAAAGTTTATTTAACTGATTAAGCATCTATTCTAGCTGAATTACAAAAAGGATTTGAATCGCAAAACTATTCGACAGTTTGTATAAGTTGTTACAAAGTTTGAAAAATAAAATAAAAATAAAAATTAATAATTATTTCGATTATTTGGAAGGCAATTCTGATTCTGTATTAAGTGATTTTATTTAGGATATACATAATTTCGAAGAAAAGAGCTACTAGAAAAAATTAATTGTATATACTAATACACATGTACATACATCGACTTTTATTAAAATTTAATTTAGCGCGTAGGAAAATAGCGCGTTTTGGCTATAAATAGCTGGCAATGCTATAACTTAGCGCGTTTTGCCAAGGGGAACAGCGCGTTTGGGTTATAAAAAGTTGGCATCGCTGCCTTCTGGTCAAAAACAGCTGATAAGTTCTACAGAAAAAGTAAGTACGCAAATTTAGAAGCAGAACGGCACAGCACAGAACAGCAACAGAAAGTAAAGACTAATGAAGCATTTAGAAAAATTTACTTAAACAAAAAAAAATTAAATTAAATTAATTAAAAAAAAAATTCTTATGTGCAGTTTCTACAAGACACTCAAATAAATGAGTGCTTTTCATATAAATTTTATAATCAAGTCGGCCGTCCGTATTGTATTTTTTTTAACAAACAGGGCTATTAATTAATTCAGTAAAGTGCGACTTTGATCGTACACGAAAGGTTCCGTATGGACACTGCATATATAATACGATACGAACTTTAACTAAATTAAATTAAATTAATTACACGATAATCTTTTTTTTTTGTTGCATTTTAGCGTTTTTTTAGTTTTGTCGTTTTTTTTAGTTTTTTGAGATTTTTTCGGTTTTTGGCGATTTATTTTAGTTTTAGAGATTTTTGTATAGTTTAGCGCTTTTTTCCGATTTATCGATTTTTTAGTTTTGACGATTTTTTATTTTGGGATTTTTCTTGTTTAAGCGTCCTTGAGTCTAGAGTTTCTAGTGTTTGCCTCTTTTGCGTTCCAAGATACACCCATTAATTTTGATTTTTTTAATTTCAGTGTTAATTAGTTAGTTAGTCTGCATAAAATACACTTGTCTAATTAAACACTTTATAAATTTTTATGTTTAAGTTTTCTATAAAATTTACTTTTTTGAGGAATCAAAATTTTTCGTTGCTCGCTTTGGAACACCCTTTAAATTTTAACTTTCATATATGTATGTATTTGTTGTTGTAGCGGCCAAAGTTTTACATACTCGTACTCTGTGAAAATTTAAGGTCCGAAACTCTTACGGTTCTCGAGAAATCAGCCTGTGACGCATAGACGAACAGACGGACATCGTAACGATAACAATAGGGTTCCTTTTCACTTGTAATGTGCGGAACCCAAAAATTCAAGTAAATAATGGGGATACGGTTTTGCATTTTTTGCACTTTATTTTTCAAGTATCAAGGGTATAAATATTTTAAATATTTTTGTATTAAAGGTATAAATATTAATTTTTTTGTTGCTCCCTATTGGATTGCCTCGCCAAACTTATGCAAAGTGTCATTAATGTCATTTTAGCATTTTCACTGCTAGATTTAGCATATTCTTTTGTCAAAAAGCATTCAAGTTTTCTTTGAAACTTCTCAAAAAAGATGAAAATATAAAATCTAGCATTTAATTATTTTTACTGTACAACATTTTGCCAGATATTTTGGCCAAATTTATGATGCTATTTGTAATATTTAAATTTTTAATTGAACTAGAATGAATTTTAATCAGGCATAGGAAAAATACATTAATTATTAAAAATATTTTATTCCATAAGAGTTGGAAATACTGAACTTAAGCCCGATTAAGAAATTATTCCTGATTAAAATTTGTACGAGTATTTTTAATCTAAAATTTTGAATGGATCGGCTTAGTTGTTGCTAGAGCTGTCTGTCATTCGAACAAGTGTTAAAAGTCAAAATTAGTTTTTACTATCTGTTCTGTTAGGAATCAGCTGACCCCTCTTTTGTTTACACAAATCTTATACGAGTCGTTAGTTTCTTGGAGTTCCGTACACACCAAAGGTGGAAATAAACCGTATTGTTTTCGCTGCAATGTCCGTCTGTCATTCACAGGCTCTCTTCTCGAGAGCCATAAGAGCTACGTACCGGAAATTTTCATATAATATGTAAAGCTTTGGCCGCTACAACAACAAATATATGACGTTAAAAATTAAAGGGTGGCCTCAAGCGAGCAACCAAAACACAAATATATATACATATGTAGACACTTGAAAGTTAGTTTTTTATGCAGACCACAACAATTAACATTAAGATTTAAAAAAATTTAAATTATAGGGTATTCTATCAGTTAATGTAATTTTGCCAACTTGCTGTAGCTGGCAAACCATAAGAGACAAACTCTTGAAATTTCCCAAAGCGCTTAAACTAAGAAATCCCAAAATAAAAAAATCGCCAAACCAAAAAAATCGCCAAAAACGAAATCACGTCAGAATTAAAAATAACACTGAAATAAGAAAATCGCCAAAACTAAAAAAAGCGGAAAAACGAAAAAGAGATATAAGTCTAGTTTACACTATGCAAGTCTTATTGCTAAGCTGATTAGTTTGTTAGGAGAGAGAGACGAGGGGAAAAGAAACGTTACTGTTACAAAAAAAAAATCGGTAAAAGTGAAGTAAATCGCCAAAAGCTAAAAAACGCTTTAGTTAAAAAACGGCAAAATTTTTCAAAAACCCAAAAAAAGCGCTAAAACTAAAAAAGAAATCGCCAAAAACCGGAAAAATCGCAAACAACGAAAAAACGCCAAAATTAATAAAAAGCGAAAGCAGCGCTTAAACTAAAAAAGAAAGCGTCAAAAACCTGAAAAATCACCAAAAGCGACAAAAACTCCAAAATTAAAAAACGTCAAAATTCGAAAAAAAAAACAAAAAAGCAGTAAAACTAAAAAGGAATTCGCCACAAACCGGAAAAATCGCCAAAAGCGATAAAACTCCAAAATTCGAAAAACATACAAAAAAAAATCGCCAAAAACTGGAAAAATCGTCAAAATCGAAAACAACGTCAAAATTAAAAAACGCCAAAATTCGAAAAAAAACAAAAAAGTAGTAAAACTAAAGAAGAAGTCGCCAAAAACCGGAAAAATCGCCAAAAACGCCAAAATTAAAAAACGCCATAATTTGCAAAAAAAAAAAAACACCAAAAATGCGCTGAAACTAAAACCGAAAAAAGTACCGTGTTATATGGGCTAAAGTTCGTATAGTATTTCATATGACCGTACGGAACCCTTCGTGTGCGAGTCAAACTCGCATTTTACTGAATTTTTTCTGTTTGGTTCTGTCGTGTTACGGTTAATTAATTGTAACTGCCATCAAAATATATGAAAAAAAATTAAATAAACTGTGATTGCAATTTTAGAATTGAAAAAAATTTAATTTGTAGGAACTAACTCATCACTTTTTATTTGTTTGCCAGAAACAGCTGATGACAGCTGAATAGAGAAAGTGTGAATATGTATTAAAATTTAGTAAGAGAACGGCACAGCACAGTGCAGCAACAGAAGAAAGTAAAGACTAACGAGGCCGTTGTTGAAATATTGTAATATTTTTCACTTCATATAATTTTTGTTCGGAAGAAGCAAAATGAAAAATTATGCAGACTACTTTTGTCCGAATGATTTTTCAAAGTTATTTTTATAACAGCAAATGCCCTAACAACTCTTATTTTTAATTTTGGTCGAGAGAATTACTCAAACACCCAAAACAATCTAAACAAAACAATGAAATCAAAGACGTAGAAAAATTTCAAGTACCCACTTTAGTATTATTCCTTAACTTAGGAAAAGTTACGATCAATCATCACTTTTCAAAATATGCCGCAAATAAAACAATATGTTATGCAAATATTTTGATTTAATAATTAATTTTATGACGCTATCAAAATGACCTTCACGAATAAGCAGAATCCATTTCTAAAGATTCTAAAAAATAAATTTAAGCGAATTATTAAAAAGCCTATCAAAATAAATATAAAAAGTTTTAAATATGAAATAAATTAATTAGCAAACGTTGAAGATGATTTAAACAACACTGTATGCCATAGGAAAAAAAATTTAACAAGTTTCTTAAATATTGTATGTACATATGTGAGTGGATTAGTTTTTTTTTTGCGGCATTGCGGCATTCGATACGATTCGAAATTTAAAAATATTTCCATATAAACGCCGTAATTTGCCCCCTGGTTTAGTTTCATGCTATGAAATGAAATGAAGTGAATGTCAACTTCAATTTCAGACATTTAAAAATACGATAAAATAACGATGCAACAAATTTCTCTCTTCACAAGCGCATAATCAAATATCGTTTTTTTAAGCGATAGAGCTTGTGAAATGAACAGATATTTTGGCCATAAAATCTTAATAAGATTGGTTCAATGAACTCTTAGCTTTGTTATTGCCATTTCTATCTTGACAACAGACTTTCAGAATTTTTCACTAAACTCGCCAAAACGAGTTTAATGTTTTATTGCCATAACCGCCAAAAAAGCTTAACCAATATTTTTTGGTTCTTTTTTTTTTTTTTTGACGAAAATCGATTATTGACGATCGCTAATGATCGATTTTGGTCAAAAAATTAAATTTGAAAATTATGTCGCTTAAGCTTTTTTGGCAGTTATGGCACGATATATGTACATATGTAGTTATCATTATATTATTTCTCCATTTTGCTTAAAATTTCTTTAAAGGTTATTAGCATCAGGTAGACGCGTATTTTCAACAACTAACTTAAAAAATAAGCAGCTATTTTTTATCATATGGTCTTTTAAACAACAGCTGACAAAAGACTATGAATATATCACCAAGTTATCGTTTAACTACTTAATTTATTTTAAATAATTCTATTCTGCGTTAAAAACTAGGCAGCACTTAAACAATTTGTGGTTGCCAATATTATTCGATATTTACCAACTGAAATTAACAGATGTTAGTTGCCAGTTGCCATACGTTATATAATTTTGGTAAATGGCAACGCAGCTAAAGTACGGCAACCGTACCATCCATAATCGTGCCATAATACTGCCGGAATTGTAAACGCAATGCAAAACTTATATGTAGGTATGTGCATTATAACGGTCGCAAAATTGTTTTTCTTTAATAGATGTATGTATTTGCACTGTTGAAAATATGAGGTTTGCTGTCATAAATGCGGTCTTAATACTCGATGCCTAATGTGGGGCCTAATGTACCCGAAATACGTGGAGGATTTTGTTAAATAATGGAAATAATTCTACAGTTTCTAAGCGTGCCGTCCGATTCTTATCAAATTTCATACAGCACCTGTCATAGAGCTTATGTCTGGAGTTTGGTTTAAATGTCTTTAAAGGGGACGGAGCCACAAATCTCCAAATCGGGCAACCTTGGCTTAATGAAAAATTAAAACCGATGCCAAGCTGATGTTTTTGATCTGATAAAAAGATGTTTTGCAAATGGATTTTTTTCTATCAAGAGCTTAAAAATCTACTACATTTATAGGGTTTCACTTACAGTTTAGGAAATATTCGGGAAAAAAATTTAAATTTTGTCTTTTTACCAACCTTGGTCCACTGTTCTGCTAATGGAGAAATCAAATCTTGTTCGATTTAGAAAAGGAAACTTATTATGAATAAAGAACTAAATTTGTAGCATTGAAAAAAAATTTGGTCAAAAGCTTAATTAAGTCCAAAGTTATACGCAATTTAAATTAAAATTTTTAAAAAAGTAGACTTCGCCGTTTTTTGCAGAAAAAGTGAGTTAATTAATTATTTTGCTATTATAAAAAATGTTTGCATACGAGTACATACCAACCCCATATTTTTAGTTATTCAAAAGTTCATGCTATAAGAAATATTACAAAGAAATTTTTTGTCCAAATCGTTTCGAAATATACCTATTTTTTGTTATAAATATCAAATTTAAGCGCCTTTGCTTTCAAATTCCAAAGCTGGAATCAAGAATTTATTATGCCACCTTAAGACGAGACGGCGAAGAATAAGAAGAATACAGCAAAAATACTGAAAAATCCCGTTTTGGGATTTTGCGATTCTTTTTTTGGGAATTGCCGGGAACTCAAAAGCAAATTCTATTTTTTCTTACTTTCTTAATTGCATCTAAAATACAAACTTTACTTGTAGTTTACTTTATGTACCCTTGTCGTTTGTTTTAGAGGGTGTGAAAAAAAGACATTATTTACGTTTAATGAGATTTATAAAAAAACACTTACCATTCATTCGTGCTTGTAACATTTGACTACAAAATCTATTTAATGTGAATAAACAACAGTGAAATAAACACTTCAAAGAGGTGCAGTTAATTGAATTAAAATACTGAGTACACATCACTTTTTTTATCAATTTATTTTCTTCTCAATTATTTGTAATCAATAAAAAAAAGTGTGACCACAATGTTGTACGAGAAGTGCAAACTGCAATTATAATAATGAGGTGAGTCTAATGTCTGTTGCGGCAGCAAAACAGCAATTTATGTTCATTAACATTGTTTCCTTTAAGAACTGAAATTCTTTTTCATGAAATGAACTTTACAGAAACGTGTTAATAAACTTTGCAAAAAAAGAAAAAAAAAACAACACAACAACCTTGAAGACAGACAGACATCCATTACTAAAAAGAAGAAGAAAAAAAATGTTATTATTTCCTTACTTTGCGGTACTAGAAAAACATTTTTGAATTTCTTCCTGTTTATTGGGATGGCGGTTTTTGTTGTTGTATGAATTTATTTAATTTATGAATGAATTATGAACATCAGCACCACACACCGTGAGTTATTCGCAACAATTGGGTTGGTTGGTCATGCATGGGAATATGTATATATTTTACTTAGCACGTCGTAAGATCGTTTTGAAGGAGGTTGATAAATATGATTAAGTTTATATGAGTACAGTGCCTTTACGAGTAGAATTAAATTTATTTCTTTAATGATTGGTTTACGACTTTTCTTGTTTACGAAGAATTATTTAAAACAAGCGAGGAGATTAATTGACTCAATGGAACTTTAATGGTAATAACTTTTAAGATGCCGACGAAAATGTGCTTGCTGATTTTTTTTTTTCAAATTTAACTTTATTTTTCTTTTCCATGGCACAAGAATATACGAGTAACAGCTGTTGATTTTTTATTAAAATGTACTTGAAATGTTTTTATCTTGACTTGTCTGTGGCTTAAGGCTTTTTGGAGATAAAAGGTGAATTGCAAATAAAGTAAAAAGTTGCTGAAATAGTTTTTGCTGGACATGTAATTTTATTTTATTTTTATTTATTTATTTATTTATTTATTTTTTAAATGTGTTCGAAACGGAATCAAAATGGCAAAGGCACGTACCCTAAGAGCCAGGGTCAGGATATAACACGCGCGAAACTTTCTTTCGAAAGTTACAAACGAACAATGTATGCCTACGTATAGGAAGTAAGAGTTTCCAAGATCCACTCTTAGAGTTTGTTATGGTCTCCACCAATACACATAAATCTTATTAAAAACGTTTGGTACTTTATAAAGGGAGGGCAATTTTAAAAACACACATTTTTAAATTCAGTCTTATTGATATCAATCTAAAGTAGAAATATGGGAATCAATAATGGAATATGATGTCGGGCAAATGTCCACCACATTTTTAAACAAAGGGCCTGTCCCACGCTGTCAACAACGTTCGACTCGTCGTACAGTTACATTGGAAACAACAACAAAATCTTAAAATTTGTTTTTGTTTTTAATGTAAGTGTGCGACAAGTCGAGCGTTGTCGACTTCGCTTATCCCGGTCTTTCAAATGGGCCCAGAGAAAATAATCCAGCGGCGTTAAATCACAAGAAGTAGGCGGCCAAGTCGAGAAATTAGGTGCCCGGGAAATTTCTCATGCAGCAACTGAATTGTTTGGCCAGCTGTGTGGATTGTGGCACTGATGTCAACATTAGCCAATTATGGCCTCAACAAATCGGTTATCATGGTTTGGTAGGGCAGAGAATTCACGGTGACGGCCGATGATGCCGCCTAACCACAAACCGCATCATGCGGTCTCTTTCTTTGAATGTAATGGTTTTTCGAGGACTGTGTGTGGATTTTGTGAGACCCATATGCGAAAATATTTTTGTTTACATACATAACTGCCTAATTGAAAATGGGCCTCATTGCTAAAGATAATTTTTTTGAACTCGTTGTATCGTTCAGTTTTTCAAAAAGCCAATTCGGCTGGCTTTAATTCTTGAACGATTTGAACTTTATAGTCGTGAAGATGAAGATCTTTATGCAAAATGTTGCGCAAAGTGCCTCTGGTTATGCCCAATTGTTGAGAGCGTCTACGAGTTGATGTTCCAGATGTTCATTTTCAATACTTTGCTGTACAGCGGCTATGTTTACATCACTACCCCCATTACGAGCGTATTGTTTTGGTCTATATTGTCATCAACATTACCGTGAGCCTTGAATTTAGCGCCAGAAGGAGCCGGATTACAAGGAAAAGCTGCTCGAACTTTACGAAGTGATGCCATAAAATGTTCACCATTTGTATAGTAAATTTTCACAATTAAAATTACTTGTTTAAGAGTGTAGCGTTCAATGAACAAAATTTCCCAACTTTTTACTAAATAAATATCAAAGGATGACAGCTCAATTCTTGACATTTCGTCATTTGACAGCCAATTTACTTCCTAACCTCAAATTTGCCCAAGCTTTAATTGAAAAACGATGCCGTTAGTTGAGGCGGTAACGCAAAACTCTCGAAGGCCAAACAACACACACACACACGCCTGTTTGTCAGCCCACAGCTGTTTTACAACTGGCATCTCTTTTTATCACTTGTTTAGAGGTACAGTGAACTCTCGGTAATGTTAACTTCCATTATAGTGAACAATCCAGCATTGTGAACACGAATTTTTTGCTGTGAACAAAGTTTATTGGCCTATATACTCGTACATATGTAAATATTTTTCAATGCAAATGGAATATGTGAATTGTTTTGATTCATCGTACAACAAATTGTTGAAAGCTTTTTGTGTAATGAAAGATCAAATTTCAACATAATTAAGATGTAAGGCTTACATCTGTGTGCCATGTGCCCAAAAAAGCGTAACCACTAGTTACTAATGAAAAACTGTTTTATTCAGATTGCAGCTTTCATCGCTGCAAATTCACTAGGATGAATTTTAGACTTAATCAGTATGGCAAGAAATTATTTCCCGCATAAAGCCAAATTCAGGACAGTTGCCTTATTTCAATTTAAATATACGAGTATATAACTCTATAAACATACAATGTAGTTTGAAAAGTATCATAGTAATTTGCTTGTGCTTGCACAAACCCATGTTGTTAGTTTTTGGAACTGGAGGTACCTGACTGATCTGCTTTGAAATAATTCCTTTATGAGAAGAAATTTATTTTTAAATATATTTTCATTCATACAAAAAATTTACATATTTATTTAATATTTGACTTAATTTAATTCTAACTAAAATACAATGGTTTAAATCCCTGGGCATTTATAATTTTTCTTATGTAAGTATATACAATAATTCACAAGTCAATTTATGTTAAATTTATTGTAGAAAATTGTTTCTCTCGAAAAGGCTTGGTAACTTAGAATTAATGACTTAGAAAACTAAAGTGTATATAAAATAGTTAAATATTAAATTTTATAATAAAACTAGCTACATTTACAATTAAAGAGAGGATACGTCATATCGGACCTTAGTCGCCAAACCGACTTAAAAGCTTTATGCACAGTACTCGTATGTATGTAAATCAAAACTTTCAGGTAGCAAGTGGCGTTATGAACTCCACTTGGCGAATGTTTTAATGATCACAATTCGTTGTATATAGTATAATATAAAATAGAAGTTAAATTTTAAAACTTAATAATAGCAATAAAATATTTAAGCAGCATCTTTTTTTAGGCACTTTTCGCTTTATGATTCCATTTTCTCAGCATCAGCGTGGACCAGTTGCAAAAAGGCACTTCGAAAGCCAATGAAAAGACTATAGAGATCAAGTAGGTGATAATGGAAAAACCGGAGCAGAGCACGCACTAAATTGAAAGAAAAAATTTAGGAAATTTTTATAAAAAAAGAAAGCTTAAAAAGCTTATTTGATATACAGGCAAATCCCGGTATAACGAACGATATAATGTCAGGACCATGCGTTACACCGAAAAATTCGTTTTATCGCAAACTGTTAATTTAATTATTATTATTGTAGACATGATACAATACAACAAAAAGAATAAGGGCAATTTATTTTCAAATAAGCAACCAAATACAATATTTTTTTTGCCTTTCGTTATACAGAGCACAAATTTATCAAAACATTCGCTTTATAAAGAAGAACTAAATGTTAGAAATATGTTTCTAGCAAGTTTTTGTTTTTTATTTTGCGATTGTTTCTTCATCATTCGTTATATCCAGTATAAAATTAGAATATTATTCGTTATACCGAGATTTGCTTGTATTGGGGTTTTTTAGAAGCAAAATTTTAATATACTTCTAACAAATATGAAATTGTAGTTCATGCAGGGGTGTTCTGTAAACCGCACGTTTTGAAATCGCCTAATTTCCAGCAAAGAACTTAATTAAAAAGGTAACTTGTTGCAGTTTTTTAATTGGTTTTAATATTTTAGATGTTTAAGATATTTTATACGAACTGACCTGCGAATGCGCTAAGTCGTCCGATCAGCAGATTAGTGTTTTTCGTTTTTGAAATCGAACGATTTCAAATCGCGCGGTTTGCAGAACACCCCTGTTGGTTCCAGTATGTTTTTGTACACTTTTCGCTGTTTTAAAGAAAACTTATGATTCGGTTGAGTTGTCTAAATGTCAAAAATGACAAATAACAGCTGTCATTTGCAAAAGATAATATGAGAAATTCTGGAATTTTTTGCATTCTGGTAGCCGAGAATTTTGAGCTGCTGAATGGCAACCAAACTTGTTTTTGGCTGCTATACATAATAGATCCATAAGTAATCATATCTTTGTCATGTCTTAGACTCGGCAGTTTTTCTTGAAGCAGTTCTTCGCAATTCTCTTTTAAAACTGCTCGTTTGCTGGCACCCAGACGG
The DNA here is from genome assembly GCA_936439885.1 of Nowickia ferox. NCBI lineage: Eukaryota > Metazoa > Arthropoda > Insecta > Diptera > Tachinidae > Nowickia > Nowickia ferox. The sequence continues at coordinate 83,350,116 of OW387027.1, read as the reverse complement.
TTGCTTGTTCAATTTTTCTATTGTTTTAATGCAGCGTATGAAATAACAAAAGATAACTGCAGTAACTTTTTGGTACAAGCAAGTCTGTGCCCCTATTCTTTCTTCTTTCCTCTCTCAGCCATAAACTCGAAAAACTGCCAAGTCTAAAACATGACTTTGGCAAATAAAACCAACTGCTGTTCAAATCAGCTGTTGTCACAAAAATCAGTATTGCCAATTTGAAACAAAAACACCCATTACACATTTCTTAGATTAATTCCATCTAACTTACCAGCATAAATGGATCGGCATGCGTGCTCACACTGGTCAAACCGAAAAATAGCGCAATTACGAACGGATTTAATAAATAAATTGCATATGAGAGCCTATTTAAGTGCTGAAATGGTTTCGCTTCCAAAAATCTGGACCAGCAAGTACTGCGTCCCGTAGCACTGCCGATTATTGCCCAGCAAATACTCAATGAAAATAGAAAACGACCCACCACAAACAATGATATGGCCATGATGTACGACATATCACGCTTGATGGTCGAATAAATGCAAATGAAAAATACCAAAAACGACAAATTCCACAGACATTTCTCTTGGGATTCACTTAAAACGATTTCACGCTTCTTGTGCTCTAGCAAATACCAGCCAGCTGCAGCCCCCAATATGTAAGGTAACACGCGCACAAAGGGGCTGATGTAAATGTCATTACCAGTGGCAAAGAACGTATCGAATGATAATTGGAAATTGATGCTTAGACCAATGCAAAAAGACCACACAATATTGCCAAATAAACCGCCAAGAGTTAAAGTTTTGACTAATTTGGGATGTCTAGAAAATAAAAATTAAAATTTATAAATTTCATATAAGATAAGAGATTAGTTTATATGTAAACCAGACATTCACAAAACAATTCACATGAGAACTGCTCTATTAAGCTTAAATTAAACGTGCCATAACCATATCGAGCCATAACCGCTAAAATAGCTTAAGCGACACATTTTTTGGACTTCGTTTTTTAGACGAAAATCGACTATTTACCATCGCAAATAATGGATTTTTGTCATAAAATTAATATCAAAAATTATGTCGCTTAAGCTTTTTTGGCGGTTATGGCACGATATACAGCTGTTCGAAACAAACTTATGGGCAACACTGTATTTGATTATGGGTGACTCGATGTAACCATAGAAACCAATTGAATTTTGGTTTTGCTGGATGGAATTATGGTATGGCACGTATGATCGAACCTTTACTAATTCCCAATTTCATGTAAAGATTAAACGTAATATTGAGAGAACCATATCGGAGAGCAATTAGCTTGTGGCCTGTGTTAGTGATGCCGTCTGAAAACTTACTTGGCATATGTAAATAGTAATATGGTGGCAATTATAAAGTACTGCATTTCGCAGGCCAACGACCAAGTCCAATTGAGGCACATGTCTTTGTGATCGTATAGATTTTGAATGAAAAGTATATTACGCCACCAATAGTTGCCACAGTTTTCATCAAATCTCTCGTTTATGTGATACACGGATACATCATTTATGTAGGAGTACAAGAGATCCACCACACCCATCACCACTAAATAAAGAGGACCAAGTCTGCAAAAAAAAAAATCATAAAAGAGAATGGTTAATTTTTTTTTTATTAGTCAGAAAATTATGTAAAATTATTTTCCAAAATTCGAAATGTACTCGTATTGGAATTTTCGCTTCAAATTAAATACCTTTAGCGATAACACACAAGAAAGTATACCAATGAAATATGAAGTAAATTTTGACCTGTTTGTAACCTGGGTAGTCAGGCAGCTCTTAAGTCCCTCCTTTCATAGCAATTTCGTTCCAGGCTGGTTTTAGAGGGCTTTGACTCATTACAAAAGCTATCCATACGGAACAAGGTTTCCATTTATTAGATACCTGACCATAGCGGTCATCCGGGGAATGAGAAAGCGGATGAACTGGTCAAGAGGGCCTCTGGTACTCCGTTTATGGGCCCAGAGCCGTTTTGTGGCGTAAGTCGGTCGACTGTAACATCTCTGATCAAAGAAGATGACACTTCGACCGCTAAGGAAATGTGGCTGACTTGTTCTGGTTAAAGGCAAGCCAAAGAATTGATGCAGCTATTTACATACAATAACATCCTGAACCTCAACAGGATTACGGCTGGTTACTGCTTTTCTTTCTGGTCACTTTGGACTGAACTATTCTCTGTGGAAAAGTAACCAAGTTCGTTCACCCTTGTGCCGTTTATGCTTGGAAGATGACGAGACGACGGCACACATTCTTTGTGAGTGTATCGTCTTATGTAACAGTAGAAGGCGGGTTTTTCATTCTGAGTTTCTGTGTTCAGATGATATTAGGCTGGCTTTTCCAATATCTGTGCTGACTTTCATAAGGAGAGTCATACAGAGATTGATTTAATTTAATTTACAGATCTATGACACAAAATATCCATCAGGTGTCGCAGTGCCGGTCTTTGGACCAGATCTTCCCCCTTTTCTAATCTAACCTGGGTTTGAAGATAAACTTATATTTTCTGACACACCAACTCTCGGCACATGACTCTAATATAACATCTTCATCGAATGTGAATTGCACTCTTAAATATTTAAAGACCTTTGATATTTGCAAAACAAACAAACAAAATAAGCAAATTAACTCACATGTGCATAATTAGTAAAGAACAAACGACTATACCACGACTGTTGTAAATTAGAGATGGTAACATTGAACATTCATTAAAAAAAGCTTTCAGCAAATTGTATCCAAACAATTCACGTATTCCATTTACTCTGAAAAATTAGTATATAAAGCCGAAATTTGCGTGAACTGACTGACAAATCTTTGCAGCTGAAAATAAAAACCTATTTTTCTAAGTAAATAAACGAAATATTTACTGTACGGGGAAGAAATCGAAAATCAATTTGATTTTAAGTCTAGTTTAAAACAAAAGTTCAAATGTTTTCTTTATATTGTCACTTTTTCTCACACGTGAGCGTGAGTGAAAAAATATTTTTATTTTGCTTTAATATAAGAAGAATAACAAAACAAATAACTCTTGTTGAAATTTTTCGACAATTCTGATTGAGTGCCACTTTATCAAGTTTTTTGTTTGTGATTTCAAATAACGATTAAAGGGCGGCCCTTTTCACAATGTACAATTAAAAGCTAACGGGGACTTTAACGTAAAGTTGTGTATGAAAAACTAAATAAATAAAGTTCACATTAAATCTTAATCATACATGTGAAAAGGAACGTAAGTGTAGTGAAAGTTTTCATAATAAAAATTTAGTTTTTGAAAATTACATAAACGTGAAAATAATATTGAAGGTGAGTGTATTAATGATATTAGTCAAAAGTTGTCACGCGTCAGAGGAAGTGAGCGTGAGTTATATAAAATTTTTTCCCCGTGAGATTAAGTGATAAAAACTTTAAGCACGTTAAGAGAAAGGCTTAAGAAGTTTGATTTAAAAAGAAATCATTTCAATCGGTCCTGCCGTTTGACTATAATTAATTATGGTGCAGCGCAAAGAATACAAAAGCGAAGCTAAGCAAATTAAGCGTAGCTTTAATGCTACAAAGCTTCTATTTAAATAAAATCATTACAACGGACATTCAAAACATTCACCCGTCGAAATATTCACCCTCATCGGGAATAAAAGGCAAACATTTTGTTCACTTGAATTATTTCCCGTGAACAAAAACTGGTAAACAAAATTAGAAAATAGTACAACGATCACAATTTTTGGGGAAAGGGATTACATTTCACGTGAACTTCTATTCCCGATAAGAGTGATTTTCCCTTTTCCCAAAATTGCAATCGTAAACATTTTTTCCCTAGAAATTTATCCTCCTTTTTGATTCCATCTCCTTGCATGAGTAATGGCCCTTATCGGGAATAAAAGGCGAATAGTTTGTTCACATAAAAATTTGGTATTTTCTATGGAAAAAAAGTAAAATTTTTCATGAACAAACTGTTCACCATTTTTTTTTCCTCCGATAAGGGGATTATTTGTCCCATTTTTTATTTTTGCCGGCGAACTGAATTAATGCGGCACGTAATTGCAATATTTTCCTTCCAGGTTAAAGGTTAGAAATACTTATTTGTAGGACAAGATCTGTAAATAATGTTCACAATTATTAACAATAATTCCCTGCAACACCTTTTTGCATAGAGTATGAAACTCTGCTTCACACATGCAGTAAATTTGATGGCGGTGGTAGAATAAAGAATTTTTCTCTACTGCAACTAGAATATTTACATAAAACATCAAAATTACCCTTAAAAACATTTCATTTAAAACCCAAACCCATTTGTGTATTTCTTATTATAAATCATAAATTTCTTTGATTTTCAATTAATTTTTAAGCTTTACAAATCTTCTTCCATTTTTTAAATAATAATATATAATAAATTTTTGTGGGGACAAATATTCTACTTGTTGTTGTTAATTTTATTTTAAAGTTTTTTCGTATCAAAATGATTGACGACGTTCTTTGTGGTTTGCTTAAGACAAACTAAAGAAATTTCACGCTCAGACACAATTTATTAAATTTATTATGGTTTATTTTTTTTTTGCAGAGAGAGACCATTCTTAAGCTTTTGAAATCTGCTTATACAAGCATACATAAATTCTTATGTTGTTGTTGTTGTTTCCTTCTTATGCATTAAACACATTCACCACAGCAGACTACCGACTACAAAATGTCAAGGATAGAATACACATGTTTATATGAGAGTGATTCTTTTGAAGACAGCAAGGCAACAGGGCGGCAGGTTGTTGTCTATGCTGATTTCGTCGTTGTAGTCCAATTAAACTAATTTCTATTTCTTTTGCTACAATGAGAAAATTCAGTGTTGCCAGTATAATACAAAATGTTGAATGAATTTTATCGTACACTTATTTCATATTATTTAACAGAAACGATATCCAAAAATTGATGTAAAGCATAAATTGATTCATTCTTATACTTTTACGTCATATATGTAAGTTCATTTTGAAAGAGTAATTAAATTTTTATAAATGGGAAATATTTGAAGATGGCCAGATACTGAACTATATATTTATACTTAAATATGAGGTGCAGCAGATGGTGCTGCTGTCGTCTCCAAAATAATTAAGTAGCTGGCTACGAGGCAACAAATGCTGCAAGCGGCATTTGAAGTGGTGTGTTCGTGTAGCCTGCTGTGGTGAATGTGTTTTAATGCATTAATTCTACATACATGTTGTTCTTTTTGTTTACTTCTTCATTCTTACCTCAAATAACGATGGAAAAACATTTTGAAGAACTGTTTGGTATTTTGTACGAATGAGTTCTCCCTTATAATCTGCAATTTCTCTTTATTCCCCAAAAAGTTATAAGTTAGCAAAAATCCGCTGAAAAAGAAAATTTAATTTAAAAACATATTAAGGAAGCAACGCTAAATTTTTACACATACCTGATGGTAAAGAAGGCATCCACTAATACAGGTGCAGAACTGACGTATTGGAAGAAAACTTTTTCGGCGTAAGAAATCAAAAAAGTTTTATTATTGACCGTAAAATACATGTACCACATCACATGGAACACCAAAATCCATAGAGCGCATATCGAACGCAAGCCATTTATAATGGGAATTTCACTCGGCTTGGACTCTTTGGTGGAAAAGATTTTGGCACAATTCTCCTGTACATTAAAGCACATAATGAAATCACGCATTTTCGGATAATTGGACAGATTGATATCAATATTGGATATTTGATAGATATTTGGAAGGGTTAAAAGTTCAGTTGCCTCCTCGGTTGGCTTTTGTTCTTTCTCCTGTGATTTGGTCTTTAAATGCGAAGCAAGTAAGACCAAAGCCAAAATGATAGCCAAAGTTAAACTCATCAATTTGAAGCTTTCGCGTTCGAAAAAACTTGCTGCAATTTTCAAGTCTTTCACGTAAAGCACTTCGGGCTGTATATCGTAAATGTCGTTCTCCACAAACAGACCTTCCGTAACATAGTCCGTCATCAGTTGTTGGATTTCAATAGATCCACAGGAGGAGGGTAAACATAGGCCAACATGAATAATTTGCTCCGACATTAATTTTATCTCAACTTGCCAGGGGGAATTGTGTCGCACATACACCACGCGGTAGTCCATGTCGAAAGGGGCGACTTCTTTAATAATGGCAAAGTTCATAACTCGCGGAAAATTTTCGGACAAGGTAATGCCTACTGGGCGTTGCACGGCACCACAGGCTTCTCGGCTGCCAAACCAGAAATTTTGACCAAATACAAAACCAGAAGGCTTTGAGGCCGAAGCATCCAAGGCTACATTAAAAATAATAAGCATATATAATTGAATTAAAAGTTCCCAAGAATTTTAAAAACTACATAAATACATATCACTCCTTTACTAAAACAACGCCATAACTCAAGAAATGGGATTTTAGAGTTAATGATGCAGAATTAATTCTCGCATTGTTATTCATATTGTACAACAATTTCATACAAATATCTTGTATACTCAAGTCCTGAGAGATAAATGAAAGTATATTTTTCCATTAAGCCTAAATTAGACGTGCCATAGCCATAACCAAAAACAAAATTAAATTCGCTTACAGGGTTATGGCGATTCACGTATAATTCAATACAGTGTTGCCCATTAGTTTGGTTCGAACAGCTGTTTTCTATGGCTTTAAGTTGTGTGCAAATTGAAAACTTCTTTTCTGGCAAACTAGTTTTTTTTCGAGTTATGCCTTTGTTTTAGTAAATAAGCAGTAAGTAGTTCTAAATGTACTCACCTTTCATGGCCCAGGGCTGCTTTCTCAATATACCTTTTTGAATGTTTCTCAAATTACTATAACACTCGAGACTGACCTTGCTGGCATTTACGGTTTTAGCTAAACCATAGATTATGGACGATTTGACTAGATGAGTTTCATAAGAAAGTGCTATCAAGTTATAATCTATTTCGTCTTCCTCTGCTAGAACTGAAATTGTTTGTTGACTTACAATAGCATCGTGGGCGTCATCCGCCATTGTGTAGCGACTGAGAAGAGTTGTATTCTCTGTCATAAAGTAGCTGTCATTTTTTCTATTTGCCCACACAATTTCCACGTTACTGAGCACGATCAAGACGGCTAATGGAAATAAAATTTTCCATCTTACTGTAGTCATGACTGTAAAGTTTTAAGGCTGAAAATTAAAAAAAAAACATTAATGTATGATTAATTAATGTAGACCAAAGATATAAAAAGATCATAAGCTGGGTGTGAAATATAAAAAAAAGAAAAGAAAAAACACTAAAGCTCTACACTGTTCGCTGTTCGAAATTGGCGCCAAGAATGTTGGCAACTAAACGCTTAAGGGTCAAATTTACAGTCATTAGTTAATTATAAGTAAATGATAACTATTATTTAACTAATACTTCATATTCACAGTGCATTATTTAATTAAAGTTCTTAATATGAGCAAAGAATGGTAACCCTACCAAATTATTAACTTTCACTATTGGCAGCTCTGCTATAGCATATGGTTTTTGTTTACATTTGTTATGTTATTTCTTAAAAATGGATAAATCAGTGCTCGCTCGTCTAACTTTGCGGTGCAAGATATTGAATTAGTGCAGAAATTGTTTCGGAAAAACCAAAATAAAATATAAAATAAAAAAAAGAATGTGTTACAAGCTAAATTCAAAGAAGGTCCTTGACAATGTATGTGAGAAATTTGCATCAAATTGTTCACAAAACAACAATACTAATAAAGTTTATAACGAATCAGCTGTTGTCTAACTATTTGCTCACCAAGGACATTTGGTGGTTTAACTAATGGTAAACAAAGAGCTGTGAATGAATGAATATTAAACTATTGCTGTTAGTTAACTAATGACTGTGAATTTGAGCCTAAATACGAGTATGTGAGAGCAAAATTTTTACAGTAAAAATTGTACAGCACAGGGTGTTTCAAGTAATTAAAAAATAAAAATTAAGCGCTGATAATACGGATGCAGAATTTTTGCGACTTTGAGGGTTTTTTATTAACAAAAAAGGTAACTAAAGGACGGACAAAAAAATAGCACTTGTCGGGAACAGATGACAAAAAATGAGAAAGGCACTGTAACTCCACGACCAGTAATTACTCTATATGAGACAGAAAAAATTAACATGTTTTTGGCAGAGAAGACAAAACCTAAATACACCTATCGGCGTCAAGAAAACTATTTTCCTGAAATCACCCACTTAGATTGTTGAGGTGAATTGGCTTTGCAAATCATGTAACCCATGCATTTTAGGTGTAGAGCTTTTGTGTAAAATCCTATGAGAAACCGTTTTATGGAATATTTTAACGCTGTTGGACTTCTCCGTGTCCCTTTAGAAAAAGGGAACAAAAATTAACTTTGAAAATCAAAAATAATCGTCTCAAAAGGACTCACCAAAACTCCAAAATCTACTTAAACACTGCGAAACAGGTTATTTAGGTACAAAAAAGAATTCTGCCAAAAAAAGGACTGCAATGCAAAGATCTGATAAAACATTTTCCAAAAAAAATGTATGGGACCAAGCTTGAAGTAAACTCTTTAAAAAATAAATTAAATCTGTGAAATATAAAATTAAATTTTAATGGGCGTGTCTCCTCCATTTTTTAATTTTAGAGCTCAAGGCGCGTGGTAAGTTTCGTAAAAATCGATTAAGTAGAACCTCGTGAAATATAATAATAATTTTTAATGGGCGTTTTTCACCTTTAAAATCGTGTAAAAGTGTTCCCAGGTTTCGCAGCAATCAAATAAGTACAATATCACTCTTTTTACAATGCGACCAATTGGAAGCTATACCTTCTCAGACAATAAAGAACGAATTATGAAGTAATAATGTCAAAAAAAAACAGACGAATTGATAACCTCCTCCTTTATTTTTAAGTCGGTGACCTTAGCGCTACAAAATGTACTACAATACAAAAAACAACAGCGTCGTCCGGCTTCAGCTAACCCCATCTGTCAAAAAAAAATTTACTTAAATATCAATACATCTTTAAATAATAATAACACTAACAATAAATAATCGCGCCGATTAAAAAAAACAAATTCCACTGTAAGATGACTTTTTTATGCTGTTTTCAGAATAGAATATTTAGAATATTTTATTCGACCTTAAATACGATTTACAGAAAACCTATTTGAATTTTGATTCAATTTAGATTTGGGCGTCCGCAACGGAGAGAATGAATTATTTTGACAGTTATTGTGAACACTAAAGTCAAAATTTTTCACTATAAAAAGTGTGAGCACAGAAATTGGTGAAGACTTCAAAATTTCTCCTTGCGGAATACAATCCCGGGGCCCGGGTTCAATTATTTTATTGTTGTATTTTCTCTTGAATTTATTCCAATTTTTCATTTCGAAAATATGCAGTTATTAATTTTCTCCACAAGCTGATAACTGAAACTTTTTTATTATTTATAATAAAATGACATATTTTCGGGCTAAAAATAGTGGCCCAGTTTTTTGTTTTCCAAAAACATGCACACACAGAATAAAAAGATTCGTAAATACAATTAATTTATTTGTGAATACAATTAAAATATTATTTAAAAAGGCACCTACAACGATTTTTGTAAATACAAACACGCATTTGTAACATCAGAAAACAAAATCAACTCAATTATTTCCAATTAAAATGATTGTGTTATTGACAATTGAGTTGTTAACGAAAAACAAAAATTTTTAATGAATTTGTATTTCAAATTCTAATGTGTGTTTTTTGTTAGTTTTTTTTTTAATTTTTATTGTCAAATTTTAAAGTTATTTATTTTTCCACACAACCTTCGAAACTAAATGTGTTTGGGATGAGTCGAACCGACAATCTCTTGACTAATAGACTAACGTGCTTACCACTCAGCTAAAGAGCAAACCGTTTTGATTATGCAAATAATGAATACACGCAAACATGATTTCTATGTTTCTTCTACATTTGCGCTTTGCTTTGATATAATTTAAAAACAACTTTGTTGAGTGAAAAAAAACAATCCACGACGTTTTCCGGCTTCTTGTCGGAATTCACACGTATACAACACGAGCAATCAAAAAATACAACAACAATAGCACATGACCGCGTTGGGTCAATCAACAAGCAAGATAAACACTAGCACTAAGAAATTAAATTAAATGATATTTTAAAATGCGCGGTATTTTTAAATATTGTATTAAATTAATGACAAATATTGTTGAAATTAAAATTTTTTTTCAATAACATGGTTTTGTTGAACATAATTCTTGTCTATTTTTTTCTGTGCAGCTAATAAGAGACAGCATATGCCGGCCTTAATAATTAACTGCCACTTGATTAAAAATAAATTAATTGTTAATGCGTATCATAATAATGACACGCTGGACATTAACAATTCAGTTTATTGACTTAGAAATAAATATTTAAAAGAGATTTCCATCTACGACCAAAAAAAGCAAAGGCAAAGGCAAAGGAAAATTTATTCGTGCCACTGTAACTCAATGTGAGTAACTTTAAAATCATGGAAATCATTCAAAAGATTCATTAACAGTTTTCAAAGTAAATAGATACATACGAGTACATACGAGTACATACACATGTATGTATAAGGCATTCATATTCAATCGTGCAATGACAATAAACACCAAATGCAACAATCATCGACCCAACACAGTTGTTGCTGACGATGCTGAAAGTTGCCGAGATTTAAGGTAAATGGGTAAACAAATATAGGTTTTGTTTGTTGATGTTGCTGCTTGTGCTTGAAATTAGCAGCTCTTAGACCACGAACTACGAATAACTAACTACTTGGTTATTAACGAAAAAGAAGAAAAAAAAACGCCCTAAAATAACTAAAATTATTTGTTTCAAGTTCCAAAAATCAATTTAGATTCGTTGCTTGGTGTCTAATGCGCTCATTAACCTTTGTAGAAACTTACGTTAACCCAGCAAACATTCAGGTTTAATTTTAAATTGTAAATGCCTATGAAGTATATTTAGTACATCTCTCGGAAGCTTTCTTCTTAAATGTTTAACAAATGCAATTCATATTTGAAATAAGTTTATTTCGTTAATGTTACCATTTTCTATGATTTTAAGTGGCTGGCGCTTTCTTTTTTAAAGCAGTAATAGTTTTTTTTATAAATGAGGCGTGGCAGACTTTAATGAAATTCTATTTTTTTTCTTAATTAGGCAATATAATGATCGGTCATAACTTTCAATGATTTAGCAGAAGTTTTTATAGTTTTTGTACGGAAATATATGAAGCCATCCCACTGTGCAGCGTTGAGGTTCAAATATTATGTTTTTGTACTTTAGTATTTCAAAAGTCAGCTGTTAGCAAGACATTTACAAATTTCGCAACTATGAATTTTGAGGTGTTCAACAATTTCAGTGTTCACAATTCACCGCACTTTTTCCTCTAACAAATTTTGATTCTAGTGTTCACTCACAGTGTCAAAATAATTCATTCCTACCGTTGCAGACGCACAAATCAAAAGTGAGCACCGAAATTGGTGAACATTTTAAAATTCATCCTTGCGGAAACCGGCCCCTGCTGGGTTCAAGATATGCAACGTAAGCTGATTTCCGCTACCATTTTCTTGGTTAATCTAATAGAAGTGCACAGTTGGCAGAACTAAGCACAAACAAGCAACAAAGGTTAATCTTACTGTAACTAAAAGTTAAACAGGCAAATATTAGATTGATTTTAATTTAATTTGTTGCTATTGAAATCAGCAATTTAAATTGCAAATATAGTGTCTTGTTAGTTTAAATATCTCTGTCACTTATATACACTTTTTGCTACTGAAGTTTTAAGGCACTTGCTTACAAACATGAGTCAAATTTAGCAGTATTGAGTTCCTACACGGGCTAAAGTAGAGAATTGTCAAGAATTAAAATAATATAGAAAAGTTAAATTTTATTATATTAATTGCGTGTTAAGAGTGGAAAATAATAAACAAACGCTCCCATGGGTGATGGAATACTAAAGACAAGGTAATGAAAAAGTTTAATTCAACAAACTTTTATAGACTTTGTTTGGGCTGGGATGGATTTAATGGCAACTGTATGAGTGGACTTAGATGGAAAATGGATAGAGGTCGCAAAAATAATTCGCTTTTGCTTACAGCAGAGTTATCTATTGTATGTAAATTGAAATGCTTATCTGATATATGATTTGATCATCAAACATTCCCATTTTGTGATAAGATATCTTGTATGTTTGCTGGGTATCGGCCAGTTAAGCGCACTTACTTACATACATATAGACATACATATGTATTCAAACACGGCCATATCCACTTAAGTGGTTTGAATTAACCTTGAATTTTAAACCAAAAGGAGAAGAAAAATGCAAATAATAAGCATCCGCATTTAGTGGGTCAGATTATGTGTGCCAACAGAGACCATGACTTACATATTTTTATATTTTCTATCAATATTTTTGAAATTTATAACAATTTGCAAGCTTTTTTCAAACGTGTTATTTGCATAAATTTATTAATGTCAAATGTATGTTCTCTTTTTTTATTTATTTTTTTTGTTTATTTATCATTTTATTATTTATTTGTGGGAATTTCATTTCTGCATAAGTTTTTATTTTCATTGGTAGCCCACTCGTTTTTTTCATTCTTTTAATTTGAATATATTTTTGGGTTCATAATGACCTCCATGATAAGTTTAGTTTTATAAAATCATAATTTATATGATAAAGGTCAAGTGTTAGAAAGTTATAATTATCTATATGTAGACGTAACTGAAAAGTTTGATAACGCAACAATGTCTTAAATGCAGCCGTATTCCGTTAAATTAAAACTCCATTAATTTAGCGCTATTTAGCTAAAATAGCAATAGTAATATTTCGCAATCTCCTGAAAATTTAACTCACCATGGTTTTTGAGTTATATGTTACGGCTAATTTTTTTTTAAATTTTTTTTTCTAGTTTTGTAAGGGCTAATAAATCAATGAAAGTTCAACAGAAGTAAACCTTATGTGTAGTTTAAAAAATAGTAGTGTGGCAGCACTTGAATAAAGGTCAAAACACATATGTTTTGCAGCAGGCTATCAATTCTTTTCACAATGAAAAAGGCAACATACTCGTAGCTAAAAAATTGTAATTTAAGGTCGCAAATGTTTGCTGAGAATGAAATTATTTTTATGCTTGGCGAAGTAGAAAAGTATATAGTGTGTAAGAAAACAGATCGAGCAAGATCTGCAGAAAACTAGAGGCTTGGATAAAAAGTTGAGTTCACTTTTAATGCAAAACATATGGCCCGTAAGTAACAAAATCATATGGTCTGTAGAGATGGTTTAAATACTGTACTAATTTATTCGTTTACTGGTTTAAACACATTTTAAACCAAAAATAGAGATTAAGTTGCACTGATTTATTAGCCCTAAGTGTCACAAAGTGCGAGGGTAGAAGTCAGCTGTCAGCCTAGAATGCATGAAATGCGTAAAATGCTTTGCAATTTATACTAAATTCACAAAGAACCTTACAAGTTATAAATTTCAAATTGTTACTGGTATTTTTCCAAAAACAAAAGTTTTTTATGGAAAATATCAACAAAAGCTTTCGTTACTTCATTAAAAAAAAAAACTTAAAAAAAACTAAATATAATTTTAACCTATTTTTTCTCATCAAAAAATATATGTATGCTTATATGTAGATACATGGCCTGTAAAATTTTCGTGTAGAAAAACTACCAGCTTAAAGATGTTAACAAGCATTCTCACCAAAATCTACATAGATCTTTATCAGGGCTTTAAAGTCAAAAGCAGCATACAGGTCATTAAAAAATGCATTAAAAACTATGTACAATAAATAGTACGAGTATGAGTAAACTTATGCTACAGATTAATATTTCCTTCAATCTTTACACACACAAAAAATTATATACATATGTATGTATATGTATGTACTATAAATATGTATTTACAAGTGGGTTAGTATTATATTTTTTGTACCCTTTAGTGCACGACTGGTTGCAGCGACCATCAGTGTTGTCAAAACTTCGTTTATGATAGAGAAAAAATCTCTTTATTAAAAAGCAATTCCTATAGTGACAAGAAGTAAAGGGTTTCCCAATAGGGATTTCCGATCTTTGGCAGTTGATAGCGGGCATATTGTTGAAGCTACATCACTCCACTTAGCTGTTATTTATTTGGTATGTTTTGCCAAAGCACCACGAGCGTATAAGCCCGTTCAACAACATTTGGAAATGATAAAATTATTTTATCAAAACGGGTGCTGTGTTCGGGAAACGTTTCACACGCTTTGCCCATTTTACTGTCGCCAGCGCTATATTTCGATGATTACAAACTTCTCTTGGCCACCAACAGGATGACACTACCTGCTATACAACTAGTGACACATTCAGCACGTGCGATTTCAGCTCCTGGTCATCTCACTAGGAAGTGATTTGGCGCTAATAAGCCAATCAGACAGGCCGCAGCGGACATTTGGGTGATGTTATTTTAATACATACATACATGACATCGATAGGCCTTTCAAACAAATAAAAAAATTTCCATGATATTTCACACACACTTAGGTCTTAAGCGGCATGGCCACACATCAAACTGACGCATCAAATTTGTGCATGTGTTGGTAAAATTATGTTTTGCCTATCACAGCAACACATCAAATTCATACCATCAAATTTCATTTGTAATTTGTTTTAAAAAGGAACGAACGTTTTTTTTTCAAGTAAAATGTCGTACTGCGCATTTTTTTCTGTTCTATTAATGTTGTTTACATTTAACTTGCCATAAAGCGGGCAAACTGCGACAAGTTTCACTAAATTCAAAATGAAATGTGTCACCCACAAACGATAATGTTGTCGCTGGGAAAATTAATATTACCAGGGGCTGGATTATACAAGGATACATTTTTAAGTGTTCGCTAATTTCAATGTTCACAATTCACTGCATTTTGCAGTGAACAATTTTGACTCTAGTATTCACTATAACTGTCCCCGTTGCGGACGCACAAATCAAAAGTGAACACCTCAAGATTCATCACTTTTTTGGTATAAATTCCCTAGCTAGCTGTCAAAAAAATCATCTGGTAAAGTAAACTTGCAAAGGTTTAAAGTGAACACACGTGTGTCTGCAAAGAGATGTGAAACGCCTTTCAAAGCTAAATACATATGTGACCTGCTCCACGAAAAGGGACCTCTGCGCCGAAAAAATTTTTTTTACTTTTTGAGTGATTCTTATAGGAAAAAACGCTCTTTCAAATGCCGCAAACCGCAAGTTTCTATGTCTTTTAGTTTTTTTTTACAAATTTTAACCTGAAATTAATTAAATAATAGATAAATTAAAAATAATAAATAATAGAATAAAACAGCTCTAGTAATTTTGAAAACAAAATTAGCAAAAACAGGTTTTTAACTGTTAGAAATAATTTTCATAGAGGCAACACTGCATAGTGAACATCGTACAAAGTACCAGAGAGTCGAAATACATCGCCAGATGATCAGGTTGAAGGAAGAGTTGCATAACCATGCGCAAAACACGGGAAAAAGAAGCGTTTTTTTTTTCTTTTCGGCGCAGAGGTCTCTTTTCGTGGAGCAGGTCACATATGTGTGTGGTCTTTGACGCAGAATAATTCTTAAGCACTGTACAGACGGTTGTTAGATTTTACAATATTATCAGCAAAATGTGCTAAAAATTTCTTACAACCGTGGGAACTGGCAATTTTTCTCTGACACCGTTGCCAGAAAAAACATTGTCAGTCCATTGCAAGACTATCAGCTGACAACAAATTGTCAGACATCTTACAATCATGTGAACACATTGTAAAATTATTGCCAGATATTTGTCAGACATTTTAATATTGTCAGATGTGCGAAGTTTAAGCATCTGTCAATGGCAGACAATCGTCTGGCAGGAAATTTTAAGCTTTTATGACAAATTTCATATTCAATTTTTTTCGTATTTGCATATTGTTATTCCGTTTCGAATTACACAGTAGATACCCTGCGATCAGTACATTGCCAGACCTGACAATATTGTAACATCTGACAACCGTCTGTACAGAGCTTTAAGGCTCAGTTAGCCGACTGTAATGGAATGTAACTGCAACAGTAGGAAACAGCTGATCGATGTTGTTGTGTGAAAATTAATGGAAATGGTTATAGAGCTGTAATGTAACGTAACCTACTTTTCATAAAAAAAAAATCGAACAGCTGTTTCCTACATTACAGTTACATTGCATTACAGTCGGCTAACTCAGCCTTTAGTCTATATATTTATATTCACAAGCAAAACCTGCAAGAGAGGGGGAACCTAAGCTACGTTTATCTGAGACCCTGGCGTAAATTTTTAAAACGACGGTACACGTACACATGTTTGTCTTTGAGCTCTTCCATCAGAATCAGTCGTTAGAAACTTGTGATTTTGGAAGAAGTTTAATTTTGTTTCACAGTGTAATTGAGATTGAGCAATTTTTTTTAATTTTAATATGGAAGGAGAATAACTTCTTAACTTTATTTGATACGAGTATATACTGGAGAAAAGCAGTAAACAAATTCAACTAAAGCTTACAAGAAATGGCTAATTCAGCTTCTGTTAAGTTGTCAACACTGAGACTGTATTAATTTGCTTTTTTAATGATCAATTTAAATTTTTGCAAATACGTTTCACAATTTAATTTTTGCACTATCATTTTATCCGGTATTATTAGGTTAACGGCCATTTGTATGTATTGAAAGTGTTAAATACACTTTAAATGGTGTTGAGAGAGAGAGAGAGAGCAATGAAACAAATTTAAATTGCAAATTTGAAAATTTTTGGGGAATTAGATTTTAATTGACTTTAAAAATACATACTTGCAAAATAAATAAAGTGAAACTATCAGTTCACAAATATAAAAATAATTTTCTAGTTCTTTATGATGATTTTATATCTGTTTTACACATGTGAAAATATTGGTTTGTTAATTTTATTGCTTAAAAACCTTAATTATTTATGCAAACAAATTAACACTGCGGCGGCGTTTTTATTTATTCTAATGTGAATAACAAATAAAATAAATTATTTGAAATATTTTAATAACGAATCAATTCCATCAGAATAACAAATTCTATTTGTGAAGTTTAGAAATTAACAATGGGAGAGTAAAACAAAAAGGTAATAAATGAAAAGTTATTAAGTTCATTACAAATGTTTTTTAGGTAAATAATTTTAGTGAAAGAAATTTCCAAATAACACAGTCTCCAAGTAAAAAAAGGAAAACTAGAGCAGAGTTAGTAATATTTGCAATAACAATGATCGTGATGAACTGCAGCTGAAAACAAAATTTGGAAACTCTAATGTGTGGGTGTGGGTGTGGCTCCGCCCAATTTTCATAACGCCAGATTGTGTAATTACAGGAGCTAAAAGAGTTCACTGGCAAGAAATACATACATGAAATTTTATGTTGAACTGCAATAGGCGTGTTCCTGCGTGTACTCCTAGAAGCCTGAGGTATGTCAAAGGCTTCGTAGAGTCCCCAGTGTATTATTTTAAATTTTAAGATTCATAAACGCCACCGCTGTCATTACAAGCACTCACTATGTGCGCTAAGTTTGCTTAGTATCGTTTGGATACAGAACATGGTATGAAATATGAAATTTTAACGTAATTATACCGCCCGGCCCATTTTTTTTTAAAATGCCAGCTATACCCTCTCGAACTGACAAAAATACCACGTGATTGTGTTATAAAATAATAACAAATACAAAACAAACAAAAAAGGATACAATCGCATTGAGAACCTCCTTCTTTCGGTTAAAATCGAAAATCGAAAGCTTTTAAACTTAAAGCTTATTTAGTAAAGATGTGATTTTGATACTTAAACGAAATAGCATTCCTCCTTAGAGGATTTTAGGGTATTGCCATTTCCAATACGGTAAAATAAATAAATTGGAGAAAGTCTGGGAGCCCCGTTAAATACTAATCAGGCATTTATAAAATCAAAGAGTGGTATTTAAAGCATATTAAAGAAATTAAATTTATTTTTAATAAAAAACGAGTTCTTTATACATATAGTAGTGCTGATTACACATCTGGCATTACTTGTGCTGTCATTTTGTAGTGTTATTTTCTAAATGTGAGCAATTTCGTTCACATTATGGTTTCTATGTATATGGAGAGCAATGCCACACAACTAGTGCGATGACATAAAATGTCATAGTGTGTACTCGGCATAATTCGGTTCATATGCATACGAAATATTGAACATATAAGTTTGGATTCCTAATGACTTTGAAAATCAATTACTACCAACGAATCATGCACACACATTGTACCACGTATGTATGTATGTATGTATGCATATGTATTTACCCTGTAGTCGGCGTAGCTAGCGACTACCAGTAGCTACCAGCCTAACTACTAGCAATGGAAATAACTTACGATTTGAACATGGGGCTGACATTGGCGGTAGTCAATTGCCACCACATGCATAACCCTTCGTCAGTGATTTCGCTAATGAATACAATTATTTTTTCTATTGATAAAACAATTAATTATTCACCCTTATCGGGAATAAAAGGCGAACATTTTGTTCATGTGAAATATTTTCCGTGAACTAAAAATGTTCAACAAAATTAAAGAATAATAACGCAAACATTGGCGATCACAATTTTAGGAAAAGGAAACACATTTCAGGGAACTTTTATTCCCGATAAGGGTGATTAGTACATTTTTCAATTAATTGTTCTTTTTCTTTTATATGCAACGTTTTAATTGACTTCTGCTGCTTATTTTAACTTTCTAAAAGAAAAGCTCTTTTTTCACTAAAAATTACACATTCACTGACCACGACAGTGTTGCCAGAAATTGATGATGAGTGTATGCTAAATCGGTCAAAAAATTCTAATAAAATGTTCTACAAAAGAAAAGTATAATGCCAGATTTCAATGTAGAAAAAATTATTGAAAAATCTTTGAATTTATGTTTATACAAACTTATTAGTATTTACAGGTATAAAATAGTTAATTCGTGTTTTTGGGAAATGTTGCAATTAGGTTTAAAATTTTTTTAACGAAAAAAAATTATCCCAAATTATTATTTTACTGATTCAGTAAAATATATTTTTATTAAAAATACATTGAAATTTATTTTTGGCTGCAATACATGTACATTTATGAGAAAAATCCTCTATAAAGAAGAATTTTTTTTTTAACAAATAAAATTTTTTTATTTTCAACAAATTCTGTCAGAAAGCATTTAACAGAATTTGTTGAAAGTTGAATGCTTTTTAACTAATGAAAATGCCAGGTCTAGCAGTGAAAATGCTAAAATGGCAACAATGGACCACGAACTTCCAATTGTAATTGACGCCAACACAAAATCAAAATAATTGTGCACTTAAAATAATTTTTTTCTTGTTGATTTTCTTTGGAATAACAGCACAGTATTTTCCACTCGAAAAAAGATTTTTTTTGAGGTTAAAGGCATTAACATATCCCTGAAAGAGAGAGTGAAAAGGCGAACTCTTGCATTACTTGTGGCTAGTGTAATAGCTAGTCGATTTTTCGTTAGGGAAATACCTAATGATTTTGGGTCAATTTCTACTTTTAAAACTGGAGGGCAAGATCAGTCAACATTTAAATGTATGTACATATGTATGTATGTATGTAGTAGGCACACAAGGTTTCATATTTTTAATTGCCGTTTCTAATACTTTTTCACCTTCATTGATCGATAATTAGAAGAAATGTTAGAAATTCAACCTTCACCAATCAACTCAAAATATGTACTCGTAACCACAATTTATTGCTGCCTAATTCATTTAACTCATTATCATTATTAAAAAAAAAACATAAAAGTAAATACGACAGAACAAGAAATAAAACCATAAACTCTTATAATATTCCACATAAAATAAAAAAAACATTTCCTTTCTGTGTACAGTGGAGTTCAGTTACGAGTATAAAAAACTGCCAGGGAATAGCCAATTCTTGTTAGTTAATTTGGCTTATAAGCTAAAAAGACATTTTGGCATTTTATTAAAAAAAATTATATACCTATGTGCATATGTGTATGTTAAGTATATCTAAATGGTGTCTTTTTTCGCTCATTTACTCAAAGAACGTCATAACTCAGGAAATGAATTTTTTGAGTTAATGATGCAGTATTAATCCTCATATCGTTCTTCATATTGTGTAAAAATTTCATACAAATATCTGGTTTACTCCAACTTTTGAAAGCAAAATAAAATTTTCTTTTTCCATTAAGTTTTGTGCAAATTTGCCAGAAAACTCCAAACTCGTTTGTTTGTGAGTTATGACGGTTTGTTTGTGTAAATAGCGATTTGTTAACGCACTAATTATATTTTGCTTATTCAGTAAAATATAGTTTCTGTTCATTTTGTTTATAAATCAACTTAAAAATAATCTGAAGGCTTAAATAAGTAATCCTAGTTTGCTTTTGAATAAGAATAAATTAGTTTGATGACTTGACATCATTTCACGGAGGTACCTTCTAAACAATTTGAGAATTATACAATTTTGCATTTATAACAATGTGACAATTTGTTATATGATCAGTTAAAATCTGTGAGAAATAACTGAAGAGGTGTTAGAACGCAAAATTATTGTTACGTTCTGACAGCTAAATAACAAAACAAATGATTTTGCAACAAGTACAATTGTATGTACGAGTACATATTACAAAACAAATATGTACATATGCACAGAATATTTAAATTAGAATATTAATAACATATTAATAATAACATATTATGTCATGTTCACAAAAAAGTACCCTAAACATTTTTGTTAAAAGTATTAGTGATAAATCGGTTTTTAACAATTTTGACATACGAGTACTTGACTTTTGCTGGTTATAGTTATTCTTATGTACATATGCATGTATGTATGTATGCGTACTCGTATGTTATGCGAAGAAAAATATTTTAAAAATTTAAATAATATATTCCTAATCTGGTAATAAATATCGCAATTTATCATCTTAATAAACGCCGGCTATATTTTATCTACATATTAATATTAATTGTGTTTTATAAAAAAATTAAAAAAAAAAACTTTGTGTAGGTAGTTGTCATCAGTTTTGGGTGGAAAAACCTGCAAAAACACATGTTTCAAATCAAAATCGTTAACTGAAAAAGTAAACTAAGTTTATTTGATTTTAATAGAAATTCGCACTTGTTTACAAGCATCACACACACACACTTGTATGTCTGCATGTATGTATGTACCCTGCAGGAAATGTCAATAGTAAAATAATACTGATTATCTATTGACGATGTCACCAGTACTACTGACAAATTATACCCCAACTAATGATATCTACTATTGACATTTAACACAGGCTTGTCCTACGAAATCTACCAATAGACTGCGTCAATACTGACTAGGTAGTTCTTGTGGGACTATATGGCGAAAATGTCAATAGTAATATTGTTCGGACTTACAATTGATGATATCTCCACACTGTGGTAAATGTCCTTAGTAAAACTGTACTGATTCACTGTAGACGCTGTCACCACCTGCAGGAAATGTCAATAGTAATATTATACTGATTACCTATTGACGATGTCACCAATACTATTTTAATTTAGTTCAAACAGGTACAAATTCCCCCACTGAGTCTTTGAGTCAATTCTAGTGGGCGGCGCCGAGGCCAATAAAAACAATTGCCGTCTGATACCCACCGATTTTGAGTCCATCAGCTTGATGATTTGTTTTTAACCATCAACAATTTTCTCTACCTATCAAAAACAAAAGCAAAAAAAAAAAAACAATTTGTTGACAGTGTCACCAAACATGCACCATAATTGTTGACAAAAATATTGACATGGACACACTTAACCTCATGCTTTCTTCAGGGTACATATGTACGTACATACATATGTGTGTGTGTGTATGTTTGTCAAGATCTTCCACTAAAGTTGTCTTTTTTTAAATAAATAGTATACAAATTCAAGCCTGTTTACTTTAACATAGTTTATTTATTTAACTCTGGCATCTTCTCAATAGCAAACGTTTAATTAACTTCATAATCATTAAGGCAATAATTATCATCAGGGCTCGAATTTTGATGAAAAGTAGTCTTTTGTTTGCAACTGTTTTTAAAAATACTATATATACAGAAATGCCGTACAAACGGTTTTTTTTCAAAATTTAAATGTTTTTTGGTAATTTTTTTTATTTTTTGCTCATTATACGAGATAAATTTAGGTAAATTTTTTATTACGCCTTATTTCCACAACACGGACGGTCGACTTGAGTAGAAAATATGAGTGCTTTCCATACAAAGTTTCTAGTTTTTTTTTTCTTACTTTTTCGGTAAGTTTTTAATTTCTTTAACAAGGCTCCATGTCGGGACATTGTGCAGCATATCTACAGACTTAATTTTGACGCTGCAAGCTACAATTGGAAACTTAATTACTAAAGATCTTTTATGTTTAAGGATACTTCGAAAGGAACTTTCTATAGATAATCTTAGATCTTTTTGCTTTGAAAGCATAAAAAACATTTAATAAGTTATTGTAATTTATTGAAATAAACAACTTTTAAATGCATTTGTTACAGCTTTGAGTAAATATATGTACAGACGATTGTCAGATCTTACAATATTGTCACATCTGGCAATGTGCTGACAATGTACAAAAATTGCCAGCATAGGGTAGATTGTCAGTTCACATGGTTGTATTAAATTTGTCAGAAAATCTTACAATTTATTGCCAGACAGTTGTATGACAATATATGCATCTAACAAAATCGTCAGTCGAAAAATTGCCAGTTCACACGGTTGTCATATTTAAAAATTGTCACATCTTTTGCTATTGCATTGCCAGACTGAAAGCATTTGTTAGAAATTGTTAAATATCAATCGTTTGTGGTTGTGTTAAATGTAAAAAGGGAAAATATAAATTATTATGGACCATAAAGAAGGAATTTGCAATGATTTTGTCTGCATTTTTTTTTTTCTTAACCCATAGAAAGAATTCTCTTACAAATGTCAATGTCAGATGCATAAACTTCGCACATCTGACAAATATCTGGCAATAATTTTACAATATGTTCACACGATTGTTGTCAGCTGCTGCTAGTCTTGCATTGGACTGACCATGCTCTTTTTCTGGCAACGATGTCAGAAAAAAATTGCCAGTTCACATGGTTGTAAGAAATTTTTGGCACCGTCTGTACATAGCTTAGTTGTTTTTAGTGTTTTCATTTTTTTTGGTGACTGTTTTTTCGTATTTTTTGAGTCATTAAAATCCGATCCCTGATTGTCATCTTCTGCATCCGATTTTCGTTAAAACGAAAACGCTTCGCACAACAATTTCAAATTGCGTAATAAACTTTTTATACCGCCCATCAATTACGAGTTTTCATTAACAAAACAAATTATTTAAAAGTGAGAAGAGAGAGAGAGAAACAGGCACGAATAATTTCGATTAATGCTTTTTTATTGAACAGCATTTTTATGCAGAAAGAAAATTTATTTTATAAAATTTTAATAATACCATCAACGTCATTCCATTGTTAATGAAAGAGGGCGCCCTAAGAAACAACAACGGCAAATAAAAATAAAATTACCAACAAAAAATTGTTTTTACCTGTTTTAGCCAACTGGAGGTGATGTGTACATGTCATGTCGCTGCATGTAAAACCAAATCTTGACATGATTGTAAATCAAAAAAAAAAAAAAACTTCATATGTATAATAAATATTTATTTATTGTTTTTCAAGTACAGGGTGTTTTTTAGAGGTATAGAACTTCGAATTGAAATAAAACACAAGAAAATCGTTTTAATGTCCATCAATTTGGCTTTATTGGAAGGATAATTTTATGCCATTAACGTTTAAATATGATTTCGGGCATGTGGCCGCCGCGGCTGGCTCGAATAAAGCCAATTCTACAGGTCCAATTTTCAACCACTTTTTCGAGCATATGGGGCCGTATGTTGGCAATAACGCCACGAATGTTGGCTTCCAAGTCCCCTAACGTTTCTGGTTTGTTGGCGTAGACGAGCGACTTCACATATCCCCAAAGAAAATAATCCAATGGTGTCAAATCACACGATCTTGGTGGCCAATTGACAGGTCCATTCCGCGAAATTATGCGCTCATCGAATGTTTCCTTCAATAAATCGATTGTGACGTGCGCTGTGTGGCATGTAGCGCCGTCTTGTTGGAACCACAACTCATCCACATTCATGCCATCCAATTCGGGAACAAAATAGTCGGTTATTGCTGTGCACGGTGGCGAATCGATTCATTCGGGTCCTCTTCAACACTTTGCTCTACAGCGGCAATTGTTTCTTCGGTGCGCACTGTTCGACGTCTCTGCGGATGCGTATTATCACATAGAGTAAACGTAGTGCGAAAACGATCCATGGTTAACCGAATTAATTGCTCTGATGGACGATTATGTCGACCATAAAATGGACGGAGCTTGCGGTAAACTTCACGAACTGAACCATTATTTTCGAAATAAATTTGCTCGATTTGCAAGCGTTGTTCTTTTGTCAACCTGTTCATGATGAAATGGCAAACCAAACTAAATATTAATCACTTGACAGTTGACAAAATGGCCGCCAGTTAAAAAAGTGATGCCAACTTAAAGTTCTATACCTCAATAAAAAACACCCAATACATACTGAAATTTATGTTAAACTGAAAAGATTCATATACATACGTACATACATACATACACATACATATTTTTCAATTTGTAGTGTTTAGATTTTGCTTCTTCAGTTGACTTACGTCAATGCTGGCCACCGAGAGATTTGTATTTGCATACCTATGTGTATTCAATTGTATAAGAAGCCAATTGGTGATCGGCACTCTGTTATCACTTTGGCCGACTTCGACTTACATGCGTATGTATGTATGTTGTCACAAAAAAAAAACTTCACAACATGTATTAAGGAGCCAATTTAAATATTTTTGGAGGCATATAATTAAGTAGATTTGGGCCGAACTCGTTCACTAGTTCATTATTGACACAAACCTACGATCACACCCCTTTAAGTTTGACTTGGAACATTCAGTATAGACTTGTATCGAACCCTTTCAGTAGCTCGTTTTTGACACAAACCAATTATCAAACCCATGTAATTTAAATGGGTTTGACCATGATACAATTATACAAGGTACTTGCACAAGCCCAGCCTGTTTATGTATACAATGCAGAAACTTGTCAAACTTTGTTTACAAGCTGCAAAAATGTTAGTGTATGTGTGTGAATAAAATGATTACAGTGTTGCCAATGAATTTGCATGTGGCTGTGTCTCCAATTACACATTGAAGAAAATTACACTACACATAGGTTAAAATTAAAACAAAATTAAACAAAAATAGAAGTCAAAGTAGAGTTACACACAGATTATACATGAGTCTAATTATAGGCCTACACATGTGAGTAGAAATTACACACTGTGCATTACACACATATTGGCAACACTGAATGACTATAATCATTCATGAATGCCGCGTCTGCAATTGTAGTTTAGCTACCCTGTAATTGTTATTTTTAACAACAAAAGACATCTGTTTTTGGCTAAATTCTGTTTGTTTCTACCAACAAAATGCGTGTGTTTCTTGGTGTTGCAATTTTGTTGTAGTCGTGCAAGTACCTTGTATAATTGTATCATGGGTTTGACCATAGGTTTGTGTCAAAAACGAGCTACTGAAAGAGTTCGATACAAGTCTAATTCAGTAGCTCGTTTTTGACACAAACTAGACTTGTATCGAGCTACTGAAAGAGTTGCAGCTCGATACAAGTCTAATTTAAATATGTTTGATCATAGATTTGTGTCAAAACCGAGCTACTGAAAGAGCCCATTTAAACTAAAATTACATGGGTTTGTGTTAAAAATGACCGACTAAATGAGTTCTACCCAAGTCTATCTAGTTTTATCACAGGCTTTAGACTGGGGTTGAACTCATTCAAACCTAGGTAATTTAAATGGGTTTGACCGTAGATTTTGTGTAAAAAATAGAGTTGTGTCCAACAGCTCCTTTGAAATAGAGTTCTGTCCGACAGCTTTTTTTTTTATCTATTTTGAGAGCGTTCGAGTCAAAAGTTGTTTCAAACCCATTTCATTTACACTGATATTTTTGACCGGACTTGTGTCCAACACAACGAACTAATTCAAAAAGAGCTGTTGGTCACAAGTCTACTTTGAACTTAAATTAGCTGTTGGATAGACTTGAATCGAACTCAGTCAGTAGCTCGTTTTTGACACAAACCAAATGATAAAACCCATATAATTTAAATGGGTTTGATCCAGGGTTGGCAAAATTGGTACAATAGAACTTTTTTTTTGGTACTATTCAAACTCGAAAAGTACAATAGTAAAACAAAGGGTAATTTAGTACTTTTAAGGAATCTCCCCAGTTTCAGACTTTATTTATTTTCAAACAATTATAAACAGCATTGTGAAAGTAAAATGCAACGAAATAATCCAAAAATGTGAACACGTTCATTTCCAAATTATTTTTCTCCTAAATTCGGAGGCTAGAGCACTTGCTATGAACTTTTATATCCTAAATTTTAACTTTAACAGGTGTAGCCACATGCTTTAACATCCGTACTCACAATTTGTGAAATCGATTCCGTAGCCGAAAACATAGACAATTGTTTTAATAAAAATACATAAAAATATGTAATTTGAAATAAAAAAATCTTTTAGTACAATTAATGTAAAAAAGTCCAATTTTTGAATATTGTTGGTACAATTTTAAAATTCTCAATGCCATCCCTGGTTTGTGTCAAAAACGAGCTACTGAATGAGTTCGATGCAAGTCTACTGTTGGACACACGTACGGTCAAAAAGTTAATGTAAAATAAATGGGTTTGAAACAACTTTCAATTCGAACGCGAACGAAAAAAAGCCGTTGCACACAACTCTAGTCAAAAATGAACTAGTGAACGAGTTTGACCCAAATCTACTTAATTATCAGAATGATGAATGATTGAAAATTGAAACTTTGAATTATTAAATGATTTTGTTTTTATCTAAAAGCTTGGTTTCATTCAAAAACGCACAGACTTATTGACCTTGTAGCAGTACAAATTATTAACTTGTATTGAAGGCGGTCTTGTATGGGCCGCATCTCTCCCGTGTCTGTCTGTTTAAGGCCAACGAAATGGAAATTGGCATTGGTGCATATACGGCCCGGGCCGAATTGTTTTTCATTATTGTAAAGAGCATATGCAATTCGGTGCAACTGATTTTTATTTATTTTTTTTTTCATTTTAAAACTTCTGAAATTTCAAACGCTAATTATATCTTTCTTTGATTTTATTTCCATATATTAGATATAAAATTTTTAAACAACCAATACAACATCATTTTGCTTTATAGTCTGAGGTGTTAATTAATTATGTACTGAAATTTCTTGGTAAGTAAAATATTAAAAGGTTTTTTTATGAGTCGGCACGATTGTGGGAATTTGTAGATTATATTATGCGTAAATGTGAATTATACATACATACGTTTTTTTATATTAATATGTATTGCCATTCATAAGTTATGAAATTTAATTTGTTTTTATACAATTCATATAAGAGAGCGTGATTGTACGCCTTAGAGAGATACTCACTTGCTCATCTCTATAGTCAACAATAACAATACAGGCGAAACGTCTTAATAGATTGGTAATGAAAAAAAAGACCTCACTCAACCGGCCATAATAAATTAATCAGAAACCATTAATTAGATAAGAAAATTAAGAGATAAAATAACAATGACAGGAGACTCCGAATGGTTACAAGATCAACGAAATGTAAATTTGCATGTTACAAGTTCCAAAAATAACAGTTAATGGAATATTTGTTGGCAATAAAAAATTTAAAAGCACGTTGCCGGTTCTTACATCTTCAAAAAAAAAACAGTGCTGGTGATTGCTATAGCGCAATGAGGAGAGTAAATTTTAGCTCATAATGCTTTTGGGCGATTCTTCATAATATATCAGAGTAATTGAGCATAATGAACAAAAGATGAGCGCTTGTTTAATTTTTTATTTGGACGATTTTTCATCATTTATTTCTGTGTGTTTAATTGTATGATCGTTCAATTATAATCCTCCTTATTGTGAATTGCGTTGTCGACGTCACATCAAAATGACAGTAAATATTGTCACTTGTCTACTCTTTATCGACAAAAATTGGCTCTTATTAACAATCTCTTACTAATCTCTAAGGCTTTGTAAATTAATGGACCATGTGAATAGTAGTTAATTGTTGTCGACAAAGAGTAGACAAGTGACAATTTTTACTGTCGTCGTGATGTGACGTGGACGACGCCATTCGCAATAAGGGGGATTAGCACAGTGATTTTTTAAAACTTCGTTTCATACCTGATAAAAGACCAAAAAACCCCCCATGTCTCCCAGTTTTGCCCCAAGTCATGCACTTTTTGTGTTATGGGCCCTAAAGATTTGTTGTCTCGTTGTCATTGTTACATTTTCTCAGGCTCATATCTTGTAAACCGTTCAGAATTTTGATTTACTATCTCAGGCTCTTGTCATAAAAACCAAAAATTGTGAACATATAAAATCAAAAAAACTTCATCTTCAAGATCAAAATCGCAAAAATTTTTAAAAACTTCTATTTTTTTACCTTTTTCCTCTTGTTCAGGTCCATAGGTAGCAAACCGTTCAAAATTCAAGGAAACAATCAACTAAAAAAATATACCTAAGATCTCAATAAACAACTTTCTAGAACATATGAACTTCCTAGGAATGATTCTTAACACCGTTTAGGCAGCCGCAAAAGCAAAAAATTTCGCGAAAATTTTTTAATTTCATTTGTTTGGAAAATTTTCACTTTTTTCTGAGATTTGCCTCAGAGAGTAAATCACGCGTCTTGTTTTTGGGCTTTTATCACGTAGTGGTGTCCGTATATGGTATTGTATCCATGACTTGAAAAATTAAACACAGTGTAATTTTACTTTTGGTAGCAAATTATGGCACTCGGTATCGACCCAAATTTCAAAATATTTCAATCGAGTTTTTTTTATGCAAACATTTTAAAATTTCGATCATTATCGAATGCCTTAACACTTGCCCCCATTTAAAGAGACCATCAACCAACTACCATAGTTATGATATAATTTTTAATCTGCTCCTATGAAAATTTCCTTCACTGCATGAATAAAAGTTAACAGCAATGACAACAACAACAACAACAACATTTTCAAAATCAAGTTTAAAATACCCAAAACGAGAGTGAGAGTTAAAAAAATAATAACTACATATCGTTATATAAATTACATTTAGTCATATAGCTTACCAAAAATAAAAAAATCGTCATTTTGATTGATGATATACGAGTATGATGTGTGGAATTAAAAAAACTCCATAACATTTTTATTCTTGTATTAACACAAATAACAAATTTGTTAAAGCAAGTCTAAAAGACGACTTAGAACTAAATAAATACTCTAAGACTTATTTATGTCTTTTTTTCTGCATAATATTTTAAATGTAACTTAGGCCCTTTTTAAATTTATAAGACGATATAATCAATTGTTTTGATTAAACACTACTGCTTTTTAGGTTAATTAAGTTTATATTGATTTAAAATTTAAATAACAAAAACAAAAAATAAAAGCAAAACGAAAAATACAACATAATAAAATATTGAAACGTGAATTTTGACAACATGATTCACAGAGCGACGACTTGTGAAGTGTAATTTTTATGTAATCAGATTAGAAGTACTCGTATACTCGTATAAGGCATTGAATGTGTCGGTAAATTGTTGGTCAAACATGTTTGAAATAATTATTTATTTCTTCGGGTTTTAAGGTATGGTCAGACAGCCCAAACATATTTTATATTTTACTTTGTTTCATATTATTTTAAAATTTGGGAAATTTTTACGTTAGCCGAATATTATTTTTTATCAATATTGGGCCTTGTGGCGGTTGACGTACTTCGACTATTTTGTCTTACATTAAAAAGAAATGTACATACGAGTACATAATTACAAAAACGTGTTAGTCGAAGTCGAAAAACGGCAACCACGTTAAGGGGGATTATTTTGTTGTTTGTCTCGATTTGATCATATGATCCACTCTTGTTGTAGCAAAAATATTAGCGACATTAAAAAAGCATTTTTAAAAGAATTTCTTATATTCCAGACAAGTTAATATTTGACACAAACCTTTGATTAAACCCATTTATAGTTGTGTCCAACAGATCTTTT
The DNA here is from genome assembly GCA_936439885.1 of Nowickia ferox. Classification (NCBI taxonomy): domain Eukaryota; kingdom Metazoa; phylum Arthropoda; class Insecta; order Diptera; family Tachinidae; genus Nowickia; species Nowickia ferox. The sequence continues at coordinate 83,319,969 of OW387027.1, read as the reverse complement.
TGAACTGGTTCGTTCGCGTTGACGTTTTTGAGCGGACTTGTGTCCAAGAGCTCATTTTAATTCAAAAAAGCTGTTGCACACAAATTCAGACCCAAGTCTACTAAAACCTATGATTGAACTTGTGTCCGTCGAACAGCTCATTTTAGTTCAAAAGAGCTGTTGGACACAACTCTAAACATATTTAAATTACAAGTGTTTGATTACAGCCTTGTGTCAAAAATGAACTAGTGAACAAGTGCGATCCAAGTAGACTTGTATCGAACTCTCTTTCAATAGCTTTCACAAACCTTTAATCAAACCCATGTCATTTAAATGGGTTTGATTGTAGGTTTGTGTCTAAAACGAGCTAGTGAAAGAGTTCGATACAAGTCTAGAGCCCAGTCTCTTGAGTTCGTTCATAAGTTTGTGTCTAAAATTTTAATTTTGGTCGCACTCTTCCTATCGGTAATTTTAGACACAAACCTATGATCAATAGACTTTGTAACTTAAATGGGTTTGGTCATAGGCTTGTGTCAAAGACGAGCTACTGAATGAGTTCGATCCAAGTGTACTTGGGTCGAACTTGTTTACTGGTTCACTTTTGCCACAAACCGATTATCAAACCCATTTAAATTACGTGGGTTTGATCACAGCTTTGTGTCAAAAATTACCTATGGAACGAGTTCGATCCAACTATAATGCTCAAATCTATGTTGTTGTAGAATTGTGTCTAGATTATTCACTGGTTCACTGTTGGGGAAAAAATTAAAAATAAATTTTTTAAAAGCACACACTTGCAAAGTTACTAATAAAAATTTTCTAAAGAATAAATTAAATCGATTTAAAAATAGATACTAATGGCTTTATACATAAAAAATATTTTATAAAAGGTTTATTAAGCAAATTTCTATAGAAAATTGGTTTTGTAAGCCTTTGATAAAAATACTAAAAAGAATTGAGTTCCAGTTATAATTTAAAATTCAAATATGCAGTACATACGAGGTTTGTTCAAAAAATATCGCGACTTTTGAATTTTCGCGAGTTATGTATATTCGAATTTTAATTTTTTTGCGGCGTTATGTTTGAATGTTCATTTAATTGTTGACAGCTGCTTTGCTTGCACGTGTTTTGGCTCGTCTTCGATTTCTACCTTGGTTCGTGCGGCAGCTTCCACTGAGATGATTGAGCTTTGGTTTCCACGTCATAACCATACGATTCCACGTTTCGTCACCAGTTATGATTTTCTGGACCAAATTTGGGTCGTCGCGGACAGAGTCCAATGTTCATGTGATGCTTTTTGGTCGAAATTGAGCAATTTTGGTACGAATTTCGCGGCGATCCGTCTCATGCTCAAATCATTGATAAAAATCGAATGGCACGAGCCAATCGATATATCTAGGTCCTTAGCAACTTCTCTAATGGTGATTCGACGATTGGCCAATACCATTTTCTTCACTTCATCAATTTTTTTCGCCTGTTGTTGAAGTGCTCGGGCGTCCGGCACGCTCTTCGTCGTTCACATCTTCTCGGCCTTCTGAGAACATTTTGTACCACCAACAAACGTTGCTTCGGTCCAAAGTAGCTTTTCCGTATGGCACAGTCAACATTCGGAATGCATCCGCGCACTTAATTTCGTTTTTCACACAAAATTTGATACGGGTTCTTTGTTCCATTTTTTTTTTAATAGGTAAAAATCGAAGACGAGCCAAAACACGTGCAAGCAAAGCAGCTGTCAACAATTAACTGAACATTCAAAATGACCGAAATTCTCGGCATAAGTAAGAGACATGAGTGCCAACATAACGCCACAAAAAAATCAAAATTCGAATACGTATATTCGAAAATTCAAAAGTCGCGATACTTTTGTGAACAAACCTCGTACATACATACATATAAAGTTTTATTAAAAGTATAGACCAGATTGGAAGACAAATAACCAAATCGACCCTCGTAGATAAGCTTAAATTATAATAATAATATTAATATTATTGTTATTATTATTGTTTAAAAAAGTTTGTTTGTTTGTTGTTGGTTAAGCATCTAGACAAACTTTTTTTAAATTACACTGTGCAACAAATGAAGACTTTTGGAAAAACACACGGACTGGACAGTATAGGTTCGATAGTACTGCCAAAGTGTAGTAAAACCCTATGCTCAGTTTGGCGATTTTGATGACCAAATATTTCATGGGCCTCCACAGATTCCGAAAAACAATGCGTCCTCAAAAAAAAATGGTGTCATCATTTTTTTTCCAACAGATAATTCAGACTTAGTGACAGCCCTAACTATATATGGCAATAATGTAGCTAAGAGTCTACCAAACAAATCTTGTGAAAATCTTATGCCAAAAGAAAATAATTTTTCGTGCGCTTTTTTTGAAAAAATTAATGAAAAAATTGTATTTTCTGTTTTTTTTCGGAATGACTTACAGGGACTGCTAATTTTTTTTTATAACAATATTTGGCAAAGTTGTAGCTACGGTAAAACTGGGCAACTTTTTCGAACATATTAATACAATCTGAACGTGTCTAGGCCCTCTAACAGCTCGTGCAGACCACTTCACTACTGTCAAGGGCGTGTGGATATTTCACAGTTGCACAGTGTTGTTATTTTTGTCAAACGAAATCGAATGTGTATTTAACAAGTTTGTGTATCGGATCAGACAAAGAGGTCCGATTTCTTCGTATCGATCTTTACCGATACGAACTTGGCGGAGTGTTTGGCTGAATTCTATAAAAAAAATTTCGCCGGGACTCCATTTCAAATAAACTTGTAAACTATTGTTTGAAACGTAAGATAGTATAGTAAATTATTTATTTGTTACGCTTCGTTGGTCACACATTTGGCACGAGTTACGTTTTTTTTGTTTATTACAAGTTTAGTAAAATGAGGTTCACCATATTTCATACACGAATATGTAACTGACCGTGAATTCCTTTGAAGTTAAACATTCAAATTTTGTTCGGTCATTCAGATTTGTTGTGCTTAATTGGTTTAGTTTATTTTTAGTTTTTATCCAGTTTAATATGTTAATATTATGTTATATGTAAATATAATTGTATTTTTAAATATATGCATACATACATATGTACATTTTTGTAAGGCCATTTTTAGAGCGTATTCTGGTTTTCGTGGTAATAAGGAAATGCTAATTTTTCAAGGCAAAGAAAATTTATTCCATTATCTTATGGGCATTTGAACGATGCTGGCGTCTCAATGTACTAAGTCAGGTATACAAAGTATTATTTTTATGTTTAAATAAGCAAATTATTCGAATAAATGAGATATATTTGAAATAAAAATCATTCGAATAAAATTAATCGAATAAGAAACATTTGCAGACATTTTCTAAATAAAAAAAAAAATTAAACATTATTCGAATAATTTTATTCGATTGTATGTAATCGATATAAATTTATTCGAATAGAATAAATTTATATATTTACTGCCTTATTCATAAAAAATATTTTTTTATGAATTAGACGAATTTTACTAAAATAAGTAATTATATTCGAATAATAAAAGTTTTTTCTTAAACGAAAAATTTAAGAATTTACACAAAATATATATCGTTACCTTAATATAGAAAGGCCCTAACTCATTGTTTTTCTGAAATTGAAAATTTAGCACTTTTCGATACATCAGATGTTCTTCTGTCTTTCGAATCGTTTAGTCCTTTCGACACTACATCCACTGATTTTGACGACATAGTAAAACTGTGTACGTTTTACTCTGTTGTAATTAAATATTAATGCGCCTCTTTAATGCTTTTCAAAGCTGAGATCTCACTAGCCGATTAAAATGTATGCTGATGCGCCTGTAATGTAAACACTGCTTTGCATAATGCCGACCAGTAAATGTATGAAATATTAGCCGATTTTATTCGGCAACTTACTCTCCCATCAAAGTTGACAAGCTGTGCCGAAAAGTTGTACCAAATTCCTAATGCTTATAGCTTAAGAAGCGCAGTTTCGCATTAGAACGGCAGCTCCAAAGTGGGACCTCTTGAACAAAAGTTAGTGCCTAGAGATGCTCGATTCGAAGCAGGCAATCACTCAAATCTCTCTTGCAGAACCTGCTTCAACAAAGCAGTAGTTTTTTGTCATAAGCTGACACGCTGGGTTAGTTATTCGGTAAGCTACTTGGTCTGGCCTATTTCATAGAAATAAAGAAATAAAATATTGGCGCTAGAAAAATACCATACAGTGATTATAAAATCTATTTTATTAATCGAAAATTCCACTTAAATGTAATCTCTACACTAATTAAGCACTAAACTTATATTAATTTATTTAATGCATTTGGTCCCATTGTGCTACAGTTTTCTTGCAAACGAATTATGTCTAGTGTTTGACTTAAACGGCAGTAATATTTTTACTTCTTTTAATTTGCAATGCTAACTACCTTTACATGTATTTTTAAGCTGACAGCAAAATGTAAAAGTTGTAGTTTAAATTATGACGAGTCTTTATTTTTTACAAGTACAACAACATTTTGGTAACTCTTCAGTACAAGCGCGCAACTTATTTTTTTTTTAATTTTGACAAAGCACTTAATATATATATACATATATATTGGCTTACTTAAGTACTTGTAAACAAGAAGGAAAAAATAATAAATGCCCATTTAAAGGTTTTCTTCCAACGCAGTTACGAAGTTAGTTTTAAAATTCGAAGGAAACTTATAATATTTAGGACCACTTTCTGAGTTCAAGATTAGAGATTAAATTAACCTTAATCTTCATTTTTGGTTTTTGGGTAGCCGATTATATTGCTAGTTTAAGCGGCCAATCGTGGTGGTTTAATCTTACATTAATGCTGATAACATTAACATTACATTAATGTTGAAAGAAACAAAGTTTAATCTCGAACTCAAAAATTGGACCTTAGAGTCTATTTCACCAACTCGTTTAAATATCAATTCATATTTAAAAGTAATTTTTCCAAAAAAAAAAATTAATGAAATGACATTTAAATTGAATTGATATTTAAATAGAATTGGTGAAATAGGCCTTCGGTGTAGAGGCCTTCGAAAACACCCGGTTGTTCCGTTCTACTACGTGTTTGTCAGATAATTTACAATTAACTTTGGTGTTATTTGTTCATTAATAATTATCACATGTAATTTGGCTTACAAAGCGATACGAACTTTAGCGTTTTCAAATCATAAATATAAAAACAAAATGAAGTTCGAACAATAACAATTAAAATTAAGTAAAAATTAGTTTAATTGGACTACAAAGACAAAATCCACATGGACAACAACCTGCCGCTGCATTGCCTTGCTGTCGTCAAGTTTTAATTTTTTGCAAGAAAAATGGAGGATGTATAGCCCATTTAATTTTTTTATATGAAAAATGGACGATGACGTTGTCAAAATAATCATTCCCATATAATCATGTGTATTCCATTTTTCACATTTTGAAGTCGGTAGCTTGCTGTGGTGAATGTGTTTACTGCTTAAAATTTGATGTCACTCATGTTCGATAGTGTGTATTCTGCTTCCCGCATTTGGTAAATAATAGGAACAACACTCGTAGGGCCATTATTATGACTGGAGGTTAGTTAAAGGTAGGATTTGTCGGACTTTTTCGTGACTACAACTTCTCTTTAACCAAAAGTGAGCAATAAGTTATATGCAAATTCACCATACCTGTAACTTTTATCGTGAGGTTTTGTCATTTAAAGTTGCCATATTTTTACAAGTTGCCATACTTTCTACTTAACAAACTACATCCAAATTTAAAATTATTTATTTGAAGAAAATGTGACACAAAACAAAATAAAAATACGAGTATAATACAAAACACATAAAAAGGCAAAAGAATAGTGAGTTTATAATTAAGCAAATAAACAAAAGCAAGTTGGCACTACACCCCTTTTAGACACGGCAAGTTTACTTTGCAAAGTGTTAATTCAGATGGGAGAAAGACAGAAATCTTCAACAATGTTGCCACAATGCAAACAATTTTATTATTTATTTTATCAGTCAGTGGAACAATGTGAAAGTTCACTTTATATAGGGTCCGCCATCTAACTTTTTTTTTTCAACTAGTGCTTATTTCGTGAATGGTTACACTTAGCTCATGTCTGATTTGACAGATAATTAGTTTTATCCTTCCGCTGAACGAATATGGTTGTGTATACGCTTGAACAACGCTGGGAAATATTGCCTGCGATCAACTTACAGAAGATGCCGGATTTTGCCAAAAAAAATCATCTTTTCAGATGAAGCTCATTTTGATCTTGGCGGGTATGTGAACAAGCAAAATTGTCGCATTTGGGGCACAGAAAACCCGCACGCATACATTGAAAAAGCCGACGCACCCAAAACGAGTCACGGTTTGGTGCGGATTTTGGTCCAGAGGCATAATTGGGCCAATGAGCAAGGAGTGGCCGTTACAGTCAATGGCGATCGTTATCGGGCCATGTTGAACGAATTTTTGTTCACTAAAATTGAAGAGGAGGATATTGGCAACATTTGGTTTCAACAGGACGGCGCTACGTGCCACACAGCCGAAGCTACACTCGATGTTTTGCGCCCTGTTTTTCAAAAAAAAAAAAGAAGTTATCTGGCGGACCCTTTAGTTCAGTTTTGCTAAATTTAGGATTAACTAGCCGCAACTTTATCGCTAAGTTACAATAATGGCTCTTAATAGTAGAAAAGGAAATGTGCAATAAAAACTTGTTATAGATTTTTATTTACAAACAAACAATTTGCAAAATTTTACTGCCCCACTTACAAAATGAGCGAACGCCTCGCCTCCATTAATCAATCAGCAGTTTTAAATATACATACATACAAGTATGTATGTGTGTACAATGGAATTAATCATAACACATACTAAACGTGTTGACAGGTGTACTCGTCTAACTCGTATTCCATTTCTAATTTATGTGCTATTACAATATTTATATTGTTCTATTATATTCTTCTACTTTCGGCTTAAGAGGGTCAATAGATTTACAATACTTTTAACTAGTATTTTCGTGACAGCTATTTATTCCACTCCATTTTAAAGAAATAGAAAGAAACTATAATACTGGTAATAAAAAATTAAATTACATAAATATGCATGGCACAAATAAGGAAATAAATTGTTTAGAGATGTATTACGAGTATTTAACTAAAACAATAAGAAGAGGGTATGTCTTTTATGAAAAACGTGTTGCATATTATTTTTCAAAAAACGGAAGTATTAGTTTAGAAGTGACAACGAGCAAAAAGTTATGACAGAATTACAAATACTCTTTAAGTCATAAATTACCTAAAATATGTTTGTTTTCTTCAACAATTCAACGTAGTAAATACGAGTATTTATCTGTGAAGCAATGCGCCGCCACTCAATCACATGTTTTGAAGTTCTCAAATTAGTTGTACAGTGACAAACGACACTTTTTATAAAATTTAGTTATTTTTCAAGGCCAGTTTTGATAAAAAAAAGTACTTTCTATGAAACATTAAAGCACAATCAGACAAAAAAGTTCTCACTTTTGTTACAGAAAAAAAAATTTGCCACGCCCAAAGATACAGGACTATTTTTTTTTATACATACATACATATCTGAAGATGTTATACGAGGGTGAATCATTAACTCAGTGACTTTTTGAATAAACACAGGTTTTTATACAAAAAGTTATTTTATTTTTCAACCTAGTCTTCTATGAGTTCTAGACACTTAGTCCAACGTTTCTCCAGTTTTTGTGTCTCTTCCAAAAATAGGATTTTTCGAGGTCCTTTAAATAGGCATTTTTTTTTGGTCAATAATTTCATCGTTGGAACTAAATCTCTTTCCACCGAGCAATTTTTTTAGGCTTGGAAATAGGAATTAGTCACTAGGGGCTAAATCCGGAGAATATGGCGGATAAGGTACCAATTCGTAGCCCAATTCATAGAGTTTTGCCATTGAGACTGCACACGTGTGCACCCGTGCATTATCTTGATGAAAAAGAACTTTTTTCTTGGCTATATGGCATCGTTTTCTTTTTAAATACTCATTAAATCGGTCTAATAAGTTTGCATAATATTCGCCGTTTATTGTTTTTCCCTTTTGAAGGTAATCGATGTGGATTATCCCTCGTGCATCCCAAAAAACTGTTGCCATCACCCGGAGAAATCCATTGTTTAGACTGCTGCTTGGTCTCCGGAGTACAGTAATGGATCCATGTTTCATCCACAGTTACAAAACGCCGCAAAAACTCATTCGGATTGCGGTTAAACAACTCCAAGCAATCCTTTGAAATTGTCACACGTTCACGTTTATGGTCAATTGAGAGCAAACGCGGCACCCATCTTGCAGACAACTTTCTTAAATTCAGCGATATGAAATGCCTATGGCATTAACAATCTCACACACTTTTACTCTTCGATCGGCCAATACCATATCGTGGATTTTTTCGACATTTTCGGTTATACTGACCTCAATTGGCCGTCCACAACGTTCAGTGTCATTTGTACTTGTGCGACCACAACGAAAGTCAGTAAACCACTTTTTTTTACCACTGAAATCGATGGTGCAGAGTACCCATAGTATTTATCGAGCTTTTCCTTGGTTTGATTGACGGTTTATTTTTTTGCAAAAAATAATGTTTAATGAGCACTCGAAATTCACTTTTTTCCATTTTTAGAAAAATACACGAGGTTGTATGTTTTGAACAGCTGTTAATCCCAAAGTAAATGACCACACTTGCTCAAAATTTTACAGTAGTCTATTAACAGGTGGTACTTGATGGGATCAGTGTTGTATTTCATATAGCTGAGAGGGAAGTTCAAAAAGTCACGGACTTATTGATCCGCCCTCACATCATCTTCATTTCTTTAAATTTTAGTTGTAGAGTCACTTATTTAATCAAATATTTGCTTAGTCGTCTGACCACACTGCAATGGGTGTATGGATGTACAGCACAACAGAATTAAAATACAAATTTAGACAATTATTCACTCAATTTATATTTGAATACCATTTCGTATACATTTGAAATACATATATTTTATTACATACTTCAATATTTAAATAATAACATTTTCTTCTTATTTTACAATGCAATTTATAACCTCATTTTTTATTTGAACAACATCTTATTGACAAACTTCAGTCAAGTTTCACATAAATTTATCGTATATTTTTTCTTATTGCTTCTTTTTTACTGGGATTTGTTAATTTGAGAAGGGGAGTCATTAAAGTATTAAAGTGTAAAAAGGGTTACAAACATAAAAAAATATTGTTTGTCGACCAGACTAAACTAACCTTGACTTTTTTTTATTAGTTGCGATTTTTTTTTTTTTGCTTATAATAAAACTTAATAGCCGGCACCTACGAAAACTAAATAAATTTAAATATTTTAAATCTCATGAAATTTTCATTCCCATTTTTTAAGTTTTACGAACTTTTTTTGGGTTTTGAATTTTATGACAGCTTCTGTTCAAACGACAGACATTTTTAATGACGAAAGCTTTGCCACGATTTTGTGTCATTTTACGAGTATTTAGCGCCTTGGAAGACATTTTTATGTTAATTAAATTATTTTTTTTCATGTATTTGCTTGACTTAAATTTTATTGCTGCTCTATGCTCATTATTTTCCATTTCCAGTAGATTTTGTTTACAAATATTATTTTTTTGTTTTGAAAAAATGTGTAAAAATTCTAATATTTTTTTAATATTAATTAGCATTACATTGTGTAACTTATGCCAGCAAAAAGCAATGTGGTCAAAGTTACAAACATGTATTTACATATGAGTGGAACTTTTCCGAGGACTTTCAGCCACGTCACAGAGTTCAATTCCGTTCGGAAACGAAGCTGTGGCTGTGTGTGCAGTAGCCCCATTCTGTTGAAACCACGCGTGTGAAGAGTACGATCGATGAGCTCGCAGGTTTGGCAAAAAAATTCCGTAATCATGCGTCGATAATTTTCACCGTTGACATTCGTCGCCTGGCCTCGAGAATTTTCGAAAAAAATTATCCAATTATCTCATGCGTGGATAAGGCACACGGGTTTGGTAATGCAATGGTTTTGGATGTTTCAATCGAGGGTTGCGGTTTCTTGGAGACCAGTAACGGCAGTTTGGCTTGTTGACGTGGCCGTTTAAGTGAAAATGAGCCACGTTGATTCAAAAAATGGGATTTACAGTGCGAAAACGCTCCAACATCGTTTCACAAAAATGATTGCGTAAATCGAAGTCATTTTGTTTCAGTTCTTGAACGATTTGAATTTTAAAAGGATGGAACTTCAGATCATTTTTTAAAATTTCATGAATAATCGCTCTTGGAAGTCCCAGTGAGGCTGCTCTTTTCCGTATTGAAAGACGCGGATAGCCACATAAACTGCTTTCAACCAGTTCAATGTTTTCAGGAGTCCTTGAAGATCGACTGGTCGGTCCCTGGCGGTGGGACATTCATAGCCGAAGCAGTTGCGCGGAATCTCTGCACCCAAGAACGAATTAAATTTGCACTCGGTCCATCACGAATGCGCCGAATACTGAATTTTGCACAAAATTGTCGACGAGCAATTACGTAAGAATCATTACTCTTAAAAAATGTCTCCACAGCAAACGCGCGATGCTCACTCGACCACTGCCACATCGTGACTAACGAATCCGCACAATCGATAATTCCGGCACTCGATATCGAGTGAAATTACAAAATATTTCAATAAAGTTTATATGGAAATATTTTAAATTTCTGTCGGCATCGAATGCCGTAATTCGCTCCAGAACTTAATGGTTCCAGGGTTAGATTTATACATTTTCAAAATTAATTAAGGTAAATAGGATTTAATTACCCAAGGGGTGATTTCTCCTCTTAGAGTGCAAGTTAGCCTGCCTAGTGGGCAGTGTGCTGGGCTGGCAGTGTGGGGATCGTGGGAGTAATTCCCACCAAAGACTCAGGTCTGTTTCACCACATTTGTAACATTCAATAAAAAATAATAAAAAAAAAAAATCCTCTGGAAGTAAAATAAACTTACGATTTTAATTAAAAGTGCGAGGAGTGTTTAACTTTAAACGTGCAATTGCAATTTGCAATTGTTGGCTTTGATTTTTATTTTAATTTTTTTCCTTTTTTGTACCTTTTTTTCACTGAACTTTTTTCCACAGTTCGCAAACTCGTTTCAAGGAGTTTTTATATTTTGTGTACAAAAAGGGCACTGAGAAAAAAGTAATTTTTCTCCTTGTTAAGCAAAAACATTTATTTTTTATATATTTTTAACACACTGCCCGAATTCACGAATATTTTGGTAATTCGTACTGAAAGTGTTAACAAAAGTTTGTTATTTATTTATTATTTTGGTGTGAATACTTCCTAATTTTGTTTGTTTATCGTGTGCGATTGAAATCGGACTGACTCGCCTGCATGAGTTTGTTTGGATTTTGTAGATGGATTTTTGTCGAAGCTTTTAAATATTGTCAGTTTTCGTACAAAATTCTCTTGTTATTTTGCGCAAAACACGTGTCTTGCTACATATTCTATCAGACACTTTTCATAGATGTAAATAAAACCCCTTAAATAACTTGTTTTACTCTAAAACATAACGAAGTATAAATGGTGAATCAGAAATAAATGAATAAAATTAGTTCAAATAAAATAAATCAACAAAAATTTTAATATTAATAATAATTAAACACAACACCCTTCCTTCCAACATAATGGAAACATACTTTGAAATATTTTGTTCAGATCTTGTTAATGTATTCAAAAAGAAAAAAAATTTAATTTATTTTGGTCGAAACTTCAGTTAATAAGTTGTTTAATTATTTTGAATGTATTTTTGATGAATTTTTTTATTCATTCAATTAACGGGATGAATTGAAATTATTATTTATTTTAAATGAAAAATAAAAAGATCACATTATGTGGAAATATGTCATATTTCCCATGAAATATTTTTCATCCAATGAGATGAATGGCAAATAATTTTTTTTTTATGAATGGACGTTATAATTTAATATACAAATTTAACAGAATTATGCGATATAAAATGTGATTGCTAAAAAAACAAAACTAATAAAGGCAGTGATACACTATCATACAAAGTCGTGCGATCTACGTAAAAATACAACCCTGGTATGATGGAGTTTATGCAAATTTTCAAAAGACAACAACAATTCATCACACCAGGGTTGTATTTTTTCGTAGATCGCACGACTTTGTATGATAGTGTATCACGGCCTTAAAACAGCAACATATGAAAAATTAAGAAATATAGAATAATATGGAAACATTGATAAGAGTGCAACCATAGAAATAGCGAAATACCGTATATTTTTTGGAGTAGTGCATACATACATACATACACACATGTATCGTTATTTATGGTGATACCTATGCAATGCATAATATGCATACATTATGTAAATCCAGTCACACTTATGTACTTATGTGCACAAATATGTTCCGATTTTATTATTTGGAATTACCGAGTCATAATTTACATTAAGACAAAGTCTATGAATATATGTAAGAGCAATCAATGAAAGTCAAAAGACAGTTTTTTTCTAGTTTGGATTTTACTCGGATTTTGCCAATAAGTTGTTTACAAGTTTCTTACACCATTATTTTTATGTCTTGTTTTTGTTTTTCTTAAAATCTGTATTTTTTTTAATAGTTTTCATTTAATATTATTAATTCTTAAATAATTTGTGGCAGAGACTTAAAACCAATACACTTAACACATTTATTATCTTGCAGACAAAAGATTTCTTATTTTAAGCCCGGTACGAAGTTCTTAACGAATTTCACGGTTGTAAATTTACATTTATTTCTACACGGAAAAATAAGCGTGTGGCCTTTTGTGGATAATTATGTTTGCATACACACAAATTCATTTATTTTTTAATATACAATACTTTGTGTATTGTAAAAATTACCTTGTGTATTGTAATTAAAATAAATGTTTCGATTTTTTCTGAAGTCAGACTTCTGCCGTACCGAATTTGTTAAGTCGTTTCGGCAGTTTGTCTAAACTCAGATTTTTCGTATCGAATTCTTTAAGACATTTCGGTACTTTTTCTGAATATTTTTTTAAAAAACATTTTTTAAATCATTATATCTTTGATTTACAAGTTTCGTTTTAAATAAATAAATAATTTATTTATTTATTTAAGAAATACTTTACAAAGTAAATTTGCAAAGTATTGTTGCACAAATATGGGCGGGGTAGCTAGACCATATGCCCAAGATGTTATTAACAGTTTTTTAAAAAGGCTTTGTGACTGACTGTACACGACCTTGCCTTCACATAGGAAGTAGCAACGTGGTTGTTAAAGAAATTCCACGATATATAAATAAATAATAAAAACGAATTGTAAAAAATATTAAAAAATTTAAGTATGCAATAAATATGTATGTTTACGCAAATTATTTCGTCAAAAGCAGCAACATAACGGTGAAGCGATACACTGCTGTATAAAAACAAAAGAAATCGCATGTCGTTGCGAATTCGTACCGACATATCGTTACGATTTCGTAACTACATATCGTAGCGAAGTCGCGTCAACCATTTCATACAAAAATCGTCGACTAGTCGTTACGCATTCTTTACGAATTCGGAGCATTTGGTTTGGTGGATGTAATTACAATTTGGGAATAATAAGAAATGTCAAGAATCACATGACCAAGCAATTGTAATTCTCCACTGTCCCTGTAACAGACAATAAATACCAAAATCCGTGTGCTTTTCTTTTCGAAGTCCGTACCAGCAAACGGAAATTTTTTTTAAAGAAATTTGCCAATTTGAATTTCAGTAAGTTTTTTTTTACACACAGGTTTTGTGGGAACCTGAATTTCAGTAAGAGCTCCATACCAGTCTTTAAGGCTCAGTTATGGCTCAGTTAGCCGACTGTAAGGGAATGTAACTGCAACAGTAGGAAACAGCTGATCGATATTGTTATTTGAAAAGTAATGAAAATGGTTATAGAAATGTAACGTAATCTACTTTTCACATAAAAATATCGATCAGCTGTTTCCTACTGTTGCAGTTACTTTCCATTACAGTCGCCTAACTGAACCTTTAGGCCGACTGTAATGGAATGTAACTTCAATAGTAGGAAACAGCAGGGGTCTTTAAAAATGGGAGGATGCATCGCGATGCATCGTCTTAAAAATTTAAACCCATCGTCTTTTAAATTTCATTTACATGGATTTGAAAGTGTCGGAGGGGCAGAAATTAGGTACATAGCCTATATCTTCTTCTAAATGAAGGGATGGATAGCTATGCTTTAAATTTCATTAAAATCGATTTCAAAGATTCGGAGGAGCAGGACTCATCCCCTGCACGCTTGCTTGTCTTACTTTTGAGAAGGCACATAAAATATGTTCTAAACGAAGGGGTATCTATATATTAAATTTCAATAAAATCGAGTTGAGACTCAGAAATTGTCCCCCTTGCTTCCTACTGGTCCTAGTTAAGATAATATCTGTGGTCATTGTGTGACTTTTTAAACGCAGATCTATCTACATATGTTCTGAATTTCATTAAATCGGTTTGAACATTTCAAAGGGGTAGACATTTCCTTTATTTAATTGATCATACGTGTTACCTACATACATATATTAGGTCTGTTCCAAATGCATAACAAAACAAGTCCGAACTTGTACAAAGTTATCCAAAAGCGTTCCAGATAGCAATTTTGAGAGCGAATGATAGTAATTTTTTTTTTCATTTCCTGTAGAAACTAGTACGTGGGTAAGTTCGGACTAGAATTAAATAATAAGCTGTTTTTTGTTTACATATGAAACTGAAAAATTTGGGCCTGACCCACGATATCGACAACGTTCGACTTGTCGTATACTTACATTTGAAACAACAACATTAACAATCTTAAAATTTGTTTTTGTTTTGCATGTGAGTGTGCGACAAGTCGGACGTTGTCGACATCGTGGCTTTGGCCTTTAATTTGCAAATATTGGAAAAAAGTTTTTACATACAAATTTAATAAAAAGCAAAATGGCAGGTTTTTTGAACAAAGCTTAAGTTGTAAGTACATTTGTGCATATTTCTCCATTTCTTTAATGTAAAAAAAATGATTTTTGTGATTTTTTAAATAATTCACGTATGTAGCTTTTACATTTTTGGAGATTTTTTTCATTTACTTTTTGCAAATTTTTTTATAATGTTGGGCGTTTTAAGAGACTAAAATCACTAAAACAAAATTTTATTTAAAAAGTAAGCAGCACTAGTAATTCAAGATGGGCAGTTATGGTTTTTTGCGTTCCAGCAATTTTGGATAACTTTTGCACATTGAGAGAGTAATTTTCTTTTTTACTCCCATTAGTTCGAAACTTGTACGAAATCTTGGGGAACACACCTATTATGTATGCCAATTTCTGATATTCGCGAATTCGAATTCGAATTAATGGAAATCATTTGAGTCATTTGATCTCCCAAAAAAATTTTCTCTTTTAGAAAATGAAATATTTTTCACCACGACAACCTTTAATATATTTTTTTTTTAGTTTCATGCACATTTTAGATTTATTTGAAAATGCCCACGACGACTTCACTTATAGACACTTGTGCAAGCGACTGTGAGGCTAATACCAATTCTCATCTTGGTGTTTCAAATACTGCTCAGTCATCAATACGGAAAACTGTAGCAGAATATTTGACGGAAAAACAGCTAGCAAAAAAAAATAAATCTATTTTTTAATTATTACAAATTAATATTTGTGTGCCATTCGTTTAAATCAGGGAAAACAGCGTTACGTAATTTATGGATGGAACCTTAGCTAAGGTTACGTGAGATTACGCATATGAAGATTGGTTTTTTTTTCTATCAAGCGCAACTGCGACAACTCTGATTTTCCATATCTCTAGACTATGCATGAATTTATATATATTTTCCCCCTTATCTGTAAAATGTTTTCTGAAAAGAGAATTACAGTGGATTTCAGTTATAACTAGAGTTTTTCTTTTCCCGGACTTTTTCATTTCCCGGGAAAGCGGGAACGCCTTTTCAGTTTCCCGGGAATTCCCGCCCAGCGCAAAACTATACTTCATTTGTTTCTATATTTATGATTTGATCAGGCTAAAGTTCGTATCGCTTTGTAAGCCAAAAAAATTTTTAATTTAATTTATTTCGACAAAAAAACAAATAACAATTCATGAGATCGATTAAATAATAACGTTTTATAAACACATTAGTCGAAAAACTAATATAATTTCAGTTCTTTATATAATAGTAATGCATAAATACCAATATTATATGTATGAGTAAATGCAAAGTCAAGCGCATTGATATAACGCAAAGAAACAAATTGCATTATTAAAAAAATATTACAAAATCTTGCTTTGAAAATAGGACTTTAGTACAGAATAAGCATTAATAGAATCGTTCGACAGTCTATTTCTAATTTTATTTAAAAAAACTCCTGCTAATGAAAAAATACGTTCACTTTCTAGGGATGTTGGCCTTATAGTCAGAAGAGCATTATATAATCTCTGGACACTTTCAGTTTTTTCACCACATGTGTACATATGAGCTAAAGTTGTCATAATAAAATTAAAACAAAAAAAATCCCCGGGAATTCCCGCAAATATATCCCGGGATTTCTTTCCCGGAAATTTTTCCCGGGAAATCCCGTATGAAAAACACTAGTTATATATAACGAACACTGATTAAAACAATTTGTTGGGTATAACAAAGCACTTCGCTGGTAACCAGAGGTTTGCATTCATTTTCATATAAATTAGAACGAATTAGAGCGAACTCCGGTGATACCAAATTTTTGCTGTGTGTGAAGTTAAATTTGAAAATTTATAACCCTTGACACAAACCTTGTGCTTTAACACGCTAACAGAGATCTGTTAAGGCTGGTACTCTGTTCAAAATTGAGAAAAATTTTCAGCACCATTGATTATTTCGCGTGAAAATTTTTTATAAATTTCTTGCTTGTATTGCTTGAAAGTATGCAACATTGTTAAAATTCCGTGCGAAAAAAGCACTGCTAATGTTGTTTCGCAGCTAAACTAAAATGATGCCAGACTAATTTTGCATGGAAAGACATGATTTTACGTGTTTTTCACAACAAGAACAGAGTACTACTTTTGCGAATTTATTTCGCAAATATTTCACACCAAATACTTTTATATGTAGTTTGACAGCATTTCGCACGAAATTGTGAACAGAGTACCAGGCTTTAAGCTATAAAAATTCGATTAATGCCTTTCCAAAGGACTTTTCCATTAAATAATGTAACCGAGACGAAAAAAAAATAATGCAAATTTATAGACAAGCTGTTCCTCTATTATTGCTCATGAATCTATTTCTGAAAAATATGAATTTGAACCAAATATCGTCAAGTTTTCAATTTGGCATTTTTTGAGGATTACGCACTTTTTTTGGGAACAAGTCGACGCGGGCGGACAAAAGTGGTCGATTACCCAACTACATTAACATTTTCCAAGTAGTGACCAAATTTTTTTGGGAAGGAGTCTATGCGGGCGGACAAACGTGGTCACCTTTTAAGGACCGCATTGTCACTAAAAATCTAATTTTATTATTATTTTATCATTGGGGGCATTTTTTCCCCATTTTTTTAGGCCATAGAAACCGAGCCCTGGTCATGATTAAAGAAAATGATGATCACAACCGAAAAAATTATTATAAATTGGATTTTCGTACCGCTCAGTGATAGTTGCTGCAAATTAAAATTCGTTTATCTCAACGCATCTGTTTTCTTTGTGTGCCTGTATTAAATACGCCCGGTACAGCGAAGTTTGGTTAATTAGACAGCATTATTTGTTAATTTTTTCGTACTACTACTATTTCTTGCCCATTATACAAAACTTATGTCATTATTTATTTGTTTTATTAGTTACATATGTATGTACATATGTATGTATGTATGTATGTATATTTGTACATGTCAGAACTGATATTACAAATCGTATACTAACTAAATTCAAAGACCATGACAACAAAAGCTACATTCACCGGCCGCATAGAAGCAGTGAGAATCGAACTTCCAAACTTATCCGCGATTTTGTTTTTCATATTCTTCAAATATATTTCTAAATTCAAGCCTAACAAAATAAATAAACAGTTTGCTTTTGCACATACACGATTATGAGTGAATACCATCTCAAAAATATTCTTTAAAATCTTTCATAATTTGTTTTTTATACAATTTCTGCTGTTCGAAGTAAAACAAAACAAACTTACGATTTTTATTCAAAAGATGTTTTGTACTTGTTGACTTTGATTTTTTATTTACTTTTTTCCTTTTTTGGTTTTGTAGCTAAAAATTTCTTTTCACTTAAATTAGTTTTTGTTGCTCCACAATTCGCAAACTTGTTTCAAGGACACTTTTACTTTATATTTTGTTAAATTGAGATACACAAGAGACTGAGGCTCTTTGTATTTATTTTTATTTATTTATTTTATTTATTTTTTATTAAATAAAAACTTATTTTTTATTTGTTGCTATTTTATTTTTAAAACCACACAAACACACACGCACACACCTTTTTTTTCGAAGATCGCCGTAGTAAAATAATAAACAAAATGTGGCGCGGAATGCAAATTCACAAGAGATTTTGATAGACACACGTTAATTCGTACTGCAAGTGTGAACAAAAGTACATATTTAATTCACTCTGTATTTATGTATTCTATTTTTTATACACATATATTTTTTATCATTAAATTTTATAGAAATAAAGTACTCTTGCATATTATTATTTTTTTATATTTCTTTTTTAAGATCACGTCTTCCGAATTTTGTTTACGAGTATTTATTGTGTGCGTTTTAAATCCACTGACTGTGACTGACTGACTGCATGCGTTTAAATTGTGGTTGGATTTTTTTTTTGTTTATTTAAATTTTGTTAAATAGTTTTCGTACAAACTTCTTGACTAAACGACGTCTTTCGTATAAATGTGTGCGGCTGCATAAGTACGTAAAGTTTTTATTAACTTTGGTCCATCATATAATCTTCGATGTTTAAAAAAATTCCACTTTTTAAAGCACATTAACTGCCATACGTTAACAGTCAGTCGCCAGAGCAAGCAACAGCAATCAGTGTCTGGCTGTTATATTGCAGAGTGCCTGCTCACAGTGGGCCGAAATCGACTTAACTGCGCTTATAGTATAATTTCTAAAATAACAAAAACGAACGAAGTCAAGTGAATGATATTTGTCTCAAAAAGTATAAATTTATTTATTTACTATAACGATAAGAATTTGTTACGGTTTAGAAAATGTATACTGAAAATTTTGCAAGGGGGGTGGAGGGGGAGTATAAAAACTCCGAAAACAGCGTTACGTAATATGTGAAAGCCCACTCAGTCCATTTTAATACTTTATTTTTATACGGTCTAATTCATAAAAAATATTTTAGGCTTACTACAGGTTTATTTGACAAATTTCCCATAGATATACGTCAAATAAGTGCTTAATAAACCTGAAATATTTTTTATGAATATGGCAGATAGAATTCATAAAATATGTAAGTATGTATGTACTTATGCACATATCGTCGGTTGGTTACTGGTTTGAAGTATGGAACAAAAATGTGTTTTCGAGAAAATCGAATCGAATTGAAGAATGTTTAGCTCATTATTTTCATAAAAATACACGATAGAATTTAGAATAATAAGAAAAAATTACAAAAATCTTTGTCAACGCATATCGCAATCATAATAATAATATTTTTCACTGCATATACTGTATATGTATATTTAAGTAAATATAAAGGGTAAAAATATCAATTTTATTCCTATAACATGACTTTTAAAGGAAAAACAACGGAAGAAATAAAAGACAGTTTGAATATACATAATTAATAAAAGAAATTTTAATAATAAAAAATAAATATCAATTCATTTGATTAAAACAATGCAATACATAATTAAATTGTTGTACTTTGCTTTGATTCACGTTATTTGAGTAGAATATGCATCATGACAAATGCGAATAGCAATATTAATACTTTTAAGTTTGGAGATGTGCCACATATGTATGTATTCCAAACTCATTTATCCCATACATCAAACCAGTAACCAACCGACGATATGTTTGTATGTATGAATGTTTAAAATTATTTTATAATCTAAACTTTAGATTCTAAAGTAGTATAATAAACCCAAGGAAGTCTGAATTTGTTTAAACCTTGTAATAAAACAATTGCCATTCGCTTTTATAATGAGAGCGCCCTTTTTTAACTATATGTAGGTATTTGGGTTTTATATTTCATTTGACAACCGCATATCTACACTTACAAAAATTAATTCTGATACACTCACTTGAACTATATCTATCGGGCTCCATTATGCTATAATTTTATTTTGCCACTTTGAGCAAACTACTAGCCAAAGAAATTGCACAAGAAAAATCAAATTTCAACAGGAAATACTAATTACTGACATAAGAGATAATTGGCGGTATGGACGAACTGTATTATCAATTCAACACTATTGATAACGCAGGTTTTCAATGTATGGCTGTTAGACAAACTCGTTTCCCGCATTCGAATTAATTCATTGAGCTTAAAAATACTTTTTTTTTGAACGATTTAAGTAACATTATTAATTTTAAACGTATTAACGTATTATTAATTATCAACGATTTTACAAACATATTAAAAACTTGCCTTAAGTTATTTTCTTGCGAGCGTCGGTAGGGCAGTGAACCCAAAATGCACTAAAATCTTTCTGGCAATCTTTTATTTCGGTTTGCCTTGCCAACTATTATTACTTTGACGACTAGTACACATTTCTACAACCTTGCTAGTCCTCGTCCATACTTGCAATTTTTGATGCTGCAATATTTTAAAAGTCTACTTCGTAATTTCATTAGTGTCCACATTACGAAATTTTAGTTTTGCAATTATGTATGTTAAAAAAAATTCTATTACAATACAAATTTCCATGAAAAATAATTCAATTTACTTTTTGTTATATTTTGTGCTTTTCATACATCTGAAATAATAAAATAAAATAAAACGTCAAATTCATCTACCAACCTTAAATTAACAAGTACGAATTTCAAAACAAAAGAGAATTGCAGAGCACATAAAGCTGTATACACCTTCCAAATATTCTCACCTCACTCACCAATAAACTCAAGAATTGCTGCAACAATAGTTGCAAGTCTTGACAGGGACTTAGTTATTAACAAATATGGCGACTCGTATCAAGTGTTTTTCTACCAGGTAGGCAGTGCTGCCAGAATGATGATTTTATCATATTTTTGATGATTTTTTGAACAAAATATGATTCTATGATTTTTTTCCCGAATGATGATTTTCAATGTTTAAAATTATAATTTTTACTTTATGTACATACATATGTACAACTTTCATTATTGCTCTAAAAATTTTATCAATAGTTATATTTAAACAAATTGAGTTTTGTGCCGGGCTGTTATTTATTGCTTCTTCATTTTTCATTTCGTTTCATTTATTAATTCTATTGTGTACAAAATAGTTCTTATTGCGCAATCTAAATCAAAAGACTTTTGATTTTATCCAATGTATTGTGGCATATACAAATATAATAAACACACAGGCAATTTTATTGTACAATATCAATTACCGCACAATCATACTGCAAATGTGCGGATACCTTTAAATAACAAATTTATGGTTCAAAACTCAATGGGTAGTATGAATATAAAAAGTATTTGCTTTTTACTTAAAAAATTTGTTTTAAACCCAAAATTTTAAGTTTTATCAATTGTTTTCAAAATTTTGTGTTTAAGTAAAAAGCAAATATTTTATATTTACTTAAAAAATTTGTTTTAAACCCAAAATTTTAAGTTTTATTATCAATTGTTTTCAAAGTTTTGTGTTTAAGTAAAAAGCAAATATTTTTTATTCATACCACCCAATGCAAATAAAAAAATCAATATATTGAGGATTGTGTTACATTTTACATGGAGTTATGTAATATTAAATTTTAACGATAGTTTTTTAAAGACCGTTGAATATTTATAGGTTTAATACAAACATTTTCGTAATCTAATTGATGAAAATGATATTCCAAACTTGAATGATGAATTTAGAGATCTTTGTTTTATCAAATTTAGTAAACATTTTGGAAGTATAGTTAATCTTAGCTGTGAAGACTTTGGTCAATAGTGTCAATTATTAAAATTTTTTTTCTCTTCCCATATCTTCTGCACATGTTGAAATTTGATTTTATGGAAACTGGTGGTGCCTTTTTATTTTAAAATAAAATTGGACTTGTGATGATATTTTTCTTCAAAATATGATTTTTTCCCTCCCCCCCCCCCCCCCCCGGTAAATGATGGTTTTGATCACAAAGCTTCTGGCAGCGCTGCTGCTAGGTAGAAATATGACGAAACTGCTGGTACTTACCACTTCAAGGATATGATATGTGTACTTAAATACACATTTAAGTAAATGTTACTTCAGTTTTATCACAAGATTTAAATAATAGTTTTTATCTTGGTGTTCAAGCTGAGTTTATCCTATTTAGGTTGATATTTTGGAATAAGTTATTTTTAAGTATTTTTTATACACCATTATTTATATGTTCATGTGAACATTTTTCTTAATTTTGTGATGTTATCTACGGAATTTAAAATTTAACACTATTTTTAATGTAATTACAAAATAAAAAAAATTTTTTAGCTAAAATTTAATGCTTTATTGTATTGGCGATATTTGGCAGTATTCGACAAGTCATTTGGCGAGTAGGCTGAAAATAAATCTGACAACACTACTGGGGACGTCATTTTGGTATTTATTGGAATGTCAAATCAGAAGTGGATTTTCATCATCGAACGACTTTGTCAGTGGTCGTGCGTGAGACACGTAAATAAAATAAAATAAGCCTTCAAATATATACAGAAAAAAAGGGAAAGCCAACTGGAATAGAAGAAGAAAATGCGTACACAATTTACAACAATTGCCGCAATATAATATCATCAATTTATATTAATTTTAAAAAATTAATCTAGACCTTGGCACTTACTTTTATGTCTCACCGTACTCCATTTTTTTTCGCCGCACCATTGGTGCTATGTTCTAGGTTTGCACCATGATACAATTATACAAGGTACTTGCACAAGCCCAGCCTGTTAATGTATACAATGCAGAAACTTGTCAAACTTTGTTTACAAACCCCAAAAATGTTAGTGTATGTGTATGAATAAAATGATTACAGTGTTGGCAATGAATTTGCATGTGGCTGTGTCTCCAATTACACATTGAAGAAAATTACATTACACATAGGTTAAAATTAAAACAAAATTAAACAAAAATAGAAGTCAAAGTAGAATTACACACAGATTATACATGAATCTAATTATAGGCCTACACATGTGAGTAGAAATTACACACTCTGTATATTACACACATATTGGCAACACTGAATGACTATAATCATTCATGAATGCCGCGTCTGCAATTGTACTTTAGTTACCCTGTAATTGTTATTTTTAACAACAAAAGACATCTGTTTTTGACTAAATTCTGTTTGTTTCTACCAACAAAATGCGTGTGTTTCTTGGTGTTGCAATTTTGTTGTAGTCGTGCAAGTACCTTGTATAATTGTATCATGCTTTGCACATTACACTTTCACATTTTGGCCTGAGACCAACTTTGCGCAAACGCGGCGAAAAACTCAAAAAATTTAGATATTTTCATGTTGTTGTTGTGAATACA
The DNA here is from genome assembly GCA_936439885.1 of Nowickia ferox. NCBI lineage: Eukaryota > Metazoa > Arthropoda > Insecta > Diptera > Tachinidae > Nowickia > Nowickia ferox. The sequence continues at coordinate 83,296,363 of OW387027.1, read as the reverse complement.
ACAAGAAGAAACTGAATAAGTAAATAGAAGAGGAGAGAATTATTGTTGAATCCGCCGCGGATTGCATTGCCAACTACTATTACTTTGACGATTAGTACATATTTGTACAACCTTGTTAGTTATTAACAAATATGGCGACTGGTATCAAGTGTTTTTCTACCTGCTGACTGGAGAAAATTTTTTGTTAAAAAATTTGCAAAAATTAACTTAATTATTTAAAAGAATATAAACACAAAAAATGCATAAAAATAGTCTCATTCATATTAAACCAAAAGCACATACAAATTCTAATAGTTGAGATGGTTAAACATTAGATTAAAAACGAGTGAAGAAAGAAAATTTTGCGATAAAAATCGATTGTCCAAAGAAATCTTCAAATACGTCTCAAATCTCAACCAATGAAAAAGCTGTCGCACACTCCAGTCAGTCGTTTATTAAATTTGTATGAAAGTGGTCGACGAAGTAAGAAGTGGGTGAAGTGGTAACAAAAAATTAACATGATAAAAATGTTAAAAGTTTATTAAATAAACGAAAATATGTTTAATTAATAAAAGTGAAAATAAATGCTAATTAGCAAACAAAGAAAAGTTAAATTGTTCTAATGATAGTTGCAAATAAAACAAAAAAAAACACATGAATTGATGTAAACGTAAAAGCTAATGAATAAGAGGAAATAAATGAATAATAAAAAATATATGTATGTGTGTTTGGAAATATTCATATAAAACAATAAAAAAAAATAATTAATTTAAAATCAAATAAAAAATATTTGCTTTGTTTTAATATTTATTAATTAATCCATGTCCACTTCATAAAAGTGAAACGACAAACGTCCTTTATTCATCCCCAAGGTTTCTGTTGTTGTGTTCGTGTGTTTTTAGTATTTATTTTGTTATTTTTTTCAATGAAATAAACAAAACAAAAAAAAAATAAAACAAATGAATCGACCGATGAGCGAACGAAGGAACAAAACGAAACCTTATGATAGCGAGAATGTGTTGGAGAATTATTGTTTGTGTGTATATACAACGGTATTTAGCGTGTCATTTAAACATTATTATCAACAACGTCGTATGTATGGAGTATTTTTGTTAACTTCTTCAGATCTTTGAAAGAATTTCTCATTTCTTTATTTAAAATTGTTACTAAGGTGCATACCTACCATACATGTATTTTGTTAAGTTTTGTTTCTGTATTAAAAGTAATAAGTATCAAATAACAAAAAAAAAAAAAATCGGGTTTTCCTAACCTAATTGAATTCGTAAAATTATTTGACCTCCAGCTCAAAAAGTAAATAATTTTTGGCCTATACATATAGATTTCCAGTATCACAAATCTGCTGCATATTTGGTTTTTGTGGGCTTTTCATACCTATTGTTTATTATATAAGAACATCTAGTTTCGACTTACTTACCTTCTTCCAATTTTCTGGTATCAATGCAAGAATACGAAATGACGAAATTATACCTAACCAATTTCAATTGGTCGATTATTATTGTTTGAATTGAATTCACTAAAAAAAAACAGTAGGACCTAAAAATCCATTTGGTCTTATTTCACAGAGACTGTTGCTGGTAAATATACGGCTCAATTGTAAATATTCCAAAGCCTTCAATAATGTTTAACCGCTGTAAATCTGAGTTCAATAATTGACCACATAATTTATCAAAAAATATCTCCTATGGGATGCTGCTCAGAAAACTGCATTTATGTCATCCCAGGAAAATGGGGATAAGTCAGCATACATGAAAACTCAGTAATCATTCCTGCTACACTACATATCTCTTGGAAAGGAAATTTCGCTACACCTTAGAAGAGAATCTATTCAGGATCAAAATATCTGTAATCAAAAGGGCTGAAAACTGGTTATGTTCTATGAGGAGCCAAATTGACATAATCGAATCATAACCGATAGCAAAGCTGCTATAAGATTATTTGCAGAACTACACACCACATTAAGATTGATCCTAAAAGCGTCAATTATTCCAAAATCACCCACTAAAATTCGCATAATACAAGGTAGCACTTACTGCATTGGAAGCATTCTCCAGGATTTAAACATTGACAATAAATATGGCATTCGATTAAGTATTTTCAATCTCCAACAGTTCCATAGCAAGATCTGTCTTTGTTTGCATTGATATAAAAAATATACTGCAACTCGATCCGAATCTCGTGGCTACCCTCTCTAAAATGGTGGACTTCCCTCTAGTGGCTACAGTTGTAGTTGTCGTGATGAAGCAAAGAAAAAATCTATAACACACCCTCAATGTCTGTGTCCTTCACTAGAAAATGGCCGCCCTACAGAGTTGAGAATTCTGGAACTATCGAACATAGATTTAAAAAAAACCGCACTCATTTATCAATAGCAGATAATCGTTCCGCGCTTGAACCTTACTTAAGGTCTCATTAGTTTTTACTTTTCGTTGTCGTTCTGTGCCGTTCTTTTCCGTATAAAATATTTTGCAATTACTTTTCCTGTGCAAGGAATCAGCTGGCAACCTATAGAACTGATTTCAGTTGTATACAAAATATCACAACAAACTAATACATACACACTTTTGGCTGTCACTTAACGTTGAATTTTATTTTCTACAGATTTGTCCGCAACGGAACAGAACAAAACAGGAAAAACAAACCACACACACAGACTTTCAATTGAACAGAAACAAAACAGCTGATTCAGAACAGAACAGCACGTACAAACTAATTCTGCCTTTAGTAAGTTATTTATTTCCTTGCACGGGATGTCTGATTCCTTGTGCCTCTTCAACCCAATTTTCTCTTCTTCTGTCTGTTTATCAAACTGTAACACTGCTTCGCTAAATGTGTTTATGGTGGCTATTCTGGAAAACGCGTTGAAGAAGTGAAAACAAAGTTTCAAAAATTGTTTTTGTTTGCCATACATTTCTAAAATGCAATAAACGTGAGAATTTCAACGCTTTTTTCTCTCCCTTTTTAAAAAAAGTAAATTTTTTATGATAAACAAAAACAAATTTTTTACATTTATGCAGTTTTGTTTTTGTTTTCCATGTAACTTTCACCAACTCGACGCGCATGCCAGAATAGACACCAATGTCTCTAAAATTTAATTCGATTAAATTTTAGCGTTAGATATAATCGTTAAATAATTAAATTCTCTTATTTTATACTGTCTGAAGTATTTTAGCGGGCAAAAATTTAGCGTTAACTATGAGAATTACAGAATATTGCTGCGGATCACTTTTTTTTTTATTTTGGCCTTCTTTAAAATCAGCCTTGATGTATAGTAATCGGTTTACAAGATAATGAAAAACGTATGTGCTTATATGAAGGTCCGCTTTTAGGAGATCTTTTTCAATATATATCGAATGTTATAGTTTACTCCATCGCCTTGTGTTACTTTGGCAGAATGGAAGGTAAGGTAAAACCTCACCATTACCGCCACCAGTATGTCAAGTCAATATGAAACTTCAGCAATGAATCCCATCTGATCTGCGCAACTGTAATTATTTTAACACTGACGAGCTCACTCATTACATAAAGTTTTTATAAACTAAAATAGTAATAAAATTGTGACTTGAGGTAACTAATTGTCTGTGTACATTCAAGGTAATTGAAATTTGGGAGTATGAAAATAAAGCTTTTGCTTTAGTTTTGTTTTTGCTTGTTTCTTTGCAGAGAGTAAATTAAAAAACAAAAGCAATGATTTGTTTTGTTTTTCCCTTGAGCACATACTTTTATTTTTTTTTAAACGTTAAACTCGAAAACAATAATAACAATATTGAATTGTTTTGAGAAAAAAAAAATGAAATTAATTATCTTCTGTTCTGTTTACCATGCGCTCTTGTTCGTTCGAAAATATGTACCTATAGTGAAAAGTTCATACATACGTTCATTTATGTGTGTGAAGATAAATTTAAATTTAACTAGCAGAGACAAAAACCCAAAAAGTTTACAGAGCCCATTTTGCAGTTAACAGCGTACTGTTAAGCACTTAACAGTCCTAGTAAAATAAAGGAACATTATTTCGGTTGCGAAATCCAGGAACGGGGGCTGATACTATGCCCAACAATTAATGGAAAATATGGTCCGAGAGCTGAATAATGAAATTATACCAATTGGATATACAAAAGATATATCAATAATACAGAAACTTAATTTTAAAAAAGGGCCATATTTGAAAGGAAAAGTGAACATTGTGGGAAATAGGAGATGGGTACATATATCCCACTATATAGAAATGGTGCTCCTGATGGCTCGTTAAAGAGCAAATTAAGTGGCATATCTGAAAACATTTTGGGACTTTAGAAAAATCAATTAAAAAAAAAAGTCATATTTCTGGAGAAGATTAGTGGTCATTGTGGAAAATAGGAGATGGGTACATATATCCCACTATATACAAATAGTGCTCCTGATGGCTCGTTAAAGAGCAAATTAAGTGGCATATCTAAAATCATTTTGGGACTTTAGAAAATTCCATTTTAAAAAAGTCATATTTCTGGAGAAGATTAGTGGTCATTGTGGGAAATAGGAGATGGGTACATATATCCCACTATATAGAAATGGTGCTCCTGATGGCTCGTTAAAGAGCAAATTAGGTGGCATATCTGAAATCATTTTGTGACTTTAGAAAAATCAATTTAAAAAAAAATTCATATTTCTGGAGAAGATTAGTGGTCATTGTGGGAAATAGGAGATGGGTACATATATCCCACTATATAGAAAAGGTGCTCCTGATGGCTCGTTAAAGAGCAAATTAAGTGGCATATCTGAAAACATTTTGGGACTTTAGAAAAATCAATTAAAAAAAAAAAGTCATATTTCTGGAGAAGATTAGTGGTCATTGTGGAAAATAGGAGATGGGTACATATATCCCACTATATACAAATAGTGCTCCTGATGGCTCGTTAAAGAGCAAATTAAGTGGCATATCTAAAATCATTTTGGGACTTTAGAAAATTCCATTTTAAAAAAGTCATATTTCTGGAGAAGATTAGTGATCATTGTGGGAAATAGGAGATGGGTACATATATCCCACTATATAGAAATGGTGCTCCTGATGGCTCGTGTTATGTTAAGTCCCAAAATTAAATGAAAGATCAGGAGCACCATTTGTATATAGTGCGATATATGTACCCATCTCCTATTTCCCACAATGACCACTAATCTTCTCCAGAAATATGACTTTTTTTTTTTTATTGATTTTTCTAAAGTCCCAAAATGTTTTGAGATATGCCACTTAATTTGCTCTTTAACGAGCCATCAGGAGCACCATTTCTATATAGTGGGATATATGTACCCATCTCCTATTTCCCACAATGATCACTAATCTTCTCCAGAAATATGACTTTTTTAAAATGGAATTTTCTAAAGTCCCAAAATGATTTCAGATATGCCACTTAATTTTCTCTTTAACGAGCCATCAGGAGCACCATTTCTATATAGTGGGATATATGTACCCATCTCCTATTTCCCACAATGACCACTAATCTTCTCCAGAAATATGACTTTTTATTTTTTAATTGATTTTTCTAAAGTCCCAAAATGTTTTCAGATATGCCACTTAATTTGCTCTTTAACGAGCCATCAGGAGCACTATTTGTATATAGTGGGATATATGTACCCATCTCCTATTTTCCACAATGACCACTAATCTTCTCCAGAAATATGACTTTTTTTTTTAATTGATTTTTCTAAAGTCCCAAAATGTTTTCAGATATGCCACTTAATTTGCTCTTTAACGAGCCATCAGGAGCACCTTTTCTATATAGTGGGATATATGTACCCATCTCCTATTTCCCACAATGACCACTAATCTTCTCCAGAAATATGAATTTTTTTTTAAATTGATTTTTCTAAAGTCACAAAATGATTTCAGATATGCCACCTAATTTGCTCCTTAACGAGCCATCAGGAGCACCATTTCTATATAGTGGGATATATGTACCCATCTCCTATTTCCCACAATGACCACTAATCTTCTCCAGAAATATGCCTTTTTTTTAAATTGATTTTTCTAAAGTCCCAAAATGATTTCAGATATGCCACCTAATTTGCTCTTTAACGAGCCATCAGGAGCACCATTTGTATATAGTGGGATATATGTACCCATCTCCTATTTCCCACAATGACCACTAATCTTCTCCAGAAATATGACTTTTTTTTAAAATTGATTTTTCTAAAGTCACAAAATGATTTCAGATATGCCACCTAATTTGCTCTTTAACGAGCCATCAGGAGCACCATTTGTATATAGTGGGATATATGTACCCATCTCCTATTTTCCACAATGACCACTAATCTTCTCCAGAAATATGACTTTTTTTTTTTTATTGATTTTTCTAAAGTCCCAAAATGTTTTGAGATATGCCACTTAATTTGCTCTTTAACGAGCCATCAGGAGCACCATTTCTATATAGTGGGATATATGTACCCATCTCCTATTTCCCACAATGATCACTAATCTTCTCCAGAAATATGACTTTTTTAAAATGGAATTTTCTAAAGTCCCAAAATGATTTCAGATATGCCACTTAATTTGCTCTTTAACGAGCCATCAGGAGCACCATTTCTATATAGTGGGATATATGTACCCATCTCCTATTTCCCACAATGACCACTAATCTTCTCCAGAAATATGACTTTTTATTTTTTAATTGATTTTTCTAAAGTCCCAAAATGTTTTCAGATATGCCACTTAATTTGCTCTTTAACGAGCCATCAGGAGCACTATTTGTATATAGTGGGATATATGTACCCATCTCCTATTTCCCACAATGACCACTAATCTTCTCCAGAAATATGACTTTTTTTAAAATTGATTTTTCTAAAGTCACAAAATGATTTCAGATATGCCACTTAATTTGCTCTTTAACGAGCCATCAGGAGCACCATTTCTATATAGTGGGATATATGTACCCATCTCCTATTTCCCACAATGATCACTAATCTTCTCCAGAAATATGACTTTTTTAAAATGGAATTTTCTAAAGTCCCAAAATGATTTTAGATATGCCACTTAATTTGCTCTTTAACGAGCCATCAGGAGCACTATTTGTATATAGTGGGATATATGTACCCATCTCCTATTTTCCACAATGACCACTAATCTTCTCCAGAAATATGACTTTTTTTTTTTAATTGATTTTTCTAAAGTCCCAAAATGTTTTCAGATATGCCACTTAATTTGCTCTTTAACGAGCCATCAGGAGCACCTTTTCTATATAGTGGGATATATGTACCCATCTCCTATTTCCCACAATGACCACTAATCTTCTCCAGAAATATGAATTTTTTTTTAAATTGATTTTTCTAAAGTCACAAAATGATTTCAGATATGCCACCTAATTTGCTCTTTAACGAGCCATCAGGAGCACCATTTCTATATAGTGGGATATATGTACCCATCTCCTATTTCCCACAATGACCACTAATCTTCTCCAGAAATATGACTTTTTTAAAATGGAATTTTCTAAAGTCCCAAAATGATTTTAGATATGCCACTTAATTTGCTCTTTAACGAGCCATCAGGAGCACTATTTGTATATAGTGGGATATATGTACCCATCTCCTATTTTCCACAATGACCACTAATCTTCTCCAGAAATATGACTTTTTTTTTTAATTGATTTTTCTAAAGTCCCAAAATGTTTTCAGATATGCCACTTAATTTGCTCTTTAACGAGCCATCAGGAGCACCATTTCTATATAGTGGGATATATGTACCCATCTCCTATTTCCCACAATGTTCACTTTTCCTTTCAAATATGGCCCTTTTTTAAAATTAAGTTTCTGTATTATTGATATATCTTTTGTATATCCAATTGGTATAATTTCATTATTCAGCTCTCGGACCATATTTTCCATTAATTGTTGGGCATAGTATCAGCCCCCGTTCCTGGATTTCGCAACCGAAATAATGTTCCTTTATTTTACTAGGACTGTTAAGTGCTTAACAGTACGCTGTTAACTGCAAAATGGGCTCTGTAAACTTTTTGGGTTTTTGTCTCTGCTAGTTAAATTTAAATTTATCTTCACACACATCGTTCATTTATGTCATAATCGTATGAAACAGATGTAGTGAGATTCAGGAACTTTTTGCGTAACAAAATTCGTAATATTTATTGATATATTTATTTGTTTACCGTAACGTTAATGACATTGTTTAATTTCTTTTTTGCGCTATTATACAGATGTGTTTTAGTCACCATTTAATTCTATATCGTGGAATCTCTGCATACGAAATGTCAGCCTAAGCGAAAAGCACAAAGAAAATTTCAATTAGATTTTTTTTATTTTCTTGAAAATTTTTTATTTTTGATAATGAATTTAATTGAAAACAATTTGGAGTTGTAACTTAAGATACGAGTATAATTTTATTGGACGTATAAAAATATTTTTGTTATTACAGTTTTACTCTAATTTAAAGTGAGCGATAAGTTAAACTCAAGTTTATCCTACCTGCCCCCCTGTTCTGTAACTCGCTAAAGCTAAATCAAGCAATGACTTAAAAATTAAATCCATAGGATATTTACAGCCTTATGTACCTATAACAAAAACCTGGCATAAAGTTAGCATAAGTGGCAAAATTGAACATGATCGAAAACAAGTTTTCCACAAAATTTAACATTAACTGCCTTTTTCACAATGTACAATTAAAAGTTAACAGGGACTTTAACGGCAAGTTTTGTATAAAGATTTTTCAGTTGAAGTTCACGTTAACTCTTAACCACACATTGTGAAAAGGCACGTAAAAGTGAAGTTAGGATTTCATACTGGGTTAAATATATAGTATGCGTTGATTTTTAATATCAAATTGTATGGAGGAATTCGTTAATACCTGGTTCAATTTCGTCACTTTTGCCAGTTTTTTCTTATACAAAAGGCGGTTAGTGTTTTATGTCATCGCCAAAAATTGTTAATTTCTTCCATGATTTTTTTTTATTGAAAATATAATATTGTAAAAAGTTATTTTTTGTGCAGTTTTTTTTTACATGCATGATCTCAAGTAGAAAGCCCCTAACCCGTGTTTTTTTGTTGTTCGAAATTGAGTTTTTCAGTGATTTCATTACATTTCATACAAATACAAAAATTTTTTGCAAACAGTTTTATCAAAAAAGTTACATTGTGAATATTACAATGTCTATGATGTTTTTATCTTCTGCAAAGTCACAATTATTGGAGTTAGGTCCTTTCTTTCTTTGAGACCAGCGATGTGTATATGGTAACACTGGTATGTAGTCACAGATTGTCTTCAAGGTGGTATACAACTTTGACACCGTCGTAATACAGCTTCGGTCTGAAGAGCAGATCTCGCTTCATCGCAATTATTTCTTAATTGCTGCGAGCAGGCTCGTATGTGTTGTAACGCAACGTCGCACTTGTTAATGGCTACCTTGCCTAACTGTATCACTTACTGTTTTATTTTGTAACTTTCCACTATCAAGTGCAAACGTTTTTAATAAGTTTTATAATTGTGCAGATCATAAAAAAAAACTCTAGGTGTGGATCTGGAAAACTCCTAAGCGTGAAATGGCTCCTTGGCTCTTTCGCTGCGTGATTTTGCCTTGTGTGCCTCTAATATCAATCTTTCGTTTTATTAAACTGTTTATACTGCTTAAAGAATACTACAAAATGAATAAATTCTTTCAAATTAACAAAGAGTTAATGTATGCATTTGTATTCTACAAACTCATGCTTACATACATACATACATACATACATAAGTAAAATATAACGAATTTACATTTAATAAAAAAATATAAACAAAATCGTCATATATGTACATACAAACAAACATAAACAAAGATAATAAAACCTTAATAACTACATAGTAATAAAAAATAAATAAACCAAATATTCATAAATATTGTGAAAAAGCTGTGTTAAGGAATAAATTAAATATGAATATAAAATTTTCATTCAATATTTTCGTTTTCCAATCCGGTCGTTGGTCGTTGTATTCAACAAAACCAATCATAAGCGTGCCGCAATTGACTGAGTCATGCGAATTGAAATGTTTTATTTTAGTTCCTTCATAAATATTAGTATTTTTCGTTTTAGTAATAAATTGTTTTCTTTGCTGTACTTTAGACCACAATTCGTATGTAACTAAACACACACACTCATTTCCTTTTTATATTTACTATATACTCGTATGTATATAACAACATACTTACATACTAAACCAGGTGCGTGTAAAAAAAGCATTCCTTGCTAAACATAAAAAAAAAATACTAAAACTAAAGTCCAACATAATACTGCCTCTCTCATCCCTTTAAACGGTGTGGTGTATTGCTGCAAGAGTCTTAAGAGTTTTTTTGTTGTTGCTAAAACAACTTCCTGTAAACTTATACTATATCTACATACATACATATGGTACTCGTATATGCTAACAAAGAATAATAAAACAACAGCAACAATTAAAAAGTAAAACAAATTGTAAAAATCCTCTTGAAAAATATAATTTTTAAAAAGCCATACGAAGCCAAAAATATCCACATCATTGGAATACTCGTACATAGTTTACAAATGGGTGTTTCTAATATCGAACGACATACATAGTTTTTCTTATTTTTGTATTTAAATCCATATGTATAAACTTTACTACAACAATAGCAAATAATACGAAACTAAGAGAAAATACTCCATCCATAATCCGGCAAAAAGCCAACTAATAAGTAAAGAACCAACAAACGAACTACTGAGTCAGTCAGTCAGCCAATGGGACAGACAGACAGACAGACAACTTCAATAAAAAGCCAACATTGAAAAACTAAAACTGAAACCCAAAGAAGTCGTAAATCCATTCAACCTAACTGAACTTAGAAAAAAAAGAAAATAAAAACAAATAATTAAAAAAGAAAAACTATCAGTATCTATCGTCCTACTTACGAGTATTATCATACTCGTATGTACATAAAAAAAAATTAAGAAAGCAAAAAATATCGCAAGGAAATACTGAAATGAAGTAGTACACATTTGTGCTTCACATGCACGAGTAAATAAAATACATACTTATGTATAGTACATACGATATATGAACATATAATATTTGTGTGTGTCGTCTCGTCTTTGTCGCGTATTACATGTACATTGTACAATCTAAATGTAACTCGAAATTAAGTGAGCGAGCGAGTGCTTGTTTGAAATTTTATTAGGTGTTCGTGTCTACGAGTGCTCGTTTTCCAACTGTTCAATTTTGGCTTCTTTTCTTATCAAACAACAAAAAAATCAACAACAGCAACAACGACAAGAAAAAAGCAAACATCAGCTATTTGAACAGCCAGCAAAGCAACTTTAAACCACCCACCCACCCACTCGGTGGGGCAGCCAGTTTCCTTTCTTATCATCATTTATGCCTGCAGATCTTTTACTTTTACTACTCGCATAATTTCCACTTTTAAATAACGTAACAAACGTTTGGCTGTGTTGTAGCATTCGCTGCTACTGTGGCAGTAGTTGTGTTATTTCTTAACAACTATTGTACCACCACCTCGTCCTAAGCCCCCTGCCGTCGTCTAACGCCAGTCACTCTTCATCATCATTCAACTGTGCATATTTGTTTGATACGCAAAATGTCAACAGATAAAATCAAAGTTGCTGTCAGGGTGCGACCCTTTAATCGCCGCGGTAAGTTTTAGTTCTAACATTTTTCTACATACTTTTCCACATATTTCTTATACATATTTCAACTAGAAACATATACATACATATTAATCGTCATTTTAAATAAAGTCTGTTATTAAAGGGCAAAAGTTAAATAATTGTACTTGAGTAATAAATATGTATACTTATTAGATATATGTACATACATATGTACATACTCATTTGTAAATTGAAACCTTTGTCTACCTGTTTTGCTTTTCATATATCGTTAGGTAAAATGCAAAATCACTTAACACTTTTTTAATTTCAAAATTTTATAGGGGAGAGAAAAAACTAAACCAAATTATCCAATTGACTGAAGTAAAGTTTCTTTATTTTCAATTTTAATTCGACTGATTTTTATGATAAAGATGAGAAAATTTTGTAGGGACATGTGTTTCGACGTAATACCTACTACCATATCGCACCTTAGACGTATTGACTGGAAAATTTTGATACTGTCTTACTGTGTTTCGTTTTTACTTCACATGGGAATGCCCAATAGGCCTATACTGGCTTGTCAACCTAACCCAACCTAATAACCAATAATTAATTTGAAAATGCTGTTTTCAATTTTTGTTAGTTACGTGTTAGCTTTAACACATGCCAATAGTACCAGCTTGTGGTACTAGCCAGTACACTATATGTAGGCTATAGAATGCAGAAATAGTACTAAAAGAACTACCAGACTTCATACAAATCCATTAAGCCGTTTTCACGTTAAAGTGAAACAAACATGAAAACTTTCACATTTATAATATTATTAGGATTTTGTCGTGCCATAACCGCCATAATTTTTTGACCAAAATCGATTATTTGCGATCGTAAATAATGGATTTTCGTAAAAAAGCAGGTGTAAAAAATGTGTCAGTTAAGCTTTTTTTTTTGGCGGTTATATCTTGTTGTGTCGATTCACAGAAATCTCAAGAAATCATAGGGGTTGAGTTATGTTGGCAGGTAGTGCAACCATACTTCCCCATTCACAATAAGGGGGAATATTTAATAATTGTTTTTGATTTTGTTTTTTCTTTCAAACAAATGTTTTAAAACATTAAAACAAATATTACGACAATATGACCTTTATGACTACCGTTCGAATCGCCGAATTGTATTTTTATTTCTAATATTGCTTTTACATTTGAGCAAAATCTTTCCAAACTGTACTTAAAAGTAAAGTTCTACACTTGAAAGTCTTTATCAAAATATATACTGTTTACACCAAGTTTTTTTTTGACATTTATGAAAATTTCGTATCCAAAACAGCGTTACCGTTTGTGCGACTAAAGTGGCAATTTTACACTTTTTTGAAGCCTTGCCACTTTTGTTGCCACTTTTTCAAAAATCCCCTTTTTTGCCACTTTTTTTTATAAATAAATACTTTATAATTTAACAATAGTTTCGGCATGAGGTCATCCGTGCGAAATGAAAATCCCAACATTCCAAAGGTCAAATGTACGTTAAATTATCTAAGTACTTAATATTTACATATGTGAATTTGCTTCTATATATCTTCTAAAGAATTGTTGTTTAGTTTTAATGTTAATTATTATTATATTTTATTTTATTACTTTACCGCTTTTATAAATGAACTGATTGTTTTCTGTTATGTTTTTGTTAATTTTTACTAAATTCCAATGTTTTGTTTAAACTAAATGCCTTTATGAAAACGTTGCGACTTTTTTTTTCAACATCCCCCTTTTTGTGCCACTTTTTTTTAAATCCCCTTTTTGTGCCACTTTTTGAAATTTCTCAACGGTAACGCTGATCCAAAAAAATAACCATTGACTGAAATTTTCCCTAAACTACAACCAATCAACTGGAATATAGCTAATTCAAACACCTTTTAAAGTACATTCGTTTGTTTATTAGTACAATTTAAGAAAAAAATCATAGTGGCACCACTAAGTTCTACTAGATTTCAATTGGATTTCGACAAAATCTATATGGGAAATGTACTCGAAATTTATTAGATTTTTTTTTAGAAACCGCGAAAGTACTAGATTTTGCTCAGAGGTAAACGCACTATAACGAAAATATTAATTTTATTTACAAAAAGAGGCAATTTTATTTTTATATTTTATTCAGTTTAAAACTGACTTTTTCTAAGCAAAATAATAATAATAAAAAAATGAAAGTATTTTATTTTCTAAGCAAAAAATAAAATTCAAAAAATAATTTTTATTTTCTGAGTCAAAAAAAAACTTTTACTTTCTGTGCGTGGAATAAATATAACTGAAGAAATAAAAAATAAATAAAACTCAGAAAATAATCGGTCAAGTTAAGTTTTTTAATAAAACTGCAACAAATAAAAATTAATGCAACTAAAGGTAGTCCATGTAACAAGGATTATCTTGCTGTATTCCTTGTGCACGTAGCATTTCTCTTTTGAGCCTAGATTTCCCTATCGGCACAATGTACGGATTTTCGTCGGGTCGCTGCAATAAATTATGGAATAATTCTATTAAGCTGTATTACCAATGAAGTGTGGTGCAATTATGTCCTTATATTTAAATTAGTTGAGAAATAAGGCAAATTTATGAAAATAATCGTTATTTGCGGTCACTGCTCAATTCACAATCCTTGTTGCATTGCTTACAGTTTTATTTGAAAAGAAATTTTTAATTAAAATGTCTCTAAGCAAAAACAAATTATTTATAAAATGTTTTTATTTTGAGAGATTTTGTTTGATAAAAAGAAAAATATAAATAAATTGAGAAACATTTGAAACTACATAAATTTTATTCTTAAAAAATGTTTAAGTATCAATATGCCCCAGGCTTTGTGTATGTTTATTATTTTAATTATTTATAATACATAACAAAACCAGTTTAAATCGGAATCAGATTGAAAATAAATGCAAAGAAAAAATATAAAATAAAAACACTTTCTTATGGTTTCTTAACCGCACATACATACATACATACATACTTACATATTGTATGTAGAAATAATAACCAAAATTATGTAGTAAGTTGTATTAATATTTAATAAACTTAATTTCTCCTTACAAAATACAACAAAAAAACAAACAAACAAACTTGAAAAATTTCATGCATTAACTTTGTACTATAAACTTTATTTTCAACAACTTGTGCATTGAACAATTTGAAAAAAAAAATTATTAAAAAACAGCAAACTAATTTCAAATTGTAGCATTCAATTAAAAACATGTTTGCATTAAAATAATACAACTACGTAGTTGTATGTACATACATACATATGTATGTATGTATGTATGTATGTCTACATATACAAGGTAGTTTTTTAAGCGTTTGCTTTTTAAATTGAGAAAGAAAAACACAAGTATGCAGAAAAGTTTTTATTTGGAAATACTTGGGTGTTTTCCTAGATAGCAAGCTTTGGAAAGTCTAAAGAAATGGCTCAATGCCTACTACGCATGCAGAAACTCCATAGGAAGGAACTGGGGTCTGCAACTGAAGATAGTTAACTGGATTTACACATCCGTTGTCAGACCGGTTATTTCCTAAGTTTGTGTGGTATGGTAGGAAGCATTGAGAAAGAAAAGTCACAGGAGACTTTCTAAGGTTCAGAGGTGTGCCTCGATTGGCATCACAGGTGCTCAGAGAACCCCTCCCTCAGGCTGCCTTGGACGTCATTCATCACCTACTTCCTATAGAGGACTTTGCGTGTGAGAACGGCGACTAGAAGTCTCCTTAGACTCGTTGACGCAGGTTTGGTGAGGACAGGAATAAAAGGTCACACATCAATCTTAAATGAGATCAGTTTTAGTGATCAGGGATCCGAAAACCGTGGGTTCAAATCCGATAAGCTCTATGAGGGTAGTGCGGTCTTTACAGACGGGTCAAAAATGGAGGAAGGCGCCAGGGGCTAGTGTCTATATATTGGGAACGAATGTTCGTAGTTCTTTCAGACTGCTGAGATCTTGGCGATTCTCATGGCCACGGAACTAGTGGCCAGATAAATAGCTGAAGGCGAGAAGGTAAGCTTATACGTCGTTAATGTCAAATCGAAAATCGTTAATGACTGTAGGAGAGCCCTCAACTTGTTATGTATAAATATACTGCCGGACTATGTTGGGTTCCTGGCCACAGCAGCTGGCAAGTATAGGGTTGGCGTTAGATGAGGGAATGTGTGAAAGATCGGTAAAATTACCGATAGGTCATTACTACAGGGAACTGAATAATTGGATATAGAGAACAGGACCAACCGTTCATGGCGAAGTAGGGAGAATTTCAGGCGCCAATGTCAGTGGAAAAAACTGTAGTTTGATCAGTTAAAGTAGCTGACATCAGTTGTTTTAGTATAACAATAGTGTGTTGTGACAGTAAACTATTAAAAAAGAGGTTATGCCAGATGTAATTAACGTTATATAAAGTTGACAAGCCAGATGTAAAAATACATTTCGTTTAAGGAGATATACATATATGGCGTAATGAAAGTAAGTTTAAATTTGATTAGAATGTAAATCATGACCCCCGTAATTACTACCGGGTGTATTTGATCTTGAAGTGAACGAAAACCCAATTTATAAAAATATCACTCATTTACTCTTTCATAGTACATACGAGTACACAGCGAATCAATTAAATAAGAACTTTAATTTAACAAATTTGAACGAATATATGTTGTAAACTATATATTTTTTAAAGTAAAGAAACTAGGGTCTGTACGACCCACCCATATTTTACCCGCCTATTGCCGGGCTAACACTTCAAAAATTCGTTAAGGAATTGAGCGGTAATCCGATCCTATATAATCTGGTGCTGTTGATCTCAAATTGCTTTAAGCCGTCGTTAAACTTTTCTAACCAGCCACCATCAGATAATTTCGATTATATTAAGATCTGAAGAATAGGAAAATTTAAAAATTCTACATCATCCACTGCCTTACAGTGGTAAGTCTACGGTATGAATCCAAATAAGTTTTTAAATTGTGCAAACGCGCCTTTAAATATTCTTTTTAATGACGCTATTGTAATTTTTGCCCTATGATAGGGCTCCCCATAACATAACTCCGCCTTTCCTGCTGATCCTACGTGAGCAAACATATTTCTTCCTTTCTTAAGTCGTAGAAATAAAACTTTAATCCATCTGGTCCATCGTCATTAAAATCTCGTCATAAAATTTATAAAATGAAATGCCTTATTTAAGTTATTTGCAGTGTATGTATGAGTCGTACTATTAAACCACAACAAAATAAAATAATATTTCATAACGTCATCAGTTTTGTTGTTAGAAAAGCTTGATAGCACAATAACAGCGGCTTTCAAGGAAACAGTATACATATTCGTCATAGATTTTTTTCGAATGAAAGAAACGTTAAAAGATAAAAAAAGTTTTTTTTAATATCTACGGTTATTTTTGTAGAGGTTTAAAGCAAAACCTCAAGTTAAAAAATATCATTTAAATTATATTTTTTTATTGCATTTACTTTTATATTTTGCTTTTAGTTTTTTACTATTTTGCACAACAATAAAGTAAAACAATTGCAAAATAGTACAAAAAAAAGATGCACGGAAAAAGTTGATTTTACTTAACAATTGTAGTAACATACAAAGCAAAATTTCATTACCATAAACCGCCATTAAAAACAAAGTGAAGGAATAAATAAATTACACAAATAGAGTCACTCAAGTAATAAAATAAATTTATGTGTGTGTGTATGACATACACCGTATGTACATATGTAAGTACGAGTATGTGTATGCGACAGGCAGTGACCATGTTACAGAGGACACATTACAATGCAAAGTCCTTGATGGAACTTAAGGTTCAATCAGGCGTGCCATAACCATAACCATAGAAAACAGCTGCTCGAACCAAACTTATGGGAAACACTGTATTTAATTATACGTGACTTGCCATATCGCCATAGCCATATAAACCAATTGAATTTTGGTTTGGTTATATCTATGGCTAAAATTCAACTCAGATCTACACAAAAAAAAAGATTTGTAAATATAATTAATTTATTTGTGAATACAATTAAAATATTATTTAAAAAGGCACCTACAACGATTTTTGTAAATACAAACACACATTTGTAACATAAGAAAACGAAATCAACTCAATTATTTCCAATTAAAATGATTGTGTTATTGGCAATTGAGTTGTTAACGGAAAACAAAAATGTTTAATGAATTTGTTTTTCAAATTTTAATGAGTGTTTTTTTTCGTTTTATTTTTTTTAGGATTTGGTTTTTTATTAAATTTTAAAGTTATTTATTTTTCCACACAACCCTCGAAACTAAATGCGTTTGGTATGAGTCGATCCGACAACCTCTTGACTAATAGACTAACGTACTTACCATCCAGCTAAAGAGCAAATCGTTATTGGATACGCAAATAATAAATACACGCAAAACATGATTAATTATGTTTCTTCTACATGTGCGCATTGCGTTAATATAATTTAAAAAATAACTGTTGAGTAAGAAAAAACAAGCCACGACGTTTTTCGGCTGCTTGTCGGAATTCACACGTATACAACACAAGCAATCAAAATATACAACACCAATAGCAGATCACCGCGTCGGGTCAATCAACAAGCAATATAAACACCAACACAAACAAATTGAATTAAAAAATATTTTAAAGTGCGCGGTATTGTTAAATATTGTATTAAGTTAATGACAAATATTATTGAAATTAAATTTTTTTTCAATAAAATGGTTTTGTTGAACATAATTCTTGTCTATTTTTTTCTGTGTACTGTAACTCAGAAATTTGTTGTCCGATCAAAAGCTAACCTTACATAGAAAAATTGCATATTAAAATCTAAGTACACAAGGTTAATTTAATATTTTTTGGTACTGATTTTGCTTCATATGTGAAAAAAATGTTTCTTTTTGAAATAACTTTATTTCATGTTGATTTAATATCCCAGTACTGTATAATCAAAATGAAGAATCATGTTGAATCAAAGTTTCACGCTAACCTTTCTCCGCTTCATCTGTCATCTTACAGTCTATAGTTCTTTTTAGGTGTTGAATTAGTATTCGAGCTCATACCATTTCCTCCTGCGGTAATTGAACGCCCTTTTTGGGCAGTGTATCGGTCATTGCATTATAGCCAATGCCATATGTCCACGGACTCACATAATATATTTAGTGCCTTTTGCACTACCACACTCGAAGAGTAGTTGCGGTTTGATGCAATCAAACATCCTTATTACAGTTGCCAACATCGGCATGACTTCAGTCCAATCAACCTTTTCCTCCAATTGTAATCATTAGTTTTTCGTGTTGTGTTAGTGCACTATTTTCTAATTTTGTTCACTATTTTTTTTGTTCATGAGAAATATTTCACGTGAACAAAATGTTCGCCTTTTATTCCCGTGATTGGTGAGGGCTGATTCTACAGCCACTTCCTTCAGGAAGTTTATAAGATTCCTCTATACAGATCTCCGGACAGTAATCCGCAGCTCCCACCCCACCAAAACTAGCACCACTCCAGTTAAGATTTTCAAAATAGTCTTCTTTTTTATAGTGATGTGTAGCTATTCAAAGAACTTGATGACTGAAATGGTGTAGTCCGAATTGCACTCCATATCTTTCAGTTGTTCCGTGACCAAATAAATGTTTTGTATGAAGTTACACTGAGGCGAATAAAAGATACATGCCCTGTTCACTGCAATAGTTTGATTGGCTTTAGGAAAAATATCGGAAATGACTAACGTTGCCATCAGTATACACTATTGCGCTGTCACAAAATGCCATAGTGTGTACTCGGCACAATAAATTTTCATACGCGTTTCAAATATGTATATTAAAAATGGTAAAGCATTCATAACAAGTTGGCCAACTCCTTTACATAACCACAGACACACACACACATGTTTCTCATATTTGTTTGAATGTATTCATTCTCGCATTGATAAATAAAGAGCAAATTTTGTTGGCCAGTTAAACTTGCTAAAAAGTGACTCATATTGATAAACATTCGAGTTACTTGAAAAAAAAATTTCAGTTTAACTTTGCTAAATTAAGCAAACTACGATGACTCCCCTAAGGTTGACTTGTTTGTTGGAAAGGTGCGAAAAGGGGCATCGCAACGTAAAACTGATCTAAAAACAGACAGACAGGCAGAACTGCTAACCGATAATAAATACGAGTCAGAGACAAAAAACTTTTTGGAACGGAATATTTTGTTCAAGTTAATTTCAAACTCGTAAATAATCTGGCAGAAATAAATGATAATATTAAAAATTTGTGTTTGTAGAGTAACGTTTTGAATTCTTTTACTTTGGCTACGTTTTTGCAAATGATGTTGTCATATTTGGTGTTTAATATGACAATATGTTGTGATAAAAATAAAATATGTACATATGCAAATAGATACCTGCATACATAATTTTTTTGCTCTCATGTGAGCAAAATTTTGTGTAATATTCAATAATTTTATACAAAAAAAGTGATCATTTTGGTAGCAATAAATTTGCTGAAATATATTAGACATGAAATGTTGGTAAGATATAATTCGGAGAGTTGCTGTTAATATGGCGGCATACACGTTTACACCAAAGTCAGGCAAACACATAAATATATAATATAAAAGAGAGTAAAATGCATGCTTGTACGAATGTACGTGTAAAAAAGAGCATAACGAAGTGCCCACGGGCTGCCTTTTGCTTATCTCTGGTTTACATGCATCAAGTTTTGTTGTTCAAGTTTAGATTTCGTAAACTTGAGCAACAAAAACTGATGCGTGTAAAATTAATTGCGTTCAAGCAAAGAATTTATGTCAAAAGCCTTCTCCAATGAACTTTTTTCTAATCTAAGATTAATTTAAACTGTTTTAATTTTCATACAGGACAAGTTTAACTCATAAAAATTTTAAATTTAAAGCTTAACGTCCCTTTTCACAATGTATGATTAAGAGTTAACGTGAACTTTTTGTTCTTCATGCAAAACTTGCAATTAAAGTTCCTGTTAGCTTTTAATTGTACATTGTGAAAAGGCCCGTAAATATAAAAAGTATAAATAAACTTCCGAACATATTGCAATCAAACTAAACCGCTTATAGTCTAAGATCCCAATTAAGAAAAAGTTTTACCATCTGCAAACAGGGTACAACATCTTTCGTACCACTTGTAAAATACAATTAGCTTCTCTCTATACTTTATTTTCACTTATTTGGTAGCCAAACAAAATCTTTTCCAAAAATTAAGTTATAGAAAATATTAAAAAAAAAATTATATAATGGATTCCATAAAACACGAAATCAAATGAAAGAGAAAATAAATATAACAAAAATTAAAAATTTGAAAAACCCCCGATATATCTTGAAAATATAAGATATCTTCTAAACAGCTTTACCAATTTTCTTCAAACATAGCTAAGAACACTCTCGATCAAGATTCCTTTCAAACATACCTTTTTTTTGGTCGGGTGTTAAAAACAAGACTAACTGTTTTAACAAAATTTATATTTATTTATTTATATTTATTTACGAGTAGTATATTTTCTTGCTTAATCGTGTTTATCGGTTAATCGCGATTAATCGCATATTTTTTAATCGTAATCGCGATTATGAAACTCTGCGATTATTTGCAACCCCTAATTTCATTCTAGCAATAGTATTTTCCGGTAGTACAATAGCGATAAGAAATTTCTTTCGTCTCCTATAACTTTCTTTCCTGATCTATTGCAGACATTTTAAAACGGTGTTCTTAAAACAGATTTTTAACAAAACTGTTAAAATATTAAGAAAACATTAAGGGCCAGGCCCACGATGTCGCCAACGTTCGACTCGTCGCACACTTACATTCAAAACAAAAACAAATTTTAAAATTTTGTTGTTGTTTGCAATGTAACTGTGCGACGAGTCGAACGTTGGTGACATCGTGGGCCTGGCCCTAAAACTGATGTTATACATTACCCATTAACATAATGTTATTGTTAGTGTTACTCATTTCTTGTGCAGGTGTAGCCAGAAGTTTGTAAGGTGCCAGATTGGTGTAAATAATGGTTCAAATAATCAGCCCAATTATGAATTTTCCCCGCACAGTATTTTTCTCTTCCCTATCATTTGTTCCCAGGGAATAATCCTCTTATTCTAAATAGCCGGGGAATAAGCAAATACGCGAGAGAGTAAAATCTGGATCAGCTGTTTAATGTTTATATTTTATTCTGCACTAGCGCAAGGGTTCAGTAATAGTTATTAAATAAAAATTGTATGTTTCCGTTGCCAATAAGATTTCGTGTGAATATAAATACGAGTAGAATATTTGCTTAATGCGGAATAACTTTATGCTGAGAAAGTGGAGCGAAAACAGAGCCAGGTGCAGATGCGAAGGTACTAAATTTCCAATGATTGCATGTCCAAAGAAAATTGTAAATTTCAAAAAGTTTTTCTTTCGGTCTTGATATTAGAGGGAAACAAATCTTGCATTTACCTATTTTGTGAACTTAAAGGAGGCGTGCTAAATTTAGTGTTTTAGTATATTTTGTGAAGGCCGAAGTAGTCTATGTTGTTGAAGTTGATATCCGCAGTGCTTGGATAGAAACGTCTCAAACAAGAGAGAAATATAACATTCCGGTGCTTATATAAACTTTTTGTTCTAAATAAATGCTTATACCATTGTTTTACAACGTTTATTAATATGATTTTTAAATTTTTGCATTAGTTCCTTTTAAGGCCTCGTTATGCGAACGTAGATGTAAGAAAAACTTAACGTACCTTAACGTACGGTCGTATGTGCAGTTATAGAAAGTTTACAAACGTAATAGACGTCAATAAAATAAAGAAAACATTGTGCAGCATTTGTTCGCGTGTGATTATTTTTTCCTGTTCAATTGAATTTCTTTAAAGTTTTAATTTCAAAAGCCCAAAAATATATATACAATGGATATCGATGATCTATTTGTTGATTTAAGCGGTGATGGAATGAAAACTGGGGATGGCAGAGGAACTGATGATGGCAGTGGTGAAGAAATTAAAATTGTGGATGACTGTGATGATGGCGATGCTGGTTGTGAATTAAACTGCTCGCAAATATTATAACTGCAGCGCGATCTACAAATTTAAAAAGAAAATATTTAAGCATTGAAACAAATATACATATTCCAAATTATTTTTAACTTACGCTCTTGGGATAATGAACCTATCAACAAACTCCATGGTGTGCATAAGAGGCCACTGTGATTTTGTTTGGAAACCACTGCCGGAAGGTAGATTCTCCTGACGCTTTTCTCTGGCATAACGATCCCGTAGGCATGACCACCTCTTCACAACCATTTCCTCTAAAAAAGGGTTTTATTATTTCTAAATAAACATTCAGTAACTTACCTGGAAGTTGCATTTCATTCGCAATTTGTCGCCAAACACCTCTTTTCCTCTCAGCCAATTTGAAACCTATGGAGCTTTTGTTGTATAGGCACTCATTTGCCTGCACGAGTAAAATTAGCTTCTCGTCGTCCATTTGTTTTTATTTTACAAACTTTAATTTAATTTAGGTAAAAAATATTTGTTCACACAAATTTAAACAATTGCAAATATTGCTGTCAGCTGTTCAGAACAGTGTTGAGCTTTTCGGCATAGTGATGGGCAAAGTTAAATCATTTCGGTACATTTGAAATTGGAAAAAGTACTAAACTGGATTAGACGGATATAAAGTCTTACATTGTAATTTATACAATCTATTTATTTGTTATTATTGTTTTATTATTTGCTGTAATTATTATTTTTATTATTAAAATTATTGCTATCGCTGTTGTTACTATTTTTATCATTATTATTGTTTGTTTTTGCCGTTGTTATTATTTATTTCTATTATTAAAATTATTATAATTATTATCATTATTATTATTATTATTATTATTAATCAATTATTTTTATTTAATTTATTACAATTCGTACTTTTATGAACCAAAATGGTATACATTTCAATGAATCGAAAATGGGCAAATGTACCTCAATGGTATTTTATTCATATGAGTGCCATCACTGACTTACGAATGTCACTTAACGGCGCCGTCAAAATCTATTTTATACAGGTTGATACGTTCCGGCAACGTGACAGTTAATTTCAGTAAGCGTTTGCATTGTTTTGGTATACTCAAAAACGAACGTACGTACGTTAGCTTAAGTTAACGTTCGCATAATTGTACCTTTAGAATGCTTGGGGAGAACACTCTCAAAAAATTCTCCCTCTCCCTCATATTTAGAATTACCACTTTTTTCCGGAGGTTGTATTTCCTGCAAAATTTAAATAATAGGAGGAATGGGAAAAGGAAAAAACTCCCAGGGAATTGTTATTCATAATTGGGCTGAATGTTTAAATAATGTTTATTTTTCTTTTATTAAAATGTCCGATACATAAAGCAAATTTTAAAAATGAGTCGAAGTTTAAATCAGCTGTTCGCAAATAGCATGATACAAAGTATACTTTATTAGTACGTCAACATGATACACACTACTAATTTTATACTTGTGCGATTTGTAGATACGTGTATACTCTGCATTAGACATAATTTTAGCATCTAGCGGGAGTTGTTTGGCGGTGCTTCCGTATTGAATATTTGTCAGCGCGGGAGTTTAGCTGTT
Organism: Nowickia ferox; assembly: GCA_936439885.1. Lineage (NCBI taxonomy): Eukaryota > Metazoa > Arthropoda > Insecta > Diptera > Tachinidae > Nowickia > Nowickia ferox. The sequence goes on along the minus strand of OW387027.1, from coordinate 83,272,208 downwards.
CTGATCTTATAAACAAAACCAAAAGCACAGCTGTTTTAGTTTTGCAAAGATTTTCACTTGTCAATCTGCAATGCTTTGTTGTGTTGCACATATGGGAAAGTGTAAGAAATTTAAATTTCATTTCAGTTTGCAATGAAGAGTGATTGCATATTATGCCAAATGCCCTTGAAATTTAATGTTAATATAAATTTTTCGTGCCTGCTTTGTTTACATAAGAAATCAAATGCATCTCGAGTTTATTTTTTATTTTGTTAGCAGAAGCATGTTAATTGGAAGGTTAGAGAAAAGTTACTGAAATTTTAATATGAAGTAGTTTTATGCATATGACAAACAAACCCCAGTTCGATTGCTATTCGCAAACACAAATTTTTGGTTTGCCAGAAGGCACAAATTAGGAATAAAAAATTACATGTAATTTTTCTCAACCAGAATTTCTTAGTTGCTAAAAATAATTATGTTATTGTCTATGGAAAATGATACGAGTAGGTGTTAGTTTTCAGTTGCTGCTGGTAACACAGTTACTATCAACACGTTTAAAGTTTGAATTTCAATCCATAATCGATATAGGGATAAATGAACTCAATCTTGCGTTTTGCAATGTTTAATAAGCTTTATGATATTCTCGAAACGGAATATTGATTACTTTATGATGTTACATTGAAAAGGTACTGTACTGTGTGACTTATTGTAGACTGTAGGCCTACTTGATTATATCCTTTAAGCCTACTTGATTATAATATCCTTTAGTCATTTCTAGATTACATTCTCAAAATCTAGAGTTATTTGTGGACAAAAATATTTTTAACCAGACCATTTTTGCACTGATCTGAATGTTGCAGAAGGATTTTATTTTCCTTTGTATTGTATTAAGTACACTTAAAAAAAAGTTTTGTATCGACCAACCAACCTTTAGAAAAAATATGATCCAAGAAATAAAAAAATTGTTTTATTGTTTACAATTTGACAGACATTTTCTTTTTATTTGAAATATTAAGGAGTTTCACGATGGGTAGTGCAAAACGTGCTAATGATTGCAAAAATGCACGCATTTATACAACACGACAATAAAATATACGTATTGTCAGTCTGTGTTTTTTTACTGCAAACGAAGTAAAGTTTGCAGTAAAAAAAACCTTGAGTAGTGGTGCTGACAACAAACTGTCGTCAGATATCTGACAATAGTGTGAACACATTTCGTTGCCAGACATTTCATTATTGTCTGATGTGCGAAGTTGATGCATCCGTCGCATCATTGTCAATGAATTCGATCTATTGGCAGGACTGCACATCTGTTTTGCAAGAAACGGAAAAGTGAAAACTTGTAATGTAAATATATATATGGCCCATAATAATTTATAGTTGTACATTTACACACAAGCACAGACGATTTATAATTGACAATTCCTGTCAAATGCTTTGAGTTTGATAATGCGTAACAACAGATCTGAAAATCTTAGCAACACCCGTGTGAACGTGAACTCACAATTTTTTGGCTGACAATATTTTTAAATAAATTTATTGTCAGGCAATGATTTGACAATATGTACATATATTGTAAGCTTTTATGACAATCTATCTTGTGCTGGCAATTTTTATTATATATTTTATTTATATATATTGTCAGTACATATATATATTGTTAGTACATTAATAAGAACACAGTAATTACAATTAATAAATTAAGGACAATTAGCGAAATAACCAGTAAGTGCAGATATGTTACAAACCATGAAATCTCTATAAAAACTATTAATTAAATGTAATTACTAAAATTTGGTACAATATCTTGTTTGAAACTGAAAAGTTCATTCTACAGCAGAACAGATTTAAAGTAACCCTATACTTTTCTTAAATCAATGTTGCCGTTGTTCAATTTTTTTAAAATTTATATTATCGTCGTTTTACTTCATTAAATTTTGTGAATGTTTTATTATTTATTTATTATTGCTTTTATTTCTAAAATATTGTAAGTGAAATTATTTTTAATTTAAAGCTCTTATCGCCAACATATTTGACGTACCTCACATTACCTTCTTTACCAATTTTGGATACAAAAAAATAAAATTAAAAAAAAAATCTTTTAAATAAAATTAGTTTCACGATGTTGAATCATAAAGGGTTAAGACATTATGGCATTTTGTGACATTACAGTAGTGTGTACTAGTGGCCACGTTTGTTATTTCCGATATTTTTTATTGTGTGGCATTGCGTTAAAAACAAAAAAAAAATAATGTGAACGGTATTGCAAACATTTTGAAAACAAGGATCCGTAGGTAATTTTTTTTAAAGCGCTGGTTTTTTTATATTGTGTAAATAAATCCCCTTCCACCGAGCTGGATGATTGTCCACCTCAAATTGAAACATATCTAATGACATTACATTCATTCATGTAGTCTAAAATGGGTTAAGGTAGAAATTTTCTTTAAAAGTTTACAAATTAGAAATTAAGTTTTCAACGAAAACTTTCATAAAATTTAAGAGGAAATTTCATTATTTGTAAATATTTTAATAGCTTTTGACTGCATTGTTTCGTTAAATTTTCTTTCTTTATTTTCTGTAGCAATTATAATTTGAGTAAATATTTTTATGTTTCTAACAAAAGAAATTCAAACAAATTGTATACATAATGCACATACATATGTACATACATGCATATATACATATCTATGTTTGTGTGTGCATGCATACATATATACACATCTCTGTATGTACAGTGGCTCAAAAAAAGTCGGGCAAGTTATTAAAAAAATAACAAATTTGAAAAGATATGCAAGTGAGCATTTTCCGATATATTTTTAAGAAAATATACATACATTTTTGGGGGGTTTCAAGGGATAGTCTTAGAGTCATAGTCTCATAAATATTTTAAATTATTTTTTATTTCTAAATAAAATTTCACATGGAAATTTCCGAACGTGTGAAAAATCGGTATCAAAAAACTTCATACGATTGCGAAATAATCTGACAATTTATGAAAAGAATCATTCACATAGATTTGTATAATGGCAAATGTGGAAATATGTTAGTTTATAATTTAATTGGAATTGATTAAACGAAATTAAAATCCTTGTGAACGAAAAATTTGATTCGGAAATTTTCACATGTGGAATTCATGATAATGCTGTATGACTACCATTTCCATTCCCTAATTGCATGTAACATTAAGAAATAAAATATGTATATAACTAGCTAAAATATATAACTAAGTACTACAGAAACTATTTCATGATATATGACGTACTAAGTATTTTATTTTTGTCATAGAATTTTCGATGTTCCATAGCTTGTAGTATTTTTGCCTTCGATGTGAGCCACTGTACTCGTATATAGAATGGCTAACATGGTTCAAAAAGTGTGTAGAGGGTAATAGAAGACTTGTTTAATTTATTCCAGCTAGATGCATACAAAGTTACACATACTCTTGTATGCATTTCTAATATTGTACTTTTACTCTTTTCAATTTGTTTTATCATAAAAAAATTTTTTTTAAGAGGAAAATTCTGGCACAAAACTCTCGGGACTTTATAATAAATAAATAAATATTTACATTATTTCCATGTTTTAAGCAAAGTGAGCAGATAAAAAAATATATTACTTTATTACATACATACATATGTATCTATGTATATATGTAGTACATTAGAGTGGCATTAGAATGTATGAAAAATAAAAATAAAAATAAAATTATTGTAACACTTAGTCTAAAGCGTAAATGGTGAAAATTTGAGCTAAATCGGACTATTCTAACCCGTGCCCCACTGGAGTCAATGTTCAAATATATCAAAATTCGCCCATTTACCAACAATTAACTTCTTTAAACCCCACAATTTTTGCACTGATTCTGCTGAAAAGTTTTATTCGAAATTTTTGGTTAAAAAAATTAACCTTTTGCTGTCGTTCGTGTGGGTAAAGAAAACACAAATTAAAAAATATATATCAAAATAATTTATGTTTTTATTTTAAATATATTTCGCAAAACCATTGTAAAAATACTTTACGAACGAATATAATAACCCCTCCACGCGATTGGTTAAATATTACATAATCAAAAACTTTGCAGCTTAAACTTTTTAAACATATTTCTGATTGTGTTATTTTAGTCCCAAAGTGAAAAAAGGTTAATGTTTTCGTTCATAAATTATTTTTACAGCCTGGCCCACGATGTCGACAAGAAAGTTTCTTTCCCTTGCTTATGTTGAAAACAAAAACAAAATAAGAGAATTTATTTTTGTTTTCAATGTAAGTAAGCGAAAGAAAGTTTCTTGTCGACATCACAAGAGTTAATTTTATAAACAAATGTAACTCTATCGTCTTTTGAACTCAGGATAGTTCCGGGTTACGCTGCACCTGTAAGGCAACATAGCAAGCTACATCCTTTTATAAATATGTATGTGCACAGCCGTTGCTCTGTTATTTCAGAGATTGGCTAGCACATATTTTATGGGTATAAAGCCAAAGGTACGGTACGCCTTTAGAAAAAGCTATTCTACCCCGGGATCGCCACATCCGTAATACTACTAATAGATCTCCCCGAGGGGCCGGAGGTTTCCAGGTAGACAGTAGATATGCTGTGGACCAATGGCGGGCGACGGAGTCTCGTTTTTTACACACATCCGGTCGTAACCCGGATTTTTTTTATTTAGCCGCCGCTGCCGAAAATTCTCGGCTTATGTCCATCTAATTTTTTGGGTGAGCCGCTACCGATTTTCAACTGATATGTGATGCTTCTTGTATGCCCATGACTGCTGAATTTTGGGTAACAAAATAATGAAATGTTAAAGAAAGATAAGGTTGGTGATGCAACTCCAAATTGCTTGGAATTTCCGTCATTTCCGTCCATGGTGCATTTATCCTTGTCTTTTTATAAGTCTCTAATTATTCAATAATTAAGCCCGACTAGGCTTAAAAATTAATAAAAACAGGTATTTAGTACTTACAGACTCCTTACTTAAAATGAAACGTTCCGTGCTTAGTTTAAGGAAATCATTATCTACAGCGTTGTTTACGGATTGCTTGATTTTTATTTTGAGTGCATTTGATTTGTTGTAGATACATGATTTTTTTAAAAATCAGAGGGTTCATTTCAACTTTTTTATTTTTTGCTCAATGGAGAAAACATTTTTTCAGAACTCGTCGCAGATTTTATTTTGCAATAGATTTTTTATAAAAATAAATATAATCTACCCTAATCTTCATACAAAAGAACTTTCAATACACTAGCATAATAGAGCTTAAGGTCTTATAAGTTTTACTCACTTATGTGTGGAAAAAATTAAATGAAAAAAGGAAACAAACACTTACCAAGAGTAATTACAAAATTACAAAAAGTTGGTAACAAAACTGTAATATATTATGATTACAGGTACAATATACATACATACATACATACATAAATATATAACATATTTATTTGTCCATTGTTATAATTGCGTACATACATATGTATATGCAAAATACATGTCGCTCATTTACTTGAATAGTGTCATAACTCAAAAAATTAGTTTTTTGAGTTAATAATGCAGAATAATGTGGCATTTCGTATTTTATCTTGTGTAAAAATTTCATATAAATAGCTTGTACCATCCCCTACTGAGAGAAGAATCTTTGTTCATTTCTTCATTGAGTTGTATGCAAATTGAAAACTTAAAACGCGTTTTCTGCAAAACTGTGTTTTTTTTGAGTTGTGACACTATTGAAGCAAATGAGCGATATGTACATGAAACTACCTGCAGTGGCAATATATTCTTTTATATGAAATATAAAAAAAGAAGTAGTATGTAAAAAAATCATATTTATTACACGACTAGATGCCGTCTGAATATTAAACCATATCGCTCATTAAATTCAATAACGTCATAACTCAAAAAGCTAGTTTTGCAGAAAAAGCTTTCATACAACTCAATGAAAGATACAAATGGGAAAAAATACTCTTCTCTCAAGAGCTGATTGCACAAGTCTTTTGGTACAAGAAGAAAAGCGATATGCCGAATTATTCTGCATTACTAACTCTAAAATCGCATTTTTTTCAGTTATGAAGTTTTTGAAGTAAATGAGCGCGATATGACAATATAAAAGACTTTCTATGCAATAGCCATATTGATCGTAATGCATATCATTAGGTGTGATAATGTGATAATAACTGCAATGCATGTGTGTATGCAATCTATACATTTATGCAAATAAATTTTATATAACATCATAATTAAGAAATAAGAACTCAAGTCTAAGTACGTGATAGTTTTCTTTATTATTTCGTAACGCCTAGTAGCGATTAACAAGAATAAATAATAACAAGAGTTTAAAGTTTACACTGAGTCAAAAAAATCCACATACTGCCACATGTTAGCAAATTTATGCTGCATGAAATAACATGAAAAAGTGAAATAATTCTCCACATGGAAGAAATTTATTATTTCACGTATTGTCAGAAAAGTTTACAATACAATAATTGCAATTTATTTGCAATTACTTTATAATGCAATAACTTCTAAAATTATTGAAATTGATTTGCTGGCGGTTAAGCATGTCTATATACGCATTTCATTGGCGCTTCAACCAAATCATCAGTAGACTTCAGCCACACATGTTGACCAGTCACAAAAAATAAAATGAGTTCACCTGAATATAAATTATTTGCTGGGTTTTGTATCAGTTTCAAAGTCTACTTCGCTTATTTTTTCTCTTGTGATTTTCAAAAATATTATTAAGAGGTTTGTGACTGTTCAAAATGTATGGTTGAAGTCTACTGATGATTTGGTTGAAGCGCCAATGAAATGCGTATATAGACATGCTTAACCGCGAGCAAGTGAATTTCAATAATTTTGGAAGTTATTGCATTATAAAGTAACTACTAAAATTTTAGAATGTTTTTTTTTGATATAATTTCATTTAGATTTTGGAGTTACATAATTCATTATACCAAAAAATTGAAAATGAAATGCCTCCCAATAAAAATTTCTTTGGAAGTTATTTCATGCACGAATAAATTTGGGAGCAATTTAATTTTTTTGGGACTTATTTAATTTCGCTTTTCAAAGGATTTGTGCACTCCCACCCTCAAGAATTTTCCACTCTGAGGTATGTGCAAAACCGGCTTCGCTTTCTAAAGCACTTCTGCAGTTTTCGTCAACGTCATAACTCCAAAAAAAAAACAGTTTGCCAGAAAACGAGTTTGAAGTTTTCAATTTACACATTACTTAATGGAAAAAGAAAGTGTTATTTTTCTATCAAGAGTTGAGTAAACAAGATGTTTGAGTGAAATTTTTATTTTATTTTTTTATTTTAAAGAACGATATGAGGATTAATTCTGCATCATTAACTCAAAAATCCCTATTTTTTGAGTTGCCAAACTGTTCGTTATACACTATAATTCGTTATAACCGATGTTCGTTATAACCGAACTCCCTTGTATATTAATAATTGAAAAATAAAAATTGGTTCGCTCTGCTTTTGTTCTTCAATCAATTAACTTTTCCCTATTTTCATCCTAAATATTATTAAAAATGTTTTCGATATAAAACAAATTTTCATAAAAAAAAGTCGCTCAACAATCTGTGATTTATATAAAATAAACACAAAATCTATTTTTACAGTTGTGGCGAAGGTTGTGCAAAATTCAAGAAAAAAAAATATTAGTATTTATATGTACTCGTAATTAAAAAAAGGTGGTGTGGAAACTTCACTTAAAAGAGAATTTATTTATGTACATTCTACTTCAAATACGACTACCGATGCAACCAACCAAATGTACAAACCACATGTGGAAAAAAGTTAATTTTTTCTATATACGAGTATATTTTTTTACCTTTTAAAATTCCACATTTAAAAACTGCCAGCGTTATGAAGCGTTACGTATGGCATATTATTTAAATAAGTAATTTAATTCAAAAGATTTTAATTAAGAAAATGCCGAAAGCACTAAAAACAAAAATATGTTACATGTTTAAATATATTTAAACAAATGAAATTCCTCATTTAGAAATTATTAAATAAAAAATATACAGATGTACATATGTATGTACTCGTATAAACTGCCATTGAGCTAGACCACTAAACTGCACGATATTTTTATGATTGTAAGTTTTTAATGAAGTAAAAAAAAGTAATTTTATTTAATGACAAGTAAAAGTTATTGCACTGTTCCTTTAAAATTTGGATGTCAATGATAGCTTTTAAACTAAATTTGTGCGCAGTTCCACTAAATTGCAATAGTTTAGTTTGATTTTACTTAGTTAAGCTCGTTTTTTTTTGACTTGATAACTAAATTACTTTAAATTATTTTTAAGTTCTATTTAAATACGAAATTGTGTTTTTGAGTGCATAATTTGTTTGCAATATTAATTTTCTACATGTTGATAAACCAACTTTCTTATTTATGTTAAGGAGTCATCCACATATTACGTAACGCCATTTTTTTCCGATTTTTGACCCCCCCCCCCCTCCCCCCAGTAACAGATCGTAACAATTCTTATACCCCCCCTCCCCGGGATTTCAGGATTGGCATCCCTAGTATGCGATGCTTTTGTTAATAAGCTGTTCATAATATTTCTAACTTACTCATCCAATGAATGCATCACATATTCATATGATTTGCATTTGCGTTTGTTTGGGCATAATATTGTGCGCAACACAATAATCAATTTTATTGTACGTAAGTCAGCTATTTTGTAAAGGCCGTGATACACTATCATACAAAGTCGTGCGATTTACGAAAAAATATAACCCTGGTATGATTGAGTTTATGAAAATTTTCAAAAGACAATAACAATTCATCATACCAGGGTTGTACTTTTTCGTAGATCGCACGACTTTGTATGATAGTGTATCGCGGCCTTAAGCAGGTGCCGCATTCCGCAACGATGAGTTTCGAAGTGTTCACCAATTTCAGTGTTCAATTGTTGATTTGTGCATCCGCAACGGAGAGAATGAATTCTTTTCACAGTTATAGTGAACATTAGTCACAAAGTATACAGAGATATCACGAGACGGAAGATAAGTGAATTTTTGTACTTATCTTGCTATGCCTGAAGTTTTGTCGGTGTTTTTGTTCTGATTCTTCTTTCTAGTGCAATAAAATTTCAACGTATTTTATTAGCTGTGTTAATTGGTAAGTAGTAATACACTACAATAACAAATGCATTATATTAGTCTCATTTTTCCACGAATTAAAAAAGAAACGTGATTCGAGCTTTTTTTTACCTGTCACTTTTTACACTTCTGTATATTTTGTGCATTAGTGTAAAAATTTTTCAAGTGCGGTGATTTGTGAACACTGAACTTGGTGAACACTTTAAAACTCCTCGTTGCGCAGTCCGGCCCCAGTTGTGTAATAAAATTAAAAATTTAGAATTAGCATACATTTTAGTGATTGTGATTAATATTTTTTCTGCTCACTAAAAGTGCGCGGAATAATTTTTCCACGTAAGCGTGCATGATCGTGAGTGAAAATACATTCACTATTCCATCCTCAGTATGTATGTATGTACATACAAACATACATATATAAATGCCTAAAGTAGTGTAAATTAATACTGGTGTCAAAATGATAATTTGATTCATTAAATAATACCATGGAGGGGAAACAACATAACAAACAGAAAAAAGTGAAAGAAAAACAAGATAAGAGAATAAATTAATAAAACAGCGCTATAAACTGTCAATGGCACAATATTCCACTCGTTTAAGTGACAACAAAAAAAAAAAATTAAGAATTGTCATCTTTGATTATTGTAATTTTTATGCAAACGCATTTAAAGTGTTATTATTGTTGTTGTATATCCTTATTCTAGCTTTTCTTTATTGAATGAATTTCTGATTGATTGCTTTTGAAGTGTTGTTAGATAATAACTGGGAAATATTTTGTGTAAATTCAAAAATTTCTTTACAAATAAAAAATTTAAATATTAGAGAATTTGTAATAAACAACGCTTGATAAAGCTTTTCAACGAATAAATCTCTAATTTCCATATTGGTTCTTAGCATTTTGTCTTTAATCAAAACAAAAATCAAGCCATTCGTACTTAATTAGAGCCAAATCGGTATCAAAAGTATATCCATACTTGCAGATTTTTTTCTCGTATTACCAAAATGCAGAACAGAATAGTGGCAATATTTTCCTTACAAAATAAACGTCATAACACAGCTCGTTTTTTTTACAAAGAAGAAAAAGAAACATTATTTGTATGTGTTAAATGAAATAGTTATAAAATGTTAGAAAAAGTAAACATAAATCTAACGAGTTTGTTATATTAAAATAAACTCAATAAAGTGCGACTTTAACTCGCACACGAAAAATTCCGTACGGACACTACATAAATATCGTAGGTATGTAATACATACTATATGAACTTTGGCCTATATAATCGAATATCTTAGCTGATGTAGACATTAAAAGCGATTTTTTAGTTTTAGCGTTTTTTTTCGTTTTTGTCGATTTTTTTTAAATTCTGCAATTTTTTTCGGTTTTTGGCGATTTGTTCCAGTTTTTTTAGTTTTTGCGTTTTTGTTTTGTTTTGGTGATTTTTTTAGTTTTCTGATAATTAAAAATTTCGAGTGTCTATATATAGTGCTCGCAAATTTGAGGTTAGGAAGTAGTTGGCTCTAGAGATGGGTGGGTGTCGTGTTTTTTTTTCGTGCCACGAACACGCACGACTCAACACGAAGTGCTCGTGACAAAAAATCTGATTTCGTGCGTGTTCTGGTCGTTTCGTGTTGAGCAAAATTGATACGAAAAACACGAAACGATTTTAGATGTATAAAATAAGTATGAATGAATTTCCAGTAGAGAAAAAATTTAATATTTTGTATCGTCAAACATACAACACCAGCATATTTGTTGATATTGTGTGGGCCTCTGAAGCTTAAAGTTATGTACGTAAATAGATAGCATCAGCTGGCAGTGCCAACTCGGTGCCATATTTTGAAAAGCGACTCTCGAAAAAAAAATAAATTTAATTTTCTTATCTTCAATACTACATATGTATATCAATAATATTTCGTGCGTGTTCTGCAGTATCGTGTTGACAAAATTTTTCGCGTGCGTGTTTCGTATGTGCGTGAGCGTCTTGGTATTCGTGTTCGTCATGTGTTGTGTTGGAAAAATTCGACACGCAGCCCATCGCTAATTGGCTGTCAAATGAAGAAATGTCAAGAATTGAGCTGTCATCCTTTGACATTTATTTAGTAAAAAGTTTGGAAATTTTAACTTTAAAAACATCTTTAGTGATGCGGCCCATTTTTAATTAGGCGGTTATGTAAATAAACAAAATTTTCGCATATGGGACTCACAAAATCCTCAAACAGTCCTCGAAAAACCATTACATCCAAAGAAAGCGACCGCATCATGCGGTTTGTGGTCAGGCGGCATCATCGTGGCGTATTGTTTCGAAAATGAGCAAAGAAACGCGGTCATCGCGAATTATCTGCTATACCAAACCATGATAACCGATTTTTTGTGACCACAATTGGCTAATGTTGACATCAGTAGCCTTTGGTTTCAGCAAGACGGCGCCAAAAGTCACACAGCCGGCCAAACAATTCAGTTATTACATGAGACATTTCACAGTCGCGTAATTTCTCAATTTGGCAATGTCAGTTGGCCGCCTCGTTCTTGTCATTTAACGCCGCTGGATAATTTTCTGAAAAATGAAATTCGGCGCTGCATTGACGAGATAAGCGAAGCTTTGTTGCAAAATGTGGTTCAAAATTTTGTGAAAAGAGCGGACGTCTGCCGACGTGCTAGAGCTGGACATTTGCCCGATATCATATTCCATTATTTAATTCCCATATTTGAATTCGCCAAAAAAAAAGGTTTGATTTTAAGTCAATTTACTTCCTTACCTTAAATTTTCCCACCCTTTATAATTGTCCGTATATTACATTATGATTTAAACATGTTTCGTTGCTAGCTTTAGAACACCCTTTAATTTGACCTGTCATATATTTGTTATTGTAGCGGCCAAAGTTTTTCATATTCTGTGAAAATTCCAGATCGGTCTCTCTTGTGGTTCTCGAGAAAACAGCCTGTGACAGACAGAGAGGGAGAGACAGACAGACGGACATCATAGCGAAACTATTAAGGTATTTTTCACCAAATAAAGATTAAATTTAATGTAATATCTAATATCGAGATGGAGAAAGTGGCTCTAAATGATGAAATTAAAAAGGAGATGCCACGCCGCATTTGGCGAAAAAGAAAGTATGGTTTCATCAAAACCATGCACCAATCAGTTCACACATTCACTATTGCGATGATCAAAATCAATAAATTGAATTTCGAATTGCTTCATCACGCATCTTATTCGCCAGATTTAGCTCCCTCGGATTATTTTATGTTGCCAAATGTGAAAACGTGAATCGGTGGCAAAATATTTGATGCTGTTGATATGGATATTTTAAGAACAGGATATCGAGCTAAAAGCAGATTATGTTGAGAAACAAAGAACATTTTTTTTCCAAATTTGTTGTGTTTTCTATGTCAGGTCGGCTAGTTTTGGCACCACCCTCGTAACACACTTGTATGATTATATACACATGCAGCTACATATAATAAAAAGAACTAGAAAATATGAATAAGTGTGTGTTATTAGAAAATAAAAAGTTACTTGTTTTTATTAAAAAATCTGTTGTACATACGGGTATATGTATAACAAATTATTCACAGTAAATTATACTCGTAGTATGTATCCCTTTGGGGTCTTCAACTGTTCTTGTAATTTCTATTTTTATTAATGCGTCACAATAAAATTCTCATGACATAAGTTTGTAAGAAAAATTATTGTGTGTCGTGTGTTTGCAACAAAATAATTTGTAGTTCATTTACATACTTACATATATATCTATACATAATACATAATACATACTTACATACTTATAGCACGTTATACAAAGGGTGTAACACTATTCTTATTTTATGGCATATGAAGAAATATTGCAGAGTATTTTAAGTGGAAAATGGCTAGAAGACACGCCAGGCCGGCATAATACACAAAATTAAGTTGAAATTGTCTGACGTTGTATGAAGTGACCCAAGCGCCACTAATACAAAAAGTATTCGTTATAATTGTGGATGGACATCAATATGACAAATTAGAATACAAATGAAACCACTGAAAGTAAATTTAAGTATAATACTAATAAAAAAAAGTTAATAGACCAAAAAAACTAAGTAACAAATTTTAGTAGTTGTAATAAGTATTTATGTATGTATGTATGTATGTAAAGGGTGTTTTTTATAGAGTGACACAAGTTTAAATCGTAATAAAACAAGGAAATATATTTGTAATATCAACACTCAGGGAAAAGCTGCAACTCAAAAATAAGAACGCGTCACATTAATTCAATCAATTTCAACATAATAGAAAATGTATATTGAGGTACTTAAAAATAAATAAAATTAATAAATTAATACAGTAAATTAATATTTTTCTATATTGAAATAAGAAATTTCAACATGACTAGACTATCGTTAATGTTTCTTATTAATTCGATATGGTTTTTATTAATTTTAAGCTGTTTTTTCTCGGGATGAATGAAAGGGCCTTATTGGAAAGAAAATTTTATGAAATTAATGTTTAAATATGATTTCTGCCATGTGGCCGCCACGGCTGGCGTGTAGAAGGCGCAATCTGGAACAACAATTTTTAACAACTTTTCGCAGCATGTGCGGCCGTATTTCGCCGATAACTCTTCGATTGTTGATTTGCAGGTTTTCAATTGTTTGTGGTTTATCGACGTAGACAAGTGAGTTAACATAATCCCATAGAAAATAATTCAATGGGGTTAAATCACACGATCTTGGTGGCCAATTAATGGAGCCATTACGTGAAATTATTTGTTCATCAAAAGTTTCTTTGATTAAATCAATTGTAGCGCCCGCTGTGTGGAATGTGGCTCCGTCCGTCCGTTGGAACCACATATCAGCAAGATTAATGCCACGTAATTGAGGTACAAAAAGATTCCGAATCATGTTCCTATACCGTTCACCATTGAGAGTAACATTCTGACCATCATCGTTTTTGAAGACATATGGGCCAATGACTCCGCCGGCCCATAAAGGATTCTTCTCACTCCAAATGCGAGAATTCTGCTTATTTACGTACCCAATAAACCAGAATTATGTACGCCATAAAATGGAAGAAGTGCACGATGAGTTTGACGAATAGAACAATTATTTTGATTAAAAATTTCAACAATTTGCACGCGTTGCTCTGGTGTAAGTCGATTCATAATGAAATTTCAAAGCAAACTAAACAAAAAGAAACTATCAGCTGTTAAATGGGTGCTCAAATAAAGCAGTAATGCCAACTCAAAGTTGTGACACTCTAAAAAAAACACGCTTTATTTGAAGGTATGTTAGTAATATGCCTGCAACTAGTGGGTATTCATAGATAGCGTCAAGTTTTTTTTTTTATTAATTTCTGAAAGTGGTAAAATAAATACAACTGTTTATTTATTTGTTTAGTTGATTATATTAAATATAATTTAGAAGTCATTTTCAAAGACTGACACTTTCGTGCTTTCCATATTATAAAAAAATTCATATTATTTTAAGAAGTCATGTGTTAAAAAGTAATTTTTATGGCCCTGTGCTGTTATAGGAATTTCAGGAATAGTTATGTATGTACAGACATACAAATAAGTTAAGAAAATATTTAAAAAAGAAGCAAAAGCAATACTTAAGAAGCATTTTCGCTGTCATGTAATGAATTCATTGTGTGTAATAATATATAATGGAACTCTCATTTGGTTCATATTGAAATGTATAATATAAGGCTATCAGCGCAAAAGTGGTGTAATCAAAATTTTTTTTTTGGTTGATGTTTTGGTGAAAAAAATTAGAGCAAAAAGCCACCTTTTGGCATTCAAAAGAAAATGGAGCTTAAAAATAGTTTTTGCACAAAACATAATATAGCAAAGTAATAGAATAATTAATAGAACATTTAAGTAATTAAATAGTTTGGGGTTGCACCACTTTTGCGCTGAAAGCTCAAGTTTACAATAACATGATATGTTAGGCAATATTACAAGACCAGTTTGGATTCCAGAACTATAACTGTAAGAAAAATAAGCAAGATCGAAGATTAAATAAAAATGTTTGTTGTAAATTTTTTTAATATGGCATATTCGCGTTTTTTTTCTTTTTGGTAGTTTGGTATATGTTTATTCAAAGACATTGAAGAATATTATTATTTTTTCGATACTAGTAATGTTTTACTCACGATCTACCAAACTACGCACAAGAAATGTCAATCAAAACAAAATCAGCTGTTGGTTAGACTCAGCCAGAGCTGAATCGTGCACACAAAAGTTAGATACATACGAGGCTGGGTCATTAACTCAGTGACTTTTTGAAGAAACACAGGTTTTTGCACAAAAAAAATATTTTATTTTTCTACATAGTGTCCTTTGAGTTCTATACACTTGGTCCAACGTTCCCTTAATTTTTTTATTACTTCCGAAAAATATGATTTGTCGAGGTCATCAAAATAGGTATTTGTTCGTCGTTGGAGTTAAATGTTCTTCAAGTTTGGGAACAAGAAATAGTCACTCGGGGCTAAATCTAAGGAATAAGCCCAATTCATGGATTTTGCAAACGCGGCACCCAAATGATCATTCAAAATTGAAATCTCTAAGCCATGTGAAATGCCTATGGCTTCCACAATCTCTCTCACTTTCAATCTACGATCGTGTAAAACCATTTGTTCAATTGCTTCTAATGTAGAGACCTGAACTGGGCGTCCAGAACGTTCGGCTTGTACAGTCTCCATGAAATTCAGTAAACCAATTTTTTACCATTGAAATTGATGGTGAAAAGTCCCCATAGTATTTATCAATCTCGGCCTTGCTTTGAGTGATTTTTTTTCGCAAAAAATATCGCTTAATGTGCACATGAAATTCATTTTTTTTCATTTTCTTATCAAAACGCGCTTTAGTATGCTATAAAGGCTGTCACACACAAACTAAATGACTCAGCTTGTTCAAATGTAGACAGGAGCCATTTCAATAAAGAGGCCCGAAAATTCAAAAATACACTGAGTTAATGACCCATATTATATTCCATAGGCTTAGACTGTTGAGTTGGGTGCCACTAATATTTATGTATTTGAAAAATTCAAAGCTACTTACATATCAACGGCATTATTTATAATGAAAATTTGATGTGCTTTTGTTTTGCTGTGTCAATTTTCTACACGTTGATAAATCAGCTTTCTTATTAATGTTAAACAGCTGTTGTTTAGAAAGCTTTCCATAATATTTGGAAAATTTGTAGCGCTGCCATACTTCCAACATAATTTAATAAGAACTTTAACTAATCCCTGGAACAATTAAGACGTATTTAAATACAACTTAAGTTTAAATAAAAATTAACCAGTTAGGTATTTAAATATGAAGTCAAAAAATGAAAATAGCTCAAAAACAGGACAAAAAATAAGCAAAACTGAAATAAATGAGACAATTTTAAATTAAACATTTCTCATGTTCCATTTCATTGAAAATTTGCGTTAAATAGCTGATGTTAATAACAATCTCTACCCCAGTAGATAGACTTGGGTGCTGATGAAGTGCGTGGCTGCACAGAAAAATATCGGTATTTCTCCCAGCTTATAAAGAATAATTTAATTTTTCATCTCTTCTTTAGAAACTCACATTAATTAATAAAAATATTTCATTCAACCAGAATTGAAATTACTGAACTTAAGCCCGACTAAGAAATTATTTCTGATTAAAACTGAAATATGCAAAAAAAAAAAAAAAAATTCAAAATTTTTGCACATTGAGTCTTTTAAAAACTTTATTTATATTCTCTGTACTTGTATTCAAATTTTTACCCATAAAATTTTTTTACAAACCTTTTATAAACCAAACATTTTTTTTATGAATAAAGCAGTATTTGTTTATTTTGTGTTTCTCATTTAATTTTCTTTGACTGATTTCACATTAATTTACATACATAATGCACATGTATATTTCATTCGCTGATGAGGTCAAAACTCATTCTATGTATTGCAATAAATAAATGAAAATAGAAAATTTCATCATACATACTTGACCATTAACATTTACAAAATAATACTCACTCCAGTCATTCATCCAAATAAAATTATACATTCATTAGTATATTTTTATTTGGTTTATTGTAGTTAAAATAAAAACAAAGAAAAAACCTTTATGATAATAAAATATATTAACAAGAAAAACCTGAAGTTTTATGTGTTTTGTATAGAAAAGAAAGAAACGATGAAAAAGAATCATTTGTTTGGTTTGTCTGCCACTTGAAAACAGGTTCATTTGATGCTTCATTTTTATTAAGCACCACAACACCAGCTCATTCACCACTCCACTCCACTCACTCACTATTCATTTTAAATGGGCGAGTAAGTTTTCTGTCGTCATCGAAAAGGCCATATATTTTTGTTTCCAATAGAAAACAACCGCAATATTTTTTTTTTAACATTTAAGGTAAATATTTTTATTTTAATATTTGTTTCTTTGTGCTTGCCACTTAACAATGGATAAATGAAATTTCGAATTAAAGCCATTATAGTCTTTGACTTTAAATCTTGTCTACTTAAGGTTGCTAAAAAAAAAGTTAAAGAAATATCTTAAAAAAATTTTTTCTAACTTTTTGCTATTGTTTTTGTCATTAAAAACTATTTTACAAAGCCTAAATTTTTTTATAATTGAAACAACTGATGCTCATTTCCCAATATTTTTTCTTTTATCATTAAAGTTGGGATTGAATTAGTCGAAGTGGAAGGGAGTGATGTCAAGCATGTCACAAACATTTTCCTACTTGAACTAATTTTCCCCCCATAAAATTAGGTTACGAAATAAAAATTATTTTAAGTCCATTGTGTGCAGTTTGAACAAATAATTATAATTATCCAAGGCAAAATAGCTCAAAACATTTAAAATTATGAGATGAAGCTTTTAAATGTGCATTAGGGCCATTATTCATTGTATCCAATTACCCAAATCTATTATGACTAATCACACAAAAATGCCAAGAAAATTCACTCCAAACACCACACATCAAAATTAATATACATAATAAAATACCGGACAACTTTAAAACACTTTTGGGTAATTGTTCCAATGCCTTTTGTTACAGAGAAGTAACACTCAGGCAATGAATGGCTACTACTATTACTAGGAGTTACTTTCTTAAGTAATAAATAGAAAAGAGATAAAGGAAAGTTTCATTCTTTTATAACTTTGGATGGAAGCTGTGTTTAGTATTCATTTTATTGGTTATTTTGCTTCTTCGATGATTCTGCTACACAATACTGACGAGACGAAGGAGGGAGCTCTGATGTTACATCACTTGAACTTTCCTACAAAAACTGGCACAAAGGGAAGCTACTGTACAGAAGAGAAATTCGTTTTATTGTTATTTAATGACTGTCGGTGACTCGAACCCCGGATTTTTCCACCTTTTGGGTATTTCTACATTTTAGACATATTTGTACAGCCGAGAAAATAATAAAGTTCTAACGACAGATAATGAAAGCAGAAGCCAGTTTGAAAGTTTGTTCTCAGTTTTCTTATTTGAAGGGGGATTTTTTTCGAAATTGTTGTAGTGAATCGGCATCGAAAACCATATAACCCTTGCATTTTATAAACTTATAACAATATGTCAAATAATAAATTTCTTAAATACCAGAAGTTATTAAAAACTTGACATCCGTTTGAGGATTAATTTTGTACTTGTTCACTCTTGCATTTAAGGTACAAATTTTACTCTAATTTTCAGAATACACGTAAATTTGAAATTCAACTTAAACACACCCGATAAAATTTCGTTCCTTCCGTACTTACGCACAATTAATGCCATAAAGTCCTAAAAATTCCGATATGATTGGCTAAAGTTTAATTTCGAGATGAAGTGCCAGATCATATTTGAGCGATTATTCATAACAAGTTTGAACAGTTTGACATAATGAGACAGATAGGCGATTGGTCATTTTATTAGTTGCGTGACTCTTCACAAAACTTTGTATGATTTGAATATATTTTTTTTTTGGATTTTTGTTCGCTATAAATAAGAACCCGAAATTGTCAGATATATAAAATACATTTTTGACATTTAAATTTAAAAAAAAAATTGTTTAGACTTTTTTTGACGATTATTTCTGTGGTGATTATTAGTGCAAACCCCAGTAGACAATAGATTAGGATTTGCAAACAATGACAAATTTAAAAGCAGCAAATGTTTACCATTTCGTATTTGTTTTAAGTAAACAAAAACTCATGGTTATTTTTTTAATTGACACTGCTTTCAATTTTATGTATATTTAGTTAATTGCAAACGTAAAATGCAAACGTAAATATAACAGCGCAAAGGTAACAAAAAAGTTAATATGTTGACACAAACAGTATTACCCAAAATTACAGCAGTAGAGAACGAAGACAGACGACGTTGAATGACGGTCGCCGGTTAAGTGAAAAGACAGTAGAAGGTGACTAAAAGTTCACCAAAGCTAAACAAAAAATCGCTTGTGTTTTTACGCTTGATATTTCAGAAATCCGACATTTGTTAACGAATTTGGAAATTTTTTCCATTTAAATTTAATATAATAGGCCTTATTACGAGTGTCGTATTTCGACTACGACTACGACGATTTTATACTAGATTAAAGAATACATGTTGCAATGTTCTTTAGTTTAATACGAAATCGTCGTAATCGAAGTCATGATACGACACTCGTGATAAGGCCCAATATATCTTCTAGTTTTACCCAAGCGAACTGCAGTAATTTGATTATGGGATAAAAAAAAAGTGATCGGTAGTTTGCCAAGTATTCGATATCGAACGAAATTTTCGAATTTAAATTATTGAAATATTTTTAAATTTCGATCGGTATCGAATGCCTTAACTTTCCCCCCAGGATGTGACCTTAAGAATTTAACCTGTGCTGCCAGATTTTTTAAAGCCATTTAAACAATGTCAGCGAGAAAACAAATCGAACGAACATTCTATTAAGACTAGTACTACCTATCGGATTTAGTCGTTAGATCTGCCAAAAGTTTAATATGTGCGACAGTTTTTTTATATGTCTTTTTCATAAAAATAAAAGTATCAGTACCACATCTTGCGTAACAGTGTGGTACCAATTACAGTTTTCTAGCGATTTTTTTTTATTTTCTACAGAGTTTTATCAAACCGAGTTGTACGATTATATAAGATAGTGAGTGAACTTTAGCGCCCAGCAGGAATATATTTTTAGCATAATTCTCGCTTTTTACTCTTGCACATCGGAATTTAATTTTTAGTTTTTTAAAAATGTTACAGCTATAATTGCCGTACGTGAAAAAAGCTGTGATCAACTAATTTTGTGACCCTTTTTTATAGTACCCATACTATTAAAATGGGACTTAAGAAATTTTAATTCTCCAAAATCTAACGTGCTACATCAAATCGCAGGAATGTTCTAAAAATCGTGTGACTTCAAATCACTCGTATTTAAATCACCAACGTAATTTACTGATGTTCGTAAATCGCGCGTTTTTCATTGTAATTTTAATTTATCGAAAACACTAGGACTAAAGGGGCAAATTACGACATGCGATATCGAATAGATGTTAAAACACTTTTAATCGAGTTTGTATGGAAATTTCGTTCGATATCGAATGCCGCAGTTTGCAGCAGTTGTTTTTGAAATTATTGAAGTAGGCTAAGGTTGGTGTTTTCAGGAAGCCAAGTGCTGATTTTTAATTAACCAATCGATCGAGATATATTTAATTATTAGCTAAACACTAGCAGCGTTCATGAGTATGGGCCAGGGTGTATGGTGTCTGTTGAAGTAAATTTCGGTGGAATGTGTGAGTTGTCTTAAGTCCAACAGCATCACAGTTCTACTTGAAGGTTTTTTGTAACAAAGGCTGACTTCCAAAACGTATCAATACAAAGCTTGTATACCTTTCGGATGCAGTATTTATGTCGTGTACAGATGCAAAGTGGGGTAACATTGTAACCATGAGCATCAGCTTTGAAACCGATGCGGTAATTACTTGCGTTGCGGCGTCCTTAATACTTGTCGACGACGTTTTGAAAGGGTGAGCATCGTCAGTGTTTTATACTGCGACGTTCTGAAACACTACGCTTTGTGCCAAGACAAAGCAATTGACGTTTGGGAAGTCAGCCAAAGCTTGAATATTTCTTATTGCATTTATTTGGAAGTTATCGATTATACACATGCCTATTAACGACTGCCTTTTTTATTGTTTATTGCTTAATGAACTTGTTTCTTGTTTTTTTTACATATTTAAGTATTTGTGTACTCGTATGTTTATTCATTGTCTTAATTTTTATTTTTGTTGATTTTTATTTCTTTGTGTATTAGTTTTTCTTCTGACAATGTAAACACTTCTATTGCTCCAAGCCAAAAGCCATTAATTTGTTTCCATTACTAAGTTCCTATTTGAAATTCTTAAGTTAGTCTAAGGTTCGTATCCGGAGAGAAGCCATAATATGATTGTTTAATTATGCAGCGAACTTTAGCTAAATCAAATACATATGGCTTATGAATTGTGAAAAATGGTTTGAGAAACTACGAGTTCAGAGTTAGTTCATTCTCAAGAGACGTGAACATAAGTGACTTTGATTTCACAGAAAATGGGTACAGGATGGGATACCTGCCTAAACTGATTACAGGATGGGATAGCTGCCTTAACTCGTTTTTTATGAAATAAAATCACCTATTTTCGTTAGTTTTGTACTTACATTAATTACAAATTTTATTGAGTAATTATATTTATTAAGTTTGGGTTTCCAAGATGGCGACTCCTTGAGTAGGGATGGATGGTTGATGCCGATAAAAGGCGAGATACGTGGTTCTTGTTCCCGAGTTGACAAAAGAATAATTGAAAAATCATACGACATCAACCGACCTCAAACATTTCGTTCTCAGTCCTTCGAAACTCCTTCAAAAAATCGCTACCATTACACTGTGCATATTTCTATTCCTTAATTGAGCAATTCACAATAGTTTTTAAAATTCAGGTATGGGATTACTTATCAAGTTATTTGAAGATCATTGAATACATACTTATATGTATTAAAAAAAGAGAAAGTGCAAGAAAGTGAAAAATTAAAAAAGTTTAAACTGCTTTAAACAATGATGTTAAAAAAATATTATAAAGATTAACAGCCGTATTCATAAAAAAAAGTAGATTGAGGTTTAAAAAACATATTAGTTAAAAAACATTTTAAGGCTAAAAAAGGTTTTTTAAATATTGATATTCATAATCAGTATTTTAACTAAAAATCAATTACTTGCTTTTTTTAAAATATCGTGGGAACACTGTATTATCTATTTGTCACTTGCATCTTAGTTCTGCAAAACAGCGATTATTAATTCACAAAGTACTCGTATCTGTATTTGTTTTTTGCCCATTTTCAGAAAAATTTTGTTTTTATAAAATAAAAAATGTGTTCCAACTCGTATTTAATAAAAAAAAAAAATAAAAAGAGTTCACAGCGAATCGTTGTTAAAAGTGCTTTTTATAAGATTTTTTTTATTGCAGATTAAGAAGCACTAGAATAACGAGTTTTATTTTATTTGTTTTGAGTGTTTATGCATCACTAGTTAATTTTCTACAATTATTATTATTTTTGTTAACAAATAAAGTGAGAAAACAATGACTAGGAATGGAAAGTTGATGGCTCCTTTTCTTATAAATATTCTTTTGGAGTCCATTTCTATAAAAAAAATTATTTTTTTTTCTAAATAACATTGACATATACATAAGTACATACATACATACATATAGGGACAGTTAAAAATGTAAACAAACACGAAGCAAAATTACAACAACGTCATCTTAAAATTGGTTTAAACATGGGTGAAGTAAATTTTAAAATTTGCTGATTTACACAAGGTTTAAAAAACGTTTTTTAAGCTAAAATTCTATTATGAATACAATTTTAGCGATTTTTGCTTAAACAACATTGAAATGCTGTTTAAAATTTTTATGAATACGGTTGTAATAGCTTAGCACCTATGTACAAATATTAAAACTTTCTTATATCTGAAATTAATTAATAGCAAATAATAATTTAAAATAATAATTCAAAAGAAATCGCATATTATAATATTTTATTAACGAAATCGAATTGGGTACAATCGCTCTTGTTTCGCTGTATTACATATTATTATTTATTCCTATAGATTTTAATATTCTAACGTGACAGAAAATTTACGTTATTTACAAGCGCATTCGAGTACATTCATACATACATACTTAATAATTCGAAATGATTTTTATTAAAAATGAAAGCGTTAATTTTATGGTTCTTTTTCACTTTTTCCACTAAACGTGTTCTCACATTTGAGTTCATTCTGTTTTACAGTGTGTTAACGTTACACATGGCTTTAATGCCAAAGTCTATAAAATAACTGACAGCATTTAGATTTACATGAGATGTAAAAAATTGTTATGCAAATTTAGCAAACATAAATAATATAAGTAGATCTAAGTACTTTTATACATACATATATTATTTATATATACATACATATGTATGTATTCCTATGTACATATCGTTGGTATCAAGTAGAAAGGCCCTAACTCAAATAATTGCAACTTTACAGGAGAAGGTAATAAACATAACAGAAACTTTAATATTCAAAATATAATTTTTTTATACAACTGTTTGTTGTAAAATCGTTATTTTTACACTATTGCAAAACATTTTTGTGAGTAAGTGTATTTGTGTGAAATATGTTGGAATCACTGAAAAACTCAATTTCGTAAAAAAAATGCAAGTTAGGGCCTTTCTACTTGAGACCATCGCTATGTAATGTATATTTTTTGTGATAGCGAAAAAAGTTCAATGAACGCTAAATCAGTAAAATAAAAAATATATATATACACCATACAGAAAATATTAAAACAAAGTTGCTTAAAAAAATAATTTTTGTTTTCAATTCGTAACATTTAGGTAATGCTTCTTCTACAGCTACTGCTGCCAGAATTTTTAAATGCAAAATCTAAAAAATAAAATTGAATAAAAAAGGTTTGTTTGTTGTTGGTTGAGCACGTCTAGATGCGTTTCGTTGCTGCCTAGGCAACTCATCAGTAGACTTCAAACACAATTCAAAAAAGCTTACAAAACTTCAATCCTTATAGACAAACTCCCAATAAATTATTGAGAATTACAAAACTACAACCATAGTAGGCGAAGAAACTTTTTCGCTCATGTACAAAGTGATTAAAAAAAAATCTGAAAAGTTTTTGTTTTTGCAGAAACATTTGGGAAATATTTACTTAATTTTCATACACTGGTTTCTTATTGAGATACTTTGCGTTGTGAGCGAAATAAATAACTAAGCCTGAGTTTACATCAGGCATTTCATGTGTTGTCATTTTGTGGTGTCATTTCCATATGTGTGCAATGCCGTACCCATCAAGTTTTTCGACAGGAAAGTGTCCCACCCTTAAATAATGGCAATACGACATCATTGTCTACATGAAGAACTAATTTTGATATAATGACATTTAGTGCCATTTGTTTTATCACTGTGAGACTTTGTTTTTCGTATTGTTAGTTAATTAATATTTATACAAATGGTTAATGGCAAAATTATTCAATGGGCTAGTGCCACTGTACTCGTATGTTTATCAGTAATAAGAAAAAAATTAAAAAAAAAAAATAAAAAACGGCAAAGAAAGTGGGGCTTAATATACGCGCCACCAAAGGATTCTCTTGTACTCTGCATTCCAGTTTACGGAAGTAGGATTCAAGTTGGTTTAAAAATTTCGTGTGCATGAAGGCCTAATTCCACCGAAATTTCTGCCATGCATTTTCTTTTGCATTTCTATCCCTATAAATGCCACATAGATGATTCCATGCAGCCTCGCGACCCTACACAAGTTAAATTAGTTGTGTCGTCATGTCATGCGTCCTGTGCTTTTCCACTTTCTTTTTCGTTTTCCATACTTTTAAATTTGTATACCCGCATACATTTAAAATTCTTTTTGTATGTACTCAATGCGAGAAAATGTCAACACGCTGACATTTTATTTTTGTGTCTGCACTGCTGCCAATTTAATCTCACAACTGTCTACATCAGTTTGTGAGGTAATGCCACACAGCAAACAATATAGACTTCATTACTCAATCATGATATTATTTTACCTTGAAAAGTAGTTTAAAATTACTTTCATTATCGTTTTTAATTTATTTCCATTGCAGAAATCGAATTAGGCACAAAATGTATTGTAGAAATGGAAAAACAGCAGACAATTCTGCACAATCCTCCAGCTATAGACAAAATCGAAAGGTGAGTAAAGAAGCAAACAAAAAAAATGAAATAAATTATTTGTTCGAGTACTTTAGTTGCTCATCTGTTATTTTGTGCATTTTACAGCCGGAAACCCCCAAAGACATTTGCATTTGATCATTGTTTCTATTCATTAAATCCAAACGATGATAATTTTGCTTCACAAGAGACTGTTTTCGATTGTGTGGGACGTGATATATTGGATAATGCATTTCAAGGTTACAATGCGTGCATATTTGCCTACGGACAGACAGGTATGTAAAGTATGCCCAGTGCATACATAATAATGGATTTCATTATATTCAATTAATAATCACTTGTGTTTGTTTTCTGTTTTCTTTATCTTTTCAAAATTTTTGCTTTAGGTTCGGGTAAATCATTTACCATGATGGGCTCTCAAGAATATAAGGGCATTATTCCTCGTTTGTGTGATAATTTATTCTCGGCCATTTCCAATAAATCCACCCAAGAGTTAATGTATAAAGTGGAAGTGTCCTATATGGAGATATACAATGAAAAAGTGCACGATCTGTTAGATCCTAAGCCCAATAAACAGTCCTTGAAAGTACGCGAACATAATGTTTTAGGTCCCTACGTAGATGGTCTGTCTCAGCTGGCTGTGGCATCATATCAAGATATTGATAATCTTATGACCGAGGGCAATAAATCACGTACGGTGGCAGCAACAAACATGAATGCTGAATCGTCTAGATCTCATGCTGTATTCTCAGTAGTATTAACCCAGATTTTAACCGATCAAGCAACCGGTGTGACGGGCGAAAAGGTGTCACGCATGTCATTGGTTGATTTAGCAGGTTCTGAAAGAGCCGTTAAAACCGGTGCTGTGGGCGATCGTCTCAAGGAAGGCTCCAATATTAACAAGTATAATTTTTATAGCTGAAAAAGTTGTTCCTTTTCATATTAATTTGTAATGATTTTTAGATCTTTAACTACTTTGGGTTTGGTTATTTCCAAACTGGCCGATCAATCCAACGGGAAAAAGAGTAGCAACGATAAATTTGTTCCATATCGTGATTCAGTGCTAACGTGGCTTTTGAAGGACAATTTGGGTGGCAATTCCCGTACAGTTATGGTGGCCACAATATCACCATCAGCTGATAATTATGAAGAAACCTTGTCGACTTTGCGCTATGCCGATCGAGCTAAACGTATTGTCAACCATGCTGTGGTAAATGAAGATCCTAATGCCCGCATAATTCGTGAGCTACGCCATGAAGTGGAAACACTGAGGAATATGCTTAAACATGCTACCGGCTCACCGGTGGGAGATATTAATGATAAACTGGCGGAAAGCGAAAATCTAATGAAACAAATATCTCAAACTTGGGAAGAGAAACTGGTTACAACCGAGCGCATACAAAATGAGCGTCAGCAGGCGTTGGAAAAGATGGGCATTAGTGTACAAGCTAGCGGAATTATGGTAGAGAAGAACAAATACTATTTAGTTAACTTGAATGCAGATCCGTCCCTTAATGAGTTATTAGTTTACTATCTCAAAGAGCGTACTTTAATTGGTGGTCATACGATTAGTGGGCCACAACCTGATATCCAACTTTCGGGCTTGGGTATACAACCCGAACATTGTGTTATTACCATCGAAGATGGTGGACTCTTTTTGGAACCCTTTCCAGGCGCTCGTTGCTTTGTAAATGGCTATGCCGCTGTTGAGAAAACACCGATAGCTAACGGAGATCGTATCTTGTGGGGTAATCATCACTTTTTCCGTGTTAATTGCCCCAAATCGGCCAATGCCAATATGAGCTCTGAACCCCAGACACCAGCTCAGTTGATTGACTATAACTTCGCCAGAGATGAAATTATGCAAAATGAATTAAGTAATGATCCCATCCAAACTGCTATTGCTCGTTTGGAACGCCAGCACGAGGAAGACAAGCAAGTGGCTTTGGAAAAGCAAAGACAAGTAAGAAATATTGATTTCAAACATTTGAATAACTTTGGAGAATTATTATTATTACTTTCAAGGAATATGAGCGACAATTTCAGCAATTGCGCAATATTTTATCGCCCAGCACTCCCTATGCCCCCTATACTCCTTATGACCCCTTGCGTTTAGGTAAAATAACTCCCAACACACCCACCTCACAAATGCGTGTAGAGAAATGGGCTCAAGAACGCGATGAAATGTTTAAACGCTCGTTGGGTCAACTGAAAAATGACATTATGAGAGCTAATGCTTTAGTTCAGGAAGCCAATTTTCTTGCCGAAGAAATGGAGAAGAAAACTAAATTTTCCGTAACTCTACAAATTCCTCCAGCCAATTTGAGCCCTAACAGAAGGGTAAGAAAAGTTTTTTTGCATACATCGAGAATATTTTGAGATATCTTATTAACATTTTAGCGCGGTGCTTTTGTAAGTGAACCTGCGATTTTGGTAAAACGCTTGAATAAGGGTAGTCAGGTCTGGAGCATGGAAAAACTAGAAAATAAATTGATTGATATGAGAGAGATGTACCAGGAGCACAAGGAACGCATCTTAAATGGTTTGGTAAGAAATGCTATTAAAAATATTTGAATGTAAATAAAAGCGAGTGGTTAAGAAAAATAAGTATAAAGATTTTGCGTCCAAAAAAAGGAGTTCTGAAAATATTTGGCATAAAGTTGGCACACAACATTTCATTAAGCACTCGTATTTGCATGTACATTTAATAACTTTGGCTAGCCTTTCACATTCTACTTTAAGTCCCTTGCTTAGAAAAAAAATTAAACAAAAAAATACCAGCTGTAAAGTGTACGTTACTAACACTTCCTTCTATTTCATTGTTTTATACTCATTTAATTGCAACCCAAAAGCCTCTCATTGAGACCTTCTCAGATGAGGAAGATTCAGACGAGGTAATTTCATAAAACATGTACATGTATAAAACTATTTATTTTTTAAAAAGTTTTATCCTTGAAACATCATTCCGAACAAACGTAGACTTCAGCATGGGCATATTTGACTTTTTATTTACAGGAAAATGAAAACTCCAAGACTTCAGATCCCTTCTATGAGTCGCAAGAGAATCACAATTTAATTGGGGTGGCGAACATTTTCTTAGAAGTTTTATTCCATGATGTGAAACTGGACTATCACACACCCATTATAAGTCAACAAGGTGAAGTTGCTGGACGACTTCAGGTCGAAATTCAACGTATTGCTGGTCAAATGCCCCAAGATCGTATGTGTGAATCGATATCAGAATCCTCGTCAGACTCTCGCGATGACTATGAGGATGCTCCCGATCCCATGGCCAATCAAGTAACTTGCCGCGTTACAATTAAGTGTGCCTCTGGCTTGCCGCTATCGCTGTCGAACTTTGTTTTTTGCCAATATACTTTTTGGGGTCATCAGGAAACCGTTGTACCCGTTATAAATGCCGAAACGACGCCAAGAGATCAAAATATGATCTTCAGATTTGAGCACACCAAGGATTACACAGTGACCATAAATGAAGAATTCCTGGAGCATTGCATAGAAGGCGCCCTCTCGATTGAAGTGTGGGGTCATCGCAGTGCTGGGTTTTCCAAGTCTAAGGGATGGGAAGTGGAACAACAGCAAGCTAAGGCACGATCACTGGTCGATCGTTGGGCCGAGTTGTCGCGCAAAATTGAATTGTGGGTTGAAATTCATGAGTTGAATGATAATGGCGAATATGCACCAGTAGAAGTATCTAATCCCACAGAAGTTTTAACCGGTGGTATATATCAATTGCGCCAGGGACAACAGCGTCGAGTACATGTTCGTGTAAAGCCGGTGCAAAACTCTGGAACTTTGCCTATAATTTGCCAATCAATAATTAACATTTCCATAGGCAGTGTAACTGTGCGTTCACGTTTGCAGAGAGCTCTAGACTCTTATCAAGAAGAAGATCTTACTATATTAAGAGAAAAATGGAGCGAGGCTTTGGGACGTCGGCGTCAGTATTTAGATCAGCAGATACAAAAACTAATAAAGAAAGATGAAAAAACCGAAGAAGAGCGTGAACGCGAATTGAGTTTGGTACACCAGTGGGTGTCACTGACCGAAGAACGTAATGCTGTCTTAGTACCAGCACCCGGTTCAGGTATACCTGGAGCTCCGGCTTCCTGGAATCCACCATCGGGCATGGAACCCCATGTACCGGTTTTATTCCTCAACCTAAATGCCGATGATCTCTCAGCTCAAAATACTAACGATGAATTCTCTATTGCTGGTATAAACTCTATACTCTCCAAAGAACATGGACACAAATTCTATACACTGCAGATTTTGCACCACTTGGACAAGGATGTGTGTGCAATTTCCAGTTGGGACTCCTCGATGCACGATAGTCCCGCTTTAAATCGTGTAACCGAAGCAAATGAACGTGTCTACTTGATATTACGCACCACAGTGCGCTTATCACATCCTGCACCCATGGATTTGGTATTGCGCAAACGTCTGTGCATTAACATTAAAAAGGGTCCTAGCATAACAGATCGTTTGAAGAAATTCCGTTTGGTTAGGACGGAAAATACTATCGCCAGCACTGGTGTTACTTACGAGGTTGTATCAAATATACCCAAGGCTTCCGAAGAATTGGAAGATCGAGAATCTTTGGCTCAGTTGGCAGCCAGTGGTGATGATTGTTCAGCCAGTGATGGTGAAACTTATATAGGTGAGTTTTTTGTTTTCAGTTTCTAAAGATTTTCAATTAAAAACTCCATTCTCTTTTTTTTATTAAAGAAAAATATACACGTGGTGTCTCAGCTGTAGAGAGTATCTTAACATTGGATCGTCTAAGGCAAAATGTTGCAGTTAAAGAACTAGAAACTGCTCATGGCCAACCATTAACTATGCGTAAAACTTGTAGCGTACCCAACTTCTCGCAGGTCAGTAATGAGTTCACAGTTTTCTTTTGTTTTTATTTATTTTGTAACTTGTCTAAATGTAGTCGCAGAACTGTTAAATTTTCTGCTGTCTATGCTTTGCCACAGAAAAAAAGAGCAATCATAATTAACACAACTTTTTTAAAAGCTATTAATTAAATTTAAAACTTATCCTTTCTATTTCTTATTGGGAATATTGTTCATTTCGAAATTTTGTAACTTTAATCCTTTCGTTTACTAAAACTCTAAATTGTTTTATTTTTTTCTAAAATTACTCTTTCTCTCACTTCTTTTGTGCTTTCACCTTAATGAAAATTAAAACAAAACAAAAATATTTAATGTGTATTTTGTGCTCACCCTGAACAAAAATTGGCTTTGAACAATATTATTTTTATATTCACCACCTAAAAAAAAAAAAATAATATCAATAACTCACCAACCAATTCACCACCAAAAATCGTAACTCGATACACATTAAAATTGTTAAACAAAAAATTAATTTGAAAAAAAAAATCGCACTAAATTATTATTCGATATAAAATATAAGGCGGTTAAAGAAACACCAAATCCTGGAACAGTAAGTACACTTAATAAAATAACTTCTTCTTTAAGAAATAAAAAACAAACAATCAACAATTTAACAATATCTAACGTGTTCTTTATTTCGCGTTGTTGTTTTTATTTTATTTTGCTTTGTGAAAGAGACTAGACCATTTAAATTTTTAATACATATACATATGTATGTATAATAATTTCAATACTTTATTTGTCTGCTAGTCTAAATACATTGGGTCTAAGCTCCTGAAAGTATATTCTCAGCCCTAGCCTTGTAATATTGTGAAATAAGATTTGGTGGACGATTGCCTGTACTGAAATAATAACATGAAAATGGAAATTGCTTAGCCTGAAAGAATAATTTCAAATTACTTCCGTAATCCCATGAATTAATATCAACACTTTAAAGATATTTAAAAAAGTTAAGGCAGAAAGAGTATGTTTGAAGATATAACAAAATAATGACTTCATATAATCTACTCTCTCACTGCCTCACGTAACCATTACCGAATACTCCGAAAATGAAAGATTATCCTCACGATGGGCACACCAGAGCTTCTGAAGAGTTGATCTGAAACCTTCACTTTGGCTTTTTGATCATCGTGAGCCGCTGGTCTAGATTTTCAAGATTTCGAAGAAAGCTCTTCGAATTTATTATAATCTTTGCAATTCGAAAACATTTCCTTCTTATTGGAATTAAAGAGTAACGCGTATACACTGTATTCAGGGATCTGTTACTATCTCAAACCTGTTAAGCTTAATTTGTGAAAGGTTGTGTGGTTGGTTCTCAAGAAGCCATGGCTAACCACCAGAACCTCGTTAGGGTATAAAAGGTTTTCTGGGCATCAGAACGTCCAAATTTCCTCTAAAAAGAAATTGAAAATTGAATTGAAATTGAATTGAAATTTATTTTATTTTTTTAAATGCCTAAAATGTTTGTTCAAAATTGTTTAAATTTATTTTTGAATGTATAAAAAAAGTTTCATTTAATAATCATACAATCAATGATTATCGGTTTTCGGCGATTTTTTAGTTTTGGCGCTTTTCTATTTTTGTAACTTTTTACGGTTTTTGGCGTCTTTTTTCGTTTTGGCGATTTTTCGGCTTCTGGCGATTTTTTTTAGTTTTGACGATTTTTTTTGGGTTTTTGGCGATTTTTTAACTTTAGGATTTTTTAGTTTAAGCGTTTTTGAAAATTTCATGAGTTTGCCTCTTACGGTTTCGAAGATACAGCTAGTTTTCAAAATTACATAGTCAAAATTACTTTAAATGAAAGACAGACGGGAACATCGTAGCGAAAACAGTAGGGTGGTGTATAGAACCCTAGAAAAGGTGAAAATAAATTTTATCTTTAGCTCTTTGAGCTAGTTTTTAACATAAAGATAAACTCTACTTGTCAGTTAACCGTAGTTTGTTTTTCAAATAAAGATTATCTAGTTCATAATCTAGGTTTAACCGAGCAACATTGCTCAGCTAAACTTAGTTAGAACTGCCAAATGATAAAAATATGAAATAAATGCTACGCAATTGAAAAGAAAAAAAGAAAAAACAATGCCAGTTGATTTTTACATTCCTTTAAATGAATATGTACAATGCAAAAGATATTTATGTTTGAGAATGAAGATAAGGTACAGAGAAATGGAGGCAATAGATATTTAAAGATTTTTACTATTCTTACTATCACAAAGCCGTCTGTGTTTTTATATCTGTGGCAAAAAGGAAAAAGTGCTTTAGTCGAGGTAAGCTGATTTTGCGTTAATGGCGCCCCTGTTACCCTTCATTCCAAAGTAAAGCTGGGTGAAAATCTCGATTATCTTGTGCGATTTTTCAGGAAATTATAGCAACCGCATTGGCTTGCTGCTTACCTTTTTTTGACTTATGACATTGACTTGTCGACATTGTGAACCAGGCCGTAAGTCTTATTTTTACTGTTTTAGGAAAACATCGTTCTACAGGCTATAAATAATCTAAGTATGCCATCGTATGGAATGATAGCTTAATTAAGTCTAGGCTTTGGTATATTATTTATAGTCTGTAGAACGATGTTTTCCTAAATAAAATAAAAGTCATCACCGAAAAAATAAATATCTGTAAATCGACTTGATAGTTTAAAAGTTCTCTCCTACAAAACAGTAAAAATAAGACTTACGGCCTGGTTTACAATGTCGACAAGAAATTTTCTTTCGCTTATTTATATTGAAAACAAAAACAAAATAAGAAAATTTGTTTTTGCGAAAGAAAATTTCTTGTCGACATTGTGAGCCAGGCAGCTAAGAACTTTTTCCTTATTACCACAGACATGTATTTTATGTATGTTGGCAGCTGATTCCAATTAGCAAAGTATGTTAATTATTTATTTTGTATTTAAATGTTTACATGTGTATAAAATAAGTGTGCGTTCTTGTTATTTTTGTAATCTTTTAATTTCAATAAGTTGTTCGTAAATCGACACTAAAATAATGAAAAGATTTTGTCAATTAATATGGACGTTTTCATTACTAAAATAGATTATGCGTTTTGATGCTTCAATGGAATCTTTGCTGAATGTTGGCCGTTCCGAGTCGTTTGTGGACTTGAATCAATCATTGGGCTCAAAATTCTTACCACAGCCAGGTATATGCACAAAATTTATGCCATTCAATTATAAATTTAAATATTAATTAAATTATTAAACGCAGCACAAGTAACCCCAGGCAGCATAAGAGATTTTGGCACACGCTCTCGTCATAGTTTTGGCGGTAAAACTAACAACGAAGACTCTCCAGGGAAAGCATTTGGTATTGGTAAGTTTTGTAATTTTGTTCTTCTTCATAATTATTATATTTGGTTTATTGCAAATTAAAGAAACAAAAATAAAAAAAGAAACAAATATTCCAACTCATAATATCATAACATTTTTATTTTATTTTTTGTTTTTATTTAAAGTAAATCATTTTTAGCAGTATTCTATATTCAAATAGGTTTTATTTTCTCCACCCCAAAAATTGTTTAATAAAACAATAGTTTGAAAACTTTTTCTAAACTAGTACGAAAATTCGTTTTTATGACTGAATTTTCAGTATTTATTTAAAATTAGTTAAATTATTTCAATTTTAATATACTGAATTAATCATAATATAAAGTATTTTGAAGATATTTAAATGAGTGGTTTATATTTACTTTGAAAATTATTAAAGTTTAGTAGTCATTAATAAAGTTATTGGTATATTGAAACATTTCGATTTGGATGTAGAAATTTTATGAAATTATATGAAAAATTTGCCGGTCACATAAATAAGGAGTTAAATTGATACACTTCAAAACGCGTACATATTTAGAAGTTTTATACAAAAATGGGGAAATAAAAATAAACAGCTTTTCTTCTTCAAAAATAACACATTATTTGGTTTTGAGTTTGGTCCACTGTGTGTGGTGGCACTTGATGCAAATTTCAGCTGATTGGGCTGAATGCGAACGACTGCTCTACTCAGTTTTATTTTGATTTTGCCCATCAACTTTTGTTGATCTACTCGTATTTCAGCTGTAAGAAAATAACGAAATCGAATCGTTTTGAGATAAAACGTTTTCTAACTGATTTGCCCATTGCATTAGCACGATATAAGTATTCGGACATGTTCTGACACTCGCATATCGCATAACATTTAAGATTGTGACTTGAACTCGCAAGAGAATCAAGAGAATATGTTTTCTTTTGATTTTAATCAAAAATAGTAATATTAAAGTAATTATAAAATGTTCTAGTAACGATTTCAACAAACAGCTGACCTAAATCAATATGGCAAGTCGCCAGCAAAACGCATGAGTTACAGAACATGTAGAAAAAAGTTTGGCAATTTACTACTCACATGCGATTTGAATACCATGCGAGTGTAAGATTATACCTGATTGCTTATTGTTTATTTTTTGTTTTTTTGTATTGAAGTTTATTTCAGTTCTATTATATAAAACACTAGCTGAGCCCGGAAAACGTTGTCTTACCCTCAGTTATATTTTTCTTTAAATTCAAATTACTCCACACAATGGTCACCTGTAGGGTAAAAAAAAAACAAAAACCTTCCGTGAATTGATCTGAACATGTGTTGAAAATTTCAGCGCCACAGCTCTTATAATTCTAGAGATCATGCGTTACGATTATATATATATATATATAGAAATAATTTTATTATATATTTATTTAGACTACTAAGAGAACTAAATGAATCATTCAGAATTTCTTTTAATTGCACGTTTGCTTTTATAATGGTAAATCAAAGATTTTTCAAGGCCTTAATTCAGCTGGGTGAAAGACAGAGGAAGAAATACTTTCTCTTTCTTTAAACTTTGCGTTTTAAAAAAGGGCCAAAGCAAACAGATGTGTGAAAAGTCAATTGTTTGTTTGCTTTCTTTATCTTTGGAGAATTATGTATTAGATTTTGGTTTTGCTCACAACAAAATGTTTCAAAAAATGTGAAAGGATTTTATCTTTTCAGGAAACGTTTGCGAAATGTTTTTTTTCGAACACTGCTTTACGTCCAGGGAGTCTACTTTGTATTTCGAAACGAAAGAAAACACTTTCGAATTTGTATGTTCGAAGAAATCTACATATATAATTTCTATCAATAAAAATATGAGGACAAATTTGTTTGAAAAGAAAAAAAAATCTAATAAATTTAATTACTCTTAGGCTATATTTTTCACTACGATGTAATACTTTTAACTACTTATTTATGTGATCGGTAGTAATTAACACCGTCTATATAACTGACAATTTTCTTTAAGTAAAATTAAAACCTGCTTATTTTTTTTTTAAATATTATTTAAATTATAATTTCACCATCACACCAACCCCAACCAAACCCCAATAAAACCGTCACACTTTTAACCTTTTGGTTGCGTTAAAAAAATACAAAACAAAATAATAATTATTTATTAAATGCTTAAGCTTAATTTTTTTGAACTTAAAATATAAAATCAAGCATCTATTTTGATAATTGACAAGCAATTAATATTTTTGCAACTCTTTTAGAAAACACAGCTAGAGCTCCGATACAAAACGAAAAAAAAGTGCAGCTTACTTGCATTTAGCTTAACTTTTTGTATGAATGTGTTTCATTTCATTTATTTTTTTAATACTTCTAAAGCTGTGGAAAAAAATAATCATTTCCAAATTATTCTCACAACACATTATCACAAATATTCGTCGATGTTTCTTTCCTTCTACGCTCTCTGTTAAAGCATTCATTACACAATCAATCAATCAATCATTTTGTAAATGCCATTCATTACTTTTAATTTATGTTCAAAATTTCTATTAAATTTTAAAATGTCTGATTAGAAAATTTACATTATGAAACTAAAGCATTTTGGCTAAGGTAGCCCAAGAGATCCGATTTCTTGACTTTCTCTTGGACTTCGAATATGAATTCGACATTTTATGCAAAATTTCTCAGCGAACTCGGAAAGATATGTTCGCTGAGCATCTTCTCTGGCTTTACAATTAACAAATATGTACATAGAAAAATGTTCGTGCAACTAATTTCATGAAATTGTATGAAAAATTTCATAATGTAAATTCGATAATACCTTCGCATTTTTCGATCTGTAATATGCGTAATAGAAGTCTTGTGACAGGAGAGAGATTTTTTTACACTGAATCCTTAATAAAACATTTCTTTAAACATTTCTATTTTTTATTTAGTTAAAGATTAGTGAATTAGAACAGCAGCTTTTTTAGTATTATGTTAGCAGTTTTTCAAACGTGTTCAATTTCCCACTGCAATACACATACGTGCATGTCGTGTGAAAGCATTAAAACTTTGCATCTGTAAATGTCTGAAGGCAAAGTTGTAATTAGAGCGCGTTCTATTTGGATCTGACATCAAATGATATCTTTATGCAAATCTATACCGTTTGCACCAAGTTTTTTTTTACATTCATCACGATTTCATATCCAAAACAAACACCATTAACTGAACATTTTCCAAAACTGTAGCCAAACCACTGCAATTTAGCCAATTCACACACCTTTTTATGTAAAAGTCAGGCTCGAGTTTTTAGTACAAATTTAAAAAAAAAAACCATAGTTGCTTCACAAAGTTCTATTAGATAGATGTTAAGTGGATTTCGACAAAATCTAGTGACGAAGTAGATTTTGTTTTGTATGGGAAATCTGCTAGATTTTGTCCGAAATCTCGTAAGTACTAGGTTATGCTAAAAGGTTGGAATGGAGAAAAACGACAAAGAAGGTTTACATGAAGTTTTCTCAAAGTATACCCGATAGAATTTTTTTTTTTTGGAAGAAATGTGTATACAGCGCTTTTCTTAATTTATTTTCAAAAAGTAGCTTTTTGTGCTCCATACGCATACTTTACTGCTGAGAATTGAGAATTTTGTTCTTTTGTTTATTTTTCTTGCTGTCTAGAGAAATTAGTCGATCGTTTAACGCTGACCAAGAAGCCGCCGTAATATTTTTAACTATCGATCCGCTTATACACTTACACAAGAAAAACAAGTAATTGAAGTGTATTTAATATAAAGAATGACATTAAATGATTTCTGTAATACTCAAACATGCATAATTAAGGTTTCTTTAATTTTATTTTAGTGTTTAATAAGTTTATATTAAAACATTTAATCGGCGGCTGCTTCTGGGTGATGATGTTTTTGCATAACATAGTGTCCACACCTGATGTATTTATATCATGATGAATGTCAAATTGATATCATGATGAAAATTTATCACGTATATACTCAATTTATTAATATTATGGCAGCGTTATGATATAATCATCAGAACTCACTGTCTGATAAATTCATAAATTCATCTTGATATCAAATGTCATCTTATGTGTTATTGTGCATTTAACGTTTATTTATTAAACAATTTTCGTTTAAAAAAGACGGCACAACAATTATTTGTGACCTAAAAATTAAACAACACGCAAATTAGATATTTTTGGCAAGTGTTTCTCAAATATTTGTTTGATTCATCATGATATAAAATCATCAACGTCTACCCCTTTGTGTTGATATTAATGAAAAAATTACAATTGCTCTGCCGGCGTCATATCACGAGTTATGATATAAAATCATCAGGTGTGGACACTATGTAACGGTCGCCGTTGAATTTTTCTTACGGCATCTTCTTTTTTTATTATTCATTTCTTATAAAAATGAAGAAAAACAAAAGTTAACTTTACTTCGCATGTTTTTGTATGAAGAATTTGACGCAAACGCCCAACTGTGGCATGTAAAGTAAAACAATACTTATTAAACCTTAAAATAGTTGAAATGGAGCAAAATGAATGCTAAATATCTCAGAAACCATAATTAATTTCGCGAAACATGTTTTAGATTCAGAAAGAAGATATTCGAAATATATATACCCCATACCTAAGTATTTTTTTTAAATTGTCAATGGGTCAAACCAATAATGGGATGACGATTTATTGTTTGATATTTTGAAAATTTCACCAACAACTAAACAACTTTTTTCCTTTTGCTTTTCTTTGTTTACATTTACAAACATATGGTTTCGTTTTACTGAACTTCACTGGCAAAAATTTGTAATATAAGAATTTGCGTTTACTCAATCAATGAGCTGTCATTTTGCTCTCTCAATTCGCGCTCTCAATCAAGTAAACTCCAGTAAATAAATTTAAAAACTTTTGAGTTCTCGAACGCAGCTAATGTGTGTGATGGAAAAAATATTATGAAAGAGTCAGTTAGGTCAGATGTAATTAAACATGTACGTTTGAAATCAAAAATTGTAAGTTGTTTATAAACTGATGATTTTGACCGACATACCAAATTACAAATGAGTCGTATAAATGAAAAGTCAGATGTAAAACAGGTACCATATAACTTTGTGTGTGTTTCTCAAAGCATTCCTAATAAAGATTTCAAAGGGAATTGAAATATTATTTTAAGGCAATAAATTACAGATCGGAAAAACTAATCTAATCAGAAAATTTAAGATAATGAGTATACATATTATCACATGATCAAGGCAGATAAATAAAAAATGTACATATCTACCTGGATTTATTTTAAAAGGTGGTGACAGTAATGAATTCTGAAAATAACACATGTGAAAAAGAAGAATAATTAAACGAAAATTTTTTATATGTGAAAATTCCACTGGGACCTGTTTCTCAAGACTTACCAAGTGTTGTAATACAAGTAAAATATATAGTTGTGAAAATAGTTTTTAGAAACAGGCCCCAAATCTGCTACTAACACCACCTTATAAATATGTATTGTTTGACAGTAAACGTTGTAACGAATTGGCTTGAATTCATTTTATTAATCTGTCTTGTGCTTGGCAAAAAATAATATTGGTTTACGTTTTTATGGATACTCAAAATCTTGAATGTACTTTTAAGTTGAAAAATTTTTAATTTTGTTTAATGTTTTCAGCTTTTATGTATATTAAACCAATCCTTATTTCTTTATTTTTTTATTATTATATTTGTTTGTTTCTTCTGTTTATTCTCTCTTTCAAAAATGTATAAACAAACGATAACAATAATTTATAATAAACAAAAATTGTATTGTTGAATAATATATATTATTGTATATTATTAATTCTCAATCAATTGAAAACAAATCAATCAACCTAAAATGCGCCACAAACAGGCTCCTATTTGTCAGGTAATAACAGAACAAGATGATGATCCTTTGCATTGAATGAAAAATTTTAAATTAAAGACTGTAATTTGTTAGAAAAGCAAACAATATGTTATTATTTTTACAAAAGTTTTAACAATAATTAGTTAAAATTTAATTGGCACTTGAATGTAAATTGTTATTATTGCCAAGCAAAAAAAAAAAAAAAATCCTCAATAAAATCGCTCGTTCTCGTCCGTTTGTTATTTGATTACTTACACTTAATTAATATTTTATTAATCAACTATTTAAACATTAATAAACTCTTGATTTAGTACACAAATACTCGTATTTTTCAAATAGTTTTAAGACTATTTACAAAGCCTTAATTACTCAGACAAACAGTACAATTTAATAGTAACAAAACTTACTTAACACAAACGTTCAACAAATAATTTATTTATAATAAAAAAAAATATACATATATACAAACAGACAAACGTTAACATGACATTTTCAATGTAATTTAACGTTTTTAATTAACTTTAAATGTTACTTCCTTTCTTTTACATTTATTACTTTCCTTAAATTTTGTTTGTATTTCGTCTAATAAAAACACTCTACTTGCTGTCTTTTTATTTAGATCCTTATTTTGTTATATATTTTGTTTTTAGTTTCAAATCAACCAAAAACAAATGTTTGTATTGTGTTGTATTGTGTTTTATCAGAAAGTCATCACAAGCCATTGGTAATGTTTTCACTCCGTCTATCAATCAATCATTCAAAAATTGTATATCATTTCCAAAGAAAAAAATCATCCTTCATTTATGAGATTTGTCGAAAATACATAATTTCCATTGCTCTAATGTATTATTGTTAAACTATAAATAATTTATAATTAGTGAATACAAGATTATCCTTAATAAATAATAGTATTGTTATGTTGTTTTAAAGCACCTACATACATATGTACATATAATAGGTCTGTTTTTTACACTAAATTGGGCGAAAGTATTATCGCAGGGCGCCTTAAAGTGTTCCCGTCAGGGATGGCAAAGTTCATACAATTGTACTTTTTTGGTACTATTTAAACTCGGTAAGCACAATAGTACACCAATGACTAATTTAGTACATTTTAGGAATCTCCTCAGTTTCACTCCGCATTTCTTTTCAAACGATTTCATTTGTTAATTTTCACTTTTGAACAATTAAACTCACATTCTTCTCACTTGAAAGCAGTCTTGTGAAAGTAAAAGGCGGCGAGAAAATCAAAAAAATTGAACTCGTCCATTTCCAAATCATTTTACTTCTAAACTCGACTGCTAGAACACATGCTATTAATTTGTATATTAAAATTTCATGTGCTTTAACATCCCAACTAACAAGCAAATTTGTGAAAACGATTCGGTAGCCATAACAAAATCGGTTGTTTTTAATAAAAACAATTAAAAATATGTAATTTGAACTAAAAAAAAATCTTTTAGTACAGTTAAGGTAAAAAAGTAAAAAAGTTGTTGGTACAATTTTAAAATTCTCAATGCCGTCCCTACTGCCGTACACGAAAGTTGGGTAAATGAGAGAGATTTTAAGAGAGTAATGCTCTTCTTGCACGAAACACTTTGTAATTTCTCTTTGAACTAGTTTGGACCAGTGATGCCAACTTTTGAGACTTAAAAAGCGTAAAAATATATTGAAAAAATATACATTTAGCGTAACATAAAGTAAAATTTTTGGAAAAAGCGAGAAAAAAGGGGGAGATAGTTTTAAAATGTTTCTGTTGAAAATCAAAGCCAAAACACATTTTTGTAAAGTAATTTATTAGAAATTAAATAATTACCATGAGATAAACCCATAGCTTGATATACATATCGCTCATTTACTTCAATGCATTTTTTGAGTTAAGAATGCAAAATAATTCGGCATTTAGAATTTTATCTTGCGTAAAAATTTCATATAAATAGCTTTTACTACCACCTCGTGAGAGAAGAAAATTTTTTCATTTCTTCATTGAGTTGTATGTAAATTGAAAACTTTAAACGCGTTTTCTGCAAAACTACTTTTTTTTTTTGAGTTGTGACACTTGAAGTAAATGAGCGATATAATATTTCAATAAGGTACATAATTTGAAAATTTGGCTTGTTTTTATGGTTAAGCAATTGTCTATATGCATTTCGTTCCCGCTTTTGGAACTCATCAGTAGACTTCAACCCATATGTATACGTAAGTAAATTTAAAATTGGTCGTTGTTAAACAAAAACCTGTTTATAGGCCACACTGAATATCTTTCAAAGCATAAAAAATTTGGAAGAAATAGAACATTATTCTTTTTTAAATTTGTAAAGCAAACTATCAGAAGAAAATGAGTAAAACAATGCTGTCACTTTATTTCATATGTCGATATTGCTAAATTAAAGGAAAAAAAGTTCGTAAAAATTTAAATGCAGCCATATTGAGCAAAAAGCAAAAAGGGGCTGAAAGGGATGAAAGATAGTTGTAAAAAGTGCTAAATTAGCGCGTTTTTTAGTTTGGGGCCAAAAATTTTTTTTGCGTGACTGAAAAAGATCTAAATTTAGCCCGAAAGTGAGTGGCTAAGTTGGCATCACTGGTTTGGATAATTATCCAAGCAATCAGCTGTTTGAATAGTAAATTAAATTTGTCCAAAAACTAATGGTAGAATTATTCGATTCGTATCGTGAGTTTACGAATCAGCTGACAAAATCTGTAACATAAATAAAACATGTTGCTGTTTATTTAATATGTATCGTAACGTATGTGAGGTAGAAATATACAGAAAATAGATTTTTACGGAGTAAACGTTAACTTCTCTCTAACATCCATACACACACATGTATAAAGCAAAGAGAAATACAATAACAGCTGACACGTTCGCTTGCGGCCTCACATATTTACTAACGATACGACAACTTCAAAAATAACACGATACGAATCGACTAATTCTACCATAAAAAAAAAATTGGAAAGTTGTATGAAAATGGAAAAAAAGAACTAATGGTAATCAAAGTTTTATAAGTTGCTATATAAAAATAAGAAGAAAAACATTCTAGATATGCTGAAACATGTAAGTAAAGATTTACTCTCTGTAAGTAAATACATACACCTGTCGTATATATGTATATAATATGTACATTGGTGTTTTCTTTTATGTAAATATTTTTAGTTTTTCGCGTTCCTATAGTCGTACTTTTGTAAAGGGTGTTTTTTATTGAGGTATAGAACTTTAAGTTGGCATCACTTTTTTAACTGGCGGCCATTTTGTCAGCTGTCAAGTGATTAATATTTAGTTTGGTTTGCCATTTCATCATGAACAGGTTGACAAAAGAACAACGCTTGCAAATCGTGCAAATTTATTTCGAAAATAATGGTTCAGTTCGCGAAGTTTACCGCAAGCTCCGTCCATTTTATGGTCGACATAATCGTCCATCAGAGCAATTATGGAGTGGACCTGTCAATTGGCCACCAAGATCGTGTGATTTGACACCATTGGATTATTTTCTTTGGGGATATGTGAAGTCGCTCGTCTACGCCAACAAACCAGAAACGTTAGGGGACTTGGAAGCCAACATTCGTGCCGTTATTGCCAACATACGGCCCCATATGCTCGAAAAAGTGGTTGAAAATTAGACCTGTAGAATTGGCTTTATTCGAGCCAGCCGCGGCGGCCACATGCCCGAAATCATATTTAAACGTTAATGGCATAAAATTATCCTTCCAATAAAGCCAAATTGATGGACATTAAAACGATTTTCTTGTGTTTTA
Source organism: Nowickia ferox (assembly GCA_936439885.1). Taxonomy (NCBI): domain Eukaryota; kingdom Metazoa; phylum Arthropoda; class Insecta; order Diptera; family Tachinidae; genus Nowickia; species Nowickia ferox. The sequence goes on along the minus strand of OW387027.1, from coordinate 83,229,136 downwards.
TTTCAATTCGAAGTTCTATACCTCTAAAAAAACACCCTGTAATTTTTGTCTCTTATTGAGCGAAATTATAGTTTGCTCTCATTTTACCGAACTTTGCCCAAAAACAAAGAAACAGACCTAATATGAACAAAACTACAATAATATTTCTTCAATTAAAAAAAAAATAAAAATATGGATAACTTTGTAACGCTTAAACTTAGTTGTAGATATAGATGTTGTTTACATGAATGTTTTAGCTAAAAAAAATATCATTGACAGTACGTTCATCAACATCAGTTCATTTTATTTGTAGCTTTCCACTCTAATTAAAGATAAATTTTATACAAATTGTTTTGTTAATAAGTTTCATATAACGTTGATAATTTTTATCAAGTACCAACAGTGCCCTCGGCGTTGCCCGCTGCGAATTATTTTTTTGAGTATAATGAGCCTTATTACAAGTGTCGTATTACGACTACGACGATTTTCTACTAGACTCAAAAGCATTACAACATTTTTTCTTTAATTAGGTCCAATAAGTGTGTTTGTCCGTTTGGACACAAATGTATTAATGATTTGAGTTTCATAAAAATCGGTTGGATAATTAGTTCCGTCGAGAGAGAGGTATTGGTCGTACTTTAAACTTTAGAGTACGGGGTCTAATTTATAACATAAATTACAGAGTGGGGGTTAATAATTAAAATAAGAAACACAAACTGAGGAATTTAATTTCGTTTTATCATAATTTTTCTAAAGAGAAGTAACACTTAGGCAATGAATGCCTACGACTATTACTAAGTGTTACCGTCTTAAGGAAAGAGATAGTGATAGAGAAGACAGGGGGTTAAGGAAGTGATAGAGGAAAGCTTCATTATTTTTTTAAAACTGCTTTTTTGCAAGTTTCTAATAATGCAGTATTGCAGCGCCTCTGGTGTCAATGAGGCGTATTAAATTTTTGAAGCTGTGTTTAGTAGGCATTTTATTGGTTATTTTACTTTGCCGATGATTCTGATGCACAATACCGACTAAGGAGGGCGCTCCGATGTTACATTAGGATTGGTATTTCGCTGAAGCCGGTTTAGTTCAGTGAGCAGTGTCTATGCCTTCATCACTTCAACTAATAAAAATGGGCACTAATGCACATCAAAAAAAGTGCGTGGTGTTGTTATTTTTAATTACTGTCGGAGACCGGGCTCGAACCCAGGACCTTCGGTTTTGTAGTCAACGTGCTAACTACTTCATCAATTTCGGTTGCAGTACTAATAATGTAACTAATTACTCCTCGAGGTACGTTCACAATGGGCCTAATTATTCATTACGTTCCGCAATTGCGGAAAGCATTTTTTTTACTGAATCAAAATTTGAAATTATTCATTGCGTTGCTGCGATATTTTTCCTCAGTTGCGGTATCATCTCTACAGTGACGGTATTATCATATTATTGATTCCGCACAATAGATATTTTGCTCTATTTCGCTTACGCTCAAATTTTATGACGGAAAGCGTACGAAAAGAACAAAATTGTAAGGAAATAATGATAAATTTCAAGTCAAATGTTCAATAAAAATTCATTTTGAATATCAATCCTTGCACCAGCAACTTCCAAACCGTTGATATTTGCAATCAAATAAAGTTTAATTTCAAACAATTAGAGTGGTTATTGAAATCATTTCAATCAATTGCATTTATAACATTTTTTTGCATCCAAACAGCGTTTGAATATCTATAGAATTACCCAGCACCTTACTTTGTTTGCTTTGCCCTTAGATGATGAGTTAATGATAATTTAAATACACCTGAAAATTTACATAGTTTCGTTTTTTAGTTTTAGTTGAAACATTAAATTGTTGTTCGTCTATTGGAAAAAGTTTTGTTTTCAAATACTACTAAATATTACTTATCATTTATTTCTTATACTATTACAGCACCTTACTTTGTTTGCTTTGCCCTTAGATGATGAGTTAATGATCATTTAAATACACCTGAAAATTTACATAGTTTCGTTTTTTAGTTTTAGTTGAAACATTAAATTGTTGTTCGTCTATTGGAAAAAATTTTATTTTCAAATACTACTAAATATTACTTATCATTTATTTCTTATACTATTGGAATGCAGCTCGTCCAACATTTTTGAATTTGAATTTAAATTCAAACTTTAGACCACAACCAACAAAACGTAGGTGTAAATGAAAATCAATGAATGAGTCCTCCCACTTATTCACAAAATGCCTTAAATCATTCATAAATCACAATAATATTTGTGCCATATAATAAACAACTATTTTGTATTTGCAATTTCATAAATAGCTTCGCCTGCTACCAGCAAATTGATGGGCATGCGTATGACGACGTTACACGAAGAGCCTCTAGGAGGCCACCGTTCATTAGCTGAAGAAGCTGAAGACAGTTACAGTGATTCGGAAGATCCAAACGATTATGAACAAGAAAAGAATCAACGCAATAATTATCAAACAACACGGTCACGTCTTACCTCATCAAAAACCATGGACTCATTTATGGATGTGAGCACACATTCGAATCAAAGCTACTTAAGTTATACATCCAATGCCAATACAAATTTAAAACACTTGACCGGTTTAGCTACACCCAGCATGAGCTCATCAACTTCAAGTGGTTATGGATCCCAAGTGAGTTAAAAACAACAACAACCAATATAATTTAATAAGTTATCTTAATAAAAAAAATTCATTTTTAAATATAGGCCGTATCATGCACTAACTTAAGTAATGATGACATTGCCTCGATGCGCTCTATGAGCATTGATGAAACGCCAGGTATTTTTATTTGAAAACCAGCATTTAACTTAATCGCTTTCTTATTTCTACTATTGTTTATTAAAGATTTTGATCGCATTAATTCGAACTCCCCACCAAACCGTCAAATGCATCGAGTAAATCCATTCCTTAAAGACATACCAAAGCCCTCGACCTACACCAAACACATGGAAGCCGTAACCACAAATACTGATTTTCAGCCACAACGACAACAACAACAACCAAAGTCACAAAATCAAAATTATGATTTAACGACAACAACACAGCTGCCAATAGAACTTATTAATACTTCTCAATCAACTGAAAACTTAGAAGACCAACCAGAACTTGAAAACGCTAATATCAGCAACAATGAAAAGCACACACAGCATTTGATAAATGATCTCAATAATGGAAGCTTAACCACTATCACTATCACTAACACCACCACCATCACCAACACAAGACAACCGCAAACGCAACTGCAACTGCAAGCTAACAATGAACATGATCAAACCATAAATAATTTAATAAACAGCCAAAATAATTCCAACAACAATGATACCAGCTCAAATAACGACAATCAAAATGGCAACGAAATTATTGCAGAAGGCACTGGTATCGTGAAGACAACGCTCCCAGCCGGCAAAGTAGTGAGAAGAAAAAAGACTCCACCGCAGGGTAGCAATGGCAATGGGAATGGTAATAACGATTTGTTGACAACATCTAGTGTTACCAATAACAATAATAATCGTTCAAATGCAATGCATCGTGCTTCACTGGCAAAAATGGAAGGTCTGCTCACAAACTCCAACGATCATTTGAACTTGACGTCAATGTCAACGAGCATGGAAATTGAGGGTAAGTTGATTGATGTTTTAGGTAAAATAAATATTAAAAGAAACTCATAAGTACGCTGTAGAACAAACCATGAAAACTTTTAATTTCAAGTATAGAATATATTCACTTTTAGCACTTTTTAATCCTCTAACTTTTTTACGAATGTGTCTTTTATGATTTTTTCGAACAAAAAATGGTCCAAAAGGAGCATTAAATGGTATATATAACGGACTAAAATGCTCCCCATAAATATTTGAAATAAAATCTTACTAAAAGTTCTGAATGCAATAAAGCTCGAAATTCAACTTGAACACCAGAAATAAATCAAAAACTTAAAATGCATACCAGAGAATGACAATAAGTACTCAAAAAAAATTCTTAAGTAAATAGTTTTAATTAAATGAACTATGCATAATCATCATTGTAGCGCAAACAATTAGTACGCTCACGTATTTTCTCTTAAGCAACTAAGAGTATAGCCGATTCCAACATACAAGAACATCTTTACCTGGTTCATGCGAAAAACTAAAATACGCTACAGCTAAAAGCCACTTGCGTATCAACCTTATTGACTGTCTCTCATACTTATAGCCTGAATATGCTTATATTTATACTATGGATATTTATTCGAACAAAAAAAAATATACGCATGATACTCGGAATATTTATTCATTATTCGCCACTGTATACGATTATATACATTTGTGTATATAAAACGGAAAGGTTTTGGTTGTTTCAAAACTTGCTTTATGTGTGTGTGTAAATATAAGTCCTGCGTATACTCACGTGTAGCCGATTGATACTCAGATTATTTTTGTACTCATGCGTATGATTGTAGCTATAAACAGTCTATACATTTAATTATAATCGTTTGTGGTGCGTAATTTAAAAAATGCGTATAAACATAGTTGTTGGATGCTAGGGTTAGGTTAAATTTTTTCCATACGTTTTACTTCGTAATTTTTAAATCATTAAAATCGCAGCTCTGTTTATTATTATTACCATAATTGTACCAATGGTAAAATTCAAGATGAATTTTTCAAATTTATTTATGCATCTCTTATAATTTTAAATTTTATTTCCCTATTTTATATTGTATATTTTTATATGTCGGCAGATGACAAACACATCGATGTGACTTTGCCAGAGTGGGTTGTGTTTGGTGAATCGGTTTTAATCAGACCCTATAATACCAGTGGAGTGATTAGTTACATAGGTACTACACACTTCCAAAAGGGTACATGGATTGGCGTGGAACTTGACACACCAACGGGCAAAAATGATGGCAGTGTTCAGGGAATACAATATTTTCAATGCAAACCCAAGCACGGCATGTTCGTCAGATTCGACAAGTTAATATTGGACAAACGGGGTAAAGCTATGAGAGCCTACAAGGCAGAAAAATCAAGTAAAGGTAAGAAGAACTGAAATGAATTTGTTGATGATTTTTTTTTTAATTATCTTATTTCATATAGAAACTGTTCTGCCACGTTCCAAAAGTCGCGGTGAGTCTTTGAGCAATTTGAGTGGCTCCGGTGGGCGCAAATGATTATTTCCGAAATGTTCGCATCAAATGCAACGTTGGGCTAATTGTAGGCAATCCACATTAGTTACGCCCACCATTAATAAAACTAGCAATACTACGACCACCAGCATCACCATCAATAACATAAATAAAACAGCAACAAATGGAATAGCAGTGCCAAATCAAAAGATTTACCCAAAAAATGAGACAACAACAGCCACAGTAACTGATAACAATATGTTTAATAAACGCACATGTACGATAATGCGTCTAACATCTTCTGGACGCAGCAGCAATCATTGTCATACATCCTTAAACACAGATGCGAATACGAAAACTACGAAAAAATATAATAGACGCTCTACGGCATTTTAACTCAACAAAATAGACTTTATGAATAATATTCGAAAATTCTATAAGAAATGCCGGCTAGATGCTTTTTACACAACTACATAAAAACTCTATATACATACATACTACATAACTACATACATACATACATAAGAATAATAAAACAATACCAACAAATTTAATAATATATACTATACATACTATTATTATTATTATTATAATACTAACACAAAGAACAAAACATTTATAAAATGTTGCAAAAGTTAAAACAGAAATAATTTTAAAATTTTTAATTAATTTTAAACTCTTCTGTTTTTTTGTTTGTTTTATGCTTTTAAGAAACGTAACTTTATATAAAATATTAGTGGAATTCACGGTTGGCCTTGCAGATCTTTTACACATTGTAGCTTTGGTAAATTTTGGTGAATTTAGAGCAAAGCAACAACAATTCACCAAAGCTACAAGATGTAAAAGATTTACAAGGTCAACCGTGTATTCCGCTATTAAAAAAAACGTACGTACTGCATGCATACATGCATACTAATTTGCTTTTAGTTATTAACTTTAATAAATGGGAGTTAAATTAAATATTTACCCTTATTCCAGTTGTCAACGTCGACGTCTCGTCAATGAAATACCAAAAAAATGAGGCTTGTCCTACTCTTGCTCTCGAGAACAATTTTGTGCTATTGACAGTCTATTTTTGTTCCCTAAAGTCTAGAAAATAGCATTAACCTGTTAATAACAGTCAGTTGTTTTCGACAACACGTAGACGATCACCGATTTTTTGATATTGTATTGACGTGACGTTGATGTTGACAACTGGAATAAGAATGATTATCATGAGTATATATGTATGTGTGTATTTATATATTATGTGTTACGGGCAGACGTATATATATATATATATATAAATGTAATAACTAGATTATGTATTTTTAGTTAAGCTTATTGATTAGCAAAAATCCTTTTCATTCTTTTCAAATTTTGTGATTTGTATAAATAAGCAAATTATTTCTTTTTTTTTTCTTTTAAGAAGGCGTTACGTGGTTATATTAAAACTTTCTAAAATCTTGCTCAAACTAAGCAGAAAATTAATCTGATGCTTACTAAAGCCGCTTAAGAAGGTTCCTATCAATCCTTAGAAATCAGCAGGGATAATTGATACGTGAAAACAATTGCTTGCGGCAGGTAGACTTTCAAATTGCTAACAACAAACCTATATGTTTAACACTTTACAGCTGTAGATCTTGCAAATTCTTTATATTTCGAAATTATATGGAAAAAGTTAGACGGAAATTTTAGGGAACATATTTATCGTAAATTAAAATTAATTAAGCTCGAGGTCAGTCAATATTAATTATGTAAAAAAAAATTAATTATTTAATTTAAATTATTTAATATTGTGTAACATCTTCAGGGTAAATGATATTACAATTCTACTCAAAAGTATAATTGTTGCACATTCAATTAAACCTCTTAGAACCAATTTCACCAACTCTATTTAAATATCAATTCATATTTGAAAATTACTTTTAAATATGAATCGATATTTAAATAAGTTGGTGAAATATGGCTCTTAGTAATTTTTTTATAATTTAAATATACAAGCCTGTCACAGAAATTGTTTTAATTGCAGATTTCGATAGATTTTTTTTGTCCCGAAAAAGCTGCAATTCGACTATTTTAAATTTAAGTGTGGCAACTCTAGGTGGCACTTATTTCGTGTGGAATTTACAACAAACACATGGGGCGTTTTTAAAAACAAGAAATCGTAGCATAGTTGCAGGGCTAGTTAGTATTATTTACATGTCAAATTTTTCGTATGAAATAATCAATGTTGCTAAACATTTTTCACAAATTTCAACAGAGTACTATGCTCTAAGTGAGAATAAAATTTATTTAAATACACATAATTCGGTAGCAGAATTGATTCGTCTTCGAACAAATTGTAGTGTTTCATAATACAACAGTACAAAACGTTGACAGTGCACACATACCTTTTCAGCAGCAGCGCATCGGTTACAAAGTTGATGCTAATTTATATAATGTTTCGGCCGTATTATTATTTTTGTGTTTTGACTAAAAAAAAACGTTTATAGTAAATATTCTCCGCATTGGTTTATAACTTTCGATGCCTTGACGATGAAAGTAGTAGTTGCTATTTGAAAACCATGTTCTTTTTTCTTTTGATTTTAAACTAATGTTTTGAATAGTGTGAGCTTGATTTTTGTTGAGAAAAATAGTCTTAATACTACGTACGCCATAATTTTATAAATAAAGAAAAGGGGAATGCAGCTTTTTATTACTCGCTTTATTTGGTAGGAAATTTGTTTTAAAATAATGCAATAAAAAGATATTCGGAACACTTTCTTTAGTAAAATTTTATAAATATATAATAATATTTTTTCGTTTAGCATTGAAACAGACTTAAGTCTTTTATAATAATATACAACATTAGCTTAATTTATTTTGAATTTATAAATAATTTGCTTTGATTTTAAAATTTTTACATTTGTTTTCAATTTTCAAGTTAACAAATATTCATGTGATGCTTTATATATTGTATGTGTATGTTATATTAGGACTCCTATTGTTTTAATTTTTGTGAGTATTCAAAATTACTATTCCATCTATTAAAGAAAATCGTTTTTATTAAAAACTAAATTTCATTTAAGCAACGAACAGCCAACCCGACAAGTATTTCAACTTGTATTTATTTAACATTATGTATACTTATAAATAGTTGAAAATTCCATTATATTTTTGGTTAACAAAAAATTTCTTATTAAGTTATGTATGTTTTTGTTAAATATTTTCGTTTCTGAAATTATTCCACATGTGTAGTATTTTTTTAAGCATTTTATAATTTTTATTTATCCAAAGGGGATTTACTTTCTAATGCGATTCGTTGTGAAACGGTTCGAAATTGTATATTTTTTCATTGCGAATCAGCGGGTAAACTCCTCGAAATATGTATTTGTAAATCCTATCTATATATTTTTATGATAATTTAATTACAAATTAAAAACATTTGTATACTTTTTATGTGATGTATTTATAAAAAAAGGAAACGAAACGTTATTCGAAAAAAGAGAAAAAAATTAATTTCAAATATCGTCATGCAATAATTCTAATAATGTAACAATAATTTTAATAAAATGTGAAAATTTTATTTTTATTTCTAAAGTGCAGTTGCGATTTGATTTTACCTTTTATTATTTCATTTGTTTTTATTGACTTAAAGCAAGGGTAAGCTTTTGTTTTCTATTGCTTTTTCTTTCTTTCATTGTTTACTAGTTTTTCAAAAAGATATTGATTTTTTTTATTCTTATTCTTTTAGCCAGCATTTGAAATCATCTTATGTTTTACTTCTTCTGTGCTTAAGTCAATGTGCAATACTTTTAACTTTATATATAATTAATTAATTATTAATAATAAGTAATTTAGATTTTAAGGTTTAGTACCAGCTCATGACGATAGCAAAAAGAAAAAGAAATGGAACTAAAACTAAAGTATTTACGAAATTAAATTAAAAAAAAATTACAGTATATAAAGAAGCAATAATAGCAGTCGTATGTGTAGATTTTAGTATAAGCAAACCGGCATAACGATAATTAAGCGAAACGAGTGAAAAGAAATTAACAAAGACTTGCCAATTGTTGGAAATATAATTCTGTCAATCAATGAATATTCTAATTAATATCTTCTTCAAATTGCAACTGAGAACATTGCCCAACAGATTTTTATTTATTCTCATCAAAATCAGTTTAAAAGATCTGTTGAAGGTCTTAGAGTGTATTCTGTCGGGATAATGTACACAAATATAGCTACCAGCGTGTTTTCATATCTACTTGAAAATTTAATTGCAAAGAATGTTATTTTTTGTTAAAGCATATGACTCTGATGTTTATTTGTGCAGTTAAAAAAAAAGTTTTTTGCTGAGAACTAAAAAATAAAAAAAAATGATTTTAAATAACTGATTAACAACCAGGATGTTTTTGGTACAAAAAAATAAAAAAGTATCGACAAATTTTAATGTGAATTGTTAAATGCTGGTTTTTTACTTGACGATTTTCTATAAGTCACTTATTTTAATATTTTTAGATCGAACAAATAATACTCGAAAAATAAATAGAAGTCTTGGGCCTGATCGGAAATGCATCACTGCGCTGCAAAGTGATTCACTGATAGCGCACACATAAATGTCAAATGTGAGTTACAAACATGGCTACTACTAAAAAAAATTGTCAGCGAACTTTTATTGCATTTTCAATTAAAAGTTTGCTAGTGTGATATAGAGCAGTGATGCATATCCGAATAGGCCCATAGAAAAGCCAAAAATCGAGGAATTTCGGTACTTCATTAAAAATATTTTTGGGCCAAAAAGTTCAATGCAAATATAAAGAAAAATCCCTTATTTTTATATAGAATAAACAACAGGCTCTTTTAACAAATCTGCTTATAATACAAGAAATAAAAAGAAGAGAGGTGTCTTAGGACACCCGGTTATAGCTATGCTTCTTAACTATATAAAACAAACTTAATGGTTTAAATAACAATGCAATAAAATTATATTATATGATGATTTCAAATTCCCCGCAAATATTTCAAAGCGTTTCCATTTATTTTCCATTATTTTCTTTTCTGGTGGCGTGCGATTAAATTAATGAATTGTTTGTGGCCGGCGGCGGCTGTTAGCCGGCTTACGGCCTATCGGCTGTGTTTTCTAGTTTGTGCTCATGTGCAAAAGCAATATAAAAACAAATTCAGCAATCCTTCTCATCGTTTTTGTTTCACTCACTTCAAAGAACGAAACAAAACAAAACTTGAGTTATGAAAACCGAAAAATATAAATCTTCAACTGGGCAGACAATTTTATTATCTTGTATGTTGTAGCATGCTTTTAACTTTTATATAAAACTATTTTTCCTAAATAATTTGAAACAGTCTTTTTTTTTGTGTAGAACGATCTTAACGAAGAATTAGAACAAAACTCGCTATAGAAATGAACTTGAGCAGCTTATAAAAGAAGAAAAAATTAGAAATAGAAAATATAAGAATTATGACATGAACTTTATCAGGATAATATAGTATTTAATTTACAATATAAAAAAGGAATTATTTCAAATAAAAAAGAAACTAAAACAAAAATATCAAATACAACTAAATAAAATATAAAAAAAAACATTCCGACCCTTAAACGAAATTCAATCTCCTAAATACAAGAAATAAAACGTACATATGTATACACACATAAGTTATACAACTTTGAGAAATAAACATTATTGTAATTGTACACTAAATAATCAATAAAAAAACCAGTTCAATAAAATAAAACACAAACACATGATTAATACGAAAAAATCCAAAAAAAAAAGAACTAAAATTAAAAATGGAGAAAACTGAGAAAAAGCAAAATTAAGTAGTGAACTAACTAAATAACTAATATCTATATTATACAAAAACATATTTTAAATTTAAAACTAAAAATAAAAATAAAAAAAAATATATATATTTAATTGTTCTACGTAAGTATCCATCCAGATTTAACAGAGTTGATGATTTATGAAAATTAAAAAAAAAACACAAACAAAAATGAATTCTTATCAGCAATTTACAACAACAACTAAAATAACAGACTCTACATACACTTTATTCAGAAAATACATAATAACAAAATACTTTAAGGGGAAAGTTATAATATTGTGTGTATTTTTTTTTTTTGCAAAGTTTGCTTGGACGAATTCCTTTAAATTTTCTTTTATACTTTGTTTTACCTCTGCACATGCAAAAGTTTACTTTGACCAAGTTTTCACTTTACCACTAAGTTTCTATTCGTAGGAGTAAGACCAAGTCTGCACTCACACCCCATTATTTTTTCCTTTCTCTCCTACAACCTGAAGACTTTGCAAAGTATACTTTGCGTGTGTCAAATGAGTCATTGAAAATTTACTTTAGCAGTTGATTGTAAAGCAAAGTCTCCATTGCTAAATTTAAAATTTTATTAATTTTGTACTCTCTTAGGTATTTTAGCGGTCAATATTTAGCTTTAGCTGCGATATTCACACATACAGGCCTCTTTGGCCTTCGCTAGACAGAAATAGAACGAAATAGTTTTCTTAAGCCAAAAGCTATCTAACAGAAAGTAATAGTCGTAAAGCAGCTCTGAAGAGTAGGTTCCGCGTCATCGTAACTATTTTTTGATCAGACACAATAATTACTCATTGATTGCCACGTACATTACCATATCTACAGAAGAAGGAATGAATTTTGTTTCTGCTCGTGCCAAGTATTGGTGTTTTTCTTATAATTTGCTTGAAATAATAAAAGACGCAGTTAGGGCTAATAAATCAGTGCAAGTTAATCTATTTTTGGTTTAAAATGTGTTTAAACTAGCAAACCTATAAATCAATGCGGTATTTGAACCATCTGTAAACACATAAAATTGGGCGTTTAAACTACCAATACAGGCCATATGGTTTTGTTACTTACATACCATATGTTTTGCATTAAAAGAGCACTCAACTTTTTTTCCAAGTCTCTACTTTTTCCTCAGATCTTGTTCGACCTGTTTTCTTACACTCTATTATTCTTTTATAGTATAGAATATTTCGCCAAGCATAAATATAATTCCTTTCTCAGTAAAATTTGGCGACTTTTAATTAAAATTTTATAACTTTTTTGCATTTTTGATTGTGCAGAGAATTGATAGCCTGCTGCAAAACAGCTGTTTTTTGACATTTATTCTATTGCTGCTACAATATTATTTTTTAAACTACACATAAGGTATGGTTCACTGATTTACTCCTGTTGAGTTTAAACTACATATAATTTAGAGTTAAGTTTAACTAAACCAGCGTTTAAACTTCGACTGATTTATTAGCTCTTATTAGTGTGTTTGAACGCGTGCCAGTGAAGTTCAATGTAAAATGAAGTAAAAGTTCTATACATACATACATAACTTTTGCAAAAATCTTATTTAAAAATTATGCAATGGAGAAGATTGATAGCAAAATACAAGAGAACAAATACTCGGGTATGTTCTATACTCCACGTGAAATTAAATCGTTCGGAATTGCCTTAGCATTGTTGTTATAAATTCCCATTTCCAACAACAATTCTACGTTTTAATTTCACGTGGAATACAGAACATACCCGATTGATTCTATTAATGAATTAATTAGAGGTATAATTAATTATGAGTGCATACGTAATATAAATCAAAAAATTATAAATTTCATTAAAAAAAACTACTTATGGAATTCATTCCTCGGATGCATTAAAATAATTCATTACTTTCGTAGGACATGTTCTGTAGTAACAGCAATGAATTCTGGAATGAAAAATTATACATGCTGTGCATTACATTCTCGTTTCTAATTTTCCCACATATGGACATAGTCATGATTCCAATCACTTAAAAATCAGAAAAAGGAAACCAAACAGAAAATAATTTCTTCTCCCATCCAGACTAACAGAAAATCAAGCGTAAGTCAGGGTTTACATGCATCAGTTATTGTTGCTAAAGTTTTGATTTCGTATGAGAGGGAAGTGAAAGTAAAATGTATACCCATTTTTGAATCTAGTACTTACGAGATTTTAGGCGAAATGTAGTAGATTTCAAATACAAAACAAAATCTACTTTGCCACTAGATTTTGTCAATATTTAGTAGAACTAAGTAATGCAACTAGGATTTTTTTTTTAATTTGTACTAAAAAGTCAGCCTGCCTACTTAAAGAGGTTGTGCGAATTGGCTACACTGCAGTTGTTTGGTTGCAGTTTTGGAATATTTTCAGTTAATGGGTTTTATGTTTTAAATAAAAATCTTGATAAATGTAAAAAAAAACTTGATGTATGTAAACTTGGTATAGATTTTCATAAAGTTTTTAATTAAAATCTGCTTGATATTGAGCATGTGTAAATGCCCTATAACAATAAATTATTTTAATTAATTTTCCATTCGCATCAGGTGTGGGTTTTGATAAATTTCTTAATGTATGAACATTTAATATTGATATTAAGTCAGTTAAAAATACTAGTGTTCCCGCTGGATAGTTCCAATCATTTTGTTTTTTAGATCTCTGCTACGAAAGTAAATTTTTTTCCATTTCCATTAGCGTAGACCAGTGTTCTATAAAAAGTTTTTAAGTCCTTACCGTACATTTGTTAACAGTTTAAATTATTTTATAATATTTTTTTGTTGACTGAAACTTTCCCTTTTAAGTCTTCAAAATATAACACAATTTATTTAGGAACTTATTCGACTTTGAAACCTAAACACAAAAGTATGTTTAAAAGACCTTTGGAAAAGTAAAAAAAAAAAAATAAAACCATTAAAGAAATACAAATTTCATTTACAAATTATTATTTAAACAATACAAAAGTAAAAAATGAAATCTCTAACTTGCAAAACGTCCAAAAGAAAATAATTTTTTTTAAATATTTAAAATTAAAAACAACAAAAAACATTAAAAACAATTCTTGATATTTTTATATATACATACATATTATATTTAAATAATTATTAAAAACAAAAACAACAACAACAACAAATGCAATAGCAACAAAAAAGTAAAAAAGTTGTGAAAAATATTTAACAAAAAACTTGAAATTTTAATGAAATATTTTCATGTGAAATTTCGTTTAACTCAAATTATTTTATTTCAAATACAAAGAAAAGAAAAATGTGTCCATTCGAAATAAATATTTTTTCTTCTTCGTAATTTCTTGTAAAAACTGCAAAAACATAGAAAGTAATAATTATAAATTACAAAAAAAAAAAAAAAAATCAAGTTATTATTCTCCCGCAAGCCACACACATCGCATTCTCAAAAAACAATAAATTAAAACTTGAAAAATACTGAAAAGAAAAGAATAATAATAATAAAATGCACAAATTTTTAACTTTGAAAGCAAAAAGAGATTCACTTAAAAACGAATAAGAACTTCAAATTAAATCATGCGAAAGTTGTTTCTAAATTTCAGAGCTTAAAATTACATCAAAGTATTTCTCTCATGCAAAAAAATATTAATAATACCTGCCAATCCGAAATGCCCAACATTGCTTTCCCATATTCCCATTATAGGTCTTAGTTAAGACTAATAATATCATATAAAATTTAAATATACATAAATATGTAGAAACAACATTAATATTCCCTGTATCACTCCCTTGGCCATCAAGCAAACAAAAAATAAAATCAATAAAGTTAAAATGATATTAAAGCTTCTGACTTCTAAAGCTTCTTAAACACTTAAATGCAGCACCTGGCGTACCTAAATTTTAATGAAAAACGATTTAAAAATTAATGATGATAAAAAATAAAGTTAAAATGATAAAAAATTACCAAAAGACAAACCAATAAATTAACAATACTTACATACATAGATACTTCAAAAATATGTGGTTTTATTTTAAAGAACGAGAATGGGAACTCTGTGTTTCTACAGACGGCGTTGCCGCGAATAATGCTAGAAACTGGAACTGGGACGAACGACGAATTTCGTGCGCGTCCTCGAATTCGTCGATAAGAGTTCGCTGCGTAAATTGGTCGAATTCCTCTCTTATATTTGATAAAGTTGGTTATTGTGTGTGCAAAAATATACAGAGAGAGAGAGAGACAAAATGTTTTTCCGTCTTTCGTTGGCTTACAAAATAGAAATAAATCTATTTCAGAGTTCGTCATGCAGGACGAATTTCGTTGTGTTCATTTTCATATGCACAAATGTGTTTTATTTCTAATGACGAAAGTTCGTACCGAAAAATTCGTCGTTCGTCCCAGTTGTGTTCAAATCATAACGCTGTAAAAGAAAAAACAAATTTTGCTACATCTGTTTTTTTTTCATAGATTACCGTTAACACTGTTCATACATCGAACCATCGCCGTCAAAATGCAATTACAAACACGCACTCAGTGGAAGAATTTTGTAAGTATGTATGTACACAAATAACTAACGGAATTGACGAAAGTAAGGCTGGGTTTACATCTGTGTGCCATGTGCCACACAAGCGTAAAAAAACGAACCACTAATTACTAATGAAAAACTGTTTGATTTATTAAGTTAAACAGTTTCATACATAACTAATAGATAATTTTATAGAATCCAACATGATTGGAAACAGTTTAAATCAATAAATACATACATGTCTGAATCAAACAGTTTTTCATTAATAATTAGTGGTTACGCTTCTTTTGGCACATGGCACACAAGAAATGCCAGATGTAAACTCAGCCTAAGTGATAAATGTAACAGAAGTACAAAGAGAAAAGTTATGTTAATTATCATTATTTTTTAAAAGATAATAAAAATAATAATCTTGCCTTTAAGACGTGTATTTTGCTCTCATTAACGCAAAAAATTAAATGGACTACACACAGTCCAATTTACATGAAAAATTCAGTGGACTATACTTGTACATCGTTAATTTTTCAACCAAAAAATTCTTTCATGCAAAAAATATAATGGACCATACATCGTTCATTTTTCATACAAAAAACAATTTCATGCAAAAAATATACTGGACTATACATCGTGCATTTATTATGCAAAAAATAATTTCATGCAAGAAATATAATGGACTATACATCGTCCATTTTTTATGCAAAAAATAATTTCATGCAAAAAATATACTGGGCATCCTCCATTTTTTATGCAATAAATAATTTCATTCAAAAAATATAATGGATTATACATCGTCCATTTTTTATGCAAAAAATAATTTCATGCAAAAAATATACTGGACTATACATCGTCCATTTTTTATGCAAAAAATAATTTCATTCAAAAAATATAATGGGCTATACATCGTCCATTTTTTATGCAAAAAATAATTTCATGCAAGAAATATAATGGACTACACATCGTCCATTTTTTATGCAAAAAATATAATGGACTATACATCGTCCATTTTTTATGCAAAAAATAATTTCATTAAAAAAATATAATGGGCTATACATCGTCCATTTTTTATGCAAAAAATAATTTTATTCAAAAAATATAATGGACTATACATCGTCCATTTTTTATGCAAAAAATAATTTCATGCAAAAAATATACTGGACTATACATCGTCCATTTTTTATGCAAAAAATAATTTCATTCAAAAAATATAATGGGCTATACATCGTCCATTTTTTATGAAAAAAATAATTTCATGCAAGAAATATAATGGACTATACATCGTCCATTTTTTATGCAAAAAATAATTTTATTCAAAAAATATACTGGACTATACATCGTCCATTTTTTATGCAAAAAATAATTTCATGCAAAAAATATACTGGACTATACATCGTCCATTTTTTATGCAAAAATATTTTCATTAAAAAAATATTATGGACTATACATCGTCCATTTTTTATGCAAAAAATAACTTCATGCAAAAATACATCGTCCATTTTTTATGCAAAACAAAATTTTATTCAAAAAATATAATCGTCCATTTTTTATGCAAAAAATAATTTCATGCAAAAAATATACTGGACTATACATCGTCAATTTTTTATGCAAAAAATAATTTCATTCAAAAAATATACTGGAATATACATCGTCCATTTTTTATGCAAAAAATAATTTCACTCAAAAAATATACTGGACTATACATCGTCCATTTTTTATGCAAAAAATAATTTCATTCAAAAAATATAATGGGCTATACATCGTCAATTATTTATGCAAAAAATAATTTCACTCAAAAAATATACTGGACTATACATCGTCAATTTTTTAGCAAAAAATAATTTCATTAAAAAAATATAATGGACTACGCATCGTCCATTTTTTATGCAAAAAATAATTGCATGCAAAAAATATAATGGACTACACATCGTCCATTTTTTATGCAAAAAATAATTTCATGCAAAAAATATACTGGACCATACATCGTCCATTTTTTATACAAAAAATAATTTCATTCAAAAAATATAATGGACTATGCATCGTCCATTTTTTATGCAAAAAATAATTTCATTCAAAAAATATAATGGGCTATACATCGTCAATTATTTATGCAAAAAATAATTTCACTCAAAAAATATACTGGACTATATATACATCGTCAATTTTTTAGCAAAAAATAATTTTATTCAAAAAATATAATGGACTATGCATCGTCCATTTTTTTGCAAAAAAATAATTTCATTCAAAAAATATATTGGACTACACATCATCCATTTTTTATGCAAAAAATAATTTAATGGAAAATATATAATGGACTATACATCGTCAATTTTTTATGCAAAAAATAATTTCATTCAAAAAATATAATGGACTATACATCTTTAATTTTTTATGCAAAAAATATACTGGACTATACATCGTCCATTTTTTGTGCAAAAAATAATTTCATGCAAAAATTATAATGGACTATACATCGTCCATTTTTTATGCAAAAAAAAATTTCATGCAAAAAATATACTGGACTATACATCGTCCATTTTTTATGCAAAAAATAATTTCATTCAAAAAATATAATGGGCTATACATCGTACATTTTTTATGAAAAAAATTATTTCATGCAAGAAATATAATGGACTACAATCGTCCATTTTTTATGCAAAAAATAATTTCATGCAAAAAATATACTGGACCATACATCGTCCATTTTTTATGCAAAAATTAATTTCATGCAAAATATATACTGGACTATACATCGTCCATTTTTTATGTAAAAAATAATTTCATGAAAAAAAAAAATTATGGGCTATACATCTCCCATTTTTTATGCAAAAAATAATTTTTATGCAAAAAATATACTGGACTATACATCGTCCATTTTTTATGCAAAAAATAATTTCATGCAAAAAATATACTGGACTATACATCGTCCATTTTTTATGTAAAAATATTTTCATTCAAAAAATATAATGGACTATACATCGTCCATTTTTTATGCAAAAAATAATTTCATTCAAAAAATATAATGGACTATACATCGTCAATTTTTTATGCATAAAATATTTTCATTCAAAAAATATAATGGGCTATACATCGTCCATTTTTTATGCAAAAAATAATTTCATGCAAGAAATATAATGGACTACACATCGTCCATTTTTAATGCAAAAAATAATTTCATGCAAAAAATATAATGGACTATACATCGTCCATTTTTTATGCAAAAAATAATTTCATTCAAAAAATATAATGGACTATGCATCGTAAATTTTTTATGCAAAAAATAATTTTATTCAAAAAATATACTGGACTATACATCGTCCATTTTTTATGCAAAAAATAATTTCATTCAAAAAATATAATGGACTATATATACATCGTCCATTTTTTATGTAAAAAATAAATTCATGCAAAAAAAAATTATGGGCTATATCATCCATTTTTTATGAAAAAAATAATTTTATACAAAAAATAATGGACTATGCATCGTCAATTTTTTATGCAAAAAATAATTTTAATCAAAAAATATAATGGACTATACATCGTCCATTTTTTATACAAAAAATAATTTTATTCAAAAAATATACTGGACTATACATCGTCCATTTTTTATGCAAAAAATAATTTCATTTAAAAAATATAATGGACTATACATCGTCAATTTTTTATGCAAAAAATAATTTCATTCAAAATATATAACGGACTATACATCGTCCATTTTTTATGCAAAAAATAATTTCATGCAAAAATTATAATGAACTATACATCGTCCATTTTTTATGCAAAAAATAATTTCATGCAAAAAATATACTGTACTATACATCGTCCATTTTTTATGCAAAAAATAATTTCATTAAAAAAATATAATGGGCTATACATCGTCCATTTTTTCTGCAAAAAATAATTTCATTGCAAGAAATATAATCGTCCATTTTTTATGCAAAAAATAATTTCATGCAAAAAATATAATGGACTATACATCGTCCATTTATTATGCAAAAAATAATTTCATTCAAAAAATATAATGGGCTATACATCGTCCATTTTTTATGGAAAAAATAATTTCATTCAAAAAATATAATGGACTATACATCGTCCATTTTTTATGCAAAAAATAACTTCATGCAAAAATTATAATGGACTATACATCGTCCATTTTTTATGCAAAAAATAATTTTATTCAAAAAATATACTGGACTATACATCGTCCATTTTTTATGGAAAAAATAATTTCATTTAAAAAATATAATGGACTATGCATCGTCAATTTTTTATGCAAAAACTAATTTCATTAAAAAATATAATGGACTATACATCGTAAATTTTTTATGCAAAAAATAATTTTATTCAAAAAATATACTGGACTATACATCGTCCATTTTTTATGCAAAAACTAATTTCATTAAAAAATATAATGGACTATACATCGTAAATTTTTTATGCAAAAAATAATTTTATTCAAAAAATATACTGGACTATACATCGTCCATTTTTTATGCAAAAAATAATTTCATTTAAAAAATATAATGGACTATACATCGTCAATTTTTTATGCAAAAACTAATTTCATTAAAAAATATAATGGACTATACATCGCAAATTTTTTATGCAAAAAATAATTTTATTCAAAAAATATACTGGACTATACATCGTCCATTTTTTATGCAAAAAATAATTTCATTCAAAAAATATAATGGACCATACATCGTCCATTTTTTATGTAAAAAATAAATTCATGCAAAAAAAAATTATGGGCTATATCGTCCATTTTTTATGAAAAAAATAATTTTATACAAAAAATAATGGACTATGCATCGTCAATTTTTTATGCAAAAAATAATTTTAATCAAAAAATATAATGGACTATACATCGTCCATTTTTTATACAAAAAATAATTTTATTCAAAAAATATACTGGACTATACATCGTCCATTTTTTATGCAAAAAATAATTTCATTTAAAAAATATAATGGACTATACATCGTCAATTTTTTATGGAAAAAATAATTTCATTCAAAAAATATAATGGACTATACATCGTCCATTTTTTATGCAAAAAATAATTTCATGCAAAAATTATAATGGACTATACATCGTCCATTTTTTATGCAAAAAATAATTTCATTCAAAAAATATAATGGACTATACATCTTTAATTTTTTATGCAAAAAATAATTTCATGCAAAAAATATACTGGACTATACATCGTCCATTTTTTATGCAAAAAAAAATTTCATGCAAAAAATATACTGGACTATACATCGTCCATTTTTTATGCAAAAAATAATTTCATTCAAAAAATATAATGGGCTATACATCGTCCATTTTTTATGCAAAAAAAAATTTCATGCAAGAAATATAATGGACTACACATCGTCCATTTTTAATGCAAAAAATAATTTCATGCAAAAAATATAATGGACTATACATCGTCCATTTTTTATGCAAAAAATAATTTCATTCAAAAAATATAATGGACTATACATCGTCAATTTTTTATGCAAAAAATATTTTCATTCAAAAAATATAATGGACCATCCATTTCCATTTTTTCCATCCATTTTTTATGCAAAAAATAATTTTATTCAAAAAAAATAATGGACTATACATCGTCCATTTTTTATACAAAAAATAATTTTATTCAAAAAATATACTGGACTATACATCGTCCATTTTTTATGCAAAAAATAATTTTATTCAAAAAATAATGGACTATACATCGTCAATTTTTTATGCAAAAAATAATTTCATTAAAAAAATATAATGGACTATAATCGTAAATTTTTTATGCAAAAAATAATTTCATGCAAAAATTATAATGGACTATACATCGTCCATCTTTTATGCAAAAAATAACTCCATACAAAAAATATAATGGACTATACTATACATCGTCCATTTTTTATGCAAAAAATAATTTCATGCAAAAAATATAATGGACTACACATCGTCCATTTTTTATGCAAAAAATAATTTCATTCAAAAAATATAATGGACTATACATCGTCCATTTTTTATGCAAAAAAATAATTTCATGCAAAAATTATAATGGACTATACATCATCCATTTTTTATGCAAAAAATAATTTCATGCAAAAAATATACTGTACTATACATCGTCCATTTTTTATGCAAAAAATAATTTCATTAAAAAAATATAATGGGCTATACATCGTCCATTTTTTATGAAAAAAATAATTTCATTGCAAGAAATATAATGGACTACACATCGTCCATTTTTTATGGAAAAAATAATTTCATGCAAAAAATATAATGGACTATACATCGTCCATTTTTTATGCAAAAAATAATTTCATTAAAAAATATAATGGGCTATACATCGTCCATTTTTTATGCAAAAAAAAATTTCATGCAAGAAATATAATGGACTACACATCGTCCATTTTTAATGCAAAAAATAATTTCATGCAAAAAATATAATGGACTATACATCGTCCATTTTTTATGCAAAAAATAATTTCATTCAAAAAATATAATGGACTATAAATCGTCAATTTTTTATGCAAAAAATATTTTCATTCAAAAAATATAATGGACCATCCATTTCCATTTTTTCCATCCATTTTTTATGCAAAAAATAATTTTATTCAAAAAAAAATAATGGACTATACATCGTCCATTTTTTATACAAAAAATAATTTTATTCAAAAAATATACTGGACTATACATCGTCCATTTTTTATGCAAAAAATAATTTTATTCAAAAATTATAATCGACTATACATCGTCCATCTTTTATGCAAAAAATAACTTCATACAAAAAATATAATGGACTATACTATACATCGTCAATTTTTTATGCAAAAAATAATTTCATGCAAAAAATATACTGGACTATACATCGTCCATTTTTTATGCAAAAAATAATTTCATTCAAAAAATATAATGGACTATACATCGTCCATTTTTTATGTAAAAAATAAATTCATGCAAAAAAAAATTATGGGCTATACATCGTCCATTTTTTATGAAAAAAATAATTTTATACAAAAAATAATGGACTATGCATCGTCAATTTTTTATGCAAAAAATAATTTTAATCAAAAAATATAATGGACTATACATCGTCCATTTTTTATACAAAAAATAATTTTATTCCAAAAATATACTGGACTATACATCGTCCATTTTTTATGCAAAAAATAATTTCATTTAAAAAATATAATGGACTATACATCGTCAATTTTTTATGCAAAAAATAATTTCATTCAAAAAATATAATGGACTATACATCGTCCATTTTTTATGCAAAAAATAATTTCATGCAAAAATTATACTGTACTATACATCGTCCATTTTTTATGCAAAAAATAATTTCATTAAAAAAATATAATAGGCTATACATCGTCCATTTTTTATGCAAAAAATAATTTCATTGCAAGAAATATAATGGACTACACATCGTCCATTTTTTATGGAAAAAATAATTTCATGCAAAAAATATAATGGACTATACATCGTCCATTTTTTATGCAAAAAATAATTTCATTAAAAAATATAATGGGCTATACATCGTCCATTTTTTATGTAAAAAATGATTTTATGCAAAAAATATAATGGACTATACATCGTCCATTTTTTATGCAAAAAATAATTTCATTCAAAAAATATAATAGGCTATACATCGTCAATTATTTATGCAAAAAATAATTTCACTCAAAAAATATACTGGACTATACATCGTCAATTTTTGAGCAAAAAATAATTTTATTCAAAAAATATAATGGACTATGCATCGTCCATTTTTTTGCAAAAAAATAATTTCATTCAAAAAATATATTGGACTACACATCATCCATTTTTTATGCAAAAAATAATTTAATGGAAAATATATAATGGACTATACATCGTCCATTTTTTATGCAAAAAATAATTTCATTCAAAAAATATAATGGACTATACATCTTTAATTTTTTATGCAAAAAATATACTGGACTATACATCGTCCATTTTTTGTGCAAAAAATAATTTCATGCAAAAATTATAATGGACTATACATCGTCCATTTTTTATGCAAAAAAAAATTTCATGCAAAAAATATACTGGACTATACATCGTCCATTTTTTATGCAAAAAATAATTTCATTCAAAAAATATAATGGGCTATACATCGTACATTTTTTATGAAAAAAATAATTTCATGCAAGAAATATAATGGACTACACATCGTCCATTTTTTATGCAAAAAATAATTTCATGCAAAAAATATACTGGACCATAGATCGTCCATTTTTTATGCAAAAATTAATTTCATGCAAAATATATACTGGACTATACATCGTCCATTTTTTATGTAAAAAATAATTTCATGAAAAAAAAAATTATGGGCTATACATCTCCCATTTTTTATGCAAAAAATAATTTTTATGCAAAAAATATACTGGACTATACATCGTCCATTTTTTATGCAAAAAATAATTTCATGCAAAAAATATACTGGACTATACATCGTCCATTTTTTATGTAAAAATATTTTCATTCAAAAAATATAATGGATTATACATCGTCCATTTTTTATGCAAAAAATAACTTCATGCAAAAATTATAATGGACTATACATCGTCCATTTTTTATGCAAAAAATAATTTCATGCAAAAAATATAATGGACTATACATCGTCCATTTATTATGCAAAAAATAATTTCATTCAAAAAATATAATGGGCTATACATCGTCCATTTTTTATCAAAAAATAATTTCATGCAAGAAATATAATGGACTACACATCGTCCATTTTTAATGCAAAAAATAATTTCATGCAAAAAATATAATGGACTATACATCGTCCATTTTTTATGCAAAAAATAATTTCATTCAAAAAATATAATGGACTATGCATCGTAAATTTTTTATGCAAAAAATAATTTTATTCAAAAAATATACTGGACTATACATCGTCCATTTTTTATGCAAAAAATAATTTCATTCAAAAAATATAATGGACTATACATCGTCCATTTTTTATGTAAAAAATAAATTCATGCAAAAAAAAATTATGGGCTATATCATCCATTTTTTATGAAAAAAATAATTTTATACAAAAAATAATGGACTATGCATCGTTAATTTTTTATGCAAAAAATAATTTTAATCAAAAAATATAATGGACTATACATCGTCCATTTTTTATACAAAAAATAATTTTATTCAAAAAATATACTGGACTATACATCGTCCATTTTTTATGCAAAAAATAATTTCATTTAAAAAATATAATGGACTATACATCGTCAATTTTTTATGCAAAAAATAATTTCATTCAAAATATATAATGGACTATACATCGTCCATTTTTTATGCAAAAAATAATTTCATGCAAAAATTATAATGAACTATACATCGTCCATTTTTTATGCAAAAAATAATTTCATGCAAAAAATATACTGTACTATACATCGTCCATTTTTTATGCAAAAAATAATTTCATTAAAAAGATATAATGGGCTATACATCGTCCATTTTTTCTGCAAAAAATAATTTCATTGCAAGAAATATAATGGACTATACATCGTCCATTTTTTATGCAAAAAATAATTTCATGCAAAAAATATAATGGACTATACATCGTCCATTTATTATGCAAAAAATAATTTCATTCAAAAAATATAATGGGCTATACATCGTCCATTTTTTATGGAAAAAATAATTTCATGCAAGAAATATAATGGACTAAACATCGTCCATTTTTAATGCAAAATATAATTTCATGCAAAAAATATAATGGACTATACATCGTCCATTTTTTATGCAAAAAATAATTTCATTCAAAAAATATAATGGACTATACATCGTCAATTTTTTATGCAAAAAATATTTTCATTCAAAAAATATAATGGACTATGCATCGTCCATTTTTTATGCAAAAAATAATTTTATTAAAAAAAAATAATGGACTAATCGTAAATTTTTTATGCAAAAAATAATTTTATTCAAAAAATATACTGGACTATACATCGTCCATTTTTTATGCAAAAAATAATTTCATTCAAAAAATATAATGGACTATACATCGTCCATTTTTTATGTAAAAAATAAATTCATGCAAAAAAAAATTATGGGCTATATCGTCCATTTTTTATGAAAAAAATAATTTTATACAAAAAATAATGGACTATACATCGTCCATTTTTTATACAAAAAATAATTTTATTCAAAAAATATACTGGACTATACATCGTCCATTTTTTATGCAAAAAATAATTTCATTTAAAAAATATAATGGACTATACATCGTCAATTTTTTATGGAAAAAATAATTTCATTCAAAATATATAATGGACTATACATCGTCCATTTTTTATGCAAAAAATAATTTCATGCAAAAATTATAATGGACTATACATCGTCCATTTTTTATGCAAAAAATAATTTCATGCAAAAAATATACTGTACTATACATCGTCCATTTTTTATGCAAAAAATAATTTCATTAAAAAAATATAATGGGCTATACATCGTCCATTTTTTATGAAAAAAATAATTTCATTGCAAGAAATATAATGGACTACACATCGTCCATTTTTTATGGAAAAAATAATTTCATGCAAAAAATATAATGGACTACATCGTCCATTTTTTATGCAAAAAATAATTTCATTAAAAAATATAATGGGCTATACATCGTCCATTTTTTATGCAAAAAATAATTTTATGCAAAAAATATAATGGACTATACATCGTCCATTTTTTATGCAAAAAATAATTTTATTCAAAAAATATAATAGGCTATACATCGTCAATTATTTATGCAAAAAATAATTTCACTCAAAAAATATACTGGACTATACATCGTAAATTTTTTAGCAAAAAATAATTTCATTCAAAAAATATAATGGACTATGCATCGTCCATTTTTTATGCAAAAAATAATTGCATGCAAAAAATATAATGGACTATACATCGTCCATTTTTTATGTAAAAAATAATTTTATTCAAAAAATATAATGGACTATGCATCGTCCATTTTTTTGCAAAAAAATAATTTCATTCAAAAAATATATTGGACTACACATCATCCATTTTTTATGCAACAAATAATTTAATGGAAAATATATAATGGACTATACATCGTCCATTTTTTATGCAAAAAATAATTTCATTCAAAAAATATAATGGATTATACATCTTTAATTTTTTATGCAAAAAATAATTTCATGCAAAAAATATACTGGACTATACATCGTCCATTTTTTATGCAAAAAAAAATTTCATGCAAAAAATATACTGGACTATACATCGTCCATTTTTTATGCAAAAAATAATTTCATTCAAAACATATAATGGGCTATACATCGTCCATTTTTTATGCAAAAAAAAATTTCATGCAAGAAATATAATGGACTACACATCGTCCATTTTTAATGCAAAAAATAATTTCATGCAAAAAATATAATGGACTATACATCGTCCATTTTTTATGCAAAAAATAATTTCATTCAAAAAATATAATGGACTATACATCGTCAATTTTTTATGCAAAAAATATTTTCATTCAAAAAATATAATGGACCATCCATTTCCATTTTTTCCATCCATTTTTTATGCAAAAAATAATTTTATTCAAAAAAAATAATGGACTATACATCGTCCATTTTTTATACAAAAAATAATTTTATTCAAAAAATATACTGGACTATACATCGTCCATTTTTTATGCAAAAAATAATTTCATTAAAAAAATATAATGGACTATACATCGTAAATTTTTTATGCAAAAAATAATTTCATGCAAAAATTATAATGGACTATGATCGTCCATTTTTTATGCAAAAAATAATTTTATTAAAAAAAAATAATGGACTAATCGTAAATTTTTTATGCAAAAAATAATTTTATTCAAAAAATATACTGGACTATACATCGTCCATTTTTTATGCAAAAAATAATTTCATTCAAAAAATATAATGGACTATACATCGTCCATTTTTTATGTAAAAAATAAATTCATGCAAAAAAAAATTATGGGCTATATCGTCCATTTTTTATGAAAAAAATAATTTTATACAAAAAATAATGGACTATACATCGTCCATTTTTTATGCAAAAAATAATTTCATTCAAAAAATATAATGGACTATACATCTTTAATTTTTTATGCAAAAAATATACTGGACTATACATCGTCCATTTTTTGTGCAAAAAATAATTTCATGCAAAAATTATAATGGACTATACATCGTCCATTTTTTATGCAAAAAAAAATTTCATGCAAAAAATATACTGGACTATACATCGTCCATTTTTTATGCAAAAAATAATTTCATTCAAAAAATATAATGGGCTATACATCGTACATTTTTTATGAAAAAAATAATTTCATGCAAGAAATATAATGGACTACACATCGTCCATTTTTTATGCAAAAAATAATTTCATGCAAAAAATATACTGGACCATACATCGTCCATTTTTTATGCAAAAATTAATTTCATGCAAAATATATACTGGACTATACATCGTCCATTTTTTATGTAAAAAATAATTTCATGAAAAAAAAAATTATGGGCTATACATCTCCCATTTTTTATGCAAAAAATAATTTTTATGCAAAAAATATACTGGACTATACATCGTCCATTTTTTATGCAAAAAATAATTTCATGCAAAAAATATACTGGACTATACATCGTCCATTTTTTATGTAAAAATATTTTCATTCAAAAAATATAATGGACTATACATCGTCCATTTTTTATGCAAAAAATAACTTCATGCAAAAATTATAATGGACTATACATCGTCCATTTTTTATGCAAAAAATAATTTCATGCAAAAAATATAATGGACTATACATCGTCCATTTATTATGCAAAAAATAATTTCATTCAAAAAATATAATGGGCTATACATCGTCCATTTTTTATGCAAAAAATAATTTCATGCAAGAAATATAATGGACTACACATCGTCCATTTTTAATGCAAAAAATAATTTCATGCAAAAAATATAATGGACTATAATCGTCCATTTTTTATGCAAAAAATAATTTCATTCAAAAAATATAATGGACTATGCATCGTAAATTTTTTATGCAAAAAATAATTTTATTCAAAAAATATACTGGACTATACATCGTCCATTTTTTATGCAAAAAATAATTTCATTCAAAAAATATAATGGACTATACATCGTCCATTTTTTATGTAAAAAATAAATTCATGCAAAAAAAAATTATGGGCTATATCATCCATTTTTTATGAAAAAAATAATTTTATACAAAAAATAATGGACTATGCATCGTCAATTTTTTATGCAAAAAATAATTTTAATCAAAAAATATAATGGACTATACATCGTCCATTTTTTATACAAAAAATAATTTTATTCAAAAAATATACTGGACTATACATCGTCCATTTTTTATGCAAAAAATAATTTCATTTAAAAAATATAATGGACTATACATCGTCAATTTTTTATGCAAAAAATAATTTCATTCAAAATATATAATGGACTATACATCGTCCATTTTTTATGCAAAAAATAATTTCATGCAAAAATTATAATGAACTATACATCGTCCATTTTTTATGCAAAAAATAATTTCATGCAAAAAATATACTGTACTATACATCGTCCATTTTTTATGCAAAAAATAATTTCATTAAAAAGATATAATGGGCTATACATCGTCCATTTTTTCTGCAAAAAATAATTTCATTGCAAGAAATATAATGGACTATACATCGTCCATTTTTTATGCAAAAAATAATTTCATGCAAAAAATATAATGGACTATACATCGTCCATTTATTATGCAAAAAATAATTTCATTCAAAAAATATAATGGGCTATACATCGTCCATTTTTTATGGAAAAAATAATTTCATGCAAGAAATATAATGGACTATACATCGTCCATTTTTTATGCAAAAAATAATTTTATTAAAAAAAAATAATGGACTAATCGTAAATTTTTTATGCAAAAAATAATTTTATTCAAAAAATATACTGGACTATACATCGTCCATTTTTTATGCAAAAAATAATTTCATTCAAAAAATATAATGGACTATACATCGTCCATTTTTTATGTAAAAAATAAATTCATGCAAAAAAAAATTATGGGCTATATCGTCCATTTTTTATGAAAAAAATAATTTTATACAAAAAATAATGGACTATGCATCGTCAATTTTTTATGCAAAAAATAATTTTAATCAAAAAATATAATGGACTACACATCGTCCATTTTTTATGGAAAAAATAATTTCATGCAAAAAATATAATGGACTACATCGTCCATTTTTTATGGAAAAAATAATTTCATTAAAAAATATAATGGGCTATACATCGTCCATTTTTTATGCAAAAAATAATTTTATGCAAAAAATATAATGGACTATACATCGTCCATTTTTTATGCAAAAAATAATTTTATTCAAAAAATATAATAGGCTATACATCGTCAATTATTTATGCAAAAAATAATTTCACTCAAAAAATATATTGGACTATACATCGTAAATTTTTTAGCAAAAAATAATTTCATTCAAAAAATATGATGGACTATGCATCGTCCATTTTTTATGCAAAAAATAATTGCATGCAAAAAATATAATGGACTATACATCGTCCATTTTTTATGCAAAAAATAATTTTATTCAAAAAATATAATGGACTATGATGCATCGTCCATTTTTTTGCAAAAAAATAATTTCATTCAAAAAATATATTGGACTACACATCATCCATTTTTTATGCAAAAAATAATTTAATGGAAAATATATAATGGACTATACATCGTCCATTTTTTATGCAAAAAATAATTTCATTCAAAAAATATAATGGACTACACATCTTTAATTTTTTATGCAAAAAATAATTTCATGCAAAAAATATACTGGACTATACATCGTCCATTTTTTTTGCAAAAAAAAATTTCATGCAAAAAATATACTGGACTATACATCGTCCATTTTTTATGCAAAAAATAATTTCATTCAAAACATATAATGGGCTATACATCGTCCATTTTTTATGCAAAAAAAAATTTCATGCAAGAAATATAATGGACTACACATCGTCCATTTTTAATGCAAAAAATAATTTCATGCAAAAAATATAATGGACTATACATCGTCCATTTTTTATGCAAAAAATAATTTCATTCAAAAAATATAATGGACTATACATCGTCCATTTTTTATGTAAAAAATAAATTCATGCAAAAAAAAATTATGGGCTATACATCGTCCATTTTTTATGAAAAAAATAATTTTATACAAAAAATAATGGACTATGCATCGTCAATTTTTTATGCAAAAAATAATTTTAATCAAAAAATATAATGGACTATACATCGTCCATTTTTTATACAAAAAATAATTTTATTCCAAAAATATACTGGACTATACATCGTCCATTTTTTATGCAAAAAATAATTTCATTTAAAAAATATAATGGACTATACATCGTCAATTTTTTATGCAAAAAATAATTTCATTCAAAAAATATAATGGACTATACATCGTCCATTTTTTATGCAAAAAATAATTTCATGCAAAAATTATACTGTACTATACATCGTCCATTTTTTATGCAAAAAATAATTTCATTAAAAAAATATAATGGGCTATACATCGTCCATTTTTTATGCAAAAAATAATTTCATTGCAAGAAATATAATGGACTACACATCGTCCATTTTTTATGCAAAAAATAATTTCATTCAAAAAATATAATAGGCTATACATCGTCAATTATTTATGCAAAAAATAATTTCACTCAAAAAATATACTGGACTATACATCGTCAATTTTTTAGCAAAAAATAATTTTATTCAAAAAATATAATGGACTATGCATCGTCCATTTTTTTGCAAAAAAATAATTT
The DNA here is from genome assembly GCA_936439885.1 of Nowickia ferox. Lineage (NCBI taxonomy): Eukaryota > Metazoa > Arthropoda > Insecta > Diptera > Tachinidae > Nowickia > Nowickia ferox. The sequence continues at coordinate 83,197,911 of OW387027.1, read as the reverse complement.
CATTCAAAAAATATATTGGACTACACATCATCCATTTTTTATGCAAAAAATAATTTAATGGAAAATATATAATGGACTATACATCGTCCATTTTTTATGCAAAAAATAATTTCATTCAAAAAATATAATGGACTATACATCTTTAATTTTTTATGCAAAAAATATACTGGACTATACATCGTCCATTTTTTGTGCAAAAAATAATTTCATGCAAAAATTATAATGGACTATACATCGTCCATTTTTTATGCAAAAAAAAATTTCATGCAAAAAATATACTGGACTATACATCGTCCATTTTTTATGCAAAAAATAATTTCATTCAAAAAATATAATGGGCTATACATCGTACATTTTTTATGAAAAAAATAATTTCATGCAAGAAATATAATGGACTACACATCGTCCATTTTTTATGCAAAAAATAATTTCATGCAAAAAATATACTGGACCATACATCGTCCATTTTTTATGCAAAAATTAATTTCATGCAAAATATATACTGGACTATACATCGTCCATTTTTTATGTAAAAAATAATTTCATGAAAAAAAAAAATTATGGGCTATACATCTCCCATTTTTTATGCAAAAAATAATTTTTATGCAAAAAATATACTGGACTATACATCGTCCATTTTTTATGCAAAAAATAATTTCATGCAAAAAATATACTGGACTATACATCGTCCATTTTTTATGTAAAAATATTTTCATTCAAAAAATATAATGGACTATACATCGTCCATTTTTTATGGAAAAAATAACTTCATGCAAAAATTATAATGGACTATACATCGTCCATTTTTTATGCAAAAAATAATTTCATGCAAAAAATATAATGGACTATACATCGTCCATTTATTATGCAAAAAATAATTTCATTCAAAAAATATAATGGGCTATACATCGTCCATTTTTTATGCAAAAAATAATTTCATGCAAGAAATATAATGGACTACACATCGTCCATTTTTAATGCAAAAAATAATTTCATGCAAAAAATATAATGGACTATACATCGTCCATTTTTTATGCAAAAAATAATTTCATTCAAAAAATATAATGGACTATGCATCGTAAATTTTTTATGCAAAAAATAATTTTATTCAAAAAATATACTGGACTATACATCGTCCATTTTTTATGCAAAAAATAATTTCATTCAAAAAATATAATGGACTATACATCGTCCATTTTTTATGTAAAAAATAAATTCATGCAAAAAAAAATTATGGGCTATATCATCCATTTTTTATGAAAAAAATAATTTTATACAAAAAATAATGGACTATGCATCGTCAATTTTTTATGCAAAAAATAATTTTAATCAAAAAATATAATGGACTATACATCGTCCATTTTTTATACAAAAAATAATTTTATTCAAAAAATATACTGGACTATACATCGTCCATTTTTTATGCAAAAAATAATTTCATTTAAAAAATATAATGGACTATACATCGTAAATTTTTTATGCAAAAAATAATTTCATTCAAAATATATAATGGACTATACATCGTCCATTTTTTATGCAAAAAATAATTTCATGCAAAAATTATAATGAACTATACATCGTCCATTTTTTATGCAAAAAATAATTTCATGCAAAAAATATACTGTACTATACATCGTCCATTTTTTATGCAAAAAATAATTTCATTAAAAAGATATAATGGGCTATACATCGTCCATTTTTTCTGCAAAAAATAATTTCATTGCAAGAAATATAATGGACTATACATCGTCCATTTTTTATGCAAAAAATAATTTCATGCAAAAAATATAATGGACTATACATCGTCCATTTATTATGCAAAAAATAATTTCATTCAAAAAATATAATGGGCTATACATCGTCCATTTTTTATGGAAAAAATAATTTCATGCAAGAAATATAATGGACTACACATCGTCCATTTTTAATGCAAAAAATAATTTCATGCAAAAAATATAATGGACTATACATCGTCCATTTTTTATGCAAAAAATAATTTCATTCAAAAAATATAATGGACTATACATCGTCAATTTTTTATGCAAAAAATATTTTCATTCAAAAAATATAATGGACTATGCATCGTCCATTTTTTATGCAAAAAATAATTTTATTAAAAAAAAATAATGGACTAATCGTAAATTTTTTATGCAAAAAATAATTTTATTCAAAAAATATACTGGACTATACATCGTCCATTTTTTATGCAAAAAATAATTTCATTCAAAAAATATAATGGACTATACATCGTCCATTTTTTATGTAAAAAATAAATTCATGCAAAAAAAAATTATGGGCTATATCGTCCATTTTTTATGAAAAAAATAATTTTATACAAAAAATAATGGACTATGCATCGTCAATTTTTTATGCAAAAAATAATTTTATTCAAAAAATATACTGGACTATACATCGTCCATTTTTTATGCAAAAAATAATTTCATTCTAAAAATATAATGGACTATACATCGTCCATTTTTTATGTAAAAAATAAATTCATGCAAAAAAAAATTATGGGCTATATCGTCCATTTTTTATGAAAAAAATAATTTTATACAAAAAATAATGGACTATGCATCGTCAATTTTTTATGCAAAAAATAATTTTAATCAAAAAATATAATGGACTACACATCGTCCATTTTTTATGGAAAAAATAATTTCATGCAAAAAATATAATGGACTACATCGTCCATCTTTTATGCAAAAAATAATTTCATTAAAAAATATAATGGGCTATACATCGTCCATTTTTTATGCAAAAAATAATTTTATGCAAAAAATATAATGGACTATACATCGTCCATTTTTTATGCAAAAAATAATTTTATTCAAAAAATATAATAGGCTATACATCGTCAATTATTTATGCAAAAAATAATTTCACTCAAAAAATATATTGGACTATACATCGTAAATTTTTTAGCAAAAAATAATTTCATTCAAAAAATATAATGGACTATGCATCGTCCATTTTTTATGCAAAAAATAATTGCATGCAAAAAATATAATGGACTATACATCGTCCATTTTTTATGCAAAAAATAATTTTATTCAAAAAATATAATGGACTATGATGCATCGTCCATTTTTTTGCAAAAAAATAATTTCATTCAAAAAATATATTGGACTACACATCATCCATTTTTTATGCAAAAAATAATTTAATGGAAAATATATAATGGACTATACATCGTCCATTTTTTCTGCAAAAAATAATTTCATTCAAAAAATATAATGGACTACACATCTTTAATTTTTTATGCAAAAAATAATTTCATGCAAAAAATATACTGGACTATACATCGTCCATTTTTTATACAAAAAAAAATTTCATGCAAAAAATATACTGGACTATACATCGTCCATTTTTTATGCAAAAAATAATTTCATTCAAAACATATAATGGGCTATACATCGTCCATTTTTTATGCAAAAAAAAATTTCATGCAAGAAATATAATGGACTACACATCGTCCATTTTTTATGCAAAAAATAATTTCATTCAAAAAATATAATGGACTATACATCGTCCATTTTTTATGTAAAAAATAAATTCATGCAAAAAAAAATTATGGGCTATACATCGTCCATTTTTTATGAAAAAAATAATTTTATACAAAAAATAATGGACTATGCATCGTCAATTTTTTATGCAAAAAATAATTTCATTGCAAGAAATATAATGGACTATACATCGTCAATTTTTTATGCAAAAAATAATTTCATTCAAAAAATATAATGGACTATACATCGTCCATTTTTTATGCAAAAAATAATTTCATGCAAAAATTATACTGTACTATACATCGTCCATTTTTTATGCAAAAAATAATTTCATTAAAAAAATATAATGGGCTATACATCGTCCATTTTTTATGCAAAAAATAATTTCATTGCAAGAAATATAATGGACTACACATCGTCCATTTTTTATGGAAAAAATAATTTCATGCAAAAAATATAATGGACTATACATCGTCCATTTTTTATGCAAAAAATAATTTCATTAAAAAATATAATGGGCTATACATCGTCCATTTTTTATGTAAAAAATGATTTTATGCAAAAAATATAATGGACTATACATCGTCCATTTTTTATGCAAAAAATAATTTCATTCAAAAAATATAATAGGCTATACATCGTCAATTATTTATGCAAAAAATAATTTCACTCAAAAAATATACTGGACTATACATCGTCAATTTTTTAGCAAAAAATAATTTTATTCAAAAAATATAATGGACTATGCATCGTCCATTTTTTTGCAAAAAAATAATTTCATTCAAAAAATATATTGGACTACACATCATCCATTTTTTATGCAAAAAATAATTTAATGGAAAATATATAATGGACTATACATCGTCCATTTTTTATGCAAAAAATAATTTCATTCAAAAAATATAATGGACTATACATCTTTAATTTTTTATGCAAAAAATATACTGGACTATACATCGTCCATTTTTTGTGCAAAAAATAATTTCATGCAAAAATTATAATGGACTATACATCGTCCATTTTTTATGCAAAAAAAAATTTCATGCAAAAAATATACTGGACTATACATCGTCCATTTTTTATGCAAAAAATAATTTCATTCAAAAAATATAATGGGCTATACATCGTACATTTTTTATGAAAAAAATAATTTCATGCAAGAAATATAATGGACTACACATCGTCCATTTTTTATGCAAAAAATAATTTCATGCAAAAAATATACTGGACCATACATCGTCCATTTTTTATGCGAAAATTAATTTCATGCAAAATATATACTGGACTATACATCGTCCATTTTTTATGTAAAAAATAATTTCATGAAAAAAAAAAAATTATGGGCTATACATCTCCCATTTTTTATGCAAAAAATAATTTTTATGCAAAAAATATACTGGACTATACATCGTCCATTTTTTATGCAAAAAATAATTTCATGCAAAAAATATACTGGACTATACATCGTCCATTTTTTATGTAAAAATATTTTCATTCAAAAAATATAATGGACTATACATCGTCCATTTTTTATGCAAAAAATAACTTCATGCAAAAATTATAATGGACTATACATCGTCCATTTTTTATGCAAAAAATAATTTCATGCAAAAAATATAATGGACTATACATCGTCCATTTATTATGCAAAAAATAATTTCATTCAAAAAATATAATGGGCTATACATCGTCCATTTTTTATGCAAAAAATAATTTCATGCAAGAAATATAATGGACTACACATCGTCCATTTTTAATGCAAAAAATAATTTCATGCAAAAAATATAATGGACTATACATCGTCCATTTTTTATGCAAAAAATAATTTCATTCAAAAAATATAATGGACTATGCATCGTAAATTTTTTATGCAAAAAATAATTTTATTCAAAAAATATACTGGACTATACATCGTCCATTTTTTATGCAAAAAATAATTTCATTCAAAAAATATAATGGACTATACATCGTCCATTTTTTATGTAAAAAATAAATTCATGCAAAAAAAAATTATGGGCTATATCATCCATTTTTTATGAAAAAAATAATTTTATACAAAAAATAATGGACTATGCATCGTCAATTTTTTATGCAAAAAATAATTTTAATCAAAAAATATAATGGACTATACATCGTCCATTTTTTATACAAAAAATAATTTTATTCAAAAAATATACTGGACTATACATCGTCCATTTTTTATGCAAAAAATAATTTCATTTAAAAAATATAATGGACTATACATCGTCAATTTTTTATGCAAAAAATAATTTCATTCAAAATATATAATGGACTATACATCGTCCATTTTTTATGCAAAAAATAATTTCATGCAAAAATTATAATGAACTATACATCGTCCATTTTTTATGCAAAAAATAATTTCATGCAAAAAATATACTGTACTATACATCGTCCATTTTTTATGCAAAAAATAATTTCATTAAAAAGATATAATGGGCTATACATCGTCCATTTTTTCTGCAAAAAATAATTTCATTGCAAGAAATATAATGGACTATACATCGTCCATTTTTTATGCAAGAAATAATTTCATGCAAAAAATATAATGGACTATACATCGTCCATTTATTATGCAAAAAATAATTTCATTCAAAAAATATAATGGGCTATACATCGTCCATTTTTTATGGAAAAAATAATTTCATGCAAGAAATATAATGGACTACACATCGTCCATTTTTAATGCAAAAAATAATTTCATGCAAAAAATATAATGGACTATACATCGTCAATTTTTTATGCAAAAAATATTTTCATTCAAAAAATATAATGGACTATGCATCGTCCATTTTTTATGCAAAAAATAATTTTATTAAAAAAAAATAATGGACTAATCGTAAATTTTTTATGCAAAAAATAATTTTATTCAAAAAATATACTGGACTATACATCGTCCATTTTTTATGCAAAAAATAATTTCATTCAAAAAATATAATGGACTATACATCGTCCATTTTTTATGTAAAAAATAAATTCATGCAAAAAAAAATTATGGGCTATATCGTCCATTTTTTATGAAAAAAATAATTTTATACAAAAAATAATGGACTATGCATCGTCAATTTTTTATGCAAAAAATAATTTTAATCAAAAAATATAATGGACTATACATCGTCCATTTTTTATACAAAAAATAATTTTATTCAAAAAATATACTGGACTATACATCGTCCATTTTTTATGCAAAAAATAATTTCATTTAAAAAATATAATGGACTATACATCGTCAATTTTTTATGGAAAAAATAATTTCATTCAAAATATATAATGGACTATACATCGTCCATTTTTTATGCAAAAAATAATTTCATGCAAAAATTATAATGGACTATACATCGTCCATTTTTTATGCAAAAAATAATTTCATGCAAAAAATATACTGTACTATACATCGTCCATTTTTTATGCAAAAAATAATTTCATGCAAAAATTATAATGAACTATACATCGTCCATTTTTTATGCAAAAAATAATTTCATGCAAAAAATATACTGTACTATACATCGTCCATTTTTTATGCAAAAAATAATTTCATTAAAAAGATATAATGGGCTATACATCGTCCATTTTTTCTGCAAAAAATAATTTCATTGCAAGAAATATAATGGACTATACATCGTCCATTTTTTATGCAAGAAATAATTTCATGCAAAAAATATAATGGACTATACATCGTCCATTTATTATGCAAAAAATAATTTCATTCAAAAAATATAATGGGCTATACATCGTCCATTTTTTATGGAAAAAATAATTTCATGCAAGAAATATAATGGACTACACATCGTCCATTTTTAATGCAAAAAATAATTTCATGCAAAAAATATAATGGACTATACATCGTCAATTTTTTATGCAAAAAATATTTTCATTCAAAAAATATAATGGACTATGCATCGTCCATTTTTTATGCAAAAAATAATTTTATTAAAAAAAAATAATGGACTAATCGTAAATTTTTTATGCAAAAAATAATTTTATTCAAAAAATATACTGGACTATACATCGTCCATTTTTTATGCAAAAAATAATTTCATTCAAAAAATATAATGGACTATACATCGTCCATTTTTTATGTAAAAAATAAATTCATGCAAAAAAAAATTATGGGCTATATCGTCCATTTTTTATGAAAAAAATAATTTTATACAAAAAATAATGGACTATGCATCGTCAATTTTTTATGCAAAAAATAATTTTAATCAAAAAATATAATGGACTATACATCGTCCATTTTTTATACAAAAAATAATTTTATTCAAAAAATATACTGGACTATACATCGTCCATTTTTTATGCAAAAAATAATTTCATTTAAAAAATATAATGGACTATACATCGTCAATTTTTTATGGAAAAAATAATTTCATTCAAAATATATAATGGACTATACATCGTCCATTTTTTATGCAAAAAATAATTTCATGCAAAAATTATAATGGACTATACATCGTCCATTTTTTATGCAAAAAATAATTTCATGCAAAAAATATACTGTACTATACATCGTCCATTTTTTATGCAAAAAATAATTTCATTAAAAAAATATAATGGGCTATACATCGTCCATTTTTTATGAAAAAAATAATTTCATTGCAAGAAATATAATGGACTACACATCGTCCATTTTTTATGGAAAAAATAATTTCATGCAAAAAATATAATGGACTACATCGTCCATTTTTTATGCAAAAAATAATTTCATTAAAAAATATAATGGGCTATACATCGTCCATTTTTTATGCAAAAAATAATTTTATGCAAAAAATATAATGGACTATACATCGTCCATTTTTTATGCAAAAAATAATTTTATTCAAAAAATATAATAGGCTATACATCGTCAATTATTTATGCAAAAAATAATTTCACTCAAAAAATATACTGTACTATACATCGTCCATTTTTTTGCAAAAAAATAATTTCATTCAAAAAATATATTGGACTACACATCATCCATTTTTTATGCAAAAAATAATTTAATGGAAAATATATAATGGACTATACATCGTCCATTTTTTATGCAAAAAATAATTTCATTCAAAAAATATAATGGACTATACATCTTTAATTTTTTATGCAAAAAATAATTTCATGCAAAAAATATACTGGACTATACATCGTCCATTTTTTATGCAAAAAAAAATTTCATGCAAAAAATATACTGGACTATACATCGTCCATTTTTTATGCAAAAAATAATTTCATTCAAAAAATATAATGGGCTATACATCGTCCATTTTTTATGCAAAAAAAAATTTCATGCAAGAAATATAATGGACTACATATCGTCCATTTTTAATGCAAAAAATAATTTCATGCAAAAAATATAATGGACTATACATCGTCCATTTTTTATGCAAAAAATAATTTCATTCAAAAAATATAATGGACTATACATCGTCAATTTTTTATGCAAAAAATATTTTCATTCAAAAAATATAATGGACCATCCATTTCCATTTTTTCCATCCATTTTTTATGCAAAAAATAATTTTATTCAAAAAAAATAATGGACTATACATCGTCCATTTTTTATACAAAAAATAATTTTATTCAAAAAATATACTGGACTATACATCGTCCATTTTTTATGCAAAAAATAATTTTATTCAAAAAATAATGGACTATACATCGTCAATTTTTTATGCAAAAAATAATTTCATTAAAAAAATATAATGGACTATACATCGTAAATTTTTTATGCAAAAAATAATTTCATGCAAAAATTATAATGGACTATAGATCGTCCATCTTTTATGCAAAAAATAACTTCATACAAAAAATATAATGGACTATACTATACATCGTCCATTTTTTATGCAAAAAATAATTTCATGCAAAAAATATACTGGACTATACATCGTCCATTTTTTATGCAAAAAATAATTTCATTCAAAAAATATAATAGGCTATACATCGTCAATTATTTATGCAAAAAATAATTTCACTCAAAAAATATACTGGACTATACATCGTCAATTTTTTAGCAAAAAATAATTTCATTCAAAAAATATAATGGGCTATACATCGTCCATTTTTTATGCAAAAAATAATTTCATGCAAAAAATATACTGGACTATACATCGTCCATTTTTTATGCAAAAAATAATTTCACTCAAAAAATATACTGGACTATACATCGTCCATTTTTTATGCAAAAAATAATTTCATGCAAAAATTATAATGGACTATACATCGTCCATTTTTTATGCAAAAAATAATTTCATTAATAAAATATAATAGGCTATACATCGTCAATTATTTATGCAAAAAATAATTTCACTCAAAAAATATTCTGGACTATACATCGTCAATTTTTTATGCAAAAAATAATTTCATTCAAAAAATATAATAGGCTATACATCGTCAATTATTTATGCAAAAAATAATTTCACTCAAAAAATATTCTGGACTATACATCGTCAATTATTTATGCAAAAAATATTTTCATTCAAAAAATATAATGGACTATGCATCGTCCATTTTTTATGCAAAAAATAATTTTATTAAAAAAAAATAATGGACTAATCGTAAATTTTTTATGCAAAAAATAATTTTATTCAAAAAATATACTGGACTATACATCGTCCATTTTTTATGCAAAAAATAATTTCATTCAAAAAATATAATGGACTATACATCGTCCATTTTTTATGTAAAAAATAAATTCATGCAAAAAAAAATTATGGGCTATATCGTCCATTTTTTATGAAAAAAATAATTTTATACAAAAAATAATGGACTATGCATCGTCAATTTTTTATGCAAAAAATAATTTTAATCAAAAAATATAATGGACTATACATCGTCCATTTTTTATACAAAAAATAATTTTATTCAAAAAATATACTGGACTATACATCGTCCATTTTTTATGCAAAAAATAATTTCATTTAAAAAATATAATGGACTATACATCGTCAATTTTTTATGGAAAAAATAATTTCATTCAAAATATATAATGGACTATACATCGTCCATTTTTTATGCAAAAAATAATTTCATGCAAAAATTATAATGGACTATACATCGTCCATTTTTTATGCAAAAAATAATTTCATGCAAAAAATATACTGTACTATACATCGTCCATTTTTTATGCAAAAAATAATTTCATTAAAAAAATATAATGGGCTATACATCGTCCATTTTTTATGAAAAAAATAATTTCATTGCAAGAAATATAATGGACTACACATCGTCCATTTTTTATGGAAAAAATAATTTCATGCAAAAAATATAATGGACTACATCGTCCATTTTTTATGCAAAAAATAATTTCATTAAAAAATATAATGGGCTATACATCGTCCATTTTTTATGCAAAAAATAATTTTATGCAAAAAATATAATGGACTATACATCGTCCATTTTTTATGCAAAAAATAATTTTATTCAAAAAATATAATAGGCTATACATCGTCAATTATTTATGCAAAAAATAATTTCACTCAAAAAATATACTGGACTATACATCGTAAATTTTTTAGCAAAAAATAATTTCATTCAAAAAATATAATGGACAATGCATCGTCCATTTTTTATGCAAAAATAATTGCATGCAAAAAATATAATGGACTATACATCGTCCATTTTTTATGCAAAAAATAATTTTATTCAAAAAATATAATGGACTATGCATCGTCCATTTTTTTGCAAAAAAATAATTTCATTCAAAAAATATATTGGACTACACATCATCCATTTTTTATGCAAAAAATAATTTAATGGAAAATATATAATGGACTATACATCGTCCATTTTTTATGCAAAAAATAATTTCATTCAAAAAATATAATGGACTATACATCTTTAATTTTTTATGCAAAAAATAATTTCATGCAAAAAATATACTGGACTATACATCGTCCATTTTTTATGCAAAAAATAATTTCATGCAAAAAATATACTGTACTATACATCGTCCATTTTTTATGCAAAAAATAATTTCATTAAAAAAAAATTATGGGCTATATCGTCCATTTTTTATGAAAAAAATAATTTTATACAAAAAATAATGGACTATGCATCGTCAATTTTTTATGCAAAAAATAATTTTAATCAAAAAATATAATGGACTATACATCGTCCATTTTTTATACAAAAAATAATTTTATTCAAAAAATATACTGGACTATACATCGTCCATTTTTTATGCAAAAAATAATTTCATTTAAAAAATATAATGGACTATACATCGTCAATTTTTTATGGAAAAAATAATTTCATTCAAAATATATAATGGACTATACATCGTCCATTTTTTATGCAAAAAATAATTTCATGCAAAAATTATAATGGACTATACATCGTCCATTTTTTATGCAAAAAATAATTTCATGCAAAAAATATACTGTACTATACATCGTCCATTTTTTATGCAAAAAATAATTTCATTAAAAAAATATAATGGGCTATACATCGTCCATTTTTTATGAAAAAAATAATTTCATTGCAAGAAATATAATGGACTACACATCGTCCATTTTTTATGGAAAAAATAATTTCATGCAAAAAATATAATGGACTACATCGTCCATTTTTTATGCAAAAAATAATTTCATTAAAAAATATAATGGGCTATACATCGTCCATTTTTTATGCAAAAAATAATTTTATGCAAAAAATATAATGGACTATACATCGTCCATTTTTTATGCAAAAAATAATTTTATTCAAAAAATATAATAGGCTATACATCGTCAATTATTTATGCAAAAAATAATTTCACTCAAAAAATATACTGGACTATACATCGTAAATTTTTTAGCAAAAAATAATTTCATTCAAAAAATATAATGGACAATGCATCGTCCATTTTTTATGCAAAAATAATTGCATGCAAAAAATATAATGGACTATACATCGTCCATTTTTTATGCAAAAAATAATTTTATTCAAAAAATATAATGGACTATGCATCGTCCATTTTTTTGCAAAAAAATAATTTCATTCAAAAAATATATTGGACTACACATCATCCATTTTTTATGCAAAAAATAATTTAATGGAAAATATATAATGGACTATACATCGTCCATTTTTTATGCAAAAAATAATTTCATTCAAAAAATATAATGGACTATACATCTTTAATTTTTTATGCAAAAAATAATTTCATGCAAAAAATATACTGGACTATACATCGTCCATTTTTTATGCAAAAAAAAATTTCATGCAAAAAATATACTGCACTATACATCGTCCATTTTTTATGCAAAAAATAATTTCATTCAAAAAATATAATGGGCTATACATCGTCCATTTTTTATGCAAAAAAAAATTTCATGCAAGAAATATAATGGACTACATATCGTCCATTTTTAATGCAAAAAATAATTTCATGCAAAAAATATAATGGACTATACATCGTCCATTTTTTATGCAAAAAATAATTTCATTCAAAAAATATAATGGACTATACATCGTCAATTTTTTATGCAAAAAATATTTTCATTCAAAAAATATAATGGACCATCCATTTCCATTTTTTCCATCCATTTTTTATGCAAAAAATAATTTTATTCAAAAAAAATAATGGACTATACATCGTCCATTTTTTATACAAAAAATAATTTTATTCAAAAAATATACTGGACTATACATCGTCCATTTTTTATGCAAAAAATAATTTTATTCAAAAAATAATGGACTATACATCGTCAATTTTTTATGCAAAAAATAATTTCATTAAAAAAATATAATGGACTATACATCGTAAATTTTTTATGCAAAAAATAATTTCATGCAAAAATTATAATGGACTATAGATCGTCCATCTTTTATGCAAAAAATAACTTCATACAAAAAATATAATGGACTATACTATACATCGTCCATTTTTTATGCAAAAAATAATTTCATGCAAAAAATATACTGGACTATACATCGTCCATTTTTTATGCAAAAAATAATTTCATTCAAAAAATATAATAGGCTATACATCGTCAATTATTTATGCAAAAAATAATTTCACTCAAAAAATATACTGGACTATACATCGTCAATTTTTTAGCAAAAAATAATTTCATTCAAAAAATATAATGGGCTATACATCGTCCATTTTTTATGCAAAAAATAATTTCATGCAAAAAATATACTGGACTATACATCGTCCATTTTTTATGCAAAAAATAATTTCACTCAAAAAATATACTGGACTATACATCGACCATTTTTTATGCAAAAAATAATTTCATGCAAAAATTATAATGGACTATACATCGTCCATTTTTTATGCAAAAAATAATTTCATTAATAAAATATAATAGGCTATACATCGTCAATTATTTATGCAAAAAATAATTTCACTCAAAAAATATTCTGGACTATACATCGTCAATTTGTTATGCAAAAAATAATTTCATTCAAAAAATATAATAGGCTATACATCGTCAATTATTTATGCAAAAAATAATTTCACTCAAAAAATATTCTGGACTATACATCGTCAATTTTTTATGGAAAAAATAATTTCATTCAAAAAATATAATAGGCTATACATCGTCAATTATTTATGCAAAAAATAATTTCACTCAAAAAATATTCTGGACTATACATCGTCAATTTTTTAGCAAAATATAATTTCATTCAAAAAATATAATGGGCTATACATCGTCCATTTTTTATGCAAAAAATAATTTCATGCAAAAAATATACTGGACTATACATCGTCCATTTTTTATGCAAAAAATAATTTCACTCAAAAAATATACTGGACTATACATCGTCAATTTTTTAGCAAAAAATAATTTCATTCAAAAAATATAATGGGCTATACATCGTCCATTTTTTGTGCAGAAAATAATTTTATTAAAAAAAATACTGGACTATACATCGTCCATTTTTTATGCAAAAAAAAATTTCATGCAAAAAATATACTGGACTATACATCGTCCATTTTTTATGCAAAAAATAATTTCACTCAAAAAATATACTGGACTATACATCGTCCATTTTTTATGCAAAAAATAATTTCATGCAAAAATTATAATGGACTATACATCGTCCATTTTTTATGCAAAAAATAATTTCATTAATAAAATATAATAGGCTATACATCGTCAATTATTTATGCAAAAAATAATTTCACTCAAAAAATATTCTGGACTATACATCGTCAATTTTTTATACAAAAAATAATTTCATTCAAAAAATATAATAGGCTATACATCGTCAATTATTTATGCAAAAAATAATTTCACTCAAAAAATATTCTGGACTATACATCGTCAATTTTTTATGGAAAAAATAATTTCATTCAAAAAATATAATAGGCTATACATCGTCAATTATTTATGCAAAAAATAATTTCACTCAAAAAATATACTGGACTATACATCGTCAATTTTTTAGCAAAAAATAATTTCATTCAAAAAATATAATGGGCTATACATCGTCCATTTTTTATGCAAAAAATAATTTCATGCAAAAAATATACTGGACTATACATCGTCCATTTTTTATGCAAAAAATAATTTCCCTCAAAAAATATACTGGACTATACATCGTCAATTTTTTAGCAAAAAATAATTTCATTCAAAAAATATAATGGGCTATACATCGTCCATTTTTTGTGCAGAAAATAATTTTATTAAAAAAAATACTGGACTATACATCATCCATTTTTTATGGAAAAAATAATTTCATGCAAAAAATATACTGGACTATACATCGTCCATTTTTTATGCAAAAAATAATTTCATTCAAAAAAGATAATGGACTATACATCGTCCATTTTTTATGTAAAAAATAAATTCATGCAAAAAAAAATTATGGGCTATACATCGTCCATTTTTTATGAAAAAAATAATTTCATACAAAAAATAATGGACTATGCATCGTCAATTTTTTATGCAAAAAATAATTTTAATCAAAAAATATAATGGACTATACATCGTCCATTTTTTATACAAAAAATAATTTCATTCAAAAAATATACTGGACTATACATCGTCCATTTCTTATGCAAAAAATAATTTCATTTAAAAAATATAATGGACTATACATCGTCAATTTTTTATGCAAAAAATAATTTCATTAAAAAAATATAATGGACTATACATCGTCCATTTTTTATGCAAAAAATAATTTCATGCAAAAATTATAATGGACTATACATCGTCAATTTTTTAGCAAAAAATAATTTCATTCAAAAAATATAATGGGCTATACATCGTCCATTTTTTATGAAAAAAATAATTTCATGCAAGAAATATAATGGACTATACATCGTCCATTTTTTATGCAAAAAATAATTTCATTCAAAAAATATAATAGGCTATACATCGTCAATTATTTATGCAAAAAATAATTTCACTCAAAAAATATACTGGACTATACATCGTCAATTTTTTAGCAAAAAATAATTTCATTCAAAAAATATAATGGGCTATACATCGTCCATTTTTTATGCAAAAAATAATTTCATGCAAAAAATATACTGGACTATACATCGTCCATTTTTTATGCAAAAAATAATTTCACTCAAAAAATATACTGGACTATACATCGTCCATTTTTTATGCAAAAAATAATTTCATGCAAAAATTATAATGGACTATACATCGTCCATTTTTTATGCAAAAAATAATTTCATTAATAAAATATAATAGGCTATACATCGTCAATTATTTATGCAAAAAATAATTTCACTCAAAAAATATACTGGACTATACATCGTCAATTTTTTAGCAAAAAATAATTTCATTCAAAAAATATAATGGGCTATACATCGTCCATTTTTTATGCAAAAAATAATTTCATGCAAAAAATATACTGGACTATACATCGTCCATTTTTTATGCAAAAAATAATTTCACTCAAAAAATATACTGGACTATACATCGTCAATTTTTTAGCAAAAAATAATTTCATTCAAAAAATATAATGGGCTATACATCGTCCATTTTTTGTGCAGAAAATAATTTTATTAAAAAAAATACTGGACTATACATCGTCCATTTTTTATGGAAAAAATAATTTCATGCAAAAAATATACTGGACTATACATCGTCCATTTTTTATGCAAAAAATAATTTCATTCAAAAAAGATAATGGACTATACATCGTCCATTTTTTATGTAAAAAATAAATTCATGCAAAAAAAAATTATGGGCTATACATCGTCCATTTTTTATGAAAAAAATAATTTCATACAAAAAATAATGGACTATGCATCGTCAATTTTTTATGCAAAAAATAATTTTAATCAAAAAATATAATGGACTATACATCGTCCATTTTTTATACAAAAAATAATTTCATGCAAAAAATATACTGGACTATACATCGTCCATTTCTTATGCAAAAAATAATTTCATTTAAAAAATATAATGGACTATACATCGTCAATTTTTTATGCAAAAAATAATTTCATTAAAAAAATATAATGGACTATACATCGTCCATTTTTTATGCAAAAAATAATTTCATGCAAAAATTATAATGGACTATACATCGTCCATTTTTTATGCAAAAAATAATTTCATGCAAAAAATATACTGTACTATACATCGTCCATTTTTTATGCAAAAAATAATTTCATTGCAAGAAATATAATGGACTACAATTTTTTATTGAAAAAATAATTTCATGCAAAAAATATAATGGATTATACATCGTCCATTTTTTATGCAAAAAATAATTTCATTAAAAAATATAATGGGCTATACATCGTCCATTTTTTATGCAAAAAATGATTTTATGCAAAAAATATAATGGACTATACATCGTCCATTTTTTATGCAAAAAATAATTTCATTCAAAAAATATAATAGGCTATACATCGTCAATTATTTATGGAAAAAATAATTTCACTCAAAAAATATTCTGGACTATACATCGTCAATTTTTTATGCAAAAAATAATTTCATTCAAAAAATATACTGGACTATACATCGTCAATTTTTTAGCAAAAAATAATTTCATTCAAAAAATATAATGGGCTATACATCGTCCATTTTTTATGCAAAAAATAATTTCATGCAAAAAATATACTGGACTATACATCGTCCATTTTTTATGCAAAAAATAATTTCATGCAAAAATTATAATGGACTATACATCGTCAATTATTTATGCAAAAAATAATTTCACTCAAAAAATATTCTGGACTATACATTGTCAATTTTTTATGCAAAAAATAATTTCATTCAAAAAATATAATAGGCTATACATCGTCAATTATTTATGCAAAAAATAATTTCACTCAAAAAATATACTGGACTATACATCGTCAATTTTTTAGCAAAAAATAATTTCATTCAAAAAATATAATGGGCTATACATCGTCCATTTTTTATGCAAAAAATAATTTCATGCAAAAAATATACTGGACTATACATCGTCCATATTTTATGCAAAAAATAATTTCACTCAAAAAATATACTGGACTATACATCGTCCATTTTTTATGCAAAAAATAAATTCATGCAAAAATTATAATGGACTATACATCGTCCATTTTTTATGCAAAAAATAATTTCATTAATAAAATATAATACGCTATACATCGTCAATTATTTATGCAAAAAATAATTTCACTCAAAAAATATTCTGGACTATACATCGTCAATTTTTTATGCAAAAAATAATTTCATTCAAAAAATATAATAGGCTATACATCGTCAATTATTTATGCAAAAAATAATTTCACTCAAAAAATATACTGGAAAAAAAATTATGGGCTATACATCGTCCATTTTTTATGAAAAAAATAATTTCATACAAAAAATAATGGACTATGCATCGTCAATTTTTTATGCATTTTAATCAAAAAATATAATGGACTATACATCGTCCATTTTTTATGCAAAAAATAATTTCACTCAAAAAATATTCTGGACTATACATCGTCAATTTTTTATGCAAAAAATAATTTCATTCAAAAAATATAATAGGCTATACATCGTCAATTATTTATGCAAAAAATAATTTCACTCAAAAAATATTCTGGACTATACATCGTCAATTTTTTATGGAAAAAATAATTTCATTCAAAAAATATAATAGGCTATACATCGTCAATTATTTATGCAAAAAATAATTTCACTCAAAAAATATACTGGACTATAATCGTCAATTTTTTAGCAAAAAATAATTTCATTCAAAAAATATAATGGGCTATAACATCGTCCATTTTTTATGCAAAAAATAATTTCATGCAAAAAATATACTGGACTATACATCGTCCATTTTTTATGCAAAAAATAATTTCAGTCAAAAAATATACTGGACTATACATCGTCAATTTTTTAGCAAAAAATAATTTCTTTCAAAAAATATAATGGGCTATACATCGTCCATTTTTTGTGCAGAAAATAATTTTATTAAAAAAAATACTGGACTATACATCGTCCATTTTTTATGCAAAAAAAAATTTCATGCAAAAAATATACTGGACTATACATCGTCCATTTTTTATGCAAAAAATAATTTCATTCAAAAAATATAATGGGCTATACATCGTCCATTTTTTATGAAAAAAATAATTTCATGCAAGAAATATAATGGACTACACATCGTCCATTTTTTATGCAAAAAATAATTTCATGCAAAAAATATACTGGACTATACATCGTCCATTTTTTATGCAAAAAATAATTTCATGCAAAAAATATACTGGACTATACATCGTCCATTTTTTATGCAAAAAATAATTTCATTCAAAAAAGATAATGGACTATACATCGTCCATTTTTTATGTAAAAAATAAATTCATGCAAAAAAAAATTATGGGCTATACATCGTCCATTTTTTATGAAAAAAATAATTTCATACAAAAAATAATGGACTATGCATCGTCAATTTTTTATGCAAAAAATAATTTTAATCAAAAAATATAATGGACTATACATCGTCCATTTTTTATACAAAAAATAATTTCATTCAAAAAATATACTGGACTATTATACATCGTCCATTTTTTATGCAAAAAATAATTTCATGCAAAAAATATACTGTACTATACATCGTCCATTTTTTATGCAAAAAAAAATTTCATGCAAAAAATATACTGGACTATACATCGTCCATTTTTTATGCAAAAAATAATTTCATTCAAAAAATATAATGGGCTATACATCGTCCATTTTTTATGAAAAAAATAATTTCATGCAAGAAATATAATGGACTACACATCGTCCATTTTTTATGCAAAAAATAATTTCATGCAAAAAATATACTGGACTATACATCGTCCATTTTTTATGCAAAAAATAATTTCATGCAAAAAATATACTGGACTATACATCGTCCATTTTTTATGCAAAAAATAATTTCATTCAAAAAAGATAATGGACTATACATCGTCCATTTTTTATGTAAAAAATAAATTCATGCAAAAAAAAATTATGGGCTATACATCGTCCATTTTTTATGAAAAAAATAATTTCATACAAAAAATAATGGACTATGCATCGTCAATTTTTTATGCAAAAAATAATTTTAATCAAAAAATATAATGGACTATACATCGTCCATTTTTTATACAAAAAATAATTTCATTCAAAAAATATACTGGACTATACATCGTCCATTTTTTATGCAAAAAAATAATTTCATGCAAAAAATATACTGTACTATACATCGTCCATTTTTTATGCAAAAAATAATTTCATTAAAAAAATATAATGGGCTATACATCGTCCATTTTTTATGCAAAAAATAATTTCATTGCAAGAAATATAATGGACTACAATTTTTTATTGAAAAAATAATTTCATGCAAAAAATATAATGGACTATACATCGTCCATTTTTTATGCAAAAAATAATTTCATTAAAAAATATAATGGGCTATACATCGTCCATTTTTTATGCAAAAAATGATTTTATGCAAAAAATATAATGGACTATACATCGTCCATTTTTTATGCAAAAAATAATTTCATTCAAAAAATATAATAGGCTATACATCGTCAATTATTTATGCAAAAAATAATTTCACTCAAAAAATATTCTGGACTATACATCGTCAATTTTTTATGCAAAAAATAATTTCATTCAAAAAATATACTGGACTATACATCGTCAATTTTTTAGCAAAAAATAATTTTATTCAAAAAATATAATGGGCTATACATCGTCCATTTTTTATGCAAAAAATAATTTCATGCAAAAAATTTACTGGACTATACATCGTCAATTTTTTATGCAAAAAATAATTTTAATCAAAAAATATAATGGACTATACATCGTCCATTTTTTATGCAAAAAATAATTTCACTCAAAAAATATTCTGGACTATACATCGTCAATTTTTTATGCAAAAAATAATTTCATTCAAAAAATATAATAGGCTATACATCGTCAATTATTTATGCAAAAAATAATTTCACTCAAAAAATATTCTGGACTATACATCGTCAATTTTTTATGGAAAAAATAATTTCATTCAAAAAATATAATAGGCTATACATCGTCAATTATTTATGCAAAAAATAATTTCATGCAAAAAATATAATGGACTATAGATCGTCCATCTTTTATGCAAAAAATAACTTCATACAAAAAATATAATGGACTATACTATACATCGTCCATTTTTTATGCAAAAAATAATTTCATGCAAAAAATATACTGGACTATACATCGTCCATTTTTTATGCAAAAAATAATTTCATTCAAAAAATATAATAGGCTATACATCGTCAATTATTTATGCAAAAAATAATTTCACTCAAAAAATATACTGGACTATACATCGTCAATTTTTTAGCAAAAAATAATTTCATTCAAAAAATATAATGGGCTATACATCGTCCATTTTTTATGCAAAAAATAATTTCATGCAAAAAATATACTGGACTATACATCGTCCATTTTTTATGCAAAAAATAATTTCACTCAAAAAATATACTGGACTATACATCGTCCATTTTTTATGCAAAAAATAATTTCATGCAAAAATTATAATGGACTATACATCGTCCATTTTTTATGCAAAAAATAATTTCATTAATAAAATATAATAGGCTATACATCGTCAATTATTTATGCAAAAAATAATTTCACTCAAAAAATATTCTGGACTATACATCGTCAATTTTTTATGCAAAAAATAATTTCATTCAAAAAATATAATAGGCTATACATCGTCAATTATTTATGCAATAAATAATTTCACTCAAAAAATATTCTGGACTATACATCGTCAATTTTTTATGGAAAAAATAATTTCATTCAAAAAATATAATAGGCTATACATCGTCAATTATTTATGCAAAAAATAATTTCACTCAAAAAATATTCTGGACTATACATCGTCAATTTTTTAGCAAAAAATAATTTCATTCAAAAAATATAATGGGCTATACATCGTCCATTTTTTATGCAAAAAATAATTTCATGCAAAAAATATACTGGACTATACATCGTCCATTTTTTATGCAAAAAATAATTTCACTCAAAAAATATACTGGACTATACATCGTCAATTTTTTAGCAAAAAATAATTTCATTCAAAAAATATAATGGGCTATACATCGTCCATTTTTTGTGCAGAAAATAATTTTATTAAAAAAAATACTGGACTATACATCGTCCATTTTTTATGCAAAAAAAAATTTCATGCAAAAAATATACTGGACTATACATCGTCCATTTTTTATGCAAAAAATAATTTCACTCAAAAAATATACTGGACTATACATCGACCATTTTTTATGCAAAAAATAATTTCATGCAAAAATTATAATGGACTATACATCGTCCATTTTTTATGCAAAAAATAATTTCATTAATAAAATATAATAGGCTATACATCGTCAATTATTTATGCAAAAAATAATTTCACTCAAAAAATATTCTGGACTATACATCGTCAATTTTTTATGCAAAAAATAATTTCATTCAAAAAATATAATAGGCTATACATCGTCAATTATTTATGCAAAAAATAATTTCACTCAAAAAATATTCTGGACTATACATCGTCAATTTTTTATGGAAAAAATAATTTCATTCAAAAAATATAATAGGCTATACATCGTCAATTATTTATGCAAAAAATAATTTCACTCAAAAAATATACTGGACTATACATCGTCAATTTTTTAGCAAAAAATAATTTCATTCAAAAAATATAATGGGCTATACATCGTCCATTTTTTATGCAAAAAATAATTTCATGCAAAAAATATACTGGACTATACATCGTCCATTTTTTATGCAAAAAATAATTTCACTCAAAAAATATACTGGACTATACATCGTCAATTTTTTAGCAAAAAATAATTTCATTCAAAAAATATAATGGGCTATACATCGTCCATTTTTTGTGCAGAAAATAATTTTATTAAAAAAAATACTGGACTATACATCGTCCATTTTTTATGGAAAAAATAATTTCATGCAAAAAATATACTGGACTATACATCGTCCATTTTTTATGCAAAAAATAATTTCATTCAAAAAAGATAATGGACTATACATCGTCCATTTTTTATGTAAAAAATAAATTCATGCAAAAAAAAATTATGGGCTATACATCGTCCATTTTTTATGAAAAAAATAATTTCATACAAAAAATAATGGACTATGCATCGTCAATTTTTTATGCAAAAAATAATTTTAATCAAAAAATATAATGGACTATACATCGTCCATTTTTTATACAAAAAATAATTTCATTCAAAAAATATACTGGACTATACATCGTCCATTTCTTATGCAAAAAATAATTTCATTTAAAAAATATAATGGACTATACATCGTCAATTTTTTATGCAAAAAATAATTTCATTAAAAAAATATAATGGACTATACATCGTCCATTTTTTATGCAAAAAATAATTTCATGCAAAAATTATAATGGACTATACATCGTCAATTTTTTAGCAAAAAATAATTTCATTCAAAAAATATAATGGGCTATATATACATCGTCCATTTTTTATGAAAAAAATAATTTCATGCAAGAAATATAATGGACTATACATCGTCCATTTTTTATGCAAAAAATAATTTCATTCAAAAAATATAATAGGCTATACATCGTCAATTATTTATGCAAAAAATAATTTCACTCAAAAAATATACTGGACTATACATCGTCAATTTTTTAGCAAAAAATAATTTCATTCAAAAAATATAATGGGCTATACATCGTCCATTTTTTATGCAAAAAATAATTTCATGCAAAAAATATACTGGACTATACATCGTCCATTTTTTATGCAAAAAATAATTTCACTCAAAAAATATACTGGACTATACATCGTCCATTTTTTATGCAAAAAATAATTTCATGCAAAAATTATAATGGACTATACATCGTCCATTTTTTATGCAAAAAATAATTTCATTAATAAAATATAATAGGCTATACATCGTCAATTATTTATGCAAAAAATAATTTCACTCAAAAAATATTCTGGACTATACATCGTCAATTTTTTATGCAAAAAATAATTTCATTCAAAAAATATAATAGGCTATACATCGTCAATTATTTATGCAAAAAATAATTTCACTCAAAAAATATTCTGGACTATACATCGTCAATTTTTTATGGAAAAAATAATTTCATTCAAAAAATATAATAGGCTATACATCGTCAATTATTTATGCAAAAAATAATTTCACTCAAAAAATATACTGGACTATACATCGTCAATTTTTTAGCAAAAAATAATTTCATTCAAAAAATATAATGGGCTATACATCGTCCATTTTTTATGCAAAAAATAATTTCATGCAAAAAATATACTGGACTATACATCGTCCATTTTTTATGCAAAAAATAATTTCACTCAAAAAATATACTGGACTATACATCGTCAATTTTTTAGCAAAAAATAATTTCATTCAAAAAATATAATGGGCTATACATCGTCCATTTTTTGTGCAGAAAATAATTTTATTAAAAAAAATACTGGACTATACATCGTCCATTTTTTATGGAAAAAATAATTTCATGCAAAAAATATACTGGACTATACATCGTCCATTTTTTATGCAAAAAATAATTTCATTCAAAAAAGATAATGGACTATACATCGTCCATTTTTTATGTAAAAAATAAATTCATGCAAAAAAAAATTATGGGCTATACATCGTCCATTTTTTATGAAAAAAATAATTTCATACAAAAAATAATGGACTATGCATCGTCAATTTTTTATGCAAAAAATAATTTTAATCAAAAAATATAATGGACTATACATCGTCCATTTTTTATACAAAAAATAATTTCATTCAAAAAATATACTGGACTATACATCGTCCATTTCTTATGCAAAAAATAATTTCATTTAAAAAATATAATGGACTATACATCGTCAATTTTTTATGCAAAAACTAATTTCATTAAAAAAATATAATGGACTATACATCGTCCATTTTTTATGCAAAAAATAATTTCATGCAAAAATTATAATGGACTATACATCGTCCATTTTTTATGCAAAAAATAATTTCATGCAAAAAATATACTGTACTATACATCGTCCATTTTGTATGCAAAAAATAATTTCATTGCAAGAAATATAATGGACTACAATGTTTTATTGAAAAAATAATTTCATGCAAAAAATATAATGGATTATACATCGTCCATTTTTTATGCAAAAAATAATTTCATTAAAAAATATAATGGGCTATACATCGTCCATTTTTTATGCAAAAAATGATTTTATGCAAAAAATATAATGGACTATACATCGTCCATTTTTTATGCAAAAAATAATTTCATTCAAAAAATATAATAGGCTATATATACATCGTCAATTATTTATGCAAAAAATAATTTCACTCAAAAAATATTCTGGACTATACATCGTCAATTTTTTATGCAAAAAATAATTTCATTCAAAAAATATACTGGACTATACATCGTCAATTTTTTAGCAAAAAATAATTTCATTCAAAAAATATAATGGGCTATACATCGTCCATTTTTTATGCAAAAAATAATTTCATGCAAAAAATATACTGGACTATACATCGTCCATTTTTTATGCAAAAAATAATTTCATGCAAAAATTATAATGGACTATACATCGTCAATTATTTATGCAAAAAATAATTTCACTCAAAAAATATTCTGGACTATACATTGTCAATTTTTTATGCAAAAAATAATTTCATTCAAAAAATATAATACGCTATACATCGTCAATTATTTATGCAAAAAATAATTTCACTCAAAAAATATTCTGGACTATACATCGTCAATTTTTTATGCAAAAAATAATTTCATTCAAAAAATATAATAGGCTATACATCGTCAATTATTTATGCAAAAAATAATTTCACTCAAAAAATATACTGGACTATACATCGTCAATTTTTTAGCAAAAAATAATTTCATTCAAAAAATATAATGGGCTATACATCGTCCATTTTTTATGCAAAAAATAATTTCATGCAAAAAATATACTGGACTATACATCGTCCATATTTTATGCAAAAAATAATTTCACTCAAAAAATATACTGGACTATACATCGTCCATTTTTTATGCAAAAAATAAATTCATGCAAAAATTATAATGGACTATACATCGTCCATTTTTTATGCAAAAAATAATTTCATTAATAAAATATAATACGCTATACATCGTCAATTATTTATGCAAAAAATAATTTCACTCAAAAAATATTCTGGACTATACATTGTCAATTTTTTATGCAAAAAATAATTTCATTCAAAAAATATAATAGGCTATACATCGTCAATTATTTATGCAAAAAATAATTTCACTCAAAAAATATACTGGAAAAAAAATTATGGGCTATACATCGTCCATTTTTTATGAAAAAAATAATTTCATACAAAAAATAATGGACTATGCATCGTCAATTTTTTATGCAAAAAATAATTTTAATCAAAAAATATAATGGACTATACATCGTCCATTTTTTATGCAAAAAATAATTTCACTCAAAAAATATTCTGGACTATACATCGTCAATTTTTTATGCAAAAAATAATTTCATTCAAAAAATATAATAGGCTATACATCGTCAATTATTTATGCAAAAAATAATTTCACTCAAAAAATATTCTGGACTATACATCGTCAATTTTTTATGGAAAAAATAATTTCATTCAAAAAATATAATAGGCTATACATCGTCAATTATTTATGCAAAAAATAATTTCACTCAAAAAATATACTGGACTATACATCGTCAATTTTTTAGCAAAAAATAATTTCATTCAAAAAATATAATGGGCTATACATCGTCCATTTTTTATGCAAAAAATAATTTCATGCAAAAAATATACTGGACTATACATCGTCCATTTTTTATGCAAAAAATAATTTCAGTCAAAAAATATACTGGACTATACATCGTCCATTTTTTATGCAAAAAATAATTTCACTCAAAAAATATACTGGACTATACATCGTCAATTTTTTAGCAAAAAATAATTTCATTCAAAAAATATAATGGGCTATACATCGTCCATTTTTTGTGCAGAAAATAATTTTATTAAAAAAAATACTGGACTATACATCGTCCATTTTTTATGGAAAAAATAATTTCATGCAAAAAATATACTGGACTATACATCGTCCATTTTTTATGCAAAAAATAATTTCATTCAAAAAAGATAATGGGCTATACATCGTCCATTTTTTATGTAAAAAATAAATTCATGCAAAAAAAAATTATGGGCTATACATCGTCCATTTTTTATGAAAAAAATAATTTCATACAAAAAATAATGGACTATGCATCGTCAATTTTTTATGCAAAAAATAATTTTAATCAAAAAATATAATGGACTATACATCGTCCATTTTTTATACAAAAAATAATTTCATTCAAAAAATATACTGGACTATACATCGTCCATTTCTTATGCAAAAAATAATTTCATTTAAAAAATATAATGGACTATACATCGTCAATTTTTTATGCAAAAAATAATTTCATTAAAAAAATATAATGGACTATACATCGTCCATTTTTTATGCAAAAAATAATTTCATGCAAAAATTATAATGGACTATACATCGTCCATTTTTTATGCAAAAAATAATTTCATGCAAAAAATATACTGTACTATACATCGTCCATTTTTTATGCAAAAAATAATTTCATTGCAAGAAATATAATGGACTACAATTTTTTATTGAAAAAATAATTTCATGCAAAAAATATAATGGATTATACATCGTCCATTTTTTATGCAAAAAATAATTTCATTAAAAAATATAATGGGCTATACATCGTCCATTTTTTATGCAAAAAATGATTTTATGCAAAAAATATAATGGACTATACATCGTCCATTTTTTATGCAAAAAATAATTTCATTCAAAAAATATAATAGGCTATACATCGTCAATTATTTATGCAAAAAATAATTTCACTCAAAAAATATTCTGGACTATACATCGTCAATTTTTTATGCAAAAAATAATTTCATTCAAAAAATATACTGGACTATACATCGTCAATTTTTTAGCAAAAAATAATTTCATTCAAAAAATATAATGGGCTATACATCGTCCATTTTTTATGCAAAAAATAATTTCATGCAAAAAATATACTGGACTATACATCGTCCATTTTTTATGCAAAAAATAATTTCATGCAAAAATTATAATGGACTATACATCATCAATTATTTATGCACAAAATAATTTCACTCAAAAAATATTCTGGACTATACATTGTCAATTTTTTATGCAAAAAATAATTTCATTCAAAAAATATAATACGCTATACATCGTCAATTATTTATGCAAAAAATAATTTCACTCAAAAAATATTCTGGACTATACATCGTCAATTTTTTATGCAAAAAATAATTTCATTCAAAAAATATAATAGGCTATACATCGTCAATTATTTATGCAAAAAATAATTTCACTCAAAAAATATACTGGACTATACATCGTCAATTTTTTAGCAAAAAATAATTTCATTCAAAAAATATAATGGGCTATACATCGTCCATTTTTTATGCAAAAAATAATTTCATGCAAAAAATATACTGGACTATACATCGTCCATATTTTATGCAAAAAATAATTTCACTCAAAAAATATACTGGACTATACATCGTCCATTTTTTATGCAAAAAATAAATTCATGCAAAAATTATAATGGACTATACATCGTCCATTTTTTATGCAAAAAATAATTTCATTAATAAAATATAATACGCTATACATCGTCAATTATTTATGCAAAAAATAATTTCACTCAAAAAATATTCTGGACTATACATTGTCAATTTTTTATGCAAAAAATAATTTCATTCAAAAAATATAATAGGCTATACATCGTCAATTATTTATGCAAAAAATAATTTCACTCAAAAAATATACTGGAAAAAAAATTATGGGCTATACATCGTCCATTTTTTATGAAAAAAATAATTTCATACAAAAAATAATGGACTATGCATCGTCAATTTTTTATGCAAAAAATAATTTTAATCAAAAAATATAATGGACTATACATCGTCCATTTTTTATGCAAAAAATAATTTCACTCAAAAAATATTCTGGACTATACATCGTCAATTTTTTATGCAAAAAATAATTTCATTCAAAAAATATAATAGGCTATACATCGTCAATTATTTATGCAAAAAATAATTTCACTCAAAAAATATTCTGGACTATACATCGTCAATTTTTTATGGAAAAAATAATTTCATTCAAAAAATATAATAGGCTATACATCGTCAATTATTTATGCAAAAAATAATTTCACTCAAAAAATATACTGGACTATACATCGTCAATTTTTTAGCAAAAAATAATTTCATTCAAAAAATATAATGGGCTATACATCGTCCATTTTTTATGCAAAAAATAATTTCATGCAAAAAATATACTGGACTATACATCGTCCATTTTTTATGCAAAAAATAATTTCAGTCAAAAAATATACTGGACTATACATCGTCAATTTTTTAGCAAAAAATAATTTCTTTCAAAAAATATAATGGGCTATACATCGTCCATTTTTTGTGCAGAAAATAATTTTATTAAAAAAAATACTGGACTATACATCGTCCATTTTTTATGCAAAAAAAAATTTCATGCAAAAAATATACTGGACTATACATCGTCCATTTTTTATGCAAAAAATAATTTCATTCAAAAAATATAATGGGCTATACATCGTCCATTTTTTATGAAAAAAATAATTTCATGCAAGAAATATAATGGACTACACATCGTCCATTTTTTATGCAAAAAATAATTTCATGCAAAAAATATACTGGACTATACATCGTCCATTTTTTATGCAAAAAATAATTTCATGCAAAAAATATACTGGACTATACATCGTCCATTTTTTATGCAAAAAATAATTTCATTCAAAAAAGATAATGGACTATACATCGTCCATTTTTTATGTAAAAAATAAATTCATGCAAAAAAAAATTATGGGCTATACATCGTCCATTTTTTATGAAAAAAATAATTTCATACAAAAAATAATGGACATGCATCGTCAATTTTTTATGCAAAAAATAATTTTAATCAAAAAATATAATGGACTATACATCGTCCATTTTTTATACAAAAAATAATTTCATTCAAAAAATATACTGGACTATTATACATCGTCCATTTTTTATGCAAAAAATAATTTCATGCAAAAAATATACTGTACTATACATCGTCCATTTTTTATGCAAAAAAAAATTTCATGCAAAAAATATACTGGACTATACATCGTCCATTTTTTATGCAAAAAATAATTTCATTCAAAAAATATAATGGGCTATACATCGTCCATTTTTTATGAAAAAAATAATTTCATGCAAGAAATATAATGGACTACACATCGTCCATTTTTTATGCAAAAAATAATTTCATGCAAAAAATATACTGGACTATACATCGTCCATTTTTTATGCAAAAAATAATTTCATGCAAAAAATATACTGGACTATACATCGTCCATTTTTTATGCAAAAAATAATTTCATTCAAAAAAGATAATGGACTATACATCGTCCATTTTTTATGTAAAAAATAAATTCATGCAAAAAAAAATTATGGGCTATACATCGTCCATTTTTTATGAAAAAAATAATTTCATACAAAAAATAATGGACTATGCATCGTCAATTTTTTATGCAAAAAATAATTTTAATCAAAAAATATAATGGACTATACATCGTCCATTTTTTATACAAAAAATAATTTCATTCAAAAAATATACTGGACTATACATCGTCCATTTTTTATGCAAAAAAATAATTTCATGCAAAAAATATACTGTACTATACATCGTCCATTTTTTATGCAAAAAATAATTTCATTAAAAAAATATAATGGGCTATACATCGTCCATTTTTTATGCAAAAAATAATTTCATTGCAAGAAATATAATGGACTACAATTTTTTATTGAAAAAATAATTTCATGCAAAAAATATAATGGACTATACATCGTCCATTTTTTATGCAAAAAATAATTTCATTAAAAAATATAATGGGCTATACATCGTCCATTTTTTATGCAAAAAATGATTTTATGCAAAAAATATAATGGACTATACATCGTCCATTTTTTATGCAAAAAATAATTTCATTCAAAAAATATAATAGGCTATACATCGTCAATTATTTATGCAAAAAATAATTTCACTCAAAAAATATTCTGGACTATACATCGTCAATTTTTTATGCAAAAAATAATTTCATTCAAAAAATATACTGGACTATACATCGTCAATTTTTTAGCAAAAAATAATTTTATTCAAAAAATATAATGGGCTATACATCGTCCATTTTTTATGCAAAAAATAATTTCATGCAAAAAATTTACTGGACTATACATCGTCCATTTTTTATGCAAAAAATAATTTCATGCAAAAATTATAATGGACTATACATCGTCAATTATTTATGCAAAAAATAATTTCACTCAAAAAATATTCTGGACTATACATCGTCAATTTTTTATGCAAAAAATAATTTCATTCAAAAAATATAATACGCTATACATCGTCAATTATTTATGCAAAAAATAATTTCACTCAAAAAATATTCTGGACTATACATCGTCAATTTTTTATGCAAAAAATAATTTCATTCAAAAAATATAATAGGCTATACATCGTCAATTATTTATGCAAAAAATAATTTCACTCAAAAAATATACTGGACTATACATCGTCAATTTTTTAGCAAAAAATAATTTCATTCAAAAAATATAATGGGCTATACATCGTCCATTTTTTATGCAAAAAATAATTTCATGGAAAAAATATACTGGACTATACATCGTCCATATTTTATGCAAAAAATAATTTCACTCAAAAAATATACTGGACTATACATCGTCCATTTTTTATGCAAAAAATAAATTCATGCAAAAATTATAATGAACTATACATCGTCCATTTTTTATGCAAAAAATAATTTCATTAATAAAATATAATACGCTATACATCGTCAATTATTTATGCAAAAAATAATTTCACTCAAAAAATATTCTGGACTATACATCGTCAATTTTTTATGCAAAAAATAATTTCATTCAAAAAATATAATACGCTATACATCGTCAATTATTTATGCAAAAAATAATTTCACTCAAAAAATATTCTGGACTATACATCGTCAATTTTTTATGCAAAAAATAATTTCATTCAAAAAATATAATAGGCTATACATCGTCAATTATTTATGCAAAAAATAATTTCACTCAAAAAATATACTGGACTATACATCGTCAATTTTTTAGCAAAAAATAATTTCATTCAAAAAATATAATGGGCTATACATCGTCCATTTTTTATGCAAAAAATAATTTCATGCAAAAAATATACTGGACTATACATCGTCCATATTTTATGCAAAAAATAATTTCACTCAAAAAATATACTGGACTATACATCGTCCATTTTTTATGCAAAAAATAAATTCATGCAAAAATTATAATGAACTATACATCGTCCATTCTTTATGCAAAAAATAATTTCATTAATAAAATATAATACGCTATACATCGTCAATTATTTATGCAAAAAATAATTTCACTCAAAAAATATTCTGGACTATACATCGTCAATTTTTTATGCAAAAAATAATTTCATTCAAAAAATATAATAGGCTATACATCGTCAATTATTTATGCAAAAAATAATTTCACTCAAAAAATATACTGGACTATACATCGTCAATTTTTTAGCAAAAAATAATTTCATTTAAAAAATATAATGGGCTATACATCGTCCATTTTTTATGGAAAAAATATTTTCATGCAAAAAATATACTGGACTATACGTCGTCCATTTTTTGTGCAGAAAATAATTTTATTAAAAAAAATACTGGACTATACATCGTCCATTTTTTATGCAAAAAAAAATTTCATGCAAAAAATATACTGGACTATACATCGTCCATTTTTTATGCAAAAAATAATTTCATGCAAAAAATATACTGGACTATACATCGTCCATTTTTTATGCAAAAAATAATTTCATGCAAAAAATATACTGGACTATACATCGTCCATTTTTTATGCAAAAAATAATTTCATTCAAAAAATATAATGGACTATACATCGTCCATTTTTTATGTGAAAAATAAATTCATGCAAAAAAAAATTATGGGCTATACATCGTCCATTTTTTATGAAAAAAATAATTTTATACAAAAAATAATGGACTATGCATCGTCAATTTTTTATGCAAAAAATAATTTTAATCAAAAAATATAATGGACTATACATCGTCCATTTTTTATACAAAAAACAATTTTATTCAAAAAATATACTGGACTATACATCGTCCATTTTTTATGCAAAAAATAATTTCATTTAAAAAATATAATGGACTACACATCGTCAATTTTTTATGCAAAAAATAATTTCATTAAAAAAATATAATGGGCTATACATCGTCCATTTTTTATGCAAAAAATAATTTCATTGCAAGAAATATAATGGACTATACATCGTCCATTTTTTATGGAAAAAATAATTTCATGCAAAATATATAATGGACTATAATCGTCCATTTTTTATGCAAAAAATAATTTCACTCAAAAAATATTCTGGACTATACATCGTCAATTTTTTATGCAAAAAATAATTTCATTCAAAAAATATAATAGGCTATACATCGTCAATTATTTATGCAAAAAATAATTTCACTCAAAAAATATACTAGACTATACATCGTAAATTTTTTAGCAAAAAATAATTTCATTCAAAAAATATAATGGGCTATACATCGTCCATTTTTTATGCAAAAAATAATTTCATGCAAAAAATATACTGGACTATACATCGTCCATTTTTTATGCAAAAAATAATTTCACAAAAAAAATATACTGGACTATACATCGTCAATTTTTTAGCAAAAAATAATTTCATTCAATAAATATAATGGACTATGCATCGTCCATTTTTTTGCAAAAAAATAATTTCATTCAAAAAATATATTGGACTACACATCATCCATTTTTTATGCAAAAAATAATTTAATGGAAAATATATAATGGACTATACATCGTCCATTTTTTATGCAAAAAATAATTTCATTCAAAAAATATAATGGACTATACATCTTTAATTTTTTATGCAAAAAATAATTTCATGCAAAAAATATACTGGACTATATATCGTCCATTTTTTGTGCAAAAAATAATTTCATGCAAAAATTATAATGGGCTATACATCGTCCATTTTTTATGCAAAAAATAATTTCACTCAAAAAATATTCTGGACTATACATCGTCAATTTTTTATGCAAAAAATAATTTCACTCAAAAAATATTCTGGACTATACATCGTCAATTTTTTATGCAAAAAATAATTTCATTCAAAAAATATAATAGGCTATACATCGTCAATTATTTATGCAAAAAATAATTTCACTCAAAAAATATACTGGACTATACATCGTCAATTTTTTAGCAAAAAATAATTTCATTCAAAAAATATAATGGGCTATACATCGTCCATTTTTTATGCAAAAAATAATTTCATGGAAAAAATATACTGGACTATACATCGTCCATATTTTATGCAAAAAATAATTTCACTCAAAAAATATACTGGACTATACATCGTCCATTTTTTATGCAAAAAATAAATTCATGCAAAAATTATAATGAACTATACATCGTCCATTTTTTATGCAAAAAATAATTTCATTAATAAAATATAATACGCTATACATCGTCAATTATTTATGCAAAAAATAATTTCACTCAAAAAATATTCTGGACTATACATCGACAATTTTTTATGCAAAAAATAATTTCATTCAAAAAATATAATACGCTATACATCGTCAATTATTTATGCAAAAAATAATTTCACTCAAAAAATATTCTGGACTATACATCGTCAATTTTTTATGCAAAAAATAATTTCATTCAAAAAATATAATAGGCTATACATCGTCAATTATTTATGCAAAAAATAATTTCACTCAAAAAATATACTGGACTATACATCGTCAATTTTTTAGCAAAAAATAATTTCATTCAAAAAATATAATGGGCTATACATCGTCCATTTTTTATGCAAAAAATAATTTCATGCAAAAAATATACTGGACTATACATCGTCCATATTTTATGCAAAAAATAATTTCACTCAAAAAATATACTGGACTATACATCGTCCATTTTTTATGCAAAAAATAAATTCATGCAAAAATTATAATGAACTATACATCGTCCATTCTTTATGCAAAAAATAATTTCATTAATAAAATATAATACGCTATACATCGTCAATTATTTATGCAAAAAATAATTTCACTCAAAAAATATTCTGGACTATACATCGTCAATTTTTTATGCAAAAAATAATTTCATTCAAAAAATATAATAGGCTATACATCGTCAATTATTTATGCAAAAAATAATTTCACTCAAAAAATATACTGGACTATACATCGTCAATTTTTTAGCAAAAAATAATTTCATTTAAAAAATATAATGGGCTATACATCGTCCATTTTTTATGGAAAAAATATTTTCATGCAAAAAATATACTGGACTATACGTCGTCCATTTTTTGTGCAGAAAATAATTTTATTAAAAAAAATACTGGACTATACATCGTCCATTTTTTATGCAAAAAAAAATTTCATGCAAAAAATATACTGGACTATACATCGTCCATTTTTTATGCAAAAAATAATTTCATGCAAAAAATATACTGGACTATACATCGTCCATTTTTTATGCAAAAAATAATTTCATGCAAAAAATATACTGGACTATACATCGTCCATTTTTTATGCAAAAAATAATTTCATTCAAAAAATATAATGGACTATACATCGTCCATTTTTTATGTGAAAAATAAATTCATGCAAAAAAAAATTATGGGCTATACATCGTCCATTTTTTATGAAAAAAATAATTTTATACAAAAAATAATGGACTATGCATCGTCAATTTTTTATGCAAAAAATAATTTTAATCAAAAAATATAATGGACTATACATCGTCCATTTTTTATACAAAAAACAATTTTATTCAAAAAATATACTGGACTATACATCGTCCATTTTTTATGCAAAAAATAATTTCATTTAAAAAATATAATGGACTACACATCGTCAATTTTTTATGCAAAAAATAATTTCATTAAAAAAATATAATGGGCTATACATCGTCCATTTTTTATGCAAAAAATAATTTCATTGCAAGAAATATAATGGACTATACATCGTCCATTTTTTATGGAAAAAATAATTTCATGCAAAATATATAATGGACTATAATCGTCCATTTTTTATGCAAAAAATAATTTCACTCAAAAAATATTCTGGACTATACATCGTCAATTATTTATGCAAAAAATAATTTCACTCAAAAAATATACTAGACTATACATCGTAAATTTTTTAGCAAAAAATAATTTCATTCAAAAAATATAATGGGCTATACATCGTCCATTTTTTATGCAAAAAATAATTTCATGCAAAAAATATACTGGACTATACATCGTCCATTTTTTATGCAAAAAATAATTTCACAAAAAAAATATACTGGACTATACATCGTCAATTTTTTAGCAAAAAATAATTTCATTCAATAAATATAATGGACTATGCATCGTCCATTTTTTTGCAAAAAAATAATTTCATTCAAAAAATATATTGGACTACACATCATCCATTTTTTATGCAAAAAATAATTTAATGGAAAATATATAATGGACTATACATCGTCCATTTTTTATGCAAAAAATAATTTCATTCAAAAAATATAATGGACTATACATCTTTAATTTTTTATGCAAAAAATAATTTCATGCAAAAAATATACTGGACTATATATCGTCCATTTTTTGTGCAAAAAATAATTTCATGCAAAAATTATAATGGGCTATACATCGTCCATTTTTTATGCAAAAAATAATTTCACTCAAAAAATATTCTGGACTATACATCGTCAATTTTTTATGCAAAAAATAATTTCACTCAAAAAATATACTGGACTATACATCGTCCATTTTTTATGTAAAAAATAATTTCATGCAAAAAAAAATTATGGGCTATACATCGTCCATTTTTTATGCAAAAAATAATTTCACTCAAAAAATATACTGGACTATGCATCGTCCATTTTTGATGCAAAAAATAATTTTATTCAAAAAATATAATGGACTATACATCGTCCATTTTTTATGCAAAAAATAATTTCACTCAAAAAATATACTGGACTATACATCGTCCATTTATGATGCAAAAAATAATTTCATTCAAAACATATAAAGGACTATACATCGTCAATTTTTTATGGAAAAAATTATTTCATTCAAAAAATATAATGGACTATACATCGTCCATTTTTTATGCAAAAAATAATTTCATGCAAAAAATATAATGGACTATACATCGTTAATTTTTTATGCCAAAAATAATTTCATGCAAAAAATATACTGGACTATACATCGTCCATTTTTTATGCAAAAAATAATTTCACTCAAAAAATATAATGGGCTATACATCGGCTATTTTTTATGAAAAAAATAATTTCATGCAAGAAATATAATGGACTACACATCGTCCATTTTTTATGCAAAAAATAATTTCATGCAAAAAATGTAATGGGCTATACATCGTCAATTTTTATGCAAAAAATAAATTCACTAAAAAAATATACTGGACTATACATTCAAAAAATATACTGGAATATATATCGTCCATTTTTTATGCAAAAAATAATTTCACTCAAAAATTATACTGGACTATACATTGTCCATTTATGATGCAAAAAATAACTTCATTCAAAATATATACTGGACTATACATCGTCAATTTTTTATGCAAAAAATAATTTCATTCAAAAAATATAATGGACTCAGCATCGTCCATTTTTTATGCAAAAAATAATTTAATGCAAACAATATAGTGGACTATGCATCGTCCATTTTTTATGCAAAAAATAATTTCACTCAAAAAATATACTTGACTATACATTGTCCATTTATGATGCAAAAAATAACTTCATTCAAAATATATACTGGACTATACATCGTCAATTTTTTATGCAAAAAATAATTTCATGCAAAAAATATACTGGACTATACATCGTCCATTTTTTATGCAAAAAATAATTTCATTCAAAAAATATAATGGACTATACATCGTCCATTTTTTATGTAAAAAATAAATTCATGCAAAAAAAAATTATGGGCTATACATCGTCCATTTTTTATGAAAAAAATAATTTTATACAAAAAATAATGGACTATGCATCGTCAATTTTTTATGCAAAAAATAATTTTAATCAAAAAATATAATGGACTATACATCGTCCATTTTTTATACAAAAAATAATTTTATTCAAAAAATATACTGGACTATACATCGTCCATTTTTTATGCAAAAAATAATTTCATTTAAAAAATATAATGGACTACACATCGTCAATTTTTTATGCAAAAAATAATTTCATTAAAAAAATATAATGGGCTATACATCGTCCATTTTTTATGCAAAAAATAATTTCATTGCAAGAAATATAATGGACTATACATCGTCCATTTTTTATGGAAAAAATAATTTCATGCAAAATATATAATGGACTATAATCGTCCATTTTTTATGCAAAAAATAATTTCACTCAAAAAATATTCTGGACTATACATCGTCAATTTTTTATGCAAAAAATAATTTCATTCAAAAAATATAATAGGCTATACATCGTCAATTATTTATGCAAAAAATAATTTCACTCAAAAAATATACTAGACTATACATCGTAAATTTTTTAGCAAAAAATAATTTCATTCAAAAAATATAATGGGCTATACATCGTCCATTTTTTATGCAAAAAATAATTTCATGCAAAAAATATACTGGACTATACATCGTCCATTTTTTATGCAAAAAATAATTTCACTCAAAAAATATACTGGACTATACATCGTCAATTTTTTAGCAAAAAATAATTTCATTCAATAAATATAATGGACTATGCATCGTCCATTTTTTTGCAAAAAAATAATTTCATTCAAAAAATATATTGGACTACACATCATCCATTTTTTATGCAAAAAATAATTTAATGGAAAATATATAATGGACTATACATCGTCCATTTTTTATGCAAAAAATAATTTCATTCAAAAAATATAATGGACTATACATCTTTAATTTTTTATGCAAAAAATAATTTCATGCAAAAAATATACTGGACTATATATCGTCCATTTTTTGTGCAAAAAATAATTTCATGCAAAAATTATAATGGGCTATACATCGTCCATTTTTTATGCAAAAAATAATTTCACTCAAAAAATATTCTGGACATCGTCAATTTTTTATGCAAAAAATAATTTCACTCAAAAAATATAATGGACTATACATCGTCCATTTTTTATGTAAAAAATAATTTCATGCAAAAAAAAATTATGGGCTATACATCGTCCATTTTTTGTGCAGAAAATAATTTTATTCAAAAAATATAATGGACTATACATCGTCCATTTTTTATGCAAAAAATAATTTCACTCAAAAAATATACTGGACTATGCATCGTCCATTTTTGATGCAAAAAATAATTTTATTCAAAAAATATAATGGACTATACATCGTCCATTTTTTATGCAAAAAATAATTTCACTCAAAAAATATACTGGACTATACATCGTCCATTTATGATGCAAAAAATAATTTCATTCAAAACATATAAAGGACTATACATCGTCAATTTTTTATGGAAAAAATTATTTCATTCAAAAAATATAATGGACTATACATCGTCCATTTTTTATGCAAAAAATAATTTCATGCAAAAAATATAATGGACTATACATCGTTAATTTTTTATGCCAAAAATAATTTCATGCAAAAAATATACTGGACTATACATCGTCCATTTTTTATGCAAAAAATAATTTCACTCAAAAAATATAATGGGCTATACATCGGCTATTTTTTATGAAAAAAATAATTTCATGCAAGAAATATAATGGACTACACATCGTCCATTTTTTATGCAAAAAATAATTTCATGCAAAAAATGTAATGGGCTATACATCGTCAATTTTTATGCAAAAAATAAATTCACTAAAAAAATATACTGGACTATACATTCAAAAAATATACTGGAATATATATCGTCCATTTTTTATGCAAAAAATAATTTCACTCAAAAATTATACTGGACTATACATTGTCCATTTATGATGCAAAAAATAACTTCATTCAAAATATATACTGGACTATACATCGTCAATTTTTTATGCAAAAAATAATTTCATTCAAAAAATATAATGGACTCAGCATCGTCCATTTTTTATGCAAAAAATAATTTAATGCAAACAATATAGTGGACTATGCATCGTCAATTTTTTATGCAAAAAATAATTTCACTCAAAAAATATACTTGACTATACATTGTCCATTTATGATGCAAAAAATAATTTCATTCAAAACATATAATGGACTATACATCGTCAATTTTTTATGCAAAAAATAATTTCATTCAAAAAATATAATGGACTCAGCATCGTCCATTTTTTATGCAAAAAATAATTTAATGCAAACAATATAGTGGACTATGCATCGTCAATTTTTTATGCAAAAAATAATTTCACTCAAAAAATATACTTGACTATACATTGTCCATTTATGATGCAAAAAATAATTTCATGCAAAAAATATACTGGACTATACATCGTCCATTTTTTATGTAAAAAATAAATTCATGCAAAAAAAAATTATGGGCTATACATCGTCCATTTTTTATGAAAAAAATAATTTTATACAAAAAATAATGGACTATGCATCGTCAATTTTTTATGCAAAAAATAATTTTAATCAAAAAATATAATGGACTATACATCGTCCATTTTTTATACAAAAAATAATTTTATTCAAAAAATATACTGGACTATACATCGTCCATTTTTTATGCAAAAAATAATTTCATTTAAAAAATATAATGGACTACACATCGTCAATTTTTTATGCAAAAAATAATTTCATTAAAAAAATATAATGGGCTATACATCGTCCATTTTTTATGCAAAAAATAATTTCATTGCAAGAAATATAATGGACTATACATCGTCCATTTTTTATGGAAAAAATAATTTCATGCAAAATATATAATGGACTATAATCGTCCATTTTTTATGCAAAAAATAATTTCACTCAAAAAATATTCTGGACTATACATCGTCAATTTTTTATGCAAAAAATAATTTCATTCAAAAAATATAATAGGCTATACATCGTCAATTATTTATGCAAAAAATAATTTCACTCAAAAAATATACTAGACTATACATCGTAAATTTTTTAGCAAAAAATAATTTCATTCAAAAAATATAATGGGCTATACATCGTCCATTTTTTATGCAAAAAATAATTTCATGCAAAAAATATACTGGACTATACATCGTCCATTTTTTATGCAAAAAATAATTTCACTCAAAAAATATACTGGACTATACATCGTCAATTTTTTAGCAAAAAATAATTTCATTCAATAAATATAATGGACTATGCATCGTCCATTTTTTTGCAAAAAAATAATTTCATTCAAAAAATATATTGGACTACACATCATCCATTTTTTATGCAAAAAATAATTTAATG
Organism: Nowickia ferox; assembly: GCA_936439885.1. NCBI lineage: Eukaryota > Metazoa > Arthropoda > Insecta > Diptera > Tachinidae > Nowickia > Nowickia ferox. The sequence continues at coordinate 83,156,362 of OW387027.1, read as the reverse complement.
GAAAATATATAATGGACTATACATCGTCCATTTTTTATGCAAAAAATAATTTCATTCAAAAAATATAATGGACTATACATCTTTAATTTTTTATGCAAAAAATAATTTCATGCAAAAAATATACTGGACTATATATCGTCCATTTTTTGTGCAAAAAATAATTTCATGCAAAAATTATAATGGGCTATACATCGTCCATTTTTTATGCAAAAAATAATTTCACTCAAAAAATATTCTGGACATCGTCAATTTTTTATGCAAAAAATAATTTCACTCAAAAAATATAATGGACTATACATCGTCCATTTTTTATGTAAAAAATAATTTCATGCAAAAAAAAATTATGGGCTATACATCGTCCATTTTTTGTGCAGAAAATAATTTTATTCAAAAAATATAATGGACTATACATCGTCCATTTTTTATGCAAAAAATAATTTCACTCAAAAAATATACTGGACTATGCATCGTCCATTTTTGATGCAAAAAATAATTTTATTCAAAAAATATAATGGACTATACATCGTCCATTTTTTATGCAAAAAATAATTTCACTCAAAAAATATACTGGACTATACATCGTCCATTTATGATGCAAAAAATAATTTCATTCAAAACATATAAAGGACTATACATCGTCAATTTTTTATGGAAAAAATTATTTCATTCAAAAAATATAATGGACTATACATCGTCCATTTTTTATGCAAAAAATAATTTCATGCAAAAAATATAATGGACTATACATCGTTAATTTTTTATGCCAAAAATAATTTCATGCAAAAAATATACTGGACTATACATCGTCCATTTTTTATGCAAAAAATAATTTCACTCAAAAAATATAATGGGCTATACATCGGCTATTTTTTATGAAAAAAATAATTTCATGCAAGAAATATAATGGACTACACATCGTCCATTTTTTATGCAAAAAATAATTTCATGCAAAAAATGTAATGGGCTATACATCGTCAATTTTTATGCAAAAAATAAATTCACTAAAAAAATATACTGGACTATACATTCAAAAAATATACTGGAATATATATCGTCCATTTTTTATGCAAAAAATAATTTCACTCAAAAATTATACTGGACTATACATTGTCCATTTATGATGCAAAAAATAACTTCATTCAAAATATATACTGGACTATACATCGTCAATTTTTTATGCAAAAAATAATTTCATTCAAAAAATATAATGGACTCAGCATCGTCCATTTTTTATGCAAAAAATAATTTAATGCAAACAATATAGTGGACTATGCATCGTCAATTTTTTATGCAAAAAATAATTTCACTCAAAAAATATACTTGACTATACATTGTCCATTTATGATGCAAAAAATAATTTCATTCAAAACATATAATGGACTATACATCGTCAATTTTTTATGCAAAAAATAATTTCATTCAAAAAATATAATGGACTCAGCATCGTCCATTTTTTATGCAAAAAATAATTTAATGCAAACAATATAGTGGACTATACATCGTCCATTTTTTATTCAAAAAATAATTTTATTCAAAAAATATAATGGACTATGTATCGTCCATTTTTTATGCAAAAAATAATTTCACTCAAAAAATATACTGGACTATACATCGTCCATTTATGATGCAAAAAATAATTTCATTCAAAACATATAAAGGACTATACATCGTCAATTTTTTATGCAAAAAATTATTTCATTCAAAAAATATAATGGGCTATACATTGGCTATTTTTTATGAAAAAAATAATTTCATGCAAGAAATATAATGGACTACACATCGTCCATTTTTTATGCAAAAAATAATTTCATGGAAAAAATATATTGGACTATACATCGTCCATATTTTATGCAAACAATAATTTCATTAAAAAAATATAATGGGCTATACATCGTCCATTTTTTATGGAAAAAATTATTTTATTCAAAACATATAATGGACTATACATCGTCAATTTTTTATGCAAAAAATAATTTCATGCAAAAATTATAATGGACTATACATCGTCCATTTTTTATGCAAAAAATAATTTCGTGCAAAAAATATAATGGACTATACATCGTCCATTTTTTATGCAAAAAATAATTTCATTCAAAAAATATAATGGGCTATACATCGTCAATTTTTTATGCAAAAAATAAATTCACTCAAAAAATATACTGGACTATACATCGTCAATTTATTATGCAAAAAATAATTTCGTGCAAAAAATATAATGGACTATACATCGTCCATTTTTTATGCAAAAAATAATTTCATTCAAAAAATATAATGGGCTATACATCGTCAATTTTTTATGCAAAAAATAAATTCACTCAAAAAATATACTGGACTATACATCGTCAATTTTTTATGCAAAAAATAATTTCATTCAAAAAATATACTGGAATATATATCGTCCATTTTTTATGCAAAAAATAATTTCACTCAAAAATTATACTGGACTATACATTGTCCATTTATGATGAAAAAAATAACTTCATTTAAAACATATAATGAATGGACTATACATCGTCCATTTTTTGTGCAGAAAATAATTTTATTCAAAAAAAAATACTGGACTATACATCGTCCATTTTTTATGCAAAAAATAATTTTATTCAAAAAATATAATGGACTATGTATCGTCCATTTTTTATGCAAAAAATAATTTCACTCAAAAAATATACTTGACTATACATTGTCCATTTATGCTATACATCTTCCATTTTATGTGCAGAAAATAATTTTATTAAAAAAAAATACTGGACTATACATCGTCCATTCTTTATGCAAAAAATAATTTCATGCAAAAATTATAATGGACTATAATACATCGTCCATTTTTTATGCAAAAAATAATTTCATGCAAAAAATATACTGGACTATACATCGTCCATTTATTATGCAAAAAATAATTTCATTCAAAAAATATAATGGGCTATACATCGTCCATTTTTTATGCAAAAAAAAATTTTATTCAAAAAATATAATGGACTATACATCGTCCATTTTTTATGCAAAAAATAATTTCATGCAAAAAATATACTGGACTATACATCGTCCATTTTTGTGCAGAAAATAATTTTATTCCAAAAAAATACTGGACTATACATCGGCCATTTTTATGCAAAAAATAATTTCATGCAAAAATTATAATGGACTATGCATCGTCCATTTTTTATGCAAAAAATAATTTCATTCAAAAAATATAATGGGCTATACATCGTCCATTTTTTATGCAAAAAATAATTTTATTCCAAAAATATAATGGACTATACATTGTCCATTTTTTATGCAAAAAATAATTTTTATGCAAAAAATAATTTCATGCAAAAAATATAATGGACTATACATCGTCCATTTTTTATGCAAAAAATACTTTCATGCAAAAAATATAATGGACTACACATCGTCCATTTTTTTGCAAAAAATAATTTCATCGTCCATTTTTTATGCAAAAAAATAATTTCATGCAAAAAATATAATGGACTACACATCGTCCATTTTTTATGCAAAAAATAATTTTTATGCAAAAAATATAATGGACTATACATCGTCCATTTTTTATGCAAAAAATAATTTCATGCAAAAAATATACTGGACTATACATCGTCCATTTTTTATGCAAAAAATAATTTTATTCCAAAAATATAATGGACTATACATTGTCCATTTTTTATGCAAAAAATAATTTTTATGCAAAAAATAATTTCATGCAAAAAATATAATGGACTATACATTGACCATTTTTTATGCAAAAAATAATTTTTATGCAAAAAAATAATTTCATGCAAAAAATATAATGGACTACACATCGTCCATTTTTTATGCAAAAAATAATTTTTATGCAAAAAATATAATGGACTATACATCGTCCATTTTTTATGCAAAAAATAATTTCATACAAAAAATATAATAGACTATACTATACATCGTCTATTATTTATGCAAAAAATAATTTCATGAAAAAAAAAATATTATGGACTATGATCGATCGTCCATTTTTTATGCAAAAAATAATTTCATGAAAAAATATAATGGACTATACATCGTCCATTTTTTATGCAAAAAATAATTTCATGCAAGAAATATAATGGACTACACATCGTCCATTTTTTATTCAAAAAATAATTTCATGGAAAAAATATAATGGACTATACATCGTCCATTTTTTATGCAAAAAATAATTTTATTCAAAAAATATAATGGACTATACATCGTCCATTTTTTATGCAAAAAATAATTTTATTCAAAAAATATAATGGACTACACATCGTCCATTTTTTATGTAAAAAATAATTTTATTCAAAAAATATAATGGACTATACATCGTCCATTTTTTATGCAAAAAATAATTTTATTCAAAAAATATAATGGACTATACATCGTCCAATTTTATGTAAAATATAATTTCATGCAAAAAAAAATTATGGGCTATATATGGTCCATTTTTTATGCAAAAAATAATTTCATGCAAAAAATTCACTGGACAATACATCGTCCATTTTTTCTGCAGAAAATAATTTTATTAAAAAAATATAATGGATTATGCATCGTCCATTTTTTATGCAAAAAATAATTTCATGCAAAAAATAATTTCATGCAAGAAATATAATGGACTATACGTCGTTCAATTTTATGTAAAAATTAATTTCATGCAAAAAAAAATTATGGGCTATACATCGTCCATTTTTTATGCAAAAAATAATTTCATGCAAGAACTATAATGGACTACACATCGTCCATTTTTTATTCAAAAAATAATTTCATACAAAAAATATAATAGACTATACTATACATCGTCCATTATTTATGCAAAAAATAATTTCATGCAAAAAATATAATGGACTATATATACATCGTCCATTTTTTATGCAAACAATAATTTCATTCAAAAAATATAATGGACTATACATAGTCAATATTTTATGCAAAAAATAATTTTATTCAAAAAATATAATGGACTATAATCGTCCATTTTTTATGCAAAAAATAATTTCATGCAAGAAATATAATGGACTATACATCGTTCAATTTTATGTAAAAAATAATTTCATGCAAAAAAAAATTATGGGCTATACATCGTCCATTTTTTTTGCAAAAAATAATATTATTCAAAAAATATAATGGACTATACTATACATCGTCCATTATTTATGCAAAAAATAATTTCATGCAAAAAATATACTTGACTATACATCGTCCATTTTTTGTGCAGAAAATAATTTTATTCAAAAAAAAATACTGGACTATACATCGTCCATTTTTTATGCAAAAAATAATTTTATTCAAAAAATATAATGGACTATGTATCGTCCATTTTTTATGCAAAAAATAATTTCACTCAAAAAATATACTTGACTATACATTGTCCATTTATGCTATACATCTTCCATTTTATGTGCAGAAAATAATTTTATTAAAAAAAAAATACTGGACTATACATCGTCCATTCTTTATGCAAAAAATAATTTCATGCAAAAATTATAATGGACTATAATACATCGTCCATTTTTTATGCAAAAAATAATTTCATGCAAAAAATATACTGGACTATACATCGTCCATTTATTATGCAAAAAATAATTTCATTCAAAAAATATAATGGGCTATACATCGTCCATTTTTTATGCAAAAAAAAATTTTATTCAAAAAATATAATGGACTATACATCGTCCATTTTTTATGCAAAAAATAATTTCATGCAAAAAATATACTGGACTATACATCGTCCATTTTTGTGCAGAAAATAATTTTATTCCAAAAAAATACTGGACTATACATCGGCCATTTTTATGCAAAAAATAATTTCATGCAAAAATTATAATGGACTATGCATCGTCCATTTTTTATGCAAAAAATAATTTCATTCAAAAAATATAATGGGCTATACATCGTCCATTTTTTATGCAAAAAATAATTTTATTCCAAAAATATAATGGACTATACATTGTCCATTTTTTATGCAAAAAATAATTTTTATGCAAAAAATAATTTCATGCAAAAAATATAATGGACTATACATCGTCCATTTTTTATGCAAAAAATACTTTCATGCAAAAAATATAATGGACTACACATCGTCCATTTTTTTGCAAAAAATAATTTCATCGTCCATTTTTTATGCAAAAAAATAATTTCATGCAAAAAATATAATGGACTACACATCGTCCATTTTTTATGCAAAAAATAATTTTTATGCAAAAAATATAATGGACTATACATCGTCCATTTTTTATGCAAAAAATAATTTCATGCAAAAAATATACTGGACTATACATCGTCCATTTTTTATGCAAAAAATAATTTTATTCCAAAAATATAATGGACTATACATTGTCCATTTTTTATGCAAAAAATAATTTTTATGCAAAAAATAATTTCATGCAAAAAATATAATGGACTATACATTGACCATTTTTTATGCAAAAAATAATTTTTATGCAAAAAAATAATTTCATGCAAAAAATATAATGGACTACACATCGTCCATTTTTTATGCAAAAAATAATTTTTATGCAAAAAATATAATGGACTATACATCGTCCATTTTTTATGCAAAAAATAATTTCATACAAAAAATATAATAGACTATACTATACATCGTCTATTATTTATGCAAAAAATAATTTCATGAAAAAAAAAATATTATGGACTATGATCGATCGTCCATTTTTTATGCAAAAAATAATTTCATGAAAAAATATAATGGACTATACATCGTCCATTTTTTATGCAAAAAATAATTTCATGCAAGAAATATAATGGACTACACATCGTCCATTTTTTATTCAAAAAATAATTTCATGGAAAAAATATAATGGACTATACATCGTCCATTTTTTATGCAAAAAATAATTTTATTCAAAAAATATAATGGACTATACATCGTCCATTTTTTATGCAAAAAATAATTTTATTCAAAAAATATAATGGACTACACATCGTCCATTTTTTATGTAAAAAATAATTTTATTCAAAAAATATAATGGACTATACATCGTCCATTTTTTATGCAAAAAATAATTTTATTCAAAAAATATAATGGACTATACATCGTCCAATTTTATGTAAAATATAATTTCATGCAAAAAAAAATTATGGGCTATATATGGTCCATTTTTTATGCAAAAAATAATTTCATGCAAAAAATTCACTGGACAATACATCGTCCATTTTTTCTGCAGAAAATAATTTTATTAAAAAAATATAATGGATTATGCATCGTCCATTTTTTATGCAAAAAATAATTTCATGCAAAAAATAATTTCATGCAAGAAATATAATGGACTATACGTCGTTCAATTTTATGTAAAAATTAATTTCATGCAAAAAAAAATTATGGGCTATACATCGTCCATTTTTTATGCAAAAAATAATTTCATGCAAGAACTATAATGGACTACACATCGTCCATTTTTTATTCAAAAAATAATTTCATACAAAAAATATAATAGACTATACTATACATCGTCCATTATTTATGCAAAAAATAATTTCATGCAAAAAATATAATGGACTATATATACATCGTCCATTTTTTATGCAAACAATAATTTCATTCAAAAAATATAATGGACTATACATAGTCAATATTTTATGCAAAAAATAATTTTATTCAAAAAATATAATGGACTATAATCGTCCATTTTTTATGCAAAAAATAATTTCATGCAAGAAATATAATGGACTATACATCGTTCAATTTTATGTAAAAAATAATTTCATGCAAAAAAAAATTATGGGCTATACATCGTCCATTTTTTTTGCAAAAAATAATATTATTCAAAAAATATAATGGACTATACTATACATCGTCCATTATTTATGCAAAAAATAATTTCATGCAAAAAATATAATGGACTATACATCGTCCATTTTTTATGCAAAAAATAATTTTATTCAAAAAATATAATGGACTATAATCGTCCATTTTTTATGCAAAAAATAATTTTATTCAAAAAATATACTGGAGTATACATCGTCCATTTATGATGCAAAAAATAATTTCATTCAAAAAATATAATGGACTATATATCGTCCATTTTTTATGCAAAAAATAATATCATGCAAAAAATATAATGGACTATACATCGTCCATTTATGATGCAAAAAATAATTTCATTAAAAAAATATAATGGACTATGCATCGTCCATTTTTTATGCAAAAAATAATTTCATGCAAAAAATATAATGGACTATACATCGTCCATTTTTTATGCAAAAAATAATTTCATACAAAAAATATAATGGACTATACTATACATCGTCCATTATTTATGCAAAAAATAATATCATGCAAAAAATATAATGGACTATGAATCGTCCATTTTTTATGCAAAAAATAATTTCATGCAAAAAATAATTTCATGCAAGAAATATAATGAACTATACATCGTCCATTTTTTATGCAAAAAATAATTTTATTCAAAAAATATAATGGACTATACATCGTCCATTTTTTATGCAAAAAATAATTTTATTCAAAAAATATAATGGACTATACATCGTCCATATTTTATGCAAAAAATAATTTTATTCAAAAAATATACTGGACTATACATCGTCCATTTTTTATGTAAAAAATAATTTTATTCAAAAAATATAATGGACTATACATCGTCCATTTTTTATGCAAAAAATAACTTTATTCAAAAAATATAATGGACTACACATCGTCCATTTTTTATGTAAAATATAATTTTATTCAAAAAATATAATGGACTATACATCGTCCATTTTTTATGCAAAAAATAATTTTATTCAAAAAATATAATGGACTATACATCGTCCAATTTTATGTAAAATATAATTTCATGCAAAAAAAAATTATGGGCTATATATGGTCCATTTTTTATGCAAAAAATAATTTCATGCAAAAAATTTAATGGACTATACATCGTCCATTTTTGATGCAAAAAATAATTTCATGCAAAAAATATAATGGACTATACATCGTCAATTTTTTATGCAAAAAATAATATCATGCAAAAAATATAATGGACTATGCATCGTCCATTTTTTATGCAAAAAATAATTTCATTCAAAAAATATAATGGACTATACATCGTCCATTTTTTATGCAAAAAATAATATCATGCAAAAAATATAATGGACTATGCATCGTCCATTTTTTATGCAAAAAATAATATCATGCAAAAAATATAATGGACTATGTATGCATCGTCCATTTTTTATGCAAAAAATAATTTCATGCAAAAAATATAATGGACTATACATCGTCCATTTTTTATGCAAAAAATAATTTCATACAAAAAATATAATGGACTATTATAATCGTCCATTTTTTATGCAAAAAATAATTTTATTCAAAAAATATACTGGAGTATACATCGTCCATTTATGATGCAAAAAATAATTTCATTCAAAAAATATAATGGACTATACATCGTCAATTTTTTATGCAAAAAATAATATCATGCAAAAAATATAATGGACTATACATCGTCCATTTATGATGCAAAAAATAATTTCATTCAAAAAATATACTGGACTATACATCGTCAATTTTTTATGCAAAAAATAATATCATGCAAAAAATATAATGGACTATGCATCGTCCATTTTTTATGCAAAAAATAATTTCATGCAAAAAATATAATGGACTATACATCGTCCATTATTTATGCAAAAAATAATTTCATGGAAAATATATAATGGACTATGAATCGTCCATTTTTTATGCAAAAAATAATTTCATGCAAAAAATAATTTCATGCAAGAAATATAATGGACTATATATACATCGTCCAAAAAATTCACTGGACTATACATCGTCCATTTTTTCTGCAGAAAATAATTTTATTAAAAAAATATAATGGACTATACATCGTCCATTTATGATGCAAAAAATAATTTTATTCAAAAAATATAATGGACTATACATCGTCCATTTTTTATGCAAAAAATAATTTTATTCAAAAAATATACTGGACTATACATCGTCCATTTATGATGCAAAAAATAATTTCATTCAAAAAATATAATGGACTATGCATCGTCCATTTTTTGTGCAAAAAATAATTTCATGCAAAAAATATAATGGACTATACATCGTCCATTTTTTATGCAAAAAATAATTTCATACAAAAAATATAATGGACTATACTATACATCGTCCATTATTAATGCAAAAAATAATTTCATGCAAAAAATATAATGGACTATACATCGTCCATTTTTTATGCAAAAAATAATTTTATTCAAAAAATATACTGGACTATACATCGTCCATTTATGATGCAAAAAATAATTTCATTCAAAAAATATAATGGACTATACATCTTCCATTTTTTATGCAAAAAATAATTTTATTCAAAAAATATACTGGACTATACATCGTCCATTTATGATGCAAAAAATAATTTCATTCAAAAAATATAATGGATTATGCATCGTCCATTTTTTGTGCAAAAAATAATTTCATGCAAAAAATATAATGGACTATACATCGTCAATTTTTTATGCAAAAAATAATATCATGCAAAAAATATAATGGACTATACATCGTTCAATTATGATGCAAAAAATAATTTCATTCAAAAAATATAATGGACTATACATCGTCCATTTTTTATGCAAAAAATAATTTTATTCAAAAAATATAATGGACTATACATCGTCAATTATTTATGCAAAAAATAATTTCATGCAAAAAATATAATGGACTATGAATCGTCCATTTTTTATGCAAAAAATAATTTCATGCAAAAAATAATTTCATGCAAGAAATATAATGGACTATACATCGTCCATTATTTATGCAAAAAATAATTTCATGCAAAAAATATAATGGACTATACATCGTCCATTTATGATGCAAAAAATAATTTCATTCAAAAAATATAATGGACTATGCATCGTCCATTTTTTGTGCAAAAAATAATTTCATGCAAAAAATATAATGGACTATACATCGTCAATTTTTTATGCAAAAAATAATATCATGCAAAAAATATAATGGACTATACATCGTCCATTTATGATGCAAAAAATAATTTCATTCAAAAAATATAATGGACTATACATCGTCCATTTTTTATGCAAAAAATAATTTTATTCAAAAAATATAATGGACTATACATCGTCCATTATTTATGCAAAAAATAATTTCATGCAAAAAATATAATGGACTATGAATCGTCCATTTTTTATGCAAAAAATAATTTCATGCAAAAAATAATTTCATGCAAAAAATATAATGGACTATACATCGTCCATTTATGATGCAAAAAATAATTTCATTCAAAAAATATAATGGACTATACATCGTCCATTTTTTATGCAAAAAATTATTTTATTCAAAAAATATAATGGACTATGCATCGTCCATTTTTTCTGCAAAAAATAATTTTATTCAAAAAATATAATGGACTATGCATCGTCCATTTTTTCTGCAAAAAATAATTTTATTCAAAAAATATAATGGATTATACATCGTCCATTTTTTATGCAAAAAATAATTTCATGCAAGAAATATAATGGACTATACATCGTCCATTTTTTATGCAAAAAATAATATCATGCAAAAAATATAATGGACTATACATCGTCCATTTATGATGCAAAAAATAATTTCATTCAAAAAATATAATGGACTATGCATCGTCCATTTTTTCTGCAAAAAATAATTTTATTCAAAAAATATAATGGATTATACATCGTCCATTTTTTATGCAAAAAATAATTTCATGCAAGAAATATAATGGACTATACATCGTTCAATTTTATGTAAAAAATAATTTCATGCAAAAAAAAATTATGGGCTATACATCGTCCATTTTTTTGCAAAAAATAATTTCATTCAAAAAATATAATGGACTATACATCGTCAATTTTTTATGCAAAAAATAATATCATGCAAAAAATATAATGGACTATACATCGTCCATTTATGATGCAAAAAATAATTTCATTCAAAAAATATAATGGACTATACATCGTCCATTTTTTATGCAAAAAATAATTTTATTCAAAAAATATAATGGACTATATATACATCGTCCATTTTTTATGCAAAAAATAATTTTATTCAAAAAATATACTGGACTATATACATCGTCCATTTATGATGCAAAAAATAATTTCATTCAAAAAATATAATGGACTATGCATCGTCCATTTTTTATGCAAAAAATAATTTCATGCAAAAAATATAATGGACTATACATCGACCATTTTTTATGCAAAAAAAATATTTTAATACAAAAAATATAATGGACTATACTATACATCGTCCATTATTTATGCAAAAAATAATTTCATGGAAAAAATATAATGGACTATAATACATCGTCAATTTTTTATGCAAAAAATATAATGGACTATGAATCGTCCATTTTTTATGCAAAAAATAATTTCATGCAAAAAATAATTTCATGCAAGAAATATAATGGACTATACATCGTCCATTTATGATGCAAAAAATAATTTCATTCAAAAAATATAATGGACTATACATCGTCCATTTTTTATGCAAAAAATAATTTTATTCAAAAAATATAATGGACTATACATCGTCCATTATTTATGCAAAAAATAATTTCATGCAAAAAATATAATGGACTATGAATCGTCCATTTTTTATGCAAAAAATAATTTCATGCAAAAAATAATTTCATGCAAAAAATATAATGGACTATACATCGTCCATTTATGATGCAAAAAATAATTTCATTCAAAAAATATAATGGACTATACATCGTCCATTTTTTATGCAAAAAATAATTTTATTCAAAAAATATAATGGACTATGCATCGTCCATTTTTTCTGCAAAAAATAATTTTATTCAAAAAATATAATGGACTATGCATCGTCCATTTTTTCTGCAAAAAATAATTTTATTCAAAAAATATAATGGATTATACATCGTCCATTTTTTATGCAAAAAATAATTTCATGCAAGAAATATAATGGACTATACATCGTCCATTTTTTATGCAAAAAATAATATCATGCAAAAAATATAATGGACTATACATCGTCCATTTATGATGCAAAAAATAATTTCATTCAAAAAATATAATGGACTATGCATCGTCCATTTTTTCTGCAAAAAATAATTTTATTCAAAAAATATAATGGATTATACATCGTCCATTTTTTATGCAAAAAATAATTTCATGCAAGAAATATAATGGACTATACATCGTTCAATTTTATGTAAAAAATAATTTCATGCAAAAAAAAATTATGGGCTATACATCGTCCATTTTTTTTGCAAAAAATAATTTCATTCAAAAAATATAATGGACTATACATCGTCAATTTTTTATGCAAAAAATAATATCATGCAAAAAATATAATGGACTATACATCGTCCATTTATGATGCAAAAAATAATTTCATTCAAAAAATATAATGGACTATACATCGTCCATTTTTTATGCAAAAAATAATTTTATTCAAAAAATATAATGGACTATATATACATCGTCCATTTTTTATGCAAAAAATAATTTTATTCAAAAAATATACTGGACTATATACATCGTCCATTTATGATGCAAAAAATAATTTCATTCAAAAAATATAATGGACTATGCATCGTCCATTTTTTATGCAAAAAATAATTTCATGCAAAAAATATAATGGACTATACATCGACCATTTTTTATGCAAAAAAAATATTTTAATACAAAAAATATAATGGACTATACTATACATCGTCCATTATTTATGCAAAAAATAATTTCATGGAAAAAATATAATGGACTATAATACATCGTCAATTTTTTATGCAAAAAATATAATGGACTATGAATCGTCCATTTTTTATGCAAAAAATAATTTCATGCAAAAAATAATTTCATGCAAGAAATATAATGGACTATACATCGTCCATTTATGATGCAAAAAATAATTTCATTCAAAAAATATAATGGACTATACATCGTCCATTTTTTATGCAAAAAATAATTTTATTCAAAAAATATACTGGACTATACATCGTCCATTTTTAATGCAAAAAATAATTTCATGCTCAAAATATAATGGACTATACATCGTCCATTTTTTATGCAAAAAATAATTTTATTCAAAAAATATACTGAACTATACATCGTCCATTTTTTATGCAAACAATAATTTCATTCAAAAAATATTTTATGCAAAAAATAATTTCATGCAAGAAATATAATGGACTATACATCGTCCATTTTTTATGCAAAAAATAATTTTATTCAAAAAATATAATGGACTATACATCGTCCATTTTTTATGCAAAAAATAATTTTATTCAAAAATATACTGAACTATACATCGTCCATTTATGATGCAAAAAATAATTTCATTCAAAAAATATAATGGACTATACATCGTCCATTTTTTATGCAAAAAATAATTTCATGAAAAAATATATGGGACTATACATCGTCCATTTTTTATGCAAAAAATAATTTTATTCAAAAAATATAATGGACACATCGTCCATTTTTTATGCAAAAAAATAATTTCATGCAAAAAATATAATGGACTATACATCGTCCATTTATGATGCAAAAAATAATTTCATTCAAAAAATATAATGGACTATACATCGTCCAATTTTATGTAAAAAATAATTTCATGCAAAAAAAAATTATGGGCTATACATCGTCCATTTTTTTTTGCAAAAAATAATTTTATTCAAAAAATATAATGGACTATACTATACATCGTCCATTATTTATGCAAAAAATAATTTCATGCAAAAAATATAATGGACTATATATCGTCCATTTTTTATGCAAAAAATATACTGGAGTATAACATCGTCCATTTATGATGCAAAAAATAATTTCCTTCAAAAAATATAATGGACTATACATCGTCAATTTTTTATGCAAAAAATAATTTCATTCAAAAAATATAATGGACTATACATCCATTTTTTATGCAAAAAATAATTTTATTCAAAAAATATAATGGACTATACATCGTCCATTTTTTATGCAAAAAATAATTTCATACAAAAAATATAATGGACTATACTATATATCGTCCATTATTTATGCAAAAAATAATTTCATGCAAAAAATATAATGGCCTATACATCGTCAATTTTTTATGCAAAAAATAATTTCATGCAAAAAATATAATGGACTATACATCGTCCATTTTTTATCTAAAAAATAATTTCATGCAAAAAAAAATTATGGGCTATACATCGTCCATTTTTTATAAAAAAGATAATTTTATTCAAAAAATATAATGGACTATACATCGTCCATTTTTTATGCAAAAAATAATTTCATGCAAAACAAATTATGGGCTATACATCGTCCATTTTTTATCTAAAAAATAATTTCATGGAAAAAAAAAATTATGGGCTATACATCGTCCATTTTTTATAAAAAAGATAATTTTATTCAAAAAATATAATGGACTATGTATGCATCGTCCATTTTTATGCAAAAAATAATTTCATGCAAAAAAAAATTTAATGCAAAAAATATAATGGACTACTACACATCGTCCATTTTTTCTGCAAAAAAATAATTTCATGCAAAAAATATAATGGACTATACATCGTCCATTTTTTATGCAAAAAATAATTTTATTCAAAAAATATAATGGACTATGCATCGTCCATTTCTTATGCAAAAAATAATTTCATGCAAAAAATATAATGGACTATACATCGTCCATTTTTTATCTAAAAAATAATTTCATGCAAAAAAAAAAATTATGGGCTATACATCGTCCATTTTTTATAAAAAAGATAATTTTATTCAAAAAATATAATGGACTATACATCGTCCATTTTTATGCAAAAAATAATTTCATGCAAAAATTATAATGGACTACATATCGTCCATTTTTTATGCAAAAAATAATTTTATTCAAAAATATACTGGACTATACATCGTCCATTTATGATGCAAAAAATAATTTCATTCAAAAAATATAATGGACTATACATCGTCAATTTTTTATGCAAAAAATAATTTCATTCAAAAAATATAATGGACTATGCATCGTCCATTTTTTATGCAAAAAATAATTTCATGCAAAAAATATAATGGACTATATATCGTCCATTTTTTATCTAAAAAATAATTTCATGCAAAAAAAAAAAATTATGGGCTATACATCGTCCATTTTTTTTGCAAAAAATAATTTTATTCAAAAAATATAATGAACTATGCATCGTCCATTTTTTATGCAAAAAATAATTTCATGAAAAAATATAATGGACTATACATCGTCCATTTATTATGCAAAAAATAATTTTATTCAAAAAATATAATGGACTATACATCGTCCATTTTTTTTGCAAACAATAATTTCTTGCATAAAATATAATGGACTATACATCGTCCATTTTTTATGCAAAAAATAATTTTATTCAAAAAATATAATGGACTATACATCGTCCATTTTTAATGCAAAAAATAATTTTATTCAAAAAATATACTGGACTATACATCGTCCATTTTTTATGCAAAAAATAATTTTATTCAAAAAACATACTGGACTATACATCGTCCATTTATGATGCAAAAAATAATTTCATTCAAAAAATATAATGGACTATACATCGTCAATTTTTTATGCAAAAAATAATTTCATGCAAAAAATATAATGGACTATACATTGTCCATTTTTTATGCAAAAAATAATTTTATTCAATAAATATACTGGACTATACATCGTCCATTTATGATGCAAAAAATAATTTCATTCAAAAAATATAATGGACTATACATCGTCCATTTTTTTTGCAAAAAATAATTTTATTCAAAAAATATAATGAACTATGCATCGTCCATTTTTTATGCAAAAAATAATTTCATGAAAAAATATAATGGACTATACATCGTCCATTTTTTATGCAAAAAATAATTTTATTCAAAAAATATAATGGACTATACATCGTCCATTTTTTTTGCAAACAATAATTTCATTCAAAAAATATAATGGACTATACATCGTCAATTTTTTATGCAAAAAATTATTTCATTCAAAAAATATAATGGACTATACATCGTCCATTTTTTATGCAAAAAATAATTTCATTCAAAAAATATAATGGACTATACATCGTCCATTTTTTATGTAAAAAATAATTTCATGCAAAAAAAATTATGGGCTATACATCGTCCATTTTTTATCTAAAAAATAATTTCATGGAAAAAAAAAATTATGGGCTATACATCGTCCATTTTTTATAAAAAAGATAATTTTATTCAAAAAATATAATGGACTATACATCGTCCATTTTTATGCAAAAAATAATTTCATGCAAAAAAAATTTTAATGCAAAAAATATAATGGACTATACATCGTCCATTTTTTATGCAAAAAATAATTTTATTCAAAAAATATAATGGACTATGCATCGTCCATTTTTTATGCAAAAAATAATTTCATTCAAAAAATATAATGGACATCGTCCATTTTTTATGCAAAAAATAATTTCATGCAAAAAATCTAATGGACTATATATCAACCATTTTTTATCTAAAAAATAATTTCATGCAAAAAAAAAAATTATGGGCTATACATCGTCCATTTTTTTTCCAAAAAATAATTTTATTCAAAAAATATAATGAACTATGCATCGTCCATTTTTTATGCAAAAAATAATTTCATGAAAAAATATAATGGACTATACATCGTCCATTTTTTATGCAAAAAATAATTTTATTCAAAAAATATAATGGACTATGCATCGTCCATTTTTTATGCAAAAAATAATTTCATTCAAAAAATATAATGGACTCTACATCGTCAATTTTTTATGTAAAAAATAATTTCATGCAAAAAAAATTATGGGCTATACATCGTCCATTTTTTATCTAAAAAATAATTTCATGGAAAAAAAAATTATGGGCTATACATCGTCCATTTTTTATAAAAAAGATAATTTTATTCAAAAAATATAATGGACTATACATCGTCCATTTTTTTTGCAAACAATAATTTCATTCAAAAAATATAATGGACTATACATCGTCAATTTTTTATGCAAAAAATAATTTCATGCAAAAAATATAATGGACTATACATCGTCAATTTTTTATGCAAAAAATAATTTCATGCAAAAAATATAATGGACTATACATCGTCCATTTTTTTTGCAAAAAATAATTTTATTCAAAAAATATAATGAACTATGCATCGTCCATTTTTTATGCAAAAAATAATTTTATTCAAAAAATATAATGGACTATACATCGTCCATTTTTTTTGCAAACAATAATTTCATTCAAAAAATATAATGGACTATACATCGTCCATTTTTTATGCAAAAAATAATTTTATTCAATAAATATACTGGACTATACATCGTCCATTTATGATGCAAAAAATAATTTCATTCAAAAAATATAATGGACTATACATCGTCAATTTTTTATGCAAAAAATAATTTCATGCAAAAAATATAATGGACTATACATCGTCCATTTTTTTTGCAAAAAATAATTTTATTCAAAAAATATAATGAACTATGCATCGTCCATTTTTTATGCAAAAAATAATTTCATGAAAAAATATAATAGACTATACATCGTCCATTTTTTATGGAAAAAATAATTTTATTCAAAAAATATAATGGACTATACATCGTCCATTTTTTTTGCAAACAATAATTTCATTCAAAAAATATAATGGACTATACATCGTCAATTTTTTATGCAAAAACTTATTCATTCAAAAAATATAATGGACTATACATCGTCCATTTTTTATGCAAAAAATAATTTCATTCAAAAAATATAATGGACTATACATCGTCCATTTTTTATGCAAAAAATAATTTCATTCAAAAAATATAATGGACTATACATCGTCCATTTTTTATGTAAAAAATAATTTCATGCAAAAAAAATTATGGGCTATACATCGTCCATTTTTTATCTAAAAAATAATTTCATGGAAAAAAAAATTATGGGCTATACATCGTCCATTTTTTATAAAAAAGATAATTTTATTCAAAAAATATAATGGACTATACATCGTCCATTTTTATGCAAAAAATAATTTCATGCAAAAAAAATTTTAATGCAAAAAATATAATGGACTACTACACATCGTCCATTTTTTCTGCAAAAAAATAATTTCATGCAAAAAATATAATGGACTATACATCGTCCATTTTTTATGCAAAAAATAATTTTATTCAAAAAATATAATGGACTATGCATCGTCCATTTTTTATGCAAAAAATAATTTCATGCAAAAAATATAATGGACTATACATCGTCCATTTTTTATGCAAAAAATAATTTTATTCAAAAAATATAATGGACTATACATCGTCCATTTTTTATCTAAAAAATAATTTCATGCAAAAAAAAAAATTATGGGCTATACATCGTCCATTTTTTATAAAAAAGATAATTTTATTCAAAAAATATAATGGACTATACATCGTCCATTTTTATGGAAAAAATAATTTCATGCAAAAATTATAATGGACTACATATCGTCCATTTTTTATGCAAAAAATAATTTTATTCAAAAATATACTGGACTATACATCGTCCATTTATGATGCAAAAAATAATTTCATTAAAAAAATATAATGGACTATACATCGTCAATTTTTTATGCAAAAAATAATTTCATTCAAAAAATATAATGGACTATGCATCGTCCATTTTTTATGCAAAAAATAATTTCATGCAAAAAATATAATGGACTATACATCGTCCATTTTTTATGCAAAAAATAATTTCATGCAAAAAATATAATGGACTATACATCGTCCATTTTTTATGTAAAAAATAATTTCATGCAAAAAAAATTATGGGCTATAATCGTCCATTTTTATGCAAAAAATAATTTTATTCAAAAAATATAATGGACTATGCATCGTCCATTTTTTATGCAAACAATAATTTCATTCAAAAAATATAATAGACTATACATCGTCCATTTTTTATGCAAAAAATAATTTCATGCAAAAAAAATTATAGGCTATAATCGTCCATTTTTATGCAAAAAATAATTTTATTCAAAAAATATAATGGACTACACATCGTCCATTTTTTATGCAAAAAATAATTTCATTCAAAAAATATAATGGACTATACATCGTCAATTTTTTATGCAAAAAATAATTTCATTCAAAAAATATAATGGACTATATACATCGTTCATTTTTTATGTAAAAAATAATTTCATGCAAAAAAAAATTATGGGCTATACATCGTCCATTTTTTTGCAAAAAATAATTTTATGCAAAAAATATAATGAACTATGCATTATTTTTTGCATAAAAAATAATCTTATTCAAAAAATATACTGGACAATACATCGTCAATTTTTGTGCAAAAAATAATTTCATTCAAAAAATATAATGGACTATACATCGTCCATTTTTTATGCAAAAAATAATTTCATTCAAAAAATATAATGGACTATACATCGTCCATTTTTTTTGCAAACAATAATTTCATTCAAAAAATATAATGGACTATACATCGTCAATTTTTTATGCAAAAAATTATTTCATTCAAAAAATATAATGGACTATACATCGTCCATTTTTTATGCAAAAAATAATTTCATTCAAAAAATATAATGGACTATACATCGTCCATTTTTTATGCAAAAAATAATTTTATTCAAAAAATATAATGGACTATGCATCGTCCATTTTTTATGCAAAAAATAATTTCATGCAAAAAATATAATGGACTGACTATACATCGTCCATTTTTTATCTAAAAAATAATTTCATGCAAAAAAAAAAATTATGGGCTATACATCGTCCATTTTTTATAAAAAAGATAATTTTATTCAAAAAATATAATGGACTATACATCGTCCATTTTTTATGCAAAAAATAATTTTATTCAAAAATATACTGGACTATACATCGTCCATTTATGATGCAAAAAATAATTTCATTCAAAAAATATAATGGACTATACATCGTCAATTTTTTATGCAAAAAATAATTTCATTCAAAAAATATAATGGACTATGCATCGTCCATTTTTTATGCAAAAAATAATTTCATGCAAAAAATATAATGGACTATATATCAACCATTTTTTATCTAAAAAATAATTTCATGCAAAAAAAAAAATTATGGGCTATACATCGTCCATTTATTATGCAAAAAATAATTTTATTCAAAAAATATAATGGACTATACATCGTCCATTTTTTTTGCAAACAATAATTTCATTCAAAAAATATAATGGACTATACATCGTCAATTTTTTATGCAAAAAATTATTTCATTGAAAAAAAATACTGGACTATACATCGTCCATTCTTTATGCAAAAAATAATTTCATTCAAAAAATATAATGGACTATACATCGTCCATTTTTTATGCAAAAAATAATTTCATTCAAAAAATATAATGGACTATACATCGTCCATTTTTTATGTAAAAAATAATTTCATGCAAAAAAAATTATGGGCTATACATCGTCCATTTTTTTGCAAAAAATAATTTTATGCAAAAAATATAATGAACTATGCATTATTTTTTGCATAAAAAATAATCTTATTCAAAAAATATACTGGACAATACATCGTAAATTTTTGTGCAAAAAATAATTTCATTCAAAAAATATAATGGACTATACATCGTCCATTTTTTATGCAAAAAATAATTTCATTCAAAAAATATAATGGACTATACATCTTCCATTTTTTTTGCAAACAATAATTTCATTCAAAAAATATAATGGACTATACATCGTCCATTTTTTATGCAAAAAATAATTTCATTCAAAAAATATAATGGACTATACATCGTCCATTTTTTATGCAAAAAATAATTTCATTCAAAAAATATAATGGACTATACATCGTCCATTTTTATGCAAAAAATAATTTCATGCAAAAAAAATTATGGGCTATAATCGTCCATTTTTATGTAAAAAATAATTTTATTCAAAAAATATAATGGACTATGCATCGTCCATTTTTTATGTAAAAAATAATTTCATGCAAAAAAAATTATGGGCTATAATCGTCCATTTTTATGCAAAAAATAATTTTATTCAAAAAATATAATGGACTATGCATCGTCCATTTTTTATGCAAACAATAATTTCATTCAAAAAATATAATAGACTATACATCGTCCATTTTTTATGCAAAAAATAATTTCATACAAGAAATATAATGGACTACACATCGTCCATTTTTTATGCAAAAAATAATTTCATTCAAAAAATATAATGGACTATACATCGTCAATTTTTTATGCAAAAAATAATTTCATTCAAAAAATATAATGGACTATACATCGTCCATTTTTTATGCAAAAAATAATTTCATTCAAAAAATATAATGGACTATACATCGTCCATTTTTTATGTAAAAAATAATTTCATGCAAAAAAAATTATGGGCTATACATCGTCCATTTTTATGCAAAAAATAATTTTATTCAAAAAATATAATGGACTATGCATCGTCCATTTTTTATGCAAACAATAATTTCATTCAAAAAATATAATGGACTATACATCGTCAATTTTTTATGCAAAAAATAATTTCATACAAGAAATATAATGGACTATACATCGTCCATTTTTTATGCAAAAAATAATTTTATTCAATAAATATACTGGACTATACATCGTCCATTTATGATGCAAAAAATAATTTCATTCAAAAAATATAATGGACTATACATCGTCCATTTTTTATGCAAAAAATAATTTTATTCAAAAAATATAATGGACTATACATCGTCCATTTTTTATGCAAAAAATAATTTCATACAAAAAATATAATGGACTATACATCGTCCATTTTTTATCTAAAAAATAATTTCATGCAAAAAAAAAAATTATGGGCTATACATCGTCCATTTTTTATAAAAAAGATAATTTTATTCAAAAAATATAATGGACTATATATCGTCCATTTTTATGCAAAAAATAATTTCATGCAAAAATTATAATGGACTACATATCGTCCATTTTGTATGCAAAAAATAATTTTATTCAAAAATATACTGGACTATACATCGTCCATTTATGATGCAAAAAATAATTTCATTCAAAAAATATAATGGACTATGCATCGTCCATTTTTTATGCAAAAAATAATTTCATGCAAAAAATATAATGGACTATATATCAACCATTTTTTATCTAAAAAATAATTTCATGCAAAAAAAAAAAATTATGGGCTATACATCGTCCATTTTTTTTGCAAAAAATAATTTTATTCAAAAAATATAATGAACTATGCATCGTCCATTTTTTATGCAAAAAATAATTTCATGAAAAAATATAATGGACTATACATCGTCCATTTATTATGCAAAAAATAATTTTATTCAAAAAATATAATGAACTATACATCGTCCATTTTTTTTGCAAACAATAATTTCATTCAAAAAATATAATGGACTATACATCGTCAATTTTTTATGCAAAAAATTATTTCATTCAAAATAATACTGGACTATACATCGTCCATTCTTTATGCAAAAAATAATTTCATGCAAAAAATATACTGGACCATACATCGTCCATTTTTTATGCAAAAAATAATTTCATTCAAAAAATATAATGGACTATACATCGTCCATTTTTTATGTAAAAAATAATTTCATGCAAAAAAAATTATGGGCTATACATCGTCCATTTTTTTTGCAAAAAATAATTTTATGCAAAAAATAATTTAATTCAAAAAATATAATGGACTATACATCGTCAATTTTTTATGCAAAAAATAATTTTATTCAAAAAATATAATGGACTATACATCATACATCGTCAATTTTTTATGCAAAAAATAATTTCATTCAAAAAATATAATGGACTATACATCGTCCATTTTTTATCTAAAAATAATTTCATGCAAAAAAAAAAAATTATGGGCTATACATCGTCCATTTTTTTTGCAAAAAATAATTTTATTCAAAAAATATAATGAACTATGCATCATTCATTTTTTATGCAAAAAATAATTTTATTCAAAAAATATAATAGACTATACATAGTCAATTTTTTATGCAAAAAATAATTTCATTAAAAAAATATAATGGACTATACATCGTCAATTTTTTATGCAAAAAATAATTTCATTCAAAAAATATAATGGACTATACATCGTCCATTTTTTATGCAAAAAATAATTTTATTAAAAAAATATGCTGGACTATACATCGTCCATTTTTTATGCAAAAAATAATTTTATTCAAAAAATATAATGGACTATACATCGTCCATTTATGATGCAAAAAATAATTTCATTCAAAAAATATAATGGACTATACATCGTCCATTTTTTATGCAAAAAATAATTTCATGCAAGAAATATAATGGACTACACATCGTCCATTTCTTATGCAAAAAATATTTCATGCAAAAAATATACTGGACTATACATCGTCTATTTTTTATGCAAAAAATAATTTCATGCGAAAAGTATACTGGACTATACATCGTCTATTTTTTGTGCAAAAAATAATTTCATGCAAAAAATATAATGGACTATACATGGTCCATTTGTTATGCAAAAAATAATTTCATGCAAAAAATGTAATGGACTATATATACATCGGCAATTTTTCACACAAAAAATTATTTCATGCAAAAAATATACTGGACTATACATCGTTAATTCTTTATGCAAGAAGTAAAATGGAGTATAAATCGTCCACATTTCATGAAACAATTAAATGGACTATACATTGTAAATTTTTCATGCAAAAAATTTAAATGGCCTACACATGGTAATTTTTTTAAGCATAAAATTAAATTAACTATACGTACATTGTTCATTTTTCATACGAAGTATTAAATGGACTTTACATACTCGTAGTTATTGTTTTATGCAAAAAACTTAAACCGTTCATTTTTCATACAAAAAATTAAATAGACTAAAGATCGTTAATTATTAATGGAAAGAACTAAATGGACTATACAGCGTCAATTTTTAATGCATAAAATGAAATGGACTATACATTGTCCATTTTGCACGATGTATACCCTTTTTATTTGTTTTTTATGAGAAAAATGGACGATGTATGTATATATAAAATTTTTTTATGAAAACAGACGATGTGTTTTAGCTTATGTAATTTTTTTGTATGCAAATCGGACGATGGACAGCCCATTTCATTTTTTGTTTTAAAAATGTACTTTGTATTGCCCATCTAAAAATTTAAATGTGAAGCACACCTTTCATACAAAGTTTAGCACATTTAACATTTAACAGTACATTTTTCATACAGAAAAATTTAATGTGCTGTAGACATTACACTTTTAATATATAAAAATTCGCTTCACAATACACAGCACACTTTCCATATAGAAATATAGAATATGCCACACACAGCACAACATTTCATATATAAAAATATATTTATTTATTTATTTATTTAAGAAATACTTTACAAAGTAAATTTGCAAAGTATTGTTGCACAAATATGGGCGGGGTAGCTAGACCATATGCCTATGTTATTAACAGTTTTTTAAAAAGGCTTTGTGACTGACTGTACACGACCTATGCCTTCACATAGGAAGTAGCAACGTGGTTGTTAAAGAAATTCCACAAAAGAACCGCAAGAATATACGGTTATCCGTGCTAGATCAGTCAACCAGTGTGAGTGAGACGCAAAACTCTCGAAGGCCAATAAACAACAGTGGCCTGGTTGCACTTAAGAGATAATTGCCAACGACGCTTGATGTTGACTCGTCCAGAGCTGCTTTACGACTGTATACAAAAATATATATTTCTGTTTGTACAAAAATTATTACGGTAATTGGGCAAAACATGTATTGGAATGAAACTTCTTTCCCTGGAGATAACATTTAAGTGCATTTTATATGATACAAGTTTTTATAAGACTATAAAGAGATTTTTAGATTTTTATAATTATTTTTTTTAAATCAAAATCTCTTTATATTTATAAAAGATCCTTGCACTTTCTAAATATCACAGGTGTCTTGCATCCCCAGATCATGACGGTTTCACTAAATACAATTAAAATTCAAATTAAGGTATTTACTTAACTTTAATTTTTAATCAAGTTAAGTGGATTGATATATGAACTATCAGGCATCTCTACTTTTGATGACGTTTTACAACACTGCTGTGAAAATGGTAGTACAGTGCATAAATATAAAATTAAGGTGGTGGCAGGGAAGAGATTAATCTATATGTTTTGTTTACTGCTGTCAAATATGGTATTGAGAAATGGTAATACATTATTAAGTATTTGGTTTATGTGTGGTTTTTGACAGTTAAACCTTGGAATTACACCGTAATGAACAATATTATTTAACACAATCTTATTTGTTGTTGTTCTTCCTACTTTATAATAAACAAAAAAGTGTTTTGTTGCTTTTTCCTAAACTTATAAAAAATCATAACGAAGTAAATCAATTTACTAAAAAAAACTAAGTGAACAACTATTTTTTTACAAATAAACAATTATTACTAAAGAAATCTGGGTTTTGTTAATAATTGAAACAGCAACAGCTGAAGCAACAGATAAAATATAATACAACGAATACGTATGCATGAATGTAGTTTTCATTCACACAAACAAAGTTGGTTGTTGGACGTCTGGCTTTTTGGCTGGCGTCGTAGCAATTTGGATTTTCTTTAGACCAAGTTTAATAGTGAATGTTTTTTTGTTTAATTTTTAGCGACGTTTTTTCATTGATACTGAAGATGGCTAAAATGGAAAAGAAGTCAACAGAATTGTAGTTCAGTTTAAGATGAGCTAATGAAAGGTAAAATTGTTAAGAAACAGGCGGAAGAAATAATTTTTTTTTTTATATTGATAAATACATGTTATTTGCGAGTGAGAAAGTGTGAGCTAGAAGTGTGTGTTTCTTTAACTTATTAGATTGTGCCATCAATTAACGTTAATTAACAAAAACGATTTTGAGAAAAGTGGTATTTTCAAAACTTATTGTTTGCAACAAAATAAACCAACATCTTCCACCAACATCACGACTGCCAGAGGAGAGTTTAAATGACTGATTGGGAATACGTATTTGCCACCTTTATGTCTGAATAATTACATTAAGGCTTGTGAAAAGACATACTCATTGAAAGTGAATGGAATATAACTATTTAATACTCCCAAAAATGCTGCCACGTTTTCGCTTCATTTATGGTAAAATAATTGCCTTTGCCCTGGTGGCCTTAGTATTCATTGTCTATATTAAAGTAATGCAAAATGAAGAGGAAACATTGCCGTCATACTCCTCAGCATTACGAAAAACAGCCACAAAACAAAGTCTTCTTAGCCATCATTATAGACAAACTAATATTGGAGGTGATACTAGCAAAGAAGATGTAAATGAAAATGAGATTCCACGACCGGAAAGAGTTCCACACAAACCTACATCGATTGATTTAAACTCTCCGTTTGAGCTAAGTATACAGCGAGATCTAGCCAAGCAGGAACCTGGTTTGGGTGATATGGGTGATGCAGCCTATTTGGAGGGAGCTGCCAAAATTCGTGGTGAAGAGATCTACAAGAAAATTGCTCTTAACGAGGAGTTGAGTGAACGTATATCCTATAATCGGACTCTAGATGATTTTCGGCATCCTTTGTGTGCTAAGAAACATTTTGATGCAGACAGTCTGCCGTCAGCAAGTGTCATTGTAATTTTTTACAATGAACCTTACTCGGTATTACTACGCACAGTACACAGTACGCTGAATACATGTGCGGGTCGTTTATTGAAACAAATTATTTTGGTGGATGACGGTAGCACCAACGAGGAGCTGGGAGAGAAACTGGACTATTATCTACGTACAAGAATACCATCGGGCAAAGTGTCGGTTGTACGATTAAAAAATAGGTGAGTGTAAAAAATTAAGAGTCTCATGAATATGAGAAAGTTTCAAACTGGTTCTACTATTTCAATGAATATGTAGGTATTTATGTACATATGTATGTATGTATGTACATATGTACATAATATATTTATGAATAATAGAAATTAGGCAATTTTTACGAGTTTTTACTTAAATTAATTATAAGTTGAATCATTATTAAATCTGTTTTCTTTACGTAATAGTGATATAAAAAATTTAAAATTTTCTCTACCTGTTGTATGAGTAATTTAACTGCATATTAAGTTTTACAAGTTAATGGTGGCCAATAATAAAACCTTTTACACCTCAAATTTGTTGTTCAAGAGTAGCTTCATATTACCACAAAAAAAAACTTGAAATCTGTTTTGTGACCTTATTTTTACCATTTGCTCATGTAGAAGAATTCAAAGCAAGAAGAACTCAAAACTAAAAATTTTTGTTTTAATAAATTTCTTTAAAATGCTTAACATTTTGTTTAGTATTTTTATTTTAACTATTTATTATACAGCAGACAAGTTTTCTTTTATGATTTGCTTAAAAAGTATTTATTGTTGTTTAAATATCATAGTTTATTTATTTTATTAAACTGATAAAACGTTATTAGAATGTTACTATTCTTCTTTTGAGTTTGAAATGAATGTAGATGTTTTAATTTTTTTTGCTTTTAATTATGTTTTTACTTTGTAGTTATGTGCTTATTATTTGCGATAGTCATTTTGCAGATAGTTGAATAATTTATCAAACATAAAAATGGATCATAGATTGACTGTGCATGACCTTGTAGAGTAGTCGTCGAAAGCGGAGTTTGCAGTAGTATTTTTGTTGACGTGTTAAATTTATTTTGTTCTAATAAAGTTTTTAAATATGGAATAAAAAGTATGTGTGTGAAGATAAATTTGAATACAACTAGCGGAGATATCCCAAAATTTGTGCAAATTTGTACAAATTATTTGCACGTTTGGTGAACATTCCTGTGGAAATGCCTATATCGTGCCATACAGCCGCCAAAAAAGCTTAAGCGACATAATTTTCGAACTTGATTTTTTTTATTAAAATCGCGGATAATCGATTTTCGTAAAAAAAACGAATTCCAAAAAAGTGACCGTTAAACTTTTTTGGCGGTTATGGCTCGATATGTATATATCTGTATTTTTACAGTTTTTCATTAGTAATTAATGGTTACGCTTTTTCGGGCACATGTGTGCCAAGTGGAAACGTATCTTAATAATGCCATTTTGCATTATTACTTATGACACTATTGCATTGATCCGACGAAAATCGGTACATTGTGCAGATAGTGTGATCCAGGCCTTACATATACCGTCACTGTTTTAACTAACCGATCTGACAGTTTTTTAATGAGATATGTACACTACTTATAGTTGTAATACAGCATGTCTAAAATTTTTACAGCATATAAAGTTTAAAAAATTAAGTTTATTACAAGCTATTTATTAACAAATATTTGTTAATTTATTACGATAGCATAAGTGTTTAACGTCTTTAAAAAGTAAAGTAAATTTGGTATTTAAATAAATATTGACTTTGGGTAAACTTAACCAACTGCTTGTATAGGGTGTTTTTTATTGAGGTATAGAACTTTAAGTTGGCATCACTTTTTTAACTGGCGGCCATTTTGTCAGCTGTCAAGCGATTAATATTTAGTTTGGTTTGCCATTTCATCATGAACAGGTTGACAAAAGAACAACGCTTGCAAATCGTGCAAATTTATTTCGAAAATAATGGTTCAGTTCGCGAAGTTTACCGCAAGCTCCGTCCATTTTATGGTCGACATAATCGTCCATCAGAGCAATTAATTCGGTTAACCGGTCAATTGGCCACCAAGATCGTGTGATTTGACACCATTGGATTATTTTCTTTGGGGATATGTGAAGTCGCTCGTCTACGCCAACAAACCAGAAACGTTAGGGGACTTGGAAGCCAACATTCGTAGCGTTATTGCCAACATACGGCCCCATATGCTCGAAAAAGTAGTTGAAAATTGGACCTGTAGAATTGGCTTTATTCGAGCCAGCCGCGGCGGCCACATGCCCGAAATCATATTTAAACGTTAATGGCATAAAATTATCCTTCCAATAAAGCCAAATTGATGGACATTAAAACGATTTTCTTGTGTTTTATTTCAATTCGAAGTTCTATACCTCTAAAATAAACACCCTATATAACAAATGCAGACTTTCGTCATTTTAAAAGTAAATGTACGAGTACATACATTACAATTTGAAAATCGATTTTGCTAGAAAAAGTATTAATTACAGGCAAATGGCATATCGCTGGTCTCAAGTAGAAAGTCCCTAATTCAAATAAGTATAACTTTACAGAAGAAGGTAAAAACATGATTGAAACAGTAATATTCGAAATGTAATTTTTTTTTAAATGCAGGTTTTAATGAAAATCAAAGTGTTATTTTTTACACTATTGCAATAAATTGTTGTGACGAAGCGGATTTGTATGAAATGAAATTTCGTTGAGACCGTACATACATATGTAAAAACATTTCATACATACTGTGTACATGTCGAGCATTTGCTGCAAGAAAGGCATAACTGAAAAAAATAAATTTTTTATTGAAAACGAATTTATTAAAGTTTTCTATTTGTTAAAATAAAATTTGATTTTCCTCTAAAGAGGTGGATATACAATATATTTGTATGAAATTTTTAACCAATACGAGTATTAAGAACGATATGACGATTAATTTTGTAATAAGAGTCTATTGCAACAAAGGGTTAATATGTATGTACTTTGCCATAACCGCAAAAAAAAAAGCTTAAGCGACATAATTTTCAAAATAAATTTTTAGACCAAAACCGATTATTTGCGAAGTCCAAAAAATGTTTCGCTTAAGATATCTTAGCGGTTATGGCTAGATATGTATGTACATATGTATGTATATCGTTCCATAACCACCAAAAAAAGCTTAAGCGCAATATTTTTATCTTCGTTTTTTTTTTGACGAAACCCGATTACCTACCATCGTAAACAACTGATTTTTGTCAAAAAAATTTAGTTAAAAAATTATGCCGCTTAAGCTATTTTGGCGGTTATGGCACGATATGAGCACACTCCATACAAACTATAGTATATCGCTTCATTATTGCCACATATTCATACTCGTATCTCGAAAAATTGTGTTTTGGAATTAATAATGCAGAAATATTCGTTATATAAAACATATTGTGTAAACATTTCATACAAAATGTTGTATATCTTCATTGAGTTAAATGTAAATTGAAAACATTAAACTTATTTTCTATAAAACTAGTTTTTTTTTGAGTAATGACTATGCTGCTGTAAAGAAGCGATATGTTACTTATTTTTGTCTTCTTTTATGATTTTCCAATTAGACAACGTTTGTTTTCCTTTACTGATATAAATTATATACGTTTTTGAAACTATTTATGTAAAGTCTGTATGAAAGAAGCAAAAATATAAATATGTTTCATTTGTACTATTTATTAATAGGTATGTTAATGAATAAATAAAACTAAAAAAGCAAATTTCATAACAGTGGGACATAATCAAGATTTTTTGGTAACAAGTCAGTCGTTTTGTAAAATGTTTATTTAGGTAAAGCAGAGTAATAAATTTTTTTAAATAAAAACTAGCACTCCAAAACGTTTCATTTAATAATGATAAAATAATAATGAGTTGAAAAGTACAGTGAGCACAGCATGAGACATATTAACTTATTTTACTGTTTGAAGTTTTGTTTCTCAACCGTTAAAAAAAATTATAATAATAGAGGGAATAACACTGCTGTTGCGATATATTTTCCTAATCCGGATTCGAATTTGCCAAACTTAGGCGAGCATTTTTTTAATATGACTATTGTTTGTAACAATTAAAAAATTAATATCTCGATCGAATCATACTTTTAAATTACTATTATTCATATCGTGGGGTGGTTACTGGTTTGCGCACAGTATATTAAGAATAAATTTTATTATCGCGGCAAACCAATAACCACCCGACGATATATCAAAAATATTAAGATTTTACCCCACTGTGCACTCTTTTTGTTGTTCACAAATTCAGTTTGAATGCGAACACAAAGATTTTTGTATTTGTTTATGAGTTTTTTAACCTTTTTTATGTTAGTTAATGTATTTGACTTCTTATCGTTTTTATTTATTCTTCATTTATTATTTCTTATGTTTTCTCATGTCAAATTACAGGTTGGGCTTAATAAGAGCCCGGTTGGCGGGTGCACGTGTTGCCACCGGTGATGTGTTAATATTTTTAGATGCTCATTGTGAAGGAAATATTGGGTGGTGTGAACCTCTGCTGCAACGCATTAAAGAATCTCGCACAAGTGTTTTAGTGCCCATAATTGATGTAATCGATGCACGGGATTTCAAATACAATACGAATGGTTACAAATCATTCCAAGTGGGAGGATTTCAGTGGTCTGGTCACTTTGATTGGATCACCGTGTCCAATCGTGAGCGCAAAAGGCAACAAAGAGAATGTAACGATCAAGATGTAGATGTATGTCCCACATATAGCCCGACCATGGCCGGCGGCCTATTTGCCATAGATCGTAATTATTTCTGGGATATTGGTAGTTACGACGAACAGGTGGGCTTGCAGCGCTGTTATTTTTTAAATAATTTACTTTTTTAAGGCAGTAAACGATATTTTAAAATTTCAGATGGATGGCTGGGGTGGTGAAAACTTGGAAATGTCTTTCAGAATCTGGCAATGCGGTGGCACTATAGAAACTATACCTTGTTCGAGAGTGGGTCATATTTTCCGTGACTTCCACCCTTATAAGTAAGTTTATGAGACTTTGTTACAAATAGTTAATTAAGAATTTTTGCTTGTATTTTTTTTTTTTGTTTTTTTTTTGTTAAGCAACTTTTATGTGCATTTCGTTCCTGCTTAAGAAACTCATCAGTAGACTTCAACCCAAACATATTTTCAAAATATGCAAAATAAAAAACTTCGTATTTTTATAGTAAGACTCGTAGGGCCATTCCACAACTTGCCTTTGGCTAAAGGAAGGATTTTGTCTGCGCGATAAATGGCTTAACATTATAAAACCTTCATTTATTATTTCTTTCCATTAAATATTATTAAATTAATTATTATTATTGTAATAATACAAAGATAATTATAGGGCAGACAAAATCCTACCTTTAGGTTAGGAAGGGTGGTGCTGTAACGCACCTCCTTTCGAAGATATATTTGGGTCCATTCTGATATCCTACCTTTAACTAAATGCAAGTGGTGAAAATGGCCTTTAATATATTATTGGGAATTACAATATACAAACATAATAACATTAAAACTTTTAAACAAAAATATTTACAAACCAGGCATCTTTATTTGATTTTTGCATTAATTTTTCATTTCCCACAATCTTTTTACAATTATGTACATAGTTGCCGCTTACATTTAGTTTTCAAAAGTAATTACGTGAAATTTTTTTAAATATTTTTTTAGAAAATAAAAAAAAATGTTTTTTTTATAAAAATTATACCTTTGTAGAAAAGTAGCTTTTTAAAAAATGCCTTTTTAGATAAAGTGTCTCTTTAGAAAAATTTAATTTTTGGAAAAAGTACCTTCCCGGAAAAAGTAACTCTTTAGGAAATGTAGATTTTTAGATAAAAATTCGTATTTAAAAAGAATTTTTAAGTAGAAAAATAGTTTTTTTAGAAAGCGGGCTTATGAATAAAAACCCTTTTAAAAAAAGTAGTCGAAAAATGTAGAAAAATATATAAATTTTTTAGAAAAATAAAATTTTCAGTTTCAGAAACAAGAATAATGACCCAAATTAGTTTTTTATTAAAATAAAAGTTATTTGAAATTAATTTTTTTTTCCTATTGTATACATATATTAAAGATTCCCAAACAACCGTGATACACATGGCATCAATACTGCTCGCATGGCGTTAGTTTGGATGGATGAATACATCAATATATTCTTTTTAAATCGTCCAGATTTAAAATTCCATCCAGATATTGGAGATGTTACGCACAGAGTTGTCTTACGCAAGAAACTACATTGCAAGAGCTTTGATTGGTATTTGCAACATATCTATCCCGAAAAATTTGTACCTACTAAAAATGTCAAAGCTTATGGAAAGTAAGTATTATG
This sequence comes from Nowickia ferox, assembly GCA_936439885.1. Classification (NCBI taxonomy): domain Eukaryota; kingdom Metazoa; phylum Arthropoda; class Insecta; order Diptera; family Tachinidae; genus Nowickia; species Nowickia ferox. The sequence goes on along the minus strand of OW387027.1, from coordinate 83,122,479 downwards.
TACATACATGCACTTTGTTTTTATTTATTATGTATGTATGTCGAATATATGTATTTTTATTTAAACTTTCTTCTCTAAAATCACAGAGTACGTTCCCTCAATTCGAACTTATGTCTGGACGACTTACAACAAAATAACGAGAAGCCTTTTAATTTGGGAGTTTACTCGTGCAGTAAAGAAGTTTCCAAAACACAATTTTTCTCCTTAACAAACAACAATGTTCTACGTAACGAATTAGCCTGTGCTACTGTACAGCACAGTGATTCACCGCCATATCTAATTGTAATGACAACATGTTTTGAAAATGATGATTTAAACGAAAAATGGCATTATACGAAACATCATTTAAAACATTTAAATACCGGTATGTGTCTGGATCACGGTGGACTACATCAGGGCGATTACGTACAAGTTTCCGATTGCGATCCATACAGTATGACACAAAGTTGGGTTATTGATAACAGTGATGTACACTTCTTACCGATAGGATTAAAAACATAGGCCATTTATGTCAATTTTGCGAAAATAAAGAAAAAATATTGTAAATAATTAAATATTCTTAATGATAGCTTGGACTATTTCTTTGCTATTTTTGTATGTATAATAATATTTCTATGCATGAGATTGAGATTGAGAAACTGATTTAGTCATTATACAGTGTTTGTTTTTTTAATTAAATTTACAATATCACTATTATATTTTTGTGTAATTAATAAAAAAAAAACAATTAGACAAATTATATTAAATGAATATTATTCCTTAAAATTTAGTCTTATGCCGAATTTAAATCATGATTTTTTTTATTTCTTGGAATTTGAAAATCTTTTCTATATGATAATATGAGCTAGCGAGCGGTAGAGAAAAGAGTGACAATTAAAAAGTTTCATAAAAATAATTTTATGTTAAATTTCATAGTATAAATTCAGTCTTACTTATATGTACATATATAATTTTATAGCAATTGGATATGAACTTTTTCAAAGTATAAGTTGCTCCATACTGTTTTGAAAAAAGATACATAAATGTCATACACTAACAGCCATATTAAAATAAAAATTTAATCGCCTAGAAACTGATAAATATTTTTTAGATTTTGGAAAAAAATACACTAGCTATTTATTTCAAAGGCTCAACGCAAATGTGCTTAAACTATTTTTGTCTATTATATAAAAATCTACTTTCTAACATTAAAGACTAAACTAAAAGAATATATATCACTTTGTATGCATTACAATATCATTCTTGGGGTCCAAAATACTGTTTATAATTTAATCCTAAAGCAGCTACTAATAAATACATACATATGGATGTATGTATGTGTGTATGTTAACTATACGTATGTACATACATACATACATATGTAAAAAAAAAATTTAGCTTAAATATCAATAAATTCCTATTTTATATACTACATACATAAATAAAAAAAATTATTGTAAATATACAAATCTAATACTGCAATACTTCTAAATATCAAAAAAACGCTTTAAAAGCATTCCATACATACCACTAAAATTGATAATAATAATAATAATAATAATAAAAACATTAACAAAACAATGTAAGAATTAAAAATGCAAGACATAAAAAGCTTCCTACAGTGAAAATACCACATTATTAATAATTATAGACAATTTACATTACAGAAACAAGGTCATACAAATCACAAAAAATAGATTTTAAAAAAACTATAAGCATACAAATATTTTTATATTCTTGGTTGTACAAATACAAAAATTTATATACATATAAAATAAAATAAATAAATAAAACTGAAAACTATATATGTACATACATATGTATTATATTTTAATATACATAATTTAAAATGTATAGTAAATATTAATAATGAAAAATGCACCAATAGTAATTAAATAGTTCAATAAACGTACACAGCACACTCTAGGATATGTGTATAAACTCGTATACTGCGCGCCATAAGAATAAATATGTGATATTTTTTTCTACTACACCAGCTGGCAAGACTTTGGACTGAAGGAAATAAAAAAGTATACATTGCAAACCAATTTTTCTCCAGCAAAACGGAGAACAAAATAAAAGAGGGGGAGTCATTGAAGAATATGTATGTTACGAGAAAAATATACAGCTAAACCCCTCAATAATCAATTTCAATGTATTTTTAATAAAAAATATTTTACTTAATAAGTAAAATAATAATTTGGAATTATTAGTGCGTTAACAAATTTTATACATACAGTATTCCAATACATATCGCACACTAAATCATAAACAGTTGCAATTCAAAATTATCAAAGTGTTTTTGTTTTTTTATACACCAGTTAATTGAACAAAACTCCAACGAACGCAATAGTTTCGTTTGCAATACAGGCTTCTTGAAGAATATAATGGTATGTTTAAACTATGAGTTGGATCACATGCTTCGCTTCCTTAATCATGTTTATGAATCCTGCTGTTTACACGGCGCATTCATGCTTCGTTTGGCATTTTTTTATGGATATTCACACATACATACGTATCATACGCACTGTGTTTGGTTTGTTTTTATTTGTTTACACACACATACACATATATATATTTTGCCAGCTAGTTCGGATAGAATTTAGAGCAGTTACCAATTTTATGCGATTCGCAAGTAGATTCATATCGACCTGACCCCTCTTCAAATAAGACTCAGACGTAAACTTCTAAAACCACGATGCACGTATTATTTTTTTATGTGATATTCCCTGCCATAATCAGTCCTTGGAACCTTGTTGGTCAAGAACATTTCTGCTTGCTCGCGGTGTATAAAAAGCTCCCGAAATCAAAAGGGAAAGTTTTGACCTTAACGCTTACAAAAATAAAACAATTCAATTTTACGACAAACTTAAAAATAATCACCCTTATTACAGTTATCGATTGTCACGTCAATACAATACCAAAAAGTTGTGGCTTGTTTACCCGTTGTCGTGTTATCATATTTTCTAAACCTTAGAGAACAGCTATAGACTGTCAATAGCACAAAACTGTTCTTAAGAACGAGTAGACAATCCCCAATTTTTGATTATTGCATTGACGTGACTTCGATGTTGACAAATGGAATGAGGGATAATATTTTGACTTCCCCTGAACTCAATAGTTATTAACTTCTAGCGCCAAATATTTGTACATAACTAAATGAAAAATAATAAATAAGGAGTATAAGAAATACAAATCCTACAATTTAAACTGTCAATTTTCTAAAAGCACCCGTTTTTATTTTTTCTCAATGTAATTGTAATAGTATTAAAAAAATAATTTATGAAAATCGTTTTATATACAAACATATGTAAATGCAAATTAATTGTAAAAAAAGTATAATCCGATCAATTATTTCAAAACTAATTTAATAAAATAAAAATTTTTACATTAATATCACATACATACAACGTACTTTTAATTGTAACTGATTTTTGTGTAAAAACTAACAATATCAGTTTCTTTAATTGCTTTGGTTTTTGTATTGGTAAGTCTTTGTTGCGCATTAAAAGCACTACACTACACTTTAAACACCGCCATCATTACACTGAAGTAGTTAATAGGTGTTGTGGCAAACGAAAACGAACGGACGATGTATAGTCCATTAAAGCTTTTGCATGAAAAATGGACGATATATATATAGTCCATTTAATTTTTTGCATGAGAAATGGACGATCCATTATATCTTGTGCATTAAAAATTGACGATGTATAGTCCATTTAGTTTTTTGCATAAAAAATGGACGATGTAAAGTCCATTATATTATATGCATGAAAAGTCGACGATGTATAGCCCATTTAATTTTTTGCATTAAAAATTGACGATGTATAGTCCATTTAATTTTTTGCATAAGTAATGGACGACGTTTTTTTTTCATGAAAAAGGACGATGTAAAGTCCATTATATTTTTGGCATGAAAAAATCGACGATCCATATAGCATATTTAATTTTTTTCAAAATGAAGTGGACGATGTATAGTCCATTAAAATTTTTGGAAAAAAGAATTCGACGATAGCCCATTTAATTTTTTGTATAAAAAATAGACGATGTTCATTTAATGATGATGTTCATTTAATGTTTTTTATGGCAAGTGGTCGGTGTATAGCCCATTTCATTTTTTGTATGAAAAATGGACGAGTGTAATATGCGTATACATACTCGTACAGTTTCGTATGTATGTTTTTATCTATAAAAGTAAAAATTTAATGTCGTATCGCATCAATTAAGAACGGCTGCACCGAATTCGCTGTTTTCTTTATATTGGTAGTAATTTAAAGAAATTGTATTAGGGAGTTGACAAGTGGGCGTGGCACCTCCCATATATAGCAAATATTTATTTTGAAATATCTTTGGAACTAATATAATGAAATTTTTTATAAATAAAAACCTAATACTTCATGGCATAGACTATATTTTCCCAAAAAATCAAGACATATCCATTAGTAAGTATTTGCGAAAACTACAAATGATCTCCAATTATGCATAAGCTTCGTAAGAAATTATTTGGTTGTTGCTAATATGTAATTGATTCCTGAAAATTTAAAAATACACATATATTGATACTTTAGAAGTAGGGAAAAAGTAGTTCCTGAATAATTACTTTTAATTTTTGCACTGGGTATAAATATTTTAGTTTTGAAAAAAAAAATTGTTAGATTACCTACGAGCTATTTTCTGTGTATACACTGAAGTTAAAAAAGTGTATGGAAGTGAAGTTTTAGCTTCAGGTGGAAAATAAAAATAAAATCATTTAGCTTGCAAATGTTTAGACATGTGTTTGTTTGTATACAAATGTACGTACATACATACCCCCTAGTCAGCCTAGCAGCATATGTCTCTATGTCAACACTCTTTTCCCTAGCGACAATTGCACTAGTTAAAATGTCGACAACTTTCCTTTTATGCGCGTGTAGAGATACGTTAGAGACAACAGTTCTAATGTATTTCTGGTGACATTGTCGACGAACCCGTCAATAGTTTGGTTTCTTTTTTTTATTATGCTCTGCAGTCAATAGAGTTGGAAGCCAAGAGGCGGCTAGCCGCTCCTTATAGACTGTTTCAGTTTTAAATAAATGTTTTTTAGTTTCGAATGAAAACTTTTAATTTTAATTAATATCGAGCCTTTTTTTCGATTTTATCGTAAGCGACATGTTATTGAAAACAGACTTTTTTTTATTGAAATTAAAATTTTATGGACCGACCCGTAGTTTATAATTTTCAAAATGTCAAAATTGTTGATAACTTTTAAGATACGGGCTGTTAAATTTTATCGTAAGCGACAAATTCACGCACAAAAACATATTTGAATATTTTAAAATAACCATCTCCTGAAAACTTTAATTTTTGTCGTTTACGATTAAATCGAAAATAATACTCGATATATTTTAAGTTACAATCGGAAAAGGTATACGAGTATATGCATTTCAAGAATATTTCGGTCTAAATAATTTAGAAATAATTTATTTAATTTTTAATATAAAAATAATATTAAACAAATATAGGTATATGTATGTATGTGTATTTAGGTTTATTCCTCCAACCTTTATAAAATTCTAAACGAGGGTCACTTAAATTTAGTAGTGAATCTTTGGTTCAAATGTCTCCACATGGTCGTAAAAGAATAGTGCTAAAGTCTACTGGTAGATTTCCAATGACAACCCTATGCTACATGTGAATAGGCGATTACATTGGCTGGGATGCACCTGGTCAGTAGTACTATTGACAATGTCACTAGTAAATCACTACAATTTTACTATTGACATCACTACAATTTTACTATTGACATCGAGCGAGGAAATATCGATATTTTAGACTAGAGGCCCTAAAATTTACTAGTGAATCTTTGGTTCAAATGTCTCCACATGGTCGTAAAAGAATAGTGGCAAAGTCTACTGGTAGATTTCCAATGACAACCCTATGCTATGTGTGAATAGGCGATTACATTGGCTCACCTGGTCAGTAGTACTACTGACAATGTCACTAGTAAATCACTACAATTTTACTATTGACGATATTTTAGACAACAGTCTGTTAAATGCCAATAAATGATTACATTGGCTGGGGTACACCTGGTCAGTAGTACTAGTGACAATGTCACTAGTAAATCACTACAATTTCATTATTCGCATTTCCTGCAGGGTACGTACAAATTTACATAAGTATGCGTATTATATATACATATATACATACATACATATATGTAGAAATCTATAGCATTGATCATGGTTGCTTAGAACTTCGCAATGTTCCAATACGCAGGAAATCATCAAAATATTAAACTCACTTACGACTGCTGGTTGTTGTTTATACGCAGTTTTTCTTTAGAAGATGCACAAATTAACAAGTTGCAACGAAGCGTTTCATATGATCGTATAAATCAGAATACTGTTGACATACGGGGTGTCACCCTCGAGTCATACATCTTTTTTGTTCTCTTATTTGTTTTTCTCTTCCCTGCACATAACCATGCCGCGATCAGAGTGCGGTTTTTCTTTACAAATACAAAATATTTTCTTAGTTCGTCTGTGAATTTATCCTCAATATGTTAAAATTTATATTGCGGACAGACGGACTTGTTACTTGTTAAATACATATAAAGATGTTCTTTTTTTGGTTTCTTATTGAACGTACTAGAAATTTGGTTTTGAATATCATTTACGAATTTACTTGTCAGACAATTTGATGTTGTAAAATTTGCCCAAGTGTGTCGAATAACAAGCAAATCATCAAACAAACAAACAAGCAAGCAAACACTATGGGCTGATTAAACAAATTACATAAATTGATAAATTTATTTTAAGTGTTGTCATTTTAATGCACCATCAATTCACACAATTTTATTCGATGGTGCAGTGCAGAGTGCTAAAGAACAGAGACAGAAATCATTATCATCATCATCAACGTTATTTACTGACAAATTGTCTTAAATATTTTAAATAATTTTCATTTGGCGAGCAGAAAAATTAAAAAATAAAACACATGAAACACAAATCATTGCAAAAATGTCTGTCAGATTCAGAAATTTGTAAATATTCGTATTAATTTTTATTGTACACATATTTTTTTATTTCTTGTTTTCTTATTTTTGCAGACGAAAATCATTTAAACGTTAAATCAACAATAAACTATAGAGTATGTACTGTATTTGAAATGAGGTGAAATGATTGTAATATAATTAAATAAATAAGGCGTAGAATGACTTATTATTATACAGGGTGTTTTTTTTAGAGGTATAGAACTTCGAATTGAAATAAAACACAAGAAAATCGTTTTAATGTCCATCAATTTGGCTTTATTGGAAGGATAATTTTATGCCATTAACGTTTAAATATGATTTCGGGCATGTGGCCGCCGCGGCTGGCTCGAATAAAGCCAATTCTACAGGTCCAATTTTCAACCACTTTTTCGAACATATGGGGCCGTATGTTGGCAATAACGCCACGAATGTTGGCTTCCAAGTCCCCTAACGTTTCTGGTTTGTTGGCGTAGACGATCGACTTCACATATCCCCAAAGAAAATAATCCAATGGTGTCAAATCACACGATCTTGGTGGCCAATTGACAGGTCCAATCCGCGAAATTATGCGCTCATCGAATGTTTCCTTCAATAAATCGATTGTGACGTGCGCTGTGTGGCATGTAGCGCCGTCTTGTTGGAACCACAACTCATCCACATTCATGCCATCCAATTCGGGAACAAAATAGTCGGTTATCATGGCTCTATACCGGTTTCCATTAACGGTAACTGACTCTCCAGCATTATTTCGGAAGAAGTATGGCCCAATGACTCCACCAGCGCATAGAGCACACCAGTCAGTTTTTGTGGATGTAATGGCGTCTCAAGGGTCTCATGTGGATTCTCTTCACTCCAAATGCGGCAATTTTGCTTGTTGACGTAGCCATTCAAGCAAAAATGAGCCACATCACTGAACAAAATTTTGCGATGAAAATCAGCATCGAGATCAATCTCATTTTCGGCCCATACACCAAAATCACGACGCATTGCATGGTCTCGCGGCTTTAATTCTTGCACAAGCTGGATCTTGTAAGGTCACAAGCCAAGATCTTTGCGCAAAATCTTCCATAAAGTTGATGGACAAAGCTCCAATTGCTGTGCACGGTGGCGAATCGATTCATTCGGGTCCTCTTCAACACTTTGCTCTACAGCGGCAATTGTTTCTTCGGTGCGCACTGTTCGACGTCTCTGCGGATGCGTATTATCACATAGAGTAAACGTAGTGCGAAAACGATCCATGGTTAACCGAATTAATTGCTCTGATGGACGATTATGTCGACCATAAAATGGACGGAGCTTGCGGTAAACTTCGCGAACTGAACCATTATTTTCGAAATAAATTTGCACGATTTGCAAGCGTTGTTCTTTTGTCAACCTGTTCATGATGAAATGGCAAACCAAACTAAATATTAATCACTTGACAGCTGACAAAATGGCCGCCAGTTAAAAAAGTGATGCCAACTTAAAGTTCTATACCTCAATAAAAAACACCCAATATTAACAGCATATGGGGCATTCCACGTCAATTCTGACTATTTGAAAAATTAATTTTTTTTATTTCCCGAATTTTGTGTTATTATTTAGTATCCCTGGTAAATTTTGAGATTTTTTTGATTAATCGCTTAAAAGTAATTAAATTTTCAAAAAATCATATTTATTAGTTTTTTTTTCATAACTTCCTCAAGGCAGTGATTCACTATACTACACAATTGTGCGATCTGCCAAATGTGACGTGTGCTAAAAATGTATGCTGTGTAGACTAAAATAAGCAACTGTGTGACAGAATTTTTTATGAAAAATTTCATAAATTATTATAATTTTCATGCGATAAAAAAAATAAATAAATTAAATGATAATAATATTTTAACTTGTTGGTTATTCCTTAACATTTTACATTCACTTCTATTTTTCAAACAACGAAAGCAAAGAATTTTTTTAATAAATAATTACATGTGTATACACAAAACAAACAAACAAACAAAATAAACAGATTTTTCTGCATAATTTTTTTGTAAAATAGTGTGGCAAATACAACGCCATTTGAAAGCGATTTTTGAAATTCGGCCAGACTTCTGTAAGCTTTTCCTGTGAATGAATGATACGATCGTGTAGGATAGTGAATCAGGACCTTTAATAATTGTCCAAATTGGAATTCTGTTGTGAAATTTTAATTTTTTACAGAAAAGAAATATATGAAAATTCTAAGTAAGTGTTTTTGATTAAAATTATTTTAAATTTAAAGTGTATTCTTCGATTTTTTGAAGTATCTCATGGGAGATTAAGTGTGAAAAGTAAATATTTTAAATTGAATTGTAGGTTTTTAACCGAAACAATTTTCAATTACACCTAAAAAAAATACCCACGCTCTAACCAAGACAGTACAAATTATTCCCAGTTCGGGTAATTACCCATGAATTGGCAACACTGCACTTAAGGAGCAATTAAAATGCTTAGAATTACCGCCTCCACTGTGAGTGAATGTTATTGCTTAAAAAAATTTTTATTGACAATTTCTTTTTTAACTTTAAAGCATATTTTCGGAACAATAAAATATTTTCTGTCTTATTCATATAAATAAATTTTTGTATTTAAAGGCTTTATAAAGCAAATTTTGTATGGAAAACTGCACAAAACTATACATATTCTTTATAAATCAAAACTATTTTACACGAATAAGGCTTTTAATTTACGGCATGTCCCACGATGTCACTAGAAATCATTCGATCGAATACTTATATTGAAAATAAAAACAAATTTTCTAACGTTATTGTTCTTTGCAATACAAGTTGTCGATCGAGCGATTTCGAGTGACATCGTGGGACAGGCTGTTAATTTTGTTTTAAAAACTATGCAGCCAGTAACACTTTACGAAGACTTAAAAGTTCCAAAACCTATAATTACTTACAAACTTATACATTCAGATTTCCAGAATTTCCCACATCTGTAATGTTAATGCATGTATGTACGAGTATTTATGTAACTAATATATTACGCTTAGTTTTTCATACCTCTGTGGTAATTAATAAAATTATAAGTAACTCCTCAATACAAGTTGTACGTAAACAATTGCCTGCCCAATGCATTAATTATACACCGATCAATTGAACTCATTTAACAAGAATTCGAAGGTTACCCTTTAACCAATCTTCATGACATTCAATGACATGCATACACGCATTATACTTAACAAGGATGTATTCAGGGCTGGGTAGTATTTGAATTAAATTACAATTGTAATACGTACTTAGGGCGCCCAACTGGTAGATTTGATGATGATGACAACCCTATGTTATATGTCAACAGGCGATTACATTGGCTGGGGTACACAATAGTACTACTGACAATCTCACTAGTAAATCACTACAATTTCGCTATTCGCATTTCCTGCAGGAATCTTCAACCTTTTAAGTTTTCATGCGAAATAACATCTTTGCCATTTCAAAATTTTCACTGCCAGATTTAGCATATTCTTTAGTAAAAAAGCATTCAAGTTTTTCAAAAATATGCTAAAAAATTCAATTAAATTTAAAATTTAGAATTTAATTTTTGTTCTGTAGAACATGTTATTAGATGTTTTGGACCGATTTAGCATTGTCCCATCATAGTTTTCTGGCAACACTGTTGGTATTTGTTTCACATAGAATTTACAAACGTAAGAAATTGTAGCATACTTTTAAGGGCTAGATAATATTGTATACATACCCTATCGGAAATTAAGTTAACTTTAAACTAACTTTAAGCTAACTATTTCGCAACTAGTACTGACTGGCACTTGGATTACTTTTCAATGTAATCAACTGACTATTTTAACATTGCGATGTCCTAGGCAGTAGTCAATTGTCTCACTCTGCATTACTTTCAGCTAACTTAAAGTTGGCTTTTTTAAATCACCTGGTAGTCAGTAAATTAAAAAAAATGTTTGGGGTTCGAACATGTATCATCACACGTTGTGTACTCAACGCGTTAACTACACAGCCAAGGTACGTACCATTTAAAATAATAACAGCAAAATGTTAATATAAAACTGGAATGAGTTTCAAAGTAGCTGAGAATAAATTTGTTGGCTCTCATCAAATTCGATTACGTACTCAACTTAAGAATTAATTTTGGGTTTGTTCTGGATGACTTTGCAGTTAGCTTTTAGTCAGTCTAAGAAAAGTTAACTATAAGTTAACTATTTTTGTAGTCAACCACACATTCTCCGACAGGGTACATATCAAATTTTTCTTAGGAAACAATCGATCAACATTTTCACAAATTTGAATAGAGTGCTACGCTTTACACAATAATTAGGCAGTAACGATTACATTTTGTAATTGACTACACATCGAATAAAAATTTTGTAATTTTAATTGAAAGTTTTCAATTTGAAAACTTGAAAATTAAAATTTGCAAAAAATCTCAATTACAATAACATGTAATTGTAATTATTTTCGAGTTTCACATACATAAACATAAACTTATGTATAAACATATGTATATTATATATTAATACATATTTCTTCTGAATCTACATATTATCAAAAAAGATTGAAACGTCCCATCCTCTTTTTTACCAATCCAGAACTCGGACAAAATGTCAGTCTCATTTTCACATTCACGTTTTTGTGGCGATAAAGTGTTACACACAAATAATGAGATCTCTGTTGAATTCAGTCAATAAGATTAATACAATTCCTACCATTTATCCATCTCTGTTAAAAACTTAATTATTGTTGGGAGTATTTGTACGTGCGAATACAATTACGAAATACATTGGAAACGCCAACAGCAGGTACAAAAGCTTTCAACTTGTGTTCCCAATTTAATGAGATAATTATCCACTATAAGAAACAAGGAATAATAAGGAAGAAGTTACCCAGTTGTCCAAATAGTACACAACATTTTCAACTACGCCGAAATGTACGATTTTGATATTCGAATACGAAAATCATCGATTCAATAAAAAAAAAATATATATTGAATCTTCTGTCATAACAATTTTTACATATTCGATAAACAAAATTGTATGCTGGTTTATTGAAAATATATTTTTTTCAGTCAATAAAGAAATTTAAAGATCAATGCCACGCATTTCAAAAACTTCTTCAATGCTTGCTTGCAATTTTGATAAGCAATGTGTTTGAATCAAATACAGCATTTTTTTTACTTCTTTTTCCATATTCAACAATACAGGTTTTTGGAAAAAAAAATTTGAAATTTTTTCTGTGTACACAGAAACATTTTTTTATAGAAATATGAAGTACGACAAAAACTATTTGCGTGATCTGCCTTTAAGGATTTTGAGCAACATATTATATACCAACATTTTAACTGAATATGTCGCTAAACGCTATTTATGATCAAATGCCCAAAAATTTGTCTAAAGTTTTATCTACAATTAAGGAGCTGGCAAACAAAATTAGACATGTCCTCAGTAAATTATTTTCTTTTATATTTTTTTTTTGCTCTCCAAGTACATATCTTTGAAGTCACGAAATGTTTTCATTCAAAACCACTTCGATCCTAAATTAAAAAATAGTCTCTATGCATGTAGGCATGTATGTAGTTCAGTAATTTGCCTGACCTGTAAAAAAACAGTTAACGCGACTAGTCTGGTTTTGCTCGCCAGCTCCTTAGTTATTAAACTATGTTGAGGACAATGTCTGCATTAACATTGAATTGTGGTGAAGGGGGTCATGGGGATTATGAACTCCCCTGGTCTACCAGCGTCTTGATAGAATTTTTACTATGTGCCGTCCCCTCCCCCTCCAATTGAACAGAAGGCTGGCTCCACCCTTGTTTCTAAGGTGACAATATCATATAATTGGCGACATATAGCTTAACTACAATTGACACTCAATCGATGTATTATAAAATGAGTTTACATTTTATGAAGATCCCAAAATTTAGTCCGATTACTGACCACAAATTGTATTTCTTTTTATGTTTCTCTCTCTATCTCTCTTATAAATCTTTTGGAATATTTTCGAGTCTCACACAATATACGAGAAATCTATTTCAAAATGTCGTCAAAGTGTTGCTTCGTCTGTTTGAAAACATGGCCAACTGGGATATGTTATAAGCACACACACACATATATGTATATATATATATTTGTATGCATTTATCTATACATATGTATATTTACATATTTATGTACATAATAGTAATAACAACAAGACGGCTAGTTAGGAAATTATCAAAAAGGGCGTATCATTTGTTGGTTAAACATTGGCCTCACCACGAATTTCATGTTATTGATAGTACTTGTGGTTTTAATTTAAGTAGGTATTTTTTCCTTTCTTTGTTTTCTGAAAGTTAAATTAATATTTTCTAGTAGGTATTACCTATAACTTGCAATTTACATACATACCTAGTCGTTATTATGAATTTGACCTAACTCTTTCTTTCGTTCGATTATCTACTTTGGCAGCGTGTCTTTAAAAGGTCAGATGGTCGGGTTCACATGACACGAACTGAATGTATTCAATGAACATTCATTAAACAAGGAAGTGCCTCTTTGATGGTGTGTAATTTCCGTTTCAATTAATTGAACTATGAGTACAAAAGCACACAATTGCTTAAATTTTTAATAATAGCTTTATGACATTTATGTATATAATATTTAATTTGAAATTTAAGTTATGTATAATATAAAAACAAATATATAAATGTCTGTACGTAAAGGTCCACCTGTATTAAAATTTATGTTAATTATACGCCGAATAAGGATGACAAGTAGCAGTTGCTGTTGAAATTATAATTAGAAGTTCTTTAGTGTTGAAATTGAAATAGAGTTGAATAATAGGAATATTTAATTTAAATGGAATTAGAACTCAATTGATGTATTTATAAGGCAAAATAATCAGTTATGGGATGGAAAACGGTCGTTTTCAAAACGATTTCAAAGCAATAGTTTTGAAAATGTATAATGAATTCCGGTCGATTTTTAGTATCATTTTTGAGCCAATCTCAAACTACTGACTTCTTAAAAGCACACTAAAAGATAAAATATAAACCATATAACAGGGCTGTGAAAAGATATTTATCAAACATTTTTGGAAAACCCATTAAAAACAAAGTTTAAAACTATGGACAAAAGTACTTTAGACAACTCGTCACACATTTTATCGTTTTCAAATTGGTTTTGTATCTGAGTCGTTTTCCATCACATACCTGAATATACTTTCTTTATACGAAACACTCGTATTTTGTATAAATTGTACATTAAGGGCCATTTTCACAACGATACAAAAGTAGTTCTAAAACTCTTAACGTATATTTTTATTCGTTGTGAAAATGGCCCTAAGAAAACAAATGTCAAGTGCAAAATTTGTGACGGTTTAAAAAGATCAGCATTTTTTTGTTTTTGGAAAATGATAATTCAATCCAAAGAAGAAATTTATAGTTTCCGAGTGGAACGATTGTTTGCATTTGTTTGATTATGTTTTACATAAACAATTCCCGTATTCTATTTCAATTCAAAAACTAAGCAAATAAAATTTAAATTTGCATTAACTAACGTTGTCGATAAAGATGTACCGGTCTCAGCACATTGCGTAAAACGCTGTTTCGATTCTATTACACTAAAGTTCTGGCGCATAAGACCTAAAGGAGTGGATTGGCTACTAAGGACAACCATCAAACACATACTTTTCTTTGGTATTATGGTTTAGTGGAAGGCTTTTTTAGACTTAGCGACTAATCGTTCACGTCTGGAAAGGGTTTTCCGACGAATTGAGAACGCCTAGCAAATAAATTCAAGATCATAAAAAATTTCACTTAATTGATCATTAATTACATAAACATTTTACATAGATGCTACATACATACATGTGCACATATTCACTTAAGCATGCAATGGGTATTAATAAATATCACTTGTTATTAAATTGAAAAACACATGCTGCATGCCATCGACACAGTCACAGCCATCGCTTTCGGAATAATGATCCATTATAAATGCTGAAAACACAATTTGCACAAATGACGTTTGTTCTTTTTTTATGTTTCATTTGATTCTTTATAAATTGGTCACTTAAAACAGTCCAATTGTGCCTGATTATTAATGAGCGGGCGTGGTAATTTTCTTGTCTGCTTATAATGCGGACAATTTCATCATTATAAAACGAATCAAACTGAACGCAATTAAGGCCCAGAAAACAAACACACAAATCCTAAGTAAACCACATTAGAAAGAATTATATAAAATGATTCATGATTAGCTAGACACAATTAGCTAAAAAAAATCACACATTAAACCACAATAGAAATATATATGTGTATGTATGTATGTACATGTACTTATACATAAACAGACAGTCCCCATTTCAAGTTAATATGCAGGTTTTGCTCCTTTTATTCAGAGATGCATAAAATTATGTACCAGTGTTACCGGAATCCAAATTCATTTTACACAGAAAAAAAACTTAAAAATTATCAAAAATTGCATATATATATGTATAATTTTATGAAAGCTCAATTTTATTACCATCTGTAAATTTACAACATTCTTGCCCATGATACAATTATACAAGGTACTTGCACAAGCCCAGCCTGTTAATGTTTACAATGCATATAGTTGTCAAACTTTGTTTACAAGCTGTAAGAAGTATGTGTGTATGTGTGTGAATAAAATGATTACAGTGTTGCCAATGAATTTGCATATGGCTGTGTCTCCAATTACACATTGAAGAAAATTACACTACACATCTTTTGTGTAGGTTAAAATTAAAACAAAAATAAATAAAAATAGAACCGAAGGTATAATTACACACAGATTATACATGAATCTCATTACATGGCCCACACATGAGAGCAGAAATTAAACACTGTGTATTACACACATATTGGCAACACTGAATGACTATAATCATGCATGAATGCCGCGTCTGCAATTGTACTTTAGTTACCCTGTGATAGCTGTTTTTAAAAACAAAAGACATCTGCTTCTGACAATTATAGGTATGTTTCTACCAACAAAAGACGTGTGTTTCTTGTTGTAATTTTGTTGTAGTCATGCAAGTACCTTGTATAATTGTATCATGGTCTTGCCATTGTCATTGCAAAAAAGCTTTCAGCAAATTGTAATACAATGAATCAAAACAATCCACATATTCCATTTGCAATAAAAGTTGCGTATATAAAAGCAGAAATCTACATCAACTGACACCACACAAAGTGGACCAAACACAAAGAACGCTGGTGTTATTTGTTCATTAATAATTATTAAATGTAATTTGGCTTACAAAGCGATACGAGCTTTAGCCTGATCAAATCATTAATATAGAAACAAATGAACTTCGAACAATAATAATTAAAAGTAGCTAAAAACACATTGGAATATTTCTCTTCACTGTATTTATTTATTACTTTTTTTAAAAAATGTCGAAAAATCAAAACCAAAAATAAGATAAATCGCTCAAATGCAAATAAATTACCAGAAGTAAAAAAATTCAACAACAAAAGTTGCCAAGAACCGAAAGAAAACGGTAATCCGAAAAACGCCAAAATAAAAATTTTTTTTAAAAAAATGTCTACATCAAATAAGATATTTGATTGTATAGGCTAAAAAGTATTACATACATACATACATACATATGTAATGTCCGTACGTAACCTTTCGTGTGCGAGTCAAAGTTGCACTTTACGGAATTTATTATATACCTTCCTTTGCAAAATATATCGCTGCGATGGTACCAGACAACAATTTATTCCTCGTCTCAGTTTTTGTTAATTTTAATTTACTGGAAATTCTCTCCAATGAAGAGTTCGAAAATTGTAGACAAGAACATCGCTAAGCCAAGTAGGCATGTATTTCCAGAAAAAATACCATATATATATTTAAATAACATACAAATGTTTGGTTGTAAATCACTATTAAATGAAAGTTAAATAATTTTTAAATGAAATGAAAACGTTTAATTGAAAATTTTACTTATAGGTATATGAAATAATGCTAAGGCGAAGTTACACAAACAATTTATGGTAAAAAAATAGTCCAGGAAAATATTTGTTGGCAACGCTGATATGTAAATAGAAATACTAAAAGAATCATACGCATCCATATACACATGTATGTACCAACAACAATTTCTTTGTTAAGTTCTTATTGGCATGCGCCATATTGAATTATTTACAATAAGAAGGCGGAGCGAAAAATGAGTGAGAAAGCACTATTTTTATTCGCTGTTTATGGATGAGTGATGGTGGTTGATTTTTTGCCGTTTAAAGTGGGGGCTCCGATCCATACGGGTATGTGTGAATGTGTGTTTACACGAGTACGTATGTATGCATGTACGTGTATTCGAATGAATGCTAAAGGTGGCAGAAAAAAAACCAAATTAAATAAAAAACAATTGTGAGTTTGTTAACCAACAACGGACCGATTAGTACGTGATGTATCTGAGCACCGGTTGTGCGTGCAACGGCAATATTTAGTACGTCAAAGACCTTTAAACGGTTCACTGCTTCGTGTAGAGTGCGTGTATAATAACTTGGAAATTTTGTTGAAAATAATAATGAATGTGTACCTAATACAAAATCTAATCTATGTAGTGTTTATTGAAAATGAGAAATATACTATAGAATAGTAAAAAACACACTAACGTATTATGCGGTAGTGAAAAGTATAGAATAAATTGAAAACATTAAGCTATAAATGCAAAAGGAAAATAATTGTGGATAATTAAATAATTTATTTAACCGATAACAAAATAAAATGGATAATACTCATAACATGGAGGCTATCGAGCAAACCAAACTTACCAAATTTCCCACACCCTTTACCATAGAAAGTTTAATAGCCAACCAGCAAAATGCCACCTCGAAATCTTCAGATGGTTCCATGAGTTCATTGGACGTGTCGGAAGAATTGAGTGCCCGCGCTATGGTAGCATCATCAGCTTTAGGTTTAACTAATTTTCCCCTATATAATCCCTGGTTACACGGCTACTTTGCACAAAATCATGATCGAATCTCTCAACTTTTCGCCAGTGGCGGTGAATACAACCCTATGCCTTTAAACCTGCTTACGAAAGATCCACCAAGTGCCAATGAAAGCTTAGGGAATAATAATTTGTCTCTAACACAAACTCCACAGACTTTAAATCTCATGAAATCCTCCAGCGATACAGAAAATCAACTGCAGCAACGTTTACTATTTAATCCTAATTTTGGCTTAAGTATGGCCGCTGCGGCTAATAATGAAGCCCTATTACATCAATCCACCCTCACTGCCAACGATTTAAGTTCACGCCAACGGCTCGCTGAAATAATGGCAGCTAGTAGCTTAAATGATAACCTACAAAATCTCAGTATGGCCAATCGTTTTGCTCAAAATATGGGTAAAATGTTAACCGACGCCGCAGCCTTAACGTCTAACAATGTTCCATCAAATTTGTTAAATCATCATATAACGGTAAATTCGTCTGCCAGAGAATCATTGTCGAATAGTGCCAGCCTAAAGAATCATTCAGAAGCATCTCTAGATGTTGGTGGGATGGATGAGGATTATGACTGCAGCGGCGATTCCTGTAGCGATATCAGTCTAACAATGTCACCGCAAAACTACAGATCTGAAGTGGATAAAAGTCAAGGTAAGCTAGCTTTCAGATTTGTTATGAACATCAGCTATTAAACAAGAACTTTGAAAAGAAATAGGATACGAGAAATGTAGGTAGACATTGAAGAGTGTTGATGAATTGTGTGGCAGCCCAGAAAATTTAGCATTTCCTTAGCCATACTAACTTAAATTTATTGTTTAACATTGGAAGTGCAGCCGTGAATAACGTTGTAAAAGACAATTTTTACAAAGCCAGTTTTTTTACAGATTACAGTTAACATTACTCTCTTGCATTGTTCAAACATCAAACCATCCAAAATTATGCATCTTAGCACCGTCGAAATACAATTACAAACAGTAGGCCAGTGTAAGAACTTTGCAAGTAACAACCAAATCATGCAAACGAAATTGTCGAAAATAATTGATAAATCTAACAGAGATACGAAAAGAAAAGTTAATGCTAATTATTATTATTTCCGATAAGCAAAAAAATCAAATGAAAAATAAAAGAATCTTGCTTTAAAATACGTTTTTTGGTTCTCCTGAAAAATTATTATTTTGTCACTTATAAACGTTATTCGCGGCCTTCATTTGCTAACGCACTAATAATCCCAATTATTATTTTACTTACTCATTAAAATATTTTTTATTAAAAATACATTTAAAATTTATTATTGAGGGGTTTAGCTGGTTCTTATGCGCATTTCACTGTTTCTAATGCAGATCATCAGGGAACCTTTACTCAAAAACTTTTTGAACAACTAGAGATATTATGTTAAACTTCTCTTTAAACAAATGAGAAGTTCAACCAATATCAAAGTTGAAACAAAAACTCAATAATCAACATGTTTTTTATATTGTCTTACTTTACTATTGCTACATTGGTTGACTTTCTTCAACTCGAATTATAGGTGTAAGAAGTATGTAAAAAAAATAACAACAGCTATTTATTACTTTGTTTTAAGGCTCAGTTACCCGACTGTAATGTAATGTAACTGCAACGGTAGGAAACAGCAAATCGATTTTGTTATGTGAAAAGTAATGAAAATTGTTATAGAGATGTAATGTAACGTAACCTACTTTTCATATAAAAATACCGATCAGCTGTTTCCTACATTACAGTTACATTGCGTTACAGTCAGCTAACTTTACCTTTAGACTCGGCAGTTTTTCTTGAAGCAGTTCTCTTCAATTCTCTTTTAAAACTTTCTTTCTTTTTCAGTTTTCCTATGAATAACAAAAGAGAATTGAAGAAACTTTTCGGCGCAAGCAAGTCAGAACCCTTCTTCTTTCCTCTCACTCCCATAAACTTAGACTTGCTTAAAGAAAAACTGCCAAGTCTAAAACATTGACTTTAGCAAGAACTGCTTGTTGCCACACAAATATTTTTAACAGGGTGCAGTCAAGTTAATAATTAATGTTTTTTTTTTTTGAGAATTGTTACAATTTTTTGTGTTCTTCAAGGAAATCATACTATGAATGAATGAATTATTAAGTTAAAGGGAAACACATGTTACTATAGACCCCTTGCCAGTGGGTCTAGTGTTGGCAGTTCCCAATCCTCCAATAGATGCTTGCCCAATTGAATATATCTTCTGTGGCATAACGCTTCACAGTCCTTCAGAATATGCTCTGGGGTTTCATCATCGTACTCACAGAATCTGCACAGACTGTTACTCTCAATGCCAAGTCTGCTGAGGTGTTTTCTCAGTCTACAATGACCTGTGAGGAAACCTGTGAGCATTCTTAGATTGTTTTTACTCAGGGACATGAGAGCTATGAAACGATTTTGGTTATACGTTCCAATCATTAGCTTTGCATGCCTCAACCCAGGGACATTGAGCCAGAGGTGTTCCCAATTACTCTTGATCTCCGTCGATATATCTTCCCGGCTTTTGTCCAATCCGAGACCGCAAAACAGTTCTGCTCCGACCATGGGTGTACTAGCCCCCTTTCTGGCCATTTTGTCTGCATTTTCATTTCCTACCACCCCGGCGTGTCCAGGAACCCAGCAGAGTGTGACCTTATTCATGCTGCTTAGCTGATTTAGCTTAATGCGGCATTCCCAAGCTAACTTAGAGGTAAACTCACATGAGCTTACTGCTTTGATGGCAGCCTGACTATCCGAGCAAATGGCTATTTCTTTCCCTCGGTAGCCCCTATCAAGATTAAATTGTGCGCATCCCTCAATGGCATAAACTTGCGATTGAAAAATGAGCCAGAGCCACCTGATGGAGCCAGTTCCAATGGTACACCGAGGTTCTATTTCCCCCATTCCCTTCTATTGGCCAGAACAGTTCTAAACCTCTGGTCGAAGTCATACACTTTATTCATCACGTCAGAGGATTGCGCAAGTAGGAGAAATCGTCTTGCCAGGGATGATTGCTCCCATTGGCTAATTAGACCGTCCCTGTATGTGCCCCTCCCAGCGATGCTTATTACTTTTTGTCTGGCAGCAGTCTCTATCACAATCGTCAGAGGTGTGAGTTCAGTGAGGACTTCCATAGCCGCTGTAGGACACGTCCTCATAGCCCCTGTTATACAAAGGCATACTAGCCTCTGTAATTTCTCTAACCGATCTCTGGTCGTAGCCAGCCTGACCCTGTCCAACCAGGCAACAGCACCATAAGTGATGATAGGTCTCACTATCATGGTGTATATCCATCTCAAGATTTTGGGTGTGCAACTCCATGTTTTTCCTCAGACAGATCTACATACCATTAGTACTTTTGTTGCCTTGTCAACAGTCGCCTCTAAATGCTGTTTAAATAGCAGCTTTGAGTCTAATATCACTCCCAGATACTTGACCTCCGATGAGCTTTCTATCTGCACGCTGTCTACTCGGAAGTTTTGCCAGCGTGGAAGTGTTCTCCTCCTTGTGGTAGTTTTTGCAGGATTGATATTCAGTCCTACAGATACACACCATTCCTTCACTATCCTTAACCCGTTCTGTATTATATCACACAAGGTCTCTTAAAATTTTCCTCTTGCAATGATAACAATGTCATCGGCATATGCTTGACATTCTATACAATTGCTCGTTAGTATATGCAAGAGTTCATCAACTACAAGGCTCCACAGAAGTGGAGACAGTACACCACCTTGGGGACATCCCCTGGTCGTCTTTACTGCAAGATATTCCTCCCCAACTTGGGTCTCCGCAGTCCTACTATCAAGCATGGCCCATATCCATTTGGATATGGTGTTCCTTACTTCTTTCCTTCTAAGCGTAGATGCCACGGCAGAGTGCTCTGTGTTGTCGAAGGCCCCTGAAACATCCTGAAATGCATATACCATGAGTTCCTTAGCGTCCAGACAACTACGTATTGTGTTCGTCAATTGATACAGCGCAGTCTCCGTTGAACGACCCGCCTTGTATGCATGCTGCCGCGGATGTAGAGGTTCCCTACACAAGGTAGTTGATTGGATATAGTTGTCAATAATTTTCTCCATAATTTTAAGTATGAAGGAGGTTAAACTTATGGGTCGGAATGACTTTGGAAGTGTAATATCCCTCCTACCTAGCTTAGGTATAAAGATCACTCTTGGCCTGCTCTATACCTGTGGTATGTTGCCTAGAGCCATGCTACTCCTGGTTAACCTTATTAGGTGGGTCATTAGCTCTTCTTCCCCCTGCTGGAGAAATATATGGAAGATACCATCCACCCCTGGAGACTTGTACGGTTGAAAGGTTCCAATAGCCCATTCTATACGTCCCAGGATTCATCATACTAATTAATTAAAAAAATTTTCGTTGCTAATGAAAAAAAGTCTCAGATGTTGAACTTAACTGCCTGCTTTTGTAAATACTTGCAATTGTCTGTTTAAAGACAGTAAGTCTGTATTAGTGAATCTAATTTGGAAAAAATATTATACAAATTGATTCTGAAATAACGTAAAGATGTGATTTTATGTTTCAAAGACTTTTAGTTGTGGTATAGGTTGGTTGGTTGCTTGTTACCTGCAAGCAATCAAGTAGAATCAATCAAGTAGAATCGTCAGATCTCTTTTGATATACATCAATCTAATCGTCCGACTCCTGACCTAGGAAAGGTCTGGTTCCAATGCTAAGTCAAAATAGATACACCCTGTTATGTTGAGGTACTGCAAGACCTGTAATACCTCCAATTGATCGTCTTGTATGTTTTCCTAGAAGTTTTTATGGCGTTGTGTGCAATGCCTGGCACTCGCAGAACAAGTAAGAGTCAGTCTCTTCTTTGTCCTATTTTTGACAGTTGTGACAGAATAAATTATAGACTACTACCATGTCTGCGGATTGTCATCAATACTAGAGATGTGCAAATGTCGTGATTTTATCGTGTCACTCGTGAGTCACGCCGGCTTACAGCCTATCGCTGTGTTCTCTGGTTTGTGCTCATGTGCAAAAACAAAACAAAAAGAAATTGAGCAATCGTTTTCATTGTTTTTGTTCCTCTCACTTCAAAGAACGAAACAAAACAAAATCAAACAATTTGTTTGGTTTTTTTTTTTTTAAATTTATAACTGTAATAGTGTCGATTATTTTTGTTATTAAAATCATGTCCCATAAAAAAATGGTTTTTACGTCTAAGCTTTTTACAGATGATGGTGGCAACTTTGTTGTTTTTTTACCGTTTTCTCCACTTTTTGTAAACATACCTCTGGATAGCAAATGATTCTCTCTTTTGACATGCATTTCTTTCCCGCTTTTAATCATTTAGTTGAATTCTATACATTTTTAGCGTTATTATTTTATCTGTTCTCTATTTATAAACCTGCAAAATATGATTTATTCTAAAATTAATCTGCAAGCAATTTTTTTTAATGGACATTATCATTTTTAATTAAGACGCTTTAACCGTAACACTAACAATTTCTCCATTACAAGAATTAGCATAATCAACATTAAGATTTCTAATGTTGAATGTCATTCAAAAAACTTTTAACTCTTGTAAATGCTTGTCATAGAATTTTTGACATGCTGACATTTGCTAGACTTCTGATATGAAATTTGTACTACTGCTACTGTAATGCAATGACATGAGCACTAAATGGCTAAAATTGTTTAGGAAAAAATTAATTGTATCCATTCACCACAGATAAATTTATTAATTCATACTTCAGCAAAAATTCATTCATGGGGACACAATAAAAAAATAAAAAAGACAAAACAGAAGAGAAGGATGGCGAATGATGATTAAATGTAAAATGTGTGTATAAACATGACGCTGACGTCCATTTAGGAAAATAGCAGGGGTGGGTAAACGGGCATTAAGTATTAAATCACTCGATTTTAAATGAAACAGGATTCTCAACAACAAACAAACGAACGACGACACTCGACTTCAACAACATTGATAAGCATAAAAATTCACTTTAAATTGGAATAAATATGACTTTAGCACAAAAAAAGGGAAAAAGTAAAAGAAACAATAACTATGACAACAACAATAACAATCGTCACACTCATATTTTACTTTTTTACGTTGTTGTAATGCCAACAACAACAAACGCATTTAAAAGCCAAATCAAATTGAATGTTAATGTTTTTGATGTCATTGTTGTTGTTGTTTACAAATTAAATATTCATAACTGACATTACGCCGGGGCTCCATACACCCCACAAGTAAGTAAAATTAACGAAAGCATATTCACACAAATTGAAAAAAAAACGAAATTGTCTGCTGACACCGTACAGACCACAATTGAAACGACATGACGCCACTGTAGCACATTTTACAGGCAAATTTTGAGTTGATTATTTCATTTCAGGATATTTCAAAAGAATTGCTCTTAGTTGGATTTATAGATTTATTTATTTTTTTTTTAACTTTATTTAACAATGAATACAAAATGAACACGATATATTCACTTGAGTGATCTAAAGCAACAAATTAATTTTTTACGGACTAATTTTGTAAAACGAAAACGTTAAGCGTTGACAAATTTTGTATTTTTTTTTTAATTTATATTTTTCATTTTACAAAATTTGCCCCTTACAACGATGCGGTCAAAATTTATAAAAACATTTTTTTATGTGAGCCCCTGAGGAGAGAAGATAGAGGGCTGGTGTCCTTAGAAAAAATGTAGAGAAGAAAAAATTAATGGGGGTCAGTCATTTGTCATTTGGCTCCTCTAGAGGCACTCTGGGGCTAGTTAAAACGATGGGAAAAAATTTATAAAAATATTATTTTTAAATGGAACTACCCTTATTCAAGGGATATAGAAGGTTGGTAAACTAAAAGAAAATATAGCGGAAGCCCCCTTAAGTTTTTTGCTAAAAAACAAGATAAGAAGTTCCCACATTAAATATGGCGACCTTTTAAATAAGGGCCAGTCTAATACATATTTAAATATTTTCACACGAATGTCAACTTTTTGTAGCGAGCGACACCAGACAAATACATATGTTTGTTTTTTTTTCAAAGAAAACGAAACTTTTTTTTACTTCTTTATATACGTATTTGTATAGGGCATCAGGAGCTCTACATTAAATAAAATTTTAAGCAAAATCGAGTAACATTGTTCTGAAATATAAGCTGAATTGCTTGCTATCGCAAGCGACAAAAAAGTGAACTTTTTCGTGGAAATGCTCATATATATATTTATATAAAATAATCCTGCCAAAAAAACCGACTTCAATGCAAAGATCTTATCGGACATTTCGAAAAAATTTATGGGATATAAAATTAAATTTTAATGGGCGTGCCTCCACCCATTTTTTAAATGCAAGATTTTGTGTTTTTCAGAGCTCAGGGTGTCTTAAGTTTTGTAGAAATTGGTACAGTAGAACCACTTAAAATAAGATATTAAATCTTAATGTGCGTGACTCCTCCCATTTTTTCAAATGGAAGATTGTGTCTATTTTTGGGCTCAAGGTGTGTGGTAAGTTTCGTAAAAATCGGTTATGTAGAACCACGTGAAATATAATAACAGATTTTAATAGGCGTAGCCCCGCCCATTTTCAACATTAAAATTGTGTAATTGCAAGAACCAAAGGTGTTTGCTAGGTTTCGCAGCAATCAAATAAGTAGAATATCATAAAATAAAATTTAAAAATTTGTGGGCGTGTACCCGCCCAATTATTTCTTTTTGGCAATGGGACCAATTAATTTACGTTTGCATGTATGTATATACATATGTAATATTATTTATTTGTTTGATGTTTAAAGGAATACAAATCGTTAGACCGTTTGTTTCGAGACTTTGTTTCAAATATTTATTTTCATACCTTAAATTTTATTTCCGTTATAAAAGAGGAGCCGATTGCAAAAGCGATCACCATGTGGAATAAAAAAAAGAAACCCACTGAAGAGAATATTTGACATCGATAAATTTTGCAACCCTGCACACTACAAAAAACGCCTATGGCAGTATCTTTGGGATCACATCGCTACCAATCAAGAAAAAATTCCTTACACGTCCACAATTTAAAAAAAATGTTTTTAATTTATTTTACTATTGGCTTCCACTGTACTAAAATATTTGAGCCCCTTTTTGCAAGCAATGTGGTTCGTAAGATCTTTATTACTCTAACACAGTGTCGTAATGTTTGTTTCTTTGGGGGTAGTTTGGCCGAAGAAGAAGAAGAAGAAAAAACAACAACAACAACAAATTTAGTGGTTTAGTGTGATTTGAATGAATGGATGAATGTGCTCATAAATCTGTGACTTAAATTAAGTCAAGCGTGTAAGTGCGAAGCTAAATAAGTAAATGATACATTTGGATGCAAGAATCACTTGAGTTGTGCATTTTTGTTCGCCGTCTTTTCTTTCTATACTGGAGATTTTATATTTTTTGGGTTTGAAATTCATTCATAATTCATGTCAACTCAAATATTTAAAGCAGCAAGCAGAAATTTCAAATGTTTTTCATGTTCAATGCTCAATGTTTTTTTTTTTTTTTTTTTTTGAGAAATATTTAACAATTTGTTTTGGTTCATTACAAGTGAATAATTTTGGCTTTACTGCGTCAACTAAAGTGTCGGAATAAATGAGCTTTGGCCATCCTTATTATGATATATATTTCCTGTTTTTTAATTGAAGTGTTTTTATGATTATTCGATTACACTAAATAAAGATAATTAACATGCTGCATAGATTGAATTTGCAAATTTGTTTTCATTATTAAAGGCGAAAAATACTGGTTTTATAAAAAATAAGTTTAAAAATGTGAACTTACAGCGAAAAAAATGAGTTGAATGTAATCACCAGCTTTTCGAAATCCCAACAAAGAAAGTTATTCCCAAGATTTAATGATTTTTACATAAGCTTATAGTTTATATAGTTTTTGTATGACTAAATAAATTTTTACTCACTTTTCTATTAATTATCAGCATACATACTTTTAAAATAGATTATTTGGAAGCAATGAAAATGTAGTTCCTTAAAAAATTACTTCTGGTTTTGTTTTTTTTTTGGATATCTTTCTACTTGTATAGAACTCAATTTAAATATTGTGATAAAATTAGAAAATTATATATTTTATTCTTCTGAAAACTCATTAAAAATACATGACGTCATATTTATAGAAATATGAATTTAAATAAGAAATATGTACATACACAATAAAAAGTAAAAATCCATTAAAAACAAAGTCTACAGAAGAATAATGTTGACTGGTCAAATTCAAAAATATTGATTTGAACAAATTCGATTTATGAATCAACAACTATAAATAACTACATATCGTCACCTAAAATCCAAAAGGCCGTAAGTATACTTTTTACTTTTCACGGTTGTATCAAAAATTTATCAGAAAATCTTAGAATTTATTGCCAGACGGTTGTATGACATTAAATTCATCTGACAAAATCGTCAGTCGAAAAATTGTCAGTTCACACGGTTGTAATATGCAAAAATTTTCAGATCTGTTGTTAGGCGTTGCCAGACTCAAAGCATTTCTTAGAAATTGTTAAATATCAATCGTTAGTCGTTGTGTTAAATGTAACAAGTGAAAATATAAATTATTATGGACCCTAAAGAAGCAATTGCAATGATTTTGTCTGCATATATTTAATTATATATTTTTTCTTTAAAATTAAGCGTATGCAGTGTTGCCCATAGAAAGAATTATTTTACAACGACGCCATTCTCCGATGCATAAACTTCGCACATCTGACAATCACACAAAAAAGTAATATGAATGAGTTTGTAATATTAATTAAAATATTTGTAATATTAATTAAAAAATTAATTAAATTTTCACCTATAAACAATTTGATAATATCAATTAAGTTTTTCCACTGAAATTAATTAATACAATTAAAAATTTAATTGAATCAATTAAATTATTAATTGAAAACATTAATTGGTGAATTCTTTTTTCTGTGATATTAAAATGTCTGACAAATATCTGGCAATAATTTTACAATGTGTTCACACGATTGTAAGATGTCTGACAATTTGTTGTCAGCTACTAGTCTTGCAATGGATTTTTTCTGGCAACGATGTCTGACAAAAATTGCCAGTTCACACGGTTGTAAGAAATTTTTAGCACATTTTACTAACAATATTGTAAGATCTGACAACCGTCTGTGCACAGCTTAAGACTATTTATTTGTTAGGATCTTTTGGATTTAATGAATAGAATCGGTATTTTTGAACACATGTAACATTTTAAGGAAAGTTGTATTTTGGGTAATCACATCATAATCAATCAAAAGGTTTATTTTGAATTTTTTGGTTGTTACGGCCCTTTGGATTTTAGGTGACGATATGTGCATATACACATATGTATGTATGTATATGAATTCACACATAATGTGTATATTTCTTGCCATTTCAGCATACACACACTCAGATAGCGAAGACTGTTCTGACGAGGATGGAAATTCCGCCGGCAATAAAGACTCCAGCAATAGCGGTGGACAAAACTCAAAGTCCCGACGACGTAGAACGGCCTTTACTTCTGAACAACTTTTAGAACTGGAGAGAGAATTTCATGCCAAGAAATATTTAAGTCTAACCGAAAGAAGTCAGATTGCCACAAGTCTGAAATTAAGTGAAGTGCAAGTAAATTAAATTCTAAATAAGAAACCCATTTAAAAAAAAAAGTTCAACTAGTTTCAAAAGTGTCAAGCGTTTTTATCTATTTGTTTTTTAGGTTAAAATATGGTTTCAAAATAGACGCGCCAAATGGAAGCGTGTAAAGGCAGGTCTTTCCTCTCACGGCTTGGGACGCAATGGCACGTCTGGCACGAAAATTGTTGTACCCATACCGGTGCATGTGAATCGTTTTGCAGTGCGTTCACAACACCAACAAATGGAAAAAATGTGCCTGACTGGTCCAAAACCTGATCTACGCAAAAAGATTACCTCCGATACGAGCGGTTTTGAAAAGTTTAGCGGTAGTTTAAGTGTCACGAACGTTTCTCATACGGTAAATGATACACCTGCGGCGGCATTGATGGCAGCGGCGGCAGCTAATTTAACGGCTGCCACCACTGGCGTAACGGGAACGCTGGCGCTGGCACGTAGTAGCATCTACTAGTGATTTATTTTTTACATAATTTATTACTATTTCAAAAAAAAAATTAAATATTAGTTTTCACTGACGCGTATCAAAGCATACTGAGAAGTACGATACATACTGTATTGATTTTTATTATTATTATTATTATTATTTCTTTTCCTTTTGTGTTTTAATTTAATTTGTGTTAGTATTATAAATTATTATTGCATATTATTATAAAAAATCTACATCAAACTGTAAATATTCATATAAAAAATTATCTACATTAAAATAAAAAACTAATTGAAAAGTGCAAAAATACAAAAAATTTTTTTACAAATCTTTCAATATTAATTCTTGTAGGCGGTTTTTGGTGTTGACATTTTGGCCAAATTTCGCTTTCTATTTTTTTCTATTATATTACATGTAATTACGAAAAAACATTGTATATTTAAAACCTTACATCAAAAACCTTGACTCTTCGATACCACAATAATTTTCGATATTACATATATTTTCAAGTCTCAAAAGACTATTTTTTTTGTTGAAACGGTGTAAGAGGTATGCACTTCACTCCAGCTGATTTTCACAATATTTATACCACACATATCTGTCCGAAAATGGCATACAACTCTCAAGTATGGGCCGGTGCTTCAAAGTCTATTTTAGGGCTGCTCGACCACACACAGGAAAGAACGAAGAAGGGTATCCAACTCTATTGACTTAGTGGAGCATCGACGCAATCAAACTTTTCCTTGTTCCATCGCTAATGCTATGGAATGTGTTCTAATGAAATCAGGGGACTTGTTTCTGAAACTCGCACATTTTTAGGCAAAACATATGCTTCAGTAAGAGCACACGCATTTGTGGTCGATTCGCTTGTTATTCCAGTCGTCAACATCGACGTCACGTTAATACAATACCAAAAAATTAGGGCTTGTCCACCAGATTTCGAAAAAGACTGACTGCTATTGACGGACTCATGCTATTTTCTAGACCTTAATGAACAGAAATAGACTGCCAATAGCAAAACATTTTTCTCGAGAGCGAGTAGACAAGCACTAGTTTTTTTTGTGTGTTGTTATTAATGTGACGACGATGTTGACAACTGGCATAAGGGTGATTGTAACATGGCAGCTAGCAACAGCTGCTAAAGGTATTGCCAGCTTATGGCTTCGCTTTTTAAATCGTATTGTGCTGTTGCGTATCAGCTGACAAAATCACTGACATTTAATAAACATGTTGATGCTTATTGAATATGTATTGACAACGTTTTCTATGTAAAAATCTACAGAAAATAGATTTTTATGTGACAAACTTCAATTTCATGGTTACATATGTACATACACACACATGTATAAAGCAAAGAGAAGTACTAAAATAACAGCTGACACATTCGCTGGCAGCCTCACGTTTTTACTAAATGCTACGATAGGAAAGGCTAGCATCCTACACAATCTCGCGACTTTTGAAAAAAATCAACTCTGATCTAATAAATTATTGTTATATTTTGAAAATGTTCGTAAGCTCCATCATACCAGGGTTGTTTTTTTTTACAAAAGTCACACGATTGTGTAGCATAGTGCATCCTAGCCTTAACTAACATCCATACTTAAACGATACGTTTACTTCAAAAGTAAGACGATACGATTTGATTAACGAAGCCATTAGTGTTCTGTAAGCAAACATGCCATATCTATCGCACAAACAAAATGTACAAAAAGTTGTGAATATGTTTTGTGCAGATGTAAAAGATCCGGGGTTGAAGCAGTGAAACAAAGACCAGACACTATGGCCCTTATTATGTGCACCTTTCGATCTTCAACTATAGTCACACGTGCTGATCGAACGAATTTGGATTTGTGATTATGACGCGCATTCGAAAATAATATTTTCTACTCAAGAATCATATAGAGAAATGGAAACTATATAAGAAGTGAAACCTTTCGAATTGCTTGCTCCTTACGACCTTAGATCTACATATAAAATAGCTTACACTTTGTATCTGGGTGCATAAAAGTATAAAAAAAATCTATTAACTGCCAGTTTATCGAAGACGATCCAAAATTATCGTCTGCCCATTTGTGTTGAACACAAAAACAAAGAAGTCAAATTTGTTTTTATTTTTAATATATCGCTCATTTACTCAAACATCGTTATTCATATTTTGTAAAAATTTCGCGCAAATATCTTGCTTAAGCTTAAATTAGACGTGCCATAACCATAATTATACAACAAAACAGCTGTTTGAACCAAACTAATGGGCAACACTGTATTTGATTATACGTGACTCGCCATAACTCCATAGCCATAACCATATACATAAAAATATTGAATTTTGGTTTTGGTTATGGCTATGGCAATATGGTGTGGAACGTCTAATTTAAGCTTTACTCAGCGCTTGAGGGAAAAATAAAATTTTATTTTTCCATTAAGTTGCAAACTACTTTTTTGATTTATGACATTGTTTGAGTAAATGAGCGATGTGGAAATAGGCAGACGAGAATTTTTGATTATCTTTCTTTTCACCCTAAAATACTTCATCGAAAGCAAAATTCAGTTCTATAGAAAATTCAGTGCTCAACGAAATTTTTGATGCGCATAATATGAATTTGGCAGTATATATTTTATGTTCGGCAGCCATCAAAGATCGAAAATTGAACGCAACGCATAATAAGGGCCTATGAGAATCGCGAAAGGTTGAAATTGTTGCGCTTAGTTTAGCTTTTAAGCCTCACATATGTACAAAGAAATACTTAAACTTGCATATATTTCAGACATGTAATTTTCCCTGTATAAATACAAGTCTAATAAAGTATTGAGTACTCGCACTTTAGCATCTCGAGTGTTATGATCTTACAATAAAATTCTGAAATATAAATTGCATTAATCTCTTTGAGTTCAAAAGCTGCTATAAAAAATTAATTTTAAGATATGAAAATCATGCAGAAGCACATTGAATTTCAATTAATATTTTTTATAGCCTACATGCTTCTTAATTTAAAATCTTCAAACTATTTTCACTTACAAAAATATTGAGAAGTCGTCGTTATTCATATTTTCCATTTCCTACGAAATTACATGGCAAGACCAATAAATCACATTCAGACTATTTTTAAAATCAATACGCCGGTATTGCAGTATTTTGAAAAGAACTAGTGGATTCTGTTTGTAACGAAAGCAACAGCAAATTGTAGTCCTTAAAAATCCCTTTAAATTAAATTCTTCGCTAAAAAATTGTACGCTAAAGTTATAAAGTTGGGCGTTAACATGCCTTATGATAAATTATGACAACCACCCATAGTGCAGTGATTTATGACAAATAAATGCCCAAGAAAAATATTATTATTGAAATTTGACGAATAAATGAACATATTGGAGATTACTTTTGTACTCGTTTGAGATGTTAGATATGGGTATGAGGTGATACAAAGTTAAGGGTTTAGCAAATGTTTGCTTTGTTTTAATTATTGTTTGTTTGAATGATTTCTTATGTGATGTAGCAAAAGTTAATAATAAAATTGTGCAATATTTGATTTTACAACAGGTTTTAAAAATTCATAGATAATTAGTCTTTGTAATACTTTTAACCGGCTTCAAAAAAAGGAGAAGGCTATTAACTCGTCTGTATTTTTTTTATGTATGTATGTTACTTCATAACTCCGTCACTTTTAACCGATTTTCAAAATTTATTTTTTGTCTCAAAGGGTATAGCTTCCGTTTGGTAGCATTGCCAAAAAATAGGAGGGAAACGCCTTTAAATTTTCCCCTTTGATTTTATGTACTTTTGCCTATCCGATTAGGACGAAACGTAACACTCACCTTGGACTTTCGTAATAACATAATATCGGCCTTCAAAAATTTAATGTTATATTTCTACTTAATCAATTTTTATGAAAGTTTGCACAACCTGAGCTCTAAAAGTGACACGATCTAGCATTTTAAAAAATGGGAGAAGTCACGCTCATAAAGTTTAGTATTAGATTAAATGTGCTTCAACTTATCCGATATCCACGAAATTTTGCAAAGAGTTTGATCTCTTGAAATGGCATAATATTGTGCTTATAAAAGTGGGCGGAGCCATGCCCAATAAAACTTAATATTATATTTCTTATCTTGAGCTCTGAATAGGTATGATGATATCTTTCATTTAGAAAAGCGAGTGGGGCTAAAAATAATTGCAAAAGTGGACGTGGCGCCACGCCCTTGAAAATTTAAAAATAGCTCTATAATGTAGTGCCCTCCTTCGTCGGTATTGTGTAGCAGAATCATCGGCGAAGTAAAATAACCAATAAAATGGCTACTAAGCACAGTTTTGAAAATTTAATTCGCCTCACTGACACAAGAGGCGCTGCAACACTGCATTATTAAAAATAAAAGAATAAGATAAGAGGTTTGTGTCTGTTCAAAATGTGGTTGAAGTCTACTGATGATTTGGCTAAGCACCAATGAAATATATAGACAATGCTTAACCACCAGCATATAAATTTCAATAAAAGAATGAAGCTTTGCTCTATCTCTTCCTTCACCACATGTCTTCTCTATCACTATCCCTTTCCTTAAGAAGGTAACACCTGGTAATAGTAGTAGGCATTCATTGTCTGAGTGTCACTTGTCTTTTTTTAACATAAATTTTAAGAAAATTTAGCTGCTGCAAAAATAAGCACTTATAAGTAAAAAATAATTTCCATTGAAATTTGCTAATTTTAATATCGGTATCGCATTTTTTTGAGCATCAGTATCGTATCGTTACCTCCCCACTAACAATATTAAAAAAGTGAGGGAAAAATTTAAACTGTAAGATTTGGCGTGGAATGACCCATATGTAGTATTTATATATGGTTACCTTAATATAGTATAGCTCATTATTTGTTTGAAATCGAGTTTTTTGTAGGTATGTATACATATATTTCGATAGAAGAATATCTAATGTATCGAAAAATGCAAATTCTCGGTTTAAAAATAAATAATAATTTAGGGCCTTTTTATATTAAGGTAACGATATGCTGTATGCTATTTTGAAAGAAATCCTTATTTGTCAAAGATAATCAGCACTTTCCTTCTTAAAACTTTAGGGGAAAGTTTTCTTTTTCATTACATCTGTAGTCCTTTTAAATCATAAAGTCAACTTCGCACAATTAATTGTTAAATAAATGGAAAGTTACCAACCAAATTACTAAATAAAAATTCACTTAAAAATACATAAATAAAATAATATTAAAAAAATATTAAATAAAAAGGCATCATGTACTCGTACATAATTTTTGTTTTTTTTTTTGGCTTGTAAAAAAGTTTCTCAACTCATTTGCACAGAAACGGATGTGGTTGCGTATGAAAAGACGTAGAAAAAGGGGGCATCAAATGAACAGCAGCCCTTCGTTAAAAAGACATCATTGTCGTAAATAATTATTTTATTTGCTATTGTTGTTCTTGTTGTTGTTGTTATTGTTGTTCTTTTAAAATCGGTACAACAAACAACAGCAATATGCGGCAACAAATTATCCACAAAGTGTTACAAAGAGGCCTTTTTATAGTAGAATATAAACAAGAGAAATATAAATAAAATGATACAGATTTTTTGCTTTCGAAAAAGTAGGCGTGTCACACACAACATAGTAGTCGTTCGCTCGTCGTTGTCGCATAATAATCGTATACATTTCTCAGTGCGTTAGTGTGACTGTGAGATCAAACAATTCACATGGGGGTTGTTTGGTTTATTTACCATTTAACGGATACTTACTTTTCTACTTTATTCCGCTCGATTGCAAATACGACGTCGAACTGAAAAGTTTTACTAGTATAATTTATTTGCGTGAACGTAATTTTATAGTAAAATAGGTCAATGGTTTTAATGTGTGTATTAAACCAATTTTTTCCAGGAGAGCAATGAGGTCGGTGAGAAAAATATGACATAAAAACTTTGTATAGGTCAGGGATGGAAAAGTTGGTACAATTGTACTTTTTTCAGCACAAAATGTTTTCCTATTATATTAATTACATGCCAAAAATTGCACAAAAATTATTGAATCTATAAATACTCAGTTTCGAGCGTTGTTTGATGTGGACGTTATTAAGTCCTTAGAAACGAAAACATATGTACCTTTTGCTCGAGGGTAGTTATTAGAAATAGGAACATTATTTCTTCTAAATTCATCTACCACTGAAGAAAGGGTATTTAGGTACCAAAGAGAGAAACACACTATTTACTTCGACTGTCTCCAATTGAAGCAAAACAAAGGATGGAAAAGTGTATCTTAAATGTTACTTTTAAATATTCAGATCTTAACAACTGATAGTCTTTTGTGTACCTTCTGAAATTAAAGATTAATATTAATTAATGGTATTAATTAATCATAAAATAATTGAACTTCAAAATGACTTTTTGTTAATTGCTAAGTTTTTAAGCACATAAATTACGTACAAATGAATTTTAAGTACGTTTTTATTTAATTAGAAAAAACAGTATTAAAAAAATAGAAATAAAGAATTTTCGGTACAATCGTACCGAAAAAAGTACAACTTTTCTTGAAAAATAGTACAATTTCTAAATCTGATTTCTCATCCCTGGTATATGTAGTTACTGACTTCAGGTGAAATTCGTATAAGAAAACTTAAGACAGTCCAAAAAAAATTATTCTTAATTTGTACATCTTGAGAGGGAGTTCTATGTATTGTATATATGGTTAGCTAAAATGCAAAACGGCATAACTAACAAAAATTGATTGAATGTTATGAAATGCCATTAAATTACATGTCTGGGCAACATTTTACACTTCTGCGGCCAAAAATTACGCTTTTGTTAACAAAAGACAAGGGGGCTCAACTACAAGTTTGTTTCGATTTTTTTATTTAGTTTTATTACTTCTTCTGCCTGTAAAAGTATATCTTTGTTAGTTACGCCTTTTTGCATTTTATCTAACGATATTAACAAAATTATATCTAATATCGCTCATTTACTCAAGCAACGTCAAACTTAAAAAAAACCAGTTTGCCAGAAAATGAGTTAAATTTTTCACTTTACACACAACTTAATGGAAAAAGAAAACTATTTTAAATGTTTAGTTGAACTATAGTGAATTTTAATCAGAAATAATTTCTTAGTCGGGCTTAAGTTCAGTAATTTCAATTCTTGTTGAATGAAATATTTTTTATTAATTAATGTGAGTTTCTAAAGAAGAGAAGAAAAATTAAATTAGACTATAAGCTGGGGGAAATACCGATGCACAGAAAAATATCGGTATTTCCCCCAGCTTATAGTCTAATTTAATTTTTCTTCTCTTCTTTAGAAACTCACATTAATTAATAAAAAATATTTCATTCAACAAGAATTGAAATTACTGAACTTAAGCCCGACTAAGAAATTATTTCTGATTGAAAAAGAAAACTTTATTTTTCTCTCAAAAGTTGAGTAAACCAGATATTTGTGTGAAATTTACACAATATGATGAACTATTTGAGGATTAATTCTGTATCATTAACTCAAAAATTCCATATTTTGAGTTATGACGTTCTTTTAGCAAATAGGATATATATATGTATATGTATATCATATTAAAGATTAATAAGAATACATGCATATCCATGTATGTATGTGGTATATGCATGTATGTGTATGCATGTGTGTTTACTTTGAAAGGACTTTCGGGTCGAACCTCGCATTTATTTTTGGTAGTGGCAATTTCCTGCTCATGTTTGGTTATTTTTTATTTATTACACTTAATAAATGTGTGTATGCGTATGGATATGTGTGTGTGTTACTGCTAGGAAATATTTGATGTTCAAATGCATGTGATAGAAAAGCAATTTCGTACAAATAAACAATTTGTCGCATTTACTGAAAAGTCACTTTGTCAAAAATTGAACAACAAAACAAACACAATGGCTATTAATATTACCCCCCTGTTTGAATGATTTCATACTCGTACATACTTAAATATTTTTGACTATTCATATGTACGAGTATGTACCTATGTACATATTCGTTTAGGAATGAATCTGTTTTGGAAATTCATGCATATATAACAAATCATTTGTTACAGTGATTCCAAGACCCACAAGCAATATGTACCCATATTCATTTGCTGATAAGATTTATTTTTCGACCAATATCCTATAACATATATTAAACCTGAACATTTCATCCTTGAAAATGCACTATTGTGTCTTTACAAGAGCTCAGATATAACCTTAAATTTTTATGGGCGTGACCTCGCCTACTTTTTTAAACTCAAACATTTGCTGTAGCCAGTGCTTGTGAGTAAGATGCACGTAAAATTTCGTAGGAAGCGATGAATGAGATATATGTATAAGCACAATTGATTAAAATCTGCTAAGCCAAAGTACATTAACGGCCTGGCCCACGATGTCGACAAGAAAGTTTCTTTCGCTTACTTACATTGAAAACAAAAACAAAATAAGACAATAAGAAAGAAACTTTCTTGTCGACATCGTGGGCCAGGTCGTAAAAATAAGGTTACAATTTTGTAGACGTGGTCACACCCACTTTTGAAAATGCACCCTCATAGCCTTGCATAAGTGCAATGTGTATGCAATATCGCTTTTGTTGTAACTCTTTAATTTTAATTTTTAGTTCTGGGGTTTTAAAGGCGTGGTCCCGTCCTCAGGTTGAAATCTCCCAATTTTCATATTTTCCTAGATGGTTACTCAATTTTAGCTCTACAGCCATAGTGAGTCGGTAATTCAGACAGTCTTATAATATGCACCTTTTGCACCTCCATATCTCAGGAGTCTTTCATGGTAAAACTTTCAAATTTCGCATTTGTTTTAAGTTTAATAATTTTGGGATTGAAGGGAACAAAGCTATGGGGGGTAATAACAGGACGATATCCTCGACCAAATATACACACTGTGGAACTGGACCTGGCGCACTACCATGACCCCATATATAAGCAAACGAGTTGGGAATCACTGCTCTGTGAGTAACAATTAAAAATAAACTGCTGCCAATTCATCTAAGCGTTTTATACTCGTACACACATTTTCTTGTACGAGTATTCATCCATTAGGCAGCTAATAAGTCAAATGCACTCTATTGTCACTCTCACCATCGTCATCATCATTATTTCAATTCGAAAAATGACAACAGCAACAACAACAATAAGGGTTGTTAAATTACACCAATATTTATTTGTACACTTATGGTAAATGTGCGAGAATGTCACCTTTAATTCCTTAATTGCAAAAGTAGGCAGAAAATCTGTTGAAGAGGCGTGACACGTGAGACACCTGGAGTGAATGCTGTTTATATATTACAAACTCAAATGTGTGTGCGTTTGTATGTATGTATATTCTGTTTGCTGCAAAGCGCTTATATGAAAATTGCTTGTGAGCGATTGTAAATTCTAACAATAATTTTGAAAAATTTTCTCTAGCTGCATATTTTGTTGTTGTTTTGTTTTCGTTTTATGTTATTCTTCGATTGTCACAATTTGTACCATTAAATTATTGCAATTAGTTACAGCAACGTTCAGGTTTCGTTAAGCACAGTTTCGTTTTTAATTCTATTTGTTGACTCTTGAAAATTATTCGTTTCGCAGCATAACGAATTATATAAATGAACGATTTTAAATGTAATCTTAACTAGTCCCTTATCAGTTCAATGAGTGTTCATTAACCTTAAAAACCTCTTGATAATAAAATATAATATATAGGGATATTGAAAAGGAGAAAAGGATTTTTGAAAAGGCCCCATGGGACACAGTAAGTGAGCAGTTCTCAATTTTAAGTATAATTTATAAATAAAATCAGTGTTGTTATCAAACAGCCTGTTTATGTAAGACGTTGACGATGGAAATCTTGACGTTTCTGTAAAAGATTAAAGAAAAGTGGTACAAGTTTCCTTTAATCTATTACAAAAACGCTAAGATTTCTAACGTCAACGTCTTACACAAACAGGGGGTAAGAGATTTATCACCAAACTGGTGATTTTTCTTCGAGATGGGGATTAAAAAATTGGTTTGGGAATTGGATAGTTTGTGAAGCATTTTTTTTCATACCATGGAAATTTTTCGTAGATTTTATTTTTTACTTTAAATTTTAAAATTTTTAACTGACTTCAAAAAAAAAGGAGGAGGTTATTAATTCGTCCCTATTTTTTTGTAGTGTTACTTCATAAATCGGTACATTTTTGACCGATTGTAAAAATTCTTTTATTGTCTGAGAGGGTATAGCTTTCCATTGGTCTCATTGTAAAATAAAAATTGGGCGGGACACGCCCTCAAATTATTTAAATTTGGTTTTATGATATTTTACTTATTTGATTGCTGCGAAACCTAGCAAACACCTTTGGTTCTTGCAATAACACAATTTTAATGTTGCAAACATAGGCAGGGCTACCTACGCCCATTAAAATTTTATATTTTATTTTACCGATATTTCCAAAACTTAAAACACACCCTGAGCTCTGAAAAACACAAAATCTTGCATTTAAAAAATGGGCGGAGGCACTCCCATTAAAATTTAATTTTATATGCCATAAATTTTTTTCGGAAATGATCTATCAGATCTTTGCATTGAATTGGTTTTTTTTTTGGCAGAATTATTAGCAATAAACTTATTAAAAACTAAATTAACAAAATAAATGCTGTACGAATTGTTTAAATCTTTGCTTTTTTAAAACTCTGTAGAAGATCTGAAGTGTGAATTTTCCGATCCTGTAAGTCAAATTAACATACATACATACATATCGCTCATTTACTCAAACAACGTCATAACTCAAAAAAACTAGTTTGAAAGAAAAAGAGTTTAAAGTTTTCAATTTACACACAACTTAATGGGAAAATAACATTTAATTTTTCTTCTCAAGAGCTGAGTAAACAAGATATTTGTATGAAATTTTTACACAATATGAAAAATTCCATTTTTTTATTTATGACATTGTTTTAGTAAATGAGCGATGTGTACATATAAGTGCGTAAAATGCATATGGGCATTTCCACCAAAAAGTCTACTTTTTTGTCACGTGCGACAGCAAGCAATTGAGCTTGTATTTCAGAACAATGTGACTCGATTTTTCTTAAAATTATATCTAATGTAGAGCTGCTGACGAACTACACAAATACTGTGGCAAAAAGGAGAAAGCGCTTAAATCGAGATAAGCTGATTTTGAGTTAATGATACCTCCGTAATTAACATACTCGAAAGTACCCCTGGGCAAAATTTCAATTAATTTGTGTGATTTTTCAGGAAGCTATAGCACTATGACTTGCGACTTATCTTTTTTAGACTTCTAATCTCATTAGCAATAACAGCTTAATTTGGGTTATACTGTAGTATATTTCAACTTAAAAATATTACTTATAGTGTGTAGAATGATGTTTGCTTAAAAAATAAAGGTTAGAATATATAAAGAAGTAAAAAAAATTTTTAGTTTTCTTTGAAAAAAAACGGCATATTTCTTTCTACAAAAAGTTGACATTCCTGTGGAAATGCCTATCTATATACAAATATTTCAATACTGCAAGCAAATGAAGTGAATTGAAACACAAATAAAATATTTACAAACTTTTTACGGCAAACAGAAACGATTTTGCCAGGGATAATCCTGCAGATTTACATAAAAACAAACGAAATCAAACGTTTTAGAAACTAAGCGCAGAATAAGAATAGGAAGGAGTTTATATTTAAGAAAAAATCCCTAATCTATGTAAATTATTCGTACTCTTAACCAAACGTACACATTAATTTTTTTTTTTATTACTTACATTTTTATGAATATTAATTACACTCACTATTCATTAAAAAAAATGCCGAAATAGTTTTACGATTATTATAACAAATTATAGAATCTAGACATCCGGTCACCCGTTTTTAAATACATCCATACGACAACACCATAAGTAAATATTTAAGTATGTGCGTAATATAGAAAGTATTAAGTAATAAAAATCATATAAAATTTTAAAATAAAATACATACTTAGTAAGTAGTTCTAAAACCATAGAAAGCCACTGCCATCCGTGTTCAATCATGTAATAATTATTTTATTTTGACAAATGGCTTCCGTGACAAAAATCAAACGAAATCTTTAAAAGAAGAATACGTACTACTGTATTCCTTAAAGTCCCAAAAGAAAGCAAATCAATAAACAATAATCGAAATAAAAAGAACATAAATTACAAAATAAAATAAAAAAAAACAATAATTAAAAAGAAATTTTTTTTGAAAAGTGACGTCGGCTTACAAAAGATTTTCCACGATCATAATCAGTTTTGAAATGCCGACATACAGAAAAATACTCGTACACGATTCTACACGATTGTATCTTTAAAGTCAAAACACATGAATAAATAATAATTTGAGGTTCTTTCTTTCGTCTTGCCACTTAAATGATAGACATTATTCACAATTTAGTATATAAATAGCATAAATATTTAATGTATTTAGCCACAGTAATGATCACTGTGAAAGTAATCATGAGACATGGCAATTCCTAAAGTTGTTAAGAACGACTAAATGTTTCGCATACTTCGTAATAGAATACATATATAAGTAACGTATTGATCATACGTATGAAATAGAGAAGTCCACATGTTACGTGATTAGTTTGAAATGATCTTAAGCATGATTAACTTCAATCCTGTAGAAAAGTATTTTATGACATTTTAGTATTTCATAAGAATAATGCAAATGGCAATACTGGTGAACATGCAGGCTTATGGAGACGGAATCCTAACCTGAAAAATCTTATAAAAAATAATCTGCTGCTTCTCAATCATAAGACATTCAAAACTGATCACCGAATCGATTCATTATAAATCCACATTTTATAAAAACAGTGTTACCATATTGCACTGAGGAGTTGCATTTCAGAACTCATGATATTTGCAGTGTTGCCAATTTTGTGGATTTTTCGAACGCATCAGATGCAGCGCAATGATGAAATTCTGAATAGGCCATACTTTTACTGACGTACCCTAAATTTTTACATAAAAAATAATAATTTCAAGCAGTTGGTATTTTTCTTTTCAAATTTTTCGACAATGATCTAGAACTCTGTCATAAAATAAACTGGGCCCCTTTCATTTCTTATTTTCTATACCGCTTAATGTAGTCGACCTGAAGCTTTAACTTTATTAACTTCTTGTTATTTCAAACCAAATAGGTAGAGATAAATGCATTCATTAGACACATAATTCTCATGTAGAAAAAAAAATAGTATAAAAGTTGAGAAATAAAGTCATTAAATCGTTCACCGAAGCAACTTGTAACTGCAATTCAACATTTTACATAAAAATGATCAGGCTCGTTCTCGTACGTGCCCATAAGTCATGAGAATATTTTACGGGTTGCGTTGCTGTTGCTGTTGCAGTTGCAGTTGGCGGTTTTAGTGAAAGGTTTTTTTAGTTAAAAATTCTCATTGAATATATTTAATAAAACCGAACAAAATCAAATGCAAACAAAGAAGAAAAGGAATGAATCAATAATGGTAATATTTAATTAATTAATTCATAAATACGCAGATACACATACAATTTAGTTACTCTTTTAGTCAGTCACTCACTTTCTTGCGAGAAGACACCAACCAACCAACCACCAGTAGTCACCAGCCAGACTTTAAAATTGAAACTGATTATGAATTCATGTGTGTACTGATGGATTTGTTTTGTGTGTTTTGAAATTTTTTTTTTATTTCTGTAAAATTCCAGACAAGTGCTGCAACCAGCCATCATTACCTGTGTTTAAAATATTTGGGGTCTATAAAGCATTTTCGACAAATTTCCAATTAAAAATTAATTGTCCAAAATATTTGATAAATTTTTTATTTCGGGCATTGTTGGCATTCGAGATGAATTTGTAACATT
Organism: Nowickia ferox; assembly: GCA_936439885.1. Taxonomy (NCBI): domain Eukaryota; kingdom Metazoa; phylum Arthropoda; class Insecta; order Diptera; family Tachinidae; genus Nowickia; species Nowickia ferox. The sequence goes on along the minus strand of OW387027.1, from coordinate 83,079,686 downwards.
TACTATGAATTTCCTGTGGAGGTCTTCATATTGATACAAATCTACTTCCGTAAGTTCAAATGGGTGGTCTCATTAGAATTAGTAATCTAAAGAAATACATCACATGCATACATATAGAAAGTATCTCAAAAAAAATTAGGTAAAACTGTGCGTTACTGCAAATTTTCGAGACCGTCGAGTTGTGCTTTCTTAAGGAATCTGGGCACATTGATGTTATTTCTCACTGAGGTTAGAAGTAATACCAACACATCCAGATGCACTATGTTCAAACTTGTTTGAATTTGCCACTGTCCCATTGATAATCCCGCAGACTCTAGTGTGGGTAATCTGGCTTTTGCAGGAATTAGAGTTAGCTGCTTACCCCTAAAAGTTGTGTTACTGAAAAATCTCTGAAGCAAAGAGGAAGCAGCTTTGCTACGGTGGCTGGTGATGACTTGGAGGCATCGTTCATTGACCGAAAGATGGTAGCCTTCTTTCTAACTCTCCGGGGACGGAAATTTGTCTGTGGCGGGCATCTTTTTATGCCCGAAAGAGGACTGACGCTGTGTACGGTAATTGATAAGGTATTTTTCTTGAGGATACGTGGCGGCTGTGAGCAACACCAGACGCTGCGTGTTATCACGGAAAAGCATACGAAGTGGCTGGCTGTGGTTGCTACCAAAGTTGCTGAAAAAAATGGTCTTAGATGTCTAGTGCCAGACAAATGTTAATGACGGGTCGGACGGGGCATTCTATTCTCGAAACTGTTAACTTCACTACATTTGAAGAAGTAACTTGGCTGGACATTTGACTGGTCCGCTAAGTCCCCAAAGAATTTGTTCACTAAGATGGATCGTTGATATTTCTGCACAATCACATATTATTATTATTAATAATAGACGCGACCCAAAGGATATTTTGTGCAGTTCCAATGTCAATATTTCTGAAGAAGCCTTTATCATGTGCACTAACGTTTCCTCATGGGAGATACCCAAAGCAATGACCGGCAACATTCTTCCGTAAGGGTGCTTGACGTTTCGTTCAATATGTTCACTGAAGCATATGCAGATATCTATTGAGATTCATTTTGGTTAAAACAAATTGATCGTTATCGATCAGCTTTCAAAAAAAAAATTTGAAATTTTTTTGAGTTTTCTGAAATAGTTTTTTACTCGTTTCCGTTTAGGTTTTATGTTTTTAAATCTACATTTATCTTTGGTTATTCAATAATATTGAATTAATTGAACTGTGTTTTAAATGTTTATTCAATAAATTAACTTGTAGGCTTCTGCTGTCGTTGTCACTGATCACAATGATGATGATAATGATGTTGATGATGAAGCCTTGTCCAATCATTGATCGCTGTTACGCGTGTTTTTCTTCTTCCAATTCTTGCAAATTTCATATCAAATGTACTGTATCGTTTAGTGAAATTTATGACGAATTTTGCATAATATTTCTTTATTTATTTTTCTCTTTTTAATGCGTCGTCGTTGTCATTATTGTTGGTTGGTTGCTGTTGGACATGTTGTTTTAATTCAATTTAACATTAATGAGCTGTAATGATTCAGTGCGGCCTTCTTTAATGTCTGAGTCCGTATGTTTGTATTTTAAATGATTTTCAATTGAATTTTAATTTGTGAAAATCATGAATTTACGATTTAATAAGGTTTTTTTTTTCTTATTGTCACAAATACAAAAATTATTTATTGATGTCAGCGTAATTCTTTGAATGTGCAAATGCGTGGGATGTAAAATTGTACGTGTGTGTATATTGTATGATGCATGTACATATGTACATATATACATACATACATATGTATGCACATATGTATGAGCATGGTACGCACAGGAATATTTGTATGGAATATCTTAACCCTCTTAATTCTGTAAAGCAGTTTCTTTATCCAGCTGATGTAGGCTTCAGCCTGTCCAGTATCTTACCGAATTACAAAAGGTCTGCTTCCTTTATAAACATTAACACGAAGATTTTGGTGTTTTAATACAGTATTATTTCTGTGTTATGTTCCCAATTTAACAGTAAAATAAATAAACTTCAGAAAATCTAACTAAAGCTTTACAATTGCTCTCCTACAAAGCAGTAAAATTTTCCACTTTTCCTAACCACATACGAGTATAAGAGTAAAAGTAAAAATGGAAAATACCATTTACTGTGTTCAATAATTATACGGTTCCGTACCACTGTCCAATTTTTTAAAGTTCAGTTGTTTTTCCAAATCTCTTCTAAGACACTTTAATACATAAAAATCATCATATACATATGTACGAGTATGTATGACAAAAGTCGTCAAAATGGCCAAAAAAATTTAAAACTGGAAATTCTCTGAGGTTGTGTGACTTAAAATCTAAAGTATATGAGTCCTTTTAGACGCATTTCTGTCTATGTTTTAATTTGCATCAATAAATAAAAATCGGTCGAATAGCTTTGGAGAGGCGGAAATTACCCCCCCCCCCCCACCGGGCCCGCTTCTTGGTTCTAGTTTTAAAAATATATAAAGCGTGTACGATCCTTTAGATGCAGATATATCTGTTTTGAATTTAATCGATTGAATAGTTTTGGAGGCCGAAATTGCCGCTACCCCCGCCCCTCCTCCCACCATTTTGTTCTACTTTAAAAATATATGAATACTGTGTATTGTTTTAGATGCAGATATATTAACGTTTTGAATTTCATAAAAATCGGTTGGATTGTTTCAGAGGGCAGATATTGTCCCTTGGCACTCTCTTATGTATACATATATTTGTTCATTTTAACTCCTACAAGGAGCATAGGTCTGTCTGGTCTTACTTTATTATTTTTATTTTTAAACCAACTCTTATTAAAACAAGCAATAGAAAAAAATTATTACATATTCAAATCAATTAAGTTTATTAAGCGAGACTAATGATCGGTACCATCCTTCCAGTTTTCTATCTGATTCCACAATTTATCTTCAAAGTGACACTCACAAAATTTGAAAATTTTCACTACCGCAGTTTTTCAGATATGAGGCAGCTAAAAATTATTTTGGCTGCTATCCCGCTTTCCTGTCCAACAATGCATTCGTATGTCACATTCGTGTATCGCTAAAGATATGACAGTAGTCAAAGCTCAATATGACGGCCAACAGACGCCATTTTGTAAATACGAAAACAAACAAAAAATCTACGAACTACATCAGGTATTTTGAAATCATCTTTAGGTTTCTCTTATGATATTTCATTTCGAATGACCATTTAGGATATTTAATGCTTCAAAGTTGGTCGAAGTCGGGCTTTTTGATTTTTTTAATTACGCCTTGTTAAGGGAGTGGTCTTTCCCCGGTAGAAACCAATTAAACAGTTATTAACAGAGAAGCCGCGAATATACAATTGCATGTTATTTCTTGTGTGACGTATTAATGTGGAGATATTTATCCGTTTTAGAACTATTTATGAATTTTTGCATCGATTTGTTAATGCATATTTTTGCATATTTTACCCTTTAAAGCATGTTTCTGCATATTTCAGTCTTACATGCATTTGTTTGAATTTGTAGATCATATTTGACGTTTTTAGGGCGTATGCTTACAAGCCATCTATATCGTGCTGCGAGGAAGCTTAAAACACCCGTTGAGTTTAAACCACCCCTGCGCACTTCTACCGGAGGTTGGGCAAGAAACGAAACTGAAAAAGGTAACATATTTGCTGAGCATTTAAAAACCGTATTTACCCCAAACACATGTATGGGTGTTGCTGATTTGCCATGTGTAGTTGCTCTACCCCCTCGTCCCTTAAAGTTTAAGATGCGTGATGTACAAAATATTAATTGCTGAACTCAACTCAAAAAAAAAAAGCTTAAGCGACATAATTTTGAAACTTAATTTTTTTACCAAAATCTATCATTTGCTATCGTAAATAATCGATTTTCATCAAAAAATCGAGGTCCAAAATATGTGTCAGTTAAGCTTTTTTGGCCGTTATGGCACGATATGTCGGTCATAATTTTTATTAATGATCTCTTTTAAAGTTGAAGTTAATTTTTAAGGCCGCATCCAAAAAAAATTTATTATTTGCTTTAGTCAAAATTTGTGCACAAATTATTTTTTAATACGTTAGTTATTCTTTTTTATTTTTTCCTTTTTTTTGTTTATTTTAATTTTGTCTTATTTTATATGCAAATGTCGTTAAGAGCATATTTTCAAGTTTTTAGTGCATATTGAGTGCGCATAAAACACTTTTTTTTAGAGCAGATTTCCAGTTTCCCTGGTTACTAATATTAAACTTTAAACATTTCCTTAATAACCTCCACAAACAATGAATACAATAATTGAAAATCAATTATGTATAAATTTAAAATTCTGTATTTGATGTTAAACAAAAATTTCATTGAGAAAGCAGGACTCTATTGAATTTTAATTGTGCCTTTTTATGAAAATATGTATCCTTTTAAAAAAAAATTACTTTTTTCTAACAATTGAAAACCAAATCTATAAATCTTTATCAATAACACGTACATGCCCCCATATCAACACATCTTGGGTGGTTAGTTACTCGTATTCCGATAAAAACCTGTCACAACTGACAATTGTCTATTTTACGAGGACACCATTTTGGACAGTAGACCAAATAAATGATTTAAACAGAGTATTTATTAATCGTAAGCCAACTTAAAAAGCACTTGCACACACACGTACATACCAGGTTCTATAATAAGGGTAACCTACCGGTGCGTGATTTCTTGTTTTTAATTTCTTCTTTTCAAATCACCTTCATTGGGTTTTAAAATCCAAAACATTAAAACAGTTCTTTTTCTTAATACTCATTACGTGATCGAGCGTAGCTGCTCTGAGTGAACAGAGAGAGAAAAATAATTAAAAAGGCACAAAAAAAGAAGAAGAAAGAAAGCGTTACAGTTTTTAAATAAATACAGTTGTCATTTTTCCCATTCCCATTTTAATTTATGGTGTCGGAAGTGAAAAATAAATTTGCGGTTAATAGTAAAATAGAAAGAAAAAAAAACAGAAATAAAATTAAAACATTATCGATTGGAACACCCGCTGAGATTAGTGTTTCTTGCTTCCTCAGACATGCCAAAACTCTTAGAAAGCAGTACGACCATGACAAAATTAAAACATGTATCACATGTTTTCTTCTTCCGGACACAATTTATGTATGAATAAAAAAATAAATATAAAAAAAATTTATTGTACAAAATACATATATAAATAAAACCACCCAGAAATTGCGAACTGATATGAAAATTTTTTAATTCATATACATTCGAATATAGTCACTACAACCACAATTTGCAACTACTTCACTTTTTTTTTTTGTTAGTACAAATCCTTATACGTAATTTGGTGACATGGCGAAAAGAAAAGAAAAAAATATGAGAGATAAAAATAAAGTAAGAACTCCCAAAGAAATAAAACATTCAATATGTTGTTTTTTAGCTTAAAGCGCACACAATAGTCAATAGTCGAGTCGTTATTACCACTGTCCCCACCATATTTACCATCCTTCTTTCCCTTCTTCATTCATGTCATCATCATCTCTGGCCAAATTGTTGTGTGGAATCGTAACAATGTATTTGCGGTAAGCAACACCCACAAATTCCTGGGGATATTAAACAATTTTCAGTTGATTCACTGTACACTGTATGCAGTCGTATTTGTGGCTTTCAGTATGGTTGGATGACTTTTAATATTGGTTCATTATCCATATTTTTGCCCTCAATTCATTTTTTAACATTTAAGTTATTGTAACAATAATGAATATATAGCAACAAAAAATAAATTAAACGTTTAACAGCAAAAAAATATATAAAAATAAAAATAAACATAATTAAGGGAAGTGAAAATGACTTGAAGCTTCTGATGATCGAGAGTTACATATTTATGGCAAATTATTTATCTACATACACTCGTGTGTGTGTGTGTGTGTGTGTGTGTACAATGGCCACACACTACTTAAACTGAATTGAAAGATTTTCATTCAATTCAATTCAAATTAAATCCTATTTGAAAAATAATTAACTTTCTTTTTGAGCGTGGCGTTGGCTGAAGTAGTTAGCACGTTGACTACAAAGCCGAAGAACCTGGGTTCGAGCCCGGTCTCCAATAGCCCTTAAAAAATAACAACACCAAACATTTTTCTGATGTGCATTAGTGTCTCTTTGTATTAGTTGCTGTAGGAAAAGTTCTAGTGATGAAGGCACAGACACTGGTCACTGAACTACACCGGCTTCAGCGGATTCTAATCCTAATGTAACATCAGAGCACCCTCCTTCGTTGGTATTGTGTAGCAGCATCATCGACGAAGTAAAATAACTAATAAAATGGCTACTAAATACAGCTAAATTTCATACGCCTCATTAACACCAGAGGCGCTGCAACATTGCTTTATTAAAAACGTGCAAAAAGCAGAGTTGTAAAAGGATGAAGCTTTCCTCTATCTCTTCCTTCACCACCTGTCTTCTCTATCACTATCCCTTCCCTATCAGTCTCTCTCACTATCTTCTCTTCAACTCATAGGTAACACAAAGGGATCATTAATACAGTGATCCAATGACACAAGTGAGCTTGACTCCAAATTTCACCCTTCCTTACCAGCAGCCTGCTAACCTAACCTAACCTATACATAAATTTTGACAGCTGATTAAGAGACTCGAACACGTACAGCAAAATCGAATTGAAAGACTTACTAGCCAACTTGAGAAAATCGAAGTCTTCTGATTTTTCTTCAATCAACTATTCAATTGATAGAGCCATACACGCCTAGATTTTGACAACAACCGACTCAGTTGCCAAATTGGTCTGAAACGTGTATGGGGTGCATAATAGGCCAACAGATTGGCCCAAACTCATGGGCTTTATAAGAACACCCTTGTTCCAATTACCAAAAACAAAACAAAAATTCATATTTACATATGAATGGCTGGGCCAATTCTTCAATAGTTTTGCAAAATTTGTTCGTTCATGTAGGTTGGGTTAGATTGCACAGGTCGCAAGTTTAACTCCCCGTGTGTTACCTGAAAGGGAGATGTGAATAGAGGTAAACTTCATCTGCGTTTATCCATTCAGTTGAGTGCTGAATCAACTCCACGACCGTATAATCGAGTCTAATGTCACATTTATATATAAGGCAGCCAAATTCTGGAGTAGAGTACTGCCCAGTGCAGCCAGGCGCTATGAAATAAGGGCCAAGGAAATAATGCCCGAATAAGATATAAAACAAGCCCCAATAAAATATAACCCAAAAAAATTAAACAAAAATTTGTGAAAAAACACCCAATATAAATGAAATAAACTCGAGATGAAATAAAACCCCAAAAGAAAATGAAATAAGGCCCAACCAAACCCAAGATGAAATAAGGCCCAAAATAAATTAATTAAAATATTAAAATTCTTCAATTTTATTGGGCCTTATTTAATTTTCTTATTTGGGTGTTATTTCCTTGGGCCTTATTTTTCAGAGAGAGTGAGGCAAAGACAGTGAAAGTGTTCTACACTCTATTCCTTCTTTTCAACAAAACTTCTGCAGCAGTCGTTGAACGATAGGTTAATCGCCTATCATTGCGTACCTATAAAACGGTATCCTGTAATTACCGCAAAAAGTGTGCAGGTATTGCAGGATCACTACAATATTATTGGGGCCATATTAACCTCGATGTCAAGCAGCTGAACTTCTTGGACAATCTGGTGTCTGATCCGACATAGATTCTTGGAAGACGAATTGATGCCAGGTGGTCTCGATTTGCAACTCTGTATATTCGCCTGGTATATTTGTTAGTGTAAAATTTCCTGCTGTCAGAAGATTTCTGAACGTTTTGCTTTGATTTGACAGAAGACAAATTAACAGCTGATCATCAGCTGCTGAATTAAGATCACCTGATATGAATTCGCTGAATTTGAATCTTGCAGCATTTTAACCATTTGATCCATATCACAAATGTGCGTTCGAGCTCCGGATTTATTCAGTTCACCCGCACCAATATTTCCGGGCAGACCGGAACTCAGAATAGCTGCAGGTTTGAATGTCTCCCTACCTCGTTCGGAGACATTGGGCATTCATACACCAAACTGGATGTTGTATAGACACCTGTTAGAGAGTTGATCACACAGATCGTTGTATATTCTATAGTACCTCATCCAATTAGCTTCTATTTTTATGGATAATACTTTAGCCTTTATCATGCTTCATTGATTCTTTAATTTAAATCTCATCCTCTGTTTGAAACGACGCCTCTTTGAAAGACGCCTCCACCCAGACGAAAGTCTGACTCTGATTCGTCTGTATAGATCACTAGCACGCTTTAATGATGATAGAAGGGCGTGCCCGAGAGCGTCACAGCAAACTATTTATCAGCAGGTTGAGCTGTCAGTGTTTTTGGGCAGACCAGTTGCGAATTCCTGGTAGCCTTTTTCCAAGCACTTGCTGATCTACAACATCATCGCACAAATAACTAGAAAACACCAGCTTAGAACAAGCCTCACGGAGCACATAAATAGTTCCTGAGAAAAAACGACCCCCAAAAACAAATGGATCTCATCGTGGTTGACATATGTATTTCTACTTCGACTAAGACATTTTCGTTCTAGATTAGAGAACAAATGTTGTGATGATCTTTAATCTATTACAAGTCAAAGTCGAAATACGCCAACCACGATAAGAGGGAATATCTTTCATTAAGTGCCTCTAAGTACTGCAATTGTGTAGGATAATGAGTCCTAGCCTTAATTAGTAGTGTACCAATAATACCAGCGCTCGCTTAGGATCGGCGCATGCTCTTGATCCAGTTATATAAAGTTGCAATGCAATCTTGAGGGCATAAACAGACGTTTTACCAATATGGAAACCTTCTCAACTAAATGTAAATTACAAAATGTCATTTGATCCCAAATTTTATTATTCAAAAGGTGCTCAGTACTGAAAGATAACCAATAGATCCAAGGTGTGCTATTTTCTCGAAACTACCCGACTAACAATTAAATTCCAACTACTTTCACTGAATAAAAAAATTATTTTAATGTTTGCAATGTAGAGAGAATCCAACGAAGGCAAAACAAGATTTTAAGGCTAATAACATCGGCTCCATGGTACATCAAAAATTCAAATTTACATCGTGATTTAAATATGCCACTAGTGACTGAAGAAATTGCAAAATACGCAGGCAAATACTTAACAAAACTCGAGTCCCATCCTAATACCCTTGCTCGTAACAACTTGAATTTTACTGGACACATCCGCTTAAAAAAGAGGGACAACATTAAAGATGAAATATGTAGCTTGAAAATATTTTTGTGCTTAATACGACATTTATGTGTTATTGATTACTATCACTAAGTTTATGCCTGACACTGGTTGGGCCTAATTATTATATCTATATTTAAGATTTGAATACTTATTGTTAGTTAATTTTTTTTAAAGATACAACAAATAAATATAAGCATGTAAAAACAAAAATGTTTGCAGTAAGCTTTTAATAAGATACAATTTTTTTAATTTGTATACCCATAAGATAAATATTAAACTAATAAGTCTCCTTAAATTCCCTTTACGCTCTTTTATAATAAAAACTAAATGCACATTGATACAAAAGCAACAACAAACTGATGATTGCTCTTAATTGCAATCAATACTCCTTTCCTAACTCTTGGCATTATCGCAGTCAGTCAGTTCCTTCCTTCTTTTATTACAATTCCTCTTTTTAGCATTTTTTTTTCTAACCATAAAAAAGGACAAACATTTTTTAATAACGACGCAAACATAAAATTTGGGATGTAACTAAGTTTTGCATTATTTGCTGCAATGTATTATAGCAAAGACAAAGTTAAAAGTTTGTCCCAATTGGTAGTAAGTTAGATTTTGATAGCTTAGGTTAGGAAGGGCGGTGGTATAACGCAAATCCACTCGGAGACTCAGTTGGATCCATAGTGATTCCCCTTTATTGACCCGTTGGTTCCTCTCTTCATCCCCGGACGTCGTCCTACAGAAATCTGGAGTGCCAGTGTCCCAAATGCTGGTTCTTGCTCTGACAGAGCAGTTACCAGTCAACGCGCCTACCACGACTCGCATCGCCTTCCTATTGGTATCCAGTACGATTCCTATTTGGATCTTCCTGAGTCAAGTTTGGGCCACATAGCCCTCAAAACTCCACAATCCTCCCTACTTCGCCATGAACGGTTGATCCTGATCTCCACCCAATTACTGAGTTTCCAGTAGTCATGGCCTAGTAATGACCTATTCCCTTATCTAACGCCGATCCTATTCTTGCCAACTCATTTTGACAGCTCTTATAGTTTCCTAGATTTTAGTCCGGACAAATTTTTTTTTGTAATTATGCAGGTCTTATGTATCATAGACTAAGAATTCATATTCTGTGTTATTTATGTTATCACCACCCAGTATGTCAAGGCGATTCATTACAAGCGGCGGAAATAGTCAACTGAGCAGTTGAGACCATCTAATATTAATTCGACTTGGGTACTACATACAAAAGTTAATTTGTCCGGACAAACGTTTTGTCCGAAACAAATGGGTGAACTCAGCTCAACAAACGCTCAAGCATTTTCTAAACATTTACATATGCATAAGCGACTTTGGTTCGAGTCCAATTTTCGAGGCAATTTTATTTTTTGTGAAATGCTTACCGCCCTAATGCATCCACATGACATAAAGTCTTTATTAGTGTTTGCTTCAGGAAAAAAAAATCAACAACAACTCTAATGATGTGCGGTAATAAAGTTTGCTCGCGTGGACAGAATTGTTGGTAAACGCCCACAACTTTGTTTACGCGATAAAAGTGTGAATGTGTTGGCTAAACAACAAATTAAAACGTAAAATTGTCGAAAAGAGAGAAGAGGATGTTGTTGTTTGTTATATTTATTAATACGAGGTTTGTTCAAAAAGTATCGCCACATTTTGAATTTTCACGTATATTCGAATTTTGATTTTTTCTTGCGTTATGTTGCTACTCATGTCTCTTACTTATGCCGAAAATTTCGGCTATTTTGAATGTTCAGTTAATTGTTGACAGCTGCTTTGCTTGCACGCGTCTTATTACCAAGACTTAAGGTCTCGTTAGTTTTTACTTTTCGTTGTCGTTCTTTTCCGTATAAAATATTTTGCAATTACTTTTTCTGTGCAAGGAATCAGCTGACAACCTATAGAACTGATTTCAGTTGTATACAAAATATCACAACAAACTAATACATACACACTTTTGGCTGTCACTTAACGTTGAATTCTATTTTCTACAGATTTGTCCGCAACGGAACAGAACGAGACAGGAAAAACAAACCACACACACAGACTTTCAATTCAACAGAAACAAAACAGCTGATTCAGAACAGAACAGCACGTACAAACTAATTCTTCCTTTAAGCTAACGGAATCCGAACTACTATTAGGTAAAAATAAAAAGTTATTATGTCCCTAATATTAGTTTTAATTGGAGAAGGCTGAAATCCTGCATTTTCGAGTGTAAATTTGGGAATTAAGGGGCAAATTACTAGTCGTATCGAGTTAATTTGCCATCAGGTCTTTTAATGACATGTCATACGTACCAAGATTTGCATCTTGTTTAGGGAAGAGAAAATGTCTTTTGTTAGAAATGATTCATAATGGACTTAAAGGGTTTCAGGCGAAAATGCATACTACCCTTCCAAGCCTAACCCAAAATAATATTAGCTTTTTGTAAGTTTTTGTTTTTACCATTAATCTAGCGTTTTCACAGCGGGGGATACCTACCACACCAACTGATTAATTTTAATAAAGAATTTTGGTACTGAAGCACTTGTAGACTAAGTGCCATTTTCACAACGATACAAAAGTAAACTTTAACGGTATAATTCATAAAAAATATTTTAGGTTTATTACAGGTTTATTTGACAAATTTCCAATAGGAATATGTCAAATAAGCGCTTAATAATCCTGAATTACTTTTTATGAATAATGCTAGGAACACAACTGCGACGAACGACGAACTTTTGGTCGCGAATATTCGTCGTCAAAAATAAAACACATTGGTGTATATAAAAATGCACACAATCATGGCGTAGGGCGAAATTTGTCATACGCGGCGAAAGTAGCAATAGATTTATTTCTATTTCTTACGCCGGCGAACGACGAAAAAACTATTTTTTCTCTCTCTCTCTCTCTGTCTTTGCACACACAATAACCAACCTTATCAAATATCAGAGAGGAATTCGCTAAGTAAATTCGTCGTTGTTGTGCTTCACACGACGAATTTACGCAGCGAACTCTTATCGACGAATTCGTCGACATGGACGAAAATCGTCGTTCGTCCCAGTTGTGTTCCTAGCATAAGGCAGTAAGAATTTAAAACCAGTATTTTGTATTGAAATACTAGTTTTAAAACTCTTGAAGTATACTTTTATTCGTTATGAAAATGGCCCTAATACTGTATTGAAATACTCGTATTTTCCCCGAATATATTTGAAAATATAAATTCACCACCAGAGAGTTTTGCGTCTCACTCGCACTGGTTGACTGATCTGCCACGGATAACCGTATATTCTTGCGGTTCTTTTGTGGAATTTCTTTAACAACCACGTTGCTACTTCCTATGTGAAGGCATAGGTCGTGTACAGTCAGTCACAAAGCCTTTTTAAAAAACTGTTAATAACATCTTGGGCATATGGTCTAGCTACCCCGCCCATATTTGTGCAACAATACTTTGCAAATTTACTTTGTAAAGTATTTCTTAAATAAATAAATAATTCACCACCAAATTAAAAAATTTCATGACGAAGTGAGTTTTGTTTATATGCAGATAAAATGATGATTAAAGTAAAATTTAATTAAACGAATAAATTTATTGTCATGAAATTTTAAAAATCTCTATGTTGATAAAAAAAAAACGTTTTTTGACAAACTAAAAATAAGACTTTTACACTCCGAAAAATCAACTTTTGCACAAAAATTCTCACCCTATTGAGTCATATTGAAATAACTTTTCCGTATGCTTAAAAAATAAAAATAACAACACATACATACACACATTTAATGAAATCTTCGGTTTGCACTCTTGGGAATGTTTCACTCATAAATTTTCTTTTGTAAATAGCCAAGTTTGTGTATGACTGGATATAGAGAGATAACGGTCATCTTTTTGAACCCAAATTTCTTCATGTTTTTTCAAACTTTTGTTTATTTCAGAAGATTTTTTTTTATATAATTGTAGAAGTATTAAATTTTTTTTGTGAAATAATTCTGCAAAGATCTGGTAGAACACTTTCGAAAATAATGTATGGGACCCAACTGAAACTCATCTCTTTCAAATAAACAATTTTTTTTTTAAATCTGTTGGTTAAAAAGTACGTGAAATATAAAATTAAATTTGAATGGGTGTGTGTTAAGTTTTGTAAAAATCGGTAAAGTAGAATCACTTAAAATAAAATATTAAATGTTAATGGGAAGATTGTGCCTATTTTAGAGATCAAGTTGTTTGGTAAGTTTTATAAAAATCGGTTAAGTAGACCCAAGTGAAATATGATAAGAAATTTTAATGGACGTAGCCCCGCCCATTTTTTCAACTTTAAAATTGTGTAACTACAAGAACCGAAGGTGTTTGCTAGGTTTCGCAGCAATCAAATAAGTAGAAAATCCTAAAATCAAATAAAACAATTTGTGGGCATGTCCGCAGATTTCTTCCGTTTTATTTTTTGAAGTCGGTTAAAAATTCAAAATACATATTGGGCATTTTTTATATAATCTAAGTTTAAATGCGTATGTACATATGTATGTATGTATGTATGAAAAACATAGATTCGAGGAAAACCACATTTAACGTATGGAAGTTTATTTTAAAACAAAAAAAAATGGAATTGTAATTTTCTTTAAAACTAGTTTTTCAGTTATGAATTGCAATACAGCAGAGATATGTAACGATATCTTTGGTATCTATTTACTAAATACCTCTACTCGTACTTCATACACAATCGTTCTCAAATCATTCCAAAATAATTTACGTTTTACTTTAGTGTTAAGGGTTTGATGTTAACGCCTGCGTGCTGTGTAAAACTACAGTTACTGCACTTTTTCCCCTGACGAGCGGTGTAGAAAAGTTTGAGAGGTAGAGAAACCGTCACGTATTATATGTACAGACACTCGTACAATTGGTGAATGATCCCAAAACGAAATTGCCTAGTGAAACATTTCGGCATTCGATATCGAAACATAGCTGCAACCGGAAACGCCACTGATTAGTGCATTGTGAGGCGCTGTATTTGATTTTTTTTAAATATGTGGACCAGAACGTTTAGAATTGACTTTTTTATGCTATAATTACATGTCACACAGTGCGGATCACAATTGATTTATAGAAAAGAAAAAGCATCAGGTGAAAGAATAATTTCCCGAAATGCACCTTTAAGCGGGCTATTTGAAGTCTCAGGTCTAAACCATAGATAGCGATAGAAGGCAACACTAGCCCCGCTATCGCTGACATACGGCCTCCATCACTGCGAAAAGCGATGAATTTACCGATTGGAATTCTTATTTGAATATGCGGGTGCATATTCAAATAAGAATTGGATTTAGTTATCTTACGTTTCAATTAACACCATTTACAATCTGTTTTATTTAAATTTAAAATTATTCATGCATGAACCACTTTAGAGGTTCGGTCGGTCTTAATGGAGGGATTTAATTGTGTTTCCGCGACCTTTTGAATCCCTTGCTTATTCTGTTATTATTTTCTGCTTTGAATCAAAAGGTACATTGTGATGGCATCGTTTGCACCGCGAAGCGACTGTGTGCTTTGATTTCCTTTAATAAATTATTCATAGAAAAATTATACAACTTACTTATTTTCCCAGCTAAGCTTTCCTCTGTGCTTTATTTTTTACATATTTTTAAGTTTTGATTGATACACTATTTGGTTTTAGTTGATGCAAATTACACACACATTTACGTACACTTAATTTTTGTTGTCCATAATTACAGCAAGTAATTGTTAGTTCAGATAAATATGCAATAGAAATTAGAGATGGGAAAGGGTAGTAACGATAACAAATGTGTCGTCATGATACATAATTCCAAAACAATTAGGTTATATTGCCAGCTACAAAGGTACTCTACGCCCTTGTTATATTGATGTTTAATACATTTAAATTAATTGCAATTGGAATATACGTCTCCTGTTGCCTAGAATCATATACATATATTTGTGTTTCCGTTATCGATGTCATTGCATCAATAACTGTAAATCTATTGAAAACATCTGGCAGCCTTAGAAGAGAAAAAATAAGAAAGTGAAAAACAGCTGAATATTTTTTCTTGATTGTTATTTTTCTATTCCCATTTGTTTATTTTTTAATAAGTTGTAGCAGATTGTTTTTTGTACAATTAACAAAATCTATCCCAGCATATTGAGCACAAAGTTACAAATTTCGAATAGAAAATTAAAAATCCATAAAGAGAGAAAATCGTATACATAAATACTTACCTAAGCAATTCGAGAAACCACAATTTCATGGTTAAAAGTATTCCATAAGACGCAAATTGAATAATTCTTTGTTAGAGTAACACAAAATACGGATTTTATAATTTTCTTTTTGGGGCAAAATTTTTTTGCCCTAAAGTTTTCACATGGGTAATAGTGTAGCATACGAGCTAGAAGATTTAAATGATGATGGCAGCGATGACAGTTCACAAAGATTTTTAGATGATGATGAACGCTTAAGTTTCGCTTACTCAATGGTGCTATCACAAATTGTGCGTCAAGATCCAAGAGAAATGCCTCCAGTAATTCGAAAGAAGCCAGACTTGAGAACATTTCGCGTAAGTATGGATCGGCAAACGAAAAGAAAGCGAATAATAGTAATAAGATGGCTTTTTAGCATACTATGATGTACAAAGAGATTAAGGCCCTCAGCGGATTTCCGGCCAACAGCAAGAAACCCAATGAGCGTTGGTGCCTCGCTCGTGGATTAATGAAACGTGAGAATGGCTTATCAGTTTGCAAGCGTGGCGCATTTACTGCCAACCAGCACAGGCGTATTACCAATTTTTTTGTACCCAACAAAAGAGTTGACCGTTTAATGTCGCTGGACTCGAAGATTTACATTAGCAAATTTAATAATGACGGCACACGCCTTATTACTGCCTCTCAGGATGGAACGGTCCGTATATTTGATGCTTCCAACGGCACCTACCGTCGCGTACAAAGGCTCCGGGTCAGAGATGTTAACTGGAGTATATTGGATATTGATTTTAGTCCTTGTGGTCGCTACTTCACTTATTCCACATGGGAGGATACTTGTAAGTAGAGAATAAAAAAGTTCTAAACAACTTAATGTATGTAGATGGTATACAAATATTTTTTATTAACTCTTAAAGTTAATGTCTCATCCATGGACGGCGACGACTGTGAGACATATAACATCGGTATTGATCGCTATCGGGCCGCTATGTTTTCAGTACGCTTCTCCCCTTGTGGACGTAGTATGATAGCTGGCTTAACTGGTTCTAAAATTGTCCTATGCGATCGTGAAACTCGTAACATTTCCACAATACGAACGGATAATTCACCAGCTGTGGATATAAATGCTGTAAGCTACGTCAGCGATTTAGATCCGAATCTTATTGTAAGCGGTTGTGATAATGGTATCATTAAGCTTTGGGATCTTCGATGTTCGGATGGAAGTACATATCGCACTAAAAAAGCTAGCAGTATTTTTCTAGGCCATTTTGATAGCATAACATATATAGATCCACGAAATGACGGCCACTATATATTGAGCAATTCCAAGGACCAAAGCGTGAAAATTTGGGATTTACGCAAATCAACACCAAAAAGTAAAGTAAGAACTACACCATTGATCAAATGGGATTATAGGGTCGGCCAGGTGCCCAGAGAATGTAAGTAAAGTAAAATCCTGACTTTTCAAATACGTAAGTACTTCAGCAAATATTTAATTTATTGCTAGACTATAATCCAACCAAAGTTTTGGATGACGATGCAAGTGTCATGACTTATCGGGGCCATCGTGTCACTAAAACTCTGCTGCGTGCTAGGTTTTCTCCAGCTGCACAGACAGGTCAGCGATTTATTTATACTGGTTGCAGCACAGGCAGAATAATAAGTGAGTAAAATTCAAGTTAACATTAAAAGAGTATGTACTTTAATTTAAACTTTCAGTTTACGACGTCTTAACTGGTCACATTAAGGAGGCCATAGAGAGTCATCGTCATGTAATACGCGATTTACATTGGCATCCAGTTCGAGCAGAAATTGTTTCTGGTTCAGTAAGTGGAAGAAAAAAAAATATAATTATTCAATACCGTTGCTTACAATTTTGTTAATTTGCAGTTTGATTCCCAAGTAAACTTAAATATGCATAAAAATAAACCAAAACTCAAAAGAAGTAGTACCGAAGAAATTGAAATACCTTTACGTCGCTCACGTCGCATTGCTCATCACAAGGGTGAGTGGGATGCCGAAGACGATGAAGAAGATGACGAAAATGAATTTTAACAGCTAGAACTTGAATTTTTTTTCCTCCAGATTTATATATTTTTAAATAACATCGTACATCATTTATATATAGTATAGATTTTAGTTTTCAACTTCTTTGACTTGAAACTTGTTAAAAAATACACTTTAAACGTAAGTGTGTAACATAATCAGGGATCAATCATGAATAAAATTCCGCGAGAAATTTCTTCCTTTTCCAACTAGAATTTTTTTGTTTCCCTATTACTTGCTATTGTTTGAAATTGTTTCCCGGGAAAAAATTCTCGCGGAATTTTATTCGTGATAGCCCTCAATATTATAGTACATAAATGGGTAAAAATCATTATGTAATATGTTCAAATAACTTCATATTAATTACAAAAAAATTCATTAAATATGTATATGACTTTCTGTTAGTTTAATATTAATAATATTCTTTTCTGTGTTGTTTATTAGATGAAAAATCATTGGAAATACAAAATGTTAATTTAATTAAAACCTTTAATACGGCTATAAATTAATTAATACAATTTTGTCCTTCCATTTTACTTTTTATTTTTGATGACTTTTCCGTGCTTACTTTATGAATAAATGTTAATTAAACCTATGATTGAATTTTATTTAGCGCATTGCATTGACACAGTAGTATATAAATATGTAAAATGGAAAGAACAAGTATTAAATAAATTTAACAAAAAAGGAACATTAAGCAAAAAGTTATTTTGTAGAATGAAGCTTCATCTGTCGTCCTTACACTAAACCTTTTATATTCTCAGGACCCAACCGAATTAAAACATGTTTTCGCTTCTCATCAACTTGTCAAGTGAAATAGAATTGAACAACTTCCAACCAACTATAGTTGTTATGTTGATGAAAACGTTGCGCTTTTGCACTACTCATTGCGAAATATCCTCAAGCACATGTGTTAATGATTAAAATTTAAGAAAGAAAAATGTAAGCAGCCGTCTCCAGCTTTTCCCTCGCTTAAAAGTAGGGAATTTTCCGCATTGCAATTTGTTGGTTTTTATATTTATTTATTTCACATAATATCAACTTAACAAATATGACTAAGCTGATTTATCGAGCCTTATTTTAGAAAAATTTAATTATTCAGAAGGCTTTTTTATTAAATATTCAAATATGTTTTTGTACGTAAATTGTCGCTTACGATAAAATTTTACAGCCCGTATCTTAAAGAAAATTTTGTCATTTTGATAATTCTAAACGATGGGTAGGCTCATACAATTAATTTCAATATATTTGCGATAACATGTCGCTTACGATAAAATCGGAAAAAAGGCTCGATATGTATGCATAGTTTTTACAAAACTTGAAAAACATTTTTGCGCTTCAAAGTTTTAATATTAAGTTTAAGAATTTTCTTTTCTGTTTTCCGAACTTGGAAGGCTTCTTTGAGGTACTGTTTATATGTTTTCTTTCGTCTCTCTAATTGATCATATTTGTTAAAAGCACATTTCCATAGTTTTGTTATCCGTTCTTCGTCCGATTTATTAGGTTTTACGTCCAGCTGTATGTCTGCATTAAGGCCATAACCTGCGAGTTGCGGAAGTATGGAGCCCGTAAAATGATTTAAATTTATATTGCGGAATTTTTCTGCACAAAATGTAGAGATTGGGTAGATATTAAGTGCTTGGTATTGTTTCTTTATTTCTTCCAGATCTAATGCTTGAAAATTAACATCAGTCATAGAAATGTTTGCGGTTGAACTTACTTTTTTGCTTTTGGATTTCTTAGGCTTTTTTGAGGGCTGGTCGGAATTTTTTTCGATTGGATTTGAAATATTTAATAAGACATTTTCACTAGTTGAATGAGTTTCTTGACTACTTTTCGATTCAGTTATCTTATTTTGCTCTTCTATTTGTTGCTTTTCGGTATTGTGAGTTATTTCTTTACTATCTAAATTAATTAGTTCGCTATTCTTCTTACTTTTCTTCTTTTTTGTTGGTTCCTCCTGTGTTAAGTCGATTTCCATAAAGGCCTCAGCTGCACCATTTGACGCTTCGATTTCCCCTAGTGAATTGCCAAATTTGCGTTTTACTGCAGTAGAAATATCATTTTCTTCATCAATTTTTATTTCCTTTTTGTATTTATTCTTCTTTTTAGTTTTTGTGTCCAAGGGAAATTCGTTATTTTCTTGCAAAACACATTTTATAGATTTTTCTTCCTCATTTATAATTTCTGAGTTGGTTTCAATTTCATTGATTTCAACGTTTTCCTGTTTTACAATACCTTTAATTTTCTTTAATTTCTTTTCCACTGCATCATCTAAAGAATTATCTAGAGAAAGCTCAGCCTTTTCTTTTACCCGACATTTTTTAGATTTCTTTACTTTTCGGATATTTTCTGCTTCATTTTCAATTTTAGCACTCTCATCCAGATGAAGCTTTGCTATTTCTTCTACATCACATTTCTTGGATTTGGGTTCTGTGTTTTGGGCGTCATTTTTAAGTTGAGAACTTTCACAAACCTCCGGTTCAGCACAATATTTAATTTTCTTGGATTTCATCTCTACTTCATCAATAGCAAGATCTAGTGTTTCTTCAGTACGACATTTTTTCTTTTGTTTTTTGCTAACATGTCCTTCGCTTTTCATTTCAGTACAATCATCAAAAGCAAATTCCTCATTTTCTTGCAGTTTACATTTTTTAGACTTCTTTTCTTTTTTCAAAACTTGTTCTTCCTTTTTTATTTCATCACTTTCAGGACTTAATTGAGCGGATTGATTTTTATTTTTCTTCGATTTCTTTTCCACAGGCTCTTCAATCAGGCAATTATTTTCGTGATCTTTTTTTTCTTTCTTGCTTTTTTTCTTTTTCTTAGTAACCGTTTCATCCGCAAGTTCGGTAGATAAGTTTTCATCATAAGCAATATCTTCCCCAGCGCTTAAGTTGATTGTTTTACCTCTTTTCAAGGCTTCCATTTTATTTTTGAAATAATCATTCACCGAAAGATTGCTATAAATCATTTGCCTTTCTTCCTTTTTTTTCTCTTTTCTATCCTCATTACCTTCCTTACTATTGCTTTTTGCTTCAACTGGGACTTCATTGGATGTTGAATTGTTGGCAGCATCAAGCTCATCTTCTCCACCTTTATGGGGCTCTATTTTTATTTTAAAATTATCATTTAGACACACTCCGTTGTCGATGTTTTGCACGTCACTAGATTTTTCACGATTTTCCCCAAATGTATTATTTAAATACTGATAAAAGTTATTTGCAGCATGTTGCTGCTCATCCACAGCTTTTTTGCCAAAAATATTGGCCAAGTCTTTTTCACTGTATTGCGCCACGTCTTTGCCTTTGGTAAATTTTTTATAATGTACTCTAACCTTGCTTTGTTTTGACCTTTCTTCCAAGGAAACACCACTTATTTTATCTTTCATCTTTTCCAACCTTGTTTTAGTCTTATTTGTTTCTTGAAAACCAAAACCAACCCGCACTGGCATTTCATTCTCCGACTCAAGAGCTTTATCATTTTCATTGCACAAGGTAGCGTCATCTTCATTGTTAAGAGTTTTGAGCAGGCCATTGAAACTATGTTCATGTTGCGTCCACTGATCATCACGTTCTTCGAAACCCAGCCCTAAAGCGTCATTTTTGTAGCGGATTCTTACGAAATCTTTTGAGCCATCTTCCTTGGCACCCAAACCTTGACCCTTTTTCCATCCCATCCTTTGCAGCATTTTCGTACCAAAACTGTTTTCATCTAATATAAATAAAATATTAGTGTCACAGTATAAATATTTTCTTATGCATATGTATGATAAAACATGAGATACTTACCTTCATATAATGCCTTTCCTTTAGGCACCAAATTGTAACGTTTGCGTTGCCTGGGTTCTGCTAGCATGGCCATCTTTATTATTTTTTTTACTTTAAATTATTAAAGATTTGATTTTAAAGCTAGATAATAACAACACATATTAAAAAAAACTCCACGTGTGAACACGCACAGGGAACAAGATTTGGCAACAAATAAAATACTACTGTGACTAAAGGAAACGAACTGGAATGAAACTTAGCAAGCAAAAAACATATGTTACATAGTGCTGCCACAGTGTAAAAATAATTCAGTATGATCAAATATGTAAATATTAAACTGTTTAACTTGACAAGTATATTGCTTTAAATTTATATGGCAATTTAATTTTAAATTTCAAAATTAATACATTTTGTAAACTAGACTGCGAAGAAAAATAAGCACAAAAGAAAAGAAAACAAAAATTAGAGAGCATTTGAAGGTACTGCCGTAGATCAAATTTATTAGCGGTTGACATCACTGGCTCTATCACTAGATAACAACAACAAAAAACATTTTGTAATATTTTCAAGATAAACAACGAATCAATGGAGGATATACCAATTCATTTGGCGAATATATTGGAACAAGCTCCAAAATGGACATTTGCTGGTGACTTTACACTTCTACAATGGATGAAACAAATATCTCAGGTATTTTAAACAATACAAAATACCATAATAAGCAATACAAAAGACCATTTTCATAATACGCGTAGGATTTGGAAAGTCGAGCCACTAAAACAGCGGAAGGCCTAGGAAAACTCAATCATAATATTAAATCAACGAATGTAGCTCTGGATAATGTAGCCAATCGCTTGACAGCTCTGCAGTTTGGCAACCAATTTGTTGAATCCCGAGTGCAGGACGATGATGAAACATTAATAAATACAAGTGAAACCAACAAGGATATTCAGAATGTAAGTAAAAGGCGATATAAATACGTAAATATGTACATCATGTTATACTAAATGCCGAAAAAGTCATAATTATTTCTTAAGTGCTTGTGTTGTTTGTTTATCCATCGAGAGTTTTGCGTCTCACTTGCAATTGTCTTGGGAATCTTGGGAACTCTTACTTCGTATATGTAAATAAAATACAATAGACACATTTTCCAAAACAGTTAATTTAATTACAGGCTTTAATAAATTTGTGTTAATTTGAAATAAATAATTTAATTAATAAATGTTTACTTACATATCTCTTAAAGCAACCCGAACAAACAACACCAAAACAAGTACTCACAACTTTCTTGGATAACAATCTTAAAGTTCTTCGAAATTGCCACGAGAGATATTCAATAGATTTGGAGGACTCGGACGATGAGGAAAGCACAACAGAAAAAACGTAAGTTTTTAAGAACTCTGCAAGCTCTCTTTACCTTATAAGTAAAACCCTAGTTTATATCAATATTTGCTTTTATCTAAAATGCGAATTGAACTTCTTTTAAATAGAATATACGAACAACAAGTAGCCAAATTTTGACAAGTGCTTATTATTATCTATGGTTAAGAAAGTGCCGAGTGGCTGTCAATAGTAGACAATGGTAGGCGACAGCGAGTACACAAGTGCGGAATGCACTCCATTTCGACAATGATTTACATAATACATAATTAATCGTTCAATTGAAAAATATTTGAAGTATACTTCTTGTCATTAAAATAGGAATTAGAAAAGTAGAATTTATCTAATATTTCTACTAGTTGCATTTCGGAAATAATTTTAGAACTTTCGAAAAATTAATTTGAAACAAGTAAACTTATGAAGGAAAATTTCTGGAGAAGATTAGTGCTCATTGTGAAAAACTGAAGAATTCCAAAGGTATCCCACTATATAGAAATGGTGCTCCTGATTGCTATTCAGATCTTGTGGTGATTTTGAAATAATTTTGGAACATTCGAAAAATTAATTTAAAACAATATTATTGAAAAATTAAATGAATGCTTGACATTTACTGAGTAGGAAACAAAATTTAAAAAAATTATTTTCAAAATAAAAATCTACTCCTTAGAGATTCATCAGTAGCTTAATTTTTATATGATTGGTGGCTCCCACACCAATCTTCTAAAGAAACTTCGCTTAAAATGGACTTTTTCAAAATAATTTTTCGAAAGTTCCAAAAATATTTCAGAAATGCAACTAAATCTACTTTTTAAAGAGCCATCAAGAGCACCATTTACATAGAGTGAGATACTTGTGAAATTCTACAGCTTTAGGTTTTTGTCTCTGCTATTTATGTATATTGAAAACAAAAATAAATTAAAATTTTTTATTATGTATTGATTTCCATATAAATATGAAAACGAAATGGACTTGTCCTTATTGTGGGAAACAGGTAATTCCCCTTTTGACCAAATTGCAATCGTGAGTAATTTTTCCCCACAAATGCTTTCCCTTTTTTTTGATTCTCCTTATCATGAATAAACACCTCTATCGTGAATATTAAGTGGAATTTTTGTTCCCGCAAAATTTCATTCCACTCGAAGGGAATCTTTAATTGTCAAATCAATTATTGTAATAAAATATGATAAATATTAACTGCAAACTTTTTACTGAAACAGTAGGTCTGTTCATTTACTTTCCCAGCAGAAACAAGCAAAGAGAGAGTAAAGTAAAAATTTACAAAATTACTCGCCCAAATATGAAAAAGTAAATGAACGCTTTACTTGTAAAAACTTGAAAGCAAATTTTATTCATATCGGAACCATAGATGGAAATCATGATACAATTGTACTTTTTCTAATGAATTTTGTTTGATAATATGTATTTTAAATTGCAAATTTTTTTAGAAATTGACATTTAATATGAAGTTCTTTACACAGTTTCATGTATTTTTACTATTTTTATGCATTTTTCATAATTTTTTAATTTTATCCATTACCAAATACAAAAATGCCACTTTCCATCTCTGATCATATATGAGAAACAAACAAAATTATTTGACATTAAAATTAAATTTATGTGGCTTAATGAATGAAAAACAATAAATTAAGAAAATATTTATACTTTTTACATACGTATACTCGTACATGTTTTTTTTAATAAAGAAATGCACATTTTTCAGTTTTCCTTTTTCAGATATTTTTGAAATAATTAATTTAAAAACAAAACACACAACAGGTGGTTGGATAATGCTTGCAAGTAAAAATTTTACTAGTACTGGGTTTGTTTCTTTACTCTTGCACGAAAAGCGTTCGCGTACTCGAAAATTGGGTAAATGAGAGAGGTTTTGTGAGAGTAATGTTCTTCTTTTTCTTCTTGCACCAAACAGCCCGCACTTTTTCTTCGTGCTACTTTGGGCACATAGAAAATCAATCAGCTGTTTGAAAACTAAACAATAACAAAGAAAAATTACATACTACAAAAATGGAAAAATTTATGAAAATATATTTAAAAACTAGTGACGAACAAAGTTTTATGAGTTTTTATATGAAATTAAGACAAAAAAGCTTCTAAATATGTTGAATCATGTAAGTAAATAAGTACGTGTGTATATATGTACATAAGTATGTGTTTAGTTATTTGTATACGTATTTTTATGCATACATGCATTGACATTTCCTTTTGTGTGGAAAATGTGGGTTTTTCGCGTTCCCGTACTTTTGTGCATTTTTGTAGTTTATTGAGAGAAATTACAGTTTGCTCTCATTTAACCGAACTTTACCCAAGAAGTAAAGAAACACACCTAATAATTTGTAAGTAAGAATTTTTTGTCTCTCAACTTTTTTCTCTCTTTTGACGCTCTCTCCTTGTAAACTTTTTGAGTTAATGAACACTTTCCAGTAATAATTGTTACAAATTCGTAACAATTTTTAGTAAATGAACAAGCCTAGTAAAAAAATAATAATAATTTGGGTATTAAGTGTATGTTTAAACAAAATTTCCACACAAATTTTGTCTAAAGCACATTTGAAATACAAATTGATTTACTTTAATTTTTGCATACGGCCGTTTTACTTTCAATTTGCACTAAGGTAACATATATCACACTTTTCTTACAGATGTATCTATCAACCAATTAACCCATACAATGAAAGGCCTTTACCTTACATTTTTGGATCAAAAGACTGGCATTCCAAGTGGCATGTGGGCCTTTATGAAAATCAAGCAGAAAACAGCTGTTCAGGTGATGAGATATCTGAAGTATTTTCCGAGTCATCATCAACGTCACACTTGGATGACAATGAATCATTTGAGTCTAATACTGAATGGGCCTCTAGTAATTCGATAGACAATGAAAATGTAAATGCGAACATTGAGGTTAAGAATGCCTCATCGCTGCAAGGATCCCAAGCTTTATATACAGGAACACCTTTACCCGTCAATGCTCTTAAAAGTAAAGCTACATTAAGTGAAACGTCCTCAATATCAACAACATCTTCTTCGTTGGCCAAGAAATCTTTACAACAGACAACAAAACAAAATGAAAATTTAATTCCACGGTCTGAAAGTATAGATTCCATAAAGTCGAAAAATTCAACAAGTAAAGCTACAACACCTAATAGGGAAAATGTTTTGCAATATAAAATACAACCTCAACAGTTTGTTGACTTATTTGCAGAACCACCAGAAGATGTCGTATCTGCGAAATCATCATCCGTTTCTTCAGCATCAATTATAACACAAAATCCGGATAATAATCGTCGAGAGTATGGGAAAGAAAATCCGCCAACCTTCAGAAGTCAGCCAGCACCTTTTGTAGATATTTTTGCTGAACCACCGGAAGATGTTATAACCCCTGCAACAACTTCTATACATTCTAATCCAAGCATAAAGCGAAGAACGGTAAATCTGTTTGATGAGGATGAGGATAACATGACTGAAGACGAGACACTATCGGTTTTAGCTAAAAATGAAGCAGTGCAAGAAACTGCAGTTAAAGAAAAACCAATTGTTGCAAATAAACCCCCAGTTATAGTTCAAACTTCCAAATCTCTTTTCGAAGATAGTGATGATGACGATGATGATTTCCTAAAAGCTTTTGTTAAAAAGTCAGCGCCTAAAGTAGCAAACAATAGCTCTTTAACAAAAACTTTACTATTCGATAATGAAATTAATGAACCTGCAATAAATTCGAAATTACCTAAAACCGATGCTTCTAAAGATTTTAATACAACTTTTAAGAAAGTAACACAAAATGTATTCGATGATGCTGAAAATAATGGAGATGTTTTAGATATTAATAAACCAGAAGTAGAGAACATAAGAAAAAGTTCTCTGCCAACTGAAAGTGGTAAGAACAAATCCAAAAAGGTCAATCTATTTGATGATTTAGATGAAGAGGACGATCTGTTTTCGTCAAAATTGGAAAGAAACAAAAACATTCCTCAGCATAGAAGTATTAAGAAGACGGTAAACAAAGAAGAATTATTTGAAAAAAACGCAACTGTCACAAAAGAAATTGATTTTGATCAAACAGTTAAGAATCAATTGAAAAATACTAGTGAATTGCCAGCTGGCAATTTTATACATAAAGAAGAGCTTATTAGAGCAGAAGAAGTTGTGAGTAAAAGCCCTAATATATCCCAAACTATAAACCCAGAAGTAGCTAAAGTATCTAACAATACAGATACAGATTCACTTCAAGCTGATAACAATTTAACAACAAAAGAAAGTCTTTTTGAAACTGCAAACCAGAAGGAACTAAATGACAATAACTCGACACTCTCCCTAACACAAGATACATTAGCGTCAGTTCCTGCAAATAAGGACGAAAAACCAAGTGCAGCCAATAAGTATGACTTTAACTCAGTTTTATTCTTAGATGAACCTCCGGAGGATGATGATGCATTTTTTGAAACACTTGCAAAAACGCCAAATACTTTAAATAGCAACTATAATACCATTGATTTGGAAAATGATGTATATGAGCCTGAATTACCCAAAGTCCCTGCTTCTACTACCAGCAACAATCAAACAGACGCAATAGACAACACCTTTTACACCGGCCTACAATTGTTTAGTGATACACCTCCTGATGATAATAATGGTGATGGAGATAATGATATTCGTGCTGGCTGTGCATCTAATCTTGCTCCAGATGTCACTCAAACCAAACGCTTACATAGCGTGTTTTATGATGATTTCAATGAGACCTTAATGGCTTTAAATCAACAGCATACGGAAAAGGAAAAGGAGGCTTCAAAACATTCCATTTTCAGTGATGAACCACCCCTGATGAATGAGGCTTCAAATTCCTCCAGCCAAGATGTGACAGATTACAAAGTACCTGATGATAAGCAAGATACAATAAAAGTTGATAATAAAAATACTACGGAAGTTACTAATAAGCGTCCAGTTTCAAAATTGATAATGCCTAATATAAATATAAATATACAAGCTCTTTTGCCTGGAGCTAATAATACATTACGCAAGCCTAAAGGAGATAGTGTAAATCCTTATAATGATGATGATATAAAGTCAGACATTAATACTCTAAAGAGATCTGATGGAGCAAATGAAGTGACTATTTCACAGCATCCCAGAACCGCTGAGACTGAACACATTTTACCCAATGTTACTAAAAATCGTATTAAAGGTCCGGCTACCAGAAGACCTTCCACACGCAGAGCCAGGCAAGAAAACTATCGTAAGAGTTTAGTTGAACAACAAGAATCATTAGAAAGTGAGGATGAAAAAAGTGATATTCAAAACGAAATCATGGAAGCAATAAAACCTGCGGCAAAAGCAAACATTCCCCAAAAGATCACACCGCCTGAGGAACCAAACACTAGTAGTATTAATGTTAAAAAATATAATTTGGAAAGAAACAATCCCTCTTGTGGTACAGCAATATCAGCAGCAACTAAATTATTTGAGGATAAGCGTGCAGAAAGTCCCAAAAAAATTGATATGGCGAAGGATAACGTTTTAGAAGACACTACAAATGATTTTAAAGAAACTGCTAGACCGAAACAGAGTTCATTACTTTTTAAAGATGATGATTTCTTTAAACATATCAAAACATCGCATACGAGCGTTCAAGATTCCAATAAAGCAGCTCAAGCCAAAGAAAGCCAAGGGCATACTTCCGCAATTACTGCTTCGGAAGTATGTGAAGCAAACGCTTTCATCTCTTCGCTTCGCTTGGCAGACAATACAAACATTGAAGTCACAAAAGGAATGGGTACAGAATTTTCCAGTGAAATTACATCAGGGGAAACTGTAACGAAGGAGTGCGAATATAATCAGCCAACCGAACTGAATGCAACAGCAGAACCAAAACCACAAAATCAATTAACAGCAAACAAATTAAAATCTTTTCTGGATGACGAGGATGATGATGACGACGATGATTTATTCAGGCCAACCGCACTACAACGTTCAATCAACAATCCCATTAGCAATAAGGAGAGAAACGACAAAGCGAAATCACAATTCAAATCATTTTTAGATAGTGAAACTGATGAGGAGGAATCTACTGCCGCTGCA
The DNA here is from genome assembly GCA_936439885.1 of Nowickia ferox. Lineage (NCBI taxonomy): Eukaryota > Metazoa > Arthropoda > Insecta > Diptera > Tachinidae > Nowickia > Nowickia ferox. Next base: position 83,050,994 of record OW387027.1, on the reverse strand, counting down.
CAAAAAACAAAAACATCAACGCCTGAGAAAAAAGTAACCTCCACGAAAAGGCCCAAAGCTTCCATTCCCACGCCCAAAAAATCGAATAACAAACTCTTTTCTGACTCCGAAACAGACAGTGACGATTTGTTTGGAAAACTCTCATCCACTAAAACGTCTAATACTAAAATGTCAACGGAATCTACAGCAACACAACAAACTAAAACAAAACCACAATCCTCCTCTTTATTTGGGGATGAGAGTGATAGCGATGATTTCCTTAAATCCTCAAACACAACGTCCAAAAGTGCTTTAAAGAAAAATGTGTCAAAAACTACTGCTTTGCAAACAAATACCAGCCTTTTTAGTGATTTGGACAGTGATGAAGATGATTTGTTTGGCGGTGGGTCTGCAAAAGTAACAACTGCCACTGGTATGTATATTTTAATAGGTTTGTCATTTCATTTTTTGTTTTTAATTATTCCGTCTATCTGTACAATAATCTATTAAAATGAAGTGATATTTTCCCGTGGTTATTACATGAAACAAAATGCCAAACACTTGTGCGAATTTGTCACACGATTGCGATTGTATAGTCGGTTGTTAGCAAACGCAACAGCCATCTTGCGGAAACCTTTTTCATGCCCAATTTAAAGCACTGAGTCGTGTGACGGCTTCCACAAGCTTTCTAACTTTTAAACTCCGATCGCCCAACAGCATATCGTTCAATTTTTGAATTGTTTCGGGTGTATAGACCTTATAACTGGGAATTGAAAACATTCGGCATCTTCCGTGCTTGTACGGCCCCAACGAAATTCATTAAACCATTTTTCTACCATTGAAATTTATGGTGAAGAGTCCCCCTAAAATATTTATCAAGCTTAGGGTTGGTTTGAGTGATGGTTTGTCCGGGGAAAATAGTGCTTAATGAATATACGAAATTAACTGTTGCCCATTTTCTTCTGAAAAGACGCCGTAGCCTGCTATCAAATGGCTGTCAAGCATAAACTAAATGGCGCAGCTTTTTCAAATGTTGACAGGAGCAGTGTTGCCCTTTCAACTAAGAGGAGGGGGGAAATTCAAAAAGTCACGCACTTATTGACCCGTCCTCGTATATAATTCTTCGCCTTTAAAATGTGAAATTTCAAAGAGATAAATATTAAAATAATTTTCCTTTAAACTTTATTTATCTTTTAGTAAAAAACATTCAACATGTCAAAACAGCACCTGTAACCACGAAAACTACTTCAGTAGCCGAAGGCTCCAAATCGAAAACTGTTGATGATAATCCATTAGCTGATTTATTATAAGTTAAATTGCAATAAATCATAAATAGAGAAACACTTTAATTAATTATAAATACTTCTTTAAATGAAACAAAACGAAACGAAACAAAAGTGCATTGCGATTCGTAAAACGAATTGAGTTTATTTTAAAATACAATCTATATAATTTTTAACGAGTATTTACAAATAAGTTTCTTTAGATAATCTTATAATAATATTAAGTAAAATAATCGTTGTATTAAATGAATTTTAAATATTAAAAGTAAAAGATACATAATTAAAATAAATTTACAATTTCATCTTAGCAAAATGTCAACCTTTGTTCATAATTTCTTTTCTTCTTTCTTTTTTCTTTAAATCAATTGTAATAAACTATAGTTGGTTTTTAACTTGAGTTAGTTTTTGATCTTTGGCTAACGTTTAGATAATATATTTGCATACATATATGTATGTATGTATAATGCGATATATTAATTTATTTAGGGTTTTGTCTAACTGCTTTTAGCAACAATATAAAAAGGTGTTAAAAACAAGATTTTCGTATGTATAATAAAAGAAATTAAACAAAATTATTAACATATAAAATGATTTAAAAAAATTTAAACCAGTTATTTCGAAAGCCGTATAAGTCACACGATAAGAAATTACACCTTTTTTTCAACAATAAAAATCAATAATAAAAATAGTATCAGTCACAAATAAACGAGTTGTAAAGTTAAAGTTTGTTGAGTACAAGTCTTTGTTTTATGCTTTATAATTAATAATGGGAAAACAAACTTAAAATTTAATTTAATCTCAAACATTTCTGCACACAAATCAAGTTGTCTGTTTGGGGAAATTATTGATTTGATATGATATTGCTAATGCATGCGAAAAGTCCACTGCATAGTTGTGATATTTTTGGAAATGAAACTATTGTGTTCATTTACACAATTTCTATTTCTAAAAGAAAAACAGCAATTTTAGTTGCTCAACTTTATAAAAAAAAACTTTCTGCTGAAATTGCTTTTACAGAGTAAATGTTTACCCAGCAAGTATCGTATTTTCTTTATCTTAATTTTCTGACATTTTTTATGTATGCACATATTTGTCTGTATGTATGTATGTAAGTCCCGGTTGGCACACGTCACTTTTAGTTGAGCAACTTCTTAGTTCATTGGCGAGCGAGAGAGAGAGAGAGGCAAATATGATGGCTGCCCTCTTCATTATCTTCTCTCTTTTCCATAAGCTCAAAACTTGCTCAACTAAACTTGCCGTGAGTGAGCCCAGTACAGTGAACTCGCGATAATATGAACAAGTTTTTTCTCCAATTGAAAATATGAACTTAGTGCAAAAGTTTTAAAATATGAACAACATATTTTTGTATTTTTTTAATGGATTTCATATACACAGTGTTGAAACCTTAATTAACAGATTAGTGTTTAAATTCAACTGAATAATAAATTGGGGATTTCCTTCACTGTTTGCTTTAAATTGCCTTCAGTTGTTAATCAACATGTTTTTTACAGGCACGTTTTAGTTAGTGCTCGTATTGGGCTGAAATTTAACGTGAAAAGTTCCTTAATATATATAAAAAGGCATACGTATTTAACTTTAAAAGAAAAATGAAAAAATTTAGAACGAAATTGGCACATTTCGTTATTAATTTAGTGAATAAATTCGGGCGAAAAAAATCTACAATAAATAAAAAATTCATTATAAGAAATCCTTATTTTTATGGGAAAAACGTTGTTAAAGGGGAAATTAGCTGCCATTCGCCAATATATAAACAAATCCTGCAAAAGTGAACTGGCTTGGTTTTAATTAGTTCATATTATCGGGAGTTCACTGTATATTTAATTATATGCGAAAACCAAACACTTGGAATTTATATAGATACATATCGTCCTCATCATGTCAAACTATCCAATATGCAAAATTCGTTTATGAATAAACAGAATACCGGCATAAACACATTTTCCATACAAATTTACACAAAAAAGCAGCCGCAGAAAGCAGTCGTGAGATAGAATCTATTTTATTTTGGGAGCGTTTTTTCTTATGCTCTCACATATAAGTACTCATTCTCTCAAAAATGTTAACATACTTTCAATAAATTTCATACATTTTGTAAACAAAACTACAAAGAAAAATAAGCACAAAGGAAAATAAAATAAAAATTAGAGAGCATTTGAAGTTACTGCCGACGATGTTATTATGGGCTTTATTATTTTGGGAGCGATTTTCCTGAAGTTGCAGACTTTATTCAGTTTCATCATTTTATTAGATTCATTATTTTGGTACACTCGTTTCAAAATGCTGAAATTCTTATAGACGACAGATAACTAAATGAGAAATATTTGAAGCCTGGCACTTTTAGGGATACGCCGACTTAAAATTCACAATTGACGGCTCTTTGCGCTCTTCTGAAAAGTACAAATTTGAATATTGGATAGTTTGATATGGTATGGGCGATATGTACCACCTTATGAACATTTAAAGTTTTACCTACATTTTCCAATATTAATTTAAAAAAAAAGAAAATATCAAACCGCCATATTGTGGAAAAATTTTAGAGAAAAAGCGAAGGGAAAGAAATGAAAATAAAATAAAAATTGTGAATGACAAAACAAATATTCCTCTTAGCTCTCTCTCTTCTCTCTCCTATAAACTCAAGAATTGTTGTGCAACTAAAATTGCCGTGTGTGAACCGGGACAAAGTACTCGCAGCAAAAGAACTATGTTAGAGAAAACGTTATTTGGGTGATTTTCGAAACAACCGATATAATTTTAGAAGTTATCTAAAAGTATAGCGCTAGCTAAATGCAAAATAACATAACGTCGAAAGAATTTAAAAAAAGTTTTTACTTATTGTGATTAACTTTATGTACATATATACATATTTACATACATATCGTTGACTTAATATAGAAAGGCCCTAACTAATAATTTTTTTAATAGATTTTTATGTATATATATTTCGCTAGAAGACCATATCTTGATTAAAAAAAATAATGAGTTAGGGCATTTCTATATTTCTAGGACACAAACGAAATATAAAATAATATGTCATGTATGTATGTACATATATATACATATGTATGTAAGTGTATACATACATAATTTTCAAAAATGTCTTATTTTCGATCTTCCCGGATCTATAAATAATGATAATAAATAAAAATTCCACCGTATTGTTTTATAATTGTCTAGAATTTCAATAGAGGAGTTGTTAGCCAATAACACTGTCCTCAACTAATGCGTGTTTTTGTTAGAGATATAAAACTTCAAGCTGGCAAAATTTCGACATCTATTGCTTGTTTCTGCTTGTTTTAGCAATCAGACGTGCCATAACCATAAAAACAGCCGTTCGAACCAAGCTAATTATTTTTTGCCTATAGGTGACTCGCCACAACGTCATAGCAATTACCATAGAAACCTTTAAATAACGGTTTAAATAACGGTTGCAAATTTACCAGCGGGAAAAGTAGTCAATGGAAGCTATATCCCCTCAGGGGATGTTCACATACATATTACGTGACGCTCCGGGGGTTTAATGATTTGTTACGGTTTAGAAAATTTATACTGAAAATGTTGTAAAAAGCGTTAATATGGGAAGTTGGTATAAGAACTCCGAAAATAGCGTTATGTAATATGTGAATGGCCCCCTACCGTGGTTGGCGTATTTTGACTTCGCCTACGATGTTTTTCTAATAGTATATTAAAGAAGATATACATATATTAGAGTTGGGCATAGCTGTTCTTTTTGCGGATAGTTCTTTTTTGTTTCTTTTTTGATAAAAAATGGTAAAAATTAATATTCTTGAAAGAAAATGCTTAATTAAAGTCTGTAATCATTTGAAAATAAATTTTTTTAAATTTTTTGATACTTTAGCAAATAAATTTCAAATTAAAATAAACTTATGACAATATGTCGAATAATAAATTTCTTAAATGTTAAATTTAGATTTTATTTTTCATTTTGCCTTATAAATACTTTTATTGTTATCCAATGGATTTCTAATTGTATAAAGGTGTAGAAAAATAAAATAGATTCATATCGAATATAAATTATTTGCTGGGATTTTGTTATAGTTTCTATGCCTATTGCTTGTGTTTCGCTTGTGATTTTCAGAAATATTATTATTTGTGATTATTATTTGTAAATTCTCAAATAGTTTTTGAAAGTCTGTGCATAAGATAAGAGGTTTGTGACTGTTCAAAATGTGGTTAAAGTCTACTGATGATTTGGCTAAGCACCAATGAAATATATAGACAATGCTTGACCTCCAGCAAATAAATTTCAAATTTTTTGATACTAATAATCGTTTTCACATTCTTTTTTAATTAAACACAACAAATTCTATCTTTTAATTTTGTAAGTGTTCACTTGTGCAAACGTATTTCTTTTTGTTTTGGTTTTCAATATAAGCGAAAGAAAATTTCTTGTCGACATCGTGAGCCAGGCAGTTGACTTTTTGAACGAAAATACTTAAAATGGAATCCGTAATTAGTTTAAAACAAATTTTAATCACTTTTTTAATTCTAATAATAATTCAACACTACAAATTCTTTCTTTCTTTCTTTCTTTTAATAAAACTCACTTCTTCATTTCACTAATTATACACTTTCTGTTGTTTGTTTTGATTATTGTGCTAAAAATTTAGTAGGCACACTACATTTGTCTTTTAATTGAAATGTTTTGCTTGTACATATATTAGTCAGGAACAGAGAGTAAGATAAACAAAACGAACGAAAGAACAAGTAAGACCAAAAGAACAAAAAGGAACAACTAGACTGAAATAGTTCGCATTGTTCACTTAGGGGAATAGTTAAATTGAACTAGTTCGTGCCTTTACAGTACAACTCTAGAACATATCAACATTTTATCTTTAATCTGGGACCAAAATGTCATAGTCGAAGTCGAAATACGCCAATCACGATAAGGCCCATTACAGTTAGTGGTGATCGCTACAGGGCCCCATGATCACTAGTATGTTTGTACCACAATTTAATGTTCCTAATGTGGTTTTATTGAAAGAGCTTAAAAAGTGTATACCTTCGTAGGAACTGAAAGGCAGAATTAAGAATTACAGACAATGGATAGCAACTTCCGCAAACTGTATCACCGACAGCTGTCGTTTCCAATAGATAATTAGTGCTTTCTCGAAACCAATAAATTCTACAAACTGATGATGCGAGTACGTTACGTTATTTTACATTTTAGCTGGCGCGAAAAGTACGTAAAAAAATATAATGACTTGAAAGTACACTCATTTCAATGCAGCACCTTAAACTTATTACACATTAATTAGAAATACAATATCTTATGCAATGTATTAGGAAAATAATACACCATCACTTGCTACTCATAAGGCCACATCGCGATATTTGCGATAATCATCGGATTCATTGCCTAAAGATAACTTGCTATTGGCAGTTATATAGGGATTTGTGTAGTTGGCATAACCGAAGCCACCGTAATATTGCAGTTGTTGCGAGCTGCGCCTGTGGAACTGTTGCACCAAAGGAGCAGCAGTTGCTCCTGGGAATACAGCTGCATCGAGACTTGTTTGGCTGCCCGGTCTGCGGTAGATAGTTAAATTACTATTGTAGGGCAATTGCAGCTGGGAACGTTGCTGTTGGTGTTGTTGTATATAGCCCAACATGGCCAAGTAGTATTGCTGTTGCTGGTTGTAGTTCTGCAACAAATTGTTGCCATAGATGGCCAAATCATTTTGCACTTTACTTATGCCATCCAAATTTTCCAAAGATATGCAATTACGAGCCAGTTTTGTGGGTGGTGGCTGTTTATTTGCCTGAACGTATGGTGGCAGTGCCATGGGTTCACGTTGTTGCGGATGTTGGCCGCCTCTCTGCAGGGGTGGCGATGGTTGTTTCGGTTCTATGGAACAATAAATTGGATCATTTGAAGTTGACCCAATAAGAGAAGGCGGCTGTTGCTTTTGTGTGTCCTGGAGGCTATTTTTCAAATCATCTATAGTTATGTTGAAATATTTGCCATTCTTCTCATCGCTGTTCTCTATCACGTAACGGGGATTGTAGAGACCAGGCAAAGTACATCGAAGGTCCATAAGAGACTGGGCTCGATTGCCTAAAAATGAGAGATGACTCGTATTAATAATGAGATTTGGCTTGAATTACAGTTATATGTATTTATATAGTTGACGAAAATGCAAACGGTCCTATCCAACAGAATGTTCAGAATCATTATTTTATTAACTATTTTCTGGCTAAATTTCACACTATTTTGGCATCAAATAAAAATATTGCTAATATAATAGGTATGTTCGTTTACGAAAAATTGTTACAAATTTGTAACAATTGTTACTGAAAAGTGTTCATGAGCAAAACTAAGTTTGATAAAATACAACCCTGCTATATCAGGGTTATATTTTCTCAAAAGTCGTACAATTGTGTAGGATTGTGAGTACCAGCCTTAAATAGGACGGTTTACATTTGCTATAACAAGTAAAAATTAGTAATAATTAACACTTTACAAGCAATATGGACCTTAAACCAATTTAAATAATAATAAAAAAACAAAATAGTCGGAGTAAAATTTAAAATAATAGAAAAGATACATATCCTTACCTGATCTATTGGTACTATTTGTTTGTGTCGCATACTGTTGTATAAACGGCAACGCGAATACACTGGCATTAAATTCATTTTGCGAACCAAACACATTCAGACCCTGCGACTGTGAGCCGCTAAGGCTTGTCTTATTTGACTGCTCAGTTATTTGGAATCCGGCATTTTCGAAAGCAGTTTGCTGATTTTGTAAACGCTTGCTGCCGCGTCGAGAATCGCCCTTAGTAATGGGTGCACTGGGCGGTGGTGTTTGAAGCTGCAGCCGTGTTGCTAAATCTTGCAGTTGATTGAGAACTTGGGATTCGCGACGCCATCTTATGAAAAAAATAGAAAGAAATAAAGTTTGATTTTAGTCATTAAAATTGAAAGAAATTAAATATTTTCAATATTTTTCACAAATGATCTAGTAATTGAAAAAAATGTTTGCATTTATTGAAAAACTACCGCAATGTGCGGTGCACTTGCTTGTTATATCGTTACTAGAACAGAATGTGTTCTAATGAATTCATGGAGCTTGTTTCTGAAACCCGCACATTTTCATGCACAACACGTGCTTCATTGAGAACACACCAATTTGTGTTCGATTGGCCAGTGAATCGCACTACGCTTTACAGAGAAAATTAATTTTTTAACCGTACTCCACGTATGTGGAATAAAATACCTGCAGAGCTCTTTTCTGAAGCGAGTGTCCACAGACACTACTCTCGCTATTCTGTTCCCCGCAAGCTATTTTCCTAGTTCTAGCACAATACACTGTAAGAGTAGGGGCATTCCTTGAGTGCTGACCAGACAAAATTAGTTCCCTCTCTCTCTCTCTCTCTTAAGAAGATACATAGAAGTCAAACTGCATATAAAAAAAATTTGTCCGGACAACATGAGCGAATTCACCTTGAGACGATCAAAACTATTTCTAAGTATAATATGAAATCTATCACACCTTTACAAAACGAATCGTTCGTTCAAACAAATTTAGTTTTAATAAAAAAAAACTATTTTTGTTTGTCTGTTTTATTATATACACATGTACAGAAATTGAAGAAAGTTTACCGATTAGTTTTGGAATAATTAAACGAAACCATATTTTTAAAACCCTAGTCGAATAAAAACCGAAATAAAGGCTGTTAAAAAAGTAGTAAAACAGTGAATATATTTTTTTTAAATCTAGAAACAAATTTTTATGTTCACAAATTATCATTAAAGTTAAAATTAAATTTATTTCTTCTCTATAGAAATCAAACATAACATAAGATTTTTATAAATATACGATGCTACATAAGTATGTATGTATGGACATGTGTATGTGGTGCTAACACACACGCGCACACGAAAAATTAGTTACAAAAACAAAAGACTTAAGAAACAAGCTTTCTTTTCATAAGTATGCAAATACTAAATGACTTAAGCCAGAAACGTTTATTTCATGAAAGAATTAAGGCACAAACCTTTTTGTAGCACCGTTTATACAATTAAAAGACTTAAGAAACGAACACTTTAATTTGAATTAATTTAAAGACTTAAGGCACAAACCTTTTTAAAGGTTCGTTTATACAACAAAAGACTTAAGAAACGAGCACGTTAATTAGAAATACATTAAAGACTTAAGTCACAAACTTTATACAACAAAAAACTTAACACTTTAATTAGAATAACCTTAAAAGACTTAAGTCACAAACTTTCTTTATACATTCAAAAAACTTAAGAAACGAGCACTTTAGTTTGCCTTATTTTAAAGACTTAACACACAAAAATTATTAATAGAGCTAAAGAAACAGAAAATTCTGCTTTAAAAAGGAAAAAGTGCTTGAGTCGAGATAATTAATTATTTTAAGCGATTTTTCAGTAAGTTATACCGTCATGATTTGCTACTTATCGTTTCAACTTACTTAGCTTATACTTTGGTATATTTAACATTGAATGTATGTATTAGTTACAGGGTGCAGAACGATGGTTTCCTGTAAAAGAAAGAAATTTATGAAAATTGACTTGTCGCTATCCTCCTAATAACTCATAGTAGTGTTCTCCTATAAAATGGTATATTACTGTTTCTCTTTCTTTATTGCGACAGAATAAAAAAGATAAATTTTGTAATAATTTTAAAATTAAAAAAGCAGTGATAATTCTACTTAACCTTAGGAAGTTACTCGTTTATTGTTATCCAACTCAACTCAATGTACGTCTGCCAAATATCTCTAAGCAATTGAGCTTAAAAATATTGAAATAAACGAAAGTGAAAAGAAGTTATGATAAATTAAATAATCAACACCTTCTTCTCAAACAATTTTCATTAGCCTGTTTTGTAACATGTTTGTTTTTCATTCGTTCAACTTGCACTTTTTTCGCTTAAAATTACGAATGATACATGTAATAATTTTTGCACATACCTTAAGCCAGTTGGTATCACGCAAATCAAAGCAAAACAATTAATAACCAAACGCACCAAATATGCAACTAATTCAGTTAGACCATGAACGGATTGAAGGCCCTAGGTGAAACATAAAAGTAAAAAAAAAAATAATTATAAAATGTATATAAAATCAGTGAATACATCAGGGGGAAAATTACGGCATTCGATATCGAAGAACTGTCCATACAAATTTAATTGTGTTCGATATCAAATGCCCTAATTTGCCCCCTGATCGTTTTATGAAACTTACCCAGTGCTGTGTTGTCATTATCATTACAAATATTAGTTCTGGTATTGAAAGAATTCCTATAACCACCGACCAAGCAAATAGGCCCCATGGCAGTCCGGTAACAAGGCCATGTATTAATATTGTTGTGGCCACAAACACTACAAAATATTGCGTACACAAAATATAGGCCGAATAAGGTAAATCACCTTTAGCTTCCAAAATCCATGATACTTCACATGAAAATGCACCCAAGTAAACAATCTTAAAGGAAAAAAAATATTTGTAAATGAAAAAAAAAAATAAATGATTCGTTATAAATTATTAAATAGAAATTAATTTAAAGAAGTCACTGCTACTATAACCAGCTGCATCCCAGCTTAACTAATTCAACAAGAGAAATATATATGTAACTCAAAAGCTAAGAGATATTTTGTTCCGAATTTACAAATAAAAAAGCTTACATTAGCTTTTCTTCCTTTGACTGAATTCACACTTAGCAAGTTTTGTTGTTCATGTGCTAGAAACTCAAAAGTTGCTCAACAAAAATTTTGAGCCCAGTCGTTGTGTATGCTCAAGTAATATGTATACACTCTATTTAAATTTTTTAAAGCCAATAATATATCAAATTTTTTTATTGTAAACTAGGCATCCAAGCAGCCAGATAAACTGGAATAAAAATCGTAAAATTTCCAGGAAAAGAATTTATGTTCGAAAACTTGCAAAAATATTCAGCAAAATACAAGTATGTTGTTTCTTTTTAATCATTTTATTGAAGCAAAGCGCAATAAAATGATTTCAATTGATGTATTTATATAAAAAATTAAAAGAATATTTACGAGAATAAACGCCTGTTCATCTAAATGCGAACGATAGATTTGATCGAAAATTTATATTAGAAACAAAAATAAAAAACTGAAATTTGTTTTTGTTTCCAATATAAATATTGGATCGAATCTATCGTTCGCATTTAAATGAACAGGCCCTAAATCAACATAACAAAATACAATTTCATTATCATTTCTGTTCCGAATAACGAGTTTCTGGAAGTATTTCCCTATTTCTTGTTGCCCTATTTAAAAAATAAAATCATTTTGAAGTTTTCAGGTAAAATAAAACAACTGAAAATAAAATAGCTGACTTCGAAAATTCGAAATTCTCTCTCACTTTTTATTTTTATTGCCATTTGTTTGGATTAGGAGGAGGACTTTTTTCTCAGAAAAAATTAATTTACTGTAAATTGGGCCGAATATGAATGGGTAATCAAATAAACAAAAACCTGGCAACAAATTGTGGTATACAACATCGCTCGAACTTTTAAAATGTGTCCTTATAAACTGTATGAAAATATTTTAAAGTCTGAGTTCCATAACTTGTGAATGGTCGCATTAGTTTTGAGAAAAACAAATTCCAATGTTCAATTTATTTTTTTCGGTTCGTTTATTTCAGTTCGCATCGAAGCTCTCTCTTCCCCATGCAAAGAAGGGGAAAGACCTCCCATTCTCTTTTCCCTTATCTCTAGCAAACTCAAGACTTTGAAAAGTAAACTTATCGTGTGTGAAAAGCGTTTAATTCATTATTTTACTTAAAGTTCTAAGCTCTTGTTGCTCTCATTGTATTTGAAATATAAAATAAGCATAACAAGTGAATGCCTTGTGCAGCCCTTTAGTGTATGTGCACATGTACCAGAGAAGGATAACAAGTACTCAAAAAATACAGTATATACATACATATCGCTCATTTACTTCAATAGTGTCACAACCCCAAAAAAAAACCAGTTTTGCAGAAAACGCGTTTTAAGTTTTCAATTTGCATACAACTTAATGAAGAAATGAAAAAAGATTATTCTCTCAGGAGGTGATGCTGCAAGCTATTTATATGAAATTTTTACACAAGATAAAATACAAAATGCCGCATTATTCTGCATTATTAACTTGAAAAACTAATTTTTTTGAGTTATGACACTATTGCGGTAAATGAGCGATATGTACATTTCCTGTTAGTTTATAGAAAACAATTAAAAATTATCGTCTGTCTATTTATATTGAAAACAAAAACAAAGTAATGAAGTTTGTTTTTGTTTTCAATGTAAATCGACAGACGAGAGATTTTGCTTGTCTTCTATAAACTGGTCTTTATTAATTTGATTAATTTCTTTAATCGGGCTTTAGTTTAGTATTTTCTTATTGAATGAAATATTTTTTTTCACACAAAAATCCCGGCATTTTCCCCAAAAAAAAGTATAGTTTTTTCTTTCTTCTCTTCTTTTGAAAATCGCATTAATTAATAAAAAAAAATATTTCATTCAATAAGAATTGAAAATACTGAACTTAAGCCGCTTCTGGTTGAATGGAATTTAATCTGTACCAATTAATTTGAAAATTCATTCGATATTGTAGGCCATAATTAGACCTCCAATGTGAATGAAAGGTTTAGTCTTGGTACTCGGGAATTCAAAATTTTTTCCAAAAAAAAAAAAATAAAAATAAATAGTCTAACCCTGGAGTTACAGGTTATCTCATCACAAAAGAGAGCTAACTACTTGTTTGAAAAAAAATTTAACGATTAGTTAAAATCACAGCAAGCAAGTGGTGCACCATACATTATTCAGTAAACTTGGCGAGAGGCTGACATACCATCTTAACCTTGTGTTACATATATTTTTTTAAATCGAGCTTTTTTGGTAGATTTCTCTCAAGCTTACGAATGGCACTGACTAACTAACCAACTACTTTATTTAGTTGGCAAAAAAGTTAAGAAATATTTACAAAAATAACAAAATAAAAAGAAATACACAAAAAACTTACCAAAAGTAGACCAGCTGCAATGCAGCATATAACGAAAAGATTTGCTTTTATGAAACGCTCCATAATGTGATCATTCCAAAAATTCTTTATTCCGCCAATGCCGACTGCACCACTGCTGCCACTTTTAAATGTTTCGCTGGATTTTTCAAAATTCATTTTAAATAATTGTGTGTTGTTTTTTTATTTTGTATTTGATAGAGAAAAAGAAAAATTGAATTGTATCTTGTTTATTTTTTGAGTTTGTATAGATTTTTGTGCGTTTGTTTATTGGAAATGTGAATTTCTAGTTGTGAAATTTTTAGAGCATCAATTGTTTGTCATTTTCTAAACTCGAATTCTTATTTCAAGTTCTGTTCTTTTGTTTTACTTTGATTCGTTTTTGAAATGTATTCTCAAATGAGTTTATGATTTAGTAACTAGAATTCGGAATTCTTTATCATGTGTAAACATATTTTTTATGATTTTCTTGTTAATTTTGGAATTGGTTTTTTTTTGTTGTCATATGCTGCATTTGTAATTTGTAGTATTTGCAGTCTAGTGTGTTTAGTTATTTGAAATGTTGTTAACGTAGTTGCTCTGATGGATTTGATGTTGATGTTGATGTTTGCATGTGGTACATTTTTTGTTTGTTATTTAAGCTGATTAATTTTAAAGCTTAAGCGTTTCGCAAATAAAGTAATAGCCATAAATTTTTTTATTAATGAACAAAAAGCTGCAAGAATAAGAAAAAAACAAGTTCATTTTGTTAATTATAAAATGTTAGAGATTTCTTTTAAGTATTTTAACACCAATACCCACTTTTAGTTTTATTTTCATAATTTAATTAAAATTATTAGAACAGAAAATTTTTGCTAAAAGATAAGTAGGAAAATAATTATTGGGCAAGTCTAACGGTATCAAACGTGCAGAATTAAAAAGAGGAAGTTTTATAAGTAAATTACATGTTTAAAAATGTACATACAATTTTTTAAGGGAGCGAAGCTAGTGAAAAATGTTGGGAGTATTGTAGAATCTCTAATAAAATATATTGCATTTATGTATGTACAGTATGTACTAGCATTTGCTTACAATACACATTTGCATAGGGGCATTTTCATGATGTCACACGTGACCGTAGTACACATTTAAAGTGAAAAAATTCACAATGAATATAAAAAAGTTTTACAATAGCAATTTTTCGTTTTCAAGATAGTTGAAAAAAGAAACCAAGGCATTAGCATGTGACAAAAACATAAGATTGTTTTTCGCAGACAACGGTTGAAACGCTGATTTCAGCGAAACCTGAAGGAATATTTTGACTGTTGTTGTGCACTGATGTCTCTTTAAAATGGTTTTGATTTTACATAAAAATGATTTATATATTTTTTATATCTATTTAATTTTAATCACAGTCGCACGTGACATGTCGTACGTCAACTTTTTTTCATCATGGTATTTATATTCACCCTTATTCCACTCGTCAACGTCGAAGTCACGTCAATAAAATAACAACAAATTGGGGCTTGACGGTATATTTCTATTCCCTAAGGTCTAGGAAATAGCCTGCGATAGTTGTTTCCGACAATAGGTAAAAAGGCAAAAGTTTTTTGGTGTTGTATTGATGTGATGCCGATGTCTGTTTCTGTTGCTCTTTTTACGAAATTATAAATAATCAAGCTAAATAAAAATGCTTTAAAATTAAATGAAAATAGTTTTTTTCTGCAGAATAAGCAGTTCTAGCTGTTTTTTCTTCTCAACCATCCCAGCTGAGTATATTTTTAACAGACCTTAAAAAGAGGAGGAAGCTATCAATTTGTCTGTATGGTAACGCACTCTCAACTTTTTACTGATTTTGCAAACGTGTGCTTGCATGTGGCATTACGCATTCCTGCGACCTTCTATCGAATTTGCCTCTTACGCATGCGGTCATTCCGCCTTTTTTCTTCAATAATTTATTTGGTTTTTGCTTTCACTTTTCCTAGCGTTTCTCATACTTTCCTGGTTTTTCATTTTCATTAAATTTTGCTTTCCATCGTTTGAGACTCTCTTTATTTATTCGCCGTTTTTGCTCATTTAAATTTAAATAACAATTTAAATTTTTTTTTGTAAAACTTTTTTTTATAATTTTTTTTTCTTAGGATGTCGCATGTGACCTACTTTATATAGGTATCACGAATACAAATATTTATATTTTTCAGCAAGATTTTTTTTAATTTTAATTGTAGGCATTAAGTATTTCTGTTTGTACTGAATATCTGATGAGCTTTTTGCATGTACTTTCGACGCACTGGTGATCAATGTTGGTTTTCAATGTCACACGTGACATCGAAATATGCTATTTTTCAAAGCAATTTTTTTTAGTTATTTGCAATCGCTCTGCTTCTTATGCATTCTTCTTTGACTCTTTGTATCCTCAGAAAACTTTTGGAGAGCAAAACAAAACAAAAGTAGCAAAAGAAATATCCAAAT
This sequence comes from Nowickia ferox, assembly GCA_936439885.1. NCBI lineage: Eukaryota > Metazoa > Arthropoda > Insecta > Diptera > Tachinidae > Nowickia > Nowickia ferox. The sequence continues at coordinate 83,035,250 of OW387027.1, read as the reverse complement.
TAAAAAGGTTGCGCTTTTGTGAACTTGTATTCGAATATCTCGAAATGTTTTATGTATAAATGTATTTTATTTTACATTAGCTAATACCCCTTTTAAACACACAAAGCTTACTTTGCAAAGTCTTAATTCAGCAGAGAGAAAGACAGAAAGAGATAGTATTCCTCCCTCTGTCTTTCACACAGCTGAATTAAGACTTTTGCAAAGTAAACTTTGCATATCTAAAAGGGGTATAAGTTTGATTAGAAATTTCTTTGTGAAAATATGATAAAACATAATGTTTTCAAGAATTTTTAATATTTTTGTGACGTTTGGATCTTTCAGTGGAAATGACCGTATGTACATATGTACAATAAATGTACATACATACATATGTAAGTGTCAATCAGTCTATTGCACAACTAATTTTATGTTATTTGATTTCATTAATATCCACTAAAAACGTCTAATAGAATCATGCAAAAATGCATGTAAAAATTTTCAGAAACTGCGTCCATTAGACTTGGATTAATTAATAAGAGTCATCTTAAAACATTCTATTCACTCCTTGCTCAGATACCGGTTCAAAACGTTTGTTGTTTTCTTCTCTCCTGTTTTGCTATAATGCAGTTCCAACTGTAGAGTATGCAAAAAATTCTTACACTCACTTTTGTATGCACTACAAAAAATAAAATAAAAACAGCTCCAATAGATTTTGCTTTTTGTTTTTGTTTTCATTCAAACTACAACAACAGCAAAAAAACAATAACAGCAACAATCAAGACAGTTTGATAGTAACTGTTCTTTCATTTTTTTATATACATACATACATACATATACATATACATATATTTTTTGTGTTTCCTTCTTCGTTCAATTGGCATTTGGAATAAATAAGCAAAAGACCAAACAAAGAACGTTGTTATTTTTTATTTTTTATTTTATTAACTTTCCTTTCTCATTTCGCTGTATTTAATAAACTATATAAAATTCAAACAGAAGGCAGCAAGTGGAAATTGATAAATTTGTTTGAGCGGGTTTGGTGTATGGGTTTTTGTTTTACCGCAAAAAAGTCATTAAAATGCAATAGGAAATATAAAAAAAAACATTATCGGTAGAGGAAAACCAATAATATGTCGTCATAATTTCTGTGGCAAATATCTGGTATCAGACAGGCCAGGAAGGATTATTGCAAAATAATTATGGATTTTTAATTTGGGCAATTGTCATGTAATAGGCAATGGCGTTAAAAAAAACTTTAGCTGGTTAATACAAAACTAAGGAAATTAAATATTAACAAAACCCATTAATCTTTAAAAACATAATAGTGTAATCGTTTAAACGCTGACTGCCTCTCATAACTCTTAAAGTTTAGAGTAAATTTTAAAGTTTAAAAGGTATAAGAGGCATTAAGCGATCACCCCTAGTAATAGTTAAGTTATATATTTATGTATGTATGTATGTACATACATATGTACGTGTGCATAATATCAACTTTGTATGTGCATTTGTATCTCTGTATAATATACAAGTGTCTCTTACAGTTCTGAATGCAGGTGTAAAGGGCCTGGAATTTCTACAGTCTTCAGCTGTGACAACATGCAGTATATACACTGCCTCGCAAAAGTTTTAATACGGCCGTAATTATTAACGCCCTGGGCCACGATGTCGACAAGTAAGCGACAGCAAGTTTCTTGTCGACATCGAGTCTCAGGCCGTAATTATTTTTAAGCGCTTATGTGAAATATAAAATATTTCAGACAAGCTAAATAACTTAACTCTCTTGTTTATTATTTTGTTCCGATTGTATAATAAAAACAAAAAACAAACAAAACAAAGCTTTTCAAAAAAATTTAACCGACTTCAAAAATAATCACTGAAATCATAAAAATGATTTAGATTCAGCTAAATAAAACATTCTTATGTTACCTATAATGATATCCAAAGTCGGTGATAATAACAATGAAAACTAAACTCATATATGTATGCATAAAGGTCGTGATACACTATCCTACACAATCGTGGGAAAATACAACCCTGGTATGATGGAGTCTATAAAAATTTCAAAAGACAATAACAATTAACCAGATCAGGGTTATATTTTTTTTCGTACAGCGTAAGATTGTGTAGGACAATGAGTCATGGCATTAAGCAAATACAGAATTTGCTCACCTGAATCGGTGTCATTCAGGTTCGAATAGCATGGGTAACGCCTAAAAAATGTTTTATTTAACTAATTTAAATTATTTTTAACTTGCTAGAGCTTATTTTAGAAGTCTGTTAAATTTTTTTTTAACTTTAACATTTTGGAGTCAACTTTAAACTTTTAGTGTTGTGATTACGCCAACTTTTGCAAACGGATTTTTTAATTGGGTATTATTTAATTTTTTTGCCTTATTTCATCTTCAGTTTGGTTGGTTGGTCTTTTTATAATTTTTTTTTATTTTTATTTATTTCATTTTGAGTTTGACTTTTATTGGGCTTTTTTATTTGGGATTTATTTCACTTATATTGGGCAGTTTTTCATAAATTTTCTGTTGGGACTTATTTAATTTTTTTTTTGGCTTTTATTTTATTGGGGATTATTTCATTTTTTATTTGGGCGTAATTTTCTTGGGTATTATTTCATAGCGGCGATATTGCCACTTTCAGAGCTCAAAGTGTGTTCGCAAGAATCGGTAAAGTAGATGCACGTAAAATATAATATTAAATTTTAAGGAGTGTGGCTCTGTCCATTTTTGTAAGCAAAAAACTGTGCCATTGCAAGAGCTCAAACTGTTTGTCAAGTTTCGTGAGGATTGGATAAGTAGAAGTACATAAAATTTAATAATTAACTTTAAAGGGCGTGACCCCGCCAACGCTTTCAAACAAAAGATCGTGTCATTCTTAGAGCTTAGGATGCGTGCCAAGTTTTTTTTTTAAATCGGTTTAGTAGAAGCACGTGAAATATAATATTAAATTTTAATGGGCGTGACTCCACCCACTTTTTAAAATGCAATATTATGTCATTCTTAGAGCTCAGAGTGTGTGCCAAGTTTTATAAGAATCGGTTAAATATAATGTTAATTTTTAGTGGGCGATGGAGCCACTCCTTTTGTTAAATCCAAATTGTGTTATTATAGAAGACCAAGGCGTGTGCTGAGTTTCCTAACGATCCGATAAATAAGAATGCATATATAAAATCGAGGCAAAAAATTTAATGGGAGTGTTTCCGCTCCCGTTTTAGTGGGCGTGGCTCCACCCCTTTTTTAAATCAAAATTGTGTTATTATAAAAGACCAAGGATGTGCTGAGTTTCCTAACGATCCGATGCGACTTTTTATGACACCAAATGGAACCCATTGCCTTTTAGATGCTTTTTTTTAATTGGTCTAAAAAAGGCGGAGCTATGACATCACAAAAATATGTACTAATTGATAACCTCCTTCTCCTTTTTCTAAAGTCGGTCAAAAAATATTGCAAACCAAAAATGGGAAAATGAGTACAGCTGTAATATGATCAGGAAAATCTGGCGCAAAATAAATCCAAGGAGAACAAAATGTGCAATAAGTCTCCCCATAGTCTAGGGCCTAGATTCTAACTATGAGACCTCATGGCGGTAACTAGGGTTGTCAGATATGGCGATTTCTTGCCAAACGTGGCGATTTTTCAACTTGTTTGACGTCTAAATTTTTGATTTGGCGACATGGCAATTTTCCTGGTGATAAATAAATTTGATGGCGATTTTAAAAATTTTTATAATTCAGGAAAATTAGTTTGTTAAAGGAGTAGTTTCAAAAATAAATCCTACCAAAACTCGTCTGCAAAAAAAAAAAATTAAAACAATTTGATTTTTATTATTTTTCTTATATTAATTATAGTAATTAATGCGTTTTGAACTAGGGTGAGAAAAATTGACAAGAAATAATTTTTGACAAGTTTAATTAAATTTTTGACGATATTCAGCTTAATTTTTATACGATTATTTTATAAAAATTTATATTAAAAATAGGGTTATATAAAAACAAATTTATTATCAAATATATCCGCCTTATATGTCGAAGTATGTCGAAAAAATCTGACAACATTGGCGGTAGATACCGATCACGCAGCATTCGGAGCACACCCTCCCAAAAGCTTTAAATACCATATAACGACTTTTGTAGAAGTTGTTAGACTGAAGAAGAGGAAGAAATCACCGAACATCTTCTCTGTCACTGTCCCAGTTGCGAAGACTTAGGAGTTACAGTATTTGGTCAAATAATACTCATAGATAAAACAACCTGTCTCGGTCATATTGAATTTCATAAGTCATGAACGCCTAACGATTCTTTATAGCAACATAGTCATATCTCCACAAATGTGTTTTGGGAGTTAATAACTAATGCAGAAAACATTGCTGTTTTATATTTAATCTCTTGCACGAATCTTTTTGGGTTGTATTTAAATTCAAAGCTTTAAATTTATTTTCTGGAAAAGTAGCTTTTTTGAGCTATGTCTATGTTGCAATAAAGCAGCAATATGATTGATTAAATGATTATTGCTTATTTTAGATTATTAATACCTATTTTTTTATTTAAAGAATATTTTATTCATTCTTTCTTTTTGAAAGCGAACAACGGTTATTTGATAGTCTTTTTTTAATTCATTTTCAACCAAATACAGAAAACGTCTTATATTGTGCAAGAATATATGTATGTATGTATGTATGTATGTATGTAGTACATATATACGTACTATATATGTACATACATGTATGAGCATACTAAAGTGTTATTTTATAATTTTTTTTACTTCTGTTTTTTTTTTTTTTTCTTAAAGGCGCATGTATCCGGTCGTTTTGTTTCTTTGTAAAAGAAACAAATGCGAATTGTCGTTGAACGTCTGTGGTATTAATCAATGATTTAATTTTATTTTTTTTATTAAAGTACTCACTCATTTGTTAGTTTGTGTGTTTTAATTGTTAGTATGTATCTTGTCATCTATGCCAAGTTTAACTGGTTTTATACAAATTGCGTATAAATAATTAAGTTTTTTTTCATTATATAATTTCGGTTAATTATAAAAATTACCACAAGAAAACGCACCTTTGAAATCCATAACTTAAATTTTCTTACAAAAACAGATTTTCCATTCGATATACAGAATTTTATGAGTTTTTTTTCTTCTAGTTTTAAATGTAAATCATAAATGTTCATAAATGATTCACATTTGTGGTACTGAAAAACTGAAAAAAATAGAAATTAGAACAAAAAAAAACAAAACAGGTGTCTTCCTGATAATCTGCAATTTAATACATTCGTGAATCATGAGTAAAATTTTCTTATTAAAAGAGTGTATTTAATTAATTTACTTTTTTTATACACAGTAGTTGCCACTTAACTGATCTCCGCCTAATTGATTTACCCAATTATAATTTAATAACACAATCATTTTAATTGGAAATAATTGAGTTGATTTTGTTTTCTGATGTTACAAATGTGTGTTTGTATTTACAAAAATCCTTTTTAAATAATATTTTAATTGTATTCACAAATAAATTAATTGTATTTACAAATCTTTTTTTTCTGTGTATTTGATTCAGTGGGTAATCGATTAGATAGAGTGTCATATAAATCAACGACTCCCAAATGGGGGTTCGTGTCAATCCTAGGTACTACTCCACGATGAGATAGCATCAAAGTATTGAGAATAAACAAGGCAATATGCCTCCGGAATTTTAAGTAGAAAATAATAAATTTTTTAATAAATCAATTTACTACAGATTTAAATTTAAGTGCAACGCTGATATACGCCCTTTGCAAAGAAACGATTTTGCAAATTTCAAAATTACAGGCTTACTTACGAACATCAAGGTCATAAAGATACGCAATGAATTAGTAGCAAAAAAAAATTGCTCAAATAATAATATAATATAATAATGCAAATTTATTTTTAAGCCTCCACAAAAATTAATTAGCTTGATAAAGTTTCTTAAATATCAATGAAATATTTAAAACTAGTATTTCAATACTCTAATATTATAAAATATATAGTATACGAGTATACAAAGCTGTTTTGTAATTAATTTGTGCCATTTTGTGTGGGTCATATCCAAAAAGTTTTAAAATATGACACCATCAGCAAGCACACTCCCATTATGAAGATGAAACGGAAATAATCAACATCATTATTATAAAATCAAAAATTTTATATGGTTATAGATTATACACCTTTAAATATTTCAGTGTGTCTTTAAATGTTTTTTTATGGCTCAAATCAATCTATCAATCATTTGATTTAAAGAGTAAGAGCCTAAGAGCGCTTATCTAAAACCACAAACAGTAATTATTACTATAAAGCTAATTTTAAATTCATAAATCAATTAATGAATTGGAAAAAAGCATTTTATTTTTATAATCAATGGAATTCTCTTTTGCTGTTTTTTTTCGCAGCTTGTCCGCTATATTTAAACAAAATTTTGTGGTTTTCACGAATACCAGAGTATGTTAATTTTTTTTTGTTGCTTAAGAATAAATGATGGTAAACAACCTTGTTTTGAACACTATTAAAAAAATATTTGAAATAACATTGAGCCATTTTTCTAACAAAAAAAAAACACCATTTTAACTTCTACATTTATTTACATAATATTTAGCGCTAACAAATTATTTAGTCAAAATGTAAAAAATTATTTGAAAAATAAAATCACATACCCAGCAGATAAAAAACTATGAAAAGAGTTAAAATCAATAGCGAATTTGGCTCACTGGCCATTATAAGAAGTTAAGTTTTCATACAACAATTGATTATTATTGTTTTTTTACTGGTATTCTTTACAATGGCTTAAGCATAAGCAAGCAACCTTTTTATTTCCTGCTGTGAATTTAACAATAGTACATACACAGAAAAAATACAAATAAAATTATAATTGAAATTACATTAAACCAAAATTCCAATAAAATTGAAATTGCTCTATTTTCTCACATGTTAATCGAGAGTGAGGTGTATCATTCATTCGTGTGTCCCGTATGCATGTACGAGTATGTGTGTGCATTCTTTCATTTCATTTCTCTATCAATTGGCATTGCAAAAACTGTCACTTTAGACTTTGAAATTTATAAATTTGCATTGAAAATAACAAAACCAAAAATGCACCCTTTATAAATATTAATTTATTTATAAGAAATGCTAACATACATACATATGTACATGCCTACATTCATATATATGTATGTATGTACATAAATGAACAGCATGCATGCATGCCATAAAAAGCCAATAAACTTTTAGACAATACAATTAGTTTATAATTCGCGTAATAGACATTTTTATGTTATTGAGAATGATAGGAGCTTATATGTGTGTGTGTGTGTGTGTGTGTATGTGTGAGCTCGTGCGTGAGTGTGAAAGTCTAATGATCTTCCTCATTATCATTTACATGATGATGAGCATGTTGTATGAACAAGATTTTCATTTCATTTTTTCCTTTTCTTAATTTTTATTAAACTCTACAAACAATGACGTTACTAAATGGAAATGTATTTACTGGTAACTTTGTTTGCATGCAGGTAGATAGATGATGATCATGGATAGATTTAAAAATTACAGTAAAATAAAACGGAATAAAATTGAAATTTTGTTTAGGTGTTGAGAGAGTTGAGATAGGTTTGGTTTGTTAAAATTTTGAGTTTAAGGCCAAGCAAACATGCAACCGAATTAAAATTCAAAAAACGTACATAATAAAAAAAAACAGCATGAAGATGAAACTGAAATGAGGTACATACAAAGAAGTTATGAAAATTAAATTCATTGACTTTGTCTGGATACAGTAGTTTTGGGCGGATAAATTCCTGAGTCAGACGAGCATCTAGGCTTAGTGCAGAGATAAATATATGCGCATATGTATATACATATATGAACATAAATGCATATATAATACTATATTACTTACATACATATGTACACAACATTATAAGGAGATTTAATATACATATCTTTACCTTAATATAGAAAGGTCCTAACTTATTATTTTTTGGAAATGGAGATTTTTGCATTTTACGATACATTATAGGTTCTTCTATCGAAATATACAAAAAAACGAATTCAACAAAAAAAAAATAATGATTTAGGGACTTTCTATATTAGGTTAACGATATGTACACATGTATGTCAGCAATTTATATAAGAACTCATTATAACACAAAATCTCTTTCAATCTTACTTAAATTTAAAACAATTTAAAAGCCGCACCCAAAGATATTCTTTTACGGCACATTTTTATTATTTTAAATTAAAATTCACTCCAATTTTGTGTAAAGCAATAAACACATTCACTACAGCAGGCTACCGACTATAGACTGCAGAAAATAGAATATGTACACTAGAGTGGTTCGACCTTTATACCCCCTGGAATGAAAGGTATGTCAATGAAGCTTCCAAAACAGGAAACAAAATGTTTTTGCCACACCCAAAAGTACAGAACTTTTTGTTTTTTTATACATAGTGCCGCCCGCCATTTAAAGTTCGATCTCATCATATCGCATATCGTTGTTTATGGCTTCATTTTTGCCTTGGGTGACTTTTTAAGCCGACAACTACTACGATTACCTCAATGTGTGGGGATTAGTGTTGAGCGAAACTGTGATTTTTTAATAATGTTGCTCCTTGTGAACGTGATTTCTAAATCGCTGTTCTTTTAAACTGTGATTGTGATCACAGTTTAACAGTATTTTGTTTGTAGCAGTTCTGTTATTTTGACAAAATCTAATCAGAAGAGCAGTTGTGAAATTAAACAGTGACTGTGATCACGGTTTAACACATTTCAGCTCTTCTGCTTTAAAAGTATGTATTAGTATTGGTATTTTGATAAATGCTAATAAGAAGAGCGACAAGAACAAACAGTTAGCATCAACCCAACCAAATATTGATAATTGTCGTATGAGAGTCAGAGAGACAGTAAAATTGCAATTTGCAAATACAAAAATGTGAGAGATTTTTTCTCGACAAACGGGAACGTATACAAATAAATTCATGTGGTAGCTTTATTTACTGTAAAGTAAGCATGCAAGAGCATTCACAGTTTGAATGAAAGAACTACATTTGCAAAACCTGTTACTTGATAAATTCAGTCACAGTTGTGATTAGTAATTTATCAATCGCTGTGAAAAAGTAACAGGTTTCGAAAAATAGCTCATCACTAGTGGGGATTCCACAATTTTTTTTTTCATTGAAAAATACTGAAAATTCTTTTCATATCGTAATTCCGTTCATATCGTAAAAGTGATAAAAATAGTGCCACCAAGCTTTTTCACCTGCAAAATCTCAGAAAATTATATTTATTTCTGCTCAAAAAAATAAAAATCAGAAAATAAACCTCTTATCTTATGCACAGACTTTCAAAAACTAGTTGAGAATTCACAAATAATAATATTTTCTTTTTAATCACAAAAGAATAAAACATTTTTATTTGTGAATTCTCAAATGTTTTTCGCAAGTCTGTGCATAAGATAAGAGATCTGATTTTTTTTGCTTATCTTGGCCTAGTCAACGAATTGTGATTGTAAGCGTTGCTAAAAATCTAGCAATTTACAGAACCCTAACCTGGTCCAACCATATTAATTTTGCTTGTGGTCGTGTATTTTTTTATATTAAGAAATCTTGGGAAATCTCATCATTGCACTCCTATAATTTACTTAATTGACTTGAAAATATGTAAGTATACCGTATCAGATGTGTTCAACCAAACAATATCAAATATTTATGCATGTCTCTATGTATTTAGATATTATGAATTATGAATACATAGTAAAATTTCGGTTATTTAACGTTAAAATACTCTCACTCTTAAATTATATGCTCCGTTAATTTCAATTTAACCCGTAAAAATGATCTTTCCCATCACCTTCGAAACACCAGACTCTGTTTAAATTTTATCAAAATGTAACTGCATGCAGTGATTTAATTTTGTTTCATTGTTAGACCAAGATCAGTAAAAATGTATGAGGAATTTTCTTAATTAATTAAATATATAGATAAAGCATGTTGTCTATACATGTGCACGTGTGTGTGTTTGTGTAAGTATAAATATATTTAGATATCGTCAACTTTTCTTTGTAATGCAAATATGTAATTATCAAAATATTACTTATGTTTTTGTGAGTTTTTTTTTACCTTTCACTTTTTAGGGTTTCTTTTCGTATGAAGTATGATGATGTTGATGAGGTTTTCTTCTGTTGCTGGCTTTTGTGTTTTGAAATCTATTTACATGTACTACAAATACATATATTAGGTTTTTGTTTTAAAAACCTCGATTTTGTTTGTTTGTTGATTTATAGTAAATGTCTTTTATGACTTAATTTAATTGAAAGATAGGAGGGTTTCCAACTGAGCGAGTACTCAGGTCTCATAAGTGGGGATTGAACAATAAATAATGTTTTAGTTTCTTTAATATTTTAAAAATTTAATGTAAGACAAAAAATTACATACATTTTATTGTGAAAAATTTCACAGCACTTTGCACAAAGTTTACTTTACTTAGTTTTTTTTGCATTTTTTTATTTTTTATTTTTTTGTTTTTTTGTTTGTTTACAAATGACAACAACAAAAATGATTGCAGCTTTTTTACACTAAATTAGTAGTACGTTGTTACGTTACCCATGAATTACCCATACAACAGCAATAACAAAAAGTATGTTAAAAATACACAATTTGTTCATAAAAATTTTTTAACATTTAGTCATCACCAACCACCATCAACCACATCATTGTGTTGTTGTGCCTTATTGTTGTTGTTCGTTGATGTGTTTATGTCGTCACCAAAAAAACCGTATACATATTATGAGAATTTTTAGAATATAAAACTCTAAAAATCTTTAACCCTCTAATTTTAATTAATCTATTTGATACCAGGTGGTATAAAACAAACTTCGAGCTCTATAATACAGGAAAGTAAGTAACATCAATTAAACGAATAGCCAGCTGAAATACATTTCATGCACTTTTCATTAATTAAAAAATAAATGAACTTTACTTCACACTTCGCAGAAAAAAAATTGCCTGGGATAAACACGTTTAATTGAAAAAAAACCAAACATCAAGGAAAATATTTACTGAGTCAATTAAACTTTTAATTATGTTAAATTTTTAATTGATTCAATTACATTTTTAATTGATTCTTGGTATTTCTTCAATTAAATGTGCTTGTCGCTGGACTGTTCTTTTTCTGTGTTCACTCATTTGAATAATTTTGGTTAGTTTCTTCCCCTCTCCTATAAAATTAAAAAAAAATGTAGTTACATGATTGTGCATTTCAGCTGACGAAATAACATTATAAGCCTGAAGTAAGTAACAAAAATTAAAAATTTTAAAAAACCCCAATATATCCAGTCCGGACCAATGTCCTTCACACATAGTTCTTAGTTATCTCGATCAAATCAGCTTTCCAATAGAAAAACCTAAATCAAAATAGGTCCAGCCGCTTGGTCTGTGCGTGGATTCGTACAGACACACACTACAAACTTATAAAACCCCTTTTTTTGGTCGAGGGTTAATAAAAAATAGATGAAAATACAAAATATAAAATAAAATAAAATAAAATTATACATTTTATTTCATTTCATTTCAAATAAAATAAAATAAAATAAAATAAAATAAAATAAAATAAAATAAAATAAAAAATATAAAATAAATAAAATAAAATAAAATTTCATAAAATAAAATTTAATAAAACAAAATAAAATAAAATAAAATAAAAAAAAAGTAAAATAAAAAAAATAAAATAAAATAAAATGAAATAAAATAATATAAAATAAAATAAAAAGATTTAAATATATAAAAAATAAAAATAAAATAAAATAAAATAAAATAAAACAAAACAAAATAAAATAAAAAATATGAAATCAAATAAAACAAAATAAAATTAAAATGAAGTAGAACAAAATAAAAATAAATAAATATTAGAATAAAATAAAATAATAAAATAAAAAAAAATAAACTTAAGTAAGGAATTTTGTTTTTATTTTCAATATAAGTAATCGATCGAATGTTTTCTGTCGATATCATGAGCTAGGCTTTTAATATTTTTCATGAACAAGGAAAGTAATTCTATGAAATCATGGCATTAGATGAAATTTAATTCTATAAACAAGAAGAAGAAAAATATATATAGCAAAAATCAGAATAAAGGCCACAATATCAAAAATCCCATTTAAGTGCAGACTGAGATAAATTTAAAAGTATAATCTTTCATGAAAAAATGCGTATATACACTCCTCCTTTTTCAAGTCTGGCAGTCCCGCTGATAACTGCAAAATAAAGCATGTAAACGGAACAAATTTAACATTTTATTATGTTATAATAACATTAAAACTAATAACAATAACAGTTGCTGTCGTATTACACTTAGTTAATTCACAAACTTTTTTGACAACATTCTTCCAGATTGCAGAAAATGTTGTTTTCCTTCTTAGACTCTTGAATATTTTTCTTGATACAAATGTAGATGTCCATGTCATTATTGATTACAATTTTTTCCTGTAGTCCTTTGCTACGCAGTGTATAATTCTATTTTGATATCAATCGACATATTATTTGGAATAACGTATGAGAATCTTATAAAAATCGATTTTAACATCATTTCCTTTTTGTTTTTTTTTTAGCAAATTTGAAACCAAAAATATGCCGCACGGATAACTTGTGGGCATACCTGAACTTTATGTTAAGCGGCGAAAAATTCATAAATTTTTTATAACTAAAAATTTTTTAGTACAAAATAAGTAAATAAATGGAGAAAATTGATTTGAAAAACACTTTTGGAGTTATTAAAAAAAAAGAACACATTTTTCTAAACTTTTCGAGAACGACAAGCTTTTGAATCATTTTTAGCGAGTTCGTTTAAGGAAATTATTTCTAAGAAGCTTAATTTCAAATTATACTTTCATCCTATGGTGCGTCCAAGGGTTAAATCGAATTTCGTAAGCACAATTTTGTGTCAAAAACAATGTTTTGTTTGGTTTTTTTTTAATGTAATCACAAAAAAACTCCCATAAAATGTTGGCTTAGATTATGTTTGAAGACCTTAGAAAAGGAAAAAACCAAAACATGAAATAAAACCAACAAAATTAATTCTCACCAACTAATTTGGAGTTAGATTTATGAGCCTGTCTACCATAAAATTTCTATATATTTAAAAACTTTGTTCATAAATACTCAGGTGTGTAAAAATCAAATTGTGGGCAAGCAAACATGTAATTTTAGAACTAGTTTTGGTATTTAAGTTTCTTTCTACAAAAAACAGTTTAATATGCAATTAAAGCAAAAACGAACAATAAAACATTGCTTTACTTCTTTCTGGTTTTTTTTACTTTTTGCTCTAAACTACTTTCGATTGTTTATAAATTTCTTGGTTGCTTCTGCAGTTTTATAACGGGTTTAATTAAAAAGCGAAATTTATTTAAAATTTTCTTTTTTTTCGCTTTAAAATATTTATTTGCGGCTGTTGGTTGCTGTTGTATTTTGTTTGGGGTTATATTTTATTTGTTTGAGTAAATTAAAATTGAGTTGCATGCATGTCACAGAGTTGAAACTGAAACCACAAGTTGATGATGATCATTTGTAAGACAACAGCTTTTAGTATTAATTTTCATTTATGTATTTTTTTTTTTTTGCTTCAAAATCGTGCAATTGTTTACCACTCATAAGTTGACATCAAATTTGAATCGGCAAAGAAAAGAAGTAACTTTAATATTTTATGATCATTTATTTCTTTATAGCAATTGTAATAAATTTTCTTTTGTTTTTATGCAAATTTGTGTATTATAAATTCTTTTACCAACAAAAATATTATAATAAATAAATAGATTAACGGTTTCAATTTGAAGACACAATTTTTACGTATTTCTTTCTTAGGTCACGCACACAACCGCATTGGTTTCGTATATTTAAGGAGAAAACAAAAGACTGAAGAAACGAACGCGCGCACTTAAACTAAACGACAGTGTTTACACGTCGCCGCTTTCCTTCCAACTAAAAGTAAAACAAAACATTTTGAAGTTTAGAGCTTTGTCCAAGTTGGGTGTGTGTAAGTGTGTGTGTTTGTCTTTCTAAAAGAGACAAGAGTCACAAAAAGCTTTTTAGCACTTGCATGCATTTAACGTTGCCGTTCTATTAAATTTGCTACAATTCTGTTGGCCTTGACAAAATATAATAAAAGAATTTTAGAAATTGCCTAATGGAACGTTCGCATTAGGGTAATGGTAAATAACAAGTTTTTCTTTTGTAAGCAGTTATATTAAAAGTCATAGAACACTGAAAAAGCTGGAAACTGTATTGCCTCAGCCCTATTACAGAATTTGTTTCCTTAAGAAAATTATAAATTTCTTGCAAAATAAAACCAATTTTAATTAATTTCTGTTCGAACTTATTTTTGTTTCACACAAAAAAGTAATATGAACTATTTTGTAATATCAATTAAAATATTTGTAATATCAATTAAAAAATTAATTAAATTTTCAACTTTAAACAATTTGATAACATCAATTAATTTTTTCCACTCAAATTAATTAAAAAAATTACAAATTTAATTGAATCAATTAAATTCTTAATTGAAAACATTAATTGGAGAATATTTTTTTTCTGTGTTCTTGGTTTGGTTTTATTTAAATAAAATTCTTATTTAGAGGAAGCCAAATTAGCGGCATTTGAAGTCGAGTGTTCGTGTAGTCTGCTGTGTTGAATCTGTTTAATGCAATATAATGCCTACTAGCAACATTATAGCTCAATTCACAATCTTGTGCAAATGGTCTTGCATCGTTGCATGTGGAAAATGGTATAGCATATTGATACTCACCACTAGGAATTGTTAAGTGGTGAGTATCAATATACTACACCATTTTGCACATGCTATGATGAAGGACCATTTGCACAAGATGGTGAATTGGGCTTATGTTTTATTGACTACTGCAGTGTTGCCAGAGAATGTTAATGTGGAAGAAAACTAAATGGGTCCCAAATATTAGCAGATATTTTGGACCCATTGGACCCAAATTTACATAGGATTTTTAGTAGTTTTTTTTCTAAACTTGAATGATTTTTTACGAAATAATATGATAAATCTAGTAGTGGAAATGCTAAAATGGTAACAATGGAGCTCTGTCATCTCTTCCCAAATATGAGAAACCGTTGAGAAAATATTTTGATTTGACATATATGCAAAGCCAAATTTATCAGGTTTATTAGCAATGTGTTGTGCAAATTAGCAGATGGCTTTTGTGGGTGTGGCTCCTCCCAATTAAGTTGTTAGAAGCATGAAAGTTCCCTAGGAAAGGTATAAATATATATAAAAACAAATAAAATCGATTCACAAATGATGGAGTTATGAAGTAACAAAAAAAAAACCTAGAAACATAATACTATAATTTATTCGACCTTTTTTATTATATTTTACTACAATTTTACCGCGATTTCGTTTGCATCCAGAAAGAAATTGAGTAGACTTTAAACTGAATTTATACCAATCTTATCAAAACAGAAAAAATACCAACAGTACAATTTTTTCCAGTTTTACCCTGTTCCGCGCAACTTTCTTAATTATTTCTTTCATATTCTTCTTCTCAAGACAATAACAAACAGAAAATAAAAGGAAGGGGGGGGGGGGGGGGAGGGATATTGGTGCAGCCATTCAAGCTTGATCCAGTGCCAAAAAAAAATTTATTAATTTTTATACACGAGTATATATAGATTTATAAATATTTATTTTAGCTAAAAGGTAAACGGAATGGGAAATATCTTCTTCTTTTGACGTTGTTTAAATATAGTACAAACAAATTGAGCAATATTTCCTTTGTGGTAACTCGGAATTTGTAAGAAGAGCTGCTCGCTCACAGCTTTCAAGAGAGTAAAAAATATTTGAATATCTTGTTGTTATTTCTTTTGTTTGTTTTTAGCTTTTATTTTCAATTTTTTTTTCTAAAGGCAAGATATGGATGTTTGCATTATTATTTTAATTCATTCTTTATTTAAATTTTTTTTCTAATTTTGTATTCTTGTATTGTGTATATTTTATATTTTAATAACGGTTTTATTCAAAAAATATTTATGGCTTTTTATCGTTCAGTGTAAGTCTTTTACTGACTGTCGCAGCATAAAAGAAATACTCATTAAGCAAACAACTTTCTTCTGAGCGCAGAGCATTATTATTTTTTTAATCTATAATATTGAAAGGAAATGCATATTATAATTCCAATATGTCATTTATGTATGTATGTATATTACTTTTTATCAAAATTTTTTACTTAAAATTTACACCGAAAAAGCGTTAAACAAAACTATTAACATCAGTACGTAGAATATAATTTTTTAAAGATTTATGATTTTTCTTTTAAAGTTTGTGTGAATGTATGTATGTACATACATATATGTAAGTATACTAAGTATATTCCCTTCTAATTTCAATGGCTTACTTACTCTGATACTAATTTTGGATTGGAAATTTATGTAAATATGTAAGTAATTGGAATTTATTTTGATGCATAAAATGCATCAAATGCCTGCATTTGGAAAAAAGGCAGATAGTAGAATATGAAATCATATGTTAGATTTTAAAATGCTTTAAGTAGAAAAACAAATTTAAAATTGAATTTTTGTTGCTTTAATTTGACGAACATTTACATTTTTATAATCAAATCACTAATTTCATTCAGTTTCAATTTTATCTTTCTCTCTTTAGAATGGAAATATTTTCAATGAAAGTATTGTAAAACAAAACCAATTTAGATCAGTTTTAGGGAAAAGTGCATTTTCTGTGCCGTCACGCATCTAATCAGCATACACGTGTGTAGATGTAGGTCAAAATATAATTAATAAAAAAAAATTTTTTAAGCAACTATTTACATATTTCCTGTACCACTACGTCGCACTTCCTTAAGGATTCATTTTAAAAAACACAATAACGGGACAAAAATTTTGTTCGGACAACATGGGTAAATCCAGCTTTCCGATGCAAGTTTTGCACCTTGCTCTTGCATTTTTTTTATATTTTTTATAAATACATGTAACATTAATATTAAATTTCTAAAGTTTCCAAAGTTTTTATTTACTGGACGTACATATGTAAATAAAATATATACATATATACTTTTATATTAATTTTGTTTTTGTTGTATTATACCGTTCGTTAAACCGGCATACCACCGTATGTATATTTTAACTCAAATACTAAATTTAAATCACGAAATTCTTTATGATATTATTTGCAGAAATTTCTTTTGTTTTAAGAGAAGCAGCGTGGAGAGGCCAATTGGAATAAAACCAATGTTAAAAATTCTTCAACCATACTTTCCCAGTTTTCCTCTCTTTACTGCACTCTTTACTGCCGAATGAAAAAGATAATAACTTTATGAAAAGTTTAATGGAGTAAATTCTTCTGGATTGTTTTTTTTTATTGGTTTACTTCATTTCCATTTTATTGGTTGCTATTGATTTCTATTTGCTACAGCTCCGCTGACCGCCAAATCATATGAAGGAGGATTCATATTTTGCGCAACCATTGACGGATACGAAGTTACAACATTATGATGAATACTGCAAATATATTAATTACAATAAGAACAATGAATTAAATATTTCACCCAATTAAATATGAACATACCCAGATGTTGTTGTTAATAAATGATCGGCTGGCTTGTGCACAGATGCTCTGTAAAGATTAAAGTAACAAGATATGAAATAAATAGTTTTCGTCTGAAATGGAAATTTTCAATTCAATTTGTCAAACGCTATCCAATGAAAACAGTGCTATACTTGATGCAAAAATGCAAACCTATTCTGTGAATCTAAGCCTCTTAAATTTACTCCATATAAAAAAAAAACCTTAATTCGACTTCTGGCTAATTTTTTCAGTCAGTCTTACACATTTCATAGCTACATATATTTCTAATCTTACGACCAGAATATACATTTAAAATTACCCTTTCAATGGTAGTTTTTATTGTGGTTAATAAAGCTTAAGGTGTGGTTCCTTGTAATGTCTATTTACTTTTTATCGTATTAAAAAAAAAGATTTTTTTCTTATTATAATCAGCTAAAAAACTAAAACAAAAATGAGTTACAAAAGTGTTCATAAAAATAAAAATATAACGGTATCAATAACTAACAAATGGTCACACTTTTTTCTAAGCGTTGCCGGACTTACATTGTTAGTACAAACAAAAAATGTACAGACACATCGCATATTTCATAATATTGATGGCCTTTCACACACGGGACTAATTTTTATGCCGCACAATTCTTGTTCTTTTTAGAACACACGAGACTAATTCATCTGGCATAAAAATGTTTATATGCACACAGCTTTAAGTATATTAGTGTTTTTGTATTGATTTAACATTTGCTGTTTTTTAAGATGTGTGTACATTGGTTTTGTGCTGCTGATGCGGGGTTGTAACTGGTTGAAAAATTATGCCAACAACAAAACCACTCTCTTTGACCCTCTCACCAATAAAAATCTGGCATGTTATGCCAGCACAATATATACAAGCACACACATTAATTTTAGCACCAACTTTACAACTTTTAGAACTAGAACTAAAATTTATATACTGTGTGAGCTACAATCAAACATGAGCATGAATATAAAAATACTCTGACTAATAATCGGCTATACATGGCTATTTTATTTATACACACATGTTTTCAAACAGCCACACACACCCCCACAAATGTTACATTCCATTTTATATACACAAATGTGTGTATACCGTGACGAATGATCAATAAATATCCCAGATATCAGCGTATTTTTTTATCCGATTAGATATCAATAGTGTGAGTATAAGCATACGAAGGCTATATACGAGAGAGAGAGAGAGTGAATGCGTATGTGGTGAGCCACAGTATTTTCAACTTGCTAATTTTTATAAAATTTATTTATCATAGTTAGTTTTCATATTTTTGTTATTCAATATTAAAAATATTATTATTACTTTTTATAATTTGAAATCAATAAAAAAACTTTATATAAAAATAAAATAAAAAAAACTATTTAAAACATTTTCTTATAAATCCATCTAAATAACACTTCACGTATGTACCTTTTCATTTTTAATTGTAGCGTATTTTAATTTTTTGTGTAAACCAAGGCGAATTCACATCAGGTGATCTTAATTCACCAGCTGACATAAATTCTCTGCTGTCAATCAATGCAAAACGTTAGGAAATATTCTGACAGCAGGAAATTTTACACTAACAAATATACAAGGGGAGTATGCACAATTGCAAATTAAGACCACCTGTTATCAATTCGCCTTGGTATAAACGAAGTAGAGAGGCTCTTGTAAGTTGGAATCGGCTATAGTCATAGTTGCTTGAGAGAAAATATATGAGCGTACGAATTATTTGCGCAGCAATTATGATTATGTAAAGTTTCTAAAATTAAGACTATTTACTTAATTAAATTTTTTGAGTACTCATTGTCCATTCTCTGGTATGTAACTCAAAATGTAAAAAGCCTTTTTTTTGTGAACAGTATTGCAAGACACTGTACATTATGCTAAAGACTTTCACATCTATTGAGTTTGTCGAAGTCGAACTTTCGTCTGTGAAATTATGAGAGTTAAAAAAATTCGACTGTGACATAATCAATTGGATTATATTATAATCAATAATTTTACTTTATTAATTCACGTATTGTTGTGACTTGCTATTGTTACAAAAAAAAGCCTCAATAACAATTTAACTTTAATGATCCTCATACAAAAATTTATTAGGCAAACTTTTGTTTTTCACTGAAACCGGCTCAGTAATCAATTTGTAAATTCGATAAATTTGCAAACAATACTTCTTCTGCCCAAATATTATTTATTACATATTTTATAATTTTTTAAATCGCAAAATAATTTTCTAAAACAAATGTTATTGTATTTAAATACATTATTACATATTCTCCTCAATAAAATCAATCAAGCAGCCGCAGTTGCGTTTTCAGTTCTGCTAATAATAATGCTGGAATTTTGTTGAACTTGTGAATTATAGTCCGGTGGTCTTGTTACATAAATTGTATTAGGACTAAGTGCATAATTTTTGGCAATGTAAAATAAATGAAGTTCTTAATATTCAATAAATTAAACTTACTCTTGAGCTACATATGGAGTTGAAAAGAGCTGCGTTTGATATGCAGCGCCAACAGGCATTTGAGTCACTGTATAACCATTCGGTGCGGTATGTGTGGCTGAGCTTACTATCACGGGAGCTGAAAAAGAGGAAATGAGAAATTTGAGCTGTGCTTAACAAAAAAAAAACAAATATCGGGTGTTTATTTTTTAGAAGCGGAGAGGCTCAGAATTAAACATTAAGTTAGGGCATTAAGGCCTTGTGACACAATTCCAAACTATAATTCATAACTTCAACGAAATATGTAAGCACAGTTAAACCAAAATAACCTCTTAACAATTCAAAGTTCTTTGCCTTTACAAAAAAAATCACCCTATAACATTTAGCATACGGTTAATTACTCGTCCCGGATAGCGGTTTCTACGTTTTCTACGATTTATTAGAACAACTGCACTTGTCACTAAAAATATCGTTAGAGAAATGCTTAAGGAAATTATTACCACAAGCATTTTAATTGTTAATGGAATCCACAACTGAAAGAAAGTTCTTTCTGCCTAAAATACTCAGAAAATACTGATTAAGTGAAAAGAAAAGAAATATAAAGGTTTTAGAGCTCCATTCATATATTGTTTAGATAACAATGGCAATATCAATAATCATAAAGAGTGGGAATGAAAACACCACCGCCGGTTGTGATTCACCATCGAACTTGGTTAGAAATTCATATTAGTAATATTTCTCATGTTATTTTTGGAGATATGATAATATACTCGTATGTATAAACGAAATAAGCAAGAGTGCTATGTTGGATTGAGCTGAATCTTATATAGCCTTCACCAAGTTACGTATATAAATACATACATACATACATATGTACTTTAGTACATAAATAATTGTTTTGAGAAAGGAAAATGATTCATTTATATTTTGCTCTATTGCAATATATGTATGTGATCGATGTATGGGTATTTTTCGACAAATGAATTTGATTCGAAGATTCTATTTTCGCTATTTGCAATATGTAGTTGAATACATATTTTATTCTGCACTTTGCATTTAAAATTTTTTTTTACATTAGATTAGCTCTTTCCGATCTAAAGATCAGGTGATTTGAAATGAAATATTTTGTCAAGGTTAAAGAAACAGAGCCAAGACGATTTCATACCAGAGGCCGGATTCCGCAACGATGAATTTTCAATTTGTTCAACAATTTCAGCTTTCACTTTTGATTTGTGCGTCCGCATTGGTAAGAGTGGATATTCATGATAGTTATAGTGAACACTAAAACCAAAAAATGTTCACTGCAAAAAGTGCTATGAATTGCAAACACTGAAACTGGTGAACGCTTCAGAATTCAATTCGTTTTTGTAACTTCTGTTCGTTCATGAGCGGCACAACTATAAAATTTTTCCAAATCCAAAATAATGCTAAAATAAGGAATGCCAAAATTAAAAAAAAAAAATCAGAACATGAAAGAAATCGTTCCCAGCTAACCAAAAGAAAAAATTGCGGATGTAAATTATTACATATTAAACAAAAAAATTTCCTATCGATACGGGTCTGAAATAAAGTTGCTTGAAGAATATTTAAATGAGTGAAACATTTACTAATCCAATAATAATAAAATCATATTGATTTCGAAAACTCGTATACCCAAAACACAAAAAAACATAATGGAAACACTTCGAAGTGTTCTGAGAAAAACAACTTGTTTAGCTCATAGTGGAAACGTACTATAAAAGGCAGCATCTAAAATAATAACAGCAAAATGTTAATATAAAATTGAAAGTAGCTGAGAGCAAAATTTATTGGCACTCACCAAATCCAATTACATACTCAACTTAAGAATTAATTTTAGGTCAGTTCTGGATGACATTGCAGTTAGCTTGTAGTTAGTCTAAGAAAAGTTAACTATAATTTGATTATTTTTGTAGTCACACACCACACATTCTTCGACAGGGTTTTTACTCATATGTACATATCGCACACTAAATCATAAATAGTCACAACTCAAAAAATCCCAGAGATTGAGGAGTGGCAAACAATGTATAATAATAATGGATTATACGAGTACTTTGGTATGTTTCAAATTAAATGTAATAGTTATACTGTGTAGCAAGATGTCTTCCCAAATTGACTGCAAAAGAAATACATTTCTAAAAATCGACTTGAAAGTTTAAAAGTGCTCTCTCTCATACAAAACAGTGAAATATAAATTAAGCATTTTTTTCCTTATTGCCACAAGATATGTACTTATATGTAAATACTCGTATGTACATATCTACATATATGCTTAAATATCGCACTAGTTCCTCCTCGAAAGAGCGTCAACTCAACATTTTGCAATTTTCACTTTTTGCAAGAAAACGATGTCCACCCACTGCACTATGGGAAATTTCACCCATTTTTTTTTTGCCAAAAGTAAAAATTGGAATTTTCGCAAAGTTTATTTTTCTTGCTTTAATATAGTAAAAAATATAATAAAGCTTCTTAAATTTTTCAAAAAAATTTAATTTCTGTTACTTTAATGGCCGTTATTACAACTTAAAGACAGTTAAAAGCAGGATTTTATCGGACGTATCAAAAGTTGTTCATTATTAAAAATTTAATTTAAATTATAAGGTAGGATAAACCTGCCTTGAGCTTGTCGCTCACTTGAAGCTTAAAGTAAAATTTTACTAACGAAAGGCATTTTATACGTCCGATAAAATCCTACTTTTAGTTATCTTTAACTTGTAATACTGGCCCTAAGAGTTGTTTTTTTTACGATTTCTAAACCAGTTATCAGAAAACCTTTAAGTGCAGTGAATTTTGTGATATCTTCTAATAAAAGTTTTCGTAACAAAAATGTATTCAAGAGATTTATTATTCGACATATTATCATAATTATACTATAAGTGAAATTTATTTGCTGGTGGTTAAAGCAACAATGAAATGCATATAGACATCGCTTAACCACCAGCAAATAAATTTCAAAAATTTATATTTTTGAAAAATTAAAAAATGGGAAATAATGCCGAAGGTAAGTACTTTTACATTTTATAGCAAAATGTTGGTAAACTCATCTATAAAATCGATTAAATTGGAAAAATTAAAGTGACCTTAAAATGAACTAATTTAATTATGAATTAGAATTTTACATAGACTTACAAAAAAATGATAACACATGTTAGACATAATATCATAATAGTTCTCTAGAACAATCAATTATCTTCCAAATTTAATATATTTCATATATTTCAGGTGACTACTGCGTGCCAAATTCAGAATTATTCAATATATGGCTAGAGAAACACAATGAAATTGACAAAAAAACCCCGCTATTTACGCCCATTACTTGTCAGACATTTCTGAAAGTGATTGTTCCGAAAACTTTAAACAGTATTTAAAAGAGCATTCACGATTATTTTGTTCAAATATGAATATAAAATGGCGTAATAGTTCCAGAAATTTGAAAGTTTTTGAACCCATGTACATATATTACATTTAGTTGACGGTTTGGAACTCGAAAATTAAATTCTTGAATAAAATCCTTTTTAAACATGACTTTGATTGTTACTTCATTAAATTGGTAAATTAATTTCTACTGTTATATTCGAAAGGTAAGTGTACACTGGAAAAAATGTTAAAAAAAAAGCTGTTTAGAAAACCAGGTTATCTTTCAAAGATCTAAAAAAATCTTGGATGTGGAAACCTATAACCCGTAACCCCTTCTTAGAACTAATTATATGTTAATTTTTCATTTAAATTTACTTATGTTGTGTTCACCAAAAGTCAAATCCACAAAATCGTTCAAATCAGTCTACCCGTTTGGCTGTAATTAATTTTGGGCAAAAAAAGGGGGAAAATTTCCTATAGTGCACTGTAACAATATTACATCACTTTCTCTACTCTTTCTCCAAAAAATACAGTTGTTTGCGTTGTTTGTAATACAAGAGTACAGTCAAATTCCGATAATTCCTAATCGCAGGGGACCGACCATTTCTTACGAATTATAGGGGTTTTCGATTTAGCGGGGTTTCGATTTAACGGGGTAAAAATAAAATAAATACGAATTAACGGGGTTTTTCAATTTATTTACTAAAACGATAAAAAAAACATAAAAAACAAAAATTTGTTGTTTTTGTAACACCGACAGAGTTTTATGCGTGCGCTTTCACATTTTTTTTTATCATTCAGGTAACAATCTGATCTTAAGGAAATAAACACACACACAAGCAAAAGCAAAAACCACGCAAAAAAATAGCAGTAAACAAAAAATCATTCTTTCCATGTTTCTGTTGTTTTTATTACGAATTATAAGTGGTAGTTAGCAAACAATTACGAATTATAAGAGGTAAAGAAGATTTTATTTAAAAAAAATTTCGAATTAGCGAGGGGACCAAAATGTATAGAAATTTCACGAATTAACGAGATTTGTTCAAGGGACCGACAGTTTATTACGAATTATCGGGAATTATGATTTCTTGGGGTACGAATTATCGGGATTTGACTGTATATGAAACTAAAAACAGTTATTTGTCTCTACTGAAAATTTATAAATTTTGAGTTGACGCTCTTTCGAGGAGGAACTAGAGCGATATACATCTATGTACATAGATAAGATAAGCACAGGGATGGAAAAGTTGGTACAATTGTACCAGTTTTAGCACTATTTGAATGCCAAAAGTACCGTAGCACCCCAATGACCATTTTAGCACTATTGAATTTTTTTTCTATTATGTAATATAAATACAAATATCATTAAAAATATAGAATATATAAGTAATCAGTTTCGAGCGCAGGTTGATGTAGAAGTTATTAAGTCCTTAAGAAACGACAGGATATGTATGTACCTTTTGCTCGAAGGTATTAGAAATGAAAAATTATGTAAATGAAGTGATGTTTTCCGATATTTCAAAAATATGTTGGAGGAATGTTATCTATTCCAAGTTCATCTGCAAATGTGAAAAATATATTTCCAAAGGATGGAAAAGTATATCCTAAATGTTACTTTTATATTCAGATCTCAGCAACTAATAGTCTTTTTTATACGTTCTGACATTAAAGAATAATATTAATTAATAGTATTAATTAATAATATTATAATCATTGAACTTCAAAGTGCCTTTTTGTCAATTGTTAAGCTTTTACACATATACTATGTGTACCTTTTTAGTTAATTAATAGAAGTATTAAAAAATTAAAACTAAAGAATTTGGTACAATCGTACTGAAAAAAGTACAATTTTTCTTGAAAACTAGCACAATTTCTAAATCTGATTTCTCATCCCTGGATAAGCAACTTTTCTGTATTCCAAGTAAAATCAAAATGTTCCCAATTGTAACACCTTTGTAGGTAGTATTATTGTTATAAATATATCGTTACCTTAATTAAAGAAAAGCCCTAACTCATTATTTTTTTGACAACGAATTTTTGTGTATGTTACGATACAAGAACATCTAATGTATCGAAAAATGCATAAATCTCGATTTCAATAAAAATAATGAGTTAGGGCTTTTCTATATTAAGGTAACGATATGTATGTATGTATGTATGAATATACATATTTGTAATAATAGAAGGCTGTAAGACTGCCGATGAAAAATATTTACACATTTACTCTCCCAAAACATTCAGAGAATTTAATTTGTTATTATTATTATTCTTATTATGTATTTTGTTTCCACAACTTTACCGTGCCTATAATTTCTTTTCCTTGTCACAAAAATCGCAATCGATGTTAGAAAAAACATTAAAACACTAAATGTGACCGCGGTTATTAACGCCAAATCCATTGCTACTCGCACCTAAAAACTTCTATATAAAAGTGCTGCAGTGTGAGACATTTTTGAAATGTAATTTGAAATGATTCATTGCTATTAAATTGAAACGATCGCTCTTCTATCTAAGATAACTTGACTAAAATAGTATTAAAGCACAACAATTCGTTGATAGATAAAGTAATAATAAGTGTGCTAAATAATGGAACACATAAAACGTTCCAATGCATATCGTGCCGTAATCGCCAAAAAAAGCTTAAGTCCCAGTTCACACTACATAAGTCTTGTTGCTAAGCTTATTACTTTTCCTTTTGGAGAGTTCAAAGCATGCAAGTCTTATTTTTGAGGTTCTATTTTTTATGCATAGTTTTGTGTATGCGTCTGTGCCTATTTTAATATTGTGAATGAGGGGTTATGGGTTATATGGGGTGTGAACGACAACGCTGATATAATTTCACATTAATGATAGGACAAGTGTTTTCGTTAGAGAATAAATAACATTTAATTTTACAAAACTCTTTCAGGAATTTTATATAGTAATTGTAATATGCGATCGGCTCGATAATTTTCTTTAATTGTCTAATTTTACTTTTTAGTAGTTTAAAGAAAAACGTTATTTTTATAATAATTTGCACTTAATAATTTTAATAACTTTTAATATTATAAGCAACATAAGTACATACTTTGTTGACCCACTGTTGTTTGATCGTAGACATTTTTACGTTTGATGCAGGAAATGACAACCAAGCAACAGCAACAACTGATAATGAAAATGATGATACTGAGTACGACTATAGCAGCGGTTGGCATTCCATAGTCCATTTTTAAAGTCTTTTATATGTTGAGTGTATTTTTCTTCCGATGGAGTTGGCTTTAATTTGCAACGATTTTCAGTCATCCCACGTCAAAGTTTGTACATATGTAATCGGATCGGTTTCGGCCATGTGTCTGCCATCTTTTGAATGTTCTTTTTAATAAAAAGGTATTCAAGAGAAGACTGAAGATGACACAGCCGAAATAGACCTGAACTCAAATCGTCACATCCGTGATCGTATCGACAATCGTACGAAAATAAGTTAAGTGATATGTCAATCGTATAAGCTGAATGAGATTTCAGTGCGTTCACGTACATACATATGTTTTTTATTGAGGTATAGAACTTTAAGTTGGCATCACTTTTTTAACTGGCGGCCATTTTGTCAGCTGTCAAGTGATTAATATTTAGTTTGGTTTGCCATTTCATCATGAACAGGTTGACAAAAGAACAACGCTTGTAAATCGTGCAAATTTATTTCGAAAATAATGGTTCAGTTCGCGAAGTTTACCGCAAGCTCCGTCCATTTTATGGTCGACCGTTGGTTACTGTTAATGGAGACCGGTATAGAGCCATGATAACCGACTATTTTGTTCCCGAATTGGATGGCATGAATGTGGATGAGTTGTGGTTCCAACAAGACAGCGCTACATGCCACACAGCGCACGTCACAATCGATTTATTGAAGGAAACATTCGATGAGCGCATAATTTCGCCCCATATGCTCGAAAAAGTGGTTGAAAATTGGACCTGTAGAATTGACTTTATTCGAGCCAGCCGCGGCGGCCACATGCCCGAAATCATATTTAAACGTTAATGGCATAAAATTATCCTTCCAATAAAGCCAAATTGATGGACATTAAAACGATTTTCTTGTGTTTTATTTCAATTCGAAGTTCTATACCTCTAAAAAACACCCTATATGTCTTAATTCGAAAATAGTGTTTTCACGTGACGGATGTACGTTCACGGATGTGACGCTTCGACCCCTGATTTCACTGTACAACAATTTTGATTTTTTTCCCCAAAACTATGGGGTTCTGATAATGGATTCTGTTAGAGACCAAACAAAAGCTTCTACCCTTTGGCCTGTTTGTGCAGCATATTGGTTTATGAAAATGCATATACTACATATCGCTCATTTACTCAGAGAACATCATAATTAAAAAAAAAAACAAATTTTTAAGTTCTTCATATCATTCTTCATATTGTGTAAAAATTTCATACATACTTATATCTTGTCTACTCAACTCTTGAGAAAAAGATTAAATTTTCTTTTCCGATTAAGTTGTGTGTAAATTGAAAAGTTCAAACTCGTTTTCTGGCAAATTGGTTTTTTTGAGTTATGACGTTCTTTGAGTAAATGATCGATATGTTTTCTTATGTCTGAGGTGTAGAGTATGTTCAGCAACTTTGTGTAGAATATTAAGGGAAAAAATATTTTTGTGCAACATATTAGCCCTCTAACTCAGCCCCATAACGGTCATTTTTGACTATATTCTAAAAAATGGTAAAAAACTGCCCTAAAAAGGTGGAGGGCGGGAATGAAATGTTCCACAAAAATGTTGGCCAAAACATTTTACAACATAAGTATGTCAGAGCACACCAAAGTTAGAGTTTGGCTGGTTGTTGCTATTTGTGTTGAGTTTTGGACTTTGATTTGCTTTGACATACATACATATTTATGTATGTATGTAATAAAATTTTGTAGCCAATATTATTGTAAAGCATTTCATTCTCACTCTTCCCTTTTTTAGCGTTGCTTTTTACGATTTGTGAGAACCAAAAATTGCCGTTATGTGGGGAGTTAGAGGGTTAATACACCTCAGATGTAAAGAATATATGGTTTATACATACTGTATCGATTTGCTGCACGATTAGGCCATGACAGAGGGGCGACTTTAACGCCCTTAAAATAAAATTCCGATGTGATCTTTCAAAACGTCGACACACCTACATACATACATATGTATGTATATTTATTTTGGTCTCCCTCCTCAGAATCCAGTGCCAGAATCCCGTATTATTTTTCGTTTTGTACTCTGCTGTTAATCAAAATTGCCTTTTGATGACAAAAAATCTTTCCGAATAACGCGTTAACAAGAGAATTAATATAGTGAAATATTTAATAAATGGGTTGTTGAAACAATTTTAATTTTTACGCAAACTTTCAAACAATAAGTCCCGCTGACTATTAACTCAAGAATATATTTATGTATGTAAATACTTACACAAATACACATATGTACATATAATAATAATTAATAATGTCTGCATGGTTCTGTCATAAGTGCTAGTGGTTAAACGAAACAAATGATAAGATTATATTGTTTTGGAGTGGGGTATCAATGAATCATCGTATAATTTCCATTTTGCTTGAACTACCAAAATATTTCAAATATACACAAATTATATGTACTTACATATGGCGCATTTAGTCAAGAACGTCATAACTAAAAAAAATGGAATTTTTGAGTTAGTGATGCAGAAATAATCTTCATATCGTTTTTCATCTTGTGTAAAAATTTCATACAAATATCTTGTCTACTCAACTCTTGAGAGAAAAAAATTAATTTTCTTTTATATAACAAACACCAAGATTTCTATTATCAATGCCTTACACAAACAGGCTGGAAATCAATGAAAAGAGTAAATGCTTTTTAAATAAATTTTTTACTCAAATGGATCGTCTGTGTTGTATAAGCAGACTTGAAATAAGGACTTAACTATATTTTCACTGTAAATCACAATATGGAAAGTTATAAGAAACTTCTTTTGCAAATAAAAATCAAGGGTTCCAATTTTAATTTAATACACATTTAAGTTTATTTTTATAAAGTTTTGTGCTATTTAATACAAAAAGATACCAATATAGATGGAAAAACATATCAAACAAACTGCTTACTTGTAAAAATTAAAAAAAATCCTTATTTATTCTAGAAAACAAAAAAAAAAGGATTGGAAAGCAAAAGATTTTTCTTTGTTTTATTAATTTAAAGGAAGTACTATGTACATACATATGTATGTATGTAAACATATATTTACCTATGTATGTATATCACAATAAGCAAAAGTAATTGAATATAATATCATTTAATTTGGAAATTTTATTTTTTAAAGAAAATGTTTTCTCATATCTATAAAGTTGTCTGAGTTTTCATCTGATTGCAATCGGTAGCTCTAAAAATTTGACACTTCAAATTCACATTGAGCATCAGATGAAAAAAGAATATGTTACTTTTTCAACAGATCTCAAGCGAAAAATAAAAACTTTTAATTATTGAAATCAGCAGAAAAATCAGATGGTGTAAAGACAGCTTAAATATTTATGTACTCGTATGTATACTTTTGGTTTGGTTTATTAGATGTAACAAAAAAAAAAAAAGATTTATTTTATATTTGGAATACGTACTCGTAATAAGGATTAATACAACAATGACATCCGAATTCATCATATATATGATTGTTGGTTCGTTGGTTCAAATGTTTTAAACAAACAAAAAGTTTGTAAAAAAATTAATAATAACTTTAAAGCGTTTATGTCTAATAAATTAGCACACATATGTATATATCAGTATGTATGCATGTATGTTTCATAATAAATTTTTTTATTGCTATGGCAACTGTCCGCTACGTACATACGATGTGGTTCTCTAGCAAGTCTTTGATTTAAAGTTCCCTTTGTTTTGTGAAGTCGTTGGTTATTTTTTTTTTTTTATTTGTATGGAGATTATTTTGGAAAAACTCATTTACATTTGGTAGTTGGGATTGTAGGCAGACTGTTTCTCATAAACGGTATTATTTGGCTGTCCTGCACCAATACCGCCTACCGCTACATCATATGGAGGTGGATTCATATTGGCTGCAGGCATTGTGGGATAAGGAGCAACATTAGGATGAATACTGCAAATATAATAACATTAAATATTTTATTATTATTCTATTAAATAATGATATACCCTGGTGCTGGAGGTTGACTTGCGGGCATAGGCATGGGCATTGGCATATGCTCAGGAGGCCTATAACAATAAGAGTATTAAATAGTAAAATTAGGTACATATTTCATTTAAAAGATTTCGAATTGAAAACAATAAGAAACTTTTTTTTTGCAAAATCGAAAGTTGCGCTAAAGAAATAGCACTATAGATATGTACACACATACATATCGCTCGCTACCTTAATACAGCAAGGCCCTAACTAATTAATTTTTAAATTTTGTAATCGAGATTTTTACATTTTCCGATACATTAGATATTCTCCTACCGAAAAATATACAAAAAACTCTATATCAAAAATATAATGAGTTAGGGCCTTTCTAAATTAAGGTAACGATATGTATGTAAACGCATTTAACTTCTACTTAGGGCTAATAAATCAGTCAAAGTTTAAGCGCCGGTTTAGTTAAACTAAACTCAAAGTTTAAACTCAACAGCAGTAAATCAGCGAACCATACCTTATGTGTAGTTTAAAAAATAATATGTGGCAGCACTAGAATGAATGTCAAAAAACAGCGGCATCAATTCGTTGCACAACAAAAAATGCAAAAAAGTTAAAAATTTTAATTAAAGGTCGCCAAATTTTTGATAGAAAATTGGACAAATAAAAAAAATTAAGTGCAAAAAAATTAGCTGCGACCCTTATTTCCCGAGTTATTGGCCTCTGAAGTTTTCATAGAAAATTAAGGAAAAGAATTGAAAGAAAACGGGTTAGTAACAGCCCGGCCCACGATGTCGACAAGAAACTTTCGAACGATAACGTGTATTGAAAACAACAATAAAATAAGAAAATTTGTTTTTGTTTTCGATACAAAGCGATAAAAAAATTTCTGGTCGACATCGTGGGGCAGTGCGTAAATCTCGACCACAAGCGGCTAAGATTGGCTAAAAGCAGTGAAATAATACCAAATTGACGAAAATACTACCAGTATTTAAATAAAGAAATAAATATTGCGACAGTACATCAAACATTTTGCTTATGGTTTTCGCCAGAAACTATTT
The DNA here is from genome assembly GCA_936439885.1 of Nowickia ferox. Classification (NCBI taxonomy): domain Eukaryota; kingdom Metazoa; phylum Arthropoda; class Insecta; order Diptera; family Tachinidae; genus Nowickia; species Nowickia ferox. The sequence continues at coordinate 83,003,638 of OW387027.1, read as the reverse complement.
TGATGAGCGTTAGGATTTAATTTCAATTAACCGGTTTTAACTTACATTTGAGTAGGATATGGAGCGGAATAAGTTTGTGTTTGATAAGTTGTTGATGTAGCGGCAACAGGCATTTGTGCCACTGTATATCCACCAGGCACTGTGTGTGTAGTTGAGGTTACTACCACGGGCGCTAAAAATATAAAAAGGAAAAAAAAAGTATTAGTGATGTATTTTTCTTCTGATGGAGTTTGCTTTAATTTGGAACGAATTTCCGTCATCATTTGGTTGATAAAAAAAAGTATTATTTTTTCATATAAAAAATATATATAAAAATAGTTCTGATAGAACATTTACGAAAAAAGTTTATGGGACCAAACTGGAAGTAAACTCTCTTTCAAACAAAAAAAAAAATTTTTATCTGTTGGTTAAGAAGAAGTATGTTGAAATATAAAATTAAATTTTAATGCAAGATTGTGTGTTTTTCAGAGCTGAGGGTGTGTTAAGTTTTGTAAAAATCGGTAAAGTAGAATGGGCGTAACTCCGCCCATTTTGTTCAAATGGAAGATTGTGTCTATTTTTGAGCTCAATGCGTGTGGTAAGAATTAACAGTCATATTGTGTAAAAATTTCATAAAAATATTTTCTATACTCAAGTCTTGAGAGAAAAATAAAATTCCCTTTTTTCATTAAATTGCGTTTAAATTGAAAATTTTAAACTCGTTTTCTGGCAAACAAGTTTTTTTTTTTTGAGTTGTTTTGTATCTTTGTTTATACATACCATAAATATTAATTTATGTTATAAATATCATGAAAACAGTTTTTTTTCGTAACTTCGCTAAGTTTAAATTAATAATATTTAGTTATAAAATGAATAAATTTGCATTGATTTTTATGAAAAATTAATTCTCCAATGTTTATTTTTCAGCAGTAAAAAATTAAATATTGCAGTTTTTTGCCCTTGACAGTATTTGAAATTTGATGAATTGCCCAAATAAAAACACAATAATAATAATACATAATAATAAATTTACTTAATTTACTTATTAAAGAGCAGTAGTAAACTTGAATTTTACAACAAAATAAATAATAAAAAAATGTATTGATCATCGTTATAAATAAAACCTTGACAATATGCAATAATTACATCGTTAAGCGCCATGCCAGATCGCTAAAAATTTAATCATAATTTCGCCAAGATCATAAAAAATGTTTACTCTTTTAATTTAATAAAAAAAATTAGTCAAACTATTATCATTAGCTTTTGCATATTTTGAGAACGTAATTATTGTTATTAAGTATTACTTTTTTCATTTGGACCATTCGCACAGACAACGGTACAATTATGTTTTTGGATGAAGTATAGTTCTCTTTAAAGCAGGCATCCTCAAAACACCACATACGGTTATCGATCTTAATAATAATTTTAAATAATATTAATTAGATAAAAATTAAAAAAAATCCTTTATTTAAGTATGGCAACTAAAAAATACTAAGTTGATAACTACAAAGAGGCAAATGCGTAAACTTTCAAAACGCATGAATCATCATGCTCTAGTTCAGTATTTTTCAATTATTTCTATAGAATGATATATTTTATTAATCAATGTGATTTTCTAAAGAAGGCAAGAATAGTTAAATGAGATCAGTTGTTGGTTATTGGTGTCATTCCGATTTTCGAAAAACGAGTTTAAAGGCCATAGCCATAAGTCCATATTTACACTATGCAAGTCTTATTGCTAAGCTGATTAGTTTGACGGAGAGAGAGACGAGGGGAACAGTAACGTTTCCCCTCGTCCCTCTTTCCTAACAAACTAATCAGCTTAGCAATAAGACTTGCATAGTGTAAATTAGGACTAACTAAAATCGAAATTCAATTGGTTTCTATGGTTATGGTTATGTATATGACGTTATGGCGAGTCACCTATAATCAAATATTGTGGTGCCCATTAGTTTGGTTCGAACAGCTGTTTTGTATGATCATAATTATGCACGTTTAATTTAAGTTTAAATCAGATCTCAATGTTTTTGCCGCGGGAATCTATTCAGACTATTTTTACCATAATAGCCGTATGTGTGTTTGTGTTTATGTGCGCGTCTTTATGTGCCTCTCATAACTTAAGAATTGATTAACCGATTATACTCAAGCAATGTTTTTAAATATTTTCATTGCAATTATTATTGCTATACATATTATTATTGTAAATAAATAAAAATTATTGAGATTTTGTAAAAACAAAATATAATCATACTGAAAATACTAGAGCGCTCGATTAGAGACATTGTATATTGTAAATATAAAAAAAAAATATTGTTAACTAGTGTTTATTATAGTGTAAATATATATCTTTTTCTACCCAATAAACAAAAAACAAAAAAAAATTGATTAACCGATCGGAACATTCTATATAGACTTTGGCCGAACTTAGATCTTGTGAGATAATGGATCGACTCGGTTTGGTTGATATCGAGAATTATCTAAAATTAAATTTTCGGAAAAATGTTTTTTTTTTTCAAATTAATTCTGAACTGTTAAGCCGGTAATCAACTATTAAGCTCAAAAGCCAACATCTCAACAAAGCCACAAATTCGAGTAAAATAAACTGGGTCCGTTCGAGAGATATCGTTGTCGAAAAATGAGGGAAAAAATCCTTATGCAATCACTTTTTAGGATGCATTTGCATTTTTTTAAAGCTGCGTCGAATACCGAAAATTTTATCTAAATCGGTTAAATGTTTTAGGAGATATCATGTCGAAATTTTTCAAATAAAAGTGTTTTTTAATAACTCTTTCACACCAAATCGTCTTTTAACTTCCCTCTATAGAAATTTACTGATATTAACCCAATTTTCGAAAATCGATCCTTCATAATTTTTCGAAGTTTTGAGGTCTTAAGATTCGATTCTGACTATTTTCGCGATGATGTCCGCATGGATGTGTATGTATATGTGCGTGTGAACGTGTGTGTATAACAACGGAATATTTACACGTACATATACACATCCATACGGATGTAGTGTTAAATAGAAACCCCTGCTACAAAACTCTGGTATTTGACCGTTTCCACACATATCTTGCTCTTATATTTAAATTTTTTATTTTTTTTATTAATTAAGTACATTTAATAGATAATAGGATTTTATTGAAATTTTTACAACACATTAGTTTTCTGCTTGATCAAAAGGCCAAACAGATTGTAAATATGCACAAATGTAAATCTTACATTTTTGAAACACTGTCTCCACATTCCTTTTCTTCTTTTTTATGTAAGATTTGCACATAACAAAAATGAAAATTGCAAAAACAAAACCAAACATTACACAAACAATAATTGTGGATGTATAAGGATCAATATGTTTCATTTCACTGGTCATGATTTTATTTGGATTTTTTTTTCACAACTATTTTGTAATTAATATGTTGTTTACTATTTATTCATGAGAATTCTTCAGGGTCACTATTGTAAGTTAAATTAATGAATGTTATCACTTTGCAGTCTTGAATTGAATTGAAATATTGGTTGTTAACAAATATGAGTTGAGTATAATTTTTAATTATTGCACATAATATATTTTGTAAGCAAAACAATAGTGAGAAAAAGATGCGCAAGGCACAGTGGGTTGTTTATAGCACGGTACAACAAACGAAATATCACAATATTCCAACGACTAATTCTGGCAGATGTTTATGTATGTAAATGGATTAGAAGTTTTCAACTTTTGTACAATTTTTATGGCGAATATGCATAGAAAACCTTGAAAACCTTGCATTTTAAGTATCGAATGTTTTCACTATTTTAATATAAAATCTAAGTTTTTTGGAATATTCTAACTTTTCTTCCTATAGGTCCTCTCCAAAAAAGGGAAAATTTTACACTTAAGCGAAGATTCAATGGAAGTGTTCTGAAAAAATATTTGCCTTAAAATTGTAGTATAATTTATCGGAATTTTAATTACCCACCACTGTTCCCACAACTAATGAAACCAATTTTTTAACTTTTATTTTTTTGAATGAGTAAAATATTTTACCTTGCGGCTACACGTTCAATAAATTGCTTTCAATTTTTTCACAAGTATGGTTTGTCAAAATTTACTAAAATTGAAGTTTTGACGTAGGCTGTAAGCAACTTGATTTCCAATTTTATGTTCAAAATGCCGTCGTTGAGGAAACAATTAAAAATTTTCGCACTTCAGTATTTTTATTGATTTTATACATATTTTATTTCAGCAAAGAAAATTAATTCTTTTAAATTCTGTTAAATTGAAAGAAAAATTGAATGATGCGTTGAAAGAAAAATTGAAGTCCAACTGGTATTCAATTCCCAAATGTATGAGTGTGGTAGTAAAAAAATGTGTATGTATTGAACTTTGAAACAAAAATTTAAGCAAAAATTGAACGTGTAGCCTCCAAGTTAACTGTCTAGCTCTCCTCTTTGTATGGGTCTTTTTTGTCCAGTGTCAAATAAGTACTCGTATTCGCCTGAATTTGGCGAATACGAATATCTAAAAATGGCCGAATATTTGGCAATTCGAATATGAATACGAATATTCGTGCATCATTAATATAGAGCCTACTCATGTACCATATCGTGGAAATCGTACGATTCCAAATCGATTCGTTTTACAGAAATCGCAAGTGTTTTGAAATAAAATTAGTAATCCAGATTCGGAAATTAATTCAAAAATTACGAAAATTTTAGCAAATCGTAGTTATATACAGATCGTCTACAAAAAAAAACATTTTTATTTAGCTTACTGCGTGAACGCAGCGAAGCTGAAATCTGACTTATGTTTTTAATCGATTCACTAAATATAAACTTTATTTTGAAATACCCCTTATTAGAATTACGTATTTTACAATTCAATTATTACTCTGAAAATGCGAAAATTCTTGATCAAGTTTCATGTAAAACGCAAGAATCTCTTGCAGAATATTTTTTTTGCAGTAATTTGATGAAATTTTTAGATAATTTTAATTTAATTTAATTTTTACAGATTTTTGGGGCCAAGGCCGCCACTGTGACATAATAATATACATATTCAGCTACGCTACGCTACAGGAATATCAGATTTCTCTCATACACAAATCAGTTGATCTAAGCATTTTTTCATTTCCAAATTTGTGTATAGTAAGCATAAAATTCGTATGAATTCTTAAAATTCAAATTGTTACTACAAACGATTTTCAAAGGTTTCATTTTCTTTTATTTAATTTAATGAATGAGAATAAATATGTATGCAGAACGCGTTATCACAACATTATGTGATTTTTTTATTATCTTTTTATATAAGGTATGAATCATAATGCAAATAGAAATATTTGTATAAAATTTCATTAGCGCAGCGTTTTAATACAAATGCCGCAATTATTTTGTTATATGTATGTACATACTACAGACTATTACAGGAGGAAAAGGAAAAGGTACAGTTTAGCCCCGATTATCCGGGTTCCACGGGACAGATCTTAGCAATAAAAAAGGTTAATGGAGTGTAAACAAAAGCATAAAAGAGTTCATAACTATTAATATAATTAACTCAAATTTTAGTTTGTATAAAATCTCAATTTTTCCACGGGTAATAGAGCTATAGAACGGACGGTTAATAAAGGTATAAAAAAAATGGAAGCAAGGATAATAGAGGGAAAAGCACGAAAAATGGAGTTTAAGAAACAGAGCCTCAAGAAGCTCAAGTGCACTTCAATTCCACACAAATTTAGAAGTGTGTGACCCTCAGACGTAAGGCCGTTGTGTATTTGTTTCCGATAAAGAATTTATTTTATCTATTTAAAAACTTACCAGATAAAACGGCTCCTCTTTGTTTGCGGGAACAGCAATAGCCACAGCAACTCATGATAATGAATGTTATAAGGAAAAATACAAAAATTCCCCAAAGATCCATACCGTCGTCAAAATCGTCACTATCGTCTGGGAAACCCACTATAGACTTGTATAAATTTTCTAAATATAATTGGTTATCAATTAAGTTCGAACCAAGGGATCTACATACTTATATTTCACAATATTTGAAAGAAATTAAATTCTTAAAACTACACCTAAATTCCACTTGTTGCTTTCTAGCGAACTAATTTTTTAAATGCAAACACTTTACAGAAATTGTATATTGGTAATTCGTTACTGATTTTAATATTCTTCAATTTGTTTATATATTAACTTGAATATTTCTAGTGGAACTTTTTATTAAATTGTTGGATTTTCCGATCTTTGTTTTGTGTCACAGGGTAACTTTTTGCGGATTTTGACGCAAGGTATATATTACTTGCGTTGCCATATGTTTGTGTAAAATTCTAGCGATTTTCTATATAGTAATTAATAAAACAGTGAGCTACTGTAGCGTTATTTTTACTGCGCTAAAAACTGGCAGTGCTGTCAAGCAGTACATACACGCACTTTTTTCCATGTACATGTACATATTTTCAAGATTGCAGATAATATTTTGACGTATTACAACAACAAATTTGAATTAGTTTGAGAAGGGGCAATTCAAGAGTTATACCTTAACATAGAAGCTAGAAGTTAAGTTAGCTGATTCTTCACAATTGCAAAAAATAATTTGAAACATATTGAAAAACAATTAATTTTCATTATCTGTAAAGACCGTGATATGCTATCCTGGTAGCTGTCCACACGAGCAATAATCTTGCCAATTATTGCCCTGGCAATTGTCAAATTCGATTGCCGACACAAGATATTAGCGTGTGGACCGTATGAATATGTGTTCAAATATATATTGAGCAACAAATGTTAAAATACATTGCTGAGCAATAATCTCTAAACACATGCTGTCTAATTTAAATAATATTAAATTTTTTTTACAAAAAAGTTTAAATAAATAAAATAAATAGAATTTCAATTTAAAATTAGCAAAAGATCTAATAAAAGATAATTTAATAATAAGATATATATTTGAATGTACTTGTTCGCCACCTCTAGATACATTGTTGAACACAAGCAATTTGACGACATGATTCTGCCAGCCTTATTACTTGTGTTAAGACACAAGAAATTACTCGTGTGGTCGTACTGCTACACAATAGTGCGATTTTTTAGAAAATACATCTCTGGTATGGTGGAGTCTAAGAAAATTTTCACAAGACAATAACAATTCATCGAACCAGGTTGTATTTTGCGTAGGTCGTGCGTTTGTGTAGGACATTGAGTCATGGCTTTAAACAGAAGGAAATTGTTTTTTTTTGGTAGGCTGTATGTCATGCTTCTTATGGCCATGACTCAATATCATACAAAGTCGTGCCACATGAATTGTAATTGTCTTTTGAAAATTTTCATAAACTCCATCATACCAGGGTTGTATTTTATCGTAGATCACACGACTTTGTATGATAGTGTATCACGGTCTTTACAAAAAAATTTAATGGTATGTTTACTTGACTATTTGAATTACTTGACATGTGATTGCCAATTAATATGCTTAAAAATTTAAAAAAAAATTGCTGGATGGTAAGATATTCGGATACCAATATGTGTGAAGTACTGGAAATAATAACTTGGTCGTGTAACTGCAGTGGTAGGTTTAATTTAATTAAAACGCCAGAAATTGCAAATAATTAACAGTAGCCAACACTGCAAGTTATTCAACAGCTGTTAAATTGTTTTCGTAGCGTGCACATTCGGGAAAATTATTTTGTCCAACTTATTTGCGTGATTTATTAATTTAGCTATCAATGTCCGGAAAAAGTAGAAAAAGTTTAACCAAAAAAATCAAACGAAAGAACCATCGTAAAACAAAACGGCATTTAAAGAAATTGGAGTCCGCAGGAAAAAAATCGGTTGAAGCTAATTCAGGAGCTAGACTAGCAGTTGTTAACGTGCAGGAACGTAGTTGGGTAAATAAAGTATTAGATGATGTTAATGTAAGTTTAAAAACAGAATGTCTACTAGTATATAAACTACAATTTTAGCATTTATAAAAGTAATATTTAACTGTGGCTAATAAGGCTGCTGGCTTAAGTTTTTCATAATATAATGTTACACATTTAGACAATTTGCATATAAAAATACAAGTTTTTTGTTATTTTTATACTCTACAATTGAATTCAGAACTTTCTAATTACAAAAACTACATCAAAACTGCCTTAATATGTCGTTAATAGTTTCAAATACTTGTTTGGCTTTTTATTAATTAGGTCATGAGCTGTTAATTTCGCAATGAAAGCTATTGCTGGCAAATTAATAATTAGTCGTTACCGAGTATCGAGTATCAATGCTATAAGGCACATGAAAACAGACTACCTGTTAGCTAAAATACCCATCAGCCGCTTTTTCATTACAATATACATATCAAAACTTCATCTCTACCCCACCCAGTAGGAATTTTTACTATAGTCATCCCAATATTGACAACATATGAATGAATTCATTTTCAGTTATATGTAAGGATGGGATTTAGTGGCCTTACTGAGCCATTCAATCTACTGAATACTGTCAGCTCAGTACTGTGGGCTCGTGTATCCATGATTCAGATCAGTACCACAGAGGAGACCAGAGGTGTCACGAGCACAAAGTAAGACGGAAGATAATTGTGATTTTGTGGTGTTTTTAGAGGTCTCGCTCACACAGTCATCAAATCCTCTTTAATTTTTCTTTCGCGTGGTATTATTTTAAAGTAATTACGTTTTATTCCTTGTGGTCTCATTCGCAGCCAAGTTTTTGTAAATAAATGGTAAAAATTAATATTTGCGGAACGAAAATGCTTAAAACAAAGTCTCTAATCATTTGAAATCAAATTTTAGTCACTTTATTAATACTAATAATCCATTTCGCATTGTGTTTTTTAATTCAATACCACAAATTCCTCCATTTAATTTTGTACAAATGTTCATGTGCTCAAGTGTATTTTCGTTTTATGCTTTGTGGTCTCATTCGTTGTTTGCTTTTTGCAAGTTCAAGTTAAAAATTAATATTTTTGAAGGAAAATGTTTAAAATTGAGGTTGTAAGCATTTGGAAACTAATTTTAATCACTTTTATAATACTAATAGTGTTTTACACATTGTTTTATTTAGTTAAACACTGCAAAATCTTTCATTTAATTTTGTAAAAATTTTCAATTGTTCATTTCACTAAGTATACATTTCTGCTGTTTGTTTTGATTATTGTACTAAAAATATTCAATAACAAACACACTATATTTGTCCCTTTTTAACAGTGATCAAATCATATGATTTGAGCTTTTTTCTTAAGTCACTTTCTTCAACTCTGGTATCCTCTGTGTCAGTACTGAATGTTCGTGAGCCATACGCTTTCGCAGCTCATCTTTTGCTAATAGAAGCTCAATATGAACATAAATATTGATGCAAGATGGATTGTCTTACGAGAATGTTACGATATACATACCTACACGTACAAAAATATCGAGCCATAACCGTCAAATAAGCTTAAGCGACATAATCGATTATTTTTTTGTGCGCCGGTTAACCTTTTTTGGCGGTTATGGCTCGATATAAAATATAAGTTAATTTTAGATTTAAATTTATAAAAAAACGTTGCGTTTTAAAACTATTTAGTTTTTATTGCACATACACATATTTTTCATATACAACAAATGACGCAACAGATACAGCCATACAATACATGCAAAATCGTTTTTAATGGTTATATTACTCGTATTATTCTCTGCTGGCTTTAAATACGTATGTATTTTATTAACATTAAAAATATGCTCCAACTATAAGTATTTTTATGAGATTTTTTTCCTATAAAAGTTCAAAAATGTTTTTTTTTTTTTTGATTTGCATACATTTGAGTTTGCGTTTTCTGTATATATTACCACATTTAGATCATCGTTTTTTTTCGTTTAATATTTCATTTCATTTTTAATATGATTATGTATTATACTGTGTATTGCAAACCATCTATCTACGTTAGTTAGTTAGTACTATGTGCGTAAGGTATGATACCAACAAGTTAAGTTGCTTTAAGTTCTTTATATTTTAAGTATATTCTGAAAATTTAATAGATTTAAAGTTTTAACTGTTTAAAGCGCTAAAAGCTTCTAAAATCTTTTTACAATTGCTGGCGTAGTAATTAATCTCGAACGACAAGTTTCCCAACAAATTATAACTGATTCTGGGGCGTAAGTAGAAGTTGTGGATACTCAATTTTGCGATTTTTTCGCAATTGCAATTACATGATTTTATATTTTTTATATCAACGATGGAGTTCACGGACATTGCATAAAACATGCATTATTTTAGTGTAAAATACTACCGCTCGCGAAAGTCTAGCAACTCGTTTAATATAACGATAGATATTATGTAAATAAAAACGGAAGTATTAAGACTTCCGCAACGAAAGCATAAAAATATACTCGTAAGATGATCGAATATGCTCTATTACTTGGAAAATTGTTGTAAATGTGCTCTTAAAACTGAAATATGCAAAAGCTATATGGAGCATGAAATAAATATATATATTATCCACTCGTGCGTGCGTTACACAAGAAAGACACATGCAATTGCATAAGTATTTGCGTTTTAAACGATGATAATAATGGCATGGCGAAGCGAATATGTGAAGAGTAAAAGTCAGACTTCACCAAAATATATCACAACCCGTTTGTGCCCAATACTAAAGAACAAAGCAAGAAAGGTTTAAGAAATACTTAGAGATCCATACAAATATTTGACATCGTCGTCCTTCGTCTAATATTTGCAGCAATGAATGAATCATCGGCAAAGTGAAACAGTCAACAAAATGTGTAAGTAGCTTCAGCTAATATGCCAACTTGACACCAAAGGCCGCTGAAACGATACTATAGAAATTAGCTAAACGCGCAGTATCAGGGTTTTACAATGAATACCATAGTTTTCTTTCAAATAATTGAGACGCATACGTGAGTATCAGCAGCCCTTCGAGATAGGTAAGTGTCCTCCACACGAAGCCAATCACGATCTCTTACTTGACAAAAAAAATTTAACTATAAATGGTTGCAACACTAGATCATATAGCACTTTCACTTTTTGCACGAAAACGTTATACAGTGATCATATCTACCCAACGTAAAAATCTAACATCACTTTCTCTACTCTTTTGATAAAAAAATATAAACCCTTATAGGGAATAAAAGGCGAATACTTTGTTCACAAAATTAGAAAATAGTATACTGACACAACAACACCCCAAACATTGGCGATCACAATTTTATGGAAAGGGGACACTTTTCACGTGAACTTTTATTGCCGAAAGGAAAAGGTGTGTTTCTCTTTGTGATATTAGAATATGTGAAAACAAAAGCAGTTATTAGCCTCTAATGAAAATATGTAAATTTTGAGTTGATCCGTATAGAGGAACAAGTAGGATATGTACGATTATGACAGAGATGGGCACTGTGGCTGTTTTGATGCCCATTAAACACAAAGCCAAGCGTTTGAAGTATATTACTGCATTATATTTCCTCAGGTAATATTTTACACGTTTGAAGTAAAACAAAACATTTTTCAAATATTTTAAATTGCAGAGATTCCATTAAGAAAAAAGAAGTTTTAATTAAAAAATTAATTTATTTCACAAAAATCAACTCCGAAGAATTCGTATGAGAGTAGAGAATTCGTATTAGAATTTTCGAATATTATTAACATTGCAGAGTAGAACTCTGATTATAAAGACTTAGTTAGCCGACTGTAATGGAATGTAACTGCAACGGTGGGAAACATCTTGTAAGGTCGCAAGCCAAGATCTTTGCGCAAAATCTTCCATAAAGTTGATGGACAAAGCTCCAATTGCTGTGCACGGTGGCGAATCGATTCATTCGGGTCCTCTTCAACACTTTGCTCTACAGCGGCAATTGTTTCTTCGGTGCGCACTGTTCGACGTCTCTGCGGATGCGTATTATCACATAGAGTAAACGTAGTGCGAAAACGGTCCATGGTTAACCGAATTAATTGCTCTGATGGACGATTATGTCGACCATAAAATGGACGGAGCTTGCGGTAAACTTCGCGAACTGAACCATTATTTTCGAAATAAATTTGCACGATTTGCAAGCGTTGTTCTTTTGTCAACCTGTTCATGATGAAATGGCAAACCAAACTAAATATTAATCACTTGACAGCTGACAAAATGGCCGCCAGTTAAAAAAGTGATGCCAACTTAAAGTTCTATACCTCAATAAAAAACACCCAATATATATATATAAGATCTAAAGTTGATACATTTTTCACTTTCTGTTTAAGCATTAATAACCTGTATATCGATGTCGAGGTAAATTTTTCATTCTAACAATTTCATTTAAAACAAAAACAAATTCTAAAATTTTGATTTTGTTTCCAATGTAACTGTAATAAGGAAAGAATTACTTCGACACCGATAAAAAAGCAGTAAAATGTTCATACATATTTTTTTCAATACAAAATAAAAATTGTGAGAGGTTCAAATTTATACGGAAATTTCATAAAAATTCCATGAAATCAGAGTCATACCATGTCTCCCAATTAATTTACGAGAAAAATTAAGATGCACGATGAATTTAGTGAAGGCCGTTTCAGACTACACTACAAGTATTAACAATTTTCGGAAAAATCAAACTCTGACATGTTCAGTTGTTATTGTTTATTAAAAGTTTGGAAACAGAAATTAGATCAGAGAGGCATTTTCTAACAAAAGTATTAATACTTGTATTAAAGTCTGAAACAGCCTTAATGCATATCGCTTAAGGCCATGATTCACTATCCTACACAATCGCGCGATCTACGAAAAAATACAACCCTGATCTGATGAATTGTTTTTGTCTTTTGAAAATCTTCATCGACTCCATCATACCAGGGCTGTATTGTTATGTGAAAAGTAATGTACAGATTCGAACATTCCGGTTGCGTTACATTACATCTCTATAACCATTTTCATTACTTTTCACATAACAATATCGATCAGCTCTTTCTTACCGTTGCAATGACATTCCATTAAGGCTCTGTTAGCCGACTGTAATGGAATGTAACTGCAACAGTAGGAAACAGCTATCGATTGTTATGTGAAAAATAATGAAAATGGTTATAGAGATGTAATGTAACGTAATCCACTTTTCACATAAAAATATCGATCAGCTATTTCCTATGTTGCAGTTACTTCCCATTACAGTCGGCTAACTGAGCCTTAAGCATCTTATATACTTACGTTTTAAAACATAAAAAGTGCTGCTTCACGAAAAGTAACTGAGAGAAAGAAATGTGCGCGTATAAATTAAGAAATAATTTCATATTTTGTCTTGTTCAAAAAACGCCAATACCGAAAGAACCAATTACGAGTATGTAAATAGTTTTAGTTTAACTTATCGAATGTTTTTCAAGTTATCGAAAAATCAAATTATCGGTTGTCAAACTATTGTACAACTAAAATCTAAAATTATCACTCAGTTCGGTAACAAAAATATTCAAATTATATACATATTGGCATTTCCACAGGAATTTCAACTTTTTGTAGCGTCCGACACCAAACAAATATGTTTGTTTTTTTTTAAAGAAAGCGAAACTTTTTTTACTTCTTTATATATTTGTGTAGGCCGTGAGCAGCTCTACATTAGGTAAAATTTTAAGAAAAATCGACTCAATTTGATCTTAAATACAAGCTTAATTGCTTGCTGTTGCACGCGACAAAAAAAGTGAACTTTGTCGTGGAAATGTCCATATCTCAATCTGATAGTTATCAATTCTAATGCAATTTCCCTTGTTGCAAAAGTCACAAATTACTGGTTTTCTAACATACCAACTCTGTTATATGTTGACCTTAAGCTTTTAAGCTCATTTTCAACCCCAAAAACATACATAACTAACAAAGATTCGGTACGGCCACCCCCTGTTTTTTGACAAACAAATAAAGAAACACAAAACCGAAAAGCTCGCAGTATTAAGAAAAATTTTTGACTCATACAGTTTGTTAGCAACAAACACACCAAAACCATAAATTAAATAAAACCTTAGGAAAATACTTTTATATACAAATATTTTTTATAGTTTAGTAAAACATTCAACCAATACATAGTTTCCTAATTATATGTATGTAACTACCTCCAGTTTTATAACAAAATTTAATTAAAATAAAACAAAAAAAACATGGCAAATTGTGATTTATATGATATTTGGTGCAAGGCCTGTAATTATTATGACATACCTGAAGATACAATTCGTTCCTGGTATGAACGTATACGCACCAAATTAAACGAGAATGCCAGCAAACGTGTCTACCACAATTGGTCTTGCATGTTGGCACCCAAACGTACAGAATTGGAAAATGCCAAGCCACATCTGGTATTGGCTGCTTTTTTTCAATATTATGAATTTGATTTAGAACGAAGTTGTGCCCTAGATAATTGTAAAATATTTAAAGAGTTTTGCCAAGATGGCATGATTGAGGATGTAAGTATGCATTAATTACAACATTAAGAATATTATTAAATGATTTGATTTTTTTCATAGGAAAATATGATACTGTTGGTCTGCCGTTTATTGGGTGAAAAGAGTACGGATGCAGTTAGTGGCGATATTGACTATGACATGGCATTTTTGCAGGATTTAGATTTGTTAATATTGGCGTGAGTAGTTTAAATTTATTAACATTTTTTTTTGTAACTTGGCTAAAGTGTTTTTTTTTTGCAAACTCAATAATTCTTTAAAGAAAAATGTCGTAGCTGGAAAGTATTTGAAGGGATAAGTGTAACTGACGAAAAACTATTATTTTTTTAAATTTTAGGCATATCAAAATATGATCACGCAATATAAAAAATATATGCCTATTTTGCAAAAACTTTGCTACATCTCCTATTGTCAAGTGATATAAATTTTGGTTATTTATTTCTGGCGAAATCAAATTTGTTGTGAATTGAACTCTTATTATTTAGCTGGTGAGGTCTATCTCGTTTTACGTCAATAAAAACTAAATTTTCATTACATATTTTCCCGACGTTTCGTGAATTTTATGTGCACTTCTTCAGGGTATTTGTAGCAATCGAATTGTATTGTTATTGCAACATTAAAGATAAAAAATATACAAGTTTACTTAAACTAAAAATTAAAATATTAAGGGCCATTTTCACAACTTGCCTTTAACTAAAGGTAGGATTTTGATTGCCCGATAAATATCTTTGCATTATTTAAATTTAAATTTTTTATTGTTATTATTATCAATAATAATAATATTTAATGGATAAAAAAATAATAAATGAAGGTTTTATAAAGCAAAGCGATTTATCTTGCGGCCAAAATCCTGCCTTTAGCTAAAGGCAAGTTGTGAAAATGGCCCTAAAAGAGATGTCCTTATTATTATTATTATTATAAAATTTTCTTAGGGTTGTTATTTTCGCTGATAGTTTGAAAGTTAATTCAAAGTACTTGATATTTTTTATTTTTAAAATTAACTATTTTAATAATTTTATTTTAATATTTTTCAATTCTGCTTACAGAATGAAATATTTTAATAATTTATAATATTTTAAACAAGGCAAGAAAATTAAAATTTTTCAGGGCCAAAACCACGTATTTCATCAGCACCTTGTGCAAATATTAGTTGTTAACATCAGCTTTCCTCATTTTTTTTAAATGAAATAGAATATGAGAAATGGTTTATTATTTTAACTTAATATTATAAATGTGAAAGTGAGTTTGTTTGTGTGCTACGCTTTCACGCCCAAACCGCTAAACCGATTTTGAAAAGCTACATTATCAGCTTCAAGTATAGGATATTTTTTATTCGCTTCGGAAACGGTTTTTTATATTTGGTACGGATTTTTTACGAAAAAGCAAATTTTTTTTCTGGTTGGGGTAATTTTTATTTCCGGTTTGATTGTTTAACCAGTTTTAAAACCGGTTAAGCAGATAACGCTAGCGGTGCTGCGGGTGAAAGCTAGTAAAACTATACATTTACTGATTTAATAATTTTTGTTTTATGACAATACTTAGACCAATTTCGTAGTCCACTCATATTCGAAAGTTTGAAATTCAATTAGAATAAAAATGATTTTTTTTTTGGTTTTGCTGAGAAAATATAGTAATATTTGGAGCAAACTTTCAACTACATACTATGAATATACAAAAATAAATAATTTTTCTAAACTTTTCTTCAATTCGAAATTTCGAACATAATAGTTAATATTTTTATAATGTCGTATGCAAATATAAAATCTATTCTTATGAAACTCTTTAATAACAAGATTTTCTTCTACACTTCGATAATTTGAAACTAATTTTCAATCATAAAAAATTTCTTAAATTCAAAGAATTATAATTCTAATAAAATAATTGAAAGATTAAAATGATTCTAATTTGGATAACTTTTATTTAAAAAAATTAACAAAATTTAATTCGAATTTTAATTATATATATATATAAATTTATGACCTATACGATTGAAAATTTATATTAAAAGCAAATCCAAAATAAATTTAAATTTGTTTTTGTTTCCAATATTAATACAGAATCGAAATGTTCGTTAGCATTTAGAGGAACAGGGCCTCATATTCAAATAAATTGGTTAAAATATTTTTTTTTGTATAAAAATTACTGCAATATCTGCATATAATTTTTGTTATAATATAATATTATGTCATTTATTCAAGTAATTTTCAGCCGAATATTTTTGATTAAAGAACACATATAAAATAAATTCCCAACAAAGCACAAATAATACTTTTTTTGTTAATTATTTAACTCGAATGAAATTAGAAAATCCTTTGTCAAACAGATTTGTTGAACTAAAATAGTTTAGAAAGTGTTTATTAAAAATTTTAAACGTTTTCAAAATTATTGGAAAACAATTTTATTCGATTAAAATTTAAGAGAAATTTTTATTCGAATAAAACTGAATATAATATAATAATTTTATGATTTAAACCATAAACCGATTGAAATGGATAGCTTGAAAATTTTTATTAATTAAATTACAAAAAAAAATTTGAAAATTTAAAATAAATATAAATCTAAATGTTAACAGCTTGTATGAAGCTAAAAATAATGCTAAAAATCACTAAAGATATTAATTGTACGAGTAATTGCAATTAATCGATCATATAATATGAAATTAATTTCACTGTGCAACAAAAAATTTAATTTAAGCAAGCAATTCTTGCCTTTACAGCTCAACGCCAGATGTTTATAAAAATTATGCCAAACTGTCACGCCAAGAATGGTCGACATCGGGTAAAACTAATTTTGACATGTTGCGGCGCAAGGTTATTTGTGATTTTTTTCTTTAAATATAATACTGCATATGTTTAAATATTTTTCAATTCTTTTAGACTTTAACCACATTATTGGCCTTGGACATTTATCAAACTCCCGAATTTAGTAATAAATATGCCAAAATAGCTCGAGCAAATATTGAACAAGAACTTATAGAATTAGAAAATTGTTAAAAAAAAGTGATTTTATATGGAATTGCCCTAAAAGTATTTTTGTAAAAAATTTCAAGGCAATTAAAAAATAGTCTTAATTAAAAGAAAATATTTCAAAGGAATATAGAAGATTTTTAAAATTTTCATTTACAAAATGCAATTTACGTTAATGATTCGCCGCAATTTCTATTCCTAATGCTTAAAAAAAATTATTTATATAAAGTTTGCAATCAAAATATGTGGAAAAGCATAAAAAATTTAATCATAAACTTGCGTACTAAATGAATTATAGAATTGGTATGAAAAAGTCGTACATACACATATATATATATATATATATATATATATATATATATGGATATATTAAGGGCCAGTCTCACGATGTCACGAACGTTCGACTCGTCGCACACTTACATTCAAAACAAAAACAAATTTTAAAATTTTGTTGTTGTTTGCAATGTAACTGTGCGACGAGTCGAACGTTGGTGACATCGTGGGCCTGGCCCTAAGTTTTTTCGGTATATTTTAAATATTTTTCAATTAAAGGCCTGTCCCACGATGTCGATAACGTTCGACTTGTCGCACACTTACATTTGAAACAACAACAATACCTTAAAATTTGTTCTTGTTTTGAATGTAAGTGTGCGCGAAGTCGAACGTTGTCGACATCGTGGAACAGGCTCTAATACTCGTATTAATACTGTATTCTTTAAATTTCAGTGTTACCTACATATACCTTGTTTTTTATAACTTTTTTTATAACTTTTATAACTTTTTTGTATAATTACAAAAATATCTTCTGATTTCCATTTAATAGTGTTCAATTTTGCTCTCTGCTTTTATAGTTATTGTATGTACTATTTATATTTTTCTATAATTATCAAATTGCAAATGCCAAAATGAAATCAAAAATAAGTGTAAAAATTATTCAAAACATTGCAAAATATATAGAGCAATATTATGTAACTATTACAATTTCAAATTTGTAGTTTCATTTCATATTGATTGATATACATACATATGTAACAAAAGTAATAAAAATTCCTGTTGCAGGTAAGTATAAAGAAAACAAATTAAAATTTATGTTTTGCGAAACTTGAAATTTTATAAAAATCAAATTTGCTATCTAACGTAAATCCAAAATAGATGAGACAGACCGACGGAGTGTGAGAAGTTTATGGGTAAATATCTCAGTTTCGGAGCATACATTTCTAATGATTAAATTATGTTTACTTATGGAAAAATTCTGAAGTACAGTGCACTCGCGATAACGTCAACACTGCTTAATGTGATTTTTTTTTTTTAATTGATTGTTCTAAAAAATGATTATATTAGAAAATACTCATCATAATTAAAAAAAAAAACGAACAAAAACAAAATAAAAAATGGGTAACTTTTTAGCATTTTTCCTAGAGGAAAATATTATATCACACCAAAATGGGAAATTTTTCTTAAAATCGCTTCCACTATGAAACTTAGGATCAATATTTCAACTTAGCGACGAAGCTCCTGATAGTTAAAGTTAACTTTAGCCAAAGTGACCTTAAAGTTTTTTCTGTTATTACCACAGACCGATAAAGTAAATTTAAAAGCAAATTAAATTTTTTTTAAATTAATACTGCAGTTAGGTTAGGTTAGGTTAGGTTGAAAAGAGGAGGCATTACGC
Source organism: Nowickia ferox (assembly GCA_936439885.1). Lineage (NCBI taxonomy): Eukaryota > Metazoa > Arthropoda > Insecta > Diptera > Tachinidae > Nowickia > Nowickia ferox. The sequence continues at coordinate 82,984,645 of OW387027.1, read as the reverse complement.
TCATGTCCTGAGGTATACACATAAGCCAGTCCGAAATAACGGGATCTCGGCTGGGCGAAAGCTGGACAATGACAAAGGAAGTGCTCCATTGACTCCATGTCCTAAATGCATGCCCTGCATTCATTGTCTTTCGTGGCTCCAATCCGATACAAATTCCCTCGTATATTAGAGTGCGCCTTTAAGATGCCGTTCAACTTTCCTAGCTCAGACTGGTTTAGTTTCAACAGTCCCCTTGTTTTAACTTCGTTCGGATCGCCCCATAGAACCTTGGTTAGATTACCCACAGTATCACACTTCAATCGTGTCCTGTGGGCCGTCTTCGCCCAATTTTGTAACTCAATCTTCGCTGCCTTGAAAAGCTTTGCGCTCGTAACGTTCTGGCCTTTTTTGCCAGTTCATTTGCACGTTCATTTCCGGTTACGCCGTAGTGAGCCGGCACCCATACAAGACGAAAGTTGCCATGTAGTGCGTAATCGTTTATCATGTTCTTGATAGCTAAAACGGTCCTAGAGTTTACTCTTTCGCTTGTGATCGCCCTAACTGCCGACTTGCTGTCGGTAAATATATCGACCTCTGTGGGCATAATATTCACACTGAACCTCCGCCTGGAGGCAGTGAATTATAAACAAAATGATTCGCAAACGTTTCCTGCAAAAATTAAAATTTCTAAAAAAAAATTTGGGAATCGGTTGACTTTGCAGGTTTTTAATAAGTAAAAAAAAATTACGGAGTAATAAAATACAATCACCTTGATCTATTTTACATTTTCTGGTCAAATTTCTAATCCAAAAAAATCAGTGATTATCTAAAATTGATTTGGCGAAGACTTAAAATTATTAGAAAAAAAAAGATTTCGTTTTCTGGAACGAATCACCCGATTTAGTAAAATCGACGTTTCTTTTCTAAGTTAAGAGCTGATGAGATTTTGAACTTGATCAGCTTAAAATTTGTAAAAAAAAAACAATTTTGAGCATATTTTATTTTCGAAAATTTTCGAAATCTACAGAATTGACTCCATTCAGTATAGGCCTGTTCGGCAATGCATTACTGCACTGCAAATGGAAATTTATAAAGTGTTTCACTGAAGTAGATAACGCCACAAATAAATGTCAGCGAATCAAAGTTTTCTCTTATGATGCAGAGCAGTGATGCATTTCCGAGCTTGCGACACACATACATCATCGCGAAAATATTCAGCGTCCACTCCCAGGACCTCAACACTTCGAAATATGATGAAAACTCGATTTTCGAAAATTGGGGTAAAACCAATAACTTCCAAAACCAAAATAAAAAATTTTCCCAAGACAAATTGAACATAGAAATGTCTTGGCGGAAAGAGATTTGACTCCAACACTGAAGTAATCTCAAAGAAAAAATACAAATTTTGATGATCCCTCGACAAATCTTTTTTTTATTGAAGGGATGAAAAAATTGGAGGAATCTTTATACAAAGTATACAGAGCTCAAAAGAGACTAATAAGGTCCAAATTCACACTCTATAGTTAACTAACACCCGTGGTTTAACTATCAATTTTTCTTCATTAGTTAACTAAAGACTGTGACTGCTGGTACTCTGTTCGAAGTTGTGAAATATTTTCAGCAACATTGATTATTTCGCGTGAAAAATCTGACATGTGTACTAAATGTAGCCCAACTTGCGTTTTTTTATGAGTTTCTCCATTTTACTGCTTGAAAGTATGCAACATTGTCAAAATTCCGTGCGAAAAAAGTACTGCTTATGTTGTTTCGCAGCGAAACTAAAATGATGCCAGAGTTATTTTGCATGGAAAAACATGCTGCCAGATAGATTTTAATTGTTTTTGCAAATTTATTTCGCAAATATTTCATACCAAATACTTTTACATGTAGTGTGACAGCACTTCGCACGAAATTGTGAACAGAATACTATGCTTAAGTGGCAAACTAAAATGATTTTTTTTATCCAAAAACTTGTGTTTCATTCTAAAAGTCACGGACTTATTGAACCGCCCTCGTAATAAGAAGAATGGTTCGTTAGCATGTCTGACTTATTCACGCAGGCATTCAAGTAGAATCTAGATGATTCCTTTTTGAAAAAGAGAAACATTATTCTCAAAAAAAAAAGAAAAATCCACTAGAGGTAACTTTCGTGGGAAACATTTATAATTCGGCTGAATATTTCCAAACCAAATAAATGGGTAATTTTTTTTGGCCGATTTTTTAAATTTACAGAAATTCTTTCGTTTTGGTTAATTTTTCACCAATTCGGCAAATTTAGACAATTTCTGTTCATATTGCCGACTTTATTATACGCTTTGTCGAATTTATTTAACCATTAACTACCTTCTCCATCTGAAACACGATTAAACTTCGCACTCAGTCGTAATCGAAATACATATACTATACTCATCTTGTATGCCACGGCTATGCGCTCCTTTATTTGCGACAAAATTTTCTATAAAATTTTAATTTGTTTTCTAATGGTAAGTATATTTCTTCATCTTTCATATTCTTTAATTCAAAAAACGAGTGAAATTGATATTAAAAAAAACTTTCAAATTTCACTTTTTTCCACAAAAAAAATCATAATTTTTCATAAATAAAAACTTTTTTGTGTATGTACATACAAACATATGGGCATATTTAGAATAATATTCAATTAATTACATATTTTATTTTATTTTGCTAATATGCGCACAAAGTTTGTAAATGATGAAAGGCCCTCAACTAGTCGACATTCTGCAAAACCATTGTCACCAAAAAAAAGTCCGTGGAGATATGCAGGCGGTAAATTGAACAGATTTAAGAAGATAGTTGATGATGAAGCTGTAAGTTAAGTTGAAAGGGTCAATTGAAATTCATTGAAAGGATTTTTTTTCCATCCCCCCACCCCCTTTAGCGGAGAAAACTAATTAGACGTAGAGTTTTCATAGTGCAAGACAACAACAAGTCGCTACGAAGAGTTTCGCCGAATAAGTCTGCAGTGGCAAGCAAAGCTACCAAACGGTTGATTAACAACAAAAGAAGAAAGGATTTACCAAAACTTGCAAATAAAAGCAAAAATAAACAACTCAGCGCATTAGAAGAGGGTGAAATACGTTCAGACATTGATGCGTCTTTCACTACCACATCAACCGATACGAATAAAAACGTGGCGAATGATGAAGATGACTGTATTGTTATAGAGCCCACTCTTGAAGAAATAACAATAGATGACAACGATGATGACGATTTTCCCTCTAGTAGTGATACATCAGCTTTTGATCGCAACGTTATGGATTCATTTAAAGAACGTGAATCATCGACACCCTGCCAAAGAAAAAGGTCTCCTCCACCACAACAAGCCCCTAATATTGATAGTGCTAAGGAGGACATGGATAAAATGCCTTTTTTTATAGATATAGGTGGTGGTTTTGAATCTATTAATTCCACTTGTAATTTTTCTGATTACACAAAACTAAGTACCTTAAGTGAAAAATCTAAAATGAAAGAACGTCGTAGATGTGTTCGTTTAAATTCTGCTGCTGCTGCTGCTGCTGCTGCTGGTGCTAATGAAACAATCATTAATGTAGACGATGACAGCATAGACAGAACTTTGAAAGAGAAATCGGTTGAATTGGACGAGGATTCCGTAGTATTTGTAAGTGAGTCAAGTAAAAATGACTTTATTCCGATCGAAGGTGATGACATACCACCGCAAAGGGTAAGTTAATGTGTTTGGATGACGCAGCATAGAAAATCGTTAAGGTTAATAGTTTTTCTTAATAGATTTTGAGAATAGACAGTAATCCGCGAACGCCCATTAATAAGTTAGCCAGGAATAACTTATTTACACACAGTGAAAAGAAAATATTAAGCAAATATAATGAAAATGCCTACAATCCAGCTGCCATGAAAGAATTGATTTCCGGCAAACGAATGATTATTATAGATGGCAGCAATGTCGCCTTCAAGTAAGTGCAAAATTTATGAATTAAAAAAAGAACAGAGGTGTCTTAGGACACCCGGTTGTAGCTATGCTGCTTAGTTATGTAAAACAAACTTAATGTGGTAAACAACAATGCAATAAATTCAAGGCAAATTCATATAAGGTATACTCAGCTAAATTCGCTTTGAGAAATTTATACTTAAAATGTCAAGCAAATGTACTGAAAAATGTGTGTTGACATCCAACGTATATTCAAATTACAAGCGGCGAAAATAGTCACCTGATCCTTTGCGACCACCTAGTATGGATTCGCCTTGCAATAAAATTATATTATATGACGATGTCAAATTCGCCGCAAATATTTCAAAACGTTTCCATTTAATTCCCATTATTTTCTTTTCTAGCGGCGTACGATTAAATTAATGTATTGTTTGTGACCGGCGGCGGCTGTTTGCCGGCTTACAGCCGATCGGCTGTGTTCTCTGGTTTATGCTCATGTGCAAAAACAATACAAAAACAAATTGGGCAATCGTTCTCATTGTTTTTGTTTTGTTTTTGTTTCACTCACTTCAAAGAACGAAACAAAAGAAAATCAATTAAATTGTTTCGTTTATTTTCGTACTCTGATTTTAAGTACAACGAAATCAAAACAAAAATAAATTTATAACTGTAATAATGTCGATTACTTTTGTTACGAAAATCACGTCATAGCTCCTGTATTGTGACGTAAATAACATAGTTATAAAATAAAAAATTCCAATATAATATACACACAGGCAATTTTATTGTACAATATCAATTATTGTACAATAGTATTGCAAATTAAGTCTTAAAAAAAGTCGCAATCAAATTTGTAATAAACGCCAAATTATACTAAAAATTATATTTTTATAAAATCTTGGGTACATTCAATATCTGCTTTACGACAAAATTATTTAAATTTTATTTACATATTTTAATTTTTTTTTTTTTCTAAAAACGTTCATTCAAAAGTGGTTTTTGTCGCTTGTAACCACAGATATAGTTTAGCGTTTACTGAAATTTTAACGAATGATTTTTGTTTTCATTCATCAGACACGGCTTGGATCGAGTATTTTCCGTAAAAGGCTTAAAAATCTCCATAGAATATTTTGAGAAAATAGGACATGAGGTAAAAGCGGTTATACCACAATTTCGCATGAATAGAAACAAATCATCGGATCCCGATGAGCTGGATAGATTACACAAGGCGGGTAAAATTGTGCAAACACCTTGTAAAAATTTGCCAGGCATTACCAGTACGAGTTATGATGATCGGTATGTTTTGCATTAATATGTTCTTTGTTTTTATAATTTTTATATTATATTTTTCAGATTTATATTACAATTAGGCTTTGAATTGGATGCTGCCATTGTTTCGAATGACAACTATCGCGATTTAGTACATGAAAATCCTGCATTTAAAAAGATAATTGAAAATCGTGTGATTGGTTACACGTGGTGTAATGATATATTTATAATACCCAAAGACCCTTATGGCAGGTTAGGTCCGCAATTGGACACAATACTAAATCGTTGTTAAATCTTTTGGAAGGTTGATACTCCTTATGCCTTTTTAAAAGGCTTCCTGAATTATTAGTTTATGTAAATATGTATGTATAATTAAAAATCTGTCCGCATATGAATATAAGTTTTTTTTTTTTAATTGAACTGAATAGTACAAAAGTATATTCGTTGATTTAAATTTAAGCTGAAAAAAAAATTCAAAATCAGAGACAAAATAAATATGGCGTTCGAAATTGAACGAAATTTGAAATTGTTTAAGTACTCGTAAATGGAAATATTCGGAATTTTCGTTCAATATCGAATACTGTAATATGAAATAAATTATGTATATATGTACATAATAGCGCAATTCACAATCTTATGCACTTAAAATCGATTGTGAAATTCTCATGTTTACAAATTTGGAAAAAATGTTTCGTTCGCTAGAAATGAAAATTGTTGTCTTTAATTATTTGGAATGCTGAACGCGAATCTGCACTCCATTTTTTTTTATCAACTATAGTTTTCGACATATAGCGTTATGTAAAAACTAAACGCACTTTCACTATATATTGTGCCATCACCCCCAAAAATGCGTAAGCGACAATTTTCGTACATTATTTTTAGCACAAAATTGATTATTTGCGATCGCAAATAATCGATTTTAGTCAAAAAAAAAAACCAAGTCCTAAAAATGTGTCGCTTAAGCTATTTTAGCGGTTATGGCTCGATACAGTAGCATAACTTCAGAAGGCGTTCTCTATTCAGTAAAGAAAAAAACCGAAATTCGATAACAAAATAATCTTGAGGCCGTGCAAATCAAATATTGTTTCTAATTTTGCTTAGTACTTCCAGAGATATTATAAAAAAATTAATGCGAAAAAATAAAAATTTTAGAAAAAAATTTTGATTTTTTTGCTTTTCAGAATGCATAAAAAATAAAAATACAACAACGGGCTCATTTTTTATTTAGTAGCTGAATGTATTCGATATATTTTTGAATTTTTTACTTACCTGAATAGAGCATGGCCTGCTCAAGTTATGATAGTATATGTATGTATGTCCCGCAAGTGCATTCATTTTTGACATAACGGTATATCTCGCAAACTAGAGCTGATAAAAGAATTCTAATTAAATGCTTAAAATCTGCATAACATAATATGCAGTCGGTGACGGCTAAACTTTTCATGAAACGCGATGTACTGTAAACATGTGTTATCTGTAAAAATAGAATTACATATATTTGTTAATTAAAGTTTTAGTTAAAAGAAATAATAAATGGTTTTCAGAACCTGGCTGATAATGTAGTTTTTGTTGATAAAAAATTTAAACTTTTGCGTAAAATGCATTTTTCTTTTGGGGGCGTATGTAGAGTTTTCTGTGCCACTGTTTATTTATTTTAAGTATTGCATATGGGCATTTCCAATGTCACGTTATGTCACCAAGCAATTAAGCAGCGATGCCAATTTAGCGCGTTTCGCGCTAGATTTAGCGCGTTTTAATTATGCCAAACGCGCTTTTTTTCATCTTAGCGCGTTTAGTAAAAAAAGCGCTAAATTATCGCGTTTTTAATAAAGTCATCATTATTTCAGTTCAATATTTTTTTAAACTTTTTTTGAATAAATTTAACAGTTTTCTAGTATTGAAAACTCATAAAATGTTTTAAATTGGTTAATGATTCTGCTGTCGCAAATAAAATTCCCTTGACTGTGGTGAGACTTAAAAACGCATTTCAATACTGTAAATGGCAAATATTTTTAAATTTCACAACTAAAAATGTGTACTCGTACTCTTGACCAAAAAAATTTATACATATAACTTATTAAACATCTATTCTAGCTGAAGTACAAAAAGAATTTGAATCGCAAAACTATTCGACAATTTATATAAGTTGTCAAAAAGTCTGACAAATAAAATAAAAATAAAAACTAAGGATTTCGATTCTGATTCTCTATTAAATGATTTTAGTTATTTAGGATATAATTTCGAAAAAACAATATTATAAAATCTGCAAAGAGCTACTAAAAAAATGAATTGTATTTACTAATATAATATAATAATAATAATGTACATACAACGATTTTTATTAAAATTAAATTTAGGGCGTAGGAAAATAGCGCGTTTTGGCTATAAACAGTTGACAATGCTGTAACTTAGCGCGTTTTGCGAAGGGGAATAGCGCGTTTGAGTTATAAATAGTTGGCATCACTGCAATTAAGCTTTCAATTTAGAGCCATTCGGTTCGATTTGTTCCTTATCTTTTAGTAAACGTAGAGCTAACTACATTATAAACCAATATCCAAAAAAGGAATATAAAACACGTTCTCCTTTGAAAAATAAGATATGTAACCAATTAACGTAACGTGACAAAAAAGTGAAATTTTCAGTGAAAATGCCTACTCTCTCCATAAACTCTACATATACATACATATGTGTTGCATATTTACACAAAAGTGGCGAGAGCATTTCTGTGTATATTGTTAGTGTAGAGTAAAAATATGCTACAAAAATACCACTTTGATGCAAGACCATTTGCACAAGATTGTGAATTGGGCTAATATAAAATAAAATTTTTTAATTTATATTTAAACAAATTAAGAGGTTAAGAAAAACAAAAGCCGTATTTTGATAAAGTTTTTTTTTACTTTGAAAATTTTTCTTGTTTTTATTTTTAAATATTGTCTATATGCATTTCGTTCCCGCTTTTAAAACTCATCAGTAGACTTCAACGCAAAAAATGTTTGAATTTAGTTAACACACAATCGAATAAAGATGCTTGTTTTGTAAAGATTTTTGTTTGAGGCTTTCAAACTTATTCTGTTTGTATATTGTGTGATATTAAGGGCCAACCTCATGATGTCGACAACGTTCGACTTGTCGCACACGAACATTCAAAACAAAATCAATTTTTAATATTTTGTTATTGTTTCAAATGTAAGTGTGCGACAAGTCGAACGTTGTCGACATCGTGGGATTGACCCTAAGAGTCTTACTATAAACATACGAAGTTTGTTAGCTAAATTCAAAAATTGTTTGGGTCGAAGAAAACTGATGGATTCCAAAAGCGGGAACGAAATGCATATAGATAATGCTTAATCATAAAACAAGCAAAATTTTCAAATTAAATAAGTAAAGACTTTATGTCAAATAAACATACATACTTCGGTATTTCATGCTTTTTTTACTGTTTCCTGTAAATTTGAATATAGTATAGTTTTTTTTAGTCTTATTTTGCATTTTGCAAATAAAATGCGACCAAGTTTTTTCTTTGAAAAAATAAATACACATTATATTTCGTGTAATTTTTCGAATAAGTAGAATAAAAAAGACACTTAAAATACTCGTACTATATAAGTTTTTGTACTTATGTATTCACTCATACACAACGCACAATAAATCATAAACAATCAAAACTCAATATTAAAAAAATTGTTTGGTTTTCATAAACAAGTTAACTGAATAAATCTAAAACACCCGCAACGCAGTCTTCTTGAACAATATAAAATGACGTTACGACTGCTTTTATGTTACATAATTGCGTCATTTGCACAAAATCAAAAATTTTTTACCACTTCTTAATATCTGGGATTTTTTAAGTTGTGACTGCTTATGATTTAGTTTGCGATATGCATATGTGCATACGCACCTCCCCAAATTAATTGATGGATAAACCTGAAAGTAAAATATTAGAGGTGCAATCAGACGTGCTATACCATAATGACATAGCCATAACCATAAATATATTTGCTTCACCTATTATGTAGTGCTGGAATAACCACAAACAGCTGTTTTTGTGTTAATTTCTTTATTCATTTCAAAAGTGTAACAACAAATACATATGTATGTATGTCTAACCAGCAAACAGCTGTTTATGGTTACGGCGAAAAATCGAAATTAAATTGATTTCTGTGGTTATGGCTACGGCGTTATGGCGAATCATCTATAATCAAATACAGTGATGCCCATATGTTTGGTTCGAACAACAGTTACTGTTTTGTATGGTTATAGTTATGGCGCGTTTAATTCATTATCTTTCTAATTTCTTTCTCTGTCTAACGGCATTAAAATTTCATATATATGACCATAATTATAAAAGTGGCCTAAGTCATATATTTATTGTATAGAAATATTTATTTATTTATTTATTTATTTATTTTCATTGTAATACAAATAGCCATACGGCCAATAATATATATTACAGGTAAATTACAATTACTATGAGAAAATATTGTAGTATGCCAGCATACTAATAAAAAATACAATTTATTTCAACTCTAAGTCAAATATACAAATATACATAAGTATGTATATTAAAATTTTATCAATAAAATAATATTAAAAAACATATACCAATATGTATGTATGTAATTTAAAAATAATTAACAAAATAAAAAAAATACAAAAAATACAAAATACCAATATCATAGCCTCGCTAACTACCCCCACAAACCTTAGTATGTATATTACAAGGTATAAAAAAGAGTGAATAAAAAAAAAACCCAAATTATCCGTATTACAAAATTAGCTGGGTAGATTCAGAAATACACAAAGATTTCGCTTAAAAATTGTTGAAGACATGGCAAAGGTACGTAAGTTTTTTGGCAAGGAATTCCAAAGCCTAGCGGCACGTACAAAAAACGATTGCTCATATGTAGTGTTATATATTCGAGATATTAAAATTTGGGGGTTTCTAATAGATCTATTAAAAGAAATCATTTGTACAATGCTCAAAGGTCTTTGTGCCTTTATGATGTTAAAAAGATAGATTAATAAACGAAACTTTAAGTAATTCTCAAAAGATAAATTCAGAAAACTTTTTACGTGATTAGACACATGTGCCCTCAGTAGATTACATTTGAATAAATCAAAAATATTTTCATATTATATAAGGATAATATCAGTAATAACGATTTCGAAGCGAAAATGCTTATATTACTTTCATAATTAAAGGCACATGTGTATTATTAAAAGTAGACTTGGCAGGTTAACAGTCTAAGCCAACGATATATCGCTCATTTACTCAAACAACGTCATAACTCATAGAATGGAAATTTTGAGTTAGTGATGCAGAATTAATCCTCCTTGTGTAAAAATTTCATACAAATATCTTGTTTACTCAACTCTTGAGAGAAAAATTAAATTTTATTTTTTCATTAAGTTGTGTGTAAATTAAAAACGTCAAACCCGTTGTCTGCCAAACTGGTTTTTTTGAGTTATGACGTTCTTTGAGTAAATGAGCGATATGTTTCTTATAGTTGTATTTTTCTTCTAAATTTAATTGTAGCGAAGCACATTAACCAGGGAATAGAGATGACACAGTTGAGCTATTTTTTTTAATATAAAATTTGCCGGAAATTTTTTAAACAAATTTAAAAATATGAAAAACAAATTAAAAACCTTTTGAAAAATTGCGAAAAGTTCTTAGGTCCACTATTACAAGTTAAAGATAAGTAAAAGTAGGATTTTATCGGACGTATTAAAAGTTTTTCATTAGTACAATTTTACTTTAACCTAAAGTGAGTGATAAGTTGAAGGCAGGTTTATCCTACCTGATAAGTTAAATAAAATTTTTAGTAATGAACAACTCTTTATACGTCCGATAAAATCCTACATTTAGATATCCTTAATGTTGCAAATTTTGTTAATGTTAATGTGAATAATTTTTATTTTGTTAAACTAATTCTATTTTTGACATTTTGGCTCAATTATAAAGTATGTTTTTTTCATGGTAGTATTTTTGTGATCTTGGTATTGCCTGGAAATGAATGTGATTTGAATTTTTTAGTTTTTTTTACATTTAAAAAAAAAATAAGGTTTCTAGAAATCGCTCATTTTAAAATCGACACAATTTCTAGAATATCGTTGACATTTGTATAGGTATATGTACATATGTATGTACTATGTACATATACATATGTATATCAATTGCACAATCGTTGTAATATCTAGTATTTAAAATAAAAGTATTAAAAACTTGTAAAATAGAAATTATTTAAAACATGTTGTATTAATTTTTAAATAATTTATTTTTAAAATGCCTGTGCTGGTTTTAATTAATCGGGGAAATCCTAATCAACACTAAAAGTACGGTCACACTTTCTTTAGTATTTAGTGGTCACGCTGTACCTCAACGAATAGTGTTTTAAATGTCAATCACAGTGTCAATAAGTTCCTTGAAAGGCATCATTTCGAAATCTACTAGATTTTGCTCGAAAGTACAAGATTTTGTTCAGTTGTAAACGCAATACATGTAATAGGGCATTTATACCTTCACAAAATCAAGCAGATTTTAATAAAATTCTTTATGAAAATCTATACCATTCACACCAAAACAAAACCCATTGACTGAAAAATTTCAAACAACTGCAATGTAGCAAATTCACACACGTTTTTAAGCAGAAAGCAGCTAATTCACTTATCTTTTTTTATAAATATGTTGTACTGCGTAGTAAAAAATAAATAAAAATATTAGATTTTGATTAGATTTCATGCAAATCTACTGACAAAATATATTTTTGTTTTGTATGGGAAATCTAGTAAAAAGCAGCAATATTTAGCTCGAAATCGCCTAAGTACTAGATTTCAAGACAATGAGCCTTATCGTGGTTGGCGTATTTCGACTTCGACAGTTTCGTCCTAGATTAAAGAAAAATTTTGCCGTGTTCTTTAATCTATTATTGAAACGTCGTAGTAAGAGTCGAAATACGCCAACCACGATAAGGGGGAATGTTAATGCCCTAGGAGTTGTAAAGTAACTCTGGGCTGAAGGACCCGGGCCATCGTAATTATTTCTAAAATTATGTGAGACATGCGTGGTTTGTCTTACGGCGATTTGGCGTCTCGCTCGCACTGGCTAAAGGTACTGAAAAATTCGGGTTGACATCCAAGGGATATTCAAATTACAAGGGGCGATAATTATCACCTTGGCAGTTGAGGCCACTGAATATTGATTCGCTTTGGTCAGGTAGGCATTAAAAGCATGCATTTCTTAAAGTATATTATTTTCTAGGCTTGTACCTGACAAAATACGGACAAAAATTCATTAGCTTTTTGATATTTCTTTTGTCAATATCATTGAAATTAATACACATAAAATAAAATTTATTTCCAAAAATTAATTAAACTTTTGCACAGACATTACAAGCACGTGAGTAATGTCGGAAAACATTCAGAAATCCACATTAAATCAACAAAATATCAACTTAAAAGAAAATCGTAAAATGTCATCGGAAAAATTAAATTCAAAATCTAACGCAAAAAAACCATCCAGTGGCGATGAGTCGTCGTCTGACGATGATTGTATAATAATTGAGCCAGAAATAGAAATTATACAACTATTGGACAATGAAAGCTCTACATCAATACCAATAAATGTGCAGTTGCGGCCTCGCTAAATTTTAAAGACATGTATACATATTTGTTAATATTTGGTGCTGACTTAAAATTAATTTATGCAAATATTAAATTTATTATACGTTGTGAGAGACAATGGAAAACAAACAGTGTAAAATAATCTTTAGTTGCCAAAAAATTAACATAAAAAATATAAAGAAAAATTTTGTGGAAATAAGTATTAGGGCTGGAAAATTTTACATCAAGGTCTGAGGGTCTACTCTGTAATTCGAAACGAAAGAAAATGTTTTCGAATTTGTATGTTAATAACATGCAAATTCGAAAGCACAATATAGACTTCCTGAACTCTTGCCTTAGAACTTATTTAATAGACCACCATTATTCCGTTTTGATTTGGATCTTTGATAATTAAGTTTTAAAATGTTTTTCAATAATTGGGGGATTCAAACGCTAGTCTTAAGTGTTATAGTGTCGTAATGTTTTAAATTATTTTAATATAATTGTATTTGCTTCTTTTTTTTCAAACAAAAATTTTAAAACAAGACACTATGATACTTAAGACTACCGTTTGAACCCCCCAAAATGTATTTTGCCAAATTTATTTTCAATATTATTTTATATAGAGGCCAATTATGAATAAAATTCCGCGAGAAATTTTTCTCGGGGAACAATTCCAACTAATAGCAAGTAATAGGGAAACAAAAAATTTTAATTGGAAAAGGGAGAAATTTGTTGCGGAATTTTATTAATAATTGCCCTGATAGTTTCTACTCTAAACTCTAATTCACTTTTTGAAATCCAATAAATTGTGCTTTGCACAAATTTACATCTTTTTAAAATCATTTGATTTCCATCATTTACCTGAATGACGTATTATTTTTTCCAGCCGTAGAACAAATCACGTGTGTAATGAATCCAATCAGATTTAATGAGTCGGTTAATTTTTTATGCCATTCTTAGCGAACTGGTTCAGTTTTTATTCTATTATAAATAAGCCAGTTCAGCTTCCATTCTATTCTAAATGAACGAGAGCTCAGTTTTCAATCACCCTTATTCCAGTTTTCGTCGTCAACGTCGTCGCCATTTTAGTGTCAACATAATTTTGTTTTAACCTCGTCATCAATTCAATAACAATATTTGAGTCAGCCAAGCGTTTTGCTAGTTTTGAAAAAACTTTTTATTAAAAATTAAAATGTTATTTGTCAGATAAACTCAGACTCGAATGATAATGAAAATACATACAATAAAACAAAACCTTATACTATATTAAAAGGAAAGCTTCTGGAACAGCAATTCAACATATGTATTTAACCCACCGGACAGCAAGTGAGCAACAATTTCAGTGTATTGCTTTAATGTTTGTATAACTAATTCTTTTGAAAGGTTTGGAAGTTACTTTAGAGTAAACACGATTGCTTTTAAATATGCCTTGAAAAGCGGGGTTAGGTCAACATAAATTTCCAATGAAGTTGGCAGCTACGTTAAGATTTTTGGCACAAGGGTCATACCAACTAGGTGTTGGCAACGATTTCAACTTGGGATTATCCCAAAATTTTATTTTTATATTGCATTATTTACGCTCATTATTTCCTTACCTTTTGTCATCCATCTCCTAAACGTATCGGCGGGCAAAGAGAATTTAATACTTTTGAAATTTCTTCCCATTGTTCTTTAAAATTACTTGGAAGATTGCCTCTACGAAATCCCACTTCCGCAACTCTTCCACTAATTTCTCAAACATGGTTGCAGTGGTTATTTTAAATGTTTGTTTTTTGCACTTTTAATTGCTGAATGGATGCTTCAAATAAACTCTAGTCGTTATGAAAAATGACAACGACAAATTCCAAGTCGCTTCAAAACAATATCGCCGTCAAATTTTCTTGTAGAATGCAAATTCTATTTTGGCAGTCATCGATAATCTTCGATAACGGCAACTGGAATAACAATTTGAAGCAAATAAGGCAAAACAATATCGTGTTCATGTTGGCAAATGGAATAAGGATGAGTGATTTGTAAACAGATGAAACTATTAAATAATAACAATACTTATTAGGAAACAATAGTACTATACATTTCAAAATTTATTAGTCTTTTTCATTGCGCTATTAAGAATTTGAGGGATTATTTAAACGATTTGCAATAGCGCTATTACTTTTGGAAATTACAGTTTCTATAGTTAAAGTTGAAACAGCTGTCGAAAGTGAGTTCGATGAGGGATGTGTTGTTATGTTGCTTGCATTTTCTGCTGAAGTGCTGTCTATAGGTGGGTCTAGTTGCCTAGTCAACATAAAAGATTTGACGACATCCTCGTATGTGGGCGGTAAATCCAAGTCTTCAGCACCTGTACTTGCGCTATTAGTGCTGTTGGAATGGTTGTTATCACTAGCCGCCGGAATATACACACTTCCTACTTGTTGAAGAGCTTGGAAAAAATAAAATGAGAATTTGTAAATTTAAAAATATACACATATATACTATCGGTCTAATTCATAAAAAATATTTTAGGTTTATTACAGGTTTATTTGACAAATTTCCCATAAAAATATGTCAAATAAGCGCTTAATAAACCTGAATTATTTTTTATGAATAAGGCAGTATATATATATATGAAAGTACTTTATTTTATATCATTAGATGAAATGCAAAATCACCTAACAAAACTTTGTGAAATTTTATAGGGGACAAAAAAACTAAACTAAATTATTTAAGTGACTGAAATAAAGTCTCTCTATATTTATTTTTAACTCGGTTTTAAAATTTTGTAGGGATATGTTTTTCGATGTAATAGGGTTCCAGTAATTAATAAAAAAATGCGAATTTTAATTATTTGATAGTTACGTGTTTTTGCATTTCAGCTAACGAGATGTGCATGTGCAACATTATTAATTTTTACTTTAAAAGAATTTAAATTAGCAAAGTATAAAAAACATTCCAACACATTTATTTTCGATAACTTCTTCTGTGCCATCACTATAAGCGGTCACAATGAAAATTGGTGATGCCAACCTAGTTTTTTTTCAATATAATTTCTACGCTTTTTGTTGTTGCGATTTGATCGTAAGCGACAAAAATTAAAGTCTTCAGAAGTTTTTTTATTTAGCTTGGTAAAAAATTTTACAGCCATTTTGATAATTCTAAACTATGGACAGGCCCATAAAATTTTAATTTCAATAAAAAAGTTAATGTTTTACTACATGCCGATAGTTTCCATTTTGCTAGAATGGCAACTTGTGTAATAAGTTAATAGATGCAATATTTTGTTTAGAATAAAGTTTGAATTTTGTTTCTGCAGTAACATCATAATTTTTGAAAACTATGTTGATGTTGTCCAACGATGGATATGTGATATGTGAACTCAGGATAGTTTCTGTATATTTAAGTTTCCCCTTTTTGAATTGAACGCCTTATTATAGTAACGTCATATGCCGCAAAAAATATTTAAACTAATTATACTGTACACTCTTTAAAAAAAAATCCTTTAAGCAAGTGATACCTAAATATTTTTATTCCAAAAATGGTTTGTCATAATTATTGCTGAATGCCTACGTAAGGTACGCTGATTTTCAGCATTTTTAAAAAATAATACATATAATTTATTGTCCTGAAATCATTGCCAGTTTCAAGGGCAGTGTAAATCATGATTTTTTTCCATCACAACTTATTAAAACAATTAATGCTGCTTTAGTTAGCAGCATTGACATCATAAACAAATGCACGAAATTAGTGCGCAGGTTTGTCTCTTCAGTCTCTCATTAGTGTTAGTTCAACGGTAGTTCGCACACGCTTTAGTAGTAGAATTAGTAGCGGATGTTGGGTTTTAGTCCGTTCGTGTGTGTATGTGTGGTTTATAAGTTAAGCATTTTTCTCAATTATTTCGTAATGTCAAAAAAAATTTACACATGCTAGCAACATGTAAAAAGCTATGGTACAAAATAACATTTTTTTTAATTTTACATTAAATTGATAAAAAGGCCATAAAACTAAAGATCAAAATCAAGGTATATGTTGTTTAAAGATTTCATTGTTAAACTCTTTATGTAATAATTGACAAGAAATGAGACATGCACATGTTCCATGTGTACATAAGTATGTATGTGTGTACATATCGACGTATAAAATAAAAAAATGCAAAGTCGTTTTAATTGGATATGCTGCGATTAACGAAAATCCATCTACTCACAATATCTATAATATTCGTGTAAGACCAAAAATATCGAATTTACTAACGAAAATCAAAAGACTACTGAGAACTAATGTGAAATAATTTCACGCGGGATGACGGAAAATCGTTCCAAATTAAAGAAAACGATGTACTTTAAAATGTGACATACGCCTTTTTTATTTCATATTACGCTACGTAAATGTATCTACAGTGAATCACAGTTAAAGTGAGCCAGCCACTTATAAAAAAAATTATGGTAAAACTATTTTTCAAAAGGCTTCCGTAATATATTCAGGGCAATCATGAATAAAATTCCGCGTGAAACTTTTCCCGGGGAACAATTCCAGCTAGTAGCAAGTAATAGGGAAAGCAAAAAATTTTAATTGGAAAAGGGATAAATTTCACGCGGAATTTTATTCATGATTGCCCTGATTTTGTTCTTGCTTAGTTTATGCATGTAACATTCCCCCTTATTGTGATTGGCTATTTTGCGGCGAAAGTATTGTACTAGATTAAATAAAACTATAGCTTGTTTTCTTTAATCAACTACAAATAGTCGAATTTGAAGTCGAAAAACGCCAACCACGATAAGGTCCATTATTGTATGATTTAACTGTATTTTTTCGTGTTTTTCAATCGAAGAAAAATAAATACATATGAAAAACAAACAAACAACTTGCTAATTGATTGATATTGAACTAATAGAATTATGAAAATATTTTTTTAATCAGATATTTTATGCGTTCTAAAAATTGTTTGCTAATTAATCAGTCTGTCTCATTTTTACTGTGACACACTGTATATATGTATAATAAACACATTGGCCTTTAGTTATTGACTCATTCATTCATTAATGCAATATGTTTTACATTGATTAATATATATTAAAAGAGTAGCAGCAACTTTTGATTAAATATTTAATTTAAGTGAAAGTTTAGTGAACGTTTTTTAATAATAACAAAACTTGATAGAAATATCGTAAACAATATACATATGTATGTATGTAAATCATCTGCTCTTTGTGACAGTGATGAACTTTATGGCAAAATTTGTTTGGCACTATGTGGAAATTTTTTTTAATTTTCGAACATAGGTATTTACTTATATGAATGTATGTATGTATGTAGATGTAAAACGAGAGCCAATTTATAAGCTTAAAAAAATTTTGCGCATTGGAATTCTTTGAGCAGAAACTTTTAATGATAATAAAAAGTCGTTTAATTGCTATTATGCAAACTTAATGCAATATTTATAGTCTGTAGGATTTTTTCTAAATAAAATAAAAGTGTTTACAGAATCCTCAATTTAACTGAAAAAGAAATAAATTTCTGAAAATCTTGAAAGTTAAAACAGTAAAATATGATTTAAATTTTTCCTCATTGCCACAAAAATATGTACATATCGTCGGTTGGTTACTGATTTGATGTATGGAAAACATTTAAAAAAAAAATTTAGTTATTGATTGATTATATATGAATAATGTGTCCTCTTTCCAAATTCATTATCAGGGGAACTTTTATTAGCAATTGTTATGATGTGTATCAATGCATATTCAATGCATATAAAATATTATTGTTATGATTGTGGCATGCGTTGGCAAAGATTTTTGTAATTTTTTCTTTAAATCCTAATAACTTTTCATGTTGGATGTAAAAAGTTCATCAACTTTAAATTTGAATAGAAAACATGTATCTATTACTTTTATTATTAAACAAAAAAATCTATCGTGTATTTTTATAAAACTAGTGAACTAAACATTCTTCACCGATTTTCTCGAAAACACATTTTTGTTCCATACATCAAACCAGTAACCAACCGAAAATATGTACATATGTGTCGTTTTTGCTTCGAAATATTAAATAAATCTTGAAAAAACTTTAATAAATGTTTAATAAATATTAAATAGATTTATATTAAATGAGACTAGAAACACTCACAATTAAAATATTCCATAATATAAAAATATTTTTTGATTTGTTGAAATGTAATCCACTAAATATCTCGACAAAAGACAAATATGACATAGACCACTTTCATAATTAAGGGCACATATGTACATACATACATACATACTTCGGTATTTTTTAAATTGATTAGGGGGCTACTCTGTAATTCGAAACGAAAGAAAATGCTTTCGAATTTGCATGATCTTAACATTACACATTAAGTAATTACAAGAACTAAAGGTGTTTGCTAGATTAGGTTAGGTTAGCAGGCTGCTGGTGAGTAAGATTTGAAAGTTAGAGTTCAGCTCACTTGGGTCCATTATAATGATCCCTTCAGAAAGAGAAAGGAGGGTGAGAGGGATAGAGATAGAAAGATATGACAGTTATATTAAGAGAGGTAAGAGTGGGTCGTAACTTGGCTACGGGGGGAGTTAACGGCTATACCAGCCACTATTCCTTATATAAAGGCTCAAGTTTTTGAGCTCAATTTCCGATAACTCAGATAGGCTGCCGAATGATATTCTGCCAAACAGGTGCAGCCGCAGATCCTCCAGAGCGGAACAAGGGGGGTCGTTGCGCCATCTATCTTGGGCTATAAAGGTGTTTGCTAGGTTTCGCAGCAATCAAATAATAAATTTTTTGCAATGGGACCTCTCAGATAAAAAAAGAATTTTTACAATCGGTCTAAAATGTACCGAGTTATGAAGTAACACTGCCAAAAAAAAAATAGAGACGAATTGATAACCTCCTCCTTTTTTTTAAGTCGGTTAAAAAGAAACACAAGTGTCACACAATTTACGAAGATAAGATTCGTTATAAATTAACATTTTAAAATATTTGATTATTCTACAAGGCAGGTCATATCAGGTGAGACAGCATTTTAAGAGTGTTAAAAACAACAGGCCAGATATAAAAAAATTTGTTAGACGTCGAAAAAAGGCACCAGAATTTATATTTATTCCTATAATCATTGATTTTGCATAAATTATATGTACATGTGCAATGAAGAAATAACAACAATCACCTCAAAGCTGTCATTTGTCATTAAGCTATGTGCTTAAATACATACTGACATACATATTTCGTTAGCTTAACGTGCAAATGTGCTAAGTCGTTTTTTTCAATTTTACAGAAAGAACAAGAAACCCTTGTTTTTCATGAGCCTTATAGTGTTTGCCGTATTTCGACTTTGAAACTAGTGGTGAGGGCTCTTTTACAGTCACTAACCAGTTTTTTCATTGTGTACTTTCAAAGCTTTTATCTCTGCCTGACTGTCGACGTACAGAAAATTTCTGGTCACCACCTGCATGCCTTGAAGATCGCTGAGATCTCAGCTTGAAAAACGTTACATTTATTCGGTAGTCTGAAGAAACTACGAATGTCCGTCCCTATGATATAGACACCAGCGCCCGTGCCTATCTCCATTTTTGACCCGTATGTAAAGCCCGCGCTACTCTTATATATCCTATCAGATTTGACCCAAGAATTCCTATTCGGAATTTGCCAATGAATATGTCCTACTAAAATGAGTTCGTGAATCCAGGGGTTACGGAGATCCTACCGCTAAAACTGAACTCATACAATATTAATCCTGTGCTTACCAAGAAGAAGAATGACGTTGTAGGGTGCCTGAGTTGTATTCCTCTGGGTACCTGTGATGCCCAATGAGGCACACCTATGGACCTTAACAAGTAATCTCCTAGACTCTCCTTCCTGAATGTCTGCCACCATGCCACACATCCATAGAAAATAACCGGCCTAATTTAGCTTGGGTTATATGGAAAAGGGGGGTTATCAATATTGACCAAATCCATTTCAGACTACACTTATGCTTTTACAGCATGTTGTGCGCTCTTAACCGGCCTAGCGACCGATGCTTAAATCCAGTTTATCACGTTTTGCAGACTTCAGATCCTTCCAATTTGTGCCTGACCTTCCTTTAGCTTTTTCGACGCATTCATTTTCCAAGAAAGTTTGCTATCTATTTGGTCCCCTCTGTTAACCTCGGCTACATAATATTATAGCATAAAACATCACTTTATTCAGAAAGTTGACTTAGCACGATTTGCTTCAATAGCAAATACGAAAAATTACAGATGCAAATATGTAATACCAAAGCACTTTCTGATATGATGAATTAAACACATAATTTTCTTTTCTTTTTTACTTTCAGTTTTCTTCAAGACATCTGACGTGCCATACTTTTCAACGCCATCATGTTAAAACGTTTTGTTACTTGCAGCGTGTTGGGCGCCAGTGCCATTGGAACAGGTTTAAGTTTGCATACGAATGACTACGATTTGAATTCACTGGGCGTAGTGCGTCTGGGACGTTCCGCCGTGGCTGTAGTAGATGTAGCTTTAACGTACAAACGTGAATTGTATTATAAAGAATGGGACAAAACTTCTCAGGAATACAAGCAGGAAAAGAGTCGTGTTCATACAATTGCCGCTAAAAGACTTTTAGAATTAATATGCACAAATAAGGGAGTCTATATTAAAGTAGGGCAACACATTGGTGCCTTAGATTACCTGCTGCCCAAAGAATTTGTGAAAACTATGAAAGTGCTGCATTCGAATGCTCCACAAAATCCCATCGAGGACATGCACAAAGTTATAAAACAAGATTTGAAACGAAATCCTGAAGATATATTTGACAGCTTTGAAAGAGAGCCGTTGGGTACTGCCTCCTTGGCTCAAGTTCACAAAGCCACCTTGAAGACGGGAGAAGTGGTGGCGGTTAAAGTGCAACATCCTTATGTTAAGGGCAACTCAAGGGTAGATATGAAAACTATGGAACTGGCTGTAAAAGCTTTGGCTTTAATTTTTCCCGATTTTAAAATTCAATGGCTGGTAGATGAGTCCAAAAAGAATTTACCGATTGAGTTGGATTTTATGAATGAAGGTAGAAATGCTGAAAAAGTACAAAAACAATTTCTTAAATATAGTTGGCTAAAGGTGCCCAAAATCTATTGGGATTATTGTTCACCGCGTGTTCTAGTCATGGAATTTCTGGAAGGTGGACAAGTAAATGATTTGGAATATATACGAAAAAATCAAATAGATACTGTAACAGTATCTAACAAAATCGGCCAATTGTATTCCGAAATGATTTTCAATACCGGTTTCGTTCACAGTGATCCGCATCCGGGCAATATATTGGTGCGAAAAAATAACAAGAACAAAGCTGTAGAAATTGTACTCCTCGATCATGGCTTGTATGCCAATTTAACGGACAAGTTCCGTTATGATTATTCCAAATTATGGCTGAGTATATTGAATGTTGATCGAGCGGGTATGCGAACATATTCGCAAAATTTGGGCATAAAAGGAGATTTATATGGGCTGTTTGCATGCATGGTTACGGGGAGACCCTGGGAGACTTTAGTAAAAGGCGTGAACAAAGTTAAATATACAAAAGAAGAGGTGAGTGTTTTTTTTTTGCAATAAAAAAAACTATTTTGAGAAAATTTTTATTCTCATAAAAAGAGCCATTTGGCGTGAATTCGGTTCTTGATGGAAATAGAATTTAAAATAGAAAAATAAATGGTGGTATATGTTGTGCTTTACACTGCGAATCACTTAAATAAGGAACTTAATTTTACCAATTTTGAACGAACATATATCGCTCCTTTATTGCAACATAGCTATATTTAAAAAATGCGTTTTTGGAGCTAATAATGCATCATATCGTTACTTTAATATAAAAGTAACTTAACTCATTATTATTATTTTTTTGAAATTTTTGAAATCGAGAAGAACATCTAATGTATCGAAAAATACAAAAATTAAGATTTCAAAAAAATAATGAGTTAGGACATTTTTATATTAAGGTAACGATATGTAATCATGTGTGCAAATTTAATACAAAAGACTTGTACACTTACCTCTAGAGAAAAGAAAATATTTTTATATTTTAAAAACTTAAAACTTGTTTTCTGCAAAAGTAGCTTTTCGACTTATGCCCCTATTGCAATGAAGGACTTTTATTCTTATTATTAATTTGATGAAAATTGTGAATGATTTTTTTTTTTAATTTAAAGAAAATTGTTTTTTTTCTTAATTTAGCTTATTTTGTAAAAGGCAACACTAAGCGTCGACAAATTTTGTATATGTTTTGTTTTGCTAATTTACATATTTTTTATAGAAAATTTTGTCAACGTTATAGTGTTGCCCTAAGAGTTTTTTATGCATCACTTGAATTAGAAAGTAGAGCATGGCATGTTGCAATTCTAATCCACGAAAGTTTGAATGTCATAGAAATTAAAGTTTTATTTTGAATTAAAAAAATGGATGCTCCCGAAGGTTCAATCAGACCAGACATAGCCATAACCATGCTCCTCTTATTAGTGCTGCCATAACCATAAACAGCTGTTGAGGTGCTCATTTGTTTATTCATTTCAAAGGCGCATCAACAAATATGTCTAACCACTTTGCAGCAAAGTGGTTAGACATATTTGTTTATTATGGTTACGACGAAAAACCAAAATTCAATTGGTTTCTATGGTTATGGTTATGGATAAGGCGTTATTTGAGTTGCCTCTAATCAAATACAGTGTTGCCCATAAGTTTGCTTCGAACAGCTGTTTTTGTGAACCTTGACATTTCAAAAATTCGGTTGGGAATTGAGAAAGCGATCTTATGTAATCTTGTGACATTGAGTTTCAGGCATTTTTTATTGCTTCTTTTAAATACGCCTTTGTATATAATTGCTTTTAGTCCTCGTTTATTTTTCTAAGAAGCCATTCCCGCCCCCCCTCTCCCACCAAACATTTCCATTACAAATAATTGTAAACGTTCCTTCCAATATCCTTATTTCCGTTTCAAATAGCAAGTCGACAGTGCCATAGTAGAATGAGGCGCTCCATACCACAACTCTGCCCTTCCCTGCTGTGTCTTCGTTGCAAAAATATTTCTTTCTTTCTTAAATAGTCGAAATAAAAGTTGTACCCATCTGTCAAATCGTTATTGATTTTTTTTTCATTAGAAAAATATTCGTTTAAATTTGATCAAATTTAATTCCTTATTTAAGTGATTCGCAGTGTATGTTTCAATGTATTTTGTATATTTTTGTAATTACCTTTTCTTACTTTTTTTAAAATAATTTTTCTTAAATTTCTTTTACACACATTAATATAAAAAAAAAATCAAATCAAATATTTATTTCTCTTATTTCCAGAAAGACACTCTTCAAAATAACACATCTCTAGTACTACCTCACATTTCCGACGTTCTCGAACAGGTGGACCGTCAAATGCTGTTGATTTTGAAAACCAACGATTTAATACGTGGCATTGAATCAACATTACGCACCCAAAATCGCATGACTGCCTTTTGGGTCATGTCCAAATGCTGCTTACATTCGTCGTTTAGCGAAAAAATGTCGCAAAGCACAACGAAATACCAACGTTTAGGTATTTTCTTACGAGAGAAATGGGAAATCTTTAAATTAAATATTTATTACTTGTACTTGGGTTTGATCAATTTCGGCTTATTTGCTGCGGCTAAAGAACTTCTTTGATAAATAATTAAGATGTCGTATGTACGAGTACAACATGGCTTTTATATATTGTGTAGTTAGATAGGTAATTTATTTTTTATAAATGAACTTAATTGTTGTATTTTTTTATTTTTTATTTTTTGATAAAATAAACGATAATTTATTTTAAAGTATAATGAAGAATTTGTTATTTAATACTCAGGGCCTGGTTTGGTTTGGTTTGGTATACGTGGCTGCCCTCTACACGCAGGCATTCAAGTAGAATCTAGAAGATTCCTTTTTGAAAGGACCACTACACTCATCGGTGTCAACCTATGTAGAACCGTACCTGAGTATTCTGATACGGTGATCGTTACTAGATCCAACCCGTCGCGTTGAGATATCTGATGTCATTCAACCCAATCTCAGATAGATCTGATAGATCATCTAGTATATACATGACTGCCTAAAAATTTGTGTCTCGAGAGATGCAAAGCTGGGCATTCGCAAAGAAAGTGAAAGACTATACTTCTCAGGGCCTAATTGGCTAAATCAAGTCATCACAGTAATATTTATATGAGAATAAAAATCTTAATCCAGTTGATTTGAAAGTGTACGATTTTAAAAAACTTAATAGAAATACATCGATCCCTATTTTCGATTTAATCGTAAGCGACATGTAGTGCGAAATTAACAATTTTATTGAAATTAAAATTGTATGCTCCCGCCCAGAATTTAATTCTAAATGCCAAAATTGTTGATAACTTTTAAGATACAGGCAGTAAATTTTTATCGTAAGCGACAATTTACGTACATATTTATGTACATATGTAAAAGATATTTGAATATTAAAAATAACCTTCTGAAAACTTTCATTTTGGCCTCTTACGATTGAATCGAAAACAACGCTCGATATTTTCATATAGGTCCTCAAATATCATATATGAAAGAAAATTATGGTTTATTGTCTTAAAAACCACATCTGCAGGACCATTATTAATTTTGATAATCGTACGATTTCAAATCTACTCGATTTACAGAATAGGGGCCAAATCGTCATATCCGCGAACGTACAACTCGTCACCTAAACTTACCATTTTAGGATTATGACATACGTTAACGTACTGAAATCCCATTCAGCTTGTACGATCACTTAATTTGTTTTCGTACGATTGTCGTTACGATCACGGATATGTGACGATTTGAGCCCAGGGCGGATTATTATTTTTTGCATCATTCTGATGTCGCGGGGAGTGAACTTAATAAAAAAAAAAAATATGTACTTTACCTCTTCTACGTTGGGCAGCTGCACGTTGTTTTAGTTCTTTACGGCGTGATATACCCATCTTGGAAAAATAAATAAATTCCAAATTAGTCATATATTTACTCAATATTTCTTCTATTGCTTTTCAATAATTACCTTTATGCAAATAATAGCAGCAATCAAAAGTATGAGCAAAAAAGTACAATAAGCATAGGAATAAGTAAACGAATATGTAATCAATGGGGGGCCAAACGGTACGTAGCTGAGATTAAGATTAAGGATTATAGATGAAAGTATTATAAATATAGCGCTATAACCTCCAAAAAAAGCTTGACCGACACATTTTTTATAACTCGTTTTTTGACGAATATCGATTATTTACATATGTTGGCTAATAATCGATTTTGGTCAAACAATCAAGTTCGAAAACTATGTGGCTTAAGCTTTTTTGGCGGTTATGGCACGATATATTGGACCTTAAGGCTCAGTTAGTCAACTGTAATGGAATGTAACTGCAACGGTAGGAAACAGCTGATGGATATTATTAAAGTATCGTAGGTTACGTTACATTACATCTCTATAACCATTTTCATTACTTTTCACATAACAATATCCATCAGTTGTTTCCTACCGTTGCAGTTACATTTCATTACAGTCGGCTAACTCAGCCTTTATCGGGGTTGGCGTTTTTCGACTTCAAATTCGATTATTTGTAGTTAAATTTTTTTTTAGTCTAGTACAATACGCCTGACTTTCGACGGAAAATCGCCAATCACAATAAGGGCAATTGTGTAATTCCAATACTTAAGAGTTGTTATAATAAATACCCCGCAGTAGTTGAAGTTGCATGCCACGTAGAGTTATTTAAAGGAATAGCAGTCGAACTTTTCAAAGCTGGCAGCAAAGTCGT
This sequence comes from Nowickia ferox, assembly GCA_936439885.1. Lineage (NCBI taxonomy): Eukaryota > Metazoa > Arthropoda > Insecta > Diptera > Tachinidae > Nowickia > Nowickia ferox. The sequence continues at coordinate 82,958,101 of OW387027.1, read as the reverse complement.
ATTTAAGCTCACACTACCGGTAGTTTCGGTTTTATTTAACGGAGTTGCCAAAGTGTAGTTCATTAACTCACTCATGGCAGCCATATTTCCAAAGTTTTTCTTTTCGTTTTCGATTTTTTGCTTCTTCGAAAACAAACTTTTGTTTTGAAATTACATTTGCGACTAATTTACAAAACCAATTTCATTTAATTATTTATCTATTTTCCGCTGAAATGCTAAAGTACACTTAAGGCAAGGCATTTATTTATTTATTAGTCGAGAACTTCTTGCATTTTTGCTACTGTTCGATGTGCGCAAAATAATTATTGTATCTAATTTACCATTTGTGCAATGATCATTTTAATATCGATATCGTGATTTAATAAGTAATGACCCATTGATAAGATAAGGTAAACGATTTGTATTTAGCATGATCATTTATTTTTTTTTGTCTTACTAATAATGGCATATTATTTGATATTACTGGAAAGAAATAAACGGGTTTAATTAAACATACATATAAGTATATGTATTTGCATTGGAGTGTTTCCCGTTTAACACACTTCAACTTTTGTCGATCAACTCGCACTTCAGCTGTAAGGAAAAAAAGGAGATATTTGTATTTCCTTCTCTGTTTTTCTTACAGCTGAATTACGAGTTTATAAACAAAAGTTGAAGTGTGTGAACCGGGACTAACAACAGTTTTCTTTAATTTACGACAAAAAAGTCGTAGTCGAAATCGAAATACGCCAACCACGATACGGCCCATCGTTGTGGAATTCGTCTCCAGTCCTCTAGGCAGTACAATTGTGGCGACCGAAAAATTAGAGAACTGCGCGGAACAGAAAAACTAATTTTGGTAAAACATTTTTAACATATTATATATGTATACAATAACAGCCTATTTGGCAGATGGCAGAGTGCCCTCTTGGCTAGTAGGCACTAGTGATGAGCTATTTTTCGAAACCTGTTACTTTTTCACAGCGATTGAAAAATCACTAATCACAACTGTGACTGAATTTATCAAGAAACAGGTTTTGCAAATGTAGTTCTTTCCTTCAAACTGTGAATGCTCTTGCATGCTTACTTTACAGTAAATAAAGCTACCACATGAATTTATTTGTATACGTTCACCGTTTGTCGAGAAAAAATCGTCTAATCGCGTCAAATCGTCTTTTCTGGCAACTATGTATAGCTCTCACATTTTTGTATTTGCATATTGCAATTTTACTGTCTCTCTGACTCTCATACGACAATTATCAATATTTGGTTGGGTTGATGCTAATTGTTTGTTCTTGTCGCTCTTATTAGCATTTATCAAAATACCAATACTAATACATACTTTTAAAGTAGAAGAGCTGAAATGTGTTAAACCGTGATCACAGTCACTGTTTAATTTCACAACTGCTCTTCTTATTAGATTTTGTTAAAATAACAGAACTGCTACAAATAAAATACTGCTAAACTGTGATCACAATCACAGTTTAAAAGAACAGCGATTTAGAAATCACGTTCACAAGGAGCAACATTATTAAAAAATCACAGTTTCGCTCAACACTAGTAGGCATTATTACTAGTCTACTACTCGGTGAGGCGAAGGTTCGGTTTCTGCAGACAAGTCAAAAAAGTTTCGCAGTTGTTTGCAAAAAAAAAAAATAAAAAATAATATGGCCGCTACGAACTGTCAATATTGGAAGACCCCTTTGTCAACGAAGTATTTGTTTTAAAATGTGAAATACGAAATAAGAAATAATTTTTGTAGGTAATTTAAGTTATGCTTGTGCAGCTCTGCAATGTATAACCACCATATGGAATATCATTTTTGCCAGAAGTAACCATTTGACGAAAGTTATTAGAAATACTGGGCCAAAATTAGGCGAACCTGAACTCTGCAAGAAGTCTCACGCGTATATGTATACAAGAGCATCACTTAAGATCACAAAATGCTCGCATTTATGATAATTTTGAGCTAAACAATGAAAAAAGACTCCAAGGTACTCGTAAGTGCTTTGTGGCTTATTTTTTTACGGCGTTTCTGTTATTATTATGACTATTTTTTTATAACTATAAAGTTAATGACGAAACTACTCACCTGCTTGTTGCTGTTCCAAAATTTTTATTTGACGTGATAATGTGAAATTGTGCCAACATAAAATAGTTATCTAAATAACATAGTATAGATAGTTATTAGTTTTTTTTAAAGTAAAACATGAGATTATAATATATACAGGACGGACTTCCTAAACATATATGGGCATTTCCACAGAAAAGTTCATCTTTTGTCAAGTTACGCCAGCAAGCAATTAAGCTTGTATTTTGGAGCCGAGCTGTTAGATTTTCTTCTTCTATTTTTTTAAACTAAATGTACGAGCTAATTACGCTCTGCACCAACATGCTAAAATGTAAAAAGTTTACGTCACAAAGTAACGTAACGTGAAAAAAAGTGGAATTTATTGTGGAAATGTAGGTATGACTGCAAGACATTTCTTTCTCGTCCCTTAAATAAATATATGGTGGTGTGGTGTAAAAAGGTGACTTGTTGCAGTGTTTTAGTTGGTTTTAATATTTTAGATGTTTAAGATATTTTATACGAACTGACCTGCGAATGCACTAAGTCGTCCGATCAGCAGATCACTGTTTTTCGTTTTTGAAATCGCACTATTTCAAATCGCGCGGTTTGCAGAACACCCCTGAATATTTATTATTTTGGAAAACAATGTCCTTTGGACATGATAATCACTATTCTATGCACAAAATCCAAGTTTCTGACCCCTGCGGTTGCGGTTTTAAGAACATTTAGTGCTTGAAACCGCAACGTTGAAGGCTCAATTTGAACTTTGACATTGCTTATTTAGGTACTTACTCTTATAATAATAATAAATTGTTTAACTTATCAGCTGCGTTGTTAGAGTCCGCAGAAGTATTAACGACGATCGTTTTATCAATATATTTGGGCTTCGCCCACGCTTTACCACAGTTATATATCTATCCATTCCGACTTGGACCTTGGGTTTTGAGCTACTGTTATCTGTAGTGATAACTTGGTTAAGAGATGAGCACGAGCACGAAGGGAATGATATCGCTGACTTATATGAAGAAGTACTAGGCGGTATTAGTACGGTAATGTCAACGAATCACTAGTTGTCATTGGACAAAGCAATTTTAATCGCTGACGAAAAGGGGCTTTGCCGTTAGAAAAAGACTATCATCAGATTTTTTATTTTTATTGTTAACATTAAGAGCTTCAGAACTCACAGTAAAATAGGCATTTCTGCCGTTAGAACTCACTTCACAATTTTTTGTTTTTGAGGTACTCATGTACAGTATTCCTCAATGTCACTGTTTGTGGTTTGTGTTGTTGTTGTTATTACTTGCTATGTAAAAAAATATTATTAAAGCAAATAAAGCTTATTTATCAAAGTCAATATGTATTACGAATATTTTTTTTTTATGATTTTTGTTTTTGTTGTTTTTTTTGTTTCGTATGTATTTAGGAAAACACCGCTATGACGTCTGTTCACTATGAAGGTTCAACAAGAACTCTAAATTATTTAAATTGAAAAAATTTCAGAACATAACATTTTTATTTCGCACGTCACTAATTCAATTTGATAAATAAGTTTCAGATGATGATGATGATTGATTGACCTTTATATTACCATTTGTATCCATCATTTCCTCTTCGAGTCTTTCCTCCACAAGCTCTTCATCAAGGTACAGGGGGTTTGATTCTTCCATTTTCATGATGACGGATTCATCATCGAATCCACGCACGGAGCTTATGGAATCATTCATTACATCTTCGGGATTTCCTGCTGAAATGTCATCTTTGTTAGTACGACTAATTACAAAATACATTGTTTTCTATAACTTGTGTTAAGTGTGGATGATAATTAATTAAAATAATAAGGGGTGACGTTTACTTTAACAAAAAAATGATTCAAATGCATCACAGGAGAAATATTCAGGCCTATTCTCCTTTGGGCGTCGTTTTAAAACGATACATAAAAAACGAATATTTTATATTGAAATGGCAATACGGAATCAGGGTAAAACATTAGCTTTTCAATGTAAAATTGTCGTTCTAAAATAATATTCAAACGAGGCAATAGGCACGACTATTTGATTGTATATTTTAATTTGAATAAAAGAAAATTTTCTAAGAAAAATTTATGATTTTATGTCTCTCAATTTAAAGGCAGTATACTCAATTATTAACAGTGCTGAAAAGGGGAATTTCCGTGACTCGATTCATTGAAAGAAAAATATTAAAAATATGGAAATCGGTTGACCTTGCAGGCCATCCCTGAAAATTAATATTTAATAAGCTACAGACTTTTGTCCAAATTGGGCATCCGATACACTTTTTAAGTCTATAAAAATCAGTGAATATCTAAAATCGATTTGGCAAAGACTTTCGAAGTACATAATTAGAAAAAAGATTTTTTCAAAATATTTCGTCAACGATACCTCTCGAACGAATTATCCGATTTTAGCAATCAATGTGTCTTTTTGTTGTTTTTATAAAAAAAAAACAAATTTTATATTCGAACATTTTCGAAATCTATCAATTCACTATCTTACGACATCTAAGTGAGCTCCACATCTTTCGAATGCGCCAAATTTGCTTCCGATCTGTTGACCCCAGTGCTGTCAGATATGGTGATATCTCGCCAAACGTGGCGTCAAAAATTTGTTTTGGCGCTGAAAATTTTTAAATGGCAATTGGCGAGTTTTGAACTTCTTAGCGATATTTTTGGCTATATTATGTTGTTAAAAATATTAAATTTTTTATGTAAGGAATTTTTTCTACAACATAAAAAATTTCTTGCATAAAATTCTAAATGTTTTAACTCTTTATCCCAATAAAAATTTTCTGAAATTCAAATGTTAAAAAAATTATGGATCACTAAATCTCATTTGGTATTTATGAAACACAGTGGAAAACTTCCTTTTGTAAATTGGAACCAACATTTTGATAATGAAGCACCAAAAAGCCTGCACGAGTTCTCGCCTATAGTGTATGATTACGACGATGCTGCTGGTACTTACCACTTTAAGGATATGATATGTGTACTTAAATATTTACATATTTTAGTAAACGTTAATTCAGTTTTATCACAAGATTTAAGTAATAATTTTGATCTTGGTATTTAAGCTCAATTTATGCTATTCAGATTTCTCTTTTGCAATAAGTTATTTTATGTTAATGTAAACACTTAATTTTTGTGTTTTACGGTAGACGTTACCTCCTGAATTTAAAATTTTACATTTTAATAACATTTCTAAAGTAATATTAAATCACCTATTTTATTATTATTATTCTCTAAAATAAAAACCCAGTAAAAAAGTAATGAAAAAAGTAGAAAAAGGACCACAACTACTGATACGAACCACTTCAAACTCCGAGCAAGCCCACAAGCTAATATAATTGACTGATTGATTTAAATGCTTAAAAGTACAAATTCTACAACTTCTTTCAACAATTATTTGAATCAGGGCAATTATGAATAAAATTCCGCGTGAAATTTCTCCCTTTTCCAATTAGAATATTTTGTTCCCAGAGACAAATTTCACGCGGAATTTTATTCATGATTGCCCTGAATGAGTATAATACACTTGGGAATTAAAAGGCTTTCCAAGTTGGTTAATAAAAAAGTAAATAAGCACCACTTCCTAAATCATAGATTTAACTGCTTTGGAAAAGTGGTTAATAACCACATCCTAAATGTAAAATATTTTGGATTTACTTCACCAATAAAAAATCAAACGTTATTTTAGAGTTTTTATAGCAAATAAAAAGTGAATTTCATTCACTCACGAGTTGGCAAAAACAAACCACTTCGCTTCAATGACACGCTAATGTAAAATTCACTAATTTTAGCTCGGAGTTTGAAGTGCATCGTATTAGTAGTTGTGGTGCTTTTTCTACTTTTTTTTCATCACTTTTGCTGGGTTGTAATGTAACTACAAAATAAAAATATATTTTGTAGATAAAATTTAATGTTTTATTACATTGGCGATATTTGGCGATATTCGACAAGTCATTTGGCGAGGAGGTTAAAAATAAATCTGACAACACTGGTTGACCCGTTATTAAATTACGAGAGATTTGCAAACATACACACACACATGTGCATACATTCATACGGACATCATGGCTAAAATAGTCCGAATCGACTCCCAGGATCTCAAAACATCGATTTTTTTTTCAAAATTGGGATAAAATCACTAACTTTTTATAGCGGTAATTTAAAAAATTAGAATTAAAAATTAATTTTTCGGTTATATTATTAATAAAAATAAGTTTCTATAGCTTATGAAATCGTATTTACCAAGGATTTTGTTTTTGTAAAACTTTAGTTTGGTTTCCATCAATTCATACTCCATATCTAAATTTCGTATTCTTTTCCTCTCCACTTCCATTTTTAATTTATGCAATTCTGTTTTGCACTTCAAATCGAATGCCATGCAATCGTCCACTGTATTTATGCTTTTTATAGTTTGTATCTAAATAATATATAAAAAATGTATTTTAAACACATATATATAAAATCTATATAATTTATATAAACCTCTTTCAGTTGCATAGTTGATTTTGGAATTGTATTAGGGGTTTGAATCAATACTTTTTGTTTTGGACCATCAGTGCTATATATCTCTTTATTTGTTGTTTCTTCTGCCTTATTCTGAAACATAGAGATAAACATTTTCAGCGATATTGATGATATCATTATTACAAAGTTTGGGCAGTATATCATGAATGCTGAGATTCTTGACTTATTTTTTTCCTGTATAGCGAATTTCACTTCAGAAAACAAGTTTTGTTAAGGACTCATAAGGTCACAGGGTTTTGTCGGATTTATTAAAAGGTGGGCTAAGGAGTTTCGGAACTGTTATGCAAATAAAAGGCAGTTTCTTCTGTAATATGAGTGATATAGAGACTCTTTAATAAAATTTAATCAGTTAAAATTTGGTTTCTCAAATAGTCTCGACTTCATTAAATCGAGTTCGTTGAAAAGCCGAGATGCACGTTAAATTTTAATTTCTTACTTAAATGCAATTAAAAGTCGTATCGTGTTTAGCAAAATTGACACGATAAAACACGAAACGATTTTAGGTGTAAAATATGTATGCATGAATTTCCAATAAAGAAGCAAACACGCAAAACCGGCAAATTTGTTGATAGTGTAGGGGTCTCTTAAGCTTAAAGTATGTACTGAAATTAAACAAAAATATGTATCTATTTGCATATAAAAAACTACTTTTTTTGCTATTCGCGCTATTGCGTGCGTGTTGGACATCTTGGTAATCGTGTTCAGGTCGTGTCGATCTTTCCAACAGACACATTTATCATGAATAGAAACCTAACAGACTAAAATATTTAAAGAAGTTTTATAAAAAAAGAAGACTCAGATTCTCACAAAAATATAAAGGTGAAAAAATGCCAGATAAAATAAGGTTTCAGCTCACTTGGGTCCACATAACAGGTCCACCCTTTGTGTTAAAAAAGGGCCAATTTCCTATCCAAAAATTTCGGTCGTCAAAAGTACTGAGATCAAGTTCTTGTTTGGTACAATACCTATCACGATAAATATTTTATGGATTTTATATCAGGGTGCCGTTTCATTTCTATGCAACCTGTTTTCAATACAAGACAATGTCATGGTTTAACACTCGTAAAAAGAATGAGAAGTCAAAAAAATTACAACTATTCCTTATTTCGCTTTCAATTTCATCAATTGTATAAAAATATTTAGATACCATTTCTAAATAATCAATCAAATCGAGTTCGTTGATTTGGCAAGTGAAGCAACCATCCATATCCACATACATTTCAAAACAATAAATAAAATAATAACCATGTTATCTATACACATGTAGAAGTCTTGCACTCGATTTTTTGGTGGAATGTATGTAAATACATATTTACAGTCGTACAATATCTCTGGGTTGGAGAACAATTCTCGCGCTGTTCTAGTTATTTCTTTTTTTTTTTTTTTTTTTTTTTTTTATATTATTCATTTACTCCAATCGATAAAATGCGTTTGGAGAATTATTTGGCCAGTTCGATGAACTACTTCGCCATGACCAATTCACAAGATATACATACGTGCTAAAGCTTAATTTATATTTCTTTTAGAAAGTCTATTAAAATTTTGTAATTATTGTATTTTTCTTGTTTGAAAAAATCAGTTAAGTCCGAATACTTGAGTAATAACGGATATTTGGATCTGATGTTATCATAAAAATTACACTCAAATATTATATGAGAATCAGTTTCAGTTTCACCACAATGATCACATCCTTCTGAATCAACGATTTTCAATTTAAACAGAGTTGTTTTTCCGAAAGAATGGCCACTTGATAAGCTATTAATTTGTTTTATATCATTGGGTTCTAAGTTAGTTATACTATTAAACCATGGTTTCGATCTCTTTATAATCAGGCTTGTTTTCTGTTGTCTGTCTTATGATTGTGTTGCGTACTCACTCCACGTTGGTTTGTGTCGGTCGCGAATAACTGTACCGAGTTAATGTTCTTTAAAATACGCCATTTTAACCTTACGCAATCTTTATGAATATATGTAAGCATAATTTTGATACTTTAATTTTTTGAACTTGCGATAGCGTTATGAATTTCTTTCGATGCAAAATAATTCGTTACTGAACGGTCGTTAGCGGAGTAACCTAAATATTAAACAAACAATACAAACAAAAATATATTTACCTCTACCGAATTGCAAATGCTTTTCCTTTTTATAATGGAACTGTCCAAAAATCTCATCTCATGGTACCACGATAGCCGCGAGATGTATTCCTCTTTTGTTCCCGAATCGAATTTTTTCAAATTGATTTTTCTTTGCTCACCGGTGTAGGTAGCCCGCAGTGAGTGCAATTTTTTTTTAACAGTTTCAATCGTCATACCCATCCTACTTGCTATATTTTCGTAAGCTTTACTTTTTATTTCATTTCTTCTATAAAACTTGTTGTTCATATCCCACAAACATGGATGAGATCGATATAGATTAATTAATTTTAAAATTTTTTCCTTTTTTAATTTTGGCTCCACTCTCATCGTTTTGTTGTTTACTTTATAATTCAGAGTTACCACAGCCATTACATATTACACGTTTTTGGGAAAATATTTTAATTAAAAGCACTACAACGGGACTTTATAATTCCGCAAGCTGCCACATTGATTGCCGGTGAAGGATATAAAATTTCTTATATCTTTGTTGGCGACACTACTTATTGTACTTTGTGGCATAAAGCTAAAGGCAGCGCAGCAAGAAACATATGCGAACAGAATACTGCAACTTTCTTCATGGTTACTAAATAGCTTCTTAAAACAATTGATACAGACTTGCAATTTTTGGTGCAGTAATTCTTGGATGTGGATGAGTGTTAAAATTATACGAGTATATAATATATATGATGTAATAGAATTATAATAAAAAATTAAAAAATCACATAGAATTTTTTTTTAAATTAGCTGTTTTTAATTTTTTTATTATACCTGTTTTACATTTTTCTCGATTATTCATGAACTATTGCGAGTTCAAAATTTAATATATTAATCAACATATATTTTTTAAGAATTTTAAAAATGCAATTTTTCGAGAAAATTGCCCGGGAACATAAGGTCAGTTAAGTTTGACCTCTGAAGATCGGAAATAAATCTTATAGCACATAACATTAACTCTACTGCTCTACACTACTATATACATTTTGTATTTCTCTCTCGATCTTTCGTATTAAAAAGTAAAAAGTGGCTGCAACAAAAATTGAAAGTCTGGACCGGGACTAACAATAATATGTGAATTTTTAAAAATAAACCGTTAAATAGTATGCATTTCTAACTACATATTTCTCCATATATACACATATTTGTTGTAATACTTTATTCAGAAGCATGGTAACTCTAGTTAACATATGTATATCAGTGCAGAGCAGCTCAATCAGCTGCCAGCGTTGCCGTTTTACTTACTTTTGCGGATGTGCTCTTTTTTTGCAAAACAAAAAACGCCATTTTTATATAGTACATTGAATTAGCGCATTCATAACTAAAGCCCGCAGTACACGACATGTAAAAAAGCCACATGCGCATGTGCCTCTGACGTAATTTTGCCTCATACCGTGTACTAGCAACACATGTACATATATGATGAAATCAATATGTTTACAGATTTGCTGCCTGTATTTGTCCGCTTCGGCTACATTTGACACTTGGATTTTGGGACAAAAATACTTTATTATAGCATGTAGCCACTACTTCTTTAAAAAAATGCAACCAAAATGCTGAAAATAATCGTGACGTCATGTGATAAGCTTACTGCTGTATACATATCGTCGGTTGGTTATTGGTTTGCCTCGATAATAATGTGTTCTTCATATACTGTGCGGCAACCAGTAACCACGCGACGATATAGTAGCAACGTTTGCCATTCCCGACATTTTTCCCTGTTTGGCATAGCGTTATTCAGAATATAGACCACGTATGTGGCCAATGTGGCACCAGAGTGCCAACCATCAATCGGCTTCTTATACAAATGAATACACATACGCGAATACATTTTTCTCGGTGGCCAGCATTGATACAGACGTTACTACAAGTATTAAATATTTTAAATAAAATGTTTGCAAAGTATTGCGTTATATGTGTACATAGTATTTATTGTAGGTAAATATAACGTTTCTACTTTAATAAAACTAGCGCTTGTAGGCGACATAACGGCATCAAGAAATAACGGGTTTTTTCTTAAGCAAATTATAAGGAAAACACGAACACTTGCCACAACCTGAAACAATACATTCCGATGTGGTAATGTATGTACATACGTGGTAATCAATGTGTAATTATTGGCTGATCAAATTACATTCTTGCTTTCAAAAGGAATGTATGTCTTGCTTTGGCAAACAATACATCATTATGTACTTATGTAATCAATGAACGATTTTGTTTTTAGCAATCCAGTGACAACAAATACACTGTTGTGCAAAAAATTATTCAACGCCTCGAATTTCCCCTATAACGGAAACTTAACTATGCATGCTGGTCACCCCCTTTAAAACATCCATTTTTAACTTTTGCAGCGCTACTCTATTCTATGCCCTACTTAAGTGCCGTCCAAGAAATCTTTAATTATGGGTATGTCGCGCAAGAATGATGGTGGAATGCGCTTTCTGTCGACTCGTGAAAACTTGTGTCCTTCACAGTTATTTAATCGATTCTAGAACAGTTGCAATAGAACCGGCAAAACCTTTAATTGCTTGTTTGTTAACCACAATTTTAAATTTCAGTGGCAAAAATAAATATTAAATAAATGTATATGTATCCACTAAGAAAGAAAAATATGTATCCACTTACCTTGTTGGAATTATCAGCAGTTTTCCTACGCATTAGCAATTCGTCAAGAAAGCGCATCTTATTGTACCAAAACACACTTGGAGTGTATATAGAGTCTTTGTTGCATCCAGAGTTTTTACTATTTTCCACCTTAGTTTTTTCTGCACTGTAGGATGTTCGAAAAGACTTAATTTTTTTCTTTACCTCTTGCACAGACATTTTCGTTTCAGCACCAATAGACTCATAGGCCTTAATTTTCAAATCATTTCGCCTATATGACGCAAGATTCATGTTCCATAGAACTTCATGGCTTCTGTATAGCTCTATGAATCGCAACGTATCATTGTGCTTATTTTTCTTATTCACAAACATATTGAATTATTTGATTTAAATTTTTTGTTTTAAATTGCGGCAGAACATTTGTGAAAAGTAAAACGAAAACTTGTTTATAAAAATAGTAATCAGCTGCTTCCTTGCCCGTAAATTGAAACCCACACTGTAGTGGATCAAAGTATATGAGTACGAGGTATATGCAACTGTGCAACAACTAAGAAAATACAATAACAACAGGGGTTATTTCAGTGATGTCAAAAATAGGTGACTATTACTACTCAGACGACTCGCCCCTTTTTATTTTAAACATCTATTAGATGTCATCACACATTTCTTTGTGCCAAGGCGAATTCATATCAGTGGGCGTGCGTGAGTGTTTCTTTGATGTTATGCGTTTTAAGCGACATTCAATTTAATTTAAAAAGTAAGCAACATTAGTATATCAAGATGTGCAATTATGGTTTTTTGCGTTCCAGCAATTTTGGATAACTTTGTCACATTCAGAGAGTAATTTTCGTTTTGCTCTTATTAGTCCGAACTTGAACGAAATCTTTTGGAACACATCTAAAGGTTACACGCAAGGCGAATTGATACCAGGTGGTCTTAATTTGCAACTCTACGTATTCGCCTTGTATATTTGTTAGTGTAAAATATCCTGCTGTCAGAATATTTCCTAGCGTTTTGCATTGATTGACAGCAGAGAAATTAAGTCAGCTGGTGAATTAGGATCACCTGATGTGAATTCGCCTTGGTTACACGCTTCCATCACAGGGGAATCGATACCAGGTGGTCACGACTTGCAACTCTGCATATACGCCTTATATATTTTTTGGTGTAACATTTCCTGCTGGCAGAATATTTCCTAACGTTTTGCATTGATTGACAGCAGAAAAGTTATGTCAGCTGGTGAATTAAGATCACCTGATGTGAATTCGCCTTGAGTTACACGGTTCCATCACTGCTTTTGCCGGAAAAAGAGTTTTAGTACTGAGTACTCGGTAGTCAGTACATTTACAACATTGTTGGTTTGCTTGGCGGTAAAATTATTTTAGAATTTTCCTGAACGAAAGAACATGCGAAAGAATATATTAAATGGGGTTTGTCGTCACCAGCAGTTTGAAAACGATTTGCAACGTAAGTATTTTAATGATAAGTTGCTTTTAAGTTTAATTTACATGTATGTGTATGCACATAAGTAATAAAACAAAAAATTTAACAAAAAAGTACATGCAAAAAATAATCTTAAAAAATGACTGCTACTGAACCTCTAGTAACGAACTCCTACAAATTTAATTCTTATATCAAGGATACATTACGTTAAATTCTGCAAAAAAACATGCTGAAAATGTGTCCAAGGTCTTGAGTTAATCCGGCATGCCTAGGTCATGCTCGATCGTTTGGTAGATGGAACCATTTTCTTTACTGCCATCATAATACCTGTGTACATACATATGCACAAGTGTATGTGCAGTCGTAAATCAGCTCTGCGTCAAAGAGCAGCTCTAGCGTAATCGTAATTATTTCTTAAATGGGATCAGGTTTGTGTATGTGTTGCTTGGCATTCGAGAGTTTTACGCGTCACTTGTACTGGTTAGTAGTTACCCCAGGTGGCTGTATCGCTGACAGTTTATTGTGAAATTTTCCATTTCCAAGTGCAAATATAGTCAATAAGGTTTGTACTGGTGGGGACCATAAAATGTTGGAGTAGATCATGGAAGCTGCACCTTCCTATATCAAGGTATAAGTCGCTTGCTGCTCCTGAGGGAAGGTCTTACACGAGGGATATTCTGGCTCTGTGCCTACATGCCTTTGGCATTTTTGTTTCTAATCAGAACCCGGATTTCAACCTATTTAATTACATATATACATATCGCTGTTAACAAGTAGAAAGGCCCTAACTCAAATAACTGTAACTTTACAGGAGAAGGTGAAAACATAATAAACAGTACAAGTCCTTGTACAACTGCTTGTAAAAGCCTTATTTTTTAAACTATTGCAATGAATTTTTGTGACGAGGTGTATTTGTGTGAAATGTATTGGAATCACTGAAAAACTCAATTTCGTTAAAATACGAGTTGGGCTTTTCTACTTGTTAACAGCGATATGTACCTATGCATATATATACATACATGCATTGATGCAACAAATAAATCCGCAATATCTTAAGCAGATTACTTTGCTCTATGTATTTCCATTCACTTATTGAAAACCCTGTTATATGTACATAAGACATGACCACAAGCAACTTCAAAAAAATGGTAATTTTTTTCCAAATTATCAATAATTTAATAGCAAATTTCCCTGACCACTTAATCCTAACTTGACTGAAACTAAGATGTTAATTTAAATCTATTGAGTACTGTAGACTTTCTGCCGAAGTAGACATGGACTTCTGAAGGAGCTTAGCCCAACCTGGAAAATATTTAGCACCCACTGAATTTTATTTTCATATTACAAAAAGTAAAATGAAAGCTTAATATACATTTTTTTACAGGAGCTATAGATGCCCACCTTCATATACATATATCGTACTTGTTCCTCTAAAGGGGTCAACTCAAAATACTTATAAAAATTTTCAAAAGAGAAATAAAACTGTTTTATTTTTAATACTTTCTTATATCCAAAAATATTTTTTTGGCGAAAGAGTAGAGAAAAGGATATAAGATTTTTACAGCGGTTATATATGAATGACCACTGTATGTATATCGTTTTCTAGCAGAAAGTGAGAATTGCAAAATTTTGAGTTGTCCCCCTTTACAGCGTATCTGTGCGTATATGTATGTATGTACATATATTCTTTTTAATTTGTAAGGTCCTGAAGGAAGAAACTGAAAGTTCAAATCTACCAAATTCTAGAAAACTTGAGCTGCATGATCTTTTACACACGTTAAATGGTAGCGAACGAGTAAGTAAATATTTTTAATATTCTAAAATAGTCATAATTAAAGATTATTTTAGTTTTTAGTTGCAAAATACTTTTGCAAATTGCCATGGAACATTGGCAGTTTAAAAATCTTAAGTACGTTACAGGAACTCAGAATACTTACAGCAACAGAATACGTATTAAGGTAAAAAAAAACATTTATACACCTACGTAAACATATTTTATATATCTGTAGGTATTCTTATAAAATCTTTATTTTTATTCTAGTTGTGAAGATTCAGCTGAAGTACAATTAATATTAAACGACTTTCTGGAATCAAGATTTGAATTAGTTGTAAATCTTTTTATAAATGCAACTTTTGGTGGGTATTAATAAAGAAAAACAATAAATTTACGGTTTATATTATATTTTGTTAACATTTAATAGACTCTCCGAAATCTTTGCGTTTACACACTTTATTGGAACAATGTTTGGAGAACCTCTTCAAAGATTTGTTACTCAAACCGGAATTAAACGACTTGAGTTTTCTCAATTGTGTTAAAAACTCTGTACCAGGTGTGTAAAAATTTTGTTAATTATAATGCCTCTCTTTCAAAAATCTATTTTCATTACTTTAGCTAATATTCAATTAAAGATTATTCACAAACTTATATCATCGATTTTGGAATTACGCCAAACAAGTATTAGAGAAGCTTTTTACCACTTCTCCTCATGGATTAACGAGGGCGTAGATGAATTAAAGTTTCCAAAAGATTTATGCGAAAAGGCAAGTTATTTATTTAAATATCATTATCTCGTTTTTTAATGAAAATAAAACCATTAATCAACAGCTATTAAATGAAAACAACGAAGGAACGTTGAACTACTTATTCAAATGTTCTTCCACTGATGACTTTAGGGAATGGAAATTTTATATAATATTGCTACAAACGATTTCCAGCATTAATAATGAAAAAGCTGGTCCTTATATAAGAAGTAAATTTGTTTTCAAAATATATTTTTTTTTCATGAGCCTTTATTCTTATTCTTATATCTATCTCTAGAGTATCTTAAATTACGCCTTAAACAATGTGCTACAATACCCTGCAAACGTAGTATTATGCATATACTGTTAACCGCCAGAGCTGCTAGCGCCACTACCATGGATATAGCTAAAAATTTAAACAATTATGCTGAATGGTATAAGAATAATATAGGTGAAATGAAATTTTACCTTAAAGCCGAAGAATTTCAAAATATTATGAGTATTCTGGATCAATGCATCAATTATGAAATGGAAGTTAATTATTTAGAGGTATGTACTACATATGTATAAAATTTTTAACTTTAAAATTACGAATAGTTCAATAGATTTTAAATACAAAAAAAAAATTTCATAGATTCACACAATCGTGGTTATTTCACCACCTATTTTGTGTGGCAATTTAGTAAAAAACTATAAAAGTAAATGCAAACAACGACTACAACAAATTAAAAAGGGAAACGTACAAGTGGATGCAGCCAACGAAAGTATTGTAATAGAAGACAGCAATTAACTTTTGTTATTGAAATTGTCATACACTACGCTCTTAAAGAAGTTACAGTTTTTGAGATCTTTTGCCACCCGCTATGGGCTTATTACGCTCATCCCAAAGTGTTACACCATCACAAGCGCATATCTTTTTGAAGTTTTGCAAAATACCAGCAGAACGAGCTATTATTCCACATGCAATTCTACATGTACGTAAATTGAAATAAAAATAAAAAGCGTCTGTGAATTTAAGAAAAGCTAATCGAATAAAAACTCACCTCTCCCCAGTATTTCCATCAATTCGACTTTGTTCATTTTGTCCTCTACCCAAATCATCGGGGTTTTGCGTAATAACAACAGAACGTCCGATTATTTCCCAAACTTCTAAAATGTTGTCCATGAAACGAAATGTTGCTCGACCAGTGCCATCAGCTCTTATATTACCCAAATCTCCAGCATGTCTGCAGTTGATATCATCATCGGGAGAGCCATGTGGCGAACCTCTAGGATTGTAATGGTTTCCTAAGGAATTGCAGCCAGCCGATACGTCCCCTGTTTCATGAATGTGTATACCATGTAAACCTGGACTTAGGCCATCTACTACGCCGTCCACCACCAAACCTGGTTTGTCTTTTCGTATTGCCGTAAATCTTATAACACCTTGTATAGGACATTGATCTACATCACTACCCGTTGTGTTGATAATAGATACGGCCGATTGGCCACCAAATCCATTGAGTACTGCTTTACGTCCAGTTTCTTCGATTTTCTCTTTAATAACAAACCAAGGCTCTTGAGTGTAAACTATAACTCTTCCTAATTCGGCATCAATTTCCAGTTCTCCCATTCCCTTTAAGGCTTCACGTACTTTACTTTTGCAGTGTTCTCCCTTCATTTGCACTGCAAATTCTATCTGCAAAGAGGACAAGCTTTTATGTAAAATTACGTGAGTAGTAGTACTTTATATTAAAATGTATTACTTTAATTTCACTCATTTTTATTAGAATGAAACTGCACAATTTTCCCGAATAATTCTGATAGTGTTTTGTTTGGATTAAAGATCAAATTGTTATTTTGTTGTTGTTGTAATCAGCTGGTTTTATTTACGACTACTGAACACAGCCATATTTTATCAGAGCTGTGTATTGCTTATGGGAGAAAAAGTGCTCTAGAAACTTTAAAGTGCAATAAGTTCAAATTAATGATTTCAATAGTTAAAGTTGAATATTATACAGTTCACATTGGGGCTAATGGTAGAATTCGTCGATTCGTCAACAAGTAAATTTCTGCAAGAAATGGCGTTACTTCAACTGTTAGTGCAGTGCTTCCAAGTAGTCAATATTGTACTTTAATTTTATTGTTAATACATTTTTTTTTTATTAAAACATGAAATTTATGTTCAATCTTAGCTCTAAAATTAGTTTTGTGTCATTTATCAATATCAGCTACAATATCAACCAAATTAATTAAATAACTATGTAATCGGCAACACTGTTTTTCGTTTGTCACTTTACTTGCGACAAGTGTAAAAATTTACTTGCTTCAAAATTTCATTGCAAGCTGACCCGTAAGTGCCCATCGGGAAAAAGAAGAAGTAAGGAGGCCTGCTCGCTTTATCCCACATTCATATCTTTTTTACACAAGTGTTGTCATTGCGAGGTAGGTCTTCCGTTCTCTCCTTTTTTCGCAGATATTCTAAAAGGCCTTCAAATTAATGGCTCTTAAAGGCTTTCCAGAGAATGGCTTTTAAAAGGACTTTAAATAAAGGTCATATTGAAAGGGGTTTAATAAACGTTTTCAACTGCTGGGGCCTGCATCTCAAAACTTACAAATGTTGAAATACAAGTAAAATAATTGTGAAAATATAATTTTTATATGAATATAACATATTTTCCCAACTGTCTTACTTATATTACAGCACTTGTATGTTTTGAGAAACAGGTCCCGAGGTATTCAATATACACATCCATACATATAGTGTTTTGACGTTTATTTTGTGATCTAAAGGGTCGAACATATTGAAAGGAAACTTCTAAAAATAACAAGAAAAGCAAAACAAAATACTTTACTCCTTCTGTTCTCCCTTCTTATAGAAGGGAATGTGGAATGTGTATACAATCTCATTTTACTAAAGAGCCGAAGTCTTCTATGAAGCCTTCTTCATAAGTTACATAAGAATGTTAAATGAGTCAAAAACATGAATTCGTTTGCTTTTGTTTTGGCAAAATAACAAAGCAAAAAATTTTACTCCTCTTCTCCCTTCTCATAGAAGGGAATGTGGAACGTGTATCTTATCCTTATGCGGAAAAGCCGAGGCCTTCTGTAAGGCATTCTTTGGCAGTTAGATAAGAATGGTAATGAAATCGAAAAATTTTCTGAGCAGGCCTTTAATAAGGCCTGAGGCAAGTAGGTCTTCTGAGTTTTACCGCTGGGTGGCAAAAGTGTGGCAGTGTTAGTAAAAACTGTGATTGTATTGATTTTTTTCCACTTGCACTTGCATGTGGCAACAGAGGGTTAACTAACGGCATGTTGTAATAATGGCCAAAATAGGAAAATATTAAAAGTTATGGGAATTTTAACCAAGCCAAGCATACATATTCATTATGTGTGTTTTATGTACTAAAAACTTGAAAAAATGCACTAAACATTGAAAATGAGATTTAGAGGAAAAAAAAATAAAAAATAAAAGTTTTTTACCATATTAAAATAGAAATTCTATAAAGTATCAAAATATGTACTATGTATGTATATACATATGTATGTATCTTCAAAAAACGACAAACATGATCATGATCTGAAAATTGGAAAAAAATGCTAGAAACATGCATGAAAGACTGAAATATTCAAAAACTTGCTTTAAAGCGTAAAATGTGCAAAAATATGCACTAACAAATCAATGCCAAAATTCATAAAAAGTTTTGAAACGGATAAATATCTACTGCATTATTCATAAAAAATAATTCAGGTTTATTAAGCGTTTATTTGACATATTTCTATGGGAAATTAGTCAAATAAACCTGTAATAAACCTAAAATATTTTTTATGAATTAGACCGCTAATCTCCTCATTAATACGACACATAAGAAATAACATGCGACTGCAATTTGCGGTTTCACTGTTCATTACGATTTCCAATTTATTTCAAAGGAAAACGAAAAATTGTTTACATAGTTTCAATTGTCGTAGAAACGAGTTTGCTTTTGTTTTTAATACGGATTAGGTTCTCGTCAACGATTTGCAGGTACATATATGTACATACATATATCCAATATTTTTGCGATCAGCTCCACTGTAGATTAATAAACTGTACTTGCACGCTTCATACTTAAATTACGATTATTATCTGATAAAAAACGAATTCCTGAAATATAAACTTTTTTAATGCGAACACATTTTGAGATTTATCTCAATGTTTTCTGTTTTTTATGTCAGATAGCGTGTACTTAAACAATATATAATAGGACTCAAATTAAAATATTGTAACTAGTTTATTCGTTATAATTAAACAATGAGGTTTCAAATATTAATCTTAATAATAATGAGTTCAATTTACGTGAGTGATAGTATGTAATAAAATTTTAATAAGTGTTTGAAAAGTCCTGCGGGAGTCTTTAAAATATTGCTAAGTGGAGAGAAAAACACTAAAAGTATAATAAGTGGTGTTTATATGTACATTTGTATGTATATACATACATACATATCTCTCGTAGTCCTTACGACGACGCTCTTACATCGATCATAAAAATGAATATTTTAAGCTCTTTTCTTAAGGCTAGGATTTAATATCCTACATATGTAATCGTCCTACTTTTGAGAAAATGCAACCCTGGTATCATGGAGTTTCAGAACATTTTTAAAAGACAGTTGAGTAATTTTCCATCACAAAATTTTTTTCGCTACCTATAGTCAACATGTTGTGTCAGCCTGAAGCAAATATTTGTTAAATTTTACATTAGAAATGCGATAAAGTAACGAAATAAAGATATAAAATTAAATTATATCCATCAAGCCGTTTCTAAGACGTAACTGTTGGCGCCAACAGTTTCGCAACTGCTACGGCTTTTTCCATGTAATTTTCATCAAGTCAAGGCGTATTCCAGAACAAAGTGTATTACAGTCGAATCCGCTTTAGCGCCACACGCTTTACTAAAAAAAATCGGATTTTTGAAAGCGATACAAATCCCCGCACTGATTTTAAACGCAGCTAGTCTTATTCACTTCGCTTTAGCGAAACATCGCTTATTGAAAATATCGTATTACTGAAAACCAAAAGCAAGCCCACAACTACGTTTTGTATGAAACTTACTTCGCTTTAGTGAAAAAATAAACAATGACAAATGTATTTATTAGAAATCGATTGCATAACTTAAGGCTTAAAAAATTGTGCATGTTTTGTCCGTTAAAAAATTAAATGGCAAAATGTATTTGTCCTTTTCGCTCTTACGTACTTTATTGTATTGCAAGTGGGACATTTTCGAGGAATTCGTGAAAAATTTCAACAACAAAATGTGCACATATGCATGTCTATGGTGTGTGTTAAGTTTTTTTAACTGCATGCATACAAATATAAATAGTCGCAGGCACAGCATTGTGAAACTGAATTATTTTAATTTATATTTTAAAGTTTTATTTTTTGTTTTAAAAATAATTAAAAAATATGAATATGTTTCTATGAATAATTCTTTTTTAAATAAAATTTGTACGTTAAATTGACGTAAAAAAATATACAGATTTGATATAAAAAATATTGTTTTACCGATTTTAAGCAGTACGCTTAACTGTAACTAATTTCAGTAATCGGAACTACGTTTTAGAGAAAAATCGGATAACTAAAAAAAAATTGGGATTTGGTTATTTCCAGTAAAGCGGAGTCGACTGTAATACCAAGTGGCCTTATCATTACAACAAAATACATACAAATTTGTTGTAGGATTATTTTTATTTGAATGTTGAAAGTTCGGCTTAAGATTTAATGCTTTTTGAAGGATGGGGGGCCTTATCAGCTGACGGCTACTTGATATTTACTACGTTTATACGCAGGGCTTATTTGCATATAAAACTGTAAATTTTTGCCATATTATTGTTTTTATTGCGATTTATTAATTCAGAAAACTACTCACGATTAACGCACTATTTGCAAATAATATGTTTGAGGTTGCCACACTTACAAATGTTTGCTAATAAAAAACAAAAAATTGATAAATATTGCACAAAAAACCATTGATAGAAGAAAATAATGATTATTTATTACTTTATACATATACACAATTTTTTTGTAAACATAAGCAACATTTCTATAGAAGTGCTACCAAGTTTTTATACATTTACAATGTCGTATAAACAATGAGTTAATTTATTTGCAAATATTTTTATTTGCAAATAGTGCGCGTATAAACGTAGTCATTAATACACTTTGTTCCAGAATAGACACCAATAACAATTTACTAGATCAGGGTTGTATTTTTACGTAAGTCGTACGATTGTGTAGGATAGTGAGTCCCAGCCTTTTGATTTTCTTTTGTCATAAATATTTCGGTAACTCATATTTAAATCTTGGTTAAAAAATTTAAAGCAATTTTTTATTGGGTTTCCAATTCAGAGGAAAATGGTGTCGCGAAAACTGTTGATGAAAAATTTACTCTACCCTATTGGCATCATTGGGATAATTAGAGCTGTCGAAGCGAAGTTTACAAAAATTTCCTTTTTTTATACGAGGCCCCTTATTACGTTTAGATAGGGTGTTAGACATGCTCGGAGCAAATGTGTTGAGCGAAAAATTAAGGAGAATAGGTCCTACATTCCACTCCTATTGGGGGTAATTTCGGGCTAGTTGTGTGCTTTTTGTGTTTTTTTAGCCCCAGTTTTTTTTTGGCAATTTGATCTAATAGAACTAGTACTCAGACGATAAAATGGCAAAATAGTTTATGGGAACGAGGACATAGGTGGATATACGATTTGAATCTTTCGACAGTAAAAATAGCAGGAAAAATCTCTGCAGGTAGTTTCTTATACGACCAGCGTTGACAAATGTGCATATTTATCTGTGCTTTGCAGTTTTTAGAACAATTGAGCAGTCATGCAGTTTTTTCTTTCAAAAATCAGTTTTTCTTTAATGTCAGTTTGTACAGTTTTTTGATACCCACTTTTTTACTTCATATCAGTAACAACCACATTCTTTTAAATTAAAACTCCTTTATGTTTTTCATACAAGTTTCAAAAATTATGAAAGGCAAAGCAACGTATGAATTCCAATGCGTTTATTCGTTGAAGAATTTAAATGAAAAACACATAAAAAATTTAAAAGTTTTAACATTTTCTTTTTTGCTCATAATGATCACACCAAATTTTTTTAAAGTGTATCTAAAAATTAATTTAAAAATTTTAAGAAATTGTTGGCCTGTTTTTTCTTCTGAAAAACAGATTTTTTGTTTGCCATGGGCAGTTTTCTCCTCAAACGTATATGGCAACGCTGTGTACGACTAAAAAATGGATTCATGATACAATTATACAAGGTACTTGCACAAGCCCAGCCTGTTAATGTATACAATGCAGAAAGTTGTCAAACTTTGTTTACAAGCTGCAAAAATGTTAGTGTATGTGTGTGAATAAAATGATTACAGTGTTGTCAATGAATTTGCACATTGAAGAAAATCACACTACACATGCTTTGTGTAGATTAAAATTAAAACAAAATTAAATAAAAATAGAACCCAAAGTAGAATTACACACATATTATACATGAATCTCATTACATGGTCTACAGATGAGAGTAAAAATTACACACTGTGTATTACACACATATTTGCAACACTGAATGACTGTAATCATGCATGAATGCCGCCTCTGCAATTGTACTTTAGTTACCCTGTGATTGTTATTTTTAAAAACAAAAGACATCTGCTTCTGACAATTTATAGGTATGTTTCTACCAACAAAATACGTGTGTTTCTTGGTGTTGCAATTTTGTTGTAGTCGTGCAAGTACCTTGTATAATTGTATCATGAATGGATTCAGTGGCCGGTTAAGCCTACAGTACACGGCATGTAGAAAACCACATGTGGTTCTGACATAATTTTGACGTCATCAAGATGCTACATTTGCTACATGCCGTGTACTAGCAACATACGTACATGTAGATATTCACATGCTTACAGATGTGCTGCCTCAGAAAATGCCTTCGATTCGGCTACATATGCCATATTTGTATTTTGGAACAAAATCACTATAAAAATTTTGTATAAATTGTAAAAATTGTAGCCAGTACTAATAATTTTAAAAAATGCAACGAACATTCTCAAAATTCTCGTGACGTCATCGCCACATACGCATGTGGCTTTTTACATGCCGTGTACTATAGGCTTTAGCCACAAACGGATGTGCTCCAGAGCTGTGTCAAATCGCTCATTCAAGTGACCGCTCATTTTCGTTCAATTTCTAAAAAAGAGCGAGTTCGTTCATTCGCTCTTTTCAAGAAATGGAACGAAATGAAAACAAACAGTTGATTCGGTCAATAAGAAGGGGCAAATGCAGTATGTTTGCTATGAATTGTTTAGTAAACAACAGAAAATATAAGAAACGCAAAGAAAAAATTATATACAATATCAAAATTAAATTTGTTAAGCAAAAAATTAATATATTCTAAATCCTTAATAAATATTAAAAGCAATTTAATTAATTTTATAATAGTCACACTGTTACTAAAAGCAAGCAAAAGGCTAATGAAAACGAGAACATGACAAAAAATCTCACATGAACAAAGAAAAAGCCAAACAAAAAAAAAAAAAAAAAACCAAGTGCTCTTGGTCGTTCATTTCGTTCAATTGTACTTTTTATCAGTACTGCTGAAGCAAAACATCTCAGTAAAGTAACCGGCTCACTTCGTTCATTTGACTTATTCGTTCAATTGTACTCGTTCGTTCATGAACGATACAGCTCTAATGTGCTCTTAATGAAGACTGTGTTGTGCGTGAAAATATTCAGGTTACGTGAGCAAGTACCCTGATTTCAATAGAACACATTCGATTGTAGAAGCGGTGGAACAGCGAACTACACACTTCAATGCTTCAATGAGTCAATAGATTCTTCTCTTTCTCCTGTACGTGGTCGGGCAACCAAAAAATAGTTTTTGAAGTGCCGACCCATACACGAGAGTTGTAATAAAATTTTCGCTCGGATGTAAGTGGTACAAATAGTAAGGAGTTCAGATGGAGTGTCAGTATCTCTTGTACCATTTCAAAAAAACAGCTGCACTTGAATGCTTCTTTTGAGATTTGAAAAACTCTAAATCGGATTTGATATTGAAGACAACCGTAATAAACTGCTTGTACATCAGGTTTTTTTTCTATGTTTGCTAACGGAGATTTAATCATAGTTTTTACAGACTTGCCTTTAGTACAGTGATGTCAATGTTGCGCAAAGCCTTATGGTATGGTCACACTTGGGCAAATATTTGCCCTAAAAACGTAACCCCTAAATATTAATGAAGAAGCTTTCAATTCAGGGACGTGTTTGCTAAGTCAAATAGTTTCCAATAATGTTGGATTCTATGACATTCTCTATTAGTTGTTAAATGAAACAGTTTAACTTAAGAAAGACGTGTCTGAATCAAAATTTTTTTCACTAATATTTATTGGTTACGTTTTTTTGGGCAAATGTTTGCCCAAGTGTGACCATACCTTTAGGAATGGCCATTCCCTGTTTGAAAGTATTTTATAAATTAAATAAAAAAAACTGAATAAAATTGAAAAAAAATTAATATTTTGAAAATTTTCATTATTTTAATTCTTATGCTTTTCAGATGGGCCACGCATTAACTAAATATGAATTGGTATTCTTGGAAGAACGACTTTTTGTGCCCTGTGAAAATTATGCAGATAAATTTCTTGACGTACTCTTTGATATAACCAACTTGAATTTCTTAAAAACGATGGAAGGAAGTCTATTACTTCATGGATATGCAATAGTAACACAGACCTTGAATGAGCCACTAGCGGTAAGTTTTTTGCACAAAATAAAAATTTATATTTTTTTGTCACTAAAAGCTTGTTAATTACTTGAAATCGTAAATCACAGTACTAACTGTAACTCATTTAAAATTATATTTCAATTAGTGTTTTTATATCAATAATTTACACGAATACTAACATAATAATAAGTTGAACACTATTGCCAGGGCACTAAAAATATCTTTCGAGTTCGGTTACAACGAACTTCGAGGGACCTGTTGTTAATAACATTAACAAAAATACAAATCTTATTAAAACATACTTTCATTGAATTTAAGAAATCAATTAAAAGCTAACAGGCACAGAAAACAGCCGTTTTGAAAACACCATACAGTGACTCGTGATTTTATTATTCGCTAAAAGCGTATAAATCTCCATGCTGCTTAAGGGGAGTTCGTTATAACTGACAATTAATTATTACCGTAGCTTGCTGCAAGCGTATTCATTTGTAGTAAATATTGATGCAAAATTATTGGGATATACGAGTATGTATGTATAAGGAGTGTTCATAATAATTCAGTTCCACTGTAAATACGATGATACGAAGATAAAACCTCAAATTATCTGCGTAATGAAGAAAATACCAAAATATAATTTATCCTGGTCGTTGTTGAATATTGCCAGCGCAAGTGGTTCATCGTAATTCATAATCAAGTACGACATACATAAGTCATAAAAAAATCGACATGCAACTTTTTACTTTAATAAGCGTAACCACTAAGTAGTAATAAATGAGACAAATAAGACACAATTTACACTGTGCCTTTTCTGCTTCACTGTGCAGGCAGGCTTTTTTAGTTTGTTGGTGAGATGTGGTGAAAAGCTTGCGGGGTAAATCAAAAGGCAAGGCACGTAATGAAAATTCGAGGGAATTTTTGACTTTTCTCTTTGTCCTTTTTGTAATCGTGTACATATGTATGTAATTGTCAAAAAGGCATGAAGAAAAAGTCTTAATGGAAATGTGCGTGCTTGTCAAAACAAGGCAGGCTAAAAAGCCATATTGTGAAATGGCTCTAATTAATCTAAAAGGCCTGCCAACAAGGGCCATTTTTTGAGTTCAAGATTAGAGAATAGTGAATAGTTTTCTGAATTAGTAAGTCGCAATAACAACAACAATATGACAACAATTTAAAGTTTTTTTTTTGCAAATAAGCCGTGCATGGTAAAATTATACAAGGTACATGCACAAGCCCAGCCTGTTTATGTATACAATGCAGAAAGTTGTCAAACTTTGTTTACAAGCTGCAAAAATGTTAGTGAATGTGTGTGAATAAAATGATTGCAGCGTTGCCAATGAATTTGCATATGGTTGTGTCTCCAATTACACATTGAAGAAAATTACACTACACATCTTTTGTGTAGGTTAAAATTAAAACAAAAATAAATAAAAACAGAACCCAAAGTATAATTACACACAGATTATACATGAATCTCATTACATGGCCCACACATGAGAGTAGAAATTACACACTGTGTATTACACACATATTGGCAACACTGAGTGACTATAATCATGCATTAATGCCGCGTCTGCAATTGTACTTTAGTCACCCTGTGATTGCTGTTTTTAAAAACAAAAGACATCTGTTTCTGACAATTATCCGTTTGTTTCTACCAACAAAATGCTTTTGTTTTTTGGTGCTGTAATTTTGTTGTAGTCGTGCAAGTACATTGTATAATTTTACCATGAAGGCGTTCGTATAAACGTAGTATATGTCATCTCTATTACACTACCGCAAAACACTTTGATATCACTGAACATGGACATCGCACGTATTCACCATCAGAAAGAAGTTGATGAATTTTTCACAGTTGCTCTGCCGGCGTCATGTTAATGTCATCTCCCAAGTCGGTGGCTCGTGAAGACGTAGGGTTAGCTACAAATAAGAAATCAAATAAATAACTAAAAAGAAAAACAGGGAAGTGTTTTGGATATGCAGAGTTGGAGTAAAGCCAAAACTAATTAGAAAGCTTAAGAATACAGCAAAGGATAGAAAAGACGATAAATATAAAAGAAGATACTAAAAATATCAATGCTACTTACATTGTTGCAATAAAGTAAACCGATACCGTGTTTAATAAATTGTTTCATGTTTTTGTCGTTTACAGTTTTTAAGTAAATTGGTTTTTTTAAACGAAAAAAATTTTAATGTAAAAAATAAACAATTATTACGAAGAAAATCCCCTGAAGAAGTCAACAAACAATTGACGAAACTTTGGGAAAAATGTAATAAAGTCGTTTTATTAACATTATAAATAACTTAGGCCTTATTAGCTAAAACAATTGGAACACAAACATAAACAGTATTGGCCAAAATAATTTAAAATTCAAACAAAACTAATTAAATTTTATAACTGAAAGCAATGAAATATGAAATAATCGTTGGTTGTGGAGAAAGCAACGTTAAGGTTAAATTAGACGTGCTATAGCCATAACCAAACCAAAATTCAATTGGTTTATATGGTTAGGGCTATGGCGATATGGCAAGTCACGTATAATTAAATACAGTGTTGCCCATAGGTTTGGTCCAAACATCTGTTTTCTATGGTTATGGTTATGGTTATGGCACGTCTAATTGAACCTTTACTTGGGTGTCACACGTTCAAGTTTTCCTTCAAATTTTAAAATTTCTCTCATATTTTTTACCAATACACTCACACTTTTAAAACTTGCTGAGAATTTGCTTTCAAATTTTCAATTGAGTGTTTCAAGTTACAGTCCAGAAAACAGCAGATTGCAGTTTTTTCTTCCAAATTTGCATTCTTGCTGAAAAACTTGCTTTTAAATTGCAATTGTGCAGCCTACGTCACAGCTTTCCATTTTTGTGAATTTTGACAAGCAGTATGTGTAAAAATCTTGAAAGAGAATTGAAAAAAAACTTGATAGTGTGACTGCAGCGTTAAGGTAGAGGTCCATAGCACGCTTTTTGCGCGTTACGCTTTCTATGCATCTGTCAAAAAAGTAGAATCAATGTAATAGTATGTGACAAGTTACATTGCAAAAAGCGCAGAACGCGTAGGCGCGTTCAAAGCAAAAAGTAGGTCTACTTCTACTTTTGTACGCGTTACAAGTACCATGAAAGAAAGTCAGCTGTTCTTGAATGCTAAAGATGTTAAATAATACTTTATTTCTTACGTTATCGATAAATATTATTTTGCCGTGGATAATTTTTTTCTTTTTTTTCAATAAAAAAAAATTTCTTAGTAAAAAAAAAATTGTTTAATAAAATATGTGAATATTTTCATTAATGCGATGTATTTTAATTAACTTTTCACCACACTTTTCTCAGTAACAAATTTTGCATATTAGTTATCGATTACTTTTACGTACTGAGCGTCATCTCCGCTAAATCTGTATTATTTACTTTGTGTTCATTACATATTTTTAAACAATAAATGGAAGAAAATTTAATTAATGGTGTAAAAAAGCACGAGCTTTTATATAACAAAAGCTTGCTGCTATATAGAAATAAAATAAAGAGAGCAGAGCAGACATCTGCAGACATTCTTGTCGCGGTTCGAAATTTCTCAGCGTCAGACGTTTTAATTTTTTTAAATGTGGTTTCAAAAAACCCACTTAAATAAATTCCGTTCTAAATACAACGGCCGTACCCAAAACCTTTTCTTTTTTTGAAATTGTTCATAGGCATTTTTTGCACATAAAATTAAATATACAAACTCGACTAACTCCACAAATTCTTTTAAAAACTCGATTTCACTCTCCATTTTTTCTTTATAAGTATTTATAAACAAACGAACACAGCTGATCAAAACAAAAATAAAATGGCGCATGAAAAGCAGTGCATGTAACTCAACGCGAACAAAGTATAGAACGAAACAAGAGGATGAAACGCGTGTAAAGCATAACGCGCAAAAAGCGAGCTATGGACCTCTACCTTTAGTTGTTCGCCACACGTTCGCCTAACCTGTGGTTCACCATATACAATTTAGTAATTAGCAACGTGTTTATGCAACCAGGCATGTTGCATTGTCGGTCGCATAGTGTGTAATCTTGTTTATGGTTGCGTTCGAAGTTTCGAAAATATCAAAATGTTTTGATGCTTATAAGTTGCATTGACGGTTGCATTATAGGTTGCAATGTCTGTATCGAAATATGCAACATGTGGTTACTTTCTTAAAGGACTGTTTAATTTTTATTTATTTTTTGTTTGGCTTAGCAACACTGAACATAGTTACTAATTAATTTTTGGAAATTAAAATTACTGTTTGAAGTTTGAATGTGTGTGCGTGTCTGTTTTCTAAAGATATAAACGATAAAAAATAAACTTACATGTTTTTAATAGTTATCTATTCAACTATATAAAAAGGTTCGAGGCACTTGGCAGCCTACCGTTTTCAATTTTCAACGGGAAGACTTTTGCGCTGCTATGTTCAGTAAAAATGATGTTTGGCACAAATATTTCGACCAGATTCCAGATGAACAACGCACCTGTCCGTATACTGTTGGGGTACGTACCTACTAACAAGTTTTTCACTTCAGGCCGTTTCACACTACATCTAATATATAGAATCAGTTATTAATACTTCTGACGCAAATGCAGGCCTGATCTTACTGTTATTTAAAATATTTCAAACAGCAATAACAATTCTTGATATCAGAGTTGCATTTTTCCCAAAAGCATTAATATGCAAAAAAGTCATGGAAACTTCATCTTATTTCACATGATGACAAGTTCCTTGATTGTTTTGTTTTTATAATTAAAAGCAATTTTATTTTGATACTTTCAGCAAAGAATAGATATGAATATCAGCGAACCGATTCACGTATTAGTACCAACTAACCATGCCGAAGGTGAATATTTAATTCATATACGTATTTACGGCACTGAAGATAAAGAACTTTTTTTATGTTTTAACGCTTTTGTTAATGCCTATAAAATTTAGATTTAATTGTGAATGTGAATGTTTTAAATCTTATTAACAAAATATATACATATGTAAATAAATTATAAAGCTGGATTTACCCACTTTTTCCTGACAAAATTGTTTCTGAAAAATAGTTTTATTTAATTTTTTTTCTTCATGAAGAATTTATATTTGTTGTTGGTTAAGCTACACAAGAACAGGATTTGTAAATGCTTCAAGAATATATAGGGTAGCAGTCAGAATACGGACGCCCGTGGACCCTTCTGCTTCATTTTTTTTTACTAGTACCGAACCAACAAGAGCTCCTACTAAGAAGTTGCTGTTCAACATTGGCAACGTCAGAAAGTGCAGTGGACTCAAAAGCACAAATGATGTCCTTTCTCTTCCTTGCTAGTCCAGGGCAATAGCACAACAAATGTTCTACGTTTTCCTCTTCGCCAATGTCTTGGCCAACATCATTGTATTCGGCCTTTAGCCTCTGAGCATGCCTGCATATGAAAGTGTGCGGTCAAGACGGACACTAGAACACTAGATTTTTGTTTCTTATTTCTTGAAATCAAGGTGGGTTCATAACTACTTGGTGATCATGCAGTCATCCCTTGGGGCTTACTTATTTGTTTCTTCCTTAGACTTGCGCCTAAGTCTGATTCTGTACGATAGTAGGGGTAAACCTCCACATTTAGAAATTATCGACAGTCGAAGGCTGTTGTTGTTCTTAGAAGCGGAAATTCTAGGACATGAAATTGAAGTGACATTTATTCTCAACTAATTGTCAACTTTCTTTGCCTGCTTAACTCAACAGTGATCCGGAAGTTTCTTTGAAATACGAAGACCTAATGTCCCTGAGTAAACTCCGTAACCAACACCTACTTGTCTTGCAGCCATCCATGGAAAATTATGCTCCTTTTCTTCTACGTGCATAGCCATTCTTGCAAGCTTCTCTGGCTAGTATCCAGATCATGTACAGACTTTCGTGAAGGGGAAGTTTGGTCAGTCCTCCATTCCGAAGCTTCAGGTTCCAGTATTCTTTGGCAGCGGCGTTTCCGATCCCCAGAGAAATACAAAGAAGACGGATTGCAGAGGTAGCAGGTGTAGAAGCATATACAATGCATCCGTAGGGGTAGTGCGAAGAGTACTAGTTATATACAGTGAGTTAAGTCTTTGAACCTTATGTAGTATATGTAGATACGTCTTCTTTTCCAGGAAAGGCCACTACGCGATGTTTGGGGGAAGAACCCATCTTTTTCCAGATAAAGAGATAGTTGTTGCTTTCTACACTCTCTCTAGAATAATTATGATAACATAATTATGACAGCTTAGAGTCAATAATAACAAGGACATATCTTAAAGTTGGAAATCAGTTATATTATAATCTATCCAGAAAAGAAGTAGTTCCGTTTTATTGGGATTAACGAAAACCCCATATTATCCTTTAGAGAAGAGTGGAAATTTCCTCTAACAGCTATTGCCAAATCATCAGCGTATGTAACGATTTTGCACATCCGATATTCTCGAGATAATTGCTTGGGACTTAGAGCTACATTCCACAACAGAGTCGAAGGAACTCTTCGCTTTAATATACTTCTATTTACAAAGCAAATTAGCCTAAAAGTCCCTAGAACCTAAGTTATCCTACGATGGAGTAGTAGATCTTGAATCCACTTATGTAATCATACATTGACTTGAAAAATTCGATAAGACACCAATTATTGCATCTCCAAAAATGCTTTTAAAAGCCCCTCAATGTCTAAGAAGTCACAAATCTGTACTTACACACAGAGCGTAATTTCTCTATTATACTGACTAGCTTATGTAGAACCGATTCAGTCGACGTTCCCCTCCCGCAGGAAAAGCAGCTTAACATTGATGGTCTAGTGTATGTAGTGATCAATTATCCTTTCTAGTGCTTACAGAGGCGGGGATGATATACTTATGGATCCGAAGTTCTTAGGTGTAGTATCAGAGCTCTAACGAGCCTTTGGGATCAAGACTCACTTACTGGGAATATAAATTACTCTTAGGAAAGTGGTGGTGTAATTCCTCATTAGAATAGGGTATATGAGTTTCGATACTCCCTGTGATTCGGACGGTATATAATCGTCGGGTCCTGGAGATTTATAGAGCTTGAAGCTTTTCAGTGATTAGTGAATGCTTTTTTGAAGTCGACAAATATAAGATAAAGGATGGAGTTGAATTCAAGAACACGCAAGAACAGTTTGTCCGTCTAGGAGGTTGAGGATGGGGTTAATAGTTATCTTATTATAAATACTGAGGAAATTAATCCGATGCCTCTTCAGTTACTGAATAGTTTTGGATCACATTTTTTATGAATTTTGGTTATAAGACTTTAATTCCATTGCTTGATCGTTGAGTGAAAATTTTTCCCCATTCTTCATCTACATTTATGTTTTGCTCCAACTGACAAATATTATTGTAGGATTCCCTGACGCTTGAAACGTATCTGCTTCCAAGAGCATCGGATTTCAATTTGGATATATTGCACGGTGTACGTTGAGTTTGCTGCATATTTGACATGCTATTAGGCCTTTTGACAGTAAGTTTGAGTTCAGATACAGCGGTTATATGTGTATTTCGAAATACTCGGACGTCTCGAAGAGTCATAAACTACTAGTATCTCTTAAATATGCAGATGTGATGAATTTGGCCGAGAATATTTGATAGTGTGTCCATTAAGTCTCACGCCTATAAATGTAATGTGATTTCGCCTATTGCGAGGTCATATTTTTTGCACAAGTGTTTCCCCATTAACTGTTAAAATGTATGGAAAAGTACTTCATTTCATTATAAACTCCAATTGGTTTCACAGGAAGTCAAAAAATCATTTAATTTTGTTGTCGAATGCTTAATCTGCACATTCACGCTTCATAAATTAGTATCTGATAAAATGTAATGTTTGTATTACTAACACCTTTTGAGATTTATCTCAATGTTTTATGGGTTTTATGTGAGATCTGATAAAAAAAAAATTTTAATAGTGTTTAAGTACACACAATATATAATATGACTCAAATAAATATATTGCAAGTAGTTTATTTGTAATACTTATAGAATGAGGTTTAAAATATTAATCTTAATAATAATAAGTTCGATTCATGTGAGTGATACACATAAAATTTTTAAAGTGTTAAAAAATCCCTACAAGAGTCGTTCAAATAGAGAATCGCTAAAAGTATAACAAGTGGTGTTTTCATACTAGTGATGAGTTATTTTTCGAAACCTGTTACTTTTTCACAGCGATTGAAAATCACTAATCACAACTGTGACTGAATTTATCAAGTAACAGGTTCTTTAGTTCTTTCATACAAACTATGAATGCTCTTGCATGCTTACTTTACAGTAAATAAAGCTACCACATAAATTTATTTGTATACGTTCACCGTTTGTCGAGAAAAAATCGTCTAATCGTGTCAAATCGTCTTTTCTGGCAACTATCTTTATTTACTATTATTATTCACTGTCTCTCTGACTCTCATACGACAATTATCAATATTTGGTTGGGGTTGATGCTAATTGTTTGTTCTTGGTATTTATCAAAATACCAATACTAATACATACTTTTAAAGCATAAGAGCTGAAATGTGTTAAACCGTGATCACAGTCACTGTTTAATTTCACAACTGCTCTTCTGATTAGATTTTGTCAAAATAACAGAACTGCTACAAACAAAATACTGCTAAACTGTGATCACAATCACAGTTTAAAAGAACAGCGATTTAGAAATCACGTTCACAAGGAGCAACATTATTAAAAAATCACAGTTTCGCTCAACACTATTTCGATCGATCATAAAAACGAACATTCTATGCTCCCCATTTATTGATATCAAAGTGCATTTGATTCTTTTGTCATAAATATTTCGGTAACAGAAATTTGATCATCCTTGGTTAGAACATTTTGAGCAGTGGGGTCCAAAGTTTATTAAAATAAACCAATTTTGGTATGAGTTCTCCCTTAGCGGGAGGAAAAATAGCTGGCAGGTAAGAACAATTTACTCCGCTATTGCCACTTTTTGGATAATTAGCGCTATGGGAATTCCCTTATGGAGTAGAGATAGAGGTATACTCAGAGAAAATTTGGGGAGCTAAAAACAAACGAGAGTAGGTCTTACATTTCACTCTTCTAGAAGGTGATTTCAGGATAGTTGTGCGCTTTTAGCTCTAAAATAGACCTCTTATAAATTAAAAACACAGTCACTTTGAACACTGTCACCTCATCTAATCTTAATCTCGGAGAAACGCACATAGTGTTCGCGGTTGCTACCAAAATCGCTAGAAGAATACTCTTTAATATTTAGTGTTTGACCAATAATAGTGTCATAAGCATTGCGAGATCAGATGGCGTACTCATAGTGAGGATTAACTATGTTAAAATATTGCAACCTATGCGTTGCAATTCACATATTGCCTTCTTGGTGCGCTTAGGGTCGGTGGTAAACTCCTAAGCTCACCCAGTGCTAAGACCACCGTGGGCAGATAGACACTCATGTAAAACTTGATAAAAATTGCTGCTAATCGGAAAACTTTTGCCAGCGCTCTACAATAAGAACACTTCTCTTATGCATATGTGGGCTTTTTCACTCCTTTAAAGATCCAGTTGATACCTCTACAGGTGCACATGTACAGCAGTGAGTGCTTTATTTACTCTAACTTGGACGTTGAGCTTCCAACATGAATTATTAAACAGTACAAACACCACGTGTTTTGGTTTGTATCTTCTAGTGAAGAGAAGTAATTCAGCATTGACGCCAAGACCTCATGTGGTGGCCCATATACTGAGGATTTTCAGTGCTAATGTGAGAGTATGCAGGTGCTTATCATCTCATGCTCTACACTAAGCTATAGACTTAGTCCTAGTTTACACTGAGCAAGTCTTATTGCTAAGCTCGTCCCCTCGTCTCTCTCTCCTAACAAACTAATCAGCTTAGCAATAAGACCTGCATAGTGTAAACTAGGACGTAGCAGGGACGACCATAACTCAGCCAGTGGTGCATCTGCTTGGTTACAGCTTCGCATCACTAATCGAAGCATAAATTTTAACTGACTTTTAATGAATCCGTGAAGACCCATATTCAACAATGATGTCGTCGTTGTACTTCAGATTTTTTCTATGTATCCTAACAGAGAATGAAGGACAGTAACAAATTTTGTCACTACGGGCATTTTGTTTATATTACTAGAGCTGCCACTCATAAACAAAGAATCTTTTTGAACTGCGTTGGTTTCAAAAACAGAAGCACCACGCAAAATTCTTAGTCATTCCTAGAATAGCGGCAAATTAAAATGATTTTTGTGCGTAAGCATAAGATTTCATGCACAAAGGTTTATAGTTTTGAATTTTTTTATAAAAAACTAAAATAAAAAACAAAACGAAAGAGAAAGTCTTAAATTTTTTTTTTTGCAAAGTTGCGTTAATTGAGGTCTTGTTTTTTGAAAAGTTGCGTTAACAGAGTCAACAATGTTAAAAATTTAGGTGTTGTAAATATCGAGGGTTGCGTTAATCGAATCTGCACTTTTGAAAATTTTCATTATTTTAATTCTTATACTTTTTAGATGGGACACGGATTAAGTAAATATGAATTAGAATTCTTGGACGAAAAAATTTTCGTGCCCTGTGAAAATTATGCAGATAAATTTATTGACAGACTGTTTGATATAACCAAGTTGAATTTCTTAAGGACGATGGAAGGAAGTTTATTACTTGATGGATATGCAATTATAACACAGACCTTGAATGAATCACTACAGGTAATATAAACAGAGTTATGATTGATGGCTGGCAAACAAAGTGATGACGGTTCGATCTTGTGATCTCGTCTCTAAAAAAATTATTTTAAATCTTTTCAAATTTAAGTGGACTAAATATGTTGTGAAAGCACTCTCTTTTTTGATGTGCCACAAAAATTAAATGAAAAAAGTGTAATATGACACATTATTTTATTTTTAATAGTTATCTATGCAACTATATAAGAAGGTTCGAGGCACTTGGCAGCCTACCGTTATGAATTTTCAACGTGAAGACCTTTGCGCAGCCATGTTCAGTAAAACTGATGCTTGGCATACATATTTCGACGATGTTCCAAATGAACAACGCACCTGTCCATATACTGTCGGGGTACGTACTACCAAGTTTTTCACTTCAGGCCGTTTCACACTACTTCTAATAGTATCAATTATTAATACTTCTGACGCAAATGCAGAAATGCTGTTATTTAAAATATTTCAAACAGCAATAACAATTCTTGATATCAGAGTTGCATTTTCCTCAAAAGCATTAATAAGCAAAAAAAATCATGGAAAATTAATGATCATGCTTTAATTTAGGTACTTCATCTTATCTTACATGATGACAAGTTCCTTGATTATTTTATTTTTATAGTGAAACGCAATTTCATTTTGGTACTTTCAGCAAAGAATAGATATGAATATCAGCGAACCAATTCACGTATTATTACCAACTAACCATGCCGAAGGTGAATATCTAATTCGTATACGTATTTACGGCACTGAAGATAAAGAACTATTTATATGTACTAACGTTTTTATGAATATGCATAAAATTTTGATTTAATCTTATTAACAAAATATGTATGTAAATAAATTATAAAGCTGAATTCTCCAATTTTTTCCGGCAAAATTGTTCGGGCAAAATATTTTTATTAAATTTTTTTCTTTGTTCTCATCAGTAGGCTCAAGGTCTATTTATTAGGTCTATGCAACTCTACAAAAACACAGCAATACAAAACAATATAAAAAACAACTTTATGTTTAAGTTGTCAGAAATACATATTGACATTTTAAACACGAAAGCACAGAAATCATCATCAAATGGGCCTTGAGCATACTTTAATAGAAAAATTCTTTGAAAGCTACAAAATTGCATACGCAATATTGCTGTCAAATTATATATGAAAAAAGTTTGTGTAAAACAAATGGCTGGTCTGAGCTTAATTTTTAAGAAACCGATTTATAATATATATTATACTAGATGAGCCCGGCAAACGTTGTCTTACCCTCAATTAGTTTTTTTTAAACTATAAATTACTCCATACAGTGGTCACTTGTTGGGTCAAAAACAAAACGAAAACCTACCCGGTATTGACCCGAACCTGTGTTGAAAATTTCAGATCCACAGTTGTTATAGTTCCAGAAATTATGCGTTCGTAAAAAACACACACTGCGATTTTATATATATGTATAAAGGCACATTAAAAAAAGTTATTCAAAACTTTGGAGGTCCGTAACTCCGTAAATATGCCATTCCGAGGATTTTTGGACATGATAGTTTTTTCTTAGAATTAAATTTTCCACCATATATGATAAGCTTTATTTTATTTTGAGTAGCTTCACTAAAGTATATTTATTCCCTAGTTCGTTCCTATAGAGCACAACTCTAGTGAAATGCACACGAATGCAGAAAGCCGACGGCTCATAGTCGGCGTTGATTGCAAATTATGTGCTCAGCCGCTGAATTAATATGGTACAGTTTACTTAATTCTGAATCCATATTTACTGCAAATTTTACAATTATTGTCGAACGGGATAAAAAGTATCTTATGTCCGTCTCCTGGCTCTAAGCTACCTCCCTACCAATTTTCACCCAAATCTGTTCTGCCGTTCTTGAGTTATAAGTGGTGTAACTAACACTACTTTCTTTTATATATATAGATATATACATATGTACATATATTCTTTCGGGAATTGATTCCGAACAAAATTCTTTAGGTCCGGCTCTTAAGAGAACTCCTCTACACTGTGTTTAAAGTAAAATACTCCTTTTTTCCGAAGTTATACGCTCCCATTCAAAAGCTGCTTCAAATTGTCAGAATTATAATTCTTATATAATTTTTGTAATGAGAGTTGTTATTTTACTTTAATATACATATGTGACGCGCAAAATAGAAAGGGACCTAAGGGTAAAA
This sequence comes from Nowickia ferox, assembly GCA_936439885.1. Taxonomy (NCBI): domain Eukaryota; kingdom Metazoa; phylum Arthropoda; class Insecta; order Diptera; family Tachinidae; genus Nowickia; species Nowickia ferox. The sequence continues at coordinate 82,920,214 of OW387027.1, read as the reverse complement.
ACCGGTTTTGTTCAGGAGAGCCATTTTAAAGATTTAAATACGTGTATCTTTGGTGTACCATCACTGAGCGTGTTGGTATTGGTCTCATTTGAAAGCGACACATCCCTTGACGTCAGGAACCTCTTGTTTTGTGTAGTTGGTTTTTACGAATGGTGGACGAATTCGAAGAAGTAGATTTACTTTATCGCTTCCCTTTTTGTTAAGCGGACATACAAAGTTTTCACCTGATCGTTTATTCGGAGTTTTCAAATCAAAATATGCCCAAACTAATATCGACTGCTTCATGGATGTAGTTGATTGTGTTAGAAAATTGGATTTAATGTTCCTGTACCTATTCGACTTCCAAACTCAAGTGAGCCTGTTGTTGAGTGGAGAAAATGGGACGAATACTTCTCCACTAAATATAAAACTTTAATTGGAATATCGAAATATCATCACTTTGTATTAATTGCTCAGTCACCAGTACAATGTAAACTGTTTGCGAATTCAGCCAAGCATAAATGAAAACATACATCTGAGTAACAATACCAGTTTCGATGACAAACCAATTATAATTCCGTCACCAGGGTTATCGATGAAGCGTCAATGGTACTTGTATAAAGAGATCCGGGGTTTATGTTTTGACGATTCAAAAACAGATTCGGTTGCTCCTCTTCCTTTGGTCTTTGGAAATGGAAACGAAGAGGAAGATTCGGTGGAAGTGGACAATCCTCAAGAAGTGGAGACAGCAGACGTTAAGAAGAAATCGAAGTTCTAAGGAACGAATTCGGAAGAACCGTCGATTAAAATGATTTTTCTATTTTTTTAAATTGTTCATAAAAAAAATAAATAAATAATTAAAATAAATAAATTTTACCGTTAGGTCCCTTTCTATTTGCGCTTAGAATCGTCGACTTCGATTTCATAAAACGCGCATATCTCTGGGAGGGAACACTTTTGGGGCATGGGATCGGTCTCATTTGATGCTCAGATGTTGTCCACATAAAAAAAAAAAGTGAAAATTTATTTTTTTTTACCCTTAGGTCCCTTTCTCTAGTTTCGAATTCGAAACTTTTTTTTTGTAACAAGCCGGGACCCAGTGGGCAAACCTAATTCAAGTACGCTGAATCCAATGGTGCGAACCATTTTTTTAGGTTAGATTAAAAACTTGGTTAAAAGCATCTAAAAATCACAATTTTTCCTAGTTTTCTACCATTTTTTAACCATTACGTCGATATATATCGCCTTAAAAGACATGTATTGACGAACTTGCGTCCTGAATAAAAAAAAATTAAATTTTATTTCGATTTTTTTTTGTCAATTTTTTTGGGGCAATGTTTTTTTGATTGTGGCAATTTTTTTTTATTGCGGCAATTTTTTTTTTCAAAAACTTCAAGTTTTCAATCTTAATTATTTTTCAAACAAGAGCTAACCTAAAAAATGGTTAGCACCATTGGATTCAGCGTACTCGAATTAGGTTTTTACGCACCAGGTCCCCCGCTTGTTACATTTTTGAACTAGCACAGTGTAATTAATTAAAATCATAATATAACTATACCCAGCAAACACTTTGATGGCAATGTAATGACTTCAATTTACTAATAAACATATGAATAACATACTTTACACTACTTTTACTTTTGCGTTTTAACTCATGGGAGACAAGTACTTGCAACCTTGGATTACCAGTAACAGCTTCGAATTTTCAATGCTTGAAAGTCATTTTGCAAAATAGGTGCAACTAATTAAGAAACAAAATTTCAAGGTAAAAATACGATTTTAAGTTTATTTTGTTCATATTATTATTGTTTATTCGTATTTAAAAGTACTAATTTAAAAGCATAACGATAAAAAAACAAAATAGCACCTTATGAACACATATATGACTATATATAGACGATAACCGACTTTTTACATTTCAATGCTTTTGCTGGATTTTTTTTGTAATAACATCATAATCCACACAAATTTTTATAGCTTATAACTGAAAATTTTGAATAAGTTATGCTGAGTACACATGTGGTATGTCTTGTGTTATGTAATTTTCAAAATATGTGCAACGCCGTTCACATTATGTTTTTTTTTATCTGGGAAGCAAGGCCACACAACGAAAAATATCGGAAATGACAAACGTTGCCACTAGTACACACTATTGCGATGTCACAAAATGCCATAGTGTATAGTGTGTACTCGGCATTACGTTTGAAAGGTATACAAAGACGTTTTGTCAAGGAATGATGAAAAACCTTAAAAACCCGGGAGATGTAATATTTACATTTACTATCACCCAATTCGCAACTTACTTTGCATGCTAAATACTGCAGTGATCCGGAAGTCGCTTTGAAATACGAACACCTAATGTCCCTGAGTAAAGTCCGTAAACCACACCTATTTGAATTTTGGAGCCATCCGTGCAAAATTCTATAGCTTTTCTTAAGTTCTTGTCACGATGCTCGTGAAGTAGAGCAGGGGAGGGTTTCGTCAATCGTGCATTCTCAAGCTGCAGAGTCCAGCATTCTGCGCAACTGGCGTTTCCGCTCCACAGAGAAATGAAACGAAGACGGGTTACAGATATTCTTGCTATTACCTTACCTACTATGTCCAATGGTATCAGGTGTAGAAGCATACCCAATGCATCCGTAGGCGTAGTGTGAAGAGTACTGGTTATACGCAGCACATTTTTGCATAGATAAAGAAATAATTTTTTGCTTTCTTCACCCTCTCTAGAATATAAATCTTAAAATTTAACATAGCGTCAAGTATAACACCAATATATTTTGCAGTGTTGGGCACTTTTGTATTAATGTTGTTAAGGCTAATAGGATGGAAATCATCAAGTATCTTATACTCTCCCGGGAAGAGAGCTAGTTCCGTTTTGTCGATATTAACGCTAAACCCTCATCCTTGTGTAATGTCCACAATATTCATATGCGAACCATAAAGTATATACATTCTGGATCCTTATAAATAGGAAAGACGAATAAGCGATGTCCGTGTGTCCATGCGTCCGTCTGGTGTACGTGAACTTGGTTTTCCGAAGCACCCAGATAAGTTAGAGACTTCAGTCTTGGACTGGTGTGTCATAAATGGTCCCAAAATAGATCGGTATTGAAACCAGCAAAATCGAGCAGACACTTTCAGAGCTGGAAAACTTAAGCTTGATTTTGCCATATAAAAGTAACTAGCTAGAACTATTTATTTTATTTTGTTTTAAATTATTTTATGTTTCAGTACGAATAAAATTGGTATTAAAAATAAAACATAAAAAAAGTAAAAAAAAAATAAAAAATAAAAACGACGTTTCCAGGGTTGGAAACCTTTAAATTTTTTTTACTCAAATTAATTTTTATATTTTCTCTATAAATTTAACATACTTACATCCTTAAAATAAATAGATTGGTGTAAGAAATCAGAAAAATCTAAAAGGGCTTGGAAACTTACATTTATTGTGATATATAAAAGTTTTTTATTTTTATTTTTAAATTAAATATATTTTATAAAATATAAACTACACCTCTAGAGCTGGAAAATTTGAACTTTTTTTTTATATTAAAAAAACAAAGTAAAACAGATTACTTCTTTATTTCCTTTTTTCTTTGTTCACTTAACACATTTTATATATTTTTTAAAGACCTAGGATTCAGAAAAATCGAAATGGAATGTTCCAGGGTTGGAAAACTTATACTTTTTGTGAAATATAAAACTAATTAAATAAAACTAATTATTTCATTAATAATTAAATATATTTTATATTTTAGAAATAAATAAATTAGTGTTAAAAACCAGAAAAATCAAAGTTATGGTTCCAGGTTGGAAATTGAAAAAAAAAACAATTGGATAAAAAAATAACCAAAAATATTTTTTTTCAGTTAAACATATTTCATGTTTTCGGAAGATATTTACTCCTGATTTATTTTATAATTGTAAAATTTTTATATTGATATCTAATTTAAATATAAACGACGGTTTGTGGCATCTTGCTTTTGTTATGCTTAGTTATGTTTCAAATCGGTGGTCTTTCGTTGACAGCTTGTAATGAGTTCTTATTACTTTTTAGTAAATGGAGATAAAAATAATATTCATCGCTAAAGAACAGTCGTAACTATAAAATAAATTAAAGGAAATGTTCCACTTCACTTCCCTAAAACCATTCCTTTCTGCTGAACAAAATTCTAAAAAAATTCTTTAGGAATAAACCGATTACATAATCGCGATATATACCATTTGCAGTGGGATGTTCAAATTGAGACACTAAACATTTTTGCAACATCAAAGATTATTAAATACGAGAAAATATAAAACAAGTTACTTTACTTGGTATGGAGGCAAAATACTAAGATTATTTTAGGTTTTTGAACATCTCGAGAGCCAGTAAACAAGCACCAATTTTTTGATACGGGTATTGTATTGTTGACGTGACGTCGATGTTGACAACTGGAATAAGGGTGTATGTAAAATATTTCTTAAATACAGGGTTTGAAATAAAATATTCAACTATTATATAATTATATCGAGAATAAAATACAAGGGCGGATCAATAAGTCCGTGACTTTTCGAACTTCCCTCGTAGTTATATGAAATGCAACACTGTTCCCATCAAGTACCACCTGTCTATTAGACTACTGTCAAATTTTGAGCAACTGTCGTCATTTACTTTGCGTTTAACAGCTGTTCAAAACATACAAACTCGTGTATTTTTCTAAAAATGGGAAAGGCGAATTTCGAGTGCTCATTAAACATTATTTTTTGCTTTCGTTGTGGTCGCACAAGAACAAATGACGCTGAAGGTTCTGGACGGCCAATTGAGGTCAGTACACCCGAAAATGTCGAAAAAATCCACGATATGGTGTTGGCAGATCGTGAATTTTTTGGACATATTCTCCGGATTTAGCCCCTAGTGACTACCTCATATTTCCAAACCTAAAGAAGAAAAAATTTTATACCCATATTGCCCTATTTAAAACGAAGGGTTACCACCCCATTGTATTTTTGTCAAAACGCGAACTAGCACCAATTTCAAAAAAATCTGAGACCCGTATTTAATTAAATCGACTAAAGATTAAAATATGTTAGTTTGGCATTTTTATTACAAACAACCTCGAACCAAAAATTTAAAAACCGTTATTTTTTACTGAATATCCTTAAAAAAAGGACATGGATGATCGTCCTTGGACAAATTGTATATACAGTTGGACTCGCCTTAAAAAAACTTTTCTTATGATACCCATATTGTATATGTTGGTAAGTAAACAGATTCTCAAATTCACAAAACATGCAAAAATAGACCCTTTTTCAAAATGGTCCAGCTCATGAGAGGTCAAAGCTAGATCCAAAATATTTTAGATGTCATCATAAAAAATAGCAATGTTCATTTTGAGGGGTGTACACCTTGCACGAATTTCGCTTCCATACAATATATATACGTACGTCGGTGAAGGGCATATAAGATTCGGCACGGCCGAATATAGCATATGTATAGCACTCTTACTTGTTAAATTTGTGATTGTGTAAAAAATATATGTAAATTTTACAGCTGAATAAAAAATTTTCAATTCAGTTTATGAAGTGTGTGGCCAAGACTTTCTTTTCATTGATTGATCGTTGAAAATCTGCCCTATTTTTCACCATTCTTCATCTACATTTATGACTGACAAATATCCCTTCAGTTTTAAAAGTAGAAATTTACACAAAATCGTTGGGTATTTCCCTAATCGACTAACTACTGCAGTAGCCACAAGTAATGCAAGAGTTCGCCTTTTGACTCTCCCACTCATGGATATATGTTAATGCCTTTACCTTAAAAAACATTCTTGCGAGTGGAAGAAAAACTGTGCATGGCTGGTAGTTAGGCTAGCTACGGCGACTGCAGGGATTATTTTAGGATTGCGAGGTCGTATTTTGCACGAGTTTCTAGCAATAGTTCGCCATTCTCGTTTCTAGTCTACTTAATTTTAACCGAGGAATTTTCATTATGAAGTCCAATTATCTCAGAGGCAATCAAATAATCATTTAATATCGGGGCATTTTACGAGTATATAAGTTTTTAACATGTTTTTTGGCATGCAAAAAAAGTATTTACATTAGTCTTCTTAGTTTTTATAGTTGTAATTGTCGCCGAAATGAGTTTGCTTTGTTTTCAATGCCATGACTAAGTTCCACTGTGGGACGATTAATAGGCACTTTCACGCTTCATAAACTAGTGTCTGATAAAATTTAACATTTGTAAAAGTAACACCTTTTGAGATTTATATCATTGTTTTATATTCTTTTATGTTAGATCTGATACGAGATTTTTAAATGGCGTGTACTTAAACAATATATAATAGGATTCAAATCAAAATGTTGCAAGTAGTTTATGTGTAATACTTATACAATGAGGTTTAAAATATTGATGTTAATAATAATATGTTCGATTCATGTGAGTGATACTAATACAATTTTTAAAGTGTTTTAAAAACCCTACGGGAGAATTGCCAAAAGTTTAAGAAGTGGTGTTTTCATAAAGATCCCTTAATCCTTACAATGACGCTCGATCGTAAAAACGAATATTTATTGATATCAAAGTGCATTTGATTTACTTTTGTCATAAATATTTCGATAAAAGAAGGTTTTTCATCCTTGAGCCGTGACCCAAAGTTGTTAAAACAAAAACACAAATTTTGGTCTGGGTTCCCCCTTAGCGGAAGTGGAGATAGTTGGCAGATAGGGTCGCGAAAAACTTGGAAGAAAAACTGACTCCCCTATTGGTACTTTGAAGATAATTAGTGCTATCTCTTTTGGAGTAGAGATAGAGGGCAGGTATGCTCGGAGAAAATTCGGGGAGCGAAATATTAAAGAGGGTACGTCTTACATTTTACTCTTCTAGAAGGTGATTTCAGAATAGTTGTAAGCTTTTTGTAGACTTTTGGCTTTAAATTAAACCTTGATGAAAATCAATTTTTCCACATCGCCTCGCCACAGTTTTTTGGCTAACTTTTTTAATAGGATTATTAGTCAGGGCGTGGTCCCTGCTAGCAAAATAGGTAATGGGGCGAAGATATCGGGAGTAGTCTTTGTGGATATTCGCTTTGAATCTCTCAAGAGTAAAAAAGACAGTAGTGATCTTCGGTTTCTGCAAGACGGCGCCACACAGCCGGCCAAACAATTCAGTAATTGCATGAGAAATTCCCCTGTCAAGTAATTTCTCGAGTTGGCAATATCATTAGGCCGCCTCATTCTTATGATTTAACGCCGCTGGATTATTTTCTCTGGGGCCATTTGAAAGACCGGGTTTACGTGATCAAACCGCAAACAAGTGACGCTGTGAAATATGAAATTCGGCGTTGCATTGACGAGATAAGCGAAGTATTTTCGCCAAATGTGGTTCAAAATTTTTTTGAAAAGAACGGATGTCTGCCGACGCGATAGAGGCGGATATTTGCCCGACATAATTTTTCATTATTAATTCCCATATTTCTACTTTACATTGGTATCAATAAAAATGTATTTGTCGAAAAAATTTTGTTTACTTCCTAAACTTAAATTTGCCCAACCTTTATGTTCGCTTTTTTACCACTTTGAAGATTCACTTGATCCCTCTAGGGGTAAGTCCCCATTTTCGGCAAACTACCCTCGTACATGTGTACATATGAAGCGGTAAGTGCCTCATTTACTTCCAAGATGGCGTATTATCCAGAACAACCACCACATGTTTTACTTTGTATCTTCTAGTGAAGAGTATTAATTCAGTTTTATCTGTATTGACGTCAAGACCTCATGTGGTGCCCCATTCACTGAGGGTATGCAGTAATAATGTGAGAATATGGCAGTCCTTATCATCTTATGCTCTTCCTTTAGTTATAGACTTAACAGGGGAGGCAGTATTTCAGCCAGTGGTACAACTGCAAAGAAGCAAAGCATAACTGTTAGCAAACTTTTAACGAATCCGTGAATACCCATATTGGTTTCAATGCCTAAATCCAACGATGTTGATATCCGATTTGAGATTAAAAATATTTGATAGATTTAATAATAAAAAAAAGCTGAATTAAATCAGAACAAAAATTTATAATATTTGGAAAAATTTCATTTTGATTCTTATACTTTTTAGATGGGCCACGGATTAACTAAATATGAATTCGAATTTTTGGACGAACGAATTTTCGTCCCCTGTGAAAATTATGCAGATAAATATATTGACAGACTGTTTGATACGACCAACTTGCATTTATTAAAAACGATGGATGGAAGTTTATTAGTTGATGGATATGGAACTGTAACACAAACCTTGAATGAGTCACTAGAGGTAAGTTTTTCCCAGAATAAAAATTTACATGTACGTGTCACTAAAAGTTTATTAATTACTACATAATTGCAATTTCTTGAAATCGTAAATCACGGGACTAACTAACTAACTAACACATTAATATGTGCACTAATGCTAGTACACTAAAAATATCTTTGGAGTTCGGCTATAACGAACTCCGAGGGAACTGGCGATTTCATTAACTTTAAGTGAAGTTCGTTACAACCGAATAACATAAGCAAAGTAATACATTTGATCTTAACAAACATACAAATGTTTTTATATGAAATCAATTAAAAGCTAACAGGCACTTATTTATTTTTAAGTTAAGCAAACAGCTGTTTTGATAACACCATTCAGTAACTTGTGTTTTTATTATACGTTAAAAGCCTATAAATTTCGAGGCTGCTTTTTATATAAGACTCAAGGAGAATTCATTGTAAGTGAAAATTTGTTATAACAGGAGTTGCTACATATTATTAATTTATATGAAATATTGGTGCAAAATCATTGGAGCCGGAGAGGTTGTTCTTTATGCGTGTTAATTCGCTATAACGCGTGTTCATTATAACCCAGCTCCACTGTAAAGACGTTAATATATAAGTTTCATGTTATTAACATTACAATTCAAAAGTAATTGTTTTTGTTTCGGATTACAGAGTAGAACTCCTCTAGTTATTTGCGTAATAAAGAAATGACCAAAATGTATCTTTCCTGGGCGTTGTTCAATACTGCCAGTGTAAGTGGTTCATCGTAATTCATAATCAATTACGACATAAGTCATAAAAAATCGACATGAACTGGCATAAAACTACGGTCACAGTTGGCAAACATTTGCCTAAATGAGCGCAACCACTGGATAGTAATGAAAAACTTTTTGATTCAAATTAGTTTAATACTATGTTCACACTTATGGTCTTAAGCGGCCCATCCATTATGCAATATTATTGCATATGTTGTTGTACATATTATTGTCATTTTGACCTATACTATGCAATAAATGGCACAATATTTTTAAAGAAAATATTGCCCAATTTTCCTGGCAGTGAAAAAGTAAACAACATTGAACAATGTTGCCACCACATTACACAATTGTCTTGATTGTACAATAAAAATCAAAAGTCTTTTGATATTTGCCAATTGTGCCACCTTCGAATATGACATACATATTGGCAATATTATTGTACAATACGAAAAATTGTGCAATTATATTGCAAGTGGGTTGCCGCTTTAAACGTGTTTAAGACAAGTGTTTTAAAAAACTAAACACAACCGTTCACATTACATTTGAGATGTTTAAAGGCTCAGTTAGCCGACTGTAATGCAATGTAACTGTAATGTAGGAAACAGCTGGTCGATATTTTATATGAAAATTAGGTTACGTTACATTATATCTCTATAACCATTTTCATTAATTTTCGCATAACAATATCGATCAGCTGTTTCCTACTGTTGCAGTTACATTACATTACAGTCGGCTAACTGAGCCTTTAGGTTGACGTTTTGTCAGTAAATTATTGTATTTATAAAAAATGACGAACAATTATGCTTTTATATTGGTTTATTATTTTCAAACAACAAGTGTGTTTGTAAATAATTTAGTATTTTGTATCTAATTACTTGTTTAAAAAAATATTTTTCACGTGCCGCCATTTAATAACAACACAAAGTTGCCAGAGTTATCAAAAAACGTACTGAACATACTCCATTTGCGTGTTTAAATCTTAAACATTTCATTTGAGATGTTTAACAAAACAAGTCAATGTATGGTAAAATATCTCAAAATCGTGGTGTTTGAGCTCTTAAACACGAACGAGGCGTTAAACGTGTAAGTGTGAACATGGTATAAGGTTTCATTTTAATATTTAAAAAGACAAAAATTTTTAAGCGAAATTATCGGATGATTATTAATTGCCTTTAATAATGGAAAACAATATCGGCTTAATTACAGCGACAGCTACGCTACTCAGGATCATATTTAAATGAAATGTTGCATTCCAAATTCGCACATTTGCTGCCTAATTCCACGAAATCCATTTTTGAGGTATTGAATCGATTGTGGACTAATGCGACTGCCTCTAGGAGAAATCACACGGTCAGGCTTGGTTCACGCAAGTTTTCTACACAAAAGAGCGATTTTTACGGAAGGTAGGCGTGAGTTGTTGTCTTAACTGAACTTGAAAATCCTTAAGACCGAAACCTTTATGCCAAATACTTTTAAATGTCGTTTGCGAAATGCAGGAAATGGACACACCTGGGCTTTACTTAACACTATGGGCTACAATATTCATGAGTTTCGCTCTTATCGTCGCTAACTTGTCCCAAATTTTTCCACCAGTTTCACTGTGATTTCCCGACGATTCAAAATTGCTTTAGTTTTTGTAGTGAATTTTAATAATTTATTGCGTTGTTCAAGTGTATATCGTTCAATTTATATTAATGGCGTAGAATTTCTATTCAAAAGAAAACGCAACACCCTAATTCGTGATGATTAAAAAAATTCGGCAACCCAAGAAAAAATTCTGGCAGCACTGTCCTTAGCTGCCGAAAGTTCTTTAATTTTGATTGTGGCTCTTCACTTGTTTCATTATATTTATAGTTTATTTTTTTATTAATACTTTTTTCTTGATGACAACCTTCTCTGCTTCTGCCACTGGCTCTCGCGTTTTTTATGGGCGATCTCTGCAGTGTCTTGCAAAAATATCGGAATGCGATATCTCGAGCTAAATTTCAAATTATTTCAAGGGTTATTCAAATGTTTTAAAATTTGTGTGACATCTAATACCGCATGGGATGTTGAAGAACATCTTTTCTATTCTTCTTTCCCGAGCCGGTAGCTCATCGGTACGTAGTAGTAGTTAGCTGAATGGAGGTTTTCTTTTATTTGCATATGAGCAAATATGAAATGTTAAACTTTTGCACAGATTTGCGTCGTTTGCACAGTTTACACTAGCCATAGTGAAAAGAACCACTTAATTTTACATGTTTTGACAACTTTTCCTGTTAAATATTCATACAGTACTGAGAAGCCTACCATTAATAATCATTCAAAGCATCTCAGAAATATGTATCTTAGATATTTACCAGATGTTTGACTCGAATCAAGAGCATCTGACTTACTAATTATACACTTTGTCCTATTAGCAGCTGCTGGTTTAGTTTAAAACTGGTGAAGGAGGTTTTTACAAGTTCACATCCTTGATTTATTTACACTTTTGATGCAAGCTCAAGAGTAAAATAATGTACTCACATATGCAGGGTCATATGAACGAGTGAGTGGACAAAAAGTTCATAATTTTACTTAAACTCATGCTCTCTAGAAAACTAAACTAAACTGAATTTTAAACGTTTAATTTTATTACAAAACCCAAATTCTTGGGACTTCTTTCATAACGAAAGAGCTTAAAATTGAAAAGACGAAATGAGCTCTTTTTAGTCGAGTACAGAAAGTTAAAAAGTTGGAAAGGGAATAAAGTACTCACATAATATAATAGAATAGGTGGAAGATGTGATCCAAGGACCGGCACTGCGACACCTCATGAATCTTTTGTAGCATAAATCTGTAAATTAATTTAAATCATCTCAGTATGACTCTCCTTAGTCAGATAATGGAGAAGCCCGCCTAATATCAACTGAACAGAGAAACGCAGAATGAAAACCTCGCCTTCTACTGTTACATAAGACGATACATTCGCAAAGAATGGTTGGTCCGTTTTCTCGTCATCTTCTAAACATAAACGACACAAGGGTGAATGAACTTGGTTAATTTTACACAGAGGATAGTTCAGTCCAAAGTGACCAGAAAGAAAGCCAGCAATAGACCAGAAATTATTCCTGTTATGGTCCAGGATGTCATTATATGAAAATGGCTGCATCAATGTTTTGGCCTGCCTTAAGGTGGAAGTACGCTAATGCGATACAAACTTCTCAAATTAATAACTAAAAATAAAAACAGGGAAGTGTTTTGGATAAACAGACTTGGAGTAAAGCCCCATGAAATGAAATGAAATGTTCGTTCGCCATATATATAAAATTTTCGTTTTGATTATAAAATTTTCTCACTTGGTTACTTTCTTAAGAAACGGTTTAATTATTTTTGGGTTGGCAACACCGAACAGAGCTACTATCAATACAAGAAATTACCCTGTCGGATAATGTATGGTTGACTACAAAAATAGTTAACTTATAGTTAACTTTTCTTAGACTGACTAAAAGCTAACTGCAATGTCATCCAGAACAAATCCAAAATTAATTCTTAAGTTGAGTACGTAATCGAATTAGGTGAGAACCAACAAATTTATTTTCAGCTACTTTGAAACTCATTTCAGTTTTATATTAACATTTTGCTGTTATTATTTTAAATGGTACCTTGGCTGTGTAAGAAAAATTTTTTAAATTTATTGACTACCAGGTGATTTAAAAAAGCCAACTTTAAGTTAGCTGAAAGTAATGCAGAGTGAGACAATTGACTACTGCCTAGGACATCGCAATGTTAAAATAGTCAGTTGATTACATTGAAAAGTAATCCAAGTGCCAGTCAGTACTAGTTGCGAAATAGTTAGCTTAAAGTTAGTTTAAAGTTAACTTAATTTCCGATAGGGGTAATGACTGAAACCAACACAAACAACATATTTTCACTAACACATTTGCAACAATTTTAAATTGAATTCAATAGTGACAGTCAATTGACTAGTCATTTGACCGGAATTGATGATGGATTTATATATTAATTATAATTGTTCCACTCTAGCATATATATTAGAGTATAACATCTAATGCACATATGCCAAAACTTTTAAAACATTGAGTTTTATTTAAAAAAAAAATACAATTCATTCTGTCTGAAAATTGAAATTTATAACTGCGAAAAAGATAAGTAAAAACAATAGTGAATAAAAGAAATTTACAAAGTTTAATTTAATATAGATTTGTTTTCAAAATTTTAAATATTTGTAAAAAGCAAGATGCGTTGGGGGTGAGGTGAAGAGGGCTAGATACCGCCTAGGTTATTCTGTTTTTTCTGAACTATATCTTTCATTTTAAATATTTTATTTACTTTTATATTTTTAAGTGACTTTTTATAATAAAAAAATAAAACAAAATAATAAAAATTATATTTATTGTCAGTATATCAATCATGTATGATTGCTCAATTGTGCGGGGTATATTAGTCAATGATGATCAGTCAAACTTGACTAATTTATTTATGCTATCAATGATTAGTAAAAGTCGTTAAGAGTGAGATGCAACATCACACGTACACAAAAGTTTCCATTACATTTCTTATTTTGACCTTAATAATGTGATAGAAACTTTGTTCTACGCAATGATGCATATACTCGTATATGCTGCATGACTTCCAATTAAATGACGGGTCAATTGACTGATACTATTCTTGTAGGGATGTGTGAGCTTTTATGTGTGTGTGTGTGTGCCTCCAAAGATGTCACATAGAAATGAAAAAAAAAGTGTAATATGACAAGTTATTTTATTTTTAATAGTTATCTATGCAAATATATAAAAAGGTCCGAGGCACTTGGCAGCCCACCGTTATGAATTCTCAACGCGATGATCTTTGCGCAGCCATGTTCAGTAAAACTGATTTTTGGCATACATATTTCGACGATGTTCCAGATGAACAACGCACATGTCCATATACTGTCGGGGTACGTACTAACATATTTTTCACTTCAAGCCATTTCACGAGTATAATAGTAGAAGCATTAATACTTCTGACGCAAATGCATCCCTGATCCTCTGATAGCAATTCTTGCAGAGTTGCATTTTCCTCAAAATTATTAATATGCAAAAAAGCCATGGAAAATTAATAATTAATGCATTGATTTTGATACTTCATCTTATCTTACATGATGACCAGTTCTTTGATTATTTTGTTTTTAATAATTACAAGCAATTTACTTTTGATACTTTCAGCAAAGAATAGATATAAATATCAGCGAACCAATTCACGTATTATTACCAACTAACCATGCCGAAGGTGAATATCTAATGCATATACGTACTTACGGCACTGAAAATAAGGAACTTTTTATATGTACTAATATTTTTATGCATATGTATAAAATTTAGATTTAATTATGAATGTTTTAAATCTTATTAACAATATATGTACGAGTATGTATGTAAATAAATTATAATTTTTTCCTGGCAAAATTGTTGGAGCTAAATATTTTTATTTAATTTTTTTCTTCATGAAGAATTTATGTTTGTTGTTGTTTAAGCTTGTCTAGATGCATTTCGTTCCTTCTCAGTCATGTCATCAGTAGACTTCAATAAAAAATTTCTTGAAAAAACTAAATATTGCATACGCTTATACCAAAACTGCCAAAATATTATTGTTAAATTATATATGAAAAAAGTTTGTGTAAAACAAATGGCTGGACTTAGCTTAACTTTTAAGAAAACGATTAATAATATATGTATATATTCTTTGGGGAATGGATTTCGAACAACATTCTTTAGATCCGGCTCTGGAGAGAACTCCACATTCTAATTAGTTTATGGTAAAATACTCCTTTTTCCGCAGTTATACTTTCCCATTCAAAAGCTGCTTCAAATTGCCAGAATTATAATTAACATATACGAGTATATAATTTTTGCAATGAGAGTTTTATTGCTCGGAAATTTTTCGCCTTGACTCTTTTTAACAAAAACATAGAACTTTAAAATAAGAGATGTTTTGTAGAAAATTACTACACAAGAACTAAATTCTTCAAGAATATATAGGCTGGCAGTTAGAATCCGAGACGCACTTATACACAGCCACCGTCGAATCAACAAGAGCTCAATATATATAAAGTTTCTAATACGTTGCACTTCAGCTTTGGCAGTGGACTTTAAAGCGTCTATGGTGTTCCTCTTCGTCAATGTCTTGGCAGCTACGGTAAACCACATTGTATTCGACCCTTAGCCTCTGAGCATGCCTGCCCATGAGATAGTGTGCGGTCAAGGCGGACACTAGAATACTACAGATTTGTTTCTTATTTCTTGAAATCAAGGTGGGTCCATAACTACCTGGTGGTCATGCAGCCATTCCTTGGGGTTTCTTCCTTAGTCTTGCGCCTTATTCTAATTCTGCACGAGAGTAGTGCTTAACCTCCACATTCCAATTCCAGTGGAACCTTTGAGTTTGTTCCAGTTCATGCCAGCTCATCATCTATAGAGGCTCCCTGGAAGCCTCTTTGCCCCGCGATTCAGATGGTCTTAATTTATTACCACTCTGCCATCGCGGTTAGAAATGAAGCGGAGATTCTAGTGTATGAAGTTAACGTGGCATTTACTCTCAACCACTGCGCAACTTATTTTGCCTGCTAAACACGGAATTGATCCAGAAGTCGCTTTGAAATATGAAGATTTAATGTACCTGAGTAAGCTCCTTAGCTCACACCTGCTTGACCTTTGGAGCGATCCGTGGAAAATTCTAAATTTTTTCTTCTATCTGAAGAAGCATTCTTCCTAGCTTCTCTGGATGGTATCCAGGCCTTGTAAAGACACTCGTGAAGTAGAGATTATTGCTATTTTCTTACCTACTATGTCCAATAGTAGCAGTTGTGGAAGCATAACCTTACTTCCGCCGAAATGGTGGATTAAATTACACCATTTCTCTGAGAGTAGGGCATGTAGGTCAACCGTAGGGCGAATACCGCACTGCTGATCGTTGAGTAAGCTGTTTGTTGTACTGCAGATACCCTACAAGATGGAAAGTTATCATACTCTCCATCACTTTGGAAACTGAATTAAGAGAAAGTACATTAAAAAGGCGATACGAACATTAGCCTGTTCAATTCATTAAATATAGAAACAAATGCATTTCGAATAATAATAATTAAATTAACTAAAATTAATAGTCACGGGCTTGTGGCAAAAATTAAATAAAAATATACTTAAAGTAACAAACCAAAAAAGTTTGTCTTAAGTAGAACAAAAATAAGCAAATTAACTAACATGTGCATAATTAGTAATGAAAAACGACAATGGTAAGACTGTTGTAAATATAGTGATGGTAAATTTGGGCCTTCATTACATAACACATTTCAGCAAATTGAAATACGATGAATCAAACCAATTCACATATTCCATTTGCAGAAAAGTTTCGTATATAAGGCAAAAATCTACATCAACTGACACCACACACAGTGGACCAAACACAGAAGAACGCTGATGATGAAGGTTTAGTGGCCTTCGAAAACGGCCGGCTGTTCCGTTCAACTATGTGTTGTCAGAATATTTACAACTAACTTTGATGTTATTTGTTCATTAATAATTATCACATGTAATTTGGCTTAAAAAGGCGATACGAACATTAGCCTGTTCAATTCATTAAATATAGAAACAAATGCAGTTCGAATAATAATAATTAAATTAACTGAAAGTACAAATTCATTCAGTTTACGAATCGTTTTTATTTAGGATATATTAATTATTATTAAAGCAATTAAACATTATTAATAAATGAATTAGTTTTATTCTATATATCACACAAATACCCGATAAAGTTCATAGAAACAATGAAATATTTTCATAAATCTAATAAAGGGCTTCCTTAGCTTACTTTCAATGAGAAATTTCATTGGTCTGAATGAAGGGGTGTGTCTCTTTCAGTGTTTAGAAAATATATGAAATTTAAGGCAAATGTGGTAACATTGTTTTGAGGGAATGATTGTCTGAAAATGGGAGCGTACAAATAAAACTAGGAATGCTTTTTAAAGGTTGAAGCTTAAATCAGACGTGCTATACCATATTGCCATAGCCAAAACCATAAATATATTTGCTTCACCTGTTAGTGCTGCCATAACCATAAACAGCTATTGATGTGCTCATTTGTTTAATCAATTCGAAAGTGGAAAAACAAATATCTCTAACCAGCAAACAGCTGTTTACGCTTGCTTACGGCGAAAAACCAATTGGTTTCTATGGTTATGGTTATGGCGAGTCACCTATAATCAAATACAGTGTTGTGCATAAATTTGGTTTGAACAGCTGTTTTGTATGGTTATGGTTATAGCACGTTTAGTTAAAGCTCAAATTAAACGTGCCATAAAAATAACCATACAAACCAGCTGTTCGGACCAAACTAATGGGCAACATTGTATTTGATTGTAGGTGACTCGCCATAACGTCGTAGTCATTACGGTATGGCACGTCTAATTTAAGCCTAAACCTTAAGGATGGCATTCACTATCCTACTTTATCGTTAGACTTTTAAGAAATTGCAACCCGAATGTAACGCGTTAACGAGTTTTATTTAATAAAAAGGTTAACGATTATGTAGCATAGGGAATACCCGCCAGTACAACGCCTTCAAATGTACGTATGTATGTATGTACATATGTACTAGTAGATATGTACATATCGCTCACTTACTTCAATAGTGTCATAACTCAAAAAATGCGTTTTTGACCTAATAATGCCGAATAATTCGGCATTTCGTATTATATATTGTGTAAAAATTTCATATAAATAGCTTGCACTATCATGCCCTGAGAGTAGAATATTTTTTCATATCTTCATTGAGTTGTATGTAAATTGAAAACTTTAAACGCATTTTCTGCAAAATTTGGATTTTTTGAGTTGTAACACTATTGAAGTAAATGAGCGATATTTATGAAAAAAACCGGTTTAAAACTGATCTGCTTCATCACTAAATTAATCTTTTAGTTTTTGTAACAAAAGTTTAAAAATAATTTGTATTTAAAAAACTACAAGGATAAAAATATCTTTTCAAAACTATAATATAAAAAAATAAAGTACAGCCCATACACAGGATCTACATTTCAGGATTCGCTCGCACGTGATGTTTGTTCTCGCAATAGATAATGTTTCATGTGCTCTGTGTAGTAGTTTGTTGCGAATGCGGCGGTGTAATACTGATTGGCACGACAACTGAAGCTCCTACCGGTTCTGGTGTGTAAGGAGGCGGTGTCAAGGGACGCATATTGGCTCCAGTTTCTCTATATGGCGGTAGAGATAGTAGGGTATTACTAGTATTGATACTTGAAGTAGAGGCGCCCATCGTTAGAGCAGTGGGCATGAGGGCTAGCGGTGTTGGTGTGGGCAAGTTTGATATACGCATGACTTCATCATACGTTGGCAAATCTTTATCATCCTTTTCCAATTGTGCTCTTATACGTGCTGCTTCCTGGCTGTTGGGCTCAATGAAGAATATGTCATTGTAACGGGCATCTCTACTCCTTTCATTACCCTGTGTGCAGTTATTATTGCCCTGGCGATCTGTATGACGAAATAATAAAATTTGTTTAGTAGTATTTTTAAAAGTTCTAAGAAAAGTATTTATTTAAAACCATTTTACTTCTTGCTAAAATTTCACAGTTCAACTTAAAGGTTATGAATGTAAAATAACTCAGACATGAAAACACAATAAGTAATCCTAATCCCACCATGATCCACGGCAATAAATCCCACATGATTTGTGATCCTTCCTCAACCGTTTTTCTTTCTTAATTGAATTTTTCATATACTGTGGTTCTTTTAACCGTTTTTTTTTAAATAAAAAGATAAGATTGCATTTATGAGAACTTTATTCTGGTGCAATAAATTGATTATTATAGTCTGCCTTTTTTGGCAAGCATAAAGAGAATGATTTAAAATTAAATTTGTTGGATTAAAAACAAAAAATAAATAAATGAATTATATATCTTAGAGTTCACATCAATACATACATATGTATGTATGCATGTAATTTCAAATTTTCTTTAAAATTCAAGGCGAATTCACTTGCAAGTCGTATCAATAACAAGCTGAGCTCATAAAAATTACCTAAACCTATTTGTTGAAATCTGCTAAAGATTGTAATTATAATCAGCGAAAACAGTCACCTGGGCTGTCGAGACCACCTGCTTTAAATTCGCCGTGGCTGAGCTATTTTTTAATTCAATTTAAAATTGGCCACAATCAAGGCATATTCATATAGGGTAGACTCGCCTTAATTTGCTTTGAACAATTCATAATATGGATGTAAACAAAATATACTGATAAATGTGTGTTTTACGAAATAAATAAGCTAAGAAGCTGGGAACAAAATCTGGCAACATCGCTGCTATTTGTACTATCACACAACACTCTTTGTTTATCCCTCATTTTTTCAATAGCAAGAACTTAATAAAGGGTGCTTTTTTAGCAACTTTATTTTTGGCAACACTGTTTTTGGTAGCTCAGCTGTTTTCGTGTAATTTAACCATGAATCGACTTACGAATGAACAACGCTTGCAGATTATTAAATTTTATTATCAAAATTCATGTTCGGTTAAGAAAGTGCATCGTGCACTTTTGCCATTTTATGGTCAGTTTGGGCGACCTTTTGAGGCGGCTATTCGGAATCTTGTGACTAAATTTCTAAATTTTATTATCAAAATTCATGTTTGGTTAAGAAAGTGCATCGTGCACTTTTGCCATTTTATGGTCAGTTTGGGCGACCTTTTGAGGCGACTATTCGGAATCTTGTGACTAAATTTCTACAGATCAAGAACATTCAAAGCATCCCAAAGATTCACTGGTTGGTGTGGATTATGGGCCGTTGGCATCATTGGACCCTACTTTTTCAAAGACGACGAAGGCAGGAACGTTACTGTGAATGGAGAGCTTACCCGCGCAATGATTTCAAATTTTGTTTTTCACAAAACGGAAGAGCGGGGCTTGGCTGATATGGGGTCTCATCAAGACGGTGCCACATGCAATACAGCACTCAAAACAATGGCCCTATTGAGAGGCGAGTTCGGTGAACCGTATATTTCATGTTTGGGGCCGGCTATTTAATGCCTTTAGACTATTTTTTGTGGGGCTATGTTAAGGCTCATATCTACAGGGACAAGCCTGCAGCAGTTGACGCACTGGAAGCTAATATTGAAGAATTTATTCGTGAGATATCGGCCGACATATTGGAGAGATTAGAGAGAGAGAGATGTTGCGACCTTCGAAAACAGCTAGTTGTTCCATTTTGCTAGTGTTTATCAGAATATTTACAATTAACTTTGGTGTTATTTGTTTATTAATGGGATAATCCATGTAATTTGGCTTACAAAGAGATACAAACTTTAGCCTAATAAATCATCCATTATGTTTGCAAAGCTTTATCGAACTGTGTTGAGTAGACTATAATTTTTCACTCTTTGCAAACCAGTACGTTGTATTTTTTTTTTTCAAAATTTCAAAAGATATTTTCTGCCTTATTCATAAAAAATATTTGTGTTTAATAAGAGGTTTATGAAACGAATTTTCTGTAGAAATTTGATTAATAAACCTTTTATAAAATCAAACTATTTTTTATGAATTAGGCCCTTAGTATTTAAATAATTATTAGCACAATTTTTTTATCAGCTCCACTGTGCATTTTGTTGCCTTCTTCAGACATTTTTAGCTAATCGCCAACGCTTGCATTTGCTTGATTTTCTTTAATAATTTAAAAAAATTTAATGCAATTTTAAAATTAAAAATGCAATTTAATTTGATAAGATTACTGAGATTTGTTTAATTAGCGAAGGGCTTCTCCCATTCGGAGTTAAGCATGTGATAAATTCAAATGCAAATACGTTGTAAAACTCACATCTTCTGGTTGTTAAATCTCTTAAGCTGGTGCATACTCACTTGAATTTTTGATATTTTTCCTATCACGTGAATTTTATAACAAAAATATATGTATATATACGATTGTATGTATAATTTAAACATTTGTTTACGCACTTATTATCCCAAATTATTATTATTATTATTTTTTATTTTTGGAAGCCTGAATAGTTTAATTCTATAAAAGAAAAAAACACATTATACTTTAAATAATAAAAGGTAGAATAGTTATATTATTTTTCTTGTTCAGTAAAATATTTGGGATATTCAAATGGTAGTCTTAAGTGTCATATTGGGTAGTAGGAATAAAAAAAAGTATTTTTTAAAACAAATTTTTTAAGTAAAAATCAAATACTTTTTTTATTCATACTACCCATTGTCATAATATTTTAAAATGCATAAACAACTGTATTAAATTAATTAAAACACTATGGCAATATGGCACTTAAGACTACCGTTTCAATTCCCCAATTGTTTCTTAAAATAAAATATATTGAAATTGATTATTGAAGGGTTAGATAGGTCCTTTGCACATTACTCTGTTGCTAATGCAGATCATCAGTACCTGGATTCAGTAACTTTTATTACGATAATCGTATCGCTGTAATAAATATAATAAAAATCTATCCAATAACATATTTTAACGATATTCGCTGTCGGTTGAAGTACAAAAAGTAAAATCACAAGCACAAATTCCTTTGATGTTTCTTTATGCTTAAACTGGACATTCCATAGCCATAACTAAACCAAAACTCAATTGGTTTCTATAGTTATGGCGATATGGCGAGTCATCAAATACAGTGTTGCCCATAAGATTCGATTCGAACAGCTGTTTTTTATGGTTATGGCTCGTCTGATTGAATGAACCTTTAATTATTGTTTGTGCTTTTCGTTTATTTTGACATTTTGTCCTTTTTTGTTGTTGTTATTTCTTGCTATGTAAAAAATATTATTAAAGCAAATAAAGCTTATTTATCAAAGTCAATATGTATTACGAATATTTTTTTTGTATGATTTTTGTTTTTGTTGTTGTTTGTTACGTATATATGTAAGGCCGGGCTAACATCTGTGTTCCATGTGCCACACATGAAAAAGTGTTTGATTCAGATACGTATTTATTAACTTAAACAGTTTCATACATAACTAATAGACAATTTTATAGAATCCAATATGAATGGAAACAGTTTAAATCAATGAATACATGTCTGAATCAAACAGTTTTTCATTAGTAATTAGTGGTTACGCGAGAAATGCGAGATGTAAACTCAGCCAAAAGGCTCAGTTAGCCGACAGTAATGGAATGTAACTGCAACAGTAGGAAACATCTGATCGTTATTTTTATATGAAAAGTAGGTTACCAAATTCTTTTATCTAATTTTTCGACCTTTTTCAATATATTCAATTAAACTAATTTTTTGAGCTTTAGGTCTATTTATATTATTATTTTATTAGTACTATATTTCGTGAACCTTTGGTTAATATAAATAGACCTAAAGCTCAAAAAATTAGTTTAATTGAAAAGTAGGTCACGTTATATTACATCTCTATAACCATTTTCATTACTTTCCACATAACAATATCGATCAGCTGTTTCCTACTGTTGCTATTACATTCCATTATAGTCGGCTAACTGAGCCCTAAGAAAAACTCCGCTATGACGTCTGTTCACTATGAAAGTTCAACAAGAATGAGTTGCCAAATGATATACAATTAAATGGTGAGTAAAACACAGATGTACACTATCGTAAAAATGAAATTACAGAATCACATTATCGTTACCACAAGCGAACAAATATTTCAAAAAATATTACGATTTTCGTTTCGTAAAAAGTTACTGAATCCAGGTACAGCTAAACATTTCGTATGCCGAGTACACATCTGGCATTTCTTGTGTGGTCATTTTCAAAGTGCATGCAACGCCGTGCACATTATGTTTTTTACATGGAAAGCAAAGCTACACAATGAAAAATATCGGAAGTGACAAACGTTGCCACTACTAGACACTATTGCGATGTCACAAAATGCCATAATGTGTACTCGACTCTAAACACAGACTAAACTTTAGACACGAAAGCATATGGAAGGGATACATTTACTTTGTTAGCAATTTAAGGGTGGGGAAGAGAGAATCATTATTGTGTTCGGTAATCGGTGACACGCTTTGTTGGCATATTCTGTGCTACGTATAAATACATATGTACATATGTAACACAAATATATGGCTGGTATTATCCAATAATATTGGAATGTTACAGGCAACATTTTCATCTGTGTGAACGCGAAGGAAACAACAAAAGAGAATTCCAGATATTTTCCTTCCAAATGTTCGCCCGTCTAAACTCGAACTTAAAACAGTTGTTAACAGAACTTAAACTTTCATTTAAACAAATGAGAAGACAAGAAGGTGGTTAACTAAACTCAGAAATAAATATCTAGGTTTTCAACAACATAATAAGAAATGATTCTGCCTTCTTGGCACCGACTGCAAATAGTTAAGCAGTTAACACACCCAAATAACATTTTGTTATTTTTAACTTGTTAGTGCATGAAGTCGGTTTAATTTTTTTTAAGTTTTTATTTTTATTTAAGGCGTGTCTCTAACCATTGATGGTTTGTAAGCTTCTTCCAATTCCGGTTGAAATCTAGTAATGAATTGTTAAGCAGCAACGAAATGCATCTAGACGTGCTTATAACAAACAACATACCAACTTTTTGAAATGAAATATAAAAATATTTTTTTTAGATGTGTTCCTTAAAAACAATGTTATTTTTTCTATTTTAGTTGTTAATCGCCATTGTTAAGTTTCTTCTACTTGATTAATTTATTTGTTTGCAGTTTTTAAATGAATTGGCTTTCGAATCACTTGAAATGTCTTCTACTCTCATTCCTATAAAGAAAATTCTTGCCAGAAAATCTCTTTATAAAATAGCTTTGCATTTAAAACCATGTGTGAGCATCACTGAAGCACAATAAGTTTGATTTTCTTTTTCATTACTAAAAAAATTCTCACTTTGTTTAAAACTTTCAACCAAATTGATTATTTTCGATCACACTGCTTAATCGTTTTATATACAAACATACATACATAAATAAATAAATCTCGGCACATTTTCGTACATAATTTTTTCATACTATTTACATAAAATACGTACACAAAAATGGTATTATTATTTGTAGCAAAATAAAAATTACTATAATCAAAATCACGTATCCGAGTATGAAAATCACCAACGAATCCATTGTTTCATTTAAATATTTAAAAAAATTATTTCAGTGCTGTTTTAATTTGAACCACAAATGGAAGCGTCGTAATGGGTGGGGGGATGTTGAATTTGTTATTTTTTTTTACAATTAAGAGAATTAAATTGTTTGGAACTGCAAAATAACAAAATGAAGAAAAGATAAAAATATTTAAAGCAAAATGCGATAAGATTTTAAAGGGTCTGCCTAAACTTGTGTAAGATTTAAATTAAATGTAATCAAGTTTAATTTATGCTGAAATTGAAGACAAACAGCAAACACCAGCCAAACTCATCAAGATTGTCCATTTTTATTCTTACAAATTACCCTGTGGGAATTTAATCTTTTTCTATATTTAATTGTCCCACGGGAGAATTTGTAGCAATGAAAATGGTCAATCTTGAGTTTGACTGGTTCTTGCTGTTTGTCTTAAGTTGTGGGCCTTGGCGTGTTCCCATATACTCGGTAAAATTTTATGGCCAACATTTTTGTAGAACATTTCATTCACGCCCTTCCCCTTTTTAGGGCTGTTTTTTACGATTTACCGATTTTCGTCGGCTCACTGCAATAAAGTCATAAGTAATAAACCAAAATTGCCTTATTTCTCAATTAATTCCGGAATAA
The DNA here is from genome assembly GCA_936439885.1 of Nowickia ferox. Taxonomy (NCBI): domain Eukaryota; kingdom Metazoa; phylum Arthropoda; class Insecta; order Diptera; family Tachinidae; genus Nowickia; species Nowickia ferox. The sequence goes on along the minus strand of OW387027.1, from coordinate 82,895,486 downwards.
TTCTATATGGCTCTATTACCAATGCAGTGTAGTGCAATTATGTTCTTATATTTCAATCAGTTGAAAAATAATGCCAATTTAGCTTATTATTTATAACTTTATTTTAGTGAGCCTACGAAAATCGGTACATTGTGCCGATAGTGGGATCTAGGCTTTAGAATTACGCCAAAAGTTACCGTTTTGTGAGGGAGTTAATAGACGAGATGATAAACATGTTCCACAAAAATATTTGCCTTAAAATTTTCTATCGACTTTTGGACCATACTCTACACTTCAGATATAAAGAATACATAGTTTCATATTCAAAAGGGGAAACTTTAATCCCCATAAATTAAAAGTCCGATGTGATCTTTAAAAACGTACTTACATATACTATATACATATATATTTTTTCTCCTCTATCAGAATCTACTGTCAGAACCCCGTAATTTTTTTTTCGTATTGTACTGTGGTATAATTTTTCGTCTACATCTGACATGAAATGTGAAACATTAGCACTAACTTCATGTCAATGAATAACTTGAGGTCTATACGATCAAGTTTAGTAATGTACAGACTATTGTCAGGATATTACAATATTGTCAGATCTGGCAACGTGATGACAATGTACTGTCAATCAAAAATTGTCAGCACAGGGTAGATTGTTAAGGCCTCATTAGTTTTTACTTTTCGTTGTCGTTCTGTGCCGTTCTTTTCTGTATAAAATATTTTGCAATTACTTTCTCTGTGCAAGGAATCAGCTGGCAACCTATAAAACTGATTTCAGTTGTATACAAAATATCACAACAAACTAATACATACACAATTTTGGCTGTCATTTAACGTTGAATTCTATTTTCTACAGATTTGTCCGTAACAGAACAGAACGAAAAAGGAAAAACAAACCACACATACAGACTTTCAATTGAACAGAAACAAAACAGCTGATTCAGAACGGAACAGCACGTACAAACTAATTCTACCTTTAGTTCACAGTGTTGTATCAAATTTATCAGAAAATCTTACAATTTATTGCCAGACAGTTGTATGACAATAAGTTCATCTTACAAAATCGTCAGTCGAAAAAGTGTCAGTTCACACGGTTGTCATATGCAAAACTTGTCAGATCTGTTGTTTTGCGTTGCCAGACTCAAAGAATTTAATAGAAATTGTTAAATAGCAATCGTTTGTGGTTGTGTTAAATGTAAAAAGTGAAAATATAAATTATTATGGACCATAAAGACGCAATTGCAATGATTTTGTCGGCATATATTTTATTATATATTTTTTTTATTTAAACGTGTGCAGTGTTGCGCATAGAAAGAATTCTCTTACAATGACGCCATTGTCAGATGCATAAACTTCGCACATCTGAAAATATTAAAATATCTGACAAATATATGGCAATAATTTTACAATGTGTTCACACGATTGTAAGATGTCTGACAATTTGTTGTCAGCTGCTAGTCTTGCAATGAACTGACAATGCTTTTTCTGGCAACGATGTCAGACAACTGGCAATTCACACGGTTGTAAGAAATTTTTAGCACATTTTACTGACAATATTGTAAGATCGGACAACCGTCTGTACATAGCTTAACACACTCACACTTTTTAAATTGACAACTATGTACGAGTATATTACTTGCATTTTTACCTTTCCATTTATCTGGCAATTTTATGTTCAATTTTAACAACTGATCGCAGCAGCACATAGAGTGAAGCTGGCATTTTGAGTTGTTTCTTCGTCGGAGGCATTTATAAAATAAATTTGATTGTCAATTTGTGTCACAGTTATCAATTTCAAGGAATTTTGACACGCACTATTCTCGCAAGTGATGAACTTGAAAGCGATTTATTGAAGGTGTGGCAGCAGCGTAAAGTAGATATCTAATGTTGGTTGGTTGCTTCGTTTACGTGAGTGCCTTCTTCACGCAGGCATTCAAGTAGAATCTAGATGATTCCTTTTTGAAAGATCACTCCACTCGTCGGTGTCAACCTATGTAGAACCGAATACTTAGAATACGGATACGGTGATAAATACCAGATCCAACCTATCGCGTTGAAATATCTGACACGGTCATTCAATCCAATCTCAGATAAATCGGTCGTGTAGTATATGAATGCCTAAAAACTTGTGTCTCGAGGGATGCAACGCTGGATATTCGCAAAGCAAGTGGAGGATTGTCTCTTCTTTAGATGTCGAATGTAGTATTTCAACATGTCATTTGAAATGTAGTAGAAAAAAGAGAGAAGGAACGCAAAAAAATCTCTCTAATCTCTGTAATCGATGTTAATTGACTCCCAAAAACAATCTCACGATCTGCTTTTATTTATTTACTTTTTTCACAGTTCAAGGAGCTAACTCAATATTTCAATCATATTTTGTATGAAATTTTCTAAACAAAACTTTAATTGATTTAAAGATGCTATTCATCAAACCGCTTGTGTTGTTGCAACGAATCAAAAATTTTTGTATATTCAAGGATCGCGGGAATTATGGGTTACCCTTTACAAAGTACGCAACGGCAAAATGCAAATAAGATATAAATGAAAAGCGCGCTTTTTTTATGAATGCAAACAGAAAAATATAAATAAAGCATAAAGTTGTTAAGTTGAGTACAATGATTTGATCATATGATGTGTCTAATTCGGCGGTAAAATTTAAGGGGAAGTTAGAAAGTGGTTTAAAATTCATTCTCAGTTATGGAAAAGTATTTCACAGTGGGTGCATACCAGAGATAAGCAACGAAATGTTTTTCATAGTTACTTGTGAAATTTTAAATATAAGTAAGTAGACTTGTATCGAACTCTTTCGGTAGCTCGTTTTTGACACAAACCTATGGCGAAACTCATTTAAATTACATGGGTTTGATCATTGGTTTGTGTCAAAAAAAAAAAGCTACTGAATGAGTTCGATACAATTCTATTTATAAGTATGAGTAGCAATAGATATGAATCCGAAGTCGACATCATGCTCATACCATCCCAAATCTGTTTGATTCATAAAACAGCTGAGTTTGATTTGTAATTTTAGCAAAAGCTTATAATTCCCGGAATCCCGCACATTTTTCGAGAAAGAAATACCGAGAAATTTTTAAGGGAATGTCTATACATTGTCATACGGGATTTACTGAAAAACAAATCCCGAAATCGCGCATATTTTTTGGGGAAGAAATAGCGGGAAATTTGTGCGGAAATCCCCATACTTTGTTGAAAAACCACTTCTTCTTAAATTTACTTTAAAGACATAGACCGAGTTTACATCTGTGTGCCATGTGCCCGAAAAAGCGTAACCACTAATTACATATAAAAAACTGTTTGATTCAGACATGCATTTATTGATTTAAACCGTTTCCAATCATGTTGAATTCTACAAAATTGTCCATTAGTAATGCATGAAACTGTTTAGCTTAATGAATACGTGTCTGAATCAGTTTTTCATTAGTAATTAGTGGTTACGCTTCTTTGGGCACATGGCACACAGATGTAAACTCGGCTGTACATTAATTAAGGTGTCTTTACAAAGTATTACGACTTTGTAGAATCAAAATATTATGACATTCTCTCCGTGTTTAAAAAAAAAGAGACCAAAGTCTGTTGTAGGTATTTTTCATGTTTACCCTGATAATATAATAGTTGGAAATTGGAAAATTGTAAAAAAAAAGATGTGTACTAATAAAACTAAATATTGGAGAAAACATTTTATAATTTCAATGCAATTTTACTACAAAATAGAATTTTTTTTAAGTTTATTTATTCTTTGTTTGGCTTTGCTGTACCAGTTAAGTAGCTGATGGTTGCAGTCCTAAAATATTTACAAAAACAACATGAACATTTCCTGAGTTGATTTTGGTTGTTTTTGCAAAAGTGTCAACACCTTCAATAAATACCATTAGTGCTGCCAATGTTTACTTTGAAATACACCTCTGGTGTGATGAGAATACTTAAGGTAGAGGTCCATAGCTCGCTTTTTGCGCGTTATGCTTTACACGCGTTTCATCCTCTTGTTTCATTCTATACTTTGTTCGCGTTGAGTTACATGCACTGCTTTTCATGCGCCATTTTATTTTTGTTTTGATCAGATGTGTGCGTTTGTTTATAAATACTAATAAAGAAAAAATGGAGAGTGAAATCGAGTTTTTAAAAGAATTTGTGGAGTTAGTCGTAAAAGTTATCGATAACTAATATGCAAAATTTGTTACTGAGAAAAGTGTGGTGAAAAGTTAATTAAAATACATCGCATTAATGAAAATATTCACATATTTTATTAAACAAGTTTTTTTTTACTAAGAAATTTTTTTTATTGAAAAAAAAATAAAAAAATTATCCACAGCAAAATAATATTTATCGATAACGTAAGAAATAAAGTATTATTTAACATCTTTAGCATTCAAGAACAACTGACTTTCTTTCATGGTGCTTTTAACGCGTACAAAAGTAGAAAGTAGACCTACTTTTTGCTTTGAACGCGCCTACGCGTTCTGCGCTTTTTGCTATGTAACTTGTCACATACTATTACATTGATTCTACTTTTTTGACAGATGCATAGAAAGCGTAACGCGCAAAAAGCGAGCTATGGACCTCTACTTTTAAGTTTCTAAAATGGTTTCGAAAATAAACATTTACCGACCGCTTGTCAAATTTTCTATCCGTATTCTCTCCTACTCGATACATTTTCCTTTTACATGATAAGATTTTGTATAATCTACAGCATTTTTTGACATGTCGTAATACATTGTATTACGATCTAAGACACCTTTAGTTGTAAATATATCAAGTCCTAAAGAAACAACAGCAACAATTTTGTTAAAATGACAAAAACAAAAAAAAAATACAATAGTTACCTCTCGCTGCTAGTAGCGGGCTCACCCAGCGCCAGACGTAAATAGCTAGCTTTAGATTTAAAAAAAAATTAAATTAATAAAATTAATACCAAAAAAAAGTACTTAAAGTCTGTTCCTGTTCTGTCGAAAAATGCATTCGCGAAGGAGAACAAAGTTGGAGGTTCCATTAAACTCCACTCAGAGAAAAATTTTAAATAAAAAAATAAGCATATATTTGTGTGATACAAACTTTGAGCTCTATCCATTAATTTTTGCAGCGAAAACTGCAAATGTATGCACCTTTGCATTATCGTGGTGGAAAAAAACTTTTTTCTTGACCAAATATGGTCGTATTTTCAGTTCCTCATAAAATCGACCAAATAACTTGGCAAAATGTATGCGGCATTAATTGTTTTAGCCTTGTAAAAATAATCAATGTGGATTATACCGCGTGCATCATGAAAAACGGTCACCATAATTTTTTTTGGCGCCCATTCATCCCGAGAAATGTACTATTTTAACTACTGTTTGGTCTCTGGTGTGTAGTGGTGGATTCACATTTATGAAACGCCGCAAAAACTTGTCCACATTGAAATTGAACAGCGCCAAACACTCCTGCAAAGTTGTGCTACGACCAAATGCGAGATTCCAAGTGATCATTCAAAATTGAAACCACTGCTCTACGTGAGATGCTCATAGTCCATCAATCTCCTATCGACCAAGACATTATCGTGAATTTCTTTAATTGTTTCGGGTGTTGCTACCTCTTCCGTGCTTTTACACTAAACCAGTAAACCACTTTTTGCAATTGAAATTTATGGTGCAGACAGAGTCTCCATAGCATTTATCGATCTCTCAAGGTACGGGACCCTTTTTATTCAAACGCGTGTTTATTAACAGTTTCCAATAATATTTGATTCTATTACATTATTATGTTACTTATAACACTGTTTCACTCAATAAACATGTGACTGAATCAAAAGGTTTTACATTAGTATTTATATTATTATTTATATTTGCCAAGTGTGACCGTGATGGTTTTTTTCAGCACACAAAATTCACTTTTTTATATTTTATTCTAATCAATCATGCGATAGTCTGCTATCAATAGCTGTCAGACGCAAACTAAATGACGCAGTTTGGTCAAATTTGACAGTTGTCAACTGCCTGTTGGCAAAAGCAGGCTTGGGCATTTAAGTCACGGACTTATTGATCCTAATATTTTTCATTTCTATTTATTTTGTAACCCTCATTTGCAAAAGGGAAAGCCTCATGATTTTTTATTTGTTTTTCTTCAAGATAAATTTTAAGTTGAAATTAATTAAAGCATTTTAAAAAGCCGTATTGCTGTAAAAAGCGACGTTATAAATTTACAGAAAAAAAACAATTTAATTTTAATTTAACAAATTAAATTAAATTAGGTAAACTGTAACTGTCCATTCACATGTATACAATTATATTACATATTCCCGCTGCGGGGTTTTATTAGTATTGATTATTCCCGTTAATTAGGGGGGAAAACAAACCAAACCAAATTGGCATCTCTTCTGGCATCAACGTTTTCATACAAATTTCGATTTATCTGTTTGGAATGCGTTGTCAACACTACGAGCCAAACCTGCTCAGGTGACTATTTTCGCCGCTTGTAATTTAAATAGCCGTTAGATCGTCGGTTGGTTATTGGTTTGCGGCACAGTATAATATACTCTATATTCAACTGAAGCAAACCAATAACCAACCGACGAGATGTCAACACACATTTTTCGGTGAATGTGTTGCCAGCAAAAGTATAAATTTTTTAAATCGAATTATATGATCATGCGTTAATAAACGTTTTTTGAAACAAATTAACAGACTTTAAGTATTTAAATTGAAAATAATTACAATTAAAATTAAATACACGCCGAAAAGGGCAGCCAAAGAAATGATATAAGCCACTGGATCATCAAAATATTCTTCCTCGTCCATTTTGAAAGAATATTTATGCACGTATTTATATGTAAATGTTGTTATACGCAATCTTTAAATTAATGGTGGCACTTAAACACTCTTTAAAGAAATTTAAAAAATCCAAAGAATTTTGTTACAGATAGATGCAATAAAAAAAGCATATAAATGTTTTTAAAAGTATTACAGCGGTTCACTATCTTGATGATAAGATTAGTTAGTTCTTCTTGCAATAAAATTCCGTGGAAGTTCAATAAAATTTATTATGAAAATTACTCGTACTACTGCAAGAAGAAACGATTTTTCCAAATTACAACCGGGATATTACTGAAATTGTGTATTAATGCATGAAACAAGAGGAACTATAATGTACATATGTACATACTCGTAAGTACATATATATGTGTGTATGAACATATATGTATAAAACCTTATCGATAATAATTTTTATAAGTTGAGATAAGATTAAAGTATTAAACAATCACACTTTGCTACGCTTTTTGTCAAAAGTTTAGCAATTAGGCAGGATTTGCACAAAAAGGTATTATTTAGCCCGATTTCATGCGAGCTTATGATAAAATCGGTTGAAACTTAGTAGATCACAATATAATATGTAGTAAGACGGCTTTTCCACACGCAAAGATTACTTTGTATAGTCTTGAGTTTGTAGAAGAGAAGGGAAAAGATCCTGGAAGCCTTATGTAAAGAATTGTTTTAGAGTCGGCAGTTTTTCTTGAAGCAGTTCTCTTCAATTCTCTTTTAAATTTGCGCGTTTGTTTACACACAGAAGGTTTTTTGCTAAATTTTGCTGTTGGTTTAATACAGCGAATGAAATAACAAAAGAGGATTGAAGTAACTTTTCGCTACAAGCAATTCATTACCCCTCTTCTTTCTTCTTTCCCTTCTCTCCCATAAACTCAGACTTGCTTCAAGTAAAACTGCCGAATGTAAAACATGAGTTAATATATATACAAAGGGCGATCCATCCACTAAACAGTCAGTTGAGTTGATTCGAGTCTTGTGCATAGAAGATTAGGGTTGTGTAGTTCATGAACTAACTAGTTTAGTTGAACGATTCAGTCAATAACTAACTCATTAACTCATGTCTAACTTTTTCATTTTAATTTTTTTTATAGGTCATCGTTTATCGATATTAAAATTAACACCAACGCTTAAACCTGAGTTAAGTTTGAAGTCTGAACTGAAAAATCTGAATCGTTGATTATAACAAAAAGAAAACAAATCTGATATTTCGTAAATAAAGAACGATGAACTATGAACGAAGTGAACGAACTACTGAACTGAACGTTCATTGCCCCCACCCCCTCCCAAAGAATCGCTGTTGCCACCCCCCAGAAATTATTAAAAATTGCATGTAATTATTTATTTTAATACTGCTCAAGAAAATCACCAGTCATAATGCCCCCTAAAAAATATTATAGCTACGCCAATGGAACTAGTTCATTTCATCATTCGGATCAATCTGAACGATTCAGTAAAATGAACTATTTTGCACAACTCTATAGAAGATCATAGTTAGCATCGTGGTATACCAGCAGTAAATTGTTTAACATTGCGTGTCTTAAAAGCTCTTAATATCTGCATTAAAAAAAAATATTTTATGATTTTAAAGGAAGTGTCGTTTGTGACTTTTTTATTTAATTTAAAATATTTTAAAATATACAAACAACATTCTGAAAAGGTAAAAACGCAACAATTAGTATCAGAAGTGGAATTTGCAAAATAAAAATAAAATTAGTTTTCAAGAGTGAAGTGCATCAATTCAAGAAATATTTGAATAATCTGGAACTGCCAATAAATGGTAGAAAACTATAACTACCGAGGAGATTGTATACCATCGACATTGATACTTATGAGTTCTATGAAAAGGGGGAAATTTAGGTTCTCCTGCAGTGGCAAGCATGCATGATGGAGAGACTTAGTGAAAACAGGGTAGAAGTTCGCGTGGGTTAATATGTAATTTTATTCGAAAAGAAAACTGTTCGAATCTCTATAAACATTTCCGTTCGCATTAAATTTTATAAATTTTTCATCGGCGTTCACACAATGCAAGTCGCATTTCTGAGCACAGTTTTGTGTATGCATGTGTGCTTTGTTTAACATTACGAATGAGAAAACAAAATTTATTGACACTATATGAAGCTGAGTACTCGTTTCTTTTCCCTTGCCTCTCTCTCTCTCCTACAAACTAGACGGTTTAGCAATAAGACTTGCATAGTGTGAAATGGGTCTTAGCGCGAACTTCCGGAGATAATCTCTTAGCAGAGGTTCTGATAGTTGCCCTTACATAGCTTTTGGCCTAGGAATTTAGTTTGGTCATCTGATAATAGTGTCTTAATTCTTTTACTAGTTGTCCTTATATTAAGCCAATTAAATGAATGAAAACGGTCGTACTGTGGAGTTCGGTTATAGCGAGCTCTAATATTAAATTAAGAAAACGTAAAGTAATGAATTTTGTCTTTTCAAAATAAACTTCTATATGAGAACAATTTACAATTACCATTTTTGGTTGTAGTACAATTGTAGGTTGTAAGTCCTAATTTACGCTATGCAAGTCTAAGCTGATTAGTTTTAAGGAGAGAGAGAGAGAGAGAGAGACGAGGGAAGCAGAAACGTTTCTTTTCCACTCGTCTCCCTCTCGTAACAAACTAATCAGTTTAACAATCAGACTTGCATACGGTAAACTAGGACTAAGCATAGATGGATTAATAAAAGAGTTCCCAATAAACGAAAATTCGCTTTGACCACAGCTCGCAACAAGAGTAATAATTTTTATGAAATATTGATATTATCGCTGTATGCGATAATTTATTATAACCACTGTTCGTTATAACCGAGCTCCACTGTATACATATATATATATTTATGTTTACATAATATAAAAAGAATAAAGGAATTTACTCTGCATTTAGTCAACCATTTTCATTTATTTTTTTATTTTAATTTTTACGGTTCCTTCCCAAAATTTATATAGAATAAATAAAAATAATAAATAAAGTCAAAAATGTCATAAAAAAAAGTAGATAAATAAATTATGTTTTCGGCTATACTCTGTAATACTGTGTATATTCATTCAATAATGAATAATTCTCTATTTTAAATTTGCAATATTTGCACATGTCTGCATTTTTGTTTATCGTACTTCAATTTGGTTTTTCTTTTTATCCGTATTTTACTCGCTATTTTCTTTTTTCGCTTGTCAAACCTGCTGCCGTTATTGTTTGCTTATTTCTTTTATTTCAACGAGTGATAGCTATTCTTAACGGAATGGTTGGTGCTGCCATATCAGAACAACCAGAAATTAGTTAATTAATTAACACTTACACCAACCTCTTCGCTGTCGTGCCAAATATCTGGGACTATTGCGACGTCCTCGTTGCTCTCGTTGCCAGTATTCCGTGTAAATCCAAAATGAAAACCGTAAACAAAAGCAAACCACAGCACCCGAAAGAAAGACCATGAAAAAGGACGTCATATACAATAAAATGTCTTTCATATTAACACTGCGCGATATGTATTTATTTATTTATGTAGAAAGTTTTAAAATCAAAAATAAAAAAAAATTATCAAGAACTTTATTTTTTTTCTTATTACGAATACGCTTTTAAAACAGGTCGTTTGTTGTTGAAATTTTAGAAAATCAAACTGTTCCGGTAAAACTAAATTTGTTTTTAAATTCTTTTTAAGTTTTTCTTTTTAGCCTATCGTTTTTTGTGTTTTTTCATTATCAGTTCTGTAGCGTATGAGCGTTGGGGTGGGGGTGGGAGGCAGATAAGTACATAAAGTTATTAAAGTGCGTTTGCTTACTAATTATCATTTATTTATCTACAAATGTATGAACGAGTATACATACTTATGTAGGTTTGTATCTTTCCAAACGTGATAATTACTTGATAAGATTGTCTCTACAGACTTATGTCAAGGTAGTTTAAAAATATTTTTATTAAACAACAACAACAACAAAAAACTAATAGTGTTGGATAGAAATGAAGAGCGAAATATTATTTTTCACCAAACTTTGTTCGATATTCATTATCGAATATTGTTATCAAATATGCGTGGTGAATAGGTACGTGTACTGTACGTTGTAGCTGATATTTTTATACATTTATTTAAATGGTATAAATATTGATTCTCTGCAAAGCAGAAATATGCTCTTTAAAAGCTGAAAATATGTTCTATGTAAATAAATGCGTAAGAAATAACTTAACAATTACAGTAATTTATTGGGACACCTCGAATCTCGTACACCCTTCACTAGTATCTTTGTATATACTTTGTAATGTAGAGGATATTTCACATTTCGTCGCCCTAGAATAGTTTCGCTCCAACGAACATTCTTAAAAAAAAAATAAATTAGATATGAAATATAAATATTTTGAATACCCTCTTTCTGGATCAAAAACGCGTTTCACGAAATTTATGATGGTTTCTGAGATATTAAGCATTAATTTTGCTCCATATCCACTATTTTTAGGTTTAATAAGTATTGTTTTGCTGTACACGCCACTGTTTGGCCATTGAGTCAAATTCTTCATACAAAAACGTACGAAGTAATGTTAACTCATGTCTTGCTTTATTTCGACAAGAAATTAATAATAAAAAAAGAAAGTAACGTAAGGAAAATTCTGTTATGTTAAATGACTGTTAAGCAAAAACATCATCACCCAGACGCAGCCGCCGATTAAATGTTTTAATATAAACTTATTAAACACTAAAATAAAATAGAAGAGACCTTAATTATGCATGTTTGAGTATAACAGAAATCATTTAATTTCGTTCTTTTTATTAAATATGCTTCAATTACTTGTTTTTCTTGTGTAAGTGTGTAAGCGGGTCGATAGTTAAAAATATTACGGCAAGAACTAATATAGACGGCAAGAAAATTAAGCAAAACAACAAAATTCTCAATTCACAGCAGTAAAGTATACGTAAGGAGCACAAAAAGATACTTTTTGAAAATAAATTGCGTATGCGGCACAAAATTTATTTTTACTTTAACAATAAAGTAATATTAACTTCTAACTTCATTGATGAAAGTTCACAGAAATTTAATTTTTCCTTAAAACATGTGTCGGAAGCAGTGGTGCAAATACAAAAGAAATCCATCGGCTATATTTTGAGAAAACTTCATGTAAATCTTCTTTGTCGTTTTTCTCCACTTCAAGTTTGTGAGGCGACGATATGTGTTTAAATTAGTCTAATTTGGTGACAGCTAACAGAGGTTGTGTAATCTTGTAGCCGTATTGTCGTGAAATAAATCATTTTAATACATACACATGTAATATATATATTTAAGAGGTTGTAGTCGGCAGCCTGCTGTCGTGAATGTGTTTATTCGCATAACTGAAAATTCTTATCGTTGGTCTCAAGTAGAAAGGTCCTAACTCAAATAATTGTTACTTTACAGGAGAAGGTATAAGCATAATAGAAACTAGTGATGAGCTATTTTTCGAAACCTGTTACTTTATCACAGCGATTGAAAATCACTAATCACAACTGTGACTGAATTTATCAAGTAACAGGTTTTGCAAATGTAGTTCTTTCATACAAACTGTGAATGCTCTTGCATGCTTACTTTACAGTAAATAAAGCTACCACATGAATTTCACCGTTCGTCGAGAAAAAATCGTCTAATCGTGTCAAATCGTCTTTTCTGGCAACTATGTATAGCTCTCACATTTTTGTATTTGCAATTTTACTGTCTCTCTGACTCTCATACGACAATTATCAATATTTGGTTGGGGTCATGATACAATTATACAATGTACTTGCACGACTACAACAAAATTGCAACACCAAGAAACACACGCATTTTGTTGGTAGAAACAAACAGAATTTAGTCAAAAACAGATGTCTTTTGTTGTTAAAAATAACAATTACAGGGTAACTAAAGTACAATTGCAGACGCGGCATTCATGAATGATTATAGTCATTCAGTGTTGCCAATATGTGTGTAATATACAGAGCGTGTAATTTCTACTCACATGTGTAGGCCTATAATTAGATTCATGTATAATCTGTGTGTAATTCTACTTTGACTTCTATTTTTGTTTAATTTTGTTTTAATTTTAACCTACACAAAGGATGTGTAGTGTAATTTTCTTCAATGTGTAATTGGAGACACAGCCACATGCAAATTCATTGGCAACACTGTAATCATTTTATTCACACACATCCACTAACATTTTTGCGGCTTGTAAACAAACTTTGACAAGTTTCTGCATTGTATACATTAACAGGCTGGGCTTGTGCAAGTACCTTGTATAATTGTATCATGGTTGGGGTTGATGCTAATTGTTTGTTCTTGTCGCTCTTCTTATTAGCATTTATCAAAATACCAATACTAATACATACTTTTAAAGCAGAAGAGCTGAAATGTGTTAAACCGTGATCACAGTCACTGTTTAATTTCACAACTGCTCTTCTTATTAGATTTTGTCAAAATAACAGATCTGCTACAAACAAAATTCACAATCACAGTTTAAAAAAAAACAGCGATTTAGAAATCACGTTCACAAGGAGCAACATTATTAAAAAATTCACAGTTTCGCTCAACACTAATAGAAACTGAAATATTTAATATGTAACGTTCTTGTACAACTGCTTGTAAAAGCATTATTTTTTACTCTATTGCAATACATTTTTGTGACGACGTGTATTACGTATTGGAATCACTGAAAAACTATATTCTGTAAAAAAATTTGAGTTAGGGCCATTCTAGTTGAGATCATCGATATGTAAAATACAGGTCGTGTGAAAGCAGCTTAAGAAAAAAGTACGTACACAGCAAAAAGTTGTGTTTTAATTTTTTTTTATACTCAGCAATTTTCGTTAAAGACTATTTTGGAATTAAATTTGAAAATAATTCCGAAATAGTTTATAAGTATGTAAAACCAACAAAAAAATGTTTCCCTCATTTATAAGTTTAGTTCTTTTTTGGGTTTGTTATTAATACAAAATTAATGCAAATTTTTTTACTTTGTAGTCAGCTGTTTTAGTAGTGCTACCTGCTTGATAAATTTTACCCGAGACTCCAGCAGTACTTCACGTTGGATTTAAGACTTTAGTTTTCGGCATTTTGCAGTTAATTGATTTTGTTTTAATTTCATTTTTGATTCAATCAATTTTATGAAATTCTTATCTACAATTAAATTTTTAACACTAACACAATATGTATGTATATGTATGTATGTATGTACAATTTACCTTGTGCCACCTCTCTCGTCCTCCTATATTCTTTCAAAAACCAAGCAATGAAAGCAATAAAAATGCAAAAAGTAAAAAGAATCCACATTGAGCGCACTTGATATTATTACTTTTTTTTAATCGATATGAAATAAAATTAATTCTATTCTAACGACTTTTGCACAAAAATTATTGAAAGCAACTGACAACAAGCTCCCATTAACAAATTTAATATTGTTGTCAAAACAAATTATATCAACAGCTATTGATAAAAATGGTATCAGCGAGTAAACTCCAAAATAAAAAAATAAAACACCAGCATAAATAAACTAATTACATACATGTCGCACTTGTTCCCCGAAGGGGGTCAATTAATCATTTTGTAAAAATCATATATCATTTTCTTTACTTTTTTGCCAGAAAAAATACAGTTTTATTCCTCTTTGTGATGCAATATCGTTTTTTGCCTCCTCTGAGATTATGCAAATTTTGATTTGTCGCCTTTTAGAGAAACAAGAGCGACATACATACATATCGCTCATTTACTTCAATAGTGTCACAACTAAAAAAAAACAGTTTTGCAGAAAACGCGTTTTAAGTTTGCAATTTGCATACAACTCAATGAAGACATAAAAAAATATTCTTCTCTCAGGAGGTGATGGTAAAAGCTATTTATATGAAATTTTTACACAAGATAAAATACGAAGTGCCGCATTATTCTGCATCATTAACTCAAAAAACTAATTTTTTGGGTTATGACACTATTGAAGTAAATGAGCGATATGTACAAAGTAAATTTGCAAAGTATTGTTGCACAAATATGGGCGGGGTAATTAGACCATATGCCCAAGATGGTATTAACAGTATTTTGAAAAAGTTTTTGTGACTGACTATACACGACCTATGCCTTCACATAGGAAATAGCAACGTGGTTGTTAAAAAATACCACAGAAGAACCGCAAGAATATCCGGTTATCCGTGTCAGATCAGTCAACCAGTGCGAGCGAGACGCAAAACTCTCGAAGGCCACTAAACAACAGAGTGGCCTGGTTGTACTTAAAAGATAATTGCCAACGACGCTTGATGTTGACTCGTCCAGAGCTGCTTTACGACTGTACATATACATAGATATGTGCGTCTTGAGAGAATTTCGGAAAAAATGTAAATAAGTCCCGGTTCACACACTTCAACTTTTGTTGATCAACTCGTAATTCAGCTGTAAGAAAGACGGAGAAGGAAATACAAGTATCTCGGTTTTCTACCAGCTAAATTACGAGTTGAGCAACAAAAGTTTAAGTGTGTGAACCGGGACTAATTGCTTAATAAACAAACTATAAACCACTTGACCTGAGATTTGATATAAACGAATGCTCACTAAAGCGAAGAAATATCGAAACAAAATTGTTCGCAAATCAAAAAAAAACTTCGAACTTCTCTCGATAGTTTCTCGAATGTGTGACGGTAGCCGAGTAGATGTGTGCTAGTCTAGAGCCCCCGTCGGAGCATGTGTGGTTGACTACAAAAATAGTTAACTTATAGTTAACTTTTGTTAGATTGTCTAGATGTCTACTATGTAAAAAAGCTTATCTTTGACACTATCGAACAATAGTTCGCCCGTACCGTTTCTATCAAATGTTTCAAAAGAAAAAATTGTTTCAAAAATATTGTAGTCATGGTCTACGCATTGAATACAAATCACAAGTTGGCAAAGGTCATTGATGTCTGTGCCTTCGTCCAAACAAAAAGAAACGAATTTGCAAATTTATTAATTTTTCTTTTATAACGTATTCCACTGCGACGAGACAAAGATGCAATCGCAGCTTATTTTTATAATTAAGTTTTGGAAAAATTTTGTTGAGCATATTTTTAATAAATATCCCATCAGAAAATGGTCTGTCTACCCTGCCTAACAATATCCAAACTTATTAAATTTTATACTTCCAATTGAATTTTTTCATTTTCATACTTTAGTTTGGTATCTTGACAGCTGATCAAGATACTCGATCGAACACACACAGCACAATCGAATTGAACGATTTACTAGTCAACTTGAAAAATCAAAATCTTTTGATTTTTCTTCAACCAACTCCACAACTGCCAAACTAATCAATTGACAGAGCCATATACGCCTTGATTTGGACAATAACCGGCTCAGTTGCCAATTGAATTGAAACGTGTATGGGGTGCTTAATAACCAAATTACAAATAAAAATTGAAATAAATAATGAAAATTGCGCCAAAGCAATAAATACAAAACTTTTACTACAACTATATTCTGTGCTTTTATTATACAAATAATATGATGTGGCAGCTCCGTTCATTTTGGTCGCTTACGATTAAATCGAAATTAAGCCTCGATAATGTAAGTACATATAAAAATTATAGGACCAGATAATTAGCCCAATTTTCAAAAATATTTTTTTTAATCCAGTTTCTCTGTTCTGCAAAATGCTTTAAAGATTTTCATGTAGCAAAACAGCTGACTTCAAGAATTCAAAATTCTCTCTTTACTATACGAGGTCAGATCAAAAAATAACCGTTATTTTAAATTTTTTCAAAAAGTATTTATTTATTCATCAATAGCTATCTTGTCCCCTTCAAAGTAATCCCCCTCAGATATAATGCACTTATGCCAGCGATTTTTCCAATCCTCGAAAGACTTCTGAAACGCGCTTTTTGGTATCGCCAACAGCTCCTGTTTCGATTTTTCTTTTATCTCCTCAATCGTAGCAAAACGCTTTCCTTTCATCGGTGTCTTCAGGAAAAAGTCAGCGGTGGCCAAGTCCGGTGAATACGGTGGTTGAGGCATGATAACGGTTTTGTTTTTGGCCAAAAACTCACGCACAAGCATCGATGTGGGACCTACTGTGTTGTCATGGTGCAAAATCCATGATTGTTTTTTCCCCAATTCTGTGCGTTTCTAACGAATTGCTTCGCGCAAACGGCGCACAACTTCAAGGTAGTATTCCTTATTTACCGTACGATCTTGTGGCAAGAACTCGTGATGCACCACGCCATTGCAGTCGAAGAAAACAGTGAGCAAAACCTTCACATTTGACCGAACTTGACGTGCTTGACGAGCATCGTCATTGACAGCTTCTCGGGCTTCCTTAAACCGGTTATACCGCAATTGAACTTGTGTTCTGCTCATAGTAGACTCACCAACGCCACAGTCAACATTTCAAATGTCCTTGCGCATTTAATTTCATTTTTTACACAAAACGTAAAACAGTTTCTTTGATAAATTTTTTCGAATAGTAAAAAATCGAAGAGCACACCAAACACGACTAACCTTTTTATCTGTCAAAAAAAAAACTGACAATCCAAAATGGCTGATATTGCCAACATATATAACAGACATGTGTACCAACATAACAGAAAAAAAAAAATGCGAAAATCGAACATACGAAATTTGAGAATAACGGTTAATTTTTGATCATACCTCGTATATACCTCCTTCTCCGCCCTCCACTCTACTTGTTTAAAAATTACGTTTTATCTAGTAGATAATGATTTCCACTCCTGCTTATGTATTTTAAGGGCATAAAAATACTTTCTCTGTTCTATTCAAATTTTTTTTATCTTCCCTAAAACAGACTGCTTCCAGTTTTGATGAAGTCTAAACTTTAGACTCTAAGGCATCTAAAAATGTCCAAATAAGGCTACAAAATTTGAACTATGTATGTACTCGTATATATATTCAGCTTCTTACACGTGCACAATGTAATCGTAAACGATTTTAAGTTAGACGGCAAAAAACAAAATCGACTAATGGCGCATTACTTTGTAAAACAGTTACTTTGAAAATGGCTTAACAGCAATAAAATTCATTCATATTTCATTCATATTTTTTATCATTCCAACAGATATTTTGTTTCTTATCTCAGCATTTATTATATGTACATATGATAAAAAAAAAACAGATAAATGCTACCGAAAAGGGGTATAACCGAACTATGTATATACTACACACTTACAGATAAGCCAATACAAGGCACCGATTTTTTCAGTGAAACAGCACTTAACGTATTTTCATTTCTGAGTGTTTTCAAAGCCAAAAAAATAAAATAAAAATAAGGCAATAAATTTGAATGTTCTGCACGACTTATCCTTTTACAAAATAATGTATGTATGGAAAAATTTAAAACAGACTCTGGGAGTCTGCTACATACATAATTCGAAACGAAAGAAAATACATGTTATAAACGTAATAAAATTCGAAGGAATTTTCTTCTCGAATTATACAGTAGACCCTCAAATCTCTCAGAAATTGCCTTGTTTGAGCACTTTGTTATACTACAAAACGAGATATATTCTACCAAAGTTGAATACCTAAAACTATGAATACATTTCTTAAATCGTAATTCATACAAATGAAGACAGAATGAAAAGAATGTAAAGTCATTTGCTTGAAAAAATATGAGAATCGGTTGACATTGCCAGACCATCCCTGAAACTTCCCACTAAGCTGCAAATGTTTATAAAATTCCGATACACTTTTTATAAAAATCAGTGATATAAAAATCAGTGAATTTCTAAAAGGCTTTAGACACGGTCAAAATGCTTGTTAAGCTTGGTTATAGTATGAGTGAAAATTTGTTAGTATGTGTGACACCAACGATGCTTGATGGAAAATCAAAAAATTTAGATTTTCGGCTTGCTTGCTGTCACTTGTTAATACGTGTATAGTGTTAACCCATCAAGCACGAAGAAATTTTCATTATAATTAAATTTTCATTGCGAACAGTTGCCAAAAAAAAACATCGGAATTAAAAGAAGGAAAACAGAAAAATTACTGATGAAAAAAGGAGTGTTAGAACTTTTTTATTTTGCTTTTTTCTTTTTTTTTGCATTCTTTTTCTTAATTTTTATATATTTTCCACCAAACGAACAGCAGAAAAGCAAAATAAAAATGAATGCTTGGTGTGTCATCAAGCATGGTAGTATCAAGCCAACAAGCACACATATACGAACTTGACAGCAAGCATTTTGATCCTGTCCGAAGCCCTTAAAATCAATTTGACGAATATTTTTTAAGTTGTTAGAAAAAAAAAATTAATTTTTCGAACATTATCGTCAACGATATCTCTAGAACCAATCACCCGATTTTAATCAAATTGGCAGCACTAGACGTGTCTTTTTGAGGTTAAGAACTGATCTCAAATCATTACATCTGTGAACGTGCAACTAGTCTGTCTGTCACAACCTGTTTTCTAGAGAACAGTAAAATCTATGGACCTGAAATTTTCACAGAATATGTAATGAGGCCGCTACAACAACATACATACATATATATGGCAGTTAAGAATTAAAGGGTGCTCCAAAGCGAGCAACTAAAAATATTGAAATCCTATTGCATTATAAAGACAATTATATCTGCGGCAAAAAGGAAAAAGTGCTTAAGTCGAGATAAGCTGATTTTGAGTTTATGGTACCTCCGTAATCTTCATATTCGAAAGTACACCTGGTCAAAATCTCAATTAATTTGTGTAGTTTTTCTGGAAGTTATAGCACTATGACTTGCGACTTATCCTTTTTAGACTTCTAATCTCATTTGGAATAATAGCATAACTAAGGTTATTTATACTTTGGTATATTTCAACTTAAATGCATTACTTATAATATATCGAGTGATGGTTGCTTGAAAAAATAAATGTTAACAGAGAATTTCCCAATTTAACTGTATAAAAAAAGTGCTCTCCTGTAAAACAGTAAAATATGACTTAAGCACTTTTTCCTTATTACCACAGATATATAGACACTTGAAATTTTCGAAGAAAAAAATACACTAGTTTTTATGCAGATTAACATTGAATTAACACTGAAATTTAAAAATCAAAATTAAAGGTTATTCTATAAGTTAATGTAATGTTGACTATGTAATCCTGACAACTTGCTATAACTTGAAATTTTCAAAAAGTCTAAAACTAAAAATTCCAAATTAAAAAAATGCCAACGAGAAAAACACCAAAATGACAAAACCGCTTATATGATATAAATACTATATCACCAAAAATAAAATAAATCGCTAAAGTTCAAAAAAGTCATCAAAAGTAAAAAGGTCGCCATAAAAGGAGAACAAATCGCCGAAAACCAAAAAAATCGCCAAAACGAAAAAAGTGCCAAAACTAAAAAAAAAAATCGCTAAAACTGTAAAACCACCGAAAGGAATCACCAAAACAAAAAAGGGCCAAAATTAAAAAAAATCTCCAAAAACCGAAAAAAATCAGAAAAAACAAAAAAAAAACGCTTAATTAAAAAAACCGCTAAAATAAAAATTAAAAAAAATGTCTACACCAGGCTAGATATTCGATTATATAGGCTAAAATTCGTAGAGTGTTACATGTGTAGTGTCCGTACGGAACCCTTCGTGTGTGAATCAAAGTCGCACTTTATTGGCTGAAGTTCTCGCCAACTTTTTCTCGGTGAAAAAAAAAATTATCATATAAAAATATTTGCCAGAAAGTTTTCATTAAAGCTAGAACCATAAACGCCTTTTTAATGAAGGAACAATTATTTTTCGTACCATTACGTACGTTTTCGTCAACGCAAAGTGCTAAGGGCCGAGTCACATAGAATTCTCCATAAATTATACATACGTCGCCTTTTTCAACTGACATTAACGCAATGACGGAGGAAGTTGACACAATGAATACTTTGTTGACGGAAACATTCGAGCAGCTTCAATACATTTGTTCTTTATTTCATTAATTAAACTTTAGTTTTTATTTATATATTTTATTGACTCCTTTCGTTTTATTTTATTCCTGCTCCCAAAAAACACAGAAACCTTAATCGAAATATACCAAAAAAACCAACTAATAACTAACAAACTACTCAACGTACGATAAAGCTAAAAGTTGACAAACTTTTGTACTTTTGCATTGACGAAGACGTAGTGAAGTTGTCATTTGAAAAAGGCGCAGTTTAACGTATGACGGATTCTATGTGCCTGGGCCCTTTAAGTTGGAAAATTTTTAATAAATAAATTAATTAAATTTTGTTTAGTTTTAATTTAGGTTTTTGTTTTTTGTGGCAGCAAAAAATAAAAATTAAATTAATCAAAATACTTAAGTTAAATAAATAAAATGGACAAGAAACTCATTGAAGCTTTACAATTGTTTCCTGATTTAATATACATATGGCCGTCAACAGAGTACATTTTTTGTATTTCTAAATTCTTTCCATATAATTTGGAAAGCACTTTTCACTAAAATTTCTTATTTATTTTTGTAACAAAATCGTACACTTAGAGAAATTTGATAAAATTAATTTGGTGTAGCAATGTTTTCTTTTTTCTTACAAATAAAGCATTTTTTTTATTAATCGAATAATAGTTACCTCTCAACCGGGCTTGACGATACGTGCACGTGGTTATGAAAAAGTTACAACAAACAAAAGAAAGAGCAAATATAATAATTATTAAAACAATTCCCATTAACGATAGATGTTGCGAAGCAGCCTCCATTTTTTCCCATTTCTTAATAAAAACAAAAATTAAAGAAACGTGTCTGAAGTGAATAAAACCAAATTTAATAAAACCATTAACAACTAATTTCTTTGTCAATTTAACTCTGTTTTTAGTATTTCATTGGTTGTCAATATTTTTGACATTTAAATAAAAAAAATGTAATCTAACGTCTTCTTTAGATAATCTTTTTAAAATGCAAAAAGTTAAGTACTCGTATAAATTCTTGATAACTGAAATTTGTATTGATTTTGCTTGAAGTTTTATGCAACGGAATATACAGTGGAGTTCGGTTATAGCGAACTTTTTCTCAGATGCTGTCAAATACAAATTAAATTTGTTAAATTTGAACAGGAGTAAAATGACATTTGTCCGTTGACAGAAGCAATGTTGCCCTTTCAATTAAGAGGCAAACAGTTTCTGCTTGCATTAGGTCGACATTAGTATAGTTTTTGTTATTGAGTGAAAGTAAAAGAAAATTTGTGAGATTTTTACT
The DNA here is from genome assembly GCA_936439885.1 of Nowickia ferox. Taxonomy (NCBI): domain Eukaryota; kingdom Metazoa; phylum Arthropoda; class Insecta; order Diptera; family Tachinidae; genus Nowickia; species Nowickia ferox. The sequence goes on along the minus strand of OW387027.1, from coordinate 82,873,561 downwards.
CTAATTATATAACGTGCAGTTTCCACTTTAAAAAGGTACAACTCGACGCTTGCCATGTCGTCGGTTGATTATTGGTTTGCGGCACAGTATATTCAAAATGCATTATGTCTGCAGCAAACCAATAACCAACCGACGATGTGGAAACTGCAGCTTAAACATGTGTGTCTAATTTTTATATGCTTCTGTTTTTGGTTTGTTCGCAAATGCAAGATTTCAATGGTTTAAGGGTTTTCCCCGTCGAATTTGAAAACTTTGAATTGGTAACACTGCATTATTTGACTATCCAACTTACAGCTGATGCATTAAACACATTCACCACAGGAGACTACACGAACACACGACTATTCAAACGAACTTAAGGTGGAAGTACATGACACGCGTTCAATGCGCTAATGCGATACAAACTTCTGTCGAAAAAGTTGAAATAGTGTGTTTTCATAAGGCAAGTTACATAAAGAAGATCGTGGTATACAAAATGGCAGCTAGCGTTGCCAGATTCACATGCTAACATACACAAAAATTATTATAAATTCATTTTTTTGTTTAATAAACAATAGATAAAAAATGCATTAAATATTTAAAGAAAAATAAAACGTAAATGCAAGACAAAAAAAAATAGCCGGTAAAGGCTTGAAATTTTACAAGTAAAAAAGCCTCAAAAGCGTGGTATGTAACTTTTCATTTTTATAGCTTTAAACGTTTAACAAGCCAGAAACGCGTTGCCGTGTAACGCGTGATATGTACCTCCACCTTTACAGACCAAGCTAAATTACGACGTAAAGCGCAACGTAATTTAGCGCTTAGCTTTTACGCTGAAATGAGTAACCTAAATTAGAGCGTTAACTTTTCGCCAAAAACACTAATGTTCACTTTCTTCGATTAATAAAAAAAAACTCTAAATAGAAATAAGAAATAAAAATGAAAACGCTAAATTGACCTGAAAGTAGCTAAGGTTACTTTACTTAACAAAAACAACAGTACTTTTGCAGCCAACTTTACTTCTTTACGCGCGGTCAAAATTGGATTTTCCAATTGCAAAGCGTTGACGCCACGTTTTTTCGGTTGGTTTCATACATTTTGTATGGGAATGAAATATTTCGACAGCCAGACAACGCTTTGCGTCGCAATTTAGGTTGGTCTGTTAAGCATTGGGGTTTTGTAAGCTTTTTGAATTGTGGTTGAATTCTAGTGATGTGTTGCTTGAGCAGCAACGTATGCATCTAGACGTGCTTAACCCACAATAAATATATATTTTAATTAGAACAAATTATTAAAACGCCATACAAATATGTATCTTATGTTTATGAAACATTTTTAATTTTTTTTAGCATAAATTGCTGGAGGCAAGTGCATGACATCAGACTACGAGGGAAAGTTATAGAATATTCCGATGCTACTTGATGAAACACTAAGCTAGGCGCTCAATTTTATTACTTAAAATATATCGAGATTCAAGCTACGATTATAAAGACATTGGCTGGCTGTGCGGTCAATCATCACGAACTCTGCATACCTATTTAAGAAGCTTGTTAATTTACAAAAACCTGTAGAAGACTGTATATTCTGGGGTAAGTAGAAAAATTTTTAGGAGTTTGGCATTGTAATTCTCATTTATTTTCCTTATATTACTCGTATTAACATACTTATAAGTTTATATTTTAAACTTTGAAACTTTTATCATAAATTGTTCGAATGTTGGATAACAATTGATTCATTTTGAATTTTATTCATTCTGAAAAGCCAAAGAAATGCATAAAGCCTTATCACAGAACAAATTCCATACATAACCCAGCAAAAAACTGGTTCTGCTAAACTTTTCCATTTTCATTGCATGCCAATTACTACAGGTACAGGAATTTAATATAGCAAATACCCTTCAGTTATTTGGATCACTTCCGTCCTTTGACAACCATGTGTTAAATTCATTTCATTTTTCACCACAAATTGAACTACTTGGCTCTGAGTTCATCAATGCTGTAACTAATGATTTTCATGTTAATTTTTTGCTGAGAAGTGGAGTTGAGTCTATGTACATATTCTTACATATATGAAAAGTATTTTACGTTACATTACATCTCTATAATCATTTTGATTACTTTTCACATAACAAAATCGATCAGCTGCTTCCTACCGTTGCAGTTACATTACATTACAGTCGGCTAACTGAGCCTTGAGCCTTTACGCAGAGTTGTAAATAACAATACCAATACACAACTGAAAAGTCAACTGTTAATTTAGTAGTGGAGAATGGCAATGCAAATTTATCAATGCCAACCAAACTATTTGAAAAGTTGAAAACCGTGATAGGGGCATATGCCATTCTCTCAATTTTTCGTTGAGCATAAATAAAAGAATAACATATTCAAATTTTCATACATACGTTGAACCTGATGCGCACACTGCTGTCTAAAATATTAAAATATTCAATGAACTTTCGCTTCTCGCAAATGTGTAGATAACTAAGGGCCTGTCCCACGATGTAGACAACGTTCGACTTGTCGCATTCTTACATTGAAAACAAAAACAAATTTTAATATTTTGTCGTATGCGATTTAATACCTGCTGGGGTTTTGCGACATCATATGGAAGTCTTGCATACCAATGCGAAGCCAAATGGCACAACGGCTGATAACGATATTAACAATAATATTTGTTCAAAGCTGAGAGCCATAATAAATGAAATACATACTTTTGAATGCATTTAAACAAAGAAACGACCGCAAATAAACTAATGCAATCGTATTGAAACATTATTTCTTTTTTAATCGATATGCCAAGATAAGAAAAATTTCGGTTCAAAAAGAAATAAATAAGTTACTAACTAGAGTCCAAACAAAAATATTAACATTTGTTAACGCACTAATAATAATCCCAAATTATTATTTTACTTATTAAGTAAAATATTTTTTTTATTGAAAATACATTGAAATTGATTATTGAGGGGTTTAGCTGGATCCTATACGCATTTCACTGTTTCTAATGCAAATCATCAGGGAACCTTTAACCAAAAATTTCTTTCATTAGTAATTAGTGGTTACGCTTTTTTGGGCACATGTCACACATACTCGTATGTAAACTCGGCCTAACTAACTATTAATTCTCGTATTTCAGCACCCTCTAGCACTCGTCTATAACTTTCAATACTGCAGCATATAAGAGAAATCTTATTCAAATACTCAAGGCGATTTTAGTCTCAGCATAATTATTATAAAATATTATAAAACTTCAATACACTTTATGTATGTACCTCTACCTCTTCTTCTTTTATTTGAATTCAAATCTCTGTCACATTGTTGAATTGTAACACCGAGGGAATTGTCCGTATTCTGCAGATTCCCAAAGAATAGACGAACTCCAAGATAAAATAAAATTGATATGGATGGGTAGAATTAAAAATATAACCATGAATAAAAATATTTCAAACATAATTTTTTTTTTGTAATTAAAAGCAAAAAAAAAACCCCCGCAAACAATAAACAACTGTTGTAAATAAATTTAAATTTAAACTGAATAAGCAAAGATTTTAGAAAATGAAAAGAGAAATATAGATTTTATCGATGGTTCGAGTGTTGGGCAGTAAAATCATAAAAATATATTTATTTTGTTAAAGCGATAGAGACGTAAAAATACAAAGATTAAAATAAATTGAAACTACAGAATACATGTTTATAATTATTTTGCCGTTTATCAAAAAAGTATATTTTTTGCGCAGAAATTAATCAGGGATTTTTTTTTTGGGGGGATTCACTTCTTTGATACACAACGAAAGAAAAATTCTTCAAGGCCATGAGACACTATAATACACAATCGCACGATCTGCGAAAAAATACAACCCTGTTCGGATGAATTGTTGTTGCCTTTTCAAAATTTTCACAGACTCCTTATACCAGGGTTGCATTTTCTCAAAAATCGCACGATTGTGTAGGATACAATTTTTAATTATCACTGGTTTAGAGTAATTTAAAATTTTTTAAATCTAAGACGTTGACGTCAGAAAACTTGTATATGTTTCCTTTAATCTATTACGAAAACGTCAATATTTCCATAGCCAACCTCTTACACAAACAGGCTGTAAAAATACAGTTTTAAATGTTTTGCTTTTTTGATTTTGTTAAAACTTTATGCAATTTATTGTTCTCATTTCACATTTAGAATTGAATAACTTTGAAACGCGCTATCAGATTTACATGAGAGTGTTTGTTATATGAAAGGACTTTATTTCTTCTACAAATATGTGGTAGAAAAATTGCAAGTAACTTTAAAATGAGAATATCGGTTAAGTCACAGAGTTCAATTCCGTTCGGAAACGGAATTGAATCCACCACATCAAGATGTCGAGCCCTAGCCAACATTCCAGCACCCCCAACAGTCTGGACACACCTGACAAATTTCCGTATTTTAGTTTTCTTTTTTACACACCATCTCCTACAAAAATGGGGTGGATTGAATTCCATTTACGAACGGAATTGAATTCTATGACATGGCCGTATGTTTCGTATACTCAAATGTCCTGAGAAGGGATCTCCCAAACAAAAAACTTTTCGATTTTCCTTTAATATTCACATTTACTAATTTAATAATAAATAATAATTCAACAAAATATGTATACCAACTGACACCACACACTAGGGACCAAACACAATCAGGCTGCTGATGAATATGTAGCGGCCTTCAAAAACACCGTGTTGTTCCGTTCTGCTAGTGTTTGTCAGAATATTTACAATTAACTTTGGTGTTGTTTGTTTTCCCTCAAAAATATCACATGTAATTTGGCTTACACTTGTTTATTTCTAACGAAAACAGAATAGAAAATAATGAACTACAAGGCCGGAATAAGAAAATTTATTCCTTGAAAGTGCAAATAAACAATAATAATAACACATATTACAAAAACATTAATAACAATAAAATACAATTAAAAACTGTTAACGATACAAATTATCGTAATTTTGTGTTTTAAAACAATTTCGAGCTTCAGTCAGGTTTTTTTATACTGACTTTCATGATGGAGCAGGTGTGGCAAATGGCGGAAATGAATCATAATTTTAATCAAACGAATACGAATTTCAAGTAATTATGGTTTTTGTACTATTATATTGATTTTAAAATTGTTGCTAAGAACAACTTTACTTCTCAGCAATTAATTTGTTTTTGAATAAAAAAATAAATTAAAATTGAATTTGGTTTAAAAGTAATTACGGGATTTAAATGTACATTTAATTTAGCAAATAATGCATTAAAACACGCAAAAAATATAAAATTTTTAATAAAATTCAATCATATTATGTATATTGATACTATTATAAGAAAAAAGTTTGGTTTTAAATTTTTATTTTTTTAAACACGCAATTTCGATGTTAATCTTTGGCATATCGTCCGTCGCCCCAGAATAGTTTTGCTCCACGGACCATTCTTAATAAAAAAGTAGTTAAATATGGAATATATTTATTTTAAATACCCTCTTTCTGAATCAAATTAAGCATTCATTTTGCTCCATATCCACTATTTTTAGGTTTAATAATTATTGTTTTGCTGCACACGCCACTGTTTGGCGATTGCGTCAAATTCTTCTTGTTCTTGTTTTGCCTAATTTTTTATAAGAAATTAATAATAAAAAAAGAAGGGTGCCGTTAAAAAAATTCAACGGCGACTGTTAAACAAAAATATCAACATAATCAGACGCAGCCGCCGATTAAATGTTTTAATATAAACTTATTAAACACTAAAATAGAATAAAAGAAAATAACAGAAATCATTTAATTTCATTCTTTATATTAAATACACTTCAATTACTTGTTTTTCTTGTGTAGGTGTGTAAGCGGATCGATAGTTAAAAATATTACGACGGCGGCCAAGAAGTTCGACTTTAGACGATCGACGATAGCAAGAAAATAAAAAAGTATACTTTTTGAAAATACATTGCGTATGCTGCACAAAATGTACTTTTACAAAAAAGTAATATTAACTTCTAACTTCATTCATGAAAGTTCACAAAAATTTTAAATTTCCTTCAAAACATATGTCGGAAACAGTTTTGCAAATATAAAAGAAATCTATCTGGTATATTTTGGTAAAATTTCATGTAAACCTTCTTTGTTGTTTTTCTCCACTCCAACTTAGTGGTGTATGGGCTAAAACAATTCTGAGGCGACGATATATAAATGTAGATCATTTACATATATATTTCAAAATTATTAGAAGTTGGGTTGTTACTATTCATTAAATTATACATGTTAAAATATGAAATTAAGTACTTTAACTAATATGTTTAATATACGTATACCACAGTCAAATATTTTATTTGAAAAATGCATGCTTATTCTATTATAATTTAAAAATTTCAAGACACATACATACATACATAAATCGAAAGACATGACATGACAAGTTATCAGAATATTATACTTCTAACTTTAAATAACTGTGCACTGCGGGGTCAAAATTTGTCTATGAAATAGACCAATATCCATGGCATTGTTGCGTTTTATGCGCGTTACATAAAAATAAGACATTACAATTCTTTTTTTTTTTGGCTGATAGGATTTGGTCAAATTTCGAGAGAATTTTGGCAACAACATAATCTTGTGCTTAAAATTCTTGCGAAACTTGAGTTTTGTAAGTGACACGATCTAGCATTTCGAAAAGTGGGCAGTTAAAATTTATTATTCTCATGATACTTGGCCCTTGCAATAATACAATCTGATGGTTGTAAAAGCGACCAGTAGTACGCCACTTAAAATTTAATATTAGCACTAAAAACTAAAAATAAAATAAGCACCAAAACGTTAAAAATAATTTAAATTCAATTAAATTGATCCGCTGCGTTTTACATGTTGCCAACTATTTGGCAACTCGCTAAGAAAAAGTTTGCAGTTTGTTCTTGAAAGTTTTTTAGTAAAGGCAGTCTTCTGACTTGTCAGTTCTTTTGAATCATATGTAACTTTTTATATCTGTAAAAATTTTTATTTTACAGAATATTTTTAAAATTCACTTTTAAACGAACATGTTCAATTAATTATACATATTCCCTGCTTTTATAGGGTGTTTTTTTAGAGGTATAGAACTTCGAATTGAAATAAAACACAAGAAAATCGTTTTAATGTCCATCAATTTTGCTTTATTGGAAGGATAATTTTATGCCATTAACGTTTAAATATGATTTCGGGCATGTGGCCGCCGCGGCTGGCTCGAATAAAGCCAATTCTACAGGTCCAATTTTCAACCACTTTTTCGAGCATATGGGGCCGTATGTTGGCAATAACGCCACGAATGTTGGCTTCCAAGTCCCCTAACGTTTCTGGTTTGTTGGCGTAGACGAGCGACTTCAGCGGATGCGTATTATCACATAGAGTAAACGTAGTGCGAAAACGATCCATGGTTAACCGAATTAATTGCTCTGTCGACCATAAAATGGACGGAGCTTGCGGTAAACTTCGCGAACTGAACCATTATTTTCGAAATAAATTTGCACGATTTGCAAGCGTTGTTCTTTTGTCAACCTGTTCATGATGAAATGGCAAACCAAACTAAATATTAATCACTTGACAGCTGACAAAATGGCCGCCAGTTAAAAAAGTGATGCCAACTTAAAGTTCTATACCTCAATAAAAAACACCCTAATAAATAGTTTAAAAACACATTTACACATTGGTATATTAATATAGTACCTTCAGGCGTCTATTACTAACGCCAATAGCAAACCGCCGCTGAATTTTTTCTCGCGGCATAGATGCCGGGTAACAATAAAATCAGCTGATGTCAGATGATTTTTCAGAAGAAAATAGAACTTACTCTATTTGAAATTTTGTCGGATGACTTTGCACCTGACCTTTACATAAGAAATGTTTTAAAGGTATCAAACAATATGTACGTGTTTAGGAGTGGGAAATTTGGCAAGACAGATCTAAAAAAATGTCGTGTATGCCCCTCTTAAGTGTGTTATAGTTAATTGAAATTCGTACTTAAACTTTCATAAGAATTTTTCTTTAAGGCCGTGTCATATAGAATCCGTCATACGTTATACATCAACTTTTTCAACTGACATTAATGCAACGACGGAAAAGGTTGATGCAATGATGGAACCATTTGAATAGCTTTAATAGGTTCGTTCTCAACTTTATTCAACTTAACTTTTTTTATTTATTTATTTCCTTTTTTGAATTTTATATTTTTAAATATACTCGAAAAACAAAGTAATAGCTGACAAATTACTCAACGTATGCTGAAAGTTGGCCAACTTTTGTACTTCGAGTGAGATAGAGTCGTACTTAATGTGACATATTACAAAAGAAACCAGCTGTCACTTAAAGAAGGGGAAGTAATACGTATGACGGACAGGGCTGTCAGATATGGCGATTTCTCGCCAAACGTGTCTATTATTCAACGTCTTTGGCGCCTAAATTTTTAGTTTGGCGACATGGCGATTTTTCTGGCGATAAATAAATTTGTTGGCGGTTTTGTGGCTATTTTTTAACAAAATTGAAGTAAAAAATTTTTGTAATTCAGCAAAATAAGTTCGTTGACGGAGTAGTTAAAAAAAATATATCCTGCCAAAACTCATCTGCAAGAATTAAAACAACTTGATTTTGATGATTTTTGTTATATTAATTTGAATTTGGATGAGGGAAATTAAAAAAAAAAATATTTTGTGGCGACTTTATTTCTGCTTTTGGCGATCTTTAGCTAAATTTCTATACGATTATTTTATAAAAATTTATACTAAAAAAAGTGTTATATAAAATCAAATTTATTATTTATTTATTTATTAAGAAAAACTACATAAAATTGATTTTGGCGGCTTTTGGCGACTCAGCTTTTTGACATTAAGCGATAAATATCCAGTAAAGCCATATTTTATAAAAAAAACACAGTCTTTTAATGGAAATTTTGTGAAATTTCGTTCGTTTCCAAATGCCAAAATTTTGTCTGCAGGTCATAAATTAATAAAAATTTGCTCTTTGCTCTATTTCACAATTTTTGTGGAAAATTTTTTTATACCTCTTTGAATGGTTTTTTTTTATTACCTAATGTTGCTTTGTCATTGCAAAGATTATTTTATAGGGGTAATTTGCATTTTGCAAACAATTAAACGCAAATTAAGAATAACTTTATTTGAATTTAAAATTTGAAAGAAAAAAACTTACCATAAGCACCACTTGATAACGCACTTGTGGGCGGATCAATGCGTATTCTTCTGACGACTCGTCTTTCAGTGCGCGGTGGACTATTTTCGGTTAGATTTTGGCACATAATAGTACATAAGATCTTTGAATTTTAAAAGAACTTTGAGAGAATACGTAACAAACAGTGTGCTGAAATGTTAACTTACTCTAACAACTACACAGATTATGGCGGCCATAATAAAAATTATTATGACTGTGGCAATATCCATTTCAGCTGAATATTTTTTTAAGGTTTTCTAAGCTCTTTGAATGGTTGATTTTTCGCAAAACACTTGTTTAGTTGGAAACATTTTATGTGTGACTAAACCTGGCACTGTTTGTGTTAATTTGTTCTAATTTTGTTCTTCTTTCTTAGTTATAAAACTTAGTAGAAAATATTTATAAGAATACAAAATTTATTACTTTCTGCATACTTGTTCTTCGTTTGCCAAAATAAAAATCCCAAAGACTGAAAAATTACTATCAGTTAATAATTCTTTTAAATAGATAAAAATACGTTGACAAATAAATAAATTTTATTTGCTATAGATATTAGTTTAACGACTTTAAAGGTGGTTTGTTTTTTTCCTGTTGCAATTTGATAATAGGGGTATGCACCAGTGATGGGAAATGAGATTTGCATTTCGGTACAAAAATAAATTTTTTTGAGTACTTTTTTGATCTCGAGAGTACCGAAAATTATTATCATTTTTTATTTAAATTTTATTAACACATAATTATATAAAATTCATTTACAAAGCAATAAAAAAGGGTCACAAAACATATATGTACATACATATCGCTACCTTAATATAGAAAGGACCTATTATTATTATTTCTTTATATATTAAGGTAACGATGTGTACATAGGTACAAATGTTAAAGTTTTAACAAGAAGAATTTTAGACTTCAATAAATCTTTGGCCTGGATAAGACTTAACTTGTGTTGTTTTCATGAGATTTTGGTAAGAGAAAATTCTTTCAACATTTGCAAAGGAGTGAGGTATGGACAAAATTCCGTAACCTACTATTGGTATATCAGGAAGGACTTTTGGAAAATAAATGGTAGTAAATCTGGAACTTCTAAACTACTGATTGGATTTACCTGAAACTTCGAACATCTTTAGAGGAGGACTTATACTATGTTCACACTTATGGTCTTAAATGTGTTGAAGGAAAGTATTTTACAAAACTAAACACAACCGTTCACATTACATTTGAGATGTTTAAGGTTGACGTTTTGGCAGTAAATTATTGTATTTCTAAAAAATTACGCACAATTATGCCTTTTCATTGGTTAATTATTTTCAAACAATAAATGTTTTTGTAAATAGGAGTAATTGAGTATTTTTTAACTAATTACTTGTTTACCAAATAATTTTCCACGTGCCGCCATTTAATAACAACACAAAGTTGCCAGAGTTATCAAAAAAAAGGACTGAACATACTCCACTTACGTGTTTAACAAAACAAGTCAATGTATGTAACCCTACGTCTCCACGAGCCATCAACTTGGACATGACATGAACATGACGACGGCAGAGCAACTGTAAAAAGTTCATCAACTTATTTGTTGTGGTGAACACGGGCGAGGTCCATGTTCAGGCATATCAAAATATTTTGCGGTAGCGCAATAGAGATAGAATATTTACCAATTTTGTTCTGTCTCTTTTCTTTCTATTGTAAATGTTTGCGGACAGCGAATCTCATGGCGAACATCGTTGCTCAGATATATGTTCGGGCATCCATGTCAGAGCATGGACGAAACATGGACATAAGCGGTCTCCATTAGCCATTTGCGATGTCCGACATGATGCCCATACCAAGTTCATGGCTAGTGGAGACAGCTAGTAAGCTCTTAAACACGAATGAGGCATTAAACAACGTAAGTGTTAACATGGTATTAGGCATATATACACATGCCTTCTGGCTTTAGCTAGAAAGAAGTTACAGTGGGACTCAAAAAAAGTTCTGAGGCTTGTAATTTTTTAAAAATTATAGAATATAATAAATAAAAAATAAAAGTTCCAGATTTATTACCATTTATTTTACAAAAGTCCCTACTGTGCACTCTAGACCAGAAACTGCATATATTTTCTGTTGTTAATAGTTTCAGTTCTTTCACCCCAGCCAATGCTCTATACTGGTTGTTAATATTTTCAAAATTTTGCTTTTCGCTTGGAAACATTTCAATTAAAAGTGTTATAATGCTGTCGATTTTACCAGATAAATAATTTTCAGGGCAAAACTTACTAAGCCAAACTGACATTTCATTGCCAAAGTACACTTCTGCCCTTAGAACTTGACAGAATTTAATATAAAACTTTTAACAATTTTCTTTGAACTGATTTGAAACGGTTCTTTCAACATGATTTGCGTTTATATGCCCTGCATTTCTAAGTTGACTGTGAGAGTATCAAATGTACTTTTTCATGTCAAATAGTATCAAAAAAAGTACGATCGTACCAACTTTTCCATCACTGGTATGCACGTTGCTTTGTGGGCAAATTTGTTGTGCAAGTGTCAGACCTGGGAAAATTGCATTACTTTTGCATTAGTACTAAATTTAATAACATACATTTTAGTGCAAATGTATTGCATTACCACTGTTTTGTGTAAGAGACAAAAAAGATTCATATGGAGACTATTTATTTAGAGGGCTGTAATGTCGTAATAAACAATGCATACTTACGATTTGTAGCATAAAATTATTGCATACATTATAAAGTTGCAGATATGCAACGAAGAGTGATTTCCGTTAAGCTGACCCAAGGTCAAGTGCGCATAGTTTTTAAACTTACAATTATTTAGTTTTAAATGATCCATAGTATACAAAATTGCTTAGAGAAGATATGTACATATATCCAACCAATTTCTTACTTTGGTTTTGTTTAAGTTAACTTGTCTTAAACCTCTTTCTACATTTGCTGAAGATTCCGGTAAATTGAAAAGAAAATTAATTAACGCAGCATAAAATTACTTAACGTGGAAAATAAAAGTCCATTTTTTTATATCTGATTTTTTTTTAATCTAAGTTTCAATTGTATCAGGGAATTTGAATAACTTTAATTGTCTGAATTCAGATTCAATTTGCTGACACTTAATTCCTAAAATAATATTGTAGAGATCAATGAAGCTTATGAATTGGATTCATCTTCTAAGTCAAACGTTATTAAAATCTGATCACACATTTTTAAATTTATTTAATTAACTTTAGCATCCGTAAATACATCCCTGACATATCGCACATTCAGTTCAATAGTGTCATAACTCAAAAAAAAACAATTTTTAATATAATGCAGAATAATAATGAATTTTGTATTCTATCTCCTGCAAAAATTTCATATAAATAGCTTGTACTATCACCTCCTGAGAAAAGAATATTTGTTCATGCCTTCACTGAGTTGTATGTAAATTAAAAACTTTAAATGTGTTTTCTGCAAAACTAGTTTTTTTTGAGTTAAGACACTATTGAACTGAATGTGCGATATATTTCCAAGTAAATTTCTTCAATGTTTAAATAATTATGCTCATCTTTATAATCCACCGAATAAAAATCTTTTTTTTTTTTAATTATTCATGTAGCCGCAAGGAGACAACTTTGGAATTTTTGAAGCAGTGCTTAGTTTTTGCATTTTACCATATAAATTTTGTATTTCTCTTGGTTCCTTTGATAAATTATGTGCAATAACATGTTTAAAAACCATTTAGTTCCAATATTATGAATACAAAGACTAAGATTGATTGCCTGTGAATTTATAATTATTTAAAATCGTCAAATTTAAGGCGAAAATCGTCCAGTCGTCAAAATACTACGGCCTGGCCCACGATGTCGACACGAAACTTTCTATCGCTTGCTTATATTGAAAATAAAAACAAATTTGCTTATTTTGTTTTTGTTTCCAATGTAAGTAAGCGATAGAAACTTTCTTGTCGACATCGTGGGCCAGGCTGCTAATTTTGGCACCCAAAATCGTCCAAATGACGATAAATCGTCAAATCTGGCAACCGTGCGCTCTTGCTTTAGTAGATCTCTACTGAAACAATGATAAATATGTTCTGGGTATTTGAGTTTACCGCTCCTTGACCCTCTATTATAAGTGTTTAACGGGCCCGTTGAAAAAGGTCCATTCTACATTTTGCTGAAAGAATTTTAGAAATCGAACCGCTAATTCTGGAGATTACATCTATGTTTATATGTATGCATGTATATAAAACTATACATATATATAATCAACTTTCCGCACTGAAAAAATTAAAATTAATACTGAAATTTATGCTATTGCAAGAGTCTGGTAAGAGTGGAACCATGTATGACTGGGTACTCAATACGCTACGCTAAACAAAGTTTTATATCTCTAAAAAACTATTGCCTGTTAAATATGCTTATTATTTCATAAGATAAATATGACACTTATTTTGCATCAAATTTAGAAACCCAGTCGTAAATATAATTATTCATAGCTAAGAAAAACGGTGAGTTAAAAATCACATATGCAAATAAAATAAAATTAAATTAATATTGAAGTATCTTAACACGTTTGATAAAAAAAAATTTTTTAAGTTTTGAAGATTTGAAATAAAAAATTTAACATGTGTGATTAAAACTTTTGATGTATCAAGGTCAAGAAGGTCAAATGTATAAATATTTTCCCTTAAAATAGTTCCTACATGCTCGTAAAATATTTTAGTTAAATTTGAAAAAATTCTAGAATTTTTACATGCTTCAGTATCATTTTTTTTAAAGATATTTCTTCACTTATGCTTCCATACCTGTTCCTGGCAGACAGTAACGATTGTAGAATATTTCATCTCTTACAGCATTGAAGCTATTATCCTGTTCACTTGAACGTGTAGTAAATGAAAATCCCTTATAAATAATCTACAAGGAATTAATTGAAACAATTAATGAGCACATAAATTTTGTAGAATATAAAAAATCATTACGAGCACTCACGATAAAAAGTAAAACCATCAAGAAGATCACATAAATAATATCACTAATTAACATATTTTTACACTTTATTGTATTAGTTAACTTTTCTTTTACTAATTTTTGTTTCGAAATTGAAATGGAAGTATTTTTAATATTTTTTAATATCAAATAAGACTTTCGTTATTAAGACCAGCGAATAATTTTTTCCTTTAATTTAAATTTAGAAAAGTATGTATAAGATCATGTAGACGCTTAATGCATACTAAAAAAAAGAAGAGAAAAACAAAACAAAATATTGTGATTAAGATTTTATCTTATCGTTTTTAATATTTAGTTTGTGTACAATTAAAAAAAATCTCTTTCATTCTTGTAACTCCCCTTCACTCCACAAACCCGCAAGCTTTGACTTCTAAATTTTAGAATCTAAAACAAAACCTTAACTTTAAAAGCTAACGTGTGCAAAAAAAAACTAATCGGGGTGGGGTGTGAAAAAAAACTAATCGCTTAACTAGAGCATTTCACACTTATTACGAGTATAAATTATGGATCAAGGTCATGTTGTCTGGGTATTTCTGAGAGTTGCAGAAATAAAAATCACTGATTAATTGGTGAATATAATTGTTGTTCTGTGGTTTTTTATTCAGTTTTGAGTTTTTAATGGCAAACTGCCTTGTTTCGAATATTCTTTAATTCGTGCGAAAATAATTTCAATTTCGATTTGTTTTATTCAAAAACAACTTGTCTTCTATATTTAGTACAATAGTTGTTATAATTATTTTATTTTATTTTATTTCATTCTGAAAAATAATTTTAAAAGTTTATATACGTCTGCGTTTTATTTAAAAGGGAGTTCATTATCCCTTTGCAGATTGTTTTGGTGAATTGCAACCCTTGCATTTTAGGTATAACATATCGGAAATTACTCTTCGGTGCAAACAGCTGGTGCAAACATTGCAGATGTAGGAACAACAAATCATATGATATTAAAATTTCCTACACTAATTCAAATATGCAACTCCAAACGATATTGCAGACTGAAGGCCAAATCACATAGAATGTGTCACACGTTATGTTTCGCCATTTACAAAGTTTCGCTCATGAAATAATTAACACCCCTTTTCCAACATACATATGTAGATATCTTTGCAATGTCTTAATTCAGCAGGGAGAAGGACAGAAAGAGACTGTACTACTACCTCCGTCTTTCACACAGCTGAATTAAGATTTTTCAAAGGAAACTTTGCGTGTGGAATGAGGGCATTTGCCCCCCCCCAAGAATTGATTTTGGCTACTCTAGAATTATTAAAAATTGCTTATAGTTATCTATTTTATTATAACTCATGAAAGTCGCCAGTCGTAATGGAAGCCCCCCTAGGGAAAAAATTTTCTGAAGCTCTTTTGTTTCCAAAAATGTGTTTTTTTTATTTTGCTATTTAAATTTTCTACATGTTAATAAATCAACTTTCTTATTTATGTGAAACAGCTGTTGTTGCCACAATATATGGTAATTTTGTAGTGCTGCCATACTTTCAACGCAACTTACTAGGAACTTTACTTATAGTATTGTCACACCTCATTTTAACATTAAAACCACAAACAGCGCACTCAGCTTTCACACTAAAAGTTTAATAAATTCAGATTTTAACACATGGAAATTATTTTATATTAGGAAGGGTTGGAAGTCAAGTTATGGTATAGATGTACATATGTAAATATAAAAGAGGTCAATGAAAATACTTTCGATTTTTCCATCCCAAAGTTTATTTTTCTCTGATTGTTGTTGCAGCTGCATCCACTTGGCAGCACTGAACTTTGAAACAGCGAAAACAAGATTGCATTTTATAAAACCTACTTAAAACCAATTATAAGAAAGCTTTTAAGTTGGTTTTAACAAAATTATTTTGTATGGTAAAAACAGGTTTTAACAGTTGGGTTTAACGTTAACATCAACATTTATTAAAACTATGACACCCAGCAATAATAAGTTTGGTACCAATAAGCACTAAGATAAAAAGAAACGCTTCGGAGACGCGAAAATCACACAGTGCATCCCCTGTGCCTTACGAGGATGCATTGCAAAAACACTATGAAGTTAGTCGGCTGCTAGCTCTCAAATACTCAAATCTTTATAGCTATGCTATTTATTTGACGACACAGAATCTGGGACCAGATTTTCGTAACAAAAATAATCGACACTATTACAGTTATAAATTTATTTTTGTTTTGATTTCTTTGTAGTTAAAATCAGATTGCGAAAATAAACGAAACAAATTGTTTGATTTTGTTTTGTTTCGTTCTTTGAAGTGAGTGAATCAAAGTGAAAACAAAAACAATGAGAAGGATTGCGCAATTTCTTTTGGTTTTGTTTTTGCACATGAGCACAAACCAGAGAACACAACCGACTGGCTGCAAGCCGGCAAACAGACGCCGCCGGCCACAAACAATACCTTAATTTAATCATACGCCGCTAGAAAAGAAAATAATGGAAAATAAATGGAAACGTTTTGAAAAATTTGCGGCGAATTTGACATTTTGACATCATCATATAATATTATTTTATTGCATTGTTATTTAACACATTAAGTTTGTTTTATATAGCTAAGCAGCATAGCTATAACCGGGTGTCCTAAGACACATTTCTTCTTTTTTTTTATAGTGAATCCTCCTTCGCTTACCTGGATACAAATTTAGTTTCGAATGAGATTTTTTCTTGGTGATTTTATTCTTTTTAGTTGTTTAATTGAATTGTTTATGCAAATAAATATGTATGTGCTTTTGTAGGTCACTGTATAATGTTCTTGCTTAACATGCGGAGATCGTGAGATCGACTCCCGATTTAATACGCGAACAAAAAGTATTGGATAAAAGTACATTAATGTACATTATTTATTATTAATGAAAGCTTCAATATTCCATAAATTCACTACATACTAATTGCGTTGAAATAAGCACTTAAAGCGAAATGCTCCAAAGTGGGCCATCGCGAACAAATATCATGTCATACGTAAGCAGGTTTGTAAGCCAATAGCAGCTTGACATTCCGTTACAAACCTGCTTACGGCGATGCAGTAGTTTTTGCTGGACAGTGTGAAAACACTATTAACTACTGAAAGAATTAAACCCTATTTAAGTAAAATTTAAATAAAATTTAACTAATTATGTACGTGTTTAAATATGAAGTCAAAAACTGGGGGTACTTGCAGTGTATCATCAAAGATGAGTCTTATCTTCATGTCTACTTAAATTATATTCATCAAAGATAATTTCCGAAATCTGTTTGAAACAATAACTTTGGAAAACCTTACGCTAGAGAAAATTTCCTTTAAACATTTCAAAAGTATTTAATAATTTGTCTAAGGATCTGATCACAAAGGTTTTGAAAGTAAAAACTTACCAGTGGATAGAATTTCCTGATGTTGTGGGCGCGTACAGAAATATGTAACGAATATCTAATTAAAAATACAAAAGATATACATATGTGTGTACATATGTACATACATATATGTTGTAAATAAACTTTATGTAGATATGTAAGTATATAAATCTCACCCTTGCGATGAGAGACAGGAGCAATATTAAAAATATGAAATAGAAAAATGATAAAAGCACCATTTTATTTGTTACACATATGTATATACATATGTGTTTATGTATGTATATAAATATGTGCTATATGTTATAATTCTCTATTAACTAAGTTTTCCACAACACAGCACAGACAGTTTAACATTTGCAAACAATCATTGAAAACTATAATGTTATTTGATTTGGTCTTCGTGTTCTTGCGATCAATTTCACAATTCATTCCGCTAATCTTATCGTTCATTGTTTAAGTGCTGCACAAGTAGTAAAGGAACTTTTCGTATTTTTTATCTTCATATGCTGTAAACAATATTGGCAATAACCAGGTGCGCCAATTAGCTTAAACGTTTGTAGGGTGAAATTAGAAAAGATAATCAGCCCACTCATGAATACTCCCTAGGAATTCCTTTCCCACGAAAACACTTTCCTCCAATCATAAATTCCGCGGGAACAAAAATATGAAATAGTGGCATCATTGAATATCAATGTCAGCTGTTTTGTTTGTTAATATTTATTCATTAATTTTTTTGCGTGCAAAAATAAATAAAATTATTGTTTTAATTAAATTTAAAGCAAAATTAAATAAATAAGTGAATAATATATTAAATTAATAAAGAGTGTTTGTGAAGGGAATTGGAGCTGTAGAAGAAAAAAATCTTGAAAGTTTCTCTTTGCTGCATTTATGGAAATCACAGTCAATCGAAGTTAAGAAATTTTGTGTTTGTGCTTTATTTGTGGTATACGATCTACGAAACAAAAAAATTATTTTTTTATTTAAATATTACTTCGATTTTTATGGAAACTCCCTTCTATTTTGCAAGTGAAAAATTTCGGAGCAAAAACGAAATTCAAATGTATCGAGAAAAGCTACTTTTTCCCCCATCGACTTATTTCCGTGGGAATTTTTATTCATAAATAGCAGAAAAGGGAAAAGTGAAACAACTCGAACGGATTTGTTGTTTGTGATAATTTAAATAATTTTTCCACTTATTTAGCCTCTTCTTCGATACGCAGCTGATGACGGATTAACAATTCAATTTAATAAAAATTTCAATATTTTTTATCAGCAAATAAAAAATTAAATGTCTGTTTCACGATATCGAAAGAAAACGTTCGTTTTACCATTTATCTTGAAAACAAAAACACATTTTCATATTGTTTTTAATGTTTTCAATATAAATTTTCAGTCAAAAGTTTACTTTCGATATCGTGAAACAGGCCATAAAGAAATAAATAGTACAAAAAGGTACCCAGCAAAAAATTAGTAATGGTGTACATACATATATTAAGCACAACTTACTTTTCCACAAGAACTACATACCGTGTGCACTACTTTACAGCAGTTATGTAATGACTCTATAAAGTAATAAAAAATAATCTTACTTATAAATACGGCACAGTTTGTCGTACAGTTTTAAGTATCTTAGCGTCCACCAATATTAGTAAAACATATATGGTTTTAAATGTATGTAGATATGCAAAATATACATAAATGTTTTTTCGTAATTCCTGGCTCAAAAGTGATAAAAGACAATTTCCTCCTTTGCTTTTGTTTTGTACACACTTGTTTATAATAAATCAAGATATACTACGTGTCGAGTGGTCTAATTTAGACCACCGGGCGATCCTAGTATAAATTATTATGCAGATAGCTCAATAGGCATGTGTTTTTTAACCGACTTCAAAAAAGGAGCAGGTTATCAATTCGTCTCTATTTTTTTTCACAGTGTTACTTCATACCTCGGTTCATATTAGACCGATTGTAAAATTTTTTTTATCATTTGAGAGGGTATAGCCTCCCATTGGTCCCATTGTAAAAAAGAAAAATTGGGCGGGGATTTTTTTTATATGATTTTATGATATTCTACTTATTTGATTGCTGTAAGGGTGGCGTTGGCTGAAGTAGTATCACGTTGACTACGAAAAGGTCATGGGTTGACTACGAGAGGTCATGGGTTCGAGCCCGGTATCAGACAGTCATCAAATAACAACACCACGCATTTTTCTGATGTACAGTTGTTGTAGGAAAGTTCATGTGATGAAGGCATAGTCACTGGTCACTGAATTATACCGACTTCAGCAGATACTAATCGTAATGTAACATCAGAGCGCTTTCCTTCGTTGTGTAGCAGAATCATTGGCGAAGTAAAATAACCAATAAAATGGCTACTAATCACAGCTTCAAAAATTTAATACGCCGCATTTAAAACCAGATGCGCTGCAACACTGCATTATTAAAAACGTGCAAAAAGCAGAGTTGTAAAATAATGAAAATCTCCTCCATCTCTTCCTTCACTACTTGTCTTCTCTAAACACTATCCCTTTCCTAAAGAAGGTAACACCTAGTAATAGTAGTAGGCATTGCCTGAGTGTTGCTTCTCTTTAGTTCTTGTAATTACACAATTTTAAAGTTGAAAAATGGGAGTCACGTGTTTCTATTTAACAGATTTTTACGAAACTTGCCACACACCTTGAGCTCAAAAATAATCACAATCTTCCATTTGAAAAAATGGGTAGGGCCACGCCCATTAAAATTTACTCTCCTGTATCGATTTTTACAAAACTTAACACACACTCTGAGCCCTGAAAACACATAAAATCTTGCTTTTAAAAAATTAGCGGAGGCACGCCCATTAAAATTTAATTTTATATCCCATACATTTTTTTCGAATTGAAATCGGAGCGCATAATAATGTAAATGTGCGGTAGACCATGTCCACTGCAGTAAGAGAAATGTTCGACTTCAATATCAGTTGGTGTTTGACTTTGATTGCTTTTTGTATACACAATGACTTTCAATTATTGAAATTTCGAAGCTGTTACTGGTAATCCAAGGTTGTAAGTGCTTGTCTTCCATGAGTTAAAACGCAAAAGTAAAAGTAGTGTAAAGTATGTTAATCATATGTTTATTAATAAATTTAGCTCATTACTTTGCCATCAAAATGTTTGCTGGGTGTATATTATGATTTTAATTAATTCTCATATATTATTAGTAATGATACAAGACCCGAAGTAGCTGCCGGTAGTGCATGATCGCAAAAATTATGACAATAAATTTGTGTCCTCTAAAAAATCGATCCGTTAACAAGAAGGTATAAAAAAGTCATAGCAAATTATATTATCGGGCATCCTCATGGCGTCAAAGTCGGCCTTTTCAAGCTTTACCAGTGTTGCCAGTAGATTTTCTGTAAAATAGCCAGACAAACTGAGAAAAATTAATTTTTCTCTACAAGATAAACAAATCTTCTGTAAATTTTATTTTCATCATTAAAATTGAGGAAAACAAGACAATGTGTTTAAAAAAATATATAGAAAACTAATGCCTCTTTTACACACGCAAAGCTTATTTTGCAAAGTTTTAATTCAGCTGGGAGAAAGACAGAAAGAGACTGCACTACTACCTGTGTCTTTCACACAGCTGAATTAAGACTTTGCAAAGAAAACTTACTCTGGTTTTAGACTCGGCAGTCAACTTTTGATTTTATAATGAGAAAGAAAAATATAGGTACACACAAGAGGTATATATTACTTTCTCATTTCTATCATGTAAAATCAGAAGTTGAGCAACTAAAACTGCCGAGTCTACATACAGTGAGAGAAATTTATTTTGCAGTGTTCGATTTTAATTCTTTACATTATGCAAAATAAAATCCGTTCGAATTAAACTCGTTTGCGAAAGAAAAAAAATTCGAGCATTCTTCCTACCCTGATTTTTTTTAAGTTTATTTAAGTTTTTATATGAACTCGTATGTGTGCAAAATAGGATAAACAATATAATTTTTTAATTTTTTTTGATGCGAGAACTTTTCACAAGTTATAGAAACGAGGCACAGTTGACAGATATTTAACAGCTCACAGCCTTGCCAGGCAGGCTTTTTGGAAAGCACTAAATGGATAACGCGGTATATTATATTAATTAAGCTTCTGTATGCTATGATCATGCATTAAATTGCTCCGTAATTGGAATTAGACCTTTTCATATATTAATAAAAAAAATAAATAAAATAAAGCACCAAGTAATTCAAAACTAACTAGTCCATCTCCATCGTTATACTCGTAGTATTGCATACGCAACAATTTAAAGCGATGCAAATATAGCTTCATATGATCGCAGTATAATGCTGCTGATCTGGGCTGAACTTAAAAGTACGTAAGAGGGTTAGTTGCATTTCTGCACAATACCGCAATACCTTTAATCATTTTTGTGGTTTTTAACATATTTAAGTAAATTTTCTTGTAATGTTTGTTTAAATAATTTGCACAAGTATTTAAGCAAACATTAAAATAAAAATTTTGCTTAATCGAACCATAAACAGTAAAATCTTTTAGACTTTGCGTAATTTTGAAATTTTATTTTTAAACTTAAACTCTTGGTTTACACTTGCGATCACAATCCGCAAATTTGCAATTCGCAATTCGCTCACATGTTGTCGTATTAAATGATACACTTTGCATCACTCGTTCTTTTTTCTTCAACAGGTATGAGAGTACAAGTGCGTGAAACTGGCGACACAGTCAGCTCTTGATATTGCCAAATTGTCATCGTTGGTTTATTGAAATTTGATTCCATCTTTTTGTAATTGTCGTTGATGTGCAAATATTGCAGCCAGAGATGTTGTATTAAAAATTAATGATTGCGCATGTGTGTATTTTATGGTATGTGAAGGAATTAAGCACTACAGTGAAATCCAAAATATTGAACGAAGACTAATCGATTTAACGGTTACCGGTTTCTCACCCTACGTCTCCACGAGTCATCAACTTGAGCATGACATGAACATGACGCCGGCAGAGCAACTGTCAAAAATTAATCAACTTCTTTGTTGTGGTGAACACGGGCGATGTCCATGTTCAGGCATATCAAAGTATTTTGCGGTAGCGCAATAGAGATAGAATATTTACCAATTTTGTTTTGTCTCTTTTCTTTCTATTGCAAAATTTTGCGGACGGCAAATCTCATGGCGAACATTGTTGCTCAGACATATGTCCGAGCATCCATGTCTGAGCATGGACGAAACATGGTCATGAGCGGTCTCCATTAGCCATTTGCGATGTCCGACATGATGCCCATACCAAGTTTATGGCTAGTGTAGACCGCTAGTCATAAATAAAATAGAAATTCGTGCACTTTCATGTTCAACTGAAAATATAAAAAAATAATATGTAATATGTGCTGTCGAAACCAAACTTTCGAAATTACAATTTCAAGTCAGGTACATCGAGATTTGATCGTACATTTATGAAATTAAATTACAACTATTTGTAACACATACGAGTTTCTTTTATTTCAATATTAAGCAAATAAAAAAAATTAAAAAAATGCCCTTACAACAATAAAACTTGCTTGCAGGCAACAGCAAAATAAAAACAAATGGTAAAAAAAAACCAAATACTCGCATCTAATATGAATGATACTGATTAAACTCAATGCTCTATTTAATGCAATTGACATAAAACACAAGCCCCGTCTGTACGAAGGAACGTGCTTGCGTCACTTTTCTTTTAATGAACAAACCAATTGTTGAATGAAAAAGTTTTTGAAGTCATAAAAGTCGCGTTTTTTTTTCTTTTTTTAACCATCGACGATTTTCAAAACCATTAATTCTGTGTGGCCACACACTGACTCTCAGTCACTTTGTTTAATGAAATAAATCTTTCAGAGGTTTGGTAAACTTGGGAACATTTTGCTGTTGTTACTTTTCTTGATTTGTTAGCAAATAAACAAGCAACTAAATGTACAATAGTACGGAAATCCTGTAGAGTTTCATAATGGTTTTTAGTGTTTTAGAAGTCACTGAAGTGAGATTTTTCGGATCACGTTATGACCTCCGGGTCTCCTCCTTGGAAGACATTCTGAAGGAACTACATTTTCATTGTTTCCAAAAAATCGATATTTTTAATTTGCCGATAATTGGCAGAAAACCAAGTAGAAGTTTATTTTAGTCATACAAAACCTTGTAATTCCTTCATAGTTTTACCAAATACTCACCAGAATTATTAAAAAAAATTATTTTTTTTAGAGAAATTTATGAATTAATTTTGGACTAAAATTTAAAAGTTATTTACTTAAATTTACATGAAAACACTGTTACGCATTTAAATTCGCATAAAAAAAACACGAATTGTTAAAATAGGTACATTTTTCCCATTTTTCCTTAGATGAAAATATTATCATAGAACACAAAAAAGGAAATTTTTCTTAAAATCGCTTCCAATTCGGTGACTAGGCATCGAAAAAGAGAACTTCTTGCTATGACAACCTTTAAAAATCGTTAGAACGGATCGAAATTTGCACTACTTCCACATTGCAAACTCTACATTTTCATGACTTCTTTGGAGTGTCTTTTTTTACTGGGTATATTATGATGTAAAATTCGCCGCAAATATTTCGAAAGGTTTCCATTTATTTCCCATTGGCCTTTCACACACGAGACTAATTTTTATGCCGCACAATTTTTGTTCTTTTTAGAACACACGAGACTAATGCATCTGGCATAAAAATGTATACGTGCACACAGCTTTGTGTGTATTAGTGTTTTTTGTATTCATTTTACATTTGCTGTTTTTAAAGTTGTGTGTGTATTGGTTTTGTGCTGCTGATGCGGGGTTGTATCTGGTTGAAAAATTATGCCGAACACAAAACCACTCTCTTTGCCCCTCTCACCAACAAACTAGCATTTTATGCCAGCACAATTGTTCTCGTGTGTGACTGGCCATTATTTTCTTTTCTAGCGGCGTACGATTAAATTAATGTATTGTTTGTGGCCAGCGGCGGCTGTTAGTCGGCTTACAGCCGATCGGCTGTGTTTTTAAATTGAGCAATCCTTCTCATTGCTCTTGTTTTGTTTTTGTTTCACTCACTTCAAAGAACGAAACAAAAGAAAATCAATTAAATTGTTTCGTTTATTTTCGTAGTCTGATTTTAAGTACAACGAAATCAAAACAAAAATAATTTTATAACTGTAATAGTGTTGATTATTTTTGTTACGAAAATCACGTCCTAGCTGCTGTGTCATGACATAAATAGCATAGCTATAAAAAATTTGACAACTGAAAGTAAAATAAATGATTTTGTTAGTATTTGTTAAAATCTCAAAGTAATATTGCTGTACATGCACAAATAAAAATAGATGAATAATGGAAAAAAATGAAAGTACAAATTAATTAAAATCCAATGAGTGACTTTAGATTTGTTTGAGTCTACAGCATGCACGAGTTTGACCGGAATTTTGGGTCCAAGGGGAACAATAAAAAACTATAATAATGTTTCAATTGAATTGAATTTTTTATTTAAGTTCAAGGCTAAAAACAAAAGTACTTTTATTACCAAATATGTTGGTTGCGTCGCCTTTTTTGTTTGTTTTTTGTTTTCTTTTTGTGCTGTGGTTATTCAAGTGTAAATCTAATTATAAATGTCTCGTATTTATGTTTTAGCCATTTTGAACCATTAAATTATTAAAACAAATTGTGTATTCGGATGTGTGTGCATATAAAAAATATCATGTATAATAGTCTAATTAATTTTTTTCTCTTTGTTTTAAGAGCTCGTTAATGAGATTAATTAATTTTTGTACCAAACATCGAATACATGTGGCCACAGAGTTGAACCAAATAATTTTAAAAATATTTGTGTGACTTTTACTGAATTGTTGAAGGTATTTAAGTTACGGATATCATTTAATTTGCATTAAATTATTTAAATAAATTTTATATATATTTTATTCTAGAAAAAAAAAAATAATAATAATAATTAGCATTGAAAAATTTCTTTTATTTATACATACGTAACATTTTGCATTTTAGTTTCAAATCTCAACTTCCTATATCCGCTTCTCATGAAAATACAAAACAAAAATAGTTTCTCATAAAAAAATTAGCATATTTTTGTTATTTTATTTGAAAAAATAGGGAAGTGTCGGCTAAACCAAAATTTTTTAGTAAAAAAAAAACAAAATTAAATTAAACATTTTCATGTCATTTAAAACAAAAACTAAAAGTATACTCGTATATAAATATTAATATGTTTTATAATATAATTCTAAATATTTTTTCAAACAAATTTTTTGTTGCATGAACAATTCATACATTTCATAAGAATGATGAAGTGACACATACGTGCTAGCTGTCTTATAATACTCGTAACAGTATCTTTAATTTTTTCTTATATATAATTTATTCTGGTCTTTTATTTTCTTATCATGCTATTAAAATAAAAATTAACGTTTCTGTGTTACAAAAATAGTGGAATTTATAAACTTTTAAATTATACACTCAAAAATTAAGTTAACCGGACATCCTTTTGTTTGTTAAGGCCTACAACTTTAAGCAAACCTCCCTCTTACTTTTTTCACAAGCATTATAATAATAAATAAAGGGTGATTTTTTAAGAGCTTTCGTATTTGATTTAGAAAAAACACATAAAATTTAGAGAAATGTATGAAATCCTTATGAGTCG
The DNA here is from genome assembly GCA_936439885.1 of Nowickia ferox. Classification (NCBI taxonomy): domain Eukaryota; kingdom Metazoa; phylum Arthropoda; class Insecta; order Diptera; family Tachinidae; genus Nowickia; species Nowickia ferox. The sequence goes on along the minus strand of OW387027.1, from coordinate 82,847,427 downwards.
GTAGAACGAACGATCTATATAGTTCAATGTTTAAAGATGATTTCATGTAAATGTTGACCGCGGCTACGCCTAAAATGATTCAAACGCTGGGTCCAATTTTGGCATACCCTAGCCAAGATATCGCCCGGTATCTCACGAATAAGTTCTTTAATATTGTCTTCCAGTGCGTCAAACGTGGCGAGCTTATCCTTATACCGTTGACATGAGACTTAACATAGCCCCCCAAAAAAATAGTCTAAAGGCGTTAAATCGCAAGATCTAGGTGGCCAATTGACCGCCACCAAACGTGAAATAAACTGCTCACCGAACTCGCCTCTCAATTGGGCCATTGTTTTGCGTGCTGTGTGGCATGTGGCACCGTCTTGCTGAAACCACATGTCAGCCAAGTCCAGCTCTAACATTTTGGCCAAAAATAAACAAGTAACAGAGGCCCATGTGCTGCGAATGGCGCCGAATCGATAATCTAAGGTAATCAACAACAATAGCGTATATTTTCCTCTGTCCGCCTTAATGTTCCGTAACGTAATTTTGCAGCGAAATTTGGTCACAAGATTCCGAATAGCTGCCTGACCATAAAATGGAATAAGTGCACGATGCACTTTCATAACTGAGCATGAATTTTTATAATAAAATTCAATAATCTGCAAGCGTTGTGCATTTGTATGTCGATTCATGGTTAAATTATAGACCAAACTGAACATGTTTAACAGTAACATGTTATACGAAAGCAGCTGAGTTGTCAACAAAAATAGTGTTGCCAAAAAGAAAGTTGCTAAAAAATCACCCTTTTACTGTCGATATTTCGTTAACCTTTTTTTAACTTCTTTAGGAATACTCCTATTTTGTTTTCTTACATAATTTTTTCTTCTTATCGCTTTCAATCACAAAAATATTTTTATAGCTATGCTATTTATGCCACGACACTAGAGCTGGGACGTGATTTTCGTAACAAAAATAATCGACACTATTACAGTTATAAATTTATTTTTGTTTTGATTTCGTTGTATTTAAAATCAGAGTGCGAAAATAAAGGAAACAATTTAATTGTATTTCTTTTGTTTCGTTCTTTGAAGTGAGTGAAAGGAATAAAAAACAAAACAAGAACAATGAGAAGGATTGCTGAATTTGTTTTTGTGTTGTTTTTGCACATGAGCACAAACCAAAGAACACAACCGATTGGCTGTAAGTCGGCAAACAAACAGTGATGGTACACCAAAGATACACGTATTTAAATCTTTAAAATGGCTCTCCCGAACAAAACCGGTTTTTACCCTTAGGTCCTTTTCTATTTTGCGCGTCACATATTAAGTTAATCGTACGCCGCTGGAAAAGAAAATAATGGGAAGTAAATGGAAAATTTATGATATAATATTATTTTATTGCATTGTTATTTAACACATTAAGTTTGTTTTATATAGCTCAGCAGCATAGCTATAACCGCGTGTCCAAAGACACCTCTTTTCCTTTTTTTATTCCTCTAACAATATTATGTTGCCGACACTTTTAATTTCCAGTGTGTTGATAAGCCAAAAAATTCAATAGAGTACCTCAATTAAATCAAATTATATTGCAAACTTTGCAAAAAAAAAAAAAAATCATAAATTTGTGCAAACACAATGAACAATCAATCGATGCAGTTCAGAATATGACACATAATAATAAAATCTAAATAAAATAATTACAGGTGTCTCATTTGCTTGCAAAGCAGCGCTGCAATAGAAGTTGTAGATTTTTCAATGCAATTGGCTTTGAAGAGTTTTGTATGTTTTTCTGTATATAAATATGGAATAGGAAATGACACAATTTCTTAAATCAAAAGTCATTGTTTGTATACAATTATTATTTCTTGCTATTCATTCTGTTTATTCGTTTCCTAAGTCAGTCACTTACTCATTCAATTGGGAAAAAATAGGTGAAATTTATCAAGTTTCTTAAGAATCTTAAATGCAGACAACTCAATCAATTGGCCAAGACTTTTAAATTTCTCAATTTCGTATACAATTACAGGTAAATTGAGTTTGTGAAACCAAAAGAAAAGAAATCGTAGCGTAGTATTCAGTCATTAAGTTATGAATGAGCAATTTCTAGCCAAGTACGAGCACACAACTTGTTGAAGGTACCTGCAAATTAAAATAAATATTTAACTATTCATTATGCAATACAATACATTCACTACTTGTGGAAAGCAAAATAAAAAAAAACACAAGTGAAGAGAAAAAAAACAGCAATAAAATTCAATAAATAAATTGAAAAGAAAGGTAAATTACATTGCAAAGAAGAAATAATAAATAAAAATTAAAAAAAAATTTATATGCATGAATTTATGATAAATGAAGAAATAATTGTATTAAAAATAATAATTTAACAATTGCAGCGGAATAATAAAACCGTATTAATGAAGTAAATATATACAACTAAAATCAAAAGTGTAAGAAAAACTGAATAACGTAAAACCAATTGTTGGAGTAAAAGCATTACAGTCCGGTAAAATGCGAAAGATATGAAACAATTTCTTTACTAGTTGCCAAACAAAAGCGAACTAAGTAGGAAACAAAATTGAAAGCTTACAAAAACCCAATGATTATAGCAAAAATCACAACAAATTATTGAGAATTACAAAACAACAATCACAGTACGCCTAGACACTTTTTCAAAAAACAATAATAATTGAGCATTTTTTTAAGATTTTTTCAAAACAAACAATTTTTTTAAATTCGTATTGAGTGCAAGAAATTTTTATTTAATTTTTTTTTTCATTTTCTATTTTGCTTTCGCATATGAATCAAATTTTTTTTATTCGTATTTTATTCGAATAAGCGAATAATACTTTTGCAGTCCAATAGTTAACAGATCAAAACAGTTTGTAGCTACTGTATTCGTATTTCATAAATATAATCGAATAAATTTTAAAATTTATTCGAATAATGGAATAAAATTATTCTCAACTTTAATGCTACCAAGTTATCATTCCAATCTTTAACGAAACTGAGTAAGCTTTTACTATTTTATTCATAATTAATTCGAAAAATCGAATATAATTTGAAATTTATTCGAATACTGGAATGAAAAAATTCACAAATTCAAATTTAAACAATTTTGACAAAAATAAAATAGTTTTAGATCTTTTTCATTCGTAGCTCATTCGAATAATCGAATAAAATCTGAAATTTATTCGAATGCTGAAACAAATAAAATTCGCAACTTTAATTTTAAAAATAATGCATTCGATTACTTGAGAGAATAAAAAAATGTCAAGTCTTTTTTATTCCTAATTCATTCGAATAATCGAATTAATATTTTGATTTATTCGCCTTTTGAAATAAAATATATTCTCAACTTTAATTTTGGCAATTTTGAATTAAAATACCTATTAAACCAAACGAGTTCTCAGGTTTTTATCCGTATTTCATCTGAATAATCGAATAAAATTTTAAATTTATTCGAATAATAAAACAAATAAAATTCATAAGTTTAATTTAAAAATGTTTGATTCGACTAGTAGGACAAAATAAAATAGTTTTAATTCGTTTTCATTTGTAGCTTATTCGAATAATCGAATAAGATTTGAAAGTTGTTCTAAAACTGAAATTAATTAAATCCATCACTTTAATTTTAAGCATTAAATAGTTCAATTGCATGAGCAAGTAGAATATGTAGTTTGAAGCCTTTTTCATACGCAATTCATTCGATTAATTGAGTTAATTTTGAAGTTTATTCGAATAATGGTAAAAAGTATATTTTTAACTTGAAGTTGTAACGTTTTGAGTTTGAATATTTAACAAATCAAACTCCTTTTTAATATTTTTGTTCGTAATTTATTCGAATAACCGAATAAAATCTGAAATTTATTCGAATAATGAAAAAAAATAAAATTTTTAATGAGTATTTTACATATGACAAAATAGAATGAAATTTTTAATGCGCAATTCGTTCGAATAATCGTGATTATCTTGAAATTAATTCGATTAATGAAAAAAGTAAATTTTCAACTTAAATTTTAAACATGTTAAATTTGAATATTCAATAAATTAATTGTACGCTATTTATTCGAATAATCGAATAAAATAATATAAACAAAATTTATAGTTTTAATTTAAAAAATATTTAGTTCGTTTCGTAATTCAATCGAATAAATTTCAAGATTATCTCGATTAAATCTTGAATAAATTTTAAGATTAGCTGGTTTAAATCTTGAATTTTATTCGATTAATGAAGTAAATTATATTATCAACAATTTTAATAATTTTTCATTATAAAATCTAACAAACCAAACGGGTGTTTGACTTAAATATTTTTATCGTAATTTATTCGAATATTTGAATAAAACTTGAAATTTATTCGAATGGTAGAATAAAAAAAATTTTTCTAATAGTTTTTGAACACGAATAATTGATAAACTATGTATTGTAAACTACCTGATTTGTAATTCATTCGAACAAATGAATACAACTTTAAATTTATTCGATTACTGGAATAGAAAATACTGTCAACCTTAATTCTATTAATTTTGAACACGACTACTGGAGAAATTGCAAAAGTTCTTACTTATGTTTACTCGAATAATCGAATACAAAAATTCTCAACCTTAAATCTTACATATTTGATATATTAAGAAAAATTTTTAATTTCTCTATACGTAATTCACACGAATAATCGAATAAAATTTGAAAATTTCTCAATTAATGTAATACCAACTTGACTGCTGTAGTTTTAACAGCTTTGAATTTGAATACTTGTATATGCAATTAACTCGAATAATCGAATTATAAATAAAATAATATGAAAAATTTATTCGATTATGAAAGTAAAGAAATTGTCAGCCTTAACTTTTATAATTTTGAACAGGAATAATTAATAAAGTTTTTGCATATCCAAATAAATTAAACCTAAAATTCGGTTATTCAAATAAGATTTCTTTTAAAATTTCATTAGAATAATCGAATAAATTTGGAAATTTAATAAAACGCAAAATTTATTCGATTATTCAAATAACAATTCTTTTCAAGTTTAAATAGAGCAGTTCACTCGTATAATCGAATAAATATGCAAGTTTTACAAAATGTAAAATTAGTTCGATTATGAAAGTAAAGAAATTCTCAACCTCAACTTTAATTATTTGGAAGACGAATAAGTGATAAATCAAATTTTTAAATTTTACTTAAACTTAAAATTTATTCGATTATTCAAATAATATTTCTTCATAATTTTTATTCTAACAATGTTGAGCTTTGACAAAAATTCAGAACTCTGGTTGGTGGTCTCCAAGAATTTGATTTTTTTTTTTGCTCATTGATTTCGAAAAGGGAGAAGAATTCAATTTAACTTAAATGTAAAAATATTCAATTACTAAATTATTTCCAAGTATACTCGTATGCTTTGCTCATTAATTTTTTATTTATTTTTTCTAAAATATTTAACAGCATTTGTTAAACAACATTTTTTAAAATTCAGCACGAACTGAAAACACATGAAGAGCAAATGCATTGAAAGCAATTTCAAACATATTTTAAATACTTGATTTGCATTCAATTAAAAGCTTAATGGTGAGATTATTTTAATAAATACTTACACATACTTAAATATATTTCTATTTCATATAAAATTAATTCGAAAATGCTTTACCCTTCTCTCGATTGACATCGTCATCAGCTTCATAAAAAAAAAACAGTGCAATAATATTTTATTTAGTATGAATATGAGCTAATAAAAATTAACAAGTAATTTTTTGCTAAATATACTCGTATATATTTCATTTCGTTGTCTAGCTTCTATAAAACTTATTTATTGTTTTTTACCTAAAAACATTTTAAGTAGAAAATGGAGAGACGTTATACAAACTTGTTTGATGATTTTCCCAGCCTTCAGCTAAAGATTTTTATTTGACTTTAAATTATTGTTGTTGTTGTTGTTTTTTTTTGTTTGCTATTTTTAATTTATATTTCTAACTTCTTTAGACGTTTGTTTTTTTCTATTGGCAACCAATCGTACGAGTACGTTTAATCGTACATACGAGTGACTGCACTTGCAGCTTTACAGAGGGATAATTTGTAATTCGTAATAAAATAAAACTGCATAAATTTGCTGTAAAATCGACTGCATTTGCATGTTGAATGCAGTAATTGATGTTTAGAAATTATATTCTCCCACCACAAAACACGATTTACAAAAAAAAAAAAAACGAAACAGAAGAGCAAAAACATAAAAACACAACAAAATCTGGTATGAAAATTATGAGCAGGTAAATTTATATAAACGTTACACTACTGATGACTTTTCAATAATGACTCTGTTTTTTTTTTTTTTTGATAAACAATAGTTATAGGAAATTAGTGATGAATTGAAAACCTTAAAAGTTTTCGAATTAGGCAAAAGTTCAACTTGTTAAAGTTAATTTATTGAGGAAGTGCTGAGTGTAGGGTACACCAGAATTTTGATTATCAAAAATATATTTTATTTTTCGTTTCGATTAGACTAAAAGCCATTTTCACAACGAATAAAAGTATACTTTAAGAGTTTTAAAACTAGTATTTCAATACAAAATACTGGTTTTAAATTCTTAAAGTTTACTTTTGTATCGTTGTGAAAATGGCCCTAAAGTTCGTATTTTTAGGAAGCCAAATTACATGTGATAATTTTTAAGGACAAAAATAACATCAAAGTTAATTATAAATATTCTAACAAGCACTAGCCACCACACACACCTTCATCATCTACGTTCTTGTGTTTGGTCCACTGTTTGTGGTGTCATTTGATGCAAATGTCAGCTTTATATGCATACTTTTCAGTGCAAATGGAATATGTGAATTGTTTTGATTCACCGCATTATGAAAGCTGAAAGCTTTTTTGTAATGCAAGCTCAATTTTATCATCTCTAAATTTACAACAGTCTAGCCATTGTCGTTTGTTCTTTACACACAAAAAATATATATTATTTATATAATATATATTATTATTAAAAAATTTTTAATTTAAATAATATTTGTGATTAACTGAATACAATATTCATCAATACCGCGCATTTTAAAATATAATTTAATTTAATTTGAACAGAGTTCGGGTGAGAGAATTTGTTATTTTGTTGTTGTTTATTTGGAATGCTCGTATTGTATGCGAGTAAATGCCGACAAGAAGCCGACAAACGTTGCCTTTTGCTTTCATACATACTTTTTGAAAAAGGTACTTTTTGAAGAGAGTACTTTTTGGAAAAAGAATTTTTTTAAAAGGGTACCTTTTTCCCAAAAGTACCTTTTCGAAAAAGTAATTTCTGCAAAAAGTACCTTAAAAAAGTACCCTTTTCTAAAAAGAACTCTTTCCAAAAAGTATCTTTTCTAAAAAGTACTTTGTTTAAAGGTAAATTTTTTCAAAAAAAATTTTTTTTTCCAAAAAGTAAATTTTTCTAAGAATACTTCTTCCAAAAAGTACCTCTTTCTAAGAATACTTTTTTCAAAAAAAGTACCTTTTTAAAAAAAAGTCCTTCTTTTAAAAAGTACCTTTTCCAATAATACTTTTCTCAAAAAGTACTCTTTACGAAAAGTACTTCCTTGAAAAAAAAACTTTTTCCAAAAGTACTTTTTTAAAAGGTATTTTTCTAAAAAGTACCTTTTTAAAAACGTCCTTTAAAAAAAAAACTTTTTCCAAAAAGTAGCTCTTCCTTAAAGTTAATTTGTCCAAAAAGTACATTTTTCTAAAAAGGACTTTTTTCAAAAAGTACCATTTAAAAAAAAATCCTCTTTTTAAAAAGTACATTTTCCAAATTCTTGTGAATGTGTTTAATGTTAGTTAATTTTAATTATTATTGTTCGAACTTGATTTGTGTCTCGTATGATTTGATCAGGCTATAGTTTCTATCGCTTTGTAAGCCAAATTACATTTGATAATTACACTGTGCTAGTTCAAAAATGTAACCAGCGGGAGACATGGTAGGTAAACCTAATTCGAGTACGCTGACCCATTTTTTAGGTTAGCTCTTGTTTGAAAAATAATTAAGATTGAAAACTTGCTTAAAAGCACCAAAAATCGCAATTTTTCCCAGTTTTCTACTATTCATTCATTTTTATATCAATTAAAAAAACATATTATGGATCAACATACGTCTTAAAGAAGTTTTTGAAAAAAAAAATTGCAAAAAAATATTAAAAAATTGCCCTAATAAAAAAATTTTGAAAAAAAAAATCAAAAAAAAAATTAAAAAAAATTAATTTTTTTTTATTCAAAAAGTTTTCTTAGGACGCAAGTTCATGAATACATGTCTTTTCAGGCGATATATGTATATCGACATAATGGTTAATAAATGGTGGAAAACTAGGAAAAAGTGTGACTTTTAGGTGGTTTTAAACAAGTTTTCAATCTAAATTATTTTTTAAACAAGAGCTAACCTAAAAAAAAATGGTGAGCAACATTGGATTCAGCGTACTTGAATTAGGTTTACCCACTGGGTCCCCGGCTTGTTACAAAAAAGTTTCGAATACGAGCACAGTGTTATTAATGAACAAATAACACCAAAGTTAGTTGTAAATATTTTTTAGAACGGAACAACCGGCTGTTTTCGAAGGCCACTACACCTTCATCATCAGCGTTCTTTGTGTTTGGTCCAGTGTGTGTGGTGTCAGTTGATGTAGATTTCTGCTTTATATACTCAACTTTTATTGTAAATAGAATATGTGAATTGTTTTGATTCATCGTATTACAAATTGCTGAAAGCTTTTTTGTAATGAAAGCTCACTTTTACCATCTCTAAATTTACAGCAGTCTTGCCATTGTTGTTTGTTCTTTACTAATTATGCACATGTTAGTTAGTGTTTTATACTTCAATATCAGATTCTTATGGTGCTGCTGCCATTTTGAAATAATTAAGTAGCAGGCTACCGGCTGATATTTGTAGCCTCCGGCATTTGTAGCCGTATAGCCATGAATGTGTTTAATTCTTAAGCGCTCCAAAACACAAGGCTTGTCGCTTTTTTGTTTGTTAGCAGAGAGTTATTTCCTATATCCTAAAGTTGCAGATATTCAACGAAAATTGATTTCCCCTGTTCTGATTCGCCTGAATGAATAAAATAAAAACAAGATTGCGTACTCAGCCCTACAAAAAAGTTGTCTACTGCGCATTTATGTCAATATAGAATACATACGTGTGTTTGTTGTCAAAAATGTGCGTGAGAGAGAAAATGCACATTCCACAACAAAATTCTATGTCACAAGCTAAAAATAAAATAACGGACGTGCGCAATGCGCAATCTTGTTTTCTTGATTCATGTTGCAACAGAAATTGATTATAACCGAAGTTTTTATTAAAATTTATTCTTTAATAGAAAATATTAAAAGTAGGGTACGAAAAATGTACATCTTCATATTTGCTGTCAACTTTTTCTTTAAGTTCAAATGCAATGCAAACAAAATTGAAATTTCTACAAAAACAATTGAACAATGAAATTTTCGAGATGCTGTTTTTGCACATTTGAAAATTGAAACAGAAAAAAAGCAACAAAATTAAAACGTTTGATGAACTTTAAAATCATTTCAAATGATTTGTATTTAAACACTTGATAAACTTCTTTATTGTTTTTGTTACCAGTTGCATCTTTTTTATTTCGTTGCATGAATAAGTTTGTGTGTGTTTGTGCATTTGTTTAAGAAAACTTAAAATCATAATCATTGAGGCATGTTAAGAAGAAGTTACTCAGCCAGTTGTTCGTTTATTGTTGTTGTTGTTGGCCGACTTTAAGCATTCAGCAACCACAGCTGATGCAGTTGATTATGATCATGATGATGCTGCTTAGCTGTCTGACGCTTTTACATATTTTATTTAAAACTTACCATACAGAGAGCGAGCGGTCTTTTAGTTGTTGCACTTGTTTTTTTGTTTGGTTTTTTCTTGTTTTTTTTCTAATACAACAAAGTCAACTTCAGCTAAAGTTTTTTTTTGTAAAAATTTTACCCACCGAGCACTGACCGCAGACTAAACATTTCGTTTTGGATGAATTGCTGCAAATCTTGCTTTATTTTTTATTTCAAAAAATATGTATTTTTTTTTGTAATTTTCTTAAAAATTTAACAAGTACAAAAAACATTAATAGTAAATTTTTTTATGTGAGCAAAAATTAAAATACCGTAACGATAGAAGAAAGTGGTCGGTGGGCTGGTGGTTGATGGTTGCCATGACTTCTGGTGTTTTTTTTTGCTGTTGCGGTTTTTTGCTTGTTATTAATATTGAAAGTGAATTTTGTTTTGTATTCGATTGAGTAAGTGTAACAAACTTTTATTAGTTTATTATGAAATATTTATTTATAATTAAATAAATAAATCACATTAATCTTATAAATTATGAAATACATACTAATAACACTGTAAAATTATCAATTGTACTCGTATCTCTCTTGTAATTCATAATATCAAGTGTTTAAACTTGAAAAGCAAGCAGCCCGTTGCAATTTTAATAAATAACTCATTGAGCGGCAGAAGGAAATTTAAAAATTTAGATTAATGTGTTTGTAATGGGTGCTTGAAGCAAAAGATGCTTTCATTCATACACGTTGCATATTCATACAAATTATAAAGTTACGAGAATGGAACTTTAGTGTACGTTAAAAAACAAAAGACTTAGAAAGCAAACTTGATATATAATATTTTAATGACTTTACCAGTGTTGTCAATTATTCGTGTTTTATATTGGTTCGAATAAAATTTCATGAAGTTTTCTTTAATCGACTAGGCGAGTAATTTTGAACTTCTGTTCGAATATTAGAACGCATATGGGCAATTCCCAGGCGACGGACGCGACATTCGTACACTTTTAGTTGAGCCAAAAAACAAGAAAGGAATAGAGGTCTGATCAAAAAATAACCGTTATTTTCAATTTTTTCAAAAAGTATTTATTTATTCATCAATAACTATCTTGTCCCCTTCAAAGTAATCCCCCTCAGATATAATACACTTATGCCAGCGTTTTTTTCCAATCCTCGAAACACTTCTGAAACGCGCTTTTTAGTATCGCCTGGTATACCCTGTTTCGATTTTTCTTTTATCTCCTCAATCGTAGCAAAACGCTTTCCTTTCATCGGTGTCTTCAGTTTAGGGAAGAGGAAAAAGTCTGCGGGGGCCAAGTCCGGTGAATACGGTGGTTGAGGCATGATAACGGTTTTGTTTTTGGCCAAAAACTCACGCACAATCATCGATGTGTGACCTGGTGCGTTATCATGGTGTTTTTTTCCACAATTCTGTGCGTTTCTGACAAATTGCTTCGCGTAAACGGCGCATAACTTCAAGGTAGTATTCCTTATTGACCGTACGACCCTGTGGCAAGAATTCATGATGCACCACGCCATTGCAGTGTTTTAAAGCAATGAAGGATTAGTATATTTAAGAAAAAAATTTGGCCGATGTCAATAATATAGTAGAAAGATGTAAGCAAATGTCAGCGAGAAACGGAAGCGGCAAAATATGAAAATTTTGTTTTAATTTTTTTTTAAATGGGTAAAGTACAAATACGGACGCGAGAAGGCGGACGCAGCAATTTTTTTTCCAAGAGAACTAAAAGCAGCAACTTTGCTAATATTGATAGAACTTTAATTCAAATGAAATTAAACAATAACAAATGCTTAGGTTAGGTTAGGTTAGCAGACTGCTGGTAAGGAAGGGTGAAATTTAGAGTCCAGCTCACTTGGATCCAATACAATAAACCCTTTGTGCTACCTGGTAGTTGAAGAGAATATAGTGAGAGAGGGTGATAGGGAAGGGATAGTGATAGAGAAGACAGGTGGTGAAGAAAGAGATAGATCAAAGCTTCATTCTTTTACAACTCTGCTTTTTTTGCACGCTTTCTGATAATGCAGTGTTGCAGCGCCTTCTGGTGTCAAATGAGGCGCATTAAATTTTGAAGCTGTGTTTAGTAGCCATTTTATTGGTTATTTTACTTCGCCGATGATTCTGCTATACAAAGAAGGAGGGCGCTCTGATGTTACATTGGGATTAGTTTATGTTAAAGTCGGTATAGTTTTTAGTGACCAGTGCCTTATGCCTGCATCACTAGAATTTTTTCCACAGCAACTGAAGCAAAGAACAATAATGCACATCAGAAAAACAAATGCTTATTTACAGCTGAAAAAAAAATTAATAAATATTGGTTTTATACAAACTCAAAAAACTTCCCTTATTAGAACTCCCTTCGTCTTCGTTTGTGCTAATGCGTAAAAAAGAAAATTTGTAAATTATAAAAAATAAAAAATAATACCTATTACTCTAAAAAATCGCTGTTAGCCGGCTTAAGGCCCAGTTAGCCAACTGTAATGGGATGTAACTGCAACGGTAGGAAACAGCCGAACGATATTGTTATGTGAATTATTATTTTATTAAGCTTATGGTCTTTTGATTTTATATTAAAAAATTTTTGGTTTATATTTCAATATTTTCCTGAGGATGCCACACACGGGATTGGCAAAATATCGAAATATTATAAACAAACAAATTTTCAATTTAAAATCAAGAGACCTTAAGCTTAATAAAATTAGAGAATATTGTAAATATAAAGTACTTTAATCGAACCAACCTTTAATGATGGATGACGCGTTAAAGGGAACTATACATAGAAAAACACAAATGTACCATTACATATTTGGGCACTGGCCATAAGGAAAATTTCTTTTTTTATTTTTTGCTCCAAAAGATATTAGTTTGTAAGCCAGTGTAATTCAAATGAATAACAATAAATTTTATTTGAAAAATAAAAAAATAAAATAAAACGATTCATTTCATTGATCGAATGAATAAATAACATTAAATTTTACACGAACTATGAAAAAAAATATAATAGTTATAAATAAAATAAAATGAAAATATGAATCAAATCGATACTATAGGGAGTTTCCAAAAACGAACACATCAGAGATTACACAAAAAAAAAATATGTTACTGTAATAAGACGTTGAATTAAAAAAAATCAATTAAAAATGTAATCGAGTAAATTAAATTTTTGTGCAAAAATTTAATTTAATTAAAAGTTTAATTGACTAGATAAAATTTTAAATTGATTTTTGTTTTCTTTTTTTAATTAAACGTGTTTATTGCAGGAACATTATTTTTTCTGTGTAGCAGAAGAGTGGAAGTGAGACCGAAATTCTCAGAAGAAATCCAAATAGTGAAGGGGACACTATGTTCTTCACGCGACCAAGTTTGGCAGGTTTATGGCTTCTTTACTGGGAACACGCCCCCCCCCAACTCCCCTAAAAAACTTCACTTAAGAGCCCAAAAACCTACTACAAGAACATATATAAGTGTAATCCGTAATAGATTGGGTAAACATACATATATCACCCCTCTTTTCAAACTAATTGCACCTAAATGTTAACACAAACGTCAAATTACTTTCAAAAATTCAAGCACTCAAAACGTTTGCAAAGGTTTTCTTAAAAAAACTTGTTTCCCTCATAACGGTAATGTACTATTGCAGTGCGTTTCTGCGTTGGGTGCCCCTGTGGCTGAGTGGTAGCGGTGCTAGCCTCTCAGTCCAGAGGTCGTGGGTTCGATTCTCACCATAGACTCCGCAGACAAGCTAATCGCTTCGCGGGTTGTGTTTGTTGTTTAAAAAAAAAAAAAAAATTGAAAATTCACAAACGGCAACACCGTTCTTAAATTTACAGTTTTTCGCGCAAAAGCCTCAACAATAAAAATGCTTTTTTGCTTGACGCCATTGCATTCAGCAAAAGTCAGAGAGTAGCAGAAGAGTAAACTGACTGCTGAGTCAGCAACCACACTCAATGAGCACACAGTGTTGGACACTGCTGATGGTTGCTTGCCGTTAACAGCAATTTACGATAACAATGGTGAGCAGAAATGTAATAAGAAAACACAAATTAAAACAAAATTTTGCTTTGGCCACCAAGCGATTTTTCTTGAAGGTGTTTGTTTTTCTTTAAGTGAGTGTGTGTTTATTTCAATGATTTTATTTTGGTAGTCAGTTTTGTATTATAAAAATGTCTTTGCGGTATAAAATACAAAAACTTTTATTGAAAGCGAATCATTTAAAGAGTAGACATCAATAGTTAAATATCAAAAGGAATGCAAAACATACAATTAACAAATAAATAAAAAAGGCATTTTAAGAAAAAACAATACATAAAGCGATTTGAAAAGTGTTATATAATTTAAATAATATAAAAAATGCCAAATTTTTTATAAATCGAATAAAATCATATAAATTAAAAAGTGTTTTTATACAAGTGATTAATAAAAATAACTTGGTTTTCACACCAAGTAAAGCAAAGGACTTGTTTTTGAAACCTAGCAAAATGCAGTAAGTCTTTTTAACTAAACTAAAAAAATATATAATTATATAATATTGAAAATAAAAGACTGTTAAGTGTCTAAAGTCCTATTGGTGTACAATTAAGATGTTGCAATTCCTTCTAATTGTGTTCGAAAACAAAAGCTGACTCACTTGGTCTGGCTCATAGGGAAAGCTTAAGGGCTTGAAAAGTTACATGAAAAGGAAATAAAAAAAATTTCAAAACAAAAGGTCTCAGCAGCAAATGTATGCAAATTAAGTTTATTTAACATCTGTTGTGTTGAATTTTTTGCACCTTAAATTAAACTGGAAAAAATAAACTGTATTTCAAAAAGTCATCATATAAAATATAAGCCTTTGTCTAAACAACTCAGATTTTTTGCTGTTACCATTTTTTATTATTATTATAATTTGTTATTTTTGTGGGAGTCTTGTGGCTTAAAACCGAAAGCCTTGCATGCGCATTATAACTGCCAAGTCAAGTCGTCTGCATTCAAGTGTATTTTTCTTACAAATTTTCTAGTGTTTAATTTTACATTTTTCATCTGCGATTTTATTGAAGTGTCATTAGTCTTTTACAATTGTACTTTGTCAATATTTGCAGATTTATTTCAAGCCTGTGAGTTGGTGTTTATGTCAATCAATAGTACTTTAAAGAAGTTTCTTAATATGCTTTTTATTTCTTTCATAACAGTTGTGATAACTTCGTTAACAAATCGTACTCTATGTAGGTTGTGTGCTCTTTATCACTTAAATGTTTGAGTGTGTGTGTATGTGTATATGTGTGAGTGTGTGTCTCTTAAGTCTTTCGATTGTTGTTCTGGCAGACATGATTGTAGACACCAAAAAAAAATCACAAAGCCAAAGAACTATTCCGGATATAATAGACACAATAAAACATAAATAATAAATAAATTTTCAAATAAATGTATTTTGGTTACAATTAAATGTACAAATTTACAGTTTTGTAGAGGCGTCACAATGAAATGATTACAATCTCAAATTACTTTTATACGAGTATTGCAAAATAAAACTTAATCAATGCAACTGTTTTCCAAACAATCTATTGATATCGTTTCGGTTGCATAAATATTATGCTTTTTATGTATAACGCTTTGTTTTCTGACTACAGATAGGAACGTTAAGGCTTGTCTTGCATACAAGGACAATCTATTGAAGACTACTTTTCCAGTTTATGAGTCAAATAAGTCCTTCTCTAGTTAGCATCGATATTGTTTTTTTTTTGGCCGGGGGGGGCGTGCTCTGAACCGTAAGTCCACTGTTCCAGGCTCCATTTCGACCCTGCTCGTGTCTCATATCGTTGTCTTTGAAGAGCCTTATCAAATAAAAATTAAATCATCGGAAATAAAAATTTCTACTTCAATAAAATATAAAGAAAAAAAGAAATGACTAAAAAAAAATTTCGACAAAAACATTTCTTCAATATAGAATTCAAAAAATTATCAATAAAATAATTGATAATAATATTTTTTTTCAAAATTATCAATAAATTTTTTCAAAATTATCAATAAATTTTTTCAAAATTATCAATAAATTTCTATTTAATATTTGAATAATTTTCGTGTAAAAATGGAGGAAAAGAAGAACTAATTATTTTTCCCATAATTAGCAACATTTTTACTTGGGAAAAAATTATGGGAATAAATTATTCGAATAACTGTTTGCGACATTTATTCGAATAAATTTTGAGCTCGATTGGCTTACAATCAAGTTTCTACAATATTACGGTGCGAACATCTTTTACAAGACAATTACACATACATATGTCAAGTTCATTTCTTAAGTCTTTTGTTTTATATCCTCCTTGCTGCCTATACCACGTGTTCAGCGCTTTCTTGCAGCATCCTAAGCATCTGTCGAAAAAGTAGAGCCAGTGCATTTACAATTCAAGAGCAAAAAGTGTAGGATGCTTTTAGGCTTAGAATTCCTAAACTACGTGTACTGTCTAATTTTATAATCTTGATAAGCAGTGTTGCCATTTTAGCATTTTTGTAATATTGATTTAGTCGCAAAACTTTCTATTATTTTTGTGATTTTTTAAATAATATTTTTAAAGCTCGGCAATTGTATTTCTAATTGCAAAAATCTGCAAATCTCCATTAACACACAAAAATTTTTTTATTTTGTATTTGCTCATCATCAGTTTGAAGAAATGCTTCCAATTGAAACATTAATTAAATGAATTCATTTAACTAGTTTTTTTTATTAACTTTTTGATTTTGTATTTAGTTTAAAGAAGATGTAATGCAATTGTAAGTTTTCTGGCGATATCGCTCATTTACTTGAATAGTGTCAAAACTAAAAAAATTAGTTTTAAAGAAAACGTGTTTAAAGTTTTCAATTCAATTTCAACATTTTCCATAGATTTCCGAAGGACCACACTACAAGCAAACCCTTTCAAATAAAAATGGAAAGCGAATTTCAATTTCCGATTTTCAAAAAAAATAAAAAAATTACAGGCAAACCCCTTCAAACAAAAAAAATGTTGAAAATCGGTTCACAAATTACACTTACGCATGGGACAGCAAATTTGAAAAAAAGAAATGGGACCAGGTAAAAGATTTCAGAAAAAAAATTATTTAGAAAATTTGTTTATAAATTACAGAGTTTTTCGTGTACACACATAAAAAAGTAAAAAAAGACAAGCAATTTCGTTCAAAAAATTAATTTTTTATTTTTTGAGTGTTTTCATTATGCAAAAAGCTTAAACTAGACACTTTGGCCTTTCTCTAAACAATTGTCTCGTTTTTTTATACCTTTGATCTTCATAAATTATATACTACTAAACTTCAAATTTTAGAAAAATATGGAGATTTAAAATTTGTTTCATAGCACTCTGACTACAAATTATATAGGGTGTGCACATACTATTTATTAAATACAACAGCTTACCAACACTACAAAAAGAAAACGTTAACAAAAGTTTTCCATCACTACAAAACAAAACGCAGCGCGTTATCAATAATATTTTACGAGAAATCATAATTTATTTCAAATCAAATATGGCAATTTTTTTAAATTAATTCTTTCGGTCTAATTCATAAAAATTCATTACTTCAGCTTTTATCTGCACATTAGTTATGATACAGATTTTGCTTTATAAAGCCACGCACACACACACACACACACACCAACCTTTACAGTGAAATACTCATAATCAGCTGTTTTGATGATGCCACATTGTAAAACCGTTTCGCTCATTTCTAAAAGCAATTTAAATAAAATTACTTTTTATGCAAAGAAAGCATTAATAAAAACAAATGCATTAAAAAACTTGGCTTTAATTTTAAAAAGGAACTAAACGTTCTTGAAATAAATTGCAGAATTTATTTTATAAAGCTAACAACTCTAAAGTTTTAATAGACAACCAAAGCTAAACTCTTTTACTTTAGGGCCATTATTATAACTTGGGTAGAATTTTATTGGATGTATAAACACTTTCTCATTATTACAACTTCACTTTAACCAAAAGTAAGCGATAAGTTAAAGGCAAGTTCACCCTACCTGTAACTTTTATCGTGAAGTTTAGTCATTTGAATAATACAAAAAACAAAAAAAAAAAAAAAAGAATAGAAGAATTGACAAAAAAAAGGTTTAATTTTGTTTGTAATTTCGTCGGGTGGTTATTGGTTTGCCGCAGTAATAATGTATTCTTAATATACTGTGCGTCAAAACAGTAACCACCCGACGATTTGGCAAACAAACAAGAGCAAATTTCCACTAAGTATTTTTAACAAACAATATCCACAATATCCACAGCAATTTTATCGGACAGTTGTAATAACGGAAAATTTTTAAATTTCACTTTATAGTTCAGTTTTGCTAAACTTAGGATTAACTCTGCAGAAGTTTATCGTCAAGTCATAATAATGGCCCTTAAAATAAAGTCCTTAACTGTTAATATCTGTATATATACATACATATAATCATGTAATTTAATTTAAAAAAAACATATGTTAAAAGTGCATTTTAGCAATTAACTTGATTTTTTTTTTAATTTTGGAATTTCCAGTTTAACACTTCGTTGATTTTTGAACGAATTGTTTTATTTAATTGAACAACACAATAATGATGATTCAAAAGTTTAAATGCATTTCTTTGAAATCATTTTTAACTCGTTTAATTAATTGAAGCAGACAATTTTAATTTGTTGTTGTTAATGCAATACATATTTGTAATTGTTAAAAGAAGAAACAACATATATTATTAAATAGTAAAACAAACATGTTTTTATAGCAGCTTGAGCAGTTTTGCAAAAAAAAAAAAAAAAATTACAAAAGAGAAACATTATTGCAACCTTGACATATGCCAATGAAAACATTTTCTTATTAAATTTGTCGAATGCTATTGTTTTTATTTTATTTTTATTATTATTACTTTAATAATTGCACAGTAATAGAGGCTAGGTGTGGGCTCTTACCTGAGAATTGTTAGTAGCGTAGGATTAATCATCAAATAAAATTATTATTAAAAAAGTTTTGTGCGAATAAATATGTTAAATTGAATATACGTTTTAGACCTATTGTGAAAATTCTTTTTTTTTTTTTGTCTGAGGTGTATAACTTCCCATTGGTCCCATTTAAAAAAAATGGGCGAGGACATGCCCACATTTTTTTAAACTTAATTTTATGATATTCTATTTATTTTGTAACGCAGTTTTCTTTCCAGCTGGGGTATGACTCAGTTTGCCCAGGGTCTTGTCAAAGGTCTGCTGCCTTTGAATAGTATGTAGATGTTGTTATACTAACACAACCAGTTTTATATACGAACTCACGACTTCTAACGTCTACACTATTAAAAAGTGAAGAGTATGAAGTAAATCCGAGAGGTGATATTATGTCGGGTTAATTCACAAAGTACAATTAATACGAATATAAGGTAAATTCAGGAGACTATATATTCAGCTACCATGCAGCTAACTACAACGAGCACGAAGTAAATTCGGAAGACTTCGTATTCGGCTAATTTACGAAATAATATTAATAATACGGGAATAATGTAAGGTAAATTCGGTAGATCTTAGGATCTCTAAGATACGGTTTATCTACGGGTTAAATACTTAGAACAAGAATCGGTAAAGCTTTCGGACGACACTTTTAAGTAGCTTGCTTATAATTGTCGTTCGTACGATTTCGCAACTTGACCTGAGTGAGAATCATACCTTGCGTTGGCATGTTGTGTGTCGGTTTCAATCAGTGGTGGTCAGTGTTGTCAGATATGGCGATATCTCGAAAAACGTGGCGACGAAAATTTATTTTTGGCGATGAAAATTTTCAAATGGCGATTGGCGATTTACTTGGCGATATTTGATCTAATTGGCGATATTTTTACGATTTCAATAAAATAGAATAATGTTAAAAACATGAAATTTTTTTTTGTAAAGAATTTTTTCTATCTATATTTTCTATCTATCTCAAACAAAATTTTCTGAAATTCAAGAAGTTTAAAAAATATGGCCCACAAAATCTCATTTGGTGTTTATAAAACACAGTGGGGAAAACTTTCTTTTATTAATTAGAACCAACTTTTGATAATGAAGCACCAAAAAGCCTGCACTAGTTCTCGCCTATGCCAGCCATACACTACACAAGTTCAGTGCTTAAGTCTGGCACTGAGTAAAATAAGCTTGTGACACACATTATAAAAGTAAGCTGTGCAGTTTTTATTTTAATGCTCCATGATGCAGGCTATTCTTTGTATAATTCTAGGACCTCTGTCCAGAATATTTTTTCGGCGCTCATTTCTAGTTTTGAACTCTTAAAAAACCACGACACAACTGAGGGTTTGCAACATATGCTATAAAAGTTACTGTACACTTTTACAAACTTGAGGAAATATCAAAATCGTTTTGATATTTAGTCTGGTCACTTCGTAAACAGCACAACCAGCCCCATACACTACAAAGACGCACCGTGCAGTGAACTTGTGTAGTGTATGGCTGGCACTAGAGTGTATGAATACAACGATTCTGATGGTACTTACCACTTCAAGGACATGATATGTATGTGTACTTAAATACACATTTAAGTAAATGTTACTTCAGTTTTATCACAAGATTTATATGTATAATAATTTTTATCTTGGTGCTCAAGTTCAATTTATCCTATTCGGATTGATCTTTTGGAATAAGTTATTTTTAATTATTTTTTGTACTCCACTATTTATATGTTAATTTAAACACTTTTCTTAATTTTTCTTATATAGTATAATTTTTATGTTTTACGATAGACGTTACCTGCTGAATTTAAAATTTAGCAATATTTGTAATATAATTACAAAATGAAAAAATATTTTTGTAGCTATAATTTAATGTTTAATTATATTGGCGATATTCGACAAGTCATTTGGCGACAAGGCTCAAAATAAATCTGAAAACACTGCCGAGAGGTGATATTATGTCGGGTTATTTTCACGAAGTACAATTAATACGAATATAAGGTAAATTCGGGAGACTGTATATTCGGCTACCATGCAGCTAACTACAACGAGCACGAAGTAAATTCGGAAGACTTCGTATTCGGCTAATTTACGAAATAATATTAATAATACGGGAATAATGTAAGGTAAATTCGGTAGATCTTAAGGCTCAGTTAGCCGACTGTAATGCAATGTAACTGTAATGAAGGAAACAGCTGATCGATATTTTTATATGAAAAGTAGGTTGCGTTACATTACATCTCTATAACCATTTCCATTACTTTTCACATAACAATATCGATCAGCTGTTTCCTACTGTTGCAGTTACATTACATTACAGTAGCCTAACTGAGCCTTTACGATCGCTAAGATACGGTTTATCTACGGGTTAAATATTTAGAACAAGAATCGGTAAAGCTTTCGGACGACACTTTTAAGTAGCTTGCTTATAAATGTCGTTCGTACGGTATCGTAACTTGTTCAACATTGTGTACAAACGTTGATTACTTATGCCAACTAAAATATGACCTGAGTGAGAATCATACCTTGCGTTGGCATGTTGTGTGTCGGTTTCAATCAGTGGTGGTGTTTGCCTGTGTGTGTATGTCGTGCTTTGTTCAGGTATACAGTAAAAGGTACGTGCAATTTCACTACGGTATACGGTAAAAGGTACGTGAATTTGCACTTTTTATTGAATAAGAGTATAAGTGTAGAAGTACGTGTAACGTCACGTTACAATTTGATTGCTGTGAAACCTATCAAACACTTTGTAATTATGCAATTTAAAAGTTGAAAATGTGGGCGAAGCTACGCTCATTAAAATTTATAATAATATTTCACGTGGTTCTACTTAACCGATTTTTATGAAGCTTACCACACACCTTGAGCTCTAAAATAGACACAATCTTTCAATTAAAAAAAAACGGGCGGAGTCGCGCCTATTAAAATTTAATATTTTATTTTAAGTGGTTCTACTTTACCGATTTTTGCAAGACTTAACACGCACCCTGAGCTCTGAAAAACATACAATCTTGCATTTGAAAAATGGGCGCAAGCACACCCATCCTCTTCTATCAGATCTTTGCATTAAAGTCGTTTTTTTTGGCAGAATTATTATAATAATATTGTCTGATATTGTTTTTCGAACTAAAATAGTTTTTTGAAGACATTGTTAATACTCGCACACCTTAGTTACAACATCTCCTCCATATTTCGTTTTATCTATAAGACAGGTTCATTTTCTAAAGCCATAAACAAAAAAATGTGGGCTATAAAGGTGTAACAAATAAAATAATAATAATAATAATAATAAAAAATAATAATGAAAAACCGTGACACATATTTATAAAAACCAGACTTTTAGAAGAAAGAAAAATTAATAATTTTTATCCAATACAATTTTCGCGACTATAATGAAAAGTTGTATTTAAAAAAAAAAACTATAATATGAATTCATTTAAAAAGTGTAAAATGCATTAAGTTTGCTTTATTTTCCAAAAATTTAAATTTGAATGAGTTACATTCTCATTGTTGAACTCATATCTCCAGTTAACAAAAAGAAACATTTTTATTGAAAATAAAAATGAACAATTGAATCAGTCAACTTGTTAGTTATGTACATATTTATATACACATATATCAATCAATCTATTGCTTAACATTTTATTGAAAATAAACTAAATAAACTAGTCTTTTCGCAATCCAAGGACATTGACATTGGTACACACATTTCACAAGCTTTTGGTTTAAAATTGTTTTTGAAATAATTATGAAACTTATAACAATTACATTTTATGTATGTATATATCGTCATATTAATGGCAAAAAGGTGTAAGTTACTTATAAAATACTTATATTTTCCAAGAGAAGCAAAAAATATTACCAGCCCAATACGAAATGTTACCCCGGATATAATTGCTGAGGAATTATTTTTTTCTGGGAATAAAATCCCATTCTACTACACTACGGCAAAACTAAAAAATTAGAGAGTATTTTAAATTTATTTCCAGTTGTTTATTTGTCTAAAAGTTTGCAAGTCCGTAGGGAAAAAACTCCAAAGGAATTGTTTTTCAGAAGAGGGCTATACAAGTATTATCAGTGTACATATTTTTTTCCCAGTAGTATTTTGACTTTCGTTAATAAATTCTATATTTTTGGGCAAACACGGATAAAAATGTTGGGGGTAGATGAATTTTCCGTAATAACAATATAATCAATAAAAAAATGTATTTGAATAAGTTACGACTTTTTTTAACTTCATATAACGATATGTAAATCGCAAGTAGACCATGTTAAAACGCAATAACTATACTTTCTAACTTTTATATAGAGTCGACTTAAAAGCGAGTGTGATTTGTAAACAATAACACTTTTGATATTTGTGACTTGCAACCAAGGTATTGAGCCCTGGAGTGAGATGTTAAAGTTATCTGCCTTAAGGCTCCGTTAGCCGACTATAATGTAATGTAACTGCAACCGTAGGAAACAGCTGATCGATATTATTATGTGAAAAGTAATGGAAATGGTTATAGAGATGTAATATAACGTAACCTACTTTTCACATAAAAATATCGATCATCTGTTTCCTACATTACAGTTATATTGCATTAAGGCTCAGTTAGCTGACTGTAATGTAAGGTAACTGCAATGGTAGGAAACAGCTGATCGATTTTGTTATGTGAAAAATAAGGAAAATGGTTATAGAGATGTAATGTAACGTAACCTACTTTTCATATAAAAATATCGATCATTTTACTTTTTTTTCCAAAATGTGTATGTATATTAGAAAGACAAAAAAATAATCACACCAATTATGAATTTTCCTGGGGATGTTTTTCTATTCCCAATCATTTGTTCCCGGAAAAAACGCTTCCTATTCTAAATAGCCGAGGAATAAGCAAATACGGTAAAGGGAAAAATCTGGATCAGCTGTTTACTGTTTACATTTCAGTCTTCACTAACGCCAGAGTTCAGTAAGAGCCCATTTAAATGAAGGGTGGCCCAGCTGCGACACGTCGCCTGCGACTCGAGTTTGTTGGCAGGAAATGAAGAGAAGCTTGCGGGGCAGTAAAAGTCGCATGTAATGGGAATTGAAGCGACAATTTTAACTCTTCTCTCTCGCATATTTCTTTCTCCAGTACTTTTGTTATGCTATGTACGAGCAGTGTTGCCAGTAAGACTTAAAAATATTTTATGGTACACGCTAAAAAATACATTTCAAAAATGCCGGTATTCAACAACTTTTTTTAAATTTCCTGTGAAAAAAATATTTTCATGATTGATAAGTGCAATTACAAATAAGTTATTAGATATTTAGTTTAAAAAAATTAGTTATTGAAACAAAGAGATTTTTTTTAAAACGCGAAGAATTTGCAAATAAATTTTTCGTAGAATTTAATAAAATTTATTATTGTTGTTGTATATGTTGTTGTCAAATCCGTAAGTGTTTTTTTTTTTTTGAATGTATGAATTTATTTGATAATTTATTTAGAAAATATTTTTTTTTGGGTTGTACTGTGAAAACTCGCTGTATTGATAAATATTATTATTGATTTAAATAATAAAGTTGTCAAAATTCATCTCCGTAGCCCACGGCACATAGTTATTGAATCTAAATTGCGTCTATTTTTTCTGTGTATTAGGAAATTACTGATGATCTCATTTATAATATTCGTGAAATAAGCAGTTACAGTATAAAAATTAAAAACAAATAAAATAAGAAGAGAAAATGAATTATTGTATTTTGGTGGTAAATCAAAGAAAGTAAAACTATGTTGACATATTAATTCTGCATTTCCCAAACTAACAATTAGTTACTTTATGGCAACACTGCTACGAATGATCAAATTAATATCAAAAAGTCCCCTGACTGCTGCGACAATAAAGTCTTTATGTAAACGCGCATAGATTTAAGAACGGACTCCAAAATAGAACGTAAGTGTGGGCGCAGCTACGTCACTCTTCACCTAATCTAGCTCTAATAGAAATTTAATAAAAATGTTATGTTTTCATTTCCAATGAAAAATAAAATAAAGTGCAGCAAAAACTGAAGAACATTCTGGTGCTTATTTAAACTTTTTGTATCAAATGCTTAAACAATTTTTAAAAAAATTTTTTAGTTTGATTTTTAAAATTTTTTGCGTTAGTTCCCTTTAAAATGTTTGGGGAAAAAATTCTCCCTCTCTCTCTCTCTCTCTCTTGGTTAGAATACCCACCTTTTTCCCCTGGAAATTGTAATTCATTACAGGGGAAATGGCAAGAGTGAAAAAAATCCCAGAGAGTTGTTATTCATAATAGGGTTGATAATGTTTTTATTTGTCTAAATTATGTTTAATATCTGTAAAAGTTAGTTAAACATGTTTGACTTTTGAAATTCTTATATTTGTCCTTGACTGTATTTTGTAATATGCAAATATATTCAGCAACAGATAAACATAAGCTAAACGCCAAAATAACACATTAAATATTTATTTATTTTTTTTTAAATATTTCAATCCGTCTAGTCGTGATAAATAATCCAATTCAACATTTTGAAATGTGTATGAAAAAACTCAAAAGCAACTTTTCTAAATGTTTATAAAAATGGCTAATTTTGTTAAAACAAATTCTAGCGATTGTTCTTCACAATTTATAGAAATACAGAACTACATTAAAAAATGGTAACTTATAAGTTCTTAAATCGATGGAAATGTGCTCTCTACATCAGGCAATGATGGAAATTTAGTATTTTTTCTTTTAACTAAAATCCAAGTTTAGTGGTCGATAAAAAACTATAGAAAATGTTTAGAAAGCCATGAGCAATGTATTAAAGCCGTATTGTGATTGTTTTGACAAAAACTTGTGAGCGGGCAATCATATGACTTCCATTAAAATTTTCTGACAATTTTTGTAAATTATATTAATACTCGAGTATATAAAAGCAGACGTGTAAATCGATTTATAGATAAACATATCTCTTTTAATATTTAAAATAACACTCTTAAAAAAATTAAACCGACTTTAGCTGAGTATATCTTATATGAATTTGCCTTGGGTAGCACATATAAAGACGGGGTTTTTAAGTGTTTAGTGCCAATTTCATAATTTTAGGGGTGTGGTCGCGCCCAATTTGGCAAATATCGCTTCATTTTCAGAGCTCAAGGTGTATACCATGATGCGTGACAATATGTCCGGTATAAGCACTTCAAATATAGTATTACTTTTTAATGGGCATGGCCTGCCCATTTCTTAAAACACAAAATTTTGTCATTCTAAGAGGCGAAAATCTTTACCAAGTTTCGTTGCAATTGCATAAATAAAATTACATATAATTTAATACTACTTATTCATAGGCATTACCCGCCCACTATTTTTACACAATATTAAATATTTTTCAGAGCTCAAGGTGTGTGCCAAGTTTCGTCAGAATCGGTAAAGTAGAAGAACGTGAAGTATAATATTAAATTTTAGCGGGCGTAGCCCCGCCCAGTTCTTTGAATGCACTATTGTGTCCTTTTAAGAGCTTAAACTGTGTTCCAAGTTTCTGAAAAATCAGTCAAAAAGAAGCACGTGAAATATTATAATAAATTTTTAAGGGCGTGGCTCTGCCTATTTTTCAATTTCGAAATTGTATCATTGTAAAATAATGTTTTTGCTAAGCCTCACAGCAATCGGATCAGTAATGTATCATAAATTTTAAATAAAAATTCAGTGGACGTGCTCCCACCCTCTCAGAAAAAACGAAGAATTTTTACAATCGATCCAAAATATACTGACTTATTAAGTAACAATGACAAAAAAATATTATTTGAAGCCGATTAATGAATTTAAATTTGAAATTTATTCTGCTTTATTTGTATGTAGACATATTCGTTGCATCATCAACAAGGCTTCAATTACACTCTTTTTTAATTCTGTTTTTAAAGGCAGAAAATATGCTTTTAGTAACACTTTGCAATTAAAATTTCCTTATTTAAGAATGACTTCCAATTTTCTGCGTTTGGCAAACTATAAAACTTTTTTTGAATAATGATTTTCTTCTGTCCTTTTTTTTTTTTTTTGGTGGCAATTACATTAAAATACTTAATGTCTTTTATACTTAAAAATATTATTTTCTTAGTCTCTTTTAACTTTAATTTTTGTTACAAAAAACATATCAATTATATAATAATTTCAATAACTGCACCGACATTTTATAATAATTAACACTCAAATTTACTCTTTTTTTTAGCAGAAAATATAAATAAATCACCATCAAGATAATATACGACCTTGGAAATGGTAAATCATTCTATAAAAATATCTAAAAAATTAAAACTGAAATCAAAAGCACGACAATAAGTCTAACCACTAATAAACCGAAAAAAACTAGGCTAATAACTGCAAGAAAAAAGTCCATACAATTAATAAACACTCATAAAAATAATTTTGAAAAAAACCTTTTTTTTTCTTTTATTGTAATTCGTATAATTACAAAATTAATATTTTCAAAGCCATAAATAAATAGAGAGAGAAAAAAAATTCAAGCTTCGGCATACGCCCCTTAAAAAAATTTGTCAGTTGTTGTTCTTTGATTCAATACAAAGACAAAACAAAAGACTTAAGCAACATGCTCGACTGAAACATAATAAATCATGTTGCTGGCTGGTGATTTTTATTTTCCACTTTATTTGCACTTTTTTTTCTTTTTTTTTTGTTTGTTAACGTTTTGCATATCATATAATATTTGAGAGTAAACGCATGATCATATTTCAATTATGCGTGAAAAATCTATAACATTTATAATTTAAGCTTTCAGCCAACAAAAACAAAAGGAAAACAAAAAGAAAAGCAAATGCAGAAACTTTTTTATGGTTTTACCTGCATGTGGCCATTTGATGGCAAAGTAAAGTGGTTTCTGCTTTTATAACATTTGAAATTTGAGCTTAACCATTCACTTCTAAACAAGAAAACAAACAAACAAACAAAAAAAATGCGAATCTAGTCGTCAATGAATGACTGACTGAGCAAGCGTCAGACCAAATGAATGAATGAATTTCTTGCAAGTTAAATAAAGTAAATAAATACAGTTATGTGTGTTGTGTATTGCGTACGCATCTGGTTTCTTTCATTGTAGCTGCCACAATTGCAGCATAGTCAACGCCTGTTATGGTTATAAAGGCTGCAGACAGACGTGTTAACTTGCAGTTTGCGAGCGCATATAATACTTATGCCTGCTTAAATGAATCTCTTTCTTCATATTCTTCTTGTCGGTTGCAGCATCAAAGTCTTATTTGCTACTTGTTTCATCTATGTACAGATATTCAAACAGCTTTGATATACATATGTAAGACAAAACTATATATATATATATATATATATATATATATATATATATATATATATATATAAAATGTTTATTTATTGCATAATTTGTTTGGTATTTTTGCTACAATTTCAAATTAGTTTCGCTCAGTTTTTTTAATTTGATTACTGCTAACAAATTACGAGGGCGGGCCAATAAGTCCTTGACTTTTTTTAAATTAAACTCTGGTTTTTGCATAAACAATCATTTAATCTTTCACCTGAGGCTAATTTGAGCTCTATCTATTGTTTCCAATGTTTCTGCAATTTGTTTATTAGTTCCCAACAACAAAATTTTCTAAAGTAATTAAAATAGGCATTTGTTTGTAAGTGTAGTAAAATCTCTTTCGATTGAGTCATTTCTTCAAGTTTGCTATTAAGAAATAGTCGGTGAAAAAAACCTTTTTTTCTTGGCCAAATGCCTCCGTTTTTTTTTCAGTGCCTGGCTTCAGTAACTTTTATTACTATAATCGTATCGCTTTAATTATGAAAATTTATTGACTTTGCAATTCAGTAACATATTTTAACGATATTTGCTGTCGGTTGAAGTAAAGATGTGAAATAACAGCCCCAAATTCATTTAAATTTTCTTTAATTCTTCTTTGCGCTTTTCCCTTATTTTGCCGTTTTGTGTGTAGGGATGCCACATGATATACAAATAAATGGGGAGTAAAACAGTGATGTACACTATCGTAAAAAAAAATTACAGAATCACATTACCGCAAACAAATAAATATAACGATAAATATTACGATTTTGGGTGCGCAAAAAGGTAAAGATTCTCATTAAACCGACTCACTAGATTGACATAATATTCACCATTTATTTATTTAAGTTTTTGAAGGTAGTTAATGTGTATTATACCGCGTGCCTCCCAAAAAAAAACATTCAGCATGACTTTATTAGCTCATAAACCTATATTGGCCTTCTCTGGCCTTGAACCCCCACTCTTTTGACTAATGTTTGGTCTCCGGTGTGTTGTGGTGAATCCACGTTTAGGAAACGGTGCAAAAATACTCCTGCGAAAAGCTTTCTCAAGAGATTATACAAAATTTAAACAACTGAGCCATTTGAGGTGCGTACTGCTTCCATAATCTTTGTCTTTTTCAATATCCGATCTCCCATGGCCATGTCGTAAATTTTCTTAGTCATGACTCAAGCTGTAATTATTTGACAGTTAATACAAATATACGCTATACGCTTCAACAAGGCATTAAAATTCGAAAAACTAAAGAATTTCTGGATCCTTGCACAGTGGGATGGCTTCATATACATATATGGAAAAACTGTAAGGAGTTGGCACCGAGTATTATATTGAATTAATTAACAAAAATAGTTTCATCAAAATTGGCCACGCCCACTGAACTCGCTATTATGCATATTTTGCATAAAAATTTAGGTTTGAGGCCTCTAAAGTTCAGTTAACAATAGAACTCAGCCTGCTGACCATCACCAGCCACGTATCTTTGCTGATTGGGTCCTTGAAAAGCATCAAACTGAATAATTGTCCACCGAGATCTTGTGATTTAGCACCCTGAGACTTTTTTCTTTGGGGAAACAGGAAATATAAGATTTAATTCGTGAGCTATCGAGAACATACAGACGCAAATCTGCGGATTGGTGATCGAAAATCTCAATGCAAAAATTTGGTCCTTCAAGCAGTGTTATTAATGGAATATCGATGATTTCGCTCTTTTTTTACATATAAAAATTAAATAAAGCACTTATTGGAAAGCGTTGGAAAAATGTTAACAAATTTTTCATTTATTGATCGCCTCCATTTCGGATTACATTTACGCTTACATAGCATTCTGTGCGCTCTTTCTTTGATGATTAAAACATTTTTATTATTATTTATGCGCACGTATCTTTATGCTGGCCTTAAAGGTTTAATTATATAATTATCATTTTCAATTGTCATTGCAATAATACCTTAACATTAAGTATCTCTTAAAATATTAGACCAATTAAATGCTCGTGCTACTTTTTAACAAAAATTACAGATTTTCCAATCATCATTTTAGAAGATAAAAGTATGTCACACACTTCTCTATAACCTTTAATTAAACAAACAAAAAATAAAAAAACAACTTTTTAATTACGCCAACTTTAACCACTTGGCCACGGTCTGGGAATGATTTAGTTTTTTTTTTCGTCAAAATCTTCATTGTAAATGGATATCGTCGCGATATGGTATTAAGCGACTGTAAGTACGAGTAAATTGTTGTCTTTTTCATTAAAGCTTAGTTGGGTATTGTTTTTGGAATTTTTGTTTTCGCTTCATTTTTGTAATCATCTGGTTGTGGTGGCTATAATTGAACTGTTAAACATCATTATACACAGTTGTGGGTTTTTTTCTTTTAATTTTTGGCCACAAAAAATCGTTAACAATTTAAGGTCACTGTAATTGCAAATTGTTATGCTTGTCTATTGTAATTTGTTAACTTTTGTAATTATTAACATTGTTATTTTAGTCATTTTTTTAACTACATAGTGGGGCTATCAGCAAATTAAATACCATGCAATAGCGTAGATTATTCACGAAAATTACTTTCCTTTTCGGTATAAGCCTAGATTAACCGGCGTGGGACTTTGTACACGCTATAAATAATCACCTTTATTCCAGTTGCGGTAGCCAATGTCGCTGTCATTTCAGTGTTAACTTCACTTTGTTTCAACGTTTACAACAATTCAATAACAATTTAGCATTGGATAACAAGATGGCAACGTCGCGACGTTGACCATTTTTTATTTATGGCAACATATCAATTACACAATGCTGAATATCTGAGTCAGCTGTGTGGTTTATAGAGTTATTTTTTCAAGAAAAATTTATTTAAAAATTAAAAATGTTTTTATTTATGAGATTAATTCAGATCCATTAGAAGGTACAACAGTTTGAGGTGTTTCAACTTCTGTCAGTAAAATATGTTCTGCCTCCGCTAATGCACTACATACAT
The DNA here is from genome assembly GCA_936439885.1 of Nowickia ferox. Classification (NCBI taxonomy): domain Eukaryota; kingdom Metazoa; phylum Arthropoda; class Insecta; order Diptera; family Tachinidae; genus Nowickia; species Nowickia ferox. Next base: position 82,816,434 of record OW387027.1, on the reverse strand, counting down.
TTTTTAACTAGACTCCCTGAGCTGCTCCCTCAAGGTTGGATTGTTTCTGAAACTTAAGCAGATTTTTCACAGCTCCGTAAAAAGCGTAACATTTTTAACTTTAGACATACTTTTATACTGAGCGCACGTTAATAGTAGATTGACTGATCTGTGGGGAACTGGGGTAGGGCAAATGGTCCTTTATTTTCCATGGAATCTACGCCTCTCTTATGGACGCACGTTACGGATATTTTAGTTTAAAAAAAAGAAAGGAAAAAGTTATTTATTTTAACCATTCCCTACATTATGCTCCTTGTTGGCTTTATTTATTTTTCATTATTTTCAATATCACTTCACTGTCTTCCCTTTCAGAATTTTCCTTAAAATAAATTAGTACGATTTGTAGTAATGTGTATACTCTGTCTGCATTTCATATAATCCATACTCTATAATATCCAATACTATTAGCGATCTGTCAGCGATGTCGCCGCTTAATCTGATTTTCTTTGGGATAACACATTCAATTTCCCATTTCAATTGGGATTTCAATATACAACACACATCCCACACTTTTTGAAACTTGTTTACCAACTTGAAACAAATCTTTTCTTTCAAGTACACTTTTTGCTTGTTAACCCAGGTTAACAGCTGATCACCATTATTGTAAATTAATTTTTTTTTGTTAAATATATTTTTAAGCATCAAAACGATTAATAAATTCATTAATTAATTTAATTCTTATTTTCAAACAGTAAATGTAAATGTAAATGTAATTATCTCTGGAAATTGTTGTTTTTTCTATGAAAATTAAATTTAAATTGAAGGTGAATTTATACCATGCTTTTTTTTATTTTTATTTTTTTTTTAAAGAGAAGTAACACTCAGGCAATGAATACCTACTACTATTACTAGGTGTTACCTTCTTTTAGGAAAGGGATAGTTATACAGAAGACAGATGGTGAAGGACCAGATAGAGGAAAGCTTCATTCTTTTTACAACTCTGCATTTTGCACGTTTTTTTAATTAATAATGCAGTGTTGCAGCGCCTCTGGTGTTAAATGAGGCGTATTAAATTTGAATGAAGCTGTGATTAGAAGCCATTTTACTGGTTATTTTACTTCGCCGATGATTCTGAACTTTCCTACAACAACGCATGCAAAGGGACACTAATGTACATCAGAAAAATGTGTGGTGTTGTTATTTAATGCCTGTCTGATACCGGGTTCGAACTCAGGATCTTCATTTTTGTAGTCAACCTGAAAACTACTTCAGCCAACGCCACACTAATGCATTTTTTAAGCTTGTATTTTAATGGAAAGAGTTAAGTAATTTGACTAAAAATAATATTTACTTTAAAAAAACAGTTTCTTTAAAAAAATTTTGTCCTTAGTTTTTTGTGTGCATCAAATCGAGCAATACCAGTAAATAAAATTCAGTTAAAAATAAAGTATAATGAAATTAAATATAATTTTTTTTATTGAATATGATCATTACATTCTGTAAAAATTTCGAGTTTCAATAAATTTTTGTCTTAAATACCATAACAAATTTAGCTGAAAAACAAATTTTTTTTATTTGAATTTTTACAAAATTATTAAGAGATATTACAAAATTATTTTACTGATTCAAGGAATTTGATTACTAAAAATTAAGTTTTGTTTTTTCTGTGCGAGTAACTAATTTAGTCCAATGGCCATAGTGTTATCTATCGAAACAAATGAATACAAATTATTTTTTTGATAAGGCAAATTGCTTTGCTATGTTACGCTACGATTATTAACTGTTAAAAAAAACAAAACAGAAAATGTACCCAATTTTTTTCCGGCTACAAATATTCAATAAGAGAAATTATACATTTGGCATGTGTTTCATAAGACTAAAAAATATATTTTTTTAAATAAAGCTTAATGGCATACTTAAAATTAACTGCAAAAAATAACTTTCTAAAAGCAAATAAATAGTTGAGACATGATTCATTTTAATATGTAATTGGCAAATTGCATGAAATCAGAAGTGTGTGGTATTTGACCAATGGAAAAAACTTGGAAAAACTTAACAGTAAGGCAACTCATGGATTGCCATACAATTTTCCTTAACTTAAAAATGCCCCTTCTAAGTAAGTGGTATTATGTGTATCAAGACCTTTTAATCAGTTACTCGCATTACAACTAGATATGAGCAATATTTCCATGCCTACTAGTTCATCACAGTGATTGATAAATCGCCAGTCACTATCATGACATAACAGGTAATTGAAATATACATATTACATATGTACATACACACATACTTAGTAGCTGCCATATTAAATTTTTTATCTTGAATTTTACCGTAATAACGGAAAATTGGTGACAAATCGTCTCATCTGGCAACTATACTGCTATAATTTTTGTTTTTGAAATTTTAGTGTCTCTCTTCTTTTTGTGTTAACATCAGTGTTGCCATTTTAGCTCACACTTGCATCGTAAGCTAGAATTAGCACAGCGTCCTACTTTTTTTTAACAAAAAATCATTAAACGTACTGAAATTAAATGTACATTAGGCGAACATAACGTAACGTGATATTTGAGAAGAGTTTGAAATGCGAAGCAATGGGAAATTGCATCCTCGTTTTGTTGCAGTTTTCTCATAAAGCTTTCAAAAGTTTTATCTAATAAAATAAATTTTCCTGAAAAAAATAACGAATATTTTCTGTATAAAAACATGAATAATAAATACTGTTTAATAGTTCTTTACTTGTGTCAAAGGCATGTTGCGAGTACATATTTTTAAATATTCTATCAGTGCTTAAGCATTCTAAAATTGCTAAACAGACTTTTAAATTCTCACACGTACACTTGTAGCACATTCTCTTTACATTTAATTTTTTGATAATTAGTATTCTTAGTACAATCGAGTGAAAGCGGCTTTGTTCATTATAATTTAAATTGTTTGGTCAATACAGAAGTAATACACAAAATTAAAAAAAAAAGTTCAAACAAAATAATACTTCAAACGTTCAAATTTTATACGCATAGACAAATTATTTAGTTTAAGTGCATTTATTTCTAAAACACAACTATAGCCGTTTTTCCAAAAAAAGAAATGCATTTTTAATTAAGTGCTCAAATATTCTGTTCTAGTTTAAAAATATTAAATTTAAAATTTGAAAAAGGTTGCGTTTCCTAGGGATGTCAAGCTTAAAAATAGGTAGAAGAACATGCATAATTTCTGATCAGAATGGCCGCCAAAAGCATGTGACGGGTGTTTCCTTACAAATCTCAGTTGTTAGAGAATGTTTACTTTTAAAATATAAAAAAAAACAAATTTTTCAATGGTGCCACTTTCAAATATTTCACATTTATAAAAATAAAATTATATACTTATTCGAAATGTGCTTTGAGATATTGAAATGAATTTTGAGATATTCTTTCTGTTAATTTTAAGTGACCATTAATTACAAACTTTTTATAATATTGGCAGCACTGTGTTTGCTTAGTATTGCCAACAAAAATAGAAATTAGTCTAAATTGGCTACAGCGACAAAAGTGGTCGTCCAGTCGTGTTGCTGTATTATGCATTAAACACATTCACCACAGCAGGCTACACGAACACATGACTTCAAATGCCGCTAGCAGCATTTGTCGCCTCGTAGCCAGCTACTTAATTATTTTGGAGACGGCAGCAGTATTGCCACCTTCAAATATTTGGCATTTATAAAAATTAAATTACTCTTTCAAAATGTACTTATATGACGTAAAAGTATAAAAATGAATCAATTTATGCTTTACATAAATTTTAGGATATTGTTTCTGTTAAACAATATGAAATAATTGTAGGATATCATTCATTCAACATTTTGTATCCTACTGGCAACTCTCAATTTTCTCATTGTAGCCAAAGAAATAGAAATTTGTTTAATTGTACTACAGCGACAAAATGAGCATAGACAACAACCTGCCGCCCTGTTGCCTTGCTGTCTTCAAAGGAATCACTCTGATATAAACATGTGTATTCTATCCTTGACATTTTGTAGTCGGTAGCTTGCTGTGGTGAATGTGTTTAATGCATTACTGTGAAAATAATCGTTTTCATAAGTTAACATGTATTCTGTTTTTGACAGATTGTAGTCGGTAGCCTACTGTCGTGGATGTGTTTAATGCATTAATTAAGAAATAATACTGGTAATGATCCATATGTAAATGCAGTTGCATTATAAATATTTAAAAAATATAAACCCAAAATTATTTACTTTCAATTAAATTTATGAATCAGGAAGTTTTAGGATCAAATACAAGCACACTCGAAATGAAAATAAAAGCTAAACAATCATTATTTACAGAAAAAAAATAGGACACAACCTGCTGATCTACTTTTTGCAAACAAATTGCTGCGGCTAAAAAACCGGCTTGACTAAAAAAAAAACAATTAAATAAACAAAACTGCTTCCTAGTAAAATTCCAAACCCAAAAATTAGAAATACTAATAAACCCGTAAGCGTTTTATGCAATATTTACTGCAGTTGAGTTCGGTTAAAACGATTCGTTAAAACCGCAGTGGACATTTATATAGGGTGTTTTTTAGAGGTATAGAACTTCGAATTGAAATAAAACACAAGAAAATCGTTTTAATGTCCATCAATTTGGCTTTATTGGAAGGATAATTTTATGCCATTAACGTTTAAATATGATTACGGGCATGTGGCCGCCGCGGCTGGCTCGAATAAAGCCAATTCTACAGGTCCAATTTTCAACCACTTTTTCGAGCATATGGGGCCGTATGTTGGCAATAACGCCACGAATGTTGGCTTCCAAGTCCCCTAACGTTTCTGGTTTGTTGGCGTAGACGAGCGACTTCACATATCCCCAAAGAAAATAATCCAATGGTGTCAAATCACACGATCTTGGTGGCCAATTGACCGGTTAACCGAATTAATTGCTCTGATGGACGATTATGTCGACCATAAAATGGACGGAGCTTGCGGTAAACTTCGCGAACTGAACCATTATTTTCGAAATAAATTTGCACGATTTGCAAGCGTTGTTCTTTTGTCAACCTGTTCATGATGAAATGGCAAACCAAACTAAATATTAATCACTTGACAGCTGACAAAATGGCCGCCAGTTAAAAAAGTGATGCCAACTTAAAGTTCTATACCTCAATAAAAAACACTCTATACAATTAAAATAATGTATTTTACTATCAAATTCTTTTATCTAATTTTTCGACCTTTTTCAATATATTCAATTAAACTAATTTTTTGAGCTTTAGGTCAATGTTTATTATTATTTTAGTACTTCGATATTTCGTTAACCTTTGGTTAACTTCTTCAGGATATTTTTTTTTATATTTGAAATTAAATTTTTCTTTTTTTCTTTTTTCTCCTTTCAATTAAAAATATCCTGAAGAAGTTAGCCAAAGGTTAACGAAATATCGAAGTACTAAAATAATAATAAACATTGACCTAAAGCTCAAAAAATTAGTTTAATTGAATGTATTTTACTTTTATTTTGAAATAATTTCTTTATATTATAATGCATTTTATCTTAAGGAAATACAAATTCTTTTGAAACATACTTTCCTTAAATTTAAGTAATTAATTAAAACTTAGCAGGCGCTAATTTATTTTCTGGTTATAAACATACACATTTCAAAAAAGTTTTGTTATAAGTGTATTTTTTTAAAACCAGGTTATGAAATATTAATGCAAAATTATTAAGACTGGAGAAATTGTTCGTTATATGCAATGTTCGTTATAATTGGACTCCACTGCTAAAAGTTATTGATTTAGATTTTACGAAAACCTGTGTTGCTGCTAAATAAAACTTACTGCAGTAGTTGACAGCCTAAACTAAAGTAAACCAAAGTAAAGTAAACTAAAGTAGACCAAACCAAACTTATACATTCCAAAGCGTGGACAAAAGCAGCCTTTGCTTGGTGGCATACTTTTGCTTTTACGTAAAATTGTGCATTAAAAGTGAAAACAATATTGAAATGATGTTAGAAAAATACTGCACCATATTAGGTAATAGGCAAAAAATGGCGAAACAATTTTGTGAATACATAGTTTTGCAATTTGTTAAAAATTCGAGGAATACTTGATACTTGAATACTTGAATACTTTTTATTTTTAACAAACACAACCCGCAAAGCGATTAGCTTGTCTGCAGAAAACACCCAGGGTCTATGGTGGAAATCGAACCCACGACCTCTGGACTGAGATGTTAGCATCGCTACCACTCAGCCACAGGGGCGATAAAGCTCCGGATAGTTAATCATAAGTTTAGCAAAAGTGAACTTTAAAGTGAAATAATACAATTGTTGTTTGGTGGCAACATTTCTGTAGATATTGTGGATATTGTTTGTTGGAAATACTTAGTGGCAACTTGATTTTGTTTATTTGCCAAATTACAAACAAAATGAAACCATTTGTGTCACTTCTTTTTTTTTTCTTCTTTTTGTATTATTATATATTTGCATTGTATCGTTTTTGTTTTGTGTCCTATTTTGTTCAAATAAAATTTGACTGTAACTCTAGTTTTAGACTGGGCAGTTTTAGTTGCTCAACTTTTGATTTTGTATGAGAGAGTTGAGAAAGTAATATACACCTTTTGTATACCTATCTTCTTCTTTCTCTTTATATAATGCACTTTATTTTTGCAGACGAACTGAATTAATACATTGAATAATTTAAATATTATCCTTCCAATTAATTATTAAAAGTTATAAATATTAGGAAATAAAATTCACGATTTTTGGTAATAATACCCTGCAACTAATTTTTGCATGGAGTATGAACCTCTTTGGTTCACATACACTAAATTTCTGATGGTGGTGTACTAAAGCATTTTTTCCATTGCATGTAGAATATTTAAAAATACAACTTTACACTTAAAAACATTTCAGTTGCAACCCAAAATATGTGTATTTCTTATTATTAAACTTAATTATGTTTGATTTTTCAATTCATTTTTAAGCTTTACAAGTCTTTTCCCTATTTTTTACATTCACTACGCATTGATAGCGGGATATAAAAAAATTCCCAATAAAGAACAACCTTTTTTTTTTAGAATATTCCTGCATGTCCTGTAAATCGAGTCGATTTAAAAAGCGCTCGATTTAGACAAATTCCATTGTCCATTTTTTAGAACTTGAAGGTATCATAAATGAAATTAATTTAGTATATATGATTTAAAACGCATCAATGGGGTCATTGCTTATTTTTTCAAAACCAGAAATTTACTCAGATTCGATTCTCGCTTTTCTCATGGCCGATTAGTTATAATTGTGTTCAATCTGTTTGTTTCTTAAAACTCAATTTTTTTTAACGTAATAAATGTATTTAAAAAAGATTATTTGTTGCTAAGCAAAGTGTATTTTGTTTTAATATAATTGCAATTAAGTGAACCTACTCGGAAAAAACATTAATATGTACTTTGCTAACCACTTGAATATGTTTCTTTCTTATTTTTTTTAACAATATGAAAAAAAAGAAAAATTTATAAAAAATACAATTGCATTTACTGCTCCTCTGTACAGTCGCTTTGCATTCTCTCTAAATTTTCTCAATTATTTTAATTTTCTGCTGTTTAAATAGAAGGTATCATCATGTAATTTTTAGTCGCGTATATTAAATAGTTACGATAGTGTCGTCGTTTTAATTCCATAAGCATTTCTATACACACATACACAAGTGCAGGTTTTTATGAACATACATATGTACCCATATGTATATGCGCATCTATGTAACTGCCACATAAGGTAGATAACATATTTCACTTTGTAACGCATTTGTTTTGTCAACATTTAAAAGGTCAGTTGCAACGGTTAAACACAACAAACACAACACAACACAACAAATACTTGTATGGTGCGACTTGTAAGTCTTCAAGTAAAAGTGATGAGATTGTTAAAATAATTTTTTTTCGTATTTATTTTATTATTTATTATAACTGTGAGAAATGTTATAAAAATTATCTTATTTATTGTTGTGGTTGTCAAACTTGGGAAATAAAAAGCAAAAAGCAAAACAACAACAACAACAACAAAAATTAAAACACAAAAAGTTTGCGTTTTAAGTCTTTCGTTTTGCATGTCGTTTTTAATGCAAGAGAGCAATAAAGCAATTTGTGAAGCTCTTGCTTGTTGTTGCGGCTGTTTATATGTAAAACCAAAAAGCATTAAGTTTCTTTTTATGAAAAAAATATTTAAAATAAGTAGCTATTATGCGATTATACTTGTTTTGAATATTATCAGTCGCAGTGGACATTGCTCGAACCTTTATTTCATTTTACTTAATTATTATTAGTATACATATAATAAAATGCATAACTCTTGCAGACTGCTGAGTAGTAGGAATAGAGTATTAGCTTAGTTATTTAATTTAAGCAACAACAAAACGTATTTTCTGGATAATTTAAAAATTGTAATTTTGAAATTTATTTTAAATGAAAAAAGTGTAATGTTACGAATACAAACTTGGGCGATTGAAACGTTAGTTTTAAGTGTCAAAATGTTTTAAGTTATTTTAATATAATTGCTTTTGTTTTTGTTTTTTTTTCCCCAAAAATTTTTTTAAAACATTATGACACTTAAGTCTTCCGTTTGAATCCTCCCAAGTTTGTATACGTAAAATTTAATAAAAAAAACAACATTAATTACTCTTTTCATTAAAAAAAATGATCAAATTAAAATTTTTATTATTATTATTTTGACAAGCGTAATAACAAAGACCAATACCCGTTGTAGTAAAGCAGACCAGAGTGTTTGGAGTGAATCGGAGCCTAGTGGGTTCGGGGCACCAAAGTATAATTTTTAAGGTTCATTGCATTTTAAAAATACGGTTCTATACTAAGATGTACTTATGTGTGCATGACATATTTTAAAAATTAATTAATCAATTTTGATTATTTTAAATTAACTAACATTATTGTCTGTATTTTTAACCCCCGACCAAAAAAAAGAGGTGTTATAAGTTTGTTGTGTGTGCTTGGAGAAAACCGGTCCAGCCGTTTAGAAGATATCACATCTTTTACAGATGTATTCAACTGCATCGGGGGTTTTTTAAATTTTAAACTTTTTTATTCTATTCAAAATTCAATAGGTCAAAAGGGATTGCTTTATTTTGTTATCATGTAATTCATACCATAATTTTTTCTATGTTTCTTGAAACACGATTTTTGGTAACGACTTATTATCCATTCTTCCGTTTCAAAAAGTAGAGTTAAATAAAACACACATTAAGGCATAATTTCAATGAAATTTTTATTTCATTATAATGCTTAGACTTTGCAGCAGTCGATCCTTTTGAAGTAGTTTTCAACCACATTTTCGCACATTTTGGCAGGTATCTAGGTGATAACTTGAGGAATATTGGTTTTCAAAAGCTATGCGCAGACACTGTCTTTGGAGTAGTCCCACAAAAAATGTCTAACGGCTTCAAATCGCATCATCTGAGTGACCAATTGACGTCTTCAAATTTTGAAATTACGCGTATAACGCTGAAATTTGTTATGTTGCGAGGTTAATGGCACCGTCTTGTTGAAACCACATATTGTTCAGCTAATAATTTTAATTGCAGGCCAAAAACAAGTCTGTTCTTTGGACTATCCGCCATACTTTCACTAACACAAGCCATATTTTGAACAGTGTGCGCACATTGTGACGAAGCATAGGACTGATCACATCTGTAACGCTTCCAGTCTCTTCAAATTTCCTTATAATCTTGTCAGTTCTTTAACCAGTAAGTCGATTAAGGCAACTTTAATCAACCGAAAAGTTTGTTAAATGATCCATATTCGTTAATGTCAATCCTTTCATAAAATAAATAACACTTCAAGGGGCAAATTGCGGCATTCGATATCGAACGAAATTTAAAAATATTTTCATTTAAACTATATTGAAATATTTTGATATCTCGATCGAGATCGCTGCCGTAATTTGTCCCCCTGATGACAGATATTTCACTCACAGCTGACAGTCTAGCCAGACTAGTGGCTTGAAACTCGTCAGTGGACAACCCGTTGTTTGTAGGCGCATAATGTAGAGAATCAAGCGGTGTAAAGAAAAGATCACATATTTTGTTTTGGTATTTTTTTCTTGCTTTGTCTTACTCTTGTTCGTCTCTTCGTGTGACAACCTTGTTTTGGTATGAAGTAAAGCGGGAAAAAAAGTTTTTTTAAAATAAAAGAATAATTAAAATTTTTATAAAAGTATACATTTTTATAATAGATCTATATTTTATTAAAGTGGCCGATTTTTTAATTTTTTATTTTTATTTGTTATATTCTCTCCCCCCAAATCTGTTCAGTTTTATTTAAAAATAAAAAATAAAAATACAAAAAAATTTCATAGCTATAAGTTGTGTTTTAGGGGGTGCGTCCGCCCCTCAAAGTTGGCATTCAAGCTCATTTTTCAATGTAATAAAACATGTGAAAAAAAAAAATTAAAGAAAATCTCGCTGCTATCGCTAAAATATTAAAAAATTTCAAAGGTATTTATCCTCAAAACGTTGCAGCTTAATCGATTTTTCGCAAGTTTATCTGTTGTATCATTTCTTAAGTTTCAATCAGACGTGTCATACCATAATACCATAGAAATAACCATTACCATAACCATAAATATATTTGCTTCACCTATTAGTGCTGCCATACCCATAAACAGCTGTGTTTGTCTTTATTTGTTAATTCATGGCTAACCAGAAAACAGCTGTTTATGATTACGGCAAAAAACCAAAATTCAATTGGTTTCTATGGTTATGGCGTTATGCTAAGTTTCCACTACGAGTTGAGTCACATGCTTCGCTTTCTCAATCATGCTTATGAATCATGCCGTTTACACTGCGCATTCGTACTTCCTGTTGGCATTTTTTTATGTATATTCACACATACATACGTATCATATGCACGTATGTTTATTTGTCTTTATTATCTTACAAACACATACAAATATACCTATTTTGTTTTGATAGCTAGTTTAGATAAACTGGCGATGAAAGTTAGAGAAGATACCAAGTAGATTTATATTTTCTCTCATAATTTTGTATGGCGTAGCAAGTTGCTTCGCTCATGATTGGGGTGTGAAGCATGAATAGACAGCGAAGTACGTATAGTGGAAACCATGGCGAATTCACATCAGGTGATCTTAATTTACCAGCTGACATAATTTCTCTGCTGTCAATCAATGGCAAAATGCTAGGAAATATTCTGACAGCAGGACAAAAATATACAAGGCGAATATGCAGAGTTGCAAATTAAAACCACCTGGTATCAATTCGCCTTGGTAGAAACATACTATTATGGTGAGTAACCTATAATCAAATACAGTGTTGCCCATTAGTTTGGTTCGAGCAGCTGTTTTGTATGGTTTTGGTTATGGTTATGGTATGTTTAGTTGAACTTTTATGATCTCTCAATCTCTCATCTTCGTTTAAAAAATGTTTAAAAAATGCCATACTTGTCACTCATAATCCTTTTCGATTATCCTTTCACTGTTTCACAATTCATTTATGGCATTGGGTATATCAACTTATAACACTAGAACTTCAGGCATTTCTCATTGATGCAAAAAACGCAAAAACCAAAAAGAGAAACACGGTATCGTTTCCGTTACAATAAACAAGAAAAAAAAAAGATATTCGATATTATTCATAATACTTTTTTAGCCAATAAACTCATGTTCTCATTACACAAATTTGTAAAGGGTTTTAAATTGCAAACTTACTTAATAACCTTCTTGTAAAATAATTTCGGCGTATCAACTTTAAATTTAAAGAAGTAACCTCTGAAATGTGAAACGATACCAAATTTGTTAAATTAAAGCAAAATTGTTGGTAAAAGAAAAACAAGAAATATGTACATACTATGTATGTATTAAAAAATTGTGGCTTTCTTTGGTGGCAAATTCTATGACCTGCTAAAATAAAATGCCGACTATAAAATATATAATAACCGCAACAATAAGACGAAAAAAAAATATAATGAAATCAAAGAAAAACATACTCATACCGACTGAACAACTGACGGACTGGCTGACTATACGACTGACGTATACATGTATTTATGTATGTAGATACGCGACTACATATTGCATAATCTTGTAAAAACAACTTTAGAAAATAATAAAAAGACCAAAACGCGATGAAGAAGTAGGAAAATAGACACAGAGCGACTGTGACTTTGAGGCTGACAAATGTTGAAAAGGCACACCAATACCAACAGCAACATTAAAAAACAATAGCCTCTAATCAACGTATTAGCCAAAAGCTGCAAGAATAACAACACAAACAACAACGTCAAAAACCAGCGGCAGCAACAACAACATGGCTGTTTGACTTCTTTTATTTATTTGCTTTAACTTCACATCTTTAAAAAGGTTTTTTTTTCTCTAACAAAATCGAACTAAAGGTAATGTTGATAAAGAGGTGGTTGGGGGGGGAGGGGTCACTAGTAATATATGAGTAAGTGTTTGTAGCAAAATGAAAACCTATGAAATAAATTTTCCCGCGCACTTTTCCGTTATTTCGTTGTTTGGCAAATGCAGTCGTTGTTAAAGTTGATTCTTTTACTATTTTTGTTTCGTTCAGGAATTTTCCCATATCAAAGAGATGCTACATTGATTGCATGTAGAGTTTGTTTTTTTAAGAAGCAAAAACTTCACCAAAATCGAAGAAGCTCCACTAGTGCATGGCACAATGGGACTGTTCGATTTTAAAAATACATGTCTTCATATGTGCTCTGAATTATGAAAGTAGTCTAAGTCATGTTTTTCTCTTGTCGAGATATTTACTAGATTACATTTGACCAAATGAAAAAATATTTTTATATTATACAACATTTTAATTTAGAGTTGTTATAGTCTCTATAAATATAATTTTATTTAATATTTATTAACTATTTGTTCCAGTTTTTTTTTAAGATTTTTTTAAATGCATATGACTTAGACCACTTTCATAATTAAGGGCACATATGTATGTTGTCTCAGAATTTTTTTTTTAATATATGGGCATTTCCACGAGAAAGTTCACTTTTTTGTCGCGTGCGACAGCAAGCAATTAAGCTTATATTTCAGAACAATGTAACTCGATTTTGCTTAAAATTTTACCTAATGTAGAACTGCTGACGCCCTATACAAATATATGCATAAAAAAGTAAAAAAAAAAGTTTCGTTTTCTTAAAAAAAAAAAACAAACATATTTGTTTGGTGTCGCACGCTACAAAAAGTTGAAATTCCTGTGAAAATGTCAATATGTACATTAGACCACCCATTTATTTATTTTATTCGCTCTACCGGCAGTTGCCGATAGACTGGCCATACAAAATCACTTGTGTGTAAAACTTGCACTGATAGCGCGAAAAACAGGCCATGTGCATTACACTTTTCATACAAAAAATAGCCTTTCTGCACTAAAACCACTTTTGGCACCTTAACTATCAAATGCGCCTTTTTTTCGGGAAAAAAAATTATATAACCATTTTTGTTTAGAATAAATAGCGCAAAATTTTTTCTGTGCATAATTTTGCTCTAACTATGGCCTATCATGGTTCTTTAATAGGAAGAAACGTAACTTTTTTGGTAAAGATTTTTTTTCAACGACGCTCGCTAAAAATTGGTTAGCGATAATTATAATCCGTTTTCATTATTAGGGCAGGATCTTTAAATTATATAGCTTATTATATTTGGACCGAATATATATATATATATCGGTAAATAATATAAGGATAAAAACATCACATACCAGTTTATTATAAGCTTTTATATGTATCCTACAGGTCGTGATCCATTGAATATATTTCCAAAAAAAATAAACAGACGATAGAGGAAAATATATTTTTTGTATTAGAAAGTCTACTTACAGACATTATGTAAATTCACAAACAAATCGTTGGGATTCTTTTTACAAAAAAAAAATAATAAAAATGAAGAACTACAGTGAAGAGAACACGAAGTAGTTCAAAAAAGAGAGGTGTCCTAGGACACCCGTTTATAGCTATGCTGCTTAGTTGTATAAAACAAATTTCAGGTGTGAAATAACAATGCAATAAAATTATATTATATGATGATGTCAAGTTCTCTGCAAATATTTCCAAACGTTTCCATTTATTTCCCATTATTTATTTTCTTTTCTAGCGGAGTACGATTAATTTATTGTCTTTTTTTGTGGCCGATGGTTTCTGTTAGCCGGCTCATCGTTTTTATTTTATTTTTGCTTCTCTCACTTCCAAAAACTAAACAAAACAAAATCAAGCAATTCCCAGCTGGAAAAGTAGGCATTAATTACATAAATAATGGGAGAAATAATGTATTATTTTCCAAAGCAATACAATGCATTCCCTTAGAAACGAGAGGATAATTTGATCAAACACACATTGACTACCACGTGCATTACCACATCTGCAGAAGAAGAATGCATAGTTGTTGCTTGTGACGAGTGTTATGAATTATATCATATCATCACATCATCATATACATATATCATTATTTTCCTAGAATATGGGCTGTATTAACAGTAATAAATTCTGGAATGACAAATTATACATGCTGTGCATTACCTTCTCCTTTACTAGTCATTACCTTTTCCCACTGGGGTTCTTTCGTTTATTTTCGTACTTTGCTTTTAAGTACAAAGAAATCAAAACAAAAATAAATTTATAACTATAATAGTGTCGATTATTTTTGTTACGAAAATCACGCCCTAACTCCTGTATCGCGCAATAAATAGCATAACTATAAAAATCAAAAACCCCGACTGCGAACCAACTTTGGACCGTTAAATATCCTAAACGGTCGTGCGAAATGAAAAATTATAAGAGCAACCTAAAGATGATTTTAAAATACCTGTCGAATGATACCCATTTGTATATAGTTTTATTTTCGTATTTACAAAATGGCGATTAAGACAAACCGATTGATGTAAGAATCATCAAAATCGGTGCACGCGTTCGGTTTATATAGTGCAGCAAAGGAACACACATACATACATACGAGTACATACCCTGTTGGAGAATGTGTGGTTGACTACAAAAATAGTTAACTTTTCTTAGACTGACTAAAAGCTAACTTAAATGTCATCCATAACAAATCCAAAATTAATTCTTAAGTTGAGTACGTTATTATTTTAGCGCGTTGAGTACACAACGTGTGATGATGCATGTTCGAACCTCAGAAAAAAAAATTTAAATTAACTGACTTCAAGGTGATTTAAAAAAGGCAACTTTAAGTTAGCTGAAAGTAATGCAGAGTGAGACAATTGACTACCACCTAGGACATCGCAATGTTAAAATAGTCAACTGATTACATTGAAAAGTAATCCAAGTGCCAGTCAGTTCTAGTTGCGAAATAGTTAGCTTAAAGTTAGTTTAAAGCTAACGGAGTTTCCTACAGGGTACATACTACATACACAGGCTGATAAACACAATACTCTTCTTTGCGTGGCATTTGCTTTTGCGCTAGATTTAACTCATTCAGCGGCCAAGTACGAGTATGTGTTAAGTCAGTTGTTAAAAAGGTATGATTAAACTTAGAAATCTTTGTATTATAAACTATTCCAAAAGAGCAAAATGTGTTCTTTGTGACAAAATCTGATACATACATAATTCGACTTAGGTGATTTCTTTAATAGGAAGGAGTACCCCATTTTGGAAAATCGGGATAACCTTGTGTCTCTCAAATAAGATACAATTTCCTTTTTCATTACAATATCAAAAAACTCAGTGTATTAAATGACCGGAAAGTTGCTTGCTTATTTTGGATTCTAGAAGCTGCTTAACTGCCTACGAATTCGAAAAGATGAATTTAAAGATACTTTAGAATTAAAGATACTAGAGAATTACTTTCATATTTTCTTGCTGATATTGTTTATTGCGATGGATTTTTATATGAATTTGTTATGAATTGTTAGTCTACCAACTATATAAAAATATAAATAAGGACTTGAAGTAATATGTTTTACCTTCTGGGACCACAGAGCACTCCATTGAAATATAAGAAAATACTTGAAACTATTCGAGTCACAGTTGACAGATGGAACATGTAGCCTGTATGTATAATAAAAAAGTAAAACATTGAAATAAATAATGACTGTATTGAGCATGTATTTTATTTATACCACAAAGGTTTCAATTTTATCACTTTTCAAAAATAAACAAAAAATTTACAAAAATCAAATGTGATTTTTTTCAAATTTTCTATTTGTATCATAACCTTAAAGTATTGAAGTTTAGGCGGCAAAGTTTACTTGCATATACTCAACTTTAAAATGTGTTTTTTTTCGCAACAATGAAAGAAATATTTTTTCAATTATGTACTTAGTATTGACTTGTGAGTTGAGGCAACTTTCACCAAACGTTTAACAAAATATGAAATAATTCACGTTAAATTTGTTTGACATTCAAAATGGTAAATAATCGTTCAACTTATGCAATTATTTTTGCCAGCACACAAGCATGTGATACCTAATTTACATATTTATCTTCTTGTTTTGCAGTTTCAACTATTTCCTACTAGTCTCCTTGGTAATTTTTGTGGGCCACAGTCAGACGGTTGCCACTACCAGCTTTACAGCGTCAGTTGCCACTCCAAAGCCACAGGGCTTCCAATCGCGTTCCATAGAGGTCGCCAGCGAGGATGATAGCGATGATGTATTCGAAACTCAAGCGCAAACACACTTAGGCTACAGGCAACAGCAGCAGCAGCAGCAGCATCATCTGCATCAACACCAGCAGCAACAGCAACAACCGCTCTACGATTATAGCCAATCGGAGGAAGATCAAGAAGAGCCCCCTCGGCAACAATATCAACCGCGCAAGCAACAGCAACAAAACTACCAAAACTTTAAGGCAAATCCTAAACAAAAGCAGTCAAGCGAAGAGGAGACTGAGGAAGAAGAAGAGGAGCCCGATAGGCTGTCATTGTTGTTGGCGCAATCGAAATTTGCTTGCAATGGAAAAACTACAGGGTAAATTTTTAAACTTAATTTGTTACATAAAATAAATAAAATTTTCTTTTTGTGTCAAGCACGTAGCACTGTGCCCCAAACAAAAAAAAATCACAAATATTACTCGAAACGAATTCAATATGAGGCAACCCAAAAAATGTTGCCGAAATTCCTTGATACTTGGCATAAATATATTTAAAGTAGACATGAATGTTTATGCCAAAATTTTGTTTATTTACATGATGTTTATTTTTCGAGTTATGGGGGCGGGTTTGAAAAAAAAATTTAATTAATATTTGCAAAAGTGGGCATGACCGCTGAAAATTTAAACTTGGCACTAAAAAGTAAAAATAAAACTTTAAAAAAATTAAATCAACTTCAAAAATGAGCAAAAATAAAAAGTTAAAAATAATTTAAAGTCATTAAAATAAAACAATTTTTATATGCATAAACGCATAAACATGTAAATTACAGATGAGCGATCCTGTAATTTTTTAATAATGTTGCTCCTTGTGAACGTGATTTCTAAATCGCTGTTCTTTTTAACTGTGACTGTGATCACACTTTAGCAGTATTTTGTTTGTAGCAGATCTGTTATATCGAGAAAAACTAATAAGCAGAGTAGCAGTGAAATTAAACAGTGACCGTGATTTTAACACATTTCAGCACTTCTACTTTAAAAGTGTGTATTAGTATTAGTATTTTCAAATACTAATTAGAAGAGCGACAAGAACAAACAATTAGCAATCAACCCCCATCGTATAATAGATAAAATTGCATAAATTGTATACAATTTATTTACTATAAAGTAAGCATACAAGAACAACCACAGTTTGTATGAAAGAATTATATCTCCAAAACCTGTTACTTGATAAATTCAGTAACAGTTGTGATTAGTGATTTTTCAATAGCTGTGAAAAAGTAACAGGTTTCGAAATATCGCTCATCTCTAATGTAAATGTAAATTCGCCAAACTGATCGGCACCGACTTCGAAAAGCACTAGAGGTAACGCGTACATATATGTGTTTTATATAAGTGAATCAAAATTATTTATTACTTTATGAAAAGTATACTCTCTAAATTAAGTGAAATGAATGTAAGTTATTTATAACTTTTAAGTGCTTAATTTTAAAGGCGGCTCAATTTTTTGTTAAAGCTTTATGTAGGAAATTATTGTTCTAAAATTGAGTTATTATTATTGTTTTATTATCGAGTGCTATTATGTAAACTTTTATCTCTATACTCTTGTAATTTAGCAAAGTCAATACATACATTTAATTATAGTAGTACCACTGTGAAATGATCACTAGAATTTAATAGCCTTAAAATCTTATCTTACTCTGCCTTCCAGTTACTACGCTGATGACACTCTCAACTGCGAAGTCTTCCACTACTGTCAGGAAAATCAACGCCACTCCTGGATCTGTCCTGAAGGTTTTACTTTCCATCAAATACATTTGATTTGTATGCCGCCCTCAAATGACAACATATGCCAACAATCGTCCAAATATCATATTGTCAATGAGTATTTGTACAAGCCTGTGAACTTGCAGGAACATCAAAGTAAGCCCAATGTAACATTGCGTTATTCGGAACGCTACTATCCCGAAAATTACTATGAGAATGATCGTTATGAGGATGACGAGGAGCTACCTAGGCAACGCATACAACATCACAGACAACCAGTAAGTTGATAAAATTATAAAGTGAGTTCCAGTTGTAATGAATACAAGACTCAAAGTCTTGTGTGTGGAGCAACGAAAATGAAATAAATAAAAGAGTAATTATTTATATCATTATTTATCTTGCAGCTTCAGGTTGGTTTCCACCAACAGCAGCAGCATGTAACACCGCAACAACCTCAATATCAACGACCACAACAGCAACAACAACAACAACAGCAGCAGCAACAAGTGCGTCATCAACCTGTTCAGCAGCAACAAATCGCGCAACCTCAACAAACAACAGCCTATCGCAAACCGTTGCCTGTTACGACCATTCAACCTCAAATCCAACAACTACGTAATCAAGCACCAGCAGCCACTGCAACCCCATCGCCATATCGTTACTTTACCGCTGCGCCACAATTGCAACACTTGCAACAGAATCAACAGCAAGTGTATCGCTCACCCGAAGAGATTAATATTTCACTGCAGCAAAGGCGTCCCCAAATCTTCGTCGCCAGCACAACACCGCGTTACTACGAGGATGAGTATTTGTATGAGAGAAAATAAAAATTTTAATTTTAAACGAATATGTTGCAAACAACAGCCTTGCTCAAACTTTTCCAGTTAAATTGAAAAGTTAATTCTCCTCACATACAAGTCCTCCCTCCCTCTTCGCCTACCTTGGATTTCCTAATATTTGTTTACATACAAACATATATAGAAATCTTCTATTCTTTTATTAACACGCTTGTAGGAAAAGAAATATATATTTACATATGTATGTAATTTGCAATTATGTTGTATTTAATTTTATTATTTTTATTTGTATTGTATGTTATTTTCTTATGCTTTATGAGTATATTAACTATTGAATACCTACTACTCTATTTTATATATAGTTTTATTAAGTTTAATTTAATTTCTGTTAACAACAAAATACTGCGCGAATAGTCCCATACAGCAAGAATAAATGAAACAGAAGAAACTCAAGATTTACATATGTATGTACATATTTCATGCATGTGCATGTTTTTTAATATTTAAGTATTCGATTCTAGTAGATTTCAATTTTTTTTAATATCATATAAACAGAAAGAAAATATATTTACTATATTTTGACATAAAAATAAAATCTTGTGGAAGCTCATTTTATTGCGAAATCAGACAAAAAGGATATTCAGTTTTGCTTGTGAATGACATTTAATTCATTTTATTTATAAGGGCGATGAACTAAAATACAAAAAGAAATTAATTACAAAAAATAAATTATCAATTTATTGTTAAAATTTTCGTGTTATAAAAAATCCAGTTCCCATAAGAAAAAGAGTTGACACGTGTATAAATACGTATATTTATAGTCAGCTGTTTCCTTAATCTGACTAATCAATTTTTTAAATTTTCTGTTTGAATTTTTTTTCTTTTTTCTTTTTTTTCATCAGATCTTTTTGAGAGTAAATTTTTAAATTTTCGTGTTTACTGCAAAAGTAAATGAACTTACCTATTTTGGTCGAAAATTTTGGGAAAAACGATCGATTGGCTACTAGTGCAGAAAGTGTAATTGCGTTACTAAACATTTTTGAGTGTATTGAGTTTTTTGAACTTAAACTTGCCCTTTTAAACCCTAAAGCCCAAATTCACAGTTATTAGTTAGCTAACAGCAAAAGTTTAACCAATAATATTTGATTCACAGCTTTTTGTTTACCAGTTAGTTAAACCGCCAAATGCCATTGGTTAACAAATAGTGAGACAACAGCTGATTCGTTGTAAACTTTATTAGTATTGTCGTCATGTTAAAAGTTTTAGACACATTTCACACATACATACATATGTATGTATGTACGTTGTCAAGCATCTTCTTTGTACCTATTTATCTGTGACACATTCTCTTTTTTTATTATTATATTTTCTTTTACCCTTACCAATTTCAAATTTTTTGCATGAAAAATGGACGATGTATAGTCTATTTAATTTTTTGCATGAAAAACAGACGATATATAGTCCATTTATTCTTTTGCACAAGAAATAAAGATGTATGTATATTACACAAACATTTTTTCATAAAAAATTTTTTCCATGAAAAATGGACTATGTATAGCCCATTCAATTATTTGCTTGAAAATTTTACGATGTATAGTCGATTTGGACTATCTATACATCGTTCATTTTTCATGAAAAAAATTTTTATGGAACAATTTTTATGTACTAAACATCGTTCATTTCTTTTGTAACAAATTAACTGAACTATACATCGTCTGGTTTTTATGCAAAAAATTAAATAGACTACACATCGTCTGGTTTTTATGCAAAAAATTAAATCGTCTGTTTTTTATGCAAAAAATTAAATGGACTATACATCGTCCATTTTTCATGGAAAAAAGTTTTTTTTGAAAATAATTTAATGGACTCTAATACATCGTCCATTTGTTATGCATAAAATTAAATAGACTATACATCGTCTGTTTTTTATGCAAAAAATTGAATCGTCCATTTCTTATGCAAGAAAATTAAATAGACTATACATCGTCTGTTTTTTATGCAAAAACTCAAATGGACTATACATCGTCCATTTTTCATGCAAAAAAATTTTTTATGAAAAAAATTTAATGGACTATACATCGTCCAATTTTCATGAAAAAAAATTTTATGAAAAAAATTTAATGGACTGTACATCGCCCATTTCTTATGCAAAAAATTAAATAGACTATACATCTTCTGTTTTTTATGCAAAAAAAGTTTTTTATGAAAAAAATTTAATGGACTATACATCGTCCACTTTTCATGAAAAATATTTTTTATGAAAAAATTTTTATTTTTTATGGAAAAATTTTTATGTACTATATATACATCGTTCATTTCTTATGCAAAAAATTAAAAAGACTATACATCGTCCAATTTTCATGAAAAAAAATTTTATGAAAAAAATTTAAAGGACTGTACATCGCCCATTTCTTATGCAAAAAATTAAATGTACTATACATTGTCCATTTTTCATGCAAAAAAGTTTTTTATGAAAAAATTTTATTGGACATCGTCCATTTTTCATGGAAAAAATTTTTTAGGAAAAAAATTTTATGTACTATATATCGTCCATTTCTTATGCAAAAAATTAAATAGACTATACATCGTCTGTTTTTTATGCAAAAAATAAATGGAATACACATCGTCCAGTTTTCATGCAAGAAAGTTTTTTATGGAAAAAATTTAACGGACTATACATCGCCCATTTTTCATGGAAAAAAATTTTTATGTAAAAAATTGTATGTACTATTAATCGTAAATTTTTTTTGAAACAAATTAAATAGACTATACATCGTCCAGTTTTTATGCAAAAAAGTTTTTTATCGTACATTTTTCATGAAAAAAATGTTTTATGAAAAAATTTTTATGTACTATACATCGTCCATTTCTCATGCAAAAAAGTTTTTTATGAAAAAAATTAAATAGACTATACATCGTCCATTTTTCATTGAAAAAATTTTTTATGAAAAAATTTTTATGTACTATACATCGTCCATTTCTTATGCAAAAAATTAAATGGACTATACATCGTCTGTTTTTTATGGAAAAAATTTAATGGACTATAAATCGTCCATTTTTCATGAAAAAAATGTTTTATGAAAAAAATTTAATGGACTATACATCGTCCATTTTTCATGCAAAAAAGTTTTTTATGAAAAAAATTAAATAGACTATACATCGTCCATTTTTCATTGAAAAAATTATTTATGAAAAAATTTTTATGTACTATACATCGTCCATTTCTTATGCAAAAAATTAAATGGACTATACGTCGTCTGTTTTTTATTCAAAAATTTAAATGTACTATATATACATCGTCCAATTTTCATGCAAAAATTTTTTTTATGGAAAAAATTTAATGGACTATAAATCGTCCATTTTTCATGGAAAAAATGTTTTATGAAAAAAATTTAATGGACTATACATCGTCCATTTTTCATGCAAAAAAGTTTTTTATGAAAAAAATTAAATAGACTATAATCGTCCATTTTTCATTGAAAAAATTATTTATGAAAAAATTTTTATGTACTATACATCGTCCATTTCTTATGCAAAAAATTAAATAGACTATACATCGTCTGTTTTTTATGAAAAAAATTTAATGGACTATACATCGTCCATTTTTCATGGAAAAAATTTTTTATGAAAAAAATTTAATGGACTATACATCGTCCATTTCTTATGCAAAAAATTAAATAGACTATACATCGTCTGTTTTTTATGCAAAAAATTAAATGGACTATACATCGTCCATTTTTCATGCAAACAAAATTTTATAAAAAAAATTAAATAGACTATACATCGTCCATTTTTCATTGAAAAAATTTTTTATGAAAAAATTTTTATGTACTATACATCGTCCATTTCTTATGCAAAAAATTAAATGGACTATACACCGTTTGTTTTTTATGGAAAAAATTTAATGGACTATAAATCGTCCATTTTTCATGAAAAAAATGTTTTATGAAAAAAATTTAATGGACTATACATCGTCTGTTTTTTATTCAAAAAATTAAATGGACTATACATCGTCTAGTTTTCATGCAAAAAAGTTTTTTATGAAAAAAATGTAATGGACTATAAATCGTCCATTTTTCATGAAAAAAATGTTTTATAAAAAAGATTTAATGGACTATACATCGTCCATTTTTCATGCAAAAAAGTTTTTTATGAAAAAAATTAAATAGACTATACATCGTCCATTTTTCATTTAAAAAATTTTTTAAGAAAAAATTTTTATGTACTATACATCGTCCAATTTTTTATGCAAAAAATTAAATGGACTATACATCGTCTGTTTTTTATTCAAAAAATTAAATGGACTATACATCGTCCAATTTTCATGCAAAAATTTTTTTTATGGAAAAAATTTAATGGACTATATATCGTCCATTTTTCATGGAAAAAATTTTTTATGGAAAAAATTTAATGGACTATATATACATCGTCCATTTTTCATGGAAAAAATTTTTTATGAAAAAATTTTTATGTACTATACATCGTCCATTTCTTATGCAAAAAATTAAATGGACTATACATTGTCTGTTTTTTATTCAAAAAATTAAATGGACTATACATCGTCTAGTTTTCATGCAAAAAAGTTTTTTATGGAAAAACTTTAATGGACTATAAATCGTCCATTTTTCATGAAAAAAATGTTTTATGAAAAAAATTTAATGGACTATACATCGTCCATTTTTCATGGAAAAAATTTTTATGAAAAAAATTTAATGGACTATACATCGTCCATTTCTTATGGAAAAAATTAAATAGACTATACATCGTCTGTTTTTTATGCAAAAAATTAAATGGACTATACATCGTCTAGTTTTCATGCAAAAAAGTTTTTTATGGAAAAACTTTAATGGACTATAAATCGTCCATTTTTCATGAAAAAAATGTTTTATGAAAAAAATTTAATGGACTATAAATCGTCCATTTTTCATGGAAAAAATTTTTATGAAAAAAATTTAATGGACTATACATCGTCCATTTCTTATGGAAAAAATTAAATAGACTATACATCGTCTGTTTTTTATGCAAAAAATTAAATGGACTATACATCGTCCATTTTTCATGCAAAAAAAATTTATAAAAAAAATTAAATAGACTATACATCGTACATTTTTCATTGAAAAAATTTTTTATGAAAAAATTTTTTTGTACTATACATCGTCCATTTGTTATGCAAAAATTAAATGGACTATACATCGTCTGTTTTTTATGGAAAAAATTTAATGGACTATAAATCGTCCATTTTTCATGAAAAAAATGTTTTATGAAAAAAATTTAATGGACTATACATCGTCCATTTTTCATGCAAAAAAGTTTTTATGAAAAAAATTAAATAGACTATACATCGTCCATTTTTCATTGAAAAAATTTTTTATGAAAAAATTTTTATGTACTATACATCGTCCATTTCTTATGCAAAAAATTAAATGGACTATACGTCGTCTGTTTTTTATTCAAAAAATTAAATGGACTATACATCGTCCAATTTTCATGGAAAAATTTTTTTTATGGAAAAAATTTAATGGACTATATATCGTCCATTGAAAAAATTTTTTATGAAAAAAATTTAATGGACTATACATCGTCCATTTTTCATGGAAAAAATTTTTTATGAAAAAATTTTTATGTACTATACATCGTCCATTTCTTATGCAAAAAATTAAATGGACTATACATCGTCTGTTTTTTATTCAAAAAATTAAATGGACTACACATCGTCTAGTTTTCATGCAAAAAAGTTTTTTATGGAAAAACTTTAATGGACTATAAATCGTCCATTTTTCATGAAAAAAATGTTATATGAAAAAAATTTATTGCAAAAAATTAAATAGACTATACATCGTCTGTTTTTTATGCAAAAAATTAAATGGACTATACATCGTCCAATTTTCATGCAAAATTTTTTTTTATGGAAAAAATTTAATGGACTATATATCGTCCATTTTTCATGGAAAAAATTTTTTTATGAAAAAAATTAAATAGACTATACATCGTCCATTTTTCATTGAAAAAATTTTTTATGAAAAAATTTTTATGTACTATACATCGTTCATTTCTTTTGGAACAAATTACATAGACTATACATCGTCTGTTTTTAATGCAAAAAATTAAATGGACTATACATCGTCTAGTTTTCATGCAAAAATTTTTTTTATGGAAAAAATTTAATGGACCATTTTCATTCGTCCATTTTTCATCGAAAAAATTTTTTATGAAAAAAATTTTATTTATTATACATCGTTCATTTCTTTTGGAACAAATTACATAGACTATACATCGTCTGTTTTTAATGCAAAAAATTAAATGGACTATACATCGTCTAGTTTTCATGCAAAAAAGTTTTTTATGGAAAAAATTTAATGGACTATAAATCGTCCATTTTTCATGAAAAAAATGTTTTATGAAAAAAATTTATTGGACTATACATCGTCCATTTTTCATGCAAAAAAGTTTTTTATGAAAAAAATGTAATGGACTATACATCGTCCATTTCTTATGCAAAAAATTAAATAGACTATACATCGTCTGTTTTTTATGCAAAAAATTGAATCGTCCATTTCTTATGCAAGAAAATTAAATAGACTATACATCGTCTGTTTTTTATGCAAAAACTCAAATGGACTATACATCGTCCATTTTTCATGCAAAAAAATTTTTTATGCAAAAATTAAATAGACTATACATCGTCTGTTTTTTATGCAAAAAATTAAATGCACTATACGTCGTCCATTTTTCATGCAAAAAAGTTTTTTATGAAAAAAATTTAATGGACTATACATCGTCCAATTTTCATGAAAAAAAATTTTATGAAAAAAATTTAATGGACTGTACATCGCCCATTTCTTATGCAAAAAATTAAATAGACTATACATCTTCTGTTTTTTATGCAAAAAAGTTTTTTATGAAAAAAATTTAATGGACTATACATCGTCCACTTTTCATGAAAAATATTTTTTATAAAAAAATTTAATGGACTATACATCGTTAATTTCTTTTGGAACAAATTAAATAGACTATATCGTCTGTTTTTTATGGTAAAATTTAATGAACTATACATCGTCTAGTTTTCTTGCAAAAAAGTTTTTTATGAAAAAAATTTAATGGACATATTATACATCGTCCATTTTTCATGAAAAAAATTATTTATGAAAAAATTTTTATTTTTTATGGAAAAATTTTTATGTACTATATATACATCGTTCATTTCTTATGCAAAAAATTAAAAAGACTATACATCGTCCAATTTTCATGAAAAAAAATTTTATGAAAAAAATTTAATGGACTGTACATCGCCCATTTCTTATGCAAAAAATGAAATGTACTATACATTGTCCATTTTTCATGCAAAAAAGTTTTTTATGAAAAAATTTTATTGGACATCGTCCATTTTTCATGGAAAAAATTTTTTAGGAAAAAAATTTTATGTACTATATATCGTCCATTTCTTATGCAAAAAATTAAATAGACTATACATCGTCGGTTTTTTATGGAAAAAATTAAATGGAGTATACAGCGTCCATTTTTCATGTAAAAAAGTTTTTACAAAAAAAAAATTTAATGGACTATACATCGTCCATTTTTCATTGAAAAAATTTTTTATGAAAAAATTTTTATGTACTATATATCGTTCATTTATTTTGGAACAAATTAAATAGACTATAAATCGTCTGTTTTTTATGCAAAAAATAAATGGAATACACATCGTCCAGTTTTCATGCAAGAAAGTTTTTTATGGAAAAAATATAACGGACTATACATCGCCCATTTTTCATGGAAAAAAATTTTTATGTAAAAAATTGTATGTACTATTAATCGTAAATTTTTTTTGAAACAAATTAAATAGACTATACATCGTCCAGTTTTTATGCAAAAAAGTTTTTTATGAAAAAAATTTAATGGGCTATACATCGTCCATTTTTCATGAAAAAAATGTAATGGACTATATATCGTACATTTTTCATGAAAAAAATGTTTTATGAAAAAATTTTTATGTACTATACATCGTCCATTTCTTATGCAAAAAATTAAATGGACTATACATCGTCCGTTTTTTATGGAAAAAATTTAATGGACTATAAATCGTCCATTTTTTATGAAAAAAATGTTTTATGAAAAAAATTTAATGGACTATACATCGTCCATTTTTGATGCAAAAAAGTTTTTTATGAAAAAAATTAAATAGACTATACATCGTCCATTTTTCATTGAAAAAATTTTTAATGAAAAAATTTTTATGTACTATACATCGTCCATTTCTTATGCAAAAAATTAAATGGACTATACATCGTCTGTTTTTTATTCAAAAAATTAAATGGACTATACATCGGCCAATTTTCATGCAAAAATTTTTTTTATGGAAAAAATTTAATGGACTATATATCGTCCATTTTTCATGGAAAAAATTTTTTATGAAAAAAATTTAATGGACTATACATCGTCCATTTCTTATGCAAAAAATTAAATAGACTATACATCGTCTGTTTTTTATGCAAAAAATTAAATGGACTATACATCGTCCATTTTTCATGCAAAAAAAATTTTATAAAAAAAATTAAATAGACTATAATCGTCCATTTTTCATTGAAAAAATTATTTATGAAAAAATTTTTATGTACTATACATCGTCCATTTCTTATGCAAAAAATTAAATGGACTATACGTCGTCTGCTTTTTAATCAAAAAATTAAATGGACTATACATCGTCCAATTTTCATGCAAAAATTTTTTTTATGGAAAAAATTTAATGGACTATAATATATCGTCCATTTTTCATAGAAAAAATTTTTTATGAAAAAAATTTAATGGACTATACATCGTCCATTTTTCATGGAAAAAATTTTTTATGAAAAAAATTTAATGGACTATACATCGTCCATTTCTTATGCAAAAAATTAAATAGACTTTACATCGTCTGTTTTTTATGCAAAAAATTAAATGGACTATACATCGTCCATTTTTCATGCAAACAAAATTTTATAAAAAAAATTAAATAGACTATATACATCGTCCATTTTTCATTGAAAAAATTTTTTATGAAAAAATTTTTATGTACCATTTTTCATGAAAAAAATGTTTGACGAAAAAAATTTAATGGACTATACATCGTCCATTTTTCATGCAAAAAAGTTTTTTATGAAAAAATGTAATGGACTATAAATCGTCCATTTTTCATGAAAAAAATGTTTTATAAAAAAAATTTAATGGACTATACATCGTCCATTTTTCATGCAAAAAAGTTTTTTATGAAAAAAATTAAATCGACTATACATCGTCCATTTTTCATTGAAAAAATTTTTTATGAAAAAATTTTTATGTACTATACATCGTCCATTTCTTATGCAAAAAATTAAATGGACTATACATCGTCTATTTTTTATTCAAAAAATTAAATGGACTATAAATCGTCCATTTTTCATGAAAAAAATGTTTTATGAAAAAAATTTAATGGACTATACATCGTCCATTTTTCATGCAAAAAAGTTTTATATGAAAAAAATTAAATAGACTATACATCGTCTATTTTTCATTGAAAAAATTTTTTATGAAAAAAATTTTATGTACTATACATCGTCCATTTCTTATGAAAAAAATTTATTGGACTATACATCGTCCATTTTTCATGCAAAAAAGTTTTTTATGAAAAAAATGTAATGGACTATAAATCGTCCATTTTTCATGAAAAAAATGTTTTATGAAAAAAATTTAATGGACTATACATCGTCCATTTTTCATGCAAAAAAGTTTTTTATGAAAAAAATTAAATAGACTATACATCGTCTATTTTTCATTGAAAAAATTTTTTATGAAAAAAATTTTATGTACTATACATCGTCCATTTCTTATGCAAAAAATTAAATGGACTATACATCGTCTGTTTTTTATTCAAAAAATTACAAATACATCGTCCATTTTTCATGCAAAAAAGTTTTTTATGAAAAAAATTAAATAGACTATACATCGTCCATTTTTCATTGAAAAAATTTTTTATGAAAAAATTTTTATCTATCGTCCATTTGCAAAAAATTAAATGGACTATACATTATACATCCTCCATTTTTCATGCAAAAAAGTTTTTTATGAAAAAAATTAAATAGACTATACATCGTCCATTTTTCATGAAAAAAATGTTTGATGAAATAAATTTAATGGACTATATATCGTCCATTTTTCATGGAAAAAATTTTTAATGAAAAAAATTTAATGGACTATACATCGTCCATTTTTCATGCAAAAAAAATTTTATAAAAAAAATTAAATAGACTATACATCGTCCATTTTTTATGCAAAAAAGTTTTTTATGAAAAAAATTAATAGACTATACATCGTCAATTTTTCATTGAAAAAATTTTTTATGAAAAAATTTTTATGTACTATACATCGTCCATTTCTTATGCAAAAAATTAAATGGACTATACATCGTCTGTTTTTTATTCAAAAAATTAAATGGACTATACATCGTCTAGTTTTCATGCAAAAAAGTTTTTTATGGAAAAACTTTAATGGACTATAAATCGACCATTTTTCATGAAAAAAATGTTTTATGAAAAAAATTTATTGAACTATACATCGTCCATTTTTCATGCAAAAAAGTTTTTTATGAAAAAAATGTAATGGACTATAAATCGTCCATTTTTCATGAAAAAAATGTTTTATAAAAAAAATTTAATGGACTATACATCGTCCATTTTTCATGCAAAAAAGTTTTTTATGAAAAAAATTAAATAGACTATACATCGTCCATTTTTCATTGGAAAAATTTTTTATGAAAAAATTTTTATATACTATACATCGTCCATTTCTTATGCAAAAAATTAAATGGACTATACATCGTCTGTTTTTTATGGAAAAAATTTAATGGACTATAAATCGTCCATTTTTCATGAAAAAAATGTTTTATGAAAAAAATTTAATGGACTATACATCGTCCATTTTTCATGCAAAAAAGTTTTTTATGAAAAAAATTAAATAGACTATACATCGTCCATTTTTCATTGAAAAAATTTTTATGTACTATACATCGTCCATTTCTTATGCAAAAAATTAAATGGACTATACATCGTCTGTTTTTTATTCAAAAAATTAAATGGACTATACATCGTGCAATTTTCATGGAAAAATTTTTTTTATGGAAAAAATTTAATGGACTATACATCGTCCATTTTTCATGGAAAAAATTTTTTATGAAAAAAATTTAATGGACTATACATCGTCCATTTCTTATGCAAAAAATTAAAAAGACTATACATCGTCTGTTTTTTATGCAAAAAATTTAATGGACTATACATCGTCCATTTTTCATGGAAAAAATTTTTATGAAAAAAATTTAATGGACTATACATCGTCCATTTCTTATGCAAAAAATTAAATAGACTATACATCGTCTGTTTTTTATTCAAAAAATTAAATGGATATACATCGTCCAATTTTCATGGAAAAATTTTTTATGGAAAAAATTTAATGGACTATATATATATCGTCCATTTTTAATGGAAAAAATTTTTTATGAAAAAAATTTAATGGACTATACATCGTCCATTTTTCATGGAAAAAATTTTTTATGAAAAAAATTTAATGGACTATACATCGTCCATTTCTTATGCAAAAAATTAAATAGACTATACATCGTCTGTTTTTGATGCAAAAAATTTAATGGACTATACATCGTCCATTTTTCATGGAAAAAAATTTTATGAAAAAAATTTAATGGACTATACATCGTCCATTTCTTATGCAAAAAATCGTCTGTTTTTTATGCAAAAAATTAAATGGACTATACATCGTCCATTTTTCATGCAAAAAAAATTTTATAAAAAAAATTAAATAGACTATACATCGTCCATTTTTCATTGAAAAAATTTTTTATGAAAAAATTTTTATGTACTATACATCGTCCATTTCTTATGCAAAAAATTAAATGGACTATACATCGTCTGTTTTTTATTCAAAAAATTAAATGGACTATACATCGTCCAATTTTCATGCAAAACATTTTTTTATGGGAAAAATTTAATGGACTATATATCGTCCATTTTTCATGGAAAAAATTTTTTATGAAAAAAATTTAATGGACTATACATCGTCCATTTTTCATGGAAAAAATTTTTTATGAAAAAAATTTAATGGACTATACATCGTCCATTTCTTATGCAAAAAATTAAATAGACTATACATCGTCTGTTTTTTATGCAAAAAATTAAATGGACTATACATCGTCCATTTTTCATGCAAAAAAAATTTTATAAAAAAAATTAAATAGACTATACATCGTCCATTTTTCATGCAAAAAAGTTTTTTATGAAAAAAATTAATAGACTATACATCGTCCATTTTTCATTGAAAAAATTTTTTATGAAAAAATTTTTATGTACTATACATCGTCCATTTCTTATGGAAAAAATTAAATGGACTATACATCGTCTGTTTTTTATTCAAAAAATTAAATGGACTATACATCGTCTAGTTTTCATGCAAAAAAGTTTTTTATGGAAAAACTTTAATGGACTATAAATCGACCATTTTTCATGAAAAAAATGTTTTATGAAAAAAATTTATTGGACTATACATCGTCCATTTTTCATGCAAAAAAGTTTTTTATGAAAAAAATGTAATGGACTATAAATCGTCCATTTTTCATGAAAAAAATGTTTTATAAAAAAAATTTAATGGACTATACATCGTCCATTTTTCATGCAAAAAAGTTTTTTATGAAAAAAATTAAATAGACTATACATCGTCCATTTTTCATTGAAAAAATTTTTTATGAAAAAATTTTTATATACTATACATCGTCCATTTCTTATGCAAAAAATTAAATGGACTATACATCGTCTGTTTTTTATGGAAAAAATTTAATGGACTATAAATCGTCCATTTTTCATGAAAAAAATGTTTTATGAAAAAAATTTAATGGACTATACATCGTCCATTTTTCATGCAAAAAAGTTTTTTATGAAAAAAATTAAATAGACTATACATCGTCTATTTTTCATGGAAAAAATTTTTTATGAAAAAAATTTAATGGACTATACATAGTCCATTTTTCATGGAAAAAATTTTTTATTAAAAAAATTTAATGGACTATACATCGTCCATTTCTTATGCAAAAAATTAAAAAGACTATACATCGTCTGTTTTTTATGCAAAAAATTAAATGGACTATACATCGTCCAATTTTCATGCAAAAATTTTTTTTATGGAAAAAATTTAATGGACTATATATCGTCCATTTTTCATGGAAAAAATTTTTTATGAAAAAAATTTAATGGACTATACATCGTCCATTTTTCATGGAAAAAAATTTTATGACAAAAATTTAATGGACTATACATCGTCCATTTCTTATGCAAAAAATTAAATAGACTATACATCATCTGTTTTTTATGCAAAAAATTAAATGGACTATACATCGTCCATTTTTCATGAAAAAAATGTTTTATGAAAAAAATTTAATGGACTATACATCGTCCATTTTTCATGCAAAAAAGTTTTTTATGAAAAAAATGTAATGGACTATAAATCGTCCATTTTTCATGAAAAAAATGTTTTATGAAAAAAATTTAATGAACTATACATCGTCCATTTTTCATGCAAAAAAGTTTTTTATGAAAAAAATTAAATAGACTATACATCCTCCATTTTTCATTGAAAAAATTTTTTATGAAAAAATTTTTATGTACTATACATCGTCCATTTGCAAAAAATTAAATGGACTATACATCGTCTGTTTTTTATGGAAAAAATTTAATGGACTATAAATCGTCCATTTTTCATGAAAAAAATGTTTTATGAAAAAAATTTAATGGACTATACATCGTCCATTTTTCATGCAAAAAAGTTTTTTATGAAAACAATTAAATAGACTATACATCGTCCATTTTTCATTGAAAAAATTTTTATATACTATACATCGTCCATTTCTTATGCAAAAAATTAAATGGACTATACATCGTCTGTTTTTTATTAAAAAAAATTAAATGGACTATACATCGTCCAATTTTCATGCAAAAATTTTTTTTATGGAAAAAATTTAATGGACTACATCGTCCATTTTTCATGGAAAAAATTTTTTATGAAAAAAATTTAATGGACTATACATCGTCCATTTCTTATGCAAAAAATTAAATAGACTATACATCGTCTGTTTTTTTATGAAAAAAATTTAATGGACTATACATCGTTCATTTTTCATGGAAAAAATTTTTTATGAAAAAAATTTAATGGACTATACATCGTCCATTTCTTATGCAAAAAATTAAATAGAGTATACATCGTCTGTTTTTTAAGCAAAAAATTAAATGGACTATACATCGTCCATTTTTCATGCAAAAAAAATTTTATAAAAAAAATTAAATAGACTATACATCGTCCATTTTTCAATGAAAAAATTTTTTATGAAAAAATTTTTATGTACTATACATCGTCCATTTCTTATGCAAAAAATTAAATGGACTATACATCGTCTATTTTTTATTAAAAAAATTAAATGGACTATACATCGTCCAATTTTCATGCAAAAAATTTTTTTATGGAAAAAATTTAATGTACTATATATCGTCCATTTTTCATGGAAAAAATTTTTTATGAAAAAAATTTAATGGACTATACATCGTCCATTTCTCATGCAAAAAAGTTTTTTATGAAAAAAATTTAATGGACTATACATCGTCCATTTCTTATGCAAAAAATTAAATAGACTATACATCGTCTGTTTTTTATGCAAAAAATTAAATGGACTTATACATCGTCCAATTTTCATGCAAAAATTTTTTTTATGGAAAAAATTTAATGGACTATATATACATCGTCCATTTTTCATGCAAAAAAGGTTTTTATGAAAAAAATTAAATAGACTATACATCGTCCATTTTTCATTGAAAAAATGTTTTATGATGTTTTATGAAAAAATTTTTATATACTATACATCGTCCATTTCTTATGCAAAAAATTAAATGGACTATACATCGTCTGATTTTTATGGAAAAAATTTAATGGACTATAAATCGTCCATTTTTCATGAAAAAAATGTTTTATGAAAAAAATTTAATGGACTATATATACATCGTCCATTTTTCATGGAAAAAAAATTTTTATGAAAAAATTTTTATGTACTATACATCGTCCATTTCTTATGTAAAAAATTAAATGGACTATACATCGTCTGTTTTTTATTCAAAAAATTAAATGGACTATAATCGTCCAATTTTCATGGAAAAATTTTTTTTATGGAAAAAATTTAATGGACTATATATCGTCCATTTTTCATGGAAAAAATTTTTTATGAAAACAATTTAATGGACTATACATCGTCCATTTTTCATGGAAAAAATTTTTTATGAAAAATATTTAATGGACTATACATCGTCCATTTCTTATGCAAAAAATTAAATATACTATACATCGTCTGTTTTTTATTCAAAAAATTAAATGGACTATATGTCGTCCAATTTTCATGCAAAAATTTTTTTTATGGAAAAAATTTAATGGACTATATATCGTCCATTTTTCATGGAAAAAAATTTTTATGAAAAAAGTTTAATGGACTATACATCGTCCATTTCTTATGCAAAAAATTAAATAGACTATACATCGTCTGTTTTTTATGCAAAAAATTACAAATACATCGTCCATTTTTCATGCAAAAAAGTTTTTTATGAAAAAAATTAAATAAACTATACATCGTCCATTTTTCATGGAAAAAATTTTTTATGAAAAAAATTTAATGGACTATACATCGTCCATTTTTCATGGAAAAAATTTTTTATGAAAAAAATTTAATGGACTATACATCGTCCATTTCTTATGCAAAGAATTAAATAGACTATACATCGTCTGTTTTTTATGCAAAAAATTAAATGGACTATACATCGTCCATTTTTCATGCAAACAAAATTTTATAAAAAAAATTAAATAGACTATACATCGTCCATTTTTCATTGAAAAAATTTTTTATGAAAAAATTTTTATGTGGACTATACATCGTCTGTTTTTTATTCAAAAAATTAAATGGACTATACATCGTCTGTTTTTTATTGAAAAAATTTAATGGACTATAAATCGTCCATTTTTCATGAAAAAAATGTTTTATGAAAAAATTTTTATGTACTATACATCGTCCATTTCTTATGCAAAAAATTAAATGGACTATACATCGTCTGTTTTTTATTGAAAAAATTAAATGGACTATACATCGTCCATTTCTTATGCAAAAAATTAAATAGACTATACATCGTCTGTTTTTTATTCAAAAAATTAAATGGACTATACATCGTCCATTTTTCATGCAAAAAAGTTTTTTATGAAAAAAATGTAATGGACTATAAATCGCCCATTTTTCATGAAAAAAATGTTTTATGAAAAAAATTTAATGGACTATACATCGTCCATTTCTTATGCAAAAAATTAAATAGACTATACATCGTCTGTTTTTTATTCAAAAAATTAAATGGACTATACATCGTCCAATTTTCATGGAAAAATTTTTTTTATGGAAAAAATTTAATGGACTATATATCGTCCATATTTCATGGAAAAAATTTTTTATGAAAAAAATTTAATGGACTATACATCGTCCATTTTTCATGGAAAAAATTTTTTATGAAAAAATTTTTAATGGACTATACATCGTCCATTTCTTATGCAAAAAATTAAATGGACTATACATCGTCCATTTCTTATGCAAAAAATTAAATGGACTATACATCGTCTGTTTTTTATGCAAAAAATTAAATGGACTATACATCGTCCAATTTTCTTGCAAAAATTTTTTTTATGGAAAAAATTTAATGGACTATATATACATCGTCCATTTTTCATTGAAAAAATTTTTTATGAAAACATTTTTATATACTATACATCGTCCATTTCTTATGCAAAAAATTAAATGGACTATACATCGTCTGTTTTTTATGGAAAAAATTTAATGGACTATAAATCGTCCATTTTTCATGAAAAAAATGTTTTATGAAAAAAATTTAATGGACTATACATCGTCCATTTTTCATGCAAAAAAGTTTTTTATGAAAAAAATTAAATAGACTATACATCGTCTATTTTTCATTGAAAAATTTTTTATAAAAAAAATTTTATGTACTATACATCGTCCATTTCTTATGCAAAAAATTAAATGCACTATACATCGTCCATTTCTTATGTAAAAAATTAAATGGACTATACATCGTCTGTTTTTTATTCAAAAAATTAAATGGACTATACATCGTCCAATTTTCATGCAAAAATTTTTTTTATGGAAAAAATTTAATGGACTATATATCGTCCATTTTTCATGGAAAAAATTTTGTATGAAAAAAATTTAATGGACTATACATCGTTCATTTTTCATGGAAAAAATTTTTTATGAAAAAAATTTAATGGACTATACATCGTCCATTTCTTATGCAAAAAATTAAATAGACTATACATCGTCTGTTTTTTATGCAAAAAATTAAATGGACTATACATCGTCCATTTTTCATGCAAAAAAAATTTTATAAAAAAAATTAAATAGACTATATTTCATTGAAAAAATTTTTTATGAAAAAATTTTTATGTACTATACATCGTCCATTTCTTATGTAAAAAATTAAATGGACTATACATCGTCTGTTTTTTATTCAAAAAATTAAATGGACTATACATCGTCCAATTTTCATGGAAAAATTTTTTTTATGGAAAAAATTTAATGGACTATATATCGTCCATTTTTCATGGAAAAAATTTTTTATGAAAAAAATTTAATGGACTACACATCGTCCACTTTTCATGGAAAAAATTTTTTATGAAAAAAATTTAATGGACTATACATCGTCCATTTCTTATGCAAAAAATTAAATAGACTATACATCGTCTGTTTTTTATTCAAAAAATTAAATGGACTATACATCGTCCAATTTTCATGCAAAAATTTTTTTTATGGAAAAAATTTAATGGATTATATATCGTCCATTTTTCATGGAAAAAATTTTTTATGAAAAAAATTTAATGGACTATACATCGTCCATTTTTCATGGAAAAAATTTTTTATGGAAAAAATTTAATGGACTATAAATCGTCCATTTTTCATGAAAAAAATGTTTTATGAAAAAAATTTAATGGACTATACATCGTCCATTTTTCATGCAAAAAAGTTTTTTATGAAAAAAATTAAATAGACTATACATCGTCTATTTTTCATTGAAAAAATTTTTTGTGAAAAAAATTTTATGTACTATACATCGTCCATTTCTTATGCAAAAAATTAAATAGACTATACATCGTCTGTTTTTTATGAAAAAAATTTAATGGACTATACATCGTCTGTTTTTTATTCAAAAAATTAAATGGACTATACATCGGCCAATTTTCATGCAAAAATTTTTTTTATGGACAAAATTTAATGGACTATATATCGTCCATTTTTCATGGAAAAAATTTTTTATGAAAAAAATTTAATGGACTATACATCGTCCATTTCTTATGCAAAAAATTAAATGGACTATACATCGTCTGTTTTTGATTCAAAAAATTAAATGGACTATACATCGTCCAATTTTCATGCAAAAATTTTTTTTATGGAAAAAATTTAATGGACTATATATCGTCCATTTTTCATGGAAAAAATTTTTTATGAAAAAAATTTAATGGACTATACATCGTTAATTTTTCATGGAAAAAATTTTTTATGAAAAAAATTTAATGGACTATACATCGTCCATTTCTTATGCAAAAAATTAAATAGACTATACATCGTCTGTTTTTTATGCAAAAAATTACACATACATCGTCCATTTTTCATGCAAAAAAGTTTTTTATGAAAAAAATTAAATAGACTATATATACATCGTCCATTTTTCATGGAAAAAATTTTTTATGAAAAAAATTTAATGGACTATACATCGTCCATTTCTTATGCAAAAAATTAAATAGACTATACATCGTCTGTTTTTTATTCAAAAAATTAAATGGACTATACATCGTCCAATTTTCATGCAAAAATTTTTTTTATGGAAAAAATTTAATGGACTATAAATCGTCCATTTTTCATGGAAAAAATTTTTTATGAAAAAAATTTAATGGACTATACATCGTCCATTTCTTATGCAAAAAATTAAATAGACTATACATCGTCTGTTTTTTATGCAAAAAAATTAAATGGACTATACATCGTCCATTTTTCATGCAAACAAAATTTTATAAAAAAATTAAATAGACTATCGTCCATTTTTCATTGAAAAAATTTTTTATGAAAAAATTTTTATGTACTATACATCGTCCATTTCTTATGCAAAAAATTAAATGGACTATACATCGTCTGTTTTTTATTCAAAAAATTAAATGGACTATACATCGTCCAATTTTCATGCAAAAATTTTTTTTATGGAAAAAATTTAATGGACTATAAATCGTCCATTTTTCATGGAAAAAATTTTTTATGAAAAAAATTTAATGGACTATACATCGTCCATTTTTCATGGAAAAAAATTTTTATGAAAAAAATTTAATGGACTATACATCGTCCATTTCTTATGCAAAAAATTAAATGGACTATACATCGTCCATTTCTTATGCAAAAAATTAAATAGACTATACATCGTCTGTTTTTTATGCAAAAAATTAAATGGACTATACATCGTCCAATTTTCATGGAAAAATTTTTTTTATGGAAAAAATTTAATGGACTATACATCGTCCATTTTTCATGCAAAAAAGTATTTTATGAAAAAAATTAAATAGACTATACATCGTCCATTTTTCATTGAAAAAATGTTTTATGAAAAAATTTTTATATACTATACATCGTCCATTTCTTATGCAAAAAATTAAATGGACTATACATCGTCTGTTTTTTATGGAAATAATTTAATGGACTATAAATCGTCCATTTTTCATGAAAAAAATGTTTTATGAAAAAAATTTAATGGACTATACATCGTCCATTTTTCATGCAAAAAAGTTTTTTATGAAAAAAATTAAATAGACTATACATCGTCTATTTTTCATTGAAAAAATTTTTTATGAAAAAAATTTTATGTACTATACATCGTCCATTTCTTATGCAAAAAATTAAATAGACTATACATCGTCTGTTTTTTATGAAAAAAATTTAATGGACTATACATCGTCTGTTTTTTATTCAAAAAATTAAATGGACTATACATCGGCCAATTTTCATGCAAAAATTTTTTTTATGGAAAAAATTTAATGGACTATATATCGTCCATTTTTCATGGAAAAAATTTTTTATGAAAAAAATTTAATGGACTATACATCGTCCATTTCTTATGCAAAAAATTGAATGGACTATACATCGTCTGTTTTTGATTCAAAAAATTAAATGGACTATACATCGTCCAATTTTCATGCAAAAATTTTTTTTATGGAAAAAATTTAATGGACTATATATCGTCCATTTTTCATGGAAAAAATTTTTTATGAAAAAAATTTAATGGACTATACATCGTTAATTTTTCATGGAAAAAATTTTTTATGAAAAAAATTTAATGGACTATACATCGTCCATTTCTTATGCAAAAAATTAAATAGACTATACATCGTCTGTTTTTTATGCAAAAAATTAAATGGACTATATATACATCGTCCATTTTTCATGCAAAAAAAATTTTATAAAAAATATTAAATAGACTATACATCGTCCATTTTTCATTGAAAAAATTTTTTATGAAAAAATTTTTATGTACTATACATCGTCCATTTCTTATGTAAAAAATTGAATGGACTATACATCGTCTGTTTTTTATTCAAAAAATTAAATGGACTATACATCGTCCAATTTTCATGGAAAAATTTTTTTTATGGAAAAAATTTAATGGATTATATATCGTCCATTTTTCATGGAAAAAATTTTTTATGAAAAAAATTTAATGGACTATACATCGTCCATTTTTCTTGGAAAAAATTTTTTATGAAAAAAATTTAATGGACTATACATCGTCCATTTCTTA
The DNA here is from genome assembly GCA_936439885.1 of Nowickia ferox. Taxonomy (NCBI): domain Eukaryota; kingdom Metazoa; phylum Arthropoda; class Insecta; order Diptera; family Tachinidae; genus Nowickia; species Nowickia ferox. Next base: position 82,776,405 of record OW387027.1, on the reverse strand, counting down.
TGCAAAAAATTAAATAGACTATACATCGTCTGTTTTTTATGCAAAAAATTAAATGGACTATATATACATCGTCCATTTTTCATGCAAAAAAAATTTTATAAAAAAATTAAATAGACTATACATCGTCCATTTTTCATTGAAAAAATTTTTTATGAAAAAATTTTTATGTACTATACATCGTCCATTTCTTATGTAAAAATTAAATGGACTATACATCGTCTGTTTTTTATTAAAAAAATTAAATGGACTATACATCGTCCATTTCTTATGCAAAAAATTAAATAGACTATACATCGTCTGTTTTTTATTCAAAAAATTAAATGGACTATACATCATCCAATTTTCATGGACTATATATCGTCCATTTTTCATGGAAAAAATTTTTTATGAAAAAAATTTAATGGACTATACATCGTCCATTTTTCATGGAAAAAATTTTTTATGAAAAAAATTTAATGGACTATACATCGTCCATTTCTTATGCAAAAAATTAAATAGACTATACATCGTCTGTTTTTTATGCAAAAAATTAAATGGACTATATATACATCGTCCATTTTTCATGCAAAAAAAATTTTATAAAAAAATTAAATAGACTATACATCGTCCATTTTTCATTGAAAAAATTTTTTATGAAAAAATTTTTATGTACTATACATCGTCCATTTCTTATGTAAAAAATTAAATGGACTATACATCGTCTGTTTTTTATTAAAAAAATTAAATGGACTATACATCGTCCAATTTTCATGCAAAAATTTTTTTTATGGAAAAAATTTAATGGACTATACATCGTCCATTTTTCATGGAAAAAATTTTTTATGAAAAAAATTTAATGGACTATACATCGTCCATTTCTTATGCAAAAAATTAAATAGACTATACATCGTCTGTTTTTTATTCAAAAAATTAAATGGACTATACATCATCCAATTTTCATGGACTATATATCGTCCATTTTTCATGGAAAAAATTTTTTATGAAAAAAATTTAATGGACTATACATCGTCCATTTTTCATGGAAAAAATTTTTTATGAAAAAAATTTAATGGACTATACATCGTCCATTTCTTATGCAAAAAATTAAATAGACTATACATCGTCTGTTTTTTATGCAAAAAATTAAATGGACTATATATACATCGTCCATTTTTCATGCAAAAAAAATTTTATAAAAAAATTAAATAGACTATACATCGTCCATTTTTCATTGAAAAAATTTTTTATGAAAAAATTTTTATGTACTATACATCGTCCATTTCTTATGTAAAAAATTAAATGGACTATACATCATCTGTTTTTTATTAAAAAAATTAAATGGACTATACATCGTCCAATTTTCATGCAAACATTTTTTTTATGGAAAAAATTTAATGGACTATACATCGTCCATTTTTCATGGAAAAAATTTTTTATGAAAAAAATTTAATGGACTATACATCGTCCATTTCTTATGCAAAAAATTAAATAGACTATACATCGTCTGTTTTTTATTCAAAAAATTAAATGGACTATACATCATCCAATTTTCATGGACTATATATCGTCCATTTTTCATGGAAAAAATTTTTTATGAAAAAAATTTAATGGACTATACATCGTCCATTTTTCATGGAAAAAATTTTTATGAAAAAAATTTAATGGACTATACATCGTCCATTTCTTATGCAAAAAATTAAATAGACTATACATCGTCTGTTTTTTATGCAAAAAATTAAATGGACTATACATCGTCCATTTTTCATGCAAAAAAAATTTTATAAAAAAAATTAAATAGACTATACATCGTACATTTTTCATTGAAAAAATTTTTTATTAAAAAATTTTTTTGTACTATACATCGTCCATTTGTTATGCAAAAAATTAAATGGACTATACATCGTCTGTTTTTTATGGAAAAAATTTAATGGACTATAAATCGTCCATTTTTCATGAAAAAAATGTTTGATGAAAAAAATTTAATGGACTATATATCGTCCATTTTTCATGAAAAAAATTTTTTATGAAAAAAATTTAATGGACTATACATCGTCCATTTTTCATGGAAAAAATTTTTTATGAAAAAAATTTAATGGACTATACATCGTCCATTTCTTATGCAAAAAATTAAATAGACTATACATCGTCTGTTTTTTATGCAAAAAATTAAATGGACTATATATACATCGTCCCTTTTTCATGCAAACAAAATTTTATAAAAAAAATTAAATAGGCTATCATCGTCCATTTTTCATGAAAAAAAATTTTTATGAAAAAATTTTTATATACTATACATCGTCCATTTCTTATGCAAAAAATTAAATGGACTATACATCGTCTATTTTTTATGGAAAAAATTTAATGGACTATAAATCGTCCATTTTTCATAAAAAAAATCTTCTATGAAAAAAATTTAATGGACTATACATTGTCCATTTTTCATGCAAAAAAGTTTTTTATGAAAAAAATTTAATGGACTATATATCGTCCATTTCTTATGCAAAAAATTAAATAGACTATACATCGTCTGTTTTTTATTCAAAAAATTAAATGGACTATACATCGTCCAATTTTCATGGAAAAATTTTTTTTATGGAAAAAATTTAATGGACTATATATCGTCCATATTTCATGGAAAAAATTTTTTATGAAAAAAATTTAATGGACTATACATCGTCCATTTTTCATGGAAAAAATTTTTTATGAAAAAATTTTTATGGACTATACATCGTCCATTTCTTATGCAAAAAATTAAATGGACTATACATCGTCCATTTCTTATGCAAAAAATTAAATAGACTATACATCGTCTGTTTTTATGGAAAAAATTAAATGGACTATACATCGTCCAATTTTCATGGAAAAATTTTTTTTATGGAAAAAATTTAATGGACTATACATCGTCCATTTTTCATGCAAAAAAGTTTTTTATGAAAAAAATTAAATAGACTATACATCGTCCATTTTTCATTGAAAAAATGGTTTATGAAAAAATTTTTATATACTATACATCGTCCATTTCTTATGCAAAAAATTAAATGGACTATACATCGTCTGTTTTTTATGGAAAAAATTTAATGGACTATAAATCGTCCATTTTTCATGAAAAAAATGTTTTATGAAAAAAATTTAATGGACTATACATCGTCCATTTTTCATGCAAAAAAGTTTTTTATGAAAAAAATTAAATAGACTATACATCGTCCATTTTTCATTGAAAAAATGTTTTATGAAAAAATTTTTATATACTATACATCGTCCATTTCTTATGCAAAAAATTAAATGGACTATACATCGTCTGTTTTTTATGGAAAAAATTTAATGGACATATATCGTCCATTTTTCATGGAAAAAATTTTTTATGAAAAAAATTTAATGGACTATACATCGTTCATTTTTCATGGAAAAAATTTTTTATAAAAAAAATTTAATGGACTATACATCGTCCATTTCTTATGCAAAAAATTAAATAGACTATACATCGTCTGTTTTTTATGCAAAAAATTAAATGGACTATACATCGTCCATTTTTCATGCAAAAAAAATTTTATAAAAAAAATTAAATAGACTATCGTCCATTTTTCATTGAAAAAATTTTTTATGAAAAAATTTTTATGTACTATACATCGTCCATTTCTTATGTAAAAAATTAAATGGACTATACATCGTCCGTTTTTTATTCAAAAAATTAAATTAACTATACATCGTCCAATTTTCATGCAAAAATTTTTTTATGGAAAAAATTTAATGGACTATATATCGTCCATTTTTCATGGAAAAAATTTTTTATGAAAAAAATTTAATGGACTATACATCGTTCATTTTTCATGGAAAAAATTTTTTATGAAAAAAATTTAATGGACTATACATCGTCCATTTCTTATGCAAAAAATTAAATAGACTATACATCGTCTGTTTTTATGCAAAAAATTACAAATACATCGTCCATTTTTCATGCAAAAAAGTTTTTTATGAAAAAAATTAAATAGACTATACATCGTCTGTTTTTTATGCAAAAAATTTTTTATGAAAAAAATTTAATGGACTATGCATCGTCCATTTCTTATGCAAAAAATTAAATAGACTATACATCGTCTGTTTTTTATTCAAAAAATTAAATGGACTATACATCGTCCAATTTTCATGCAAAAATTTTTCTTATGGAAAAAATTTAATGGACTATATATCGTCCATTTTTCATGGAAAAAAATTTTTATGAAAAAAGTTTAATGGACTATACATCGTCCATTTTTCATGGAAAAAATTTTTTATGAAAAAAATTTAATGGACTATACATCGTCCATTTCTTATGCAAAAAATTAAATAGACTATACATCGCCTGTTTTTTATTCAAAAAATTTAATGGACTATACATCGTCCAATTTTCATGGACTATATATCGTCCATTTTTCATGGAAAAAATTTTTTATGAAAAAAATTTAATGGACTATACATCGTCCATTTTTCATGGAAAAAATTTGTATGAAAAAAATTTAATGGACTATACATCGTCCATTTCTTATGCAAAAAATTAAATAGACTATACATCGTCTGTTTTTTATGCAAAAAATTAAATGGACTATACATCGTCCATTTTTCATGCAAAAAAAATTTTATAAAAAAAATTAAATAGACTATACATCGTACATTTTTCATTGAAAAAATTTTTTATTAAAAAATTTTTTTGTACTATACATCGTCCATTTGTTATGCAAAAAATTAAATGGACTATACATCGTCTGTTTTTTATGGAAAAAATTTAATGGACTATAAATCGTCCATTTTTCATGAAAAAAATGTTTGATGAAAAAAATTTAATGGACTATATATCGTCCATTTTTCATGAAAAAAATTTTTTATGAAAAAAATTTAATGGACTATACATCGTCCATTTTTCATGGAAAAAATTTTTTATGAAAAAAATTTAATGGACTATACATCGTCCATTTCTTATGCAAAAAATTAAATAGACTATACATCGTCTGTTTTTTATGCAAAAAATTAAATGGACTATATATACATCGTCCCTTTTTCATGCAAACAAAATTTTATAAAAAAAATTAAATAGACTATCATCGTCCATTTTTAATTGAAAAAATTTTTATGAAAAAATTTTTATGTACTATACATCGTCCATTTCTTATGCAAAAAATTAAATGGACTATACATCGTCTGTTTTTTATTAAAAAAATTAAATGGACTATACATCGTCCAATTTTCATGCAAAAATTTTTTTTATGGAAAAAATTTAATGGACTATACATCGTCCATTTTTCATGAAAAAAAATTTTTATGAAAAAATTTTTATGTACTATACATCGTCCATTTCTTATGCAAAAAATTAAATGGACTATACATCGTCTATTTTTTATGGAAAAAATTTAATGGACTATAAATCGTCCATTTTTCATGAAAAAAATCTTTTATGAAAAAAATTTAATGGACTATACATCGTCTATTTTTCATTGAAAAAATTTTTTATGAAAAAAATTTTATGTACTATATATCGTCCATTTCTTATGAAAAAAATTTATTGGACTATACATCGTCCATTTTTCATGCAAAAAAGTTTTTTATGAAAAAAATGTAATGGACTATAAATCGTCCATTTTTCATGAAAAAAATGTTTTATGAAAAAAATTTAATGGACTATACATCGTCCATTTTTCATGCAAAAAAATTTTTTATGAAAAAAATTTAATGGACTATACATCGTCCATTTCTTATGCAAAAAATTAAATAGACTATACATCGTCTGTTTTTTATGCAAAAAATTAAATGGACTATACATCGTCCAATTTTCATGGAAAAATTTTTTTTATGGAAAAAATTTAATGGACTATACATCGTCCATTTTTCATGCAAAAAAATGTTTTATGAAAAAAATTTAATGGACTATACATCGTCCATTTTTCATGCAAAAAAGTTTTTTATGAAAAAAATTAAATAGACTATACATCGTCCATTTTTCATTGAAAAAATGTTTTATGAAAAAATTTTTATATACTATACATCGTCCATTTCTTATGCAAAAAATTAAATGGACTATACATCGTCTGTTTTTTATGGAAAAAATTTAATGGACTATATATCGTCCATTTTTCATGGAAAAAATTTTTTATGAAAAAAATTTAATGGACTATACATCGTCCATTTCTTATGCAAAAAATTAAATAGACTATACATCGTCTGTTTTTTATGCAAAAAATTAAATGGACTATACATCGTCCATTTTTCATTGAAAAAATTTTTTATGAAAAAATTTTTATGTACTATACATCGTCCATTTCTTATGTAAAAAATTAAATGGACTATACATCGTCTGTTTTTTATTCAAAAAATTAAATGGACTATACATCGTCCAATTTTCATGCAAAAATTTTTTTTATGGAAAAAATTTAATGGACTATACATCGTCCATTTCTTATGCAAAAAATTAAATAGACTATACATCGTCTGTTTTTATGCAAAAAATTACAAATACATCGTCCATTTTTCATGCAAAAAAGTTTTTTATGAAAAAAATTAAATAGACTATACATCGTCCATTTTTCATGGAAAAAATTTTTTATGAAAAAAATTTAATGGACTATGCATCGTCCATTTCTTATGCAAAAAATTAAATAGACTATACATCGTCTGTTTTTTATTCAAAAAATTAAATGGACTATACATCGTCCAATTTTCATGCAAAAATTTTTTTTATGGAAAAAATTTAATGGACTATATATCGTCCATTTTTCATGGAAAAAAATTTTTATGAAAAAAGTTTAATGGACTATACATCGTCCATTTTTCATGGAAAAAATTTTTTATGAAAAAAATTTAATGGACTATACATCGTCCATTTCTTATGCAAAAAATTAAATAGACTATACATCGCCTGTTTTTTATTCAAAAAATTTAATGGACTATACATCGTCCAATTTTCATGCAAAAATTTTTTTTATGGAAAAAATTTAATGGACTATATATCGTCCATTTTTCATGGAAAAAAATTTTTATGAAAAAAGTTTAATGGACTATACATCGTCCATTTTTCATGGAAAAAATTTTTTATGAAAAAAATTTAATGGACTATACATCGTCCATTTCTTATGCAAAAAATTAAATAGACTATACATCGCCTGTTTTTTATTCAAAAAATTTAATGGACTATACATCGTCCAATTTTAATGGACTATATATCGTCCATTTTTCATGGAAAAAATTTTTTATGAAAAAAATTTAATGGACTATACATCGTCAATTTTTCATGGAAAAAATTTGTATGAAAAAAATTTAATGGACTATACATCGTCCATTTCTTATGCAAAAAATTAAATAGACTATACATCGTCTGTTTTTTATGCAAAAAAATTAAATGGACTATACATCGTCCATTTTTCATGCAAAAAAATTGTATAAAAAAAATTAAATAGACTATACATCGTACATTTTTCATTGAAAAAATTTTTTATAAAAAAAATTTTTTATAAAAAAATTTTTTTGTACTATACAACGTCCATTTGTTATGCAAAAAATTAAATGGACTATACATCGTCCATTTTTCATGGAAAAAATTTTTTATGAAAAAAATTTAATGGACTATACATCGTCCATTTTTCATGGAAATAATTTTTTATGAAAAAATTTTTATGGACTATACATCGTCCATTTCTTATGCAAAAAATTAAATAGACTATACATCGTCCATTTCTTATGCAAAAACTTAAATAGACTATACATCGTCTGTTTTTTATGCAAAAAATTAAATGGACTATACATCGTCCAATTTTCATGCAAAAATTTTTTTTATGGAAAAAATTTAATGGACTATACATCGTCCATTTATCATGCAAAAAAGTTTTTTATGAAAAAAATTAAATAGACTATACATCGTCCATTTTTCATTGAAAAAATTTTTTATGAAAAAATTTTTATATACTATACATCATCCATTTCTTATGCAAAAAATTAAATGGACTATACATCGTCTGTTTTTTATGGAAAAAATTTAATGGACTATAAATCGTCCATTTTTCATTAAAAAAATGTTTTATGAAAAAAATTTAATGGACTATATACATCGTCCATTTTTCATGCAAAAAAGTTTTTTATGAATAAAATTAAATAGACTATACATCGTCTATTTTTCATTGAAAAAATTTTTTATGAAAAAAATTTTATGTACTATACATCGTCCATTTCTTATGCAAAAAATTAAATGGACTATACATCGTCTGTTTTTTATTCAAAAAATTAAATGGACTATACATCGTCCAATTTTCATGCAAAAATTTTTTTTATGGAAAAAATTTAATGGACTATATATCGTCCACTTTTCATGGAAAAAATTTTTTATGAAAAAAATTTAATGGACTATACATCGTTCATTTTTCATGGAAAAAATTTTTTATGAAAAATATTTAATGGACTATACATTGTCCATTTCTTATGCAAAAAATTAAATAGACTATACATCGTCTGTTTTTTATGCAAAAAATTAAATGGACTATACATCGTCCATTTTTCATGGAAAAAATTTTTTATGAAAAAAATTTAATGGACTATACATCGTCCATTTCTTATGCAAAAAATTAAATAGACTATAAATCGTCTGTTTTTTATTCAAAAAATTAAATGGACTATACATCGTCCAATTTTCATGCAAAAATTTTTTTTATGGAAAAAATTTAATGGACTATATATCGTCCATTTTTCATGGAAAAAATTTTTTATGAAAAAAATTTAATTATACATCGTCCATTTTTCATGGAAAAAATTTTTTATGAAAAAAATTTAATGGACTATACATCGTCCATTTCTTATGCAAAAAATTAAATAGACTATACATCGTCTGTTTTTTATGCAAAAAATTACAAATACATCGTCCAATTTTCATGGAAAAAATTTTTTATGAAAAAAATTTAATGGACTATACATCGTCCATTTTTCATGGAAAAAATTTTTTATGAAAAAAATTTAATGGACTATACATCGTCCATTTCTTATGCAAAAAATTAAATAGACTATACATCGTCTGTTTTTTATTCAAAAAATTAAATGGACTTTACATCGTCCGTTTTTCATGCAAAAAAAATTTTATAAAAAAAATTAAATAGACTATACATCGTACATTTTTCATTGAAAAAATTTTTTTGAAAAAATTTTTTTGTACTATACATCGTCCATTTGTTTTGCAAAAAATTAAATGGACTATACATCGTCTGTTTTTTATGGAAAAAATTTAATGGACTATAAATCGTCCATTTTTCATGAAAAAAATGTTTGATGAAAAAAATTTAATGGACTATATATCGTCCATTTTTCATGGAAAAAATTTTTTATGAAAAAAATTTAATGGACTATACATCGTCCATTTTTCATGGAAAAAATTTTTTATGAAAAAAATTTAATGGACAATACATCGTCCATTTCTTATGCAAAAAATTAAATACACTATACATCGTCTGTTTTTTATGCAAAAAATTAAATGGACTATACATCGTCCATTTTTCATGCAAACAAAATTTTATAAAAAAAATTATACATCGTCCATTTTTCATTGAAAAAATTTTTTATGAAAAAATTTTTATGTACTATACATCGTCCATTTCTTATGGAAAAAATTAAATGGACTATACATCGTCTGTTTTTTATTCAAAAAATTAAATGGACTATACATCGTCCAATTTTCATGCAAAAATTTTTTTTATGGAAAAAATTTAATGGACTATACATCGTCCATTTTTCATGAAAAAAATTTTTTATGAAAAAATTTTTATGTACTATACATCGTCCATTTCTTATGCAAAAAATTAAATGGACTATACATCGTCTGTTTTTTATGAAAAAAATTTAATGGACTATACATCGTCCATTTTTCATGCAAAAAAGTTTTTTATGAAAAAAATGTAATGGACTATAAATCGTCCATTTTTTCATGAAAAAAATGTTTTATGAAAAAAATTTAATGGACTATACATCGTCCATTTTTCATGCAAAAAAGTTTTTTATGATAAAAATTAAATAGACTATACATCGTCCATTTTTCATTGAAAAAATTTTTTATGAAAAAATTTTTATGTACTCTACATCGTCCATTTGCAAAAAATTAAATGGACTATACATCGTCTGTTTTTTATGGAAAAAATTTAATGGACTATACATCGTCCATTTTTCATGCAAAAAAGTTTTTTATGAAAAAAATTAAATAGACTATACATCGTCCATTTTTCATTGAAAAAATTTTTATGTACTATACATCGTCCATTTCTTATGCAAAAAATTAAATGGACTATACATCGTCTGTTTTTTATTCAAAAAATTAAATGGACTATACATCGTCCAATTTTCATGCAAAAATTTTTTTTATGGAAAAAATTTAATGGAGTATACATCGTCCATTTTTCATGGAAAAATTTTTTTATCAAAAAAATTTAATGGACTATACATCGTCCATTTCTTATGCAAAAAATTAAATAGACTATACATCGTCTGTTTTTTATGCAAAAAATCGTCTGTTTTTTATGCAAAAAATTAAATGGACTATACATCGTCCATTTTTCATGCAAAAAAAATTTTATAAAAAAAATTAAATAGACTATACATCGTCCATTTTTCATTGAAAAAATTTTTTATGAAAAAATTTTTATGTACTATACATCGTCCATTTCTTATGCAAAAAATTAAATGGACTATACATCGTATGTTTTTTATTCAAAAAATTAAATGGACTATACATCGTCCAATTTTCATGCAAAAAATTTTTTTATGGGAAAAATTTAATGGACTATATATCGTCCATTTTTCATGGAAAAAATTTTTTATGAAAAAAATTTAATGGACTATACATCGTCCATTTTTCATGGAAAAAAGTTTTTTATGAAAAAAATTAAATAGACTATACATCGTCCATTTTTCATTGAAAAAATTTTTTATGAAAAAATTTTTATGTACTCTACATCGTCCATTTGCAAAAAATTAAATGGACTATACATCGTCTGTTTTTTATGGAAAAAATTTAATGGACTATAAATCGTCCATTTTTCATGAAAAAAATGTTTTATGAAAAAAATTTAATGGACTATACATCGTCCATTTTTCATGGAAAAAAGTTTTTTATGAAAAAAATTAAATAGACTATACATCGTCCATTTTTCATTGAAAAAATTTTTATGTACTATACATCGTCCATTTCTTATGCAAAAAATTAAATGGACTATACATCGTCTGTTTTTTATTCAAAAAATTAAATGGACTATACATCGTCCAATTTTCATGCAAAAATTTTTTTTATGGAAAAAATTTAATGGAGTATACATCGTCCATTTTTCATGGAAAAATTTTTTTATCAAAAAAATTTAATGGACTATACATCGTCCATTTCTTATGCAAAAAATTAAATAGACTATACATCGTCTGTTTTTTATGCAAAAAATCGTCTGTTTTTTATGCAAAAAATTAAATGGACTATACATCGTCCATTTTTCATGCAAAAAAAATTTTATAAAAAAAATTAAATAGACTATATACATCGTCCATTTTTCATTGAAAAAATTTTTTATGAAAAAATTTTTATGTACTATACATCGTCCATTTCTTATGCAAAAAATTAAATGGACTATACATCGTCTGTTTTTTATTCAAAAAATTAAATGGACTATACATCGTCCAATTTTCATGCAAAAAATTTTTTTATGGGAAAAATTTAATGGACTATATATCGTCCATTTTTCATGGAAAAAATTTTTTATGAAAAAAATTTAATGGACTATACATCGTCCATTTTTCATGGAAAAAATTTTTTATGAAAAAAATTTAATGGACTATATACATCGTCCATTTCTTATGCAAAAAATTAAATAGACTATACATCGTCTGTTTTTTTTGCAAAAAATTAAATGGACTATACATCGTCCATTTTTCATGCAAAAAAAAAATTAAATAGACTATACATCGTCCATTTTTCATGCAAAAAATTTTTTATGAAAAAAATTAAATAGACTATACATCGTCCATTTTTCATTGAAAAAATTTTTTATGAAAAAATTTTTATGTACTATACATCGTCCATTTCTTATGCAAAAAATTAAATGGACTATACATCGTCTGTTTTTTATTCAAAAAATTAAATGGACTATACATCGTCTAGTTTTCATGCAAAAAAGTTTTTTATGGAGAAACTTTAATGGACTATATATCGACCATTTTTCATGAAAAAAATGTTTTATGAAAAAAATTTATTGGACTATACATCGTCCATTTTTCATGCAAAAAAGTTTTTTATGAAAAAAATGTAATGGACTATAAATCGTCCATTTTTCATGAAAAAAATGTTTTATGAAAAAAATTTAATGGACTATACATCGTCCATTTTTCATGCAAAAAAGTTTTTTATGAAAAAAATTAAATAGACTATACATCGTCCATTTTTCATGGAAAAAATTTTTTATGAAAAAAATTTAATGGATTATACATCGTCCATTTCTTATGCAAAAAATTAAATGGACTATACATCGTCCGTTTTTCATGCAAAAAAGTTTTTTATGAAAAAAATTAAATAGACTATACATCGTCCATTTTTCATTGAAAAAATTTTTTATGAAAAAATTTTTATGTACTCTACATCGTCCATTTGCAAAAAATTAAATGGACTATACATCGTCTGTTTTTTATGGAAAAAATTTAATGGACTATACATCGTCCATTTTTCATGCAAAAAAGTTTTTTATGAAAAAAATTAAATAGACTATACATCGTCCATTTTTCATTGAAAAAAATTTTATGTACTATACATCGTCCATTTCTTATGCAAAAAATTAAATGGACTATACATCGTCTGTTTTTTATTCAAAAAATTAAATGGACTATACATCGTCCAATTTTCATGCAAAAATTTTTTTTATGGAAAAAATTTAATGGAGTATACATCGTCCATTTTTCATGGAAAAATTTTTTTATCAAAAAAATTTAATGGACTATACATCGTCCATTTCTTATGCAAAAAATTAAATAGACTATACATCGTCTGTTTTTTATGCAAAAAATCGTCTGTTTTTTATGCAAAAAATTAAATGGACTATACATCGTCCATTTTTCATGCAAAAAAAATTTTATAAAAAAAATTAAATAGACTATACATCGTCCATTTTTCATTGAAAAAATTTTTTATGAAAAAATTTTTATGTACTATACATCGTCCATTTCTTATGCAAAAAATTAAATGGACTATACATCGTATGTTTTTTATTCAAAAAATTAAATGGACTATACATCGTCCAATTTTCATGCAAAAAATTTTTTTATGGGAAAAATTTAATGGACTATATATCGTCCATTTTTCATGGAAAAAATTTTTTATGAAAAAAATTTAATGGACTATACATCGTCCATTTTTCATGGAAAAAAGTTTTTTATGAAAAAAATTAAATAGACTATACATCGTCCATTTTTCATTGAAAAAATTTTTTATGAAAAAATTTTTATGTACTCTACATCGTCCATTTGCAAAAAATTAAATGGACTATACATCGTCTGTTTTTTATGGAAAAAATTTAATGGACTATAAATCGTCCATTTTTCATGAAAAAAATGTTTTATGAAAAAAATTTAATGGACTATACATCGTCCATTTTTCATGGAAAAAAGTTTTTTATGAAAAAAATTAAATAGACTATACATCGTCCATTTTTCATTGAAAAAATTTTTATGTACTATACATCGTCCATTTCTTATGCAAAAAATTAAATGGACTATACATCGTCTGTTTTTTATTCAAAAAATTAAATGGACTATACATCGTCCAATTTTCATGCAAAAATTTTTTTTATGGAAAAAATTTAATGGAGTATACATCGTCCATTTTTCATGGAAAAATTTTTTTATCAAAAAAATTTAATGGACTATACATCGTCCATTTCTTATGCAAAAAATTAAATAGACTATACATCGTCTGTTTTTTATGCAAAAAATCGTCTGTTTTTTATGCAAAAAATTAAATGGACTATACATCGTCCATTTTTCATGCAAAAAAAATTTTATAAAAAAAATTAAATAGACTATATACATCGTCCATTTTTCATTGAAAAAATTTTTTATGAAAAAATTTTTATGTACTATACATCGTCCATTTCTTATGCAAAAAATTAAATGGACTATACATCGTCTGTTTTTTATTCAAAAAATTAAATGGACTATACATCGTCCAATTTTCATGCAAAAAATTTTTTTATGGGAAAAATTTAATGGACTATATATCGTCCATTTTTCATGGAAAAAATTTTTTATGAAAAAAATTTAATGGACTATACATCGTCCATTTTTCATGGAAAAAATTTTTTATGAAAAAAATTTAATGGACTATATACATCGTCCATTTCTTATGCAAAAAATTAAATAGACTATACATCGTCTGTTTTTTTTGCAAAAAATTAAATGGACTATACATCGTCCATTTTTCATGCAAAAAAAAAATTAAATAGACTATACATCGTCCATTTTTCATGCAAAAAATTTTTTATGAAAAAAATTAAATAGACTATACATCGTCCATTTTTCATTGAAAAAATTTTTTATGAAAAAATTTTTATGTACTATACATCGTCCATTTCTTATGCAAAAAATTAAATGGACTATACATCGTCTGTTTTTTATTCAAAAAATTAAATGGACTATACATCGTCTAGTTTTCATGCAAAAAAGTTTTTTATGGAGAAACTTTAATGGACTATATATCGACCATTTTTCATGAAAAAAATGTTTTATGAAAAAAATTTATTGGACTATACATCGTCCATTTTTCATGCAAAAAAGTTTTTTATGAAAAAAATGTAATGGACTATAAATCGTCCATTTTTCATGAAAAAAATGTTTTATGAAAAAAATTTAATGGACTATACATCGTCCATTTTTCATGCAAAAAAGTTTTTTATGAAAAAAATTAAATAGACTATACATCGTCCATTTTTCATGGAAAAAATTTTTTATGAAAAAAATTTAATGGATTATACATCGTCCATTTCTTATGCAAAAAATTAAATGGACTATACATCGTCCGTTTTTCATGCAAAAAAGTTTTTTATGAAAAAAATTAAATAGACTATACATCGTCTATTTTTCATGGAAAAAATTTTTTATGAAAAAAATTTAATGGACTATACATCGTCCATTTCTTATGCAAAAAATTAAATAGACTATACATCGTCTGTTTTTTATGCAAACAATTAAATGGACTATACATCGTCCAATTTTCATGCAAAAATTTTTTTTATGGAAAAAATTTAATGGACTATATATCGTCCATTTTTCATGGAAAAAATTTTTTATGAAAAAAATTTAATGGACTATACATCGTCCATTTTTCATGGAAAAAATTTTTTATGAAAAAATTTTTATGTACTATACATCGTCCATTTCTTATGCAAAAAATTAAATGGACTATACATTGTCTGTTTTTTATTCAAAAAATTAAATGGACTATACATCGTCTAGTTTTCATGCAAAAAAGTTTTTTATGCAAAAACTTTAATGGACTATAAATCGTCCATTTTTCATGAAAAAAATGTTTTATGAAAAAAATTTAATGGACTATACATCGTCCATTTTTCATGGAAAAAATTTTTATGAAAAAAATTTAATGGACTATACATCTTATGGAAAAAATTAAATAGACTATACATCGTCTGTTTTTTATGCAAAAAATTAAATGGACTATACATCGTCCATTTTTCATGCAAAAAAGTTTTTTATGAAAAAAATTAAATAGCCTATACATCGTCCATTTTTCATTGAAAAAATTTTTTATGAAAAAAATTTTATGTACTATACATCGTCCATTTCTTATGCAAAAAATTAAATGGACTATACATCGTCTGTTTTTATGCAAAAAATTAAATGGACTATACATCGTCCAATTTTCATGGACTATATATCGTCCATTTTTCATGGAAAAAATTTTTTATGAAAAAAATTTAATGGAGTATACATCGTTCATTTTTCATGGAAAAAATTTTTTATGAAAAAAATTTAATGGACTATACATCGTCCATTTCTTATGCAAAAAATTAAATAGAGTATACATCGTCTGTTTTTTATGCAAAAAATTAAATGGACTATACATCGTCCATTTTTCATGCAAAAAAATTTTATAAAAAAAATTAAATCGTCCATTTTTCATTGAAAAAATTTTTTATGAAAAAATTTTTATGTACTATACATCGTCCATTTCTTATGCAAAAAATTAAATGGACTATACATCGTCTGTTTTTTATTCAAAAAATTAAATGGACTATACATCGTCTAGTTTTCATGCAAAAAAGTTTTTTATGGAGAAACTTTAATGGACTATAAATCGACCATTTTTCATGAAAAAAATGTTTTATGAAAAAAATTTATTGGACTATACATCGTCCATTTTTCATGCAAAAAAGTTTTTTATGAAAAAAATGTAATGGACTATAAATCGTCCATTTTTCATGAAAAAAATGTTTTATGAAAAAAATTTAATGGACTATACATCGTCCATTTTTCATGCAAAAAAGTTTTTTATGAAAAAAATTAAATAGACTATACATCGTCCATTTTTCATGGAAAAAATTTTTTATGAAAAAAATTTAATGGATTATACATCGTCCATTTCTTATGCAAAAAATTAAATGGACTATACATCGTCTGTTTTTTATGGAAAAAATTTAATGGACTATAAATTGTCCATTTTTCATGAAAAAAATGTTTTATGAAAAAAATTTAATGGACTATACATCGTCCGTTTTTCATGCAAAAAAGTTTTTTATGAAAAAAATTAAATAGACTATACATCGTCTATTTTTCATGGAAAAAATTTTTTATGAAAAAAATTTAATGGACTATACATCGTCCATTTCTTATGCAAAAAATTAAATAGACTATACATCGTCTGTTTTTTATGCAAACAATTAAATGGACTATACATCGTCCAATTTTCATGCAAAAATTTTTTTTATGGAAAAAATTTAATGGACTATATATCGTCCATTTTTCATGGAAAAAATTTTTTATGAAAAAAATTTAATGGACTATACATCGTCCATTTTTCATGGAAAAAATTTTTTATGAAAAAATTTTTATGTACTATACATCGTCCATTTCTTATGCAAAAAATTAAATGGACTATACATTGTCTGTTTTTTATTCAAAAAATTAAATGGACTATACATCGTCTAGTTTTCATGCAAAAAAGTTTTTTATGCAAAAACTTTAATGGACTATAAATCGTCCATTTTTCATGAAAAAAATGTTTTATGAAAAAAATTTAATGGACTATACATCGTCCATTTTTCATGGAAAAAATTTTTATGAAAAAAATTTAATGGACTATACATCTTATGGAAAAAATTAAATAGACTATACATCGTCTGTTTTTTATGCAAAAAATTAAATGGACTATACATCGTCCATTTTTCATGCAAAAAAGTTTTTTATGAAAAAAATTAAATAGCCTATACATCGTCCATTTTTCATTGAAAAAATTTTTTATGAAAAAAATTTTATGTACTATACATCGTCCATTTCTTATGCAAAAAATTAAATGGACTATACATCGTCTGTTTTTATGCAAAAAATTAAATGGACTATACATCGTCCAATTTTCATGGACTATATATCGTCCATTTTTCATGGAAAAAATTTTTTATGAAAAAAATTTAATGGAGTATACATCGTTCATTTTTCATGGAAAAAATTTTTTATGAAAAAAATTTAATGGACTATACATCGTCCATTTCTTATGCAAAAAATTAAATAGAGTATACATCGTCTGTTTTTTATGCAAAAAATTAAATGGACTATACATCGTCCATTTTTCATGCAAAAAAATTTTATAAAAAAAATTAAATCGTCCATTTTTCATTGAAAAAATTTTTTATGAAAAAATTTTTATGTACTATACATCGTCCATTTCTTATGCAAAAAATTAAATGGACTATACATCGCCTGTTTTTTATTCAAAAAATTAAATGGACTATACATCGTCCAATTTTCATGGACTATATATCGTCCATTTTTCATGGAAAAAATTTTTTATGAAAAAAATTTAATGGACTATACATCGTCCATTTTTCATGGAAAAAATTTTTTATGAAAAAAGTTTAATGGACTATACATCGTCTATTTCTTATGCAAAAAATTAAATAGACTATACATCGTCCATTTTTCATGCAAAAAAGTTTTTTATGAAAAAAATTAAATAGACTATACATCGTCCATTTTTCATTGAAAAAATTTTTTATGAAAAAAATTTTATGTACTATACATCGTCCATTTCTTATGCAAAAAATTAAATGGACTATACATCGTCTGTTTTTTATGGAAAAAATTTAATGGACTATACATCGTCCATTTTTCATGAAAAAAATGTTTTTTGAAAAAAATTTAATGGACTATACATCGTCCATTTTTCATGCAAACAAAATTTTATAAAAAAAATTAAATAGACTATACATCGTCCATTTTTCATTGAAAAAATTTTTTATGAAAAAAATTTTATGTACTATACATCGTCCATTTCTTATGGAAAAAATTAAATGGACTATACATCGTCTGTTTTTTATTCAAAAAATTAAATGGACTATACATCGTCCTATTTTCATGCAAAAATTTTTATTATGGAAAAAATTTAATGGACTATAATCGTCCATTTTTCATGAAAAAAAATTTTTATAAAAAAATTTTTATGTACTATACATCGTTCATTTCTTTTGGAACAAATTAAATAGACTATACATCGTCTGTTTTTTATGCAAAAACTCAAATGAACTATACATCGTCCATTTTTCATGAAAAAAATTTAATAGACTATACATCGTCCGTTTTTAATGGAAAAAATTAAATGGACTATACATCGTGCAATTTTCATGCAAAAAAATGTTTATTAAAAAAATTAAATGGACTATACATCACAAATTAAATAGACTATACATCGTCTGTTTTTTATGAAAAAAATTAAATAGACTATACATCATCCATTTTTCATTGAAAAAATTGTTTATGAAAAAAATTTTATGTACTATACATCGTCCATTTCTTATGCAAAAAATTAAATGGACTATACATCGTCTGTTTTTTATGGAAAAAATTTAATGGACTATAAATCGTCCATTTTTCATGAAAAAAATGTTTTTTGAAAAAAATTTAATGGACTATACATCGTCCATTTTTCATGCAAAAAAAATTTTATAAAAAAAATTAAATAGACTATACATCGTCCATTTTTCATTGAAAAAATTTTTTATGAAAAAAATTTTATGTACTATACATCGTCCATTTCTTATGGAAAAAATTAAATGGACTATACATCGTCTGTTTTTTATTCAAAAAATTAAATGGACTATACATCGTCCTATTTTCATGCAAAAATTTTTATTATGGAAAAAATTTAATGGACTATAATCGTCCATTTTTCATGAAAAAAAATTTTTATAAAAAAATTTTTATGTACTATACATCGTTCATTTCTTTTGGAACAAGATAAATAGACTATACATCGTCTGTTTTTTATTCAAAATATTAAATGGGCTATACATCTTCCATTTTTCATGCAAAAAAGGTTCTTATGAAAAACATTTAATCGACATACATCGTCCATTTTTCATGAAAAAAATTTTTTATGAAAAAATTTTTATGTACTATACATCGTCCATTTCTTTTGCAAAAAATTAAATAGACTATACATCGTCTGTTTTTTATGCAAAAAATTAAATGGACTAAACATGGTCCATTTTTCATGCAAAAAAGTTTTTATTAAAAAAATTAAATGGAATATATATACATCGTCCATTTTTCATGGAAAAAGTTTTTTATGAAAAACATTAAATGGACTATACATCGTCCATTTTTCATGGAACAAATTTTTTATGAAAAAAATTTTATGTATTATACATCGTTCATTTCTTTTGGAACAAATTACATAGACTATACATCGTCTGTTTTTAATGCAAAAAATTAAATGGACTATACATCGTCTAGTTTTCATGCAAAAAAGTTTTTTATGGAAAAAATTTAATGGACTATAAATCGTCCATTTTTCATGGAAAAAAATTTTTATGAAAAAAATTTAATAAACTATACATCGTCCATTTCTTATGCAAAAAATTAAATAGACTATACATCGTCTGTTTTTTATGCAAAAAATTAAATGGACTATACATCGTCCATTTTTCATCGAAAAAAAAATTTTATGTATTATACATCGTTCATTTCTTTTGGAACAAATTACATAGACTATACATAGTCTGTTTTTAATGCAAAAAATTACTATATACTATACTATATATCGTCCATTTTTCATGGAAAAAATTTTTTATGAAAAAAATTTAATGGAGTATACATCGTTAATTTTTCATGGAAAAAATTTTTTATGAAAAAAATTTAATGGACTATACATCGTCCATTTCTTATGCAAAAAATTAAATAGAGTATACATCGTCTGTTTTTTATGGAAAAAATTAAATGGACTATACATCGTCCATTTTTCATGCAAAAAAATTTTATAAAAAAAATTAAATAGACTATACATCGTCCATTTTTCATTGAAAAAATTTTTTATGAAAAAATTTTTATGTACTATACATCGTCCATTTCTTATGCAAAAACTTAAATGGACTATACATCGCCTGTTTTTTATTCAAAAAATTAAATGGACTATACATCGTCCAATTTTCATGGACTATATATCGTCCATTTTTCATGGAAAAAATTTTTTATGAAAAAAATTTAATGGACTATACATCGTCTATTTCTTATGCAAAAAATTAAATAGACTATACATCGTCCATTTTTTATGGAAAAAAAATTTTATAAAAAAATTAAATAGACTACATATACATCGTCCATTTTTCATTGAAAAAATTTTTATGTACTATACATCGTCCATTTCTTATGCAAAAAATTAAATGGACTATACATCGTCTGTTTTTTATGGAAAAAATTTTATGGACTATAAATCGTCCATTTTTCATGAAAAAAATGTTTTATGAAAAAAATTTAATGAACTATACATCGTCCATTTTTCATGCAAAAAAGTTTTTTATGAAAAAAATTAAATAGACTATACATCGTCCATTTTTCATTGAAAAAAGTTTTTATGAAAAAAATTTTATGTACTATACATCGTCCATTTCTTATGCAAAAAATTAAATGGACTATACATCGTCTGTTTTTTATGGAAAAAATTTAATGGACTATAAATCGTCCATTTTTCATGAAAAAAATGTTTTTTGAAAAAAATTTAATGGACTATACATCGTCCATTTTTCACGCAAAAAAAATTTTATAAAAAAAATTAAATAGACTATACATCGTCCATTTTTCATTGAAAAAATTTTTTATGAAAAAAATTTTATGTACTATACATCGTCCATTTCTTATGGAAAAAATTAAATGGACTATACATCGTCTGTTTTTTATTCAAAAAATTAAATGGACTATACATCGTCCAATTTTCATGCAAAAATTTTTATTATGGAAAAAATTTAATGGACTATAATCGTCCATTTTTCATGAAAAAAAATTTTTATAAAAAAATTTTTATGTACTATACATCGTTCATTTCTTTTGGAACAAATTAAATAGACTATACATCGTCTGTTTTTTATGCAAAAACTCAAATGAACTATACATCGTCCATTTTTCATGAAAAAAATTTAATAGACTATACATCGTCCGTTTTTAATGGAAAAAATTAAATGGACTATACATCGTGCAATTTTCATGCAAAAAAATGTTTTTTAAAAAAAATTAAATGGACTATACATCACAAATTAAATAGACTATGCATCGTCTGTTTTTTATGCAAAAAATTAAATGGACTATACATTGTCGATTTTTCATGCAAAAAAGTTTTTTATGAAAAAAATTTAATTGGCTATACATCGTCCACATTTCATTGAAAAATTTTTTATGATAAAATCTTTATGTACTATACATCGTTTATTTCTTTTGGAACAAATTACATACACTATACATCGTCCATTTTTCACGCAAAAAAGTTCAAAATGCAAAAACTCAAATGAACTATACTTCGTTCATTTTTCATGCAAAAAATTTTTTATGAAAAAAAATTTGTATACTATAGATCGTTCATTTCTTTTGGAACAAGATAAATAGACTATACATCGTCTGTTTTTTATTCAAAATATTAAATGGGCTATACATCTTCCATTTTTCATGCAAAAAAGGTTCTTATGAAAAACATTTAATCGACATACATCGTCCATTTTTCATGAAAAAAATTTTTTATGAAAAAATTTTTATGTACTATACATCGTCCATTTCTTTTGCAAAAAATTAAATAGACTATACATCGTCTGTTTTTTATGCAAAAAATTAAATGGACTAAACATGGTCCATTTTTCATGCAAAAAAGTTTTTATTAAAAAAATTAAATGGAATATATATACATCGTCCATTTTTCATGGAAAAAGTTTTTTATGAAAAACATTAAATGGACTATACATCGTCCATTTTTCATGGAACAAATTTTTTATGAAAAAAATTTTATGTATTATACATCGTTCATTTCTTTTGGAACAAATTACATAGACTATACATCGTCTGTTTTTAATGCAAAAAATTAAATGGACTATACATCGTCTAGTTTTCATGCAAAAAAGTTTTTTATGGAAAAAATTTAATGGACTATAAATCGTCCATTTTTCATGGAAAAAAATTTTTATGAAAAAAATTTAATAAACTATACATCGTCCATTTCTTATGCAAAAAATTAAATAGACTATACATCGTCTGTTTTTTATGCAAAAAATTAAATGGACTATACATCGTCCATTTTTCATCGAAAAAAAAATTTTATGTATTATACATCGTTCATTTCTTTTGGAACAAATTACATAGACTATACATAGTCTGTTTTTAATGCAAAAAATTACTATATACTATACTATATATCGTCCATTTTTCATGGAAAAAATTTTTTATGAAAAAAATTTAATGGAGTATACATCGTTAATTTTTCATGGAAAAAATTTTTTATGAAAAAAATTTAATGGACTATACATCGTCCATTTCTTATGCAAAAAATTAAATAGAGTATACATCGTCTGTTTTTTATGGAAAAAATTAAATGGACTATACATCGTCCATTTTTCATGCAAAAAAATTTTATAAAAAAAATTAAATAGACTATACATCGTCCATTTTTCATTGAAAAAATTTTTTATGAAAAAATTTTTATGTACTATACATCGTCC
This sequence comes from Nowickia ferox, assembly GCA_936439885.1. Lineage (NCBI taxonomy): Eukaryota > Metazoa > Arthropoda > Insecta > Diptera > Tachinidae > Nowickia > Nowickia ferox. The sequence continues at coordinate 82,753,204 of OW387027.1, read as the reverse complement.
ATTTCTTATGCAAAAACTTAAATGGACTATACATCGCCTGTTTTTTATTCAAAAAATTAAATGGACTATACATCGTCCAATTTTCATGGACTATATATCGTCCATTTTTCATGGAAAAAATTTTTTATGAAAAAAATTTAATGGACTATACATCGTCTATTTCTTATGCAAAAAATTAAATAGACTATACATCGTCCATTTTTTATGGAAAAAAAATTTTATAAAAAAATTAAATAGACTACATATACATCGTCCATTTTTCATTGAAAAAATTTTTATGTACTATACATCGTCCATTTCTTATGCAAAAAATTAAATGGACTATACATCGTCTGTTTTTTATGGAAAAAATTTTATGGACTATAAATCGTCCATTTTTCATGAAAAAAATGTTTTATGAAAAAAATTTAATGAACTATACATCGTCCATTTTTCATGCAAAAAAGTTTTTTATGCAAAAAATTAAATGGACTATACATCGTCCATTTTTCATCGAAAAAAAAATTTTATGTATTATACATCGTTCATTTCTTTTGGAACAAATTACATAGACTATACATAGTCTGTTTTTAATGCAAAAAATTAAATGGACTATAAATCGTCCATGTTTCATGAAAAAAATGTTTTATGAAAAAAATTTATTGGACTATACATCGTCCATTTTTCATGCAAAAAAGTTTTTTATGAAAAAAATTTAATGGACTATATATCGTCCATTTTTCATGGAAAAAATTTTTTATGAAAAAAATTTAATGGACTTACATCGTCCATTTTTCATGGAAAAAATTTTTCATGAAAACAATTTAATGGACTATACATCGTCCATTTCTTATGCAAAAAATAAAATAGACTATACATCGTCTGTTTTTTATGCAAAAAATTAAATGGACTATACATCGTCCATTTTTCATGCAAAAAAAATTTTATAAAATGAAAAAATTTTTATGTACTATACATCGTCCATTTCTTATGCAAAAAATAAAATAGACTATATATACATCGTCTGTTTTTTATGCAAAAAATTAAATGGACTATACATCGTCCATTTTTCATCGAAAAAAAAAATTTTATGTATTATACATCGTTAATTTCTTTTGGAACAAATTACATAGACTATACATCGTCCATTTTTCATTCAAAAAAGTTTTTTATGAAAAAAATTAAATGGACTATATATCGTCCATTTTTCATGGAAAAAATTTTTTATGCAAAAAATTAAATGGACTATACATCGTCTGTTTTTTATGGAGAAAATTTAATGGACTATATATCGTCCATTTTTCATGAAAAAAACGTTTTATAAAAAAAATTTAATGGACTATACATCGTCCATTTTTCATGCAAAAAAGTTTTTTATGAAAAAAAATAAATAGACTATACTCGTCCATTTTTCATTGAAAAAATTTTTTATGAAAAAATTTTTATGTACTATACATCGTTTATTTCTTTTGGAACAAATTACATACACTATACATCGTCCATTTTTCACGAAAAAAAGTTCAAATTAAGTAGACTATACATCGTCTGTTTTTTATGCAAAAACTCAAATGAACTATACATCGTCCATTTTTCATGCAAAAAAATTTTTATTAAAAAAATTAAATGGACTATACATCACAAATTAAGTAGACTATACATCGTCTGTTTTTTATGCAAAAAATTAAATGGACTATACATGGTCCATTTTTCATGCAAAAAAGTTTATATTAAAAAAATTAAATAAACTATATATATATCGTCCATTTTCCATTGAAAAATTTTTTATGAAAAAAATTTTATGTACTATACATCGTCCATTTCTTATGCAAAAAAATTAAATAGATTATACATCGGCTGCTTTTTATGGAAAAAATTTAATGAACTATAAATCGTCCATTTTTCATGCAAAAAATGTTTTATGAAAAAAATTTAATGGACTATACATCGTCCATTTTTCATGGAAAAAAATTTTTTATGAAAAAAATTAAATAGACTATACATCGTCCATTTTTCATTGAAAAAATTTTTTATAAAAAAAATTTTATATACTATAGATCGTTCATTTCTTTTGGAACAAATTAAATAGACTATACATCGTCTGCTTTTTATGGAAAAAATTTAATGGACTATAAATCGCCCATTTTTCATAAAAAAAAATTTTTTTTGAAAAAAATTTAATGGACTATAAATCGTCCATTTTTCATTGAAAAAATTTTTTATGAAAAAATTTTTATGTATTATACATCGTTCATTTCTTTTGGAACAAATTAAATAGACTATACATAATCTGTTTTTTATGCAAAAACTCAAATGAACTATACATCGTCCATTTTTCATGAAAAAAATTTAATAGCCTATACATCGTCCGTTTTTTATGCACAAAATTAAATGGACTATACATCGTGCATTTTTCATGCAAAAAAATTTTTTATGAAAATAATTTTATGTACTATACATCGTCCATTTCTTATGCAAAAAATTAAATGGACTATATATCGTCTGTTTTTATGCAAAAAATTAAATGGACTATACATCGTCCATTTTTCATGGAACAAATTTTTTATAAAAAAAAATTTTATGTAGTAGAAATCGTCCATTTCTTATGCAAAAAATTAAATGGACTATACATCGTCAAGTTTTCATGCAAAAAAGTTTTTTATGGAAAAAATTTAATGGACTATAAATCGTCCATTTTTCATGCAAAAATTTTTTTTATGGAAAAAATTTAATGGACTATACATCGTCCATTTTTCATCGAAAAAATTTTTTATGAAAAAAATTTTATATATTATACATCGTTCATTTCTTTTGGAACAAATTACATAGACTATACATCGTCTGTTTTTAATGCAAAAAATTAAATGGACTATACATCATCAAGTTTTCATGCAAAAAAGTTTTTAATGGAAAAAATTTAATGGACTATAAATCGTCCATTTTTCATGGAAAAAATTTTTTATGAAAAAAATTTAATGGACCATACATCGTCCATTTCTTATGCAAAAAATTAAATGGACTATACATCGTCTGTTTTTTATAGAAAATATTTAATGGACTATAAATCGTCCATTTTTCATGCAAAAAAATTTTTTATGAAAAAAATTTAATGGACTATACATCGTCCATTTTTCATTGAAAAAATTTTTTATGAAAAAATTTTTATGTAGTATACATCGTCCATTTCTTATGCAAAAAATTAAATGGACTATACATCGTCTGTTTTTTATTCAAAAAATTAAATGGACTATACATCGTCCATTTTTCATGCAAAAATTTTTTTTATGGGAAAAATTTAATGGACGATACAAAAATATTGTTTATGAAAATAATTTTATGTAGTATACATCGTCCATTTCTTATGCAAAAAATTAAATGGACTATATATCGTCTGTTTTTATGCAAAAAATTAAATGGACTATACATCGTCTGTTTTTTATTAAAAAAAAATAAATGGAATACACATCGTCCATTTTTCATACAAAAAAGTTTTTTATGAAAAACATTTAATGGACATACATCGTCCATTTTTCATTGAAAAAATTTTTTATGAAAAAAATTTTATGTACTATACATCGTCCATTTCTTATGCAAAAAATTAAATGGACTATACATCGTCCATTTTTCATGCAAAAAAATTTTTATTAAAAAAATTAAATAGACTATACATCGTCTATTTTTCATTGAAAAAAATTTTTATGAAAAAAATTTTATGTACTATACATCGTCCATTTCTTATGCAATAAAGTAAATAGACTATACATCGTCTGTTTTTTATGCAAAAAATTAAATGGACTATATATACATCGTCCATTTGTCATGTAAAAAATTTTTTATGCAAAAAAAATTTATTGGCCTATACATCGTCCATTTTCCATTGAAAAAATAATTTTTGAAAAAATTTTATGTACTATACATCGTCCATTTCTTATGCAAAAAATTAAATAGACTATACATCGTCTGTTTTTATGGAAAAAATTAAATGGACTATACATCGTCTGTTTTTTATTAAAAAAAATAAATGGACTACACATCGTCCATTTTTCATACAAAAAAGTTTTTTATGAAAAACATTTAATTGACATACATCGTCCATTTTTCATTGAAAAAATTTTTTATGAAAAAAATTTTATGTATTATACATCGCTAATTTCTTTTGGAACAAATTACATAGACTAAACATCGTCTGTTTTTAATGCAAAAAATTAAATGGACTATACATCGTCCATTTTTCATGCAAAAAAGTTTTTTATAAAAAAAATTTAATGGACTATACATCGTCCATTTTTCATGCAAAAAAGTTTTTTATGAAAAAAATTAAATAGACTATACATCGTCCATTTCACATTGAAAAAATTTTTTATGAAAAAATTATGTAGTAGAAATCGTCCATTTCTTATGCATAAAATTAAATGGACTATACATCGTCTGTTTTTTAATCAAAAACTCAAATGGACTATACATTGTGCATTTTTCATGCAAAAAAATTTTTTATGAAAAAAATTTTATGTACTATACATCGTCCATTTCTTATGCAAAAAATTAAATGGACTATATATCGTCCATTTCTTATGCAAAAAATTAAATAGACTATACATCGTCTGTTTTTTATGGAAAAAATTAAATGGACTATACATCGTCCATTTTTCATGCAAAAAAATTTTTATTAAAAAAATGAAATGGACTATACATCACAAATTAAATAGACTATACATCGTCTGTTTTTTATGCAAAAAATTAAATGGGCTATACATTGTCGATTTTTCATGCAAAAAAGTTTTTTATGAAAAAAATTTAATTGGCTATACATCGCCCACATTTTATTGAAAAATTTTTTATGATAAAATCTTTATGTACTATACATCGTTTATTTCTTTTGGAACAAATTACATACACTATACATCGTCCATTTTTCACGCAAAAAAGTTCAAATTAAGTAGACTATACACCGTCTGTTTTTTATGCAAAAACTCAAATGAACTATACATCGTTCATTTTTCATGCAAAAAATTTTTTATGAAAAAAATTTTATATACTATAGATCGTTCATTTCTTTTGGAACAAATTAAATAGACTATACATCGTCTGTTTTTTATTCAAAATATTAAATGGACTATACATCTTCCATTTTTCATGCAAAAAAGGTTTTTATGAAAAACATTTAATGGACATACATCGTCCATTTTTCATTGAAAAAATTTTTTATGAGAAAAATTTTATGTACTATACATCGTCCATTTCTTATGCAAAAAAGTAGATAGACTATAAATCGTCTGCTTTTTATGGAAAAAATTAAATAGACTATACATCGTCCATTTTTCATGCCAAAATTTTTTTTATGGAAAAAATTTAATGGACTATACATCGTCCATTTTTCATGGAAAAAATTTTTTATGAAAAAATTTAATGGACTATACATCGTCCATTTTTCATGCAAAAGAGTTTTTTATGAAAAAAAATTAATGGACTATACATCTTTCATTTTTCATGGAACAATTTTTTTATGAAAAAAATTTTATGTAGTAGAAATCGTCCATTTCTTATGCAAAAAATTAAATGGACTATACATCGTCTGTTTTTTATTCAAAAAATTAAATGGACTATACATCGTCCATTTTTCATGCAAAAAAGTTTTTTATGAAAAAAATGTAATGGACTATATATGGTACATTTTTCATGAAAAAAATGTTTTATGAAAAAAATTAAATGGACTATACATCGTCCATTTTACATGCAAAAAATTTTTTTATGGAAAAAATTTAATTCCATTTTTCATCGAAAAAATTTTTTATGAAAAAAATTTTATGTATTATACATCGTTAATTTCTTATGGAACAAATTACATAGACTATACATTGTCTGTTTTTAATGCAAAAAATTAAATGGACTATACATCGTCTAGTTTTCATGCAAAAAAGTTTTTTATGGAAAAAATTTAATGGACTATAAATCGTCCATTTTTCATGTAAAAAATTTTTTATAAAAAAAATTTAATGGACTATACATCGTCCATTTCTTATGCAAAAAATTAAATAGACTGTACATCGTCTGTTTTTTATGCAAAAAATTAAATGGACTATACATCGTCCATTTTTCATGCAAAAAAATGTTTATAAAAAAAATTTAATGGACTATACATCGTCCGTTTTTTATGCAAAAAATTAAATGGACTATACATTGTGCATTTTTCATGCAAAAAAATTTTTTATGAAAAAAATTTTATGTACTATACATCGTCCATTTCTTATGCAAAAAATTAAATCGACTATATATCGTCTGTTTTTATGCAAAAAATTAAATGGACTATACATCGTCTGGTTTTTATGCAAAAAATTAAAGGGACTATATATGCATCGTCCATTTTTCATGCAAAAAAGTTTTTTATGAAAAAAAATTTAATGGCCTATATATAAATCGTCCATTTTCCATTGAAAAAATAATTTTTGAAAAAATTTTATGTACTATACATCGTCCATTTCTTATGCAAAAAATTAAATAGACTATACATCGTCTGTTTTTATGCAAAAAATTAAATCGACTATACATCGTCCATTTTTCATGCAAAAAAAATTTTATTAAAAAAATTAAATGGACTCTACATCACAAATTAAATAGATTATACATCGTCTGTTTTTTATGCAAAAAATTAAATAGACTATACATCGTCCATTTTTCATGCAAAAAAATGTTTATAAAAAAAATTAAATAGACTATACATCGTCCATTTTTCATTGGAAAAATTTTTTATGAAAAATTTTTTATGAAAAAATTTTTATGTACTATCCATCGTCCATTTCTTATGCAAAAAATTAAATAGGCTATACATCGTCGATTTTTCATGCAAAAAAAGTTTTTTATGAAAAAAATTTAATTGGCTATACATCGTCCAAATTTCATTGAAAAATTTTTTATGATAAAATCTTTATGTACTATACATCGTTTATTTCTTTTGGAACAAATTACATACACTATACATCGTCCATTTGTCACGCAAAAAAGTTCAAATTAAGTAGACTATACATCGTCTGTTTTTTATGCAAAAACTCAAATGAACTATACATCGTTCATTTTTCATGCAAAAAAGTTTTTTATGAAAAAAATTAAATAGACTATACATCGTCCATTTTTCATTGAAAAAATTTTTTATGAAAAAATTTTTATGTACTATACATCGTCCATTTCTTATGCAAAAAATTAAATGGACTATACATCGTCTGTTTTTTATTCAAAAAATTAAATGGACTATATATACATCGTCCATTTTCCATTGAAAAAATAATTTTTGAAAAAATTTTATGTGCTATACATCGTCCATTTCTTATGCAAAAAATTAAATAGACTATAAATCGTCTGTTTTTTATGCAAAAAATTAAATGGACTATACATCGTCAATTTTTCATGCAAAAAAATTTTTATTAAAAATATTAAATGGACTATACATCACAAATTAAATAGACTATACATCGTCTGTTTTTTTGCAAGAAATTAAATGGACTATACATTGTCGATTTTTCATGCAAAAAAGTTTTTTATGAAAAAAATTTAATTGGCTATACATCGTCCACATTTTATTGAAAAATTTTTTATGATAAAATCTTTATGTACTATACATCGTTTATTTCTTTTGGAACAAATAACATACACTATACATCGTCCATTTTTCACGCAAAAAAGTTCAAATTAAGTAGACTATACACCGTCTTTTTTTTATGCAAAAACTCAAATGAACTATATATACATCGTTCATTTTTCATGCAAAAAATTTTTCATTAAAAAAATTTTATATACTATAGATCGTTCATTTCTTTTGGAACAAATTAAATAGACTATACATCGTCTGTTTTTTATTCAAAATATTAAATGGACCATACATCTTCCATTTTTCATGCAAAAAAGGTTTTTATGAAAAACATTTAATGGACATACATCGTCCATTTTTCATTGAAAAAATTTTTTATGAGAAAAATTTTATGTACTATACATCGTCCATTTCTTATGCAAAAAAGTAAATAGACTACAAATCGTCTGCTTTTTATGAAAAAATTAAATGGACTATACATCGTCCATTTTTCATGCAAAAATTTTTTTTATGGAAAAAATTTAATGGACTATACATCGTCCATTTTTCATGGAAAAAATTTTTTATGAAAAAAATTTTATGTACTATACATCGTCCATTTCTTATGCAAAAAATTAAATGGACTATACATCGTCTGTTTTTTATTCAAAAAATTAAATGGACTATACATCGTCCATTTTTCATGGAAAACATTTTTTATGAAAAAAATTTATTGGAATATACATCGTCCATTTTTCATGGAACAAATTTTTTATGAAAAAAATTTTATGTAGTAGAAGTCGTCCATTTCTTATGCAAAAAATTAAATGGACTATAGTCTGTTTTTTATTCAATAAATTAAATGGACTATACATCGTCTAGTTTTCATGCAAAAAAGTTTTTTATGGAAAAAATTTAATGGACTATAAATCGTCCATTTTTCATGAAAAAAATGTTTTATGAAAAAAATTTATTGGACTATACATCGTCCATTTTTCATGCAAAAAAGTTTTTTATGAAAAAAATTAAATGGACTATACATCGTCCATTTTTCATGCAAAAAAATGTTTTATGAAAAAATTTTTATGTACTATTATACATCGTCCATTTCTTATGCAACAAATTAAATAGACTATACATCGTCTGTTTTTTATGCAAAAAATTAAATGGACTATATATACATCGTCCATTTTCCATTGAAAAAATAATTTTTGAAAAAATTTTATGTGCTATACATCGTCCATTTCTTATGCAAAAAATTAAATAGACTATACATCGTCTGTTTTTTATGCAAAAAATTAAATGGACTATACATCGTCCATTTTTCATGCAAAAAAATTTTTATTAAAAATATTAAATGGACTATACATCACAAATTAAATAGACTATACATCGTCTGTTTTTTTGCAAGAAATTAAATGGACTATACATTGTCGATTTTTCATGCAAAAAAGTTTTTTATGAAAAAAATTTAATTGGCTATACATCGTCCACATTTTATTGAAAAATTTTTTATGATAAAATCTTTATGTACTATACATCGTTTATTTCTTTTGGAACAAATAACATACACTATACATCGTCCATTTTTCACGCAAAAAAGTTCAAATTAAGTAGACTATACACCGTCTTTTTTTTATGCAAAAACTCAAATGAACTATACATCGTTCATTTTTCATGCAAAAAATTTTTCATTAAAAAAATTTTATATACTATAGATCATTCATTTCTCTTGGAACAAAAGAAATGAATGATAATGATTAATAATGATAATGATTAATATTCAAAATATTAAATGGACCATACATCTTCCATTTTTCATGCAAAAAAGGTTTTTATGAAAAACATTTAATGGACATACATCGTCCATTTTTCATTGAAAAAATTTTTTATGAGAAAAATTTTATGTACTATACATCGTCCATTTCTTATGCAAAAAAGTAAATAGACTACAAATCGTCTGCTTTTTATGAAAAAATTAAATGGACTATACATCGTCCATTTTTCATGCAAAAATTTTTTTTATGGAAAAAATCGTCCATTTTTCATGGAAAAAATTTTTTATGAAAAAATTTAATGGACTATACATCGTCCATTTTTCATGCAAAAAAGTTTTTTATGAAAAAAATTTAATGGACTATACATCTTACATTTTCCATGGAACAAATTTTTTATGAAAAAAATTTTATGTAGTAGAAATCGTCCATTTCTTATGCAAAAAATTAAATGGACTATACATCGTCTGTTTTTTCTTCAAAAAATTAAATGGACTATACATCGTCTAGTTTTAGAAAAAATTTAATGGACTATAAATCGTCCATTTTTCATGTAAAAAATTTTTTATGAAAAAAATTTAATGGACTATACATCGTCCATTTCTTATGCAAAAAATTAAATAGACTATACATCGTCTGTTTTTTATGCAAAAAATTAAATGGACTATACATCGTCCATTTTTCATGCAAAAAAATGTTTATAAAAAAAATTAAATAGACTATACATCGTCCAATTTTCATTGAAAAAATTTTTTATGAAAAAATTTTTATGTACTATACATCGTCCATTTCTTATGAAAATATTAAATAGACTATACATCGTCTGTTTTTTATGGAAAAAATTTAATGGACTATACATGGTCCATTTTTCATGCAAAAAAGTTTTTATTAAAAAAATTAAATGGACTATGTATACATCGTCCATTTTCATTGAAAAAATTTTTTATGAAAAAAATTTTATGTACTATACATCGTCCATTTCTTATGCAAAAAATTAAATAGACTATACATCGTCTGCTTTTTATGGAAAAAATTAAATGGACTATATACATGGTCCATTTTTTATGCAAAAAAGTTTTTATTAAAAAAATTAAATGGACTATATATACATCGTCAAGTTTTCATTGAAAAAATTTATTATGCAAAAAATTAAATAGACTATACATCGTCTGCTTTTTATGGAAAAAATTAAATGGACTATACATGGTCCATTTTTTATGCAAAAAAGTTTTTATTAAAAAAATTAAATGGACTATATATACATCGTCCATTTTTCATTGAAAAAATTTATTATGCAAAAAATTAAATAGACTATACATCGTCTGCTTTTTATGGAAAAAATTAAATGGACTATACATCGTCCATTTTTCATGGAAAAAATTTTTTATGAAAAAAATTTAATGGACTATTATACATCGTCCATTTTTCATGCAAAAATTTTTTTTAGGGAAAAAATTTAATGGACTATACATCGTCCATTTTTCATGAAAAAAATTTTTTATAACAAAATTTTTATGTACTATACATTGTTCATTTCTTTTGGAACAAATTAAATAGACTATACATCATCTGTTTTTTATGCAAAAACTCAAATGAACTATACATCGTCCAGTTTTCATGAAAAAAATTTAATAATTTGCATTTTTCATGCAAAAAAAATTTTTATGAAAAAACTTTTATATACTACACATCGTCATTTCATATGCAAAAAATTAAATGGAGTATATATTGTCTGTTTTTATGCAAAAAATTAATTGGACTATACATCGTCTGTTTTTATTAAAAAAAATAAATCGACTACACATCGTCCATTTTTCATACAAAAAAGTTTTTTATGAAAAACATTTAATGGACATACATCGTCCATTTTTCATTGAAAAAATTTTTTATGAAAAAAATTTTATGTACTATACATCGTCCATTTTTTATGCAAAAAATTAATACATCGTCCATTTTTCATGCAAAAACAATTTTATTAAAAAAATTAAATAGACTATACATCGTCTATTTTTCATTGAAAAAAATTTTTATGAAAAAAATTTTAAGTACTATACATCGTCCATTTCTTATGCAAAAAATTAAATAGACTATACATCGTCTGTTTTTCATGCAAAAAATTAAATGAACTATACATTGTCGACTTTTCATGCAAAAAAGTTTTTTATGAAAAAAATTTAATTGGCTATACATCGTCCACATTTCATTGAAAAATTTTTTATGATAAAATCTTTATGTACTATACATCGTTTATTTCTTTTGGAACAAATTACATACACTATACATCATCCATTTTTCACGCAAGAAAGTTCAAATTAAGTAGACTATAATACATCGTCTGTTTTTTATGCAAAAACTCAAATGAACTATACATCGTTAATTTTTCTTGCAAAAAATTTTTTATGAAAAAAATTTTATATACTATAGATCGTTCATTTCTTTTGGAACAAATTAAATAGACTATACATCGTCTGTTTTTTATTCAAAATATTAAATGGACTATACATCTTCCATTTTTCATGCAAAAAAGGTTTTTATGAAAAACATTTAATGGACATACATCGTCCATTTTTCATGAAAAAAATTTTTTATGAAAAAATTTTTATGTACTATACATCGTTCATTTCTTTTGCAAAAAATTAAATAGACTATACATCGTCTGTTTTTTATGCAAAAAATTAAATGGTCCATTTTTCATGCAAAAAAGTTTTTATTAAAAAAATTAAATGGACTATATATATATATATCGTCCATTTTTCATTGAAAAAATTTTTTATGAAAAAAAATTTTATGTAGTAGAAATCGTCCATTTCTTATGCAAAAAAATTAAATGGACTATACATCGTCTGTTTTTTATTCAAAAAATTAAATGGGCTATACATCGTCTAGTTTTCATGCAAAAAAGTTTTTTATGAAAAAAATGTAATGGACTATAAATCGTCAATTTTTCATGGAAAAAATTTTTTATGAAAAAAATTTAATGAACTATATATACATCGTCCATTTTTCATGCAAAAAAGTTTTTTATGAAAAAAATTTAATGGACTATACATCGTCCTTTTTTCATGGAACAAATTTTTTATGAAAAAAATTTTATGTAGTAGAAATCGTCCATTTCTTATGCAAAAAAATTAAATGGACTATACATCGTCTGTTTTTTATTCAAAAAATTAAATGGGCTATACATCGTCTAGTTTTATGCAAAAAAGTTTTTTATGAAAAAAATGTAATGGACTATATCGTAAATTTTTCATGAAAAAAATGTTTTATGAAAAAAATTTATTGGACTATACATCGTCCATTTTTCATGCAAAAAAGTTTTTTATGAAAAAAATGTAATGGACTATATCGTAAATTTTTCATGAAAAAAATGTTTTATGAAAAAAATTAAATGGACTTTACATCGTCCATTTTTCATGCAAAAATTTTTTTTATGGAAAAAATTTAATGGACTATAAATCGTAAATTTTTCATGAAAAAAATGTTTTATGAAAAAAATTTATTGGACTATACATCGTCCATTTTTCATGCAAAAAAGTTTTTTATGAAAAAATGTAATGGACTATATATCTTACTATATATATATATATCGTCGATTTTTCATGGAACAAATTTTTTATGAAAAAAATTTTATGTAATAGAAATCGTCCATTTCTTATGCAAAAAATTAAATGGAATATCGTCTGTTTTTTATGCAACAAATTAAATAGACTATACATCGTCCATTTTTAATGCAAAAAAATTTTTATAAAAAAAATTAAATAGACTATATACATCGTCCATTTTTCATTGAAAAAATTTTTTATGAATAAATTTTTATGTACTATACATCGTCCATTTCTTATGCAAAAAATTAAATGAACTATACATCGTCTGCTTTTTATGAAAAAAATTTAATGGACTATAAATCGTCCATTTTTCATGAAAAAAATGTTTTATGAAAAAAATTTATTGGACTATACATCGTCCATTTTTCATGCAAAAAAATTTTTAAGAAAAAAACGTAATGGACTATATATCGTACATTTTTCATGAAAAAAATGTTTTATGGAAAAAATTTAGTGGACTATAAATCGTCCATTTTTCATGGAACAAATTTTTTATGAAAAAAATTTTATGTAGTATAAATCGTTCATTTCTTTTGGAACAAATTAAATAGACTTTACATCGTCTGTTTTTAATGCAAAAAATTAAATGGATAATCGTCTAGTTCTCATGCAAAAAAGTTTTCTATGGAAAAAATTTTATGGACTATAAATCGTCCATTTTTCATGAAACAAATGTTTATGAAAAAAATTTATTAGACTATACATCGTCCATTTTTCATGCAAAAAAGTTTTTTATGAAAAAAATGTAATGGACTATATATATATCGTCCATTTTTCATGGAACAACTTTTTTATGAAAAAAATTTTATGTAGTATAAATCGTCCATTTCTTATGCAAAAAATTAAATAGACTATACATCGTCTGTTTTTTATTAAAAAAAATAAATGGACTATACATCGTCCATTTTTCATGCAAAAAAATTTTTAATAAAACAATTAAATGGACTATACATCGTCCATTTTTCATGGAAAAAATTTTTTTTTTTAAAAATTTTAATGGACTATACATCGTCCATTTTTCATGCAAAAAAGTTTTTTATGAAAAAAATTTAATGGACTTATACATCGTCCATTTTTCATGAAAAAAATTTTTTATGAAAAAATTTTTATGTACTATATATCGTTCATTTCTTTTGGAACAATTAAATAGACTATACATCGTCTGTTTTTTATGCAAAAACTCAAATGAACTATAATACATCGCCCATTTTTCATGGAAAAAATTTTTATTATAAAAATTTTTTATTAAAAAAAAATAAATGGACTATACATTGTCCATTTTTCATGCAAAAAAATTTTTTATGAAAAAATTTTTATTTATTATAGTTCATTTCGTTTGGAACAAATTAAATAGACTATACATCGTCTGTTTTTTATGCAAAAAAATAAATTAATTAAATTAATGGACTATAAATCGTCTAATTTTCATGCAAAAAAGTTTTTTATGGAAAAAATTTAATGGACTATAATCGTCCATTTTTCATGAAAAAAATGTTTTATGAAAAAAATTTAATGGACTATACATCGTCCATTTTTTATGCAAAAAAGTTTTTTATGAAAAAAATGTAATGGAATATATATCCTCCATTTTTCATGGAACAAATTTTTTATGAAAAAAATTTTATGCATTATACATCGTCCATTTCTTATGCAAAAAACTAAATGGACTATACATCGTCTGTTTTTCATTCAAAAAATTAAATGGACTATACATCGTCCATTTTTCATGCAAAAATTTTTTTTATGGAAAAAATTTAATGGACTATACATCGTCCATTTTTCATGGAAAAAAATTTTTATGAAAAAAATTTAATGGACTACACATCGTCCATTTTTCATGCAAAAAAGTTTTTAATAAAAAAATTAAATGGACTATACTATTGGAAAAATTTTTTATGAAAAAAATTTTATGTACTATACATCGTCCATTTCTTATGCAAAAAATTAAATAGACTATAATCGTCTGCTTTTTATGCAAAAAATTAAATGGACTATACATCGTTCATTTTTCATGCAAAAAAATTTTTATTAAAAAAATTAAATGGACTATACATCGTCCATTTTTCATGAAAAAATTTTTTATGAAAAAATTTTTATATACTATACATCGTTCATTTCTTTTGGAACAATTAAATAGACTATACATCGTCTGTTTTTTATGCAAAAACTCAAATGAACTATACATCGCCCATTTTTCATGCAAAAAATTTTTATTAAAAAAATTAAATGGACTATACATCGTCCATTTTTCATGAAAAAAAATTTAATAGAGTATACATCGTCCGTTTTTTATGCAAACAATTAAATGGACTATACATCGTGCATTTTTCATGCAAAAAAATTTTTTATGAAAAAATTTTTTTTTTCGTTTGGAACAAATTAAATAGACTATACATCGTCTGTTTTTTATTCAAAAAAATAAATTATTTAAATTAATGGACTATAAATCGTCTAATTTTCATATAAAAAAGTGTTTTATGGAAAAAATTTAATGGACTTATACATCTTCCATTTTTCATGCAAAAAAGTTTTTTATGAAAAAAATATAATGGAATATATATCGTCCATTTTTCATGGAACAAATTTTTTATGAAAAAAATTTTATGTAGTATACATCGTCCATTTTTCACGCAAAAATGTTTTTTATGGAAAAAATTTAATGGACTATACATCGTCCATTTGGATGTTAAACCCCTAAATGGACTATCTTCCATCGTCCGTTTTTCATGCAAAAAATTAAATGGACTATATATCGTATTTTTTTTGGGCTAAAAATTAAATGGACTATACATCGTTTATTTTTAATACAAAAAAAATTTTTATGAAAAAAATTTTATGTACTGTACATCGTTTATTTCTTATGCAAAAAATTAAATAGACTATACATCGTCTGTTTTTTATGCAAAAATTCAAATGGACTATACATCGTCCATTTTTCTTGCAAAAAAGTTTTTTATGATAATAATTTAATGGACTATACATCGTCCATTTTTCATGCAAAAAAATTAAATAGACTATAGTTTTTTATACAAATAATTAAATGGACTATATATATCGTCCATTTTTCATGCAAAAAAGTTTTTTATGAAAAAAAATTTAATGGACTATACATCGTCCATTTTTCATGAAACAAATTTAATAGACTATACATCGTCCGTTTTTTATCCGAAAATTAAATGGACTATACATTGTGCATTTTTCATGCAAAAAAATTTTGTATGAAAAAAATTTTATGTACTATACATCGTCCATTTCTTATTCAAAAAATTAAATAGACTATACATCGTCTGTTTTTTATTAAAAAAAATAAATGAACTATACACCGTCCATTTTTCATGCAAAAAAATTTTTAATAAAAAATTAAATGGACTATACATCGTCCATTTTTCATCGAAAAAATTTTTGATTGAAAAAATTTAATGGACTATACATCGTCCATTTTTCATGACAAAAATTTTTTATGCAAAATTTTTTATGTACTATACATCGTTTATTTCTTATGCAAAAAATTAAATAGACTATACATCGTCTGTTTTTTATGCAAAAACTCAAATGGACTATACATCGTCCATTTTTCTTGCAAAAAAGATTTTTATGATAAAAATTTAATGGACTATACATCGTCCATTTTTCATGCAAAAAAATTAAATAGACTATAGTTTTTTATACAAATAATTAAATGGACTATATATCGTCCATTTTTCATGCAAAAAAGTTTTTTATGAAAAAAAATTTAATGGACTATACATCGTCCATTTTTCGTGAAACAAATTTAATAGACTATACATCGTCCGTTTTTTATCCGAAAATTAAATGGACTATACATCGTCCATTTTTCATGACAAAAATTTTTTATGCAAAATTTTTTATGTACTATACATCGTTTATTTCTTATGCAAAAAATTAAATAGACTATACATCGTCTGTTTTTTATGCAAAAACTCAAATGGACTATACATCGTCCATTTTTCATGCAAAAAAGTTTTTTATGAAAAAAAATTTAATGGACTATACATCGTCCATTTTTCATAGAAAAAATTTGTTATGAAAAAAATTTTATATACTATACATCGTCCATTTCTTTTGGAACAAATTAAATAGACTATACATCGTTCATTTTTCATGCAAAAACCATAATGGACTATTATTCATCATCCTGTGTATGAAACAAATTAAATGGACTATAAACCGTCCATTTTTCTTGCAAAAAAAAAAAATAAATGGACTATACATCGTCCTTTTTTTCATAGAAAAAGTTAAACGAACTACACGTCGCTCATTTTTCATGCAAAAAAAATTTGTTCATGCGAAAAATATAATAGACTATATTTTTTATAAAAAATATTAAATAGACTATACAGGACCTTTCTACTTGTGACCAACGATATATTTCAAAATAATTAAATCACCATGGCATAATTGAATTCTTTCATGTTTTTACGTTGTTTCTTATATTCAAGTTTTGATTATTAAAGATCCGCAATTAAGAATTATCATAAGTTTTCTTATAAAATATTTCTTATCGAAACGAAAGCTTTATAACGGCTAAAATATATATTTCTAAGAGTTATTAACGGTTTCCCTAAATATATAATATGGTGTACGCCCTATGAATACCAACTATCTTTAACAGCCTGATCTGCAAGTAATAAAGTTGTGAAAATACACAGCTGATGTTGACATTTGCTACGAACACATATTCACACACGCAGTTCATATTCTGTGGTTCATATTATTAGCGACACGCAAAAATCTGTAATATATTTAATTAAAATTTAAATACCTCTGAAAATATACAATAATGGTATTACAAGAATTCCAATCGGTTGTCTTAGCAGCAGGAAGAGGTACACGCTTACCGGAAGTCTTGGGAAATACCCCAAAATGCTTGTTGCCCATAGGACCTTACCCTCTTATATGGTATCCCTTAAATTTATTGCAGCAACACAATTTCCAAGGTAAAGATGGACTTAAAACTTATAATTGCATTCATAATTTTTCTTATTCAAAGAAACCATCATTGTTGTTTTGGAGAGTGAACGTTCCGAAATCCAACTGACCTTAGAACGTCTGTCTCTAAAAATGAAGCTGGACTTTGTGAGCATACCTGCAGACAGTGATTTTGGAACGGCAGACAGCTTACGTTATATTCATGATAAAATTCTTTCCGACGTTTTGGTCTTAAGCTGTGACATTGTTTCCAATGTTTCGTTATATCCTTTAATCAATAAGTTCCGTCAGCATGATGCGGGTCTAACTGCACTTTTATTTAAAAGTGGATTTGAAGCAGATGTCACATTGCCCGGACCAAAAACCAAGCATAAACCTGAAAGAGATTTAATTGGCATACATCCTGAAACAAGTCGTTTGTTATTTTTGGCATCAGCCAGCGATTTTGAAGAAGTAATGAATGTAAATGCTCATCTATTAAGGAAAAATGGTAAAATGACTATTTATTCGAGACTGGTTGACTCGCATATATACGTGGTCAAGAAATGGGTGTTGGACTATCTGCAAAAAGTAAGTCCTTTTTAAATGTGGTATAAGAGCTTACATTAAAAAGTTTTATTGCAGAAAGAACATTTTTCTACTTTAAAAGGAGAATTTTTACCTTATTTAGTAAAAAAACAAATGTCCAAGGCAACATGCAGTAGCAGTAATGCAAATCATGTTTCGGACACACAATCTGAATTCGGTATTAGCATCAAGCAAGACGAAAACGTTTTTGCGGTAAGTAATTTAAACAAAAATAATCGGATATCTTTTGAATATTTATTTCTTTAATAGAATCTAAACTTGATTAAAAAATTATATACCTAGTTGACAGTTTCGTTTAACGAAAATGTACTTTAATTTCGTTTGGTTTTTTTTTTAGTATATTCCCAACTCGGCCTTAGATCAACAAATTTTAAATACTACACTTTACAACGATAATAAGACGAAACCTTTGTATCATGGTGACTTATTAAGATGTTACGCATTGGAAGCTCCCAAGGAAACGATTGGCGTAAGAGTAAACACAACTCTGTCTTTTTTTGCAGTAAATCAAAAGGTTTTTTTTACATTTTAAGCTCAAACACCCTAATCTTGTATTAATAAAAAATTATTCTTTAATAGCTTTCTTCTATTTGGGCATTGATATGCTGTGGGCAGGAAATACCTTTAATATCGCCAAATGCTGTTGTCAGTTCGACTCAAGCTAAAGAAATTGCTGTTGCCGATAACGCCAAACTCTCTGAAAAAACTTCATTGAATTTCAGTGTCTTTGGACCCAATTGTTTCATAAAGCCGAAAAATATTATTAACAAGTCTATAATAATGGCTCATGCTGTGGTGGAAGAAGGGTAAATAGAAAAATTTAAATTGAACTCACTAATAAATAATGTATTTTTATTTTATTTTTTTAGTTGTAACATAGAAAATTGTATTATTGGGCCGAAAGCTGTAGTCAAGAAAGGTACAAAGTTGAAAAATTGTTTAGTGGGTGCTAATTTTATTTTAGAAGAAGATTCAGTTTTGGAGGCCAAACATTTAACGCATGCTGATGGTTATATGGAAATTGATATACAATAAAGTTATAAATATACACCTTCAGAAAATACGTATGTGTATTAATAAAACTTGGTCAAAGGATCTGCGGCAAATTACGGTATTCGAAATCAAACAATTTTAAGCGTGCCGTAATTTGCCCAAAGATACTGAAAATCAAAAATATCAATTAACTCAATCATGCTCAGTAATACTAAACTTGTATTTTGTTGTAAATAAAAGTTCCAAAATCCAAAGTTTATTCTATTGAAAGTCTGCACAAACATCGCAACTACATATCGCTCATTTACTCAAACATCGTCATAACTCAAAAAACGATTTTAAAGTTTTCAATTTGCACACAACTTAATGGAAAAACAAAATTTAATTTTTCTATCAAGGGTTAAGTAAAGACATTTGAATGAAATTTTTACACAATATGAAGAACGATATGAAAATTAATTCTACACCACTAATTCAAAAATTCGATTTTTCGAGTTATGACGTTGTGTGAGTAAATGAGTGATATGTACGTACATACTACATATGTACATACCGCTTATTTAATGGAATAATACCCAGATTTCACCCTTATTCATGTCGTAGAATTGAACAGTCAATGCCGGTTAATAGGACGTCTGTATTGATAGGACGTTAATTCCCAAGAAATGTCATTCCCAAACATTCGAATAAATAATAAAATTATATCAATATACGTAACATTTAATTCCAATTGACTTTTTCTATTTTCAATTGGCCTTATCTGATATTACCGTTACAAAAGTATGCATGCAATTGCTATAGATTCACAGTAATTAAACAGCTAGCTAATGTGGTTACTCATGGTTCCTTTTTTGACGTTGCCAGAAGATTTTGCATAATATCGGCTAAATTGGCCTGCAAGTACGCATAATATTAATGAGCATATTCAGACGAGAAGAATTTTTAAGCAGCACAGTTTTTGTTCTTTCGCAAACACACGGGACTAATTCATCTGGCATAATATATATACGTGCACAAAGCTTTGTGTGGTTTCTGTTTACATTTGATGTTTGTCTGTTTTTTTTTTGAAGTAGTGTATGTATTCGTTAAGTGCTGCTAATGCGGGGTTATAGCTGTTTTTGTATGGTTACAAAAAATATAAAGTATGTTGTATTAAGAATGAATTAGTGATATCGTATGTAGGATAAAGCAAGAACATTAAAAAAATCGATGCATATATTTTAAGTGGCTGCTTTTCGAAATGATGCTTCGTCACTTTATCGAACGAATTTGACAAGCTAGTTTAGCTGGCGAGGATTTTTTTATTTTTGCTTATGAATAAAACGCTTGCAAAATGTTTTGCTTATTTTCAAACACTGCTTGAAATGAACCTGTCACTTTTACGATAAAAAAATCACTATAATGTAAATAAATGTGCAAGTCTGGCAACAGTGCATCCAACATTTTCATTTGTTTATTTTTGCACGGAATTATAAATAAATAAATAAATATAATGTCGGACGACAATAGTCACAAAATTGATATACAAGCAAATACCGAAAGCACTAATGATTTAACAGAACCGCCTTCTTATAATCCCACTCTCGCGGAAAATGAATGCCAAGAAAACGATATGGACCGTTTAAAAGGTGATGCTATTGGTGAAACACTTTACAGTGAACGTTTCGTATTAAAAACTCTGCTTAAACTGGGACAAATAGATAAAAATATCCAAAAAGAGGAAGACATTGAGGATGATTTATGTTCCCTTTGGGACATGACTTTAGAAGAAGATGTTGTTAAATATTTATTAAATCACGATATATTAGAGGTCTTTGCCAACGTTATTAAAAATACAGAAGACAAACGTTTAACCGAAATCTTGGTGGGTATATTAGGCAATATGTGTAATGTGCAGCAGACGAGAAACCTATTAACCACGAAGCCGGATGTTGTGGAAGTACTATTAGATTTAACGTCTTGCATGGATTCTCTAACCCTTGAGCAGCTAATGCGTCTTCTAACTGTAGTATTTGTAAAAATGTCTGAAGAACAAATAGAAGTGTGGTATGCGCTCATATTAAAGTCAGATAAATTTGTTGAAAATCTATGCTTTATTTTAAATAATGCCGCCAATAATTCACTTATTTTGCAAACATTGGAATCTTTAAATGCCATATTGGCAAAATTTTTTGTTCTTAAACTATCAATGTCCACTGAGAATGGTAAAAGCTTGGATCAAATCAGTAATAGAAGTTTTGAGGAGTTATTTGTACAGCCAGAAGTGGTTGAGTGCACCATAGAAGCATTCAAAACATTAGTTAAGGAAACTTTTGGCACCCATGACTGCTATGAAGCGGCGGAAATACCAGAAAATATACATAAAGCTAAACAAACATTTTGTAACATTCATAGTATATTAACACAATATCAGCAATTATCTAGAAATGCGTACGAGTCCAGTAATGATGAAATGTTGAAGTGCTTCAAAGATATATTAGTTCCTATGGTTGAAGTCAATAGTGTGACAATTTGGCAGCAATATGAGCAAGATGTTCTAGAAACTTTAAACGATGTATTAAGGGTAAAATATGAGATATCTGATGTATTATTAATTATTTTTTAACCATTTTTCCAGGTCTTACCACAGCCTATTGATTTTGAAATTTTAAAGAATTTGCTTAAATTGCTTCATGAAGTTGATAAGGAGCAAGACAAGAAACTTCAAAATGCTTCTCCCTCTAGCGACTTAGAATCCGAAGATGATAAAGAAATTGATCACCAAATATCCTACACTTTAATATTAAATACGCTCTACTATATAATTTTGAAAGCCGAAAAAGAAACACTTAAGGATTATATTTCAGCCTGTCCACGAAAATACAGTGAAATATTACTAAAAACATTTGAAGAGCCGCTTGAATCAGAATATATGAAAAACTGCTTCTTAAAATTAAAAGTGGCTCTTGAAGAATAAAATGCATGTCGAAATGAGTAATGAAATAAAATAAATTAACTTTTCTTTATATATATGTATGTATTTATAAACTCTAACTTCAGAATGCTAAATTTATTTTAATGATGTGTAGAGAAAGTTATTGCTAGGAGATACGAAACATATCGTCAGCTGAAATGCAAAACCACGAAACTAAAAAAACTAAAAAAAAGATAGCATTTTTTATTATTGTGTATTACATTGAAACACATGTCCCCAATAATTTTCCAACCTTTAATCATTCGTGTTAAATATGTAAATATAGACACTGCTTCAGTCACTTGAGTATTTCTGTTCTTTTTATGTCTCCCATTAAAAAAGTGTGGTTAAGACATTTTGCATTTAAACTGATGCTAATACTTTACATTCTGTTCCAAAACTAATTTTTTCTTTTCAATATATTTTCCATATCCTTAGAAACATCAAGTTACATACATACATATGTATGTATATACAAGCAATCACTGATTTGGAATATTATTTTGTCAACAGTTGGCAATTTTGTAATGATTTGTACTAGATTCGTTTCGAACTATGTATGTATATTAACTGTATTTTCTATTGAGCAATTTCATATTTTTTCGGATTAAATCATATACATACACACGTATTTATATACTTAAAATATGTTTGAGTATATTTCAAATAGCAATATAACAACTATTTAGGATTTACTATTTTTTTTTCGGTGATTTGCAAACGCATCGTATCCATCCATGATGACTTTCCCAAAGTCAATGGACTCTTACTGATCACCTTTAATTCGTTTGGTCTTTCTTGATCTAAAGGCCATTTTAACTGCTGCCTATTTTCCGCTAATGCCAATGATAAATGCTCGAAGGTACTATCCAAGCTAATAGTGGACGAGCCTGGATCCCCAATCGATGTAATATCCAATGAAGCGCTCTTCTCTATATCGTCAGATATGTTTATGACACACGATGTAAGGTTATTAGCCTCTATTGAGTTTTTACCTTGTAATTCAGATAATTGAATGTCCATGATTCCTTCATTCATTGAAACCGTTAAGTTACCATGAACTCCACCTTAAAATCGAAAGAGTATAACAAATTTTATTTATTAAATTAAATGACTACTTCTATAAAAAGCAACGCATCATATCGCACTAGTTCCTCTAAAGATCACGAACTCAAAATAAAATATACAGTTATATTAAAAAGAGGGATAAAACTAAATTTTTTGGCGAAAGAGTAAAGAAAATTCTGTAAGATTTTTACAATGGGTATACATATATGACCACTGTATACCGTTTTTTTTTTTCTTTCTAAAAGTGAAAATAGAAAAATTTTGAGGGGATCTTTAGAGGAGCTAGAATCAAATAAATTTTGGCGTTGTTAGAAAAATAATATTTGAGAAGTTAAGTCTTACTCATTTTAAGTTCTCCTTTCTGATAAACGCGAACGGCAGCTTTTTTGTGCACGTTTTTTAAGTCCAGGCGTCCAGTATCTGTTTCAAATTCAGACGATTCCACATAACTACATTTGGTAGTTATATTCCCCTCACTAGTTTTACATATGATATGATCGCCTTGGGGTTTGTCTAAAATTATACTCTAAATATAAAAATACATACATACATGAGTGATCCCTAGAAAACATAACTAAATATGAGCAAGACCGCGAAGCAAATCACAGTTACGTTCAAATGAATTCAATCATTAGAATTCTCATTGGAACATTTGCCATAAACTTTAATAATGGCATGGAGCAACTGTTTTTTGGCTTTCAAGGCATTATGCGGCGTCTTACTTCCAAAATCTTTTCCACTTACCCCTTTATTTTTCGTTTCCACAACAGTTTCTTTGCCCAGCAATATACCCTGACAATGAATATCACTTTCCGATCTTAATACTATTTTGTCTGCTCGGACATTATTAGTTTTTATAAACTTCTCAGCTGTAACCCTCAACTCGTCCCCATACGTGTTCATTACTCGGGCCGCATCACGCGAATTGATATCGAGAGATGCCTTTACAGGAACTGCCAGCTCGCAGTGAAAATCAGTAGAATCAGTTAGTTTTCTTAGAACGACTTCCACATTACGTTCATCATCACTAACTTTCACTACCATAGAAGCAGTGCAGTTTTTTGCTGGACCACCATGAAGTTCTGCTACGAAAGCATCCCCATCCGGATAATCGTGCAGGTCAGCGGAACTAACTTTTATGTAGATGTCAGAATCGACTTTAATACTCGCATACGGATTAATATAACGTAAGGTTTCCTCGTGAACTTGGATCATATTGGCGTTAGTGGTAGTAACGGTTTTTCGGGCATAAGAACGCTTTGTTAGTTGATGTTGAAAAATGGGCGCCAGTCGACGCAGAATAACCATGTCTTTTAGATCCTCTAGGCAAAACTATATTTTAAGCAAATATTTCTTGTTTTAGCCGGATTGAGTTGCACGATTTTAATTTTAGCAAAAACTTTTCTTTATTTATTTAATATTATTTCTTTAATTTTTAGATTTCCACAGTAAAAATGTATGTGTAAACCATAGAGAAAAGCGAGGTAGCACTACGAGCCCAGCTGGTTACTATTTGCAAGACAGAAAAATGCCAAATTTTGTATGAAGAAAGGCGACTTGATACCAGGTGGTCTTAATTTGCAACTCTGCATATTCGCTTTGTATATTTGTTAGTGTAAAATTTCCTGCTGTCAGAATATTTCCTAACGGTTTGCATTGATTGACAGCAAAGAATTTATGTTAGCTGGTGAGTTAAGATCACCTGATGTGTATTCGCCTTGGTATGAAGTGTGTGTCAGTATGTGTTGCTGATTGAATATTCCAACCAAGGCATATCAAACAGGTACATGCGTCAGGCAAATTGCTCATCCGCTGATTTTTTGTTTACACGTTTATAACGAAGAATTCATTTGACAAATACTTTTGTGCCTTGTTTGATGCATACAATTTTTTGACAATTACTTTGTAAAACTATGTGAGAAGCACAGAGTTGCCACAGTGTTTTCTCTAATGCGTGTACCTGTAGTAAATGTGCCTTGATTCCAACATATTGCGTGTCTGCCTGGCTGCCAGATGTGACGATTTAACGTAATTTCGACGATTTTTGGTGCCGAATGTAGCAAAATGACGATTGGACGATTTTTTTTATGAAAAATCTTCTGTTAAATTTCATATATGCATAACCAATAAAAGATTTTGGTGTAGTTTTGCAGACTCTTAATAAAATATCGTTTATTTAAAAAAAAATTAATTTGTTGATGCTTTAGGGTTCAATTGAAAGAAATTATATGTATAGATACATGCATACATATCGAAGGTCTCAAGTAAAGACATTACCTCGTATTTTTTACCAAATTAAGTTTTTCAGTGATTCC
Source organism: Nowickia ferox (assembly GCA_936439885.1). NCBI lineage: Eukaryota > Metazoa > Arthropoda > Insecta > Diptera > Tachinidae > Nowickia > Nowickia ferox. The sequence goes on along the minus strand of OW387027.1, from coordinate 82,727,423 downwards.
AATACATTTCACACAAATACACATCGTCACACAAAATTTGTTGCAATGAGTAAATTGATATCCTCCAAAAACATAAATGTGAAAAAGTCCAAGTTCCTATCAAAAATTCCGGCCATCAAAATTACTGAGACCAAAACTTGGACCTGCTGACTTGGGAATATTTTTCATAATTTTACCACTGATAATAAATACATTTATAAAATAAAACATATGTATACATGTTTAAAAAAAGTATATTTTGATTTTTCCAATTTTTCTGGCGATTTTTCGAGTATTATATGACGATACTTTTATATTTTATCGGGATTTCGATAATTTTATCTGGCAGCCCTGCTGGTTGCATAGACATGTCGCAAGGTGTGTATCTACCATTCCCAGTGTGCATATATGCATGTGTACATACATACTTGGCAGATTATAGAGCACGTCTTGCATATCTTTTTCTCAGGTAGCAGCTTAAATTACAGTTCAATTAACTAATCTGTGAAAATTATATGTATGCCAATTAACTAATCTGTGTAGACTATCCGACACAATTCGTCGGTTGGTTATTGGTTTGCTGCAGTCACAATGTATTTTGAATATACTGTGCAGCAAACCAATAACCAACCGACGAATTCTCATGAGTATGAAATCACAAAGTAAATTTGAATGTTGCATTTTCCAGGTAGACAAGTTTAGTACATTTTAATAATTTCAAGCACAGCTTTAAAAGGCTGAACTTTGTAATTAGAAGTTTAGTTATTTTAAAACTGTGTTCGTGAAAACAATTGCTGGTCGTATTAAAATAAATTTAGTAAACTACTTTTAATTTTTTTGCACACCCTGTTCTATTCTCTGTGACATACATATAAACAGTGTTGTTATACACGGACTTACAGGCATAAAAGGTTGTCAAAATAAAGTTTTCCTGCCCACAACGATAAAAGCAAATCCGAAGGAATAAACCAAGTTGGAATACAATTTACAACTAAATTATTTATAACTTGTAATAAATAATGTCATTCGATACGATTCCCAAAGACTTGCGTGGCTTAAGAGCTTGTTTAGTGTGTTCCTTAGTCAAGGTAAGTAAAATTGTGAATATTGGAGCTTTCTGTGATGTTTGTTTTTAAGTTACCTATGCAATTAGAATATGGTTTCACCGAGAATTAAAAAATCTATTCAGACACAATTTATTATTCTGTAATAATGATGTTTGGGGAAGGAACTCTTTGCCATTGACACTGCTTTTCAGGACAACAACCAAGAAATCGCTACATGCATTTACCGATAGTTACAGCTCGTGCAAAACAATACAAAAAGATAATAACAATAACTAACGTGCCGCCAAACAAACAGAAAATTATGTGAATGTAGCGTACCGTTTATTCGCAGTTGTTGAAAATGGGAATAACTGTGTATATAGATTGAAAATTGATTGAACCTGATAGTTTGGAAATGTATTCCCGCCAGCATATTTCAGATTAAACGAAATGTACACAATTTATTATTCTCCTAGTTTACGAGTACACTATGCAAGTCTTATTGCTAAACTGATTAATTTGAGTGAGAGGAGGGGAACAGAAACGTTTCTTTTCCCCTCGTCTCTCCTAACAAACTAATTAGCTTAGCAATAAGACTTGCATAGTGTAAGCTAGGTCTAATAATGGTGAATTCTTTCAAAAATTAATTTGCTATGAATATGTTATTAAGATAAATAAAACATAAGCATTAGTTGATTTAGCTAAACAATAAAAAAATAATACAAAAATTAAATTAATTAAACACTACAATATCTCTAAATTTAATAAATGAATTTTATTTGAATACCTAAAAAGTTTCCAATTTTTTTACAGACCTTTGATCAGTTCGAATATGATGGTTGCGAAAATTGTGATGATTTTTTGCGCATGAAAAACAACAAAGACAATGTTTATGATCACACTAGCAATAATTTCGATGGAATAATTGCTCTAATGAGTCCCGAAGATTCTTGGGTGGCCAAATGGCAAAGAATAGGCAAGTTTTTGGATTGTATATTTTTTGTCTAAAATTAATTGAAGTCTATATAATATGTACAGGTCGATTTTCCAGAGGTATCTACGCAATATCGGTGTCGGGTAATTTGCCTCAAGCAACATTAAGAGAGATGAAGAGTCGTGGTATTCCCTATAAGCCAAGAGATACAAGTCAACGTTAAATATAATTGTTGTTTTTTTTAAGTTATAGGTAAGTTTGATGTTTTATATATTTGTACAGAGAATGACAATAAGTTCTCAAAAAAATATGCATAAGTAAATAGTCTTAATTTTAGTAACTGTGTATAATCATAATTGTAGCGCAAACAATTCGTACTCTCACATATTTTCTCTCAAGCAACTATGACTATAGCCGATTTTAACATACAAGAACATCTCTAATTCATTTATGAAAACTTAAATACGCTACAACTAAAAATAAAAAGGCACATGTGTACAAAACGCATTGACTCTCTCTCATACTTCCAGTCAGTATATTCATACTCGGGCCTTGGATATTTAGTATTTATTCATCATTCGCTATCGTATATATAAAATTGTGTATATAAAATGGAATTGAAAATGTGTGGCTGTTTGAAAACATGCTTTATGTGTGTGTGTGTGTCTAAATAAAATGGCCCTGTATTTACGCATGCGTATCCGATGGAGTATTTTTATATTCATGCGTACTTTTAAAAATGTATAAAAAAATGTATAAACATAGTTGTTGGATGTTTATAGCTTAAAATTATGGCGTGTGCTTGCACATGAGCGTATTTTTTATTTTTAGCTGCACGCATTCATAGTTGTTTGACGGCTAATACTCAGAGTACTTGAAACGATACTTTTGTCATTCTCTGACACCTACGTAAAAATAAAACAGATTTTTTACCAAATTAAATACTAAATTTATTTTAGAACTAATTGTATGTACGAGTATTTATTGATAGCAAATGAACCATCAATTTTATTTCAGGTTTAATTTCAAGGAGAATGTGATGCAATGCAGTATGTGATCGTACTCTCCTCGACTACATTGTTGGACTAAAACCTTAAACTTTTTTCATAATAATAAAATACTTTATTGTACATTTATTTAAAAATTTGTAGTGTCCAGAAAAAAATTAATAAAAAATACTATACAATATTAAGCAAAAATGATATATAAGCAGTGTTATTATTATTTATGGAAAATTTTTTTCAATATAAAGTTTTATATTAATGTTGAACTACAATTGTTCCATTCGCAAACCCTCTCCGCCGGCTGTGGTTACAAACACACCAAAACCGGCTGATTCTAATTCTTCTTTTAGTTTCCAATACACTTCATTGCTGGCATAGTTTTCCGGCAATAAAAGAATTACATAACCGCCGGCACCAGCTCCAGTTAGTTTGCTGAAAAATCCCCGCTTGAAGGAAATTGAAAAGATTTGTTCTAATTTGGGATGGGTGACGCCAATGGCCTTCATAAGATCATTATTGATTTGAAATAAACGTTCAAGTTTTTCAAATTTTTCACTGTCATCTTGGCCATTGCCAAAGCTCTCATATAAGGGAATGGCATCGTTCACCAAAGCTTCACAGGCATTCCAGATCGAATTGATAACTTCAGGAAATTGTTCCCAAAGATGGCGCACCTTAGCAACAATATCAGCCGTAGACCTCTTAACCTTGCTATCTATCAGTAAAATGTTTAATGGTTTTTGTATTTTGAGGTGTTTGAAACCATGACCTTTAACAAAATGCAACATGCCGCCGTATGTGCAAACAGTATTATCTAAGCCTGAGGGAGTGCCATGCATTAAGCGTTCCGATTCATAGGCCCAGTTACAGATCAAGGCTTGATTTCGTGGTTCCTTATAAGTGTTTAAATCAAAGTGATGAGAGTATAGTAAAAACGCTGCTGCTAAAGCTGCACCAAACGAGGCAGAGCTGCCCAAACCTGCTCCAATATTGAGTTCAGTTTCTATACTAATGGCAAATGCTTGTGTTAACTCTAATTCCGGTTTTGGCGATGACAGTACAGCTCCAGCTAATAGATAATATATTGATAAAAATGCTTTTTGAGTTTGTTGTTTTTTGGGCGACCCGTGTTCCAATAATTTCTCATGTTCTTTGTTGAGTTCGGTGCGAACTTCTTCTAATAGCTGGGCACTAGTCTCAAACGTTACCTGTGGAAACTTCAAACGACATTGTTTAAGAAACTTGTTAAACGAATCAACTTGTATTTCAAAATTTGTATTTAAGGCTTCCAATTGTATCGTAACAACTCGTTTGCCATTTTCAGCTGCTGTAAACTTTAAAGTAGTGCACAAGCCTGCTACTGCCGCTAAGGCAGGCTTCTGGTACACTACTGCATGTTCACCATGTAAAATAATTTTTCCTGGTGATTTTACTTGGAATTTCAACATTATGTAATTTCAAGATGATAGAAAACAAAGCACAATTGAATAGGATTCTGAAAACTATTGGCTATCGTTGATGAGTTAATTGTACAGATTTTGTTTTTTGCAGAGTGCACCTGGGGTCAGCTAATACAATTGTTTCTTTTTCTTTTTGTCGTCAAACGATTGAATACACTTTGAGAGCAATAAAATCTTTTTATGTTAATTTCTTTTGTCAATCGTGATTTTATCGTTAATTGCATGCAGTTCAAAGCTTGGTTTAATACTGACGTAGTTTTTTGTTTATACTGTTCAACTTTAAAGCTTAGGTTTTGTATTTCAAATACTTTCACTTTCTGTGCGATGTTGGTTATTTATTGTTTTTGTATATTTGTCAGACTTTGAAGAAAATAAAAAAAACTCATATTACAACTACTAGTTGTTGCACAGTGGGTTGTAAAAATAAAAGTACCTTAGCTGTTATGCAGAAATATTTAGTATTTTCGCAAACACTTAAAATTAAATATAATGGCCGAGAAAATCTTTTATTGTTGAAGTAAAAAAAATTTTTAAAATATTGTATCCGCTATATGTATTTATGAACTTTTTGTTTATTTAAAAAGATTTAAAAAACAAACTTTATATGAAAATTTGTTTATTAAAAATATTTTCAAATGGATTTTTTTTTTCATTAATACTATGTACCTACCTAGTCGTAAAAAAAATATTTATGCAATAATGCTATAAACTGATACGTACTCGCTTCACAACACAAAGCAACTATTTTTTGAAGTTTTCATAAATTAAAAGAATCATATTAGTATACTTTGACAATTTTTTTTTTAAATTGTGAACGAATTTTATATCCAATATACGAGTTCATCTCCACTACATGATACATATCTAGAGATAAACAGAAGGACTAATCGAAAGAGATTTTACTAAAACTCTTAATTTTATCTAATAAAAGCTTAACATCAGATGATTTTATTACTTATTCATAAATTTCTGAACCAAAACGATCCAAAATTCACTTTGTAAACCTGTTTATCATGCAAATAAGTTTCACAACTTATGGATTCGCAACGCTGTTTAATTTATTTTCATTTACGGCAGCATAAATACACAATTAACAAGTTCTAAGCATTTTTGAAATGCACATTATTTTGTATATTTATTTCTACAACCCATTGTGGTAATACGAATTACATAGTAAATATATGTATAGTCTCATTTGTTTATTTGTAACTCATTGGACTCTCCGTTACGCTAAATTACAAAATTCACCGTGTGTTCTTTCTGCTGTCTGAATTTTTTATACAATGCAAAATGTTCATAATAACCAATTTCATTTAGGCATTCTTTTTAATATGTATGTATTTTAATTTAATTTGTATTTTACTGCTGCTGCTGCACTTTCTCCCACTCTTCTGGCGTATAGGATTTTTGTGAGAAGGCGTGGATGTCTTTTAGTTCCTCCGCTAATGCTGAATTAACTAAACGATGCTTTTGCAGTAAAGTTTTGCCTTTAAACTGGTCGGATACAATTGTCACACTAAACTTGCCACCACAACCGTCTGATTCATCTATGGCTTTAGCGAATTTTGCTTCAAGCCGTTCGGTTAGTTTGTCTTCTAGATATTTACTTGTGTATTTGCTCATTTTTATTCTTTTATTGTCTCTTAACCAATACTTTAGTTGTTTTTTTATATAACTTCTAGATTGTCGCTCACTTTGTTAAGAAGATTTATTTTATTTAATAATTTTAATATGCAAAGTAAAAATACTTGTTTTGTATGTGCTTGGCAATTATTATTTGTTTTATAACCTACCTTTCCGGTTATCTTTCACTTGTTTTGTTATTACTTTCTACTTTTATTTACTAAAAAAAACAATGCCGCTCTTTTGACATTTCAATAAATATCCAGTGTTGGAAGTTATAACATTTAATTTAAAAATAAACGATTCACATTTAAAAAAATCGAATAACATTTAATAATTGTTGTAAAAAAAGCGTTTAAAGTTATTATCTTTAATTCAGTTTATTAAGCTCACGAAAGGTTTAAAAATAAGCATACCACAATACACACCGACAGACTGTTTCTCGCTTGAAGTCAAACGCACGTTGCATTTAATGCATAATATAGAAGTTACTAAGGCCGGGTTTACATCTGTGTGCTATGTGCCACACATGCGTAAAAAAGCGTCACCACTAATTACTAATGAAAAACTGTTTGATTCAAACACGTATTAAGTTAAACAGTTTCATACACAACTAATAGACAATTTTATAGAATCCAAAATGATTGTAAACAGTTTAAATCAATAAATACATGTCTGAATCAAACAGTTTTTCATTAGTAACTAGTGGTTACGCTTTTTTGGGCACATGGCACACATGCCAGATGTAAATTCAGCCTAAAGTCTCAGGTAGTCGACTGTAATGGATGGAATGTAACTGCAACAGTAAGAAACAGCTGATCGATATTTTTGTATGAAAAGTAGGTTACGTTACATTACATCTCTATAACCATTTCCATTACTTTTCCCATAACAATATCGATCAGCTGTTTCCTACTGTTGCAGTTACATTACATTACAGTCGGCTAACTGAGCCTTTAAGTTTCGCACTTATGCAACTCCGTCCACGAAAATTAAGTTTTGATTTTCGTATACCTCCTTAGTACAACATCATGATACACGCTACTAATTTTATTATTGTACGATTTATAGTAACGTATGAAGTAAGATCTTTAGTGTGGAAATTGCAAGAAAAAGCTTATTTCTTAGTAGAACGGTTTCCAAGAAAAAAAAACTGAATTTATGGGGTAATGTATTTTGAAAATTTTAATTTAACTGAGTTAAAGGGCATGTCACTTTACATGCATTGTGTATGCGTTATTCACAGCAAATATTTCTCATATATATTCTTATAAAAGTTGTAAGACTAGTACATATTTAAACTTTCTTTGGTGCTTAGACACGCAGAGTTATTTCCTGGTGAGTTATTTTATACCGCCTGCTATATTCTATGAATAACTATATTCCTTTATGACACTTTTTAGCATGTTTTAAAACCTTATTTTATATTTTATTTTATAATGTTATTTATTAAATATATTTAACATTTCGAATATATTTATAAGTATTTATGAAGTTTTTCGTTTATATAAGGCGAGTTTTATAGCACAGTAACTTTAAAACTAAGGGAATGTAAAAATGAGAACGTAGCATTAGCAAACGCGATTTAAAGAAAAAATTACAAAGAAAACCAATTATACATAGAAGCTGCTAAATCTCGAACATTAGCAATAAATACTGATAATGCTTATTAACGGAGGAATAAAAAACAAAAACAAAGTAGAAGACATTTACCTAAAATATTTTATAAGAATTAACTAAATTTCAATTTAAGGCAAATGATGTAGATCATAAAGCGTATACAGAGATTGCGTACGATCGTAGACTAATTTCGTATTTTTTAGCATTTCTGGTAAGAAATCTGCTATACGATCAACATTGCAGCATACACGTTTTAATAGTTCACCTTGTGTGGGCAAAGCATACATGGCCACCAATGCACCCTTGCGTACTACCCACGGATGATGCTTTGCCAAAGTGCTTTCATAGGCAGTCTTACAACAACTATGAACTTTATCGCATTCAGATAAATCCGCTAAGCGACTGAGAAATTCAAATACAAATTCTGAAAAAAAAGAGTCCGCAACATTATTACACTATTTAAAAAATTTCAAAATATATAGTATTTGCAAAAACATTTTATGTATAGAAATATCTCAATATTTGCAGTTAATTTCATATTCACTGATACAGCAAAATCTCTGTGATGTAAACAACAGCAAGTTATTGTTCGAACTCAACCCGTAAAAAAGGTTTAATAATACTTGCAATTGAAGAAAATCATATTACATAAAAATTTTTTTCGCAAAGGAAATTGCAAAACAAAACTAAATCAATCTGTACTTGTCTTAAAAAATTATCATGCTCTATAGAATTGAATAAAATCAAAATTGTGCATAACTTAATTATTAAAATAGACATTTATGTATATTAATCATCCTAACTTTCGATTTTGTGCAGAATCTCATGTTTTTATTATCATGGAAGGGCTATGACTTACCCAGACCCCTATGTAAGCGCAGTAAAGTGCGGCTGCCAGAAACGTATTTAGTATCCTTTAGTAAATTAGCATCCTTTTCATAGGACATCATCGTCTTTATTGTTGTAAATTTATCAGCCTTTTCCAAATCCGTATCATTTCGTAATATCGTTAAAATACCAATTTTTGATCTTACATCACTGCTTACAAAACCGAATACAGAGCCCAATAAACTGAAAAATCTGTAAAAAAAAGAATAAAGCGAATTTAAAAACATAGAATGAAAACAATGAAAATTTAAACAGATTACTTGTTTGTTAAACACGTCTACTCATGTGTTGCTTGAGCTGCAACAAAATGCTTAGCCAGATAACAAAAGTTTATTACACTTTATATACATCTATGTACCGCCAATTAAATCCAAAGAAGTTCAAATTAATTAATTAACTTTAAAAAACAACGTATAAGCGAACAATACATTTGGGATTCATGAAATATTAAGGAAGGTGACAAAAAAGGTCATAAGATCCAACTTCCCTAATTCATCAACCAAACTAAACACAAAACAACACACACATATTTTATAAGGTTCCAGTGTTCATTGTAGTTGCATTTATGTTAGTAGGTACCTATAATACGTTATTTTGCATTGTTCAAGTGATATACATATGTACATATGATGGATAGTCATTTTCTATCGAATTATAATTATTCGACAACCCATTTTTTATTCTTTCATAAGGCATTACAGCATTTTTTAAGCTGTCGAACAAAGGGATTACAATAAAGAAAATTGTGAACCTGCGAATACAATGAAAATATACATATATATATGTATACAGAGGAACGTAAGTGTTCTGCGAGTCCTAGAAGAATAGCCACTGGTCAACATCAACACAGATTAAACGAGTCAGAAATCCTGGAAAGCTATAAAAACTTACTTATTTATTTCATTGTATGCCTTTAAGTAATCATCCATGGCAACGTCATCATCATCTCTTAAGCAGTCTTGAAATATTTGTGCAACTTTTTCTATATCAAACCGTTCCACAGCAGCCATTTTTAATTATACAACAAGTGTTTTCATTTATTATAATCTATAATTAAATAAAAATTATCTATTGCTCTTAACGTCAAATAAAATAAATAATTCTTCTAATAACAGTAATAATAATGTTGTTCTTTTATTTTTGTACGATGTAAATGATACAGGGCAACTCAAGTATAAATTTATTTATTTAAGTATGATTTTTTCATTTCACAACACTGAAAATTTTTGTATATGACACATACATTGTTGCCATTTCAGCATTTTCACTGCCAGATCTGGCATTTTCATTAGATAAAAGGCATTAAACTTAAAAAAAAACTGCTAGATGCTTTCTGGCAGAATTTGTTGAAAATAAAAATTGTAATTTGTTAAAAAAATTCTGCTCTATAGAGGATTTTTCTCATACATGTACATGTATTGCAGGCTAAAGGTTCCCTGATGATCTGCACTAGCATAAGTGAAATGCGCATAGGATCCAGCTAACCCCTCAATAATCAATTTCAATGTATTTATAATTAAAAACATATTTTACTGAATAAGTAAAATAATATTTTGGAATTATATTGCTTAAAAAAATTTAAAACGTAAATTGTAACATTTCCAAAAAACACCTATTATTAACTATTTTATATATGTATGTGCTCTAAAAATAATAACTTTGTATAAACATGAAATTCCAAGCCATTTCAATAATTCTTTCTACATTTAAATCTGGCATTATATTTTTCTTCTGTAGAACATTTTAGCAGAATTTTTTGACCGATTTAGCATTCTCTCATCATCATTATCTGGCAACACTGGTCACATACCATCACCTGAAACGTAAAACTTTCCTTTTAACACTCATAATTTTAGAGAAGCAAGAAACGCGTCAATTCTTTTGCCTTTTTTATTTTTTTTTAGAGAAGTAACACTCAGGCAATGAATTTGTTCTACTATTACTAGGAAAGGGATAGTGACAGAAAATACAAGGATTGTGTTTTAAAATTCTGCATTTAGCACGTTTTTAATAAGGCGCTATGAAATAAGGCCCAAGTAAATAACCTCCATAATAAATGAAATAAAGCTCAAAGAAACCAAACTCAAGATGAAAAAAGCCACAAAAAAACATGAAATAAAGCCCAACCAATCTCAAGATGAAATAAAAGGCAAAATTAATTAAATAAGGCCTAATTAAAAATTCTTTAATTTTATTGGGCCTTATTTCATTTTCTTATTTGGGTGTTATTTCCTGAGGCCTTATTTCATAGCGCCTTTTAGTAATGCAGAGTTGCAGCACCTCTGGTGTCAATGAGGGGAAGTTTGATTTTTTATACTGGGCAACATACCCAAATACATCTGAATTTATAAAAAGTCGATATCCAATTTTTTGATACTTAGCGCGTTTTGTGTTTCATTTAACGATATGCTCATACATCACAAATTTACGTGAACAACGAGCTTAAAGTTTTCAATTTACACACAAGTTAATGGAAAAAGAAAATTTTATTTTGCTCTCAAGAGTTGCGTAAACAATATATTTTTATGCAATTTTTACACAGTATGAAGGACGATATGAGGATTAGTTCTGCATCATTAACTCAAAAATTAAATTTTTAGAGTATGACGTTGTTTAAGTGAATGAGCGATATGGACATCATTATGTCTTGTTCAAATTGAATTGAAATAATACACATCTGCTAAATTGTTACGGTATGAAAAACCAGGTTTTTTTAACATATCGCAATTGTTCCTCAAAAGCGTAACAACACAAAATTTTCAAATTTTCACTTTTTGCAAAAAACTAAACAACAGAGGTCATATCTACCCACTGTAAAAATCTCTATTTGATTTGTTTTCTTTTCCGTGAAAAAAACCGTTATGACTCTCTTTGTGTTTTTAGAATAACTACTACTAATAGACCCAGAAAATTCATGAATTTTGAGTTATTACGCTTTTGAGGAACAAGTGCGATATGTAGTTTCTTATAATTTCAATATGTAGTTTATTTTTATTTAACAGGTGTCAAAATGAATAAGATTTTTTGAATTGTGGTTGAAGTCTACTGAAATGTTGCATATTAGCACCGAAATGCATCTCGACGTGCTAAACAATTTTTTTGAATTTAGTTTCTAAAATATAAGTTTTATAAATCTGTTCTTAATTTTCATTTATTATTTTTCGTTTATTTTACATAGGTATGAAATATTTTGAGTATAGGTACATAGGTAGCAAAAGGTTACATTTCTTCCAAACCAATCTTGTCAGTTAAGTGTCTCACACAGTTTCTCGGATTTCATATTCATATACGAGTAGAGCCTACCCACACATGTATGATTTTATTACTGCATCTTGACTTTCCTTAAAGAATCGAAAATATATTTTCTTTTAGTTAAATGATCAATTTGTTAATCACTGTGAGGAGCTTATGATGTCGCACAATCACATGCATTCGATACCTTTTCAGGTAAATTACCCCAGTTCGTAAATTTAAGAAAACCTTCAGTTTATGATGCAAACATTTGTTTTCAGTACATTAGAGAAATTTATTCAAAAGTGTTAATTTAGTGAATTCTTTTAACTGTGCAAGACAATTTTTGCACATAAAAACACGAAAACATGAAGTTAACAAGTGTTTTCAAGAGTCAAGGTAATTTTTCCTTTTTTTTTGTATGTACTTACTTGTACCTAACTACATATGTATGTATGTACTATGTATGTATGTATGCATAACATTTTTGCGCCTGAATATATGTACTTATGTAGATATTGCTTTAGCACTAGAACAAGTACATAGGCACGACAGGTACCTAGTTAATTATTGTTATTAGTTATTTAATACAATATCATAAACTATACAAATATTTCAAGATGCGTTTCAGGAGCACAATGTACCTGCTTTAAACTAAGAAATAAACAACAACTAAGGAAACCCTAAATAGATATTTATGTATGTACGTATGTACACAATGTACATATACCTCTGTACATGTGTATACGTAATTTTTTTATCTTATTTATCTATTTAGCTGGTCACCCCAATATAGAAACCGTTTTACCTGTGTAAAAGTGCATTGCACTCATACATTTACAAACAATTATTCTCACATTTATGCACACGCATTAACATTTGCATTTCCACACACAATTGAGCGCCATCTTTAATTTAAACTAAATTTTAACGTTAGCTTCGTTAGAGCACAACAACATCAAAACAAACCATTCATTCGCTAAGCAACGTTCAACGGATAAAGACGTTTTAAATTCTTTGCTCGGTTAACAAGTCAGTGTGTGTGCGTGTTTTTCTGTGAGTTTGATGAGAATGCGAGTGAACTTGGCTGTAAATGTGAGTAAGGGCCTAAAAGTGAGTGATTAAATTATAAAGAGAGTCTCAAAAAACTTGGCCTAAAGTAGAGAGTTAACAAAAGTAAATAATTTAGAAAAAAAAGTCCAGTGCAGTTTGCTGTGTGAATTAATTTTTAAAAGAGAAGAGGCTAAATTAAACAACATCACTGATCAGTGTTTCTTTTTTGTACTTTACATTTCTTCTATTCTTTTAAAATTTGTGGAGATCAATTTAATCGTTTTTTTCCGAAGACGCAAGGCAACAACCAAATAAACTTTATAGAACTACATACATACTAGTTTGAAATTGACTCTCAAAGAAGCAATAAAACTTGAAAGAAAAATTTCAACCTCAACATTAAATTATTAAGTGTTTCTTAATCGACAAATCTCCCAATTTTAGGGTGTGGTGAAGCTTAAATAAATAAAGAAAATCAATTTAATAAAAGTAAAGTTAATAAATATTTAAATTTTGGTTAAGTAAACATTTAAAAACATACACAAAATGTCTACGAATAAAATAAATTTATCTTATTCCCAAATGAGCGCCACACAAATTTTCACATATTTCGTTGTGTTGATGACGACGTTGACGTTAAGAAGCGCGCAAGCTCAAAGAACACCAACAATCTCCTATATAACTCAGGAGCAGATCAAGGATATTGGAGGCACAGTGGAATTTGAGTGTTCCGTTCAATACGCCAAAGAATATTCAGTTATATGGACAAAAACCGATGGCGATTCGGTATTTTTATCAACTGGATCTACGCTAGTCATAAAAGATTCCCGCTTCTCATTGCGCTATGATCCAAATTCATCAACCTATCAGTTACAAATAAAAGACATTCAAGAGACTGATGCTGGTACCTACACCTGTCAGGTGGTCATTTCGGTGGTCCACAAAGTAACGGCCGATGTTAAATTGTCGGTAAGACGCCCTCCCGTGATTTCCGATAACTCAACACAATCATTAGTAGCAAGCGAAGGCAGCGAAGTTCAAATGGAATGTTATGCCAGTGGCTATCCAACACCCTCAATTATTTGGCGTCGTGAAAATAATGCTATTTTGCCAACTGGTAAGTAGAATAATTTCGATTAAATTTTTTCATATCTGAAAATGTGCATATCTACGTATGTCGATAGTCGAGAGTTTGTTAAGAAAATTATTTTAATCCATATAAAAATACTTATATTTAATAAACAATGTGGCTATTTCAGCGTTTTTCAAGTGTGCGTTAAGCAGTTTTAGGGTAGTATCTTAAAACAGTTGTGCTAGAGTTCTAGTTTACAACAAGTTGTTCATATAATATCTCAAAGTTTTGCGATATCATATATACATACATATCGCCTCCCTCTTTTTGATACAGAGCATATGGAACAAACAGTTTTTTGGCTCCACTGAGAATTTGTAAATTTTGAGTTGGCCCCTAGAGTGGTTCGAATAAAAAGTTGTCCTAGGGGTGACTGCCCTAGGATTAAAGACAATGTAAAATCAATTCTAAAAATATATATTTTTTGCCATGCCTACAAATACCGCCCTTTTAGTATTTTGTTCACTGTGTCGCCATTTTTAGTTCGATCATAACATTTTATATACCCGTGTTCATGGCTCCGTAAAGGCTACGGGTGTGTTCGTAAATGCATCACTGCGCTGCAAATGGAAATTTAAATGTTCTCAACTGGTTCACTGAAGTAGATAACGCACCAATAAATATTAAATATGATTACTACTAAAACAAATTATCAGCGAACTTGTATTGCATTTTAAATAAAAGTTTGCACATATGATGCAGAGCAGTGATTCATTAACGAACACACCCTACATTTCTGTCTTTAATAATTTTTTACTACTACGTCATATTCTAGTTATGTGGTAGTAAAAAACTGTTAAATACAGAAATGTAGCCCTTAAAGAGCCATGAACACCGGTGTACAAAATATGTATGATCGCACTAAAATTGGCGACACAGTCACATTTTATCTTGTATGGAAGGTGAACCCCCCTTTACGGCAACCCAGTCAACATTTTATGACATTAATGATCATATTCGAATCTTCTTCTTCTTCGACTCCTCTTCGCGATTAAAATAGTCATTTATGCACTCGTTTCCGACTTGAAACAGACTGTTCATCCGGGAGAAAATGGCACCCTAGCCGCAACACTTTTAAGAAAGTATTTTATGACTCGCCTTTCTGATTAATTTCGGATCATTTTCGAGACTGTTTGTGGTAGTACTTACAATCAGTCAGCATCTTACAAAATTATTGTTAATATTCGAATCTTTTGCGTGATTAAAATAATCATTTGTGCGCTCGTTTTCGAGTCGAAAATTACTGTTCTCTCGTGAGAAAATGATATCTTAGCCGCGACTATCAAATTGAATTTCACTTTCACTACAAACAGAACTTTCACAATCATCATGATTGTTTTTGTCCTGATTCAATAACACTTACAAAATTTTCTTGGAAATTAACTTTTTTAATTTTGAAACATAGTACCGAAGACTCAGCTGAGCTTTTTATTTTTCAAATTAAAACTGATCAAAAAACGAAATTAAAAAAACGTCGAAAAAATTTCAATGGAAAAAAATTTACTAAAATAATTCTTTGTTCAAATTAAAAATATGTTTTTTTTATTGTTTTATTTTTGTAATCGTGATATTGCCTGGAAATGCTTGGGCCTTAATAATAGTGTTAATTTGTTAGCTGAAGTTACCCTTTTTTAATTTTTATATAAATTCACTCACAAATTTAATACATTTTTTATATTATCTTCAATTTACTGCACGAGCTTAATGACATAAATGAGCTTAAATTTACAAAACTCATTTGCTTCAAGCTTTGTACAAAACAAAACAAAAAAATTTTTTCGTCGTTAGGCTGCGCTGATGTTTAAACCAGTCACACTTCGAGCATATATGTATGTACATATATATATGTATGTTTTTAACCGACTTCAAAAAAAGGAGGAGATTATCCATTCGTCTCTATTTTTTTTGGCGGTGTTACTTCATAACTCGGTTCATATTAGACCGATTGTAAAATTTATTTTTTATTGTCTGAGAGGGTATAGCTTCCCATTGGTTCCATTGCAAAAAAAAAATTGGGCAGGGACACGCATACAATTTTTTTTTTTATTTGATTTTACGATACTCTAATTATTTGATTGCTGCGAAACCTAGCAAACACCTTTGGTTCTTGTAATTACACAATTTTAGAGTTGAAAAAATGGGCGGGGCTACGCTTATTAAAATTTATTCTTATATTTCACGTGTTTCTACTTAACCCATTTTTACAAAACTTACCACACACCTTGAGGTCAAAAATATACACAATCTTGCATTAGAAAAATGGGCGGAGTCACGCCAATTAAAATTTAATATTTTATTTCTACTGTACCGATTTTTATAAAATTTAACACACACCCTGAGGTGTGAAAACACAAAATCTTGCATTTTAAAAATGGGCGAAGACCCATTTTATGTGCCATAAATTTTTGTTCAAAAATGTTCTATCCGATCTTTGCATTGAAGTCGGTTTTTTTTGGCAGAATTATTTCTTAAACAAGTAACTTTCTTAGCATTTCTGGGAATCATTTGCGAGTCTTGTTTTAAACGCAGAACTGATTAATCAGTGTCATATCGGTCTCATAGGTATAAAGTATTTTTATTTTTGCTTGTGATTTAGTCAGTTTGGCCTAAAGAGATTTACAAATTGATAAAATAATAATAATTTTATTAACAAATTAGTACCCAATATAAACAGCAGTTTACACTACATAGTTCTTAATTTAATTTAGAACCGTTTTACAACACAAAATTTATTTTAATAGCTATTGTCAACACTGCAAACATATTGACTTTAATTAAATTTTTTAAGTTGAGTCACTCGCCCTCGCTAACAATGAATCTCATCTGTGTAAGAGAAACAAAATTGACTCTTTCTTGTACATTTTACTCGAATTACTGGCATCTCTTATTCTAAACCGGTTACTTCACAACTTGGCTTAGGTCTGAGAAGATAAATTAGACTCTCAAAATATTTAGTATTAACTTGCAAATGAAATTAGACCTGTTCCTAGTGAATTATACACAGCATGTACTCGTATGTATGTATAAACTAAATCTACATACATATATAAAACCATGTGTATATGTATGTATGTATGTATATTCGAAAATGAATGATTATTTTTTTTATATTTATATACATATATTGTATAATGCGCAAAATTATTGCATTTGTTTTTCCTCTTTCAATACCTAAGTATTGATTCGGTATGAATACCCAGCTACATATCATTAGGTTGTTTGTTAAACGGATGTGTTTAATATGCAACTCCTATAAGAATCTTTTGATGATGATCTGACGAGTAACAATAACAAGAACATCTACATACTTTAATTTTCTTAAGTCCATATTTACACTATGCAAGTCTTATTGCTAAGCTGATTAGTTTGTTAGGAAAGAGAGACGAGGGGAAAAGAAACTTTACTGTTCTCTTCGTCTCTCTCCCCATCAAACTAATCAGCTTAGCAATAAGACTTGCATAGTGTAAATATGGACTAATTATGGTTTTTTAACACATTTTCTGATACGCTCGTCTTTTAATATTATAATGTTTAACATGAAAGTATTTAAAAAATCTTCTAATGATTATTTGAACAACGATGTATACTTTGTTTTGTTTATCTTTTTGCAAGCTCTTTCACTCGTTAGATAATCTCTAGACAAACCTCAAATGCTTCCACCTATGCTTAATATAAGCGTCTTTCACTGACTTGTGGAAGAATCTCACGGAAGAATTAGCTCGTGTAAAATTTTCTCCTGTCTAAGGGCTAATAAATCAGTCAAAGCTTAGACGCTGGTTTAGTTAAACTAAACTCAAATTCATATGTCGTTTAAACTCAATAGGAGTAAATCAGTGAACCATACCTTGTGTGTAGTTTAAAAAATAATATTGTGGCAGCACTAGAATAAATGTAAAAAACAGCTGTTTTGCAGCAGGCCATCAATTCATTGCACAATCAAAAATGCGTAAAAGTTAAACAATTTTAATAAAAGGTCGCCAAATTTTACCGAGAATGGTACTAAATTTATGCTTGGCGAAGTAGAATAATATAAAAGAATAATAGAGTGTAAGAAAACAGGTCGAACAAGATCTGAAGAAAAAGTAGAAACTTGGCAAAAAGTTAAGTGCTCTTTTAATGCAAAACATATGGTCTGTTAGTAACAAAACCATATGGCCTGCATTGGTAGTTTAAACGCCCAATTTTAAGCGTTTACAGATGGTTTAAATACTGTATTGATTTATAGGTTTGCTAGTTTAAACACATTTTAAACCAAAAATAGGGATTAACTTGCACTAATTTATTAGCCCTAAGGAATCTTATACGACGCTCGTCGAAGATAAATAAGTTATAAGTTGTATTTTAAAAATTACTTTTAATCGTTATTTCTTGATGTTTACTTATTCCTCAGAAAAAAACAGTTATTTCTTAATTAGGGTTCCGTACAACAAATGTGAAAAGGAACCCTATTGTTTTCGCTACGCTGTCTGTCTGAAATTTGGACAGATTATGTAGAACTTTGGCCACTACAACAACAAATAAATGGGAGTAAAAAATTAAAGGGTATTGCAAAAGGAGCAACGAAAAATGTTACAATCCCATGTAATATACATACATACATACAATTATATGTATGTATAGCGACACTTGAAATTTGTAAAGTTAGTGTATTTTTATACAGACTACAATAAGTAACACTAAAATTTAAACAAACCTAAATTAAAGGGTGTTCTATCAGTTAATGTAATCTTGACAACTTGCTGTATCTTGGAAACCGTAAAAAGCAAACTCTTGAAATTTTCAAAAACGAAATAAATTGCCAAAAAACCGAAAAAACTCGCAAAAGCAAAAAAAAAAAGAAAAATTAAAAAAAAACTAAAAAAAATTAACACTAAAATAAATTGCCAAAATCCGAAAAAATCACAGAAATAAAAATAATCGCCAAAATAAAAAAAATCGCCAGTATGAAAAAAACGCCAAAATCGAAAAAACGAGAAAAAAAGCACCAAAACTAAAAAAACCAAAACGAACGGTTCTGAAAACCATAATTTAGTGCATTTGAAATTAACTTCGCATAAAATATTTTAAGCATAAGAAATCTTAAAACCAAATAAAAAGCTGCAATAAGTGAGCTTTTTTTTCCTGAAATTTGTCGGTTTCAAAAAGAAATGGTTTTCAGAACCTGACCGTATATATTATATAGGCCAAAATTTGTATAGTTACAAAGCTAGTGTCCATACGGAACCCTTCATGCACTAGTCAAAGTCGCACTTTACTGAATTTATTTTTATTTATTTCTCACAAACCAAAAGTTATTTTGTGAGTTTATTTTTATTTTTATTTTGATTTTTTTTTCTCAAAAAGTTAATTTTTAAACAGCAGAAAGCGTATTTTTGGCGTAAAAATTTAATTTAACATACGGTAGTTGGTACTTTTTTGTAGTTTATTCAGTTTTAAAATTACAATAATTTTGAGCAAAAAAATAAAAATCACAAATTAACTGTTATTTTCTGAGGAATAAATAATAAAAAAAAATAATCGGTAAAGTTGAGTTTTTGAATAAAAATTAAACAAATAAAAATCAATGCATATATGTGTCCTTAATTATGAAAGTGTTATAAGTCATATATTTCTTTGGTCGAGATATTTAGTAAATTATATTTTAACAAATCAAAACATATTTTTATATTATGCAACATTTGGAGTTGTACTAGTCTCGATTAATATAAATTTATTTAATATTTATTAAATATTTATATAAGTTTTTTTTTAAGATTTATTTCATATTTCGAAGCAAAAATGCACATGACTTAGACCACTTTCATAATTCATGTAACATGGACTATCTTGGTGTATTTCTTGTACACGTTGCACTTCGCTATTAGTGTAATTTTTTCAGTTTAAATTAGGAAAATAATCGTTATTTCCGAACCCTGTTTAAAATGCTAGTTGTGTAATTAAAATTGCCAACAAGTTATTAATAATATAAACAGTAAATTGATATTTTAAGAATTCTTGACTTATTTTTAATGTTTGTAAATATTTAACATATTTATGTACATACATACATCCATACATATACATATGTACATACATTAATTACAACATCAGTGAAAAATAAGTTTTCGATTTGTCATCTTTAGAACAAGTTTGGCGGAAGCGTTATGTAATTAAGAATCATGTGCTGTTAACAAGCGTCATCATAGTGAGTGTAACTAACCAGTTCTTTGTTGATTTTTATGTGAAACAAGTAGCTGCCCTGAAGGATTCCTGGGGTTAAGTGACCCCGTCACCAATTTTGTCGACAATTTTTTGTGACTTTTTGGTGACTTTGTCAACGGAGCTTCAAAAGTTTGTTTTCTTCTTTTTATTATGCTGCGCAGTCAATAGCAATAGCTTGCAAACCGACCAGCTAAAAGCCGCTGCCTCTTCTGATTGACTGTTTCAATTTTAAACAAATACTTTTTAGTGTCGAATGAAAACTTTTAATTTCAATTAATATGTTTTAAACTACAATCGAAATAGGTATATGTGTTTCAAAAATATTTCGGTCTAAATAATTTAAATATAATTTATTTAAGTTAAACTACAATCGAAATAGGTATATGTGTTTCAAAAATATTTCGGTCTAAATAATTTAAATATAATTTATTTAAGTTTTAATAAATAAATAATATATTAAACAAATATGTGTATACATATGTGTGTTTAAGTTTGTTGCCCCAACCCTTATAAAATTATAGACGAGGGTCACTAAAATGTACTAGTGAACCTTTGGTTCAAATATCTTCATATGGTCGTAAAAGAACTACCTCGTCAATAGTGCTAAGGCCTACTGGTAGATTTTCAATGACAACTCTATGTTATATGTCAATAGGCGATTGCATTGGCTGGGGTACACCTGGTCAGTAGTACTATTAACAATGTTACTAGCAAATCACTACAATTTTGCTATTAACATCGAGCGAGGAAATATCGATATTGTAGACTAGAGCCCCTAAAATTTACTAGTGAATCTTTGGTGTTAATGTCGTCATGTGGTCCCAAAAGAACTACTAAGTCAGTAGTGCTACAGTCTAGTGGTGAATTTTCAATGACAAGCTAATGTTAAATGCCAATAGATTATAAAATTGGCTGGGGTTCACCTGGTCATTAGTAGTATTAACAATGTCACTATTCGCATTTCCTGCAGGGTATGTAAATACATACATACATATGTACATACATATGTATGTATGCATGAAAGCCAAAATGTAACGTGACTAATATTTACCCACCACATAATTATTCTATTAAGAAATAAAAAACTAACGCTACACCCACTTTTTCAATATCGCCTGTTTGGTCGACTGTGTTCTGTGCCTGGTACTTTTTCTTAATTCCAATTACTTGTTATCTAAAATTTTTTTCCCATTCCATCAATGTTCAATATTTATTTGACCATCCCCTCGAGCATGCTCGAGGCGCTAAAAAAATGAATCGCCTAATTCACGTTGTTATTTTTCTAATAAGCGCGGGGCCATAGAAACATGGAATGAATGCGTTTCAGGCTCAGGTTGTTTTATGTAGAAACCGAACTTGGGACTTTTGTGCTTATAAAAATGTAGTTTTTGTTATTAAAATAAGGAGTAAAAATTGTTTGTTATAAATAAAAGGATTACAAAGACTATTTACACGCGCTCTGTGCACGGATTTAAGAATATTACCCGATTTTTATAACTATGCACGGGGCAACACCCCTCAGAGAATGGTCTCTCTATGTTGTTTACTTAAGAAACAACAAAAAATATTTTACTACATGTTTGCAATTATGCCTCAAATTTCATGTTTTTATTAGTTGCTGTTTTTTGTGACGTTGCGAAAAAGTTTTTTTTCCATTCTGTAGTATAGAACTTAAGCCAGAATTAGTTTTTACTTTCTGTTCTGTTACGAATCAGCTGACTCTTTTTTGTTTATAGAAATCTATACAAGTCGTTAGTTTTTCTGTTTCGTTCTGTTCTGTTTCGGTTCAACCTGTGAAAATCAAAAAATTGTTAAGTAATTGTAAGTGACAGCATAAATTAAATAAAAATATTTTGAAATAAATTGTGATTGTGCTTTTAGATTTCAAAAAAAAAATAAATTTTTAAAAGAAAAATATAAAATTATATTGAAACTTAACAATGGACGAGGCAAAACTAATCACTTTAGTGGAAAACTGCGACCCTTCTGGTCAGAAACAGCTGATAAGTTACTACAGAAAAAGTAAGTACTCAAATTTAGAAGCAGAACTGCACAGCACAGAACAGCAACAGCAACAGAAATTAAAGACTGATGAAGCCTTTGCGTTGTATGCATTTGTATAATGATGAATACACATTTGGCATTTCTTTTGCTGTCATTTTCAAAACGTATGCAATAACGTTCACCTCAAGGCACATTAAATACAGGTTCAAGCAAGCCAAAGAACTAATTTTTAAATAAATTCGTCTCTGTAAACGAGTAATCGAAAAATCAGCTAATGAGTAATCTTATTACGAGTGTCGTATTACGACTTCGATTACGACGATTTTGTACGAGACTAAATAACATTGCAACAGCTTTTCTTTAATCTAGTCAAGCGTGTTTTTTTTAGAGTGTCACAAGTTTGAGTTGGCACCACTGATAGTTGTTTTTTTGTTTAGTTTGCTTTGAAATTTGATTGTGAATCGACTTAAACCAAAGCAACGCGTGCAAGTTGTTGAAATTTTTAATCAAAATAATTGTTATATTCGTCAAATGGGTATGTAAATACGCAGAATTGTCGCATTTGGAGTGAGGAGAATCCACAAGCTTTTGTCGAAAAACCATTACATCCACAGAAAATTACTGTTTGTTGCGCTTTATGGGCTGGCGGAGTCATTGGCCCATATGTCTTCAAAAACGAGGATGGTCAGAATGTTATGGTATAATTACTGAAATCGTATCGTGCTGTTGCGTAACATTTAATAAGCATGTTGATGCTTATTGAAAATGTATTGGCAACGTTTGCTACGTAAAAATCTACAGAAAATAGATTTTTACGTAGCAAACGTCAACTTCTGGCTTACATACATACACACACACGTATAAAGCAAAGTAACAGCTGACACTTTCGCTGGCAGCCTCTCGTTTTTACTAACTAACATACAGACTTAAACGATACGACAACTGCAAAAGTAAGACGATACGATTTGACTAACGAAGCCGTTACTGTCAATGGTGAACGGTATAGGAACATGTTTCGAAATTTTTTCGTACCTCAATTACGTGGCATTAATCTTGCTATACGTCATACAGCGGGCGCTACAATTGATTTACTAAAAGAAACTTTTGATGAAAAAATAATTTCACGTAATGGCGCAATTAATTGGCCACCAAAATCGTGTGATTTAACTCCATTGGATTATTTTCTTTGAACTTATGTTAAGTCACTTGTTTACGTCGATAAGCCACAAACAATTTAACACCTGGAAATCAACATTCGAAGAGTTATCGGCGAAATACGGCCGCAAATGCTGCGAAAAGTTGTTGAAAATTGGTGTTCCAGATTGTGCCTTCTACGTGCCAGCCGTGGCGGCCACATGGCAGAAATAATATTTAAACATTAATTTCATAAAATTTTCTTTCCAAAAAAGCCCGTTTCATTGATATTAAAAATATACTTCCTTGTTTTATTATGATTTAAACTTGTGTCACTCTATAAAAAAACAACCTTTACAAAATCGTCGTAGTCGAAATATGACACTCGTAATTAGGACCATTATGTTTTTTTTTTGGAACGCAAGGCCACACGAAGAAAAATATCGGAAATGACAAACGTTGCCACTAGTACATACTATTGCGATGACATTAGGATTTATTATGGTTTAGAAAATTTATACTGTAGATGTTGTGTTACAAAGCCTTTACAAAGGGGGTGTAATATGTGAACAGCAAATAATTTTTTTACTAGAAACAGTAAGGGTTTTCACGATGGGTAGCGCAAAGTGTGTACATGATGCCAACTTTAAAAACTTTTTAAAATAGCTTAAGAACGGATGGCCTCTACACCAGGTTTTATGTTGCTAGCTCAGGTTATGCAAAAGGAAGGGAGAAATTTAAAGTCCAGCTAACTTGGCTCCAATACAATGATCCCTTTGTGCTACCTGTGAGTTGAAGAAAAGATAGTGAGGTAGGGTGATAGGGAAGCGATAGTGATAGTGAAGACATGTGGTGTAGGAAGAGATAGAGGAAAGCTTCATTCTTTTTTTACAACTCTTCTTTTTTGCACGCTTCTAATAATGCAGTGTTGCAGCGCCTCTGGTGTCAATGAGGCGTATTAAAATTTGAAGTTATGTTAAGTAGCCATTTTATTGGTTATTTAACTTCGCCGAAGATTTTGCTACACAATACCGATTAAGGAGGGTGCTCTTATTTTACAAAATTAGGATTAGTATCCGCTGAAGCCGGCGTAGTTCAGTGACCAGTGCCTATGCCTTCATCACTTGAACTTTCTTACAACAACTGATACAAAGGACCACTAATGAACATCAGAAAAATGCGCGATGTTGTTATTTAATGACTGTCGGAGACTGGGATCGATCCCAGTACCTTCGGTTTTGTAGTCAACGTGCTAACTACTTGAGCCAACGCCACCCCTCCACCCACCTTTTATGTTGCTAACTCATTTGGAAATGATTTTTGCAGCAATTTCTTTATTTGGACACATAGCGCATTGTTTTACATACCAGTGGACATGGCTAGTCAGCATAATTTATGTACCACACTTGAAGTTTGACATAGGTAATTTTTACCAAATAATTTACACCATATTCGTTTTTAAAATAACAATAAATATAAACTTTTGGATAATAGCCTATTGTCTGAAGGAAATATTCTTAAAAATTTAACAAATATTTGAATATAAAAAATTTCTGATTTGGTAGGCTCAGAAATATATTTTGATTGCTGAGAAAAACTGAGATGCCCCCACCCCCTTAAAAAAGAAATATGTAATAGCAAATTAATCCGAATTTTGCTCAATGCACTAAAAAGATACGTAACCTATAGCGAGATCTTCTACGCCTTAATTAGGAGAATCCACGTTCAGTACTCGTACATCGGCAACAGTTTAAATTCATTTGAGATCTTTTGACACAATTTAAATAAAGCTTGTAAAAAATGTGTAGAAACTATGGCGCATATTCATAGTCAAAACAAATTATACTTTAAGAGTTTAAAATAAGTATTTTGTATGATAATACTGGTTTTAAATTCTTAAAGTATGCTGTGTTTTGACTATGAATATGCGCCTTAAATTTCACTTTGTCTTTTGATGAATCTAGTAAATTTCTATAGTTTACATAAGCTTTTTGTTTAACTAAAGTAAAGTTGTAGAAGTTTTATTTTATCAAAAAAAAAAACATTTTCCCATATTAATTTATCTTTCCTTTTGACGGATTGAACAATGGGTCAACAGGTGTTGATGTGTTTTTTTTTCTCTCTTCACTTTATTGTTTGTAAAGACAATCAGTCGTCTTTCTATTAAAGATTATTTCCTTTACAACTGTTTCATTTTTCTTTTTCTCTCCTCTTATTCTTTTATTTATTGCATTAGAAAGCAGGTAGCAAGATTATACTTTTGTATGCAAGGTGAACAAAAGGTGTTTGTGTACCTTCCTTAGGAAAAGTTAATTAGCGAATTTTCGTCCACTCATTCTCTAATAAATAATCATACAATTTGTCTACGGATTAAACAGTATTCTTTCTTTTAAGTAATTTTTTTTAATTAATGATTTTTATAAATAAGGATTATAAAACAATACATCTGCTTAAATATTTTAATTCATACTATGGGAATGTATCCTACACGCATTGAATGACTGAAACTAACGCAAATTACATTTTTCACTAACACATTTCAAACAACAGTCGTGTTTATTTTATATATATCCAACCTCAAACAGAGTTTGAAAATTTCCTTCAAATCTCATACCATTTTATACCCATTACATTTTTTCTTCCACATGCTCTAACACGAATTTAATAGTGACAGTCTATGTAAACATTTACACTAGAGCCAAACTATAACTATAGTTATGCCATTGACTAGTTATAGTTGGCCAATGTTTATGTAATCAGTGATTGGTAAAAAAAGAAGCACAGCAAGCAGTTTAGATACATGTGTTTTAGTTAAGTGAAAGGAATTAGTTAGAGAGAGATATAAAATCACACGTACACTAAAGTTTCGGTAATTGTTTTTCACATAAACTAACTGTAGACTATAACCGAGATGTTGATTACCGCTACTGGTCAAATGCTTAGTCGATTGACTAGTAGTCTTCCTGTAAGGTATTGTATTGCATAAGTCGTCGTCCATACTATGAGGCATTTGCTGCAAAACTTTTGAGTTTGATGATGACAAATATCACTTTTTTTCATGTGAATGCAGTTCTAGTTGAACATCTCATTCTCATTTCATTCATAGACGATTTTTCCACACGAAAAGTTTTACTTTGCGCAATAGAAGGGAAGAGAATTTGCAAAGTAAACTTTGCTGCAAATGAAAAACTTCACAGTGTGGACACGAATTTAGTTTCGAAAATGAATTTAAAAATATTGCGCCGCAAACGTTTCATAATGTGGACGACAACTAATCGTGCAAAGCTGCCTTTTTATTCTGAACCTTTATGTTAAAATGGTATTACACAGGCTTCTCCAGCCTCTATATCGCTCGAACTAAGTTTAGTAATCCAGGTAACAAAGTATCGCAGTGACAGGCTTTAAAAATCTATATTAATTTATCTTTAAAGGGAACTAATAAGTTGTCTTTAAATTACAAATTAAAGTATGTAAATTGTTTGTTGTTTTAAACCAACCGTAAGGAAATGTTTATGCTAAAATGTTTTTTTTTTCTTAGCCCCACAAAACAATAGTCTATTATTGTCATTTTCACTGCATTACTCGTCTCGTCTTAAGATTTTTCCGCAAAAGTAAGGTGTTAGCACAGCACTTGCAGTTAAAGGACGCCACAAGTATGTTCTTTTAAACTCCCCAGGCATTTGCATGTACTCGTACATACATGTTTCACTATTTTTGTAATGAATTAAACCGACTAAGGTTACAAGCCACCTTAATACCTGCTTGTCTTAAAATTTAAACAGAGAAGTGCAAGAATGGAATTGAAGTTAAGCCAGAAAAAAAACATATTTTTTTTACAATTAATTTAAATAACTAAATAAAAAATCGATACTCCAACAATAGTAAAAAACAGCCCCAAATTGTATTTAATTTTAATAAACAAGCAAAAGAAAAACTCAAACATTTTAACTTTCAGGCAACTAACTACACAGTAAATCCCCTCCAATTTTTATTTTACTTTGTATAGGTATATAAATATGTATCTCGAAAATGACTTTACACTGATTATCTCGACAATAAAATCAAATTCAAGTAAAAAAAAAAGAAACGATCAACATCCGTTAAAATATATTCAGGATTAACACTTAAATAAGTGTTGGCTGTTGCTATTGCTGCGAAAACCATCAAACCATTATCAACATCCAAAACAAAACGAAGAAACAGAAAAGAAAGCTTTTCAAACAAAAGTTTGTTGTTTTTCTCCAACCATTATCAATTGCAACACACAAAGCGAAAGCAAAAATAAAGTCAGTTACATCCTTTTTAATGGCAAAATTCACACTTTACATGCAATTTCTTTTATACTCTTTGAGCGAAAAAAAAAACAACAACAAATACATATAATGAAAATTTGTATATTGGATGCTGTCCGCAAGGAAGGAAGGATGTGTTGTTGTAGTATAAACAAGAATAACAAAAGGAAAACCATCCTCCTCGTCATACATACTCGTGTTTGTGAAGTACAGGTCTACCAAAGCCTAAATGACGTCGATATGTTTGTGGATTCGACAACTTTAGCACGCGCAATTTGCTTCCGCATCTTGAAAATGTGTTCAAGCAAAGAAAACGGGTGGTGTTTTGGGTACATGCCCGTTTTTTTTTTTTTTTTTGTTATCCATATACTGCAATCAAACAAAATATTAAAACAACCAAGACAATGTTGGGAAGTGATAATAAAGAAAAAAAGGGAACACACATATGAAGTACATTATTAGAACAGAGAGTCCCAAACATTTATCTCTTTTTCTGTCTATTTTCAACTTTTGATAGTTTGGTGTTGGCAACGACTTACTTTTGTTTATTTGTTCAATTGAAATTGTTTACTCTTTTGTTTTTGTTTGTTATTAAGTCGCATTGAAAAACAATTAAAAGAAATTTTTAAGAAACTAGATTTTCATTGCTTCCAAAAAATCTATGTATATTAAAAACATGCGAATAATTGCTTTTATTTTCTATAATTTTTCAAACAAACGCAACAAAAGGAAACATACACAGCTGATCGGCTGTTTTACCAGTCATCACTGTATTACCGTCTGCCAGTGTGACCATGACAATGTCTAGCAAATATGAAAACCACTAATTTCATCTTCGGGTTTGGTACACAAAATCGGGTCAATAGGTTATACATATTAGGTTGCACATTTTGCCAGTTTAAAAGATCAAAACCAGTCCACTTCGGTCCTAGTTGGTCCCCTTGTGTTAGCTGGAATGAAGACCTGAAAATAAGTAGTTTCTTCTACGTTTCTCCACGGGATAAACGAGTTTGTGACAAGGCTGTCAAATCCTGAAACAGTGAACTACCCAGTGAAATCACTTTTTTCTCAGAGAGAGCGGGACATATGCTGAGATGTTCTACAGACTCTTCCTCCTCCTCATTACAACATCTACAGAAATCGTTATATAAAATAGAGAGCTGCAATTACTGAAACAAGTGTGCGTATTTGCCCGCGAGGTGTTCGCTCTAGGATTGCAGATTAACTATACAATCATTTTGGGACCATATTTGCCTGGTTATTCAGCAGGTGACCTCGTTAGACCATCTGATCTGTGCGGTCCCTAATAAATCTTGCTGAATTTGTGTTTTACAGCATTTGATGCATGTCTCGAATGTGCATTCAAGCTCCAGATCTGGCTAGTTCGTCTGCAGCCAAGTTGGTTGTTGTGTAGACACGCGATATAGACTGGATCGCAGCCTTACCGTCAGTACAAATTTGGATATATTCATTATGTATCCTCATCCAGTTAACTGCTGCTTTTATGGCTAATAAATTACGCTGTATTGGCTCTGTAGCGTAAATCTCATTCTCTGTTGAAAATGGGGAATAAGACGCCACCAACCACACAAAAATTTGATTTGGGTTCGTCCGTACAGATTTCTAGGACACTATCATGTTGCTAGGAGAGCGTGCCCGAAAGCTTTACAGCAAATCCTTTATCAGGCAGAGGTTTGGGTGAGCAGTAATCAATGTTTTCCCGCTGACCAGTTACAAATTCCAGAATTCTGCCGTGTCCTCTGGTAGCTTTCTTCCACAAACCTGCGGCCTCTAGTCTGATCACATAGTTCATGGCTAGTTATTTAACGATGAGATCAGCTGGCAGCCAGTGCATCATTATAAAGAGTGTTTTTGAAGAGGTGGTGCGCGGTGCACCTGTAATCATGAAAGCGGAGCAGGATCCTTTCTATCCGACAGTATAAGGTCTTGTCTAATTCAGTCCAGCATACTAGTGATTCATACGTAACTATGGGCTTTATTACCATATCGAAGAGCCTTTGGAGTTCCTAGGATTTATTCCCCAAGTCTTATCTATAACTCTTCTGCATAAGTATACGGCCACCGCGGCCTTATCCGCCCTTGCCTGCACGTTTCGGTGCCAGGACATTTTGGAGTTAAGGTATATATCGGTTCAATAAGTTTGAAGAATTCATTTCATTATTCCGTTAATTGTTGCAAGTGGTCATAAATGCTACCAAGTGAAACAACCCCAAGCCATGAAGCTGCTTCCGGTATGTTTGACAGTTTATTTCACATGATGCTTTTGAATGGCCTCATCAGGTTTGCTAATTTTAGTCTCATCGGACTGAATAACCAATTCGAATATGATCCAATGCTTACGTTTTTGCAGAATTCTATGGGAACGGATGTAGAGCTTGATGCTTTGAGGTTGTTTCCATTGGTGGCATTTGTGACCACTTGCAAAAATTAACGGAATAATGGAGCAGGAAGGACTTGAAGGTAGTTCTTTAAATGTATTCAGTTTTTATTATATTAGTATTGGGAACACACACAGAAGTTCTAGAATCCACTAACTCACGAAATTCATAGTTTCGTAATATGAATAAAATTTATGGTTTTCTTCAAGTTTATGTTGTACTCGTACATGAAGAAGTTTTAAAATTAAAGTTCTTCAAAATTAAATTGTCTATGCCCAATCTAGAGGTTAGCTCTAATTATTTGAGAAAACTAGGGAGTTTAGATTTTAAAATTTATTGACAAATTTAAATTACAGACGTAGATAGGTACCTTCTAATTTTCAGAAGGAAGCAGCACTCCTTAAGAACCACTGCCTTAGACTTTACTTAACCAAGCAATAACCGGGTATGAGTGTGCATAGAAACAAAAAGGGAAAACGACAACAAGAATATCCACAACAGCACCAAAGTATTTAGAATATTTTTTTTTTATATAAAAGTGGGCACGGCAAATGCAAACAGTTTGCAACTAATGTAAACAAATCCAAACAAAAAAACCCAAAACGAATCCGTAACAAAAGGGATTCCTTACTTAAGCTGCATAAAGCCCATATTTCTTTTAATGTACTCGTATGTGCAGTAACGTGTTACGTACGCTTTTTTCGTCTCTTCAAAATGTCATCCTTGCTAAAACAAACAATGGACTTTAACGAAAATATATTTGAACACAAAAAGCATATTTAGCATGGCGGCATAAAATAGCAATAAAAAACAAATGAGAATAGAATAAAAAAATATATATAGAAAACATGATTGTATGTATATACATAAATTGCAAGGTACTAGTACTAATAATAAGGTAACAAAACACTGAGAAAACGCCCGACAAACTTTGTTGCCGTCGTACATATGTACATACATGGATGAGACGACTGTTACTATTGTGTGAAAAATAAACAAACATGCAGAGTTTGCAAACATTACTTGAACTTAAATAAAAAAACTCCCCTTAAAAACTTAACCTTTTTTCTCCTGCCTTTTTCCGCGCTAAGTCCGATTGCTACCAACAACTAGTTAAAACTCTTTCATGGTTGATTGTGGGAAATATAGGGGTCTCACTGTGATAAAATAAAAAAATAACAAAAAAGTGCATGCATAGTCGTATTTATGTGCATAGTATGTAAATGCATGCACATACTCGTATGTATGTTTGTTTGCTACATTTGTATGCATGCATATATGTATATGTACATGTGTATGTTACTTCAACAAAAAAAACTGTATCAAGGTTGCGAGGTTTCAATTTCCCAAAAATCTAAATTCACATACACACAGTAATTGCAATTACAATCAAAACAAAAAAATACTCATACAAATAACTGTAATTAACGACAAACAAAATCAATTTGTTTTTGTTTCTCTTCAGTTTTTTTATTAATTCAAAACAAAAAATTCTTAATGAACAAGGTAATTCACAAAAAAAAAACCAAAAATATTTACCTCCTCAACCCCGTCTACTGAATCTTCTTTTCCTACCTTTTTACCCTTTTTCTGTTATTGTTGTTGTTTTTGTTCAAGTGCAACTAAAGTTTTTAAAATGCAGCTGTTTTTGTTTGGAATAACTTTTCGAAAATTCTTTAAACGTTGGCTTTGAATTTTGTAGTAGAGGCTTGTTCACGTGCTCTGCGAGCTGTAAAATTGTAGAGAATGCAAAAATTGTTGTGTGTATGTACAATAAAAAAATGTCTTGAAGTCAAGTAAGAAATTTTATGGTATGAATCAACAGCAACTGACATCTGTGCCGTATGGTCTGACGATAAGTTATCATGAATTGAGGTTGTTTACATTTTAAAATAAAATAAATACAAGGTAACTTTTAAACTAGGCTTATAGTTTTATTATTTTTTTAGTGCTGTCTCAGGGTATTCTATGAGAACTTGGAATTTTCGGTCTCACTTGTGTTACTCAGTTTTATATTAAACACGATTACTGATGCCATTTATTTGGACAGTCTGAGCGCTATAAGAGCACTTGATTACAAAGTAGTGATATCAAAATGTGTTAATTAAATCTCTGATTCTACGTGGTTACGGCCAAAGGAACGAAATTGCTAACGAGTGCGCAAGAGTAGACGCAAACCCATATTACCTTGGTTGAGATTAAAGAGCTTGCAGCTTTTCCTTATTATGTAGACTTCTTATGCAGCTGCTGAAGAAGAAGAACCGGTCCAGCAGCTTCTCAGTGCCTGCCAGAACCGAATAATAATATGTTTAGACATCAAGACAACCGGTTCTTCCACGACGTCAACTTGAACACTATCCGACTCATTGGTTTTGTTAAAAGTTCTGGCAGTAACACACAAAACAAAAACAGATTTTAAAACTTTGTTGTTGTTTGCAATGTAACTGTGCGACGAGTCGAACGTTGGTGACATCGTGGGACTGGCCCTAAATCGTAAACAGTCAAAACTCAGAATTATCACAAAGGTTTTTTCTTGTGCAACACAGTCTTCGTGAAAAATATAAAATACCGGCATGCCTGTTATATACTTGCGATTTTTTTTTTTTTGAGAAACAAACACAGCCCGGAAATCGATTAGCTTGCTTGCAGAAACCACCCAGAGTGTATGGCGGGAATCGAACCCACGACCTCTGGACTGAGAGGATAGCATTACTACCACTCAGCCACAGGGGCACCACTCAGCAACAATATCAACAGTTTTTTGACAGTCCTGAACATTTGGAATTTTTTGAGTTTTGACTGTTCATGATTTAGTGTGCGATATGTATTTCAGAGTTTTTTCTATGCTTGGTGCATTTCAATATTTATTAGAAATTCATTTCAATACATTTTTAATAAGCTCAAATAGAATATTTATAAAGCCTGTATCACATTATCGGCACAATGTACCAAAAGAAAATGTAAATCAACGACAATCGAGTCTTGGGGCATATGAAAATTGCAAACTTTTTTTTACTTATGATTCCTGGCTACTTATGAAGCCTACATTAGCGTGTAAATAGGTGATTCGAAAGTCTCCGGTGTAAAATTAAAATCATATGAAATTATTTTATTAGAATCATTCTGGAATAATTCCCTTGAGGCTGTTCTCTTATAAAAGTATTTCTTTTTAGCTATTTAATATATTTTTTAATAAGCAATTTTACAATCTTCAAAACTCAATAACCCATAAAAGGATTAAGCAATATGCAATTGCTTTACTCGCTGTTGCTTCCATGTAAAGGGGGTTTCGAAAAATTCTTTAGAATCAATTTCAATAGTTAATATAATTTGAATAAATTTTACGGAATTTTAAACAAAACCCTTTAAATATTGAACATTTTTGCAAGGAATATATTTTTTTAATATATGCATGGCACTTAAATGAAGTCAAGTGGAAAATAAGAAATTTTAATAATGATAATAAATAACAACATTAATAACACCAGCAAAAATATCAAAACAAAACGGCAGGGTTTATTTATAAACCAACAAATCGGACACACATGCACTGAGAAAAATATTCTGGTGTTTTCATATGGAATATTTAAACAACTTTTATTAATTTTTATAGCATCGTTACAGCGTCTCTGGTGTTGAGTTCAGGTGCATTATTTTTAGCTATGTATCTCTTTTATTAGTTTTTTTACTTCGCCGAGTTGCAAACTACAAAAAAAAAAAACTTGCAATGCTTTTCCATAATTACATTAAGTCATAATTTTTCCTAGACAAGATTATTGAATTATTGTTTCAAGCAAGGTATCCTCGAAACAGCGCTAGTGGGAATTCCTCTTAATAGTTTTATGTACAAACTATGAAAAGTTAGGGGTAAGAGACTTTAAGACATTTTAGCGATGCCCATTTTAACCAGACATGCAAAAATTTTAAACTCAATTACAGTTACATGGCGATTTCTCTTAAAAATATGTATGTTTATCTGGCAGCGTAAAATTGAGAGATTAAATAAAAAAAAAACAGTTCGTTTAGTTGTTGTTGCTAAGGTAAAATGGAAAAATTGTTAACATAAAAAGTCCAAAACGATATAAGAAACTTATGCAAGCATGTACATATGTACATATGTATACATGTATGTATGTACTAACATAAAAGTAACGGTCGTTTTTGAGAAGGTGTTAAGACGAGACATCACAAAATTAATAAAAAGGCATACCAAGGTATTAGTATAAGAAAATCCAAGGTAAGAAACAGGTATTGAACAAATTTGTGTAAATGAAACTAAAAGAAAACTGCAAAGACATGATAGAGAAATACAACTGAAATAAAAAATTGTACAATGCCAGCCAACAAACATCGCAAATGTTCTGTATACAGAACTACGAGTATTATTATTATTTTTGTTTTTGAACTGTTAATACCAGTACAACAACAAAACTAACAACTACAAAAACAATCATGTTGTGCCAATACATTAAGCATGTGGAACCAGCGTTACCGTTTGTGCGACTAAAGTGGCAATTTTACACTTTTTTGAAGCCTTGCCACTTTTGTTGCCACTTTTTCAAAAATCCCCTTTTTTGCCACTTTTTTTTATAAATAAATACTTTATAATTTAACAATAGTTTCGGCTTGAGGTTATCCGTGCGAAATGAAAATCCAAACATTCCAAAGATAAATTATCTAAGTACTTAATATTTACATAAATATTTACATATGTGACGCGCAACATAGAAAGGGACCTGAGGGTAAATACAGGTTTTGTTCAGGAGAGCCATTTTAAAGATTTAAATACGTGTATCTTTGGTGTACCATCACATCATAAAACGCGCATATCTCTGGGAGGGAACACTTTTGGGGCATGGGATCGGTATCATTCGATGCTCAGATGTTGTCCACATTAAAAAAAAGTGAAAATTTATTATTTTACCCTTAGGTCCCTTTCTCTATGCGCTGTCACATATGTATATGAATTTGCTTCTATGTATCTTCTAAAGAATTGTTGTTTAGTTTTAATGTTAATTATTATTATATTTTATTTTATTATTTTACCGCTTTTATAAATGAACTGATTGTTTTCTGGTATGTTTTTGTTAATTTTTACTAAATTCCAATGGTTTGTTTAAAATAAATGCTTTTATGAAAACGTTGCGACTTTTTTACAAAATCCCCTTTTTTGTGCCACTTTTTTATTTTAAATCCCCTTTTTGTTCCACTTTTTGAAATTTCTCAACGGTAACGCTGTGTGGAACCCTGTAAAGTTGAACGGAAAGTTGAGTAAACTCTAGTACAATATTTCCTCATTCAGTTCAACTCAGCTGCGTTGGTTCAGTCAGTTCTTGACTGATTATTACAAAAAAAAAATTAAATATTCTCGTAAATGAAGGTATGTGCTTACATATGCATGCATGTATGTATGTATGTGTGTATGAACGTTTTTATATGCAGTTGTAGTTATTTATTTAGCTCTAGGTAAAATATGTAGGTTTGTCCATACATATTTCATTATTTATTTTTTTTAACCTTTTTCTCCCACCTTTTTTGTAATATTTATCGAAAACAGTCAGTTTTGTTTGAACATGAAAAACATTATTTTGCACTAAACAAATATTGTAAACAAATTTTTATTAATTTTTTTTTTCGGAAAAGTTATTATTTTGATAATCTTTTTTCTCCTTTGCCGTGTTTTTCTTTTATCAATAGTTTAATAAAACTGGTTTTGTATTAAACATCACTTAAACAATATCTGACGGTCAGATGCACAAACCAATATTGTGCATAGTCAATATGTAGTGAAATCACATGCATGATTTATTTACATTGCGATATGTGCACGCTAAATCAAAAAAATCTCAGATGATCAGTAGTGCGATTCAGTAACTTTTAATGATCCGACAATCATACATCATCTATACATTTTGTCGCTGGCAATAACGATTGTGTGATTCTGTAACTTCTTTTTAACGGTAGGACGCAGCTGATATTTTCTGTTGATTTTTGTCGATAAAATTAACAGCACATAAATTATTGTCGCTTAAATAACGACACAGCTGACATCGAATATCGTTAAAAATTTTACTGAATAGCAAATTCGATAAATTTTCGTTATAATTATTTTAACGATGCGACTACTGTTAAAAAAGGTTAGTGAATACTGTTGATACTGTACAAATGACGCAAGTATGTAACAGGAAAATGTATAACGGTATTTTATATTGTTCAAGAAGTCTGAGTTGTACAAGAAATTTTTGTGGTCGTTAGAGATTTGTTTATGAAAATGGTTTATGAAAAAACAAAACCATTTTCATAGTTTTGAGTTGCGACTATTTATAATTTAGTGTGCGATATATTCATACATATGTACATACATATATACACACATGCATACCTATATTTGAGTATTTATTCTAGGGCTTAACACTGTGTTTGTTTAGGTCTAAAAATATGTTTATGGCTGTATGTAGATATATGTACCTACATACATAAGTACATACATACATATATATTTTGGCGGTTGTGTGTGAATTTTAATAATAGATTTTGACAAACATACATATTCAAGCATTTGAGCAGGATTAATATTTGTTACACGTCTAAACTACATATTATTATTTAAAGCCTAATTGCATTTTTAATACTTATTCAGCCTTTTCAGCAAATGGAAACAATTGTCGGGGTTAATTTTTTGAAATCTTGTTTTTCAATAAAAAAAAACTAGTTTCATGGGAGGGGGTAAGTTTGTAACAAATCATGTGATTGGTTGCCTCTTTAGCATGGATAAATCCTTAACCATGATTTTGTACATCCTTTTTCTATTTAAATTGTTTTATAAATTGTAACGAATTATGTTAATCCTATAAAGCAAACTACTGCTATTTAGGGCATTAAAACAGT
Source organism: Nowickia ferox (assembly GCA_936439885.1). Lineage (NCBI taxonomy): Eukaryota > Metazoa > Arthropoda > Insecta > Diptera > Tachinidae > Nowickia > Nowickia ferox. Next base: position 82,690,535 of record OW387027.1, on the reverse strand, counting down.
AGCCTGCAATCACATACATATGTTTAGTTTAATTTAAACTCCACCAAAATATACGTTACACGCTTGTAATAAATAACTGTTGTTAGTTATCTATCACCCTTTGAGATTTATGGTAAAACGTTAAATATTTAATTTTAATTATTTAAATTGAATAGGTAGTTTATTTAAAACAGTTTTACTCGTCATTACATGAAACGATTCTCTCCTTTCCGCTGATTTAAGCATAATTTATTTATCATGAATTCACTTTTTGTTTTTAATTAATACTCAGGCAATGAATGCCTACTACTATTACCAGATGCTACCATCTTTTAGGAAAGGGATAGTGATACAGAAGACAGGTGGTGAAGGCAGATATAGAGGAAAGCTTCATTATTTTACAACTCTTCTTTTTGCAGAGTTGCAGCCACTCTGGTGTCAATGAGGCGTATTAAATTTTTAGAAGCCATTTTATTGGTTATTTTACTCCGCCGATGATTCTGCTAAACAATGCCGACGAAGTCGGTATAGTTCAGTGACCAGTGAATATGCCTTCATAACTTGAACTTTTCCTATAACAACTGATACAAAGGAACACTAACGCACGTCAGAAAAACGCATGGTATTGTATGACTGTCTCAGACCGGGCTCGAACCTAGGACCTTCGGTCTTGTAGTCAACAACCTTAGCCAACGCCAGCAATCAGCAGCAGCAATCGCTACTTTTGAGCTAGGTTTCGACCACTTTTTCGTACATTTATTATAGAAAATCATCCGCTTATACACGATCTTTGGCGCAACCTCCACAAAAAAGTTTAACGGCGTCAAATCGCATGATCTTGGTGGTTAATTGAGGTCGTCAAAACGTGAAATTACGTGTGTTGGAAACTTAACATGCAATAAATCCAGTTCGTAATCTTTAATTTCAGAATCAAAAAAGAATCAAAAAAGTCGGTCATGCGGCCGTAGAGCTCTAAATTTACGGTAACGGTTCTTCGGATTATCCACCACACTTTCACTAATAGAAGCAATATTTTCGGCATTGCGATGATGAACAGGCATGACCACATCTGTAACGCTTTCAGTGTCTTAAAATTTCTATATAATCTTGACAATTCCTTGCACAGTATTTCGATTGCGGCGTCTATAATCAGACCGTAGTAAGTTTATAGTAAGTTTTAACTATTTTTACGACTTGATCAGTTTGTTAAACGATCCATATTCGTAAATGACAAACATTTCATAAAACAAATAATACTTCAGATAACAGATATTTAACAGCTGACAGCAATGCCAGAGCGGAGATTTTGAAACCACTAAATAACCCTATACATACATACATATACAGTGCTGCTTCGGTTAACGCAACCCTCGATAAGCGCAACACTTCGATATTCGTAACACCCAAATGCTTAACATTGGTGACCCTGTCAATGCAACTTTTCAAAAAATAAGACGTCAATTAATACAACTTTGCAAACAAAGTTAAGATTCTCTCTTTCTTTATGTTTTTTAACTCTAATTTTTTTATAAATAAATTCAAAACTATAAGCCTTTGTGCAGAAACCATTTTCCCTCTGTGAATCAGTATCCAACGAAGTATGCAACAGTTTTCGTTTAAAGATTTACGTATGAGTGATATAATAAATAAATTACCAGTGTTCAACAAACTGACAGCACAAAAGCAGTCGTCAACAGCAGACGTAAAAAGTTAAGCTCAAAGAACACGAACAGTTGCTTTGCTTTCGACTTACAGCATAAACTCACAGTTTTTACTTTCAAAAAATAAAAACTGTGAAGCAGTTTTTGCTTTTGTGTGACCAATTTTACAACCACAAACGAAACGTGCTCAAAAGGATCACTCCAGGAAACCATTAACAATGATTGTTTTTCCTCCAATTCTAAGAATTATAAAAGGTCAAGCAAGACCAGAATTAATATTTTTAAATTTATTTTATTCTTTAATTTTTAAAAAAATATGTCATAAAAAAAACAAAGTCGAAAATTTCGCACTTTTTCCATTAAAAACATGAATTTACATGCCTTAGAATGTGTATCTTTTATTTCTTTTAGATATATACATATTTCTTTTTATTCTCTATTTTAATTATATAAATGCACTTGTTTTAAAAGTTAACCTTTGATTATTTAATAAACCTTTTATTTGGTTTAAAATAAGCTTTTTAATAGAAAACAGGCATAGAAATTTTTACTCGGTTTTCGCAACTAACCCTGTTTTTGCAACAGCTCAAAATTTCTATTGGTTGCGCTAACCGAATCTGCACTGTACTCGTATGTATGTATGTACATAATTACTTGAAAAAGTTAAGAAACGTAATTTGCTCTCCTTAAAACCAAGACTTTTCGACGTACGGCCGTTACTTAGGAAAACCGCAGACATGTATTGTACAAGTATGTCTGTATGCATGCGATGAATATTTACATAAATACTCGTACATACATATAGTACATATTACATACATACCTACATACATGTGTGGGTGCATTTTGTCTTTCACAATGAATATTAAATTCCGCTGCTTATCATTTCAAAAGCGTTTCTTTTTATTAATTCATTTTATTATTAGAAACTCCTAAAGCATTAAAAGCATACAATCAAATTCTACTAATTTAATTAAATTAAATAGGTACAAATTATAAACAAAATTCCATAACGTTGTGTTTGCAATTTATTGTGATGCTAAATAAATTTCTCTGAAAGCCTATTAAATATATTTTTATAGGCATTCACACACACATACATACATAAATTCATACAAACTGTACACAAATGTTGACACAAGCAAAGAGCACATACTGTACATACAAATGTACCGCTCTCATTACAAATTATTATAAAGAAAATATGAAAAAAAATACCTATCGCAGTCTTTATAACACCAAAAGTGGGTGCATTCACATGTCTCAAGAGCTTGTTATATGCTCGATATGCCATAATATACAAAAACGACAAATCCATCGAGTATGAAGGGGAAAAAAGCAAACGGCAAAGTTATAAATGTAAAAGAATATCAGTAGAAGTGAAAATACGACTACAAAAGGCAAACACATAATAATTTTTCTCACACAAGTCCAAGGTCCCCCCACCCTATTTGTTCTTACTGAATGTTATAGAATTTGCGCCATGTTCAAAATCAAAAAATCAATTTCAAACGTTATGCCACATAACGCACGACGATAACTCAACAAGAAACATGTGCATAAATAATAATTTTCAAAGTTCAGAAAAAGTGAAAATTTCATTCATTCTTTTGTTTTTATAACCAAACCAGAAATTACAAAAATTCCGTAGTATGCAGCCCGTAACTTTTTTCTTAATTGGATTTTATGTTCTAAAATGTTTGCAAGTAGTACGTGTACTTAGTTTTTCTTTTGCCATTTTTTTTTTGTTTTGTTCTTTCCTGTCAGTATAAATGTCAAAATTACTCCTGGTATGCTGGGCAGAGTTTGACAGAACACCTCGTCGGCTCTTGAAGGGAGTTGTTATTTTAAGCCATTTTGCCGTGTTTTTGCATATTTGTGAAATGTTTGCACGTTTTTAATGTTTTATTTTTTTCGAAATAAGTTGTTTGTTGTTGTTCTTATTATTATTATTATCCTTTGCACCATATCCTGTGACATTCTTTTTTGTTTCTGGTTTTGTTATTTTTCTTATTTATTTGTATACGTACACAAGCATGTGTGAATATGTATTTTTATGCAGAAAAAAAGCATCAGAAGTCAGACAAATTTAACAAGGCTTGCTTAATTTAAAGCATCCTTATTGTTTTTCTTCATAACCAGAAAAAAAGAACGTAAATTTGTTAAGAAATCATTAAGTGTAAATTTAGGGAGACAAAGAAACAGATTTGCCTAACAGAAAATATACACATACATACATACATATATATACTTATGTACATATTTACATACATAATTATTTCAATCTCGGTATAAAATAAACTTTAAAACAGGAATCTTTAGAGGGCCTCTGAGTATAAAGTGTAAAATATGCAGTAAATAAAATCTGAACCATAAATCTACGAATAAATAAGACATAAATGTGAACATAATACCAAGTTCTTCTCTTAAAATTTTGGCCGTTATGAGTACTGAGATTAAAATGAGGACCAAGCTCTTGCTTGGTACGATATTATCTATCTTCCCAGCAGGTGACTGGCTCAGCTTTTGTTTTTCGAGAACGCGGAAGGAACATAATTTTGAATTAAATCGTTACACTGTTCTTATTAAATTTAAGAAATTTAAACTTGCTTGATATAAAAAAAGAAAAGTTTTGAAATGGCACACAACTTTTTTTATAAATCAAAATTTTTAAAGGTTAAAAACTTGTAAATTTTTGCAACAAATATCCAATTGTAAAAAAATAAAAAAATTTAAATTTAAGCTTTTCCAACGTGAGAGTATTGCAACACTCATGAATTAAACATTATTTATGTTACGTACTTTTTATATATACATACTTATATGTACTCGTATGTAGATAATATTCTAATGTTTAGGACTAACGAAGCGTGACTTAGATAAAATGTCATATAGGATTGGAAAAAAAAAACTTTTTGAAGTAACAAATTTTAATAGAACTGCCGTAATTCTACCATTATTTCGTTTCGTTTCATTTTATTTTATTTTATTTGTAATTTCAATACGCATAAGTACAAAATTTACTAACAATGGTTGAAAGAAAGAAAGTTTCTCTATTTAGTCACATTTTAGTGATTAAAACCATAAATGCTTTCATGCATTACAAAAATACGAGTACGAGTAGTATATACTTTTTTTCATTTGTCTTGCTTTCAAAATAACAAAAGACTATAATAAAATGGGGTGTTTTTTAGCAAACACCATAAACGTGTTTAAAATTTTTAACTACACAACATACTAAATGTTCTTACTTGTGTTTTAATGAAAAAAGACAGATGTTCTTAAAGACTTTCTAGCCATACTTGGGTGTGGACTTTAAAGCTTCATCTACTGTTTAGTATGTAAACAGCAAAATTCTCGTTAACGGCAGCAATAGCATATTGTTTTAATTAAATTTGTATGCATTAAGAGTATGTATCTACAGTGGTATCCCAGTTTAACGAACGATGAAAAGTCAGGTTCATTCACTCTATAGAAAAATTCATTAAACGCGGTGGTATATACTTCTAAATATATAATTCCTTTGCTTTTATCCTAAATAAGAAAAATATGATATAAAAGTAAATATATTTTTGATTTACAAACTTTGCAATTTAAAAGAATATTTATTTAATATTTATGAAAAAATTTTCAAAAATTCTACAGCAACAGAAATTAAAAAATATGGTAATCGCTTGACCTTGCGCAGGTCACCTCTGAACATTTCCGCCCCTTTTTAAAGTTCAAAAAATTAATGTGTATCGAATATCGATTCGACAGGAAATTACGGATTAATAAAATGCACTTTAAAACACTTTGTTTTTGCAAACTTTTTAACAACGTTATCTCTCAAACCATTTTATTATAGATTTGTGGCATCCCATACAATTTTTCAATTTATAAAAATTATTGAACATCTAAAATCTATTTTACGAAGGCTTTTCAAGTTATTAGAAAAAACAATTTTTCGAAATTTGTCGTTAACGATATCTCTAGAACGAATTAACAAATTTTAGGCAATCGCCGTGTCTTTTTTACGTTAAGAGCTGATAAAATTTTGAACTTGCACGGCTTAGTTGTTTAAAATTTGTTTAAAACCCAGTTTTGTATACCAAGTCTAGCAAACCGAATCTATTCACTATCTTACGACCTCTAGGTGAGCTCAACATTTTCCGAATGCAGCAAACTTGCTTCCAATCCGTTGAACCGTTCTTAAGTTATAAGATATTTATAAACATACATACATACATCCATACGGACATCATCGCGAAAATAGTCAGAGTCGACTTCAAGGACCACTAAATTTCGAAACATGATGAAAACTCCATTTTCAGAAATTTTATCAAATCAGTAACTTCCTATGGGGGGAAGTTAGAAAAATTTTTCTGAAGTACATTTGGATTATGTTCTCATTTAAGAGATCGATGTGGGAAAAAATCTGTGCACATATTTGAAATTTTTTTCTCATATTTTTATGTTTCTGGATAAATAAATTATCACAATTCGTTATATTGCACTAGTTTGCACAATTTTGTGGTGTGTTCGTTATATAAGACACTAAATGAGAAAATCCTTAAACTGAATATTCGTTAAATCTGGATACCACTGTATTTATAGAAATAATGTTTAATGATGACCCCCAATTTATATGGGTATTTTTTTTTCCATAAAAAAAAAATTCGTTGGCTTTTCGCCCTTATAGAATAGAAATAAAAAATTTAGAATTTTTACAAAGCAAATCGGTCACAAGTGTTATGGTGATGAATAATTGGTATTACTCATAAATAACTAAATAAAAAATTCTGTTTATGCGTATTTTGAGTATGAATTACTATTGCATAATGTACATACATACATACATACCTTATACACACACGTAATCATCGTGTGTTTTTCTCTTTTTTTGTTGAACTGGATGAGGAAATTTGCGATCGTTTAAATTGGCTTTATTTATATACCACGAATAGATCGCGAGTACTCCATGGTTGCTCTCATCAGTTTTGGTTTTCGAGTAAATTCCAAGTATATTGAACAAATCTCCGTAGTCGAAATAGTCCCATTATCGTTACAAGTTCAGGATTCTGGAAAGACATTAATGGTGTAAATTTCCAATGTGACTGACTTATTCAAAGGTTAAATTACATTATTACATTTTAACATTAAAGTTCCTTATAGTTAATCCTAAGTATATCAAAATTGAACTATAAAGTGGCATTTTTTTTTCATTATTACAACTATCTGACAAAATAAGTAATAACATTTTTGTATTGCGGCAACATTGGTATGGATTGTTAGAAATACTTAGTGGCAACGCCTTGCTTTTGTTTACTTGCTCACCTACAAACATAATGAAACCAATAAGTCTCCCTTTTTTTATACAATTCACCAAAAATGGTTACTATAGGTTTATCATTCCGTGTGTAATTTCCACAATTTTAATATGCGACCCATAAAGTACTCGTATGGGGCCATCCATATATTTATTACGTAACGCCCTTGGAGGGGGGGGGGGATGGTTAGAGTTTTGTTATGATTTGTTCCGGGGGGTAGGGGGTCTGTAAAATTGTTACGTAACATAAATTTTACTAATTTCGTACAAAAACACTTCGATTTTTCCTTTATTTATGTATTTAATTTATCAAAGAAATACATAATAAATCAAGAATCATGAGTGTTAAATAGATATAAATATATGCATATACATATGTATGTACATAAATACATAATTGTTATTATTTTCATTTTGCAAGCTTATTGATTTTTGTCTACGCACTGTGTTAGTCTAACAGAAAATAAAAATAAAGGAACAAAAGTATTCGAATTCCCGAATATTCGTCCATTCTCAATTACTTGCATTTTCCCATAAATAAAATAAATAAATGCATAAATCCTAAACGAAACTTAAGAAAATGCCATACAAATATTTGTATATTAGTTTGTAATAACTAAATGAAGAAATTTACTTCAATTCAAACAAAAAGTTATTTAAAAATACATACATATACATATGTATGTGTATGAATTAAATTTAATTTTTTTTTTAATAAAAACTTAAAACAATTTAAATTTTTTTAAAGTTCTTGTTACGTTATTGTGAGGGGGGGATCTAAGAATTGTTACGATCTGTTACGGGGGGTGGAGGGGAGGGGGTCAAAAATCGGAAAAAATGGCGTTACGTAATATGTGGATGGCCCCTATATATATATTCTGCGTCCTTATGAATAGGGAAGACGAATAAGCGATGTCCGTCTGTACGTCCGTCTGTCTGTACGTGAAATCGGTTTTCCCAAGCTCCCAGAAAAGCTAGATACTTCGGTCTTGGACTGGTGTGACAGAAATAGATAAAATAGATTAGTATTGAAAATCAGCAAAGCTGGAAAATTTAAAGCTTTTTGCCATATAAAAGTAGCTCTCCAAAACTAAATTTTTGTTTGTTTTTTTTTTAATAAACCTATTTAACATTTCAGTAAGAATAAAAAATTAGCATTAAAAGTCCAAAAAATTAAAAGAGATGATTCCAGGGTTGGAAACCTGAAACCCAATTAAAATTAATGTTTTCTTTTTCTCTATAAATTAAACATATTTTACATTTTTAAAAGAAATACATAGATTGGTATCAGAAATCAGAAAAATCTTTAAGAATGATTCCAGGGTTGGGAAATTCGCACTTTCTGTAGTATGTATATAGAAGTACCTAGGTCTAATTATTTTTTTCTTTATAAATTAAATATATTTTATATTTTAGAAAGAAATAGTTTGGTAGAAAAATTAAAAACACAGCCCCAGAGCTGGAAAATTAAATTTTTTTTGGTGTATAACACTAACATAATAAAACAAATTTGTTTCCTTATTTTCTTATTTTTTGTTTGTTTGATAATTAAATATATTTTATATTTTAGAAATAATGAATGTGTATTAAAAATCAGAAAAATCAAACATATGGTTCCAGGGCTGGAAAATTTATTTTATTTTTTTTTTGTTGTAAAAAAAGTAACTAAATAAAATTATTTTATTAATATCTTTACTCAAGAGTTTTTCTTATATTTATTCAACTTTGATGTGAAAATCTAATTTACTAATTTACCGCTCATTAGTCTTACGAAGCTTTGTGATATGGTGCTTATTATGCTCTCAGCATAATTATGTTTCAAGTCGATGATCATACGTTGACAGCTTGCAACGAATTCTTATTAATTTTTAGTAAATGGAGATAACATAAAATATATCGCCAAAGAACACTCATTTCAGTCAGTTGCTTTCGCAGAACCTATTTCTTTCTGCTGAACAAAATCGAAAAATTCTTTAGCAATAAATAGTTTACATAATATCGCAATATGAGTGAATGTGCGACACTGGCTATGGGATGTTTGACATACGCAATACGTGTGATTAAGTCTTACTAATATTAATATTGAAATAAGTTAGCTTAGTTGATATGGAAGTACAGTACTAGAATTATTTTAGACTTAAATGTTAAATTTAAAAAAAAATATTTGTTATATGGATACTTATTTAATTAATTTTTCGATGTTGGTATCAATATGGTAAAGGCTAGCGAATCAAACAGTTTTTCATTAGTAATTAGTGGTTACCTTTTTTTGGGGCACATTTGTGCCAGATGTAAGCTCGGCTTTTGTTATAATCTTACAAAAAAGTGCCACTCATTTCATATGTTTTCCTTAAGAAATACAAGGTTGTATCTAGTTTTTTCGTGAACAATTCATGCCCATTTTTTTTAAATGTATTTTGACAGCATTTCACGTGAAATGTTGAACACAATACCATGCTTATTACAATACATATCTTTACAATATGCAATGCATTTTGTTTTGCCATCGTCAATGACAAAAAAAATCACAAAAATCATTTTTATAAACAGTTTCTGCTGTAGCTTAATGTTAAAAATCAGGAATACGTTTCTTCCAAAGTTATTTCATAAAAATGTTGATATTCATTTAAAAACTGTAGATTTATTTAAAAATTTATTTTGTTCAAACTATCCCACTGTGATCGTTGTTCTTATGAAAAGATAACACAATTACTTTCCCAGACAGTTTTCAAAATGGTACGGCAAGTGGTATCATAAATTTTATTAAAACCAAAAACCAACCTTTGAAAAAATATCAATTTTAGCCTTTTAACCTGTTTTGCTTTGACTAAAACGTATTAAATGAGTTTTCAATACTGAAAAAAAACAGACATTTCTTACAATCTTTTTTTTATATTTTTGGTAACACAGCAGATAATAATTTACCACTCTAAGGGATGGTTTTCTCTTTTTTGTTTGAACCATAATGACAAAATTGTAAACCATAATATTCTGTTATTAGTTTTACTAAAAAAAGGTAACAGAATTATTTTTAATGTTTCCTTACATCTCTTTTTTAATTTGAATTTTTCTTTTGGCCCAAAAAAAAAAGGTGATAAACTGTCATGTGTTTTTAAGTGGTTGAGATCATTCGGTGGAACAATTTCCTGGCTGACAATACAACAGGTAAAATTATGTTTAGTATATAAAAAAAAGTTTTCATAACCACCAAACGAATTTCCATTTACACAAGCCACCACGCCATTTTTTATTTTCAAATTTAAATTTTTGAAACCCTTATTTTATACGCTTTAAATAAATATGTAAGTAATTTCCACGTTTGGGGAGAAGAAGTACAACCACACGCGTACGTTCCTTTTTCTCAAAAGCTGTAGCAACCAATCACCATCAACTTGAGGTCGTTATAACGTTAATATAATTGTCTCTACAATTTGTGATTTTTGCTCAGTTTTTTCCTGGCTGTACATACATATTTACATACATACATACATAAACACATACATATGTACATATGTACATAAGTATATAAATATTTCCCTTTGGGTTTTTTCTGTATCCTGTTTGCGTTGTTTGTCAGACAACGGCTAAAAAAACATCAGAGTTGTGTTGTCGTCTGCCAGTTCTTTATTAATTTCCTGTAATTTTGCACGCATTTCTTAATTTTTTGTATATATTATTACTTTTTTTTTTTGTTTGTTTTATTGTTATTACATATTTTTTTTTATTATTTACATGACATGCAAAAATGCTCTAATATTAAGCTTTCATATTCTTTGTTTTTTGCAGCCATCAATATACTCTTACTACCGCTATCTAAATTTATTAACGTATTCGTTTCTTTATTTTACCATTTAAGACATGTTTGTGTGATACAAGGATTTTGCACCGCATTACTCACTTGTAATATTTAAATATTTATTACCGATTTGGCAGCAGAAAGTGTAGAGGACTTTGTGTTTATAATGATTATATGTATTTGTAAGAAAGGAGTTGTCTCGTTTAAACTTTTTTATGTGAGGCCAACATGGTATTTACTTGTATATTTAAATAATAATAAAATTTCTAACATGACTCAGCATTAGGGTGATCGACTCGGGGTTTCAACCGGTTTTAAATCCGGTTTTTATTTTACAATGTGGCTGTCGGTTTTTTTCAGTTGAATACTTTTCGATTTGTAGATTTTGCAATGAAATTATTTTTCACTATATTAAAACTTAGACAAACGATTTCTGTTGATTTTCCTAAGTTTTTTTTTTACTGTAAAAGTTCTAGGGGTTTTTTTTGGTATGGCAACACTTACTGCAACATGAAATTAAAACAATTTTATGAGGTGGTAGCAGAGGCAAATTAAGTGCAATGGATGTCAATAAAAAGTGTTCAGATGTTCAGAAGTGGCAAGAAGAAGTGTGTCACTGATACTGTACAAATGGCGCAAGTACGAGTACGTAACATAAAAACAAGCATAACGATATCTTATACGAGTATTGTTCAAGAAGACTGATATTTGTTCAGTAACTGGTTTATGGAAAAACAGAACCATTTGATAATTTTGAGTTGATTTAGTGTGCGATATGTACTTTACATCATATCGCTCATTTACTCAAAAAACGTCATAACTCAAAAAAACTAGTTTGCCAGAAAACGAGTTTGAAGTTTTCAATTTACACACAACTTAATGGCAAAAGAAAATTTAATTTTGCTTTCAAGAGTTAAGCAAACAAGATATGTGCATGAAATTTTTACACAATATAAAGAACGATATGAAATTAATTCTGCATCATTAACTCAAAAACTCCATATTTTGAATTATGACGTTCTTTGATTAACTGAGCGATATACAAGTATATGTATGTATATGAAGTTATTTTTTAGGTTTTACCTATAATTTTTATATTATTTTACAGTATATATTTATATTTATATTATTTTTTGTATACTAATTTTCCCACTATAAAACCGGTTGTCCGGTTTGTCCTGAATTTTAAAAGCCGAAACCGGGTTTTTCACAATTTCGAATATACGATCTATTTGAAAACCGGTTTCTGGAAAATATCGAATAATCGATCACCCTACGCAGCGTACAACAGCAAATTAAACTTATAAAACATATTTTTCTTGTACGAAAAAGAGGCTCTATTAAACAAATCAATTAATCAAAATGACATTTCGATTAATTATTTTTTAGAAAATTACAGAATTCACTAAATATCCTTGAGGAAGAAAGTTTCTGCATTTCCTTAAAAAAAAATAATAATTACATGGTAGTGGGTTTTTTTATTGAGGGTGTGCGAATACGAATTTTGCATACTGTACATACAAAAGCAAGCAAAAGAAAAATTACCAAGAAAATTTTAATCACAAAATTTTTTTATTGACTATGGACTTTATTCCACTGAAGTATGAATAAGACTAGACTGTTTTAATATTAGCGGTGTTAAGGGTCTGGTGTAAATGTCTTGTGAAAAATTGCACCTTTATGTATACATATCTATGTATATTCATATGTAAGTATTTTCCTTTTATATTCACATAAGACAAGACACTGAACTCCGTTCTAGTGGTTTTTAAATGAATGTAAATGTTAAAAGGGATCGCATTCAGAATTTTTTTTCAATTTTATGGTTTTTATTCATACACTAACACAATTAAGTTAAATAATGTAATATTTTGATTTTAAGTTTTTCTTTCGCGTTTCTTTCTTTAATATGTTATACAAGGCGAATTCAGGTTACTATTTTCGCCGCTTGCAATTTGAATATCCGTTAAGTGTCAACACTAGAGAAGCCAATTGGAACTGGTTTTTACGATCCCGGGATTCGGGATTTCGGGATCCTGAAATTTTTGGAGATTCAGGAATTACTCGGGACTCTGGGTTTTTTGAACATTAAAAGACACATGCCTTTTATAGGTATTTACTAAAAAAAGCGTCTTTGAAACAGGTTCACAAGTTTTATAATTATTCCATATTACATAGTCAAAAACTATTTGAGAATTCACAAATAATATTTTTGAAAATCACAAAAGAAAAAGAAAAGTAGTAGGCTTAGAAACTTTAACAAAACCCACATTCATATCGAATATAAATTATTTGCTGGGTTTTGTTAAAGTTTCTAAGCCTGATTTTCAAAAATATTATTATTTGTGAATTCTCATTGTTCAAAATGTGTGGTTAGACTTCCACCACATACTTTTAACAATAATGATTTTGCAAAGCATCAATGAAACACAATATAGACAATGCGTAACCATCGGCAAATAAATTTCAATTATAAAAAATTAATATTGTGTTGCCACGGTTACTATCTTCACATGATGAATTTATGAGGGCAATCATGAACAAAATTCCGCGAGAAATTTTTCCCGGGGAATAATTTCAAACAATAGCAAGTAATAGGGAAAATAAAAAAAATCTAATTGGAAAAGGGAGAAATTTCTCGCGGAATTTTATTCATGATTGCCCTGTATTTAAAAAAAAAAACAAACAAAACTTAATAAGCAATTTCGGGATTGACTAAATTCCGAAAATCCCGGTATTAAAAAATTTAAACCCCGGGATTTCGGGATTGGCATCCCTAGTCAACACACATTCTTCAGTAAATTTATTGACACCAAAAGTATAAATTTTCCCAAGCGAATTGAACTGAGTATATCATGATGTTATATGTATATATATTATGCAAGGCATACTCGTATTCATATAAGGTAGACTCGCACCAATTTGCTTTGAAAATGTCCTCTGGGTATGTTAGAAAAAATGTACTGTAAACAGTGTATTGACATCTGAGGGAGATTCAAATTACAAGCCGCGGAAATAACAGCTGCAGCTGCAGCGCAGCTCAAGATCACCTGGTATGAATTCGCCTTGACATTGTGCATCTTATGGTAGGTGCACACTTTGCAACGTGTTTTGACACACACTTTACAAGCAATAATTTACTCGTAAAGGCACACTTCCAGACAGGAGCTGTGGAGAATACCGAAGAGATACATCCCTGCAGAAGTATTGCCTCAGCAATTGGTAAATAATGCAATTAGAACTTTTTCGCCATTAAAAGCAGCTGTGCCTGTTGGTATTTTCCCGGCTCTCCTTGAGAAAAGCATTGACCTAATAGAAATTGGGTTGGCTAACATCTTTACCATCTGTCTAACATATGCATACACCCCAAAGGCATGTAGAGAAGCAAGAGTTGTCTTGATACCAATACCAGCCAAGGAAATGCATGCAAACCCAAAAGCACACAGACCAACGAACTTAACCTCATTATTGCTGAAAACATTGGAACAAATTGTGGACACAATGTTGAAGGAAAAATACCACATATTAGAGGTAAGTCTGTTGAGACAGCCCTACAGGAAGTTGTATATCATGTTCATTGATATATAAGGGGCTTTCAACAATGTTTCGATCTCGAGTCTTATCGAATTCCTAATCATATTTGACTTAAATCAAGGAATAACTGCTTAGATAAGTCGTATGCTTAACAGCAGGTGTATAAGTTGCGAGGTAAACGATGCAAAAATAAAAGGTCATATATGTTGCGGAGCACCACAGGGAGGTACATTATCTCCTTTATTGTGGATTACCACCATACACGGCCTAATAAAACTTCTATCCGAAGAAGGATTCAAGCCCGTCTGTTATGCAGACGACGTAGCGAATGAGGTAACATCACCCTAGAATGTTAATTGAAAGGACTACCGAAGCTCTTAACTTATCTTACAACTGGGCTAGAGAGCGAGGTCTTAGTCTTAGCCTGGAAACCCGAAATTTTGTTTGTTAACGAGAAAGCAGTAAATATTCCTAATATCTAGGAATGATATTTTTATTGGAGATTATCCTCTAAAGACCATATAGAAAACAGAGTAATATAATCTGAAAGATTTTGGACCTTTTGCAAAAGATTTGGGTCAAATGGGGATTAAAACCCAAGATGAGACATTGGCTTTACACGAGTGTCGTGCGACCAATCATAACGTACACATCTCTGGCGCAAGAAGGACCACATCAACTAAGGCGATGGTAATGGCTGAATGGCTTTCAGAACATACAACCAGGTACCAAATAATAAAACATACATACCTTACCCCGCAATAACCCCGGAACTATTCTTTACACGAACGGATCAAAAATTCTAAATCGATATTGTAGCGGATTTTATGACTTGAGTCGTAATATACATAAATTCAAACTAAGATCACGGCTATAACGGAAGGCATTAAATATATAAAGGAAATTGACAATGAACTACCAATTCGTATCCTTACGGATACTAGAAAAGTTATCGAAGCCTTAAGAAATCACAAAACCCGAAACACACCAGAGATTGGCAGAACTCTACTGTTGAAAGAGTAGTCAAAATTCTCTGGGGAAACCCAAATAGTGGAAAGACAAGAGACAATTTAGAGAGTCTAAGTTTAAAAAGACCAACACTTCGGAATTTAATATAATTTTAATAACAGGACATACAGAGTTAAAAAGTCACCTGACTCGTATGGATGTTGTGGACGATACAATATTTAGAGCATGCCAGGAAGAGAATGAAACTGTCGAACACTAATTGTGTCACTGTCCACTTCCATCTGGAAAATATACCAGATATGGAATATCTCAGGGATTCAGATTATAAAACCCTAGACTAAGTTCCGAACCTGACTAAGTTTTTGATAACTTTTAATAGTTTTTATCTCTTACACAACATGCTATGAAAGCATAAGTGTAATCCGAAACAGATTAGATCTATATTGATTGTGCCTCTTTTCAACATAACCTAACCAGAAATGCAACATTAGTTCTGTGTTTTGTATTCATTGAAGATTTGCGGTTGACAAAATTTCATACCAGATGGGTCTCAACAGTTCAGGTGGTGATTGTTTTCACCGCTTGTAAATTTAATCTGCCAAGTTAGCAGGTTGCCTAGAAAGGATTTGGCACCCTGGCGATGACAAAATGAAATGATAAGTATTGTACCAAACAAAAACTTGGTCGAAATTTTGATTGCAGTAGTTTTGACAGACGAAATTTTTGATAGGAACATGTTTAATTATCTCTAATCTCGAAATGAAAAAAATTGTCATTCTTTTATATTTTTTTAGTTCAAACAATTTTAATGAGCCCTAAATAATTAGTTTGATAATTATGACAAATAATATCATTTGACTCTATCCTCTGTGCTCTCATAAATACAATGAATGCTAAGGCCTTAAGTTTGTAATATAAGATCCCATTTAATGCAATTACAACATAATTGAACGACAAAAAACACTGTAAAGAAATAATGAAAAAAATATAAATAAAAGTTAGTGCAATTGAAATCGACTCTGCGACTCAAAGCGAACATTTTTATTTCCAGTCAGTCATAGAGAAATAAATAAGTCACGTTCTTAATGAATCATGCAGATGATGCAGCAGACTTCATGCATGTAAAATACTTAACATTTTTCTTTTTTTGTGGAACAACTTCAATTACTTAATGAAATGTCACTTAAAACTTAACATATAGACATTTTCTTGTTTTTTTTTCATATTCTAAATCATTTAACATACTCGTACTCAAGATACACTGGAGGGGAGAGCGCTAAAGGGTTTCACAACCAGCATGATTTGGATTATTAAAGAAAACTTCCAGTAACTACATAATACTTATGTATGTATGTATGTAAAAAAATAGAAATTTACTTACATACATACATTTTTCTTTGGAAGGAAATTGTGTACAATATATTTGTACAAGTACATATCATGTAAAAATTCTTTGTAAGCAGAAGAATTTCAAGTTATTTAGACTTTTTTATGATTTCATTACCCAAAAGCAATTTATGTATACTCGTATACGGCAATTTTCTTTCTCACCCGCATTATTTCTCCCATAAGCGTGTAGTGTTTGTTTTCCAAACTCATTATAAAGATTTTTCTTTTCTGCACCCTGCGGGACAAAATAGCAATAATATTCTACATTCTGTATTCATAGAGTACCTACTAAATAATGCATTTATGTTTGCAAAAAAAAAATATTTTGTTAAAAGTTATTGAACTGTGCAATTTTACCTATAGCAATAAATTAATTGCACAGGAGAGGATCAATATTGCAATACAATTAAACTGAAAAAAAGTGGAATGAGGGTGCATTTAACCATAACAGGATTCCTAAGCAAAAGATCCGATATAGTTAACAGTAATTAGAAAAATGTTTACTCTACGTACATATGTATGTATGTACATATGTACAGTGTACACATTTACGAGGCATGTATAAAAATTAATTTATGAAAAAAGTAAACTTTTTGTTAACTAATAATTTGATAGAAAATAAAAATGTGTTTCTATTTATTATTTGCATTATGCAGACAAGTTTATTTGTTTTTAATGAAACTATGCGAACTAAAGTTTTTTGGCCTATTTGTAGTTTCGTTCCTTTGCCGATTCCCTTTCTTGTACGAGCTATCATTCTTTACATGTTTCTATATACGAGTACATGCATACCTCTAACATTTTTATTTCAATTCCTTATACCATTTCATTGTTCAATTATAACAATAATTTACTTGTTTTAATATAATTTTAAAAATTCTTATCAATAAACTTTTTAAATTACCCTCGACGGCAGAACATCTCCTATACGCTTCAATTGTTTAACTTTTGCACTTTTTGTGTTCCTTATCATATCATATCTCTTTCTCTTACCCTATACATGTACACATACTTATTCATCCATATGTAAACAATTACATATTACTTTTTATTGTTTTTCTTTGTACTCGTAATAGCAGAAGAATTTATGCACTTTTTCCCTACACAAACACACACTCAAACTATGTAATGATAATTATAACACTGGCAACTCTGCCTTGCCGATTTTTATTTATTATTTTTCCCCGTTTTTTTTTTTTTGTCTTGCTTACACTTCCGGTTTTTAGGGTATACGAGTATAGGACTGAGAAGAAAGAAAAACTTTAGGTTATGAACTCGTTAAATACTAGGTTGCATCATTTTGTTGTTGTTTGTTATTATTTTATACGTATGTAAGTATAATGAACGTAACCTCATTTCAAGTACATCATACAGTACATGATTATGAATAAGAAGAAAAGAACTCGTTATACACTTACCAAACATGCATCCACATATGTACATACATACATACATACGCGTGTATATATGTGTGTAAGTACGTATGAATGTGTGTACTCGTATGTATGCTTTAGTAATTTTTGAATTAAAAAAAGATTTCTTTGGAAATACAACATAGAAGTGCTGCTGTTTAAAGTTTGAAATTTTAAATACAACACAATCTTTAATAGTTGCCACATAAATTATGCAAAAGAAATTCGGGAAAATGGATAATGAAATAGGTACCTAATTTACATTTATGCATTCTTCATGAAGTTCCATGAAATTTGTTGCACGAAACTTTTTCTATTTGCTAATTGCAGCGCTATAAAAGAGAGTGATAAATAAAAAATTACATAGCATGAGTCTCTGAAGCATTTTTGGCAACTTTTGTGATCTGATTTGCTTCTCCAGGCCAGGAAAAATATTGCATGCAACTAATTTCATGAAAAAATGCCATGAAAAAATGCTTAATGTAATTTAGTTATATCTTCAGTTATTATTTACTAGTGTGATAACAAAGGTACATTTTAAGATATCCGCGAATACGAGTAGTATTAAAATAAAATTTTATATACGTTTATCTATGAATCGATTTACACGTCTGCAGGATGAAATATTTAGTATAAAAATAATAGATAACGTAAACATTTTAGCTGAATCGGGCAACTCTAAGAAGTGTCCTATTGAGGTCGAAGGTCAAATTTAGCAAAATTCACTGATTTACCCGCAGTTAATTGGAAAATTTCTGAAAACAGACAAGGGTGCTGTTATAAGTGTTTAAAGTTGTATCTTAAACTTTTTTCTTAAATTAACCCTTGTAAGACATGTGGGACAAAACAGCACTTATTTTTTAACATACATACATAACCAACCTATTTTTTCCAGTAATTTAAGGCTTTATTTTGCGAAACGTAAAAAAGCGTTGATAAATTTTTTATGTGTTTTGTTTTTGTAATTTAAAATTTAAATTTTTTCCATATAAAATTTTAGAAAATTGAAACTTTAAAATTACTTTATGACCGAAAACATTGATCCTTCTTAACACTTTGGGACCAAAATAATAGAATCAAAATATTTTTTATCAAATTTTAAAACTTAAACTAAAAAAAAATTTTTATTATTGAGTTATTGTTTCAACTATGATATTAGTAGGCTTGTGTCATTCTTGAATGAATTAATTCAACTGAATGATTCTTTCAAGTGAAAGAATGAAATAATTCTATATTTTCTCTATATTTTATTTCATCTTTCTTTTTTATTTTTCTATTTACTTTCGTATTCTTGCTTACTTTAATTTTTCTGTTTTTCTGCTAATAGAAATCAAGACAATGGATTTCCCTCGAGAAAATGTAGTTTCAAATAAGTATTAAAAAAGCTTATTTTTTTAAATAACATTTCACGAGGATTGAAACATTTTCAAAAAGAGATAGACATTTCATTCTAAAAAGTGTATGACATTCAGAAAGATGAAAGAAAAGAAAGAATTATTTCACTTAACCTTTCTGAAAGGGAATGAAAGATTCACACAAATGAAAGATTTTGCCCAAGACTAGATATTAGTTGACCTTCTCATGTGTTTAAATGAAAGTTTAACATAATAATATCTCTTCTTCTATTTTAAGAGAAGTAACACTCAGGCAATGAATGCCAACTACTATTGCTAGGTGTTACATTCTTTAGCAAAGGGATAGCAATAGGGAAGACAGTTGGTGAAGGAAGAGATAGAGGAAAGTTTCATTCATTTACAACTCTGGTTCTTGCACGTTTTTAGTAAGGCAGTGTTGCAGCGCCTCTGATGTCAGTGAGGCGTATTTAATTCTCAAAGCTGTGTTTGTTTAGTCGCCAGTTTGATATTTTACTTCGCCGATGATTCTGCTACACAATAGATACCGATGAAGGAGGGCGCTCTGATGTTACATTAGGATTAGTATCCGCCGAAGCTGGTGTAACTAGTTCAGTGACCAGTGCCTATGCCTTCATCACTTGAACTTTCCTACAAACAACATATCAGAAAAATGCGTGGTGCTGTTATTTCACGACTTTGTCGGTGACCGGAGTCCAACCCAGGACCTTCGTTTTTGTAGTCAACGTGCTAACACTTCAGCCAATGCCACCTCTCTACTTGTTCTAAGAAATTTTTAGGTAAATGTTCCATGATTATCTGCATCAGCAAGAGTGAAATGCGCAGTAGGATTTAGCTAACCCCTCAATAATGAATTTAAATGTATTTTTAAAAAGTAATAAATATTTTATTAAAGAAGTAAAATATTAATTTTGGGAAAAAGTGCGATAGAAATATTAAATTTTAATTCAAAGTTTTTGATTGGGTCATTGTTGATCGAAATCGTGGAAGAGTTAATATTTTCGTTGGTTAAGTATTTTTGCAATAGTTTCGCCAAATATTTTTAAAATTTTTCAAAAAAATTATTTCGATATATTTTTAGAAAAAAATATGCATGTTTGACCCACATGACATCGAAGGGTTAATTTTAGGTTAAGGGTTAATTTAGCATATTCAAAAGAGCACTCTTGCCGATTTTTTAGAAGAATCAGTGCAAAAGTAGCGGATTTTCAAATGTATTGCGATGATTTTTTTCTCTTTCACACACAGAAAGGAGAGATTTGAGAAAAATTCCACCTACGCGAAGCTCCGTCGCAGCACTTCATCAATTGCCAATTACTAGGGATGGGATGTTTATATAAATATGTACATGTTTTCTGCCGTTGGTCGTATTTCAACGTAAATAAAATGTCTTTGCGAATCAACAAATTTGGAAAAGAATGGCATCGATTTGTTAGTATATATTTTTGCATATTTTAAAATAAATACATATTTTTGCATATTTCATTATAAATGAATATTTTGAATACATTTTTTAGATTTTTCATGCTATAAAATTAATTTTGTTCTTTTTTTGTGTAAGAAAAAAAGAGGAAAGCGAAAACAATTTCAACAGGGATGGACAATTTAATATCGCCATTTTTGTGACATTATTCGATATTCAAAAACACCATAGAACTACTTCAACTCATTTGAAAAATCCAATACTTTGGCTCAAGCCGAGAATACCAATACCGTTGAAAATAAAAATAAAACAAAAACATGATCTAATAGTCCTTTCAAAGAAAAATATTCAAATATGCATCGACTATTCAAGTAGCCTATAGTAACTAGATGGGGAACGTGGTTGAAGGCTGTCGGGTACTAACTATATTTATATTAACACAGTTAAAGAAATTTTAAAATCAAAAAACAAAGCACTGAATTGATATTTGTGTACAAAAAGTATGGCTTTCTTGTTCCCACTATAGGCCAACTAGATGGTTTTGATTCTTTGACAGACCAAGTAGAATTAATTGAAAATGCGTCAAAAAAAATTTGTGCTCTGAAAGACAGAATAAGTGAAGAAATTAAAAATAAATTAGATAAAGTTATACAAAAAAAAATTTTACAAATCGTTTTAATATTTTATAGTTCCAACAGCAAAAATTTGGAAACTGAATATTTTGTTTTAATATTTTATTACGAAAAGTTTTTTTTAGAAAAAATCGTCAAAGATTTGCCTTTGACAATTTACAAAAAACACTTATTCATTTACGTAAATAAAAGTTCGACTTAACTTTATTTTGTGTTCGATATGTTTGACAAAATGTTTCTTAAGAAAGTTTTGAAGCTATTTTTTTTGTGTTTTAAGTTTTTAATGACGAAATGTTTGTTAAGAAAGCAATGAAGCTGATTTTTTTAAGTTTTTAATGTTATTAAATGTTGAAAAAAAGTTAATAAATGCATATTTTATTAGTTTGAAATACATATTTTTTATTTTTAATGTATATTTTACGTACATAAAACTCGATTTTAAAAGTGCATGTAAATCGTATCCCTACTAATTACTTTAGAACGTTGCTTTTAAACTAAATTTTTCTCTTTTACTAAACAAATTCCCACCCACAATTAGCCAATCAAACAATATGGTCTACACAGATCTAAAATAATAAGCAATTAATCGAGGTAATGGTATGTGACGGAAGTGAACTTTTCTCTCGAAATGTCCATATGTTTATTTGTACATATGTATTAGAGATGGGCGATATTTCGAAACCTGTTACTTTTTCGCAGCGATTGAAAAATCACTAATCACAACTGTGACTGAATTTATCAAGTAAGAGGTTTGAAAATAAAGTTCTTTCATAGAAACTGTGAATGTTGTTGTATGCTTACTTTACAGTAAATAAAGCTACCACATGCATTTTTTTATACCTTCACCGTACGTCGAGAAAAAATGGTCAAATCGTGCCAAATCGCCTTTTCTGGCAACTATGTATAGCTCTCACATTTTTGTATTTGCAATTTTATTGTCTCTCTGCCTCTTAAGTGTTTGTTCTTGTCGCTCTTCTTATCGTATTTATCAAAATACCAACACTAATAAATACTTTTAAAGCATAGCTGCCCAAAGTAGCACCAGAGTGCCGAACACCAATCGGCTTCTCACACAAATGAATTCACATACGCGAATACATTTCTCTCGTGTTTCTCTCGGTGGCCAGCATTGTTTTAAAGCAGAAGAGCTGAAATGTGTTAAACCGTGATCACAGTCACTGTTAAATTTCACTGCTACTCTTCTTATTAGATTTTCTCAAAATAACAGAGCTGCTAAAAACAAAATATTGCTAAGCTGTGTTCACAGTCACAGTTTAAAAGAACAGCGATTTAGAAATCAAGTTCACTAAGAGCACATTATTAAAAAATCACAGGATCGCTCATCTCTAATATGTATAGATTCACATTTTGAAACGGTTTTGAATAACGAATTAAAAAGCCTGTACTGCTTTAAATAATTGTACATAGAACTATTTTGTTATCATTGAATTGTGGCAACATTACGTGAAATTTTCTGGTATAATATTTGCTGGAGTTTGAAATCAAATAAGTCGCTTGCAAATGGTTTAAACCAAATTACTAAATTAAAAAAGAAACTCCAAACTCATAAATTTCCTTAATAAGACCCTGAGGTTTTTATTTTTTTGTTTTCCCTATTTGTAAAACTCAACAAAGCAGCAACAAAAAATTAGAGAAAAAGGAGAAAAAAATTAGCAAATTATTGTAGGTAACTCCCCGACCATTAGTCAAATTGCATATTTCTTTCTATGATGCAGCTGTTTTCACAGCAGGCTCATTCATCTTTGCGTTTCCCTTTTTATGGTTTTTCTGCTGTTTTTGCAAAAATATATTTATGTACTTGCAGTTGTAGCCTGAGTACTCTGCAAGTACAATAATGTTTTTGTACTCAAGAGCAGAACACAAAGTAGGTACGTACATACTTTCATAAATTTTCCTAAAAGATGCAATGAACTAAAAGGTCATTAACGTTGTTATTGTTTACAGAGTTTAAGGTTTTTACCCCTCCGCCACTCAGCAATAAAATCCTTAGAAAAAAAGTAACCGCAATAGAAAAAAAAACAGATCATAATAAAATTAATTGATTTTTGACATAAAACGATTTACCCTTATACAAACATACATACATACATACTACATACATATGTATAAATCATTTAGAAGCCACAAAATTAATTTTTCAATATCAGGATATTGAAAACAATTAAATGAAGTACATAGCAGGAGCTTAAATTTAAAAGAAGCACAACACAGTTCATGGCGCGATTCAAATCACTTAATGTGGGAAAGTGAAATAAAAATTGAATAGAAAACAACAAGCACTTGACCATTCAAAATGAAAATAAAACAAATTGCACTTGAATTTCTTGTGTACAATTCCGAGATGATGAGGGTTAGCTGCCATTTCATGTGTAAAAAAACGAACATTCAAATGTTTATCTAATACTACATAGGTACTCGTACTTCACTTCTTAATATCTATGTACATATGTATGTAAAAGGAAAGGAAGTTCATTTTCAACTCAAAACAATTTTAAAGGTAGGAGAGGTTGTGTGTTTATAACTAACGTTTTATGTACGAATTTGTAAAAAGTATATGCAAGCACAGACCGTAACAATTGTGATTTTTTCTCATAAAAAGAAAAGTATAATTCTTCTTTCTTCATTTTTATTTTTCTATGACCGAAATAATAGTTATTTTTACCCGACTGCGCGACGCAAAAAAGGGTATTGTGTTATCAGCCTATATGTATATGTATGTAGAGGGTGTTTTTATAGAGTGACACAAGTTTAAATTATAATAAAACAAGGAAATATATTTTTAATATCAATGAAACGAAAGGGGTTTTTTGGAAAGAAAATTTTATGAAATTAATGTTGAAATATGATTTCTGGAACACCAATTTTCAATAACTTTTCGCAGCATTTGCGGCCGTTTTTCGCCGATAACTCTTCGAATGTTGATTTCAAGGTGTTCAATTGTTCGTGGTTTATCGACGTAGACAAGTGACTTAACATAACCCCAAAGAAAATAATCCAATGGGTTAAATCACACGATTTTGGTGGCCAATTAATTGGGTCCTTACGTGAAATTATTTTTTCATCAATCAAAAGTTTCTTTGAGTAAATCAATTGTAGCGCCCGCAGTATGGCATGTGGCTCCGTCGTGTTGGAACCGCATATCAGCAAAATTAATGCCACGTAATTGAGCTACAAAAAAATTTCGAATCATGTTTCTATACCGTTCACCATTGACAGTAACATTCTGACCAT
The DNA here is from genome assembly GCA_936439885.1 of Nowickia ferox. Lineage (NCBI taxonomy): Eukaryota > Metazoa > Arthropoda > Insecta > Diptera > Tachinidae > Nowickia > Nowickia ferox. The sequence goes on along the minus strand of OW387027.1, from coordinate 82,665,807 downwards.
CATCATAATTTTGTGTGGATGTAATGGTGTTTCGACAAAGGCTTGTGAATTCTCCTCACTCCAAATGAGACAATTCTGCTTATTTACGTACCCATTCAACCAGAACTATGTACGCCATAAAATGGAAGAAGTGCACGATGAGTTTGACGAATAAAACAATTATTTTGATTAAAAATTTCAACAATTTGCACGCGTTGTTCTGGTGTAAGTCGATTCATAATGAAATTTCAAAGCAAACTGATAATGCATTAAACACATTCACCACAGCAAGCTACCGACTACAAAATGTCAAGGATAGAATACACATATTTATATGGGAGTGATTCTTTTGAAGACAGCAAGGCAACAGGGCGGCAGGTTGTTGTCTATGCTCATTTTGTCGTCGTTGTAGTCTAATTAAACTAATTTCTATTTGTTTTGCTACAATGAGGAAATTCAGTGTTGCCAGATTAATACAAGATGTTATGTAAAGCATAAATTAATTAATTTGTATACTTTTACGTCATATAAGTACATTTTGAAAGGGTTAGGTTAGGTTAGGTTAGTCAGGGAGCTCGCATAGACCAGTATTGATCCTTAGCGATACCAGCAGATGACAAGAAACCTGTAAGTATGGCAGCCTAATTCGTGGTGCCTGTATCGAATGACTCCCACATAGATTTAACAAACCTTAGCAGTCTACACAATTCCATTCCCGATACAAGTTCAAGACGTCGAAAAGTGTGATCACCAGGACAGTCATATTTAGTGCGGCTTAGAGCCGGACAGTGGCACAGTAGATGTTCTACTGTCTCCAATACTCCAGGTTTCTTACAATTTCTGCAGGTACAGTAGATGCTCTACTGTCTCCAATACTCCAGGTTTCTTACAATTTCTGCAGGTACCGTCAAGTATCTGTCCTATTTTGACGGCATAAGAAGCCGTCCAGCAGTGTCCAGTTAATGCCTCCACTAGAAGTCTACAGTTGCTTCTGGTTAGTGATAAAAGGAATTTCGTTGATTTAGGATCATAGGAGCTCCACATGATTTTAGAACTTTTGCAAGTTTTCGTCGCACGCCAACTTTCCTCCGCTTCTTCCTTCATCTTAGAGTCTATGATCCATTTCAGGCATTGAATTGGTTTCCGGACATATACCGTTTCTTCCACCGGTAATTGGCTCCCAATTTTGGCCAGTATATCGGCCATTTCGTTTCCCTCAATTCCCATGTATCCTCGGACCCAATAAACATGTACTTGTCTGCCAGCACATAAAATATTTAGGGCCTTCCTACACATGAGCACAACCGAGGAGTAGTTGCAGTCTGCTGAAATTGCCTTAATTGCTGCTTGACTGTCTATACTCGTATATATATTCACACGCGCATTCATGGTTTGAGGGGTGAAAGCTAATTCTGCAGCCATTTTGGCTGCATAGATTTCCGCCTGGAAGATGCTACAGTAATCAGGAAGTTGATAAGATTCCTCTATACTGAGCTCCGGGCAGTAAACCGCAGCTCCCACTCCTACATCCATCTTTGAGCCATCAGTGAAGAAATTAAAACTATACCCACTATAGTTAAGACCTTCGAGATAGCCTTCTTCCCTTATAGTGAGTGATCTGTGGTTTGGCAAGGAAGTTAATTTCTGGAATGATGTAGTCCATGTGTTCCAGCAATTTACCGTGACCAAATGGTTTGTACGACATCTGTCCTGTTGTCCTGAGTCGGATTACGGACTTGCATGCCGCATTCAGAGCGGTTAGTTTTATTAGTTTAAGGTCTAACATAACGTCTAAAGCTGCAGTAGGTGTGCTTTTTAGAGCTCCAGTGATGCAGAGTTCTGCTAGTCCCTGGATATTTTCTAACTTTTTTAGGTATGCTTTTGAAAGAGTAATTTAATTTTTATAAATGCGAAATATTTGAAGGTGGCAATACTGAATTATATATTTATACTTAAATATGAGGAGCAGATGGTGCTGCTGCCGTCTCCAAAACAGTTAAGTAGCTGGCTACGAGGCGACAAATGCTGCTAGCGGCATTTGAACTCATGTGTTCGTGTAGCTTGCTGTGGTGAATGTGTTTAATGCATAAACAAAAAGCAACTATCTGCTGTTAACTGGGTGCTCAAATTATGCCAACTCAAAGTTGTGACACTCTAAAAAAACACACTTTATGTATTATGTATGTATGTGTGTTCCTTTGCGGCACTATATAAACCAAGCGCGTGAACCGATTTTGATGATTCTTACATCAATCGATTTGTATTAACCCTGGGAGTGACAGCAGTCAAAACTCAATATGTGAGTGTATTTTGTAAATACGAAAAAAATAAAAAGTCGGCGGACTATATCAAAATGGGTATCATTCGACAGGTATTTTAAAATCATATTAAGGTATCTCTTATGGTTGTTCATTTCGAATGACCATTTAGGATATTTAACGGTTCAAAGGTGGTAACAGTCGGGTTTTTTGTTTATATTTTCGATCATACAGACAGGTTTTCGAAACAGATTTTAAGTTTTATTCGGGTCTGTTCTGCAAACCGAATTGTATTTAAAAAAGAGAAATATTTAAAAACGAGTACATGTACATTTGGACAAATTACTCGACTTGGTGACATTCGAAATAAAGTTTTAATAAAATATTTGAACGTCAAAGTCAGCTGTTAATAAAAGAAATTGCATTAAAAAAATTAAAAAAATATATATTTAATAATTTACAAGTATGTAGTTTTTGAGCTTTTATAAAAGACAATGAAGTTTCTATGCATTTTTAAGAGTTTGTTTGAAACGAAATGCAGAATATATATAGAGTAGCTAAGACCACCAACAAACAAAACTTCTTCGCTCTAATTAATAAAAATTCATATTTAATTTATAATTTTTTAATTACACTCCAAAAATTTTTTAATTTTTCTCTTTTTCTACTTACAGATAGCGCTACCTATGTCGGAAATATTTTGAAAATCAAGTCTGTTAAAAAGGAAGATCGTGGTACTTACTATTGTGTTGCTGATAATGGTGTCTATAACGGCGACCGTCGTAACATCAATTTGGAAGTTGAATTCTCGCCTGTCATTACAGTGCCTCGTCCACGTTTGGGACAAGCTTTGCAATACGACATGGATTTGGAATGCCACATTGAAGCTTACCCACCGCCAGCCATTGTCTGGCTCAAGGATGATATCCAATTATCAAACAATCAACATTACAGCATTTCACATTTCGCCACTGCCGATGAATATACAGATTCCACGCTACGTGTCATTACAATTGAAAAGCGTCAATATGGTGATTACGTTTGCAAGGCTGTGAACAAATTGGGTGAGGCTCAGGCTCGTGTTAATCTATTTGAGACTGTCGTACCTGTTTGTCCTCCCGCTTGTGGACAAGCGTATTATGGTGACGCTGAGCGTTTGGCCGCCACCTCTATGGCTACATTAGCTTTTCTTGTAGCTGTTTTATACGCCAGATAAACAGTTTCTCCATCCTGAAAGTTTAGCCAGTGATCGAAATGTTAGTAAGCGCTTTAACGTGCAAGCAAAAACAAAAGAAATAAAGCAAGCAGCAAAAATAAAATCGTTTAATTTATGCCTACAAAACATTCCAAAATTTACAACAAAAAAAAACAAAACAAGCTCGAAACATTCCAACTGAAAATCTTCTTTTTTTTCGCATAAAAGTTTATAATTTAGAATATTTTAATTTTTTTTTTCATACGTCCATGTTTTTAAGTTAATACGAGTAACTACAAAATAAGTACTTTTTTATTACAAAAAAAACAAATATGTAACTTTTTTCCCTTAACCCGTCCGTCAATGTATACAAATCTTTAAAAATAAATGGACCCATTAATTTAAATATTTCTTGCAAGAATCTCGGCAATTAGAAAGTCTTGATTCTATTTGAGCAGAGAACTAATTTTTAATTCAATTACAAAAACTATCACAAAAATAAATTATTATTTTTAAACCTCAATTAATAGCTGTAACTAAAATTGAAACTTGAAAGTATTTTATATTTATTAAATAATTTATAAAATATTTTCATTTCAAATTATTATTTTTTTTTTATAATTGTAAGACTCTAGTAATGTAAATTTTCCATTACCAATACATAACAAAAATAATGTCAATTTATAGTATCTGATATTTTCTCCCCATATATTTATAGTTGTAAGAACAAACAAAAATCGAAACTCTTAAGAAAATTATAAAATTTTATATAAAAATTTCTCGTATAAATAAAAAAGAAATAAATACATAAAATAAAATTTTACAATAAATAAAACTAAATCTATGTATATGTATGTATGTGTAGTTTTTTTTATAAATAAATTAAATAATTAGTAACGAATAAGTCTTACGTTTATAAAAGAAAATATCAACCTTGAGACCCATACGAATTTATTGAAAAAAATTATTGGGTGTAAATAAAAAATAACAAAAAGCGAAAATTATTTAACATAATGTGTATGCCTCAATTTTATACAAAAACATATTTTAAATAAAATTACAAAAGATATATACATATGTATGTATATAAATTGTGTGTGTGTGTGTGAATTTCTTAATTGGACTTAATCGAGAATTGTGTCAAACAGCACAACCTTGGAGGCCAATTGAAAGATCCATTTCTCGAAATAACCTAATAGCCAAATTTGGATTTCAATAAATAGATGGGTACGGTCGCCGTATGACACGTAGGGAAAATTATGTTGAAACCACACCTCGCCCAGATCAATGTTACCATATTTTTTTAAACAAAAAATCATTGATCATGATGCGGTAACGATCTCCATTGACCGTAAAGCGAGATCCGGCTTTCATTTTTGAACACATAAGTTCTAATGATCAGTCGTAAAGCAGCTCTGGGCGAGTCAACATCAAGCGTCGTTGGCAATTATATCTTAAGTGCAACCAGGCCACTGTTGTTTATTGGCCTTCGAGAGTTTTGCGTCTCGCTCGCACTGGTTGACTGATCTGCCACGGATAACCGTATATTCTTGCGGTTCTTCTGTGGAATTTCTTTAACAACCACGTTGCTACTTCCTACGTGAAGGCATAGGTCGTGTACAGTCAGTCACGAAACGTTTTTAAAATACTGTTAATAACATCTTGGGCATATGGTCTAGTTACTCCGCCCATATTTGTGCAAATTTACTTTGCATATGTATTAATAAATAAATAAATAAAATAAGTTCTAATGATGCCAGAAACAAACCCGTTAAGCCAAAACTTAGCCTCATTGCTGAACAAAATTTTGCGATATAATTTTCACGAATTTATGACTGATATTCAAAGTAAATCTGGATAATTTGGTAGAGTTCGTCAAACGTCAACCTATTCACGATGATTTGCCAGAGAGACGAAATCACCCCGTCCTGAAGTGTATCTCTCTGGGCTCCCGATTGATCGATGCACTGTCTTTCAAGGGGCTGTACTATATAAATCGAAACGAATGAAAATCCTTTCGATTTTGTAAGTTTATAACATGTAAATTCTAAAGAATTTCCTTTCGTTTCGAATTACAGAGTAGACCCCAGGTCGTTGATTACAGCCGTAAGTTGAAGGCACCTTCAATTGCCATGAAAACAAAGAATGCATAGTTTTTATGCTCAAGTAACTTTTCAATGAAGCCTACGAGCGAGTATATAGCCGTCTCTATTGATTTACGCATGTTGAGAAGTTGAGAAAAGTCTTTGGTTTATCAGCCCAATCATGAATATTCCCTCGGAATTTATTTCTTACGGAAAATAATTTTCTCGAGAAAACATTCCTCCAATCATAAATTCCTAGGGAAGAAAAAAAGAGTAATACGTGGCATCACCGCATTACGAAGCTCGTAGTTTTGCTTGTTTGTTGACATTTTGTGTCTCCCTTTTTTTTGAGTGAGAGAGTAAACAAAATTATTAAAATTCACCAACTTAAAAAAATATGAAAAAAAAATTATAAATGGTTTATTTGAGAAAACTCGTGCGGAACAGAAAAATAGGTCTAAGGTCCTTCGCTTTTGTGTGTAATGGGATTAAGACTAGCTTACACAAAAGCGGTTAGACTGACAGGCCTAAGGTCCTTCCTTTTAGTGTGAGATGCCATTGATAAACAGGCTTGACATGCAATTTTAAACCATAGAATGATTATTGACGAATTGCATTGCACATCTGCTGGAATGATTCCCTTCGTCTTGGGAGATTTGAGCGGAAGAAAGCTCTCGCCTGCCTATTGTATTATGTCCCCATTTAGGATATTTAAGGGCACATGAGTAATCAGGACTTCTAGCTATTCTGCACTAGTTGTCCACGTGTCGCCCGTTTTATGCATACATACTGTTACGGTGTACTTTACGGTAAGAATTTAATGTAGTTCACTAGTCCCAGATACTCCCTCCTAAATTGGTTGACTTCCAAAACGTATCAATATAAATTTTGTATACATTTGATGTACAGATACAAAGTTGCGAAACATTGTAACCATGAGCATTAACTTTGAAATCGACGCGCTGCTTGCGATCTTAATACTTATTTTAAAATGATGTACATGGAAGTCAGCTTTTTATTCGCCGAAGACTAATCCAGAGCCCATTTTCCTGTCCTCTTAGCTTATGTGCTACAAACTATTCTGGTAGGCTCATTGAATGATTGCCAAAATACTGCTGTCCCTAATGTCTGGGCGTTTTGCTAATCGACCACTGATGATCCTAAAATGTAGCTAACTATTGGCTTTGCATATATTTATATAGAATATTGCATTGCTATTTATTTTTCTCATGGAAAATTCCAAGTAGCATTGTTCGAAAAGGAACAGTCTGTTGATACCTTCCATTCCCGAATTCGTTTTGCATCTTGCCTGTTCGATGTTACGAAAGCGAATTCTGGCCCTTTCAAAATAAAATATAAAATTTACTCACCTATGTTGTTGGTGTCTGTGCTTCCCCATGTTTAATGTTGCGTGTTTGCGTCTACCCCTATAACAATTGGGACCATCCACATGGCCGTGGTGCAGTCAGTGTATCTTCATCACTGCAATCAGATAGAATGAAGACTTTTGCTAGAATACAGACTAATCATTTTATTTTTATTACCTTAGTTCTGGGGATACAGTATCTGATATCCTTTGGCAATGATTCCACCGTTGTTGACTTCAGCTTCTTCGATCAGCGCTACACTAAAGCATCAGAAGCTGCTTTTGAGTTGTACAGGTTCACTTTCCACCGCCAGCATCGGGGCCATGCTGGAATTCACGTCGGCTTCGTCTGATCCAACCGTGGAAGACCGTCTTCAACTGGAGTCCAATCCTTCAAGAAGGCCCCAATCGACTAGAACCTATCTGGGGACATTCTAATCCGATCGTGTCTTGGGATTCAACCACATCCTTATGCTGCTGGCAGCGTCCGTCTCTTTCGGATCCACCTTTTGTTTCTTGTATATGGTTAACCTGACACCCATGAAAGTATAGAATACCAGGTTATCCTAACCTAGTAGTAACTTTAACGTTTTTTTTATTAAAGACTACTATCCCTCTTCTTGTGGCACCCGTCTGTCCCACGTCCGCGATTGGTAGATGAGGATTCGCTTTACGAAATATGCTGATTGCCTCAAGGTCAATTAAATCCGCCGGTATCACTGCAGTTGCTCACGGTCTTCGAGGAATTAATCCGACCGCGACCAGTTCCAGCTTAGCGCTAGGCTTAATCGTGCGAGTACCCATATTCATCATTCCGATTTTAGGTTGGTATACCTCTAGTGAGAGTGGTGTTTCCTCCCCTGATCGCTTTCTTTCAGAACCAGTACCTGGGAATGGTTTTTCCGAATCAGGTCTCGAATCAACCCTTGCTATGCGTTTCCTAAACCATTCCAGTGAGGATTTCTACTGCTTGGTTAGGGTTTCTGGATGTTTGTTTCCAAGGTTCTCAAAATCCTTTAGAGCCGCTATTCTCTCCATTGATACCCTACGGGCAGCCTTCTTTTATCTGAGGCCATTGGTGCTTATCTGAATGATTTTGGTATTCGGTTTTGTTTAGATACAGAGGATGTGCTTGGACGCATGTCCAGAGGCACACTAGTGTGCACGATGCGACCTTCCAAAATTTTTGGGGTTCCCCTTGTGACTCATTATTATTTTTATATTTTGCTCGCAATGGGAAGTGCATGCTGCCTCTGCATGGAAGGGAGCTGTTTACGACCAGTCCTTTTTAACCACTAACTAGCCATTGATTTAGTTTTTATTTATTTGGTCCGCGGGTCTGTTCCAGTTTCAAAGCAAAATTCTTCGCAGAGGTGATCATTTTCCTGTAGACACTTGCCATAAGATTTCGACCGGAAGATGAAAACCTTTCTCCTTTTAAAAAAAGCTTACCAAGTGACAGAGACCTCTTCCTGATTAGATCTTTAATCAGTGGAAAGATAGTCCAATCCAAAAAGGGTGGAATAGCTCTCATGGTCATGAAACTGCTTTTAAAGAGAGAGAAACATGTCAATTCTTTTCAATCCCGCCATCGCCATGACAAGATTTTGACTTTAGAAGTGAGTACCAACCAGCTTCACACCCTATTCCACTTACAATAAGCATATGACCAGTTGTTTCCCATAGGGTGGGATTGAAACTAGAACGGTATTAGCTGCCCTGAGCAAAGATTGTCTGATATATTTCGTATGATGTAGCAGTTTTCCCTGGTCCTGCACGAGCTAATACGGGCACATGAGACCAGCTCGCAAAATGTGTCCCAGTCCCTGTTATAGCGTCCGATGGGAGACCAAGAAACTCCATACGATTCCATAGTCTAAAATCTAAGACCACATAACTTCTTAAATATAATGAATTTGGCACTAAATTGCCAATTCTAGTCCCTTTTGCGATATTTGCAATAATATTTTCAATTCGAAATTATCCGTGATAATCTGTTGTATGAAAATTTAAGTTTTGATTATAGATTTTTTTCTTTTTATTCGTTTTTAATCACTGCTTCGATAGCAGAAATCTTTGAGTTTATGCAATGTATTCATAGCAATCAAATCATAAACATCATTTACTGACTTATTCATAAAAAACATTTTAGGTTTATAAAGGTTTATACAAAAAGAAAATGTTCTATGGAAATTTGCTTAATAAACCTTTTATGAAACCGAAATATTTTTTATGAACAAGGCCCTTAATATTTAAACACCAAATTCAAATATCATTTAATCTAAATCCAACAAATGTCTTTTTTCTCTCCTTATAAAGGGAATTGCGCGTTTCGTTTTTAAATATCAAACACATATAACACTCAGCAAAAGATACATACATACATACACAAATACGAATACATTCCCTTAAAATTAGCATGCCAATTGAAACACTTGAAACACAACATCATTTACTTAATGGAATTTCCAGTTGTGGCCATTCGAATATACATGAGCAGTTCAGCTTCATAATCAGGATATGATTGATTATTAAACAATTTTGTAGAGGGTATAAAGTGGCGTAGAGGATTTTCAATTAGAAAATCATAAATTTTTTCCAACTTCTGTATACTACGCAAGGAATTTATTGAACAAACATCAATTTTATCTAATATTTCAATAATGCGATCATGCTGCTGCTTAGCACGTCCTTGAAAAGCTTCTGGATCAACTGAAATGGAAAGAAACAACAACAACAAAAAAGAAATGTAATTAGCAATGATGAAATGACAGACAACATAATGAAATGACTGGTAGTTAAATTGGTTGTATCACAAAAAACAAAACGAGACTGAGAAATGAGTTAGAGTGCTATGTATACCGAAAAATGTGTCCAAATTTATTTTCAATTCATTTGAATATTTTGCAATCAAATCCGCCCACGAAATACGATTACGGACTTCCTGTAAAGCACCAAAGGGAGTTAATAAAATGCCTGGAGCTAACTGTATTGTCGAAGTGAGTTCATGCGATTCGATTATTAAGGGATTCGGGGATAAATAGAATGCGCTGTTTGTAAAAAAAAGAAAGAGAAAAAAAGAAACGCAAAGTGTTGTAAATATACTCGTACATAAAACAAAATGGTGCTTACATACTCGTATGCATGCATACATACATATGTACATTTGTATAAGTAGTAGTATGTTTAGTTACAGTATTTCAATGACGACCAAATACCAAAATAATATCAACATACACATGTACATACATACGTATGTATATTTTATGCTTGTCTATATTTACCATTCTTTGCTTATACAAGACAAATGCTCCAATGGTAGCTCACAAAACGTATTTAATTCCATGGTGTGAGGTGTCAATATTTTATTTAGTGCCTGCGGCATTAATGTAAAATCACCAGCTCCAAAAATGTGTCTCGTTGATGTTGGCTGATTCGATGGGGATATGGTTGAATCAAAATCTAATTTTGTGCTACAGAAAACATTATCGTTATTCATCTCAAAACTATCAATGCTCAAGATAGATTGATTATTATTATTATTATTATTGTTGCAGAGTTTTAATTTAGTGGGTATGAAATTTGATATAACATTTTTCGCTGCTTCTAAATCTTCCAGTTGATGTCTCATAATATTTTTAGAGTAAATGATTTTGTCTTTTATTTGTGATAATTGCATCATATCGTATTGTAAGCGATTAACTAAAGTTCCAATTTCTCCATAAACTTGTTTGATTGAACCAAGAAGTACCTGAAAGTTGTAAAAAAATTTTAAAGTAATTTTTAAAATTTTTAAGTGCTATACTTGTACATACATATTATTTAAAATCCAACTGGAAACTTGGGCGGACATAGTTAGTCCTAGTTTACACTATGCAAGTCTTATTGCTAAGCTGATTAGTTTGAGGGAAAGAGAGACGAGGGGAACATTAACGTTTCTTTTCCCTCGTCTGTCTCTCTCTCTCTCCTAGCAAACTAATCAGCTTAGCAATAAGACTTGCACACTGCAAACTAGAACTTAGAGCAAGTGAAGCCATAATAACTCTGCCGAAAAACTTTTATATTGAAATCTCAACCAATACTTTTGGTTAACGGAAAATATTAAATAACAAATTTCCCAAAAAACGCACAAATTATAAACTTGACGGCACCTGGTCAGAAAAAACCTTGTTTAGCAACACACTATTCTTGCGAAAGCAATGAATAATTGTTGTTGTTGTTTTAGGTTTCCGTACACCAAAGGTGAAAAGAAACCCTATTGCTTTCGCTATGATGTCCGTCTGTCCCTCACAGGCTATTTTTGCATACTGTATAGGCAACATTTACACATACATGCATGTATGAAAATGTATGAATATACACATGTATATTAAATGGTTTCTTTGCTCTACATTGGGATCCCGTGGGAAAAGCGTTCCCGTACTTTTTCTTCGTGCTATTTTGGGCACATAGAAAATCAATCAGATGTTTGAAAACTAAACAATAACAATGAAAATTTACATTTTCCTAAAAACTGAAAACTGGGAAAATGTATGATAAAATTTTTAAAAACTAGTTGAGAACAAAGTTTTATTTATAAGTTTTTATATGAAATTAAGAAACAAAAACCTTCTGTATATGCCGATTCATGTAAGTTAATACGTATGTACGTGTGAATATGAAGACTGTCCAAACTGGCACCAGAGTGGCGAACATCAATTGGCTTCTTTTACAAATGAATACACATACGCGAATACATTTCTCTCAGTGTTCTCTCATTGGCAAGTCTTGGTGTATATATGTACATACATAAGTATGTGTTTAGGTATACGAGTATATACTATACGTATGTATCAGTGATCAGAAATGAGTAGTGAAAAAGTGAGTAGAGTTGAATCATGACTTACAATTTCATGTACTCATACTTATTGCGATGTTGTCCAACTTCGTATTCACTCGGAAGTGTGAAGTTCCCATCGCATTCATACTTAGCAACATTTATGACGTATTTGATTTCGAATCTCCTTAACACAATGTTTATAGATGACGCCAAAATAAGTATGGTATGGCAAAGCGAACTTCGCATACGAACATTAAAATACTCATTATGAGGTTATGTGTTTGCTCATTATGAGGTTACAAATGTGTTTCTTTATACACTTTATACTGTTGTAGTTGTAGTTGCACTGTATGGATGAGTTGAGTGAGCTGAATCAATGTAAGTAGTATAAGTATTTTTCTGAAATTATAAATCAAACTGAGGTGATTTATTAGTGGGAGTGTGATATGAGTATGATGTCGACGTCGCATTCATATTTATTGCAACCTATACTTATAAATCAATTTTATCTTGAGTATGCGTAAATCAGAACACAATTGATACCTGCGTCATTAGTAGCGCTCAGCACGCCTATCGAAAAGGTAGGTCTGTTGAGAGTGTGCTTCATGACGTGGTTGGTGTTATAGAGAGAGGACTGCAGCACAAAGACTACACACTGGCTGCATTCTTAGAGATGAGGGAGCCTTTAACAACATAAGTATAGAGGCTATTAGGGAGTCGCTGGAAACAGTTGGGGTGCACAACTTTCTAGTGGTCTAGTCATCATGCTTAATAGCTGAATCATCATCTCGAGTATGGGAAGTGGAAAACTGAGGAAATTAGTGACAAGAGGTACACCGCAGGGAGGAGTTTTATCACCTCTATTGTGGTTGTTGGCAATGAACGCAACTCTTAGGCGTTTTGACAGGAGCGGAAGGAAGATAGTTGCATATGCGGATGACGTGGTTTTACTGGTAACGGGAAAGTTTCTTCCCACTATCAGTGAAGTCATGCAGTCGGCGTTGGGCGATCTATCCTCCTGGGACAGCAGTAAAGGATTGGGAGTCAGCCCAGAGAAAACCAAGCTAGTCCTCTTCACCAGGAGATACAAAGTAGAAAGCTTTGTACTGCCAAAGATGGGAGGGGTGGAGCTGAGACTTGCAGAGGGAGCAAAATACCTCGGTGTTTTCCTGATAGCAAGCTTTCTTGGAAAAGGAACATGCAGGAAAGGCTAAAGAAAGGGCTCGATGCCTACTACGCATGCAGGAACTCCATAGGAAGGAACTGAGGTATGCAACCGAAGATAGTAAACTGGATCTACACATCGGCTGTCAGGCCGGTTATTTCCTATGGTTGTGTGGTATGGTGGGAGGCAATAATAAATAAAAATACAATTAACAAACAGAAACCGTAGAGACATCTCGAGACTCGTTGCAGTCATGACGGGGCACTGGACGGTCGGCAGACATGCTAGTAGGATAGGTATATCCTACAATGAGTTCTGCCGAAGTTGTCAAGAAGTAAGCAAAGAAGAAACAGTCTTTCACTTTCTTTGCGAATGCCCAGCTTTGCATCTCTCGAGACACAAATTTTTAGGCAGTCATGTACTAGATGATCTAACAGATCTATCTGAGATTGGGTTGAATGACCTTATCAGATATCTCAACGCGACGGGTTGGATCTAGTAACGATCACCATATCAGAATACTCAGGTACGGTTCTACATAGGTTGACACCGATGAGTGTAGTGGTCCTCTCAAAAAGGAATATTCTAGATTCTACTTGAATGCCTGCGTGTAGTGGGCAGCCACGTAAACCAACCAACCAACCAATGGTGGGAGGCATTAAGGAATGAAAGTAACAGGAAATTACTAGCTAAGGTTCAGAGATGTGTCTCGATGGGTATCACAGGTGCTCAGAGGAGTACACCTCAGGCTGCCTTGGACGTCATTCTTCATCTACTTCCTCTAGAGGACTTTGTGGTTGGAACGGGGAATAGAAGTCTCCTTAGACTCGTATAAACAGGTTTGGTGAGGACAGGAATAACAGGTCACACATCAATCTTAAATGAAATCAGTTTTAGTGATCAGGAATCCGTTACACTTGTGTTTACGGACTATAAGGTCTCTCAAATCGACTTTAGCAGAACACCCTCAATGGTCATTCCGGATAGGGACTATTGGGTCAAGCTATATGTGGGAAGTGCAGTCTTTACAGACGGATCGAAAATGGGGGAAGGCACAAGGGCTGGTGTCTATATTTTGGGAACGAACATTCGTAGTTCTTTCAGACTGCCGAATGAATGCAGCGTTTTCCAGGATGAGATCTTGGCGATTCTCAGGGCCACGGAGGGTGGTCAGGAATGTAGCTGAAGGTGAGAAGGTAACCTTCTACGTCGACAGCCAAGCAGCGCTAAAAGCTGTGAAGGGACACATTGTCAAATCGAAACTTGTTAGGGACTGTAGGAGAGCCCTCAACTTGCTTATGGATAAATATAGTATCAGACTATGTTGGGTTCCTGGCCACAGCAGTGTTGAGATAAATGAAATTGCCGATAAGCTGGCAAAAATAGGGTCGGCACTAGATGAAGGAATGACAGACAGGTCGGTGAAATTACCGATAGGTCATTACTATAGGGAACTCAGTAACTGGGTATAAAGCAGGACCAATAGTTCATGGCGAAGTAGGGAGGATTGTAGAGTCTCGAGAGCTATGTGGCCAAAACTTGACTCAGGAAGATCCAAACTGCTACTGGACATGAATAGGAAGGCGATGCGAAATGTGATAGGCGCGTTGACAGGTCACTGCTCGGTCAGAGCAAGAATCAGCATTTGGGAAACTGGCACTCCAGATTTTTGTAGGATGTGCGCGGATGAAGAAGAACCAGAAACCATTGAACATGTTATCTGTCACTGCCCGAAGCTGCTGAAAGCATTACTGATATCGGGAAGCGTAAACTAGAGGACATCAGGGGCTTCATCATGGGAATTCGGTGGCTCAAGGACGGGTAATAGGGTAATTTCTGGCTATAAATGGGGGGTAAATATTACTTTTTGGGCAACAGAAGGAAATCACAATGGACCCAATTGGGTCTCCGAGTTGGAGGTGCGGTATAGCACCACCCTTCCTAACCTAACCTAACCTATTACATTATTCTCTCATTTTACCGAACTTTACCAAAAAAAGTAAAGAACCGGACCTATTATCATATATGTCCATATACCCTAATTTTTCGGATCCGAACCATAATAATCTATAATCTAATCATAAGTATATGCTCCATATATATTTTTTTAGTTGGGCTGTAAGATTTTAAAATATGGACTTAGAGCATTTGCATGTTAAACCCGCCATATGAACTATGTATTCAAGTGCTTACTCCATACGTGGGTGAAGGGTATAAAAGATTCGTCACCGAATGTAGCACTCTTACTTGTTTTTAAATAAATAAATTATTCCTTTAGTGGTAAAACTCCACTGGAACTGCAGCGACACTACACTTTCATAAAAAAAATTTTATCATACACTTATTACTTGCATTAATTCTTATGCTACATAGTATTCTGTCGCGTCAGGTCGTGTCGCTCAGTGCGGTCTTACATAAATGAACTTACCTCATGATTTTCCAAGTTCTTTTCGGAATTTTTTATATCCGCTTTAATCATTCCAATTTGTTGAGCCAAATATTCATTTTCGCCTTTAGTAAAATTCATTGAGCAATATTCCATTACATAGTTACGCATAATGTTTTCATTTTGTTCGGAATCTGCATCAGCATTAAATATTTTTACTTTTTCCAGAAGCTTATCCTCAAATGCATTAAATGCCTTTACAAACTGTTCTTCCAAACTATTGCGTTCCTGACAAGCCGACAAATATTTACCCACCATACCAAAGTAACTTGATTTCGTTTTCATCAGATTTATATCAAAATTTGACAAAGTTTCGCGTTTATTAACAGCGCTAGTTGTATGAGATTGAGATTCATTGGTGGTGGTGTTATTAAGCGATATAATATATTGCAATTGTTCTTTTTTAAGTTCCATAATCGCATTAAATATGAGAAAGACGGGTATATTGGTGAAAATTTTACGCAGCTTAGTCCATAAATCGTTTTTTGCTTCCTGTAATTCTTGTACTTGCAGTATAATATAAAATTTAATTAGTATAATATACATATTGACCTACATACATACATAAATTCATACATATCGTCACCTTAAATGCAAACGGAAGTAACTACATTTTTATATTTTTTTACAGTAGAAACAAAAAACGTTTCAAATTCAATAATAATAAAGTTTTCTTGAAAATTGTATGCAAAGTTTACTTGTAGCATGAATACTTATATGTTTTTAATCATTTATTTCCTTTTAAAGCTTTTATGTTAGTTACGTTCTTTGCAATAAAAATAGATGCATTGGTAATTACGTCTGTTTGAACTTCTTTAATAAAGTCGTCATTTTTGATCGCAGAGGTATAAATATTTGTGTGAACATGTAGTTTGATAAAATGAACTATAATCAATCAAAAACTCGATTTCGAATTTTTGTGTAGTTACGTCCGTTTGTAGTTAAGGTGACGATATGTATGTACATATCGCTAATTTTGAGTTAATTAATCCTAATATCGTTGTTCATATTGTGAAAAAAATTTCTTGCAAATATCTTGTTTACTCATCTATTGAAAGCAAAATAAAATTTTCTTTTTCCATTAAGTTGTGTGTAAATTGAAAACTTTAAACTCGATTTGAGGCAAACTAGTTTTTTTTTTTTTTTTTTTTTGAGTTATGACATTGTTTGAGTAAATGAGCGATATGTATGTACATACTTATATCCTGTTACATACCATTAGTATTGTTTTCGCAAAATTTATAAAAATCTTCCAATTCCTTGAGTGCTTTGCTTACAGCTTCCGTAGCATTACTTTCACTTTTATTTTCATTTGTTAAAATTACCGGCATTGTGGCCTTGATCTTTTCTCTATTCTCCTTTTCTCTTTCGATTTCTTTATCCAATGCTTGGGACTTGAGATCCAAAAGATGTACTTTAGTTTCTAATATATCACATTTATTCGACAGATTTATTTCTTGAATATCTTTTTGGAAAAGGTTGTGAAGATTTATATTTATTTTACATTTGTTTAATATGTATATAAAACTTACTTTTAGCTTTAATGGAAGCCGCCAATGTATCGTATTCAGCTTTACGTTCATCTAAACGTTGTAGTAAATCCTTTTGCTTTCTCTTAAGATCTTGAACTTTAAGATGTGTCTGCATTTCTCGGGGTAATAATAAACGTTCGGAAATCTTTAAAGTAAAGTAAAGTAATTAAAATTACAACGTTACGATACAACAACATACCAGCAGAATACAATAGCGGAATTCACGGTTGACATTGTAGATCTTTTACATATTGCAGCTTTGTTAAATTGTTGTTCCTTTGCTTTAAATTTAACAAAATTTACCAAAACTTCAACATGTAAAAGATTTACAAGGCCAACCGTGAATTCCGCTAATAATTCGCTTCAAAAAAACTCATCTAAAATTAACCCATACGAAACATTGTATTCTGCTAGTACTTTGTGTGATCTTGATTATTTCCTTTAGTCAAGTGACCTGCATGAGGCAGAATATAAAAAAGTTTGGAGTTAAAGAGCGTACATCTGTAAGTAAATCCCATACTTGATTCTATCGTGAATGGAATGCCCTAATATGTAATTTAATATTTTGGCAAAGAATTGGTTTATTACTATCGACAGATTTAAAAAAAAATGTGTAATTTAGATACCAATACAGAAAATGCAATCCGTCCTATATAAATTTGAGAAAAGAAAGCTGCAATAAACTTAATTAACAAATAAATTTTTATTACATATTTTTGCTACAAATGGAACAAAAAATGGCAAAGGCACGTAACCAAAGAGCCATGCTATGCCACGTATAGGAGCCTCCATCGGTAGCTGCAAACGACCTATACCTTCGTATAGGAAGTACACCGAAAAAAAAGTTTTAAAATCAAGCAGAAACAATTTCATTTTAAAACGAAACCTTTGTGAAATAGAACTAAGTTTGTTTCATTTTTTAAATAAAAGCACAATTTTTTGTTTTAAAACTGCTTCGTTATAAAAATAACAATGTTACATATATGTATATTAATATTAGAAGAAATTTTCTTATTTTATAAAAATTATTTTTAAAAATGTTTTTCTGGTTTAGTATAGGAGTTTCATAGATCCTCTCCCAGTTTTGTATGATATCCACTAGAAATGGCCGCGTATTGTGTTGTTTTTGTGACAAGAACACGTGTGCGTGCGTGTGAGGGTCGTATAGATTAACACGATAAAACACGAAACGATTTTAGGTGTAAAATATGTATGCATGAATTTCCAGTAAAGAAAATTTTTTTATATTTTGTATCGTCAAACACGCAAAACCAGCAAATTTGTGGATAGAGATAAGCTTAAAGTTCTGAAATCAAACGAAAATATGTATCTTTTTGAAAAAAGAAAAATAATTTTTCCTATTAAATTTGATTTAGTGTGTGTTTTGTAGTTTCGTGGTAATCATGTTCGGGTCGTGCCGTTCTAGAAAGATTCGACACGCGTCCATCTCTATTATCTAACATAAAACTTATTAAAAACGCTTGCATTTGATAATGGAAAATACCGCAAAAGTCTGATCGCACTTAAGAAATAATTAGAATGACGCAAGAGCTGTTCCCCAGCCCAGAGCTGCTTAGCGAATGGAATTTTTATTATACTACTAAAATCATTTTGCAAGGATGTAGTATTTCTCATGACTAGGAATACCAAATGGGATTGGTTTTCTGATTCCTGGTATGTATTTCCGGATTCGGAAATATGTATCCAATTTAGGGATTTGGCATTATTTGTTAGAACGAGGAAATATAATTTAAAATTTTAAACAGAATATCTGTTTTAAATTGTCGATTTACCAATCCCTAATGCATAATAATTCGGCATTTCGTAATGTTGTGTAAAAATTTTATATATGTAAATAGCTTATACTACCACCTCCTGAGAGAAGAATATTTTTTTATATCTTCATCGGTATTAGTATTATATTAGTATTTACAAATATATACTCCTTATGAGGGGTTTCTTCGGTAGCCACCAAGCGACATGTCTATACGTACTTAAAACGTCGTGTGGCTATTGGTTTGCCGCACAGTATATTAAAAAAACATTATTACTGCGGCAATCCAATGACCACCCGACGAAAAAATAACTACGATGACTCGAGAGCTGTTCCCCAAGAGAAGTTTTACGACTCAATTGAGGTCATACAATAATAGATGTTTGCATTTATTTACTTACCGACAATACTCGACCCTTGATTTTCTCCACTTTGTGCACTAATATATTTTCCTTAACAGCTTGAACTTCCTGTCGGGGACAAACTCGATTCATTAAATTGCAAAAATAGTCCCGCTGACGAGATTTAAAGACACTGAAAATAAAATTCCGAAAGATACATATATATGCACGTAAGGTTTGTGTCCACTTTTTGCTAACATACGATTTTAAAGCATCTTCCCCAGGCATTGCATCGGCCGGACAACCTAGTTTTGTTGCCCATACTCGAAACGCTTCCATGTCATCTTCAATTGTCATTTTTTAAGGATTTAACTTTTTATAGAACAAATGTTTATTTTTTCGAAACTTGTCCGCCCAAATGATTTAAAAGTGCAACCAATTTTTTCTCTTCTTCATAACAAAGATCAGTGATGGCAATTCAGCGATTTTTTGATACCAATATAGAAGAAAAGGTATCACCACTGATAAGGATGCCACACTACTCTTGTGCCAGAGTCGGCTAAGTGTTGTAAAATATTTAACCCAAGAACGCGAACAACTTTTCATATTCGGACATATTGCAGGACACGGAATATCAAACAGGAACGCACTTTAGAGAGATTACTTATCAGCTGATGTTTTGTTTTCATTTATATAACAAACAACTCATTTGACAATTAATTGAAACTCTGTGACATGGCCGAATATATAGGATGCTGAAATTGTCTAAAACCAATATTTTTCGCGTTTTGGACCCTGAAGTTGTCAACATTAACAATATTGCTACCATTTAAAACTTTTAAAAATATCTATAATATATAGGAATAGAATTTTTAGCAAGTGGCATAGTGGTGCGAAACACCGTATACACGGAATACTTAGTAATAAAAATAGAATATTCAAATAATCTATGAAAAAGAGTCGACTCTTGATGAGATAACATATATGACAATTAACACCTCCTGAAAGATGTCTTCAAAAGCATTTACATGATTCCAATGTTGTTACACTAAATCAAAAATTGGTCAAGAAAATGTCCGTAACTCCAGATATATGCATTTTTAAGGACCTTTGTACTTATTGTTTTCACATTTCAATTCCCTATCATTTAATATAACTTTTTATATATCGAGGAACTTTTGTAACTACATTTCATCCTTAAATTTTTAGCAAACGAAAATATCGAAAACATATCAGAAAACATAATGTACAGCAAATACTAAATTATATATTTCACAGGCCGAGGTTTTCATTTGCAGAATGAAACTTTGGCGTATTTCTTAAAAAAATCACTCAATGGTCAACATTCTTCCTTGATCGATTTGACAAGGCGCGCACTTTTTTGCTTTTTACTACGCCAACAACTGTCATTCGTATTTTTCTTGGATTTTTTTCATTCAAAATTTTCTTGCACTGCTCCAGAAGTGAATATGAATTTTATGTTGCACTTGGTTCTAAAAATAAATTAAAAGAAAGTCCTATCTAAAATTATGAAAACAATGAATAATGTGCATAAATATTTCAACAGACAACTGGGAACTTGTAAGTACTGCAGTAAAAAAATGCTAGTAAACAGCTATTGTTGTTATTTGCATTGAAAAAAGGTTAAAAAGATGCAGAGGGGCTGGTGGCATAAAACCAACAACATGTAGCTGGCGCTCAAAAAAATTTTTGGCTCCAAAATCCAGATAAAATTGTCATGTAAAAAAAAATCTGGTGATGTGTGCCAATATGTTATAATTTATGGATCTGGATGGATGATCTTACATTATTTCATTGTCTATTTTTATAGCAATATTTACTTTTTGTTACAGCTAGTGACCTGAGCTATGACTTCGCTTTGAGACGTTTGTGTGTGGCAAAAGAAGATAGTTGGCGTGGAATTTTGCCCTCAAATTATAGTTCCGATTATAATCCAGAACCACCAATATTCGCTGCGAAATTTGCAAATTGTGAGAGTTATCGTCATATACTGGCCATCGCTAACGAAGATGGCAAAATAGCTCTGCAAGATACCACACAAAGGAACTATGAGCCAGAGGAAAAAGCTTTAACAGCGCCACAATGTCACTACAATGCCGTTTTCGATTTGGAATGGGCTCCAGGGCAAATGCGTTTTGTATCTGCCTCAGGTGATCATACAGCGCGTCTATGGGAAGTAACTAACAGCGATATAATTGGCATACGACCATTCGTGGGGCATACACGCTCAGTAAAAACGGCTGCCTTTCGTAAAAATGACTCGTCAGTATTTGCAACCGGTGGTAGAGACGGTGCTATTATTATTTGGGATACCAGAGCAAATTTAAATTTAGATATGACTCCAAGAGCAGATAATTGTATATATAGTGGTCATGTGGGGGGACCGGGAACACCGGTGTCTCAGAAAAAACGCTCGCGTACCCCCAAAATGCCACCGAACACAACATCAAGCAGTATCACTGGTTTAGCATTTCAAGTGAGTAAAGTTTTATCAAATTCAAAATATAAAGTTCCCAATTAATTCTACATATGAATGTGGGTTTAACGAGAAATGGCAATTGACCTTTTGGCTTTTATATTCAAGGATTTTGTGTGTATTTGTAACTTAAATTTTACAATCAAAATATTCCGTCTACGTATACTACAGGCAATAAAATAATTTGCCATCAAGAAAAAGAACTGATCTGATTTCATGATTTGATCCTTGTGATCTGGAAGTAGTGCAAATTTTGCCCATTTCCAATGATTTTTTTTTGTCATTGCAATAAGTTCTTTGAATTACGAATAATTTCTTAATCGGCCTTAATGAAGTGAGTAGCGGCACAGAAAAACGAAGGCACTTCCCCCAGCTTAATTCTTGTTAATTTTTCTTATCTTTAAAAAATCACATTAATTAATAATTAATCATTCCGTAAGAATTGAAAATACTGAACTTAATTCCGATTAAGAAATTATTCCTAATTAAAATTCATTCTAGTTCACTTAAATTTATTTATTTATTTATACATTTAAATATAAAAAATATGTATATCAAATTAAATTCTTTTTAACCGACAAGTCCGTATTTTTTTTTGTTGAGATTTTTACTTCATAACTCGTTACATTTTAGACCAATTGGTCTCATTGTAAAAAAGGGACGGACACGCCCACAAATTTCTGTTTGATTTTATGATATTCTACTTGTTTGATTGCTACGAAACCTAGCAAATACATTTGGTTTTTGTAATTACACAATCTTAAAGTTGAAGAAAATGGGCGGAGCTACGCCCATTAAAATTTATTATTATATTTCAAGTTGTTCTACTTAACCGATTCTTAAGAAACTTACCACACACCTCGAGCTCTAAAATAGACACGATATTCCATTTAAAAAATGGACGCAGTAAAGCTCTGAAAAACACATAATTTTACATTTAAAAATGGGCGGAGGCACGCCCATTAAAATTTAATTTTGTAATTCAGTTTTTTTTTTCGAAAATGTTTTATCAGATCTTTGCATTGAAGACCGATTTTTTTTTTGACAGTTTTGACAGAATCATTTAGAATCATTTATGTTTATTTATTGAATATGAATTCCAATTCTTTTTTTTTATTTTTTATTTAATATTGAGTAGTATTTTGAATACTTTAACGGTTTACATATTCAGCCTTATCATGAATTCTACATGTGAAAATTTCCGAATAAAACTTTTCGTTCACCCGTATGAAGTTTTTTGAAAGCAACCAAATTCACAAGCAATTTTTTTTTTTCGATATTTAAAAGTGTAAACACTCGGAATTTTTCACCACACATTTTATGCATGATACCTACCAACTGTTCAAAACTGTTTATTTATGATAAGCCTGAATATTATATAAAATAAAATAAAAATTTTTAACAAGTGTTTGAACTAAATTATTTCTGATGAAATAATTAATATGAAGTAGTTTTAAAACGACTTCAAAAAAGGAAAAGGTTGTCTGTTCACAAGTACATTCATATTTTTATCTTATTTTCCCTCGAAACGCGCGAATTTTATAAACGAGTCAATTGTATTAATTTTTGTCCTTTCCATTGTCTACTACAATTAATCTCTCTATTCTATAACTAATGTTACACTTCACGTCAATACAATACCAAAAAGTTGGTTCTTTTCGTACCTCTACCGACAACAATTAATTATTTTCTTATAGGTTTTTCAGTTTTTCTGCTCTTAGAGAATAATTAAAGACTCAATAGCATTCAATTATTGCAGAGAACGTGCCTACTTTTTGGTATTGTTTTGATGTGACGGCGTCAAATGAAGGTCATTGTCAGTGAGCAGTATACAACTCCGAAGAAACGAAAATATCTTGCCATAAAAATAACTTTAATCTTCTCCCTGGGATCTGCAATTTCAAACATAAAATAAACTTTAATTTTAACTCACATTCATTCTTTTTTTAGGATGAAAATACTTTAATATCTTGCGGAGCAGGAGATGGCATTATTAAAGTCTGGGACCTTCGACGTAATTACAGTACCTACAAAAAAGAACCTCATCCAAAACACAGTTTGCCTTATGCCGGCTCATCGACTTTTAAAGGCTTCACAAATTTAATAGTAGATGATTCAGGTTGTCGCCTTTTCGCCAACTGCATGGATAATACAATTTATTGTTATAATTTAAATTCATATTCTCCAAAGCCAGTGGCGCGCTATCGTGGCCTTTTAAATAGTACCTTTTACATAAAATCTTGCCTTAGTCCGGATGGCAAATATTTGCTTAGTGGCAGTTCGGATGTGAAAGCCTACATCTGGAATTTGAACTATCCGGATGAACCGCTAGTAGGTTTGTCTGGCCATACGGTAGAAGTGACGTGTGTAGCATGGGGTTCTACGCATGATCGTCCAATTGTTACTTGCAGCGATGATGCTAGACACAAAATATGGCGTATAGGGCCAGAAAAGTGTTCAGTCTCGGACATAGCGGACAATTATCGTGGTCAGGCAGATTATGTTAGAAAATTTTCAAAGCCAAGCAACTATACGCCATCTACGCATAAATATAATCTGAGGGATTTGGAAAGCACTCCTAGATCTCTTAAGAGGATGGTTGAACAAAACGAAAGAACTCCTAACACTGTAGAAAAAGTATCCATGAAACGAAGTTTCTTAGAAATGTTGGGTTGTTCTTCGACAAATCCTAACGGTGATGATAGTGCAGACATGGACGTATTTGAACCTAAAAGGCCCAAGACTTTGGAAACTCGTGGACGTAGATTATTTAGCCCTTGTTCTTCTAATACGTCCGGAGCGTCTACGAGTTCGGCAGCCGCCTTAGCATCGAGAAGTATTTTTAAACAATTATCTAGTATACCAGAAGAACGAAATGTTAATAATAATGTGAAGAGTACAAGTCCTTTAACACATCACGATAACTTGCTAAATAATGATTCAAATCAAGAAAACAATGAAGCAGCAGCTTTGAAAACGCCACCCTTAAATATAAATTGTTCACCATTGTCGGAAAGGCGAGTAGGCCTGGAAATAAATTCATCAATTGTTTTGCAAACATCACCGCCATCTTCCAATGTTCAGTCTGGTCATACGCCTGTACAACAATCCTTCTCTTCCATGATATTTTCACCCACATCAAATTTACCAAATTATGTATTAGATGGTGAAGCACCACATCTGGGTATTATGTCACCCAAACGTAAACTGAAAGATAAAGTTGATTGGCTTACCAAAATACGAAAACAAAAAATGATGTCCTCCTGTCGAGGGACTTCTTTGACAGAGAAAATGCAAGAAAATCAGCCACATCTTGCCAGCCACACAAATGAAACAAATGGCGCAGGAGCAATCGGTACAGTAACGCAAGTGCCGTCTCCCCGTTTGCAAAGTCTACGTAATTCAGAAAGCAGTCCCAGATCTAATAGCCCTCGAAGGCGTTTGTCCCAAATTAATCTTTCCTCACCTTCATCCTCTTCACATCATCAGCATCAACCGCGAACGCCCACCTCCAGCCGAAGAAATAGTGAAACTACTCTCCTGCGCTTCTTTAGCGTTCAAGCTCAAAATACCTCCTCCTCTTGCAGCTCGTCAAGACAACAGCGGACGTCATCGCTAAGTACGGCTGATGTGGGAGAAATGAGACCTTTGTCCCCCATTACGGTCAATAATACATCTCGTAATGATAATGCAGTCTCATCTAGTAATATGAACATCAATGGCCCTGCTCTACATTCAAGGGCGTCATCGTCAACTGCCTGCTCAGAGTGATTTAGATAAACAAATGTATGAGTTAAGTTGTTTTAGTTTTTTACTTCCACTAAATTATCTTATTTTCATATACATACATACATATAAACAAACAAGCATACATACATACATACACACATACTCTTTTTTTTATTAATTTTTGTCACAATTTTTTTTATTTTGTTTTAACAAACGCTGTTGTCTATTATAGATTTCACGTAAATTTCATTCTTATTTCTTTAATTAATAAGTTTTTGTTTCGTTTTTATATATAAAAACATTTTATAATTTTAAATTATTTAGTTCGTATTATAAGCATGAGTGAATTTTTTTTTATAAAACTATAATTCGTCTTAAATTGTTTAAGATGAATTTAATTTTTACTCTAGTTTTAACCGTAACAAATTGGCAACCAATTTATTGTTGTAGAAAAGTGTGTAAGTCATTATTTCCGCAGTGGAAAATGGCTAATATAATAATAAAGACTTTATAATATAATTTAAAACTCCAAGTATGTATAGTTTGGTAATTGGTTTTCTTATAAATTTGAAAAGACTCGAAATTCAATATGAATTTCAGAGTTTTTCATATTGCGATATACATATAATATTGCTGAGGATAGAGAAAGTAATCGGCTTACTGGGGTCCATAAATTATGTAGGTCACTTTGTTTTAATACACTAAATAAACATTTACGCGTTTTAGAAAGTTTTTCGTTTTTAAAAACGATGAATTGATTTTCATCTAATTTTTTTTTAATATTTTCTGACAATTACATGAAAACAATGTTTTTCTTTTTAATTCGCTTAAAAATAAACGAGTTGCGAAAATGGTAAATTTTTTACCTTTTTTTTAAAGGAAAATATCGTTGGAATCGTCAAAAAAAATTTCTTAACACTTCTCATTCGTTGATTGGAAATCGTAAAAGAGAAAAAGGGCAAAAATTTAACATTTTCGCAATTCATTTCATTTCTTTTTATTAAAAAATTTCAGTAAATAGTGTATAAATCGTTAGAGAGCAAGTTCTACATTTTCATGACTTCTTGGGAATTTATTTGAATTTGAATATAATTATTGTTGTTAAAAATTAAAATTTGCTCATATTCTCAATATAAATTGTCGATCGAAAGTTTATTTTCGTAATCGTGAAACAGTCACATATGACTGGTACCGATTAGGTTTTATATAAAAAAAGGAACTTCCTGTACATACATACATACATATTTATGTATGTACATATACATAAGTCTGAATGTAATAATCAGGGTAATTATTATGAATAAAATTCCTCGAGAAATTTCTCCCTTTTCCTATTATAATTTTTTTATTCTCCCTATTACTTGCTATTGTTTGAAAATATTCCCCGGGAAAAATTTCTCGCGGAATTTGATTCATGATTGCCCGCAATATGTGAGCAAAAAAAGTTTAATTAGTAATGTAATTTTATCATTCATCATTTTATCATTGTTTTTCACTAATATTTTTTATTAAACAACAAACTACATATCGTCACCTAAAATTCAAAAGGCTGTCCTAACAACCAAAAAATTCAAAATATACTTTTTGATTGATTATGATGTGATTAACCAAAATACATCTTTCCTTAAAATTTTACTCACATACACGATTTTATTCATTATTCAATTTGGCACCTAACAAATAAATACATACATATGTATGTATGTAGTCTTAAATTTATAAGGTTTTTTGCTTCTCCTGTAAAAAAAAAGTAAAAAGTGCACTTACGGCCTTTTGGATTTTAGATGACGATATTTAAAATATTTCTTTTACAGTTTCTTATTCTCCGATTTGGCTTGAGCTGTTGTTGTACCATTAAGAGATTGATGTTGAGCTTCATTTAAATCCTGCTGTCTGCGTATGATAGTACTTTGCTTCAATGTTTTAAACATATTGTGGCCTACACCAAACAATAAAACTAAATGACACAAGTGTAAAATAAAACTGGAGAAATCCGTGCTGGGATAAGTATTCCAACAAAATTCCACAAGCCCTAACAGTAGATAACGTAATCCCAAACTGTAGTTTGTAGACCATATCAAATATGGCAGTGAGTGAAAGTACCAAACATAAAATTGATAGTGTAAGGAACGAGCGCACACTACACCAATAAAATTGCATAGGAAAAATGGCAATAAGGCTAATTGTGTACATTGATCAAAATGTATAGAAACTTTATCTGCTGTATCGTTGTGGGTATTTGAGGCGTTTGTATTTTGTTGCGGTTTAATAGGTCTCTCAAGGCCAGTAGACTTCTGTAAGCCTTTTTCAAAACTGCGAAGAAAAGCTTCTTGTTCAGTTGTCAGTCTTTCCTTCTCCTCCTCCTGATTATTTTTATTCTCAACTTTGGCAGCAGACTTTTTTGATTTTTTATTTTTCTTCTCTTTCAGTTTTTTGTTCTGCTGATCCAGTTGAGGCTGCAACTGACACTGCAGATCTCTAAGACGGGTATAATTTTTGAAAAATAGTATTGAAGGTTTTGCCAATACAACCAAAAGCAGGATATGTAGTACCAATAACGACAAATGGAAATATTTACTTTCGAAATGCTCTCTCTGCAGAAATCTATAATTTACGGTCCATTTATGTTCGAAAACGCGCCCTAGATCAAAACTTCCTTTTATATACTGCCATGGATGGGTTAATAAAAATGGCAGACCCAATAACAGCTGGACTAGGCCACAAACAGCCAATTGCACTATGGTACTTATAAAACCCAAATTAATCAAGTAGAACAGCAAAAGAGCCGGAGCAAAAAGTAATACATTCATTTTACAGCCAACGCCTAAGCTGAAGCATACACTACCCCAGGTCCAACGGCGGTCCATAAACAGATTGAGAGCAGCGTATAGAAAAAGTATGGCCACTGGATCATTGAAGAGACGCAGAACATAAATTGAATGTATGCGATAAGAGGTAAAGGCACTGATTACTAAAACATACGGTGGTACTTTGCGACTTTTGCCATAGAGACGTAAGACAAGCCACATTTGCAGTAAGTAGATAAAGCCGAACACATATTGGGCTAAGCGTATATTTTGTCCATGTGATGTAAGAAAGTAAAAAGCTGAATAAATGTATACAAAGGCAGCAGGATACACCAAAGGACCCGTATCGCCTAAAAATATAGGAATTAAATGAAAATTATTACAAAGAGTCTTGCCTAGATAAAAAAATCACAAACAATAATTGAGAATTACTAAATGAGCTATACATACATACATACATATCTGTGGCAATATGGGATAGTAGATTAAGTAGACTTAATCCAAGCAGAGTTTTGCGGAAGATTTAACGCTACCGCTAAGTTATTAAAAGGTTCTAACGCATGATTCTACTGTTGTGTGATCTATTCTTTTCATCTGTATCACTTTAACCACTGAAAATTCCAACTGGAACATAATACAGCACACTAATGTTAAATTTCATTAAGTCTACTTTAGCTACTAATTCATATTGACACACAGATATAATGGAACAGAATTAGCCGTCATATATATCATTCTTTATCTTGTGTAAAAGATGATAGTTTGCCGCATCAATAATGTATTCTTAATATCTGTGCGGCAAACCAGTAACCACCCGACGATATGTATGTATGTACATACGACGTCTGATCAAAAAATAACCGTTATTTTCAAATTTCAGGAGTTACGTATGTTCGATTTTCGCATTTCTTTTCTGTTATGTTGGTACACATGTCTGTTACATATGTTGGCAATATCAGCCATTTTGGATTGTCACCCTACAAGAAATGAATGACTGAAACTAACACAAACGAAATTTTTTCACTAACACATTTGCAATAACTTTCCATCGAATTTAAGAGTGCCAGTCAATTGACTGGTCATTTTACCGGTAGTGATCACCGACACATATATAAATTATATTTGCTCCTCTCTAACATGTATGTTAGAGTGAAACATATAGTGTGCATATACCAAAACTTTTAAGATATCGCATTTTATTGTAAAATATACAATTCGTTCGGTCTGTGCAATTAAAATTTATACAAGTGCTAAGGAAGTTAAGTAGCAACAATAGTGCATAAAATAAATTGAAAAGTTTCATTTAATTAATACATTTATGTATTTCTTTTTAAAATTTTAGATATTTACAAAAAGCAAGGTTTGCTGGAGCTGGAAAAAAGCATGAAGAAGACTAGAGTGGTACCACCTATATTATTTTGTGTTTTAGATTGTTTATATAATTGTATATTAATTATTTCTTTATTTTCTTATAATAAAAAACAATTAAAATAACATAAAAATTATGTTTATTTATTTAAAAGTTTCATTTTACCAGTTTCTATGTAAACATTGACTAGTAATCGTTGACCAGTTTCTACGTAACCATTGACTAGTCATAGTTTACCAATGCTTATGTAATCAGTGACTGGAAAAAAAGAAGCAGAGTAAGCAGTTCAGATATATGTGTGTTTTAATTGAGTGAAATTAATAAGTAAAAGAGAGATAAAAAATCACACGTACACAAATGTTTTGGTCATTTTTTTCACCAAGCCCTTAATAAACTAACTGGGAACTGTGACCACAGTTTCGGTGATCGCTACTAGTCAAATGACTAGTCAATTGACTAGTAGTTTTCTTGTAGGGGCAGTTTGTTTTTGACAAATAAAAAGGTTAGTCGTGTTTTGGCGTGCTCTTCGATTTTTTACTAAATTTTGAGCAAAAACAACGTCGCATTGTGGAAAAAACAATCATGGATATTGCACCATGATAACGCACCAGCTTACACATCGATGCTTGTGCGTGAGTTTTTGGCCAAAAACAAAACCGTTATCATGCCTCAACCACCGTATTCAGGAAATCTGGATTGTAGTTGACGATGTTCAACAGCTAATGAGCGATGTTGTTTTTGCTCAAAATTTAGTAAAAAAACGAAGAGCACACCAAAACACGACTAACCTTTTTATATGTCAAAAAAAAACTGACAATCCAAAATGGCTGATATTGCCATTGTTCGCGAAAAGCGAACATACGTAACTCACGAAATTTGAAAATAATGGTTATTTTTTGATCAGACCTCGTATGTACATATGTATCCACCCCAAGCAATATCAAGAATATTCCCCCTTATCGTATTTCGACTTCTACTGCGACGTTTTTGTAGTAGATTAAGGAACACAGCAACATTTCTTCTTTAATCTAGTACCAAAATGTCGTAGTCGTAGTCGAAGTCGAAATACGCCAACCATGATAAGGCCCATTGTTTTATTTTTACATTAAGTCCAAGTAAATTAAAATTGTGTAAATCTGTCGTTTCTTTAATAACAGCGCATGTCCAAAAATCGATTTTTGTCAGTATAGCCAAAACGTAGAAGTTGTGTTGTTGTTTTAGAAAAAAATTATTTACATACGCCCATACTATACAAAAATTTTCTTAGATCTTTTTATATAACAATTTGACATCATAAACTCGAAAGACAAATACATAAATATGAAAAGCACGCTTTTATCAGTAGCTCTTAAAAGGTTAATACGTTGTGTAATAACGGCCATTTCTTATTGTGAATGTGTATTCTGTGTTTTTTTTTCTTTTGTGCAGCATGGAAGTTACGGCATTTCATCAGCTGTAGATTGTGTGATAGAATTTTGTACTTGTACGCTGGAGAAAATCTCTTTAAGTTAAAAAAGGAAATAATCTATGTAAAAATGATAACGTGTAATCGGTTAAGTCTGCACATTTTGCGTCAAGTATCAATTAAAAGTGCAACACAACAACCTCTGCTAGCAGTGGAAAACTTTGGAAATAGCAGAGGAAACTTTAAATTCTTGGCTAGTCTAAGTTTATTAAATGGAAATTGCATTTCACAAAGACAACTCAAGCAACATCAGAAAAGTCAAATACAGCGTAACTTTTATACCTCACAGAAATTAAATGCTAAAGATTACTATCAAACGCTAGGTATAGCGAAAAATGCTTCTGCTAAAGAAATAAAAAAGGCTTATTATCAGTTGGCTAAAAAATATCACCCCGATACGAATAAAGACGATCCGGATGCTAGTCGAAAGTTTCAAGAAGTTTCTGAGGCTTACGAAGTTTTAAGTGACGATACTAAAAGACGTGAATATGATACATATGGAAAAACATCGGAGGACATGGGTCGCCAGGGTGGATTTGGTGGACATGGTCCTCAAGGATTTTCGCAAAGTTGGCAATTTAGATCTACGATAGATCCAGAAGAGTTGTTCCGCAAAATATTTGGGGAAGGAAACTTTCGCTCCAATTCATTTGATGATTATTCCGAGTCTCAATATGGTTTTGGCCATGCGCAAGAAATTGTGATGGATCTAACATTTTCTCAAGCCGCACGGGGTATAAATAAAGACATCAACGTTAATGTTGTAGACACTTGCAAGAAATGTAACGGCAGCAAATGTGAACCGGGTACAAAACCAGGTAAATGTCAATATTGCAATGGCACAGGTATGGAAACCATTTCCACTGGCCCATTTGTAATGCGTTCCACTTGCCGCTACTGCCAGGGTACCCGTCAGTATATCAAATATCCCTGTGCCGAATGCGATGGTAAAGGTCAGAATGTGCAAAGAAGAAAAGTTACTGTACCTGTGCCGGCTGGTATTGAGAATGGCCAAACGGTGCGAATGCAAGTGGGTAAAAAGGAACTTTTCATCACTTTTCGCGTAGAGCCCAGTAAATACTTCAAGCGCGATGGGGCCGATGTTCATACTGATGCTACAATATCTCTATCACAGGCTGTGTTTGGAGGCAGCGTACGCGTTGAAGGTGTATATGAAGATCAATGGCTTAACATTGAACCTGGCACTTCATCACACCACAAAATCTTCCTAAGAGGCAAAGGCCTCAAGCGAGTAAACTCTTATGGACATGGCGATCATTATGTAAATATTAAAATAGAGATACCGAAAAATCTAACAAAGGAACAAAAAGAACTTTTACTACGATATGCTGAATTGGAAAGCAACACGCCGGGCTCGATACATGGATTAGCAAAAAGAAAAGATGGCAGCAAAAAGTCAACGTAATGTATTATCAAAATTTAAACCATTCTTAAAATGTGTTAAATGTGATTACCAATTTCAACACTTTTTCAAATTACAGTTCAAATGCTACGCAAAATTTCACAAAAAGTGAAACAGATACATCAACTCAATCATCTACTACTGCAACATCCGCTAAAGAAGAGGAAGATAAAAAAGATTCTGGGATATTTTCAAAACTGAAATCCATGTTTAATTAGTTTATTTTTAATAATTGGCTGTCTTTGATAAATACTATTCTATTAAAATTTCGTGTGCTTTTGTTGCTAAAAATTAGCAAGAGGGTTTGTAAAACAAATGACTCTAAGATAGTTCGATTCTTACGTCATAAACGTAAATTTTATGAAAGGAAACGGAACCAAGAAATATATTGCATTACAATTGTTAAGTTATTTTACATTAAAAATAACAATAAATAGAGAAAATAAAGCGAAAATGTAAATACATTTTTAAGTTTTTATTTTAAAAATTGTTCCAATTTTTTGGTATTGTATTGACTTTGACGTCGATGTTGACAACTGGGATGAGGTTGAGTTTTTGTAATTAATTCACATTTTCTCCATATAAAACTGGTCAAGGCTTAAGAGTTGCGTTTTACAAAATACCTATGTAAGCCACTTAATTTTAGTGCCGCCTCCTTAGGGAATGTGTATTTTAATTTTGAAAAATTAAGCGAAGGATTTTGGCAATCCAATTTTCTATTTAGTCATTAATTTAACCAATGATAAAACAAAACCTAAGCTAAAATGAATTGCGTTCATAATTAAAAACAATTGCATTATAAAACTTGAGTTAAGAACAGCAGCACTTGTTATATTTATAAAATTACAACACTTGCCAAAAAAAAAATTCCCCGTTTTGTTAACATTGCTGTGAAAGTAAACAAAAATAGATCAAGCTAAAACCACTACCTGGACATCAAAGTATTGTAAAAATAATAATAAAATAACATTATATTGTCAGTAGTACAATACCTTTTAGCAGTGCATAGTTTGTGGTACCATTCAAGAATCCTTCACACTCCTGCATATACGCTTTCCAGTCGATTTCCGTATACGGCACACGGTTTATAATTATAATATTCAACAGAAACTCGCCCAATAAAATAAAGACGGTGGCAATGGGTAATGCAGACGGGTCAAATATGAGGTATTTAAGGTATTCAAAATTTATATATTTTTTATAAAACGTGTGTAGAAAGCTTTTACTGCTTAAACGTTTATTGGCGGCTGCACGGGCTATAATTGCTGGAGGCTTCGCGGATGGTGGCGCCATAATTGTCCACAGAAATTATAAAATATAGCCGGCTGCAGTGTTTTGTAGATTAATGTCGTTTTGTCCATATGTACAAAGAAAAAAATAATAGCTAATTGACATGGTGGTAATATATACAACAGCTGCTTAATTATTATTGTGAATGAGAAGTACGTTCAGTGATTATATAGAACAGTAGCTATTGTTTTTTAAAAAATGCGTTATTTTGTTCACAAAAGAAGCGCCGGATACAAAAAAGCAGAAGTAGTTGTTTAGTGAAAAAAAATTAACCTTATAAATCTAATTTTTGCAGCTCTTGTACTTAGATTGTAAGTTGTCTTGGAAAAGAAAAATTTAGGTGAGACTTAAGAAAGAAATTTATGTCTACTACTTGTACAATTCCAGAAACTCTATAGGAAAGAATTGTCGTTTGCAGCCAAGAAGAGTAAATTGGATTTTCACAACAGTTGTCAGACCATTTATCTCGAACGGGTGTGTTGTATGGCGTAAGGCGTTATCAAAGGTAAGTCACAGTAAAACATAAGATTAAAATCGGTCTGGGTGGGCTTGCTTCCGGGAACCCTGGGTTCACTGAATTTAATAGGACAATCTTATTGGTGATACTCGATAGTGACTTTTGGGTAAAATTTTATATTCTCTAATAGGGTTGTGCTGTGCAATGTAACTGAAGGCGAAGAGGTTGCTCTCAACGTCGACAGTGAAAAAGTTAAACATTTTGAAGGGGCATAGTGTCAAATTGAAACTAGTTACTGACTGTAAAAGAGCACTCAGGATCGATAGGGGCTTGGAAAAATACAAATTATTATTGAGTATAAACAAGAATGTCATGTGGATCCTTATAGGACTCTTGACTGGACATTGCCCGGTTAGAGCAAAGAACCCCAGGTGGAAAACTGACTCTCCGGACTTTTGCAGGTTATGCGAAGATGAGAGGTCATTGTCCGATGTTACAACCACACAGATTTAAGATGCTGCGTAACGATTTTCATGAAGAACTTAAAATCCCAATCAGGCTGACACGAAATTATGTAATTTCAAGCTCAAATTACAAAAGAAATGAAAAGTGTCGCACTACATTTCCAAACCTAACATAGCTTAACCAGTTATAAAATTATCATAGTTGACTGGCAGGGTTGCATAGTTTTTGGAATTTGTATGAAAACCAAGCAAATTTTTAATATTCTTGAAATTTTGTTTTCTATATAAATTTCACTTCTGTGGGATGTTTTATACGATGAGGTACTAATCGCAAAAAAATGTGCTGATCATTGAAAAAACTTCTTATAAGTAAAATAAAAATTCAGAAGCTGTTTTTAGCAAAAAAAAAAATAGAAAACTTGAATGACTACTCGCCAGTTAACAAAACTGAAAAAACTCATAAATCTGCGCATTTGGAAAAGCTGGTGGAGTGAAATATCGAAAATGTTATAGCGAGTACAAACTATGGCATTTTGTGTCATTTCCGATATTTTTCGTTGTGTGACATTGCTTTCCATATAAAAAATAATGTGAAGGGCATTGCCCACATTTTGAAAATGACAACACAAGAAATGTCAGATACATACATATGTACTTAGCATTACAATCAATCACCTGAACACTGCTGAATTTTTGTGAAGGCATGAGTGAGAGCGCGTAGCACATCGTTTTTTTAAATATCGGCCATTTATTATCAATTTTCTATCATTCCGAACAATTTAACACCACCAAGACTTCATTGTCTTTATCAATTTAATTACTTGGTTATTGTTGTTGATGCTGACTTCACTGTTGATTTCTAATGTACTCGTAACGTGTTGATATTGCTATTGTTTTTTAATTTAATTTAATTTCTAAATCCATTACGTTGGTGATAAGACAATGCCTATAATTTATAATTTGTTTTTAGCACTACAGGCCAAGGCGCATATACTTACATACATATAAGATAAGCCCACTAGGCCAGGTTACTTACTATTGTCTTCTGACTAAACCAAATTTCAAATTTGCTTTGCGCTTATAAAGGGTGTTTTTATAGAGGTATAGTACTTTGTAATGGAATAAAACAAAGACGATTTTTTTAAATTGGCATGAAATTTACTTTATTCGAAAGATAATCAATCTTCTGGCATTATGATTCAAATATGACTTCTAGCATATGACCACCACATCTACCTCGGACGTAGTCTAATCTAGAGTTCCGATGACAATTTCCAACATTTGTGGCCGTATGTATATCGGCAATAACGCTCGAATGTCGTGAAAACAAGTTGTTAATTGTTTCGGCCTTATCGGCGTAGACTACCGACTTCAGATATCTCCAGCGGCGTTAAATCGCACGATCTTGGAGGCCAATTCAAATGTTTCCTTCAATAAATCAATTATGGTACGAGCTGTGTGACATGATGCGTCGTCTTGTTGAAACCACAGAAGTCAATAATCATGGCTCTATAGCTGCCACCATTGACTGTAACATTCTGACCAGTATCGTTTTTAAAGAAGTACCGAGCAATGATTCCACCAGTCTCTAAAGCACACCAAACAGTTAGTTTTTCTGGATGTAACGGTGTCTCAACATACACTTAAGGATTATCATCACTCCAAGTACGGCAGTTTTGTTTATTGACGTAACCATTAAAATAAAAGTGAGCATCATTGCTAAACAGAATTCGCTTATGAAAATTGGAATCAAGGGTAATCTTGTTTTGGGCCCATTCACCGAATCTACGCCTTGCTGGGTGACTGTGTGGCTTCAATTGTTGCATGAATTTGATTTTAAAGGCAAAATCTTCCAGCAGCAATGACTTCTTCTGTACACTTTGTACGACGTCTCTGTGGATGCGTATTATCATAGAGTAAACGTGGTGCGAAATCGTTCCATAGTTAATCGAATTAATTGCTCTGATGGACGATTATGTTGACCGTAAAATGAACGCAGTACATTATTCGAACAGAACCCAGATTTTCAAAATAAATCTGCACAATTTGGAAGCGTTGCTTAATGCCAAACCAAACATATGTAAATCATTTGTCAGCTGACAAAATGGCCACCAGTAAAAAAAGTGTTACCAACCTAAGATTTTATACATTTATAAAAAACACCCTTTACAAGCCTAAAGATATGCTCTTATTTTCATCACCACTGAACAAAATTTAACGGCCTGTCCCACGATGTCACCAGAAATCGTTCGATCGACAACTTGTATTGCAAACAACAATAACATTAGAAAATTTGTTGTTGTTTTCAATATAAGTATTCGATCGAACGATTTGTGGTGACATCGTTGGGACAGGCCGTGATATTCCAGTTCATATCGCTCATTTACTAAAACAACCTCGTAACTCAGAAAATGGAATTTTTGAGTTAATGCTGCAGAATTAATCCTCATATCATGTTGTTTAAAAATTTCATGCAAATACATATCTTGCAACTCAACTCTTGAGAGAAAAATAAAAAAATATTTTTCCATTAAGTTGCGTGTAAATTGAAAACTTTAAACTCGTTTTCTGGCAAACTAGTTTTTTGATTTATAGCGTTGTTTTAGTAAATGAGCGATATGTATGTATGTCTCGGTCCAGACTTGCAATTTTTGTTGCAGCAACTTTTTATTTTTTAGTGAGAAAGAGCGAGAGAGGAATACAAAGTATATATATTTCTATTTCAACACTCTCCCACATATTAAAGAATTCCTGCAACAAAAATTCCGACTCTGGACCGGGACTATGTATGTATTCAAATGCATATCGAGCCTTTGTTGCCATAGAGTCATAACTCAGATCTGGTGGAAAAGTTTTATTTAAAATTTTAGCTCTACACCAACATACTGGAATATTGTTATTAAAAAGTGGCAAAGCAGAGCACATCGAAAAGGTAAAAACAAGATAAGAAGGTCCATTGAACCTAAAAAACTCTTGTGGTGATTAGCATGCACATTTAAAAATGATTTATTATTTATAACAAAATAACATTATTAATTAGTTATGACATAAGTATGTGCATACATATATGCATACATACATATGTATGTATGTATGTATGTATGTTTGTACCTGTATAAACCACTGTTGCCTTCGGATTTTAAAGGTCCTCATATAACAGTAGGTGCATATGTATGTAGTATGTATGTATGTACATACATTTATACATATTTAAATATTTGTGTATGCACTATCTATATGGCAACTGAATCTTATCAAAAAGTACTTATGTACATATTTGTTCTGATAATGGTCAACTGGTTGTTATTAAAATTAGGTTATTCACATCTACACACATACATATGCATACTTACATACATACGTACGGCCATTTAACATCTGAATATTTATTTTTTAATTCCAGAATAATAAATTTTCTATCTGAAAAATTAGTCTGCCTCTTTAACACTTTTCATTGTTTTAGAAAAGTTGTTTCGCTTTTCGACTTTATCAAGTTGAAGTCTGTACACACACAGTGTCTGCCATAAGTTTTCGAATTTATTTCTGTTTGTGCAAAACAAAAAAACTATTCCACATCAATACATGTACTTATAGCAGACTTCAATGCATTATTTCTCGAAATGCTTCAGTCATTTGATCCCAATATAATGCGAGATAAGTCCTTTGGATTATTTTCTGTGCTATTACGGGAATTCATTGGTTTATACCAACAGACCAGCAACTTTGAGCGAAATGGAAGCCAACGTTGTCGAAAATTGGACTTCCAGAATGCTTTCTGCTATATACACACAGTAATGATACATATGTATGTATATATATACATACATGTCTTTATAAAGATACCTTGATAATAAAGTTTTTTTTTTTTTGAAAATGAATTACAAAAAACACCCTACGCTAGGAACATTTTTAAAAGCTTTCAACATTTTAAAGTTCACATATGTATGTATGTATCCCCGTTTCTGCGAGGTATTTAATTTAAACTTAAGTTTTTTGTATGGAAAAGTTTGTGCAATTATGCTAGGCACTGCAAATATTTTTTATGATTGTGCCATGCAATTGCAAGTTCCATAATTTCAGTGCGCAGTCCGAAATGCTCTATATCTATGATATGATTGTTTTTTTATTATCATAGTTAGCCGAGAATAGAGACTAAACGAATAATAAGAGTATTAAACATACATAAATATGTACCCTGCAGTCGGCGTAGCTAACAAATGTCTAGCTATTTCTTTAACTACCAATCGTTACCACTAACTACCAGGCTAACTACTAGCAATGCATAAGGCTGACGATTTTAACATGGGGATGAGATTGACGGTAGTCAATTGCCACCATATGCATAACCCTTCGTCAGTGATTTCGCTAATGAATACAATTAATTTTTCTATTGATGAAACAAATAATTATTCACCCTTATCGGGAATATAAGGCGAACATTTTGTTCACGTGAAATATTTTCCGTGAACAAAATATGGTGAACTAAATTAAAGAATAGTATACTGGCACAACAACAACGAAAACATTGACGATCACAATTTTAGGGAAAGTGAACACATTCCACGTGAATTTTTATTCCCGATAAGGGTGATTAATAAATTTTTCAATTAATTGTTCTTTTTCTTTTTTATGCAACGTTTTAATTGACTTCTGCTGCTCATTTTAACTTTCTAAAAGAAAAGCACTTTTTTCACTAAAAATTACACGTTCACTGAAAATCAAAATAATTGTGTACTTAAAATAATATGCATAAATTCTATATTTTTGTTCTGGAAATAATGTGAATGGGACAATATATCCCAAACCATTAGAGATGAAAATATGCATAAATTCTATATTTTTGTTCTGGAAATAATGTGAATGGGACAATATATCCCAAACCAACAAAAACGCAAACAAAAACTGTACTTATCAAGAAAATATTTTTATTGCACATTCGAACGGTAAAGCTAATTGCAAAAAAAAATAAATTTAAAAAATATTTGTTCCAACACGGCTAAAATTACTCTTTTTATTTCAAATATAGTTAGTAAATGATGTTACCTACACTAGAACTTCTCATCAACTAACTCAAATATCTCACAAACAAACCGCACAAAATTGGGTACCTTTATTTAGTTCATACGTTCAAAGTCTAAAGTACGTCTGTAACATTTTAAAATACAATTTATTTGCTTCTTTCTCTGGGACATATTGCCCTAAAAGAACCGAAAGGCTTATGGCACGTAAATTTAAAGTAAAATCGTTGCTCCCATATCTTTGCATTTCCCCTTAAGCAAAAACTGTTATTGTGATTCCCGCTTAAGTGAAAATTGTTATTGTGACTATTGTGAGGAACAGCTGCTCAACATAATATAAGCTATCATTGATCAGTGAATGCAAATATTAATAGAAGATTGGAAGCAAAACATACAATTGCTCCGTGATTGCAAATGGAAATAAACATTTAAAAAATTAAAAATTCCACTCAAATAGGCAATATACGGGTATATTCTGTATTCCACGTGGAATTAAATCGTACGGAATTGCCATAGAATTGTTGTTATAAATTCCCATTTCCAACAACAATTAACAATTTAATTTCACGTGGAATACAGAACATACCCGATAAAAGTGAGAAACAAAAACAGAAAGGTAAACTAAATATAAGTTGGCACGGTGAAAGTATTATAATATTATTGAAAGAGGAAGAGACACAAGAACAACGAATTGCTGCTCGAGACTTAACTAAACCCTAAGAGTTGGCCAAAACAGTGTAAGTGATTTATTTAAATTAATATGCTTTGTACCTACCTACATACATATATTATTAATTGTTATTGCCATAAAAGGAAATTTTACTAGTACCTATTAACCTGAAAGACTAGTACTCAGTTTTGCCTGTATTTCATACGTACATATGTATGTTCATATGTACATATCTATGCGGTATGTATGCACATACATACATACACACATACAGACAGTACGCAACTGATCGACGACATACACGAAAAAAATGTAACATTCAAGCATTACTTCATCCTCAGATAGATATTTTATTCACATTAATACATAGGAGAATTGTTGTTTTTTTGTATGTAGGTATGTATGTATGTATCTTTAAATTGATTTTCGGAGTTAATAGGTATAGCAGAAAATATCGGATCATTTTTAATCTTGTGTGTACCAAAATTTCATTTAAAAAATACTTGCACACGCACCTCTTGAGAAAACAAAATATTTTTATATTTTCATTGAGATGTAGGTATGTACCTATGTGAATTGAAAACTTATTTTCTGCATAACTAGCTTTTTTGAGTTATGCCTCTGTTTCAATAAAGGAGCGATATATAGTTACATATGTAGGCATGTATTGATCTCTCGAGCCGGTTATATCTACTGAGGCATCAAAACCTTTTGTGTATGCCCTCGTAGCTTTGTCTAGCTAGAAAATAAGAGAAACAACAGCGCCGCCAGCTTAATGCCCAAGCAGCGTTACCGTTGGTGCTACTAAAGTAGCAATTTGCCACTTTTTCGACTTTTTGGATACTATTGTGCTACAAAATGCACCCAAATTTGATACTTTTTCTAATTTTTGCCACTTTTTGATACTTTTTACTGAATGAAGATATACTTTTTTGTACTTTCGGTTTTATTAATATAAAAGTTGTGCTGTTTTAATATATCAATATGTAAGCAAGCTTATGCGAAATCTTTTTTTTGTCATGCGTGGTCAGCTTATGCATATCTTTCGAATAATTAATACGCCCACGCATGCTTATATTCCTATACCTCAGTCTGAAGGGATATGTAAATATAAATGTGTACACACATATTTATGTATGTATGTATGTGTGTTGCACATAATATGTATATACAAATTTTAATAGGAAATTTTATATATATATATATACACATATACATATATATATATATATATATATATATATATATATATATATATATAAAAGTTTTTTCATAAATCAAGTAATTTGAACAAATAAAAGTGCATAAATTATTTATTAATTTGAGTTTATTAGTAAAACAAACAAAAAACACACCTAAGAATTCTTAAACTAAATGAACCAAAAAAATCATAAATATATTAGTACTTCAATAGTTTAAAGAGATCTTCTAACACAATCTTTCGGAAAAATAATTTGGTTTAAGTGCTTAGGATTTAAGTGAATTAGTTCTGATAAAACTTGACTTGTAAAAATCCTTTAACTAATCGTAGATGTTGAGGAAATTGAAAGTAATCTATAATACAGATCACTTAGTTTCTTAATTCTTTTCCTGGATTTCATATAAAAATTTTCATTATGGCATTATAGTCCTGTTTTATTTATTTATTTTTTTAATTAATTAATTTTGTTAAAACATTTCTTGTATTATTATCGGTAGTTCCTTCTGTTGGCGGGTCATAATCTGACCCATACTGGCAGAGGTCAATGACGAACATTCTGCAAAACAGTTTATTTTTGAATTTCTTGGTTTACGTTTTTGTACTTAAAACACTGTTGCTTGAAGAAAATATTTCAAAGTGCAGGTATAAAATAATTTAATTCGTCTTTCATTAAATCTAATCCTTAAAACTTAACGATTCCCTCTAGTTTAACTAGAGTAGCAGAGTCTTTAATAAACTATTTATAGCCAGGTCCAAAGATTTTGAAGTTTTACTTAGGTGAGAATCACTGAACATACTTCTTTTTTGTACGAAAAACTTGTATTTGAGACGAAACAAGTACTTAAACACACAAAAAATAAGCTATAATACTACAAAATATTTAAAAATTTGTTATTTCGGTTAATCAATGAGTAAGTAATTTTTTATTATATGAATTATTTTTACATTTTGTGGCTTTATTGTATCACAAAAATAGTATATTTTAGTCGTTAAACATGCAAAACCTAATTTTTATTCTTGATGTTTTTAAAAATGAGCAGATTTGTTTTAATTTTTCCTATTTATAAGGCTGCCACATATTTTTCTTAAAATCCCCTTTTTGGTGCCACTTTTTTTTAAATCCCCTTTTTGTGCCACTTTTTGAAATTTTACAACGGTAACGCTGTGCCCAAGTATACACATCCATACATATATACATATCATCATGTGTGTAATTTGAAAACAGTATTGCCAATTACCTAAATTAGGCGTAATTTTTAGGGAACGGGCAAAACTTTATTTACAAAAGCATAAAAACGGGTCGAATTTCGATGACGTTAAAAACATTTACGGCCTGGCCCACTATGTCGACAAGAAAGTTTCTTTTGCTTACTTATATTGAAAACAAAAACAAATTCTCTTATTTTGTTTTTGTTTTCAATATAAGCAAGCGAAAGAAACTTTCTTGTCGACGTCGTGGGCCAGGCTGTTAATAAATATCCTTAAAATAGTGAAAAATTAAAACTTGTTTGGAGTCCTAATTTTCGATTTGATAACCATGTCATCTTAATGTCATTGACTTCGGGTCAATATTTGAAACTGGATTAAGTCATGTTGAGATAATTTTTTTCACATATGTACATAGGTGTAAATTTTCTTTAAAAAAGTTTAATAAATAGATTTTTTCTTTATGCTGGTAATTCCAACTAGTAATGCCTGTGTTAAACGAGTGATTTAAATAACTAACTAACTGTAAAAAATGTAATATGAACTTCTTCACGTGCTATTAGAAGTTATAAGTTATTTGAATATAAAAAGTACATGTACTTCTTTTGGGCAACTTTTTGTTCTACTTTAAGCTAAAGTTATCGTTTCGGATTAAATTCGATTATGATTTATTCAAAATATTTGAGTTATTAAAGAATTTTATATATTATGGACAAACAATACGAAAAATAATTGCTTGAGTGATTTTGGCGATTTTTGACATTAAATTTGACGGAAAAGTTGAAAATACATACATACGTTGATGAGTACCAACAGCAACAAACAATATCAGCATTCAAGCTACATAATAATTATATACACACATCCATACTCACCTACATTCTAATCAGTGTGACCAGATTTTAAAATAACATTAAGCTAAATCACTTTTGAAAAAAAGCTAA
Organism: Nowickia ferox; assembly: GCA_936439885.1. Taxonomy (NCBI): domain Eukaryota; kingdom Metazoa; phylum Arthropoda; class Insecta; order Diptera; family Tachinidae; genus Nowickia; species Nowickia ferox. The sequence continues at coordinate 82,622,308 of OW387027.1, read as the reverse complement.
AAGAAATAAACATTTGATCATTTTTAATGAAATTTTTTTATTAATTATGATACTTTAGTTAAAAAAAAATAATAAAACAAACTTAAATAAGCTTAAAATGACAGTCTTCAAAAATAAAAAAGCATTTTTACTAATATACAAAAGTTTTTTGAAAGCTAAAATACATACATGTATAAACGCGTACGTATTATTTATATTAACAAAAAGTAAAAAATAAAAAAACTATTTTAGTTAATCTTTAATTATATTGTTTGAACTTCCAACTTATGTCCATATACATATGTATATTTGTTTCTCTGTTCGTAATTCGATTAGGATAAAGTTCGTACCGTTCTTTAAGTCATGTGATAATCTTTAAGCAACAAATTGCACTAAAGAGAATTGCAAATTATTATGAGAAAAACTAGCAGAACGGAACATTTGTTTAAAGTAATATAAGATACTTATTATAAACAAGCCAGTTTGCAGATATGTAAATAAAAAAATCTAAAAACTACATTTATGTGACGAGATCTTTTATTTCCAAGCTATGACAATATTTTATTTAATTTTTATATTTATTTACGGCCTGGCTCACGATCTCGCTAAGAAAGTTTCTACCGCTTACTTATATTGAAAACAAAAGCAAAATAAAAGATTTGTTTTTGTTTTCTATAAAAGTAAGCGTTAGAAAGTTTCTAATCGACATCGAGGGTCAGCCGTTAATCTTTTTATGCCGTATCTGATATATAAAAGTTACCAAATGTTATTTAAAATGTTTTTTAAATAAACTCATGTCACAGCATGACGAAAAGGCTGAAAAAGCTACAGTGAGTTAAAAAAGCTAAAAAATAAGCTAAGAGCTAAATGAAAATTTTAGAGCCAAATCCAAAATAAATATGCAAAATTTAGCTCAAAGTATGCTAACATGGTCACGCTGATTCTAATATTAATAAAGACTCTCAGCGAAATAAAAACATTTCCATGAGTTGAGCCGAATAATAAACAGTATTGCCAAATATGCATTCTGTATATTCTTAAGCAAATTACCCCGATACACATAAAACAGCTACATCACTATGTAAATATGTAAAATTTTTCGCAACTAATTCGAAAGTTCTTCGTCGGGGATTTTCGTGCGTAAAAGCCGTCTTACTACGTTAAAATATATTTTATGTAATTAAAAATAGTATCAGCAACCGATTAACTTGTATTAAAACATTTTGCATGTTCTATTACTAAATACATTATTTTATATTCTCAGAAAAAAATTAAATTAACAGAATTGTGAATTCAATTTATATCGAAATTAGATTATGCAATTTTTCATGAAACCTTATTGAAATTTGTAACATACAACTTTTTCTATTTCTCAATAGCAGAGTGTGATATAGAAAAAATTGCATACCTAACACTAATCTTCAAACCATTTTTACCATATTAAAATAGTAACATAATTCGAATTTTAATGAAATTTTTTGTATTTCAATATTTCGAAAAACTACAAAAATATAAATTTTTATATATGGTAGCACTGGCTATATCGAAAATTATTACAAAAATATAGGTAATATGGACAATGTAAAATATTAACTGTCATATTCCTAAAATATATCTTAGGTTTACTACAGGTTTATTTGACAAATTTCCTATAGAAATACTCGTATGTCAATAAGCCTGAAATATTTTTTATGAATATGGCAGTAAGATTATAACTTAAAGAATATTTAAAATGTGTGTGTATGTGTTTTAATACTTATTTCCAGGCTAATTTTTGACTGAAACCAGTTCTATACATATTTAGGAAAAATTTCCTGTAATCCGAGGTGTTATTATAAATATGGGTTCTGGCAACACTACTCAACAGACTTTGCTGTTATTATACATATGTATGTATGTAATTTATTATCATTTACCGTATTTGTTGTTGTTGTGTGCAGAGGTCTCAAGAAAAATAAGAAAACAAACTAAAATAAAAAAAGTATTCACAACAACATAACAGTTTCAGTTCAGTCACGGTCGAACGTGGTGTATGTGCGTACGTTTTCGTTTTATGTTGAAATTTTATTTTTCCGATTTAATTAAAAAAAACTTCTGTTTGTAAGTGGAAGAAATACATACACATTGTATCTACCTACAATTAAATGTAAGAAGCTGTTCTTGTTTTATACCTACTTACTACATACATATTAATAGTGCTTGTAGCAAAAGATTTATTTTAATTTATGGATGGTGTAAAATTATTAACCAAAATAAATAATCTGATAAAATCGGGCAAAAGAAATTTAAAATACATACTAGGTACTAATACAATAGTATGCATAAGCAGATTCATTTTTAAATTAAGTGAAAAAATCATTTTAATTGGGTTTTCGTGGTTTCAAAACTTAATTTTACTTACAGTGGCCCACATTAAAAGTCGGACAAGTTATTAAAATATATCACAGCTTTGAAAAATTATACGAGTGAAAATTTTCTTATATATACATACCTACATATGTAGGTACATATATTTTTTAATAACATAAGTACAGCTAAGGACAAAACTATTTGTACACACATAATTGTTGGAGTTTGTGGAAAATTAAGAAGAAATTTATTAAATAAATTATGCCAATATATAGAGTGCTACTAAGTATGTTTATACGAAACAAATCAAGTGCTATCCGATAGAATATTGAAAAATAAGAAAAAAATAAAATAAAACAATTGTCGGCGAGGATTAGTTTTCGAGATATGGGTCATTGAAATCGCAGTACAAAATTGTGATTACATTGAGTTTTTTTCAACGAATGTTATCCAATATTGGTATCATTTCAAAGTTTTTAGGAGCTCTTTCAAGAAATACTTAACTTTTTAAAAAATTCGTTTTTTTACTTTATAACTACAGTAAGGCCTCGATTATTGGTAATTCGATTAACCGGTAACCCAGCCTTTACACATACGAGTACTATCATGCAAGTGCTGTTCGAAATACTCGAATCTCTTGCAATTTGCATTTCTGTTTACACATGAGAGTGAAAGTTCATTTTAAAAATGTCGCCAAGGAGTAAACTTCAAAAATTTTTTTTGATTTTCAAGCTTCAACAATTAATAAAAGCAAATGAAAAAGAAAAAAAAAACGAAAGAAAAAATGTTTTTTTGGCACAATTTCACATTCATTTTTATTTCTTTAAAGGTTTTAATCCCAACTATAAATTTCTTTTCATTTCATTTTGTTTTGTTTACAAAATAGAGTTGCCAAATTCTCAACATAGAATAATTTTTAAGGAAATAATTTTCATTAATTATTATTATCAATATTTTAATGATATTAGCAATCTATAACACAAATATTTCCTTTTCTTGTGTTAATTTTAAGAAACTCACACAAAATTTAATCGAAAACAATCGAAATTTTTAGTTTTAATTATACATGTCCAGTTAATTTGCTTAATATTGTTGACAGGGTAACTAAATTAGTTTATTTGACATTTTATTGCATGCGAGTGTCAAAATTTTACTCGTATGGAAAATTTTCTGCGAGTAGAGCTGCGAGTGCGAAAAATGTGAATATGTTAGTAAAAAAAGTGTGAGTGTATTGAGTTTTTCGAACTATTACTCTCATGTGTAAACTCACGGTAACGTCGATTATCCGGGAATTGTATATTATAATTGTTTTCTTTTTGTCCATCCATTTAACTTTTTATTTTACATTGATCAACCATGATTACGTCTATTATCCGTGATTGCAAGCACGCAACCGTTGTTAAGCCAAAATATGTTTTCCCTTATAGTACATATGTATGTATTTATGCATTTTTTGATTAAACACAAGCATAAAATCTATGAATTTTTCTTTTATTATGTGCGGTATATACAAAGATATGTAAATAAATACAAAAATATGAAAAAAACCAATAAAAGCTGTTACTTCATTAACCGGAAAAATCGATTATCCAGGCCTAACTGTATACTAAAGTGAAGTAAGACAGCATTTACATATGTCATGTGTGTCCATCTATCATTGTCTCTTAAAATTATGTGGAATACCAACGGAAATGATATTCGGTTTGTATTTGCTAACACCTGTATATGGATATGTGTGTATACGTAACGTAGAACGTAAAAATAATAAAATGGATTATACCTATAAAAATACTAAAAGATAATTTAGTACAATCATGGACCAAAGCATATGTACATACATACGAGTACCTAACTGGAAATGATTGATTAGCTCAAGAAAAATACTTAAAGCATTCGTCCGCAATAACAAGAGAATTTCTTCCATATAATGTAAAACAATGCTTCCGCATCATCCACAAAACCTTGGCCTTAATATAAAATTTATTCAGAAGTGTTTTCCAGGTCCTATGGGAAAATATTACTAAAAACCCAGTTCATTCTATGAGAACATTTCTGTGGCAATAAGGAAAAAGTGCTTAAGTCATATTTGACTGTTTTGCAGGAAAGCACTTTTAAGCGTTCCAGTCGATTTTCAGAAATTGATTTCCTTTACAGTTAAATTTTGAAATTATCTGTTAACCTTTATTTTTTTAAAGCAAACATCGTTCTACCCACGGTAAATAATACATTTAAGTTGAAATATACAAAAGTATAACCTAAATTAAGCTATTATGTATTCCAACTGAGATTAGAAGTCTAAAAAAGATAAGTTGCAAGTCATAGTGCTATAACTTCCTGAAAAATCGCACAAATTAATTGAGATTTTGCCCAGGGGCACTTTCGAATATGCAGATTACAGAGGTACCATTAACTCAAAATCAGCTTATCTCGACTTAAGCACTTTTTCCTTTTTGCCACAGATTTTATTAAATGCTAGAGGTGGCCACATTTAGTACAAATTTTAAATATAGTAGTACTCATTTCATTGCTCCTTCCTAAATGGAAAGTTAATGTACATATGTATACCTACCTTTTTTTTCTTGGTGGTTAAAGATAGTTATTTTATGTTATCGTTATTTTTATCATACTGAAATGAATTTGTTAAGAAAATTTTCATTAATGAAAGACTTTAATAGAAAGCTGATTAATTTGCTTCTAAATTGCTTTGGTTTAGCTTAAAATCTTACAAGGCAACAGAACTACCTTGATTAGAAGAGCGTAGCGTTTACTGCATAAGTTTTTTTGGTTCACTGTTGTTTATCAGAAATAAAAAGAGAACAAAAATAAAAAATGTGTTAGATGTAGAGAAAATTTAGAGATTTTTTTATTTTTAGGCGGTCGACTTGTTGTTTTGAAGTGCCTACTTTTTTTTATTCACTTTTTTGGTAAACAAATTATAAATTCCACAAAAAAAAACAAAAATTTGTTTTTGCTTTGTGTTTTTTGTTGCTGCTACATGCCAGTTTTTATATTCACATACATGCATAGAAAAGATAAGAAGAAAGAAACATTTGTACATACCCTGCCGGAGATCGAACTAGTGTCCGACTAGTATCACAGAGGAGACCAGAGGTGTCACGAGAACAAAGTAAGACGGAAGATAATTGTGATTTTGTGGTGTTTTTAGAGGTCTCGCTCACACATTCATCAAATCCTCTTTACTTTTTCTTTCGCCTGGTATTATTTTAAAGTAATTACGTTTTATTCCTTTTGGTCTCATTCATAGCCTAGTTTTTGTAAATAAATGGTAAAAATTAATATTTGCGAACGAAAATGTTTAAAACAAAGTCTCTAATCATTTGAAAACAAATTTTAGTCACTTAATTAATACTAATAATCCTTTTCGCATTGTGTTTTTTAATTCAATACCACAAATTCCTCCATTTAATTTTGTGCAAATGTTCATGTGCTCAAGTGTAATTTCAATTTATGCTTTGTGGTCTCATTCGTTGTTTGCTTTTTGCAAGTTGAAGTTAAAAATTAATATTTTTGAAGGAAAATGTTTAAAATAGAGTTTGTAAGCATTTGGAAACTAATTTTAATCACTTTTATATTACTAATAATGTTTTACATATTGCTTTATTTAGTTCAACACTGCAAAATCTTTCATTTAATTTTGTAAAAATTTTCAATTGTTCATTTCACTAAGTATACATTTCTGCTGTTTGTTTTGATTATTGGACTAAAAATATTCAATAACAAACACACTATATTTGTCCCTTTTTAACAGTGATCAAATCAGATGATTTGAGCTTTTTTCGTAATTCACTTTCTACAACTCTTGTCTTCTCTGTGCTAGTATTTTACTAGTACAGCACTCACCACCACTTGTTCCCAACTGTAACCTTTCTTATACCATCTTAATGCTCAAATTAGCATTGAGTGCGTTTAGAAAACTACTAGTACCATTGGTACTAGTTTAGGACTAGTTTATTACCAGTTCTTTTGTAAAGAAAAATTCTATAAAATTGGTGGTTATATTCCTTTGTTACCCAGTGACAACTGCTAATTAATATTCGTCATTATTTATCAAAATTCAAAAATATAAAATGGTATTTAATATAATTATTTAATTATAATTATTTTTAGATGAACCTAAAATTTTAATAATTTTTTGATGCCGATTTTCATACAGTGCTAGGGCTCTGTTAGACACTCAAAATTTATTTTGCAATGTGGTGCCTTATAACTACTTCATATACTAGTACTCATCAGCACTTGTAATAATTTTACACAACTTTAACACTTTTTGCACTAGTTCTTGCTTTTAGACAATTATCGCGTACTCTCCTGCAGGGTACATAGTTTGTATGTATGCGTGTGTATATATACATGTGGCTTTGGATGTAAGTATGTATATACATATGTTTGGTTATTAACATAACGTGACCAGAAGGTTTTTACAAAAAGCGGGAAAAGAGCGACGAAAAAGCGGGATGTTAAAGAATATATGATATGAAGCGGGATTAAAAAAAATAAAGCAGGCAAATTTAAGGTTTGGAAGTAAATTGGCTTAAAACACACTTTTTTCACAAATTCAGTTTTCTTGATACCAATCTAAAGTAGCAATATGGGAATTAATAATGGATTATGATGTCGGGCAAATGTTCACCTCTAGCACGTCGGCAGACATCTTTTCTTTTCACAAAATTTTTAACCATATTTTGTAACAAAGCTTCGCTTATCTCGTCAATGCAGCGCCGAATTTCATCTTTCAGAACGTCAGTTGCTTTTGGCTTGTTCACGTAAACCCGGTCTTTCAAATGCCCCCGGAGAGAAAATAATCCAGCGGCGTTAAATCACAAGGCGGTCAATTGACCTTGCCAAATCGAAAAATTACGCGACCGGGAAATTTATCATGCAATAACTAAATTTTTTGGAAGGCTGTTGCCACAAAAAATGGTTATCATTGATGTTCCAGGCTCATTTTTACAGTTCAATTCTTGACATTTAATTATTTGACAGCCAATTTACTTCCTAACCTAAAATTTGCCCACCCTTTATGTTGATGAGACTAAGTTCCTAATCTGACTAAGTTTAATAGGCTTTCATGGTTTTATTGCGTATCAAGAGCGCAAGAAAGCATAGGTGTAATCCGAAAAGGATTGGGTAAATTTGTTTTTACTGCCCCTCTTTCAACCTAACCTAGCCTAATCTTACCTATAAATATGAATGTATACGCACATACACAGTCTATATGTATGTACTTAGAAAATTCATTGAGTAACAGACTTCAAAATTAAAAAGTGCATTCTTAGATTTTTTTTAAATTCATCACATTTAATTTCTCCAATAAGATATAATAAAAATTTTATAAATTGGTTTAAGCCTAAAGATAACACGCGAAACATAAAGTCGTTAAGATTTGACTAAAATAATGCTGAGTACACATCTGGCATTTCTTGTGTTGTCATTTTCAAAATGTTTGCATCGCCGTACAAATAATTTTTTTTTTATATGGAGAGCAATGTCAGACAAATGTTGCCACTAGTACACACTATTGCGATGTTACAAAAGACCATAATGTGTACTCGGCATAAGAAAGTTATAAGCCAGTTAAGGCTCGTTCCCGCAGAGCTTTTTTCATTGCTACTGTGTATATAAATACTTTTGCAGGTACAATTAAGGGCCTGGTTCACGATATCGACAGCTTTCGACTTGTCGCACACTTACATTCAAAACAAAAACAAATTCTAAAATTTTGTTGTTGTTAGTGTGCGACAACGTTCTACTTGTCGATATCGTGAACCAGACCCTAAATGTAAACATATTGATAGTGTTGGGTAAGAAGATATCATATTCTATGTAAAGTGGTGCTACATTGTCCTTTTTCACGCAAAACCATTAATATGTATTTAAGATTTTATTGGCAGTAATATTATTGGAAAAACTCAATTTCGTTTTATTTTGAAGTCCTACTTTTTTAAGCAAATGTCCGGGTTTTTTCCCTCTGCTGTCCTCTTTTTATAACTCAAGCAATAACAACCCTACTTTAACTCAAAAAGTGGACCTTATTCGTTAAAGGTGCATTTACATGCTAATACAATGTCAAAAAATGCTGTAGATTATACAAAATCTTACCATGTAAAACTAAAATGTATCGAGTAGGAGAAAATACGGATAGAAAATTTGACAGGCGGTCGGTAAATGTTTATTTTCTAAACCATTTTAGAAACTTAAGTATTCTCATCACACCGAGGGGTATCTCAAAGTAAACATTGGCAGCACTAATGGTATCTATTGAAGGTGTTGACACTTTTACAAAAACAACAAAAATCAACTCTGGAAATTTTCATGTTGTTATTGTAAATATTTTAGCAACCATCAGCTACTTATGTAACTGGTACAGCAAAACCAAATAAACAATAAACAAACAAAAAAAAAATTAATGAATTGAACAGGCTAATTTTCGTATCGCCTTTTAAGCCAAATTACATGTGATAATTATTAATGAACAAATAACATCAAAGTTAGTTGTAAATATTCTGACAACATATAGTTGAACGGAATAGCCGGCCGTTTTCGAAGGCCACTAAACCTTCATCATCAGCGTTCTTCTGTGTTGAATGTTTTGTTCTGATGAAGGTTTAGTGGCCTTCGAAAACGGCTGGCTGTTCCGTTCAACTATGTGTTGTCAGAATATTTACAACTATGATGTTATTTGTTCATTAATAATTATCACATGTAATTTGGCTTAAAAGGCGATACGAACATTAGCCTGTTCAATTCATTAAATAAAGAAACAAATGCAGTTCGAATAATAATAATTAAATTAACTAAAAAAAAATTATATTTTATACCTAGTAAAATTACATTGAAATTATAAAATGGTTTCTCCAATATTTAGTTTTATTAGTACAAATCTTTTTTTGTTGCAAATTTCCAATTTTTGTTATTAACTCAACAGTTTAATATCTTTGCTTGCATTTTACTTCATTTTACTTATAGTATCAGTGTAAACATGAAAAATACCTTCAACAGACTCTTGTTCTCTTTTTTTTAAACACGGAGAGAATTCCATAATATTGTGATTCTATAAAGTCGTAATCATGATAAAATTATACATACAAGGTACTTGCACGACTACAACAAAATTACAGCACCAAAAAACTCACGCATTTTGTTGGTAGAAACAAACAGATAATTGTCAGAAACACATGTCTTTTGCTTTTAAAAACAGCTATCACTGGGTAACTAAAGTGCAATTGCAGACGCGGCATTCATGCATGATTATAGCCATTCAGTGTTGCCAATATGTGTGTAATACACAGTGTGTAATTTCTGCTCTCATGTGTGGGCCATGTAATGAGATTCATGTATAATCTGTGTGTAATTATACCTGGGGTTCTATTTTTATTTATTTTTGTTTTAATTTTTACCTACACAAAAGATGTGTAGTGTAATTTTCTTCGATGTGTAATTGGAGACACAGCCATATGCAAATTCATTGGCAACACTGTAATCATTTTATTCACACACACATACACTAACATTTTTGCGGCTTGTAAACAAAGTTTGACAACTTTCTGCATTGTATACATTAACAGGCTGGGCTTGTGCAAGTACCTTGTATAATTGTATCATGGTCGTAATACTTTGTATTACCATGTAAAGTCACCTTAATCGAAAAATCTGTTAACCAATTAACGGTTAACCGATTGAGTACCTACGCTGGTAAATACAAACACCATGATTAAATTTTACATTTGCTGAATTGTAACAGAAATCAACACAACTGACAAGTAAACAATTTGAATTTTAAAACAAATTATGTATTTGTTTTTGTGCCGGCTAGGTATACATATGTATGTAAATACATATGTGTGTAAATACATATGTATGTATATGTATATATATTTCATAACATGCTATAGTATTTTTTATAACACGCTATCTAACAGCAGCTTTGAAATTAATAAAAAAATAAAAATAAAAAAACAAAAAAAAACCACAACACCATTAAAAACAAAAATATAATTCATGTCAAAAACAAGCAGTTAGTCAGTCAACATTTCTTGTCAACCATTAGAATATGCCGAATATTTTAATGTTGTTTTCTTTATGCAAATGAACATATGTACATACATAAATACATATGTATATGTATGTATTAGAGTTGCCAGATTTATTTTATTTATTTAGAAGAAAGAATTTGCAAAATATGGGCGTGCAAAAAGTAGCGCGGGCTGGTGAATAAGACCACGAGACGTTATTAATGGTATTTTTTGAAAAAAAAAAAAATCGCATTTCATTAGATCAGCAGCTACTTATGTAGGTATGTACAGAATATTTACTTAAATTTAACCAAAGTTTTGCAACAATATTGTTTCATGCTTTATGATTTTATAATACATATCTAATTCATTGAATTATGTTAATGACTGAAATTTTGTGCCCATTAAAAATTAAAATAATAGCAATAAAAAACTGAAGTAATAAAAACAAAAAAATTAATAAAATAGGTATAAACATCTAAATAAGAGTACATTTATTTATGATCTTATGTACATATATGTACATATGTATGTACGCATTAGTAGAGAACATTCTTAGCATGGGTGGATCCAGCTCAAGGTCTCAGGTAGGGGTCGAGGGATGTGGAAATTTTTTTGACAAAACAAAAAGTTAAAATTATTTTAGTTTTTATTTAAAAAAATACTATTAATGTGAAAAAACATAAACGCACCAATAAAATACGGTTGAAATTCGCTTATCCGAGCCACTATCAGCCGGCTACATCTATTAACCGGCATGCTGTCACTTCGTGTCTTTGTCTCCATTATCCGTGATTTTACCTGTTATACATACGTGCTTACAGTTTTTATTTTATACATAAATATTTGCCTCAATGGTCCTTGTCGCGAAAAAGAGGCGAACAGTTTGTTCATGTGAAAATTTGGTATTTTGTATGAAAAAAACTAAAATTTCAAGTGAACATTTCGTTCGTCATTTTACCCGATAAGGGGTAATATATATGTACATATTATTTTATGTATCGTATTTGTGTGATATACGTACATATGTATGTATGTATAGTATACTTATGTATTCAGGTACACATACATACATACATATATTTTTATCGTTTCAATTAGAACTGTTATCAGATAATCGCTCGTTATCTTTGTCGCCTGGTTATCTTTACCACTTAATGGAAAATTAATATATTGTTGTTTTTTGGAATACTGACCTGCTTTGACTAGCAATTTATTCACTTTATAAGTTGTTTATTAATAAAACAAATCAGAGTTTAAAATAATTAATGTTATGGAAAAAATAAATAAGAATTTTGCTTTTTTAGAACGACTTTTGTTCTCTTATTATTCCCAAAGCTAAAGATAGGAAATATATGTATGGGGGTAAAAGCCGTTTCCATTGTTAGCAGATGGTATCAAATTGACAAATTGAGGTTCTTAATTTTTCGACAACGTTGTCTAATTGACAACGAAAAGATAAAACAATAGATGTAAAGGGTGCGCAAATTTGAGGTTAGGAAGTAAATTGGCTGCCAAATGATGAAATGTCTACAATCTTTTTACGACATTCATGCCATAGCCGGTTGGCTATAGTTTTCCTTTATAAAGGCTTAATAATTTTTATAAATAAGGCTGTAGTTTATTCACTGAAATTTTAGTTTACATACTTACATTTTATATGAAATTTAAACAATAATTTGTATGCACTCGTATTAACTTTTTTTTAATGGATGACAATTCGTAAAAATCGTACGTTCTCAAATTTTATTTGTACAGTACGTTAACGTATGTCCTGATCGAAAACATTTATTTCTGCGTGACGAGTTGTACGTTCACGGATTTAACGATTTGGGAACCCAGTTTTCAGTCATATCCAATTATACGAGTATGTTGCTCTCTCAACAGTGAGAAAGAAATATGAATTGAAGTTAACGGCTATCAGCGCAGAACTGGTGTAACCCACAACTAGTTAATTAAACAATTTCTCCATTTAATTATATTATTGCTTTATTACTTTGTTATATTACGATCTGTGCGAAAATGATTTTTCAACTTGATTTTCTATAGGATACCGAAAGGTGGCTCAAAGCTCAGTTAGCCGACTCTAATGGAATGTAACTGTATTTTTTTAACACATTTCAGTATTACGAAGGATATGACCCTTGTCATAAAATAGCCCCTTTCAGGTATAGCTTGCATGTAATTGTCTCAAAATAGTTCATCTTACCCACGAAATGGTAGATTTAATTCTTAATAAAAGTTTGAGTGACAAATTCATCCCTTAAAGTCTGTGACACATCCTCGACTTTAGTTACAACTTACTACTACCCAATATTTACATATCGTCAGCTCATTATTGCTTTGGAGCATATGCCAAAAAGTGGGAATGGAGAAAAACGACAAAGAAGGTTTACATGAAGTTTTCTCAAAGTATAGCCCATAGAATTTTTTTTTGTATGGTGAAACATTGCTTCCGACACATGTTAGGAAGAAATGTGAACTTTCACGAATAAAGTTAGAAGTTAGTATTACTTTATTGTAAAAGTAAAAATACGTTTTGTGCCTCATATTTTATTAATTTATTTTCAAAAAGTAGCTTTTTGTGCTCCATACGTATACTTTACTGCTGTGAATTGAGAATTTTGTTTTATTTTTCTTGCTGTCTAGAGAAATAAGTCGAAGAAGCCGCCGCCGTAATATTTCTCACTATCGATCCGCTTGCACACTTACACAAGAAAAACAAGTAATTGAAGTGTATTTAATATAAATGATGAACTGAAATGATTTCTGTTATACTCAAACAAGCATAATTAAGGTTTCTTTTATTTTATTTTAGTGTTTAATAAGTTTATACTAAAACATTTAATCGGCGGCTGCATTTAGGTGATGATGTTTTTGCTTAACAGTCGCCGTTAAATTTTTCTTACGGCACCTTCTTATTTATTATTCATTTCTTAAGCCTATAGTACACGGCATGTAAAAAGCCACATGCGTATTTGGCGATGACGTCACGAGAATTTTCAGCATGTTCGTTGCATTTTTTTTTAAATTACTAGTAAATTTTTTATAGTATTTTTGTTCCAAAATACAAATGTGACACATGTAGCTGAATCGAAGACATTTTCTGAGGCAGCACATCTGTAAGCATCTGAATATCTACATGTACGTATGTTGCCAGTACACGGCATGTAGCAAATATACCATCGTGATGACGTCAAAATTACGTCAGAACGACATGCTCATGTGGTTTTTTACATGCCGTGTACTGTAGGCTGTACTATGGTGGAGCACCATATACAACACAAATCAGTGCTTTATTTTGACCTGGTGGAGATAATAAAATACTTTAGCAAGTGGTGGAGACCAACTATACTCTAGGAGAAAATTTCAGGACTTCTTCCTATTTGGATGAATTACCCTGCCACAGACATTAGGTAATATATAAAATTTAAAAAAATAATCTATATGAAGGGCTTATTGTAAAAACACGATAAGCCACACGATTTGAGAAAGTGGTTTTATCAGTTCATTCAATTACTTTACAGCATCGGAACGTCCTCTTAAAATATTGTACCTATATTCCGTTTAATTTCCGCCTTAAGCCTGGTACTCTGTTCACAATTTCGTGCGAAATGCTGTCAAACTACATATAAAAGTATTTGGTGTGAAATATTTGCGAAATAAATTCGCAAAAGTAGTACTCTGTTCTTGTTGTGAAAAACACGTAAAATCATGTCTTTCCATGCAAAATTAGTCTGGCATCATTTTAGTTTAGCTGCGAAACAACATGAGCAGTGCTTTTTTCGCACGGAATTTTAACAATGTTGCATACTTTCAAGCAATAAAAGCAAGAAATTTATGAAAAAAAAACCGCGAGTTGGGCTACATTTAGTACATGTCAAATTTTTCACGCGAAATAATCAATGGTGCTGAAAATTTTTCACAACTTTGAACAGAGTACCAGCCATTAGCCGCAAGTGTCACTTTTTACATTTTGATTTTATTCAGAATTATTTGTCCCAAAAACTCGATAAGCCACAGCAATTACAAAGGCAGTATTACAAAACGATGGATTCTGCTGAAGATAGCAGTGGAAGTGATTATTTTGTTCAATATAGTGATGACAGCGTGAAAGACAAAGAGTTTTTGCCAACAGATGATGAAGTAATTTCAGAAACCAGCGAGGTATGATTTATTGAAACTGAATCACAACTTATAGAAATTATTTGATGTAATAAATAGAAAAAATAATAAATTTTAAACTGCAAAAACACGATATGCCATTTTATTTCAACCAAAATAACAAAACTTTTGATATTCAAAAAAAAAAAAAAATATGAATAAATTTCATGCAATAACTGGATAAGCCACAACTTTTTGCGATTTTAGCGATTTCCGAAGATTTCTTGGTGTACAGCGACGGGTATGTGATAGTAGTCTTCCTTAAGCACTATATAAAAGTATATGTATCATGATTTCATCAAATCCCTATTTTCTGCATTTATTTTAAACTTCAAAGGCGATTTTCTCAGTATTTTCATTTTGTTGCTTATCGAGTTTTTGCAATAAGCCCTTCATATCTATAAAATCGTAGTGTGTGTTTGTTCGTAACGCATGATCTCTGGAACTATAAGAGCTGCAGAGCTAATATTTTAAACACAGGCTTGGGTTAATGCCCGGCAGGTTTTCGTTGTGTTTTGACCCAATAAGTGACCACTGTGTTGAGTAAAAAAAATATATTGAGGGTAAGAAAACGTTTGCCGTTTTTTTGGCTCAGCTAGTTATATTTATATTGAACGTGTTATCATATATATATAATATATATCTGTATAAATCCGAAAATTCTGACTGCCACTATCGCCGCAATTCTGGAAAATCAAATTAGTTACATAAATATGTACATACTCGTACATTTGCATACGAACATACATACATACATATGTATACAAGCATATCGTTACCTAGATATAAAAAGACCCTAACTCATTATTTGTTTGGAAATCGAGATTTTTGCATATTTCGATACATTAGATGTTCTTCTATCGAAATATATAAAAAACTCGATTTGAAAAAAAATAATGAGTTAGGGCCTTTCTGTATTAAGGTATCTATGTATATTGAATTAAAAAAAAACACTGACAGGAAAATTAATTATATAAAAAGCAGTAGGTATAACAAATTACTTGTTTTAACCATTTCTGGATTGTTTAATAACAAAGTCATACTTAGTTAGCGGAGGTGTAAACCTCTTGTTTCTATAAATATACATAATTAAAATAATAGGTTTGTTCAATTACTAAAAATTATTACGAATTTGTGACAATTGTTACTGGAAAGTGTTTATTAACTCAAAAAGGTTGCAAGGAAAGAGCGTCAAAAAAGATAGAAAATTTGAGAGACAAAAAAATTATTACAAATTATTACTAGTAAAATTTTTACTTGCAAGAATTATCCAACCACCTGTTGTGTGTTTTGTTTTCAAATAAATTATTTAAAAAATATCTGAAAAAGGAAAACTCAACAAAAGTGAATTTCTTTATTTAAAAACATGTATGTATATGTATGTAAAAAGAAAGCATATTTTCTTAATTTATTGTTTTTCTTTCGTTAAAGGCCATGATTCACTATCCTACGCAATCGCGCGATCTACGAAAAAATACAACCCTGATCTGATGAATTGTTTTTGTCTTTTGAAAATGTTCATAGACTACATCATACCAGGGCTGTATTTTCTCAAAAATCGCACGATCGTGTAACCTAGTGTATCACGGCCTTAAGCCACATAAATTAAATTTTATTGTCAAGGAATTTTGTTTGTTTGTGATTTCCATCCATGGTTCTGACATGAATACAATTTTCTTGCAAGTTTTTACAAGTAAAGGCCTCATTAGTTTTTACTTTTCGTTGTCGTTCTGTGCCGTTCTTTTCTGTGTAAAATATTTTGCGCAAGGAATTAGCTGGCAACCTATAGAACTGATTTCAGTTGTATACAAAATATCACAACAAACTAATACATACACTGTCTGGCTGTCACTTAACGTTGAATTCTGTTTTCTACAGATTTGTCCGCAACAGAACAGAACGAAAAAGGAAAAACAAACCACACATACAATTGAACAAAAACAAAACAGCTGATTCAGAACGGAACAGCACGTTCAAACTAAAGGCCCAACTACATATAATATGAATAAGCTGGCTTAAGCTAATGCCAGAATTGAACGAAAAACCTGTCAAATGCTTAAGCAAATTCGAAGAGATTTTAGGTGGCTATAATAAACTTATTTGACATAAAAAATTATGCAGCCATAGTTGCACATATGTGTACCTTACGTAATTTTCGAAAAATTTTATTTCTTCTTATTTTCCTAAATTAATTGAATTTTGTTCATTAAAGACTATAAAATGATTATAATTAAAAAAAATTATGTTAAAGTATTATAATCTGCAATTATTTTTATTAACCGAAATTATGTACCTAGTACATTTTTTTTTGTTTAAGGGCAAAAGTACTAAAATATACAACAATGCGCTGATTTACACGGGAATAATTGTGCTGGCATAACATGCCAGTTTGTAGGTGAGAGAGGCAAAGAGAGTGGTTTTGTGGTTGGCATAACTTTTCAACCGGCTAAAACCCCGCATTAGCAGCATAAAACCAATACACACACAATTTAAAAAAAGCAAATGTTAAATGAATACGAAAAACACTTACATACACAAAGCTGTGTATACATATACATTTTGTGCCAGATGAATTAGTCTCGTGTAATTTGGAAAAGAACAAAAATTGTGCGGCTTAAAAATTGTTCTCGTGTAAACTACCTCAATGGCAGGCAAAAAATGTATCATAATAAGAAAATGTCAATGTTTTGGTAGTTTGTTTGCCTACAAATTTGTTTAAAAAAAGGACTTCTTTTATCATAGAGACATTTATTTTTTCCACATTTTCTATTAAATTTGTAATAAAAACTGTTTCATCTTCTTTTTCCATTTTAAATTGCTTTATTTTAATGTCACTATACAAAAAAAAAATGACTCAGTACTGAATGTGCGTTCAGTTTGGCACTTTACTTAAACAAATTACATTTGACGAAACTTGACGAAAAGTTTCATTAAGTACATTATAGTTGCACACATACGTATTGTATGTAATCGCACAGTTGCTTAAGTTTGCTTATTCATATTATAGTTGGGCCTTAAAGCGTTCATTTACTTTTTCGTACCTCTGGGAGAGTAATTTTGTAAATTTCTGCTTTGCTCTCTCGTTGCAAGTTTCTGCTAGGAAAGGAAATGGTGTGTTACCCATAGTAAAATTATACAAGGTACTTGTACGACTACAACAAAATTACAACAGCAAAAAACACACGCCTTTTGTTGCTACAAACAAATAGAATTTAGTCAAAAACAGATGTTTTTTGTTGTTAAAAATAACAATTACAGGGTAACTAAAGTACAATTGCAGACGCGGCATTCATGCATGATTATAGTCATTCAGTGCTGCCAATATGTGTGTAATACATACTGTGTAATTTCTGCTGTCATGTGTAGCCCATGTCTTGAGATTCATGTATAATCTGTGCGTAATAGTACTTTAGGTTCTATTTTTATTTATTTTTGTTTTAATTTTAACCTACACAAAAGATGTTTAGTGTAATTTTCTTCAATGTGTAATTGGAGACTCTGCAATGTGAAAATTCATTGGCAACATTGTAATCATTTTATTCACACACATACACTAAAATTTTTGCAGCTTGTAAACAAAGTTTGACAACTTTCTGCATTGTATACATTAACAGACTGTGCTTGTGCATGTACCTTCTATAATTTTACCATGAACACACCTAATATAATAAGTATGTAAAATAATAATAATTTAAAATCACAAATAATGTTATTATGGTATAATTTAATTTTTGAATCAAAAGTTAAAAAGGTACATACATACGTACATATTTATCTGTGTATGTGAGAATGTACATACATATGTATATAGTATATGCCTATGGATGTATGTAATTGTGTTATAAATTTCAACTGATTTATTGCTTTATAAATAAAATTTATCTAAATGATTATAAAAAATTGTGTTTTGTAGCTCTGTTATCACATAAAACTAATTAGAATAAGACTTGGGTTATAAATATTAAATGTATGTAAACATGTATGAGGAACGCGTTTTAATTAGCTTTTTAATTATAAAAATACATATGATAGGTATACATACTCGTACATACATACACTTGTGCTCCTATAATTAATTCACTTCTGTGACAGCTTGAAAGTTTGCTCAAAGGAAACAAAAATGTAATTTTACGAAAGTTATATTTATTTCAAAACTAAAGACTTTTTCACATTAAAATAAATTCAGTAAAGTGCGACTTTGACGCACACACGAAGGATTCCGTACGGACACTGCATACATGTATAATACGAACTTAAGTCTATATAATCAATTACCTGCACCCGAAATATTAAAAATTTTTGGCGATTATATAAAACACTAAAATTTCGGCGAATTACATTATTAATCCATTGCATGATTTCGCAATAGACGTTTGAAAATTTCATTCGAGGCCAAAAATCGATAAATCGATTTTTAGCGGTAGAGATATAGTTTTAGCGAGTTACGGAATGCGGGGCTGATCTAGAAATTTTTTCAAAAATTTCAAATACTCGGTAAATTTTTTTCGGTTTTTGGCGATTTTTTTCAGTTTTGGCACTTTTTTCATTTCAGCGATTTTTTTTGGGTTTTTGGCAATGTTTTTAGTTTTGGCGTTATTTTCGTTAGTGGGATTTTTTCGGGTTTTAGCGATCTACTTTAGTCTTAGCTCATTTTTCGTTTTGGGTTTTTTCAGTGTGTAGCGATTTTTTTCGGTGGTTTTTTAGTTTTAGCACTTTCTTCTGTTTTGGTGATTTTTTTAATTTTGGGATTTTTCAGTTTTAGCGTTTTTGAAAATTTTCAGAGTTTGCCTCTTACATTTTCCAAGATACAGCAAGTTTGTCAAAATTACATAGTCAAAACTCCATTAACTGATAGAATGACCTTTAATTTAAATTTTTGTTTTTAATTTCAGTGTTAACTGGTATAAGTCCGCATAAAAATGCCTTTGGTGTACGGAACCCTAAAAAGAAATTTGTTGCATTTAATTTTATTTTCAGTTCTATTTTGTTCCCATATCATTAATTTATCTGAAAAAAAAAATAGTTTCTTGAATAAAATGGGTTTATTTACCATTTATATTTAATAAAGTATGTACTGAGAATATATACTTTATCGCATATCGCTTTGGCATTGTTTGCACTAAGGCGGGTGTCACGCAATGAGCGGCTAAGCGGCGACCGTAATTTATTTCATTTCTTTTCTTCACCTGACCTTGGTTAACGTTAAACGGATTAGAATACAAACGTTCATATTTTTATGTGGTTCAGTGCACTGTTTTATAACTTCTGTGCTATATACATACAGTTGTGTTCAAAAAATAGGAGTGATAATCTAAAAAAAAAGTTTCAGTTTATAAGAAAAAGTTGTAGTTTTGTTCAGTTTTGTTTTACGTCAGATTTACTAACTTATTTATAAGTTTATTTTAAGAAAATTCAAAAGGTAACTTATGGTCTAGAAATGGAAAAAAAAATTAATTAACAAAGTTGGTCAAAAATTAACTGTTCAAAATAATAGTAGTATTAGTGGACGGCGAAAAGTTTTTGATGAAAAGTGAAGTAAAGTTTGCAGTTATATAAAAACAAGATCATTATTTTGAATATTTTGTTGAATAACCTCCATTTTTAATAATTGTCGCACATCTTCGAGGCATGGAGTCACTAAGGTCCTGACATCGCTTTAACGGGAGTTTCTTCCACGCATCTTCGACAATGCTCCATAATCCTTACTATAAGTCGGTCGTCCACACTATACGTTTTGGGTTTGCGGTCGCGAGTTTCTGCTTTAATTTCATATGATAAGGCATTTTCTATCATTTGATCAGAGCACTCAAGGATTTCATCATCCCAATTGATGTATAGGGTGTTTTTTTAGAGGTATAGAACTTCGAATTGAAATAAAACACAAGAAAATCGTTTCATCGTCCATCAATTTGGCTTTATTGGAAGGATAATTTTATGCCATTAACGTTTAAATATGATTTCGGGCATGTGGCCGCCGCGGCTGGCTCGAATAAAGCCAATTCTACAGGTCCAATTTTCAACCACTTTTTCGAGCATATGGGGCCGTATGTTGGCAATAACGTCACGAATGTTGGCTTCCAAGTCCCCTAACGTTTCTGGTTTGTTGGCGTAGACGAGCGACTTCACATATCCCCAAAGAAAATAATCCAATGGTGTCAAATCACACGATCTTGGTGGCCAATCCATGGTTAACCGAATTAATTGCTCTGATGGACGATTATGTCGACCATAAAATGGACGGAGCTTGCGGTAAACTTCGCCAACTGAACCATTATTTTCGAAATAAATTTGCACGATTTGCAAGCGTTGTTCATTTGTCAACCTGTTCATGATGAAATGGCAAACCAAACTAAATATTAATCACTTGACAGCTGACAAAATGGCCGCCAGTTAAAAAAGTGATGCCAACTTAAAGTTCTATACCTCAATAAAAAACACCCTATATAATTATAGCTTTAAATTACAAAACATGATATTCTGTAGCATTTTCAAACTTACGTTCCACTTTTTTTTTATATTAAAAGGTAATGCGAATTTTTATTTGAAAAAAATCCCACACACTCCTATTTTTTGATCAACTCATCTAACTGGAAAATGTGAAAATTAATTAATTATATTATACGCAAAAGACTTTTCGTACAATTCTTTTATGAATTTTGCTTTTTAGATTCCATTAAAAAATAAGTTATAATTTTTCGCAGTTTGGAAGTTTCCAGACTAACGACTTTTACGCGGAAAAATATTTGGCTGCAGCACTCCTCTTATATTGAACACAGCTGTACATACATACATACTCGTATGCATACATGCATTTGTAAGCATATACTTACATGTCGACACCTTAAATGCAAACGGACGTAACTACACTTTTGAATTTATTTACAGGAGAAACAAAAAACGTTTCAAAATCAATAATACGAATAATAAAGTGTTCATTAATTTTTTTTCTTCGAAATTTAGTTGTAGTATTGATACTTATATGTTTTTAACCTATATATATACCTATTTAAGCTTTTATGTTAGTTACGTTCTTTGCAATAAAAAATAGATGCATTAGTAATTACGGCCGTTTAATTTTTTTTTAATAAAGTCGTCATATTTGATCACAGAGTTCTCAATATTTACGTGAACATGTAGTTTAATAAAATGAACCATAATGAATTAAAAACTCAATTTTGAATTTTTGTGTAGTTACGTACGTTTGCATTTAAGGTTACGATATGTACATATGTAAGTAAGTGTGCATACATACACATGTACATACATATTTATGTAGATAGGTTTGCAGAAAACGCGTTTAAAAATTTCAATTTAAACACAACTCCATCAGCCATGTCACAGAACTCAATTCCGTTCGGAAACGGAATTCAATCCGTATTTTGGATTCCTGAGAAAACGGAAAAAATTTCGGAATGAAACCATCAATCAATTAATTTCATGAGCGGAATTAACATTTTCTGCATGTTAAAATAAAATAAAAACTATTTCAAACCACTTTTGTTCTATAAAGAATACTATTATTCATTTCTTTATTAAAAGCTAGATTACAATTAATTAGTTTTTAATTTTTTTATTACGTAAATTTCTTACGTCATTATAAAATAAAACAAAATCAACATAACAAAATGTACGGAGTTGGTTTCTTCAGCATTGCCATACCATTTTTTTTTGTATTTACTTTACCAAAATCTTTATATTGGTAGCACACAAAAAAAAATACTAACTAATAAATTAAATTAATGCTTTACTACATAAAAACGTTTTAAAAATATTTTTCGTATTGATGAAAACGATCGGAATCTGAAGAAAAAAAATTAAATTCGAACGGGATGGTCAATACGGAATCAACACCAGTCCGAATGGAATCTGTGATACGGCTGAATGAAAACGTAAAAAAATAGATATTCTACTCTCAGAATGAAATTTTTACCCATGATAAAATACGAAATGCCAAATTATTCTGTATTATTAATTAAAAAAAAACGCATTTTTTGAATTATGACACTACGATTGTTAAGATAAACGAACGATGTGTTCGTTCACCTCTAGCACGTCGGCCGAAGTCCGCTATTTCCACAAAATGTAAGACCACATTTTGCAACAAGGCTTCGCTTATCTCGTCAATGCTGCGCCGAATTTAATCTTTCAGGGAGCCAGTTAGTTTTGGTTTGTTCACGTAAACCCGGTCTTTCAAATTAAAACTCACAAATTTCATAATTATGTAAAATTCTTTGTGCAAGAGTGTAGCGTTCCATGCTTACAATTTCCCAACTTTTTAGTAAATAAATGTCAAAGGATGACAGCTCAATTCTTGACATTTCATCATTTGACAGCCCATTTACTTCCTAACCTCAAATTCGCCCACCTTTTATGTATGTGTGTATATTAGTGATGTGCGAATATTCGTATTCGTTTTCAAATTCATTGAATCGGTTATAGTATCATGGATTGTTATCAAATAATATCATAGCATTTATTTACCCGAAAGTTTCATTAAGTTGTTTATAGTTGGGGCACATTTGTAGCACCTTCCCTAAAATTCTATAAGTTTTTTTATAGCAAACTTGGGCCGCTGCTGCCTATATATTAATTTAATGAATTTTATTTTCAATAAATCCAGCTACAGAAGCAACACATATGGCAGACAACCCCGTGAAGCAATTAGCTTGTCTGCGGAAAGCACTCAGGGTCTATTACCACTCATCTTTATTATTTATTGGGCTTATCCCATTTGATGTGATATTTAAGTTCCACGTTTTCCATATCTTTTATTTTGGCTTTTATTTTTTCTATTTAAGTTTTAGTTTGTTATTGTTATCAAAGTGAACCCCAAGCCGCTTGATTTTCGTGGGCGGCGGCGGCGGCTAAACAAACGGCTTTTGAGTATGAGTGAAAAGTAAACGATGACGTCTAGCTACCGTTTGTGACCTAATCGGCACTCAGACCTAGAACAGACGGTCGAACTCATACCCGTTTGACACAATCCTATGATCCCATGTGATTGACTGTAATCCTATGATCGAACCCATTTGGCACAAATCTATGATAAAACCCAATTAATTTATATGGGTTTGCTCATAGGCTTGCGTTAAAAACGACCGATGGAATGAGTTCGACCGAAGTCTAAAACAAACCCTTTTGAAATTATTAGTTTGAAAGCAGTTTCAATCGTTTTCACGCTCACCTCAATCTAAACTATACCGCAATGTGATGAGATTATCACAACCATTTCATTTAAGTGCTGAAGAAGTTGTGGTTACGAACATATTTGTATCTTTGGCAAAAAAAATGGCGCAAAAGAAGAATTTTCGTCATGCCATGATGCCATAGCCATAACCATATACTCGTATATGTCTATTTGCTTCACCTCTTAGTGCTGCCATAATCATAAACAGCTGTTTATGTTTTTATTTGTTTATTCATTTCAAAAGTGCAACAACAAATATCTCTAACCAGTAAACAGCTGTTTATGGTTACGGCAAAAAATCAAAATTCAATTGGTTTCTATGGTTATGGTTATGGCTACTATGGTTTGTTTCAATCAGCTGTTTTGTAAGGTTATAGTTATGGCATGTTTAATTTAGTCTTAAACCATTTTGTTGTACCGAAAAAATATGTCAATGCGTCGATGAAACGCAACCCCAAGCTTCCTGAAGGCCCTTTCATGCAACTGATTTCCAATGCGTTTCAAACCGGTTTAAAAATTGTCGCGTTATGTCATGTCACGTCAACGGAGTCTATGGCGTGAACATAAATGAAACTCAAAAATAACTAAAAGTAGCAGTTTCGTTACAGTTGCGTTTCTCTATACCACCAAACATTTGCATATTAGAATTCGCTGCATCCCTAAACCAACCTTTCACTAGTTTCATAAAAGCTCGCGTGCAAACGACCGTATAAATAGTTATTGAGATAACTGACACAACTCATAAACAATTAAATTGTGTGCTAATTATATTTAATGATAATGATTTTCCTTTTAATTGCGCGACTACGGTTATGGTAACACCCAAGTCATACGTAAATAAAAGTCGAAACAATTACATTTCTTCTATGCAACAAACACCTTTACCGCAAACCAAATTTAATTAAGTACATGGGCTTACAAAGACGGAATAGAAATGCAAAACTGTTAAAACAAACCAAACAAACAAACAAAATGTTTGTAGAAAGTATTATTAAACGGTCAACTAACTGAAAATGAGCTTGCATGCATATTCATGATATGAACATGCAATGAATGAGCAAACATATTGAAAGAAACAAATTGAGGTGACTGAACTTGTTGAACCTTTACTAAAATGTTGCACAAATACTCTCACACACTGCAGCATACTATTCGTATTGTCTTTCTTTATACTTGAAATTTAATTTTTCCTACCGCAAATTTTCAAAAAGAAAAACGGCATGAAAATTATAATTTGGGGTGCACAAGCCGGAAAAAAAGTATTTAATGATTTTTCTTAATATTAATAGTTTGGGTATTTATTTTGGATGTGAAATACCTCTTACGTGTTTTGATGACGGAAGTTTTTTTATTTTATTTTAATTTTTTTAAGTTGAATTAAAATGTTTGATATATAGGGTGTTTTTTATTGAGGTATAGAACTTTAAGTTGTCATCACTTTTTTAACTGGCGGCCATTTTGTCAGCTGTCAAGTGATTAATATTTAGTTTGGTTTGCCATTTCGTCATGAACAGGTTGACAAAAGAACAACGCTTGCAAATCGTGCAAATTTATTTCGAAAATAATGGTTCAGTTCGCGAAGTTTACCGCAAGCTCCGTCCATTTTATGGTCGACATAATCGTCCATCAGAGCAATTAATTCGGTTAACCGGTCAATTGGCCACCAAGATCGTGTGATTTGACACCATTGGATTATTTTCTTTGGGGATATGTGAAGTCGCTCGTCTACGCCAACAAACCAGAAACGTTAGGGGACTTGGAAGCCAACATTCGTGGCGTTATTGCCAACATACGGCCCCATATGCTCGAAAAAGTGGTTGAAAATTGGACCTGTAGAATTGGCTTTATTCGAGCCAGCCGCGGCGGCCACATGCCCGAAATCATATTTAAACGTTAATGGCATAAAATTATCCTTCCAATAAAGCCAAATTGATGGACATTAGAACGATTTTCTTGTGTTTTATTTCAATTCGAAGTTCTATACCTCTAAAAAAAACACATACATACATATGTAATAAAAATTTTATTATCAAATTTTCTTTGAAGCTGAAATTTCATTAGACTGCGTTGAAAAATAATTTTGCGAGTCATAACCTAGAATGAAAGATATTTTAAAACTGGCAAGCAAATGTTTTCTGCCACTGCTAAAAATAATACCCGTTCAGATATACAGAAAGTATTGAATATCATTTGTTGTGTCTCTCGCTTAATATGATAAAAACTCCATAAGAAAAAAAAAGAAGTCTAGTGGAGTAAAATATGAGAGCGGGTCAATAATTCTGTGACTTCTTGAGTTTCCCGCCTCTTAACTTAACTGAAAGGGCAACACTGCTACTGTCAATAGCCAACACTGTCAGTTGACTCCTGCCAAAATCTTTACAAACTGCATCATTTAGATTGTGTTTGACAGAGCAATTGATATCAGAATTCCGATTTTAGAGAAGAAAATGAGAAAAAGTGAATTTCGTGTGCTCATTAAGCATAATTTTTTTTTGCGGAAAACACCATCACTCATACCAAGACTGAGCTGTATAAATACTATGGGGACACGGCACCATCAATTCCAATGTTAAAAATATAGTTTAGTGAATTTGGTTGTAAGCGTTCAAGTACGGAAAATGGTAAAAGTTCTCCTGTACGCCTCACACAGCAACGAAATTCACAATATCGTTTTTGCCGATCAGAGATTGAACGTGAGTGAGATCTTGGAAGCTATAGGTATGTCTTATCGCTCAGAAGTTTAAATTTTGAATCAACACTTGGGTATGAGAAAGCATTCCGAAATATAGGTGCTGCATTTTCTCTCAATAGACCACGAACACAGGAGTTTTTGGCAAACAACTGCAATATGGACAGATTTTTATTCATCAAAACACAGCATACGAGTAGACCAGCCAATAAAAAGTTATTGAGAACTATTTTTATGATGCACGCAGTATAATAGACATTGACTACTTTTAAAAGAGTAAAACAATCAGTGGCGAATATTAGTGGATCTATTTAATGAGGATTTAAAAAAACGACCACCCAAAAAAAGTTATTTTCCACCGGGACAATGCAAGGGTGCA
The DNA here is from genome assembly GCA_936439885.1 of Nowickia ferox. NCBI lineage: Eukaryota > Metazoa > Arthropoda > Insecta > Diptera > Tachinidae > Nowickia > Nowickia ferox. The sequence goes on along the minus strand of OW387027.1, from coordinate 82,595,528 downwards.
CACATGTGCAGTTTCCTTTGTATAAATTGGATTACGAATTGCTTTTTCATCCACCTTATTTACCTTATTTAGCCCCGAGTGATCATTTCGTGGTCCCAAACTTGAAGAAATGGCTCGGCGGAAAGAGATTCGACACTAACGATGAAATCAACTCAAAAAAAAGAAATACTTATTCTGATGACCTCGATGAATCTTATTTTTTGGAAGAGATTAAAAAAATAGAGACTTGTTTGACTAAGAGCATACACTCCAATAAAGACTAGGTTGAAAAATAAAATGACTTTTTTGTTGTTGCATAAACCAGTGTTTCATGCAAAAAGTCATTGAATTATTGACCTGATATGACCAGGTGCAGGTCAAATCGCTGATGTAGAATGTTTAATTAAGCACGACCAACTTAGGCCAACTTAGGTTGGTTGTCATCGCCCTATAGTGCTGGTCGTTGTTCGTAATGTTCAGGACAGTATGTCGTTTTCAAAGAAATATGGGCCAATAATGTCGCCAGTTCAAAATCTTGGATGTCTTGAGAATTGGTATCGTCCGGAATTGAAAAATTTTTTTTGTTGACTACCCATTCATACAGAGGTGATCCTCATCAATGAAGATGATATTTCTATTAAAATTGGAGTCAAATTAGGTTTTCAACTGTCTATGGTGGTTTATCTTCAGCCCCTGGCTCGGTTTAATTTTGTACGGGTACAAGCCTAAGTCACAACGCAAAATTCGCCATGTTGTGCTCTGGGAAATGCAAAGTTCTTCTGCACACTATTACAGACAGCGGCGAGTTTCTGTGCAGATCTTGCGTTCTGTCGATGTAGGGGTGTTTATCGACTGTCTATTGAAACAGTGGATTAAACTTATCCACCATATTGTGAATAGTTGTCTCGGTAGCACGATTATTGCGTTATCCGTCCACGGAAATTTGGCAAAACAAACTGAATAAACCACAGCCAATTTTAAAGACATAGTTTCAACAATATAATTGCTGTCAACGACCCTATATACATAAATGAGTATCCATATCGTCGGCTTAGAGTGTAAAACTGCTAACTCTCTTCAATAAAATTTTACAGTAGAGACTAAATGCTGTTAACATTTTCTATATATTGCTTAAGAAACTAGATGCGACATGTATGTAGATGCGATGCGCCGTCTCTTTCTCTTTCGAACGGCATGAAAATATATTTTATAAAAAGTGGATTTAGCAGGCTTACACTCTAAGCCGATGATAAGTGTTGTTAATTGTTAAGACCATAATAATAATTGAAATTGATTATTGAGGGATTAGCTGTATCGTATGCGCATTTCACTGTTGCTAATGCAGATCATCAGGGAACCTTTACCAAAAAATTTCTTATAACAACTAGAGACATTCGGCCTAATTACGATACGACTACGACGATTTTGTATTAGTTAAGGCCGTCATACACTATCATACAAAGTCATGCCATCTACGAAAAAATACAACCCTGGTATGATGGAGTTTATGAAAATTTTCAAAAGACAATAACAATTCATCACACCAGGGTTGTACTTTTTCGTAGATCGCACGACTTTGTATGATAGTGAGTCACGGCCTTTAAGAACATTGCAACATTTTTTCGTTAATCTACGACAAAATCGTCGTAGTCGAAATACGACAAACGTAATTAAGCTCATTATGCTAAACTTCCATTTAAACAAATGAGAAGTTTAATATATTAATTATTGTTAATATATTTATTGTTCTTAAGATTTCTTTACTAAAGTTCTTTTCTTATTAAATAACACTCGCAACTTTTTTTGTGGCAGTTTTCAAAAGAGAAATGGTGCTACTTTTATTTTTAGCAAATTAATTTGCAATTATAATTGTAATAATATGGCCACCCTATAACCATCATCACAGGTCTTGTATACACTACACACACACATGCAAGTGCGCAATCATGTGCATTTGTGTGCATGTGCATACACATTTATGCATGTACGAATGTATGTGTCATAATGTTTACCTGCAATATAACCTGTTGTTGCTAACTTCAAACACAATAAAAAAAATTAAAACAAAATGCACAATCCATAAATAAATGTAGTGTGTATGTACATACATACATATATATGTATCTACTTCTGTACACTTGTGCTCATATAAGTAAGGCAGTTAAATATGTGATTAAATTATGAGTTTAAGTTTATTCAAAACTAAACTTCAATTCACAGTGAAATATGCAATTCTTTTTTTTGTTTTTTTTTGAAACCTTAGGTTTTCTTCATGCCAAGCGTCCATTTAATAGATTCTGCTATAGATAATATCGGACAGTCTGGGCTCTAATTTCAGGGAAGGTCTTAGCCAATTTTCTGTCGTCCGTAGGGTGCATTTTGGTGTTTCGTATTTGGTAGATTTTCAAAAGTTTTATTTTTTCGCTCTTTATAGTACTGCGGGTATTCTGTGTAATCCGAAACGAAAGAAAATATGAATAATTTCGAATTTGTATGCTTATAACATGTAAATTCGAAAGCATTTTCTTTCGTTTCGAATTACAGAGTATACCAATCAATGCAATCTTTTGGTACTTTAGATAATTTTTTCATATACTTTTTCTTTTTGAATAATTCTTACCCATACCGAGGATGATTATAAATTTCGATTAAATTAGCCTTAATTGATCAAATAAAATTTCATATAAATATTTATAAAAATTTAAGTAAAGAATTTAAATTTAATCTTACTAAAAGCAATGACTTAATTTTGTATGAGAAAAATTGGAATGGGGCAAACGGAAAAATTTCATGCGTCATGTGTGGGTACAATTTCTAAGTAACGGTATCGTATAATCGTGCACATCACGGTTGCTAAAAAATGTAGTTATGTTTTTTCAAACGTAGCTTAGGATATTGCGTTGATGACTTTAATTATATGAGCAGAAGTGTATATTCACTTGGTGTGTGTGAATTTTCTTTTTTTTTTTTAACAAGAAAACGGTATTGTTGTGAAGGAAATAAAGAAAAGTGTACTGTTACTAAGCGATTTTCTAATGTACTCGTACGTATGAATATATGTGTTTAATAAATATATACATAGTATATACACACGTATGTATGTGTACGTCCGTATGTATGTATGTACATATGTTTGAAAATGCACAGCTTGCACATACCCTGCAGAAAATACGAATAGTGAAATATTACTGATTTACTAGTGACATTGTCAGTAATACTACTGACCAGGTGTACCCCAGCCAATGTAATCATCTATTGACATTTAAAATTAGCTTGTCATTGAAAATCCACCAACCACTAGGCTGTAACACTATTGACAAAGTAGTTTTTTTGGGATCACATGGAGACATTGGCACCAAAGATTCCCTAGTAAATTTTACTTTCTCTAGTCTACAATATCGATATTTCCTCGCTCTATGTTAATAGTAACATTGTAGTGATTTACTAGTGACATTGTCAATAGTACTACTGACTAGGTGTACCTCAGCGAATGTAATCGCCTATTGACATATAACATGCGGTTGTCATTGAAAATCTACCAGTAGACTTTAGTTCTATTCTTTTACGACCATATGGGCACATTTGAACCAAAGATTCTCTAGTACATTTTAGTGACCCTCATCTACAATTTCATAATGTTAGGGCAACAAACTTAAACACGTACATACATGTGTATTTTTTTTAACATTATTGCACAGCATAATAAAAAAGAAAACCAAACTATTGACACGTTAATTGACAATGTCACCAGAAATATACTAGAACTGTTGTCTCTAACGTATCTCTACTCGCGCATAAAAGGAAAGTTGTCGACATTTCAACTAGTGCAATTGTCGCTATAGAAAAGAGTGTTGACATATAGACATATGGTTTTAGGCTGACTAGAAAGTATTTACAGTAGAATCCCGATACAACGTAATAGAAAGGACCCACTGCTTTTTACGAATGAGACGAGATATCGACTTCAAATTAAAAAAAACTATTTATAGGTGTTTGGATTTAATTAGGTGTGTTTTTCTTTAACATTTTTATCAACTTTATCAGTTTGAATTAAAGCATTAAAACATTTTTAAAGATTAGTTGTTATAAATAACGAGCTTGCTTTATAATTATCTAAGCGTACATTTTGATTAGGGAAATTTATTATTTAAAATTGTTTTAATCTAAAAACTTATGTATGTATGTATATACATTATCCTTTATATGTAAGTGTTTATTTGTTGTCTCTGCTCAAGTATTGTCAACTGCTCCAATTTTTGTTAAAATGTTTTTATTTTTAGTAAAGATAAGATTTGGTAATTAAATGAAAATCGTCGATTAAATTAATTCGACAAATTATTGCATATTAAGAGCATTTAAAATATACAATAATATATTAAGAATATGTGATGGTGCAATGAAATATTTACATGTAATTCTTTTTTTATATTGCAGGTTTTTTTATTGAGAAACTACATAAATAAAAACAAGAGAACTAATCTACTTTAATAACAAAAAGGTATGTTTGAGTATTCATGTAAGTTATTAAATAAAGTTCAGCCATAAACATCTATATTATATTAATAAAGATTTAAAAAATAAACACTAAAAGTTACAAATAATTTGGATTCAGTGAAATAAAACATTTTTATGTGCGTTACCTATAATGCTGTTCGACCCAAGTGTACTAATCTGGCAGCACCAATATGGAGTGCAGCTGATTTATTCCTCCGTGTAATTGTAGCAGGCTAAAGGCTCAGTTAGCGGACTGTAATGTAATGTAACTGCAACAGTAGGAAACAGCTGATCGATATCGTTATGTGAAAAGTAATGGAAATAGTTATAGAGATGTAATGTAACGTAACCTACTTTTCATGCAAAAATATCGATCAGCTGTTTCCTACATTACAGTTACATTGCATTACAGTCGGCTAACTGAGCCTTAATTGTTTCGATAGAAAAAAAAATAACGGCCTGTCTCACCATGTTAACAGAAAACGTTCTATAGTCAACATGTATCGGAAACAACAATAAAATAAGAAATTTTGTTTTTGTTTTTAATACAAGTAATCGATCGAACGTTTACTGTCGACATCGTGGTACAGACCGCAAGAGAAGGGTTTATTATTACTTAAAAAATCGTTTCAAATTTGTAAATAATTAAATATTTTAAAAATTTAAAAATTATAATTGCTTACAAACACCACACATAAAGACATACATACATACATGCATATCTCCGAAAATTGCGTAGTAAAATAATTTTACTAGTATTTCACACTTTTCTTCAATAAAAGACTCATCAACTATGTTAGCACAAATTTTTTTAATAACAATTTAACTTAATATAAAGACAATTTCGTTTATTGAGAAACATTAATACCTAAAAATTTAACCAATTAAATCGAAAAATAGTTATAAATGAAACCGTTTGTAGGAATAAAACAGAATAAAAGCTTTTGTAAAATATTTAAATGCTGGCAGAAGCAATTAAAATTATGGGCAACAGTTACAACAGATTTAATCATTCATACACAGAACAAAAGGAATTTGATGTTTCAATTGGAATTTTGTGCGCGAAATAAACATACACTCGTATTTTTTTAAATATTTTGTAATGATAAATAAAATGTTACGTGTGCGATTTTTTTTTACAAATAATCTAAAACTAATCAGTATTAATTTCAAATAAGAGAATCAAGGGTAATCAAATGAATACTTTGAGTAATTTTAAATATTACTTTCGATTCGTTTTGACTATCTTGAATATGAGCGAAGTATTTCCCTGATTACTCTTGATTCTTTTGGATTATATACCTAATCAATAAAATCGGATATGTTCTGTATTCCACGTGAAATTAAAACGTGCGGAATCGCCATAGCATTGTTGTTGAAAATGGGAATTTACAACAACAATGCTATGGCAATTCCGAACAATTTAATTTCACGTGGAATAGAGGACATACACGATTATTTAGATAAAAAGAGAAGAGAGGTGTCTTAGGACAACCGGTTGTAGCTATGCTGCTTAGTTATATAAAACAAACTTAATGTGTTAAACAACAATGCAATAAAACTATATTATATGATGATGTCAAATTCTCTGCAAATACATATTTCAAAACGTTTCCTTTCATTTATTTCCCATTATTTTCTTTCCTAGGGGCGTATGATTAAATTAATGTATTGTTTGTGGCCGTTAGCCGGCTTACAGCCGATCGGCTGTGTTCTCTGGCTTGTGCTCATGTGCAAAAATAATACAAAAACAAATTGAGCAATCGTTCTCATAGTTCTCAATTTGTTTCGTTTATTTTCGTGCTCTGGTTTTAAGTACAAAGGAATTAAAACAAAAATAAATTTATAACTGTAATAGTGTCGATTATTTTTGTTACAAAAATCACGTCCTAATTCCTGTGTCGCGCAATAAATAGCATAGCTACAAAAATGTACAAAATTAACATAAACAAGTTAAAATAAAATAACAAAAAATTATATAAGAAAATTTTAAATACTGAGTCCTATTTCCAAATTTGGTTGTATGTATCTAGGCAAGGTTCAAAACGTTCTTTTCCGTTCCTGTGAAAACCTTCTTTAGTAAATAAAATTCTTGTACTGGTTTCAGTCTATTTCTCAAATCAGTTTTAGTTCTAAACTTGTCACACTTGACAAGTTTTTTAATAATTTGTACCAGCAAAATGCCTGTTGTGTTTGTATTCTTGCATTTGTTGCAGAATTGCTGCTACTACCTGATTTTTATGCCTCAACAACACCTTTTCTTCAACCATTTTTTTCCCACAGTGTACTGTGATTTTGTTTGTTTGTTTTAAGCATTAATGTTTAAAACTTTTAGTGATATTATAAATATTACATTTAGCAATATTTATACTAATTTTTTTATTGTATTTTTGTTCAAGGTAAATGAAAGAAATGTTTATTTGAAAGTGGCCCATTTACCAAAAAATAAAAATTCCAATATAAAAACTAATTCTCAAAATGATTGAAATGCTGATTGTAAAATTGATGAGGAATGTTTTAGTGTATGTTAAACAAAACTGTCAAAATGTCAAAATAAATATAATAAAAATGTTTGCATACAGCCTCCAATTTCACTGCGAATGCCTATAAGACGCCAGCCAAAGTGATGCCAAAATGATATGAATGATGAGTTTTTTTCTTCAGATTTATTGCTATAAGAATGGTTGGTTTGTTTTCCTACGTTTGTCTAAGGAGTGCCAAAAATTTTTTTTACAACCCTCAAGAAATTTTATGGAAAAAAATTAAAACTTCAACTTGGCGCTGTTTACACTAACTCACGCATATTATAAACATTTACATATGTATGTATGTACATATGTACATATATTGTAATTAAGCAATCCCGAAATCAATTTTGACTCATCTATCGTATATTACGTATTTAGATTTTGTTTTGAGGGTTTTTTTTTTGGTAATTGGTCTTTAAATATTTTGTAAATTGACACGCAATTTTAAATTTATTTTTCTTTTGCTAAAACAAAAGGAATGATTCACATACTCATATATGTATGTATGTATGTATGTATGTATGTATGTAGTACATACATAAATACATTAGTATATATGTATGTATCTATGTACTTTGGTTGAATGAATCTAAATTGTAACACATGTGTTTTATGTGGACTCTTATGCTCCAAACCATCTTATGCACCATTTCAATGAAATTGAATTTTTCACTCAAATTCATTTATATCGCAGCATGCATGACGAAATTTTTGGGTGGAATTTGTACAATGGCCTTCATCTGAATACTTATTTCTGCCTTTGTCGATGGTAAAGGGTGTTTTGTTAAACCGAGGGCATCTTTATGAGGCAACAGTGTGGAGCACATCGGTTGGATGATATGAGAGTCAATAACGGACATACATATGTGGGTGCATACATAAATAAATAATAAATATATACATATTTAGGAACTTTTTTTGTATTTTATGTATTTTTTTTCATCAAAAATTCAATACAGTAGTTTTCGCTTGATTGATTTTCTAAAAATGCCCAATTTTTGTTGCAATTAAATTAAAAAATAATTTATCTGATACTCTGCTCATTAATATATGTACATACATACATATGTACATATGTGCAATATACATATGTATGTATGTATTAACACATTAAAAATAAATTCAGTAAAGTGCGACTATAACTCGCACACCAAGGATTCCATACGGACAATACGTATGTAATACTATACGAAAATTAGCCTATATCATCGAATATCTTACCTGATGAAACCATTTTTTTTTTAATTTTAAGTAATTTTGTTCGGTTTTTTATTTTTAGCGCTTTTTTAGTTTTGGTGATTTTTTCCGGTTTTTGGCGATTTGTTTTAGTTTTGCCGCTTTTTATTAGTTTTTGGCTTATTTCGTTTCTGGTGATTTCTTCGGTTTTTGGCAATTTTTTTCCGGTTTTGGCGTTTTTTTTTCGTTTGGAATCTCTTCGATCTTTGGCGATTTGTTGTAGACTTAATGATTAATTTTAGTTTTTGCGCTATTTTATTTTTCGGTTTTTGGCGATTCGTTCCAGTTTTTGGCGCTGTTTCTTAGTTTTTGGCGTTTTTTAATTTTTGAGATTATTTTTCGGGCTTTGGCGATTTCTTTTAGTTTTAGCGATTTTTTTAATTTTGGAGCTATTTTTAGTTACGGCGTTTTTCTTATTTTTTGGAGCTTTTTTTACTTTTGGCGACATTTTTTCGGTTTGTGGCGATTTTTTTATTTTTGGCTCTTTTCTTTCGTTTTTGACGAGTTTTTTTTAGTTTTGACGCTTTTTCTTAGTTTTTGGCGTTTTTTTTTTGTTATTGGCGATTTTTTTTTAATTTTTGGCGATTTTTTCTGGTTTTGGCTTTTTTCGTTTTTGGGATTTTTTTCGGTCTTGGGCGATTTGTTTTAGACTTAATGACTTATTTTAGTTTTTGCGCTCTTTTATTTTTCGGTTCTTGGCGATTCGTTCCAGTTTTTGGCGCTTTTTCTTAGTTTTTGGCGTTTTTTAATTTTTGGGATTATTTTTCGGGCTTTGGCGATTTCTTTTAGTTTTAGCGATTTTTTTTTAATTTTGGAGCTATTTTTAGATTCGGCGATTTTTTTAGTTTTGGCGTTTTTTCTTAGTTTTTGGCGCTTTTTTACTTCTGGCGACTTTTTTCGGTTTGTGGCTATTTTTTCGTTATGGTGATTTCCTTTATTATGAAATTTTTTTAGTTTTAGCGTTTTTGAAAATTTCAAGAGTTTGTCTCTTACGGTTTCCAAGATACACTAAATTGTAAAAATTACATAGTAAAAATTGCATTAGCTGATAGAATACCCTTTAATTTAGATTTTTTTTAATTTTATTGTTAATTGTTGCAGTCTGCATAAAAATACTCTAACTTTGCAAATTTAAAGTGTCTTAATATAATTGTCTGTATATGTATATTACAACATGTTTCGTTGATGGCTTTAGACATCCTTTAATTTTTAACTGTCATATATGTACATACATATGTATTTGTTGTTGTAGCGGCCAAAGTTTTACATATCCTGTAAAAATTTCAGTTTTGTATGGAACCCTAAACACCCCTGTTTTATTAATCATTCAGATCAATAATGCGAAACATGCTACAACAGAGCTGAAATGATTATGTGTGTATGTATACATGTGCTTACGCAATGAAAAAAACTAAATAACATGTCTGACCTTAAGAGTTGCCACATCCTTTTATCTAGTTTTACCAGTTACCGTTTGTGAACATTTTCAAATAACAATTAACCGACACTTTTGTTCGGGATTTCTGAAAAGGGATTATTCGTTTAAAAACTGCATATTAATTTCCATTTAATTTTTTAATTCCCAATCCCAGAAAAATTTACTCTAGTTTATAGGCCGTTAAAGTTATTATCAAAATCGAGCAAACGAACTGCTAACAAAACTTACAGTAAAATCTTTTTTCCAATTCATAATTTTGAGTTTATTTAATTCATGCTTGTAATTAAATTACCAAGTGTAAATAAAATTTGTTGTCGGCTAATGCGATAGTTTTGCTCAAAAGGGTTATTACACTATAATTTTGTGAAGTCTAGTTTAAAGCACATAAGTAAATATTTGCAAAATAAATAAAACAAAATTCCGTAACTACAAAAAATAAATAAAATAAATATTTTCTTTTATTTTACTTTTCTATAAAAGTATGTATTTGAAATAAGAAATATTTTTTTTATTTAATTTCTTTATTTTATGCTTTAAGCTTTTCGTTACTATACTGTTGTTAGGAACAGCTGTCAAGCGGCTAATTGAAGTCAATTAAATAATTAAATTAAATTTAATTAAAATCAGTTTGTATGAGATAGAATAAATTTGGTAGCGCGTAGTACAATATCACACATGTTTAAGATGTGTGCATGTTTAAAGACACATGTTGCGAGGAAAGTTGACAGGCCTTGGCCTTACATAATAGTAACAGATGAAACGTGTGTTTAGTAAAAAGAAAAGATGGTCTCGCGATTAAATTTTTGATCATGGTCGCACACTTCAGGGACAAAGAAATATAATGTTACCTTACAACACTTTCAAATTAAATAAAACGCTTTTAACGCACACACACACACACACACACACACACACATACACAAACACGAACACAAACTGCAAAGCTACTATGTCGGAGAATGTGTGGTTGACTACAAAAATAGTTAACTTATAGTTAAAGCTAACTGCAATGTCATCCAGAACAAATCCAAAATTAATTCTTAAGTTGAGTACGTATTACGTAATCGAATTTGGTGAGAGCCAACAAATTTATTCTCAGCTACTTTGAAACTCATTTCAGTTTTATATTAACATTTTGCTGTTATTATTTTAAATGGTACCTTGGCTGTGTAGTTAGCGCGTTGAGTACACAACGTGTGATGACTACCAGGTGATTTAAAAAAGCCAATTTTAAGTCAGCTGAAAGTAATGCAGAGTGAGACAATTGACTACTGCCTAGGACATCGCAATGTTAAAATAGTCAGTTGATTATATTGAAAAGTAATCCAAGTGCCAGTCACTACTAGTTGCGCAATAGTTACCTTAAAGTTAGTTTAAAGTTAACAGAATTTCCGACAGGGTACTTTAGCTTTTCTTTAGACTAGTATGCTGCCTACTGGCTAGTGTGCCTAGTGTGCTAAGCTTTCAGTGCGGGCGTCGTTGGTTCGATACCCACCAAAGACTCTTGTCTGTTTTTAACGGGCGTCAAAGTCTTTGTTACTATGCTCGTCAAAATAAGTTTCTAAGTACATATATAATTTGTAATTGTACAAATTCAATTACAAACTATATACATACATAGTAAGTTATTTCGACGAGCATAGTATCAAAGACTTTCACTCGCTGTAGTGAAACAGACCAGAGTCTTTGGTGTGAATCGAACCAACGACGCCCGCACTGTTCAGTTAATAAATGAAAAAGTTAATCCACATCACTGCGCGTATTTATTTTAGAACCATTGAGTTGACCGCACTGTTATGCTTTGCAAAACTCATACTTAATCTAAATAATCTGAATATGAAAATATTTTAAGCTTCTTATTGCGAATTTCTCTTAAAATCTTGACATTTTGGTAGCTGTTTCTTATCAGTATACATATATGTACATACATACGTTTTACTCTAGATACAATTTTCTATTATATCTTTAAGTATGTACAGTGCAGGTCAAAACTAACTGCATACAAATGCATACTAACTGTTTTGTTTACTAACAAATTTCCAAAATTCAAGACATGTCAAAATCCTCTTTTAAAAATTCTCTTGTTGGTATAAATTTCCATAAATTTTATCTTATAATTTTGTTCTTTTAGTCTCAGCTGACATACTATTGTGATAAATCACCATAAGTAAAATTCACAATAGCGACATTATTAGCCGGATGCGCGTCATAATATCAAATGAAAATCCGTGCGGCAACAATCGGAGAACGAAAGTTGCTCAAACTACTTTTTGGGGCAATTAACAATCACTCGTAGGGCACTGAAATTTTTGTGATAACGTACAACTATTTATGGCCGTCACTGTAGTATGTATTTTTGTTGTTTACAAAATTGTAGATAAATAAAAGAAGCGTCATAAGGTTTAAAAAAGTTAGAACGCAATATGATACCAGTGGAAGGCCTCACAATAACACAATTTTTATCTAACGCTTTGAGCTGCTACTCGCAGTGATCCTTCCTTCCTCACATATGTACATATTTTCTTCACTTTTAGTCATAGAAATGATAAGAAAATAGCTTTTTATAAAAAAAACAAATAAAGAATGTACATAAGTATGTACTTACGAATACATACATACATACATACATACATATGTACAATTTTGTTATGTTTACTCGTATGCAAGAAAACAAACATTTTAAAATATTCGTGCGATGACTAAAAATTTGCGACTTATTTATGTACATATGTATTATTTTTTCACCTCTTATTTATTTATCACAAAACAATATAAAAATCTAAAAATATTTTATAGAGATGACACAATTTCTTCCGTTTTTATTATACTTTAACTATACGAGTACACCTGAATAAAAACATTTTAGCAAAAATGATATGCTGCGATGATAGTCCCGTTCAGACTATTATACAAGTATTAATACTTTCATCACATTTTACGATACAGAAATCTAAATATGTACATATGTACATTCGTTGCGACTGTCAAAAAATCTAACGTAAAATCACATATTGTGTTCAGACCATCACACTTCAAATCAAATGTGTAATACAAGTAGAAAACAAAACAGCTGTTCAATGAAAATGTCTGTGCTATTCATTAACTAGCGGCGACAAAGCGGTTTCATGTAGGCGGGCACTTTAAAAAATTCAGCAGTTAAAAATATTCTATGTAAATAACAGAAAAAATGTAAGAAACGATATAACAAAAACGTTAAAAAATTACGTCCACGAAATATACTTCCATACGATTCACTTATTCAAAATTTTGAGCCGATATACATATGACAAAACATTACATCAATGACGACACGCTATCGGCGGCGAAACAGCCGACTTGGAAATTTGGTTTGTATGAAAATGCAACCCTGATCTAATGAAAAGTATTATCGTTTAGAAAATTTTCTAGAAACGAAAAAGTGTTATGGGATGTCAAAATTTTTATCGTATTATTTGCCACTTTGATGACATTTTGCGTTCAGACTATCACACTTGCACGTATTATTTGAACTTTTGACAAGTATAAATACAAAGTATAATAGTCTGAACGCGGCTTTACGCAATTTCTTATATACATACATACATACTCGTGTATGAATTCAAATTTAAAACAAATAAATTTTAATAAGATCAACGCTCTAAAGTTGTATTTTCTTATTTTTTTTTTAATTTTTCATAGTCTAATTTTAAGTTTTTCACTCACGAGATATGCATTTGCTTGCAAAGATTTCTTTTAACACGAAATTTACAACACAGTGACAGTTCAAGTAGGTAAGTAACGCGCTGTTTTCAAAAGCAAACAAACACATCGCCAGAAAGCGTCGAATTATAATTAAACGACTGGCGACAGGACAGAACTGTCGCTATTTGTTTTGAAGTTAAAGAGTAGAACAAAGGCCACATCTTTTCCTGAAATTTTTGATGTAAATATGCTTTGAGTACGACTAGTCGAACGAAAACATAAGCTGTTTACTACACAGAGGCAACAAAGGCATTCGAAAATGGTGAATAATATTTTGTTAACTTGCGGTATCAAATGCGTTATCAGGCTAAGGACAAATAGTACGAAAGTTCCATAAGTTAATTGATAAAAAACGATATGTAGTAAGATCACGAACAAAGTGTAAAAAATAAAAAATTAATTAAATTAAGATCAACTTGTTATCAAATCTAGAACGATCGGCAACGAAATGAGACGGGTACAGTATTAAGAATGACTGGTAACGAAGTAAAAACGACGGGTGACAAAATAAATACAGTGTGCCATCAAAACAAAAACGGATGGTAATAAAATGATACCGATTTGTTCTTAAAAAATTGATACCAACCGTTATCAAGGTTAGCAGAAACGGACTTAACTCAATTTTGATGCCAAATAGTACCGATTTCGATATTTTTCTAACACTTTTTTCCCACTGTGTACTGATTCAATGTCCATTCAAATGTTGTAAACAAATATCAGCTGATGAGCAGTTAAGCTAATGTGAGTGTCTTATGTAATGTGTGCATGAGTGTTACCACCCTTTTATTTGAAAGCATTAGTGGTGGGTCAATTACTATCGATAGTACAACGAGAACGTGTGGAAAAGCCAAAGTAAACTTGGCGAATTCAAGCCAAATCGCTATAACTCTCACTTTCAAATACAATAATTTTTAACAATACAACGATCTTAAATGATGAGCCTTGACGGCGCCGTTGTGTTCAGCAGTCTGCTGACAAATTGCATAAAAAAATTTTAGTATAAGCACACTCATTGCTGACAGCGGTTACGGCCTCAATTGTAATTGCACTTTTACTTACGAATTTCTTTTACCAAAAAAATTTTGTGCCAAAAAAAAGTGAATAAGATGCAATTTTAGGATTTTTATTTAATGCGTTTCGTTTAGTATGATGAGTAGTAGTTTTTCTTAAAAACGAAACATCAAAAAATAAAAAATAAATAAAAATAAAAATTAAATAGAAATAAATAAGTTTAGCAACAGATGTAGAATTTTATCACATGATTTCAAATTTAAATTTGTACCATGTACAAATGCAATTTGCTTTGTGGAAGCGGCATGAGTTTTATGTACAATTTGTATGTGAGTAAAAGATTTTTGATTTTTCTAAACTTTAAAATAGTTTTACAAATATGATGGGAAAGATTATATGGAATAGTGAGTACCAGGGAACAGGGATTTTTTAGGGAAGTGACGGTGTCGGCTTTTCTCCTGAATTGAAATAGACGAAGTTTATTTCTTATACATTCTGATGATCGTTTATAACTGTGATCCGAGAATAGTCACGTGTTGTCAGATTTTTTCTGACCTATTTCACCAAAAGTCTCCAAATTCAATTTTATGTAGTTTTTCTTAATTTAAATTTTATAATAAATAACACTTATATAACACTTTTTTCGATATAAATTTTTATAAAATAATCTTATAAAAATTTAACAGAAAATCGCCACAAAAGTAGAAATAAAATCGCCAAAAATTATATATTGTAAACGTTTCTCATCAAAATTCAAAACGCATTAATTACCATAATTAACTAGTACATATTTTTCCGCGACTTTGTTGGCATCTAGAAAGAAACGGAGCAGACTTGAAACTGTATTTAATCTCTATAATTAAATCGAAAACAGAAAAAATACCAACTGCACAAATTTTTCTCATTTTATCCTGTTTCGTGCAACTTTCTTAATTTTTTCTTTCATATTTTTGTTCTCCAGACAATAACAAACAGCCATTCATTCACGCGTGATGCCGTGATATAAAAGGATATAAGAAAAATCATCAAAATCAAATTGTTTTAATTTATTGCAGACAAGTTTTCGTACGATCTATTTTTGAAATTACTCCTTAACAAACTAATTTTCCTGAATTATAAAAATTTTGAAGTTCAATCTATAACCAGAAAAATTGGCATGCAGTCAAATCAATAATTTAGACGCCAAACAAGTTGAAAAATCGCCTCATCTGTCAACACTGGTTGGGGCTTAGGAAACTTGGGACTATTTTCTATATATAGCACGGTGTATATATCTGGAATTCCGCAATTAAAAAATACATTTTTACTAAAATCAATTAGTATTTCAGTTTTCAAAATTATCTCACATAAAAACATATCAACAAACAATCGTCTAAAATGTAGAACCCTTTGTAATTGATGAAAAGTTTAGTAAATTTGTACAGAAAATCATCTTTGCATGAAATTCGCCGGTTCAGTCACATATTTTCCACATTTTACATAATTTTGATGGTCACAAATTTGCGCAAGACTCTGAAATGGTAATAAATGCCGAATTTCCGGTACCTGACTGTTCTAGTATACGGCAACTCAGATAAACAGCTGTTGTGTTAAATGGCACGTTTTTTTTTCTTATATAAATTAAAATTTTTTATTAATCTGGGAAACTTTTTTTCGACCTTTTATTATTATATAATAATTATTTTAGTGAGGTTGAGGCATTTTTTAAATATAAATTAACAATATTTATTTATATCACAACGCCTTTGTGAAAGTTTTTGATTATATTTTCACCTGAAGAAGAAACACAAAGGCGTGTCGAAATATTATATAAAAATAAATATTCAGGCTTATTATGAACACTAACCATGAACTGGTTGAAAAGTGCAAAAATTTGTATTTTTGAAAAAGTTGTGAATGATTAAGTAGGTATTCGCAGTTGTGACAAATGACAAAAATAAGATGCAGTTGAGAGTCCCTTGAGATGTCCGAGTTCGCTTCCATCAAGCTTACAAACCTTTCAATTTGCTTTTTGTTATATATTTCTATTTATTTTCTACTTACATTTCGAGTGAATATTTTCCCCCCACCATTTTGGAGTTGCAAGAAAGAGAACTAAATTTCCCTTAATAGCTATTCACAATAGTGATTTTGTAGTTGATCGTAGAAAAGTTAGGGTTGCTACCTCTTTTCAACTGCTGGCATTTGGTAGTATTGATTTATCAACTTTGATGTAAAAATGTCTCTTATTAGCCGCACTTTGCTATTCATAATAAGCCTGATTGATAATTTTATTTAAAAAAGACCTCAATCTTATTTAAAAAAAAATATTCTAAAAAGAAAAGGAAAATTGCATTGGCTTTGATTGGCATGTATGCAGGTGATAAAACCAAAAATTAAAAAAAAAGAAAGAAAAGAAATGTCAAAAAAGTACATGGGTTGGAGAGTTTTTCACAAGAAAAATCAGTGATAGAGCGTATGAAAGATCATATTGTAACTGAAAGTAAATTATAATTATAACATTAACATAACTAAAATTCATTTTACTTAAGAAAATAAATGTTCTACTAGGGTTACACGAAGACAAATTCGATATGAAAAAAAAACTAAATATTGGCGCGTATTGTTATACTCTGTGGCGTTCCCCCTTAACGTGGTTGGCGTATTTCCACTTCGGCTACAAAGTTTTTGTAATAAATTAAAGAACACCACAACATTTGTTTGTTCTCTAATGCAGGACGAAATTGTCGTAAGGCCCATTATCGTCATCTAAAATTATGTAATACTACTACCTTAATGTTACTGGATTAACAGTGTTCCTTTTTTTTTGCAAGAAAGTAAGTCGCATTAAAATATGTGGTTTGTATCTTTGCTATTCGAATTCGAAAAAACTTCTATTTAGCTCGAAATCTTCGCAAATTATCACACAACCGTCCTAGTAAGACTTTTACTTTTGTCATATTTTTTTCTCCCATTTGCTGATTAAATACAAACATCTTGTGGTTCATTCACTTTATTGAAAAGTTATTATTAACACTTATTGCATTTATAATTGAAAAAACATATGTACATACATATGTATGTATTTTATTGTTGTTATTCAGAAATGAATTTCGCAGTTGAAAAATTTAAAAAGACAAGCAGCAAAAGGCCTCGCAAAAAAAAAATAGAATGTAATGAAAATCAATCATATACTCATAAAAGTTTTTGTCTGTGAAGGTTTCTTGATTTTTTTGCACAATTTTTATCAGCAAAGAAAAATCAACTTTTTTTCTCGTTTGATCATAATGTTTTAATGACCTCCTGTTCTTGCGTCAAACGGGCTGACGAAAGCAGCAACAAAAAAAAATATGCAGCAAAAATAAGAGCGAGCTTCTTGAGAAGCAAAAGCGACAAATTGTCTGTTGAGATTTTGCAAGAAAAAAAAACACATTTGAAATAAATAAAACGAATATAGAAACTGTCTAAATATCACACTGTAGTTTATGTGCGAGCAATATTCTTTTATTTTTCAAATGTTATGAGTAATTTAAAATTTAAAATCTCAACGAATGCAATCATGAGTAATACGTACATATGTACGCATTGCAGCAAGCAATACTCATGCACTACCTCGCAGTGCTTTGGCAAAGCAAGGGAATTAAAAAAATTTGATCTTTAGGATCGAAGCAAGACCTTTTATTACGGTAATCGGCGGACAGGCCATTTTACTTTAGCAGAGTCCGCATCCCCAGACAAGCGACAAGAACAGCCCTCTCCCATCTTCTAAGCACTTTCACTTGGGATGACAAAATTCCAAAACAAACTGGGAAGGCGTAGAAGATGAGAAGCCGCATCACTTGCCGTTACAGTAAGAGACATATTTTCCAAAAGCATTCTTTATCCGTACCCAAATGTCACCATGTAGTGATAATAATCAAACATCTCTTTAAAGGTCACCCCCAGATATCTTTTCCGTCCTAAGTCCCAACCAATTGACCACCCATCCGCAGACTCGGTACGTGCGACCTCAAGTTGGGATTTATATTCCTGTATTTATCCTTAAACATCATAGAAGCCATCTTGGCAATATTCAAGTGGCAGTGCTTGAAGAGAAATGTCAGGAATCTCCAAACATACACAGGAAAAAAATTTTCATGTTTGTTTAATTGAAAAAAAAAAACAAAAATCAATTAAAAATGTAATTGAGTCAATTAAACTTTTGTTTGAAAATTTAATTTAATTAAAAGTTTAATTGACTTAATACAATTTTTAAGTGATTTTTTTTTATTGCAGGAAAGTTTTTTTTTCTGTGTAGTCAACAGTCTTCCTCAGTACAAAGACAGGTGCGCAGTAAATGTAGGGGGGCATTGAAACCGCAATTTTTGTCATATGAACAGTTGTTGTTTATGTGGCCTTATTTTTCTTATTATTTATTGTTATTGTTGTTGTTTTTGTTCTGTATTATGGTTTGCTTAGTCTTGCAATTTGTCATAAGCGGTATGTAGATAAATTAAATAAACAAAATACCTACAACCGCAGAAATTTTTAATGGGAGAAAATAGATTGGAACAAATTTATTGAATATTTTTGTGTGAGTTTTTTTTGTACTGTTTGCTTTTTTGTTATAAAAACAATTTTTTTTATTCTAAGCAACGTGTCGAGTGCCAAACTAATTTGCATTTAGCGCTAAGAAAACAAATAATTTACTTCATACCTATTTGGAATGACAAACAAATGAAGAAATACATACATACATATGTACATACCTAAATGGCCAGAAATCAATTATCGCTTCCGAGAAATTATTAAATGAAATGGTTGATACCGTCTTTTGAAAGTAGGTGCATATCGCTCATTTACTTCAATAGTGTCACAACTCAAAAAAACTAGTTTTGCTGAAAACGCATTTAAAATTTTCAATTTACATACAACGCAATGAAGACATGGAAAAATATTCTTCTCTCACGAAGTGGTAGTACAACTTATTTATATGAAATTTTTACACAAGATAAAATACGAAATGCCGAATTATTTTGCATTATTAACTAAAAAAAAACGCATTTTTTTCTTCATTTTCGACCGATGCTGCACAATTAATTTGGTAGTTCGCAGAGAATAAAATTTTTTCCCATTGGCGTTTCAATGAGGAGAAGAATGCAAATTATTTAATTCTGTGGTCACAAGCGATAACAGCGCAAGTCGAAAAGCTTATGAAAAAATTAAAATGGCCAAATTAAAACAATTTTGGGTTAAAGTAAGGCAGCCAAGATTTTATGAAAATATTGTTGTAATTATAAATCAATATTACCAAATTCCATCTGTTGAATAGAGGTGGCAACCCTAACTTTTCAACGAGCAACTACAAAATCACTATTGTGAATAGCTGCTAACAGAAATTTAGTTCTATTTTTTGCAACTACAAAATAGTAGGAGAAAAATATTCACTCGAAATGTAAGTAGTAAACAAATAAAAATCTATAAATTCATAAATATCGTTAAAAATAACCAAAACAATTGATTTTATGCTCACTGCTCGTATCATGAGCAACAAAAAGCAAATTGCACGACTTGTAAGCTTTATAAGAGCCAAGCCGGACATCGCAAAGTGACTCTGCTCAAAAGCGGTTGGTAAAAAAAATGGGAAGAATATACCAGAGTTAAATAGTTTAGGTCCATCTAAAATTTAGATTTAGATTCTAAATCAAAGTCAGGCAAACACATACATACATACATATATAATACAAAAGAGAGTAAAATGCATGCTTGTACGAATGTACGATTAAAAGATAACGAAGTGCCCACGATCGGCCTTTTGCTTATCCCTGATCTAAATGAAATTTAGTACTAATTTTTAAACGAATTCCGCACATTCAATGCATATTATTTTTGTCATATGTCAGCTGTTATATTTTTTTTCTCAAATGCACATTCACAATTGCGAATACCTACTTAATCATTCACAAATTTATCAACTGGTTTCGTAATATTACCCCTTTTAGACACGGAAAGTTTACTTTGCAAAGTCTTAATGCAGCTGTGTGAAAGAGAATGTTGGCAGAGCACATGAAACTGTGTACCCCTCCCCATACTCCTCATCCCTCTTACCAATAAACTCAAGAATTGCTGCAACAAAAATTGCATGTCTGGACAGGGACTTAAAAGCATTTAATTTGAAATCCAAAATTTTTGTATTTCTTATTACTAAACTTAAATTTGTTTGATTTTAAATTAAATTAATTAATTTACAAATCTTCTTTACATTTTTTACATTCACTGAGAACTGATAGCGGGAAAAAATTGCGTGGGAGATTCCCCCTTCGAGGGGAATAAAAATTTCATGGGAATAAAAATTACACTTGCTATTCACAGTAGGGGTGTATTTCTTTACAACAAATAATAGTAAAATCAATTTTTATTAATTGGTCTTAAGTCGTCTTATGTTGTTGTCGCTTTTAAGCACATGCACGGCTATATTTTTATTATTATTGTAGATTTCTTGGCTTAAGCTTTTTAATACTTGTATGGCACTAAAATAACGATAAGTTTATTATAGTTAAAGACATAAAATATTTTTTATGTTTCTAATTACATTGTAAGTAACACATGCCTTAAAATATTTTACATTTTATATAACTATTAATTTTGTTTAAAATTTTTTCTATTGCGATTATCGTCGTCTTCGTCATCATCATCATCATATCGTGATTCTAATTAATTGTTTTGTCAACAACATCATTGGAGGCACAGATGTGCGATTGCAAAAAGCAAAACAATTTTTTTTTTTTAATTTGTATTGTTTTAGAAAAACACGTACTAAAAATAAATGCGAAAATAAATATTTTTTGTGACAACTTTTAGCTATTCTTGCCAACAAAATAAATTGTTGTTGTGTTCTTTTAAACAGATTTTTTTATTGTACAATAATTTTTTTTTATATTTAATTCGATGCAGACAATGCAGTAGCATTATATGTACCTGTATGTGCTTAATAAAAAACCTGTGGCACAATTGTTTAGCAATAGGGTGTTAATTTGAAATATAATATTTGTACTTAAAAAAATAAAAATAAATACTTAGTGCTGACTTAGATTTATCAGTCAAAGTTATGAGATGTGTTAATTTTATATTTGAGCGAATGATCAGTTTCAAAAGAATTTGTTATTTACTTCTTATATCTTGTTAGATCTGGGCCGATAAGAGGAATAACTATAGCATCGCACAAAAAGTCTGGATCGAAATCTGCATGAAAGTGAGGAATTTTTATAAAAGGCGCCTTTTATAAAAAATTAATTTTGTAGAAGCTACATTATGAAATTACTTCTTATTGCGGTTCTTTTTATAAAAAAAGTTCTTTGTGTACAAAAAAACTTTTTATAAAAAAGGTACTTTATATTTCAAAACTATTTCTTTTATTATTTGATTTTCTAAAGGCACTTTTGATTTTTTTAGAAAATGTACTTTTTATATTTATGATTTGATCAGTCTAAAGTTCGTAAGTCAAATTACATGTGATAATTATTAATGAACTAATAAGACCAAAGTTAGTTGTAAATATTCTGACAAACACATAGTTGAACGGAACAACTAGCTGTTTTCGAAGGACACTAAACCTTCATCATCAGCCTTCTTTTGTGTTTGGTCCACTGTGTGTGGTGTCAGTTGATGTAGATTTCTGCTTTATATACTCAACTTTTATTGCAAATGGAATATGTGAATTGTTTTGATTCATCGTATTACAATTTGTTGAAAGCTTTTTTATAAAAATCATTTTTAATAAAAGGTATAAACGGTTTTTTTTAATAAAAAGATTATTTTGATTAAAGATACTTTTTAAAAAGTGTAATTTTTCTAAAATGCACTTTCAATAAAAGGCACATTTTGTAATATGTATATTTTTAAAAGCACTTTCAATAAAAGGGGCTTTTTATTAAAGGTAATTTATGATTAAAAGCACCTTTAAGAAAAGGTAGATTTTATAAAAAACTTTTAATAAAATTAACTTTTTATAAAAGGCATTTGATGAATTTTGTATGAAAGACACTTTTAACAAAAGCTACTTTTCACAAGATACATACTTTAAAAAAGGTACTTTTAACAAAAGGTACTTTTAACAAAAGGTACTTTTAACAATGGTATTTTTAACAAATGGTACTTTTAACAAAAGGTACTTTTAATAAAAGGTACTTTTAACAAAAGGTACTTTAACAAACGGTACTTTTAACAAAAGGTACCTTTAACAAATGGTACTTTTAACAAAAGATACTTTTAAAAAAAGGTACTTTTAACAAAAGGTACTTTTAACAAAAGGCACTTTTAACAAAATGTACTTTTAACAAAAGGTACTTTTAACAAAACGTACTTTTTAACAAAAGGTACTTTTAGTAAAAGGTACTTTTAACAAAAGGTACTTTTACCAAAAGGTACCTTTAACAAAAGGTACTTTTAATAAAAGGTACCTTTAACAAAAGGTACTTTTAACAAAAGGTATTTTTAATAAAATTTACTTTTGACATAAGCACTTTTAGCAAAATGTACTTGTAATAAAAGTAACGAGTCCTGAGAAAAGACGCACCATCCTCCGAAGTTAATTTCTATGTAAACCTTTTGTCGGACTACTTCGATTTGACTTACCGGCCGATGGAGAGTTCTCTCTGGCGTGTTTTAAGCATACGAATTCCAAAATATAGAAAGTTCTTTTAAAAATGCAACTTCAAATGTAAATAATTTACCACTGAGACTAAATAATTTCAAACAAGAAAAAGCCCTTGTTAGTGGCTTTTAAATATGATACCAGTACTTGGCTTGCTCAAATGTACTGTACCTTAAAGTCCAACTTTTGGCCACATTTAAATAATCTGTGTACTGTCTCAAAATGATACGCAAATTATTATCTTTCAATTCCATTAAAGAGAAAATAATCTTGAGGCATTTATCGTAATGGTTAATTGACTGGACCTTTTCAAGAAATAGCGCCTTAGCCAAATATTTTTCATCAAACAGTGATTTATTCTACCATAATTTTCGAAAAAAAAAAAAATTCAACAATCTGCTAACGTTGCTCTGCCATTATTTGAATACAATAATGAAACAATGATAATGATAGTACTGAATGCTAATGATAATAGAGTTGCTATTACAGCTGTCAGTACGGAACTTGAAAAAATAAAATTATAAAATTATTTTCAAATTTTACACAACAATTAAAATACAGTTTTAATGCAAACTTAAAAATTTGACAAATGGCCCGTGGAACGTAAGAGTTTGGCATCTCTGGCATAGGCAAATCGCCACAAAACTAATATGAGTTCTCCATATTAAATTTTCTTAACTCGTAGTTTTTGTTGTTCATAAAATTAAATAGTTTTGTCATAGTTTTTGTTGTTGTTTTAAAATGCATCTTCTACCGGCTGTTTGTTATTCTAAGAAAAACTGGTTGGTGTGTTTGTTTTATATTTCGAAATCAGACTGTGTTGCCAGATTAAGACATTTTGCTCTGGATTGTTCGTTTTCTTCTTTTGGGAGGAAGAAAAAATTTGTTAAGGAAACAAAACAAATTGATTTTTATCAAAAAAAAAAAAAAAGTTATAATTTTTGTTTATGAATTTAAAAACTATTTAGAATAATATATACATTCTCCTATTATTCACGATAAGGATATTTTTGCTTTCTATGACAGCCGCTTGACCAGTTCTTGGCAATTAATTGTTTATATATTGCCAACCGTAAGATCTTGTATGATATAAAGGGTGGGCAAATTTAAGGTTAGTAAGTAAATTGGCTTAAAATACACTTTTTTTTTTGACAAATTTAGTGTTAATGATACCAATGTTTCTGGTTTGTTCACGTAATCCCGGTCTTTCAAATGACCCCAGAGAAAATAATTCAGCGGCGTTAAATTGCGCGACGGCCAATTGAGATTGCCAAACCCAGAAATTACGCGACTGGGAAGTTTCTCATGCAATAACGGAATTGTTTGGCCGGCTGTGTGGCTTGTGACGCTTGTGGCGTCTTATTAAATTGTGGCCATAAAAAATCGGTTATCATGTTTGGTAGCGCAGGGAATTCACGGTGACAACGTTTCCATGCTCATTTTCGAAAAATACGGTCCTATGATGCTGCCTGACCACAAACCGCACCATACGGTCACTTTCTTTGGATGTAAAGATTTTTCGAGGACTGTTTGTGTATTTTGTGAGCCCCATCACTAAAGATGATTTTGTTGAAAAATGCGTTGTTTTCGTTCAGTTTTTTTTATAGTAAATTTTCACAATTAAAATTCTTTGCTCCAGAGTGTAGTGTTCCATGGTTAAAATTTCCAAACTTTTTAGTAAATAAATGTCAAAGGTTGACAGCTCAATTCTTGACATTTCATCATTTGACAGCCCATTTACTTCCTAACCTCAAAATCGCCCACCAGTTACATACATACATAGTCTCCTTATTGTCGTGGTTGGCATATTTCGACTTCGACTACGACATTTTGGTCCTAGATTAAAAAAATAATCTTGTACAAAAACGTCGTAGTCGAAGTCGAAATACGCCAACCTTTTTATGATGGTACAGTGAGTTGTATAATCGTTTGAATCAAATTAATTTACGGAAAGAAAAGAAAAATTCCTGGCAACCCTGAGCTCACATATTAGTCGTCATTTTGGCTAAAAATTGTAAGTATATTATTTTTTTCAGTCACTGTTGTTCTTGTTGTTGCACTTTCCTGTTCTACCAGCTCTTGTTTTTCTTTCCGATTTTCTTTGCTGCATGCATTTACAATAACTATTGTTGTTGTTGTTGTCGTTGCTCTTTTAATTTTTTGATTTTAGTAAAAAATGATTCGTTTCGGTTGGCAAACGGTGGCAATGCCGCCTAATCGGTGTGGGAACTTTATGTGTGCTTTTCTTTTATATTATTTTGTTTTTATCTTGTGCTTTTGTACTGTTATAAATCTTTATCATGCGGCGGCCCATATTCATTCTGAACGTGCACATCGTTCAGATCGGTTCAGTTGTTGAAACTTGTCGCCGGTTCTTAAAAACCTGTTCGTTATTCTAGTGATCAGTTTGATGATTGAATAATTAAAAGAAAAGAAACAAAGAACGAAAAATTCTTGCAGACAAATACGCGCCTTTGTCTGTGTGTGAAGAAGATAAAAACTTGAGGTTTTATCAAGATTAAAAAATAGTTTTTAATGAAATACGAGTATGTATGTATTTATAAACATATGCGCAAACATTTTACAACTTTTGTGTGAGTATAAATGTGAAATAAATTTTTTAAAATCGACTTGAAAGTTTCAAAGTGCTCTTCTTCAAAACAGTAAAATATGACTTAAGCACTTTTTTCTCCTTGCCGCAGAGTTGTAAAAAAATATGTCTTTATAAAAAAGCCTTCTCTGATTCAGAAATATTTTTTATAAATAAGTATGCGATTAAATTTTGAGTTTATTATAAAATAAGGCAGATTACTTTAGATCTTGGTCTAAAATATCTAAGAAGTTTTAGAACTGACTGATGATTGTAATGAAATGAAACACGCATAGATTTAGTGCTGTCAGAACTCTACTTTTACGTTTCACTGTGTGGTTACTCGTGTAAAGGCTCAGTTAGTGGACGGTAATGTAATGTAACTGTAATGTAGGATCGATATTTTTATATGAAAAGTAAGTTACGTTACATTACATCTCTATAACCATTTTCATTACTTTTCACATCACAATATTGATCAGCTGTTTGCTACCGTTGCAGTTACAGTCCATTACAGACGGCTAACTGAGCCTTAACTGGCATACACATATCAGCTGCTTCTGGTAATTTTAACTGGGCAGCACTGAATTTATTACAGATAAAATAAGGTTGCATTTCATAAAAACAACTTAAAACAATTAAACAAAAGTTTTGAGTTGGTTTTCATAAAATAATTTTGCATGGTAAAACCAGGTTTAAACAGTTTGCTTTAATGTTAAACCCACCATTTATTAAAACCATGTCAGTCACACTATGTATGACATTGGAACTTATATGAGGCGATTTCACCACTAAAAAAATTAAACTTATCAAAGAAATATACTGCCGTAATACAAAAGAGAAGAAATCGCTCAAGGCAAAAATCCTGCATGAGTAAAAATTAAAGTTATGTTAGTTAAATAGGCTAGCACTAATATTCCCGGGTTAAAAGGTTCGAATATGCTCTTTTAATTAAAATATGCTATAAAGACTAAAATATGCACTGACATAAAGCAGATAAACGTATTATCTTTGCTTTCAGCGATTGCACAAGAAAATTATTTGTAAGTGCATATTTGCTTTTTCACTGATAAATGAAAATTTAGAAGTGCTTTTGGAATGAAACTAAATGTACTTCAGTTCTGACATTTTTTTTTTACAATTTAATTTTATTTAAACCACACAACTAGAAAGCAACATAATCTTGAATCTAATATATACTACATGAATAGATAAAATAATAATATAAATTAAAGAGTAGAGTGAAAAAAAAGATTAGAATTACAATGCAAATAAAATCTTCTACAATGCTTCCAGTAATCTATTGTTTTGCTACTACAGTAGTTTCCGCTTAATTGATGTCCGGTTATATGTCAATAGGAAAACTGCTTCAAATACTTACATGTTTGATAATATATCCGTGTTTCGTAGTCTTAAACCAGAGTGCGATAGATTTAAAAACGGGCCATTTTAATATACATAAGTGCACGAAAAATTAAGAAAACATACAAACCTAAGGTCTAACCGTCGCTTTCGGTAACGAGCTTATCGCACGAGATTATGCCATTCGATATCGAAGCATATTATTACATTGTTCTATAGCGAATGCCATAATTTCAAACTGAAAAACGTGATGGAATCAGCTCGTTATCGAAAGCGACGATTAGACCCCTAAACTTTACAATAAAATATAAATGCTAATGCAATAAAAAGTGGAAACTTGTTATTCTACTTATATATAGAATTTAAGAAAAAAAAACAAATACCGTAGAAAAATCTAAAGTTGTCTACGAAAAGAAGTAGAACGGGTGCGATTGCAAATATATATTCATAGAAGCCTGTCGTTTTGGTTGTATCAAATATGGGATTTCGCTGCACTGATATCACGTAACGTAATTTCAGAAAAAGTAATGAAATTTGCTATGCTGGTGGCAATATTCATACAATTGTGGAGTTTTAATAAGTGAAAAATACGAAGTTTAATTTGAAAAGATGCAAGAAGTTGAATTTTCATTGCATATACATTTCACAATGTCTGGCAGGACTCTCACTCTGCTTAACTGAACGGAATACTTTTAGGTGCGTTAAGGCTAGGATTCGCTATACCACACAATCGTACCACTTTTGGAAAATACAACTCTGGTATGATGCAGTTCATGAATATTTTCAAAAGAGAATAACAAAAATTCATTAGATTAGGGCTGTGTTCGTTCGATTGTGTAGGATAGTGAGGATAGTGAGTCCTACTTGTCTTCAGCAAATCAATTAACAGAATATCGTATATTTGTAGAAAAATCAATAAAGGGGAAATTACTGTATTATGTACTTGCACGAACATAGTAACAAACGACAATCGTACATATGTACATATTTTTGTACATACTTTTGTACTCGTAGGTATATTTAACAATTGTGACAATAACAACTAACAGCTGTGACAGTAATACGTGTCTTTTGAACTATCTTGGATATTTATGTCCACACCAGACAGACCCTGTCAATTTAAAAATTGCTAAAGATTAATAATAAATGTACAGACATGCATATTTACGTAATAACTATGTAAACAAAAATGTATATAAGTAAGTATGTGTGTTACTATAGGTATTGATGCATTAAAGCTTCAACAGTAAAAATGACAATAATAAAAATATGACATAAATACATACTTAGATATATGTATGCATACATAGTAGATACCCCCTAGTCAGCCTCGAACCATATGTCTCTATGTCAACACTCTTTTCTCTAGCGACAATTACACTAGTTAAAGTCACAAAGTATACCAGAGATGTCACGAGGCGGAAGATAATTGTGTTTTCGGAGGTCTCGCTCACACAGTCATCAAATCCTATTTACTTTTTCTTTCGCGTAGTATTATTTTAACGTAATTCCATTTTATACTTTGTGGTCTCATTCGCCACCTAATTTTTGTAAATAAAGCCTGGTACTCTGTTCACAATTTCGTGCGAAATGCTGTCAAACTACATATAAAAGTATTTGGAGTGAAATATTTGCGAAATAAATTCGCAAAAGTAGTACTCTGTTCTTGTTGTGAAAAACACATAAAATCATGTTTTTCCATGCAAAATTAGTCTGGCATCATTTTAGTTTAGCTGTGAAACAACATGAGCAGTGCTTTTTTCGCACGGAATTTTAACAATGTTGCATACTTTCAAGCAATAAAAGCAAGAAATTTATAAAAAAAACCGCAAGTTGGGCTGCATTTAATACACGTCAAATTTTTCACGCGAAATAATCAATGGTGCTGAAAATTTTTCACAACTTTGAACAGAGTACCAGCCTTAAATGGTAAAACTTAATATTTGTGTTCGAAAATGCTTAAAACGAAGTCTCTAATCCTTTGAAAACAAATTTTAATCACTTTTTTAATACTAATAATCTTTTTCGCATTGTTTTCTTTAATTCAACACCTCAAACTCCTCCATTTAATTTTGTACAAATGTTCATGTGCTCAAATGTATTTCCATTTTATGCTTTGTGGTCTCATTCGTTGTCTGCTTTTTTTTGTAAGTTGAAGTTAAAAATTAATATTTTTGTAGGATAATGATTAAAATTGAGTTTGTAAGCATTTGGAAACTAACTTTGATCACTTTTATAATAATAATAATGTTTTACAGATTGTTTTTTATTTAGTTCAACACCATAAAATCTTTCGTTTAATTTTGTAAAAATGTTCAATTGTTAATTTCACTAAATATACATTTTCTGTTGTTTGTTGTGATTATTGTACTAAAAATATTCGATAGCAAACACACTATATTTGTCCCTTTTTAACAGTGATCAAAGAGCCGAAGTCTTCTATTAGGCCTTCTTCAGAAGTTACATAAGAATGGTAACTGAGTCAAAAAAATTAATTCTTTTGCTTTTGTTTTGGTAAAATAACAAAAAAAAAATACTTTACTCCTGTTCTCCCTTCTCATAGAAGGGAATGTGGAATGTGTACCTTATCTTTTAAGCGGAAAAGCCGAGGCCTTCTATAAGGCCATCTTTGGCAGTTTGATAAGATTAGTAATTAAATCGAAAAAATTCCTGAGCAGGCCTTTAATAAGGCCTGAAGTAAGAATGTCTTCTGGGTTTTACCGCTGGGTAGTTGCATATGTGTGTATGTGGTTAAATACACGTGTATTTAATGAACGAGTGCCAACAAATTCTATGCAGGTATTTGCTTATGAATTTAGGAATAAGGGGCCATCCATATATTACGTAACGCCCTTGGGGGGGGGGCTTCGAGTTTTGTTATGATTTGTTACGGGGGGGTAGGGGGGGTCTGTAAAATTGTTACGTAACATAAATTTTACTAATTTCGTACAAAAACACTTCGATTTTTCATTTATTTACATATTTAATTTATCAAAGAAATACATAATAAATCAAGAATCATGAGTGTTAAATAGATATAAATATATGCATATACATATGTATGTACATAAATACATAATTGTTATTATTTATATTTTGCAAGCTTATTTGATTTTTGTCTACGCACTGTGTTAGTCTAACAGAAAATAAAAATAAAGGAACAAAAGGATTCGAATTCCCGAATATTCGTCCATTCTCAATTACTTGCATTTTCCCATAAATAAAATAAATAAATGCATAAATCCTAAACGAAACTTAAGAAAATGCCATCAAAATATTTGTATATTAGTTTGTAATAACTAAATAAAGAAATTTACTTCAATTCAAACACAAAGTTATTTAAAAATACATACATATGTATGTGCATGAATTAAATTTAATTTTTTTTTAATAAAAACTTAATAAAACAATTTAAATTTTTTTAAAGTTCTTGTTACGTTATTGTGAGGGGGGGGGTCTAAGAATTGTTACGATCTGTTACTGGGGGGGAGGGGGGGGGTCAAAAATCGGGAAAAATGGCGTTACGTAATATATGGATGGCCCCTAACATATGTACATACACATCCCCCTTATCGTTACCTTAATACAAATAGAAATGCCCTACTAACTCATTATTTGTTTTGAAATCGAATTTTTTGTATATTTCGTTAGACGAACATCGAGATTTTTTCATTTTTCGATTCATTAGAAATATGAAAAAATCTCGATTTCAAAAAATATTGATTTAGGGCTTTTTATATTAGGTAACGATATGTATGTATGTATGTATGTATGTACATTAGAGTGGCATTAGAATGTATAGAGGAAACTGAAATTTGTATATGCATAAAAGCCTAGGCGGATTATTACGTTACTTACCATTAAACAGGTCTCGTTTCTGTAAGGAATGTGAGAACTTTTCGAGTCGAAAAAATTGTTATCATATGAAACACAGGGCGAGTAAGAAAAAAACTATATTTGTTGATATTTTTTGTAAGTTTATTTAAGTTTTTATATGAGTAACCAATATAATTATGTATTTAAGTTATCTCGATGCGAAAAGTTCTCACAAGTTATAGAAACGAGGCACTGATATAGTGAATATTTGAACTGAATCGTACAACTCTAAAGATGGAAGTACATAACACGCGTTCAATGCGCTAATGTGATAGAAACGGCTGTCAAAAAAGTTGTAATAGTGAGTTTTTATAAAGCAAGTTATATAGAGAAGTTCGCAACGCGCGTACCTCGCAAGAACTTGAACATTCTTCAACTTTCACGCTTTGTATACAAAATGATAGACAGTTTTGCCAGATTCATACGCTTACATGCAGTAGACCGCAAAACTAAGGACACACCACCATATAATTAAAGTTACTTCGATTTTTCTTTTTTACTTCAAAACCTAAGCAACAAAAAACGACTAAACACACAAGACCAATAGATTAACTCGAAAAATTATGAGCTTAATTTCATAAATATAGAATAATAAAAGAATATTAGAGAAACATCGTAAGCTCGAGCCGCAAAACTAAGCACACACCTTATATATTATGGGGATATACTTTAACAAATTACAAAACTTATGCAAAATATTACTTTTTAAATACTTTAACAAGCGACAAAAGCGTTGCTTCGTAAGGCGTAGTATGTACCTCCACCTTGAGGCCGTAGCCACGCAGTGAGCGGCATACGGTAGAGCAGCTTATTTTTATTTTTTTTTTAGCGACAGGTGCCTTATTAATGAGCGGCATTTTTAACGGCTGAATTAAAAAAATTATATATATGATTTGATCAGACTAAAGTTCGTATCGCTTTGTAAGCCAAATCATAAATATAGAAACAAATGAAGTTCGAACAATAATAATTAAAATTAGCTAAAAAAATTACATTTTGGAGCGGCCCCGCTTTGCCTCTCGAAAATGCCTCTCTGCCGCTCAAATATGATGCTCACCGCGTGGCCACTTTCATAGTATTTTTTAATTTTTTATCGCTCTCCGTTCTGCCCCTTCGTTTGCGTGACCCTGTCCTAAGCTGTGCGTCTTTGATGTGAAAGTTCAACTATTGCGAAATTCATTAGAAATACCGCTAATTTTCTATTGATTTTTCTGAAAATGGGTGAGGATGCTCTTTTGAAAATGCAAAATTGTATTGATAATTTTATGTTAGAAAAATTATCCCTCTTCTGTCATGTGAGTTATGTATACAATTTTATTTTTATATACAACAAAACTCTTTTTGAGATATTTTAAAAATATTTGGCAAAACCAATGCGAAAACACCAAAATGTACGAATATGTTAACCCCTCTGCACCTTACGTCAAAAATGACGCATTCATAAACCTTACAGCTTCAAATTTTGCAAAAGTTTTGTTATTGTGGAGCGCAAAGTGTGGTTTTCGGTCATAAAGTGTTTTTAAATTTTTTTAGTAAAAAATTTTTAAATTTCTTAAAAAAATAGCTTTGAAATATCTGTGGAAAAATAAGGCCATTTTTATTCACTTGACACAATAGGGTTAATTTTCTAAACATAAACTAAGGATCCAGAAATCGATTTAAAATTGACGTATTCTCTTGATCAACTGGTGGTAAATCGTTGAATTTTGCAAAATTTTAACTTTGACCTCAATGGTCTGTCTGATTAAGTGCAAATGTTCCCCATAATGTATCACCGACGGCCAAAATCTTTTCAAGCTCAATATTTTCTCTTGACCTGGGCCGAAATAAAACAAGTATCCAGTGATAGAATTGCTTGGAATAATTTTGTTCCTTGGAACTTCAGGAATAAATGTATATATGTAAGTATCTGTTGTTTAACTTCAAGCCTTCAAAATGGCAGCTTTTAGTTTTTGTTTTCTTTTTGAAATATAAAAAGTACCGCATAACGATTGGAACCAAATTAATACTAGTGCGAGAGTAATGGTTGTGAACAAATAAGGGTGAAACCATTTGGTAATATTGTGATCAATCTTCAACATAAACACCGCTTTTCGTTTCTTAAAATTTAGCGCTTTATCGCGTACTGTATTTTGCATTTTTTTTGCTTGAAAAATGTTGGCATCACTGTTAGCAGACGTCTGACTTAAACATTACGATACTCCTACGCTGCATTAAATAATCTAGTAAATGGTTAATAAATTTTACCAAACACATGTACATACATATGTACACATATATTTTTGAGAAATAAAATATATGGACATGTTACATGGCACATAATAGGTAATATTTTAGCCACTTGAAAAAGTAATGAATTTTAGGAAAAGATACACATAAAAAAATTCATATGTAACATCATGAATTAAATTTTAGTTCTATGTGATTTAATTTATCATTTAACATAAAATTTATTTGAAAGTTATTGTTAGGACAAAAAAAAACACCAGCTGCGAAGCTGTTTTACTCCTTGTCAGCAGGATTCGAACATGCGACCTTCTTTTAGTGCACGGTGTGAACGTAATTAGGGAATTCAAATCAATTGTCATAGAATTGGATTCCTGTTAAAGGCCTGTATATAAAAAGAAATGCACACATAATTTTTTTTACAGAATTTTGCAAAACTTAGTTCATTCACTGAATTTTGTTTTTGTATATTTGCTAATATGAAGAAAACTGTAAATTTCTGACACTTTTGCTCGCGACTGTATGTTTTTTTATATTTTTGGTAAAGATCTCAAATTGGCGACCCACGTTTGGAAATGTTTGTCATAGTAAAGTTTTAACTATTGTTTATTATTATAATTTATTTTTTTGCTAATCTTGCTTCTCAAGCCAGGCCTTAATAAAGCAATTTTGCGTTTTAGCCGTTCTTATTTTTCTATTTTATTTACTTGACGTGTGTTGTTATATCGTTTTCATATTCAAGCCATTTATTTTGAAAGTGGCCTAAGTTAATTTATTTTAAGTATAATAAATTGCTTACTTTATTATAGGGTTAGTGCTTTTTTTAATATATTTAATTTAATATATTTGTCATATAATGTTTTGCTGAAAATCGCAGAAAAAATACCATACTATTCCATAGCCATAACCATTGCCTTAACCTCAAACATATTTGCTTCACCTATTAGTGCTGCCATACCCATAAACAGTTGTTTATGTTTTCATTTGTTTACTAATTTCAAAAGTGCAACAACAAATATGTCTAATCAGCAAACAGCTGCTTATGGTTACGGCGAAAAACAGAAATTCGATTGGTTTCTATGATTAGTGTTACCTGATGAATTTATATCATGATGAATGTCAAACTGATATCATGATGAAAATTCATCACGTTTAGACTCAATTTATTAATATTATGGCCGCGTTATGATATAATCATCAGAGCTCACGGCCTGATAAATTCGTCTTGATATCAAATGTCATTTCATGTGTCACTATGCATTTAGCGTTTATTTATTAAAAAATTTGCTTTTAAAAAGGCGACACAACCAACAATTATATATGACCAGAAAATTAAGCAGCAGGCAAATTATATATTTTTGGCAAGTATTTTGCAAATATTTGTTTGATTCGTCATGACATAAAATCATCAACGTCTACTCCTTTGTGTTGATATTAATGGAAAAAATGACATTTTCTCTGCCGGCGTTATATTACGAGTTATGATATAAATCTAGTGTTGCCCATAAGTTTGTTTCGAATAGCTGTTTTTTGTATGGTCATGGTTATGGTACGTTTAATTGAACCTTTAGTCCAAATAATATAATTTAAAAATATAATTATATATTTTAACTAAACTCACTTTAACAACTAACGGCACTTCATTATTTATTTATGTATTTGATTTTTGTTTAAACAAATTATTATGTTAATCAGCACGAACGCCAACCAAAGTTAATTCAAAAGGGCGTGCAATCACGAACGTGATTAAAAAGAGCTTTTGTTATTATGCTTTTGTTTATTGAAGTGTATAAGATTTTCAATGTCTAGACGGATTGTTCAAATACATATTTCGAATTGAATTATAAAAATTTTAAAAAGTATAAAAATTACTTTACACCAAATTAAGATGACCTTAATTTGTAACTCAATTATTTTAAAACTCATAGAAAAGAAAATTGTGAAATAAAAACAAAATTTCTAAGAAAGTCATTAAAAAAACACTGAAATAAATACTGCACTTGATAATTGAACAAATGATATAAAATACGGCAAATGTTAATGTTAAAATGAAACAAACCACCAAAGCCGAATCTAATAAACACTGCAATTGTGTATTAGGTGCAAAATATGTGGCAGTTGTGTCCCCCTTAAGGAAATCTTGTTTATAATAAGATTTCGATTTCTTGGCAGAATTTTTTTTACATGAGTATTTATGAGAAAAGTGAAAGCAGCATAAAAGTTCGCAAATATATTTTCCCTTCCCAATAGAAATTTTTATAAGTTAGACTACCCAGTAGTAGTAGAATAACTTTCATTTTATCGTTGCAATATCGATAAATAAGCATTAAAATTTATCGAAATACTTTTATTTTCTTTTAATGAATACTTTTGTTGTTCTAATAGGAAACAACGTAATTTTTCCTTTGTCGTTATTTTAATAAAAATAATTGACACATATTTGTTAATTTTTTTATTCAAATTAAATACTATATACATATGTATGTGATGTTTAGGAACACTTGACTAAAAACAAACGATTGAAAGACATTTTGTAAAGAAAACAGATGTTCATTCTAAACAAAAAAAATTATATTGCTCGAAAATAAAAAAAAATATATTTATATTAGACATTATCTTAAGTGAAACATATGCCATTGTTTATTAGAATTTTAATATTTTAAGTGTGTATGTAAGTTCATGTCAAAAAATAGTAATATTCAAACCGAATTACGACGTAATGTAAATGGAATGCTGCTTTGTTTGCATAAATCAATGACTTTAATTAGCCTCAGAAAAAATTAATCCAAAAACTTTAAATCCATCCAAAATCATTAAGGGCCTAATTCATAAAACATATTTTGATATTATAAAAGGTTTATTAATCAAATTTCCATAGAAAATTTGTTTCATAAAACTCTTATTAAACAGAAATATTTTTTAAGTAAGTCGTTTGGCTAGACCATATTTCCTTTAACAAAAATGCTACATATATCTCAATATTTAAAATTTAATATCCAAATGGAAGAAAAAGATTCGATTAGACGTGCCATAAACATACAAAACAGCTGTTCGAGCCAAACTTGTGGAAACTTGTGCACAACGCTGTATTTGTTTATATGTAACTTTCATAGAAACGAATTGAATTTTTGTTTTTCGCCGTAACCATAAGACTGGTTTCACACGCAGCACTGTGTTTAAGTTGCTAATATTTTAAAAAGTTTCTGCTGGATGGAATTGATTTTACTTTTTTTTAGTTTCTTAAATTTTTAAGATATACCCTGCAGTTTTAAAAGTAGAAATTGAAAAATCGACTACCTAGTGCAGTTGCCACAAGTAATGCAAGAGTTCGCCTTTTGACTCTCTCACTCATGGATATGTTAATGTCTTCAACCTCAAAATTTTTTTTGGCGAGTGGAAATTACTGCTGTTATCAGCGTTGCCATTTTGGGTGCTTTTCGGGTATTTTTTGGTGCATTTTTCCTTTCTAAGTACCCGAAACTTTATTAAAAAACGGGTATTATAGTGCTTTTTACAATTTCTCGCATTGCTTTTTAGTGCTATTTCAATAATTAAAATTTTTTAAACTTAAACAAAGCAAAGAAACAAACTCTTCGACTTTTCTCAATCAGTTTTTTTTATTAATTTTTTGTGCAACGATTTTTCTATTTCAATTCGTATGCGTGAACACAGTTAAACAACGTGGATTTGTCATTTGTGCAAATTGAAGAAATAACAAAAAAGTGTCTTAGTTCCTATGAAATTAAACTTTTTTTTAAAGTAAATTTGTCGTATATTTTTTTTTGTTAAATCTTGTTAACTTATTATGGCTTTCTTTAAAATAGAAAAACAATAATATAGAAAAAACTTGGAAGAAATAGCGAGCGTGCAAAAGATGCGTTGTTCACTATGCATTTGATGTAATTTTAAAATAGCGATTTAATATGTCATAGTCAAACAAAAAATAAATAGTTATTTATGTAAAACATAAATAACAGAAAACATTTTGCTTGGTGCTTTTTTACCCGCAATTTTTTTAATTTTTACCCTTTTTACTCTATTTTTATATGCTCACAATGCTTTTGGTGACTCAAGTGTTGGCATCACTGGCTGTTATTCCAAAGAAAATTATTCACCCTTAAGCCTGGTACTCTGTTTCCAATTTCGTGCGAAATGCTGTCAAACTACATGTTAAAGTATTTGGTATGAAATATTTGCAAAATAAATTTGCAAAAGTAGTACTCTGTTCTTATTGCGAAAAACATGTAAAATCTATTTGGCAGCATGTCTGGCATCATTTTAGTTTCGCTGCGAAACAACATGAGCAGTACTTTTTTCGCACGGAATTTCGACAATGTTGCATACTTTCAAGCAATAAAAGCGAGAAATTTATAAAAATAACCGCAATTTGGACTACATTTAGTACATGTCAAATTTTTCACGCGAAATAATCAATTATTCACAACTTCGAACAGAGTACCAGCCTTTACCGGGAATAAAAGGCGAACATTTTGTTCACGTGAAATATTTTCCGTTAAAAAAATATGGCGAACTAAATTAAAGGATACTGGCACAACAACAACGCAAACATTGGCGATCACAACTTTAGGGAAAGGGAACACATTTTACGTGAACTTTTATTCCCGATAAGGGTGATTAATACATTTTTCAATTAATTGTTGTTTTTCTTTTTTATGCAACATTTTAATTGACTTCTGCTCATTTTAACTTTCTAAAAGAAAAGCACTTTTTTCATTAAAAATTACACGTTTACTGACCACGAACTTCCAATTGTAACTGACGCCAACACAAATCAAAATAATTATGTACTTAAAATAATTTTTTTCTTTTTGATTTTTTTTGGAATAACAGTACACTTTTTTCCACCCGCAAAAATTTTTTTTGAGGCTGAAGGCATTAACATGTTCATGAGTGAGAGAGTGAAAAGGCGAACTCTTGCATTACTTGTGGCAGCTGTGGTAGGTAGTCGATCTTTCGTTAGGGAAATATCGAACGAATTTAAGTCAATTTCTACTTTTAAAACTGAAGGGTATGTATGTATGTATTTTATTCAAGCTAGAATTCTGCTCCGCAATTAAAATGCCCATTTAGAAGTAAAAATTTATGATTCATATAACAAACTGTTCATCTAGAACTCTTGTCGCCAAAGGTTAAAAATATATACATACATATACAATATATGTGCATACATATGTATGTATATATGTGTACATGCATGTATATACATACGCCCCATATGTGTGTCTATGCTAATTATTTCGACAAAGGCAGCAACATAACGGTGAAGTGGTAATCTGCTGTATACACAAAAAGAAATCGCATGTCGTTGCGAATTCGTACCGACATATCGTATCAATTTCTTACCGACATGTCGTTACGATTTCGTAACTAGATATCGTTACAAAGTCGTGTCAAACATTTCATACAAAAATCGTTTTCGATTTCGGAACCGAAATATTACCGAAATCGGAAGATTTTATCGACTAGTCGTTACGAATTCGGAGCATTTGGTTTGATGGGTATATACTATACATATGTGTGTATTTACATTCACACACTTGTAAATTTTATTATTCAAATAATAGTTTTTTTTCGTACAAAATTTCATTGATTTATTCTAATCATAAATCACTAATCCAATAATAATACATTGAGTAAATATCTAATACATTAACAGACTGATTAAAAGTCTGATTATAAATTAATCTGTTGAAATTATTATCAAACTAAACACACAAATGCATGTAAGTACAAACATATGTACATAGTACATACGTATGTACGTACTTACATATGTATGTACATATGTATGTAAAAACAGATATAAAATCAATAATTGTTAAACTAAGTACTCATGATAATAATAATAATAAGTTGGTTGCTAAGTGTCGAGTGAGGTTGAACATGTATTAGCGACTAACTGGCTGGCTGGTTGACTGCCTTGCCAAGCACTTGAAGGTACTGACATGACAGTAAACACTTGTTGTCTCTTATCAAATAGCAAACACAAAAACAGCTTTAAGTAGCAACAATTACACACACTATTATTATTGTTATTTAGTTTTAAAAATGTGATAAATATGTAATGTAAAGCAGCAATAAAACTAACACAAACAAATTTAATTTTAGTCATAGACGAATTCAAATAAAATAATCGAAAATGTGTTATGTGTTTTCTACACTGAAAGAAAAATATGCCCAAATATTTTCGCATTGTCAAAGTTATTCAACATTTAGCAATTTTTGAAATGAGCACGTATAAGTAATACTGATGAATAAAAATGCATTTCTCATACGTACTCATTTCCATTTGAGGCATCGGCGCAAAATTATGCTCTATTACTTTTTGCAAAAACGAACACCTCAATATAAAAAATGTGGGTTACACCACTTTTGCGCTAATAGCCTCATCTGACAATACGAATATATTGGAGTCTATTTTTCTTATTATTTAAAAATTAGATGTTATATATGTATCTGTGGCATTAAATAATAATGGCTTAAGTTGACATAAGTGCTTTTTCATTTCATTACATATTCTTATTCTCATCTTCAAGATCTATCACTCAGCTAAATTTCAATTATAAAATGTAATCAAATTTTTTTATCTAATAAAAAAAATGTAATTATTAATCAAACTATACGCATTTATATTTTAACTTGAGTCTTCTTGGAAAATAATATGTACATAAGCCTTAACATCTTAACTCAACTTGATTTTTTTTAAGGTAGCTACATCAATATTAAAATGTTTGAACATTAACACTTAAGTTCAATAACTAACAGCCCGTTCAAATTATTCCTCATCAAAATAAAACCTTATATTTAACTAAGCTTTTAAAAAATTATCTTATCTCAGGTTTTCCTCATTTTTCAATTTAACCTAAAGCACTTATCTCGACTTACTACCAATAAAAATTATTTTGCCTTACAATATAGTAGCTTAAGTTCACTTTAGTTTTTATTTTTCTCTAAATGTATTTTTTCATAACATCTTAATTATAAACAACGTTTTATTTTTTTATAAAATTAACATTTTTTTTCTAAATAAATGTGCATCTTTTTCGGCGGCTAAAAATTTTATATAAAAACCAAACACAATTAATTTAAGCAAAACCCTTAATATTTCAAAACACGAAATTTCGACTTAAGCCATTATTATTTATTGCCACATATATAATCTAACAGGTCATTCAGTGCATTTTATAGATTTGTAAAAGTTATGGGCTTCGAAAAGTTTCATAAAACGGGGTGGTCCACCTTCGCACACTGTACTTCGGGCTCTATTATAGAAGGGTGTCCAACAAAAAAATTAGGTGCTCTGCTACGTTTTGTATTTGATAGTTCAAAAGATATATATAGATAGATATATATATATATATATATATATATATATTCCACTTTTTTTGTCTTGGCAACCACTGTGCGCCGGCAGGTTGGTCGTTCTAGTCCAATTAAACTAATTCCTATTTTAGTTGACGACAATGAGCAAATAAAGTGCTGCCAATATAATACAGAATGAATTGTATCATATTGTTAAACAAAAAAAAAAAAACATCCCGAAATTCACGTAAATAAATGAGAATTGATTCATTTTTATACTTTTAAGAGATATAAATAAGTACATTTTAAAAGAGTAGGTTAGGTTAGGAAGGGTAGTGCTAAAAACGCACCTCCACTCGGAGACCCAGTTGGGTCCATTGTGATTCCCTTCTCTTGCCCTTTTGTACCCAGAAGTGATCCTATTATCCGCTATTACGCCACTAAATTCCCATGCTGAAGCCCCTGATGTCCTCTAGTTTACACTTCCCGATATCAGTAATGTTCTCATGGAAACGTCTGCTCAGCCATCTCAGCCTATGAATTTGCAGCTTCGGGCAGTGACAGATAATATGTTCAAAGGTTTCTGGTTCCTCTTCATCCCCGCACATCCCCCCTGCAGTTTGGATCATTCTGAGACTCCACAATCCTCCCTGCTTCGCTATGAACTGCTGGTGCTGCTCTCTACCCAATTACTGAGTTCCCTGTAGTAATGACTTATCGGTAGTTTCACCGATCTGGCACACATTTCCTCATCTAACGGCGACCCTATTCTTCCATATTCCATAAGCAAGTTGAAGGCTCTCCTACTAACAAGTTTCGATTTGGCATTGTGTCCACAAAGTACTTACAGAGATGTCACGAGACGGAAGAGAATTGGTGTTTTCGGAGGTCTCGCTCACTCTGTCACTGCGTCTTCTTTAAAGTTTCTTTTGTGGTGGCATTTTTTAGTGAATTTTCGTTTTATATGTACTTTGTAACCTCATTCGCTATGCGATTTTTGTAAATAAATAGTGAAAATTAATATTTTTGAATGAAATGAAATCAAATTACTTCTGTAATCATTTGAAAACAATTTTTAATCACCTTCTTAATAGTAATAAGCTTATTCGCATTATGGTTTTTAAATCAACATAACAAATTCTTTCATTTAATTTTGTACAATTGTTTACTTCTTCAAATGTATTTTCAATTTATTCTTTGTGGTCTAAATCGCGGTGTGATTTTTGTAAGTAAAAGGTATAAATTAAAAATTTTCAATGAAAATGCTTAAAGTTAGATCAGGAATCATTTGCAAACAAATTTTAATCACTTTTTAGTACCAATAATCTTTTTCACATGCTGTTTTTTTTTTAAATTCAATGCAACAAATTCTTTGATTTAATTTTGTAAATATGTGTGTATGTACATATGTAGATTTGTTCGATTCACAAAATTCACATTTTCAATTGCTTGTTTTGATTATTTTGTTAACATCTTAATAACAAATATACTACAGCTGTTCCTTTCTCGCAGAACCTGCACCACAAATGATTTTAGCTTTTTTCATAAGTCACTTTCTACAACTCTGGTATACTTTGTGATTGCGTCCCTTCAAAGCTTTTAGCGCTGCCTGGCTGTCCACGTAGAAAGTTACCTTCCTTCCCACCGTCAGCTACATTCCTGGCGACCAGTTCCGTGGCCCTTAGTAGAATAACTTTATTTTTATAAATGTGCAATAGGTATATAAAGTTGGCACCCACTGAAATATGTATTTATAGTTGAATATCAGGTGCTTATGATGCTGTTAAATAAATACCTACTATAATAATATGTGCAATAACAGCAAACATTTTTTATGCGCTTCTATTTATTACTTTTAATATTTGTGATATAATAATAATTCTTGTTTTTATAATTATTTGAAAAACTAAACTAAAATTTTGACATTTTGCATTATTTTCTTGCAGGAATCGTTGTGCAATAAGGTTGACATAAAGTCTAAACGCGGTCTACGGAAAGTGTAATCGTTTTAAATCAAAACAACTCCCACCAAAGAAACAACAGTGTTTTCATATCATTTGTCCATAAAAGTTAAAATTTTGTTTTAAAATACCAATGATTATAAGTCAAAAGCATAAAAAATATTACAAATGCAACAACAGTAGAAATAACAGGGTTGACAAAAAACTAATTGTTTTGCAATTTTACTATTTCAATACCAAAATCATACGTGAATATTTCAAATTTAAACGTTTAAATCACGAACCAACACTGTTACGTTTGGCAACACTGAAAATAGAACATAATAATAAACCATTATAACGGCAAAAAAAAAAACGATGCAGCAGTAGCGGCAGCAACAACACAATAACTGTTTAGTCATATCTTAATATATATTGAGTTCTATTGAATGCTAGTGCAGGCAGAGCTTGCGAGAAAACAAGTTAAAGGGAGCAACAAAAGTACTAAGTAAAACAACAACAACAAGAACGGCAAAATTATCAACAATAAATAACAAGCGTTGATATTTTATTACCTCCCCACCCAACAGGCATAAATAAATAAAAAAATTTATTTTTTATTTTGTTGTTGTTAATGTTTTTCATCATTTAAACGAAATTTGTTGCTGTGTGCACACGGAACGGTGGATGTGTGTAACATTGTGCTTTGTAACGAAGAGTGACATTGGCATCCAACAAGCAACAACAAGACATTAAGCTAAAAACCTAAAGACTTTGAACAAGCCAGCACAAAATATTGCAGGAAAGTGAGCAAACAAACAAAATTAAACCGGTTAAATAGACTTTGAAACGTTTTAAACAAAGTACTTGAGTGGAGACCTATTTATTTATATTTAATAATAATAAAAAACCACAACTAACTACCTATACCTACTACGAAGTACCTAAGTATAGTAAATAACACATGTGCTAAAGGTGGAAAATTGTTGTGAAGTGAAAGAAATTTGGTTTTAATGTGAAAAGTTTAGAAAACAAAAAACAAATAATATAATTTGAAATTTTCCCTAAAGAGAAGAGAAAATTTTCATAGTTGTCCCAGTTTGTTTAGTGCAGTGCAAAACCGCAATAAAAGCAAACAGAAAACTAGTGTTGCTACTCTGTCCTAGTGTGGTCTGGTCTGTCCAGTAAAATATCGCATGTGTGTAAGACAGTAACACCATAACGGAAAAACTACACTTGCTACTTACTTACCGTTCGCTTTGGTTTAGGAAAACGTGTTTTTTTGTTGTTGTTCGTTTGGCTTGTTTTTTGCCATCAATTAAAGAGAATATAAGAAGTTGTTCACTTGCGTACGGTGTTTAATAACTTTGTTTCTCGCGTTTTTTATTTTTGTTGCGATATTGTTGTTTCAAAAGAAATAAATTGTATCTTGCTTCTACGTGTTGGTGTTGAAGAAACTGGATTTCTCATTTAATGTACTCAATGGTTGATTGCTACGCAGATATGGGTCAAATTGGTCAAGAAGTAAGTACAATTTATTTATTTTTTTATTGCTCATTATATGTGTGCGATAATTATATTGCGATAAAACATTTCAATGTTTCTTAAATTATTTTATATGTCGTAAGCGACATAATTTCCTTAATAAATTTTTTTTACCAAAATCGATTATAAGCGATCGTAAATAATCGATTTTCGGCAAAAAACGAGGTAAAAAATATGTGTTGGTTACGCTTTTTGGCGATATATTTATAACAATTAAATTATCCTACGAATTTATTTCAACATCTTTTAAGAATTTTCATAATATGCCTGGGAGCAAATGTGATTCAATTGAGCCAAAAGTGCTTGCCCCGTGAAAACGTAAATGGTTTAAAATTTTCATAAAATACTCAATTCAAATTGCATTGTGCTGGCTGTTTCTTTTTTTATTTAGCAAATTTATATAAATATGTACTTCAAAACTTTGAAATTTTCACATGGCGGATGCACTTCTTAAGCCCAATTAAATAAAACATATTTTATACACATCGCTCATTTACTTCAATAGTGTCGTAACTCAAGATATGCAGTTTTTGAATTAATAATGCGGAATAATGCAGCATTTTTTATTTAATC
The DNA here is from genome assembly GCA_936439885.1 of Nowickia ferox. Taxonomy (NCBI): domain Eukaryota; kingdom Metazoa; phylum Arthropoda; class Insecta; order Diptera; family Tachinidae; genus Nowickia; species Nowickia ferox. The sequence continues at coordinate 82,551,055 of OW387027.1, read as the reverse complement.
TTGTGTAAATTCATGCAAATAGCTTGCACGACCACCTGCTGAGAGAAGAATATTTTTTCATGTCTTCATTTTTTTTTATTTTACAAAGATTTAGAAAAATCAGTGGGTAATTTTTTCTTTCATAAATAAATTCGATTTTTTTTAAATCACTGTTTTCGACCAATACCAGACGTAGGGTGCAAATATATACATATCAATCCAAATTTTCTTTAATACTATGTTCACAATTATGTTTTAAATACGATTAAGGTAAGTTTTTTAAAAACTAAACACTATCGTCCATATTGTATTTGAGATGTTTAAGGTTGTCATTTTGTCAGTAAGTTGTTGTGTTTGTAAGAAATTTTGTTTTTTATTTGTTGTATTATTTTCAAGCAATTTTTTCAATTTTAAGCAATTTTTTGTTTACCAAATAATTTTTTTTTTGCGTGCCACACTTTAAGAACCACACAAAGATGCCAGATTTATCTAAAAATGCACTGAACATACATACTGAACATACGTGTTTAACGAAGTGTTTAAATCTATTTTGAGATGTTTAACAAAACAAGCCAATGTATGGTAAAACATCTCAAAATCGTCGTGAGGCGTTAAACACGTAAGTGTGAACATAGTATAAAAGTTTCTTTTATTATTATTTTCAAATGCTTAAGAAAACTTTTATTTCTCTGAAAAATCTTTAAGAAATTAAAAAAAAAATTAACACTCTATTTGTGACTAAAAAAATAAAATTTTTCAGAAATTTTAAAACCTGGACTTCAGACACTTGTCATAGCAAGACAAATAAAAATAAATATATTATAAATTTGTTTTACTCTGTGTTCAAAAAATACATTTGCAAAACGCATATTCACTCTTCTACCTTTTTGGTATATCATATAATATTTAGAAGGTATATATTTATTACCACTTTTTTTTTGCGTTTTTATGAAGGCACAGTGGTTCTTCATTAATATCGCTCATTTACTCAAACAATGTCATAACTAAAAAAATAGAATTTCTGAGTTAATGATGATGCTGAATTAATCCTCATATCGTTCTTCATATTGTGTAAAATATAATCTTGTGTACTCAACTCTTGAAAGCAAGATAAATTTTTTTTTTCAATAAAGCCTGGTAATCTGATCGAGGTTGTGAAAAATTTTCAGCAGCATTGATTATTTCGCGTGAAAAATTTGAGGTGTATTAAATGCAGCCCAACTTGCGTTTTTTTTATAAATTTTTCGCTTTTATTGCTTGAAAGTATGCAACATTGTCAAAATTCCGTGCGAAAAAAGTACTGCTCATGTTGTTTCGCAGCGAAACTAAAATGATGCCAGAGTCATTTTGCATGAAAAAACATGCTGCCAGGTAGATGTGTTTTTCGCAATAAGAACAGAGTACTACTTTTGCAAATTTATTAAGCAAATATTTCATACCAAATATTTTTACATGTAGTTTGACAGCATTTCGCACGAAATTGTAAACTGAGTACCAGGCTTCAGGTTGTGTGTAAATTGAAAAGCGATATGTTCATCTATGAATGATATAATTTTTAATTCCGTTATTTTTTTTTTTTGCTCAGTGCAGCTCGTTTATGTTATCGCCAATACAATTGCAATAATAAATTACGAGAAATATTAAAAAAAAAATTAGATTTTATGCATTTTTGGGTATATATTAGGACCAAGTATCTCCTAGTGTAAACATAAAATTTTATATATTTTTTTTCAATTATCAAATTTGCAGTTGTAATTTAAAAATAATATACATTAATAAAAATCTCGTTTTCATTCGATTAACTGCTAAATAAAAACATTTAATTGAATATTGAAAAGTAATACCAGTTTAAAAAAAATAAAATGACTTGTTTGTTTCATTTAAAAATCTATTTTATTCGATTTTTTTATTACTTGAATTTAAACCATAAAAACCAAACCGTATAAATAAATAACAAAATACTAGATGAATTAATTTACTTTAAAATGTGTGCTTATTTTTTCCTAATAAAAAAAAGTATTTAAAAGATAGTGTTAGTAATTAAACATTTTAGTACCTACTCAATTTTCAATAAATGTTTTCAAATTATTGCTTGTTTAACAAAGAATTATTTGTTGCAATTAAACTTTAAAGTACATACATACATATACAAATACATGCATACATACATGCATAGATACCCTGCAGTCGGCGTAGCTAGAGAATGTCTAGCTATTTCGATAACTACCAATCGTTACCATTAACTACCAGGCAATGCACACGACTGACGATCTTAACATGGGGATCATCCGATGCCAAACGCACGTTTTGGATAAAGTCAATAACATCATTTCAGTTCAATATTTTGTTTTACTTTTTTTTTTATAAATTTAAAAATTTTTTTAGCATCCAAAACTCTGATAAATTTTTTTAAATTTTTTAATGATTCAGCTGTCGAAAATAAAATTTCCTTGACTGTGGTTAGAGTTAAAAATACATTTTAATACTGTAAATTGCAATTATTCTGAAATTTCACTAGTACTCGCGACCAAAAAAAAATTTATATAACTTCTTAAGCATCTATTCTAGCATTTGAATCGTATAGCTATTCCACAATTTATATAAGTTGTTACAAAGTTTGACAAATAAAACTAAAATAAGAACTAAGGATTTCGATTATTGGGAAGGCGATTCTGATTCTGTATTAAATGATTCAAGTTATTTAGGGTATAATTTCGAAGAAACAATATTATAAAATCTAAGAAAGAGTTACTAAAAATATCAATTGTATTTACTAATACATACAGACATACATCGACTTTTAGTAAAATTTAATTTAGCGCGTAGAAAAATGGCGCGTTTTGACTATAAATAGTTAACAATGCTGTAACTTAGCGCGTTCTAGCGCGTTTTGAGAAGGGGAATAGCGCGTTTGGGTTATAAATAGTTGGCATCGCTGATGGGTATAATATTGACGGTAGTGAATTGCCACCACCATCTGCGTAACCCTTCCTCAGTGATTTCGCTAATCAATACAACTAATTTTTCTAGTGATAAAAGAATTAATTATTCACCCTTATCATGAACAAAATTTGGTGAACTAAATTAAAGAATAGTATACTGGCATAACAACAACGTCAACATTGGCGATCACAACTTTGCGGAAAGGGAACACATTTTACGTGAACTTTTATTCCCGATAAGGGTGTTTAATACATTTTTCAATTAATTGTTCTTTTTCTCTTTTTATGCAACTTTTTAATTGACTTCTCCTGCTCATTTTAACTTTCTAAAAGAAAAGCACTTTTTTCATTAAAAATTACACGTTCACTGACCACGAACTTCCCATTGTAACTCACGCCAACACAAAATCAAAATCATTATGTACTTAAAATAATTTTTTTCTTGTTGATTTTGGAATCTTGGATCTTTGGAATAACAACTTTTTTCCACGCGCAAAAAATTTTTTTTGAGGTTAAAGGCATTAACATGTTCATGAGTGATAGAGTGAAAAGGCGAACTCTTGCATTACTTGTGGCAGCTGTGGTAGATAGTCGATCTTTCGTTAGAGAAATACCTAACGATTTTGAGTCAAATTCTACTTTTAAAACTGAAGGGTATATGTCAGTGATGGGAAATGTGGCACAATCGTGCCATTTTTGGCACTATTGGATGTTAGCTGGCACTGTGGCACTCTCGCTCCTGTTCTGGCACTTTTTGTCCATTCGATCAATAACCGGTAAATAAGTTTTTTGTGTGTAAACAACTAATTTTGGAATGTGTTTTTTGTGATGTTCATGGAGTTTTCTAGCTATACGCAATAATGTATCATTTAAGGCATATAGTATACTAAACGAACATCAAGTGTGAACAGTCAAATTATATAAAAAGTAATTTGGCACTATTCAAGTGATTTTGGCACTATTTAGAAACAGATTCGGCACCAAAATCAAGAATTCCAATTCCCATCACTGGTACACATGTAGATATGCATGCATACATGCATACATATATGTAAATATGTATATAGTATGTGTGGCTGCGGTGAATGAACTCTTCATATTGCTTTTCAAATTAAATTGATTGAACTTAATAAAAAATACTAAATATACAAACCCACATACATATATGTATGTATGTACATTCACATTAATATATGCATGTGTATGTATGTGTAGACACACTCAAAAAATAATTAACTAATACTTTTGGCGCGGCGCCAAAGCTGTTTTTTATTTGAAACCAGTGAAATATTTACTAAATTTCTAGTTCATTAATGAACTACATAATTTATAGTAATTATATTTTTATATATAAGTAAAATTTTTTTTATAAAATTAAGTAAAATTCTCCCATTAAATTCGGAGCTTCGCAAAAAATTTTTTTCCTCTCTGATCTCAAATTTACCAAATTTTCCAAAGTTTTTTTATGTCTTTAATTCTGGTACTTATTTATATTTTTAACTAAATTCTGTAGCACATGGCACATGATATGTTATTTATTATATCTTCATTTTATATTCTTAATTAATTCCCCATACATACATACATATAAATTCCTTGAGAGTAGACAAGTATTGAACCCACAACCTTCTGACTGATAGGCAAGCACTCTAAGCAATTGCCTAACAGGGCAGCCTGAATAAGCATTGAAATTATTGAGTTTTATAATTTAATTTTATTTACAAAAAAAAAAAAATAAAAATAATGTTCAAGTTCAAATATTCCTCGAAAATATGAAAAATGTACTTAGATTTTTTGCTAAATGCTAATAAATAATAAATTCTATAATTCAAAGAAAAAATACTTAAAACTGGTAAATATTTTTCTAAAATTAAGAATACTTTTTTACATCTTTTAAGTTTGTCAAATTTCATGAACTAATCAGGAGTAAGTCATTTCCTAAAATTTATTTTTTTGATTTAAATTTTCCTAAACTTAAAACCATTTACTTATTTTTGGTAAATATTTATTTCCTTTAATTCAGTAAACATTTCCTTAAAAGTAAGACATTTTTTGTGTATTTTTTTGAACTATTTTTAAAGATTGAACTATTTATTTTTTACTCATATTAAGTAATTTTTACTAGATTTTTGTAAAAATTTACTAGGACCCAGAAAAATTTACTTAAACTTAGAAATTTTTTTACTTAAATTTAGAAAATAAAAAATTCTTAATAAAATAGTACATGTTTTTTTTTTGAGTGCATGTATGCAAATGTGTAAGCACATTATAAAACGTATGTATGTATGTATGTATGTGTTTAAAAAACGCATAAACTATTAATTTTATTGTTTATATTATGACAAATGTTAATTTGTTATTTTAGCCTAAATAAATTAAATATCTTTAGGTGCCCATAATATACATAAATATATTTTCGTTTAAAAAAAATTAGTTTTATTCTATACGATTAAAACTAATGCCCACGTCATTGCCTGCTCGGAATTAATTTTTGACTTAAATTACGTTCTATTCTGTTGCGAATCAGCTGTTTTGTTTCTGTTCAATTGAAAATCTGTACATGTGTTTTTATCTCCTTTTTCATTCTGTTCTGTTGCGGACAAATCTTTTGAAAAGAGTATGCAGCGCTAAGTGACAGCAAAAACTGAATATATATAGTTTGTTGTGGAATGAACGAATTTATATACATTTTTTGTTAAAAGCTAGAAAAATTAGATTATTATTAAAAATCTTGCAAAAAATTATGTATTTTTGTCAATTCAACAACAATGGAATATGAAAATTATATTTTGTATAGCAATTTTAATAAATTCTGTTTCTTTTCACAGCAAAATTAATTACAAAAATTTTCCAACTACAAAAAAGCACGACACAGAACGGCAGGGAAAAGTAAAAATAAATGAGGCCTCAAGAGTAACAAGTAATAAATTCGTCAGTTCAAAGTTCAATTGTTCTTCCAATTCGCTTCGAAGATACTTTAATACATAAAAGTTATCATAAAGAGTGGGCAAACTTTGAGGTTAGGAAGTAAATTGGATGTCAAATGATTAAATGTCATTTGTTTAGTAAAAGAACCAGCTACACTTTTGAGCAAAGAATTTTAATTGTGAAAATTGACTATTTGAAAAAGTGAGCCAAATCAACGCAGTCTCAACAAAATCATTTTTAGTGATGAGGCAAAATTTTCAATTAGGCTGTTATGTAAAAAACAAAATTTTCGAATATGGGGCTCACAAAATATCCACAAACGCTCCTCGAAAAACCATTACTTTCCATTACCATCCACTTTCTTTGGATGCGGTGCGGTTTGCAAAGAAATGTCGTCACAGTGAATTTTTTGCGCTACCAAACAATAATAATTATTTTTTTGTGGCCACAATTGGCTAATGTTGACATCAGTTACCTTTGGTTTCAGCAAGACGGCGCCACAAGCGACACAGCCGGCCAAAACGATTCAGTTATTGCATGAGCAAAATTCCTGGTTGCGTAATTTCTCGATTTGGCAATAACAATTGCCCGCCGCGTTCTTGTGATTTAACGCCTCTGGATTATTTTATTATTATATTATTGAAAAAATCTTCAAAATAATCAAAAATACATAAAATAGAAAATTCTTTGTGACTGTGTGCTCTAAAATATAAAGCATATGTGTATTTTAGACACATACGAGTATACATAGATAGATAATTTATGTTTTAGACTTCATAGAAATTGATTGGATGCTTGCGGAGAGGCGGAAATCGCCCGTGTTTCCTTATTGGTCCTAGTTGATTCGTTAGTTTACGTGGCTGCCCCTTCACGCAGGCACTCAAGTATAATCAACATGATTCATTTTTAACAACACCACTCCACTCCTCAGATCTAACTCGTTGCATTGAGATATCTGATAAGGTCACTCAACCCAATCTCTGATAAATCGGAAAGGTCGACTGCCTAAAAAATTGTGTCTCGAGAGCTGCAAAGCTAGACAATCGCAAAGAAAGTGGAAGATTGTGCCTTCTTTGCTTTCTTCTAGATAACTTCGACAGAACTCATTATAGGACAGGACTATCCTACTAGCATGTCTGCCGACCGTCCGCTGCCCCGTCATGACTGCAACGAGCCTTAAGATGTCCGTAAAGTTTTTACTTGTTAATTGTATTGAGCGTCTATCATTGTAGCAAACTTGCACGTGTCTATATTGCGCCATCTGCATTCAGCCTTATATAGATAATACCTTAAGATGCAGTTTCTAATAGTACCAAATGACAAGGCTACCGATTCGGCCTTGGAGGCATTCCGTTCCCGTTCGTCAACTGAAAAATTCCTATGTGCTAGAACCCAGATGAGGTTGAGGTTAGCCTGACCACCCAGTATAAATAGCACTTGCTTACATAGAATATAATAAGAGGAAGTGGTATGTATATGATCTTTGGAATAGAAGCGCTGCTTCCATCCTATGAATCAGCACTCTAGCCATTTCCCTTACGAATTGAATTACAGTGGCTTCGTTAGAGTAATGAAAGGAGCATTCTATACCAAGATTGTCTAAGAAGACCCCAGAGCCGAAACCGCAGACCATTCTTGATCTACCAGTGTATACTCTGATGTCGTATAATCTTACCATTTTGCTTCCTCCTTCCTTCCACTCCCACCTGGATGACATTAGAACTTTAAACACTTTATCAAAGTTCAGATGAGACACCATGTTATCAGTAGATTTGCTCAGCGTAGAGGGTAATTGATTCAGGATCCTGGCATGGTCTTAGGGTCATTGATCTCCACCACCTAGATGTCGCTAATCTTGCTATTTTATTTTTATATGAAACCTGTGTCCCCTTTTGGTCCTACTTTAATAATTTCGGACGGCAAATATTGCCCCCTGGCCACCTACTTTTTATTATATGTATACAGCGGCTATGAGTTCCTTAAGACACATATTCGTATCTATGTATCTGTGTTTAAAATTTCATGAAAATCGGCTCTACTGCTTAGCCGATAAAGTGTAACAAACAAACAAAGCTACTGTTGCATTCGGATAGGCGGCGGACGGCCTGGGAAGGGGGGGGGGGGGTGAATAGAGTACTTATGATAATAGGGTTGCGTTTTACTTTTGTTAGGCGGTTAACCGCCACCGTTTGTAGAACATTTCATTCCCTCCCTCCCTACCACTTTTTGTGGATGTTTTTACAATTTGTTAGAGCAGAGCCAAAAACTATCGATATGTAGGTTAGTGAGAGGGGCTAATATGTTCAACAAAAATAGTTGGCTTAATATATATTTTCTACAAAGTTGCTAAACATGCCCTACACCGCAGATGTATAGAATATATGCATACATACATACGTATACATACATATATCGATATGTTGCACGAAACTTTCAAATGACCGTCCCTACCAGAATATATTTTTTTAAATTTAATTGTCAAAAACAAATTGAATCGTTGCTTTAATTAATTCCACCCGCTGGCAAACTTGCAATAAAATGCTTACAATTTATATACAAATTATAAATTATTAATGATATTTAGTATTTTCTTGCTCTAATGAGTTCAAAAATTTTGAATGGCTTTGCAATAAATAATAAGAAAAGCGAAATAAAGAACTCTTATAAAATCTGCTGAAGAAATTCAAAACAAAGAAATCAATTTATAAAAAGGTACTAAGTTTTAAATTATTATACACATACTATATACTTATACACACATATGTATATGTACATACATATGTACATACCAAGCCAAAATTAATACATAAATAATGCCAATAATTGTTTTTGCTTTTAACAACAAATCAAATAAAATTTGGCAGCGAGCCGAAATTCTTTAATGGTTGTGTTCATATTTCCAGAAAATAAATTGAAGTGCAATACATACATACATAAAAAAATTATTTATGTACATATTTTTAAATACTATTTTTCCTTTAATAATTTAACAAAAATAATGAGTAGGTACCTATTACGCAAAGAACAATTCAAGCATAAACAAATATTCTGGCAAACAAAGCACACATAACCTGCGACAACATTAAACATATTGAAGCTGGATATGTATACATACATACATACATATGTGCATACCTATGTACATATATTGTTGAAAAAAAAAATTATTTTTAACCGAGAAAATTCTTTAGCTTCTTCTGTACATCTTTTTTGTGTGACTGCGAGCACAAAACACTCGCAAAATACGTTTGAAAACTTGCTCGACATCGGGGGGCGGAACATGCCCTTAATGTTGTTGTACTCAACCGGTTCCTACAAAACTTACATTTTAGAAATATCATCAGCGTTGCCATTTTTTTTACTGACTCGACTTCACTTAATGAAATCTTTCGGATTTGGTTAACAGCCAGTTCGTAGAAGACGACAAAACAGAAACGCGACCAGCTGATACAGAGGCAACTATGTATGTAAGGAATAGCCTCTATAGAACCGCCGCAATTTGATCGTGCAGCTTAAGGCCGAGTCACATAGTACTATACTATTCATGCGTTATACGTCGCCTTTTGCAATTGACATTAAGCCTGCGACGGAGGGAAGGTAACATAATGAATACTTTGTTGACGGAAACATTTGAGTAGCTTCAATAGGTTTATTCTCTATTTCATTAACTAAACTTAACAGCCTGGCCCACGATGTCGACAAGAAAGTTTCTTTCGCTTACTTATATTGAAAACAAAAACAAATTCTCTTCTTTTGTTTTCAATATAAGTAAGCGAAAGACACTTTCTTGTCGACATCGTGGGCCAGGCCGTAAGTTTTTTTTTCATTTATTTAATTTATTTATTATAGCTATGCTATTTATAGCGCGATACAGAAGATAGGAAGCATTTGATTTCTTTGTACTTAAAACCAGAACACGAAAATAAACGAAAAAAATTGTTTGATTTTGTTTTGTTTCGTTCTTTGAAGTGAGTGAAACAAAAACAATGGGAGCGATTGCTCAATATGTTTTTGTTTTGTTTTTGCACCTGAAAAATAATGGGAAATAAATGGAAGGAAACGTTTTGAAATATTTGCAGAGAATTTGACATCATCATATAGTATAATTTTATTGCATTGTTATTTCACACATGAAATTTGTTTTATATAACTAAGCAGCATAGCTATAACTGGGTGTCCTAAGACAGCTCTCCCCTTTTATTTTGTTCTTGCTCCCATAAAGCATCAAACCCTAAATGAAAACATACCATAAAAACCAGCTAAGAGCTGTCAAACTACTCAACGTACGCTAAAAATTAAAAGTTGCCCAACCTTTGAACTTTGCATGGACGGAGACGTACGTACTGAAAGTAACAGAGCTCATAAGAACTTAGCTATCAGTTGAAAAAGTCGAAGTTTAACGTATGACGTATTCTATGTGACTCGATTTTTACGTTGCTTCGCGTATACATCAACTGGGTGTCAAATCTTTATGTTGCCAATATTTCATACGAAATTATTTAACTTGGAAAAATGGCAACTCTGCTCTTAGGCTAACAAAGAAACACAGCTGACTGAGTAAAAACAAAAGAAATTCGGCATTAAAAAATCACAAACAAAATTTAATTGATGTTTTTTTCGGATTTTTTTTAATATTAATATAAAAACTTAATAAAAATTTAATTGTGTTGCTATTTAAAGAAGAAGAAGTGTGAGTTTTCTGAAAATGAGTTAAAATAAATTAAGTAAAGTGCAACTTTGACTCGCACATGAAGGATTCCGTACGTGGCGAATTTTTTCTGTTTTTTTTTGGATACTTTGTTTGTTTTTTGCTATACATTTTTTTGTTTCTCGATTTTTTTTAGTTTTGGTGCTTGTTTTCGGTTTGGCGATTTTTTAGGTCCTTGGCCATCTATTTACTTTTAGTTATTTCACCACCATTCTGCTAAAAACTCTTCATTCCGATACAGGCTGATCTTTGGATTCTGTGTAGTTAGATTAGGTTTGAGAGGTTGCTGAGAAGAGATAGTAAATTTTCAGCTCACTTGGCTTCAAATAACAAGTTCTTTTGTGTTATCTGAGAGCAGAAAAGGGATAGTGCAAGTACAGACGGCAAAGTGCTATTGTGCGTTTTATTTATTTGTAAAGCATCATTGCAGCGCCTCTGGTGTTAAGTAGGCGCATTATTTTCAGCTATGCAGCCTGTTGTCGCCACTGCCTTACGTATTACTTTATTGTTTTTGCACTCCCTTTTATATTAATCGAAATGATATCACAATGATCACAAGAATATATGTACTACATAATCACATATGTACATATATGCATACCTTATTTACTTTAATATCAAATTTATATACATATTTACTGCTTAATAACTGTCACGTCGCGTGAGGTAAAATTATGAACAGATAAAAATTGTATCAATCTGAGTAAAACCGTTTACGCGACCATACAAATTCTTTTAAAGCTTACTATTGAATTGTCGAATAAGTGAAGTTTGCTATGAAAAGTTGTATTTAATTTCGCTCGGACTTAAAAACAGAAAAACGATTTATTGCTACAAATATCGACGAATGAGGGAACTGCGATATGCATTAGCGAAGACACTGGTAAGTATCACAAAAATTTTTGAAGTTGATTGAAAAAGGGCTGTCGAAGACCTTTATTTGCTTTGTAGTCAACGCACTTAATACTTCAGACAACAGCACCCTCAATTCTGTATAGTTGGTCTAACTCATATTTCTTGCTCGTAGCGGGCCACCATACTATTGAACCATATATCAGTATTGAGCGTATAGCTCCTGTATACATCCTTTTTACCATCTTTGGGCGTCTTAAGCTCCAATTCGCACCAAAGACCCAACGACAGGTGTAGTACTACTGCATACATACAATATTCTTTTGTTGAGCTAAGACATTGTGACGCGGCTTTGGGTCAAAGAACCGTCTAAATACTCTGTAGTTTATGACCCATTTTTTTTCAATAAACTCGTACATATTAAATGGCATAATATACTCGTATGTATGGATGTATGGAAACAGGCTTAGTTTTATCTAAAAAAAAACCTCATGAAATTCTTAGATTGCAGAGTATAAACTTTTATCACCGAGTGGTTAAATCAACCCTCTCATTATATCGCACTGGTCTAAAGTTGTTTGTGCTTTTTTACATTCGCACTTGATAAAAGTGGAACTCAACATAATAATCTCGCGTAATAAAAAGAGTGAAATGTTCTTATCAAGCGAAACCCCATAAACCATTTCTGCAATAAAATCTGTTTTCGTTTTCGTGCAAATACAAATATACTTACATATGTATTGGTATGTATGTATGCATGTATGTATGTGTGTTTGTGTGTGTGCTTACCAAATGCCATTCGCTAGTTTAACAATAATCTGAACAAGTGCTTTGTTTTGTTCAGTTTTATTCAAATCGGGAAAGTTCAAAGATTATGAGGACTAAATGCTTATTATTGTGGCTGCGGGACAGTTGTTCTTATCAATTTCAAATGTGAAAAGCACAAAAAAATTTTGCAATATCACCAGCTAAAATGGGTGTTGTCATTATAATAATTTTCATTGTTTTATTTAATAAATAAACACTCATATGTACATATGTACATACATACATACATATATCCCAGCAAAACTTTACAATACAAAATCATTATTTACTGCATTGATGAACTCAGCTCCAAGTAGTTCCATTTTTGGTGAAACATCAATGAATTTAACACATAGAGGCCTGTCACAGAATCCAAATTCGATCGAAATGATTTCAATTCCGTAATTAGGTTCTTCAGAAAACGAAAAACGAAGAATATGCTCGAAATGAAACCACTTTAAATTTAATGCTCGGAATTGTAATTTTCCTTATGTGAAAGTACAAAAATCTGTTTGAAACAACTTATTTCAATAAAGCAAAATGTTTTTCAACAATTTATTTAAAATTTTTATGTATTACTTAATTTTTTTTTTACAAATTATAAAATTTCCTTAAGTCTTAAGGAAAAATGCAGCATCGTAAAAAGTGAAATATTCTGTTCAGTCAAATAAAAATAAATAAAACTTTAACATATACACTGCGCTTGGATATGAAAGTGAACCTGAAGCATCCCTCAATCGTCTTCCCGTAATTTTCCGGTAAACTCTTGACGTCCCTGCGCACCACAAACTGCAGTTATTGCAAACATTTCGTGTATTAATTTTTAAATTTTGTTCACTTCAAGTTTTTTTTTCGTTGCCCAATATTGTTGCCACATTTAAATTGAAAACAATCGAATTGCTGCTTTTTCGTATTGAACAAAATCGATCGAAATCTGGAGAAGGTAAACAAAATCGATTGAGATGAAAATTCGGAATGAAAACAAGTTCGATCGATTTCTGTGACAGGCCTGATAGTTGTCATAGGACGGCAGTCATACAAATAACTGAATGGTATTTGCTTAAAAGGTTGTCTAGAACAATTTTTTATATAAGCAACAGCCTTAGAATATTAACTTCAGTACCTGTAGTGATTTGTATGCAATGAAGAGTGGTAAACCTTTGGAACTAGTTTCGATTTTTTTTGCGCTGGGATATTTCATAAATAATTACAGAACAAACAGCAAAACAAGTGATTTCAATTTTGTAGGATTGTTGCTTATTATCGAGTGATACAACGAATAAAAAGCAAAGCGGAGCAGAAAAAATGTCCAACACACATTATCGTCAGTTGTTGGCAAGGGAAGTCTTTAAAACTTTTCTTAACACTGTTTTGTGTGGTTTATCGGTCTATATTTCTTTGAGAAGGACTTTGGTCAGGTCATCACCATCAAAGGATGCTCACCAACTTCTTTTGGCCAGAATTATGTAGATGATATGGACACCAACGACATATGGTTTCGACAGGACGGTGATAAGTGCGATTTGAGTACCTGGTCATCCCACGTAGAAGTGTTATGAACTGCCCACCGAAATTGTGCGATTTGGTCCCGTTAGACTTTTTAATTTTGAATATTATTTAGTTGCAGATCTATGCGAATAAGTCACAAGCCACAGCGGTGCTCAAAGTCGTGGAAAATTAGACATTTCGCATGTGCACCATACATCGAGGCCGCGGCGGACATTTTCACAATGTTATATTCCACATTTTATGACATCGATAGGTCTTCAAACGCCAAAAAATTTCTCTTACAAACTCTTGAATATCATTTTTGTTGATATAAGGTTTTGTTATTGCTTTCTCCTCCCAAGATTTACTGTAAAATGTTGCCTTACGTTTAGAAACTTTAATTTCGGGTAGGGAGTCTGACTAATCACATTAATTTCTTCACAAAAATCTCCTAAATTAAATAAGTATTTAATTTAAATAAATTTAAATTCACTTTAGCATTATTTGATCAATGCTGCAACAATACAATAGTGTGATAATTAAAATCCGTATCGTAGAAAATTAATCACATATTGAAAATTATGTATGTAAATTTTTAGAAAATAAAATATCAAAAAGTTTAAAAATTTTTAAACACTTTCATAATTTTTGAAACAAGAACATTTGGCTCGTATTGAATTTCTTGAAAGCTCTCTTTTTGCTAAGTGCTAATGAGCGTAACAATAATGACACAACTCATAAAGTTTAGTAAACACAAAGATTTATTTAATTGGTTTCATTAACCCTTTTAAATCTCTTACCCTTATCCATGTTTAGAAAAAAAATTGCAGCGATAAAAAATACTCGTAATCCAAGTAGAAAAACAAAATTGGCCAGAGTAAAGCAAAACAAATTTTAAATAAGTGATAAGTCCCAAATAATCTTTAAATATCACAAATAATCTTTGAAATAATCTTTGGTTTAAATAAATTTTTAAATTAGAGTTATTATTACTCGTATTATTGGCAAGGTTTTATTTGTTTGAAATCATAATTCATAATTCATTATTTAATTTTAATTAAGATTAAAGTTCATTGCTTTTTTCATCAATGCCAATCAATTACACTTGCGTGAGGGCTATAGCGAAAACAAAAAAAAAAACAAAAAACGAAGATCTGGCTGAGTTTAAGAGACGGTTTTTGTTACGAAAAAAGAAGAGGGAGGATCAATAGGTCCGTGACTGTTTGAATGAAACACAGGTTTTTGGTTTGAATGATGGTACTTTTCTCCGCAAAATATAATGCTTAATGAGCACACGAAATTCACTTTTTATTTTTTTTTTAATTTTCTATTCAAATCACGCGGTAGTCTGTTATCAAAAGCTGTCAAACACAAACTAACTAATGCAGATATTTTAAATTTCGACAGGAGTCCACTGACAGTAATGGTAGAATTAAGGCTCAGTTAGCCGACTGTAATGGAAAGTAACTACAACGTAGATAATATATAGCTGATCGATGGTTTTATGTTAAAAGTAGGTTACGTTACATTACATCTCTATACTCATTTTCATTACTTATCCCATAACGATATCGATCAGCTGTTTCCTACTGTTGCATTTACATTCCATTACAGTCGGCTAACTGAGCCTTTAGGCGATTCGTATCGCGAGTGGACGGATCAGCTGACTAAAACTATAACACAAACAAAACGTATTACTATTTATTTAACATGTATGGCAACATATGTTGGTAGAAATCTACAGAAAATAGATTTTAACGTGGCAAACGTTAACTTCTGGCTTACATCCGTACACACAAGAACTGACACATCCACTGGCAGCCTCACGTTCTTACAAACTAACATCCAGATTTAAACGACAACAGAACTTCAAAAGTAACAGGATACGAATCGACTAATTCTACCATAACAGTGCTGCCTTTTCAGTTAAGAGGCGGGAAATTCAAAAAGTCACGCACATACTTGCTGGCCCGCCTTCGTATGTAGCAAAACTCACTGCAATTTTTGATTTGTTGTTAAATTTGTTTTTCATTCATTTACAGCGCATAATGGTTAAACTTATAGAAATAAAATTAACTTTATAGACGCAATTTATACTGTGCCTCTTCTGCTTGTCTTTATAGGCGGGCTTTTTGAGTTTGTAGGTGAGAGGTGTTGAGACGCTTGTGGAGTACAACAAAAGGCACGAAATGAAAACTCAAGGGGATTTGCGACATTTCTCTTTGTTTTTTTTTGTAGTCACAGTGCTATGGGCGTATATAAACGTCAAATAGACATGACGAAAAAGTCTTAATGTAAATGTGTGTGACTTTTCGTAAGGGGGCTTAATAGAAAATTGTCAACACAAGGCAGACTAAAGAGGCATAATGTAAAATTGCACATAACAATAAAAATTTAAGAAAAATAAAAACAGTGTTGCCAAATAATCCTTTTATTATTTCTTAAACCTTTTCATTTCCATCGCAAAAGATACTCGTACCTCTGCAGCTTGTGTGAGTGCTTTTGTGATTACTTGAATAAATAAATATTTAGAGCAGTGGTCGATCAATGCCTCAACGAATCAAACTGAATTCTAAATATTTTTTGATAATAAATTTTTTTTCTTTTGGATGGGAACTCTCATCATCGAACAAACCGTGATAATTGTAAGACAATTTATTGGAAAATTTCTAATTATTTTAAGGAATTTATTTTCAATATTTTCAAAATGTTTTACATTAAAATTGTAAACAACTTAATTAATATTTTTATGGCCAACGTTCTGGTTGTTTCAGCTCAATAAATAACCTTTTGAATGTAAACAAAATTTTCAATTTAAATATTTTCCTTGTGATTTTAACACTTGAGAGAAAATATATGTATAATAATGTGCAGTACTCATAATTATTTTAATTTAGCTATTTTCCTATTATAGAAATCGAAAATAATATACATATTAATAGTTTGTTGCCTTTGCTTTTTTTTCATACAAGATACACACATACGAGTACTTGTTTGTATACAAGTAAATATTTCTATAGAATATTTTTATCTTTGTTTTCTTGCTGTTTTCTTTTATTATTTTTAGCTATATAAGAATTATTTAAAATTGTAATTTATAACAAATATATAATATGTATATACTTTTTTCTTTTTTTTTCTGATGACCGAAGTGAAAAAAGAATTTCCGCATAGCTGTGATTTTTATTTTCCTACACTGTGTTATTTTACTGAAGAAACAGAATATAGTCGGCAACTTCAGGAAAATCGCTCCCAAATTAATAAGGCCCATAATAACATCGTCGGCAGTAACTTCAAATGTTCTCTGATAGGTATTTGTTTTATTTTCTTTTGTGCTTATTTTGCTTTGTAGTTTTGTTTACCAAAATGTATGAAATTTATTGAAAGTATGGTAACATTTTTGAGAGAATATTTATTCATATGTGAGAGCATAAGAAAAAACGCTCTCAAAATAAAATAGATTCTATCTCACGACTGCTTTCTGCGGCTGCTTTTTTGTGCCAATTTGTATGGAAAATGTGTTTATGCCGGTATTCTGTTTAATAATTTATAATCGTACGATTATTACTTGTATGTGGAAAGCGTAAACGCGATATTGACTCCACACTGTGTTTCCACTACGCTGGACTTAGTCGGTTATAATAAGCATGCGAAGAGTGGAGTTTCTGAGTAGCCTTGCTCTATATTCCTTTCGAACAAAATTCGAAATACGTTCAATAAGTTTTCATAACAATCAATAATAAACATTTATTTACGTTGTTAACAGCGCTATAAACTAATTGTAACCAAAACAAGCTACACCCTTCTGAAAAGGCGCTAGAACACGCTTTGAATTATAATTTATAAAACCTCGAATAGTTAGAGGAAAGCTTCATTGCTTTTCATTCATTCCTGACTTTACATCAGGATTCGTTTCTTCTGAAGCCGCTACTGTTCAGTGGCCAGTGAATATGCCTCCGTCACTTGAATGCATGTTAGAAAAATGAGTGATGTCGTTATTTAATGACTTTGTCGGAGACTGGACCCGAAACCGGGAACTTTGGTTTGGTAGTCACCGCGCTAACTACTTCAGCCAACGTCGCTCTCACTTCAAAGCTCGCTGTATGCAGTCATGCACTGCAATAGGACATTTGGGATTGCGAAACTTAAAAAATAATGACAGTCTTGTATAGAATTTGATTTACAAAATTGGAATAAAATAGTTAAATAGATATTAACAAGAAATTCATATTAATAATAAGAAAAAATAGAACATTAAAGAGGTAGACAGCGAGGGCTGCGAGCGCATTTGTAACTTATAATACACAAGTTTTTAATTGCTAAAATACAATACAACACATTATTGTTTATTTCTCTGCCTTTGAAATGCAAATAATTTTATAATGCTGACAGCAGTTTCCTGCTTTCGAAAGAGTGAGAGGATGTAAAATGATCGTGCTGTTAAGTAGTGATGATCATGACGCGAATTGCGCGTGTAACATACTATTTTCAACTTTTGTTATTTACTCTATTTTTTTTATATTCGTATGTAAATATGTAAAAATAACCTTCTGCCTCTAACTTCCAGAAAAAATGAAATGATAATAGAGAGAAAAAAAAACAGCAAAATAAAAGAAGCGCACATCCATATGCATATACATACATATGTATGGATTTGTAACTTTAATTTTGTTTTTCAGTTCCCTGAGTACAATGAAAGGAAGGTAGTTAATGTTCAATTAAACTTGCCACAACCATAACAACACAAAACAGCTGTTCGAGCCCAACTTATTGGCAACACTGTATTTGATTATAGGTGACTCGCAATAACGCCATAGCCATAACCATAGAAACAAATTGAATTTTGGTTTCTCGCTGTAACCATAAACAGCTGTTTGCTGGTTAGACATATCGTTGGCTTACAGTCTAAACCCGCTAAATCCATTTTTTATAACATACATAGGTATGTAACAGAAAGAGACGCCGCATCGACTAAATAAAATTGTTATTTTAAAACTATTTGTTATAGAATAATTTCTTTCTTAAGCTATGTATAGAACATTTTAACCCTTTAACATGGGAATTAAATCTGGCCATTGAAAAATTTTATATATGGTTTTTATAGCTTAAAGAGGCTTCAAAAAACACGTGTAAAAAATTCTGAGGACAAATTTTTATTGCAAATTTGGTTTTTAGGATGTACATTTTAATGTAAAATCCGGTTCAATACGTATATTTATTCACTTTATTTAATTTTTTTTTTGGTTATTAAGTTTTTTAGTATATTTACATTTAATTTAGTATATGTGCATTTAGAAATTCATTAAAAAAAGAAGCGAACAAATTTATTGTAAGGTGAAATATACATGAAAAAGTAGGATAGCAATATGTTTTTATGATGACAAGACACAAAATATGCAAAATCGAGCTCACGTTGTTTTGAAATTTTACAGCCTCTTAAGAATTTAAACAATAACAAAACAAAGAACCGATAACTTTAAATTAATTGGATGTCTGCTAAAATTCAAATCAGTGATAAAATCAACGTACATTATAATGTACACCACGCATCAAAGGGTCAACAGTATTTTATTTTATTTTATTTTATGACGTTGTTTGATTAAATGAGTGATATGACTTTTTAAAAAAAATTATATGATAAAATTATTCAAAAACACATAAATAAATAAACATAGTATATATTTTATATTATTTATACATATATTTTCTTTAAAAGGCACAATATTTTTCTTGTTAATAGTAAAAGTAGGCAGGTTCTTCTTCTTCCCACCAAAAATCAAAGTGTGTTAATAACATTATGACTTTTGAATGGATAATGTTGCCACTATTTTGTATGGTAATACTACATACAAAAAGAAGTTTAAAATACCACTCAAATTAATGCGAGATTAAGTTAATTTTCGGATTAGCTAATTAGAAAAAAAATTCTCTTCTGTCTATTTATATTGAAAATAAAAACAAAGCACTCAAATTTGTTTTTGTTTTCAATATGAATAGGCAGACGGGAGTTTTTACTTGACTTCTTTAAACTATCAGTAAGTTAAGTTCACATAAAAAGTAAATGAACGATTTGTTTCCCTCTAATATTATCAAGACCTATTTATAAGAACAATTTTATTTAATTTACAATTTCCTTTGTGCATACAGTATCTGGGAATTTAATCCGTTTGCATCTGCACCTCACTCGGTTTTCGCTTCACTTTCTTAGCACAAAGTTATTACGCTGTTTATTTTTTTTTTAGTTAAGCAAAAATATATATTTATATCAATGTAAACATTAAACAGCTGATCCAGATTTGTCTCTCTTCCGTATTTGCTTATTTCCCGGCTAAAAACAAAGAAGATGATTCGCAAACGTATGTGTGAAATTTATAACAAAGAAAGTGTAGTCTTAAGAACAAAACAAAAATATTAATAATAATTTACAATGAATCACCTGTTGTCTAATTACACTATGCAACAAATGAAGACTTTTGAAAAAACACATGAACTGAACAGTATAAGTTCGATAGTACTACCAAAGGGTAGTAAGACCCTTTACTCAGGTTTTCGATTTTGCTGACCAAATTTTTTATGGGCCTCCAAAGATTTCGAAAATCAGTGCGCCCTCAAAAAATGGTGTCTTCAGTTTTTGGCCAACAGCTTGTTCAGACTTGGTGATAGCTCTAAACTATATATGGCAATAATGTAGCTAAGGGTCTACCACACCAATCTTGTAAGCATCTAAAGCCAAAAAAATAATTTCTTCGTGAACTTTTTTGTTGCAAAAATTAAGGAAAACATTTTTTTCAGTTGTTTTTATAATAACTTCCAGGGTCTCCTAATTTTATACTAACAATCTTTGGCAAAGTTGTAGCTACGGAAAAGTTGAACAACTTTTGTCAACATGTCAATACAATTTGAACGTGTGTAGGCACCCTAATAGCTCATATAGACTACTTTTTAACAAAAAAATGTTCGTTTTTCACAATTTTTCCACGCTAAAATAATTTCTTTTTTAAAAATAGATGAAATAAATTTTTTTTTCAGCAAAACTTACAAGGACTAATAATTTTGCACGAACAATGTTTGCTAAACCAACAACAAAACAAAAATGCAACAATAACAAAGACTACATAGAAAACGCGATTTATTTTGCGGATCAGCCTTATCAGTTAAAAACCAAAAAAGTGTCTAATTTCAGTTCACAATCAAATTGTTTTTGAAAATTGCTAAAATTCTTATCGGCTACATGCTTTCTTTATATTATAGAATTTGATAGTTTCTTTTGGTTAAATTAAAATAAGTTACATACATACATACACATACGTAAGCATATAAATTCAATTTATAACTTTATTCTTCTACTTAAATTGTTAATTGTTTTGTTTTTGTAATAAAAACCAAAAAAAAAAAATCTAATCAGACGTTAGTTTTAATCTAAGTTTATCACGTCTAGACTGGGGCCTGTTATTTTTTGTTACTATACAAAAACATTTATAACGTTACCTTCATATGTAAGTATGTATGTTTGTATGTAAAAAGGTAATAAATAAAATAATACAATATTAGTATTTATTTACATTTTAATTAAAATTTTTATTTCAATTTCTTGCAAGTAAACAATCAATCTTAATGACTCAAACAACATTAGGGTGGTTCTTAATTATATAATATACATATTAACACAATATGCATGTATATTATCCCGAGTACAAATCAGGCATTTTTTGTGTTGTCATTTTCAAAATGTGTGCAAGACGTTCCCAATACGTTTTTTATATGGAAAGCAATGCCACACAATGAAAAATATCGGAAATGACAAGCATTGCCACTAGTACACACTATTACTATGTCAAAAAATGTCATAGTGTGTACTTGGCATTAGACCGGTCCTCTTTTAAAAAAGTCGTTAATCTCTAAAAGAATTATTGTGTAAAAATTTCAAGTCGCTATTATATAATATGTATATATTTTTTTTATTTTTATTTTTTTATAACTAACACAACCCGCGAAGCGATTAGCTTGTCTGCGGAAAACACCCAGGGCCCAGGTTACCTCTAGAGGAACAAAATGTGTGACGGACTCACATAAGTCGTTTGCGGAACGTGTGACCGATCCAATTCCACTTTATTTTTATTTATATATTGATGGTTCGAGCCAATGCGAATCGTAGAATTCTTCCAAGTTTCACAGCCATATCGCCGCAGTGTTGACTTTATATTCGAGTTACATATACATATAAACATATGTATGTATTTATTTTAAGGCTGCTTGATTTGATAGATGATTTCCACACCTTGATGAACTGACCAAAAGATTTTGTGGTTTTTTTTTTTATTCTACTTTATATAACTTGCAACTTTCTCTAATATTGGATGGTATTATTGAATCCGCACGGAAAGGAAATAAATATCGATCGACATGCAAATTGCAATTATTCATTCCTGCTGTATACGCTCTACGCCTAATTGATTTAACATCCCTGTTTTTATTAATGCTGGCGTGGTATCAGTGTTACCATATTTATTTTTCAAAAATACTCAGCGGGACCAAATAAAATCTTTTTTTGTGCAGCTAAAATTTTTTTTGTTTCCAGTGAAAAAACATAACTAACATAAAGGTAAATAGCACAAAATATTTACTGCACAGAATATCTACATATGTGAAGCAAATAAAAAATATGTAAGTAGTTTAGTGAAAATAGACCTCAATAATATACTAAAAGTACCAAATATTATATTTAAAAAAATTGTATTTTTAGCTAAGAAATATTTTCGTCTTTTTAACATGTCCAAAAACTTCAGAAATAAGAAAAGTCTGCACATATGGTAACACTGCGTGGTATAGTGTCAGGCAGTGTTGGCATATGGCTATTTTTAAATTGTATCATGAGAATGGTAAAATTGTACCAAATTAACATCAATTGTACCCAAATGTAGCCATTTGCTAAATAAGCATGCACAGTAAGAATTCATAACAATTTTTCATTTATTGAAAACAAAAACATAAAGAAATCAACTAATAATATCGAACAAAACAGTTTTTCATATATGTAAGTATACATAGAAAGTCTAAAGAACTGGGACAAGTGCTACCAAAACAAATGAAAAATATGGGCATAAACTACCAATGTTGCAAATTTTGACGCTCAGGATCAGTGTTTTGCAACTTATATGTTAGGAGAAATTATTATTACTGTATGGCAAAACTACAACTTTCTTCAAATTGTATCACTGAAGTATAAAGTGTACCCGTGTACCAATGCAGATGCAATTGTACCAAATTTGGTACAATTGTACCACAAATCCCAACAGTGGTGTCAGCGTGTATGTACATACTCGTACATACAAACATATGTAAATTCATAGATATGTATGTACATACATACATATGTTGTGTGTACATACAACACAATATAGAATGAAAAGTTACAGATTAATGATAGATAGACAGTAAAGGCTCAGCTAGCCGACTGTAATGCAATGTAACTGCAACAGTAGGAAACAGCTGATCGATATTGTTATGTGAAAAGTAATGAAAATGGTTATAGAAATGTAATGCAACGTAACCTACTTTTCATATAAAAATATCGATCAGCTGTTTCCTACTGTTGCAGTTACATTGCATTACAGTCGACTAACTTAGCCTTAAGGTGGAATAAAGAAATTTGTTAAATTAAATAAACTTCTTTATTGTTGTAAAAATAAAAAAAACAAAACAAATTAAAATAAATATTAATTTTGCAAATTTGTATATTTTCCGTACAGTTTTGTTCTTTCCGTACGCTTTCCGTCATAAAATTTTAGTGTAAGCAAAATAGAGAAAAATACCGCAGAAACGAAATGAATAATTGCAAATATTTTTTCCGCACCAAAAACGCTTCCGTAATCGGGGAACGGAATGAATAATTAGACTCATTGTGTTGTGTATGCAAAATGGATATGAATTTTGCGAGTTAATTTGGTGTTTCTTATTAAATCGATTTTCAGCCCGTACGAGTATTTTTCCATAAATTTGTGACCATCTCTTTGTAGTTGTGCGAGAGGTGACATACATCATTTGCATCCTACAAATTTTCCTATGGCGCCCATACGCTGCCCACTTTTGCGTTTGAAAATGCTACCGCTTAGTAGTTGGACACTTGTCCCTCTTTAATATCAGTTTTTGATTCAAAGCGTCATATGTTTTTGTTTTGCAAAAATCTCACGTACAGAAAAATAAATACGGAAGCAATGCCATCAAGTTTTTGTTTTGTCAATAACAGACAAACTTTCAAATCAGTTACGACAATAAAACAAGGTAATGCAAACTTTGTTAACACAAGATCTTCTTTAATCAAATATTAGCTAAGCGTTAGAAATTTATTCATACCAGCGATATAGTATGATTTTAAAAATTTTACGCAGTAAATGACTTAAGCTGAATATTAAAAAAAAAGTTCTGCTGAGGTAAAATTGTTTTATGTATAAACATTTATACTTAAATTTACATACAATAACCAGCAAAACTAAGGACACACCACCATACAATTAAAGAATTTTCGATTTTTCTTTTTATTTAAAAAAACTAAGCAACAAAAAACTACCAAAAATACAAGAGCAAAACATAATAACTCTAAAAATAATAAGCTTAATTTCATAAATAAATAAAAAGTGCCTGAATCAAAAAGTTTTTACAGCTATGCTCTTTATGGCATGACATAGGAGCTAGGACGTGATAATCGACACTATTACAGTTATAAATTTATTTTTGTTTTGATTTCTTTGTACTTAAAACCAGAGTACGAAAAAAAAATACACGAAGCAAAATGTTTAATTTTTTTGTTTCGTTCTTTGAAATGAGTGAAACAAAACAAAAACAATGCGGACGACTGCTCAATTTAAAATTAAACAATACATTTAGTTACTTCAAGCTGAAGGTCTATACCGTCCGTGACATGCGTTATTGCGTTTTATGCATGTGTAAAAAAAAGTAGGATCAGTGTAATTGTGTGGCAAGTTACAGAGCAAAACGCATAGAACGTATAGACGCATAGGACGGATAAAGTAGGTTTACTTTCTACTTTTGTGTCCGTCGCATGCATCATGAAAAAAGGTCAGCTGCTTTTCATAGCCAAAGAAGGCAAATTATATTATATTTTTAATGATATCGCTAAAAGGTTTCGTGTGGTGGATATAAATGTTTCTGCATAAACATTTTAGTTGTCGATTGCTTTTATGTACTGAGTGTCACCTCTGTTGTGTCTATTATTTAAAAAAAAAAAAATACTCGACGCATAAGACGTATTGCATGTAACTTGAATTTATAATCGGAGAGAACGTACGGAAACTCATACTACGCATATGCGGTTTGTATGGACCTTCAGCTTAAGCCCGTGATACCCTATCCTACACAATCGTGAGATTTTTGAGAAGATACAACCCTGGTATGATGGAGTATATATATGAAAAATTTTCAACTGTTATCATATCAGGGTTGTATTTTTTTCGTAAGCCGTGCGATGGTGTAAAATTTTGCGTCATGGAACAAGAAGAATAAAAAATTACTGAAAAATCGTTATACATATTTAATGAAATTATTATTTTGTTATTTAATGAAATTGTAGTAGTATTATATAGGAAAAATAGCTGGCAGAGGCAAAAGAAAAATATATTTAAAATGAAAACCATTTCCTTGAGAAGATTAGTGTTCATTTTGGTCAAATATAGAATTGCACACATACCACACTACATAATTGTTGAGGTAGTCTTAAGAATCCTAAATGTGACCCAATTAATTAATTTTCTAAAATAATTTTGAAAAATATGATATTTAGTGGTAGTTTTAGTCAAAAGTGCAACTTTGACGGTCTCAAGGCGAATTGAGAAAAAGTTGACATCGTCAGTCTGGATGATAATCAGCAGTTAAACTGCTTTAGAACACAACGGCCGAAATCAGTTTTCTTCTATTTTTTTAAGTGGAAAAAATTAAAAGCGTCTGAAAAAAATTCGCATCGACTTGGTGAAAGTTATTAAATGCATTGAAATGCTCACGCGTATTTAACTCTGTTTTTGTTTAAATGTAAATTTTCACTTTCTTTGACGCGTTTTCCAGAATAGCCACCAATATTTTTGTTTACATTTTTTTTTTGTTATTTCTTAGTCAGAGTGTATATTATTTAAGGCTGGTGGTATTCACTATTCTTCGCAGTCGAACGATTTTAAGAAAATTCAACTCCGATGTAACGAGTTGTTATCGTGTTTTGAAAACATTTATAAACTCCATTACATAAGGGTTGCATTTTTACAAAAAATCGTTTCACTATGGTTTTTTTTAACAAACATAACCCGCGAAGTGATTAGCATATCTGCAGAAAACACCCAGGGTCTGTGGCGGGAATCGAACCCACGACCTCTGCACTGAAAGGGTAGCATCGCTACCACTCAGCCACAGCGGCATCCTTCATCAAAAATTATTCGGATATTGAACATTGCTCATGCAACAGCGAACATTCTGCACGAGTAATTTTGGGGCCCCAGGGGCCCGTTTCTCAAAACTTACAAGTGTTGTAATACAAGTAAAACAGTTGTGAGAATATTTTATTTTCATATAAAAAATATATTTTCACAACTATTATACATACTTGTATTTTTTCAAAAAGGAATCATCTAGATTCTACTTGAATGAATACGCGTAGAAGGCAGACACGTAAATCAATATTTGTATTACAACAATTGTAAGTTTTGGCAAACACACGCCTGTTCATCTCACTTGGAGGACTGGACATTTGCGAAGTATTTTAACGATGCTATATTCCATACCTAATGGCAAACGGGAAAAAATTTCCATGACACTCTTATCTTACACACATTTTGTTTTATTTAATTAAATTTAAAGATAGGAAGCGCTCAATGGAAGGCTCAATTGTATACGAACACGAGCCCAGACAAAACAGCTCTAACACATCACTTTTGGTACGAGCACAACACCATTTTAAGATAAGAACTTCAACTGTTGGCACAAAATAGTAAATAATTTATGCTAAAACAAAAAAAAACTAAACAATAAAAATAAAATAAAAATATGCTATAAAAATAAACAAAATAAAAATTATAGTTTTTTTTAGGAAAACTGAGTGATCATAGCGTGACAGTATGATGCCACTCAACCATTTTTTCTTTGTTTTTGCTTTTTGACAAATTTTCAACCCACATTATCGTCTTGCATGATTTTGCTAATTTTGTTTCGGTTGTTAATTAACACATCTCATTGAAATTATGTAAATTATTTAAGTTGGTTTTCATGATTAAATGAAATGCGTATTTATGTTTTAGAAGAAAGATACGATTAACACTAATGTTAACAAAAAATTTCCATACTTTTGCACTAAAGAAAAAATACAACACATTTTCTAATTGCCAGTATTTACATTTTCGGTAAAGGATGTAACTGTAGTACAAAAATACACCTGGATCTGGGTTACTCGCGCTGTATAGACTTGGGTCGAACTCGTTCGCTAGTTCAGTTTTGACACAAATCGATGTAATTTGAATGGATTTGATTATCGGTTTGTACTGAACGAGCGCTATAGCCTTGCACAGTGGTCCATTCCGAACAAAAATTATTAAAAATTTTTCCTAAAATTTTATTTTGATGGTAAATTTACAATATGCGAGAAATGAAGACTTTTAGAAAAACACACGGACTGGACAATAAAACCCTGTACTCAGTTTGGAGAATTTGGTGATAAATTTTTGTATGCGACTTCGAAAATCAATGCGCCCTAAAAAAATGGTGTCCTCTGTTTTTGGCCAACAGCTAATTCAGACTTGGTGATAGCGCTTAACTTTCTATCGTAATAATGTAGTGAAGTCCACCGGACAAATCTTATTAACATTTTCCACCAAAAAAAGTATTTCTTCGTGCACCTTTTTTTTTTTGCAAAAGTAGATTAAAATTTTTTCTCACGTTTTTCAGAATAGCTTATAGGGACTCCTAATTTCTTGCTAAGAATATTTGGGAAAGTTGTAGATACGGTACAGCTGAACCACGTTTATGAACATTTCAATATAATCTGAACGTAAACGAACAAAGGGGTACATACAAAAAAAAATTTACTCGCGCTATATCTAGAACTTTAATAAATAGAGTCCTCAAGTGCGGTGTATGTAGGGTTGCCATCTTTTGAGATGTCCGGGATAGTCCTACTTCTTTTTTTATAAATAGTTGGCATCGCTGGTTGTTGTTACATTTAGGCTTGAGTAGCTGTCATAATGCAAAGTTGTCATGTAAAGATCATCGGCGAATGGTTGGTATTTTTGTAGTTTTTGATTTACAAGGAAAATAATAACACAACCCAACAAAAAATTTTCCACGCCACACTTACTTTGCATTTGTTTCTTATCTTACTTGGGATGCTGAACACAAATTTGCCATCCATTTCTTTCCATCAACTCTAATTCGTAATTTCGTAACAAAAAGTTTCGGAAATAGCGAATTATTTGTGGTGAGTAACTTGCAAATTTTCAAAAATTTCTACCACAGGAGCATAGAAGGATATGTTCTGCACAAAAATTTAAAATTGATTATTAGATCCTATTGATTGGTATATTTTTATTTTTAAATAAAAAAATTAATTTTAATTTTGGTGTTTTTCAAAATTAATTTATTTAAAAAGACACGTCCTATTTTGTCGATCGTATGTCCTCTTTTTCTCCGAGTAGAAATGGCAACCCTAGCTGTAGATTACATACTTTGAAAATAATGTGCATACTCAAGCAGAAAACTGGCGCGATAGGAGGGGGAGTTGATTAAAAATATACAAAAAACAAATAATTAAATTACAAAAAAAATAAACACGAACAAATTAAAAAATTAAAAGGTAAAAATAAATAAAAAACTGAAAGAAAAAATCACAAAACATCAACTCACAAAGAAGAAGAATAAGATTAAAAAATTTTAGTAAACTCTGCGAACTCCCGGCAAAGTGGCGGGTAACAGTATCATATATTGTATGTATGTATGTACATATATACATATGTACATATGTATGTATGTACGTATGTATCTCTTTCTTTCGTGGGTCTTTTGTTACACGTGCAAGCAATTTAAAAACAAATAAAAATAAAAAATATAAAATATGAGGAAATTAATATAAAATAGCTTTAGGAAGATCACGATGACGTTGGTAGAATGCCCTACAAAAATTTAATCAAGTCAAAAACTTATTTATAATTTTTATTGTTGGCGGTATCGGAATTTAGTACAGTGTGACGCAAAACTAATCATCCAATTTTGGTGTGGGAATAACTTATTTATCTTCCCATATATTTAAAACATATTTTGACAAAATTTTTGAATTTTTTTAAGTAACTATAAAATCTTAAATATCAAAATTTATTTAGGTGGGTGTTTTAGTTGTAGTTGGCAAAGGCATTTAAAATAAACATAAACCTACCTCCCAAATTGAAAATATTGTACTCACACTCTAATTCACTTTTGTTGAATATTAGACCGATAATAATAGACCTTAAATTACACAATTACATATATATTTTACAAGAAATGAATCATTGAAGTGAATACAAACGACATTTTTTCTCTAATACATTTGCAACATTTTTATATTGAATTCAACAGTGACAGTCAATTATCTGGTTAGTTTACCGGTAGTGATGATGGATAAATTTATTAATTATAGTGGCTCAATTCTAACATACATTTGTATATGTTAGAGTGGAACATCCAATGTAGTAGATATGGCAAAAATTTTAGAATATCGCATTTTATTGTAAAATATACAATTCTTTCGGTACGTGAAACTAAAATTTATAGAAGTGTTAAAAAATTTAAATTAAAACAATAGCGAATAAAAAAAATCTAGAAAGCTTAATTTAGTATACATATGTACAATGTATTTATTTGTCAAATTTTAAATATTTATAAGAAGGAAGGTGTGCTGGAGGTTAAGAAAACGTTATTTTGTGTTTTTGGTTGTTTTTCTTACTTTTTAAATATTTTACTTATTTATTTATTTAGTTTTTTATAATAAAAAACAATTCAAACAATATGAAATGAAATGACAAGTAAAAATACGGCAGAGTATGCAGGACAGATATATATTTTCCAAAGTAGATATTTTTAATTAGTTTGACAAAGATGCAAAATCACACCAACTTTTCCACATTGCTGATAGAAAATTACATAAAGAAATCCATCACCACTGATGGTCAAATGATCGGTCATTTGACTTTAACTGTTCCTGCAGGGACATGTGTTTAATTAAATTTATTCAATCTGAAAGATCAGAAAAAAGTAAACGAATCCTTATTTTCAAAGTTGTTTAAAGTATGTTTTTATAAACAGTTTAAATAATTTCGATATACATATGTATGTATAAATAAATGTCTTATTCGTTAGCAATAAATAAATACTAAAATGAAATACACATATTTTCGACTTTTGGAAAAATGTCGCTAGTAGATTATGGGCCTAATAGTAGGTTTCCATATACATACGTGATTTAGGTCAAAACATTTGATTTTCCCAAATTAATTAATTTGCGAATTGATTTCTTATACATTTTTCATATGAGTAAATAATCTCAAAGGACTTGATTTGCGGCAAATTAAGTCTAATTTGTCAGTGCAACACTGCGCGACAGCTATTATTACAACATTGTGTCATTCACTATTAGTGGGCCAAATTACGAGTGTCGTATTTCGACTACGACTACGACGATTTTGTAATAGATTAAAGAAAAAATATTACAATGTTCTTTAGTTTAGTAGAAAATCGTCGTAGCCGAAGTCGTAATACGACACTCGTAATAAAGCCCAGTTACAAGTGACATTTAAGGATTTTATTTGTTGTTTAAAAGGAAAAAAGTAATTTAAAAAAAGAAAGTTGGTATTGGCGTTTTTCTTTCGCAAAATAATTTTCTGCTATTATTATAATACAGGGTAACTTTGTTCCAAATTATTGGGGGCTATTCTGGAAAACGCGTCGAAAAAGTGAAACTTTACATTAAAATAAAAACAAATTTTCAAAAATTGTTTTTGTTTGTAATACATTTCTAAAATGAAATAAACGTGAGAATTTCAACGCGTTTCTCTCTCGTTTAAAAACGGTTAATTTTGTATGCGAAACAAAAACAATTTTTTTTACATTTACACAGTTTTGTTTTTGTTTTGCATGTAACTTTCACCAATTCGACGCGTATTCCAGAATAGCCCCAATTTTTTAACAAAAGTTTTGATTATTTTATGTTATAAAAATAAATAAACAACTCAAACGTCAAATTAACTTCGAAAATTCGAACACAAAACCACTTACAACACACAATGGAAACACTTCGACATGATTTCCTCAAATCAACGTACTATAACACGTAACGAAAGTGAAATGTATGTACGAGTATGTAGAAAACAAAACAAAATTGCTCAAATTCTATCACTATTTATAGGATCCGCCATCTAACGTTTTTTTTCAACTAGTGCTTATTTCGTGAATGGTAACACTTAGCTCATGTCTGATTTGACAGATAATTAGTTTTATCCTTCCGCTGAACGAATATTGTTGTGTATACGCTTGAACAACGCTTATACATAAAAATCATATATTGCTATTTATATACATACATATAAACTGCTTAGCAGCCTTATTTATAAAAATTATTAAGGCTTTACATATAAAGGCTTAATAAGGAAACTTTTTTATGAAAGTTAGTTTTCAAGACCCTTTATAAAGCTTTAGTATATTTTATAAATAAGGCGGTAGAAATTTAATTTTAATTAATTTAAGAAAAATACCACGTGCTTTTATTGCAACGTGTACAATTTTGTGCTTCTTCTTTCTTTGTTAGACATGCTTTTGCTTCTTTGCGCTCATACATACTTATGTATGTATGTATGTATGCTTAATTTTCAAAATTTTAACGTTATTTCGACATACATATCGTCGGTTGGTTATTGGTTTGCTGCGATAATATCTAATGTATTCTTAATATACTGTGTGGCAAACCAGTAACCACCCGACGATATGTACATATGTATGTATATGGATTTGTGTTTTTGTGTAAGACAGAACAAATATTGTTTTTTTTTACAAATGACTACAAAATCGACCCTTTGGTTGCAGTGAAGTGATATTCTTTGTTAACAATTTGCTAAGTTTAAATTTTTATTTATTTAATTGTATTCATATTTGAAAATTTTGCTTGTTTTTATGGTTAAGCGATTGTCTATATGCATTTCGTTCCATATTTATTTACTTGTATTTATATTCATACATACATAATATGTATAACCATTTACATATCTACTCGCGCAATCCAATAAATTTTTTTGTCAGAAATTAAAAAAGAAGATATTTTCTATATTTAACCACTCGCGTAGGTACAAGCATGTATATATTAATAAAAAACAAATAAGAAAAAACACGTTCGTGTGCCATAAGACCATTTTTGTTTAAACATGAACAAACAAAACGCGACACATCGAAACCCGTCCGGGCATAGTGCAACGAATTCAATTGTTTTTTGAGTTCATCTTCTATTGTGCTGTTCAGCAGGCGGCTTATTGCAACAGTTCAAAGTTTTTCCAAATAAAATGAGTTGTTTTAATCTTATTTGGTTAATATGTAATAATAATTAATAATTTAAGTTTAGCATTTGTTAACCGCACTAATAAACCCAAATTATTATTTTACTTATTCAGTAAAGTATTTGTTATTAAAAAATACAATGAAATTTATTGTTCAGAGGTTAGCTGGGTCCTATGCGCATTTCACTGTTGCTAATACAGATGATCAGGAACCTCTATACAAAAATTTTTTCGAACAACTAGAGATATGTATGTTAAAATTCCATTTAAACAAATGAAAAGTTCAACTAATTTCAAAGTTGAAACAAGAACTCAATAATCAACATGGTTTGTATTTTCTTACTTTACCATTGCTATATGGGCTGATGTATGTAAAGAAAATAAATGTAAAAATAACAACAGCTGTTCACGAATAGAGTGTTGCCATACAAGTATTTTTTGACCGGGTGCAGTCAAGTTAATAATTATTGTTTTTTTTTGGAATTGTTACAATTTAAGTTTCAAATTAAGCGATAGTTTTACTACCAGGGGCCTGTTTCTCAAAACTTACAAGTGTTATAACACAAGTAAAATAGTATTGCAAATATATTTGGGAATTCAAACTGTAGTGTTAAGTGTCGTAATGTCTTACCGCCGTATTCATAAAAGATTTTTAGGTTTATTAAAGGCATATTTGACATATGTATTTCTATGGGAAATTTGTCAAATAAACCCGTAATAAACCTGAAATATACATATTGAATGCGGCAGTTACACTTTATGTTTGAAATAAGAAACACAAGCAAAACAATTCTATTAAAATAATTTAAAACATTATGACACTATAATTTTTAAGACTAATATTTTACTTGTACATATGTATTACTATACAATACAAGCAGGAACTGAATAGGAAAAAAATTAAAGTTTAATTACGTAGAATTTTCTTTTTTATACTTTAACTTTGTGGCTTTCAAACTGCTAATTATTTTTTCTTCTTTTTTCCAGTGTTCAAGCCGCGAATATAATATGGATGACCTCGAATTGGACCAAGTAACTCAAGTGATTGGTTATCATCCTCGTTTCCTGGATCATTTTTTAAGAACTCAAAATTTTATTATGAATGGCGATGGACCACTGCCATATGATTTTCGATACTATATGGCCATAATTGTAAGTATTAGCAAACTTATTTATTTTATTTATTTGAATTTTAAGCAGGAATAATTTCGTAGGACAGTTTTTTTTTAATTCTTATTGAATGAAATATTTTTACTATTAATGTGATTTTCTAAAGAGAACAAAAATTAAACTCGACTTTATTAGCTGGGGGAAATACCGATATTTTTCTGTGCAGGCACGCACTTCATCAGCACCCATATCTATCTACTGGGGTAGAGATTGTTATTAACATCAGCTATTTAACTTACATTTTTAATGAAATGGAATATGAGAAATGATTATATTGTTTATATATACATACAATTATTGATTTACCTTCACTCATTTTCTGTTTTTCCATTTTTTCAGTTTCTATTAAGGTTAGCACGAAGTTATGTCACTCTATCTAAGTATGTTTAACTATTCTTGTTTATCTTTTACTATCGTCACATTAATTATTTTACTTATTCGATATACCGTCGGTACATACTCGTATCTGTGGCAATAAATAAAGTCAAAATTTGTTGTTGTGAGATATGAAGGGTTTTGTCTAAAATAAATTGTGTTTGGTTTTTATAGAAAATTTTTAGCCACCGAAAAAGATGCACATTTATTTAGAACAAAACTGTTAATTTTATAGAAAAAAAAAACGTTTTATTAGTTAATATTCGCTGTTTTTTAGTTAAAATGTTATGAAAAAATACATTTAGAGAAAAATAAAAACTAAAGTGAACTTAACCTGCTATATTGTAAGGCAAAATAATTTTTATTGGTAGTAAGTCGAGATAAGTGCTTTAGGTTAAATTGAAAAATGAGGAAAACCTGAGATAAGATAATTTTTTAAAAGCTTAGTTAAATATAAGGTTTTATTTTTATGAGGAATAATTTGAAATAATTTTATTTTTATGAGGAAAATATTGAACTTAAGTGTTAATGTTCAAACATTTTAATATTGATGTAGCTACCTTAAAAAAAATCAAGTTGAGTTAAGATGTTATGGCTTATGTACATATTATTTTCCAAGAAGACGGTAAGTTAAAATATAAATGCGTTTAGTTTTATTAATAATTACATTTTATAATTGAAATTTAGCTGAGTGATAGATCTTGAAGATGAGAATAAGAATATGTAATAAAATGAAAAAGCACTTATGTCAACTTAAGCCATTATTATTGCAATGGATATTCACAAAAAAAAAATAATAAAAAAAATAAACCCATTCTCTCGTAAATGTGAATTGAGGTCTTTGTTTAAAATAATTGTTTACAGTTCATTTATTTATTCAATATGTTGTGTGTATGTATTTTTATTATTTAAATACATATAATTTTATTACATTTTCACTGCATTCAATTATTTTTTTGTTTCATTTACATTTACAACTTGTTGTTAAATTAATTGAAGGCGTTGTTTAAGGTCATCATCGCCAGCGACACTAAAAAAGCATCATAAAATAAAATAAGCCGGCCGAGTTGTGATGACGCCTTTATTAATTACCGGCTGACTTATTTAGTGGCATACTTAATCATTGCAATAATAATTTGTATATTTTGTTATTTATACGTACTTAATAATAAAAAAAAAACATATGTATGTACATACATATATACATACACATATTGAAAGTATATATATACAATTAATTAATGGCACACTCATGTTCTAATTGGAAATAAGCAATTCGTACTGTTTTGAAAATAAAAGCAAAGCTTGGAACTACAAAATCAATATTTGTGCTTCGTTTCAGCGACTTGTGAGAAGTTTTCCAATAGAGAACAATTATACATATTGGTTGCTGCATTATATACAGAATTATTCACTTAAAAACTTATAGAACACATTAATAGTGTTTTCACACCAAAGGTTAAAAATTTAAAACATCTAATTTAGCTTTCACACTGCACGTTTAATAAATTTAGGTTTTAACCCAAAGCTTGTCTAATAAATTTTTTCAAAATAAAATAAATCTCCTGTAGAAATAAAAGTATTTGTTTTTGTACTTTTTCCTACTTCTTATAATACTTATTTGACAAACTGTACAACAGCTGTTTTTTGTTTTGTATGAAAAACTAAGAAATTTTACAATATGCTTTAAAGTGGAAATTATTTTATATTTTTTAAATGAATATTTTAAAAATGTGGAACTGCTTACACAAAGTGAAAAAGTGCTTGGAAATCAAGTTTTTATTTGTAAAAAATGCACAAACATTCATACATAGATGGCGGATGGATGTCAGTCAGTCATATCGTCTGTTTTTGCCTCCCAGAGGTCAATGAAAATATTTTCGTTGTTTTACTAGCAAAAGCGTATTTTTCTCCGGATTTTTCCATTTTTAAGTTGAAAATGTTTCAAGCGGTATTTGTTCTTATTAACTGGTATAAACATTATCAGCTGCTTTTGGGATTATTAGTAAGTTATTACTACGTCTATTACTAAATTGTTGTAAATTGTTGCCATATTATTGTTTTTATTGCGATTTACTAATTCAGAAAACTATTCACAATTAACGCACTATTTGCAAATAAAATGCTCGAGGTTGCCACATTTACAAATGTTTGCTAATAAAAAAAAATTTTTTAAATATTGCACAAAAAACATTGATAGAAGAAAATAATGGCAATAAAAGCAAATGATTATTTGTTACTTTATACATTTACACATTTTTTTTGTAAACATAAGTAACTTTTCTATAGAAGTGCTACCAAGTTTTTATACATTACAATGCCGTATAAACAGTGAATTAATTTATTTGCAAATATTTTTATTTGCAAATAGTGCGCGCATAAACGTGGTACATGAAATGTTATATGTACATTTCTGAAAATTGTCTTGAATATTTAAAAGTTTTTTCGTACAAAACAGTTCAATAAGAAGTAAGCACTTGTTTCTGATTACCACAGATTTTATGGAATTTCTTTTGCCTATGTGGAAATTTATTGAGTGTTTTTTGTGTGTGTTCTTTTTAATATTAATTTTGTTTTTAACAAGTTTGACTTATTACAAAAACTTTCATTCGAATTCAAGGACTAATTTTTTTAGTCAAGCTAAAGTTTGCTTTCAGCAATGTTATTAGAAATAAAAATAGAAAAAATTAATCATATCTGTACATACGAGTATTTGCAAACCATATTTCAGGTGGAGGTATATATCACGCGTTACGCGGCAACCTTATTCTTGCTTGTTTAACGCTTTAAGAATGGAAAGTTTTTTTGACTTGCATTTACGTTTTATTTTTCTTTAAATATTCAATGCATTTTTTATCCATTATTTAATTTTAAAATTATCCATGCAGAATGTTTAAATTTTTGCGAGGTACGCTCGTCGCCTTGCCTTATGAAAACACACTATTTCGACTTTTTTGACAGAAGTTTGCACCGTATTAGCGCTTTGAACGCGTGTTATGTAATTCCACATTAGCACAGAAAATTCAAGGTTACTGAGTTTCTATACACATTTTCGAGGCGCTGATCCTGTCTAACCTTAAAAAGGCTCCATGTTGTAATTTTCCTCGCGAGTGTTAATCATGTTAGGTTATTTCTTTAGTTTTTTTATAAATTGACGATACGTTTCTTATTGAGTCATTACGTTCGCTGTCTCAATACATTTAAAATCATATAATTTTATTGAATTGATTTATTGTACATAATTTATATAATTGAACATAATGCGATTTGATTGGTAAACAATATAAAATGCAAACGTGCATCGAATTTGTTAAAGCGTAAAACGTCAAATAAATATGTATATTAGTAACTATTAATTCCGAATTTTTATATAGGGTGTTTTTTTATTGAGGTATAGAACTTTAAGTTGGCATCACTTTTTTAACTGGCGGCCATTTTGTCAGCTGTCAAGTGATTAATATTTAGTTTGGTTTGCCATTTCATCATGAACAGGTTGACAAAAGAACAACGCTTGCAAATCGTGCAAATTTATTTCGAAAATAATGGTTCAGTTCGCGAAGTTTACCGCAAGCTCCGTCCATTTTATGGTCGACATAATCGTCCATCAGAGCAATTAATTCGGTTAACCATGGATAACCTGTCAATTGGCCACAAAGATCGTGTGATTTGACACCATTGGATTATTTTCTTTGGGGATATGTGAAGTCGCTCGTCTACGCCAACAAACCAGAAACGTTAGGGGACTTGGAAGCCAACATTCGTGGCGTTATTGCCAACATACGGCCCCATATGCTCGAAAAAGTGGTTGAAAATTGGACCTGTAGAATTGGCTTTATTCGAGCCAGCCGCGGCGGTGTTTTATTTCAATTCGAAGTTCTATACCTCTAAAAAAACACCCTGTATATGTATGTATGTAGTAAATAAATCACAGTAAATATTTTTATAGCATTTAGTGATGTGATGATATTTATTTAAAACATTAAGCCCCCACCCTGAAAAAAATAAACAAAAATATACCGGCCTTGATTTGTTCAATTTAATAAGATTTTCTTGAATGTACATACATACATATTTACATATTTACATATGTATGTATGTATCTTATACTTAAATGCATAAGTAAATATGTACATACCCAGCTAGGTTTTTGTGAAAATAATGATAAAAAATAGTCACATTTGAATATTCTAGATGATTAAAACTATCAAATATGCAATCATTTTCTAATCATAAATGATTCTGTCACCGGGAGAAAATGGTAAAGTGCATGTGACCATTCCTGAATAGTCATTTATGATCTCTGCTTTAATGTAGTTTTCATGTACATTTGTTATCATATGTGATATTTTCTGTTCACTTTTCAGTTGAATTTGCAATCATTTTATGATCATATTCTGCAATATTTTCGACACATATTTGAAATCGTTTAATGGTCATATTTTGTATGATATTCGATAAATTTTTGAAATGAATCTTACCATAATTTGAAGTCATATTATGATCATATTATGTACATATAATATTTGACCCTTTTTTTAATAGAAATCAGACTATAATTTGGTATAGTTTTATGATAAAATTTTTATTATAATTCAATTCTTATGCATTTACAAAACAAAACAAAATAATAAAATAATTTCTTAAATTCATTGCTCTTTATGTCTCAAAACTATTATCCACTTCTGACCGAGTTTCAATCTGTTCTTCCACATTTTCTTCACCTCTAAAATTGCTTGACATAATTTGTTCAGCTTCTCTTTTAGCAATGCGTCTAATTTTTTTGGCTGACATAATTTCACTTGATTTTTTAAATTTTCGAATTTGTTAATTTATTTTTAATAGTTATTAATATTTTCTTTATTATAATTATTAACTTTTTTTAATTTTTTTCCATGAAAAACTTTTTTATAATAAAAATAGTCACCAATTCTCACTTTAGCGATCAAAAACAGGACTTCTCATTATGCAATCAAAATACAATATATAATTTTTTCTGCATTGCTTTTCCTTTGACTTGTTGGTCAACGGGAACTTGTTTACAAGCTGATCACTTTTGATGTTTGCGAAATGGTGGGTGTAAAAGAGTAAGTAAGATGACTACCGAATTGTATCACATTTTGGCCACCAAGAATAGTCAAAAAGAACTTAAGCAAATGATAAAAATAATTGTAATCAGTTTTTAATCATAAAGAATAGACAAATTTGATTGTTGTTTTTGATGAACTGTATGAAAACTCAATTTTTAATCACCAAAACTAGTCAAAAATGAGTGAGTAAGATGACTACCGAAAATTCAATCACCCAAATGCTATCTGGGTAATATGCTTAATGTATTCATACAATAAAAAAATTAATTAAAAGTTATAAAAATATGAACAGATGTTTGCGGTTGATATTGCAGTAGCTACTGGTACAATTCCACTGCGATTCACAAGAAGATAGATTCGAAAAATATCTGCATACAAATTGGAGATACAATAAATAAATATTAGTATGTAAGAAAAATCTGCATACAGTGGTGCTCATATAATTAAGTTACTTCTGTAACAGGTCAAAGGTTTGTTAAAAATGAAATCAAGAAATTTATATTTATTTCAAAACAAAATATTTGTCACGTTAAATGATTAAATACATATTATATTCACCACAACAGACTACCGACTTCAGTATATCCAAAACAGAGTTCACATGCTTATATGAGAGTGATTATTTTAACGACACGGCGGCAGGTTGTTGTTGATCATGATGATTTTGTTTTGTTGTTAAATATTTCTCGTTTCTCATGTTTTAGACTCGGCAGTTTTTCTTGAGTCTGAGTTTATGTGAGAGAGAGAAAAGAAGAAAGAAAAGGGGTACAGACTTGCTTTTACCGAAAAGTTACTTCTTTTCTCTTATTTTATTTCGTTCGCTGCATTAAAACAATAGGAAAATTAAACAAAAAACCGTCTGTGTATAACCAAACGAGAAGTTTTAAAGGAGAAATGGAAAAACGGCCGAGTCCAAAACATGACTAAGAATAAAATTACTCTTTTAAAATGTGTTGTCAGGGTTGTCAATTTTTTTTTTCGCCAAAATCAGTTTTATGTAATTTTTCTTAATATATATTTGATAATAAATTTCTTTTTATATAAAACTTTTTTTTAGTATAAATTTTCATAAAATAATCGTACAAATATTTAGCAGAAAATCGCCACAATTGCAAATAAAATCGCCAAAAATTGTTTTTTGTACATTTTTTTCATCCAAATGCAAAACTTAAATTAATACAAGGTGGGCCAAAAGAAGTCATCCGATGTTGTTTGGCTCTTTTTTTTCTAAATGAAAAACATCGATTCTGTTTTTTGATTATGTTTATTTGAATCTTTATAATTTTATTGGTCAAGTTGAGAAGATGATATCGCCCAAATGGGCGCCGTCACAATTGATTGCTGCACGGGCTCGTTTTATGACATTTTTCATCACTTCGGGCGACAGATTCTCGCACTGGTGTCCAATGTTGTCCTTGAGGGCTTCCAGGGTCTCGGGCTTGTTCACGTAAACACGGGACTGCAAAAAACCTCACTAAAAAAGTCTGGAACGGTTAAATCGGGCAATCTAGCGGGCCAGTGTAAATCACCGCCTTCAGAATATGTGGCTCGCGCGGTGTTTGCCGTTGCTCCGTCGTGTTGGAACCACATGTCCTCCAGTCCTAATTCGTTCAATTGCGGCAGAAAAAACTTGGTTAACCTGGCCCTATAGCGCGTACCGTCCACTGTTGTCGTTTGACCAGCGGCGTCCTTGAAAAAAAATTACCCGATCACTCCTTCAGCGTGAACAGCGCACCATTCAGTCACTTTGAGCGGGTGTAATGGCTTCTCGTGCATCACTCGTGGATTTTCGGTGCCCCAGAAGCGATAGTTTTGCTTGTTCACGTACCCGCTGAGGTGGAAATGAGCCTTATCGCTCATTATGATTTTGGTCGAAAGATCGTCCACTTCGTCCTCGAGATTGAGAATGGCTTGGGCGTAGGTTACACGCCTTTGGCGGTCGACAGGCAGCAACTGATGCACGGACTGGACTTTGTACGGGAACATGCACAGGTCTTTGACCAAAATTCGCCTTAGGGACGAGCGACTGATGGCCCATTGCGAGGCACGGCGTCTGGTCGATGTTTCTGGCGACAGCTCGACATTCTCGTTAACAGCGGCGATATTCTCGGCAGAACGATCCGATCCGGGGCCGGACACTCTTGGTAGCGTCTCGTGTGGTCTCATACTCTTCAAGGTTGGTGGCCAAACGGCGCATTGTTTGCGCATTCGGTGCCGGACGACCGGGGAATCGGAATTCGGGGATGGACAGACGAATTGTTACGCAAAAAAATAGACACGATTATTCCGCGTTCTTGGGGAGTGTATTGCTCCATGGCTTATTCACTTGTATTCTACATCTGTTTAGTTTACAAATGTCAAAACAGATTTGACATTGGCCTCCATTTGCAAAAATAAGAGCATCTTCCAATAGGGTGATTTCTTTTGGCCCATATTGTATAAGAAAAATCATCAAAAGCAAATTGTTTGAATTTTTTGCAGACGGATTTTGGTCGGATTTATTTTTTTAAACAATTGCAACAACAATAAAATTTATTTATCGTCAAAAAAAACGTCATGTAGCAAAACCAAAAAACGCAAAACAAGTTGAAAAATCGCCACGTTTGGCGAGAAATCGCTTTATCTGACAGTATTATTTTTTCTTACTAGTGGTTTTTTGTTTCCATTATTAACTATTAAAAATAGCTTTTCTTACTGTAAAACAACATTAGAAAGCTTAAAATTAAATAATAAAACAATTCAGCCAGCCAGATCGGCTAAATACCCTTGTGTGCTGCTAAAAGTTTAAAGTGAATTTCTGTCATATCAACAATAATAATAAATATTTAACGAAACAATATTATTTCAATTAAAATTTATTTAAAAATATGCAATTCACATATTATGTGAATAAATTTATTGTTTGTTTTTACTTGAATGAGATTTGTTTTTCACAACCACTTAAATTGCTTAAATCGTAAAATCTAGCAGCTGCACTAAAAATATTTAAATAAAATAACAAATGACCGTGTTTGTTAAAAATATTTTAAAGAGAGAGAGAGAGAAATGAAAAATAAATAAATAAGTCTATAAAATGGTTCAGATTCTGAACTTCAGAACTATCAATACTAATTATCGATTATTTTGGAACTATATACTCGTACATACTTACATGTCGCACATTTGCTCAAAGAACGTCATAACTCAAAAATGGAAGTTTTTACAAAGAAATAATTTTTGGCGGTTTTTTTTGTTTATAGTAAAAAAATTTTATATAAAACAAACTTGGCGACTTTTGGCGATTCTTAAAATCAATTTGGTGAAAAAGTTCGGAACAAATCTCTCAGTTTGGATTTATTTAATTTATGAAATACCGAAGTATATTTATTTGACATAAAGTCTTTATTTATTTAATTTTAAAATTTGGCTTGTTTTTATGGTTAAAATAAAATAGATGCACAATCGAATAAAGATGCTTGTTGTGTAAAGATTTTTGTATGAAGCTTTCAAACTTATTATGTTTGTATACTGTGATTCTCAATATAGTATTAAGGCGAATTCAGGCCATGCTATGAAATCATTCTATGAATGAACAAACTAAATAAAGGATTCTTTTGAGTTGGCAACGCAGTAAATAGTAAGCGGCTTCTAGAGTAGTAGTCATAAAAAAATGCGTTATATTTGTAAATTGTTTTTTTTTTTTTTTGCAATGAAGTTTGGATGTTACTATTTATTTTGAGAGCCTGGACAAGAATATAATATTTTAGTAGAGTACGTCTATGAGTAAAGGTCCAGAAAGCAGCGAGGGATAAATACATGTAAATTGGAGGGAATTCATCAGATCAAATAAAGTGGTGCGATTACCAAAGAACAACATTTGATTTTTATTTATATAGAAAGATAAATATTTTTGTTAATTTAAATGCGTTTCTTTTCAGTTTAAAACTGTGTTTCCTATGAAAACTGTGTATATGAATATTACACATCCCGCTTTCCAAAATATATATATTTTAAAATCCCGAATTTTGGCGGGATTTTTCCAAAAACCATCTGGTCACGTTAGGCATGTAACAACTGAGTTGCCAATAGGTTAAATTTTTTCACACAAAATTGTATTGAGTTGCCCTGCCCCTTCGTGTAAAAAAGTTTTAAATAGTCATTTTGTGTTTTTTGAAATTAAATTGTGAGTGACATTTTTTTTATTTTTTAATAAAAACAAGAAATAATATTAATATTAAAATATGTAAAATACGCCAAGAAAATAAAGCAAAATATAAAAATTATCTGCAGTACTAACAACTTGTAAAACTAATAGATTTTGTTTGCATATAATCAGTGTTGCCATATGTGTTTGAGGAAAAAACTGACTCAAGCCAGAAAACTGTTTTTCAGAAAGAAAAAATACTGATCAAACAATTTCTAACAGCATATTTCATAGTATTGCTGCGTAAGTCAATTTGTTACAAGTTCTTGTATGAAAAACTTAACAAATTTTTAATATTTTTGATAAAAAAATTTTTCTATATAAACTGCCCTTTGACAAGATGATTTATAGATACGACTATATCGTATACGATTAGGACTTGAATAACCTTGTCACTGATATGAACGTGTGTCAGCGTGGGAAAACTAATTACTGATGGTTTAAAATATGTATTGGAATTGAAATAACTGCAAGCTGATAATTTTAAAGAAAAATTTAGTTTTTAAACAAAAAGCTGCACGATAGCTCAACAGTTGAAAAACTTGCAAAAACAGATAAATCTGCACATTTGGCAACAGTGCATATGACAGCTTTGATTTTCCAGAAATGTCTTTCGCGATGAGTAAATCGTGCTGCAGAAAACTCCCAGTAAAAAAAAACGAGAATTTTTAATGTTTTCATAAGGACTCTTCATATTGTAATTGAAAATTTTATCTATGGAAACAAGCTTCTCTAAAACCGTTTTAAATTAAAATTCCTTTATGGCATCAATCAAAAAATTTTCAAAATCTTGCATTTAAATATTAGCGAACTAAAAAAATAAATATATCTCATACAATGTTGTAGTTCAACGACTTCTCTGTGGCTGAAATACCAAATAATCGCACATGTTTTCTGACGGAATGAACACTAGCTGTGTGTCTGACTGACTGAATAACTTTACACGAAATAATTGAATAAGGCTGCAATTAGATAAGTAAACAAGTGACTGATTGACTAATAGGTCGAGTGACGGACTGACTGACTGACTAACTCACAGACAGACTTCTTGCAAGTGGCAACGTAAGTATTTAACTCGTTGCATGCAACATTTTTTTTTTGTGTGTGTTCATTTTATTGGCCTGCCTGCCTGACAAGCAAGGCATTCCAAGGCAGTTTTGTGGTTGAAAATAAATTTTATTTTTAACGCTTTACATATTTTTATTTATTTATTTTTTTTTTATTCAATTTATTTTTATCTAAACATCTGCATCTGGTTTAACTTTTAGTATTTTTGTTGTGTCATTTGCTCTTTTTTTTTCAAATAAAAGAATAAAAAAAGCGAAAAATTACGATTTTCTTTTGAACTGTGTCACTATTTTTGCAATTGCTTTAATTTTTTTTTGAGTTTTGTGTGACTTTTTTTTAAATATTTGCACATACGTACATATTTCATTTCAATTTAAATAACTTGGCTTTGAATTTTTTGATTGTGCGGTTGGTCGGTCCATGTTGATGCTGATGCTGATAAAATTGTTTTTGCAACAAAAAACCTGAGACAGTTTGGCTACAAATTATCAGAGATTTCAAAGAAGAAATAAATCAAAATGTTTTATTTAAGAAAAATAAGTGCAAAAATTATTTTATAAAAGAAAAAAATTATTATATAAAAATTTTCAATACTCGTATCTAAGAGAATGTCAAACAAAATATAAAATTGTCATAGGAGTCGTTGTCAAAATAATTTACAAAAAAAAAATCAGCTGTGATGCACTAAATAGCAAGTAAAACAAAAGCATGCTATTAAAGGCCATGACTCACTATCATACAAAGTCGTGCGATCTACGAAAAAGTACAACCCTGGTGTGATGAATTGTTGAAAATTTTCATAAACTCCATCATACCA
The DNA here is from genome assembly GCA_936439885.1 of Nowickia ferox. NCBI lineage: Eukaryota > Metazoa > Arthropoda > Insecta > Diptera > Tachinidae > Nowickia > Nowickia ferox. The sequence goes on along the minus strand of OW387027.1, from coordinate 82,506,088 downwards.
GGGTTGTATTTTTTCGTAGATCGTACGACTTTGTATGATAGTGTATCACGGCCTTAAATATTAGGCAGGTGTAAAATATCGATCGAAATAGCCATACAAATACAATTAAAATTTTATGAACATTTCTTCTATATCGAATGCCGTAATTTGTAATTGAAAAATCTCCAGCTTCACTTAAAATTCCTATATAACTTATATTAAGCTCCGCTATAAACTGCAATCTTCTGTAATATCCCCTCAAATAAAAATCGCCTTGCCTAGTAAAGTTTTGAATATTTATTTTGTACACATCGCTCCCTTTACTGCAACAGAGGCATAACTGAAAAATCACTCTTTCGAAATATATACATACATATGTATGTCTGCCTATGTTGCAATAAAGTAGATATATGTATGTACATATGTATCTAAATGTCGCACATTAAATCATAAACAGTCACAACTCAAAATTATCAAAATGGTTTTGTTTTTTCATCAACCTGTTTTTTCATCACTGAACAAATCTCTAAGGACTGTAAAAATTTCTTTTGCAACACTGTCGTGTTGAACATTATAAAATAACGTTGTCTATTTTTATGTTACATACTTGCGTCATTTGTACAGTATCAACAGTTTTTTGCCACTCCTGAACATCTGGGATTTCTTGCGTTGTGACTGTTTATGATTTAGTGTGCATAAATTATATTAAAAAAAAAACTTATTTATTTTCAACACAAAATTTAATGCACACTTCAAAAAAGTAATAAAAATTTTGCATTTTTATTTTCAAACTTATGAAAACATAATTTTTTCAACACAAAACTAACATACAATTAGAAATAATTTATTGCATAGTCAATTTAAATTTTGGGTTAATTTGAAATGAAACATTCGTTGAAAAAGGCATAGAAAAAAAATTGTAAATAAAAAAAAATCACACAGGCAGCAAATCTTACAAAAATGCATTTTTATTTTCATTAAAAAAAAACAATCGCGCATTTTGGGCAGCTAATAACGAGAAAATATATGCAAGTGCATTTTTATTAGAAAAGCAAACACAAACAACTAATCTTAAAAAAAAATTTGGTATAAAAATGCACAGTTGAAATGAAAAGTAGACATATACATATATATACTATATGTACATACATATGTACACGCAAACAAAAATTCAACTTAAAATCTATTTGAGTTTGCTTCATATGTTTCATGTTAATCTAACATGATTGAGAGTTATTTTCCTCTTAAAATAACTTTATTTCATGTTGATTTAAAATTTCCGTACTGTTAAATCAAAATTGAGAATCTTTTCTTAATGCTAATTATTATTTATTATATCTTTAAAAATAAACAAACAATAAAAGCATCATTAGTCTTTACTTTCTGTTGCTGTTCCCCAGCAAAAAAATTCTGATTTGGAAGTACTAACAACTGAGGGAAGCAATGTATTGCTTATTTGATAACAAAATCTGCGAAAAATGCTTCTGAAAAGGACTCAAGTAAGGCGGGCTCTCACAAAAATTAAATATCTTTACTTCTGCGAAGCACTTTACTAAGGCAAAAAAAAAAAAAATCATGGCTTTTTGGAAGCTAAATGTATTGCTTCTAGCTGACTCATCTCGAATAAAAAAAATGCCTTATTCATGCGCAACAGGAAGTGATTCTGTAAGATGGTCTCCCTTACAAAAACTCTTCTGGTAAGCAGTAATTTTTGCTGCGACTGTGATGTGCCGTTCTGCTTCTAAATTTGCGTACTTATGGCTTCGTTAGTCAAATCGTATCGTCTTACTTTTGAAGTTGTCGTATCGTTTAAGTCTGGATGTTAGTTAGCAAAAACGTGAGGCTGCCAGCGAAAGTGTCAGCTGTTACTTTGCTTTATACGTGTGTGTGTATGTATGTAAGCCAGAAGTTGACGTTTGCTATGTAAAAATCTATTTTCTGTAGATTTTTACGTAGCGAAAGTTGCCAACACATTTTCAATAAGCATCAACATGCTTATTAAATGTTACGGATTTTGTCAGCTGACACGCAACAGCACGATACGATTTCAGTAATTCTACCATTACTTTTTCTTTAGTAACTTATCAGCTGTTTCTGACCAGAAGGGTCGCAGTTTTCCACTAAAGTGATGAATTTTGCATCGTCCATTGTTATGATTCAATATAATTTTATGCTTTTCTTTACAAAATTAAATTTTTTAAATTCTAAACCCACAATCACAATTTATTTCAAAATATTTTAATTTACAATCACAGGTTGAACCGAAACAGAACAGAACAGAACAGAACGAAAAAGAAAAACTAACGACTTGTATTAGATTTCTATAAAAAAACAAGAGTCAGCTGTTTCATAACAGAACATAAAGTAAAATCTAATTCTGCCTTAAGTATTCAAATCTTAAATCTAAATATAATTATTAGGCCCGACCACTTTCGGACATAAACTTAAACTTAAAAAAATATTTCCAAGCAGTTTCATCTGGAGTATAACTTTTTAGAGCACTAGTGTCCCTCTCTTTTAAGCGGAAGTGTCCAGTAAAGTTCAAGATATTACAAACAAGGGGATTAGAATGTGAAAATTGCGGACTAAATGATCAAACAGAATAAGTCCGCAACTTCAGGAAAAATCGCTGTTAAATTCACAAAGCCCATAAAAAATATACGGCAGTAACTTCAAATACTCTCTAAGTCAGTGTTCAGACGAGGATAGTCTTATTTTTAAGTTTGCTAGTTTATAGTCGAGAGAGGCGAGGGGAAAAGAAAGAAACTCAGCTTCATGTACTGTCGATACGTCTTGCTTTCTCATTAGTAATGTTAAAAAAAGCATACATGCATACACAAAACTATGCATAAAAAATATGTGCTTAAAAATAAGACTCGCATTGTGTGAACGCCGAAGATAGTTCAAAGAAGAATAAGTAAGAATCTTAAAAATAAGACTATCTTCGTCTGAACACTGACTAAGTTTTGTTTTATTTTTTGTTGTTTTGTTTACAAAATGTATGAAACGTATTGAAAGTATGGTATCATTGTTGAGAATATTTATTTATATGTGAGAGCATAAGAAATAACGCTGTCAAAATAAAATAGATGGAAAATGTGTTTACGCCGCAATTCTGTTTGAACAAACAGAACTACATATGTCATCAGCAGGGAAACCGTAGCAATTGCATTTTTTTTTCTTATGTGACATATAAATGCGGACACAAGATATTTATCTGGTTCAGACGTTTTTTTAAATTTTGGCATTGGTTTGTTAGTGCATATTTTACCCTTTAAGTCATGTTTTTGCATATTTCAGTCTTATACGCATATTTCTAGCATATTTTCGAATTTTTAGAGCATATCGGTGCTCCGAAAAATTCCGACGATGTCTCCTTGCGGACAGCACAACGGGACCTCTAAGGACCCAAGTGGGCTAGTTTACTATAAATCGGCAGCCTGTTATAACCTCCTTGCGGACATAAGCGGTCTCCATTAGCCATTTGCGATGTCCGACATCATGCTCATACCAATTTCATGGCTAGTGGAGACCCCTAGTAAAATCAAAACAACTAAACTTCTGCGCTGGCAAAATTACGATGCGGAAGTGCGGCCAGACACTAAAATTATGTTTCGACATATTCTTTACAGGGCTTACTGCGCTGCTATTCAACACCGTTTAAACTTTGAAATCATTGCAAAAATATTTTTATCCTCGAATTACCCAAATACGACATTTTATCAAAGATCAAGTATTCCGACAATCAATCCTTTTTTTAAATTTCACACAATAAACTTAATTTAGGGTGCATTCATACTAAAAACTAAGCTGAGTTTATTTCTCAGTTTTAAATACGAAATTTTCCTGTTAAAAGACACATGTCATTTTAGTAGAAAAATTATTAAATAAAAATTGAAATACATACATTAATTGAAAATATAAAAAAATTGTATATTGTAAAAAAGTTTAATATTTTTCAACGTTTGTTTTTCATCGGAAAAAAGAAAAGAAAATCAACATGTTTCGCAAATTGGCATCGGCCATATATCAGGCAACACACCAACAACTGCTGGCTCTGAGTAAACAAAACGCAAACATTCAAAATGCGCTTAAAAGCCCCATATCACAAGGCTTTCTGCGCCAAGAACCGCTTCTTCAAACAAGCTGCCACAAAAAGATAACAATTGTTGGTTCCGAGGAGGCAAGTCTGCCCATAGCAAAAAAATATTTGGAACGCAATCTTTGCCAACAAGTTTGTATAATGGATTTGCAGGCTTTAAAAGAAAATTCCCATAAAAGTGGGACTATAAATGATCAACCTTCCATTAAAGCCACCAAATATTTTCACGAAACCGGAAATTCTGATTTGATAATTTTAACCAGCGACATACAAGAAACTCCCAAGAAAACGGACATCACAATCAAAGACACCCTGGAACAATATACAAACATAATGAAAAGTCTCATACCCAATCTGGTGAAATATAGTCCGAACACGACATTATTAATTGATACCGAGCAAGCGGATGTTGTCACTTATGTGGCATGGAAATTGTCGCGTTTACCTAAAAGTCGAGTGCTGAGTCAGGGACAAATTGAAGAATATGTTCCTCCAAAAGTCAGAAAAGATCAGGTGCATCAATGCAAACCAGATATGAATGGAATACTATCAAGTAAAGAAAATAGCCATAATAATCCTCCATTGATTACTTCGTCGGCGTTTTGTAAAATACTGCAGTCAAATTTACTAATTTTCAAAATATTGATTTTGGCAAATACCGGAAAATTATTGTGTGATTTGGAGGGTCAAGCAATTGTTTTTTTTTTATAACAAAGATCAATTGATGAGGTACATGGATCAGTGGGTTCTAACAAATTTACAGTTATTCTAATTGTCATTGTGTTGTTGACTTTTTTCTGTGTAGATTGAGTTTAATAATGAGGATGGCTGAGAATTTGCTAGAATTTCCATGTACCTAATTAATTTGCCTTCACTGTATATACATCTTAAAATTAGTCTTAAAATGTTTAACAAATGTTTATATATATTTGCTTACAGACATAAATACACACACATATGAATGTACCTAATTTATTGAATGGACCTTATTACGGTTGTCGAATTCTGTGATTCGACTTCGACTCTCTGTTTAGTCTACTACAAACTGCCGAAGTCAAACCGAAGAATTTGGCCACTGTAATCAAGCAGAATATTTAATTTACGATTGTATGTATGTACCAAATTTATTTGTTATTTTAAGTTTAATTTAAAAATGTGTCTAAATTTATTTTGTAATAAAAATATCAATTAAATAAATTAAATCTAGTGAGTGTACTACATTCGGCTTAACTGAAAAGTTTTCACTCTACACAAAAATAATTAGCCTTATCATGAATTTCACATGTGAAAATTTCCGAATAAAACCTTTCGTTCACACGGATTTTAGGCCCTTATTATGGTGCAACTTTCGATCTTCGACTGTATTCAAAATAACTGATCGAATATTATGACGAGCATTCGAAAAAGAATGTCCTTGTTGTGAATATCACCCAAAGTGATTTTTTTAAATTTGCAACATCTTTACCTAAAAATAAAAAACAAACAGTCGTTTATAATAATTTTTTATACTACAATACTTCATCGAAAGCTAAATTCAGGGGTCTACTCTGTAATTCAAAACGAAAGAAAAGGCTTTCGAATTTACATGTTATTATGATACAAATTCGAAAGTGTTTTCTTTCGTTTTGAATTACAAAGTAGACTCACTGTTCGATAGAAAATTCGTTACTCCATGAAATTTTCGATGATCATAATATGAATTGAACATGCGATTTTCGATGTTTGATAGTCAGCGAGGATCGAAAATCTAATGCAACTTATAATTTCTATTATAATTAAAAATTTACATATTTCCACTTTTTCCGACAGACAAATCTTTGTGAATAATTTTCTTCATAAATTGTCAAAATATTTCGCACTCGTATGATTCTTTTTGAAACAAACTGTTCACACGTTCGGAAATTTCCATGGAATTTTATATATGATAAGCCTGAATAAGTTAAGGAACACGGTAACATTTGCTTTTTAATCTAGAACCTCTAGCTCCAAAATGTCTTATGCTAGGAACACAACTGGGACGAACGACGAATTTTTCGTTGCGAACGTTCGTCATTAGAAGTAAAACACATTTGTCCATATGAAAATGAACACAACACCGCCGTCGAACGAAATTCGTCGTGCGTAACGAACTCTGATTTATTTCTATTTTGTACGCCGACGAACGAAGAAAAAACAATTTTTTCTCTCTTTGCACACACAGTAAGTAACCAACTTTATTAATTATAAGAGCAGAATTTTTGACTAAATTCGTCGTTATTGTGGTTCACACGACGAATTTACGCAGCGAATGCTTATTGACTAATTCGTCGAAGTGGTCGAAATTCGTAGTTCGTCCTAGTTGTGTTCCTAGCATTAGTTGAAGTCGAAATACGCCAATCACTATATGAAGAACTTGCAGTTATAGCTCAAGTTAACTCTTAATCATACATTGTGAAAAGGGACGTTAGGATGAAATAAAACGAATAACGAATTAAACAAATCTGAAATATAAAGTCATCGAATTTTATTATATTCAGTACATAAGTACATAGTAGTTGACACGAAAATTTGTTCCAAAAATCATTTGGAAATTTTATTATTGTAATTTAGAAGTGTTTGGCTTGTTTATTCTAAGTAATTGTGCTGTGCTGTGCTATGCTGTGCTCATAAATTGACATGTAATTTACGCATTATTTAATTGCGTTAATGACTCAAACGTTCTATTTTTTTCTTTTATCACATGCATGAATTAAACTAGAAAAAAAAATAAAGAAATAAATTAAATAAAACTGTCGAGAAATTAAAAGTTGGCATCATTATGTGTTTACGATTTGTCGTCGTATTTGTTTGTGTTTTTCATTTCAGTCTCACTCAGTCATGCCATCTTTAGGTCATTTGCATTCCTAAATGATGATGATGTTTATTTCGGTTTGTCAACATTTATTACAATTATTTTTGTGAATTTTCTATATAAAATTTCCCATTAAAATAATTATATCAGTAAAAGAATATTTATTGTATTATTTGTTGTTTTAATTTATTGCTTCAATTTGTTTACCTCTTCTAGGCTGCAGCCCGCCATCAATGCCCCTATTTGGTGAAGATGTATGAAAAAGAATTTGTAAATCAAGGTGGCAATCCGGAATGGCTAAATGGCCTCGACTGTATACCACCCAAATTACGTGCCATATATGATATCAATAAAATTTTAGCCCATCGTCCGTGGCTGTTGCGTAAGGAACATATAGAGGTGAGAGTCAATTCAAACCATATTTTCTATCACTTTGCAGAATAGAATAGAATAAGAAGAGAAAGTGTCCTTTCGAATATATTTAATTTCGTTAAATCGCAATTCCGTAAGAAAAAATTAGTTTTTATAATCAGTTCCTGTAAAATTTCTCCACACACACGCTGCACACGTCTTAAATGCCAACAAGTAAACATCAATGCAAAGCGTATGACTCAATGATACTTCCTTTTTTTATTTTTTCCGTTCTGGCCAAGGTCTATATACATAAATATACGTTAGTTCTGTCTTTATATTGATCACTTTTACTTTACCAAATGTAATTTTCTACTTTTAAAATTTCGACACTGTGCTCAAATTCGAACCTTTTTTTTGTAACAAGCCGGGGACCCAGTGGGTAAACCTAATTCAAGTACGCTGAATCCAATGGTGCTAACCATTTTTGTTAGGTTAACTCTTGTTTAAAAAATAATTAAGATTAAAAACTTGGTGAAAAGCACCTAAAAATCAAAATTTTTCATAGTTTTCTACCATTTATTGATAAACCATTATGTATCGCCTGAAAAGAGATGTATTGATGAACTTGCGTCCTGAGAAAACTTTTTAGATAAAAAAAATAAAAATTTTTTCGATTTTTTTTGTCAATTTTTTTGGGGCAATGTTTTTTTTTTGGATTTGATGATGAAATTGCCCCAATTTTTTAATTTTTTTGTTGCATTTTTTTTTCAAAAACTTCTTTAATAAATTATCATTGTTTGCTACATATTCCTACAGGGAAAGAATATCTGCGTAAGCATTCACTTTGAAGTTTTGTAGTAAATTAAACAAAAAAAAAAAAAAAAATAACAAAAATTAAAAATTTAAAAAACTCCCCATATATGTATCTAGAAAAGATGTGATATCTTTTAAACGGCTGGACCAACATTCTTAAAACATAGCTAAGAACCCTCTCCATCAAGTCACAATTCAAACAGAAAAAACTAAATCAAAATCCGTCCAGCCGTATAACACCCTTTTTTTGGTCGGGGGTTAAAAAAGAATTAAATATACGTGCACAAGCCCACTAACCCATCGCATACATCACAAGTACAAATAGTCCATTTTAATTAAGTTGACTATGCATCGTACATTTTTAAACTTAAATGGGCTATATATCGTCCATTTTTCACACAAAATATCAACTAAACTAATATCGAAAATTTTTTCAAACAAAAAATTAAATGGGCTATTACGTACATTTACCATAAAATAAATTAAATGGGGTATACATCGTCCATTTTGGATACACAAAATTAAGTGGGCTATTCATCATATACATCGTCCATTTCTTATACAAAAAAATTAATGGGCTATATATACTATATATACATACATCGTCCATTTTTCATAAAAAAAAAATCGAATGAATTTATATCGTCCATCTTTCATAAAAAAATAAATGGGCTATATATACATCGTGCATTTTTCATAAAAAAATGAAATGAGTTCAAATCTTCCATTATTAAACAAAAATATTAAATGGGCTATATATTCATCGTCCATTTATCATAAATAATTAAATGGGCTAAACATGGTGCGTTTTTCATAAAAAAATTTATTTTCTATAAATCGTTAGTTTTTATACAAAAAATTAAATACACCATACATTTTTCATTAAAAAAATCAAATGTGTTACACATCGTCCATTTCTTATACAAACAATTAAATGGGCTATACACCATACATTTTTCATAAAAAAAATCAAATGTGTTACACATCTTGCATTTCTTATACAAACAATTAAATGAGCTATACATCGTCCATTTTTCATACAAAAAAGTTAAATGGGCTATACATACATCTGTTTGGATAATTCTTGCAAGTAAAATTTATAATATGTAGTAATAATTTGTAAGCATTTTTTTGTCTCTCAATTTTTTCTCTCTCTTTTGACGCTGCCTCATTGCAAACTTTTTGACATAATGAACACTTTCCAGTAACAATTTTTACAAATTCAAGAGTATTAACAGTTGTATTATAGTGTGAATCGGTTTTGATTGGCTTGCACTTTGTGTTCTGGCAAATTTGAATTTTGAACTTAGAAAAAATGTGATGTAAATTTTTCGTTATTTAAGGCGTTTTGCCTTTTAGTTGACGATATCTATGTTTGCATGTAAATACAAACAAAATATATAATTTCTTTCATTAATAAAAATGTTTTACTTTTACTTTTAGAATCTTACGAGGGGTAAGAATAGTTGGTCTTTGTCGGAGGTCGTGCATGCCATGGTACTTTTATCGCATTTTCATTCATTGTCATCGTTTGTGTTCTCCTGCGGCCTGACACAAAAACTTGATGGTCTATCTAGTCCTAAATTGAAGACATCACCCGCAACATTATCAGCACCACAAACACCCACAGACACAGTTACTGCGGAGCAGCTCATTTTGGCTGCAGAAAATGCGGCTGTCGTGCCAATACAACAACCACAAAAGACTGTATTAAGTGAAATAACGTTGAACAATAACAACAACACCAACAACTCTATTGATTTTAATAATCACCAAGTGTATTGCAACAATAATACAGCTGTTGTTGCTGCTGCTGTTGTCACTAACGTCAATGAAAGTCTTGCTGGCGCGACCCTTACGGGTGGAGGAGCTAGTGATGCAGCAACAAATTCCGTTAATGGTGTAAATAAATTAAATGGTAAATAATAAAAAAAAACTGAAAAAGAAAATAAATGTATTCACAAGGGTCAAATAATCGTTTTATTGATTTTAGTTGCTAAAGTTGTACCAAAGTCATGTTCGTAAAATTTATAATTGACCATAAAAAAGTGATAAAAGAATATGTGTTGCCAATAATTTTATAACTATACACATACTTAACGATTACTACACTCTTGTGAATTTGTTAAGTGGACAAAATCTAATTTTTCTTTAAACAACAGCTCAGCCCAGTGCTACCACCGTTGAAACTTTAATGGAACGCATGAAAGTTCTATCACAAAAACAAGATGAATGCAGTGAAGCTGAACTCAGTAATCGTTTTAAGAGTGTTGAAATGCAAACAGCTGAATTGCCTGCTGCAGCCACAACTGCCCCCAGTAAAATACCTCCCGTAATTTCCCACTACATTGAAGATCCCACATTTACGTATCAAGACTTTGCTCGACGTGGCGCTGAAAATATTCCCAACACATTTCGTATTCAGGATTACTCATGGGACGATCATGGTTATTCTTTAGTTAATGGGTAAGTTTTATTAGTGTTAGATGGGAGTAAATAAAATTTTTTAATTGATTTTTTTTTTCAATTTTCATTATATTTGTAGTTTATATGAAAACGTGGGCACTTTGTTAGATCAGAAGTTCCGCTGTGCTTATAATTTGACATACTTCACAATGGCTGGCGTTAAAAATGTTGACACTTCAAAGTTTCGTCGCGCCATTTGGAATTATATTCAATGTATTTATGGCATACGTCATGATGATTACGATTATGGTGAAGTTAATCAAGTGAGTAAAGTTTCCATTTATAAAATTCAGCTTTTTCCCCCTTTCAGCAAATAAAAGTGAGACCTCTTACGTGCCTCTTCACTGGTTTATAAATAAGATTTCTAAATTTTTAGAATAAAATACAAAAGATTTCCGATTTAAAAAGCATTTGATTTAATGAACATTGCATTTAATAGTGCGGTTTTATGTGAGCAAATCTAGTACTTTCGAGATTTTGAGCAAAATCTAGTAGATTTCGACTATTATTCCTATGAAAAACAAATGGTCTCTCTCAGAATGTCGAAAGAAAACGATCGATCGACAAATTGTATTGAAAACAACAATAAAATAAGAAAATGTGTTTTTCTTTTCAATTTCAAAGTAATCCCTTTCTTTAGGAAAGGGATAGTGACAGAGAAGACAGGTAGTGAAGGAAGAGAGATTCTTTTACAACTCTGCTTTTTTGCACGTTTTTAGTAACGCCGTGTTGTAGCGCCTCTGGTGTTAAATGAGGCGTATTCAATAATAATAAGTTTAATGATCTAAGATCTTAGTGTTGCAACTATAATCCAATGTACTGGAAAAGGTGTGTCAATTAGCTATACTGCAATTGTTTGGTTTATTGTTTAAGTTTAGGAAAAATTTAGTCAATGGTTTTAGTTTTGGATGCGAAATCTTGATAAATATCAAAAAAATGTTAATTGAAACCTGCTAGATTTCGTGCAGGTCTATGTATGTATGTTCAATGTTGTGTGAAACAAATATTGTGATAATACATTTTATGTTTAACGTACATAAGTGTGAAAAAATACCAAGTTCTTATCCAAAGTTTCTGCCATCAAGAGTAGTGAGATCAAAATTTCGACCAATTTCTTGTTTGTTACAATACCTATCACTGCAATCTGCTAAGCATTATATTTTGACATCATCGAAATGTTTTATTATTTTTGGATAACCTGCTAACTATTCCCTTTGGATACTAGAAACAACACGTTTAGTCTTATATTTATAATGTCGATACTGCCATCAGTCTTACGCAACTGTCTTTTCATTTCAAGGGGGCCATTTACACTTAGGGGTTTGCCCCTGCTGCATGAGTCATATCGTCCATAGTTGTAGAGAAGCGTGCGGGGTAGAATTTGTAGCAAGAATTGAAAATCGATGTTACAAATTAACTTTTCTTCGTTAACATTTTCATTTCATTCGCTTTCTTCTCGTGTTGTTTATAAGCGGGGTTGACAATGTAACTAATTGTTTTTATTAGTTTTGGCAAATAACAAAATTATAATTGTAGCAGAAGCAAACCCCTAAATATGTATAAAAACCTTCCTAAAATGTTTAACATGACAAACGTAATTTTTTTCTCTTCTTGTAAAATTCGACTTGTTTTCTTTTCTTCCAATTACAGCTATTGGATCGTCCGCTAAAGATGTTTATAAAGACTGCCTGTTGTTTTCCCGAAAGGATTACAACAAAGGATTATGACAGCATACTAGTTGAACTGCAGGACAGTGAGAAAGTAAGTCCAAAGCATTTATATGTCGTTAGCTAAAATGCAAAAAAGCGTAACTTACAAAAATATAATTTTACAGGAGAAGCAAAAAACTAAAAAATAATCTTAGCAAACTTGTAGTTGTAGTCCCCTTGTTTTTTGTTAATAGAAGCATCAGTTTTGATCGCAGAAGTGTAAAATTTTGTCAAGACATGTAGTTTAATGGCATTCATATTAATCAATTGAGTTTTTAATTTGGTATTTCTTTCTAGTTACGCCTTTTTGCATTTTAGCTAACGATATGTACATATGTGCTTAATATATTTTCTAATTAATTTTCTAAAATCACTTTACAGGTTCACGTTAATTTAATGATAATGGAAGCTCGAAATCAGGCTGAATTATTATATGCTTTACGCGAAATAATGCGTTACAGGACATGATCTCATTAAAAAACCAAACAAAGATTAAAATTAAAATATTTTTTTTTTTACTTTTTAAACTAAATGAAAGTTCTTAAAATATATGTATACATACATCATATAAATATTAACAACTATTGTTAACTAATATTTAAAAAAAAAGAAAAACAGAATAACTAATTTTTTTTACTAAAATATCACTTAAAAAAGAAATCAAATTTTTACACAAACATATACATACAATATATTTTATATACATACGTACAGAAATTACTGATAAAAACTGCATACATGGATGAAAACCCATAATTATTATCACACTTTCAGCTTAATTTTCTCAGGAGCTGGTGCCAAATGTTGGCATTTGAAGCCGATCGATATTTCATTTTACTTCAATGGAATTCAAATAGAAATTTCAATCGTTTAAAGATGCCGCAATTTGTACTCTAATTTTGTTAAATCTAACATTTCTAAACGTTTTAAACTTGTATGGAAAAAATTCGTGTTTCCAATAATTTTCCCAGAGATTTTGAAACTGTTTAGAAACGTTACGAAAGCAGCTCATAAATGTCGTATGATAGTTTTTCATAGCGATATGTTGTATTTGTTAAGCTAAGAATGAACTACATAGTATGTAGACATTTGGAAAGTGTAATTTAATGGACTGATTTTGTAAAACACAACCTTTCCAAACATTACAAATTTTCTTGCAAAAAACAGAAAATTCTTTCCCTTTAAACTCAAATGCTTGGCGATGTTGTGGTTTACAGAAGCCAAATAAAATTGAGAAGAAATTAAAAAAAATACTATAAATTAGCATATACCAAATTTTAAAAGTAAAACTGAGGAAGCGACCAAAACAAACAAATTTATAAAAGAAAAAAGAAAAAAACAAAGTCTATTTAACATAAGCCTTACAATTTTTTATTTACAAAGAAAATGAGACTGTTGTATTAAAGATATCCATATTTTCTTAATGATTAAAATTTAATTTAAAAGAAGTCTAGTAATTCAATAAATTATGTTTGACATAAGCAAACAATGACAAATAACACATTGTGGTAGAAGATGAAGGCAATTTCATTTAGTTTAAGGCTTACGTCTCTTTTCAGAATGTATGGCTAAGAGTTAACGTGAACTTTAACTGCAAGTTCTTCTGTTACTTTTTAATTATACATTGTGAAAAGGGCCGTTAAAGGTTCAATTAAACGTGACATAATCATAAACATACAAAACAGCTATTCGAACCAAACTTATGGGCAACACTATTTGATTATAGGTGACCACTGAAACCAATTGCCTTTTGGTTTTGGTCATGGCTATGGCATTATGGTATGGAACGTCTGATTGAACCTTTAATCGTGTGACTTTTGAAAAAATTCAACCCTGATATCATGGAAATACAGTGGTAGATCATTTGATCAGTGTTGTATTTTCTCACGTCTCTGCTCCAGGTAACATAATGGGACCAGCTAGGACCCAAGACAACCCTGTCGGATAGTGAATAACCAGTCTTTGCGAGCATCTGTTTGTTAATTGTTGCTTAGCCTGTAGTTTTTGCATATTCATAAATATAATTGAATTTTTCGCATTAGATTTGTATTCACATACATATTATATTATTTTCCGATATTCTTTTTATTATTAATAAATTCTGGGAAATTATATACATAAATTTTCAAGCTTCTCTTTACATATGAATGAAAAAAAATTATTAAAAAAAATCCGGAAAAGTTTCAAATATATAAAAAGAATTTACATTACGGGCCTAATTTTGTAAAACGCAACGCCAAGCCTTGAAAAATTTTAAGTTACAAAAACAAAATACATACAAAATTTGTCAAATGTAAGCGATGCGTTTTATAAAATTAGGCCCTACATTAATTTATTTGGCTTGATTAGATTTTACTTAAAAAAAAATCATAGTTTTCGTTGTTATGTCATTTTTTGTTTATAAATTAAATAATTTTAAAACTTTTTCATATTATTAAAAAAAAAAAACCAACCTGTCCTTAGAATATATTTAACTAATCAAATTTGTTTGTTAAATTACAGTTTAGGCTTATTAATGAGGTGACCCCATTAAGCCAGGTGACTCATGTATGTTAAGAAGGCTTTTCCACACGCAAAGGGAAAGATAATGGGAGCTCTTTTCCCTCCTCTCCAACAAACTCAAGACTTTGCAAAGTAAACTTTGTGCGTGGAAAGGCCGTCTAACCAACCAAATATCAAATTTGGATTGTGTGGGTATAATCTTAAAAATAATAATAATCCTAAAAGTAATAAACCCAGCAAATATTTAGCTTTGTGTGCAATGACAATGTTATTGTTGTATTGAACAGTGTGATGGGTAATTTATACCAACAAAGTTAGGGCCGATCACACGATGTCGACAACGTTCGACTTCTCGCACACTTACATTCAAAACAAAAACAAATTTTAATATTTTGTTGTTGTTTCAAATGTACATAAGTGTGCGACAAGTCGAACGTGGTTTTGGGTGTTGTAATGTTTGTTGTAGCATTAGGGGTGCCTGATTGATGAGCCTTGATTACAATACAATATAAAAACTGTTTTGTTAAACAAATCTAACTAAAAGTGTAAAAATTTTATTAAATTGTATATCTCTTTTATAAGGAAGTCGAAGAAATTTTTTTTTATTCAAATAAAAGTTTTGCACTTTAATTGTTTTTATATGTATTTAGAATTATGTAATAATAAAAAAAAATTACGATTTAAAAATTATAATTTTTTGTGCAAATTTTTTTTATTATAAATTTTGTTATTGATTTTTATTTTTATTACTTTTTTGTATATTTCCGTTGTTATTTTTAATTAAAATTCTTTTTATAAATGTGCTTCCTCCTCAATTCAATGTTAAACATTGGCTGAAATACTATTAACATACAGATATTAAAAGAAATATATATTTATATACATATATATTCTATATATTTACCAGATAAAATAAATAAAAATAAACAAAAAATTAAAAAATAACATATCATAGAGTTTTTATTTATGTCATGCAAAAATTTAATGGTGATTGTTATATTCCAGGCATAAGTATGCATATCGCTCATTTACTTCAATAGTGTAATAACTCCAAAAGTTCGTTTTTTGAGTTAATAATGAGAGAAGAATATTTTTTAATTTCTTCACTAAATTGTATGTAAATTGAAAACTTTAAACGCGTTTTCTGCAAAACTAATTTTTTTTTGTATTGTGACAGTATTGAAGTAAATGAGCTATATGTACTTATGTATGTGGCCAATAAATAAATTTTTCGTGGTACATGTACAAAGTTTGATCCTAAACCACTTTAGAATTAACACTAAATAAAAATATGATGAATTAAAGAAAATGTTAAAAGCTTATAAAGAATTTAATTTTTTTCTTTTAATGTGCCAAATCAAAGAAAAAAAAACCACCAAATAAAATTAATGGGCCTTATCATAGATAGCACACTTTTTTTTAAAAAACAATTAAGTGGGCTATACAAACAACACTTATTGAAATTTTAAATAGCTACACTCAGTTATTTTTTTTTCATAGAAAAAAATTCAAAGATCATTTTTCATACAGAAAAATTAAACGGACAATACATAGTACAATGGCATTAACATCGTCCGATTACACAGTACAACAGCCAATCTGGGGGGTGAGAAATTCCAAGTCAGGGTGATGGTACTAGGTCAGTATAGTAAAACCCTCAAAGGGTTTGGCGTTCGTATGTGTCAGTTTTTTTTATGACCTTTTAAATTTTTTCTTTTCACTTGTCCGATTTTGATGAAACAAATTTAGAAAAATTAAGAATTACAATTTCTCTAATCTGTTTCTATACCGTTTTCCTATATGTGCAACACTTTCGAAGTTAAAAATAAATTTGTGGAGGCAAAAAAATATTTTTTTGCCTAAAAATTTAAATATTTTTTTTTTTTAAATTCATAAAAAATCCAAAATGGAAAAAAGTGCCAAAACTAATTACTTTCGCGTAAAGTCACATAACTCATGAGCAAAAAACACGAAATTAATAACACTTGATCCTTTTTTCCGTTTTGGATTTTTATGAATTAAAAAAAAAAAAAAAATTAATTTTTAGGCAAAAAAATATTTTTTTGCCTCCACAAATTTATTTTTAACTTCGAAAGTGTTGCACATATAGGAAAACGGTATAGAAACAGATTACAGAAATTGTAATTCTTAATTTTTCTAAATTTGTTTCATCAAAATCGGACAAGTGAAAAAGAAAAAATTTAAAAGGTCATAAAAAAAAAACTGACACATACGAACGCCAAACCCTTTGAGGGTTTTACTATACTGACCTAGTACCATCACCCTGACTTGGAATTTCTCACCCCCCAGACAATAATCCCAAAAATGTTCCACAGTGTTATTAATGAAACAATTAAAGTGGCTTTCAATCGTAAATTTTTCATAAAAAAAATTTAATGGGCTATACATCGTCCATTTTGCATACAAAAAATCATTGAATGGATTTTTCATCGTCCATTTTTCATGCCAAAAAAATTTTTATGAAAAAATCTAATGGACTATACATCGTGCAATTTTCATGAAAAATTTAATGGAATATACATCGTCCATTTTTCATGCAAAAAAATTGTTTATGAAAAAATTTAATGGACTAGACAACGTTCATTTGCTTTACAAAAAAATTAATGGACTATACATCGTCCATTTTTTATGGAAAAGAAATTTTTATACATCGTCAAATTTTCATGAAAAATTTAATGGACAATACATCGTCACTTTTTAATGCAAAATACTTTTTTATGAAAAAATTTAATGGACTATACATCGTCCATTTTTCATGCAAAAAACTTTATAGACTGTACATCGTCCACTAGTCATGGAAAAAACTTTTTTATGAAAAAATTTAATGGACTATAATTGTTAATTTCTTATGGAAAAAATTTAATGGACATCGTCCATTTTTCATGCAAAAAATTTTTTATGAAAAAATCTAATGGACTATACAAAAAATTTTTTTATGAAAAAATCTAATATTATACATCGTCCAATTTTTATGAATTTTTTTTTTTTAATTTAATGAACTATACATCGCCCATTTTTTATGAAAAATTTAATGGACTATACATCGCCCATTATTCATGCAAAAAATATTTTTATGAAAAAATTTAAAGAAGCTATACATCGTCCATTTGTCATGCAAAAAAAAAATTTTATGAAAAAATTTAATAGACTATATTAGACTATAGACTATATATACATCGTCCATTTTTCATGGAAAAAAAAATTTTTAGTGAAACAATTTAATGAGCTATACATCATGCAATTGTCATGCAAAAAAAAATTTTATGAAAAAATTTAATAAACTATACATCGTCCATTTTTCATGCAAAAATGTTTTTTGTTAAAAAATTTATTGGACTATATATTTTAAATTTTTCATGAAAAATTTAATGGACTATAATTGTCCATTTTTCATGCAAAAAATTTTTTATGAAAAAATCTAATGGACTATACATCGTGCAATTTTCAAGAAAAATTTAATGGACTATACATTGTCCATTTTACATGGAAAAAAAGTTTTTATGAAAAAATTTAATGAATTAATGGACTATACATCGTGCAATTTTGATGAAAAAATTAATGGATTATACATCGTCCATTTTTCATGGAAAAAATTTTTTATGAAAAAATTTAATGGGCTATACATCGTTAATTTTTTATGCAAAAACTTTAATGGACTATATATCGTCCATTTTTTATGAAAAAATTTTTTTTTATGAAAAAATCTAATGGACTATACATCGTGCAATTTTCACGAAAAAATTAATGGATTATACATCATCCATTTTTCATGGAAAAAGTTTTTTTATGAAAAAATCTAATGGATTATACATCGTCCTTGGACTATACATCGTCCGTTTTTTATGCAAAAAATTTAATCGACTATACATCGTCCATTTTTCATGGAAAAAAATTTTTTATGAAAAAATTTAATGGGCTATACATCGTTAATTTTTTATGCAAAAACTTTAATTACTATACATTGTCCATTTTTTATGAAAAATTTTTTTTTGTGAAAAAATTTAATGGACCATACATCGTCTATTTTTCATGCAAACATTTTTAGTGAAAAAATTTAATGGACTATACATCGTCCATTTTTCATGGAAAAAATTTTTTTATAAAAAAATCTAATACAATTTTCATGAAAAATTTAATGGACTATACATTGTCCATTTTTCATGCAAAAAAATTTTTTATGAAAAAATTTAATGAATCTATGGACTATACATCGTGCAATTTTCATGACAAATTTAATGGACTATACATCGTCCGTTTTTTATGCAAAAAATTTTATCGACTATACATCGTCCATTTTTTATGAAAAATTTTTTTTTTCTGAAAAAATTTAATGGACCATACATCGTCCATTTTCCATGGAAAAAATTTTTTTATTAAAAAATCTAATGGACTATACATCGTACAATTTTCATGAAAAATTTAATGGACTATACATCGTCCATTTTTCTGGGAAAAAAAAAGAATTTTAGGATAAAATTTAATGAATCTATGGACTAGACATCGTGCAATTTTCACGAAAAATTTAATGGACTATACATCGTCCATTTTTCATGCAAAAAATTTTTTATGAAAAAATCTAATGGACTATACATCGTGCAATTTTCATGAAAAATTTAATGGACTATACATTGCCCATTTTTCATGCAAAAAATTTTTTTATGAAAATATTTAATGAATTAATGGACTATACATCGTGCAATTTTGATGAAAAATTTAATGGATTATACATCGACCATTTTTCATGGAAAAAAATTTTTTATGAAAAAATTTAATGGGCTATACATCGTTCATTTTTTATGCAAAAACTTTAATGGACTATACATCGTCCATATTTCATGCAAAAAAATTTTTTATGAAAAAATTTAATGAATCTATGGACTATACATCGTGCAATTTTCATGACAAATTTAATGGACTATACATCGTCCGTTTTTTATGCAAAAAATTTTATCGACTATACCTCGTCCATTTTTCATGCAAAAAAATTTTTTATGAAAAAATTTAATGGGCTATACATCGTTAATTTTTTATGCAAAAACTTTAATAGACTATACATCGTCCATTTTTTATGAAAATTTTTTTTTGTGAAAAAATTTAATGGACCATACATCGTCTATTTTTCATGGAAAAAATTTTCTTGTGAAAAAATTTAATAGATTATACATCGTATATTTTTCATGCAAACATTTTTAGTGAAAAAAATTAAATAGACTATACATCGTCTATTTTTCATGCAAACATTTTTACTGAAAAAATTTAATGGACTATACATTGTCATGCAAAAAAATTTTTTATGAAAAAATCTAATGGACTATACATAGTGCAATTTTCAAAAAAAATTTAATGGACTATACATCGTCCATTTTTCATGGAAAAACATTTTTTAAGAAAAAATCTAACTTACTATACATACATCGTGCAAACTTCATGAAAAATTTAATGGACTATAAATCGTCCATTTTTCATGCAAAAAAACTTTTTATGAAAAAATTTAATGTATACATCGTCCATTTTTCATGCAAAAAATTTTTTATGAAAAAATCTAATGGACTATACATCTTGCAATTTTCAAGAACAATTAAATGGATTATACATTGTCCATTTTACGTGGAAAACATTTTTTTATGAAAAAATTTAATGAATTAATAGACTATACATCGTGCAATTTTGATGAAAAATTTAATGGATTATACATCGTCCATTTTTCATGCAAAAAATTTTTTATGAAAAAATTTAATGGGCTATACATCGCTAATTTTTTATGCAAAAACTTTAATGGACTATACATCGTCCATTTTTCATGCAAAAAAATTTTTTATGAAAATATTTAATGAATTAATGGACTATACATCGTGCAATTTTGATGAAAAATTTAATGGATTATACATCGTCCATTTTTCATGCAAAAAAATTTTTTATGAAAGAATTTAATGAATGTATAGACTATACATCGTGCAATTTTCATGAAAACTTTAATGGACTATACATCGTCCATTTTTCATGCAAAAAAATTTTTTATGAAAATATTTAATGAGTTAATGGACTATACATCGTGCAATTTTGATGAAAAATTTAATGGATTATACATCGTCCATTTTTCATGCAAAAAATTTTTTATGAAAAAATTTAATGGGCTATACATCGCTAATTTTTTATGCAAAAACTTTAATGGATTATACATCGTCCATTTTTCATGGTAAAAATTTTTTATGAAAAAATCTAATAAACTATACATCGTACATTTTTCCTTCAAAAATTTTTTTGTAAAAAAAAATTAATTGGACTATTCATCGTCCATTTTTCATGAAAAATTTAAGGAACTATACATCGTCCATTTTTCATGGAAAAAAATTTCTTATGAAAAAATCTAACGGACTATACATCGTGCAAACTTCATGAAAAATTTAATGGACTATAAATCGTCCATTTTTCATGCAAAAAAATTTTTTATGAAAAAATCTAATGGACTATACATCGTGCAATTTTCATGAAAAATTTAATGGACTATACATAGTCAGTTTTTCATGCAAAAAAATTTTTTATGAAAAAAGTTAATGGGCTATACATTGTTAATTTTTTATGCAAAAACTTTAATGGACTATACACGTCCATTTTTTATAAAAAAATTTTTTTATGAAAAAATCTAATGGATTGTACATCGTCCGTTTTTTATGCAAAAAATTTTATCGACTATACATCGTCCATTTTTCATGCAAAAAATTTTTTTATGAAAAAATTTAATGGGCTATACATCGTTCACTTTTTATGCAAAAACTTTAATGGACTATACATCGTCCATTTTTTATGAAAAAAAATTTTTTTGTGAAAAAATTTAATGGACCATACATCGTCTATTTTTCATGGAAAAAATTTTCTTGTGAAAAAATTTAATAGACTATACATCGTTTATTTTTCATACAAACATTTTTAGTGAAAAATTTAATGGACTATACATCGTCCATTTTTCATGCCAAAAATTTTTTTATGAAAAAATCTAATGGACTATAATCATCCATTTTTTATGCAAAAAATTTAATCGACTATACATCGTCCATTTTTCATGGAAAAAAATTTTTTATGCAAAAATTTATTGGGCTATACTTTGTTAATTTTTTATCCAAAAACTTTAATGGACTATACATCGTCCATTTTTCATAAAAAAAAAATTTTTTTGTGAAAAAATTTAATGGACTATACATCGTGCAATTTTCATGAAAAATTTAATGGACTATACATCGTCAGTTTTTCATGCAAAAAAATTTTTTATGAAAAAATTTAATGGGCTATACATTGTTAATTTTTTATGCAAAAACTTTAATGGACTATACATCGTCCATTTTTTATAAAAAAATTTTTTTTGTGAAAAAATTTAATAAACCATACATCGTCTATTTTTTATGGAAAAAATTTTTTTGTGAAAAAATTTAATAGACTATACATCGTCTATTTTTCATGCAAACATTTTTAGTGAAAAAATTTAATGGACTATACATTGTCATGCAAAAAAATTTTTTATGAAAAAATCTAATGGACTATACATAGTGCAATTTTCAAGAAAAATTTAATGAACACATTGTCCATTTGTCATGCAAACAATTTTTTTATGAAAAAATCTAACGGACTATAATCGTGCAAGCTTCATGAAAAATTTAATGGACTATAAATCGTCCATTTTTCATGCAAAAAATTTTTTATGAAAAAATCTAATGGACTATACATCGTGCAATTTTCATGAAAAATTTAATGGACTATACATCGTCCATTTTTCATGGAAAAAAATTTCTTATGAAAAAATCTAACGGACTATACATCGTGCAAACTTCATAAAAAATTTAATGGACTATAAATCGTCCATTTTTCATGGAAAAAATTTTTTATGAAAAAATCTAATGGACTATACATCGTTCATTTTTTATGCAAAATTTAATGGACTATACACTCTCCATTTTTCATGCAAAAAAATTTTTTATGAAAATATTTAATGAATTAATGGACTATACATCGTTCAGTTTTGATGAAAAATTTAATGGATTATACATCGTCTATTTTTCATGGAAAAAATTTTTTGTGAAAAAATCTAATGAACTATATATACATCATTCATTTTTTATGCAAAAACTTTAATGGACTATACATCGTCCATTTTTTATGAGAAAAATTCTACTATCTAGCGAAACCACAGCCAAGGGAACGGGCTTGGAATAATTAGCGGGGAAAGAAGACCCTGTTGAGCCTGACTCTAATCTGGCAGTGTAAGGAGACATAAGAGGTGTAGAATAAGTGGGAGATACTGGTCCTCCGGGGACTTTGTCATCAGTGAAATACCACTACTCTTATTGTTTCCTTACTTACTTGATTAAGTGGATCTTGTATCATTTCTTAGCCATTATACGGATATATTTATATATCTTATGGTATTGGGTTATGATGCATCGTCCATTTTTCTGGGAAAAAAAAATTTTATGATAAAATTTAATGAATCTATGGACTAGACATCGTGCAATTTTCAAGAAAAATTTAATGGACTATACATCGTCCATTTTTCATGGAAAAAATTTTTTGTGAAAAAATCTAATGAGCTATACATCGTCCATTTTTCATGCAAAAAATTTTTTATGAAAAAATCTAATGGACTATACATCGTGCAATTTTCAAGAAAAATTTAATGGATAATACATCGTCCATTTTTCATGCAAAAAAATTTTTTATGAAAAAATTTAATGGGCTATACATCGTTAATTTTTTATGCAAAAACTTTAATGGACTATACATCGTCCATTTTGTGTGAAAAAAATTTTTTTATGAAAAAATCTAATGGACTATACATCGTGCAATTTTCACGAAAAATTTAATTGACTATTCATCGTCCATTTTTCATGGAAAAAATTTTTTATGAAAAAATTGAATGAATCTATGGACTATACATCGTGCAATTTTCATGAAAAATTTAATGGACTATACATCGTCCATTTTTCATGGAAAAAATTTTTTTATGAAAAAATCTAATGGATTATACATCGTCCGTTTTTTATGCAAAAAATTTTATCGACTACACATCGTCCATTTTTCATGCAAAAAAATTTTTTTATGAAAAAATCTAATGGACTATACATCGTGCAATTTTCATGAAAAATAAGTTTTTTACAAAAAATTTATTGGACTTATGTATATTGTCAATTTTTCATAAAAAATTTAATGACTATACACCGTCCATTTTTCTGGGAAAAAAATAATTTTATGATAAAATTTAATGAATGTATGGACAAGACATCGTGCAATTTTCATGAAAAATCTAATGGATTATACATCGTCCGTTTTTTATGGAAAAAATTTTATCGACTATACAGCGTCCATTTTTCATGCAAAAAAAATTTTTATAAAAAAATTTAATGGGCGTTAATTTTTTATGCAAAAACTTTAATGGACTATATATACATCGTCCATTTTTCACGGAAAAAATTTTCTTGTGAAAAAATTTAATAGACTATACATCGTCTATTTTTCATGCAAACATTTTTAGTGAAAAAATTTAATGGACTATACATTGTCATGCAAAAAAATTTTTTATGAAAAAATCTAATGGACTATACATAGTGCAATTTTCAAGAAAAATTTAATGAACACATTGTCCATTTGTCATGCAAACAATTTTTTTATGAAAAAATCTAACGGACTATACATCGTGCAAGCTTCATGAAAAATTTAATGGACTATAAATCGTCCATTTTTCATGCAAAAAATTTTTTATGAAAAAATCTAATGGACTATACATCGTGCAATTTGCATGAAAAATTTAATGGACTATACATCGTCCATTTTTCATGGAAAAAAATTTCTTATGAAAAAATCTAACGGACTATACATCGTGCAAACTTCATAAAAAATTTAATGGACTATAAATCGTCCATTTTTCATGCAAAAAATTTTTTATGAAAAAATCTAATGGACTATACATCGTGCAAACTTCATGAAAAATCTAATGGACTATACATCGTACAATTTTCAAGAAAAATTTAATGGACTATACATTGTCCATTTTACATGGAAAAAAATTTTTTATGAATAAATTTAATGAATTAATGGACTATACATCGTGCAATTTTGATGAAAAATTTAATGGATTATACATCGTCCATTTTTCATGGGAAAAATTTTTTATGAAAAAATTTAATGGGCTATAAATCGTTAATTTTTTATGCAAAAATTTTAATGGACTATACATCGTCCATTTTTTATGAAAAAAATTTGTTTATGAAAAAATCTAATGGACTATACATCGTGCAATTTTCACGAAAAATTTAATGGACTATACATTGTCCATTTTTCATGCAAAAAAAATTTTTATGAAAGAATTTAATGAATCTATAGACTATACATCGTGCAATTTTCATGAAAAATTTAATGGACTTTACATCGTCCATTTTTCATGGAAAAAAATTTTTTATGAAAAAATCTAATGGACTATATATACATCGTTCATTTTTTATGCAAAAACTTTAATGGACTATACATCGTCCATTTTTCATGCAAAAAAATTTTTTATGAAAAAATTTAATGAATCTATGGACTATACATCGTGCAATTTTCATGAAAAATTTAATGGACTATACATCGTCCATTTTTCATGCAAAAAATTTTTTTATGAAAAAATCTAATGGATTATACATCGTCCGTTTTTTATGCAAAAAAATTTATCGACTATACATCGTCCGCTTTTTATGCAAAAAATTTTATCGACTATACATCGTCCATTTCTCATGCAAAAAATTTTTTATGAAAATATTTAATGGGCTATACATCGTTAATTTTTTTGCAAAAACGTTAATGGACTATACATCGTCCATTTTTTATAAAAAAATTTTTTTTGTGAAAAAATTTAATAAACAATGCATCGTCTATTTTTCATGGAAAAAATTTTTTTGTGAAAAAATTTAATATACTATACATCGTCTATTTTTCATGCAAACATTTTTGGTGAAAAAATTAAATGGACTATAAATCGTCCATTTTTCATGCAAAAAATTTTTTTATGAAAAAATCTAATGGACTATACATCGTCCGTTTTTTATGCAAAAAATTTAATCGACTATACATCGTCCATTTTTCATGCAAAAAAATTTTTTATGAAAAAATTTAATGGGCTATACATCGTTAATTTTTTATGCAAAAACTTTAATGGACTATACATCGTTCATTTTTTATGAAAAAAATTTTTTTTGTGAAAAAATTTAATGGACCATACATCGTCTATTTTTCATGGAAAAAATTTTTGTGAAAAAATTTAATGGACTATACATCGTCTATTTTTCATGCAAACATTTTTAGTGAAAAAATTTAATGGACTATACACGTCCATTTTTAATGCAAAAAATTTTTTTATGAAAAAATCTAATCGGGCAATTTTCATGAAAAATTTAATGGACTATAAATCGTCCATTTTCCATGCAAAAATTTTTTTATTAAAAAATCTAATGGACTATACATCGTACATTTTTCATTAGAAATTTAATGGACTATACATCGTCCATTTATCATGCAACAAATTTTTTTATGAAAAAATCTAATGGATTATACATCGTCCGTTTTTTATGGAAAAAATTTTATCGACTATACATCGTCCATTTTTCATGCAAAAAAATTTTTTATGAAAAAATTTAATGAGCTAAACATCGTTAATTTTTTATGGAAAAATTTTAATGGACTATACATCGTTCATTTTTTATGAAAAAATTTTTTTTTTGTGAAAAAATTTAATGGACCATACATCGTCTATTTTTCATGGAAAAAAATTTTTTATGAAAAAATCTAACGGACTATACATCGTGCAAACTTCATGAAAAATTTAATGGACTATAAATCGTCCATTTTTCATGCAAAAAAACTTTTTATGAAAAAATTTAATGGACTATACATCGTCTATTTTTCATGGAAAAAATTTTTTATGAAAAAATCTAACGGACTATACATCGTGCAAACTTCATGAAAAATTTAATGGACTATAAATCGTCCATTTTTCATGCAAAAAAATTTTTATGAAAAAATCTAATGGACAATAAATCGTGCAATTTTCATGAAAAATTTAATGGACTATACGTCGTCCATTTTCCATGGAAAAATTTTTTTATTAAAAAATCTAATGGACAATAAATCGTGCATTTTTCATTAAAAATTTAATGGACTATACATCGTCCATTTATCATGCAACAAATTTTTTTATGAAAAAATCTAATGGATTATACATCGTCCGTTTTTTATGGAAAAAATTTTATCGACTATACATCGTCCATTTTTCATGCAAAAAAAATTTTTATAAAAAAATTTAATGGGCGTTAATTTTTTATGCAAAAACTTTAATGGACTATATATACATCGTCCATTTTTCACGGAAAAAATTTTCTTGTGAAAAAATTTAATGGGCTATACATCGTCCGTTTTTTATGCAAAAAAATTTATCGACTATACATCGTCTATTTTTCATGGAAAAAATTTTTTTGTGAAAAAATTTAATGGGCTATACATCGTTAATTTTTTATGCAAAAACTTTAATGGACTATACATCGTCAATTTTTTATGAAAAAAATTTTTTTGTGAAAAAATATAATGGACCATACATCGTCTATTTTTCATGGAAAAAATTTTTTATGAAAAAATCTAACGGACTATACATCGTGCAAACTTCATGAAAAATTTAATGGACTATAAATCGTCCATTTTTCATGGAAAAAAACTTTTTATGAAAAAATTTAATGGTCTATACATTGTCTATTTTTCATGGAAAAAATTTTTTATGAAAAAATCTAACGGACTATACATCGTGCAAACTTCATGAAAAATTTAATGGACTATACATCGTCCATTTATCATGCAACAAATTTTTTTTATGAAAAAATCTAATGGATTATACATCGTCCGTTTTTTATGCAAATATTTTATCGACTATACATCGTCCATTTTTCATGCAAAAAAATTTTTTATGAAAAAATTTAATGGGCTAAACATCGTTAATTTTTTATGCAAAAATTTTAATGGACTATACATCGTTCATTTTTTATGAAAAAATTTTTTTTTTGTGAAAAAATTTAATGGACTATACATCGTCTATTTTTCATGGAAAAAAATTTTTTATGAAAAAATCTAACGGACTATACATCGTGCAAACTTCATGAAAAATTTAATGGACTATAAATCGTCCTTTTTTCATGCAAAAAAACTTTTTATGAAAAAATTTAATGGACTATACATCGTCTATTTTTCATGGAAAAAATTTTTTATGAAAAAATCTAACGGACTATACATCGTGCAAACTTCATGAAAAATTTAATGGACTATAAATCGTCCATTTTTCATGGAAAAAATTTTTTATGAAAAAATCTAATGGACTATACATCGTACAATTTTCAAGAAAAATTTAATGGACTATACATTGTCCATTTTACATGGAAAAAAATTTTTTATGAATAAATTTAATGAATTAATGGACTATACATCGTGCAATTTTGATGAAAAATTTAATGGATTATACATCGTCCATTTTTCATGGGAAAAATTTTTTATGAAAAAATTTAATGGGCTATAAATCGTTAATTTTTTATGCAAAAATTTTAATGGACTATACATCGTCCATTTTTTATGAAAAAAATTTGTTTATTAAAAAATCTAATGGACTATACATCGTGCAATTTTCACGAAAAATTTAATGGACTATACATTGTCCATTTTTCATGCAAAAAAATTTTTTATGAAAGAATTTAATGAATCTATAGACTATACATCGTGCAATTTTCATGAAAAATTTAATGGACTTTACATCGTCCATTTTTCATGGAAAAAAATTTTTTATGAAAAAATCTAATGGACTATATATACATCGTTCATTTTTTATGCAAAAACTTTAATGGACTATACATCGTCCATTTTTCATGCAAAAAAATTTTTTATGAAAAAATTTAATGAATCTATGGACTATACATCGTGCAATTTTCATGAAAAATTTAATGGACTATACATCGTCCATTTTTCATGCAAAAAATTTTTTTATGAAAAAATCTAATGGATTATACATCGTCCGTTTTTTATGCAAAAAAATTTATCGACTATACATCGTCTATTTTTCATGGAAAAAATTTTTTTGTGAAAAAATTTAATATACTATACATCGTCTATTTTTCATGCAAACATTTTTGGTGAAAAATTTAATGGACTATACATCGTCCATTTTTCATGCAAAAAATTTTTTTTGTGAAAAAATTTAATCGTCTATTTTTCATGGAAAAAATTTTTGTGAAAAAATTTAATGGACTATACATCGTCTATTTTTCATGCAAACATTTTTAGTGAAAAAATTTAATGGACTATACACGTCCATTTTTAATGCAAAAAATTTTTTTATGAAAAAATCTAATCGTGCAATTTTCATGAAAAATTTAATGGACTATACATCGTCTATTTTTCATGGAAAAAATTTTTTATGAAAAAATCTAACGGACTATACATCGTGCAAACTTCATGAAAAATTTAATGGACTATAAATCGTCCATTTTTCATGGAAAAAAATTTTTATGAAAAAATCTAATGGACAATAAATCGTGCAATTTTCATGAAAAATTTAATGGACTATACGTCGTCCATTTTCCATGGAAAAATTTTTTTATTAAAAAATCTAATGGACTATACATCGTACATTTTTCATTAAAAATTTAATGGACTATACATCGTCCATTTATCATGCAACAAATTTTTTTATGAAAAAATCTAATGGATTATACATCGTCCGTTTTTTATGCAAAAAATTTTATCGACTATACATCGTCCATTTTTCATGCAAAAAAACTTTTTATGAAAAAATTTAATGGACTATACATCGTCTATTTTTCATGGAAAAAATTTTGTATGAAAAAATCTAACGGACTATACATCGTGCAAACTTCATGAAAAATTTAATGGACTATAAATCGTCCATTTTTCATGCAAAAAATTTTTTATGAAAAAATCTAATGGACTATAAATCGTTAATTTTCAAGAAAAATTTAATGGACTATACATCGTCCATTTTTCATGGAAAAAAATTTTTATGGAAAAATTTAATGGGCTATAAATCGTTAATTTTTTATGAAAAAATTTTTTTTTTGTGAAAAAATTTAATGGACCATACATCGTCTATTTTTCATGGAAAAAAATTTTGTATGAAAAAATCTAACGGACTATACATCGTGCAAACTTCATGAAAAATTTAATGGACTATAAATCGTCCATTTTTTATAAAAAAATTTTTTTTGTGAAAAAATTTAATAAACCATACATCGTCTATTTTTCATGGAAAAAATTTGTTTATGAAAAAATCTAATGGACTATACATCGTGCAATTTTCACGAAAAATTTAATGGACTATACATTGTCCATTTTTCATGCAAAAAAATTTTTTATGAAAGAATTTAATGAATCTATAGACTATACATCGTGCAATTTTCATAAAAAATTTAATGGACTTTACATCGTCCATTTTTCATGGAAAAAAATTTTTTATGAAAAAATCTAATGGACTATATATACATCGTTCATTTTTTATGCAAAAACTTTAATGGACTATACATCGTCCATTTTTCATGCAAAAAAATTTTTTATGAAAAAATTTAATGAATCTATGGACTATACATCGTGCAATTTTCATGAAAAATTTAATGGACTATACATCGTCCATTTTTTATGCAAAAAATTTTTTTATGAAAAAATCTAATGGATTATACATCGTCCGTTTTTTATGCAAAAAAATTTATCGACTATACATCGTCCGTTTTTTATGCAAAAAATTGTATCGACTATACATCGTCCATTTCTCATGCAAAAAATTTTTTATAAAAAAATTTAATGGGCTATACATCGTTAATTTTTTATGCAAAAACGTTAATGGACTATACATCGTCCATTTTTTATAAAAAAATTTTTTTTGTGAAAAAATTTAATAAACAATGCATCGTCTATTTTTCATGGAAAAAATTTTTTATGAAAAAATCTAACGGACTATACATCGTGCAAACTTCATAAAAAATTTAATGGACTATAAATCGTCCATTTTTCATGGAAAAAAACTTTTTATGAAAAAATTTAATGGTCTATACATCGTCTATTTTTCATGGAAAAAATTTTTTATGAAAAAATCTAACGGACTATACATCGTGCAAACTTCATGAAAAATTTAATGGACTATACATCGTCCATTTATCATGCAACAAATTTTTTTTATGAAAAAATCTAATGGATTATACATCGTCCATTTTTCATGCAAAAAAATTTTTTATGAAAAAATTTAATGGGCTAAACATCGTTAATTTTTTATGCAAAAATTTTAATGGACTATACATCGTTCATTTTTTATGAAAAAATTTTTTTTTTGTGAAAAAATTTAATGGACCATACATCGTCTATTTTTCATGGAAAACAATTTTTTATGAAAAAATCTAACGGACTATACATCGTGCAAACTTCATGAAAAATTTAATGGACTATAAATCGTCCTTTTTTCATGCAAAAAAACTTTTTATGAAAAAATTTAATGGGCTATACATCGTTAATTTTTTATGCAAAAACGTTAATGGACTATACATCGTCCTTTTTTTATAAAAAAATTTTTTTTGTGAAAAAATTTAATAAACCATACATCGTCTATTTTTCATGCAAACATTTTTAGTGAAAAAATTTAATGGACTATACATTGTCATGCAAAAAAATTTTTTATGAAAAAATCTAATGGACTATACATAGTGCAATTTTCAAGAAAAATTTAATGGACACATTGTCCATTTGTCATGCAAAAAATTTTTTTATGAAAAAATCTAATGGACTATATATACATCGTGCAATTTTCATGAAAAATAAGTCCAATAAATTTTTTGTAAAAAAAAAAATCGTCCATTTTTCATAAAAAATTTAATGGACTATACATCGTCCATTTTTTTGGGAAAAAAAATTTTTATGATAAAATTTAATGAATCTATGGATTATACATCGTGCAATTTTCAAGAAAAATTTAATGGACTATACATTGTCCATTTTACATGGAAAAAAATTTTTTATGAAAAAATTTAATGAATTACTGGACTATACATCGTGCAATTTTGATGAAAAATTTAATGGATTATACATCGTCCATTTTTCATGCAAAAAATTTTTTATGAAAAAATTTAATGGGCTATACATCGTTAATTTTTTATGCAAAAACTTTAACGGACTATACATCGTCCATTTTTTATGAAAAAAATTTTTTTATGAAAAAATCTAATAGACTATACATCGTGCAATTTTCATGAAAAATTTAATGGACTATACATCGTCCATTTTTCATGAAAAAAATTTTTTATGAAAGAATGTAACGAATCTATAGACTATATATCGTGCAGTTTTCATGAAAATATAATGGACTATACATCGTCCATTTTTCATGCAAAAAATTTTTTATGAAAAAATTTAATGGGCTATACATCGTTAATTTTTTATGCAAAAACTTTAACGGACTATACATCGTCTATTTTTCATGCAAAAAATATTTATATGAAAAAATCTAATGGACTATCGTGCAATTTTCATGAAAAATAAGTCCAATATATTTTTTGTAAAAAAAAAATCGTCCATTTTTCATAAAAAATTTAATGGACTATACATTGTCCATTTTTCATGCAAAAAAATTTTTTATGAAAGAATTTAATGAATCTATAGACTATACATCGTGCAATTTTCATGAAAAATTTAATGGACTATAATTCGTCCATTTTGAATGCAAAAAAATTTTTATGAAAAAATCTAATGGAATATACATCGTGCAATTTTGAAGAAAAATTTAATGGACTATAATTCGTCCATTTTACATGAAAAAAAATTTTGTATGAAAAAATTTAATGAATTAATGGGCTATACATCGTGCAATTTTGATGAATAATTTAATGGATTATACATCGTCCATTCGTCCATTTTTCATGGAAAAAATTTTTTTATGAAAAAATCTAATGGCTTATACATCGACCGTTTTTTATGCAAAAAATTTTATCGACTATACATCGTCCATTTTTCATGCAAAAAAATTTTTATGAAAAAATCTAATGGACTATACATCGTGCAATTTTCATGAAAAATTTAATGGACTATACATTGTCCATTTTTCATGCAAAAAAATTTTTTATGAAAATACTTGATGAATTAATGGACTATACATCGTGCAATTTTGATGAAAAATTTAATAGATTATACATCGTCCATTTTTCATGGAAAAAAATTTTTTATGAAAAAATTTAATGGGCTATACATCGTTAATTTTTTATGCAAAAACTTTAATGGACTATACATCGTCCATTTTTCATGGAAAAAATTTTTTATGAAAAAATTTAATGAATCTACATCGTGCAATTTTCATGAAAAATTTAATGGACTATACATCGTCCATTTTTCATGGAAAAAATTTTTTATGAAAAAATCTAACATCGTGCAATTTTCATGAAAAATTTAATGGACTATACATTGTCCATTTTTCATGCAAAAAAATTTTTTATGAAAATATTTGTTGAATTAATAGACTATACATCGTGCAATTTTGATGAAAAATTTAATGGATTATACATCGTCCATTTTTTATGAAAAAAAATTTTTTTTGTGAAAAAATTTAAAAATACTATTCATCGTCTATTTTTCATGCAAACATTTTTAGTGAAAAAATTTAATGGACTATACATCGTCCATTTTTCATGCAAAAAATTTTTTTATGAAAAAATTTAATGGATTATACATCGTCCGTTTTTTATGGAAAAAATTTTATCGACTATACATCGTCCATTTTTCATGCAAAAAAATTGTTTATGAAAAAATTTAATGGGCTATACATCGTTAATTTTTTATGCAAAAATTTTAATGGACTATAATACATCGTTGATTTTTTATGAAAATTTTTTTTTTGTGAAAAAATTTAATGGACCATACATCGTCTATTTTTCATGGAAAAAATTTTTTTGTGAAAAAATTTAATAGACTATACATCGTCTATTTTTCATGCAAACATTTTTAGTGAAAAAATTTAACGGACTATACATTGTCATGCAAAAAAATTTTTTATGAAAAAATTTAATGGACTATACATCGTCCATTTTTCATGCAAAAAATTTTTTTATGAAAAAATCTAATGGACTATACATCGTACATTTTTCAATAAAAATTTAAAGGACTATACATCGTACATTTTTCCTTCAAAAATTTTTTTGTAAAAAAATTAATTGGACTATTCATCGTCCATTTTTCATGAAAAATTTAATGGACTATACATCGTCCATTTTTCATGCAAAAAAACTTTTTATGAAAAAATTTAATGGACTATATATACATCGTCCATTTTTCATGCAAAAAATTTTTTATGAAAAAATCTAATGGACTATATATCGTGCAATTTTCATGAAAAATTTAATGGACTATACATCGTCCATTTTTCATGCAAAAAAACTTTTTATGAAAAAATTAATTGGACTATTCATCGTCCATTTTTCATGAAAAATTTAATAGACTATACATTGTCCATTTTACATGGAAAAAAATTTTGTATGAAAAAATTTAATGAGTTAATGGACTATACATCGTGCAATTTTGATGAAAAATGTAATGGATTATACATCGTCCTTTTTTCATGCAAAAAATTTTTTATGAAAAAATTTAATGGGCTATACATCGTTAATTTTTTATGCAAAAACTTTAATGGACTATACATCGCCCATTTTTTATGAAAAAAATTTTTTATGAAAAAATCTAATGGACTATACATCGTGCAATTTTCATGAAAAAAAATTTTTTATGAAAAAATTTAATGGGCTATACATCGTTCATTTTTTATGCAAAAACTTTAATGGACTATACATCGTCCATTTTTCATGAAAAATTTAATAGACTATACATTGTCCATTTTACATGGAAAAAAATTTTGTATGAAAAAATTTAATGAGTTAATGGACTATACATCGTGCAATTTTGATGAAAAATGTAATGGATTATACATCGTCCATTTTTCATGGAAAAAAATTTTTTTTGAAAAAATTTAATGAATCTTTGGACTATACATCGTGCAATTTTCATGAAGAATTTAATGGACTATACATCGTCCATTTTTCATGCAAAAAAATTGTTTATGAAAAAATCTAATGGATTATACATCGTCCGTTTTTTATGCAAAAAATTTTATCGACTATACATCCTCCATTTTTCATGCAAAAAAATTTTTTATGAAAAAATGTAATGGGCTATACATCGTTAATTTTTTATGCAAAAACTTTAATGGACTATACATCGTCTATTTTTCATTGAAAAAAAAAATTTTCTTGTGAAAAAATTTAATAGACTATACATCGTCTATTTTTCATGCAAACAATTTTAGTGAAAAAATTTAATGGACTATACATCGTCCATTTTTCATGGAAAAAATTTTTTTATGAAAAAATCTAATGGACTATACATGGTGCAATTTTCATGAAAAATTTAATGGACTATACATCGTCCATTTTCCATGCAAAAAATTTTTTATAAAAAATCTAATGGACTATACATCGTGCAATTTTCATGAAAAATTGAATGGACTATCCATTGTCCATTTTTCATGGAAAAAAATTTTTTATGAAAAAATTTAATGGGCTATACATCGTTCATTTTTTATGCAAAAACTTTAATGGACTATACATCGTCCATTTTTCATGCCAAAAAATTTTTTATGAAAAAATTTAATGAATCTTTGGACTATACATCGTGCAATTTTCATGAAGAATTTAATGGACTATACATCGTCCATTTTTCATGCAAAAAAATTGTTTATGAAAAAATCTAATGGATTATACATCGTCCGTTTTTTATGCAAAAAATTTTATCGACTATACATCCTCCATTTTTCATGCAAAAAAATTTTTTATGAAAAAATGTAATGGGCTATACATCGTTAATTTTTTATGCAAAAACTTTAATGGACTATACATCGTCTATTTTTCATTGAAAAAAAAAATTTTCTTGTGAAAAAATTTAATAGACTATACATCGTCTATTTTTCATGCAAACAATTTTAGTGAAAAAATTTAATGGACTATACATCGTCCATTTTTCATGGAAAAAATTTTTTTATGAAAAAATCTAATGGACTATACATGGTGCAATTTTCATGAAAAATTTAATGGACTATACATCGTCCACTTTCCATGCAAAAAAATTTTTTATTAAAAAATCTAATGGACTATACATCGTACATTTTTCTTTGAAAATTTAAAGGACTATTCAAGAGATTTATTATTCGACATATTTTCATAATTATATTATAAGTGAAATTTATTTGCTGGTGGTTAAGCGATGTCTATATGCATTTTATTGTTGCTTTAACAAATCGTCAGTAGACTTCAACCACACATTTTGTAGAAAAATAAAATAGATTCATATCGAATAAAAATTATTTGCTGGGTTTTGTATAAGTTACTAAGCCTACTATGCTTATTTTTCTTTAGTGATTTTCAAAAATATTAATATTTGTGAATTCTCAAATAGTTTATGAAAGTCTGTGCATAAGATAAGAGGTTTGTAACTGTTCAAAATGTGTGGTTGAAGTCTACTGAAGATTTGTTAAAGCAACAATGAAATGCATATAGACATCGCTTAACCACCAGCAAATAAATTTCACTTTTAAAGGACTATACATCGTCCATTTTTCATGCAAAAAATTATTTATGAAAAAATCTAATGGATTATACATCGTCCGTTTTTTATGCAAAAAATTTTATCGACTATACATCGTCCATTTTTCATGCAAAAAATTTTTTATGAAAAAATTTAATGGGCTATACATCGTTCATTTTTTAAGCAAAAATTTTAATGGACTATACATCGTTCATTTTTTATGAAAAATTTTTTTTTTGTGAAAAAATTTAATGGACCATACATCGTCTATTTTTCATGGAAAAAATTTTTTTGTGAAAATATTTAATAGACTATACATCGTCTATTTTTCATGCAAACATTTTTAGTGAAAAAATTTAATGGGCTATACATCGTTAATTTTTTATGCAAAAACTTTCGCCCATTTTTTATGAAAAAAATTTTTTATGAAAAAATCTTGCAATTTTGATGAAAACTTTAATGGATTATACATCGTCCTTTTTTCATGCAAAAAATTTTTTATGAAAAAATTTAATGGGCTATACATCGCTAATTTTTTATGCAAAAACTTTAATGGACTATACATCGCCCATTTTTTATGAAAAAAATTTTTTATGAAAAAATCTAATGAATTAATGGACTATATATACATCGTGCAATTTTCATGAAAAATTTAATGGACTATCCATTGTCCATTTTTCATGCATAAAAATTTTTTATGAAAAAATTTAATGAATTAATGGACTATACATCGTGCATTTTTGATGAAAAATTTAATGGATTATATATCGTCCATTTTTCATGGAAAAAAATTTTTTATGAAAAAATCTAATGGATTATACATCGGCTATTTTTCATGCAAACATTTTTAGTGAAAAAATTTAATGGACTATACATTGTCACGCAAAAAAATTTTTTATGAAAAAATCTAATGGACTATACATCATTCATTTTTTATGCAAAAACTTTAATGGACTATACATCGCCCATTTTTTATGAAAAAAATTTTTTATGAAAAATCTAATGAATTAATGGACTATACATCGTGCAAATTTCATGAAAAATTTAATGGACTATCCATTGTCCATTTTTCATGCAAAAAAATTTTTTATGAAAATATTTAATGAATTAATGGACTATACATCGTGCATTTTTGATGAAAAATTTAATGGATTATACATCGTCCATTTTTCATGGAAAAAAATTTTTTATGAAAAAATCTAATGGATTATACATCGGCTATTTTTCATGCAAACATTTTTAGTGAAAAAATTTAATGGACT
This sequence comes from Nowickia ferox, assembly GCA_936439885.1. Lineage (NCBI taxonomy): Eukaryota > Metazoa > Arthropoda > Insecta > Diptera > Tachinidae > Nowickia > Nowickia ferox. The sequence goes on along the minus strand of OW387027.1, from coordinate 82,468,381 downwards.
ATACATTGTCACGCAAAAAAATTTTTTATGAAAAAATCTAATGGACTATACATCGTTCATTTTTTATGCAAAAACTTTAATGGACTATACATCGCCCATTTTTTATGAAAAAAATTTTTTATGAAAAAATCTAATGGACTATACATCGTGCAATTTTGATGAAAAATTTAATGGATTATACATCGTCCTTTTTTCATGCAAAAAATTTTTTATGAAAAAATTTAATGGGCTATACATCGTTCATTTTTTATGCAAAAACTTTATTGGACTATATATACATCGTCCATTTTTCATGGAAAAAAATTTTTTATGAAAAAATCTAATGGATTATACATCGGCTATTTTTCATGCAAACATTTTTAGTGAAAAAATTTAATGGACTATACATTGTCACGCAAAAAAATTTTTTATGAAAATATCTAATGGACTATACATAGTGCAATTTTCAAGAAAAATTTAATGGACTATACATTGTCCATTTTTCATGCAAAAAAATTTTTTATGAAAAAATTTAATGAATTAATGGACTATACATCGTGCAATTTTCATGAAAAATTTAATGGATTATACATCGTCCTTTTTTCATGCAAAAAATTTTTTATGAAAAAATTTAATGGGCTATACATCGTTCATTTTTTATGCAAAAACTTTATTGGACTATATATACATCGTCCATTTTTCATGGAAAAAAATTTTTTATGAAAAAATCTAACGGACTATACATCGTGCAAACTTCATGAAAAATTTAATGGATTATACATCGTCCGTTTTTTATGGAAAAAATTTTATCGACTATACATCGTCCATTTTTCATGCAAAAAAATTGTTTATGAAAAAATTTAATGGGCTATACATCGTTAATTTTTTATGCAAAAATTTTAATGGACTATACATCGTTGATTTTTTATGAAAATTTTTTTTTTGTGAAAAAATTTAATGGACCATACATCGTCTATTTTTCATGGAAAAAATTTTTTTGTGAAAAAATTTAATAGACTATACATCGTCTATTTTTCATGCAAACATTTTTAGTGAAAAAATTTAACGGACTATACATCGTCCATTTTTCATGGAAAAAATTTTTTTATGAAAAAATCTAATGGATTATACATCGTCCGTTTTTTATGCAAAAAAAATTTATCGACTACACATCGTCCATTTTTCATGCAAAAAAATTTTTTATGAAAAAATCTAATGGATTATATATCGGCTATTTTTCATGCAAACATTTTTAGTGAAAAAATTTAATGAACTATACATTGTCACGCAAAAAAATTTTTCATGAAAAAATCTAATGGACTATACATCATTCATTTTTTATGCAAAAACTTTAATGGACTATACATCGTCCATTTTTCATGCAAAAAAACTTTTTATGAAAAAATTTAATGGACTGGACATCGTCCATTTTTCATGCAAAAAATTTTTTATGAAAAAATTTAATGGGCTATACATCGTTAATTTTTATGCAAAAACTTTAATGGACTATACATCTTCCATTTTTTATGAAAAAAATTTTTTTATGAAAAAATCTAATGGACTATACATCGTGCAATTTTCACGAAAAATTTAATTGACTATTCATCGTCCATTTTTCATGCAAAAAATTTTTTATGAAAAAATTTAATGAATCTATGGACTATACATCGTGCAATTTTCATGAAAAATTTAATGGACTATACATCGTCCATTTTTCATGGAAAAAATTTTTTTATGAAAAAATCTAATGGATTATACATCGTCCGTTTTTTATGCAAAAAAAATTTATCGACTACACATCGTCCATTTTTCATGCAAAAAAATTTTTTATGAAAAAATCTAATGGATTATATATCGGCTATTTTTCATGCAAACATTTTTAGTGAAAAAATTTAATGAACTATACATTGTCACGCAAAAAAATTTTTCATGAAAAAATCTAATGGACTATACATCATTCATTTTTTATGCAAAAACTTTAATGGACTATACATCGTCCATTTTTCATGCAAAAAAACTTTTTATGAAAAAATTTAATGGACTGGACATCGTCCATTTTTCATGCAAAAAATTTTTTATGAAAAATTCTAATGGACTATACATCGTGCAATTTTCAAGAAAAATTTAATGGACTATACCTTGTCCAATTTACATGGAAAAAAAAATTTTATGATAAAATTTAATGAATCTATGGACTATACATCGTGCAATTTTCATGAAAAATTTAATGGACTATACATCGTTCATATTTTATGGAAAAATTTAATGGACTATACATCGTCCATTTTTCATGCAAAAAAATTTTTTATGAAAAAATTTAATGAATCTATGGACTATATATCGTGCAATTTTCATGAAAAATTTAATGGACTATACATCGTCCATTTTTTATGAAAAAAATTTTTTTTGTGAAAAAGTTTAATGGACCATAATTGTCTACTTTTCATGGAAAAAATATTTTTGTGAAAAAATTTAATAGACTATACATCGTCTATTTTTCATGCAAACATTTTTAGTGAAAAAATTTAATGAACTATACATTGTCACGCAAAAAAATTTTTCATGAAAAAATCTAATGGACTATACATCATTCATTTTTTATGCAAAAACTTTAATGGACTATACATCGTCCATTTTTCATGCAAAAAAACTTTTTATGAAAAAATTTAATGGACTGGACATCGTCCATTTTTCATGCAAAAAATTTTTTATGAAAAATTCTAATGGACTATACATCGCGCAATTTTCAAGAAAAATTTAATGGACTATACCTTGTCCAATTTACATGGAAAAAAAAATTTTATGATAAAATTTAATGAATCTATGGACTATACATCGTGCAATTTTCATGAAAAATTTAATGGACTATACATCGTTCATATTTTATGGAAAAATTTAATGGACTATACATCGTCCATTTTTCATGCAAAAAAATTTTTTATGAAAAAATTTAATGAATCTATGGACTATATATCGTGCAATTTTCATGAAAAATTTAATGGACTATACATCGTCCATTTTTTATGAAAAAAATTTTTTTTGTGAAAAAGTTTAATGGACCATAATTGTCTACTTTTCATGGAAAAAATTTTTTTGTGAAAAAATTTAATAGACTATACATCGTCTATTTTTCATGCAAACATTTTTAGTGAAAAAATTTAATGGACTATACATCGTCCATTTTTCATGGAAAAAATTTTTTGATGAAAAAATCTAATGGACTATACATCGTCCGTTTTTTAAGCAAAAAATTTAATCGACTATACATCGTCCATATTTCATGGAAAAAAATTTTTTATGAAAAAATTTAATAGGCTATACATCGTTAATTTTTTATGCAAAAACTTTAATGGACTATACATCGCCCATTTTTTATGAAAAAAATTTTTTTTGTGAAAAAATTTAATGGACCATACATTGTCTATTTTTCATGGAAAAAATTTTTTTGTATAAAAATTTAATAGACTATACATCGTCTATTTTTCATGCAAACATTTTTAGTGAAAAAATTTAATGGGCTATTCATCGTCCATTTTTCATGGAAAAAATTTTTTTATGAAAAAATCTAATGGACTATACATCGTGCAATTTTCAAGAAAAATTTAATGGACTATACATTGTCCATTTTTCATGCAAAAAAATTTTTTATGAAAAAATTTAATGAATTAATGGACTATACATCGTGCAATTTTGATGAAAAATTTAATGGATTATACATCGTCCATTTTTCAGGCAAAAAAATTTTTTATGAAAAAATTTAATGGGCTACATCGTTAATTTTTTATGCAAAAACTTTAATGAACTATATGGTCCATTTTTTATGAAAAAAAATTTTTTTATGAAAAAATCTAATGGACTATACATCGTGCAATTTTCATGAAAAATAAGTCCAATAAATTTTTTGTAAAAAAAAATCGTCCATTTTTCATAAAAAATTTAATGGACTATACATCGTCCATTTTTCTGGGGAAAAAAAATTTTATGATAAAATTTAATGAATCTATGGACTATACATCGTGCAATTTTCATGAAAAATTTAATGGACTATACATCGTCCATTTTTCATGGAAAAAAATTTTTTATGAAAAAATCTAACGGACTATACATCGTGCAAACTTCACGAAAAATTTAATGGACTATAAATCGTCCATTTTTCATGGAAAAAATTTTTTTATTAAAAAATCTAATGGACTATACATCGTACATTTTTCAATAAAAATTTAAAGGACTATACATCGTACATTTTTCCTTCAAAAATTTTTTTGTAAAAAAATTAATTGGACTATTCATCGTCCATTTTTCATGAAAAATTTAATGGACTATACATCGTCCATTTTTCATGCAAAAAAACTTTTTATGAAAAAGTTTAATGGACTATACATCGTCCATTTTTCATGCAAAAAATTTTTTATGAAAAAATCTAATGGACTATACATCGTGCAATTTTCAAGAAAAATTTAATGGACTATACATTGTCCATTTTACATGGAAAAAAATTTTGTATGAAAAAATTTAATGAGTTAATGGACTATACATCGTGCAATTTTGATGAAAAATGTAATGGATTATACATCGTCCTTTTTTCATGCAAAAGATTTTTTATGAAAAAATTTAATGGGCTATACATCGTTAATTTTTTATGCAAAAACTTTAATGGACTATACATCGCCCATTTTTTATGAAAAAATTTTTTTATAAAAAAATCTAATGGACATTAGTGGACTATACATTGTCCATTTTTCATGCAAAAAAATTTTTAATGAAAATATTTAATGAATTAATGGACTATACATCGTGCAATTTTGATGAAAAATTTAATGGATTATACATCGTCCATTTTTCATGGAAAAAAATTTTTTATGAAAAAATTTAATGGGCTATACATCGTTCATTTTTTATGCAAAAACTTTAATGGACTATACATCGTCCATTTTTCATGCAAAAAAATTTTCTATGAAAAAATCTAATGGATTATACATCGTCTATTTTTCATGCAAACATTTTTAGTGAAAAAATTTAATGTACTATACATTGTCATGCAAAAAAATTTTTTATGAAAAAATCTAATGGACTATACATAGTGCAATTTTGAAGAAAAATTTAATGGACTATACATTGTCCATTTTTCATGCAAAAAAATTTTTTATGAAAAAATTTAATGAATTAATGGACTATACATCGTGTAATTTTGATGAAAAATTTAATGGATTATACATTGTCCATTTTTCAGTCAAAAAAATTTTTTATGAAAAAATCTAATGGACTATAAAGTGCAATTTTCAAGAAAAATTTAATGGACTATACATTGTCCATTTTTCATGGAAAAAAATTTTTTATGAAAAAATTTAATGAATAATGGACTATACATCGTGCAATTTTGATGAAAAATTTAATGGATTATACATTGTCCATTTTTCATGGAAAAAAATTTTTTATGAAAAAATTTAATGGGCTATACATCGTTAATTTTTTATGCAAAAACTTTAATGGACTATACATCGTCCATTTTGTAAAAAAATTTATTGGACTTATGTACATCGTCAATTTTTCAAAAAAAAATTTAATGGACTATCTATACATCGTCCATTTTTCTGGGAAAAAAAATTTTATGATAAAATTTAATGAATCTACGGACTAGACATCGTGCAATTTTCACGAAAAATTTAATGGACTATACATCGTCCATTTTTCATGCAAAAAATTTTTTTTGAAAAAATTTAATGGACTATACATTGTCCATTTTTCATGCAAAAAAATTTTTTATGAAAATATTTAATGAATTAATGGACTATACATCGTGCATTTTTGATGAAAAATTTAATGGATTATACATCGTCCATTTTTCATGGAAAAAAATTTTTTATGAAAAAATTTAATGGGCTATACATCGTTCATTTTTTATGCAAAGACTTTAATGGACTATACATCGTCCATTTTTCATGCAAAAAAATTTTTTATGAAAAAATTTAATGAATCTTTGGAGTATACATCGTGCAATTTTCATGAAAAATTTAATGGACTATACATCGTCCATTTTTCATGGAAAAAAATTTTGTATGAAAAAATCCGTTTTTTATGCAAAAAATTTTATCGACTATACATCCTCCATTTTTCATGCAAAAAAATTTTTTATGAAAAAATTTAATGGGCTATACATCGTTAATTTTTTATGCAAAAACTTTAATGGACTATACATCGTCCATTTTTTATGAAAAAAAAATTTTTTTGTGAAAATATTTTATGGACCATACATTGTCTATTTTTCATTGAAAAAAAAAATTTTCTTGTGAAAAAATTTAATAGACTATACATCGTCTATTTTTCATGCAAACAATTTTAGTGAAAAAATTTAATGGACTATACATCATCCATTTTTCATGCAAAAAATTTTTTTATGAAAAAATCTAATGGACTATACATCGTGCAATTTTCACGAAAAATTTAATGGACTATACATTGTCCATTTTTCATACAAAAAAATTTTTTATGAAAGAATTTAATGAATCTATAGACTATACATCGTGCAATTTTCATGAAAAATTTAATGGACTATACATCGTCCATTTTTCATGGAAAAAATTTTTTATGAAAAAATCTAATGACTATACATCGTGCAATTTTCATGAAAAATTTAATGGATTATACATCGTCCATTTTTCATGGAAAAAAATTTTTTATGAAAAAATTTAATGGGCTATACATCGTTCATTTTTTATGCAAAAACTTTAATGGACTATACATCGTCCATTTTTCATGCAAAAAAATTTTCTATGAAAAAATCTAATGGATTATACATCGTCTATTTTTCATGCAAACATTTTTAGTGAAACAATTTAATGTACTATACATTGTCATGCAAAAAAATTTTTTATGAAAAAATCTAATGGACTATACATAGTGCAATTTTGAAGAAAAATTTAATGGACTATACATTGTCCATTTTTCATGCAAAAAAATTTTTTATGAAAAAATTTAATGAATTAATGGACTATACATCGTGCAATTTTGATGAAAAATTTAATGGATTATACATTGTCCATTTTTCAGTCAAAAAAATTTTTTATGAAAAAATCTAATGGACTATAAAGTGCAATTTTCAAGAAAAATTTAATGGACTATACATTGTCCATTTTTCATGGAAAAAAATTTTTTATGAAAAAATTTAATGAATAATGGACTATACATCGTGCAATTTTGATGAAAAATTTAATGGATTATACATTGTCCATTTTTCATGGAAAAAAATTTTTTTTTTTGGACTATACATAGTAAATTTTTCATGGAAAAAAATTTTCTATGATAAAGTTTTATAGACTATTAATGGACTATACTTCGTGCAATTTTCATGAAAAATTTAATGGACTATACATCGTCCATTTTTCATGCAAAAAATTTTTTATGAAAAAATCTAATGGACTATACATCGTGCAATTTTCAAGAAAAATTTAATGGACTATACATTGTCCATTTTACATGGAAAAACATTTTTTATGAAAAAATTTAATGAATTAATGGACTATACATCGTGCAATTTTGATGAAAAATTTAATGGATTATACATCGTCCATTTTTCATGGAAAAAAATTTTTTATGAAAAAATTTAATGGGCTATACATCGTTAATTTTTTATGCAAAAACTTTAATGGACTATACATCGTCCATATTTTATGAAAAAAATTTTTTTATGAAAAAATCCAATGGACTATACATCGTGCAATTTTCATGAAAAATTTAATGGACTATACATCGTCCATTTTTCATGGAAAAAATTTTTTTATGAAAAAATCTACTGGACTATACATCGTGCAATTTTCATGAAAAATTTAATGGACTATACATCGTCCATTTTTCTGGGAAAAAAATTTTTTATGAAAAAATCTAATGGACTATAAATGGTGCAATTTTCATGAAAAATTTTATGGACTATACATCGTCCACTTTCCATGCAAAAAATTTTTTTATTAAAAAATCTAATGGACTATACATCGTACATTTTTCATTGAAAATTTAAAGGACTATACATCGTCCATTTTTCATGGAAAAAATTATTTATGAAAAAATCTAATGGATTATACATCGTCCGTTTTTTATGGAAAAAAATTTTCTATGATAAAATTTTATAGACTATTAATGGACTATACCTCGTGCAATTTTCATGAAAAGTTTAATGGACTATACATCGTCCATTTTTCATGGAAAAAATTTTTTTTGAAAAAATCTAATGGACTATACATCGTCCATTTTTCATGCAAAAAATTTTTTATGAAAAAATCTAATGGACTATACACCACATCGTGCAATTTTCAAGAAAAATTTAATGGACTATACATTGTCCATTTTACATGGAAAAAAATTTTTTATGAAAAAATTTAATGGGCTATACATCGTTAATTTTTTCTGCAAGAACTTTAATGGACTATACATCGTCCAATTTTTATGAAAAAAATTTTTTTATGAAAAAATCCAATGGACTATACATCGTGCAATTTTCATGAAAAATTTAATGGACTATACATTGTCAATTTTTCATGCAAAAAATTTTTTTATGAAAAAATCTACTGGACTATACATCGTGCAATTGTCATGAAAAATTTAATCGACTATACATCGTCCATTTTTCTGGGAAAAAAATTTTTTATGAAAAAATCTAATGGACTATACATGGTGCAATTTTCATGAAAAATTTGATGGACTATACATCGTCCACTTTCCATGCAAAAAATTTTTTTATTAAAAAATCTAATGGACTATACATCGTACATTTTTCATTGAAAATTTAAAGGACTATACATCGTCCATTTTTCATGGAAAAAATTATTTATGAAAAAATCTAATGGATTATACATTGTCCGTTTTTTATGGAAAAAATTTTATCGACTATACATCGTCCATTTTTCATGGAAAAAAATTTTTTATGAAAAAATTTAATGGGCTATACATCGTTTATTTTTTATGAAAAAATTTTTTTTTTGTGAAAAAATTTAATGGGCTATACATCGTTAATTTTTTATGCAAAAACTTTAATGGACTATACATCGCCCATTTTTTATGCAAAAAATTGTTTATGAAAAAATCTAATGGACTATACATCGTGCAATTTTGATGAAAAATTTAATGGATTATACATAGTCCTTTTTTCATGCAAAAAATTTTTAATGAAAAAATTTAATGGGCTATACATCGTTAATTTTTTATGCAAAAACTTTAATGGACTATACATCGCCCATTTTTTATGAAAAAATTTTTTTATGAAAAAATCTAATGGACTATACATCGTGCAATTTTGATGAAAAATTTAATGGATTATACATTGTCCATTTTTCATGCAAAAAAATTTTTTATGAAAATATTTAATGAATTAATGGACTATACATCGTGCAATTTTGATGAAAAAAATTTTTTATGAAAAAATTTAATGGGCTATACATCGTTAATTTTTTATGCAAAAATTTTTTTTTTGTGAAATAATTTAATGGACCATACATCGTCTATTTTTCATGTGAAAAATTTTTTTGTGAAAATATTTAATAGACTATACATCGTCTATTTTTCATGCAAAAAAATTTTTTATTAAAAAATCTAATGGACTATAGTGCAATTTTCAAGAAAAATTTAATGGACTATACATTGTCCATTTTTCATGCAAAAAAATTTTTTATGAAAAAATTTAATGAACTATACATCGTTCATTTTTTATGCAAAAATTTTAATGGACTATACATCGTTAATTTTTTATGAAAAAATTTTTTTTTGTGAAGAAATTTAATGGACCATACATCGTCCACTTTCCATGCAAAAAATTTTTTTATTAAAAAATCTAATGGATTATACATCGGCTATTTTTCATGCAAACATTTTTAGTGAAAAAATTTAATGGGCTATGCATCGTTCATTTTATATGCAAAAACTTTAATGGACTATACATCGTCCATTTTTCATGCAAAAAAATTTTTTATGAAAAAATTTAATGAATCTATGCACTATACATCGTGCAATTTTCATGAAAAATTTAATGGACTATACATCATATATTTTTCATGCAAAAATATTTTTTATGAAAATATTTAATGAATTAATGGACTATACATCGTGCATTTTTGATGAAAAATTTAATGGATTATACATCGTCCATTTTTTATGAAAAAAAATTTTTTTTGTGAAAATATTTAATGGACCATACATCGTCTATTTTTCATTGAAAAAAAAAAATTTTCTTGTGAAAAAATTTAATAGACTATATATACATCGTCTATTTTTCATGCAAACAATTTGAGTGAAAATATTTAATGGACTATACATCGTCCATTTTTCATTCAAAAAATTTTTTTATGAAAAAATCTAATGGACTATACATGGTGCAATTTTCATGAAAAATTTAATGGACTATACATCGTCCACTTTCCATGCAAAAAATTTTTTTATTAAAAAATCTAATGGACTATACATCGTACATTTTTCATTGAAAATTTAAAGGACTATACATCGTCCATTTTTCACGCAAAAAATTATTTATGAAAAAATCTAATGGATTATACATCGTCCGTTTTTTATGCAAAAAATTTTATCGACTATCATCGTCCATTTTTCATGCAAAAAAAATTTTTATGAAAAAATTTAATAAATCTATGGACTATACATCGTGCAATTTTGATGAAAAATTTAATGGATTATACATCGTCGTCCATTTTTCATGCAAAAAACTTTTTTATGAAAAAATTTAATGGGCTACATCGTTAATTTTTTATGCAAAAACTTTAATGGACTATACATGGTCCATTTTTTATGAAAAAAATTTTTTTATGAAAAAATCTAATGAACTAATGGACTATACATAGTGCAATTTTCACGAAAAATTTAATGGACTATACATCGTCAATTTTTCATGGAAAAAAATTTTCTATGATAAAATTTTATAGACTATTAATGGACTATACTTCGTGCAATTTTCATGAAAAATTTAATGGACTATACATCGTCCATTTTTCATGCAAAAAAATTTTTTATGAAAAAATTTAATGGGCTATACATCGTTTATTTTTCATGGAAAAATTTTTTTTATGAAAAAATCTAATGGATTATACATCGTCCGTTTTTTATGCAAAAAATTTTATCGACTATACATCGTCCATTTTTCATGGAAAAAAATTTTTTATGAAAAAATTTAATGGGCTATACATCGTTAATTTTTTATGAAAAAATTTTTTTTTTGTGAAAAAATTTAATGGACCAAATTTTCATGGAAAAAATTTTTTTGTGAAAAAATTTAATGGACTATACATTGTCATGCAAAAAAATTTTTTATGAAAAAATCTAATGGACTATACATAGTGCAATTTTCAAGAAAAATTTAATGGACTATAAATTGCCCATTTTTCATGCAAAAAAATTTTTTATGAAAAATTTAATGAATTAATGGACTATACATCGTGCAATTTTGATGAAAAATTTACTGGATTATACATCGTCGTCCATTTTTCAGGCAAAAAAATTTTTTATGAAAAAATTTAATGGGCTACATTGTTAATTTTTTATGCAAAAACTTTAATGGACTATACATGGTCCATTTTTTATGAAAAAAATTTTTTTATGTAAAAATCTAATGTACTATACATCGTGTAATTTTCATGAAAAATTTAATGGACTATACATCGTCCATTTTTCATGCAAAGAAATTTTTTATGAAAAAATCTAATGAATTAATGGACTATACATAGTTCAATTTTCATGAAAAATTTAGTGGACTATACATAGTAAATTTTTCATGGAAAAAAATTTTCTATGATAAAGTTTTATAGACTATTAATGGACTATACTTCGTGCAATTTTCATGAAAAATTTAATGGACTATACATCGTCCACTTTCCATGCAAAAAATTTTTTTATTAAAAAATCTAATGGACTATACATCGTACATTTTTCATTGAAAATTTAAAGGACTATACATCGTCTATTTTTCATGGAAAAAATTATTTATGAAAAAATCTAATGGATTATACATCGTCCGTTTTTTATGGAAAAAAATTTTCTATGATAAAATTTTATAGACTATTAATGGACTATACTTCGTGCAATTTTCATGAAAAATTTAATGGACTATACATCGTCCACTTTCCATGCAAAAAATTTTTTTATTAAAAAATCTAATGGACTATACATCGTACATTTTTCATTGAAAATTTAAAGGACTATACATCGTCCATTTTTCATGGAAAAAATTATTTATGAAAAAATCTAATGGATTATACATCGTCCGTTTTTTATGGAAAAAAATTTTCTATGATAAAATTTTATAGACTATTAATGGACTATACCTCGTGCAATTTTCATGAAAAGTTTAATGGACTATACATCGTCCATTTTTCATGGAAAAAATTTTTTTTGAAAAAATCTAATGGACTATACATCGTCCATTTTTCATGCAAAAAATTTTTTATGAAAAAATCTAATGGACTATACACCACATCGTGCAATTTTCAAGAAAAATTTAATGGACTATACATTGTCCATTTTACATGGAAAAAAATTTTTTATGAAAAAATTTAATGGGCTATACATCGTTAATTTTTTCTGCAAGAACTTTAATGGACTATACATCGTCCAATTTTTATGAAAAAAATTTTTTTATGAAAAAATCCAATGGACTATACATCGTGCAATTTTCATGAAAAATTTAATGGACTATACATTGTCAATTTTTCATGCAAAAAATTTTTTTATGAAAAAATCTACTGGACTATACATCGTACATTTTTCATTGAAAATTTAAAGGACTATACATCGTCCATTTTTCATGGAAAAAATTATTTATGAAAAAATCTAATGGATTATACATTGTCCGTTTTTTATGGAAAAAATTTTATCGACTATACATCGTCCATTTTTCATGGAAAAAAATTTTTTATGAAAAAATTTAATGGATTATACATTGTCCGTTTTTTATGGAAAAAATTTAATCGACTATACATCGTCCATTTTTCTGGGAAAAAAATTTTTTATGAAAAAATCTAATGGACTATACATGGTGCAATTTTCATGAAAAATTTGATGGACTATACATCGTCCACTTTCCATGCAAAAAATTTTTTTATTAAAAAATCTAATGGACTATACATCGTACATTTTTCATTGAAAATTTAAAGGACTATACATCGTCCATTTTTCATGGAAAAAATTATTTATGAAAAAATCTAATGGATTATACATTGTCCGTTTTTTATGGAAAAAATTTTATCGACTATACATCGTCCATTTTTCATGGAAAAAAATTTTTTATGAAAAAATTTAATGGGCTATACATCGTTTATTTTTTATGAAAAAATTTTTTTTTTGTGAAAAAATTTAATGGGCTATACATCGTGCAATTTTGATGAAAAATTTAATGGATTATACATAGTCCTTTTTTCATGCAAAAAATTTTTTATGAAAAAATTTAATGGGCTATACATCGTTAATTTTTTATGCAAAAACTTTAATGGACTATACATCGCCCATTTTTTATGAAAAAATTTTTTTATGAAAAAATCTAATGGACTATACATCGTGCAATTTTGATGAAAAATTTAATGGATTATACATTGTCCATTTTTCATGCAAAAAAATTTTTTATGAAAATATTTAATGAATTAATGGACTATACATCGTGCAATTTTGATGAAAAAAATTTTTTATGAAAAAATTTAATGGGCTATACATCGTTAATTTTTTATGCAAAAATTTTTTTTTTGTGAAATAATTTAATGGACCATACATCGTCTATTTTTCATGTAAAAAATTTTTTTGTGAAAATATTTAATAGACTATACATCGTCTATTTTTCATGCAAAAAAATTTTTTATTAAAAAATCTAATGGACTATAGTGCAATTTTCAAGAAAAATTTAATGGACTATACATTGTCCATTTTTCATGCAAAAAAATTTTTTATGAAAAAATTTAATGAACTATACATCGTTCATTTTTTATGCAAAAATTTTAATGGACTATACATCGTTAATTTTTTATGAAAAAATTTTTTTTTGTGAAGAAATTTAATGGACCATACATCGTCCACTTTCCATGCAAAAAATTTTTTTATTAAAAAATCTAATGGATTATACATCGGCTATTTTTCATGCAAACATTTTTAGTGAAAAAATTTAATGGGCTATGCATCGTTCATTTTATATGCAAAAACTTTAATGGACTATACATCGTCCATTTTTCATGCAAAAAAATTTTTTATGAAAAAATTTAATGAATCTATGCACTATACATCGTGCAATTTTCATGAAAAATTTAATGGACTATACATCATATATTTTTCATGCAAAAATATTTTTTATGAAAATATTTAATGAATTAATGGACTATACATCGTGCATTTTTGATGAAAAATTTAATGGATTATACATCGTCCATTTTTTATGAAAAAAAATTTTTTTTGTGAAAATATTTAATGGACCATACATCGTCTATTTTTCATTGAAAAAAAAAATTTTCTTGTGAAAAAATTTAATAGACTATATATACATCGTCTATTTTTCATGCAAACAATTTGAGTGAAAATATTTAATGGACTATACATCGTCCATTTTTCATTCAAAAAATTTTTTTATGAAAAAATCTAATGGACTATACATGGTGCAATTTTCATGAAAAATTTAATGGACTATACATCGTCCACTTTCCATGCAAAAAATTTTTTTATTAAAAAATCTAATGGACTATACATCGTACATTTTTCATTGAAAATTTAAAGGACTATACATCGTCCATTTTTCATGCAAAAAATTATTTATGAAAAAATCTAATGGATTATACATCGTCCGTTTTTTATGCAAAAAATTTTATCGACTATACATCGTCCATTTTTCATGCAAAAAAATTTTTTATGAAAAAATTTAATGGGCTATACATCGTTCATTTTTTATGCAAAAATTTTAATGGAATATACATCGTTCATTTTTTATGAAAAATTTTTTTTTTTTGTGAAATAATTTAATGGACCATACATCGTCTATTTTTCATGTAAAAAATTTTTTTGTGAAAATATTTAATAGACTATACATCGTCTATTTTTCATGCAAACATTTTTAGTGAAAAAATTTAATGGACTATACATTGTCATGCAAAAAAATTTTTTATGAAAAAATCTAATGGACTATACATAGTGCAATTTTCAAGAAAAATTTAATGGACTATACATTGTCCATTTTTCATGCAAAAAAATTTTTTATGAAAAAATTTAATGAATTAATGGACTATACATCGTGCAATTTTGATGAAAAATTTAATGGATTATACATTGTCCATTTTTCAGTCAAAAAAATTTTTTATGAAAAAATCCAATGGACTATACATAGTGCAATTTTCAAGAAAAATTTAATGGACTATACATCGTCTTTTTTTCATGCAAAAAAATTTTTTATGAAAAAATTTAATGAATTAATGGACTGCAATTTTGATGAAAAATTTAATGGATTATACATCGTCGTCCATTTTTCATGCAAAAAACTATTTTATGAAAAAATTTAATGGGCTATACATCGTTAATTTTTTATGAAAAAAATTTTTTTTTGTGAAAAAATTTAATGGACCATACATCGTATATTTTTCATGGAAAAAATTTTTTTGTGAAAAAATTTAATGGACTATACATTGTCATGCAAAAAAATTTTTTATGAAAAAATATAATGGACTATACATAGTGCAATTTTCAAGAAAAATTTAATGGACTATACATTGCCCATTTTTCATGCAAAAAAAATTTTTTATGAAAAATTTAATGAATTAATGGACTAAACATCGTGCAATTTTCATGAAAAATTTAATGGACTATACATCGTCCATTTTTCATGGAAAAAAATTTTTTATGAAAAAATCTAACGGACTATACATCGTGCAAACTTCATGAAAAATTTAATGGACTATAAATCGTCCATTTTTCATGGAAAAAATTTTTTATGAAAAAATCTAATGGACTATACATCGTGAAATTTTCATGAAAAATAAGTCCAATAAATTTTTTGTAAAAAAAAATCGTCCATTTTTCATAAAAAATTTAATGGACTATACATCGTCCATTTTTCACGCAAAAAATTATTTATGAAAAAATCTAATGGATTATACATCGTCCGTTTTTTATGCAAAAAATTTTATCGACTATCATCGTCCATTTTTCATGCAAAATAATTTTTTATGAAAAAATTTAATGAACTATACATCGTTCATTTTTTATGCAAAAATTTTAATGGACTATACATCGTTAATTTTTTATGAAAAAATTTTTTTTTGTGACAAAATTTAATGGAAAAAATTTTTTTGTGAAAATATTTAATAGACTATAAATCGTATAAATCGTGGACTATACATCGTGCAATTTTGATGAAAAATTTAATGGATTATACATCGTCCATTTTTCATGGAAAAAAATTTTTTATGAAAAAATTTAATGGGCTATACATCGTTAATTTTTTATGCAAAAACTTTAATGGACTATACATCGTCCATTTTTTATGAAAAAAATTTTTTATGAAAAAATCTAATGGACTATACATCGGCTATTTTTCATGCAAACATTTTTAGTGAAAAAATTTAATGGACTATACATTGTCCATTTTTCATGCAAAAAAATTTTTTATGAAAGAATTTAATGAATCTATAGACTATACATCGTGCAATTTTCATAAAAATTTAATGGACTATACATCGTCCATTTTTCATGCAAAAAATTTTTTATGAAAAAATCTAATGACTATACATCGTGCAATTTTCATGAAAAATAAGTCCAATAAATTTTTTTACTTGGACTTATGTACATCGTCAATTTTTCAAAAAAAAATTTAATGGACTATCTATACATCGTCCATTTTTCTGGGAAAAAAAAATTTATGATAAAATTTAATGAATCTACGGACTAGACATCGTGCAATTTTCACGAAAAATTTAATGGACTATACATCGTCCATTCTTCATGCAAAAAATTTTTTATGAAAAAATCTAATGGACTATTCATCGTGCAATTTTCATGAAAAATTTAATGGACTATCCATTGTCCATTTTTCATGCAAAAAAATTTTTTCTGAAAATATTTAATGAATTAATGGACTATACATCGTGCAATTTTGATGAAAAATTTAATGGATTATACATCGTCCATTTTTCATGGAAAAAAATTTTTTATGAAAAAATTTAATGGGCTATACATCGTTCATTTTTTATGCAAAAACTTTAATGGACTATACATCGTCCATTTTTCATGCAAAAAAATTTTTTATGAAAAAATTTAATGAACCTATGGACTATACATCGTGCAATTTTCATGAAAAATTTAATGGACTATACATCGTCCATTTTTAATGCAAAAAAATTTTTTATGAAAAAATCTAATGGATACATCGTCCGTTTTTTATGCAAAAAATTTTATCGACTATACATCCTCCATTTTTCATGCAAAAAAATTTTTTATGAAAAAATTTAATGGGCTATACATCGTTAATTTTTTATGCAAAAACTTTAATGGACTATACATCGTCAATTTTTCATGCAAAAAATTTTTTTATGAAAAAATCTAATGGACTATACATGGTGCAATTTTCATGAAAAATTTAATGGACTATAAATCGTCCACTTTCCATGCAAAAAATTTTTTTATTAAAAAATCTAATGGACTATACATCGTACATTTTTCATTGAAAATTTAAAGGACTATACATCGTCCATTTTTCACGCAAAAAATTATTTATGAAAAAATCTAATGGATTATACATCGTCCGTTTTTTATGGAAAAAATTTTATCGACTATCATTGTCCATTTTTCATGCAAAAA
Organism: Nowickia ferox; assembly: GCA_936439885.1. Lineage (NCBI taxonomy): Eukaryota > Metazoa > Arthropoda > Insecta > Diptera > Tachinidae > Nowickia > Nowickia ferox. The sequence continues at coordinate 82,450,597 of OW387027.1, read as the reverse complement.
ACTTTTTTATGAAAAAATTTAATGGGCTACATCGTTAATTTTTTATGCAAAAACTTTAATGGACTATACATGGTCCATTTTTTATGAAAAAAATTTTTTTATGAAAAAATCTAATGAATTAATGGACTATATATACATAGTGCAATTTTCATGAAAAATTTAATGGACTATACATCGTCAATTTTTCATGGAAAAAAATTTTTTATGAAAAAATTTAATGGGCTATACATCGTTTATTTTTCATGGAAAAATTTTTTTTATGAAAAAATCTAATGGATTATACATCGTCCGTTTTTTATGCAAAAAATTTTATCGACTATACATCGTCCATTTTTCATGCAAAAAAATTTTTTATGAAAAAATTTAATGGGCTATACATCGTTAATTTTTTATGAACAAATTTTTTTTTTGTGAAAAAATTTAATGGACCATACATCGTCTATTTTTCATGGAAAAAATTTTTTTGTGAAAAAATTTAATGGACTATACATCGTCTATTTTTCATACAAACATTTTTAGTGAAAAAATTTAATGGACTATACATTGTCATGCAAAAAAATTTTTTATGAAAAGATCTAATGGACTATACATAGTGCAATTTTCAAGACCAATTTAATGGACTATACATTGCCCATTTTTCATGCAAAAAAATTTTTTATGAAAAATTTAATGAATTAATGGACTATACATCGTGCAATTTTCATCAAAAATTTAATGGACTATAAGTCGTCCATTTTTCATCCAAAAAAACTTTTTATGAAAAAATTTAATGGACTATACATTGTGAATTTTTTCTTGAAAAATTTATTTGTAAAAAAATTTATTGGACTATACATCGTCCATTTTTCATAAAAAATTTACTGGACTATACATCGTCCATTTTTCATGCAAAAAAATATTTTTATGAAAAAATTTAATGAGCTATACTTCGTCCATTTTTTATGAAAAATTTTTTTTTTTGTGAAAAAATTTAATGGAGATTACATCGTCTATTTTTCATGGAAAACATTTTTTTGTGAAAACCTTTTTAGTGAAAAAATTTAATGGACTATACATTGTCCATTTTTCATGGAAAAATTTTTTTATAAAAAAATTTAATGGACTATACATCGTCCATTTTTCATAAAAAATTTAATGGACTATACATCGTCCATTTTTCATGCAAAAAATTTTTTTATGAAAAAATCTAATGGACTAGACATCGTGCAATTTTCATGAAAAATTTAATGGACTATACATTGTCCATTTTTCATGGAAAAAAATTTTTTTTTTAAAAATTTAATGAATTAATGGACTATACATCGTGCAATTTTCCTTCAAAATTTTTTGGACTATACTTCGTCCATTTTTCATGCAAAAAAATTTTTTATGAAAGAATTTAATAAATCTATGGACTATACATCGTGCAATTTTGATGAAAAATTTAATGGACTATACTTCGTCCATTTTTCATGCAAAAAAATTTTTTATGAAAGAATTTAATAAATCTATGGACTATACATCGTGCAATTTTCATGAAAAATTTAATGGACTATGCATCGTCCATTTTTCATGCAAAAAATTTTTTTATGAAAAAATCTAATGGACTATACATCGTGCAATTTTCATAAAAAATAAGTATAAAAATAAGTGGAATTATGTACATCGTCAATTTTTCATAAAAAATTTAATGAACTATACATCGTCCATTTTTCTGGGAAAAAATAATTTTATGATAAAATTTAATGAATCTATGGACTATACATCGTGCAATGTTCACGAAAAATTTAATGGACTATACTTCGTCCATTTTTCATGCAAAAAATTTTTTTATGAAAAAATCTAATGGACTAGACATCGTGCAATTTTCATGAAAAATTTAATGGACTATACATTCCATTTTTCATGGAAAAAAATTTTTTTTGAAAAAATTTAATGAATTAATGGACTATACATCGTGCAATTTTCATGAAAAATTTAATGGACTATAAATCGTCCATTTTTCATGCAAAAAAACTCTTTATGAAAAAATTTAATGGACTATATATCGTCCATTTTTTCTTGAAAAATTTATTTGTAAAAAAATGTATTGGACTATACAGCGTCCATGTGTCCATATATAATTTACCTTAAGAAGAGATACTTGTTCCCCTATTCGAATTAATCAAAATATTCTTCAACATTCTCAAGTGAAATGCCTTGGTATACACCTTGTTCGAACGCTTACATGGAAACATCATATTGACTCTAATCTTAAGTTAACTCAAATACACTGGTTGATTGGCAGAAATTCAACACTCAGCATAGACTGCAAACTGTTAATATACAAGTAGCTTTTGAAACCAATATGGTGCTACCGAATTCAGATATGGGGCACTGCTTCAGCTCCCAATGTAGAAAGAATCCAACGAAGACAAAACAAAATTTTACGTTTGATAACATCGGGTCCATGGTACATTAAAAATTCAAATTTACATCGAGACTTAAATATGCCACTAGTGACTGAAGAAATTGCAAAATACGCAGGCAAGTACTTAACAAAACTCGAATCCCATCCTGATCCCCCTGCTCGTAACATCTTGAATTTTAATGAACCCATCCGCTTAAAAAAGAGGGTCACTACGGCTCTAATACTCAACACTCTAGTTGTAAATGCTTGAATATACTTTTATATATTTTTATTTTTTTACTTACCACAACTCTTATGTATCATTAATTTACTATCAGTAAGTTTATGTCCACTTAAGTTTATGAACACTTATTGTTAGTTCATATTTGAAGACACAATAAATAAATATATATCAAAAAAAAATTAATGGACTATATACATCGTTCAGTTTTTATGCAAAATTTAATGGACTATACATTGTACATTTTTCATGCAAAACATTTTTTATGAAAAAAATTAATGGACTATACATTGTTCATTTTTTATGCAAAAAATTTAATTGACTATACATCGTCTATTTTTTATGCAAAAAAAAATTTAATGAAAAATATTTTATGAAAAAAAATAATCGACTATGCATCGTTAATTTTTTATGCAAAAAAATTAATGGACTATACATCGTCCATTTTTTTAATGCGAAAAATTTAATGAACTATACATCGAACTTTTTTCATGCAAAACATTTTTTTATGAAAAATATATAATGTACTACGTATAGTAAGTAGTACATTATATATTTTTCATCGTTAATATTTTATGCAAAAAAATATTTCATGCAAAAACTATATTGGACTATACATCGTCCATTTTTTACGCAAAAATTTATTTCATGCAAAAAACATATTGGACTATACAAGGTATTTTTTCATGCAAAAAATTTTTTTATGAAAAAATTACTAATGAAAAACTGTTTGATTCAGACATGTCTTTGTCTGAGAGGGTATAGGTTCCATTTGGTATCATTGTGAAAAATGTGGGCGGGGATACGCCCACTAAATTTTTCTTTGAATTTATGATATCTTACTTATCTGATTGCTACGAAACTTAGAAAACACATTAGGCTATCGCAAATCGCAAACTTGAAGTTGAAGAAATGGGCAGAGACACGCCTATTAAAACTTAATATTATATTTCACGTGCTTCTATTCGACCGATTTTAACAAAACTTAGCACACACCCTAACCTCTAAAAAAGACACAATCTTGCATTCAAAAAAGTAGGCGAGGCAACGCCCATTAAAATTTAATTTTGTATATCACGTGCTTGTACTTAATCGATTTTTACAAAACTTGGTGCACACTTTGAGCATTTAAAAAGACACAATCTTGCATTCAAAAAAGTGGGCGAGTCCACGCCCATAAAGGGTTAGTATTAAATTACGTGTGCTTTTACTTATCCGCTTCCCATGAAATATGGCAAAAGGTGTCTAGTTTTAGAATGACATAATTTTGTGGTTAGTTAAAGATTAATATTATATTTCATGTGCTTCTACCTGACCGATTTTAATGAAACTTGACACACACCTTTAAAAAAAAGGGGGCAGACACTAATATTTGTCAAATTGGGCGTGACCACGCCCCTAGAAATATAAAATTGGCACTAAAAATTCAAAAATAAAACTAAAAAATAAACTGACTTCAAAAATAAGCATTAGACTTCAACCACACATTTTGAACAGTTACCAACCTCCTATCTTATGCACTGACTTTCAAAAACTATTTGAGAATTCACAAATAATAATATTTTTGAAAATCACAAAAGAAAATTAAGCGTAGTATTTTGAAAAACTGATAAAAAACACAGCAAATAATTTTTATTCGACAATTAGAAATACATAGGATAACAATAAAAGTTTTTTATTATATGGCCTTATAAATCATTTTTATTTTAATTTATAATTAATCTTATTAGAGGCTGTTAGTCAACGTAACATTAAAAGCACTACAAACATGTGACTTTCTGTATGTTTGCATATTGTATAAGTATGTATGTACGTAGAAACATATTCATGAACTCTCCCAGTAACCTAAATTACTGCCACATTTATTACAGATGACTTTTCGGCCATTGGAACGTTTTAGGCTACATTGATACACACGGTTGAGAGGAAATAAGGGCAGGCAGCTGAAAAAGAGAAATGAAAATGCTTTATTATCTATTCTCAACATTTTAAGAAGAAAGCTAAGTAATTAAAAGTATTTTTTCATTATTTTAATCATAGCATTGATAAGTCAGTGATTTGAGGTAGAGATGGGCGCGTGTCGTGTTTTTTTTCGTGACACGAACACGCACGACTCAGTACGAAGTGTTCGTGACAGAAAATCTGATTTCGTTCGTGTTTGGGGTGACATCTTGGCATTCGTGTTCGTGTCGTGTCATGTTGGAAAAATTCAACACGCGCCCATCCCTAATTTGAGGCATAGCGCTACTCACACACTCTACTCAAATAAGTCACTGCGTATCTCGGAATCAATATGCTGAATATTGCAACTCGTTAATACTCATTTCCGTGTGTTTCGTAATGGAAAAAATATCCACACAGAGAGAAAGTCAAAGTATTTCCCAAAAAAATTCTCAGTAGATTTTGCATAGAAATTTTAAACATATCCTAATGGGACTTCCAATAGGGACTTTCGAATTTTGAAAGTTAATAGCGGTCATATTGTTTAACCCGTATCTATCGAATTGGCTGTCATTAATTCTGTCTGCGTTGCCAAATATTAAAATGGGTGTTCTCCAAAGAAAGGATAATTTAATACTATATTGCATTGTGCACGTTGGGGAATTATTTGACAATAAATTTTTTCGATTTATAACATCAATTTGTTAAAGGCCCAGTAATACAAAATACATATCTATTTATATCGACTGCTTTAAAGAGGGCGCCAGACACCTTATTATTCAGTTTCAACGTACTCGTATGTGGTTGTGTGCGTTTTTTACAAAAAATATTCACACCAATAGTATAGGGTGTTTTTTATTGAGGTATAGAACTTTAAGTTGGCATCACTTTTTTAACTGGCGGCCATTTTGTCAGCTGTCAAGTGATTAATATTTAGTTTAGTTTGCCATTTCATCATGAACAGGTTGACAAAAGAACAACGCTTGCAAATCGTGCAAATTTATTTCGAAAATAATAGTTCAGTTCGCGAAGTTTACCGCAAGCTCCGTCCATTTTATGGTCGACATAATCGTCCATCAGAGCAATTAATTCGGTTAACCGGTCAATTGGCCACCAAGATCGTGTGATTTGACACCATTGGATTATTTTCTTTGGGGATATGTGAAGTCGCTCGTCTACGCCAACAAACCAGAAACGTTAGGGGACTTGGAAGCCAACATTCGTGGCGTTATTGCCAACATACGGCCCCATATGCTCGAAAAAGTGGTTGAAAATTGGACCTGTAGAATTGGCTTTATTCGAGCCAGCCGCGGCGGCCACATGCCCGAAATCATATTTAAACGTTAATGGCATAAAATTATCCTTCCAATAAAGCCAAATTGATGGACATTAAAACGATTTTCTTGTGTTTTATTTCAATTCGAAGTTCTATACCTCTAAAAAAAACGAGCGCACGCAAACACTTATATTGAAGGTCGACATTGATGTGTCTGGCACCCGCTTAAGTTGTACATTAAAAAAATCAATAGTTTACTCACCACGCGCATAAAGCCCCAAATCTCACACTTTCAACATCCAAACGTTGATGGCAAGCGGGACAATACATTTGCCTGAGACAACTGATATCGGGCTTATCCAATGTTTTGTTAAAATTTTTCTTAATATCACCAATCGTATTATATTTGTGATTAATATTTAATTTATCTTCAGTCGAGTTATGTTCCTTTAAATCAGTACTGCTGTAAGATTTTATTATGCAGTGGTTGGCCTCTTGCCAGCCCAAATTTAAATTTACTTCAATCATGTCTTTGCCATCAATCATCTCGTTAGCCGGTTTGTTTTTCATTTAATATAATAAGAGTTTTATATTTGGTCTTTTTAGCAACCGTTTGATCAAACGTTTAAATATGGTTTAAAGCCCAAATTGAAAATCAATTACGAATACAGTTGTACTTATTTTAAAACAAACAATATTACAAGTTTTCTTTTTGTTTTCAATACAAAAAAAAACTAGAATAAAGATAGTTTTAAAATGTTCATTCGAAATGCGCTACACTTGGTCATTAAAGTTTATTCGAGTGAGAATGTTTAATTCAATTTGTGATTGCACTATTTTTTTAATTATTAATTTTTACCCTTTAAATGTCTCTAAAGCAGTGTATGAAAACAAATAAAACCTAATGCAAATTTTTCCTGCAAAAACAAAAACTTTTCCAACAACGAAGAGCGCCAATAACACAATTGCCTTTTACATTGATTTTAATTTGAAAATTAAAAAGGGCCATGCCTCTAAGGCAAAAATTACAAACGTTATGTTAAACTTATCTTTACAATGTACGGCGAACGCGGAATCAAATACCACTTGCCATCTTTTCAAACTGTAATTAAATAAATAAAATATATTCTTATCTTTCTAAACCACTGAATAAAAAATGTTGTATATTTACCTAAAAAAAGTTCGCTATTGTGCAACTCAAACAGTAAGAGCTGGACTAAACTTGTAAATATTTATTTCAACTGCCGATGATGTTGTCCTAACACAAATATTGGTTTTTGTAATAAAAAAATGCACACATATACACAGAAAAATATATCATCCAAATGCAACCAACAAAACAAATTATTAATACATATAATATTTAATTAAAAAATTAACAATTGGCAGTTAAATTATATCATAACGGAACAAGAAACATAAGAAATCCTATTTTGTGTGTATTCGTTCTTTGTGTATTTAATAACACACAAAAAAGTAATATGAATGAGTTTGTAATATTAATTAAAATATTTGTAATATTAATTAAAAAATTAATTGAATTTTCACCTGTATAGTTTGTATTCTATAAACTGGTAGTTAGTGTTATTCACAGACAAGCAAAAATTCGTTTCGAGAATTTTGATTAAGTATAAAAAATATTGTTAATATAACAATTATTATGATCAAAATTTGTGCGGAAATTCAACAGTTCATATTGATATCGACATTGTGAGCCAGGCCGTTATTGAAATAACTTTGAAATCGAACAAAAAAAAATTGTAAAAAAATTATTTCCAACAAACTATTGGTTGAGATATTTAAATTGAAGATATATTTCAGATTTTCCTTTAACTTACAATTTCGTAATTGTAGACTCGAAATCAATTAATTATTTAATTGATATGACAAAAAAAATAATTCAAAATCACTGTCAGTCCATTGCAAAACTACCGGCTGACAACTGACGATCGTGTGAACACTTTTCGTTGCCATTGTAAAATTATTGCCAGACATTTGTTAGACAGTTTATTATTTGTCAGACTGGCGAGATTTATGCAACTGAAAATGACATCATTGTCAGGGACTTTTTCTATGGGCAACACTGCACACACTTGTTTTTAAATCAAAATGGGAGTGAAAAAATATAATAACATATATAAAGCCAAAATCATTGCAGTTGCTTGTTTATTGCTCAAAATAATTTATATTTTCAATTTTCACATTTACCACAAGCACAAAACAATAATATTAATAATTCACAATTCCTGTCAAATACTTTGAGTCTGGCAACTCATAATAACTGATCTAACAATTTTTTCATATGACAACAGTTTTTTCTGTGTCGGTGAACTCAACATCTTTCGAATGCGGTAAATTTGCTTCCGATCTGTTAAGTCGTTGTTAAGTTGCATGTAAATCATACATATGCATACATATATGTACTCGTATAATTAAGTTTATACACGCAATTGACCAAGACTTTCGATAATGATATCGATTTCGAATATACCTCGAAAATTTATCGTTTAAAACTATCGAGAATGGCACTCAAAAATTAATCGAAAAAAGTTCTCCTGTCGATCAGTTTTGTTCCAAGAAACATTCGATTTCGTAGGGTTCGCTAGCAATATCAAAAGTGATCCAATATGAACTAATAACGATATCGCAAAAAGGCAGCAGAAGAAGTAATTTTATTTTTTAATTCATTTACTTTAATTTATTACATATATTTTATCTATTCTTTAATTCTGCTGCAGGATTTGAACATGATATCTCCATTTTAACAAGTTAGCACACATCCACTCGGCTATACAAATTCTAAAAATTCTGAAAGCCCAAGAAAAACCAGAATTTGTTTGATTTTTTTTCGGCAAAGAGTTTGTATGAAATGCAAAACAACATTTTTAATCTTTTCTTAAATTATGCTTTAGTTTAAATATAAATATCAGTTTAGTGACGTGATGAATGAAGGGAATTAACGCCTTATCTAATTTATATCGGATGTTACATAACTTTTACTACTTTTGACATTTTGACTTTTTGAATCAAGCCAAGTCGCACTTTTACGAACACGATGGTTTTTAAAATAATTTGAAAAAGTGAGCTTTATTACTTTTCCAACGATTTTCCATATAATTAATTTCATCTGGCAACTAAACTTAAAAAAGTTGTTAGTTCCAGAAGCATAAAAGCTTTCTATTGATAAAAAGCGTACAGCTTTTGATTAGCGTAAGAATGTTGCCAGAAAGAATCAAATAGCTTAATAAAATAATAGATTACTTTCGTTCAAGTACAGTTGTTTAATACATGCAACAAGCACAAACAAAACTTGAGTACACGCAGCGAAGAGGAACTACGTTTTCTCTACTTCTACCATATCGATAAAGGTGTATTTACATGGTAATACAAAGTATTACGACTTTGTAGAATCAAAATATTATGTTTAAAAAAAGAGAACAAGAGTCTGTTGTAGGTATTTTTCATGTTTACACTGATACTATAAGTAAAATGCAAGCAATGATATTAAACTGTTGAGTTAATAACAAAAATTGGAAAATTGTAAAAAAAAGATGTGTACTAATAAAACTAAATATTGGAGAAAACATTTTATAATTTCAACTACAAAATATAATTTATTTTTTAAGTTTATTTATTGTTTGTTTGGTTTTGCTGTACAGGTTAAATAACTGTGCTTGCAGTCGCAAAACATTTACAAAAACAACATGAAAATTTCCTGAGTTGATTTTGGTTGTTTTTGTAAAAGTGTCAACACCTTCAATAGATACCGTTAGTGCTGCCAATGTTTACTTTGAAATACACCTCTAGTGTGATGAGAATACTTAAGTTTCTAAAATGGTTTAGAAAATAAACATTTACCGACCGCTTGTCAAATTTTCTATCCGTATTTTCACCTACTCGATACATTTTGCTTTTACATGATAAGATTTTGTATAATCTACAGCATTTTTTGACATGTCGTAATACATTGTATTACCATGTAAAGACACCTTAAGTGTGTATTTTTAATTCTCAGGAGGAAGTCATTCCTCGATTTTCGTTTTGTCATGAAGTTTTATATTTTTATTCACAAAAATATATTTGCTCAATTTGTAAGCCTTGTTGTTTGTATTGCTTGAAGTTTTATTTGAAAAGAAAATTTCAATCAAAATGACTTTAAGCAAAAACAAATTATAGTTTGTTTAAAAAAATACTATAAAATATTTTTGTTCCCAGAGATCTCGTTTGAAATTGTCTTCTCAAATAGACACCATACAATATGGTTTATGAACAGATAAAAATAAAAAAGGTTAATATGCAAACACATGAGCTTAATTTTAAACCGAATACGTATAGCTATAAACAACCAACAACTACGTTTATGCAAATTTTTTTAATTACGCAGCATGAACAACTATAACTAATATTTACAGACTATATGAGCTCCCATCATACGCATGAGTATAAAAATACTGTGACTATTAATCGGCTACACATGCGTGTATTTTATTTACACACACATAAAGCATGTTTTCAGACAGCCACACACAAATTTTCCATTCCATTCTATGCACCCAAATGCATGTATACCGTGGGGAATGATGAATAAAAATTCCGAGTATATTTTTTTGTCCGATTAAATATCCATTGCCTGAGTAGGCTTAATAAAATGTACATTACAACGAAATTTCTTTACAAATTTTGCTTAAGCACAATTGAAACACAAATTTATATTTTTTTTTTTTGATACGGCCGTGAGAAAATATTCACGAAGCTTTATAAAAAATCGATTTTTCTTTGGAGAAATTTATGAACTAATTTTCATTTAAAATTTTTAAACTATTTACTACAATTTACATGAAAACAATGTTTAGCATTTAAATTCGCATGAAAAGAATTTTCTTAACTTTTTACCAAAGTTAAATATCATTTCCAATTCGGTGATTGGGAGTCGTAAACGAGAACTTCTTGCAATGAAATCCACATCTAGAAATCATTACAGATAATCCAAATTTTCAACTACTTCCAGATAGCAAATTCTAAGCTTTCACGACTTCTTGGCAATATCTTTTTTACTGGAAATAATGAAGTGTACTTTATGACATATTTACATACACGCACACACATACAGCCATATGGACATAATCGCGAAAGTAGTCAGAATCGACCCTCAAGACCTCAAAATTTTCACAAAAACTCGATTTTCGAAAATTTGGATAAAATCAATCGATTCTATAGAAGGAAGTTAAATAAATATTTAAGGGTAGATTTTCTATATACAAACGATTTTTTCGTTTCGAAATCTGTATGAAAAAAATATTTTTTGAAACGTTTAGAAACGAAGTTTTTTTACAAAATCTGCCTATTAATTAAAACATTTTTATTGATACAAATGTCAAAGGCGTATTACAGTAAGGAACACAATTTAAAATAAACGTAACTGGATATCAGATGGCAAATTACGGCATTCGATATCGAACAAAATTTCATACAATTTTAATTGTGTCTGTATGAAAATTTCGAACGATATCGAACGCCGCAAGCTGCATCCAGCAGGTTTTTCTACTACAAAGAATTATGGCGAAAGAAAATTGTGTTGTATTGCAACAGTTGTTGGTTGTTCCAGCTTCAATAACAATTGTTTAATTTTTAGTTAAGATAACATTAAAATTATTAATTATTATTTATCGTTACTTCGATAGCGAAGGGCTTGCACTTAGTGTAAAATAAAATAATTATTTTTCCAGTTGTGTACTTAGTCATCATAAGTTGTTTTTGAAGCTATTTTTAGCCACAAATTCCCGACATTGTCGTTTATTTAAGATAATGGCTTATCAGCTTAGATTATTGCTGTCAAAGGCGTAGTGAGTAATAAATTATTCGGTAGTTTAATGAAGTAAAGAAACATTTTAGAGTGTCAAACAAATTTATTTGTTATAGACAGAGAGAGAGAGAGAGAGAAACACAAGAATCAAAAGATGTTCACATGAGTCATTAAGTAATATGAAGGTAGAAAATAGCTTTCAAATAATGAATTCAAAGCTTCCTGTGATAACAATGTACTGTAAAGATAATTTTCAATAAAAAAATTAGTCAAACCAAAAAGAGGAGAAAGATATGAAAAAGTTAAGTACATATTTATGAACCACAAATGTCATATACATACATACAGTATTTCTTTTTTTTTATTTTAATTATTCTTTAACTTTTTTACTTAGAATTTCTCCTGCATTTTAAATTGAGTATATATGTATATCATTAATTTTCGCTTGATAATTGCTAAAATAATATTAAGTAAATACATACATATAGTGGCTATTATCGATTATTTTTTGTAAGTGGTAAATCCTTTTAGTTTTTTTCCTAGAATTTTTTTATCATCTATTTTACTAATATGTACTCGAACTATCTCGTAATCACTTAAAATGTGATCATTTTTAATGTTAATAAAACGAAAGATTATATAGAGCTAAACTTTAATTTAACTGACGTTAGAAAGCTGTATTGCCATATTCTTATTCAAAAGTGGGGAAAAACCAGTTACACAGGACTTTATTACGAGTAGCATTCGATGTTCGATCTCCGCTAGATATAGAACATCAAAAATATAATGTCAAATTCATTCATTCATTCAGAAATTTGCTTTCGATGCAGTATTTTAATGTAAAATTTTATTAAAAATCTAAGTGTAAAATATTGTTTACAAAAATGTTTAAAAATTTTTGTGGGTTTTATGTAGATCTAAAACCGTAAGGACTAGACAATTTGAAAGATTCCACTTATGGAGGAAAATCCTCAATTTGCTGTGCTGGAACAAGTGCATTTTAGTTTCCATTTCTGTGTATGATATAATACAATAATTACACCCAGTGAAATACACAATAACCACATTCTTGGTCGAATGCTTATCTTTCATACTACCAAATGAAAATTGATTCGATCAAGACTTTCGACTACAGTCGAAAATCGAAAGTTGCTCACAATAAGAGCCACAATAAAAATTACACCAATCAGAGAAATTCATTTAAACAACCTGAGTTAATTTTTTAAATCAAAATGTTTGATTTCATTGTTGCTTCAGCAATTCAGTAGTAGACTTCAAATAAATAAAATTTAATTCGAAAATTTGTTATAGTACAATTGCAGTGGTTAAATTACATATAAATGGGTTAAAGTTACCACATTTTGTGGTCACAACAGGTGAAATATTGTCAGGTATAGTTAACCAGAATTTTCCATTAGATTATTAATGAATGAAAAAAATTTTATACAGAATGGCGTCATGTACTACACGTTAGAGTTGTAAGTATATTGAGTATTTCGGTATTGAGTACTGATAAACAGGTACATTTTGAGTACTCGATTTTCCAAAGCAGGTACATATATTTTAAGTACTATATACTCAAAAGTATGGCTGCAATCATGATTGGCTGCAATGCAATGATTGGCAGATATAAATGCATAAATGTAAAAAGATCTTACTTAGAACATTTTTTATAAAAAGTGAAATTACTCGTATAAAATATTTACAACAAAGTTCCGGTTCATAGACGGGAGAGTAAGATATGAGGGATTTCCTCTTCATTATCTTCTCATTTCTCATCTTTAAGCGCAAAAGTTGCTCAACTAAAATTGCATTGTGTGGACCCAGTATAACGTTAAAAGAGTAAATTGTAAAAGAGGATACAGACTATAAATACAATATATTAAGATAAAATTTAGAAAAAACAACGACTGTTTAGAATAAAAATTTTTAAAATAGGCAGCGCATGTTTTATGGCTCCGTTTTATTGATGGAAATGGCGATAGCGCAAAATGCAGCACTTGCAAAATTATTATTTCTTAAAAAAAGTATCTTCAAATTACTATAATTTTATATTAACGTAACCTATTAGTTATTTATTTTTCTATAGTATGCTTGAAGGTGGTGGAAGCTCCAACCTAAAAAACATTTGGTTTCAAAACATCCAACAGTGGAATTGAATAAGTTGCTAGAACAAGAAGGTATGCAATTGGTTAAAACGTTTGGCTGTTGTCATAAGGCCGAGATGCAACTATCGGCTCTACTCTACTACACGTCGGGCGCAAGCGTCAACCTATGGAAAAGACAATTGGCATCCAATCGATTATTTCCTGTGAAGCTACGCGTAGTCACTGTCTAAAAAGTCAGCAATAACTGACGCCTTGGAGGCCAACATTGTCTGTGTTACACGTGACATGCGATTAGCTGTGCTCGAAAAAGTGGCCCAAAATTGGACGTCCAAAATACTCATCGTCGACATATGACGCGGTGGCCACATATCCCCGAAATAATTTTCAAATATTAATGACATGTATTTTTCTTTCGAATAAAACAAAAATGTTTATTCAACTTTAATTTTGTGTTCTTTTTTACAATTTAAAATTCTATCGGGCTCTATAAAAACACCATTTAGTATGCTTATATAACTCAAAATAATTCATTTGCATAAAAATTATTTTTCTCATTGAAAATATGCTTAAGCTTAAATTAAACGTGCCATAACCATATACAACAGCTGTTTGAGCCAAACTTATGGGCAACACTGTATTTGATTATAGGTGACTTTTGTCATAACGCCATAACCATTGAAACCAATTGAACTTTGGTTTTAGTTATTTCTATGGCATTATGGTATGGTACGTCTGATTGAACCTTTATTCCGAAAAAAAAAAATTAAACACATGCTAAGTCCATATTTATAGTGAAACGCCATAGAAAATCTTGTAAGCCTTGCATCTTAGGTATAAAATGTGTTTAACACTTTTACTCGTATGTAAATCGCCACTAGGGACATTTTTGTACAAAATTTTAGCTCGCTTTATCGCCGCTGAAGGGAAATTTTTTTACACTTTTTAGCTTTGACACTTTGGCTATATTTATTGGGTTTTTTCGGCTTGCCTTTCTTGAAGGGATATTTTTTACAATTTGAGTTACTAATTTTGTTTGTTTCAAATGTCTAATTATTTCGGTTCATAATATACAGTTTAATTTCATCATAACATTACCTAATAGAATACCCTTTCATTTTTAGTTTGTTTGTTTTTAGCAAATGTGTCGAGCCCTAAAATAGCCCATAAGCCTGCATAATCTTTATTTTGGCATTCTACGAATATTGGTATTGAAACAACATGAACTAAAGAAGAAGATACATACGATTTAAAAAAGTCAAACCAGAAAAGTGAGACACTTGTTACCCCTTCAGAAATTTTAAAAAACATTACATACAAGGTCATTGTCATGTTTTAAGCACATCAGTTTTTCTTGAAGCAAATCTCTGGAATTCTCTTTTAAAACTCGCCGTTTGTTTACACACACACACACAATCTGTTTGTTAAATTTCCCTATTGTTTTAAATGAAGTGAAATAATAAAAGAGAATTGAAGTAATTCTTCGGTACAAACAAGTATGTAACCCTCTTCTTTCTTCTTTCCTCCTCTATCACTCATAAATACAGCCTTGCTTCAGGAAAAACTGATGTATCTATGAAGTGATATTGCGAGAAAACAAGTTTTCTGTTGCACATTGTGGCAACGCTTGGTTGACTTCTAACCCAAAAGCAAAAATATATTGTATAGAAACAAAACACACATACTCGTACACAACTTTGGAAATTTATGTCTTTATGACGAATTTCATACACCCTATCTGTATTCGGATCTTACAGCAAAATATACAACATTATGATATTTTCTAAAGATTTGCAATATATTTTTATAGTCTCGTATTACGAAATCTTAAGGTATAATTATTTTAAAAAGTGTGGGCATGTGTGGTATAGTGGGTGTGACTGGCACATCCACTAGCAATGAAAGAAATTTCTAAAACAGACAAAATGTTATTCCTATAGGTAAAATAAACGAAAAATGTGGTTTATTTTACGAATAAATATTCGTTATTTTTACGGTACGAAATGTTTCATAAATAGTAGAAATAGTATTTGTTTTTTTACGAAATACTTTTTGTCTGCAAATAACAAAATTTTATATTTTTACAAAAACAATGTTTATATTACGAAATAAATTCGTAAATCATGGGAAGCAATTTTGTGTTATATACGAAATTTTGTGTAAATTAAAATCTTTAAAATATAAAAATCTGCAAAAAAAAATATATTTTCTTACATTTGAAAAATAATTTTGTTGAATAATCTGTAATTCTTGAAATTAAAGGTCGTAATAATTATGAAAAGAAAAAGATAATTTAAGGGGAATTGTTACAGCCTCTGTATTCCTCATACAGCACATGCATACATATTTTGCACTGAAACTCACAAATCAAACTGGGAATGCTGGGAACACAACTAGGACGAACAACGAATTTTGTTGATATGAAAATTAACGCAACACCGCCGTCCAACGAAATTCGTCGTGCGTGACGAACTCTGCGATAGATTTATTTCTATTTCTTACTTCGCTGAATCATCCAATCACAAAATATGTTACTTATTCGTCGTTTGTGTGCCGTGGATCAAATTTTGTCGTTCGTCCGAGTTGTGTTCAAAGCATACACCAAAAACTAATTTTTTTCAATAATTTTTTATACAATACTAGTATATACAATGACATGAAAATAAATGGAGAAAATATTAAAAAATAAAACAAAACAACAGTCTTTATTCTATTTCAAAGTTTTTTTTTCGTAAAATTTACGAAACTTGTGTAGATTTAAGAATAATTTTGTACTGTAAACAAAATGATAACAAAACAAAATTTGTTTATTTTACGAAATTTCCATTTTTATAAAAATGTTTCATTTTGTCCTAAATTCAATGAAATAAACGAAAAATCTGGTACCTATATACGAAAATAATTGTACAAAATAGTTTTTGTAACTAAACGAAATTCGTAAAATTATGAAATCTGGGGGTCTACTCTGTAATTCGAAACGAAAGCAAATGCTTTCGAATTGTAATGTTAAAAACATAAAAATTTGAAAACATTTTCTTTCGTTTCGAAATACAGAGTAAACTACCTGTTTGCCTGCACAAGCTACAAATATTTCGTAAAATGTACAGCATTTTTCGTTTATTGAACAAAAATCGAATTACGAAAAAGTTTTTCGTATTTTTAAGCATGAAATATTTTGAGTATACTCCCCACGACTCTTATGTATTATTAATTGCTATCACTAACTTCATGTCCGATACTGGTCGGGTCTAATAATTATATTATTATCATTTTTGAAGATAAAAATAAAAAAAAATAAAAATTTAAAGTCCGATCTCAACATGGCGTATAGCACTGTAATGGCTAGAAGAATATGGCTTTATTTCTGTCTTTGCTGGTTTTTAATTTAACTTCTAGATGGCATTTGTGATATCTCGGATCCTATCCTACACCTCTCTTGCACAATTTTTCATGAATGGAAAATAAGCCATTCCGTACATCAAAATTAAAAAGAAATCCTTACAATGTCCGTCCGTCTGTCAGTCTGTCCGTCACAGGCTATTTTCTCGAGAGCAGCAAGATTTATGGACCTGAAATTCGCAGAAATGGAAAACTTTGGACGCTACAACAACAAATATATGACAGTTAAAAATTATAGGGTGTTCTAAAACCAGCATGCTGAAATGATAATTAATATAGATATATAGACACTTCAAATTTTCAAAATTAGTGTACTCGTATTTTCATGCAGATTACAACAATTAGTACTGAAATTAAAAAACGTTAATTTAAGGGCATTCTATCAGTTAATGAAATTTTCAAAAACGCTCAAAAGAACAAAAATTTAAGATATACCCAAAATGAAAAAAGTGCTTAAATTTAAAATATCACCAAAAATAATATAAATTCTAAATTGATATCAGATTAAAAACTTACCAAAGACATAAGTAGCATGATGAGATCGGACTTTAAATGGCGCCGCAACATATTAAAACACCGAATTTGCTGTGGCAAAATAAAAGTTATGTTTAGGCATTCACATTGTAAATTTTAATGTGAATGTATGTATGTGTGAATACATATACACATGTGTAAACAATGTGTTTGTAGCCGTATAGAAATTTAAATAAATCACAGGCTCGGAGGGAGTCTGATTTTCGATTCAGAGGTATTAAAAAAAAAAACAAAAAAAATTGTTTTTGCAGTTTTAGATCAAAACACCACAATATTCTACCTCATATGTTTTGGGAATTTATTTTTTTTTTTTTTTTGTTGATTCGAGTTCTTTATTGTTTTGGTTTTTTTGGAACTGAAAAATATAACACCAAATATAAAAATAATAGTAAAGATCCATAAAAACCACCCTATACATGCTCACATACATACATATCATATATATATCATTACCTTTTTCGAAAACATTTAATACACTTTGTTATCTATTACCTCCAACATTTATTGAAACATGAACATTTTGACAACTGCGTCTTTGATAACAGCAATATTCTTATATGGACATACATATGTACTTTAATGTATGTATGTACTTGAAAAAATTATTATTTATCTACTGAAAAAGTTATTAGAGTTATTAGTCTACTAGTATTTTTCAGTACGCATGGACCTGAACGAATCGAAAAACAAAAAGTACGAAAGATATACGATCGCTTAAAAACTTATTAAAAACATTACAATTAAAAAGTAAAGATGCAACAATCTCAGCCATCTGGATACACTTCAGCCGAGACTTATCAGCCTGGAATGGCACAATCGCCACCTCAGCAATCCACCATCATCATACAAACAACAAACACAGGTGTGCCTCTTGGAAATGAACCCTCACGTGTTACCTGCCCATCGTGTCACGCAGAAGTCTTAACTTCTGTCAAACATGAAGCCAATTGCAAGACACATTGCTTTGCCATGATCTTGTGTTTGTTCATGTAAGTACTACACAATATGATGTGAATTAAGACAAAAATATAAATTTCTTCAGGGATTAGAATTATTTCAAACTAATAAGATTCTATATGTACGATTACGTTTTTGCTGATGTCAAAATCAAGCAGTTTCTTTTTTATTTCAATGCCAAAAATCAATAAATAAATAAATTAATATACATATTTTACCGAAAAAATAGACTTCAAGGAAAAAAGTAAAGGAAAACAGGAAAAATTTTTAACGTCGCCACCACTTTAGTGTGAACATCAATGTCATTATCAATTCAATAACCCTTTTGCATTTTATAAAATGCTAATGACAACATTGACTATTTATCGTTTAGAGTTGGCTAAACTGCAAATATGCATTGAAAAGTTATTTCCGCTATACTATTTAAGTGCGAAAAATTTTACAATATTTCCATAAAACTACATGAAAAAATATATTAATGATCGGGGCTGTAACATGGGCTTAATACAAATAAACCTTGAGCTGCGTAAGAAAAACTTTTCCAAGTGTTACACAGGGTAAGACAAACTAATGGCTGGCACTGTCGAAATATAGCGCGTAATGAAATAAATACTCTCACTCATTTTCTAAATGCAGTTCTCCCCATTTGATAACAACCAGTTTCTTTGCTTACACACACACACACACACTTTAAAATTTATTTTATTTTTTTATTTATTTCTCTCTGCAATATTCACATACATTTAGTCTTACAATAATATTCAATACGAAAAGACTCGTAACGAGTGAAAAAAAGTGAAAAGCAAATTGCAAGCCGGTGGAATTCAACAAGTAGAAACCTAAAAAATTACTATGAACAAATCACAACCGCCACCGTATTCACCAGCTCAAGTTTATCAGCCCGGAGCACAATACTATCCACAAATGTCACAACCGCCACCACAACAGTCCACCGTCGTGATACACACAACCACAAGACCCACTGTGGCCCTTGGAAATTCACCTACACGCACTACTTGCCCCTCTTGTCATGCTGAAATTGTTACTTCTGTCAAACATACCGCCAACTGTAAAACTCATTCATTTGCTTTGATCTTATGCTTGTTTATGTAAGTACCAGTGATTTCGAAAAAGGGTTACATTAAGTGTATTTTAAAAAATGTTACCAATTTGTGGTTGAAGGCAGATAGAGAAAAGTGATTCACTAAGTAAAAAAAAAATTATAATGGTATTAGTACATGTTTGCTTACTTTCCTTCTGATAAGATTTCTATAACACGGCACAGTGGTAGTGATTGTGGAAGAATTTGTCAGTGTGTTTTTGATACATTTCACTAAATAAAGTATATGTACATATGTATGTATAAAGTGTGTCTCAATCGCCAAAAATAAAGTTATTAAATTTTGTTTGCTCCATGGTGACTTTAGGGCCACCCTGTATCTCAGACGCAATATGCAAAAAGCGACATAACAATCTGCAAAAAAAGGGGCAACTGTAACGCCCCCTTTTTATAATAAAATTAGACTGCAACCTAAAAAACACTGCCGCACGTTATAGGTTTTAGGGTTCCGTACAACAAAGATGAAAGGAACCCCTATTGTTTTCGCTACGATGTTCGTCTGTCTGTCACAGAGTGTTTTCTCGAGCACCGCAAGAGCTACGGACCTGAAGTTTTCACAGAATATGTAAAGCTTTAGCCGGTACAACAACAAATATATGACAGTTAAAAATTAAAGGGTGTTGTTAAACGAACAACGAAACATATAGAAATCCTAATGTAATATACCGACAGTTATATATAGACACTTGAAATTTTCAATGTTAATGTATTTTAATGCAGACTACACCAATTATTACTGAAATTAAAAAAAATCAAAATTAAAGGGTATTCTATTAATTAATGTAATTTTGACAACTTGCTCTATCCTGAAAACCGTAAGACGCAAACTCTTGAAATTTTCATAACCTAAAAAATACCAAAATTAAAAAAATGTCGAAGCGAAAATTAAAAAAATTTAAAAAAATCATCGCTTAAATGCAAAAAAAAAATCACCAAAAAGCAAACAAACTAAAAAAACCGCCAAAAACGAAAAAAATCGACAAAACAAAAAAGGCGTCAAAACTAAACAAATCGCTAAAATTAAAAAAAAAATCGCCTAAACCGAAAAAATGTGCAAAACGAAAAAAATCGCTACGACTTAAAAAACGCCAAAACCAAAAATTTTTAACAAAAAAATCTACATTGTATAAGATATTCGATTATATGATCTAACGTTCGTATAGTATTATCTATGTAGTGTCCGTACGGAATCCTTCGTGTGGGAGTTAAAGTCACACTTTTCTGTACATATTTATTTGTCATCGGTTTTCTCTCTCTCTGATCATTTGCGATTAGACTTTTCTCCGCGGAGTAGTAACCTAGTTATTTCCCCTTCATGTCATCTTTGTGACAATTTCAGAAACAGTAGAAGGCGGATCATTTATTTTGCACAAACTTTATAATTCACAGCACACTAAAAACTCCAATTTTTCTTTAAAAACCTGTGCCTGTTCAATATTTCACGTGAAATGCTGTCGAAATACCTATAAAAAAATTGGCATTAATTGTTCATGAAAAAATGTTGTTGTTAAGTTTTCATGAGAAATGATGTTGGTGGCACTTGTTTCACATGGAATTTACAACAAACATATACATAGGTGCTTTTACCAACGTAAGGAATTGTAGTATAGTTTCAAGGGCTAGTTAATAAGATTCACATGACAAATTTTACGCACGAAATAATGAATGTTGCTCAACATTTTTCACCAATTTGAACAGACTACTTGGCTTAAAAAAGAGTAGATACCCACCCATGGTTACAATGTTTCGCAACTTTCTATCGGTACACGATATATGTAAAAAGTATACAAACTTTTTATTTGATACGTTTCTTCTAATGACATGCCATTACATTCCTTCATTTAGGCCTTTGATCGTCTATGAGGGTTCGTGCATTTTGAACCGTACATAAGAATGCATAATGAAAATGGTGTCCATAAAATTTATCTATTCAAACGGTTGCCTAGCATACGTACATACATACATATGTATATATTGAACTATGCCACTTGTGGTGAATATAAAAATTTTCTAAATCTAGAATAGCTTTTAGTACACAAGCCCCATCATATATACAAACGTACATATGTACGCATGTATACACTCATTTAGATCAAACTAAAATTACATGAACATTTACACTTACATATATTGCTGCACACGCAAAGAGAAACAAATAAACTCACTTCTCTTTAAGTGATACGTTCTAATAATGACTCACTTTTGATAACAGCCAGTAGGTATCAGTTAGTCAGTTCATAGGAATCGTAAATATATGTACACATACTTATGGCTGTGTGTGTGTATACTTTTCAGTTGCTTTATTTAATCTCGATTGAAAGTATTTAGTCCAAAGGTATTACTCAGTACGCGTAGACCTAAGCGAGTTGAAAATAAAATACAAAAATTAATATATAAACGGGAAAAATCATTGATATGGATAAATCTCAACCGCCAACCTTTACCCCAGCTGAAGTTTATCAGCCAACACAAACAGAAACGCAACTGTATCCGCAAATTCCACAGCCGCAGCCATATCCACAGCCGCAGCCATATCCACAGCCGCAGCCATATCCACAGCCGCAGCCATATCCTCAGCTGCAGCCACAACCACTACCTCAGCAATCCACTGTGATTATACAAACGACACGCCCAGGCACAGCCGTTGGAAGCGGGCCTACCCTTGTTACGTGTCCCTCGTGTCACGCTGAAGTTTTGACTTCTGTCAAACATACAGCCAATTGCAAGACACATTGCTTTGCGTTGCTGCTTTGTGCGTTCATGTAAGAAATTAACAATCAAAAATTGTATGAATAGCTTTTTAAAAAAATATTTCAAAAGTTAGCTAACATTTTCGATATTGAAATCTGCAACTTTTGCTTGAGTTTTGAGTATCACTCACTTTGTTGCAATGTATTAAAGTGATTAATACTTTGAAGTTCTCGAAAAATTAGGCACTAAGCAATTTGGCGAACCCGACTACGATCAACTTTAACTTTAAATCGTTAAAGCTCCTAAGTGGTCATCCGAAATTAATTATATGTACATATATATGTATATTTATTTATGATATAGTTCGCCGACTTTGTATATTTTTCGTATACAATATGCCCGCCATATTCAAGATTAAGACACATCGCTTGGCATAGGAATCATCGGCCTACTCGTTCGGTTTGTATAATGCCGCAAAGGCACACATACACACACACATACATCCATACTTACATATGTACACAGGCTGATAAACACAATACCCTTCCTTGCGTCGTGCAGTCGGGTAAAAAGTACACGTCTACCAGTAAAAAAATACGATAATAAACCTTACCAAGGCTGATAAAAACTCAAAATTTAGTACAAGTACTGCAAATACAAATACAAAACACTTAAATAAACACAAGATAAAAATATTTAAAATTAAACTGAAAAGTAAACAAGAAAAGCTGATTTTAATCGAGCACTGCACTGTATGAAGCGGTGTATTTTGCCTGCACAGTGGCTCCATTACAAAAATCTTTATAGAACATATGGTCAGATTGTTCTTCTTATTTTTCAGTTCATTTACGACCTATTAACATTTAGTATATCATTTAGTATAATAAGCATGTTTTAATATTTTTCACACTTAAAACATAAATCACTTTAATTACAGCCATTTCATAATATGAGTGTTCGCTTAAGCTGCTAAATTCCTCTTATAATAGGTATAAGACTGTTACAAATAGTAGACAAGGGACAATTTTTACTGTCGTCTTGATGTGACGTCGACGACGGCATTCACAATAATGGGGAATATCTGGCAACTCTAATAATGCTTATAATGTCTCAAACTGGAACCGAATTAGGGCATTGGATATCGAAATAAATTTGAACATGTTGCCATTTAAACTCCACTCAAATATTTTGAAATTTCGTTCGATATCAGATGCCATAATTTGTTCTCTGGGATTGGCAAAAAATAACTCATGGTTAAATGTTACAAAAATGTAAAAATTTTTCAGTAAGTTTTTATCATTATTCTTCGAACTTCATTTGTTTCTATATTTATTATTTGATTAAGCTAAAGTTCATATCACTTTGTAAGCCAAATTACATATGATAACTATTAAGGAACAAATAACACCAAAGTTAATTGTAAATATTCTGACAAACTAGTAGAACGGAACAACCGGCTATTTTCGAAGGTCACTACACCTTCATCATGAGCGTTCTTTGTGTTTGGTCCACTGTGTGTGGTGTTAGTTGCTGTAGATTTCTGCTTTATACAAGTTTACCATCTCTAAATTTACAACAGTCTTTCCATTATCGTTTGTTCTTTACTAATTATGCACATGTTAGTTAATTTGCTTATTTTTGTTCTAATTAAGCCAAACGTTTTTGTTTTGATACTATTAAGTATATTTTTATTAAGTTTTTTTGCCACAGGCCCATACCTATTACTTATAGTTAGTAATTTGACTTACAAAGCGATACGAACTTTTGCCTAATCAAATAATAAATATAAAAATGCTTTCTTTCGCTATTTTAAGAACGTATACATTTATTAATTTTCGAAAAACAAGTTTTTACGGAACAGATTTGATGATATCTATAATAAAAAATAAAACAAATTCTGACAAGTAGACAAGCTGATGAAATGTTTAGCGAAACAGAAAAAGTGTCAGTTCGCACCACTGTGGCATAAAATTATTGTACACATATTTTGCATTTCATTAAGCTGTGACGTATCGGCAGGTGATACAAATCAACTTATTTCTAGTTTCTTTGCAAACAAGTTTTTTTATTTTTCTGTTTATTTAACGACTTATTGTCATTACGCTTCCCAATACTACACATTTCTATATATTTTGATGTTATTGTAAAAATTCCCACAACAATATTCCCTGCCATAAAATATTTATTAATAAAACTTTATTGTTGCATCGTACCAACTACAAAACTGCTGGACTTACTTGGTCGGCATTGCTCGTAAATACGATTTAAGAGAAGATCTCTTTAGATATCATATCGCTAATTTACTCAAACAACGTCATAGCACAAAAAATTTACACACAACTTAATAGAAAAAGAAAATTTTATTTTTCTCTCAAGAGTTCAGTAAACAAGATATTTGAAAGAAATTTGTACACAATAAAAAGAACGATATAAGGATTAATTCTGCATCACTATATCAAAACATATAATTTTCGAGTTATGACGTTGTTTGAGTAAATGAGCGATATATTCTTTCGACATACATACATATACTATCAGACTATCCAAACTTAAAGCCGTTTTGATGTCATTCAAATCGCCATATTTTTTTATTTTTCTTTTTTGTTTTTTAATTTAATGAAAATAAATTTTCATTAAAATTTATTTGTAAAAACAAAACTTCATTACTAATTAAATCTTTTTTTATTCAATTTTACTTGTAGTTGCTGGCCCTGTGTTTGCGTTCCCTATTGTATGGACTCCTGCCAAAGTGCCAATCACTATTGTCCCAATTGTGATGCTTTTATTGGAGAACACGCCAACTAGAAATTTTTTGTAAAATACTTTTTTACTAACAGATTAGTATTTAATATATGTATTGTAATTTGAAGCAATTTATATAATTTTGTTTTTATAAAAATAATTTATAAAATTAATACAGCATCAACGATATTTAATAAACATAGAAATAACGTTAGAGTCAATTGTTTGTTTTTTTATATTTCAGTTCTTTCTTGATTGAATGTGATAAATGGTAAAATTTATAATACGAGTATAATGCAATTCAATAATATTAAGTTGTCTCAACTGCTCAGGTGACTATTTTCGCCGCTTGTAATTTAGCCCCCTATTATCGTTCTCAACTCAACTCAGTTTTGTTGTTGAGAGTCAACCCAACTTACATTTGGCATTGCCATTCACAACTTAAATAATCGCGTGTGAGCTGCAAATTGCTAAACTTGTTTCTACATGTTCTGTAAATCATTTGTTTTGCTTGCGGCTTGACATGTTTTGATTTAGATCAGCTGTTTGTTGAAATCGTCAGTGTATAAGTAGCCAATGCAAAAACAAAATTGACAAAACAAGAAAACATTTTATAAATTTTATAGTAAAAATTTATAGTAAAAATTTTAGGAAACTATTACTATTTTTAATCAAAATTAAAAGAAAACAATTTAATTTCATTCATTAACCATTTGAGTGTTTCTTTAAAGTTTGGATAAGGGTAAATTCATTATTTCACTTCGGTATGCTTTTGCGTTTTGAATTCGCCAAGAGTCTTGCGATTGCGATTTGCAGAACAACTCTCTTGCGAGTTTAAGTCACAACCGCAATTATTATGCGATATGCGAGTGTCGGGACATGCCAGGTCAGCACTTATTTTTCAGTACATTTTCTTCCTGTTAAAGTATAAATGTTTGAAAGCGAATTAAGCCGAGTATGCCTCATAAACAACTAATGACTATGTTTATATACTATACAAGCCTTCAATTACGCAACACAAACAACTATGTATAAGAAAAATTTATACAATGTGCCAGTTACAATTATACACATAAGTATAAAAATACTCTGAGTATTTATTCAGCTCCACATGAGTATATACAAGAGTATTTGATTTCCAGACACTCAAGCATCACTGCTGCTAGTAAAGGTTCCCTGTTTTTATAAGATTTTGAAAACAAATCTTAATCACTTTTTTAATACTACTAATCTTTTTCACATTCTGTTTTACAGTTCAACACAACAAATTCTTTCGCTTATTTTTGTAAAAATGTTTACTTGTTTATTTCACAAAATACTGACTTTCTCTTGTTTGTTTTGATTATTTACAACTCAGTAACAAATATACTACAGTCACCCTGCAGAACATGTGTTACAGATGATTATAGCTTTTTTCATCACCTAGTTTTATCAACTCTGGTACGAGTATTCGACTACATGTATATTTTTTAGAAACTAGGACCAAGAGAATGATAGAGGGCAATTTCTGCCTCTCCGAAACTATCCAACCGCTTTTTATGAAAATCAAAACATCTGCAACTAAAGGGACACATGGGGTTTATACATTTTTAAGACTAGAATTAGAAGCACAGGCTCTACAGTTTAAGACAACATAACATTTCTTGGTTTTACGATTTTTGGCCGTTTTGACGATAATTTCAATTTAACGGTTTTTGTCATAAATGATAAATTTTATGTATTTATGTTCTTCCAGTGGTACGGAACCCTAGGCAAATACCACTCTGTAGTGTATCTCACTTACTGTAATGCACTGTATCATAATGGACATGCATTACATTATTATTATATTATATTTTTTATTTATTATTCATTTAGTTATTTTCAGTCAAAATACTTTTTTTTTTAAGAAACAAACACAACCCGCGCATAAAACTTTATGGAAATTTATACGCTTTGACACAAAATATAGAAAATTTAGTAAGTCTCCCATTTTAAAATTGATTTTAATATAAATTTTTAATAGCTTTATTAAATTTAATTAAAGTATAATTTGGAAATATTTGTATTAATGCAGAATTTTGTTTAATTTTATAATTTCATTTTAATTTGTGGATATTATTTACTAATAATATAATTAACTGCTTCTATAACGAAAGTTGGCCGTTAGCTCAGCGTTCGTTATAACCGAAATCCTCTGTAATTAAATTTTTATTATTTTATGAGTTCTTATGTAAATAAAAACTATTTAAGGGCTGCTCAGACTATTATAATTTGTATTAATACATGTCAAAAATTAAAATAATGCGTGCAAGTGCGATATTATGAATGCCAAATGTCAGGGCGAATGGTAAATACATAATACGATAAAAATTTGCCATCCCATAGTACTTGACCATTTTTTGGAAATTTTCTAAACGATAAGACTTTTCATCTGATCAGAGTTGCATTATTACAAAATCGAGTAATAAACAAACTGACAAGTCGTCTGTTTCAACGCCGATGCCATGCCGTCGTTTATGGTATATTTATTCATCTTAAAAGGGCTATAAATATTGAATATGTTTACCGAATTGAAGCATATGTCGTGTCAGCCATGTCTGAAAGTAAACGAAAATAACCGTATTTTTCTTTTCTTTACCTTATTTTAATCAACTACTCTAATCACCGTATAGTTTCAAAGGTCGGCATGACCACAGCTTGCATGAAACTGCTCTGCCGCCGGAAGTCAACGGTTAATGTAGGCATGTTAATCCTCAATAGCTGTTTGCTTTCTACTTGTGTTTTTAATTTAATTTGAGTTGTGAAGGTGTGAACACAAAATTTCACTTTACGTTAGATTTCTTGAGGACAGAAATGTCTTTCGATCTCTTTCTCGTAAAATGTAATGAAGGAAAACTTAAAAATTATAATTCATAGCCCAGCTAACATTTCGAATATTGTTTTTGGAAAAAATAAAACGACTGAGTCTTCTTCGAGTACTTTTGATGCTGATGATTTTGAGGAGCTGATTCAACCATGTCTTTCAGTTTATGATTATGGCATTCGCTATAGAAAAATATAATAATATTCTAATAATATTGTTCGATATCGAATGCATTAATATCAAGCTGAAAAGACTTGACCGAATCAGCTTGTTGTCGAAACCTACGGTTAGACCCCTGATTAGTCGCTTCCGCGCTTAAAAAAAGACTCGTTAATGATTCATGCTTGCATTTAAAAAATTATTTATTGAAATTGCAGTAAGAAATTACTTGAAAATTAGTGAAAACTGATCTGAGTCACAAAAGACTCAAAGATGACCACATAAATATTTCACAAAATTGTAGCTGGGAAGCCATGCTGACTTTTTCTTGTATTATCTGCTCGCCTTCCTTTTTACAAAACGTATTTTCGGCTCTTGGAGAAAACGCAAACTAACTTGATTTATAAATATTAATTTGTTGTAAGGGAATTCAGTGAACATTTGAAAATCTCTGATAAGATTGACAGCTAAAACTTTTAAGGCAAGTTGAGCATAACGCCAGCCTGAAAGTGCAAATAATTTTTATTATAATTAAGTTTTTTTTTTCGTTACATACAGCACACACGAACACTCACCCACACAATTTCTTAAGCCTTTGGAAAATGGTATGTAGGCATAGGGATGACGTGTTTCTACATTTTTTGGCAGAAAATTATCCGGATCAAATTGTTCGGCATTTGTGCCCCACAAATCTTGTCTGCGATGCAAATGGAATATAGATATCAGTATTTGAAAATCTCTGGGCAATTTGATTTCGTTGGTTAAATTGCAACTCTCCAACGATTCCCGACCCACAATGGGTATGGGAGGCATTAGGCGCAGTGTCTCATCAATAACCATATTTAAATAGGCCATTTTATCTAGATGTTGGAACTCTACAATTTCATCATTGCCGATAATTTGTATTATTTCTTGGTGAAGTTTTTGCTGAACATTTTGGTGCATAGCCAACATTGTTATTAACGAATACAAAGTGGTGGAAACAGTTTCAAAAGACTTTTGCAAAAGAATAAAATTAAATTCGTACAAGAAAATTTTCAACATTCATGCAGAGAGACAAAGTTTGGTTATCAGAAACTGGTGCTACGTTTCCACGACAATTTTAAGCACTTGCTTCGCTCTCCGAACTAAAATTACTAATCGACACGGCTTATAAGCTGTTTCATTAAATTATTCAAAGTTCTATTTTTTAAGCTATTGTCAGTAGAGTGTGCTAAAAATTTCTAGCACCAGTGTGAGCTGACAATCTTTATCTGACAACGTTGCCAGAAAAAGCGTTGTCAGTCCATTGCAAGACTACCAGCTGGCAAGAAATTGTCAGACATCTGACAATCGTGTAAACACATTTCACTACAATTGTCAAATTATTGCCAGATATTTGTCACACATTTTTTTATTGTCAGATGTGCGAATCTTTGCAATTGCTTTTTTGTGGTTCACTATAATTTATATTTTCACTTTTTGCATTTAACACAAGCACTAAGAATTGACAATGCATAAGTTTTATCAAATTCTCTGACAACAGGCTTGACAATTATTGCATATGAAAACCGTATGAATTGACAACTTTCTTACTGACGTTTTTGCCAGATAAATTTACTGTCATACAATCGTCTGGCAATAAATTGTAAGATTTTCGGATAAATTTGATACAAGCTTGTGCTGGCAGTTTTTTATTATCCCTATATGGTCAGCACATTGCTCGATCTAACAATATTCTATATATATAGCTTACATTTGTTTTAGCAAAATAAATTTTACTGCTTCGCTCTCAAAATTGTATGCGGCGAATCAGTTCCTTTTGCTCGTGATCGGTGTGTGAAGCATAAATGAGCAGGAGGCATCTCACGTGGAAACATAGCAATCAGCCTAGGACGTTCGGCGCCTGTAGCGTTTTTAATATTGTACATGGGTGGTTTGAAACAAACTTGCACCTCTCTCTTCTAATACTCTACGAACTTACCCCAATAATCATTGTGTAGGTCTCAGTAATGGTGTCATCCATTTCAAATATGTTTTCTTGTTGATATTTTATAGCACGATCTAAGAAGTGCACACATTCTGTTTCACTATATAACTCCAATTTGCGTTTAATCAACTGAAATTTATTTCAAAATATTTATATTTAATAAACCTTAATGTTTATGAGAATGTTTAAGGTTTAAGAGATCTTGTAACATATAAATTACAAAATATTTCTTAGGGGTTGTAAAATAAGTCTAATAACAAATTCGAAGCCAATAGGGGAAAAAAAATTCAGTCAGATTTTGTAGTTATTCAGGAGATTTCTTTACAATTTAGGTGTGTTTTTTTTTTAAATTACTCTAAAATGTGCTACATTTTTCATGGGATCGTGTTTACTCTTGTTCAGTGTTATCATATGAGAAGATTTATCTTATTTTTGAAGTTTTTCGAAATGTTAAAAAAACTGAGACTTCTTAGATAAAGAAAAGATTTTTAAAAATATGATATCTGGTAGTTTTAGTATATTAATTGAGCTTCATATTAGAACTTTTAAAAAAAGTAATACTATTTTTATACATGTTAAATATTTGAAGGTGGCAACACTGATATGTGTATTTATACTGACGCTGATGCTGCTACCTTCTTCAAAATAATTTAGTAGCTGGCTACAAGGTGACAAATGCAGCTAGCGGCTTTTGAAATCGTGCGTTTGTGTAGCCTGTCAATGTGTTTAATGCATTATGTTTGTTAGTGCACTGGAAACAAAATAAATTTTAGCTGAATTCAAATTCAATAAAATCAAGGTATATCAACATACTTTGAGCAAAATCACTAATGAAAAAAAAAACATTTTTTTGCTCGACTTGAAAAATTTAAAAAAAATATGAATATGGCAGCACTGCCCTAATCCTTTGTCGTCAATTTTTAGCTGCCTTCGAATTTTGGTCAACGCTGCCGTTACTTTGGCGCTAAATTCGAATCGACGCAAAAATTAGAGCCCTTGGATGCATGCGAGTCAGAGGTTTCACTTACGTGGCAATTCCTTTCTCCCTAAGGTCTTTATAATTATTATGCTACGCATGCTACACTATTTTTCCACTTCAATAATTAAAAGATTTAATTCAAAAAAAAAAATTGTTACAAAATTTTTAATTCGGTTCGAAGGAAAACTGTTTGAATTTGTTTGCTGCTTACATTTTAATTCCAAAGCTTATGATTCGAATTAGAACTTAAAGGCAAAGCGTAAAAAGTTAGCAGCCGTTGGCTGAAGTACGAAACAACTGGCTGTCTTTGGGAGCCAGAGCTCAATACTCCGGTTAGACGCAGTCATATCAACATCACACGACCGCAACGCTCTCTTTCGTCGTCGAAGAAGAAGAGAACTTGGCTCTCATTGTGGTTGGTGTATTTCGACTGGTTCTGGTTCTAGATTAAAGAAAGAACGTTGCGGTGTTCTTTAATCTATTACAAAAACGTTGTAGTCGAAGTCGAAATACGCCAACAACGATAAGGGGGCTTATCTTATCTGAATTTTAGTCCATCATAGCAATTTGATACATATGTATGTATTCGTATATAAGAAATTTTATGTTTCGTGAGTAGTTTTTTCAATTTATAACAAATTTTATACTCACATTTTCCAAATATGATTTTAAATTTGATATTATTTTATAATAACCGGGAGTCCGTATTAGAAATGAAAGCTTAACAAAGGACAAAGTTATGCCGGTCACTATTTTTCCCAATAATCTAAGATGTAATATAATGAATTATTTGTTTGCTAGAAGTGGAAATTTGTATTTTTATATGTAGTTACTTATTGAAATTTTCCGCCATGTTGTCATTAAGAATTTCATCTTCCGCCAGCGCCGTGCCCATAGTGGTGCCTAAAAACAATCATTAAAATTTTGTATCAAAACAATTTATTAGAAAATACTTTCATTCAAATATAAGGCATAAAGGTAACATTTGAAAATTCTAGTATTCAAAGAGACTCGTTCGATTTAACAAATTCTTTCAGGAATGTATCGAAAGAGAAATGGGGAGTTGGAAGCTTCCCTTGCTACCAAATATTAATTTTATGTCAAAATTTTCTTTTCTTTTTTAGGGTTCCGTACACCAAAGATGAAAAGGAACCCTATTGTTTTCGTCGTCTGTCCGCCACAGGCTGTTTCCTCGAGAATTATGACAATATGTATGTCAAATAATAAATTTCTTAAATTATTCCTTGAATAAAAATCGATTTTTGGAAAAATTTTTATTAATTCATTCTTTATGAACTATTTGGCAAATAAACACTATTTCCCCATTTAAATTTCTCATCACTCAACAGCTGGAGAAGCTTGTAAAACTAGACAGCTGTTTATACACAAGCCGCATTGCCAACTTTAACTACAAGCAAAAATATCAAAGACCGAATGTTGAAATTGGAAATGTAGTATTTGTGCTGTGTAAGAAATGCAAATTTCTTTACTCGAAAACAACAATATGAACCATATAATTTCTATGATCTGTTTTTTTTAGTAAAGAAAAACACAAACAAAATATATGTTTTCAACTTACCGACTGCCATTTGCAAAATTTCCTGCTTTAAACGGGCAAAAATTGCATGATCTCTGCCATCTAAGGACTCAAAATAGTGGGCAAGCTTTTTGCTGCATTCATTAAAAGCCGGAACAAACTGTTGAATGATTTGTGCAGTAAATGAGGGATTCATTAATTTGCGGTTATGTTTCCATTTGAAATCTGAAAAAAAAACAAAGTCACCGTTAAATGGAGCATAAATTTTTAAAATTTTTCCCTTATTCCAGTTGTCAACATCGACGTTACGTCAATACAATACCAAAAAATTTGGACCTCTCACTATCGAGCACAATTTTGTGCTATTGACAGTCTACTTCTGTTCCCTAAGGTCTTCAAAATAGCATGAGGCTGTCAATAGCGATCAGTTGTTTTCGACAACGGATAGAAAAGCCCCATTTTTTTTGGTATTGTATTGACGTGACGTCCATGTTGACATTTGGAATAATTTTTTCCATAAATTTGAAAGGGAATTACGGCATACGATACCGAACGAAATTACAAAATATGAGATCAGAGATTAAATGGAAATATTTTTAAATTTCGTTCGATATTGAATGCCGTAATTTAAACTTTGGTTTTGCAAGACTTTTTAGCACCAATTTAATTCTTGTTTGACAAGGAGGTTTATATTTGGTCTATCAATTACAAAATAATTAAGTTTGGATCCCGTACTTTTTCGGAAAATTTCAACAAAATGAGAGCAGACTATAATTTTGCTTAATCAGACACAAAAATTGGCAAAAGTACAGTAACGCGAAACAACAACAAAATTTTAACATAAAAGGAAACATCGCAATCGATGTCGAAAAACGCCAACCACGATAACGAAAAATATTTTTGTAAACCTCTCGCTTTTTAAATTTTGACTTATTCATGCTATTTGAATTGAATATCAATAAGCTGCGCTATACTAAAAACTTAGAATAAAACTATATTGCTTGCTTGTTTTTTGCTAAATAATGCAACTCTTGCTAAGCTCGTATAAGGGCAAAACAAAATTTCAAATCTTACATTTACTTGTGATAATGCCGTTTGGTAATGTCTCATCCATTGTTCCATAGATAACTCCGGCTTTATTGAGAAACTCATCACTATTGAGAACATGCTTAATTATATCCACATCAATTGTTATGATTAGAGGCACATTGCCAAACCACGTTAAATACGAAGAGGAATTTAGTTGTTTAAAATACGCACCGAGCACATACAGAAATTCTTAGGCAAATTAAAAAAGAAATGTAACAAAGAAACACTTTTATAAATACAACTCACTTTGCACCGGCACAAATTTATGCAAAATTCCAATAAAAGGCAGACCATATACCGTTGGCAAATAATCTCTTATATCACGATATTTAAAATACTTTTTCATAAAATTATGAAGTATTAATAAACAGAATATAGAGATATAAACTAAATTGATGTTGTGGCCAAAAAAATATTTCAATGTGCTTAACATTTTTTTTCAGTTTCGCTAATGCAATGCAGTAAAAGTTGCTATTTATATTTATTTGAAATTTTGTACATGACCTTTCACACCACACACGTCGTTAAATATATAAAAAACGAATTTAATTGAAATTGTAAACACAAATTAAACATCATCATATTTTTATTTTTAGTATAAATTAAATAATAATACAAGTAAAATGGACTTCGAATGGTGCTAAAAAACAGTGTGCAACAGTTAAAAAGCTCTGGCCAGACCCATGCGTATGCGAAGTATTGATCAAAACTTGTGAAACTTATTGAATTTTGTATAAATAATTCTGCCAAAAAACACCGAATTCATTGCAAAGATTTGATAGAACATTTTCGTAAAAAAATTTGTGGGATATAAAATTAAATTGTAATGGGTGTGCCTCCGCCCATTTTTTAAATAAAAAAGTTTGTGTTTTTCAGAGCTCAGATTGTGTGTTAAGTTTTGTAAAAATCGGCACAGTAGAAGCACTTAAAATAAAATATTAAATTTTAATGGGCGTGACTCCACCCATTTTTTCATATTTAAGATTGTGTCTATTTTTGAGCTCAAGGTGTGTGGTAAGTTTCGTAAAAATCGGTTAAGTAGAACCACGTCTAATATAATAATAGATTTTAAAGGGCGTAGACCCGCCCATTTTTTCAACTTTAAAATTGCGTAATAATAAGAACCAAAGTTGTTTGCTAGGTTTCACAGCAATCAAATAAGTAGAACATCATAAAATCAAATTAAAAAATTTGTGGGCGTAATCCCGCCCATTTTCTCAGGCAATAAACAAAATTTTACAATCGGTCTAATACGAACAGATTTATGAAGTAACACCGCCAAAAAAACTAGAAACGAATTGATAACCTCCTCCTTTTTTGAA
Source organism: Nowickia ferox (assembly GCA_936439885.1). Classification (NCBI taxonomy): domain Eukaryota; kingdom Metazoa; phylum Arthropoda; class Insecta; order Diptera; family Tachinidae; genus Nowickia; species Nowickia ferox. Next base: position 82,415,520 of record OW387027.1, on the reverse strand, counting down.
GTCGATTAAAAAGCGTCTATGGTATGCTGGATTGGTGGAATATAGTAAAGAAGATTCTGGGGTTCTTGAATATAACGAACTTCAACTGTTTGACGGTGTTTTTTGAAGGAAGTTGTGGGAGTAACTGCACGGCTCAGCCAACATTCCGATTTTTCACATTTAATTTGCTGAAGAGTTTTTGCTCATTCATAAGATTTTCTTCGTATGAGAAGCTCCAAGGATCATCCTTCTCAAAATGTAACCATTGCATTTTTCAGATGCCAGGTGTACTGCTTTTGAAGAACCTTTGGATGGGCTCAAGTATTATAAAATTTTCACTTTTCGCTGATGTTGCAGTAAACTTCTTACTTGAATTCGCCACAAGCTTCTCACAATCTTGAGGTATATAAATTTGGCAGAATTTTTGGTCACACTTTATGAATGAATATGAGTTTTTCGAACAACATACAACTAAAACTGAACAATGTTGTGACTCTTATTCTATCCACCACAGTTGTTGCTATAAGCTATAAGGTAGTTCACAATTCTGGTTCAAAGAATTAATAAATTTTACCAGACAAGAACTAATATCATGGCAGCCACGTGAAGCTTGGTTTCATTCCACATATGTGACCTTCTCCGAGAAAAGTCACCTGACGAAAAAAACAATTTAAAACCTAAAAATCAAAAAAAAAATTTAATGTTTTTCTAATTTTTATCGATTTTCCCAAGTTCGTTTTGTGAGGTAAATAAATTTTTATCAGAAATCTAACTCATTTCATCATATTCTATACCCTTTTAGATACCAGAATCCACTCTTAAGTCCAAACCCGTTTTTTGACACACTAGGTCCCTTTTCTCGGAGAAGGTCACACATATACATATTAGCTCTTTTTGGAGCTTGGGGCTTGAAGCCTTGTGCTTCTGGCGTAACAGGTTTTTTTAATTAATTAATTTTTTTAATTAATTAATGGAAATTGCACTTTGACCGCTTACGTCCTGAATTTCTCTGAACTTTAGCTGAAAATTCCATGAGTAAACTAAATTTGGAAAAAACAAGGCACTTGAACCCCTTGTGCGTTGAGGCCCTCATATGTATTTTTTTTAACTAAATAAAGGGCTCTTTAAAATATTAATTCGCAAACGTGGCTCCCAAAGTAAGTATAGCTGGCCACCCCTACTCAGAATTATAATACTGTGGCAAATAGGAAAAAGTGCTTAAGTCGAGATAAGCTGATTTTCAGTTAATGGTGCCTCCGTAATCTGCATACTCGAAAGTACCCCTGTTCAAAATCTCATTTAATTTGTGCGATTTTTCAGGAAGTTACAGCAGTATGACTTGTGACTAATGTTTTTGAGACTTCTAATCTCATTTGGAATAAAAGCTTAATTTAGGTTATACTTTGGTATATTTCAGCTAAAATGTTGTTGCTTATAGTGTGTAGTACGATGTTTGCTTAAAAAATAAAGGTTAATAAAGAATTTACCAAATTTAACTGTAAAAGAAATACATTTCTGAAAATCGAATTGAACGCTAAAAATTGCTCTCCTGCAAAACAGTAAATTATGAATTAAGAATTTTTTCCTTATTGCCACAGAATATGAGAAATTATTCCAAATCCTGGTAAAATTAATATATAAACTTCAAACCTGGATCACACTATCGGAACAATTTACCAATTTTCGTCAGCTCACTTAAATAAATTCATAATTAATAAACTCAATTTGCCTTATTTCTCAACTAATTCAAATATATGTATGTAAGGACATGATTAAAAATGCCATTACGGCTTATTACTTATAATCTTATTGCAGTCAGCCGACGAAAATCGGTACATTGTGCCGATAGTGTAATCCAGGCTTTAGGATGTTTAAGAAAAAATCCGAAAAAATGTTGATAAAGAATTAGCAGCAATAACTTTGTTTTTTGTGTTGTCCAGTGTCAACAAGCTAAGAACAATTTTTAATGGGGTCATACTACCATCAATTTAATTTATTTTCCCATAATTAGTCACATAGAATAATATGTATTTGCGCTAAGATGCTGCAAAAATGCAATTCAAAATTAAATCACAATTTCATAATTCCCCTTTAAAATGTATGTACTCGTATATGCTGATATGACACATTCCCGCCATGAATAGTGGTGAATTCGACATCCCCACGTAATTCACCTCAAATTAAAAAATCGTTACAACATCCATCTTATTATTTAAAGTTAAAATTTTATTTTAAATACTAGAGTATATTTCTAAATTCTTTTGGTAAATTTTATTTTAGGTTCCTTCAAGTAATGCAAGCTTATTTTCTGAACAAAATAAAGATCCTCATATCGAAAGGAGGTGGAAAATTTATACTTTCTGACCAGGCCCAGTAACAAATATTTCAAAGATATTTCAGCATAGCGCCAGCCTAGAAATGAAATATACCGATAGCAAAATAAAAGTGCATATTATATATATTTTCGAATTATTTTCACTCACCAATACAATTTCTTACACCTTTAGAGTAGGGTACATAAGCATACGGATGCCGTTTCGCTATTTTCTCCATTAGAAAATTATCCGGATTAAATTTGTCGGCATTTGGTCCCCAAAACGCCGTACAACGATGTAAATGAAACAATGAGATTAAAACTTCAAAATCACGTGGCAAAATCACCTCTTCCGTAAGTTTACAATTTGCTAACGTCTCACGACCTATAAACGGTATGGGCGGCACTAAGCGCAACGTTTCGTTTATAATCATATTTAAATAGGGCAATTGATCCAAGTGATTATGCTCAATTTGCTCGTTGCTCGTTATGATTTTAACCACATCTTGATAGAGCTTTTCTTGCACATCTGGATGCATTGCCAACATAACGATTAAGGAGTAAAGTGTTGTCGAAGTGGTTTCATAGGACTGGTGAGAATGGGAAATAAGCATAAAAATTAATTAGTCATTATTTAACAAAATAATCATAACGGTAGTAGGTATTTACTCCACTGATCATGGTGTAGGTTTCCGTTATTGTATCCTCAGAATGGAAAAGCCCTTGTTGTTGATACTTTAAAGCACGATTTAGGAAGAATTCGTCTCCTTCGTTGGAAGCAGGGTTCAAACTTTTATTCGTAATAAACTGCAAAAAAGTATGTTAATTGAAACCAAAGGATTTCTATACTAACAAACTCATGAATAAGTTTTGTTTTAAGAATATTGGTCCAAAAGTTTTCCACAGAGAATTTGCCGAAGAAATGTTTTTATGGAACAATTTTTAAATATAAAAAATAATTTTCAAAAAGTTTTTTATTGAAAAATTTGTCGAAAGGTTTTCTACCAAAAGCTCAAGTTGCGCTTAGAAAACTAATCGAAAACTTTTTTTCTACAAAGAATAGTACAAAAAGTTTTCTATACAAATCAAGCCGAAAATTGTCTTCCCATTCTCTATTGAAGATTTTTTATTCTGTTCTTTTTTTATTCTCAACAGAACACTCGTCGAGAAATTTACCATAAAACAAAGGTCGAAGAGTTTGCTGCAAACATTTCTATAAAAAAAGTCGTCTAAAATTTCCTACATAAAACTCGTCCATAAGCTTTCGACATAAACGTCTCCTAGAAAAAAAAACTTGTCGAAAGGTTTTCGATAGAAAACTTTTATAACGGTTCATTAAAAGAAACTTTTAAAATGTTTTTTTAATTAGTAAAAAACTTGTTTACAAAAAACTCGTCAAAAATGCTTTTTATAGAGCACAAGTCGAAAAATGTTCTATAGAAACTTTTTTAAAGGTTCAGTAAAGGAAGCTTTTCAGATTTTTTTTAGCTAGTATAAAATTTGCTTATAGAAAACTCGTCAAAATTTTTTTTAGAACACAAGTTGCTAAATTTTCAGCGGAAAACTCGCCGAATACTTCTTAAAATTTTTTATAGAAAACTCGTCGATAGCTTTTTATAGTGTTTCAAGATTTTTATAGAAAACTCGTGAAAAAAAATTTTTAAGAAAATTCTTCCAAAAGTTTTGCATAGAAAATAATGTCGAAAAAATATTTTTTTATGGAAAAATTGTCGTAAAGATAATTTTTCAAAAAGTCTTATGTATAAAAAAAACTCGCCTAAACATAAAAAACTCAAATTGTCCGTAAAAAACAAATCGAAAATTATTTGTAGAATAATTCAAAAAGTTTTTTCTACAAAGATTTGGGAAAAGTTTCGCCGAGTTTTCATTTGAATTTTTTTCAATAGTAAACTCATCGAAAATTTTTACATAAAAGACTCTTCTACAGAAACCTGATCAGAAACAATTCTTTAAAAAGTTGTCGAATATAGAAAGGCCTCCTAAAAAAAACTAGTCGAAATGTTTTCTATAGAAAACTTTTTGAACGGTTTAGAAGCTCGTCGAAGTTTTTTTTATAGAAAACTAGTCAACAACTTTTTTATAGAAAACTTGTCGAAAAATTTTCAGTGGAACAGCCGAAGACTGATTAATGTTTTTTTACAGAAAACTCGCGGGAAACTTTTTTATAGAAAACTTGTCGAAATATTTTTTCAACAGAAGGGAATCACAATGAACCCAACTAACTGGGTCTCCGAGTGAAATGTATCCTATAAAAAAAACCGTCGAAATGTTTACTATAGAAAACTTTTTGGCAGCTAGCTAAAGAAAGCTCGTCGAAAAGTTTTTTTCTGAAAACTAGAACAAAAAATGTTTACAGAAAACTAATAGAAAAGTTTTTTACAAAAAAAATTAGAAGATTTTTATTGAAAATTCGTCGAAGAGTATTTTAGTGAAAGCTCATCCAAAATTATTTTATTGAAAGCTCTTCGAAATGCTTTTTACAAAAATCTTTCAAGCTTTTAATAGAAAAAAATCTTCGAAAATTGGGTAAAATAACACGTTTTTGACGGTACGGTATAATTTAATTTTATAAACCACTTTTTGAAAATTGACGCGTTAGTTCAAAAATTTTTTTTTTCCTGTAAACGATTGTGGTGTAATGGAGCTCATAGAATTCGAATTGTCTTACTTTCTTTAAAAATATCTGCAGATAGTCCAAAATTCTATAGTAAGATGAATTGCGCACCAAAAATCCCAATTTCATGGGTGACAAGGCCGTATCAATACAAATTTTATCCATCAATCTGCAAATATAATAAAATTATTAAAATTTTGAATTCTTCTTCAAGAGATGCTAATAATCACTCGTGCATATTTGTGACCATTTCCTTACTCAAATTTGGATATGAGTTCAGCTCAAGACCCATAATTGTTTCTAAAATAATAAACAAACAAAAAAAAACTATTTCATACCTCTTTTTTTATAATAATGTTTATTATCGAAATACGAGTACCCAAGGCAATGTCCATGATAGACTTTTGTAAAAAGCCAAATATCGAGTGTTCCTTCTCATCCAGCAAAGACTCAAAGTGCTGAGAAATTTTTGCTGTGTTGCGTATAAAAATCGGTATGAAACGTTGCAAATTTTGTGGACTAAAAGAAGGATTCATTAGTTTGCGATTATGTTTCCATTTGAAAACTGAAAGGGAGAATAGATACAAACATTTTAAATTTATGCAACTATAAAAAAATCTTTTACCCACATTTGCTGGTTATTAAACCGTTGGGCAGAGCCTTATCCATGGACTGATACAAAACATTAGCTTTATTCAGAAATTCCTCCGAGTTCAAAATATGTTTGATTAATTCCGGATCTATGGTCACAATGAGAGGCTTCATACCCAGCCAGGTAAAAATTGTCAAGTTCTTTTTGAAATAGTCACCAAGTTTGTAAAGAAATTCTGTGAAAGATGACACACAAAAACCAGATAAATAATTCCAAAATTAAATGCTTAAAAGTTTTGGAAACTTACTATCCATTGGCAAAACCTGCAAGACTGTACCCAATAAAGGCAACCCATAAAAAGTGGGTATCTTCGCGGTTATTGCCTGATATTTGTAATACTTTCGCAAAATCATACAAATAACAGTCACACAACACAAAACCGAGAAAACTTTTAAGTAACTAAAGATATATAGAGGATTTTGTAGAGAGCACATTTTGCGTTAAATTATTATTAATATTTTTTTTTTGTTGCTTGAAATTTAATTCGTAAATAAGAAAATTTTTAGGCAAAACAACGTATTTATTCAAAAACATTTTACGCGCGATTGTGTTATAAGTGGTAATTGTGCATAATACTAATATGTTTATTTACCTTTACATGGTGAGTGCGTTGTCACTTTAATTACATATTTATTACATACAATTATGTTATCAATTAATACAAAACAAACACTTCATTGTAAAGGTGTAATTAAAAGTACGAGTATTGAAGGCGATTAAAAAATGGATAAACATTTTTATAACACAAAAGTTACAATAACAAAATAAACAACTTTAAAATTTAGTTCCTAAAAAGTTCAAAATAGAAGATACTGAAAATAGATGCAATCCAAAAGTCAAGCAGGCACATACATACATACTCGTACATACGTACATACAGATGTGGCTGAACAGCAGCAGCAGCAGCATGCGTAGACGCGTACATTAGACCGGCCGTTAATTATATTTTTTTTATTTCTTATATTCTCTAACCCCAAAATCGGTTCAGTTTTATGTAAAATACAAATACAAAAAAATTCATAGCGATAAGTTGTGTTCTAGGGGTGCGTCCGCCCCTCGAAGTTGGCCTTCAAGCCCATTTTTCAATGTAATCTGTTTGCATACGACTATCTTTTTAAAATTTCAAAAAGGAATCATCTAGATTCTACTTGAACGCCTGAGTGTAGTGGGCAGCCACGTAAACCAATCTTTTTAAAAAAACATTTTACAAGAATAAATATGGCAACGTTTTAGCTCTTCTAGTCAACAACATTAGTCTCAAGAAAAGTTGTTTGCTAAAATTAATATTTTAGAAAAAAGTTAAGAAAATAACCAACAAAATACCAAAAATTATATTGACAAAAATTATATTTACATGGAAATTATTTTCATTAAGTATGTACATACAATAAAAGCTTATATCTATTAAATTATTTCATACATATATGTACGAGATATAGTCAAAATAAATCTAAAGAAAAAAAAGAAACAAAAAATACATTGAATAAATGGGCTTTAGGGCCAACTTTGAGGGGCGGACGAAACCCCTTAACACAACTTATCGCTATGAAATTTTTTTGTATTTTTTTACATAAAACTGAACCATACAAGTAACGGCCACTCTTATGTACATACGTACACAATAGAGGTCTGCAAGAAATACCCCGAAAGCCATTTTAAAACATTCTCATACACAGCATCCCGGTCGGCCATGTCTTTCAGACGTCTTGCACGTCTGCACGACGGATGCACGACAATTTTAAGCACAGACGCCCTGTTGGCGACAGCTCAAACAGATCACTAAAGAAATTTTCGAACAAATGGACGCTAAGTTTAACAAAATCGATACTTTCGCTCATATCGTCCTTTAAGAACTGACAATTTCTATAACATTTTCATTAATGAAACTACACAAAACTTTACATTAAACGTTGCAAGACTAGCTTGCTCACAATATCCACCAATTATTTTGATGCATGATCAGTTGGGTCAGTGCTCGATAGAATCCCTGGCCTAGGGCGCCAAAATTTAAAGATAACAGAATGTGCAATGGAAGATGACGCGACGATGGAACACATTCTTTGTGAGCGTATCGTCTTATGTAACAGTAGAAGGCGCGTTTTTCATTCCGAGTTACTGTGTTCAGATGATATTAGGCGGGCTTCTCCAATATCTGTGCTGACTTTCATAAGGAGAGTCATACAGAGATTGATTTAATTTAATTTACAGATCTATGGCACAAAAGATCCATCAGGTGTCGCAGTGCCAGTTTTTGGACCAGATTTTCCCCCTTTTATAATCTTCTAATTTAATGTAAGCGCATTATAATCTTCTAATCTAATGTAAGGTTTGCTTTCAAAGAAATAGAAGAATTTTCTATTAAACTAAAGAAAAATAAGATTTTTATGTTATTGTTTTGAAGTGGCCCAAAGATTGGGATAAATAAATGTGACTTGAAATACTTTTATATGTGTATCGTCACCTAAAATCCAAAAGGATTTATAATTTTATTGTAGGAGAAGCGGACAACTTTATAACGAACTTTCACGAAAACCACTGCGGATGTGAATTAAAAAAGTAGAAAAACAATAGTAATTTTTTTTTTCCTCAGCTGAATAATTTTTTATGAAAAGAAAAATCCGTAAGTGCATTGATTTTTTTAATAAAAATAAAAACAACATGCATATTTAGTCAAACTATATTTCTTGCTTTGTATTCATTACAACTATTTAAAAATTTAGAGAAAAAAACACTAACAAAAATCATATTAAAATGCAACCCTTGTCCTATTTTTTTTTTTTTTTTTTTTTTTTTTTTTGATATAAATGTGTACTTACTGGTCCTCTTCGGAAATGCATCACTGCGCTGCAAATGTCACAATATAAGGTAAAACATGGCTGATGCTAAAAAATATTATCAGCGAACTTTTATTGCATTTTAAATTAAAGTTTGCTCCTATGATGCAAAGCAGTGATGCATTTCGGTACAGGCCAGGCCCACTGTTAATAAAATCAATATTTTTAACGTATCCGTGTAAAATTTTAAATAAAGAAGTATTTTTGTTATTTAAGTCGTTGTCAATCAGAAAGTCTATTTTGAATTTTTGGCAATTGCGGCCTTTTGGATGTTACGTGAATGTCGTGCGTGACAAATGTCGAAATTTCCTGAAGTAGTCGTTGATGAAAGTGTGCTCTGCGACCGGAACATTATGCACATTCACTTCTTAATATTGTTTAAGATACTCAAAAATCTCCTCAGCTGTAATCAAATATTAAATACTTGAGTGAATGCTGTTTTATTAATGTACAGTCTAGAAAATTTATATTCTGTGCAGCTCTTAATACATACATACATATTTAAATTTTTTAGCATTAATACTCGTACTGGATGCTGTTAATAAGAGTCGGTGCAGAAATAAATTTACAGGTTACCAACCTTCTTGGCTCTGAGTTCAAACAGCAGTAGTGTTTGTTTTTATTTTAAGCTTTTAATTGCATTTTATACATTACATATACATGTATTTGTATGTATGTATACGTATATCGCTCATTTACTCAAAGAACGTCAGAACTCAAAAAATTTAATTTTTGAGTTAATGGTGCAAAATTAATCCTGATATCGTTATTCATATTCACTCCTAACGTGAAAATTATTTCCCTTTTCACAAAATTGCAATCATGAATAATTTTTAAATTCCCTTATCAAGTGAATTTTTTCACTTTTCCCATATTTTAGCAGGCGAACTGAATTATTGCATCCAATAATTTCGATATTTTTTTTCGAATTATGTCTTAAAGTTATAAATATTTATTTTTAGGACAAGATTAGTAAGTAGAGTTCATGATTTTTAAGAATAATTCCCTGCAAAATCTTTTTCATGGAGTAGGAATCGCCTTGGTTCACACACAGTAAATTTCATGGTGGTGCACCGCGGTGTTATACTAAAGAATTTTTTTCCACTGGAGCTAGAATATTTAGCAACACAACATTTAAGTTTAAAAAAAATTAATTTGGGACCTAAAATTTGTGTGTTTCTGATTATTAAACTTAATTTTGTCTGATTTTCAATAAATTTTTCAGCTTTACAAATTTTCTTTCTTATTTTACATTCAGTGGGACTGATACCGGAGATTCACGATAGCATTTTTCCCTTCGAGGGGAATAAAAATTTCACGTGAAAAAAAATTCCACTTGTTATTCACGATAGTGGTGATTATGTAAAAATTTCACACAAATATCTTGTTTCCTCAACCCTTGAAAGCGAAATAAAATTTTCTTTTTCCATTAAGTTGTGTGTGAATTGAAAATTTTAAACTCGCTTTCCGGCAAACTAGTTTTTTTAAGTTATGCCGTTGTTTGAGTAAATGAGCGATGTGTACATTAGATCACCCACATTGGCGAAAGTATTTATTTTATTCGCTCCACTGGCAGTTTCTGATAGACTGGCCATATAAAGTCACATGTGTGTGTGATGCGCATTGCACTTTTCACCCACAAAATAACCTATCTTCACTATAAATACCTTTGGCACTCTAACTTTTAAATGCGGCGTTTTTCGGAAAAATTTTTTATAACCATTTTTGTTTAGAATAAATAGCACAACATTTTTCCTGTTCATAATTTTGCCCCTATTATGGTCTATCATGGTCCTTTAATGAGATGAAACTAAGTTTTTTTAAAGCTTTTTTTAACGGCTCTCGCCAAAAATTGGATAACGATAATTATAATCCGTTTTCATAATTTTATAAGGTAAGAGCTATAGATTATGTAGCCCCATCATAATTGGACCAAATATCTATCATTTAATGATATAAAGATCAAACAAACATCACATACCAGCTTATTATAAGCCTTGTTATGTATTTGAAAATTAGCCTACAGCTTGTGATCCATTGAATATATCTCAACAAAACTAGACACAAATATAGACGATAGAGGCAACTGTATTTTTGTATAAAAAATACACACGCACATACTTCCATTTATTATGTAAATTCATGAACAAATCATTTGCATTCATTTTACATAAGTTGGCTTGAGTTTCGATTTTCAATGTAAGTCATTTCCACTGTGTCATATGTATAAAGTATGCGGCTACAACAATTCTATGAGTGACTTTACAAAGATAAACTCCAGCGAACGATTGGTAGTAAGATAGTTGGACGGTTTCGCTTGATTGCCCTCGGTTAAGTTTTATTCATTTATCCTGGGGGCAGGATTTTAATATCTCCTTATTTTTCATGTATTAGATTTAAAAAAAAATATATTGCACATTTGTTATAAACGTAGTTAAAATCTATCGCTAGGAAAAAAGACACTATCAAGTAAAATAGACGATATGAGAGTTTTCAATATGTTTTTTTCCCAATGTGCGACACGTCCATGCATCGTGCAACGAAACATCAATATTATTATATCGATGTGTTTGACCGTGTCAAGGTTTAAATTACTCTACAACGCATATTTAATGAATGTTAAAAAGTAAACACTTTTAAAATATTTCGCAGGACATAATCGAAATGGCGTCTAAAAAAACAAACCCCAGCACTTTCGACAGACAACAGATTTCAGACAACAGATAAACTAAAGGATCTTTCATTAAACACTTCCCATCTTTTAATGCAAATTTAAAAAAATGTGGATGAGATATGACGGACATTTTTTATTCGTTTGAAAAGCCTATCGAAGGCGTTATGTATGGAATATAAGATTGTACAAATGTTGGCCGTGGCCAGGCCCTCAAATCCAACTTGCGGAATATTTAATGTGCGGCACGTAGCGCCGTTTGTTTGAAGTAACATTGATTAAATTCTTACCAAATTCTGGCCTATGGCGCTCGCGAAAGTAGAACGTGCGAAGGGCTCGAAACGTTGACCGAACAGAACACAAATTTAAAAAAAAACAATTTTAGCACTGAACGCTGTTGAACGCCATGTCCACCATCCATTATGATTTAGCAAAACAGACTGAATAAATGACAGCTTATTCGGCATTTGTAGGCTCAAAATTATGCCTGCTATCAACTGCCAAAGTTCGCGATTCCCTATTGGAAGAACCTTTAGAAATGTTGAAACGTGGAGAAAAAAACTAAAAACTTTATACCAAATTATATAATTTTCAATGGAAATATCCCCTTATATTTTCATGCATCCAACGAGCGTGTCACTGAGCAATTAACTCTAATTGAATAGAAAAAAAGTTAGTATTTTCTTTCTTTTTCTTTAATTAAAATATTCATTTATGTATTTGACGACGACTACGTGTTGTTGTAGAAGGTCTGGTACATACATATATTTTATTTATCTCTTATTGCAATAGTATTTAGTTAAACACCACCATGTCAACAGCAGCACTGGGTCCGAGACCTCAAAAAACATATTGTCCAATATGTCAAGCAAATGTGACAACAAATGTCGAACTTAAGAGTACGATGAAAACCCATCTTTGGGCGTTGCTTTTGTGTGTTATTTGGTAAAGGAAAAAAGTAGTGTCTTAAATAATAACAAATTGCCTGGCTAATAAAGTTCTCTTTTGGGTTTTATAGTTTATGGCCCTGCTCTATTTGTTTGTATTGTTTACAATGTGCTCGAAATGCGGAACATTATTGTCCAACTTGTGATACGTATTTGGGAGTATTTGAACGCTAAGAGTCATCATAAACTTCAATGGTTGTGGTTCTCAGCTATTAAATGCTTTTTTATTTATAACTCAAATGCTTACTGCTTGATATATAAATCACCTTTGACAAAATCAATAAAAATGAAATAAAGTTCGTCATAATTTGAGAACAAAAAAAATGTATGTGGCTTCTTTTTTACCATAACTGATTTTATCCAAACTTTCGAATGTTTTGAGGTCCAGGGTGTCGATTCTGTGTAGTGCTAGTCACCGAGAGAAATGTATTCGTGTATGTGTATTCATTTGTATAAAAAGCCGATTGAAGTTCGGCACTCTAGAGTCACTTTGGCCGCCTATGATTCTGACTTAAAGTATGGTCACACTTGGGCAAACATTTGCCACAAAAACGTAACCACTAAATATTAGTGAAAAACATTTTGATTTAGACACGTGTTTTTTTAAGTTAAACAGTTTCATAAAAATCTAATAGGCAATTGGAAACTATTTAACTTAGCAAACACGTCTCTGCGTTGAAAGCTTCTTCATTAAAATTTAGGGTTTACGTTTTTTTTGGGAAAATGTTTGCCCAAGTGTGACCATACCTTTAAGCGATAGTGTATGGATGTATGTGTGTTTTTGTGAGTGTGTGTCTGTGGGCGAGCAAACATCTTATAACTCATGAACGTTTCAACTACAGATCATGATCAGCAGCAAATTTGCCGCATTCGAAAGATGTTGAGTTCACTTACATGACGTAAGATAATGAATCGTTTCGATTCCCTAGATTCCGAAAATTTTCGAAAATTAAATTACCACAAAAACTGTTTTTTAACAAGTTTTAAATTACTAAGCCGATCAAGTTCAAAACCTAATGAGCAAAATCTAGTAATTACCATATTTCAAGCAAAATCTAGTTGATTCCATAAAGATTTCCCATATAAAATAAAATAAAATAAAATAAAATAAAATTTTTTCGAATTGTACTTAAAATCTAGTAGAACTAAGGGCCAATTTCACCAACTTATTTAAATATCAATTCATATTTAAAAGTAATTTTTCCACACAAAAATTAATGAAAATTGACATTTAAATATGAATTGATATTTAAATAGAGTTGGTGAAATTGGCTCTAAGTGATACAACTATGGGTTTTTTTCACGATTGTGCTAAACAATAATTCGATACACTTAAAAAGGCGTCTAAATTAGCTGTATACAGCAGTTGTATGGTTGTAGTTTAGGAAACATTTCAGTCAACGGTTTTTGTTTTGGATACGAAATGTTGATAAGTATTGAAATAAAAAAGCTTTGCCTAAGCCGTATAGAGTGTGATAAAGATTTTAATTGAAATGTGGTACATTTCGTCTAAATGTAAATGATCTATTAACCACAAAAGGCACGACAATCTCACCAAAATCGGTTGATTCGTTCAAGAGATATCATATCGTTGTCAAAAATTAAAAAAATAAAAATTTCTAATAATTTAAAAAATTTTCAAAAAAATCGATTTCAGATATTCACTGATCTTATAGATCGGATGCCGCAAAGTTGACCAAAATCTGAAATTCAGTGAGAAGTTCCATCGATTGTTTGCAAAATCCACCGATTCCCAATTTTTTTTTTTTGTTTCCCAGTCGATTTAAAATTTTTTTCTATTTGTTTACAGGGCTTTAAAACCCACTAAAATTAAATTAACTCTAGTACAAAAGAACAAAATAATAAGATTCTAAGGACTGTTTCTGGCAGAAGAAACTTAAAAGAAGTTTACAGTTGTCGGCGATTTAAAACTTTACGTTTAAGTTTAAAGGAGAGTTTAAATTGAGTTTAAAACGTCTCGCATGCAAGGTGTCTTTAAAAATACACTTGCTGCATTCCCATTTAAATTTCTTTTCGTGGTGATGTGTCTGATGAGCATGATGAAAGGTTCTACCGAGATATTACGCACATGAAGAAAAAATACAACGGCAAACGGTCCCCAGCAATATTAACTGATTTCTGCTGGGAAATCAATCATGAAACAGCAGATAAAACTCATAAAAGAAAGCGAAGTACTAAATAGTAGCTGGTTTTTTATGTTACGAGTACATTAGTATTTAATTTCATTTAAGATTTTAATTTATATCATACTCGTATATGAAGCCATTTTTTTGTAAGATTTTTTTTATCATAATAAATATATATTTATTATTGCAATATCAGTATTTTATTTAAATGAGAAAATCTCAAAAACTAGACGTGATGGGAACAATCTTTGAACAGATTTGGATTCAGCGCTTTTAAGTCCATTACAATTGCAGAATGAAGTTCTTGCTCCCGACTTTTGTCATTTTTTTATTTTTTTTTTGCAAAAACGTGTAGTTAATTAAAAATTCAAATGATTTATTAAAAATATCGTTCTTATTTGAACGCAAATTTATTGAGTTCCAAAAAGCATTGCGCCTATTTTCTAGGAGTTCCCAAATAACTGTGACAAACACGACAATAATGGCGAGCAGTCTTGCAACTATCCCAACAATATGGCACACAGCACAAACAGCTTGAAGAGTGGATGGAAATCGAATTTAAAGAAGTAATTTCTTTTCTTTTCGCTTTTGCAATTGGCTTCTACTTACGTGGTCATACAAAATAGTGTGCTAAAGATATGAGTCATCGTGTTACTTTCGTAAACACATACAGTCTTCCCGGTGGCAGTACATGCGGGACAGTAGCTCAAGTGAGAACGTGTGCCAAACAGGCCAGGTAGAAAGCCTAAAACAGAAAAACGAATTCATTGATATATTCCTTAAAAAAAATCAGAGAAGCAACAAAATAAAAACGAATTTTATTTTATTTTCTTCGACAGACGAAACTGGAAATAGATGCAAAAAGTATTTACAACACATTCGCTCTTGCTGCTGCAAGTTAAATTTCACTTTCAGTGTTGAAAGTACGAGTACACATGCTTGATATAAAAACGGGATTTTTTTAAATCTGTAAAAAAAGTTTTCTTTTAAAAATCAAAACCCTCTATGGAAATAGTATAAAAATTTCATTGAGGCGGGTTAAACTCCTGCATTCTTTTTCTGTTTACAAAATTTCAGGCTTATAAAATTTGTAATATTAGACATTCAACTAGGTTTAATTGTATATAACACTGTTATTAACTTATGGCTATTGGTGGTCCTATGGGATCAGATTGCTGCACTTGCTGCTGCAGGAATCCATTTGATGCCATACGCACTTCCAGCGCACGTGAATATATATCCAAATCCCGATGTGTTGGCGGACCTGGTGGATTATTCCCCAATGGTAATGTTGCGCCCGGCAAACGATTTTCCATCAAATCCTCTTTGCCGTCCATTTTCAAACTATCTGAAGTTTATTTCTCCGTTAGAAAAAAAAATAAATAAAACTAATTTTACTCCACGCGCTAATAAGAACGCGTTCAATTCAACTAAAATGTATTTTAATATTGTAATGTGAGGATTACATGCGATTTTTTCCGTTTTTAAACGATTTTATATTTATTTGTTGTATTTTTTTTAACGCAAGTTACACTACAAATACATATATGGCAATTAAATGATTTAGAGATATCAGCAATAAGTGAATGTTATTAAATTAAAATAACACTAAATTTATATTTTGAACTTTTTGCATAAAAAAGTTAGTTGCGTTAAATTATTTTTATTGAAGCAGCAAATCAGATCAAAAAAACAAAAATCTAAAACAATTAAGAGTGCTTTATTCGGATTCGCATTCTATAAATAGACTGATTTCCAAAACGTCAATTGCTTTGTCTTCAAACAAAGTGTAGAATTTCATAACGGCGCACGGTGGTTCAGAATCAATTTTCATTGGCCAAAACCTAAATTTTTTCTTGAAATAGATTCTTAAACTTTTTACACCAGCAGCAAGGAAACATATCAAAACTAAGGTAGCCGAAAAATAAGGTCAAAATATTTGCAGTGGTGGGCGTGGCATGCTGCTAAAAACAAAGAATTTACGAGTATGTTAATTTGCAAAAAAAATAAAGCTGTCATATATGATCTGAAATAAATATGATTGCTGCGATTTTTTTGCTATGTTGGGGTAAACTTTTGCTTTTAATAAATGGTATGTGCAGATCCTGTACAATTTGTAGTTAGGGCGTTATTATCTAATAAATTTTAAACTCCCATATTTTCGTAATATTTGAAGTTTAGTAGGGTATAACTTTTGAAGATCAAAAGGAATCAGGAAAAAAGAAACAATCCAGGGAAAGTGTTTAAGTCTACATATATGTACTATTGCAACCGCCGCGACCTGCCTGCAGAATACTTTTTTATTTTCATGGAAATGCTCAAAAATTATCAAAAAAAAAAAAAATTTTACTAAAAATGATAGTAATTGCTAGTATTTTTTTACTTTTTATGTTTGTACACGCATTGAGAGGATTTTTTCTGCGGTTTGCTGCTTTAATTTTTTTTCGAAAACCGGAGTGTGAAATTTGCTCCCCTCTCTCATTTGTGAACCGATTTTCAAAATTAATTTTTTGCCTGAAAATTGGTCCTTTAATAGTTTTTTTTTTGTATTTGAAAAGGGAAATTTACTCCCCTTATGCATAACTCTGTCAATTGTAAAGAGCTTTGCAAAATTCTTTTTTTGTTCGTAGTTGGGTCCGATAATTTTTTTTTTGGAAATCGGAGAGGGAAATTTTCTTCCCTTATGCATAACTCTGTAATTTTTTTTTTATTTGAAAGAGTTTGCGAAGCAGTTGAGTTCTACAATTTTTTTTTCCAAAATTCGTAAAGAAATTTTCTTTCCCTCCTTGCCCCAGCACATAACTGTTCCATTTGTAAACCGATTTTCAAAATAAATCTTTTTTTTTTTTTGCAGAGGTTTGCCTTCAACGGGGACAAATAATTTTTTTTCAAAATCGGTGAGGAAATTGGCTCTAACCCACTATACTACCCTACCCCATTTAAAAGCATAACTCATATGTGAGCATTTAAAAATATAATTTATTTGAGGCGGTTTACTTGCAGTTTGGTTCCATAAATTTCGGTTTTTTTTTTGTAGAATTATATTAATTTAGCGTCTTGTAGATATTCATCTACGTAGTAGAAACAGTTAAGTTATTTATGTATGTGCATGTCTAGAGTCCAGAATCTATTTATCACTGAAAAAACTAGGCTCAAGTATTAAATTTTCAAAAACCTTCCTTGCTGTTTTTATAAAGGTGATTTATGTTTCATTGCAAGCATTTTTTTAAACAAAAAATAATAAAAAAAAACTCGCATTACTATGCAAAACTAAAAAAAAAATCGAAAGTTCAACTTTAACCTAAACATTTCTCAACAACCACTTTAATGATTCTAGTGATACCAAATTTAGATAAAAGGCACTAAACAAATAATTAAAAAAAATTTTCATTAGTTCAAAAGTTACAGAGTTTTGGCCGATGGAAAACAATTCTTAACCAAAATATTGGCAATGCACACGCTTTCACAACGTCGTCTATCAAAATGGCAGCATTACCAACTTAAAATTCTATGCCTCTAAAACAATTGCACTTTAGTTTTCTTTAAAAAAAATATTTTCAAATGTTTTGAAATTTGTAAATAAATATTTTTCATATTGGTTAAGCACCAATGAAATGCATATAGGCAATGCTTAACCACTAGCAAATAAATTTCAATTAAAATAAACTTATAAACAATATGTCGAATAATAAATTTCTTAAATATTTTTCACAAATAAATAGATTTTCTTCACATTGGAAAACCATGAATGAAACATCGCCACATTAAAAAAAAAATTAATTGAAAATAAATTAAGTTCTGAGTTGGGATTTCACAGCCATAATAAATTACGCCAATAGCAGCAAATATGAACAATCATTTTGCTAACCAACTTACTTGGCGATGTTAATAATTTATATTTGTATGTACATACAGAAGTAACTACTGGCACGTAGATACTTACATATGTATGTATATATAAAAGTACGAGGGCCGGTCATTAAGTCCGTGAATTTTTAAATTTCCCGACGGTTAACAGTCAATTGATTCGATTCGGACGTTGGTCGAACTCATTCATTCTCAACTCATTTCTTCTTAAACCACACGGTACTCTGCTGTCAAGCACAAACTAAATGGCGCAGCATGATCAAACTCTGTAAAAATCAACTATACTTTTGTCGAAATCATTCAGTGGGTCGTTTTTGACACAAACGTATGAACAAACCCATTTAAGTTACATGTGTTTGATCATATAGGCTTGTGTCAAAAACGACCGACTGAATGATTTCGATCCAAGTCTAGTTGATGCTTTCAATGTTTGAATATGCTGCTACATTTAGTTCATGTTTGATGGCAGATTACCGAGTGGTTTGAGAAGAAAATATAAAAAAAAGGAATTTCGTGCGCTCAAACCAATGCTAACCTTAGGAACTCATTCATCATCATCAATTTTAAACAAGTAGTAATTACAAAAATAAAAAATAAATAAATATCCTAAATGGTCATTATAAATGAAAAATCATAAGAGAAACCTAAAGATAATTTTAAAATACCTATCGAATGATATAGTTTAGCGACTTTTTACATTTTTCGTATTCACAAAATGGCGGCTGTTGGCCTACTCTCCCAGGATTAAGACAAATCATCAAAATCGCTCCACGCATTCGGTTTATATAGATAGTGCCGCAAGGGAACACATATATATATATATATATATATACATGCATACATATAAATACATACATACATACATAAATAGGCTGATAAGCACAATACAATCTTTTGCCTCGCGCAGTCGGGTGGCTTACTGAATTTCGTTGTGGTCTTACAAGCATGAAAGATGCCGAAAAAATTCTGATGTGATGTTGCCCGATCGGATATTGAAAGTGAGTGAGATTGTGGAAACCATATGCATCTAATGTGGCTTAGTCGTTTTAATTTGGAATGATCACTTTTTTTCCGCAAGATGGGTGTCACACACAATCGTACGAGCGTTTTCCGTAGTTCAACCGCAATATTAACGAGTTTTATAACCGTGAACGAAACTTGTATTCAGCACTACACACCAGAGATCAAACAGCAGACGTAACAGTGGTTTTCTGGGGCAAATTCGGCACCAATGCAGTCCGAGAAGTCCAAGATACGCTTTTCAGCCAATAAAGTCATGTGGGCCGTTTCTTGGGATGCGTGCGGTATAATCCACATTGAATACCTTCAACAGAGTAAAGTCAGTAATGGCGAATATTATGCCAACCTAACCTGGCTCTATTTAATGGGAATTTGAAAAATCAAGCGACAGCATTTGTCCAATAAAAAGTTATTTTCCACCAGGACAATGCAGGGATACATACATGTGTATTTTCCATAGCAAAAACCCATGACTTGGCCTAGGAATCGCTCCCTCATCCGCCCTGTGCTCCAGATTTAGCACTGAGTGACTATTTCTTGCTCCTGAACCTGGAGTAATGGCTCGGCGGAAGGGCATTTGACTCTAACGATTAAATCATCTCACAAACAAATATGTTGATACATATTTCGATGATCTCGACAAATCCTATTGTTTTGCAAAACCGTTGGTCAAAGTGTATAGTAGAGCTCAAGGGAGACCAGGTAAAAAACTGTGCTTCATTCAAAAAGTCACGGACCTCGTATGTATGTATATACATATATAAATACACTTGCATATATACGTATACTCGTACATTGTTTTATTTTCTTTTTTTTTTTTTTTTTGCTTAACAAAGCAAAAAAGCTTTTTAATCATTTTGTTAACTGATAAGCTGATGTGTTTATATTGTATCTGATAGTATGGGGGGAAACTCTCTTCTTTTACTATTAAAAAAAAAAATATTTATTTTATTGCGGTTGTTTGTGTTACTCATTTTTTTATCCGATATGGAGTATAATCAAATTTCCAGCGACAAACTTTAAACAGTCGACAACGAAACTCACAGCTGAGAGAAAATAAAAACGAAAAAAAAGAAAACAATATTTTTTTTTTATTAAAGTAAACAGAAAAAATAGCAAACGAGCGAAAAAGTTTAAGAATTCAACGACATAAATTTAAATCTAAAAAATATTGAAGGCATAAGCATAAATAAAATGGAAAAACAAACCTCCACAAATGCGAACTACAATGTGCCACCGTTGGGTTCCGGTACTAGTACCTCGAGCGGAGTTACAGTGTTTAATCCATCGACAGTCACTACAAATCCCACTCTACCCCCCACCTATGACCAGGCCATGGGCAACCCAGCACCGTTTGCAGCAACAACAACTCGCACCTACACTACGACTAATGGTTGGAATGGTCCAGGCTTGGGGCCAGCAACGCAAACTACAACAACATATACCTCTTATGGCCCATCAGTTCCCCAATCAGCACCACAAGGCAATCCACCACGCCAAACGACGTTCGTTCAGCCACCAGTTGTGATAATACAGCGTAAGTTTTGTTCAAATTAAGAAAAAATATTTCTGTTTTTTTTTTTTGCAACCAGTTAAAATTCTAAGAAAATATTACGAACAAAATTTAACACAATAAGCGTTATATGATCCGACAGTAAGAAGCACTCTTCTGTTTAATTTTTTTCCCTTCCATAAGAATTCGTGTCTTTTAATAAACAAAAATAAAAATATTTATCTTGTTTGCACAAGTTTATTTTGTAGGGCTTCGTGCTATCAGTTACACAACAACGAGAGCGCAATTCACATCACATCATATCACATCTTAATATTAATGATTAATTGCTTCCTTTGAATGACTCATAAGTATGTATGTATGTACATAACAACGAATCCATTTAAAATCAGAGCATATAATTCAAACTCATACGTCACACTTTAAGCACGAGTACAAGTAGCAAATTATCATTTAGATTAATACTTATTATATTATTTGAACTGTAATAGATTTTTAATCGAGAAATAGTTTCTTAAGGTAGAGGTCCATAGCTCGCTTTTTGCGCGTTATGCTTTACACGCGTTTCATCCTCTTGTTTCATTCTATACTTTGTTCGCTTTGAGTTAAGTACATGCACTGCTTTTCATGCGCCATTTTATTTTTGTTTTGATCAGCTGTGTGCGTTTGTTTATAAATACTTATAAGGAAAAAATGGAGAGTAAAATCGAGTTTTTAAAAGAATTTGTGGAGTTAGTCGAGTTTGTATATTTAATTTTATGTGCAAAAAATGCCTATGAACAATTTCAAAAAAAGAAAAGGTTTTGGGTACGGCCGTTGTATTTAGAACGGAATTTAAGTGGGTTTTTCGAAACCACATTTAAAAAATTAAAACTTCTGACCCTGAGCAATTTCGAACCGCGAAAAGAATGTCTGCAGATTTCTTTGACTATTTATTCAGCATTTTAAAAGATAGTCTTGAGAAGAACTCGGCCATGGCTATTCCAGCAGATTGTCGGCTGTTGTTGACTTTAATGTAAGTAAATTGAAAATTACATATAAATGTATGCACATTATTGGCTTAAGCAATAACTTTTCTAAGCAGCTATTTAATACAGATTTAGCGGAGATGACACTCAGTACGTAAAAGTAATTGATAACTAATATGCAAAATTTGTTACTGAGAAAAGTGTGGTGAAAAGTTAATTAAAATATTCACATATTTTATTAAACAAGTTTTTTTTTACTAAGAAATTTTTTTTATTGAAAAAAAACAAAAAAATTATCCACGGCAAAATAATATTTATCGATAACGTAAGAAATAAAGTATTATTTAACATCTTTAGCATTCAAGAACAGCTGACTTTCTTTCATGGTGCTTGTAACGCGTACAAAAGTAGAAAGTATACCTACTTATTGCTTTGAACGCGCCTACGCGTTCTGCGCTTTTTGCAATGTAACTTGTCACATACTATTACATTGATTCTACTTTTTTGACAGATGCATAGAAAGCGTAACGCGCAAAAAGCGAGCTATGGACCTCTACCTTTAATCAGGCTCAATTCTTATAGCATGAAATATTTTATTAACTAATATAATTTTCCATATAAAGGATAGAAAAGTTGAGGTAGACTTTGGCTGGTGGAAATGCCGCACTTTTCTGTGCCATCACGCACTTCAGCAACAGACAGAGTGATAACATCAACTAGTGAATCGTTGTTTTTTAATATTTTTGAATGAAATTTTC
Source organism: Nowickia ferox (assembly GCA_936439885.1). Lineage (NCBI taxonomy): Eukaryota > Metazoa > Arthropoda > Insecta > Diptera > Tachinidae > Nowickia > Nowickia ferox. The sequence goes on along the minus strand of OW387027.1, from coordinate 82,393,215 downwards.
CACTTACACGTATAGAAACTTATGTGTTTAAAAAATTTAAGTCGAAGTAGCAAAAGTCGTAAAATTTTTACTTTTCGCTGCTTTGGCTTTTTCCAACTGTTTAAAATCAACCATGGTAAAATTATACAAGGTACATGCACAAGCCCAGCCTGTTAATGTATACAATGCAGAAAGTTGTATTTTGAGTAGGTTAAAATTAAAACAAAAATAAATAAAAATTGAACCCAAAGTATAATTACGCACAGATCATACATGAATCTCATTACATGGTCCACACATGAGAGTAGAAATTACACACTGTGTATTACACACATATTGGCAACACTGAATGACTATAATCATGCATGAATGCCGCGTCTGCAATTGTACTTTAGTTACCCTGCGATTGCTGTTTTTAAAAACAAAAGACATCTGTTTCTGACAATTATCCGTTTGTTTCTACCAACACAATGCGTGTGTTTTTTGGTGCTGTAATTTTGTTGTAGTCGTACAAGTACCTTGTATAATTTTACCATGAAATCAACCAATTCCTTTGCTTGTGCTTGTGAAAATCAACAATAGTCGCAGTCGTAGCAGAAGCAGCAAAAGATTTCAACAGTCGAGGATTTCAAAAGTTTGAATTTGATTTGCTGTTGCTTTTGCTGACTTTCGGTAGTAAAAGCATAAGCAGTCTGTTTAATTTTGTAAGTACCAAACAGTCACAGTCGAAGAAGTAAAAGCTCTTGCTTTCAGGAGCTTTCTGCAGGTTCAGTCAACTATTTTGTGGTGTTTGTCGTGTTTATGTTGTTACTTTTGCACATCAGTTAAGAGGCAAAAACAAAAACCACTTTACTGCGATTGCTTAGAACTTCTAAAAGCAAGAGTTTTTGCTTCTTCGACTGTGACTGTGTGATACTAACCGAAAGCAAAATCAAATCAAATTCAAACTTTTCAAATCGTCGAGTGCTGAAAGTACTGTGCAATTGGTCATAAATCGTTTTGTGATTTTGCTTTGACTGAAGCTGTTGTATTTTTCAAAAGCAAAAGCAGAAGCAAAATCAAATGAAATGGAAATCATTTTTTCACAATTTTTTTAAACATGTTTGAAAAATTGATACTTTTGCAGAGCAACCGATGCTGGGTTTGGGTCCCGAACCGGTATATTTGACATGTCCCGCTTGCCATATACAAAAACTAACACGGATAGAATATGAACCCAGTTCAAGGACACACTTAATGGCTGCTTTACTGTGTTTGGTTGGGTAAGTATATAAATATTTACACGGCATGCTAGAGTTCCCCATTTGATTCGTTTTCGGTTCGCATCACTTTTTGAAATTTAGCTTAGTCCCATTAGCATTATTTATGTTTCGATTTATAACTGAAAAAATTTCCAATTTGCGTGTAAGACAGAAATTCCCCTTTTACTCTATTAAGTTAAGCAAAGCATAGACCCAATTTAAATGATAAAATTTTGCTTGCCGAAAGTCTTACGGCCTGGCCGAAAACGTTTGATCGACAGCTTCTATTGAAAACAACAATAACATAAGAAATTTTTTTTTTTTATTTCAATATACACAGAAAAAAGTATTCACCTAATGTTTTCAATTAATAATTTAATTGATTCAATTAAATTTTTAATTGTATTAATTAATTTGAGTGGAAAAACTTAATTGATATTATCAAATTGTTTATAGGTGAAAATTTAATTAATTTTTTAATTAATATTACAAATATTTTAATTAATATTACAAACTCATTCATATTACTTTTTTGTGTGTAAGTAACAGATCATTTGCATATAAATATATGCAAAAAAAATTCAGCAAGATAAATTTTTTCTTGTAAGCGCAAATGCAAATTTAAGGAATAAAATAAAAACAAAATTGCTGCTGGAAAACTTTTATCATCTAAACTTTAACATGCGCTTAGAAAGTAAGAATTTAGTTCTTAATAAGATGCAGTGTATTTTGAATAGGGTATTCCAGTGATCGGGTTTTTGTTTTAAACTGTTAATCGACAACACATACCTTTTGTCTATGAGAAGAAACAATTATTCATAAAAAATATATATTTATATAGATATACTACAGGAAATATTAAATTTTGCTTATACAAAATTAACCGGTTTAACCGTTAATGGACAAAAGCAAATCTTAAATTAATCGGGCAGCAATTATCCGGTTAACCAATTAACGGTTAAACGATTGAATATCCTAATGACCACATAGTTAAATTTTCATCTGTAATATATTTTTGGATGAAACTTTTTTCATAGAGAACTCCGACTTTAAAGTAATTTCCAAAAACAAAAAATCTAATGGTGTAAAATCACATGACCCAGGAACCCAAATTTGATAAAAGCTGATTTTGGAATGTCGTGTAGTTAAAACCATTTTGCCATACTGATGTGAATCATCGAGTTTAAATAACACGATTATTACAAAACTCCTAGAAACTCCACACACCTGTGCTTTCACCTGTGCAATCACGTACAATCAGTAGATCCGTTTTGATCAGCCAACATCATTTCAATATAATTAATTTCAATGGTTTGTTACTAGAAAATCTTCAATCTTTAGTCTTTTAATTTTTTAATTGTTATTTTCATACTTAACGAACGGGTCACTAGTCAGTACATATTTTGTGCGAAATTAGCGAAACTTAACTTCTATTATTTTGTTGTTCTTGTTCTTGTTATTTCGTATGTTACATTTCGTTACAGCGTTAAACTGTCGCCACAAAATTTATGTATTCAAAGCATATGTCAACGTTTTTCTTTAAGATTTCTTGCTTGAAATGGGGCATTTGATTCTGCACAAAATCTAGCAGATTTTAATTAAAATCTTTACCGTTTACACCGTTTTCTTTTTGAAATTTATCAAGGCTTTTTTATCCAAAACAAAACCCATTAACTGAACATTTTCCAAAACTACAACCCAACAACTGCAATGTAGCCAATTCACACACCTTTTTATGTAAACAGGCAGACTTTTTAGTACAAATATGAAATAAAAAACCATAGCTGCATCGCTAATTTCTACTGGCTTTTAAGTAGATTTTGACAAAATCTAGTGACAAAGAAAATTTTGTTTTCTATGAGAATTTTTACTAGATTTTACCCGAAATCTCGTAAGTACTAGATTTTGCTCAAATGTAAACGCACTATAAGCAACAAAACGAATACATATATAACTAATAATAATATTAATTCAGAAAGAGAAATAAGAAATGTTTCTATCCATACATATGCATTCTTTATGTTCTAGATAAAGTAACTGATAAGATATTGAATTAAAAATAAACACAAAACATTTATTTTTCAACTTTTATTCAAGCAAAGTAAGCAAATATTTGACGATATATGCATAAACAAGCTAAGAATACATACTCGTATGTTAAATGCGACAATACCAAATATAAATCCATAAGCATAAATTTTGCAATACCAAAACTGATTTTGTCTGGGATATCTATCCCAAATGTGTGGAAAAAACGAAAAGGTATTTAAGTCGACTTATACTACATTTATACGCGCACTATTTGCAAATAAAAATATTTGCTGTTTATACGGCATTGTAAATGTATAAAAACTTGGTAGCACTTCTATAGAAATGTTACTTAAGGCCGTGATACACTATCATACAAAGTCGTGCGTGGAGTGTATGAAAATTTTCAAAAGATAATAACAATTCATCACACCAGGGTTGTACTTTTTCGTAGATCGCACGACTTTGTATGATAGTGAGTCATGGCCTTTATGTTTACAAAAAAAAAGTTGTGTAAATGTATAAAATAACAAATAATAATTTGTTTTTAATGTCATTATTTTCTTTTGTCAATGTTTTTTTGTGCAATATTTATCACTTTATTGCTTTTATTAGGAAACATTTGTAAGGATGGCAACCTCAAGCATTTCATTTGCAACTATGTAGTGCGTTAATCGTGAATAGATTTCTGAATTAGTAAGTCGCACAGTACAGTTTTATTTGCAAATAAGACGTGCGTATAAACGTAGTATTAAACTAAAATTGAGATAGATAATGACTGCCAAATTTCAGTTTATTTACGTGATTATTAAGAAAGTTGCAGTAAAATTGATTTTTGCTTACTTTATTTCAATATGCGATTTCTTTTGAACTTTAGAAAGAAATTATTCTTGATTGACAATTTTCCTTATATTATCTCATCAAATATTTGACCACTACGACCATTTATCAAAAACATTTAATACAACTGCATAGTAAATGCATAAAGATAAGCATTACTTTGTTCATTAAAGGCAATAATTCATTTTTTTTTCATTCGAACTTGATAATTTTTAAAGCATTGAAAGAAACCGGTTTAATAAAAAACATTTTTCATAAAAACATATGATATTTGGGTAAACAGAAAACGTTTAATATATAATCTTCGAAATTTCGAAAATTACTTCGAATTAATGAAATCACGCAGAATACCAGATTTAAATGTATTTGAAATGAAATTTATTTGCTGGTGGTTAAGCGATGTCTATATGCATTTCATTGTTGCTTTAACAAATCGTCAGTAGACTTCAACCACACATTTTGAACAGTCACAAACCTCTTATCTTATGCACAAACTTCCAAAAACTATTTGAGAATTCACAAATAATAATATTTTTGAAAATCACAAAAACAAAATAAGCGTAGTAGGCTTAGAAACTTATACAAACCCCAGCAAATAATTTGTATATATTTATTTTGTATAAGTTTCTAAGCCTACTACGCTAAAACCAAAATTCATAAGATAAATTAATACAGGTTTTTTTTTCAAAAACTAAAATTTAATTGTCTCAAATTTCGATGACACACTTGTTTCCACTATAATATTTTCAAATTTATTTCGACATCACTTTTTCTCGGTGTAAGCTTTAAAATTTTTCTTTTATGTTAGACGAATGATGCTGCCATTTAATAACAACAACTAATAGATTTTAGCCAAAATTAATAATCATTATTGGGGGGTATCTCTAGTTCTTTTGCGCATTTTTGGGCTGTTAATGCAGATCATCAGGGAGCTTCATTTAATGATTTCTTAGAACAACTGTGCTCAAAATATGGTTCAAATTTTTCTTCATTTCAAAAAGAAAGAAACAAAATTTTGTGTTCGTTGGCTAATAAATTTTTTAAGAAGAAAGTACTCAAGAATTGAAGGACGTGAAATTGCTTCAATTATACCCCAAAATAGGTCTTTAAAACTAAAAATACAATAATAAACATTTCTTGGAAAAAAATGCTTTGAAATGAACAACAAAAAATTAAATGGTGTTAATATTTTTAGCGACTAAAGCAAGCATTAAATTTCGTTCAAGCACTGGGGAAAACATATAGCGTTCTCGCCTTTTTTGTCTTTATTTGAAATATTTGATAATATTTTACTTGTTTTTTTTCAGTCTTTGGTGCTGTGTCTGTTTGCCCTATTGTGCTGGTAGTTGCATGAATACCCATCATTATTGTGGAAACTGTGGTAAATTTTTGGGAACTTATGGAAACGCATTATAAAAGATAAATCACAAATAGTAAATGTCTGAAAGAGTAAACAGGCTGAACATTTTTTGATCCCACACGACGGCTGGCTTTTGAGCTTAGAATATAATTTCAAGCTTATTTATGTGCTCTTAAAGCATTTTTCAAGTTGGTAGGTTTATGCTCTCAGGCAACAATATGTAAATATGGATATATGTATGTATAGTATTTAAATGTTTTTTTTTTGTTTAATGCATCAAATAAATATATTAATTGCCATTTTATAATTAATCGCATAGCAAGTGCGTGTAAATAGCTTGTAAAATATACTTTTTCGAAAATTCTAAAGTTTTATTTAAAAATAAAAATTCAAATAATAAATATTTGAAAAAAAACACACTTTCATATTTTTTATAAATCAATAAATTGTGAATATAAGATAAATTAATCAGAGGCCAAATTACAGCATTCGACATCGATCGAAATTTCCATAAAAACCGCATTAAAATTTTATGAAAAAATTTTCGATATCGAATGCCGTAGTTTGGTTCTCGCTCTTTTATTTTTAAATTTGGTTTTATCATATCAAAATTCGAAATATAACATCCAAGTTTTCTGTTTATTTTTATTCAACTAAAAAGTAGATTGACTTTCTCATCAAAAAATCAGAATCTAAAACAAAACTCGAAGAAAAATTTCAAACAATGATAACAGTAAATTTTAGCAAAATATATACATATCGTTACTTTAATATAGAAAGAGTCTAACTCATTATTTTTTCGAAATCGAGATTTTGGCACTTTTTGATACATCTTCCATCGAATTATACATGAAACTCGATTTCAAAAAAAATAATGGGTTAGGGCCTTGCTATATTAAGGTACCGATATGTATGCTTGTATGTATGTATGTATGTATATGGAAAAAAAAACAAAAAATTAAATTTCGAAAACAAGTTCGAATAATCGAACAATAACTTAAATTTCGAAAATAAGATCGAATATTCGAGCATATGCACATGTACAAAAACAAATAATTGAATTTCGAAAATAAATTCGAATACTCGATCATAATAAAAGCATAAGTGAAACTAAATCCGGCAAATAAATAAGCATTTCATGTACAAAACTTTTGTTTTCGTATGTTCGAAATTTCGAACATACATCCAAGAAGTAATTCAAAGCAAATTTACAAATGAGTCCTGCCAATATACAAACAATTTATGTACAAAACTTATAATTTCAAATGTTCGAAATTTCGTATTCATATTCATATTCATAAATGAATATGAATTGTTTTCTGTTGTAGCACAGCAATCGAAAGCAAAATTTCAATAGAATTCCAAAAGAAATTTCGATAAATATCGAATGCCATCATTTGCCTTCTTGGTATTATTTCCGGCGTAATCGTTTTTCAATTTATCAGAAATAAATGTTGATTTTTTTATTTACAAAAAAAAGAAATGGTAAAAGATGTCTTCCACAGATAATTTTCATTAACTTTAAATGCATTCAGGTATGACCTAATTTCATTGTACTATGTAGTTCTATTATCTTTTTTTAAGTTTTTTTTTATGGCAATCGATAAACAGCTTTAAATATGGATTTGTTGTCTTTAACTGATAACAGAAACCATTTGTTTTACGGAGCAACAAAAATAAAAAAATAACAACTCATAATGTTTTTTAATTTTTAAATGAAATCAGTATTTTTACACCTGTAAAAGAGTAACAACTTACCAACTGTAAGAATTAGAAAAGAAAAATCATATTGCTATTAATAAGAAACTAACTAAAATGAGTGAAAATAGCAAAAACACTGTCAATCCCGCTAAACCCTTGGAGAAAATTGTAACTGATGCACAGCAACAACCCCTCTTGGCCACTAAGGCAGCCACACCACCAACTCAACCGCCAACATATCAAGAAGCCACCGAAGGAAGTACGTCTACTGTGGCATCTCCTACAGCAACCGGAACAACTGTTGTAGTGGTAACTGGTAAGAGCTTAAAGTTTTGTGTTAGAGCAACAAATAATGTTTAACTCCTTTGAATATTTTAAAGAACCGACACCAATTTATGGGCCACAGCCTGTAGATGTTCAGTGTCCCTACTGCCACAATTTTTGTCGAACTCGTTTACGCCACAAACCCAACTCACGTACACACTTGATCGCTTTATTGTTGTGTTTATTTCAGTAAGTATTTCTTATCAGTTTCATTATTTCCATTTCTATTGTAATTCATGGTAGATAAGTTCAATTTTGTAACTTCTAAAATACTCATTTGTGGTTCTATAAAGAGCATAAAAGTTTGTCTGTCTGTCTGTCTGTCTGTATGTCATTGAACTGAAATGTTTATTGTAGTTCTAAAAATACTTAAGTACTCTCATAGTATTTTTAATTATGTTTATGTTACTTTTCTGCGATCCTAAGAAGCCTATGGGCAGCGTGACAATGGAGGCAAAAGCTTGCAAACAAAAACACTATTTGTTGTTTCTCTGCAAAATTCAAAAAAAATTAGGATTAAATTTTTGGCATAAAATCTGTTCAAAATCACTATCAAATAATTTACATATTACGACAAAAATGAGAAAAAGTCGAATATAACAAAGAAAAAGAGACTCGCGATTAATCATCGGCGAAATGAAATAGCACTGTGTGACAAAATAATCATACCTGTGACGTGTAGACATTGTCGAGTATAAACACCCCCAAAATCTTGGGTTACGGGTAAACAACCGGTTTTTCGTACCCGTATGCACTTATCAACGTCTAACTAATAAGAACAGATTAGAGGAATTGTAATTCTTAATTTTTCTAAATTTGTTTCAGCTAAATCGGACTAGTGGTTCTCGAGTTATGTCAAACAAAAGAGCCTAAAACGTGAAAAGTTCCCCTATACGATAGTTACTAACTTCAAATCGATATTAAAAATATTTTAGCAGGTAAGAAGACAAAACGAATGATGCACAAGTTCTTCATTTTGGACCTACTTTCACGTGAAATTGTCAGAATTCAGTCCCGAATCAATGACTTCAAAAATGTTGTACTGTGACCAACAAAAAAAAAAGAAGAGAGGTGTCTTAGGACACCCGGTTATAGCTATTTTGCTTAGTTATAATAAAACAAAGTTCATGTGTGATATAACAATGCAATAAAATTATATGATGTCAAATTCTCTGCAAATATTTCAAAACGTTTTCACTTATTTTCCATTATTTTCTTTTCTAGCGGCGTACGATTAAATTAATGTATTGTTTGTGTCCAGCGGCTGCTGCTAGCCGGCATACAGCCGGCTATGTTCTCTGGTTTGTGCTCATATGCAAAAATAAATAGAGCAATCGTTCTCATTGTTTTTGTTTCACTCACTTCGAAGAACGAAACAAAACAAAATCAAACAATCTTTTTCGCTTATTTTCGTATTCTGATTTTAAGTGCAAAGAAATCAAAACAAAAATAAATTTATAACTGTAATAATGTCCATTATTTTTGTTACGAAAATCTCGTCCTAACTCCTGTATCGCGCAATAAATAGCAAGGCTATAAAAAAAGCAGACATGGTAAATCTAGAATCACTGCTAATGATAGATCCAAATACAAAAAAAAAAAATTCGAAGAACAACAGAAAATGTCTGAGCTCATTTACTCAAAACAACGTCATAACTCAAAAAAAAAAACCATTTTGCCAGAAAACGAGTTTAAAATTTTTAATTTACACACAACTTAATGGAAGAAGAAAATTTTATTTTTCCCTCAAGAGTTGAGTAAACAAGAAATTTGCAGGGACTTTTTACACAATATGAAGAACGATATGAGGATAAATTTTGCATCACTAACTCAAAAATTCCATTTTTTTTGAGCTATGACATTGTTTGAGTAAATGAGCGATATGTATTTAATACCTAAACGCTGGTTAATTTCACACAAAATTCGACATAGACGACGGCTGTTCACTTTTAATGTTTTTTTAATTTGATTTTCTCTTTCTAGATTGTATTGCTGCGTTTGCTTGCCCTACTGCATTGGAAGTTGCATGGATATCAATCATTATTGCGGCATATGCGATAAATATTTGGGAACTTTTAAGCGTTAGATTTAAGACAAAATTATTAATTTAGTTATTAGCATAGATATTTTTTATTTAACAATATTAAGCATCAAACACATTCACCACAGCAAGCTACCGACTACAAAATGTCAAAGATAGAATACACATGTTTATATGAGAATGATTATTTGCACGACAACAAGGTCCGTGCTACATTTGTGCTTGTGGTCAAATTAAACTAATTTCTATTTTTGATGGCTACAAACCAAAAACAGTATTGACAATAACGCAAAATATGTGAATCAAATTAGTGCGTAGAAAAAAAATTTTATTGCAAAATAAAAAATTTTAAATAAATTTAATAAAAATTTTAATGCTAATTACAAAAGTAATTATATTTTTATAAAGCGAAAAAATGACAATTCGCAAAAAGTTGAAAAATTTTAAAAAAGCCATAATATAGATTAAGAATCGCTAACACTGTAAGGAATGCAAAAAAAATCGCGAAAATGACGAAAATTCGCAAAAAGTTACTAACAGCGGAATGATAACAAATTCTAATTAATATTCTATATTTATGATTTGATTAGGCTAAAATTTCGTATCGCTCTGTAAGCCAAATTACATATGATAATTATTAATGAAGAAATAACACCAAAATTAATTGTAAATATTCTGACAAACACTAGTAGAACGGAACAACTAGCTGTTTTGGAACGTCACTGGCACCTTCATCATCAGCGTTCTTTGTGTTTGCTCCACTGTATGTGTTGTCAGTTGATGTAAATTTCCGCTTTACATACTCAGCTTTTATTGCAAATGGAATATGTGAATGGTTTTTATTCATCGTATTACAATTTGCTGAAGTCTTTTGGAAATGAAAACTCATTAGTGCCTAATTACACTCAAAATATTCCATGCTAATTTAATTTTTGCGCAGTAAACGAAAATTTTTTACATTTTAGGAAAATATTTGTAGCTTAAATGCTAAAATTGTGGCGAATTCAATTTTTATGGCATTGCCAAATTTAGCAACGCACGTTATCGGAGTTGTGGGACTTGTCGGCTAATATTTATCGCAACAAATTTAAAAGAGCGGCTGCATACGGGCAATTACTGCAAGTGTTCAGGAAAATTAAGTCCAGTGCTACCTTTGATGATGTCACGAAGAAGGTTAACTCATTGAAGTCGAAAGAAATAAGAAATAATTTTTATTTTCTGAGGATTAAATAAAAATCAAGAAGAATCTGGGGAATAAATAAAAATCTAAAAATCTCTAATTCGATTTTTTATTAAAAGTTGACTGACAAAAAATGTTCATTCCAAATATTTTTTAAGTGCAGTTATTGCTTAACTAGCCAAAAGTCTGTGTGCTCCGCTACATCCCAGATACGTTATGAGATAATAACAAAAATTTCCAAGATATTCTTTTAAGTAAACATTTTTTTTTATTTGAGAAGAACCATGCTCACTTGTCGAATCCTGATTATTTTCTATCATCGGCAGACCAGCAGAATTTCAAATATGTATCTGTAGCAGATACCAAGATATTAAAAAATGTATATTTTATTTATTTACGAGGTGACACACTTTTTGTTCCATTATTGATTCCTGTTTACGAAAACTTTTAAAATGTTTTAGGGCCTGTCCGACGATGTCACCAACGTTCGACTAGTCGCACACTTACATTCAAAACGAAAACAAATTTTAACATTTTGTTGCTGTTTGCAATGTAACTGTGCGACGAGTCGAACGTTGGTGACATCGTGGGACTGACCCTTACTGTTTTGGGTTCCAAGATATCTTTTAGCAAATATTTCTTCTATGTGGGAAGTGCCACGCCAACTTCGTTCATTAAAAAATTAATAGAATATTGCCCCTTCTAGACCATCAGTAATATGCTGTAAGTAAATCAGCAAGATCGGTACGCTGGTACTATTTTTTAAGACTTCGAAAATTTGCACTATATGAGAGGGACCACGCCTACTTGTTAAATTCTTAAATTGTTGCCAGAGACAATGCACAATCAATATCAACAGAGCTATCCTCACAAATTTTCTAAGTTCTCCCTTCGTTAGTTTTCTAGATATCAGAAAGTAAATATTTTTTATTTATGGGAGGTAACACACCCACATGCCCAATTGAAACTTTTGTTTGTATCGTTACATACACAAAATTGCTCATTTATTGCTGCATTAGATGCAAAGATATTCCAAAATAAAAAATTTATATGGGAAGTGCCACGCCCACTTGTTTTCTATCGACTTTTTCTTTTTTTTTAACAGCGCAAGATTAATTTCTACAAAATCTCAGATTTTCTACAGTATTAATTTCCAAGACATTTCAAAACAAATATTTGTTATATATGAGAGGTTCCACGCCCATTTGTCTGCTCCTTAATAATATTTCCTTAAACTAATACGAATATTAATTTTTAAACAAGGAAAATTTGTGCAGCACTTCTTAATTGATGCGATTACCAGCGAACGAGTTTTAGTTTTGTACTCATATATATATAAATATATTTTTGTTTATAAATATTTTTGTTTATTTAAAAGCGCTTCTTTTGAGTAGAAAACTGTTTTTCCCGCTTTCCAAAAGATATATAATTTAAAATCCCGCTTTTTGACGGTATTTTCGTCTCAATCCCGTTTTTCAACCGATTATGTCCCGCTTTTTGCAAAAACCATCTTTTCACGTTAGGCATGACACTAAAAAGTAATTTCGAAAATAAAACTTATAACCGTTACGGTCCTTGGTTTGTCTATGTTCACACAATTGCTAGTTTATAGGCGAGAGAGACGAGACGAGTACTCAATTTCATGTACTTTAAATACGTTTTGCTCTCTCATTCGTTATGTTATGCATAAAAAATATGTGCTGACAAATAAGACTTGCATTGTGTGAACGCCGATGAAAGTTCAAAGAAGAAAAAGTGACAAGTTTACCAATAAGGGCTAATAAATCAGTCAAAGTTTAAACGCTGGTTTAAACTCAATAGGAGTAAATGAGTGAACCATACCTTATGTGTAGTTTAAAAAAAAATATTGTGGCAGCACTAGAATAAATGTCAAGAAACAGCTGTTTTGCAGCACAATAAAAAATGCCAAAAAAAAAATAAACAATTTTAATTAAAGGTCGTAAAATTTTACTGAGATAGGAATTATATTTATGCTTGGCGTAGTATAATAGTATAAAAGAATAAAAGAGTGTAAGAAAACAGGTCGAACAAGATCTGAAGCAAAGGTGCTCTTTTAATGCAAAACAATATATGGTCTGTAAGTAAAAAAAACCATATGGCCTGTATTGGGTGTTTAAACGCCCAATTTCATGCGTTTACAGATGGTTTAAATACTGTATTGATTTATAGGTTTGCTAGTTTAAACATATTTTAATCCAAAGAGTTGTATAGTCTGAACATAGACTTAGAATAAAAAAAATTACGCTGTCTAACGACAAATACATAAACGCAAAAAAACAGTGGCGGTATTCAGTGTTTCATGTAAATGGTCTTGCGTAGGTTAGGTTAGGTTAGCAAGGGTCCATTGGGTCCATTGTGATTCCCTTCTGTTGCACAAAAAAAAACAGTCTCGTATATATTGCATTTACACTTCCGCAAGACTATGTGCATCAAACACCGAATACCGCCAGACATTTTGTTTGTATAACAATAATGTGCGTTTATTAAAAACAGTCGACTACAATATGAAGTAAATTAGAGCAAAATAATAAATATACATATTTCGAGTTCGTTTATCAGCATTAAAAGGAAATATAATTAAGTGAATCAAACAAACATCAAAAAATTAAAGATGTACTCGTAACGAACTCAAATTTTTGTTTTTCTTTGTAAAAACTATTTTTTATATCTTCCATTTAAAAATTATTCACGCTAAGTTAAGTTTTATTAACATTCATAAAATCTTTGTTTTCCATGCCTGGTATGAATAGAAAATTATATTAAAAAAGAAAAAATTACTTAAAAACAGGTTGCAGCTACAACAAAAGCAAAAAAACACCCAGCACAAAAGTGAGAATTGAAATCTAAAGCTTGAACTTTGTTTGTTTAGTTGTTAATACGCAGTGTCTGTGATAAGATCGTTTTATTTCTTTCTTACTTTTTTTTTTAAAAGCAAAACTACAGCAAATATAATTAAAAAATAAAAATAAAAGTTGTATAAAATAAAAATATTGTAACACACAAAAATTTTGTAAAATTAAGCAAAAAGAAATCTCTTGCAAAATGGATCAGAAACATGCCATGCTCTATCCCGATCCCAATGCAATACCAGTCGATCAACGCAGTTCGGCAGCTGCTTCTATTGGCTTGCCCGTGGAACCACCGCCAACTTACGATGTGGCCACACGAGAGGCCACACCTTCAGCTCCCACAGGTTGGACACCAAGCAATCAAGACACAAATTATCCCTCTAGTACCCATTATAGTCCTCACATGAGTCATCATTTACCGGTTATAGTAGAACATGCAAATATTCCATTGCCAGCGAATCACCAACCTCAGCAACCTTTGACGCAACAACAACATACTGATGGAATGCCAATAACCAGTAAGTACGAAAGCCATTAATAAATCAATCGTCTGTTAGTCTGCATAGTTTTACAAACATAAAATTATGCAATTATGTTGAATGTTTGTTTTGCTTTTAATGCTCACTGTACGTAAATGAGTAGATAGAAGGAACACGAGTTGCCACATCATTTCCATAAAATGTAGTATCACCACAAGTTATTTTAAAATTATCCAAAATATCCAGTTTATGCTACGTTCACAATTATGGTCTTAAATGTGTTTGAGGCAAGTGTTTCAAAAAACTAAACACAACCGTTCACAGTACATTTGAGATGTTTAAGTTTGACGTTTTGTCAGTAAATTACTGTATTTGTAAAAAATTACGTACAGTTATGGTTTTTTATTGGCTTATTATTTTCAAACAACAAATGTTTTTGTAAATAACTGAGTATTTTTTAACTAATTACTTGTTTAATAAATAATTTTTCACGTGCCGCCATTTAATAACAACACAAAGTTGCCAGAGTTATCAAGAAACGGACACATACTCCATTTGCGTGTTTAAGGAAGTGTTGAAATCTTAAACACTTCATTTGAGATGTTTAACAAAACATCTTAAACACGAATGAGGCGTTAAACACGTAAGTGTGAACATGGTATATTAATCAGTGATGAATTGGAGTTTTTTTTTTTTATTTGATAAAAAGGAATTCGTTAAGAAATAACTTTCATAAGATGAAAACATGACTCATAGTACTCGTAGTATGAATTATTAAAAAAAAAATAATGGGGGCTATTCTGGAAAACGCGTCGAAGAAGTAAAACTTTACATTAAAACAAAAACAAATTTTCAGAAATTGTTTTTGTTTGCCATACATTTCTAAAATGAAATAAACGTGAGAATTTCAACGCGTTTCTCTCTCTTTTAAAAACGGTTAATTTTGCATGAGAAACAAAAACAATTTTTTTACATTTACACAGTTTTGTTTTTGTTTTGCATGTAACTTTCACTTCATCGACGCGTTTTCCAGAATATTAAATATAGACAGACAGACATACATGCAGGCCCCTTAGAAATCTCGCTCATTTACTTGAACAACGACATAACTAAAGAAATACATATTTTTAAGTTTTCAGCTTAAGCATGGCATTCCTCTGTTCACAATTCCGTGCGAAATGTCAAACTACATGTAAAAGTATTTCGTATGAAATATTTGCGGAATAAATTTGCAAAAGTAGTACTCTATTCTTATTGCGAAAAATACGTAAAATTTATCTGGCAGCATGTTTTTCCATGCAAAATGACTCTGGCATCATTTTATTTTCGCTGCGAAACAAAACATGAGCAGTACTTTTTTCACATGGAATTTTGACAATGCTGCATACTTTCAAACAACAAATGCGAGAAATACATAAAAATTGATGAAATTTTTTCACAACTTCGAACAGAGTACCAACCTTCACACAAAATAATGGAAGAAGTGTTAAGCGTACAAGATATTTGTATGAAATTTTTACACAATCTGTATAAAGCTACGGTCACACTTGTCAAACATTTGCCCAAAAAAGCGTAACCACTAAATGCTAATGAAAAATCTTTCAATTCAGACAAAAGTTTGTCAAGTTAAAGAGTAGCCAATACTGTTGGATTCTATGACATGGTGCATTAGTTGTGTTCGAAACTGTTTAATATGATAAACAAGTGTCTGGATCAAAACTTTTTTCATTAGTGTTTGTTGGTTACGCTTTTTTGATCAAATGTTTGACAAGTGTGACCGTACCTTAAGGATATGAAAATTAATTCTGCACTATTAATTCAACTATCGAATTTTTTGAGTTATAATGTTTTGCAAGTAAGTGAGCGTTATATACACACAAATAAAGTTAATTAAAATTGTAGGTAAGCGATTTTATATACCAAAAACAAAAAGTTAACAAACTAGCAATCGCATAAGTCGAGGAATAGATGTACAGTATGCAAAGTTCGTATTCGTACACCCTCAAACAAAAAAATAAATAAATCACATTTCTTAAACTACTTATTTCTTGCAAAATTTTGTCTATAGAGAGGTTGTATTTAATAAAATATTTTAATGAAAATATACATATCTAAACAAAACATTTTTAAAGAAAAGCAAAATTTACTAACTTTAAAAAAATTAATTCATATTCGTACACACAATTTTTTTAGGAATCAGATTAGAAATTGATGCAATTTTAAAAGAAAAATTAGGCCTTTTTTATGCTAAAACTATTTTTTTAAATAAATTTTTAGAATTATTTTAGTGCACGAATGTAAACTTTGTTTTTGCTTAAGGATATTTCCTATAAAATTATTGATCGAAATGCCACTTTGATTATTTCATATATTAAATAGAGCCTCTTTTTATAAATTCGTACCAGAAAAATAAAACTATTATAGTTATCTATTTAATTACAATAGTTTTTATTTTTTAAAGTTGTGGGTGCACGAATATGAACGATGTATACTGTATATAATACATACATATGTATGAACATATCATATATATTATACATACATATGTATGTATTTGTTTAGCTAGCAACTTATTGAAGCGCGACTTAAGTCTGCCAATTACAAAATGTGGTTTCTTTAAAAAAATAATAATAATAAATAAACAAAAGTTTTTGTTAATAAAATAAAATCTTTAAGTATGTACTTATGTATGGATTTTATATGCTCACCAGTATTTACTGCACATACATATGTACGTATGTCTGTATTTGCAAAACATTGATTTCATTTTATTGCTACCCAGTTGACCAACACTTTCGTTAATGATATCGATTTCGAATATTTCTCGAACATTTATCGTTTAAAACTATCAAGAGTGACACTCAAAAATCAAAAATGAATCGAAAAAAGTTTACTTGTCGCTCAGTTTTGTCCCAAAAAACATTTGATTTCGTAGGGTTCACTTCAATATCAAAAGTGATAGAATATCAAACTAATTTCGATATCGCAAAAAACCAGCAGAAAATGTAATTTTACTTTTTAATTTATTTATTTTACCTTATTTTATTAATTTTTTTTAATTCCTTTACTTACTCTGCTGGATTTGAACATGGTACCTCCCTTCTAACTGACTAGCACACATCCACTGGGCTACCGTTGCACATTCGAGAAACTATCGAGAGAATTTCGAAGTTCGAAGCTTTAGCGAACATACGAATTTTTTTAGAATTGCTTTAGTGAACATTTGCTTATATCGAATCTCAGGTCAAGTGGGTAGGTTACTCTTTTTGAAGCTATTAGGGAAAATAACACGCTTACTGAACATATATGTATGTACATATGTACCACTTACTCACATTTCAAGTATCATAAAAAAAAGGTCAAAGAGAAACCAAACACTAAACTTTCGCATACGAGTACTACGTTTGTACGAGCACTATTTGCAAATAAAAATATTTGCAAGGAAATTGACTCACTGTTTATACGACATAGCAGTACTTGGTAGTACTTCTATAGAAAACTTGTTATATTTACCAAAAATTTGGTAAATGTAAAGGATCCGCCAGATAACTTTTTTTTTTTGAAAATGCTATAAAAAAACTACTGAATATTTTCTCAAATTTCTTTTTTTTTTTTGAAAGTACGATCCTTCCGGTTAATAATGAAAAATAATTTCATTCAAATGGCTGCCTCGACTGGCCATGCAGTAGCCTACACGATCGGTCCAATTTTTAAGCACATTATCGATTGTGTGCAGCTGTATTTCACCAATGGCTTCACGAATATTGTCCTTTAAAGCGTCAATTGTCTCTGGCTTGTCTCTTTGACGGCAACAAATAATAGCCCAACGGTGTCAAATCGCAACTCCGAGGTGGCCAAACGACATCAGCTCTGCGGCTGATAATGCGATCTTCAAAAACAGGGCGCAAAACATCGAGTGTAGCTTCGGCTGTGTGGCACGTAGCGCCGACCTGTTGAAACCAAATGTTGCCAATATCCTCCTCTTCAATTTTTGTGAACAAAAATTCGTTCAACATGGCCCGATAACGATCGCCATTGACTGTAACGGCCACTCCTTGCTCATTTTCGAAAAAAAATGGCCCAATTATGCCTCTGGACCAAAATCCGCACCAAACAGTGACTCGTTTTGGGTGCGTCGGCTTTTCAATGTATGCGTGCGGGTTTTATGTGAACCAAATGCGACAATTTTTCTTGTTTACATACCCGCCAAGATCAAAATGAGCTTCATCTGAAAAGATGATTTTTTTGGCAAAATCGGCATCTTCTGTAAGTCGATCGCAGGCAATATTTCCCAGCGTTGTTCAAGCGTATACACAACCATATTCGTTCAGCGCAAGGATAAAACTAATTATCTGTCAAATCAGACATGAGCTAAGTGTTAACATTCCCGAAATAAGCACTAGTTGAAAAAAAAACATTAGATGGCGGACCCTTTATATAAAATATATTGTTATTATTTTTTTTCAATGTTTTTGTGCAATATTTATCCATTTATTTTTTTTTTACTAGCAAACATTTGTTTGATAATCAATTATTGAGACGTACAATTTTCAACACCCTTACCCCTTCCCTATTTCCCTACAAAAATCTAGTAGACCTCTTCCATATGAAAAAATAATTTTTTAAATTGGTCCACATATGATGAAGTTCTTGGATATTCACGTTGTAAGGGCGTTAGAAATTTTCTATATCCCCTCCCAAAACTAAAAAAGACAATGAGTAATATAATTTAAAAAAGTGGGCGTGTTTGAAAGAAAGGTAGCCTATATTTCATTCCAGAATCCCAGTCAAATGTTGTGAAAATTTCAGGAAGATCGGTCCAGAGGTTTGGTCTGCTATAAGGTGCAAACAAACAAAAAAACAAACGCACCTTCCATTTTCTATATATATAGTTTTTCATTTGAAGTTTCTCTGATTTATAAGAATCAGCTGATGCAAAAGTTTTATCTGCAATACAAAACAGACTGAGGCCCAAGACCATAAAAACTGAATAGTGCTCGTAATTTAATATCACTAAAATATATTTTATTCCTTTTCCAGCCCAACCAACAGCAGCCAATTTTACACCAAAACTTGGACCAGATCCATCAACTGTGACGTGTCCCAATTGTGGCGCTAATAAAACTACACGCATGTGTTACACATCAAATACTAAGACACACTTAAGTGCTCTGATACTGTGTCTTGTGGGGTAAATATGATAAATTAATTATATATTTTTTTAATTACATTTATGAAATTTAAATTTTTTTAGATGGTGCTGCTGTCTTTGCATTGTGCCCTACTGCATGACCAGCTGTCGTACTGGAAGTCATTATTGCTCAAATTGTAATGCCTTTTTGGGCGTCTATAATCCAGGAACAGGAACACGCCGTAGACATCGCAGACGGTGAAAGTTTGCATTAATCACTTCAAAATTCTACTTTTGCATTATTATGACATATAAAAGTTCGTTCTAAAGGTGCATTTTGAAATGTACCTTTTAAAAAGGTGACTTATCAAAAGATTCTTTTTTAATAGACACATTTTAAGTTAATTTTTTAAATGTACTTCTTTGCTTTAAATCTCTTTAAAAAAACTTTTAAATGTACTTTTTTTTTGAAACTTTGTTTTTGTTTTATACTGCATTTACATTGTCTCAAAATCTAGTACATTTGATTAGAAATCTTTAACGAAATCTATATCGTTTACACTAAGCTTTTTTGACATTCTCCAAGATTTTGTATCCGAGACAAACTCCTTTGTCTGAAATTTAGTCTTAAATTGTAATGAAAAAAATGCCGACTTAGCTCACTCACATACCATAACTAGAAAATTGTGTAGAGCGTAGCTAATTCACTCACCTTCTATATGAATTTTTAGAAATAAAAATATTAGGGGAATCTAGTAAAAAGCAACTAGATTTAGCTCGGAATCTCGTAAATACTAGAGTCAATGAGTCAATGTAAATGCCCCATGAATGGAAATTCTCACTTCTTTGACGCGTTTTTCAGAATAGCCACCATTAAGTTTTAAAAAGCGAAATCAAAATACATATTGCGAATTTTATGATTTTCTTTGCTCTCTCTCGTTTCATTACGGCGACGAGCCAGATAAAACAAAACAAAAACTTTTTCAAGGTCTACGAAATATTTTATTAAACAGAAATTTTCTCAAATAATGTTTAAGCTTATAAGACTCGGGTCTGTTATTAGTTTTTTAAGGTTTCGTAAAGTATAACAATGTTAACCGTCTGAAATTATCTCAATATGAAGCTGGCATATTTTTTTTTTTTTTGGTTTTTATTGTAAGTCGTACAAGTACATATGTACATACGAGTATCTAGTATTTTATTATGAGCTAAAAGCGTAAATCGAATAACAACTCTTACATTTGAGTATCAATTAATTTAAGTTTATTTTATTTTAATAAAAAATTTTTATGACTGAAGGTTTTTTATAATATTACGAGATTTTCGGCATATTCGATATCTAAATACTCTAAAATAAATCAAATTATAATTTTAAATACATTTTTAGTGAAATTCTTAATTATTAAAAATCAAGCTTTATTTTTTTTCAATCAATTTATTTATTTATTTATTTATTTAAGAAATACTTTACAAAGTAAATTTGCAAAGTATTGTTGCACAAATATGGGCGGGGTAGCTAGACCATATGCCCAAGATGTTATGAACAGGTTTTTAAAAAGGCTTTGTGACTGACTGTACACGACCTACATATGCCTTCACATAGGAAGTAGCAACGTGGTTGTTAAAGAAATTCCACAAAAGAACCGCAAGAATATACGGTTATCCGTGGCAGATCAGTCAACCAGTGCGAGTGAGACGCAAAACTCTCGAAGGCCAATAAACAACAGTGGCCTGTTTGCACTTAAGAGATAATTGCCAACGACGCTCGATGTTGACTCGCCCAGAGCTGCTTTACGACTGATTGTTTTGTTTATAAAATCAAAATAACTAAACTCCCACGCTGGCAAAGTTACAACGCGGAAGAGCCGCCACGAAAACTGCCGCTAGACACTTTAGGTAGAAATACACAACACGCGTTAGTTCGTCGACGAGATTCGTGCGTTTGAAATCTTTACCACATGAAAAATGGCAAGTTGCACGACGAGCGTCATAAACGCCTCTTCTCTCAGTGTTTTTTATTTATTTATGTGCCGCCATATACCAAAAGATATGAGTTGAAGCATTCAAAATAAGCATAACATTGGCATTACAAAATAAGATTTTTATCAACTCTGATATATTGTTTAAGGGAATATTTATATTAATTTCATTAATATAATACTCTTGATAATATTTTTTTTATTATTTACTTCTAATCTTAGAAGTGGTTTTTTTTCTACATTCTCAATTTTGTGAGTTAATCAAACACAATTATTTCTCAGTGAATTAAATTATACAAGTACACACAATTCTAATAACGATTACAGTGCATTTTAACTAAGTTATCTAATCTCATTATACGAGTACATATTATGCTTGACAGTCAAATTCAAAATTATTTCGTTAATTTTTTATAAGTCTGTGACATTCAAATCAGAGTCCACCAAACTTTTTACTCTGTGGAACCTCTAATCAATTGCCAGCGAAAAAAGAAATAGTTGAAAGTTAATTTTTAGGTATTTAAATTTTCAATAAACGCATATTTCAGATATTTCGAAGGCGTTTTAACAGATCCTAAATTTTATACTATGAAGTTACAGTTTAGTTTACACTGTTTTCTTAAGACGGATAAAATTCATGATATCTCTAACTGTCACACGAACGGTACACTCCAGAAAAAGATACAAATTTCGTTCACTACATGGAAAATTTTAACCAAAAATCTTGGCCTAAGCCCATTTAGTAACATCCAGCTGGTGCAAACCAACCACTTTTAACCCAAATTTATCCCGAAAAAAAACTTAACCCACGGTACACAAAATTTTGGCTCATGGAAAAAATTTAACTGAATATCAGTGCTTAATATGAATCTTTGACGCAAATAAAATATTTAATAAATATTAAACACACAGAATTTGCACCGAAAATATTTTTCTAAATTTGACTGCAATTTTTAGGGCATCCTGTATTTGTTGAAACACAAATGAATGAATTTTGAAAATATCTTCATTACTACAAAAGTTTTGATTTTTGCAGCGTCAAAACGAGCCACTGTGCGTCGTAGCCAACCACGATAAGGAGGATTGTTTTTATTATATCACATATTTACAATAATATATGTATGTATGTATGTAAAAAAATTTAAACAAAAATCTCTTATTGATAATAAATGAAAAAAAGAGTACTTTATTGCAAACTATAAATATAATTTTAATTAAGTTTGTAAAACGCTTTTCGAGGAAACGCATCTATTAAGCGAAATGTCGGTTAATGATATTGTCATTCGTGTTGTTCAACCTCATGAATTCGAACAGGTTATACAATTTATAATTGATAACTTCTATCGGGATGAACCTCTGTGCAGTATGGAACCTAAAATGGTGCCAAGTGAAAGTGATCGTAAGGATCTTACGGAATGTCTAAAAGCTGGCACCAGTATTTTGGCTGTACAAATGAAGGAAAACAGTGAGGAGGAGTTGGTAGGTGTCAATATTGGTGTAGCAAAGGATCCTTCTGCTATTGAAAAATATTTCGAATCTGCTGAGAAGGAGGGAAATACAAAGTATGGCCAAATTCTGAAATTAATTGGAGTTGCCAATCGTCAAGCGGATCTCTTTAATCGTTATGGTGTCGATAAGCTGCTCTACTCTTTCATGTCCTGCGTTAAGCCTTCCTGCCGTGGTAAAAATCTCGGCACTCGTCTGAAGGAAGAACTTATGGCTTTGGCTAAACGACTGGGTTACAAATTGGTCACTGTTGATTGCACGAGTTTCTATTCGGCCCGATTATGCAAGCGTATGGGTTGGGATGTGGTGAATTTCATTGCCTACAAAGACTATAAAGATGCAAATGGTGAACCAATTTTCAAACCTCCGCCACCGCATGAGGGCCTCACAACCTTAGCTGTTCGTATTTGAATTAATTTTAGAATATTTTTTTTTGTTGTAATATAGTGATTAAAGAAATAAATATATATGATTATGTACATATGTGCGTTGTTAAATGATTTACACACAAAACCGATTTGGAAACAATAAAAGCTGCGGTGTGGTTGCTTGCTGTAGTCGTTTTGTCAATAATTTTCAAATTTAAGTTTAACATTTGTTAACGCACTAATAATCCCAAATTTTTTTTAAATACATTGAAATTTATTATTGAGGGGCATTTCACTGTTGCTAATGCAGATCATCAGGGAATCTTTACACAAAAATTTCTTAGAACAACTAGAGTTATTATGTTAAACTTTCATTTAAGCAAATGAGAAGTTCAAATAATATCAAAGTTGAAACAAAAACTCAATAATCAACATGTTTTTTATTTTCTTACTTTACCATTGCTGCATTGGCTGACTTTTTCTCTGCTCAAATTGTACCTAGTTGTCAGAAGTATGTAAAGCAAATAACTGTAAATAACAACAACAGCTATTCAAGAATAGAGTGTTGCCACACAAGTATTTTTTACCGGGTGCAATATAAATATTCCCTACAATACTTGTTAATTGTTTCAGTAATTACATCGCTCCTTTCCACACATCGGCCATGTGTAATGGTACGCGTCTGCCAAAAAAAAACATGTATATTTTTTTAGTGTAAACTTTCCGCATACAAAAACCATGTTTTCGAGTTTTTTCAAATGTTATTCAAAGTACATAAACGTTATCTTAATTTATATTTAGATTAATTTTTTCCACAAAATATGACTATACTAATATTTTGAATAGAGTTCCCCGTGTTCTATAAGATTTTTATCTGTTGCAAAAATATTGACGCACGCGTTGATAAGAAACAAATATAATTAAAATAAATCGATAAAATATTTTATAAGGAAATGTTACCACTTTACTGATGTCAGTTGAAATTTAACTGCAGTTCGGTAAGCTGCGCCGCAATCCGTAATGTGGAATGATGATATTAAATTTCGAGTTGTGCAACCTAACGAATATGAACAGGTGGTTGACTTTATCGCTGAGAATTTTTATCGGGACGAGCCTTTAAGTTGCCTCGCGCCTAAAGTTGTACCCAATGGAACTGATCGCGCCGATATACTGGCCTGCCTTCAAGGTGGCACTAGTATTTTGGGTGTGCAAGTCAAAGATAATGGCGAGGAGGAATTGGTGGCTGTTAACACGGCTGTTGTCAAGGATCCCTCTTCCATAGATAAATATTTTGAGGCCGCTAAAAATAATGGAAATACCAAGTATGGACAAATTATGAAATTGTTGGGTGTAGCTGGTCGTGAAGCTGATGTTTTCAAGCGTTACGGGGTCGACAAACTGTTGTATTCGTTTATGACTTATGTGAAGCCCACGGTGCGTGGCAAAAACCTTGGAGTGCGCATAAAATTGGAACTTATGGATTTGGGCCGTCGCTTGGGCTATAAATTAATAACGGCCGATTGCACTAGTTATTATTCGGCTCGCGTATGTGAGCGTTTGGATTGGGACCGCGTGAATTTCGTTGCCTACAAGGATTATGTTGACGAAAATAAAACACCGATATTCACTCCATCTCCGCCCCATGTCGGTTTGACTTCATTTGCCAAACGTTTGTAATTTTCATGATTTACAAACATATTTATGTTTAATTTAATAAAAACTTATTTAAAACCAAATTATAAAAGATTCTCTGATCAGCTGAAATTTTAACTAAAAAATGCGAGCGTTGTCTTGGGAACTTGATTTATTTATTTATTTATTTCATAAATACTTTACAAAGTAAATTTGCAAAGTATTGTTGCACAAATATGGGCGAAGTAACTAGTTCATATGCCCAAGATGGTATTAATAGTATTTAAAAAAGTTTTTGTGACTGACTATACACGACTTATGCCTTCACAAAGGAAGTAGCAACGTGGTTGTTAAAGAAATTCCACAAAAGAACCGCCAGAATATAAAGTTATCCGTGGCAGATCAGTCAACCAGTGTGAGCGAGACGAAAAACTCTCGAAGGCCAAACAAGACACAAAAGCCTGATCGCACTTAAGAAATAATTACGATGACGCGAGAGCTATTCTTCAATTTTGATTTTTTTTTTTCAGAAAACTGCTGGTCACACTGGTCGTTGTACATCATTGACACAAAAATTAAATTTTTGAATTAATGATGCAGAATTAATCCTCATATCGTTCTTCATAATCTGTAAAAATTTTATACAAATATCTTGTTTACTCAACTCCTGAAAGCGAAGTAAAATTTTCTTTTTCCATTAAATTGTGTGTAAATTAAAAACTTTAAACTCATTTTCTGGCAAACTAGATTTTTTTTCAGTTATGACGTTGTTTGAGTAGATGTGCGATATGCATATATTAATCCTCCAACATTTGTATAGCTTACAGTACATACGAGGTGTGTTCAAAAAGTATCACGAATTTTTAATTTTCGCGGTTTCGCGTATATTCGAATTTTGATTTTTTTTGTGGCGTTATGTTGGTACTCATGTCTCTCACTTATGCCGACAATTTCGGCCCTTTTGAATGTTCAGTTAATTGTTGACAGCTGCTTTTCTTGCACAGCCTCGTATGATAACGCTTTGTTTTTATATTTTATTGCTTGACAAATTTTTAGAAACAAAGAACTGTGACGTTAATTGCAATAGAAAATTATTTTGAAATGTGTTAATTGTATCATTCATTGAAGAATGTTCTAACAGCAAAAACAAAAACAAATAGAACTTATCGTTGCTGGAAAATAAAAATAAATTAAATATTACAAACAAAAATCTCATGCTGGTAATGAGGGAAAAGATAACTATTTTTAATTCATTACGAACTATAGACATAATCTCAATTAATTGTATAAAACAATTTTCAAAGAAACGCATTCACTAAGCGAAATGTCGGTTAGCGAGACTGTCATTCGTGTTGTTCAATCTCACGGAACCTGAAATGGTGCCTAGTGAAAGTGATCGTAAGGATCTTACGGAATGTCTAAAAGCTGGCACCAGTATTTTGGCTGTACAAATGAAGGAAAACGGTGAGGAGGAGCGTATGGGTTGGGATGTGGTGAATTTCATTGCCTACAAAGACTATAAAGATGCAAATGGTGAACCAATTTTCAAACCTCCGCCACCGCATGAGGGCTTGACAACTTTAGCAGCTCGTATTTAAATAGGTTAGATTTCTAATTTAATTAAATAGGCCCATTTCGTAAAGAGTGAAAATTAAATGGAAAACAAAAACAAACAAAAATTCTTTTAGTTTTTCATCGAAGAAAAGCAGGTACATTCAGGCCTCTCATAATATGAGATGTTTGTTTGTTCCTTTCTTAAGCGGGGCCACAACGAACTAAAATGTTCTATAAAAAATTTCAATCACCCTTATTGCAGTTGTCAACATCGACCTCACGTCATGTCTTCTAGCTCTCGAGAACAATTTTGTGCTATTGACAGTATATTTCTGTGCCCTAAAGTCTAGAAAATAGCATGAGCCTGCCTTTAGCTGTCCGTTGTTTTCGACAATGGCATGGTAGACAAGTAAGTCCCAAGTTCTTGGTATTATGTTGACATGACGTCGATGTTGACAACTGGAATAAGGGTTTTATTATGATTTGATTAGGCTAAATAAAGTTCGTATCGCTTTGTAGAAAAAAAATAACCAAATTAACTAACATGTGCATAATTAGTAAAGAACAAACGACAATGGCAAGACTGTTGTAAATTTAAGGATGGGTAAAATTGAGATTTCATTACAAAAAAAAGGTTTTAGCAAATTGTAATACGATGAATCAAAGCAATTCACATATTCCATTTGCAATAAAAGCTGAGGCTATAAAACAGAAATCTACATTAACTGACATCACACACAGTGGAGCAAACACAAAAGAACGGTAATGATGAAGGTGTAGTAACCTTCGAAAACAGCTAGTTGTTCCGTTCTACTAAGTCTTTGCCAGAATAAGGGTGATTAGTTTATTTTTATTTAAAGCGTGCCAAAATTAAAACGAATTTAATTTTTTTAATTTGGTTTTTTAAACTTTTGCATAAATGCATCCAGACATGCCAACCCAACAACAAATAAAGTGTGTATGTTCTAGAAAAATATTTGCCATAAAATTCTTATCACTGGTTTAAAAAATAAAATAAAAATAAAATCCTCCTGATAATAAGCTTTAGTCAAAAATAAATTCATTATACAGACTAACTGCATAAGTTCTTCGTGCAAATATAATCTTAATTAAGTGTATTAAACGCATTTCAAAGTAACGCATCTAAGCGAAATGTCGGTAAATGATATTGTCACTCGTGTGGTGCAACCTGCTGAATACGAATTCGTTGCGCAATTTATAATCGATTACTTCGAAAGAGATGAACCTCTGTGCAGTATTGAACCCGACAACGAACCGAGTGAAAGTGATCCGAAAGCTATTACGAAATTTCTAAAACATGGCACCAGTATTTTGGCTGTTCAAATCAAGAAAAATGGTGAGGAGGAGTTGGTAGGTGTCAACATTGGCGTACCAAAGGATCCTGCTGCTACTGAAAAATATTTCGAGTGTGCCGAAAACGAGGGAAATTCAATGAATGGCAAAATTATGCAATTGATTGGAGTTGCCAATCGCCAAGCTGATCTCTTTAATCGTTATGGTGTTGATAAGCTGCTGTACTGTTTTATGATATGCGTTAAGCCTTCCTGTCGTGGCAAAAGTATCGGCATTCGTCTAATGGAAGAACTCATGGCTTTGGCTAAACGACTGGGTTACAAATTGGTCTCTGCTGATTGCACCAGTTTCTATGCGGCCCAATTATGCAAGCGTATGAGATGGGATGTGGTGAATTTCATTGCCTACAACGATTATAAAGATGGAAATGGTGAACAAATTTTCAAACCTCCGCCACCGCATAAGGGCTTGACAACTTTAGCAGTTCGTATTTAGTTTAACTTCAAGTTTATGCTTTGTATTATAGTGACTTGAGTATTAAAAAATTTTACTCTATAAAGTAACAACGTATTGGGTTATTGTTGGGAAATATCTCATCTCATCTTATCTTATCTTGACACTTTGCTATTGAATTTAATATTAACAGCTTGATTATATGCATACGTATGCATTGTCCATGACCTTCTACGGCTTACAAATTATACACAAAGTCGAACGAAATTTTAAAATATTTATATTTTTAATTTCATAGAAATATTTTGAAATTTTTTTCTATATCAAATGCCGCTATTCGTCCCCTGATTGTTTTTTGTACATCGATATCATCTAGTTAAATTATGCCAATTGATTGGAGGCACACAACTCTTACAAAATATGGCAAAATATTTTTCATTTACCCATTATCATATTAGAATTTTAGAAAAGCAATATGAAGAGTTTAAAGGTTCGAATGACTGAGTCTGTGGCAATGAATATAAAAAACTAAAATCTACAGACAAGTTTTGCGGAACATTTGAATTCTCTAAGTTTCTGTACTTCTCTAAGTTTCTTTCAAGGTATAATTAGTAAAGTCGTATCATTATGTAACGCGTCAGCTGACAAAAAACCCTAACACAAGTAGTGCATATTGCTGGCAATAAAATATGTAGTGTCACGTACAAATCTACAGAAAACAAATTTTTCTATTGCAAATGTCAAAAAACCGCATAAAAAGCCAAGCAACAAAAGTGTGTGCTGTGCAAAGTGTGTGTGATGTTACGTTTTCTATAACTTGTGCACAAAGTTGTAAAGTAGAACGATGCGACTTTACTCATTCTACCATTAGAATTAAAATATTTTACTATGATATTCTCTGAATACAACAAAGTTCCAAATTTAACTTCTACTCCTCGTACAAGTCGTATATAGTCGTGGTTCTAGTTTGGGTACACACATACTGTTACGTTATTGCCTTTTAAAAACTTCATTTTTTTAGGTTTGAATATTTACAATTAAATTAAAAGTTCCAATGGGCAATTTCTATCAAATCAGACACTTTATTTTCTCAACACGAATATTAAGAGCTTTTAACACACACAATGTTAAATTAATTAACTGCTTGAATACTACGATGTTAACTTCGCTGTTGTCTGTACATTACTCCACTCAACTAGATTGTATCCGCTAGACTTGTATCGAACTCTTTCAGTAGCTCGTTTTTGACACAAACCAATTATCATACCCATATAATTTAAAAAGGGTTTTACCATAGGCTTGTGTCAAAAACGAACTACTGAAAAAGATCGGTACAAGTCTAGCGGATACTGTCTAGTTGAGTGGAATAATATGCAGACAACAGCGTTATAATTTAAGGTTGGTGTATGTGAGAAATTTGGCAAACAAGGAAAAAAGTTTGGCGATCACTGTTCTACCACTTTTGTAATATGTGTTGATCTATGTTTGTTATTGTACTTTCATCATCCTGGAAGCTTAAATACCCAGAAAGCGCATAAATATAGAACGCGAAATACATCATGCCGGTAGTTTTTTAACAAAAAGTCTTCTAATAAAATATTTAATAATTCAGCCGATTTCGAACGGATTTTTCAAACGAACACAAACCTACGATTTATTCGTAATCAATTGTGTTTTATAAATAAAGTCACAAATATTATGGTTCCTGTACAAAAAAACTGCGAAAGAACGAATCCAAAGTAGAAAAGTGAAAAAAAACGAAAAAAAATATATTTAATGAAAAATACACACATACATACATACGTATATATCTAAAATTTTCTGATACAAAATGTAAATGATTCGAAAGGTTTTAGTCTCTTCTTTTTAAATCCGTTTATATATTTAAAATCGGTTGATATTCAAATTAGTTAGAGGTTGATAAGTGCCTACGGTTACAAAAACCCGTTTTTGTACCCGTGGCTCAAGATCCTGGGGGTGTTTCGAAGATTTCAAAAACACGTTACAGGTATTTCGTCTTTATTCATTTTTGTCACACAGTGCTATCAATTGTAAAGGGTGTTTTTTATTGAGGTATAGAACTTTAAGTTGGCATCACTTTTTTAACTGGCGGCCATTTTGTCAGCTGTCAAGTGATTAATATTTAGTTTGGTTTGCCATTTCATCATGAACAGGTTGACAAAAGAACAACGCTTGCAAATCGTGCAAATTTATTTCGAAAATAATGGTTCAGTTCGCGAAGTTTACCGCAAGCTCCGTCCATTTTATGGTCGACAGAGCAATTAATTCGGTTAACCATAGATCGTTTTCGCACTACGTTTACTCTATGTGATAATACGCATCCGCTGAAGTCGCTCGTCTACGCCAACAAACCAGAAACGTTAGGGGACTTGGAAGCCAACATTCGTGGCGTTATTGCCAACATACGGCCCCATATGCTCGAAAAAGTGGTTGAAAATTGGACCTGTAGAATTGGCTTTATTCGAGCCAGCCACGGCGGCCACATGCCCGAAATCATATTTAAACGTTAATGGCATAAAATTATCCTTCCAATAAAGCCAAATTGATGGACATTAAAACGATTTTCTTGTGTTTTATTTCAATTCGAAGTTCTATACCTCTAAAAAAACACCCTATTTCAGAGAAACTTTTAATTTTTATTTATTTCTTGGTATACTTTTGATGAGCGTAAAGCTGTAGATCTTACAATATTGTTAGTAAAATGTGCTGAAACTTTCTTACAACCGTGTGAACTGGTATTTTTTGTCAGACATCGTTGCCAGAAAAAACATTATCAGTCCATTGCAAGACTAGCAGCTGACAACAAATTGTCAGACATCCTACAATCGTGAACACATGGTAAAATTATTGCCAGATATTTGTCAGACATTTTAATGTGCGAAGTTAGTGCATCTTACAATGGCGTCATTGTAAGAGAATTCTTTCTATGGACAACACTGCACACGCTTGAGTTTAAGGAAAAAATATATAATAAAATATATGCAGACAAAATCGTTGCAATTGCTTCTTTGTGGTCAATAATAATTTATATTTTCACTTGTTACATTTAACACAACCACAAACGATTGAAATTTAACAACTTCTAAGAAATGATTTGAGTCTGTTAACGCATAACAACAGATTTGAAAATTTTTGCATATGACAACCGTGCGAACTGACAATTTTTCGACTGGCGATTTTTTCAGATGAATTTATTATCATACAATCGTCTGGCAATAAATTGTAAGATTTTCTGACAAATTTTGTTTACAACCATGTGAACTGACAATCTACCTTTAGCTGGGAATTTTTGATTACCAGTGCATTGTCAATGTGCTGATCTGTGCCAGATCTGGCAATATTGTAAGATCTTACAATCGTCTGTACATACCTTGAGTTAAAAAAGATATAAGGAGAAATCTAACCGCATTGATCTGAAATACTAGCTTGATTGATTAGTTAACGTGCGTGACATTCTGTGGAATTGCCCATATAACAATTTTTTATTTTTTTTAATTTTGGTTAAACCAGTTTTATAATTATGGATTATGAAAAATTTAACATTATTGATTTTAATGTATGTTCACTGTTTAAAAATTTGTAGAAGAAAAATAACTGCTTTAAAAAAATGCATTTGAGGGCAACACTGTTTTCCAGATATGATTTTAAAACCCTGTAATTGTTTATCACTGACACTCTGGCAATTCGGCTTCCACTTCCGGTTGGTTGGTATAGTAAAAGCAAACATTCATGGCGACTAACGGAAATAAGGCTGCCACATTTCGAATGCATAAGGTTCATTTATGTTGGTTCGTGTCTTTACTAATTATAATTAAACGATTTGTGTGCAGTACGGCAGCTGCGTATTACAGCTGAAAGCTTAAGTAATTTTACAAAAGAAAGAATAAACCAATGGAATGATTTTTATTAATTCTAACATGTTATAAGGAATTTATATTTATGTATAAATGTGCCCTTAATTATGAAAGTGGTCTAAGTCATGTATTTCTCTTGTCGAGATATTTTCTAGATCACATTTGAACAAATAAAAAAATATTTTTATATTATACGACATTTTAATTTAGAGTTGTTACAGTCTCGATTAATATAAATTTATTTGATATTTATTAACTATTTATTGCAGTTTTTTTAAGATTTATTTAATATTTCGAAGCAAAAATGCATATGACTTAGACCACATTCATAATTAAGGGCACAAATGTATGTATGTACAAAATATAGGTCCATATATTAAATTTTGTGTATTTGACTATTTTGTGTACATACTCGTATATATTAGTTTGGTGTAGTAAATTTAAAAAATATATTTATGTATAGGCCGGGTCGATTTGTATGGATGAAAAAATATATTAAAAAATCGTATAGTAAGAGCGAAATCTACATACATATGTACATACATATGTATATGTACATAATTCCAAGAAAATTTTGGGAAGAAACCATGGGTCTACATTTAAACCCTACATAGTGTTATTACAGTACGAACTTGATTTGCGCAACCACCGATTATTGCAACACCCCAATCTTTATAAGTGCAACTTTTTTCAAAAAACAGTCTGGGTAAGCGCAACTTTTTCTCTTTTATTAAATTAAAAACACTGTTCTCTCTAAATTTAATGAATTTAACATTATTTTCCTCAAATTATATTGTTTGTAAAAAAATTAACATGAGTAGAACTCAAATATACCCAACTAGAAAATATGAACACTGGTTTTAAGTTTCAATTCATGTTTAAAGTATTATTTTATAACTTTTTTAATCACATAAGTGCATTTTTTATGTTTAGCTTTAAGAAATAAATTATTTTATGTTAAATTACAGTTTGGTTTGTATGACGTTTTTAGTGGTCGATTATTGCAACTTTTCGGTGAAACCATCAACCTCGATTTCATTTCGGTTGCCCAAATCGAGCTCGTACTGTATATTATATAGAGTACAGGTTATCTTTTCAAAGTAAGCAAATTATTCAATTATTAAAAATGCAATTGAGCCCCGATTTGCGTTTACCAAAAAAAAAAAATGGATAAAAACAAAGAGTAATATTTAAAAAAAAATCGTCGGTTTGTTGATTAAAATAAACTTCGTGTCCTATTCTAAATTTCTCGTTTTTATTGATTTTTGCACTTGACAGTTCGTATTAAAAAAAAAAATATTATGAAAGTTTTTTTCCGAAAGTTTTTAAAAAAGTTATTGAAATTTTGAGCAAAATTAATGTTGCAATAACTAATGAAAAAAGTATTGTGATGAAGTTAAACATTTTTCAGACGTTTTAAAAACAATTCGTTTTATATTCGTAAATGTCAGTGTAGGAGAATAACCCAATTATTATGTGAATTAATTCCTCATCACCTAAATGAGTTTAACACAACAAGAACTTTAATTATTAGTATCACATAAAAGACAAAAAATAAGGCCCAGTAATTGACTTATAAATTATGTCTAATTTATCTTTAAGTGCCATTTAAGTGACAAACTAATTTTTTCAGTGCAAAGTTGAGAGACGTTTAAATAATACTTAAGTGCCCAACCTTGCGTATATAAGTTCTACTTAAGCTTTTAGAGCCTACCATATGTTCTTATGTTTGGATGTGTTTATTGAACATCATGTGGTCGTATTAAAAAAATTTCGTATATGCAGTAAATAGTTTCACATCATGGAATAAATAAATAGAAAAATGTGTTCGCATGCTCTTTTGGCTTCAGAACATATGTTTTTATACGATTTTAACTTTCTACATGTTGACAACCTGACTTTGTTATTTACATTAAACATCTGTTTTCTTTTACAACTGTCGACAAATTCATAGTATTTAAGTGAGCATTTAATTTAATGACTCAAAAAACGAAACTGCATGTAGGTTAGGCAGGGTGGTGCTATACCGCACCTCCACTCGGAGACCCAATTGGGTACATGGTGGTTAAAAAAACTGCATTGAAGTGCAACTTAAATTTAAGTGGTAATTAGCTAAATGACATTTAATTGAAAAGTCAATTATTGGGCCTAAAAAGTACAACATCTTAAACTTTGCTATAGTGTGCGATAGATTCGGCATTTCTGATAGAGCTGCTTCGTGTTTGGCTACTTCCTGCTTTATTTAAAGACATTGAACTATAAAGACGAAAATGGGGAACGAATTATTTATTATCGATAAATCTAAGGTAGCTCACGAAAAAATTAAAAGCAGGGAGTACGTATGTACGTGGGAGAAAGAATAATGATTCGAATTTAGTAGCATTTATGTATTTCAGTACATACATATTTACATATGTACATTTGTCTATTTGAAAACCAATTTTTTCCAAAGAAGAGGAAATACATTTTTACGTAGACAATCGCTATACGATTTTTGCACTTTTAATGGATGACCCAATGCTGCATTAGCAATCAACGAACAAACACAGTGTTACACAAGTCGTTTTAGCTACAAGGGCGGATCAATAAGTCCGTGACTTTTCGAACTTCCCTCGTAGTTATATGAAAAGCAACACTGTTCCCACCAAGTGCCACCTGTTAGTAGACTACTGTCAAATTTTGAGCAAGTATCGTCATTTACTTTGCGCTTAACAGCTGTTCAAAACATATAACCTCGTGTATTTTTCTAAAAATGGAAAAAAGTAAATTTCGAGTTCTCATTAAACATTCTTTTTGCGAAAAAAAACCGTCAATCAAACCAAGGAAAAGCTCGATAAATACTGTGGGGACTCTGTACCATCGATTGCAATGGTAAAAAAGTGGTTTACTGACTTTCGTTGTTGTCGCACAAGTACAAATGAAGCTGAACGTTCTGGACGGCCAATTGAGGTCAGTACAGCCAAAAATTTCGAAAAAAATCCACGATATGGTGTTGGCCGATCGAAGAGTAAAAGTGCGTGAGATTGTTGATGCCATAGGCATTTCATAGGGCAGTGTGGTTTCGATTTTAAGTGATCAGCTGTGTTTAAGAAAGTTGTCTGCAAGATGGGTGCCGCGTTTGCTCTTAATTGATCATAAACGTAAACGTGTGACAACTTCAAACGATTGTTTGGAGTTGTTTAACCGCAATCCGAATGAGTTTTTGTGGCGTTTTGTAACGGTGGATGAAACATGGGTCCATTACTGTACTCCGGAGACCAAGCAGCAGTCTAAAAAATGGGTTTCTCCGGTTGAACCTGCTCCGAAGAAGGCCAAGGTAAGTTTGTCGGCCAATAAGGTGATGGCAACAGTTTTTTGCGATGCACGCGGGATAATCCACATCGATTACCTTCAAAAGGGAAAAACAGTAAACGGCGAATATTATGCCAACTTATTAGACCGATTTAAAAAGAAAACGACCTCATATGGCCAAGAAAAAGTTCTTTTTCATCAAGATAATGCACGGTTGCACACGTGTGCAGTCTCAATGGCAAAACTCTATGAATTGGGCTACGAATTGGTACCTCATCCACCATATTCTCCAGATTTAGCCCCTAGTGACTACTTCCCATTTCCAAACCTAAAGAAATGGCTCGGTGGAAAGAGATTTCCTCCAATGATGAAATTATTGACCAAACAAATGAATATTTTAAGGACCTCGAAAAATCCTATTTTATTGGAAGGGATACAAAAACTGGAGAAACGTTGGACTAAGTGTATTGAATTAAAAAGCGATTATGTTGAAAAATAAATTTTTGTTTTGCAAAAAATAACACTGTGTTTCATTCAAAAAGTCACGTACTTATTGATCCGCCCTCGTAGTGTTGGAGCAAAACCTGTTTTTGAGCTCGTTTTGTTCAAAATTAAAAATGTATGTATAAGAAAACGCACTATTAGTTTTCTCGGGGTCTGTTTAGAATAGAAGGGTTTTATTCTCGGAAAAATATTCATTTCCTGGGAATTATTTTCCGCGGGTAATCAGCCTTATTCCAGTTGTCGGCAGCAAAATACCAAAAAATTGGGACATGTGTATCCGTTGTCGAAAACAAACGATTCCTGTTGACAGGTTTATGCTATTTTCTAGACCTTAGGGAACGGAAATAGATTGCCAGTTGCACAAAATTGTGATCGAGAGTGAGTAAACAAGCCCCAATGTTTTGGTATTGTGTTAAAGTGACGTCGATGCCGACAACTGGATTAAGGGTGAATATGTGATTGATATGATGTGTGATTTTATTATGCACATGGTCTGAAAACTGAACTCATTTATATGAATATTTAATTAAGATTTTTTCATATAGAAAAAACAGGGATACAAACATACCAGCTAATCACAAAAAATTACATCTACATAAGAAACGTCTCAATTTGGAATATTATATTTTAAAGCAACGACTCTAGCGACTGACCTTCTTAAGTTCTTAGGCATTAGTTTAGCTTCTAGAGTGAAATAATTTTCCAATATAAAACAAAAACCAAATTTGCTCTTTCAAGAAAAATGTCATATCTGGACATGGCCTTTGCTTGATTTATGTAACATTAGCTTCATATATTCACAACTGTACAATACAGACAAACAAGACCTATTACATTTAAAGCAGCAATTTCCACCCTGGCAATAAGGACTAACAAAATGAAAATAACTAAAACATATACATACATAAATATATAGTACACTGAAATATATATTACAAGCAGGTATGTACATATATAAGAAATTATTGTATGCGATGATTACATTAAAAATACATTATATACAATATGTATTATTATATACTTTGTATTATACACTTTGTAATTGTGTAAAATTACATGCATACATAGAAATACTTGCACACATGTACTCGTATATGGGTAAGTATGTGTAATATTTAAGTATAACATGCGCAAACATGTACACAATTATGTATGCGTGTATGTGTTTCGATAATATAAAACATTATATAAGTATACCTGACCCAAACAAAACGAATTTCTACAGATACAAACAAGTTTTGAAAGTAAGCCAAGGAATGAAGAAGAAGAAAAAAAGAAAACGTTTGAAAAACTTTTGAAAATATTCGTAGAAGACAAATTTTACATAGCCAGTGAGCTTTAAGCACAAAGCTTAAGAAACAACTCCACCCTGATGTTATAAAAGAAAAGAAAAAGAGCAAATGAAAAAAACTTCTCCCCTGTCATACTTTTCATGCATGTTGTTGTAGCTCCACTGGAACTGACATCATAATTTTTGCTTTCTTTCTTTTACTGTTTCTAATGCTGCTCCTAAAGGTCTTTTTCTACTTCTTAGTTACTTGGCCAGATTCACAAAAATTGTGTAAGTTTCAAATTGCCAGTTCGCATGTGTGATTTACCGCCCCAAACTGGCTTGGCAGCAGCTGCTGCTCCACTAATTGTACATATATGTATCATACACAAGCAACAAAACTGCGCTCCAATTTCCTCAAGAGGGTGGAATTTTACTTTTTTTCCTTTCTTTCCTTCCTTTTACATACAGTATCGTTTAGGTAGTACATACGTGCTGTATTATTATACAGTAGCAAATTTGTATCGATTGACCTACTTTTTCCCCAAATAAAT
Source organism: Nowickia ferox (assembly GCA_936439885.1). Lineage (NCBI taxonomy): Eukaryota > Metazoa > Arthropoda > Insecta > Diptera > Tachinidae > Nowickia > Nowickia ferox. Next base: position 82,355,741 of record OW387027.1, on the reverse strand, counting down.
AATAAAAAACAAGGTTTTGCTTCTTCTACTTGTTATATGCTCGTACATGCGCCACTTTTTTTTTTTGTATCCTTTTTCCAACCCATGTTTATCATCATCATGCGCTGTTTTCGCTTCTTGCCTTGGTATGTACTCGTATTGCAATTTTATTATTGTGTGAGTTAAAAAAATAAGGTTTTCCAGCAAAACTTTTTGTTTTATTTTATTTTTTATATTTTAATTTATTTACTTTTTTATTATTACATATTTTGTTGATATCACCACATTCGCATACACACACACACATACGAGTACATGCGAGCACAGTAATTGGTATGAAGATAAATATCCTGTGTAGTTTCCTTTTATGTAACCAAGCACACGCATACATACGCACACACATACTTTATTGCATGTGCACATGCCCATCACACACACACACGCACAGAGAACCATCTAACTTTTAAGGAAAAATGAAAAATAAAAATGTTCTTAACGAATGGCCTAGTTTTTTTTATAGTTTTGTATATGTACATTTACACATGTGTGTGTGTATGTATCTGTGTATGTGAGTGTATTGCATTTGGTCGTATGTTTCGGATTGTGGGTTTATAAAACTTCTACAACATTTATAGCCAACAATTCAGGATAAACTATAAAAGTATATGCAAGTATGTATGTACAACACATCATATCGTTTCCAAAAATAGTTTTACATTTATTTGGTTTCATAGAAATCCAATTAAAAAAGTCTCCATGCGAAGACAAACAAACACTTGAGTATCATAATTTAGCACAAGACAATCATCAATTTCAAATTGAAAATGATGAAAGAGAAAAAGGCATTCAAAGAAAACTTAATCACGAGCTTAAGCGAGTTGCACAGCTAAGTTGAGGTTATGCCACCATAAATACGCGATATTCCATGGGCTTTCTCATATTAGGCTGCTTGGCAACACGAATGCAAATGCTGCTGTCGACTGCCATCGTCGCCGTGTAGTGTAGCTACATAATTATATTGACAACGACAGCAAACATCATAATTTTACGCAAAAATATACTACGTGAACAAGCCTAATACAAATGTTTTCGATAAAAAAAAAACATTTGATAAAGAAGAAGAATTATTCGGAAATTATTTGCTAAAGAGCATAATGCACAAGCGCACAAACTTAAGCGGCCCATACACTACAACAGCATGCACGCGCAATCAAGCTATTGAGCAATCATGCTCGAACCACAATTGGTACAATATTCACTTTTTAAAAAAATTCAAGAAGAGTGGTTATGAATAGGGACACAGTTTTTGCTAATTTTTTTATATTTTTTATTGATATTTTGCTAATATTAACGGCTATATATAAATAAAGTGCTCAAATTCCATTTTCCATTGAAACAAATTATGTTTCAACAAATTTTGATTTTTAAATGCATATTTACTCCTTGACAACTTTATTAAACTGAGCTAATTTCACCATACACAATTCCAGCAAGCTGGTGCCATTAGCAAAATATCAAACTCTATTTGACATCGCTACAGCAAAACGTACTATCACACAAAATGCCCATACACGACCAAACCGCTGGCACAAACACTTGATTGCGCATGCATGCTGTTGTAGTGTATAGGCCCCTTTACAAAACGATGTGGGGCAATGTTGCCAGATTTATTTTCAGCCTTCTCGCCAAATTACTTGTCTAATATCGCCAAATATCGCCAATGTAATAAAACATTAAATTTTAGCTTTAAATTCAGTAGTTAAAGTCTATTGTAAAACACTAAAATTAAGTTATTTAAGAAAAATTAAGAAAAGTATACTGGAGTACAAAAAATACTTTGAACTTGAACACCAAGATAAAAATTATTATTTAAAACTTTTATCACAATAAAACTGAATTAACATTTACTTAAATGTGTATTTAAGTACAAATGGTAAGTACCAACAGCATCGTCGTATTCATACACTCTAGGCGAGAACTCGTGCAGGCTTTTTTTTTCATAAACACCAAATGAGATTTTGTGGGTCATATTTTTCAAACTTCTTGAATTTCAGATAATTTTGTTTGAGATAAAGAGTCACAACATTTAGAATTTCATGCACGAAATATTTTATGTTGTAGAAAAAATTCCTTACAAAAAATTAATATTTTTAACATTATTCTATTTTATTGAAATCGTAAAGATATAGCCAAAAATATCGCCAAGGGGTTCAAATATCGCCAAGTAAATCGCCAATCGCCATTTCAAAATTTTCATCGCTAAAAACAAAATTTCGTCGCCACGTTTGACGAGATATCGCCATATCTGACAACACTGATGTGGAGGTAAACAACAACTGCTCGTATAATGTTACTCGTATACTTTCTTATTAACTAGAAATTCACTTTTTATTTAATTGCAAATATTCGAATCTACAAAAAATAATGAGCTGATATTGAACTATAACATAAATACATATTGCAGTGGTGCCGCTTTCAAATATTTCACATTTATAATAATAACATTACTTATTCAAATTATATACATACATTATTATCCGATATCATCAAGTCTGAATTAGATGTTTACCAAAACGTTGAACTGATTTTCGAAATCTTTTGAGCCCCATAACAAAATTGGCCACCAAAATCGCTTAACTGATTATAGAGTTTCATTGTCCTATACCATGCAGTCCGTTTGTTTTTCTAAAAGTCTTCATTTGTCGCATAAAAATGGAAAATACCGTTTACTGTGTTTAATAAATTGGTCAACGTGCGGGTCATACTTTTTCGAAGTTCAATTGTTCTTCGCTTTAATATATAAAAAATCATAATTTATGGCAAAAGCCGTTAAATTGAAAAAAAATCGTCAAAATGGCCAAAATCAGGAAATCCTATGTGGCTCTATGCCTATACAAAGCTTTCGTGTCCTTTTAGATGCATATCTATGTATGTTGGTTTTAAGTTTCATCAAAATCGATTGCATAGTTTCGGTGAGGCAGAAATTTCCCCCTCCCCCTGGAGATTCTAGGTCCTATTTATTAAAAGTATTAAAATTCATAATTTCAGAGAGTCAAAAATCTTCCTACCCTATTCTTGGTCCTAGCTTTGGAAATACATAAGGCGTGTGTGTGTTACTTTAGACCCAGACCTGTTTATGAATGTTTTAAATTTCAGTTATAAATCTATATGTGAAATATACATACATATGTATAATATATACATATGTGCCCTTATTTATGAAAGTGGTCTAAGTCATATATTTCTTTGGTCCACTTATTTGGTAGATTACATTTGAACAAATCAAAAAATATTTTTATATTATGCAACATTTTAATTTAGAGTTGTAGTAGCCCCGATTAATATAAAACTATTTAATATTTATTGAAGTTTTTTTAAGATTTATTTAAAAATTCAAAGCAAAAACGCATATGACTTAGACCACTTTCATAATTAAGGGCACATATGTACTTAGAAAGTAACGACGCGTCGGTATGCATAAAGGTCTTGACTCACTATCCTACACAATCGCACGATCTACGAAAGAATAGAACACTGATCTGATGACTTGTTATTGTCTTTTGAAAATTTTCATAGACTCCATCATACCAGGGTTGTAAATATATTTTCTGAAAAATAGCACGATTGCGTTGGATAGTGTATCACGGCCTTAAGCGATTGTTAAAAGTTACTGTTGGCTTAACGTAAAAATTGTGTGTGAGAAAACCAGTATAAAGCAGCGATGCCAACTACTTATAACCCAAACGCGCTATTCCCCTTCGCAAAACGCACTAAGTAACAGCATTGTCAACTAGTTATAGCAAAAAAAAACGCGCTATTTTCCTACGCGCTAAATTAATTTTTAATAAAATTCGATGTATGTACATGTGTATTAGTAAATACAATTGATTGTTTTTAGGGGCTCTTTTCAGGTTTTATAATATTGTTTCTTCGAAATTATATCCTAAATAACTAAAATCATTTAATACAGAATCAGAGTTGGCTTCCAAATAATCGAAATCCTTAGTTTTTATTTTTATTTTATTTGTAAAACTTTGTAACAACTTACATACATATATAAATTGTCGAACAGTGTTGCGATTCAAATGCTTTTTGTACTTCCGCTAGAATAGATGCTTAAATAAGTTATATACACTTTTTTGGTCACGAGCACGAGTACATATTTTCAGTTGTGAAATTTCAAAATATTTGCCATTTACTCGTACAGTATTAAAATGCGTTTTTAATTCTAACCACAGTCAAGGGAATGTTATTTGCGACAGCTGAATCATTAAACCAATTTAAAAAAATTTATGAGTTTTGAATACTAGAAAATTTAATTTATGCTAATTTAGCGCGTTTTTTAGTAAACGCACTAAGCCGAGAAAAAGCACGTTTGGCATAGTTAAAATGCTTTAAATTGGCATCTCTGGTTTAAAAAATGGTTTCACTTCAAGTATCAATTTCAAATACCAGTGTATGTACATATTTAAGGGAATACCTTATTAATGTTAAATGCATATAATATATGCAGATGCATATATGTATAAACATATATGTACATACGTACATGTGTGTATGTGCATACGTATATTGTTACCTTAATATAGAAACGCATTAAGGGATTTTTTTGAATCGAGTTAATTTTTTTAATAATAATAATATGCTTCCAAGTGAAAATATTTATAATGATAGCTAATTATAAATTGCAAACAAAAAGAGTATGCACTTGGTGAAAATAAGCAAATCGTTTGTCGAAAACGGTTTTGTACTAATTTACATATTTGATTTTGCACTATTCTTGCTTAGCTTCTGTACAATTTTTAGGTTTTTTGGTGGTAACATTGAAGCAAGCACAAGTCAAGTCAATTCGTAAACTGGTTCCACACGACGTACTCGTATAGTACATATTTTGCATCTAACTCGTCTGCGAAAAGCAACAATTTACTGACAACTTGGAATTTTTGCTTTCAAACGTATTCACATATCGTCGGATTAGAGTGTAAACCTGCGCTAAATCCACTTTTTATAACATTTGACATTTTAATGCCGATTGAAAGAGACGTTGCAGTGACTGGCTAAAATATTTATTTTAATTTGATACCATACATGCATACATGTCGAAAAAACTTAATTAATTAGGCTAATTTCTTAAGCTATGTATAGAATAATAATTTTGTAATATTTGGTTGAAGTGAGTTAGCAGGTTTACACTCTAAGCCAAGGCGAATTCACAACAGGTGATTTTAATTCACCAGCTGACATAACTTCTCTGCTGTCAAATCAATGCAAAGCGTTAGGAAATATTCTGACAGCAGGAAATTGTACACTAAAAAATATACAAGGCAAATATGCAGAGTTGCAAATTGCTCTAGGCCTAGAGTCTAGGCCAAGGCAAATTCGGGCAATCATGAATAAAATTCCGGGATAAATTTCTCCCTTTTCCAATTAGAATTTTTTGTTTTCCCTATTAATTGCTATTAGTTGGAATTATTCCTCGGGAAAAATTTCACGCGGAATTTTATTCATGATTGCCCTGAATACTACAACAAAGTACAAACAATAAAAAAATATGGTATTTTGTTGTTGCCGTGGGAGGCTCGTATGTCAAAAGCAGCTGATTGAAGATACTAAGGCAGAGACCTACGCCATGATGGCGTACGCCGCAGCCGAAAAAAGTTTAGCTTATGTCGCCTGAAAAACACCTACCTATTCTCCATGTAAGATTTTCTCAATAGCCGCTGCCGCAAAAACAATAACCCGGCGCAGGTCTATGTACATAAACAATTTTTGACATACGAGCCAACAGTTATATGAATTCGCCTTAAATTAGGCAAAACAAAAGTCGATCAGCTGTGTTTTCAACTTTACCTGTTATTAATTTGCCTTGGTCTAGGCCGACGATATGTATGTTTAGTTACAGCCAGCGTTGCCAAGGGTGCAGATTTATATGATTTTCGCAGTTTTTTGCGCCCTTTAGCAGTCTTCCAGTTTATTTTTTTTTTTATTTATTAAAAAAGCAGTTTTTCTTTAAAATTGCATAAACATGTAATTTACGACATTTATGTTTAGAAAGGAATCTGATAATTCAGACGCCCCACCCCTTAAGTAACACTTGCAAACTTAAGCCAACATTTTACAATAAATCTTGGGATGAGCCATTAATATTAAACCGTATCTCAAAGAATACATATTGAAGAGTTCGTAAGAGATATATAATATTTTTGTGCAGTTTTTTCTTCTCGAAAACAGTTTTTTGTTCGAATACGCAGTTTTTCCTCATACGTATATGGCAACACTGGTGACAGCTGATATAACGCGCCTTAATTGAAATTTTGTCATCTTGCATTGCCGCCTGACTTTTACAGTAGCAAAGTTTTGCAGATTTCACACCGCAAGTACATATCGCACATTCATTTCAGCATGCAGTAAAAACTTCGAAAAGTACTCACAAGAAATAAAAAGACTGTATAACGTTCACGTTTTTCTTTTTGTTTTTTTTTTTAATATTCAAGTTTTTTTCCAATTTTGCAACTCAAACGAATATACAGTAGCTTCCCCTTAATTGATCTCCTTCCCGCTTAGTTAAATAAAAAAAGGATAAAACTTCGTTAGTTTATTAATTAACAGAATATCTCGTAAATGATTTACCCAGTTAATTACATCAAAAACCTAACATTGTACAAAAATTAATTAAGCGGAAATTACTGCAATGAAATTCTATTTATTTATTATATAATAGATGAGCCCGGCAAACATTGTCATACTCTCAATTATTTTTTAACTATAAATTACTCCACATAGTGGTTACTTGTTGAGTCAAAAAACAAAAGGAAAACCTACCAGGCAGTGACCTGAACCTGTGTTGAAAATTTTAGCTCCACAGCTCTTGTAGTTCCCGAGATCATGTGTTAAGAACAAACACACACTGCGATTTTATATATATAGAAGATTTTTATCATTTATTAGATACACACAATAAATAATGTATGACTGCATATCATTAAGGAATTATGGATTCAACATCATCGTTTTCTATTTTAATTTGACAGTAACTTTGGAGGCCTTCTGGGTTTGTCACTGCCGGTAAATTGTTTGTGTAGGGCGTTGGATAGCCCGAATTGTTTAACACTGCCTCACATCTCGCCGGCATGGACTCTATTAAGTCTTCTATAATTTCCAATGAGATATTCTGCCACTCTTGTTTAATGGCTTCTATAAGATCCAGTCGGTTATTGTAGTTTTGTGTCAAAATATTTAATTCCATACTTTTCCATAAATACTCTATGGGATTAAGATCAGTCGATTGACTGGGCCAATTCAAAACACTTACACCATTTGAAATAAGCCAACTGTTAACAGATTCGCTGTTTTGTCTGGGTTTGTCGTGCTGTTGCTGCTGCCTCCAGAATAGTATGCGATTTATGTCCACGTAGGCATATCGCACATCATTTAGTATATTTTTGTAATCAATATTAATTGCTGAGTATTCAAATGAGAGTTTCGAATTGGAGGAGTAACAGCCCCATATCAAAGTGTCCTCGTCATTGTGTTTCAGTTTTTTGTATGAATTTTTATTTTCTAAAGCCTTTGAATGTCTTGTCTTTAACTGAGGCTGGGCTGATACATTGAAAGTGCTCAAAATGGCTGTCAGCCAATTCTCCTTGGACCACTGCAAATGGGCTTTGGCAAATTGTAAACGTGCTAATCTGGTAGTATCATATATTAAAGTTTTTGCGGGTACTTTGTCGGCTTCCTTGGCCCTACGGTACATGGAGCGAGAGCTTATGTCCAATTTTAAGTTCTTTACAACGTTTTTGTACATGACTTTTGATGATTTCTTGAATTCACTGGCTATGAGATGGTCCTGTAGTTCAGAAGTTTTGCGCGGCCTCCCACCCAAATGCAAGGTAGCTACGGTGCCCTTTTCGCGATAGCTTTTGACAATTCTACAGATCGTTGACTTGTTCATGTCATATTTTTGACAAATTTCTTTTTGTTTGAGGCCCGACTTAAAATCGTTTATTATTTTAGTTTTTAAATCAGAAGAAATTGTAATTTTCGCCATTTCTAATTTACATATCACTGAAGAAATATTTTGTATTTCTTAAAATACTTCTGCACATGTAGCGAACGGTTCGTGTTATACACAGCTGAATTTGAATCTGGTGAAACTTCACAAGTTTTTTTTTCATATTTCTTTGCTATGGACTCTCAGATCACATGCTTTTCTCATTGAGTATGTAGGTATGTAACTACAAAGTTTTTATTGTTTTGGCAAAAAGAGAATTCTCATACTAAGTTAATATATTCGTTTTAGAAGATACTCGCGCATACACAAGCAGTGCACACTACACATGTACTCGTATTTTGGTGTTGTCACAAAGTTATTCCATACATTTGAATACGTTCATATGTATGTAGGTATGAATAGATTATAATCTATAAATAATAATTATTACAATCAGAAATTTCTGCTTATTTATTTGTTTGCATATTTTTGTTATGAAATGACGGCTGGACAGTTTTTAATAATATTTACATATATTCAGCATCATTATAAACAACAATTACATGGGATTGTTTTCCCTTTTCTCCTGTTATGAATTACAATTTCCCTGGGAAAAAAATTAACGGGAGAAAAAGTAGGTACAGATTTTAAACAGTGTTGCCAATACACATTTGAAGAAAATTAAACACACTTTGGTATTTTGTGTGGTAAAAAAGAAATTTCACGTGGGAAAACTGCTCTCCGTTTTTCCCGATAAGTTGAGAGTAATTCACACACATACTTATCTGATAGATAGAAAGATGGATATCTTTTTGATCAGCATTCCCAAAACATTGGAGGGGTCTACTAGACAAGACCCCTCGTGAGCTGTACCGTGTCTAAAAACGGTATATTTTTGTAGTTTCTTTTTGCATATTTTCGAAATTTTCCCAAGCCAACATCATCTGAAAAATTACGATTTTTATAAATTTTTATAGCAGTTGCTACTTGCATTAAAAAAAATCTATTATTTTTTGGTTATTTGATTTGAGTCATTTTGAATTTATTTCTATTGGTAGTTCTCGCAAAAGTTCGCGCAAGAACTACCAACAGAAATAAATTAAAAATTACTCAAATCAAATACCACTTAAAAAATAATAGAATTTATTTTAATATAAGTAGCAACTGCTATAAAAATGCTTAAAAAAATTTTAAATTTCCAATTCCTCAGCACAAAGTTATTGCTCAAGCTTGTGAATGGTTACACTGTTTGTTTTAATTTTTTATTTAAGCCAAAACTGATATTTATATTAGCGCGCAATCTTATTGGCAATCAAAACATAAAATTTTTTATTAAATTTCAATTAATGAACTCTTGCGTTAGTGCAGAATAAAATGTAAACATTAAACAGCTGATCCATTTTTTTCTCTCACCCATATTTGCTTATTTTCCGGCTTTTAAGAACAGGAGGTTTTTTTTCCGAATCAAGTTATTGGAAAATTAAAAAACTCGCAGTGAAAATTGGGCTGATTATTATAGACTATTTTGTTCTCCAATTCTGGACCAAGAAGGATTTTTTTAGCAAGTTTCTTTTTGACAACTGTTACTGTTAAACATGTTCAGTTTGGTCTATAATTTAACCATGTATCGACTTTCAAATGATTAACGCTTGCAGATTATTAAATTTTATTATCAAAACTCATGCTCGGTTAAGAAAGTGCATTCGCGCACTTCTTCCATTTTATGGTCAGTTTGGGTGACTTTCTGAGGCGGTTATTCGGAATCTTGTGATTAAATTTCACACCAAAACTACATTATTGAACCTTAAACCACCAACACGCATACGTAGAGTGCAGACAGAGGAAAATATCGGAGCTGTATCCGCCAGTGTTGTTGATTACCGTGAATTATCGATTCGGCTTTATTATCATTCCTCTGTTACTTATTTTTTTTTTCTTCCCAAAATGGAAGAGCTGGACTTGGCTGACATGTGGTTCCAGCAAGACGATGCCACATGCTACACGTCACGCGAAACAATAGCCCAATTGAGAGGCGAGTTCGGTGAACAGTTTATTTCACGTTTGGGGCCGGTCAATTGGCCGCCTAGATCGTGCGTTTAACGCCTTTAGACTACTTTTTGTGGGGCTATGTTAGGGTTTATGTTTATAAGGACAAGCACGCAACGATTGACGCACTGGAAGACAATATTGAAGAATTTATTATTGAGATACCGCCCGATATGTTGGCGAGAGTATGCCAAAATTGGACCCAACGTATGAACCATTTCAGACATATACGCGGTCAAAATTTACATTAAATCATCTTTAAACATTAAATTATATAGATCGTTCTACAGACTCAAATAAAAATTTCATACATACATACATACATACATATGTACATATGTATATACATATGTACATCGTTTTCTTAAAAAGTGGAAAATGTAAAGGTCAACTCAAGACTTGGCTAGTCAATCATGATGTGTGTGAACCGTTACATATGTACATACATATGTACATATAAAACGAAACACAAATCTGATTGCCCATTAAAGTCGATCGATTTTAAATGTGAACATATTTTGACAAAAACAAATTTTTCGAGAAAAATATATGTACATATGTACTATGTATAACTGGCAGAAAACGTGTATGTAGCTACTCCGTTCGACTTGATTCATTCTTTATTTTGTGTTGGTTAATTCTTTAGATGATGATTGTCACAAAGTATGTGTGTATGTACACATGTATGTCAATGAGAATTGTAAGAAAGAGAAACAGTGTATAAAAATGTATGAAGCTATAGTAAAGTTGTTATTGTTTTGACAATCAAGATATTTTTTTAATAATTGGCTTATTCATGTACAGGGATGCCATTTTGAATTGATATTTTAAATCCCAGGAATCGGTATTTAGTATTCCCAAAGTAAATGGAAGACCGAGTTTATAGCATATCATTAATATCTGTGTCAAAAAGGAAAAAGTGCTCAAGTCGAGATAAGCTGATTTTGAGTTACTGGTAGCCCTGTAATTTTGATATTCAAAGGTATCCTTGAGCAAAATTTCGATTATTCATTAGATATTATTTTCAGGTTAGTTAAACTCTATAAATACTCAGTTTGGCAATTTTGGTGACCAATATTTATTTACAGTATCGGCCAAAACCTAAGCACCCCCTCAGTAAATTTTTTTGAAATGATATTTTTTTTAAGAAATCAAAGTTATTAAATTTTTTTTTTACTTATTTTTATTTATTTATATCTTTATTTTTGAAAAACACAAACTTAACGAATTTAGAATTTAATAAAAAAAAGTTAAAATTCAAAAAATATTTTAAGTCGCAAATATAAGCGGACTAAACTAAAGCACCCCCTAATATTTTGTTTGGAAATTTTACTACGCTACTGCGACATTATTGTATTAGTTAACGGAACACTCCAAAAATGCAGCAGCTATTTAGCTGCAGTGTTAAGAAGAAGAAGAAGTTATTAGAATTTATGAGAAAATTGTCATTGTTTTAAAGTTTTCGGTAAGATAAGAGTAATGGCACGCAATAAGTACTCAAGTGAATTTAAAATTAGAATTCTTGATGATTGGAGAGCCGGCTTATCAAGACATCAATTGAGTGCAAAATATTCGATCAACAGATCAATTATTTCTAGGCTAATTAAAAAGTTTTTGCATACTGGCCGCACATCTCCTACTCATTCTGGAGGAAGGCCACGTGAAACTTCGCGACATGAAGACTCCTTAATTAAAAGGACAATCCAAAATGATCCTACAGCATCTTCTAGTCATATACGAAACCGCTTAGATTTAAAAATTAGCGAAAGAACGATTCGCAGAAGGGCAGTAGAGGTCGGATTATTCAGTCGACGACCAGCAAAAAAACCTTTCATATCGTCAAAAAATAAAAAAGCCAGACTTGAGTTCGCCAAGGCCCATCTCAACTGGAGTGTCCAAAAATGGAGGACTGTGCTGTTTTCTGACGAATCTAAGTTTAATTTAAAGGATTCAGATGGAATAAGGCGTGTACGCAGACCAAATGGACAACGGTTGAATCGTAAATATTGCAAAGGCACTGTAAAGCATGGAGGCGGCAACATAATGGTCTGGGGTTGTTTCTCTGGGCAGGGCATTGGGCCAATTCATAAGATTGATGGAATTATGGATCGTTTCATGTATCGTGACATATTAAAAGACGTGATGTTGCCTTATGCTGAAGAAGAGATGCCACTTAAATGGACATTCCAGCAAGACAACGACCCAAAACATACGTCAAAAGTGGTTAAGGAGTGGTTCCAGAACAATTTGATAGAAGTTCTCCGTTGGCCTGCCCAATCCCCTGATCTTAACCCAATCGAGAACTTGTGGGAGATCGTTAACTTAAAAATCAAGCGAGAAAATTGCAAAACCAAAGAAAATTTATTTGAAGCCGCAAAAATAGCCTGGGAAGCAATATCACCTGATATAATTAATAATTTAATATCCTCTATGCCTAAAAGATGTGCGTGTGTCATCCAGAATAAAGGATTTGCCACGAAATATTGATTTCAATAAATTTCTTTGTACCTTAAATTGGGGGTGCTTTAGTTTAGTCCGCTTATATTTGCGACTTAAAATGTTTTTTGAATTTTAACTTTTTTTTATTAAATTCTGAATTCCTTAAACTTGTGTTTTTCAATAATAAAGATATAAATAAATAAAAAAAAGTAAACAAATAATTTTAATAACTTTGTTTTCTTAAAAAAAATTATAATTTAAAAAAAATTACTGAGGGGGTGCTTAGGTTTTGGCCGATACTGTATGTGTCTCCAAACATTTCGAAAATCAATGCGCCCTCAAAATGTGGTGTCATCAGTTTTTAGCCAACATCTAATTCAGACTTGATGATACCGGTTAACTATGTGTGACAATAAATGTAGCTAAGAGTCCACCGAGCAAAATTTATTAACATTTTATTCCAAAATGGAAAAACTTTTTTTTTATTTTTTTCAGAATAACTTACAAGGACTCATAATATTTTGCTAACAATATTTGGCAAAGTTGTAGCTACGCTAGACCTGAACAACTTTTATCAATATAATCTGTCCAGGCACCCTAAATAGCTCACACACAGACCATTTTTACCTTAAAAATTGCGCACATTAGTGGCTTGGGCGAAAAATTTCGTTTGCATAATAAAAAATAAATTAATTTGAATACAAAGTTCAAATTCCAAAGTTAAGCTCGACTATATCTCTTCTATGGTTCAACAAAATCGAACAATCCGTTTAAGAACTGCAGATTTATTTCAATTTCATAGGTAGCCCGACTTCCATCCCTGGACACATCCAGTCACATCCACATCATAGATTTTTCTGATATGCACTAGTGTCTATGCTGTGATTTGGACCTAACCTTAACCTTATCAAATTTAGAGCCATTATTACAACTTGCCGATAGTTAAAGGCAAGATTTTGTCAGACCGATAAATGGCTTGTGAATGTATGTATGTATACGAGTATATGCATATTGGTTGATTGCGTTGCATTATCATCTATGATTCTGATACAACTTATCCTCCTTAATTTACTTTTCTAGTCGACAATTTAAATGAAATCGTCGTTCACGACAATCTGAGTCACAATGCCCCGCATGTTGTCCTCAATTAATCACTTTTAACTTTGTTGATGACAATCTAAGCGACAAGTCAAACACATGAATATGTTGGCCTCTTGTTGACAAAGTTTTAGGTGGTGCTGTAGCCAGGTGGTGAGCGCGAAATCTTATAAACATGCAGTCTCATGCATTAAACACATTCACCACAGCAGGCTACACGAACACACGACTTCAAATGCCGCTAGCAATAATTGTCGCCTCGTATCCAGCTGCTTAATTATTTTGGATTAAGCATAAATACATACATCAGTATTGCCACCTTCAAATATTTCGCATTTATAAAAATTAAATTACTTTTTCAAAATGTACTTATATGACGTAAAAAAGTGAATGAATTTATGCTTTTTGGATATTGTTTCTGCTAAATAATATGAAATAATTGTACGACAACATTCATTCAACATTTTGTATTATACTTGCAACACTGAATTTTCTCATTGTAGCCAAAGAAATAAAAATTAGTTTAATTGGACTACAACGACAAGATCAGCATAGACAACAACCTGCCGCCATGTTGTCTTGCTGTCTTCAAAAGAATTACTCCCATATAAACATTTGTATTCTATCCTTGACATTTTGTAGTCGGTAGCCTGCTGTGGTGAATGTGTTTAATGCATCAGTTCGAATTCTAGTCAGTCAATAACTTAAATGAAATGGAAAGCAAGCAGAAAAAGTAAATTTGTGTGTTTAAAATAATCACCCTTATTCCATTTGTAGACATCGACGTCACTTTAACACAATACCAAAAAATTGGGACTTGTTTACTCGCTCTTGAGAACAATTTTGAACTACTGGCAATATATTTCCGTTCGCTAAGGTCTAGAAAATAGCATAAACCTGCCAACAGGAGTCAGTAGTTTTCGGCAACGGGTACAGAGCCCCAATTTTTTGGTATTGAATTAAAGTGACGTTGATGTCGACAACTGGAATAAGGGTGAACAATTAAAGTGTGTTATGTTCAGTGACATTGTCGCTCAAGAACTCACACTATCATTTTATGAAGGACCACGATATGATTGTGGACATTGTCGCTTGTTAGATCGTGCATGATTTCGCTGCATGATTTATTCGAAAATTTCGTCAACGATTTACTTATTTCAGCTGTCGCCAATAGGTACATAAATATGTATGTATGTATATACCCATGTCTTCCACGATTTTATATTGTCTTGTACCCATCGTTTGAGATGTCTTAAAAATATGACCAACTGGAATGGTACATACGAGGTGTGTTCAAAAAGTATCGCGAATTTTGACGTGGAAACCAAAGCTCAATCATCTCAATGGAAGCTGCCGCAAGAACCAAGGTAAAAATTGAAGACGAGCCAAAACACGAGCAAGCAAAGCAGCTGTCAACAATTAACTGAACATTCAAAATGGCCGAAATTGTCGGCATAAGTGAGAGACATGAATACCAACATAAGGCCACAAAAAAAATCAAAATTAGAACATACATACGTAACCGGCGAAAATTCAAAATTCGCGATATTTTTTGAACACTCCTCATATGTACATACATATGTACGTATTAATGTACATACATATGTTTGTAATTCGTTAGTAAATTCTGAATCAGTATTGTCTTAATAGTGAAACTTCCTACAGGGTATGTGCGTATGTATATGTATGTTATGTACAGATGTACATACGTTATTTACATACCTATAAACTATTTACATAGTACATATGTATGTATATTTATTTACACGTGTATATACTATATATACATACTTCCATATGTATGTTTGTAGCTTTACGCAGCCACATATGTACATACATATGTACATACAGATAAGGGCGAAACTATTTGTGAGGTAAATTGAGAAGAAATTTAAAAAATAAATTATGCCAATATCTAGAGTGCTAATAAATATGTTTATACTAAAAATAAAAAAGTAATTTTTAATTAACATAACAACAATAATAATAAAAGTATTAAAAAGTCATTGGACAAAAGTATTTGTACAGGCATAAAATACATCCCAGTAAAAAGTTTTCATGTGTTTTGAAGCAATAAGGCAATAAAGCCCATCATAAGTCGCTTTAAAATATGAGCTGTTTAGAAGTAGTGAAGATAAGTACATATATGAAGCAAACTATAAAAAAAACAGCGCCACAACAATGCATGTTTTAAAGCCAGAAATTTTGCTGATGTAATCTTAGAAAGCGCTTTTTTACTTAAATAAATACGTTTATATTATTAATCCTTTAAAGAGCGCTTGAGATAACTGCTATATACAAAAATCAGCAGGGTTTTCAGCTCAACTTTTACTCTCTCATAGTAAAACTATGCCTTATTTGAAGCAACTTTTTTACTGGGATAAAAAAAATACGTTCAAAATGCTTGGGGTATTTAGCTTGCCGTCAACAAATGGCATGGTGTTATAAATGTTTTTTAAATAGTAATAGTTCACATTTAATTTTTTAATTTATTCTCAATTTGCCTCAAACGCCGAAAATTATGGGTATACAAATAGTTTTGTCCTCATCTGTATGTACACTATAGCCAACAGTACACGGCATGTAAAAGGCCACATGCATATGTCTGTGGCGATGACGTCACGGTAATTTTCAGCATGTTGGTTGCATTTTTTTACAATTACTAGTAGTGGCTACAGGCCTTAAAATTTTGATAGTATTTATGCTCCGAAATACAAGTGTGGCACTTGTAGCCGAATCGAACACATTTTCTTAGGAAGCACATCTGTAAGCATGTGAATATCTATGTACATACATGTACATACATATGTATGTTACTAGTCCACGATAAATGTACATAGCTTCGTGATGACGTCAAAATTATGTTAGAACCACATGCACATATGGTTTTTTACATGCCGTGTACTGTAGGCTTATGCAAAGTTCGTATTCGTACACCTTCAATCAAAAAAACACACTGTCTTGCAACGTCTTAAATTACTTACATATGTATTTCTTGCACAATTTTGTTTAAAAAGGTTGAGGTACATACATATCTATTTAAAAAAAACAGTGAAATACAAATGTATTTTATTAATTTTTTTTTTAAGAAAAGCAGAACTTACTAATTTTAAAAAACAAAATTCTTATCGTACATACATACATACATATGTACCTATCATTATTTATTGAATCAGATTAGAAATTGATGCAATTACGAAAGAAAAATTAGTATGTACATACTTTAGTGTGCAAATAATTAAGCATTTCTAATGCTTACATTTTCATACATATGTATGTATATGCATGCATACATATTTACATACCTTTCTGTATATATATAAATATGTACATAGATATATACGTATATAAGAACCTACTCTTTCAATTTGAGAAAAACAAGCTACATAGGTATATGTATAAAATTAAAAGCTTTCGTTTAACACTGCGCTCTCTTACAATGCTCTCCTCATTTAAACGTTTCCCCTAATTTCTCCTTTCCGTTTGTGCAAGGCCTTCTCCTTAGTTATCACATGTACTAGATAGATTATTTATGTACTACACAACAACGCAGGTTAGTAGATATTTACAAATACACTTTTATACAAAAATATACACACATGCCACCATCGCATACATATGTAGACACATACATATGTATTCAGATGTAGAGATTTAGTTGTTAAATATAAAAACTTGCGACCTATTTATTGCCGAATGTTAAAGCTTTTTTTCGTTTTATGTGCTACTAAACTTCTACAGATTGCTGACGTTGTTGTCATGGCATTTTTGTTAAGGGTGTCAAACGAGGACGCATATTTACTATGTAGATTCATACATATGTATATATAAATATGTATGGATGTATGTAGATATATACAAATGTATGTAAATAAGTAGATAATGATACTATGTTTTCACCAAACTTTGAATCGATATTTACATGTATGTAGGTATGTATGTATGTATGTATTTATTTACACATCGAGATATACATACATATATATGCATACACTGTGTACATAAATATGTATGTATCTATGTATGTATGTACAAAATACAGTTCTCCTTAAGCTTACAAAATCAATGTGAGTAAATTATTATACACTCACACATTTCTACAATCATAAGTTTGTGAGTTTGAAATTAAAATGAGAAGAAAAAAAAACAATACGAAGACTGCAAAACTACAAAACTAAACTAAAGCAACAATAGTAACAGCAACAAGAGGAACGCAATAACCAGTCACTAATAATAAAACTTATAATGTGTACATAAGTACGTACATATTTACAAACATATACATATATGGAAATATCTACATACATACATATGTAAGTATGTAAGTACAGCTAAGGACAAAACTATTTGTACACTCCTAATTTTTGGGGTTTGAGGAAAATTGAAAAGACATTTTAAAAATAAATTATGCCAATAAATTTGTTTATAAAAAAAATATAAAAAAGTAATTTATAATTAAAATAACAATAGAAAAAATATTAGAAATGCCTTGGATAAAAATAGTATTTGTACAGTGGATCACAGCTTATTTCAATCAGCCTTTTTTAAAAAAATAAATCCCATATAATTTCGAAACGAAACAAAACATTGAAAAGATTTAAATGAGGGCTTATAAAAAGAATACTTCCCAAACATAAAAAATAAGTTTCATTCAGTCTCAAATTTACACTCTTAAAAATTTACAAGCTAAAAACCAAAAACATATGTACATATGTATATGCATAAGTAGTCACAGCTTATTTCAACCAGTAATGTTAAACGAACATTCAATGATTAGATAAATAAATTTTTGGTTTTAAAACTTAATAGGTATGATCTCCGTTTTGGTCAATTACTTCCAACTGACATGGATTTCACATATTTTTCTATGGATTGGGGAGTTATTTTTCCCCATCCCTTCTTTAGCGCTGTTCTGAGGCGTACGTTTTGATCTAAAATTCCCCATAAATTTTCAATTATATTTAGAACAGATGCTTGTGCCAGCGGTTGCATCAAGTGGGGACAGTTCCAAATAAGTCATGGCTGTAAAATACCAGATTTAAGTTTCGGCTCGTTGTCCTGATAGAACTGAGACTGCTTTCTTTTTTGCAATTGCATTAAATCGGGTTTTAGAATTTCTAGGGACACATCTTTGTAGGTTGTACTGT
This sequence comes from Nowickia ferox, assembly GCA_936439885.1. NCBI lineage: Eukaryota > Metazoa > Arthropoda > Insecta > Diptera > Tachinidae > Nowickia > Nowickia ferox. The sequence goes on along the minus strand of OW387027.1, from coordinate 82,337,042 downwards.
CAATAAACTGCAAGTTTTTACCCCACCTGATGAAATACAAGCCCACATCATGACGCTACCACCATAATGGTTAACTGCCGCTTTTTTACTTAGACTCATCGGCAAAAATAAATAAGCTCCCAAAAGCTTGAGTCTTTGGTAATGTGATATTTAGCGAATTTTAGGTACGCTGCATGATTTTCATTCTAAAAAAGGGGGATTTTCCGCGATACTCTACCATTAAAACTATATTTTTTTAATTTCACGGCAGATAATTTCTGCACTACATGTTTTGTTTAGCTCATTTTTAGCTTCTATAACCTCTTTTTGAGCAGACATCTTCGGGTTTTCCCTAGTTTTCTGACACTATATGCTCATAAGTTTCATTAAACATTTTGTTAGTAGCTTTTCTGCCTTTGTCATGTACTTTTCATGAATGGCTGAGTCGAACCATTTTAGAAATTTTTCGACGCGAATGGGGTTTTTGAAATGGCTAATAACCAATTACCTCTGTACTAGTTTACACAAAATGTTGAAAATTAAGCATATACATACATATGCGTAAAACAGCAGAAATATGTTTAACAAAAAAAGTAGAAGTACAAAAGTGTACAAGTTGCAATAGCAGCACGCCACATTTTTTATTAAATTAATTAAAATTAAATTTCTCCAGCCGTATTCACAAAAAAAGTTGATTGAGGTCATTAGTTAAAAAACTTTTTAAGGCCAAACACATCCCGTAACAAAAAAATTTGGCAAAAATAAATAACTGTAACAGCGCAATAAAAGCTTTTCGGTTGTTATTTAGAACAATGAAAATTACTACTAAAAAGTAAAAATCTCATGCTTTTCAGAATACCTGAAAATCATTTGCGTGATTTTAAAATCGTTCGTAATTTAAAATCACCATGATTTCATAACACGCCTTTATATCTGTATTTTAGTAGAGAATATACCCGATGTTATTGAACAAAGTGCTTAGCGTAAGGAAGAAGTTACATTACAGAGGGCTTACATTTAAAAGTTATTCGTGCAAAATTCAAAAGTTACAGCTCTTTTTCAAAGAAAAGCAATTTCTTCTACAGCAGCGCGCTGTATTTGTTACATAGTGTCCACACCTGAAGATTTTATATCATAACTCGTAATATAACGCCGGCAGAGCAACTGTCATTTTTCCATTAATATCAAAGACGTTGATGATTTTATATCGTGATGAATCAAACAAATATTTGCAAGATACTTGCCAAAAATATCTAATTTGCGTCTTGTTTAATTTTCTGGTCACAAATAATTATTGTGCCGTTACGTTAAATGCACATTGACACATAAAATGACATTTGATATCAAGATGAATTTATCAGACCGTGAGCTCTCATGATTATATCATAACGCTGCCATAATATTAATAAATTGAGTCTATACGTTATGAATTTTCATCATGATATCAATATGACATTCATCATGATATAAATTCATCAGGTGTGGATACTATGTTTACCTTTTGCCTTTGTTTTGCTTATCTGGCATAAACGGGTTTTTATGTCCGATATGCGGCTGCCAAAGGTTTAATTGGTGCTGCCACTGTTGCTTTAGATTTGGTCAATTTGATTATATGGCAGCACAGAATATACGTATGTATATGCTTCAACATAAAACATCTGTTCAAATAAAAAAACAGGAGCATAACAGAAACAAAATTTTTAGTAAAATTTGTAAATATTGTATAAAAATCTAAGAAAAAAACGTCATTCCGTTCACGCTGTAGAAAGTAATTTGTTTACAATCTTATTTTTAAGAGATTTAAGTAATAAGTGAAAAAAGTGTAATTATGGACATGTAACGTGGAAAGTGGCAATTTCAATAAAAGTGATGAATTCTCTTTACATAAAGTCACATGCCCACTGAATAAGATGTTCAGCGCATACGTACATAAAATGTACGAAGTATGTACGGAAAAATTAATTTGTGGTAGCTGTACATTCATGTATATGCATGAGGTATGAACGAAATGTACCAACTGACGAATAAAATGTACGAATTGATGATTAGTTTGTGTTTCGTATTCAGTGTTTGTTTGTTGGAGTGCAATTTACTGCAACGTTTTTATAAACAAGTAAAATACATCCATACATACTTGTCTTGCTGTTTTATCCAGTTTAACAAATATTTAATTTTAAAATTAATTCAATAGAAGCGGGCAACAGTTGCTCAACTGCTAAAGGTGAGCTTTGAATGCATTAGGAATACATACATACATACACACATATTTACACTTTTTTATATATTTTATTCAAGTTATATGTAAACATGGGTGGTGATATTGAAAATCCGGATTGGGCTGATATGAAAAATCTATTAAATTCTTGGCATGTTGGAATACTATATGAATTGTTTAAAGGTAAGACAAAAGGGGCTAATCAAACTTAATGCATGGTCCCTGTGAAAAACTGATTATTGGAGGTTTTGCAACAAAACCGTCTTGCTTATTTTTATTAATATAAAAATTATTATAAAAATTAAACATGCATACACTAGTTCCACTGTAACTTAAGAACGTAGAGATTTAGAAAATACTCCTATCACTATTTGGAGTTTATTATCTTAGAATCCCATACTCAAACTACTGGGAACATTAAAAAGGAGACTCTACACAGCTTCTACAGAAGTCATGTATAGTACAAACAATTGAATAAAACATTTATGTACATATATCAAGCCTTTGCTGCCATAGAGCCATAACTCAAAAATATGATTGTTCAGTGAATAATGCAGAATTAATCGTCATATCGTTTTGCATATTTTTAAAAAATTTCATACAAATAACTTGAGAAATTAACAAAATTTTTATTCTCGTTTTCTGCAAAACAAGTTGTTTTTTTAGTTATAACTCTATTGAAGCAAATTCACGTGTAGTTGATCCCGACAGACTCCATTCAAGTCAATAAATTTTCACATGTAATAGAATTTTTACTGGGCCAATTTTTGTTGAGCAACTTTTAATATTATATTCAGGGGGTCTACTCTGTATTTCGAAACGAAAGAAAATGCTTTCGAATTTGTATGTTATTAGTATTGCAATTCGAAAGCCTTTGCTTTCGTTTCGAATTGCAGAGTAGACCTATTATTAACTTTCAGGCCAAAAAAATAAGTTGAATAATCCAGTCCGTTATCAGTAGTTTACATACTTTTGATTTATCTGAAAAAAGGGTTAAGCAAAAGGAATTTTAATATTCTTAGATGAATGAGATTTGAAATGTCTTTTTTTTCACCCAGCTAAAACAACTATTTTGCCATTTTTATTAATCAATAAAAGAGTTTTAGAAGAACAACCCTCTTTACATCAGAGTATATATTTGAATTTTTATTATTTTGTTTGTTTAATTGATAAGGAAGCAATGACTTGAATGAATAGAAACCAAACCTAAGTTTTCTGATATTATCTTATATTTTCTTTTGAAAATGTTGCTTGTTTTTTGTTTGTTTGGTTTTTCTATATGCATTTCGTTTCCGCTTTTAGAACTCATCAGTACACCTCAACACAAAAAATTTTTGGGGTCTACTGATGACTTCCAAAGCGGGAACGAAATGCATATAGACAATTGCTTAACCATAAAAACAAGCAAAAATTTTAAAATTAAATAAATAAAGACTTTATGTCAAATAAATATGCTTCGGTATTTCATGTATCTTATATTTTCTTTAATATTGCAGAGGAGGATATCGGCATAAATGAGCTTAAAATGATGCAAAGCAATCACGTAAATGTTTTGTTGAAAAACTACAAAATGGGTGTGAGAATTCGTTTTGAATATCATTTCAATAGTTGGCGCAATAAATGTGGAGTACCGTTAAAAGAATTAGAAGAGAATCATTACAAGTGTTCCTGCAATTGTAAATCAAATAATGAAAATAATTCGATAGAAAACCATCATATCAAAACTCAAACATCAAATACAAATGCTACTGCTACTGCTACTGCCACAAATAATGATGGAAGTAAGAAAAGAAGGCTTACCCACAGTGCTGAAGAAACAGAATTGGATGATAATCAGCCGCCTTTATCGCCGCAATCTGTTAACTCAAACAATTCTTTAGTTAATATGTTTAACACGAATGAAATTTTGAATTTTGTTCCCGTGGCAGTCTTAGAATCACCAAAAGAGAAATCAACACATAATACCGATGACGAAGCAGAATTGGAAAATATACCATTAAACTCTCTCTGCGATCTTTTATCAGATTCGGTGCATGAAAAACCACCAAAATTTCCCTCAAAATCTACACACGATAAATTTCCGATACATTTAAAACAAATCTTGCAAACGTCTGGCTCGCGTGGCATGATAATATTGAAATTATTTGAAGAGAAAGAGCGTTTAACGAACACTCATCGTTCCCAACTCATACAGACCATTGTAGATTATTTCGTTGAAAATGATTATCATTTGTCGCTTAATATGAGCCACAATTTGGAATGGGAAATATTGAAAATGTTTCCAACGGAAAAATTAGAGTATTATCGCACCGGAAAACGTGGCAAAATCTATGTAAAATTTTCCAATACGAAACGTTATAAACGTGAACGAGTGAACAAAGTGAAGCCAGAAATTGATTCACAGGCTCGACATATTATTCCACGTTCTCAACAGCTAAATGAGCATAATGGAGCGTATAATGAAGTACAAGAGGAGAAAAATGGACATACGAATAATCGTTGCACAAAAGTTACTGTTAAGGATGAAAATGTAAGCGAAAACGAACAAAATTCAGATTAGAATTAGCGCAAAGATTTGTCGCACAAAGCACTTAAAATTGAATCTGTATGGTTATTGTCAGAAAATAAAAAATACTCCATAGAAGAAAGCAAATAAAAATGCAAAAATTATATTTCTAAGCGTATTACTCTTTTATATATTTCTTTCTCTAATTCTAATAATGGTGACTTAAAAAAAAAGTATCTAACATGTAAAGGAACCCATGATATTTTTAACTAAACTTAACATGTTTCACATGTTGAAATTACGTTCTCATCAAATAGCAAGTATACACCTAAAAATAAAAAACGTGGTTGTGAAAAAAATCTATAGTTGCGTTATAAAAATCGCAATTTTTAATACATCGCTATATATGTATGTACAGTAGTTATTACTTATTAATTATTTATGATGCACATCAGCAACATCCATACATTCCTCACCAATTTTTAGATTTTCTTAAGAAAAATTAACAGTTTTTCTTTGTGAAAACAAAATACTTTTATAAAATTTTATAAAATAAATCAACTGCTCTTTGAAATTATTCATAAATCAAATTACGGTACTCGATATCGTTGGAAATTTCAAAACATTTCAATGCAATTTATATGAAACCAGCATTTCCCCGCGACTTCGTTCCCATCCTGTAAGAAACTGAGTAGATTTCAAACTATGTATATTCATACCAATCTTACCAAAAACAGAAAAAATACCGTTTTACCCTATTCCGCGTAACTTTCTTAATTTTTTCTTTCATATTCTCGTGTCAATAAAAAATAAAACTGAAAGGAATGGAGGGTATCGGTCCAGCCATTCACGTGTGATGCTGTGCAAAAAAAGGAATAATTTTTATATACTCGTATATAGATTTTGAACGAACGTTAGAAAAAAAAATTGAAAACAATCGTTAAACAATACCACACAAAACAAATTTTATCCCAAAAAGGAACATACATACATTTTTATTTCTTAATTTTAAAACGGAAACAATAACATCACACACAATACGAATTAATACAACTCTATTCGTTATTTTAAAATCTTTTACACTTTTTATTCCAAATATCATAGTGTTGCCATACATCATGAAAATGTCACAAAAATGCAAAGATCGACGGACAGCGTTGCCGTTGATAAATCCCAGTATCACATAGAGGTAATATCATGAAAAAGTGGCACTCAAACGGTATTTACAAAAAAATCAAGACCAAGTCTTCTGTGGAGTTTTCCGTTATCACAAAAAAGTGACGGAATTTTACTCTTCCAATGGGAATTAAATTATAATAGGGCAACAAGCGTATAGAAAGTATTATGAAAGAAATATCGAGACATATTTTCGATAAAAACTAAAGTTTTCAGGAGAATGTTTTTTTTATAATACACATACAAATATGATTTTACTACGTAAATTGTCGTTTACGATAAAATTTTACAGCATTTTACCATTTTGTGATAATTCTAATGTATGAAAATTTTAATTTCAATAAAAACGTTAATTTTGATATGATGCACCACCATTCATAGTTACATTCGATCAACGTTCACATGCAAGAAGTTTTCGCATCGAGGAAAATTTTTTGGAAAATATTTCTGAGATTTTTTTTGGAAAATATTTCTGAGTGAAAATATTGTTACCATGTTTTTAAAAGATAAAAATTAAATTAACTTATTATACGATAGTTTAAAGAATATGTGTTGGATATAATGGTTTAGATCAAAAGCGTAAAGCATATACACAAAACTTCTAAAAAACTTAAAAAATGACAAACAAATAGTTTTTTCTTACTAATTCGGTGATAACAATTTTTCGACTTGAAAAGTTCTTATATTCGTTACAGAAACGAGGCACTAGTTTTACACTACACTCGGTGTTTCTGCTTGCGAGAAGTCTAACACTGTTGCTTGTTGCCGGAATCGTAAAACAACAATTTCGATACTCTTGCTGAGCCGGTAAAAGTGTATGTCCATGAAAAAGTTAAGTTCTACCACTTTGGTCCATTGCTCTTTGGTGTAATTTGCCATGTTGATATATGTAAGTAACAAGGTTCGATGTATAAAATATGAAAATAAGGCTAAAAAATTATAAGCAAAAGGTATTTAGGGAACTACTCTGTAATTCAAAATGAAATAATGTTAATAACATACAAATTCAAAAGCATTTTCTTTCGTTTCGAAATATGGAGTGTCTCCTTACAAGTACTTATCTCAGCTATTATACACATTGTATGAAATACACTGTACACTATTCGAATTCTACAAGTTTTTTCACTGATTAATACTGAATTTGAAAAAATAACAACTTATTTTTTGAGGGAAAACCTTGAGATGAGATTCACTCCTTTCAAGGATCTACTAAATGATCTACACCTCCGTATAGGAACTTCCTGAATCCATTCCTAGAATTTACGATCTCTTGCAGTATTATTAAAAATACTTAATGAAGAGATCCACAAAAGCCTCAGAAAACTACATAATAAAGTTAAAAATTTTTGCTACATGTTTAGGAATAAAAGTCAAAAGAATATTTGGAAATTCGAAGCAACAAATATAAATACCATACGATAATATATCTGTCAAGTAACATTCTGCTCTTCAGAATGCACTTTAGTTAGTATTAAACATTAACAAATTTATATAAAGTTGCATGTAAAATAACTTTTTGCTGCACATTAAAGGGATTTAAACTTAAAGATAGTCTGGCAGCTTTGCCTTTGTGAAAAATCGTGTAAATTTTAACACACAAAAAAATAAAAACTACTCAGTTGCACTTTTAAGAGAACTTAATCAGTCGGAGGAAACAACAAGCAAACAAAACACACGGCCGGAATCTCGCAGACGTACATGTTTTTTTTACATAAAAGAAACTACAAATTACACAACATTGAAAAAATAATATAATAAACAGATAAAAATAGTTGGGCTGTATCACTTTTTATACGCATACTCAAGATCAATTACAACAGAATCGTAACAGAGCGATATGTCACAACAAAATGGAATACCTGGAGATTTAAAGAGTTTATTGTCAAAATGGAAATTGGAATGTATTTTGTCGCATTTACTTGGTGAGTTGAATTGGCTTTTTTTGTGTATTTTTTCTGTGTGTGTGTATATAATTTACACAATTATTTATTGTTCACAGTTTAGCATGTTTTTTTTTAAAGAAGTGTTGCCAACTATAAGCTTATTTTTACACTTAACAGTGTGTGGCCATGAAAATAGAGATGTTATTTTTTTTAAAGGATTTGAAATTATATTCACATACAGTACATATAAAACAAAAAATATTCGACATTAAGACTTGTTTTTTTGAAATTTTTTGTTTTTCATAATATGTTCACACTTCTTGTTTAACGTTAGTTTACAGTTATAGAACTCATAAGCAATGCACATTTTGGAACGATTGCGGTTGGTAAAAAAAAATATTAGACAAACGTTGTTTTTCCTTCTTGCGCTTCTGTATGTTTTATTTCTCTATTATTATGTTGCTAGAAATAGTATCGCTGCTTTTTATAGTTTATCACACATTCCTCTAATTTATTTGCAACTGATCGCAGAGGTGGCAATGACAAGCAACTTTATTCGATGTAAGAATTGAGAAAAAAAAATGGAAACCACAACAGCTATAGAATTTAAAATGTACAGTGAACCACATTGAAATTGGCCCAGAAGAAAATTAATTAATATCTGGTGAACAGTTGAACACATGAACGACTCGAAAACGTAAGCACTTTAATTTTTACGCTAGAAGGGAATGGCAACAGCACAGATCACCCCAAAAATAAAATCAGATTTAAAGAGTGCACTAAACGACTCCAAGATTTGCTTGCATCTGAAACTGCATCTCTTAAAAATTAACTGGAAAATCTCGATGTCACACCAGCATCTAATTACTTTTTGTGCGCGCTGCGAAAAAGCTTAAAACACCTGTTGAGTTTAAACCACCTCTGCGCACTTCTACCGGAGGTTGGGCAAGAAGCGCTACAGAAAAAGGTAACATACGAGTATTTGCTGAGCATTTAAAATCCGTATTTACACCAAACACATGTAGGGGTGTTGTAGGGGTGCTCTGCGAGAAGTTCAAAAAATAATTGCTGAACTCAACCCGAAGAAAGCTCCAGGTATTGATGGAATTAGTAACAAGATGCTGATGAACTTGCCTCAAATAGCAATAAGAATCCTGTTATTTATTTTTAATTTTATTTTACGAATGCAGTATTTTCCACATAACTGGAAACTTGCCAAGATCAAAATGATTCCAAAGCCGGGCAAAGATCTTACCAAGGCTGAATCATACAGGCCAATAAGTCTACTATCAACCAACAATCTCAAAGCTTTTCGAAAAGCTGCTCGTGACTAAATTGTCCAAAATTTTAGCTGATAATGGCTGCATCTCAGACCATCAATTTGCTTTTAGAAGTCAGCATAGCACAATTGAGCAAACGCATAAATCGGTCCAAGTTATAAGGAGGACATTTGAAGAAAATAAGTATTGTTCTGCCCTTTTTATTGATCTTTCTCAGGCATTTGATAAAGTATGGCACAAAGGCCTAGTTTTAAAATTGAAGGTATATCTGGGGTCTACTCTGTAATTCGAAACGAAAGAAAATGCTTTCGAATTTACATGTTATAAGCATACAAATTCGAAAGCATTTTCTTTCCACTGTGTAGAGCCCCTGCCAATAAACATACAAACACTTTTGTAAAGTTATATTATTGGTAGGAAGTAGAGTTTATGAGTGTATCCGAATCTATATCTTCCGGTGTGTCACAGAAAAATTTTTTGTTCGATATCGAATGTCGTAATTTGCCACCTGGTTTACACACATCAAGTTTTGATTTTACATGAGAAAGAAATATGTATCGCTAGCACAACTCCACTTCTCTTTTTCAGCCTAAACTTAAAACCGGAGGCAAGAAACTTCGCCTTACTGTGGCGTATTTGAACTTCGGCTACGATATTTTGGTCTTAAATTAAAGAAAAAATGTTGCGATGATGATAAAGGGGGGCTTGATTTGTGTGAATCACATCTTTTATTAATCTAATATAATCCTTACCTGTTTAATATGAAAATAATACTATTTATTTTTGAAACTCTTATTCTTCATTCTTGTAGTGGAAAAAATTGATACAGATGTTTTGGAAATGATGAAATTGTCGCATATACGACAGTTGCTGCAAAACTTTCCGTTGGGCATACAAATACGTTTCGAGTATTATTTAGAACAGTGGCGGGAAGAAATTGGAAAACCTCTTAAAATATTATCTCCCACTGACGACAGGTCACAATTTATAACTAAGGAACACGATTTCAAACCCAAAGCAATTATTCCCAAGGAAATGGAAAGTAAATCAACTCAAACCGATTTAATAATTTACAAAATCAATTCAACGCCTCAAACAAATAACGAAAGCACCAAAGATAGTCCAAGAAGTTCTATACCGCTCGCAAAGGATCAACAAATCAGCGTAAAAGTATTTCCTGAGCAGCCACCACCATCTTCAGACGTGACTTCGTCTTCTACAATAAAATCTTCGCCCCCACCACTACCACCACTACCACCACAACCACCAGCAAAAAAAGTTGACTTACTAACAATTTTGAAAAATGCCTCATGCGGCATTGGCCTCATTACCAGTTACGGTTTGCACCAAAGTTTCACGAATGCAGAACGCAAACTTCTAATCGATGCCATTGTCGATCATTATTTGAAAAATAATTTGGATTTTAATATACAGATTAGTCATTTGTTGGAGCAAGAAATTTTGAAAATGTTTCCCAGTGAAAAATTGAGTTCTTATAGAATTGCTAAGTGTGGCAAAATTTTTATAGCATATATAAAGGCCAAGGCCAAAGCTAAGGCCAAGACTGTGACACCAAGCCGAGAGGTATATAAAATTGGCAACAACATGGTTGTTGATGAAGACTTCGAAGAGTTATATCATTTGCCCGACGATCATATAGTGATCCAGACCACCAATAACGCAGCGTCTTTCATGAACGATATTTCGTTTGATGGCATAAACGATGACACTGTCATGAGCGATAATACAGAGTCCATGGTTTTTACGATTGACCACAGTGATGATGAAGGAAATGAAACTGATACTAAAATGGATGCGGGGTAAGTATGAATGAAACGAAATGAAACAAAAAAGAAAACTACTATATTGTTCTTTTAATTTGTCTACTTTAAGGGAAATTGATATAGCTGCTGCGCTTGATTCGGCGACTTTGATTAGTAAAATGCTAACGCAAAAACGGCAACGCATCGAATCGATCGATCGACCCTTTATAGACTTTAGCATACCGTGGGAAAAAGTGCCACAAGATGTAATCTGTTCGCTGGAAAATGCGCAACCGTTGGGAAAACGCTTAAACACTTTTGCCAATTTAGTTATCGATGAACTGCGAAAGATTTCAACACACGTACCCATGCGTGTTTTGCGAGCGGTAAGCCAACAAGCTGTCATGAAATATCCCCATTCGTTTTTGGATAAAGATTCCGAAGGCAATCTGAAACCATCAACCACTACGGCCTTGCTATCTAGATTGCGCAATAGAAATACATTTCTAAATCGCCAGGAAAGATAATTGAAAAAAAAACAACAACACACATTTTTTTTGGAGTATTATTATTTTAATTTCATATTTTAAATCTTTATGATTAAATTTTAAACTGTCTAATTACGAGTGTGGTCTCATTTAGAGATCGAATACGAAATTTATTCCTTTAGTTTGGAGCAAACACGACGTAGTCGAATTCAAAATAAGACCCCACTAGTAATTCCTGCCTTAAGAAGTTTATCCACCTAAAATAAATTCGTTCTTTTAAACGTTTGCGCCCGAGTCTTTTTTCAATGGGGCCGAAGTTACCCCCGTTTGCACATTGTTATTTTCTTCTCGGATTCTATGTTTGCCACATAACATAACATAACATAACAACACACACAAACAAGCTGATCGCACTTATGAGATACAAAATTTGAGTGCTTTGTTTTTGTTTTGCAATATAAATAGGCAGACGAGAATTTTTATTTGCCTTCTATAAACTGGCACTTAGGCCCTTATTTTGAGTTACATTCGATTTTCGAACTTCGCTGGCTATCGATTATCGAAAATCGTATGTCAAATTCATATTATGAGCTTTCACTTATGGAGGAAAATCTTCAATTTACTGTGCAGGACCAAGTGTACATATTTTAATTTCCATTACCCGGTATGATTCTTGCTCACAAAATCTTAAAAATTTTGCAAATTTTAAAAATCACAGTGAGTGATATTCATATTTATTTTTTTTTTGTCGACTGCTCGTCATAAAAGTTAATCACACACTGTGAAAGGGAGTGAATTTTAACTTACGGTTAAAGTCCATGTTATTTTTTAATCATACATTGTGAAAAGGGCCATTTATACTCGTTGTATTTAATTGGAACGATAATATTAAAATTACGCGATGTATGAACAACACCAAGCGAAAAGGGAAAAAATATTCGCGAAAAAAAAAATTATGCATAAGGGGAATCAGAAAAGGGAAAATATTTCTAGGGAAAAGAAGACAGCACTTGGAGAAAAAGAAAGTGTTGATGGCCCAAATCAAAGAGTTAAAGTTCGAATCGCTTCATAGACTTGAAAATATGGCTCGGTGGTAAAAGATTTGCCAAGAATGACGAGATGGAGTCTGCTCTTGATGGAGCTAGACAGTTCTTAATATAAAGCTATTGAATATCGCGGGGAGAAGTGTATTTAGCTAAAAGGAGATTATGTTGAGATATAAAGAAAACTTTTGCCAACCTTGTGTTGGTGTCCTATTATTTTATTAAGTCGACTAGTTTTGGAACCACCCTCGTCTGCATAAGTGTAGCAAATTTTAATTTCCTTGTGGTGGTATTGCAAACTGTAGCATATGACTTGTTACATTTGTAATATCTGTGCCAGTAACTTTGCAACGAGTAGTGAACTCCGTATTTAAAACTTTTCAATAAAAAAAAATGTATCAAAAATTAAAATTCTTTCCAATTATTTCCATCATTAAAAAAATAAAATTGTCGAAAATTAAAAAAAAAAATTGAGCAAATTTTGTTGTTATGAAACATGCATTTTTCGCAATTGACTGGATTTCACTTGGATTTTTTAACCGACTTCTGTGTACATAAAATGCACACACATTCATGGCTTGCTGTACCGATTCACAATAAAAATGTGTAGTATATAATAGATCCGGAACCGGTCACTTAGAACCATTTTAGTTTATAAAAAAAAAATTTGATTTGCTATGGAAATCAATCGAATTTCATCACATATGTATGTACATACCTGATTATCTCAATTTAGGTTTAATTTGAATTGTGCTCTTATTCCTTTATGCCATAGATGTTGAAATTTTTTACATATGATGATGCAGTTATTTTTTTTTGCGATTTCCTTTTTTTTTTAAAGATTGTTAAAGTAAATAGATCTTGATTATTTTATTTAAAGAAATCCCTTCAGCATTTATGTTACAGTTGACGTTTTTTTCTATCGATAAGCAATATAAAAAGGTTCATAATGCAAAGCATCTCCTTTGTAATGGGTTAACTCCAGCAGGCTACGACTGCCCATTACATCCACTGAAACACAGACAGTCTGAAAATTTCAATTAAAGTAATTAACTTTTAATCACTTTAAAACACAAACAAATACCTTCCATACCTTTTCCGTTTTCCTGCACCATATTGGCCTCGGTATAATATCTTTCAGTCTATTCTTAAACATATTCAGTCTTAATGTTGTGTGGCGATTGGCGAATACATCATCAACTCTTAAACAAATATTAACCGCATCAAATAGACAATTTTCAAAACTTATTTCAAGCACTTGATTAACATTTTTGAGAAGATTTATAAAGTCTTTGGATTCAATAAAACAATTTATGAAGCGCAATTTGCGCAGATCGGTCAATAGATGCAGGGAGGGTAAAATGTTGGAGGGCAACGCAGTTTCATCGTTCACCATTGACAATTGTTCTATATTCAAAAGCGCTTCCACACAATTCGCTAGAATATTGTTGACATTTCCTGTTTCCAGCAAACGTATATCTTTTGCCTGCCAAATGGACAATAAGTCTTCAAATAGTGCGCTGGGTTTACAATAATTGGTGATTATTAACTCCTTGAGAGCCGTCAGTGGCTTGGACAGAAAATAAGACAATTCATAAGCATTTACTTGCAAATATTTTAAATACTGCACTTGAGCGCCCACCAGCTTCATCTCTTCGAATCGAATGTTAGGAAATATATTTAGTATTAGTTTTTCCAATTTTAAACGACTTAATATGGTTTGGACGGGTAACGTTGCCAATTTGCAGCAAAAGCTTAAATTGAGATCCTTTAATAGCGGCCACTCTTCCATATAGAGACCCGAGAAATTGCCGTGTGGACTAAATGCTGTCAAGTTTGGCAATGATTTTCTCAAATCTTTTATGTCACTGTCTACCAGAAAGTAGGGCTTACTGAGCGTAAATCGGAAATTGCTAACACGTTCAAAGCAAAATCTTTTCAACACATCATATTTTTCTTTGTTTAAAAATCTCAATTCTAATTTTTCCACGATATCCTGAAGTGTTTCTAAAAATATGGCAAATTCTTTGCTGGTTAAAGATAGTTCCCAAAAATTGATATGGACGTGCTTGAATTTCATCAGCCAGAAAGTTGTTACGGCCACCTGTACTCTGTCGCCAACTTGATATAGCGATATTTGATCCTTTAAGTTGAGCAGTTTAATAATTTCAATGAGGCAATCGGTGTTTAGGGAATTCATGGCTTTGCTTGGACTTCTGAACTGCAAAGAAGTTACAAAAATAAAATATAATAATTAACATGAAGAATTTTTGTTTGTTGTTGCTTAAGCAACGTATGTATATACATATATATGGATTTCGTTTCTGCTTAAGCAACAACAAATAAAAAGAAGAGAGATGTCTTAGGACACCCGATTAGAGCTATGCTGCTCTTTCATGTGTTTAGTAACAATGCAATAAAATTATTTGTATTTTCAAATTTATTTATTATATTCATAGAATTTATTCAATTTATTATCGTTAATCCTCAATAATAGTGTTTGTTTGCTACGCTTTCACGCCCAAATCACTAAACCGATTTTGAAAATTCTTTCACTAATAGAAAGCTACATACATTAACAGTGTGAAACATATGCAATTTTCTTATCCGGTTCGGAACCGGTTTTTTATATTTCGTACGGATGTTCAAACCGCTAAAACGATTTTGAAGATTTTTTCACCAATGGAAGTCCACATTACCAGTGTAAAAGATCGCCTGTTTTTATCCGGTTTGAAACCGGTTTTTTATATCTAGTTCGAGTTTTTTCCGAAAAGACATTTTTGAGCTGGTTAGGGAAATTTTCGTTTTGTGTTTTATGGGTTAATCAGTTCTAAAACCGGTTTTGATTCTAAATTTTTATTTTTTTAACGCCTTTTTGTCGGTTTTTATCGTTTTTTTTTACATTATCCGTGAGTAACAAATAACAAAACATTCATACATTTTAACTATAGCTTCCAAAATATCAGATCAATGCAAGCGGAGCCGCTGGTAAAAGCTTTAATTATTTATAAAACAAAATAAATTCGCAGCAAATATTTGTATGTGTGGACATTTCGCATATGTAAACGCAGACTAAGCACCCCTGTTTTTTTTTCAAGTTCTTATTAGTAAGTCATCTGTCCTCTCCTTCTTTACGAGCCGAGAAAAATAAAGAAAACGAAAACTAAAAAATGCGACCCCATACTAGGTGGTCGCAAGGGATCAGGTGACTATTTTTGTCCTTTGTAATATGAATATACATTGAATGTCAACACACAATTTTCAGTAAATTTTTTTGACATTTAAAGTATAAATTTCTCAAAGCTGAATTTAGCTGAGTATACCTGATATGAATGAATGATATGAGGAAATCAAAATAAATTTATAACTGTAATAGTGTCGATTATTTTTGTTGCGAAAATCACGCCCTAGCGCCTGTGTCTGACATAAGGAGCATAGCTCTAAGAATTCTTCATATTGATACATTACAGACTTAACGTCAGACAGACGTCAGGCCGACTTCCTAAACGCAAGTTGCAATGCATAATTTAAAAAAGGGCGTATGTAATGCTAAACATGTCGTAAGTGCAACCTTGCGTTGCAGAGCCATTTTTTGCATTTTATCGGCATTTAGGAACGAAAATACTTACTCAGCCATTGCAGCTCAAATGTTTGCATACTAAGTAAAAATGATGCGAGATTTTGACAGCTGATTCTCATTAAAATGAGTTGCCAAACGATTAGGAACATTGTACGTTGCCAGAAAGTTTACATATGCGTTTACGAAGTGTATGCATTGTAAATATGCATTGCAACTTGCGTTTAGGAAGTCGGCCATACATCTATAATCACGCCTATCGTGAGTGAATACATATGTTTTCCCTCGAAATATTTTCCCTTTTATTCAAATTGCAATCCTGGGTATCTACTCAGTGATTCGAAAGGAAAGAAAATGCATTCGAATTTACATGTTATAAGCATACCTGTGATCGTGAGTTAAAACTACATTATGCAGCGATTTTTAATGTCAAATTGTATGGAGGAACTCGTTAAAACCGAGATCATAAGCTAAATAAATATACGGCCTGTCCCTTGATGTCACCAGAAATCGTTCGATCGAATACTTATATTGAAAACAACAAAAAACTTTCGAACGATTTCTCGTGACATCGGTGGACAGGCCGATAAACTTTCTTTTGAAATACCCTGTCTGTATATCAGTTAATCTATATACTCGTATGTATGTATATAAAAATTAATACAACTTTTCTGGCACGGCATCACGCGTGAATGGCTGGACCAATACCAACCATTCCTTTTTTGTTTAGTTTTTTATTATCTGGAGAAGAAGAATGTGCTAGAAAAAATTATAGATTCATAGATTCAGTTTAAAGTCTACTCAGTTTCTTTCGGATGCGAACGAAGTCGCGGGAAGTTCTAGCGTGTATAATAAAGTGCATTTTTAATATTTTAAAATGACATTTCGATTTTTCGACTTTGCTGAAAATGAAACACTACTGATGCAATGAAAACTTTAAAAAATACTCCTCTAATGACTGTATGAAGATTTAAAAAGAAATCTGCAACAATTCGTTATACCTATCAGGGTTGCATTTTATACAAAAGTCGCACCACCTGTGGATGGCATGAGTTGGCTGAAGTAGTAGCACGTTGACTAAAAAACCGAAGGTACTGGGTTCGAGCCCGGTCTGCGACAGTCATTAAATGACAACACCACGAATTTTTCTGTAGTGCAATAGTGTCCCTTTGAATCAGTTGTTGTAGGAAAAGTTCTAGAGATGAAGGTATAGATGCTGGACACTGACTGAACTACACCGGCTTCAGCGGTTACTAATCCTAATGTAACATCAAAGCGCCCTCCTTCAAAAACAAAAATGGTTACTAAGCACAGCTTAGAAAATTTAACACGCCTCATTAACACCTGGGGCGCTGCAACACTGCATTATTAAAAAACGTGTAAAAAATTAAAAAAAGCAGAGTAAAAAATGAATGAAGCCTTCCTCTCTTCCTTCGCCACCTGTCTTTTCTATACTATCCCTTTCCTAAAGAAGGCAACACGTATTAATAGTAATAGACATTCATTGCCTGAGTGTTACTTCTCTTTAACAAAAAGTCTACACTGTATTTTCTATTTCATATTTTTTCACAAGCACAAAAAAATTATTTTGTAGTATCACTAATAGCAGCAAAAATTTAATTAATTGACGCATAGACGAGTTTAATTGTTTAATTGACTCAAAAATTACTCTCATTTCTCTCCTCTATTTGAATTAAGCCCCCTCCCCCACAACCGCAAAAGTCAATTACCAATAAAAAAAACTTCTTTATTTGAAAAATAGAACGTAGCAATCAGACCTAATAATTTAATAAAGATAAATAAATCCTAAACCGATATTAAAAATAGCGTAACGTGTTTTTTTTTTTAAATTAAAACAAAACACAGATAAATGGAGTTAGATTGCAATGAATTAGGCTTTATTCGAGAGACAATTCTTTGGCATTTTTTACTTTTTAAACGACTTAAAAAAAAAGAGAAGGTTATCAATTCGTCTCTATTTTGTTTTTGGCAGTGTTACTTTACAACTCGGTTCATATTAGACCGATTGTAAAAATTTTTTTAGTGTCTTTTTTGGTCCCATTGTAAAAAAAAATTGGGCGGGGACACGACCACAAATTTTTTGATTTTTTTGATTTTATGATATTCTACATATTGCATTGCTGCGAAACCTTGCAAGCACCTTTGGTTCTTGTAATTAAACAGTTTTAAAGTTGAAAAAATGGGCGGAGCTACCACACACCTTGACCTCAAAAATAGACAGAATCTCTCATTTGATAAAATGGGCGGATTCATGCCCATTAAAATTTAATATTGTATTTTAAGTGGTTCTACTGTAGCGATTTTTACAAAACTTAACACACACACTCAGCTCTGAAAACACACAAAATCTTGCATTTAAAAAATAGGCCGAGGCACGCCCATTATAATTTAATTTTATATCCCATACATTTTTTTTCGAAAATGTTCTATCAGATCTTTGCATTGAAGCCAGTTTTTTTTGGCAGAATTATTTTCTAGTGAAATTTCGGCTCGTATTTCGTATTTGTATTCGTTAATTTGATTTTGATAATTTAAAAACAAATCAAATGATTCTTTCTTAAGGTTTCGCACATAATATGATGTTTTTCACACATTCACACATACATAAATACATACATACCCTGTCGGAGAATGTGTGGTTGACTACAAAATTAGTTAACTTATAGTTAACTTTTCTTAGACTGACTAAAAGCTAACTGCAATGTCATCCAGAACAAATCCAAAATTAATTCTTAAGTTGAGTACGTAATCGAATTTGGTGAGAGCCAACAAATTTATTCTCATCTACTTTGAAACTCATTTCAGTTTTATATTAACATTTTGCTGTTATTATTTTAGATGGTACCTTGGCTGTGTAGTTAGCGCGTTGAGTACACAACGTGTGATGATACATGTCCGAACCCCAGAAAAAATTTTTAAATTTACTGACTACCAGGTGATTTAAAAAAGCCAACTTTAAGTTAGCTGAAAGTAAAGCAGAGTGAGACAATTGACTACTGCCTAGGACATCGCAATGTTAAAATAGTCAGTTGATTACATTGAAAAGTAATCAAAGTGCCAGTCAGTACTAGTTGCGAAATAGTTAGCTTAAAGTTAGTTTAAAGTTAACTTAATTTCCGACAGGGTAGTTATTTATGTATGTATGCATGTATGTATTTTCATTCGTAAATTGTTAATAAATGTTCATTGAACTCTGACGCTAAGGCGGAAGGAGAGAAATATTCCAATTAATTTAATAAATTCCAATTGGGTTTTTTATTGTTTTCTTTTCTTTTTTTTAGATTTCTTGGGGGGAATGATTTCTTTTTTTTTTCTTACGATTTCAATAAAGAAATCGTCGGCATTTCAATTTAGTCTACGCTAATTTGCTGTTAGTTTCCTTGTACAGTGATGAGTAAAATGTTAGCACAGTTAATTTATACATGCATACATATGTATTTAAAATCAAAATAATTTATTTTCATAAATTTTTATTTGTTATATGAATAAATTGTGTACCATTAATATACAAAATGAGTCAAGCTATGTACAGATGGTTGTCAGATCTTCCAATATTGTCAGTAAAATGTGCTAAAAATTTCTTGCAACCGTGGGAACTGGCAAATTATGTCTGACGATGTTGCCATAAAAAGCATTGTCAGTCCATTGCAAGACTACCAGCTGACAACAAATTGTCAGATATCTTACAATCGTGTGAACACATTGCAAAATTATTGCCAGATATTTGTCAGACATTTTAATATTGTCAGATGTGCGAAGTTTATGTATCTAACAATGGCATCACTATAAGAAAATTCTTTCTATGGGCAACGCTGTACAAACTTGTTTTTAATCAAAAAGGAAAGTGAAAAAAAGTAAATAAAATATATGCAGCCAAAATCACTGCAATTGCTTCTTTATGGTTCATAATAATTTATATTTTTACTTTTTGCACAAACGATTGATAATCGACAATTTATACCAAATGGTTTGAGTCTGGCAACACATAACAACAGATCTGACAATTTTTGCATATGACAACCGTTAGAACTGACAATTTTTTGACTGACTAACGGTATTATCAGATAAGTTTAATGTCATACAATCTTCTGACAATAAATTGTAAGATATTCTGACAATTGTGCTGGCAATTTTTGCTTGTGAGTACAATGTCAGCACATTGCCAGACAGCTCTCTTTTAATATTTCTCTCTGCAATATTTGCTTATCAAATGCTTCCACTTAAGTCGAAAGGACCTAAAGAAAACTTTGTTAAGTGCAATGAATTTTCCATCCCTGATGTGGATACAAGAGGTTTGTTAGAGCAAGCATTCATTACGAAAACTGTGTTTTATTATCATCATTGAAATTCCATTTTTTTTATTAGTTCCGCATTCCTATTTAATAATTAAATGTTGTTGTTGTTGTGTTGTCATTTGAAATCAATCTCGTTTTGTTTGATGCTACAACTGATACATACACATGTACATATGAAATACATACATACATATGAACATACATATGTACATGTTTAGAATTAAAATTGGTATTTATATACCCAATATTTTACATAAAGCAGTTTGAGCTTGCAATTATGTATTTAATTTTTTTTCCTTCAGAAATTTGTATAGTTTGGCAAGCTCTGTCTATGCCGGGACATCCCCAACCAACTGTTGGTTCACGGACTCATTGTGAAGAAATATTTCTTTTGCATCACTCGAAAGTGTTTGATGCAATATTTTGAACTGTATAATAGACCTTCATAATTTTTTAGGGTTCCCGAACACAAAATGTGAAAAGGAACGCTATTGTTTTCGCTACTTTCTGTCTGTCTGTCTATCTGTCATCTATATATCTATGGACCTGAAATTTTGAAAGAATATGTAAAACTTTGTCGGCTACAACAACAAATACAAATTTAAAAAAATCGGAATTACAGGGTATCAGTTGATATAATTTTGATAACTTGATGTATCTTGCAAACCGTAAGAGCCAATCTTTTGAACTGTTGAAAAATGCTAAAGTAAAAAATTCCAAAATTAAAAAAATGCAGAAACGGAAAATCGCCAAAAGGAAAATGGAAAATAACACCAAAAATAAACTAAATCGCTGAAATGCAAAAAAAAACACCAAACTAAAAGAGACGCAAAAAAAGTAAAAACATCGCCTAAACCGAAAAAATCGCCAAAACGAAAAAAAACGCCAAAACTAAAAAAAGTTAAACTAAAAATATGTACCACAAAAAACCAGAAAAAAATCGCCAAAAACCGAAAAATATTTATGGAACCACACTGGAAGTAAACTCTTTTAAGTAAAAAAAATTTTTGAAAATCTGTTGGTTAAGAAGTACGCAAAATTTTAAATTAAATTTTAATGGGCGTTCCTCCGCCCATTTTTTTATATGCACTATTGTGTTTTTCAGAGCTCAGGGTGTGTGTTAAGTTTTGTAAAAATCTTTAAAGTAGAACCACGTAAATGAAAATATTAAAGTTTAATGGGCGTGACTCCGCAGATTTTTTTAATGGAATATTGTGTCTATTTTAGAGCTCAAGGTGTGTGGTAAGTTATGCAAAAATTGGTTATGTGTAACCACTTGAAATATAATAATAAATTTTAATGGGCGTAGTCCCTTTCAACTTTAAAACTGTGTAATTACAAGAACCAAAGATGTTTGCTAAGTTTCGAAGCAATTAAATAAGTGGAATATCATAAAATCAAATAAAAAAATGATGGGCGTATCCCGCCCACTTTTTACAATGGGACTAATTGGAAGCTATACCCTCTCAGAAAAAAAATGAATTTTTACAATCGATCTAAAATCTACAGAGTTATGAAGTAACAATGTCAGAAAAAAAAATACAGAAATCGGATTCCTTAGAAAATTGTCCAGGGGTCTTCATAACAGTGGAATTAGATAGAAGTACAGGGGGTCTACTTTGTAATTCGAAACGAAAGAAAATGTTTTCGAATTAGCATGCAATTAACATACAAATTCGAAAAGATTTTTTTTCGTTTCGAATTACAGAGTAGACCCCCTGTTTCCTCATACACCTATTAGTTATAGCTCCCTTACTTAAGGCCGTGATACACTATCATACAAAGTCGTGCGATCTACGAAAAAATACAACCCCGGTATGATGGAGTTTATGAAAATTTTCAAAAGACAATAACAATTCATCACACCAGGGTTGTACTTTTTCGTAGGTCGCACGACTTTGTATGATAGTGAGTCATGGCCTTTAGTAGCTGTTGTATGAAAGCTAGAGTTATCCCCAGAACATGGATCGCTTTATTCCAATGCCCATTTAACGCTGTTCGTAATAGTCTCATTTTAACCTTTGCTAAACCCGACTCAATCACGAGCCGCACCCTTCACTTTCACTTTTGTTAAAGAAGCTTATGCACATACTTACCTGCATAATTCAAATCAAAAGCTTGCAAGGCTTTAGACTTCAAAAGTTTACAGGAAGTTCTGTAAAGAGGCTGCATATACCAAGGGAAAAAAAATTATCCAGCCATTAGCTGACCTTTATCGCCCTCTGCCTCCTTTAGTCAATTATTTTTGCATGTTTCACTAATCGCTCCGTTGACCATCCATCAACCATGTCATAAACATTGCAACACGATTTTTTCCCTTTCCTGGATCCTTGCTCAATACGAACCCATCCATGCACATGTTTAGTTTTATGATGCCACATTAGTTTTTATATCGGAAATAGTTTTTTTTAGCTGTTGCTTATTGTTGATTACATAAATTCCAATTCGCACTCTTCGTACACACGCCCGCACACACACATCCATCCAAAGTTACAACGCATTGCGGTAAATTCAAAGGCCCTAAAATGTAAATGCCCTAATGAATGGTTACTTGAAATCGGTGTATGATAACAAATAAAACATTTCGCAAATGTTTCCTGCGGAGACAAAAACTTCAATTTTTTTTTACCAGACTGTGCAATGCAAAAAAGGGTATTGTGTTTATCATCTTATGTATGTATGCGTGTACGTTGCGGCACTATATATCCGAACGCATAGGGCCGATTTTGAACAACAGACGCCATGTTGTGAATACGAAATAAATAAAAAGTCGGCGAACTATTTCAAAATGGGTACCATTAAATATGTATTTGAAAATCATGTTGCCAAAAGAAGGACCCAGTGCCACTCAAAATATTTCCATTATCCGTTGTCGATCTGAAAACAAATGTTTTCATCTCACTTTTGACAACACTTGGTGCCGATTTCAAAACCTGAGTCCTATGTATCCTCCCCGCAACATGACATATTTTTTTGTCTTTGATTTTAGCAGAAAGAATTTGCATGAATTATAATAATTTTCTTGGGGTATTAACGGCGTAGTGATGCATCCCTACAGTCTCTCCTGCACGTGGAGTACTCAGTTGTTAGCTGACGAGGCTCTGACGACCGACCATGGGCGGTATAACCCTCACAAACGGTGGCGGGTGAATCTCCACTGTCAACTGTTTTACTGGAGACATACAGGCAGCTCCAGATCCAAGATCGGGTGCAGAAGCCCAATCAGCTACTCATCTTAAATTAAGCAATAATGGTGCGAAATTTTTAAAACCCGGATCCGCTAACACAACAACTTAGGAGAATGGAATCAAAAAAGTTTCCGAGGAAAGGATTTATTATGCTCTGAAATAATGAATATCTCTCTCTATCTTTGAACTCAAACTTCTTTCTTTCTTTCCCTGATGACTTTTTAGCATACGTGTACAATGGAAGGCCTCTCAATGTGATATACAGTTTTAGTTAACTAAGATTCCTATGTATGCTTAATAAGAAGGCCTTTTAGAAGGCCTTTTATAGAAAACCTATTTACTTATTCTTCCTTTTACTGACCTACTTAAATTCATACGAGTATGCATGCACACAGATACGCTTTCAGTAAACTATAAAGTACGAGTAAAAAAAATATACAAAAAAAATACAAAACAAAACGTCGTAAATAAGGGGTAGTTTTTGACCTAAAAATTGAAATTGTATAAACACTGCAAATCACTTAAATAATGAATTTAATTTTATAAATTTTTAACGAATATTATTTCTCTAAATAAAAAGAGTTTAATATCGATGGATCTGATGGATACAACTTTTTTTACACTACTTAAGAAGGGAATAAATTTTTTTGCAGCAGGGAAAGGAAGAATGAAATTTTTTTGGGAAGGGGAGCCATATCCTTCTAAGGACTATTCACATATTATGTAATGCTATTTTCGGAGTTTTTATACCCCCTCCCCAACCCGCATTGTAACAGACTTTACAAAATTTTCAGTATACATATTTTAACCTGTTAAAAAAATCTTTACCCCACCCTTTTCCCTCCCTGGAGCGTTACGTAATATGTGAACAGCCCCCTATTTCACTGTCAACTTGTTATTTGAAACGGAAAAAATTAGCAGAGCATCGTACAAAAGAATATTAGAAGGCACGTTTCCACAATTTAAGAACTTATATGGATACATACCAGCACTACAATGTTTGAGTTCACACTACCAGAGCTGTAAAACAGTGAATTCGTGAGCACGATATAGAACTTCCCATTCTCTGGATCTTAATATAATGGAAAACGTCCTGGGGTGGCTTGATAGAAAAGGCTAAAGTTCGTATCGCTCTGTAAGCCACATTGCATGTGATAGTTTTAATGAAGAAATAACACGAAAGTTAATTGCAAATATTCTGACAAACACTAGCAGAACGGAACAACTAGCTGTTTTCGAAGGTCACAACATCTTCGTCATCAACGTTCTTTGTGTTTGGTCGACTGTGTGTGGTGTCCAGTGTGACCATATCCTAAAAATTTTTGCAGCTAAATTGACTTAACAAAAATGCTAAAAAATGCTAAATAATTATTAAAGTGCTAAAACATAATGCTAAAATGTAATATATACCACTTTTTAATAAAATAGTTTCTTTTAAGGCCTTTTTTTTGCAATTTGTGCTTATATTTCCTAACTAATTTTTATTTCCTTTGAATGAAACCAAATATTCCAAAAAATTACAAATTATTTATTGAACATAAATATATAATGAAGAACTGGGATCAAGTTAGCATAAATGGCAAAATTGAGCATGGTCTTAACAAGTTTTCCCCTACAATTTCATATTTGAAATCATACTAGCATTTAATACATTATGAGCCAATTTTAAATGTCAAATTGTATGGAGGAATTCGTTAAAACTTAGTTAAATTTCTTCACTTATGTTAACTGCATGCTAATTTTTCACTTTAAATACATAATGCTAAAAAAGTATTAAAAGCAAAACAAAAATATTAATTCACAGACGATTCTTCAAAAACAAGCCTTATCTCATCTCACATATATTTCGTTTATAAAAAACGTGTAAAAATTGTTTTTTTTTATAAAATATTCTAAAGCTTTCGTCATTTCCACATTCACGATTTCCAGAACGTGTAGACTTGGGTCGAACTTATTCAGTCGGTCGCGTTTGACACAATCCTATTATCAAAATCATTCATTCTCAATGTACTGCGGTGTTAGGAACGTATATGTACATATATTTATTAATTTTAGATAAAAAGGCTCTCAGACGTATCGTAATGTAAACATGTCATATCTTAAACATTTTGAAGCTTATGTGGTTGTTATTTTGAAGAAATCATTAAGTTAAATATCACATGTTGGTGTATATTGTACATTTAATAATATTTGTATATTGTTTTAAAACTGATATGAAAAATAGAAAGGATTTCAAATTCTTATGTAAATTTACATGTAAATAAATGAATCATTAATAATTATTACATATTCAGCCTTATCATGAATCACATTTTTCGTTCACAAGGATTTTAATTTCGTTTAATCAATTTCAATAAAATTAAAAACTAACATATTTCCACTTTTTGCAACAGACAAATCTATGTGAATGATTTTTTTTCATAAATTGTCAGATTATTTCGCAACCGTATGAAGTTTCTTGATACCGATTTTTCACACGTTCGGAAATTTTCATGTGAAATTTTATTCAGGATAAGCCTGATTAAATGCATCATACAATTGTTTACACGTGAAAATTACTAATATACAGAAAATTTAACAAATTGTGTTGCTGATAATTTTGTAGATTATTGCTAGAAAATGCTAAATAAATAATTGAAAAATGCTAAAGAAAATGCTAACTGCTAAATCGAAAATTTCGCAGCTAAATCAACAACAAAAATGCTAAATTTAGCTGCAAAAATGCTAAAATGGTCACGCTGGTGGTGTCAGTTGATGTGGATTTCTGCTTTCTATACTCAGTTTTCATTGCAAATGGAATATGTGAATTGTTTTGATTCATCGTTTTGCAATTTGCTGTAAGCTTTCTTTGTAATGAAAGCTCAATTTTACCACCTTCGAAAACAGCTAGTTGTTCCGTTCTGCTAGTGTTTGTCAGAATATTTACAATTAAATTTGGTGTTATGTGTTCATTAATAACAATCACATGTAATTTGGCTTACAGAGCGATACGAACTTTAGCCTAATCAAATCATAAATATAGAAACAAATAAAGTTCGAACGATAATAATTAAACCAACTAAAACTAAACATATTTAAACTTATAATATTATTATTATTATTATTTTTCATGATAATCGTAATAAAAGTTACTGAATCCAGTTGCAGGTTTACAAAATATATTCCTTCAAAATTAGTTAAAATTGAATTCCTTATTTAAGTGATTCGCAGTGTATATTACACGAGTTAAAAAATAGAAAAAATAAATTTACAAATACTTAGTACATTTTCCTATTTATTTTATCAAAAGTGTGCCAAGCCATGCATTCGAAAGGCAGTAAAATATAACATACAGTTTTAAATTCAGTACATTTGGATTATTTCTGGTCTATATGCATACAGTGACATACAAGGTCTGGCTTTTAATAACGTCAACGTCAAAATTCAAATTTACTTACATACACATACATAAATTATCGTATGCAGCAACTATTAAGAAGATGATTTTGATGATATGGATGCCTCAATGGGCAAATCGATTGAATCTATAAAATATCAACTTGAAGAATTTGAGAAAATAAATCAAATTAAATTATCATTTTAGAAAAAAGATTTAAAGGAGTATGAATAACACTGTGTAACACGACAGGAAGAAGGTTCTAAGCGTTCTAAGGTTCTCTTAGCGTTTTAAAAGGTTACGCTTCCATTTGGTCCCATTGTAAAAAAAAGTAGGCGATATTACGCTTACTATATTTACACAACTTAACACACATCTGCTGCGGGCGGAGCCACGCACATTTACATTTAATATATATTATATTTCACGTACTTCTACTTAACCGATTTTTGCGGAACTTTGCGCACACCCTGAGCTTTGAAAGAGACACAATCTTGTATTTGCAATATGGGCAGGACCACGTATGTACTTCTACTTATCCGATTTCCACGAAACTTGGAAAACAGCTTCATCTTTTATGAATGACATTTTTTTTTCTAAAAAATTGGACGTTAAAGCTTCAATTTATATTTCAAATGCTTCTTTTTACGAAACTTGGCACACACCTTGAGCTCTGAAAGTGACACGGTCTCTAATTTAGAAAAGTAAGCGGGGGCACTAATTTTTGAAAAAATTTAAAAATAAAACTAAAAAAATTTAACCGACTTTAAATATAAAAAAATATAAAAGTTAAAAATAATTCAGATTTAGTTAAACTAAAAAAAATTATATGTGTTACCCATAGTGCTGTGGAACCACTGACATTGGGGTCATGAAAGCATTTTAAATACAGTAGATAACATACCGGATCTTACTGACTATTGCACTCCGAAACCCTACTTCAATAGGAATTTTCAAATTTCATTTCATTGAAAGAAGGGTTTTCCTTACTGGACGGAGCCGTACAGGTTTTCACGGACTACTCAAAAAAAAAAAGGTAGGGGGGAGAATTGGTGGGGGCGTTTATATTCCGAAATACGGAATTGAAATGTCCTTCAGACTCCCGGACGAATGTAGTATATTGCAAGCAGAGATATCTGCTTTTAAAAGGGCGATACACTGGCTAAGGTTCTATCGAATTTCAAATAGAGATATCCATATTGCAATATCGCAAAGCCCTGGATGCACTCGCGCAGCACTCATGTGTCTTATTAAACTGAGTGTGCCAACATGGGACTATTTCAGGCAACATGGTTTCGGACTACCTGGCAAAGATAGGAACCCTACTAAGAGAAGTCGATATCAATAACTTCTGTGGTTTTCCACTCTCATCCAGCTGGAGACGTTTCGATGTTGCCTTTCTTGAATTAGCCCAAGACAGATGGCGCAATGAGCCCACCTGTGCAATAGCGAGAACCCTCTGGCCTCGCCAAAGCTCCCGCAGAACGAAAAACCTCATGAACTTCAATAGGAAGCTTTTGAGGAACCTAGTGGCCACTTTGACCAGTCACAGTGCTTTCGGAACCCATGCTAAACGTATGGGTCTCCCGTATAATGACTACTGCTTCAGTTTCAATGATGAGGAAGAGGAGGAAAGTATTTTGCCTGTCCTCTGCTTCTGTTCCGCTCTGGAGGATCTCCGCCTGCACACAATTGGCAGAATATCCTGCAGCAGCCTATCCGAGTTATTGGAAATTTAGCCTTTATATTAGGAACAGTGGCTGGTATAGCCACTGACTGCCCCCTATCCAATTCTTGACCCACTCTCATCTCTTCTATAATAACTATTATATCTTTTCTACATCTACACTTCTCACACTCTTCCTCCTCCCTCTCTCTATCTTCTTTTCAACTTACAGATAGCACAAAAGCATCATTGCAGTGAGCTGGACTCTAATTTTTCACTCCGCCTTGTCAGCAGCCTGCTAACTTAACCTAACCTACCTATAGTGCTATTAGAAGTTGGCGACAATCAGGTGAGCGATTTCTATATTCAATTATGCGTTTAATTATCATTGTTAAAAAAACACCCTACAAATAATTGTCAATAATTTTTTTTATTATTTTAAATTTAAATATGCAAATCAATATAATTTTATGGTTACTGCCATTCTCAATATCCAGAGCGTGTGCTGACGAGGATATTTTTACGGATTACTGTCAACCAGGTTTGTGCAAATATACGGGTGGCGATGGTGCACACTCCGGATGCAAAAATGGCGTGCGCCATGATGGTGTAAGATATACATACATACATATATGTAAATTCCTTCCCGTGAATGTTACACATAATTATTATTTTTTTATTTCATTTTAGAAATTTCAATACCCTCCATGCTCTGAAAATGCTGCCCTCATACCGCTAACAGATTCGGAAAAACAATATATTTTGGATGTGCACAATATACAAAGAAACTTTGTGGCTTGTGGAGGGCTTTATAAGGATTATAAGCTGGGACCGGGTTGTCGCCATGGTGTCGTCACATGGGATAAGGAACTGGAGCAAACCGCTTTCCTGCACACCTCCTATTGTACCTTTAAGCATGACCAGTGTCGCAACACGGTTAAATATCCTCTTTCTGGCCAAAATCTCGGCTTACTGACATACAATGTAAAGCCCAATAATGCAACCTTTTACATTAATATCATTTCCTACTTGTGGTATCTAGAGCATACTTATACTAAAATGGACATGATAAATGCATTTTATCATCAACAGAAATGGTAACTTGGCACAGAGTGCATTTTAAGGAATGATGTTCATTTTAATTTTTGAACTAACTTGCAGGATGGTGGGTCATTTTTTAACTTCATTAAATGAGCGTAATAATCGCATTGGCTGTACTTTTGCGCAATTTGTTTGCAACGAAAGGAAGAAGGACGTTGTCATGTTATCCTGTAACTATCCCACAACTAATATCAATAAAGGAACCATATACAATAGTTGTAAAAAGCCTGCATCGCAGTGTACTACGGGAACAGATGCGAAATATAAATTTTTATGCTCCTCGCAGGAGCAGTATAATGTCCAGGGTCTGTTAAAGCATATTCCATATGATGGCGATGGCAGCGAAGTGTTTGATAATTGTGGCAGAGAACCAGAATTATATCATTATGAGCAAGAGGGTGGCCAAGAGGTGCGGAAGCAACATCAAGCATTATATCCTGACAAGCCCATGCCCGTAGATAAACCTACAAAACAACCTGTGGTGGTGACCACCACCACCAAAAAGCCATTTGAATTACCGCCCCAAGGAAACCCTGGTGCAGGTGGCATTCCAGATTACTCAGAAGATGAATATGATCCTCCTTCCAGTTGCTCTACCAGACTGTGGGCGGAATGGCCTTCCTTAGCAGAAATGCAAGGACGAAATATTTTTGGCTGCTTCTTTACTTTTATGGTTTCTCTAATAACTGTTGTACTCGTATCTTGCATATTTCAATTTTGCATTTTTATCGTAATTTTAAGTTAAGTTAGCAAGACCACAAGGTATATCTAGCCCGAAGTCAGGCTGAATTTTTCCCACTTTTTGTTTTACCAAGAATCTTACATTAAAAACTAACATATTACAACCAAACTTAAATCAGAAATGACAGCTGTTATTTGCCAATTTCAAGATGAAAAAAAGCATTTGTTCACATTAGAACGAAAGAAAGAAAATGTTTCAATTATGTGTTTGGTTATATTTGTTTATGAGGCAGAAATTCGTAGCCCAATACATGTTTAGTTGCCATGGAAACTACACGTGTGCACATCCTTGCTTTGTCCTGCTGGAAAAGAACTGTTTGCTTGCACAACTGCGGTAGTTTTTTCTCTAACTCTCATTAAATCGACCAAATAAATTGGCATAATATTCGCCATTGATTGGATTATACCGCGTGCAACCAGAAAAAGAAATGATAGCCTTCTAGACTTCATTGGCTGACACACCCAGCTTGACCTGCCTTGGTACGTATTCAACACATCGCAACAAAACATTATGTTTGCTGTTTTATAGGGATGACCTTTTCATAGCTTGTCGTCGAACTATGCACACACTACACTATTAATGTGTGATAGAATTCTCATTTGGTTTATATTAAAATAAATTTAAGTATTTCAAGTCCGATGCAAAAGCACATCATCGGAACCAATTTTTCATAGCATCAAATTTATTGAAAATATATGTACAGGGTGTTTTTTTAGAGGTATAGAACTTCGAATTGAAATAAAACACAAGAAAATCGTTTTAATGTCCATCAATTTCGCTTTATTGGAAGGATAATTTTATGCCATTAACGTTTAAATATGATTTCGGGCATGTGGCCGCCGCGGCTGGCTCGAATAAAGCCAATTCTACAGGTCCAATTTTCAACCACTTTTTCGAGCATATGGGGCCGTATGTTGGCAATAACGCCACGAATGTTGGCTTCCAAGTCCCCTAACGTTTCTGGTTTGTTGGCGTAGACGAGCGACTTCACATATCCCCAAAGAAAATAATCCAATGGTGTCAAATCACACGATCTTGGTGGCCAATTGACAGGTCCATTCCGCGAAATTATGCGCTCATCGAATGTTTCCTTCAATAAATCGATTGTGACGTGCGCTGTGTGGCATGTAGCGCCGTCTTGTTGGAGCCACAACTCATCCACATTCATGCCATCCAATTCGGGAACAAAATTGTCGGTTATTGCTGTGCACGGTGGCGAATCGATTCATTCGGGTCCTCTTCAACACTTTGCTCTACAGCGGCAATTGTTTCTTCGGTGCGCACTGTTCGACGTCTCTGCGGATGCGTATTATCACATAGAGTAAACGTAGTGCGAAAACGATCCATGGTTAACCGAATTAATTGCTCTGATGGACGATTATGTCGACCATAAAATGGACGGAGCTTGCGGTAAACTTCGCGAACTGAACCATTATTTTCGAAATAAATTTGCACGATTTGCAAGCGTTGTTCTTTTGTCAACCTTTTCATGATGAAATGGCAAACCAAACTAAATATTAATCACTTGACAGCTGACAAAATGGCCGCCAGTTAAAAAAGTGATGCCAACTTAAAGTTCTATACCTCAATAAAAAACACCCAATACATATATGTATGTACGAATATAAACAAAAGAATTTTAGGAAAAAACAATTTGATGCTACGAGTAAAACCATTAAAAATGCTGCGTATTTACACTACGGCCGAATAAGAACACGTATTTGAAGTGCTTTATTTTCCGGCATTAAAATTTCAATAACTTGCGTATTATGCAGTTTTATTTGTATTATTGGGAATTATTCAAGAATACCAGGCCAGTTGTTTTCAATGAGTTTTATTTAAATCAAAACAAAAACTAAATACATACATAAATAAAGAATTAAAACTTTATCATCGCTGTTTTATTACACATAAATTTTCAAGATTGATTGAAGCAAAATAATTCTAAATCTAAAATATGTAATTCGAACCAAATAATTGCGTTTTAATAATCTACGTATTCGTACAAAAAATTAAAATGCATTCATTAATTGCAATAATCGTTGTTTTATGTGCAGCTGCGCAATTTTTATATGAGATTTTTTTTTAATTAATACAGTGGAACAGCTAAAAGCAAATTTATAACAAAGAATATATCGTTAGCTTAATATAGAAAGGCCCTAACTCATTATTTTTATTTTATGAAATCGAGATTTTTGCATTTTTCGATACATTAGATGTTCTTCTATCGAAATATACAAAAAAATCGATATAAAAAATAACGAGTTAGGCCCTTTATATATTAAGGTAACGATATGTATGTATGGGTCACTACATGTTACACATTCAAAAAGAGCGGATTTTCCACTCATATAATTTAAAGTCTTTGGAATATTTTCTTTGGTATTATGTGAAGTTACAGGGCCAGTTTTTTTTTCGCATAATATTTCATTATGGAAAAACCTATATGCTTTATTTAAATATGAATTTCTTATTTAAGGTATAGCGGCAACGTGAATAATTTTTTATTTATGACTAAAAAAAATATTGACCCATATGCACTTGAGTGTAAAGAAAACTCAATTTCAGAAAATTTTATCCAGAGATAAAATTTCACTTATGATAAAAATTTTTATTTATAATCAAGTTCATGTATGCTATTTGAAACAATAATTAACAGAAAATAGCCTCATTGGTTAATCTAACCAATTTCAATTGTCAAATATACAGTAAATTGTTTGGAATTTCAATTAAGAACATTTTGTCTAAATAATCGAAAAAAATTGGGTTTTGTAATTTTTATTTCAAGTGCGATTTATACGGCCATGTCACAGAGCTCAATTATGTTCGGAATCGGAATTCAATCCATCCCATTTTTGTAGGAGATGGTGTCTAAAAAAGAAAACTAAAATACGGAAGTTTGTCACGTGAGTCCAAACTGTTGGGGGCGCTGGTATTTTGTGTTATGCTCCGGCTAGGGCTATATATTTCCGAACGGAATTGAATCCACCTCTATGACATGGCCGATAGGAACAAACAATTTTTCTGGTTCACATATGTAACTAATTGGACATGGAACTGAATTTCGACAGTACAATTTTTTTAGTGAGAACAACCAAAATAAATTGTCAAAATTATATTGAAATTGTAATGCGGTACATTTTCACTTTAAGCTTTTCGTTCTTATCTGTCGTTTTGAAAAGATATTCAAACGAGAATAAGCCCAAATAAAATTTACTATTACCTTGACCAATTTAATAGATATACACAGTCGACAAAAATTAGACCCCAAAAGATCAATGAAGGTTAATCTAAAGAATTTTAATTGTTAATTTTACTGCACTTAAAAATTGTTGCAATACGGTTAAGCAAACAATATTTGATGGCTGCTCTTATTAATTTTGGCTGTTACTATCGAAATAACCAACTTAAATTGTTAATGTTCTGTGTGTCTCTCTCCCCTTTATATTCACCTTTTACTGCAAAAAATTTAAGTGAGAAAAGACGTTCGCTTACAACTCCCACTTGAGCTAAGAATGTATAAAATTATTAAGAAAATTAACATCAAAAAGTTTACTACTGAAAAAGGAAGTAAAAGCTCGCTCGATCGGTGGGGCACAACAATCAGGTGAAAAATCTTACTTCTGCTTGCTTTTACAGGCAGGCTTTTTAGTTTGTCGGTGAGAGGTGTAGAGAAGCTTGACGCACAAAGTGAAAATTCAAGGTAATTTTTGACAATTCTCCATGCCTTTTTCGTACTTTCAGTATTAAGCGTGCATACAAACGTCAGAAAGTCATCAAGATAAAAATGTCAATGTAAGCGTACGTAATTTTTCTTTGGGGTTTGAAGCAAATTGTCAAAACAAGCCAGTCTAAAAAGGTATAGTTTGAAATTTCACTTAGTTCAAGTGCTGCTAAAAGTATGCTGCCTGCCCTTCAGTGCTTGTTTTAAAAATTTGTATTGGTTAAATTTACCCATAAACCTTTTTTTTCAAATGTAACTCAAATGCATGATTTTTACTTAAAGCAGTTTTTAAATTAAATTTTTTTAACTGCTGCACATTTGTTACTTTAACCAATTTCGTTGGTTGCAAAAATGTTGATGATCGAAATTGGTTAGATTTACCCATAACTTTTTTCCTGTGTATCATCATGACTGTTGCGTGATGATACATGATTCGTGCAAATCACGTAAGCAGTTCCCATTTATATTTTAAGGTCAGTATTTGTAATTAACTGCTTCAATTAAATGTTATTACAAAGTACGTACAAACTGAATCAGCCATATCAATGCCTTTCGTTTTCTCAGTAATATTTCTATTGAGTTTCAAAATTAACTAAGCTAAACTAATTAATAGTTGAGACACAAAAACTAACTATGTAACTAACCTTTCTTAATTCGTCATGGAATATCCCATAAGTAAGAAAGCACATGATCATTTATAATATAGATTCTATATTAATTATACTATTAGATATTTTGTTTGTTTATGATATGAACAAACACATATGTATGTACATATGGACTCACATGTAAAATGTTTAAGTTTCCGCTGTAATCGTGCGAAAGAAAATTAAACAAAAAATTTCTTATTTCATTAATACCGCCATTTTCAAAGTCATTTTTGCAAAGATGACATCAATAGTGTCAGCAGCAACAAAAGTCATATGAATGGCGTCATTTTTCTCTTTTTCACATAAAATATAATTAATTTAAAAAAAAAACATGTAAAAGTTTTTAATAGTTTGAATGATAATCGTTTCATGTATGGAAATAAATACACTATTTCCTACAGAAAAATTTCGGTTGTTTGAGATAGTTTTTTTTTTTTGTATAAAACTGAATCTAATTACTTTTTTAGATGATGTTAGTTTTATTGCAGCAATTTTTAATTAAGTTCGCGTTTAAGTTCACCACAAGAATTTTTTCTTGCAGAAACTTCCTTTTCCCTCTCGCTAAATAAGATTTTCATGACTTAGTGCATGATAATCAATTGAAAAATTTTGCAAATTTTCTATTTTTAAACATCTGTATGCAATTTAAAAGAATTAAACATATGCCTTACAATTTACGAAAACGTCTCATAGTGCGTCGTTTTACAAGCATTTCTTTTTGATGCTTAAGTTTCGATTTTGTGTGTGTGAGAGAGAGAAAGATATACATGATGCGTGTAAAAATGTGACTAAATTTAAGAATGGTTTTTACACAAAGCAGCGCGAACTATGTGCAGGGGTGGAAAAGTTTATACAATAGTAATTTGGTTGATAACATATCGCTCATTTACTCAAGCAACGTCATGGCTTGAACAGTCACAAACCTCTTATCTTATGCACAGACTTTCAAAAACCATTTGTGACTGTGTGGCTGAAGTCGACTGACGATTTGTTAAAGCAGCAATGAAATGCATATAGACAATGCTTAACCGCCAGCAAATAAATTTCCATTAAAATAAACTTATGACAATATGTCGAATAATTATTTTCTTAAATTGATAACTGACAGTTTCTCTCATATTCTTTGAGTCTGGCAACGCATAACAACAGATCAAGCAATTTTTGTATATGACAACTACACAGGTGACAATTATACAGGTGACTGAGTAAGGATTTGTTATACAAAAATACGGCAACCATCGCTGTGTAAAGAACCGAAGAACGTCAAAAGCACAAAAGTAATTGTGCCAAAACCAAAACATAACGAAGTTTTGGACATTTATCAGCTACAAAGCACATAGAGCAAAAAATTATAAGCTGAAGTAGCGCTGCCACCTGGTTATATATGTATGTAAGCCTTGATGAAAATCGTGTGAACTGGCATTTTTTTACTGAAGGTATTGTCACATAAATTTATTGTCATACCAACGTCTGGCAATAAATTGTAAGATTTTCTGACAAATTTAATACAACCGTGTGAACTGACAATCTAACTCGTGCAGGCCATTTTTGATTGTCAGTATATTGTCAGCACATTGCTAGATCTGGCAATATTGTAAGATCTGAAAATCGTCTGCAAATCTCATTAATTTCTTAAGCACCGATTCCTATGGAACTTTATATGCATTTGGGCTCTTGTAATTTTGAATACATACTAAAAAATTAAGTGTGATATTTCAGAGCCAGTGCGCTCTTGCAAATATGAATCAGTCCGAGGATTATATAATTTAACTTCAAATTCTATATCTCGACATCTGACATCTGTTTTATTATTATTCATCAATATTGAAATAAATAGATTACGAGTATGTTGAATAGTTTGCATTAGATTAATGCCAAGCGAAAAACTTTATACATTTTCCATAAAATTATCTTGAAATGTAGAAATATATAAAAAAAACGATGATAAAGAACTTTTGTTTGCTATAATGTTTTACGATCAACGTACAGCACTAGAAAACTATACAGCTGAGTAAATGAAATAAAATTTTGCACAGTGGGGCGGGAGGGTTGCAAAAATATTGTTGGTAAATGTACGTGCATTTATCTTCCAAACTAGACTGGGCTAACAGGCAGCCATTTTTGTTGAGCAACTTTTGTGTTTAAGAGAGAGAGAGAGAGAGAAAGTAGATTACAACGAAGAGGGTACACCTCATAACTTACTGTCTCTCCAACATTCAAAAGTGCCATGGAGACGATCAAATAAACTCATCAATCACGTAGTTGGGAGCATGAAGTCGTGTTTATTTATTTAAATCAAAAAGTTTTGTCTTATTTATTTGACAGCTAATCAGTTGATCGTCTTCAACTCTGATTGATAAAAAAACATCAGTTTCTTTGTGAGTCTTGTTAATAAAGGAGAAGTGCGCGAACGAACAAATGTGTATACTGCATTTTGACGAGCTTGTTTGATCGTCTAGCAGAGCCCATAAAATGTTGATCAATCCAAATTGCTGTGTGTGAACCCGGTACTACGGATCGATCCGATGATAAATTGAAAGTGAAAAAAAATATTGTAAATATTGTTTATAATTTTAGAGGCAACAAAAATAGTTTTGCTACTTTACATTCTAATCGTTGAAAATTTTCAAAACGTTCAAAATCTTTTTGAAGGATATTAAAATTTAAATGTTTTTTTTTTTGTTTTCGCACAAATTTTGTAATGGTTTTTGAAGAGTGAAATGTTTTACATGAAACCACATTCGCAAACGAACTTTTAAGAAATGATTTCTTGCGAATGCTTCGAAAACTGGTTTTGTTAGAACTTGTAATTAATGCCTCCTTCAGATCATTTAAAAATAATAATAATTTCTTAAGAATTTTCTTGATTTGTTGATTAAATTTTAATAGTTGTTGGCATTCTCTAATCGTAATTTATTATTTGATGTAAGCAACTATTCGTGTATTTTGTTGTTGCGTTTTTATTTGTAATTATCTATTACAATTCATTTATTTGTATGATTACTTTTTTTTATATAAATAGAAATACAAACGTGTTTTCGTTTGACTATTTGAATAGATTTATTAAATAAAATATATAAATGTATAGTTACTCGCAAAAATATGTGATTTGATTGCCTTCTTTCTGAATTAAAATTTAATAATGTGCAAAATATTATTAGATTTTTGCAATATGATTTTTTGTCTTAGATCAGAATCCGACAGTAACAATAGCTTCTACGTTCTGCTCTGTTATGAATCAGCTGTTTTGTTTCTGTTCAATTTTACATCTGTATGTGTCGTTGTTTTTTACTTTTCGTTCTGTTCTGTTGCTGACAAATTTGTAGAAAATGAAATTTAACGTTAAGTGACGAAGTCGAAGGGATTCGGCCAACAGCCAGCGCCAGCAATTTTTGAATAGTCTCAGCCGCCGCCGACCTCTGCGGCTAATTTTTGGCTTCGGCTTAGCCGCTTTTTTTAAAGCCCAACTTTTTTCAAAACAAACCCCTTTATTTAAATCAACGGAAAATAATGTGCCTGCTTCTGACATTAATGGCCGATATAAAGATTTTGTTACCATTAACCGACATACATTAGCCGCCGAGGTTTCGGCATCGTTCTCTGGAGACGACCAAAATTGCGCATGATAAATATAAATTATTTGTTAAAGGCTAGAGAAATTTGTTAAATTAAAGATTTTTAAAAAGCGATATATTTTTCTCAATTTAACAAACTGAAAAACTAGTTTTACTGGATGAAAATGATATTTTTTTATTACAAGTTTAATAAATTCTACAGTTTGTCAGCTGATTCCTTTCACAGAATAAGTAATTGCCCCAGCTGGAAAAGTAGACATTAATTACATAAATAATGGTAGAAATAATGTATTATTTTCCAAAGCAAAACAATGCATTACCTTAGAAACTAGAGGGTAATTTGATCACAAACAATAATTACACATTGATTACTGCACGTGGAATTACCACATCTGCAGAAGAAGAATGTATGAATTATAGAATTTATTCCTCGGACGTATTAAAATAATTCATTACTTTCCTAAGACATTTTCTGTGTTAACAGTAATGAATTCTGGAATGAAAATGTATACATGCTGTTCATTATCTTTTCCTTTGCTATTCATTACCTTTTCCCACTGGGTGGGGTAAGATAAGAGATAAGCAATTGAGTAAAGATCGGCACGTTCACATATTACGAATGAGAAAGCAAAACATATTGACAGTATATGAAGCTGAGTATTAGTGTCTTTTCTCCTCGTCTCTCTCGCCCATAAAGTAGCAATCTTATCATTAAGACTTGCATAGTCTGAACATAAACAAAGTAACAAGTAGTAATTAAAAAAAATCAAAAAACCCGACTGCGACCAGCTTTGAACCGTTAAGTTTCTGAAATGGTCATTCGAAATGAAACATCATAAGAGAAACCTAAGGCTGATTTTAAAATACCTGTCGAATGATACCCATTTTGATATAGTTCGCTGACTTTTTAATTTTTTCGTATTTACAAAATGGCGTCTGTTGGCCGCCATATTGAGTTTTGACTAGGGCTGTGTCGTTCATGAACGAACGAGCAAAATTGAACGAATCACTCAAATGAACGAAGTGAGCCGGTCATTTTACTGAGCTGTTTTGAGTACTGACACATAAAAATAAATTGAACGACCGATGACCGAGCGCACTTGGCTCTTTTTTTTGTTTTGTTTTGCTTTTTCAGCGTTCATGTGGGATTTTTAGTCATTTTCTCGTTTTCATTTGCCTTTTATCTACTTTTAGTAACAGTGTTACCATTATGAATTTTTTAAACTGCTTTAACTTCTCACATACGTAATTAAGTTATTTTCGCTCCCGCTTTTTGACTTTTATTCATTGGCCATAGATTTATTTACCAGCAGAGACTTAATTGTGGCAAAATAAAAACACTTCTTAATGCTATTAATATTTTCCAAATTCCTTATTTTATGTCACACAAAAAAATACTTTAATGTTGCAAAAAAAATTTACTTGCTGATTTTTCGTTTGTGTTATTTTGTTTGTTTTGATCATTTTGCCAAAAAATAACAAAAACATTGCATTTGTCTCTTTTTATTGACCGAATCAACTGTTTGTTTTTTCATTTCGTTCTTTTTCTTAAAAAGAGCGGATGAACGAAATGAATGAACTCGTTCTTTTTTACAAAATGAACGAAAATGAGCGGTCACTTAAATGAACGATTTGGCACTACTGTCATGTCTTTAGTGACACTCCCAGGATTAAGACAAATCGATTGATGTAAGAATCATCAAAAGCGGTCCACGCGTTTTGTTTATGGAAATGCATACATAAATATATACATACATGCGTCGCGCAGTCGGGTAAAAACTAATGAGGAATTTATTTTGTTGTTGCCACAACTTAAGGGACACAAAAGTATTTTGCCTTTTTGCGATTGCGCTGTTCCATTCTGTTCTGTTCTGGAATCATTTTTAGCAATGGATTCCATAAAAAATTTATTGAAATCAAAATGTGGGAATACTTTTGTAACCTGAAAATATGCCAACTATTTAGTTTTGTCTTACATAAGTATCTCCAGCATTTTAAATGCATTTTAACTTTGCTTTATTCGATAGAATATGCATATGAATCATACAATTGAATAGCATATTAAAAAAAAGAACAATTTGTTTAAATTCGCCTTATTCTCTATAGGCAAAATATTTATGTGAGCAACTGTATATATTTTGTAAAAAACATTTTCAATTGCATGTGCCGGGCTCGTGCACTATTTAATTAATTATATGTAAATGAAAAAATATGTACATTTACTCAAACAATGTCATAACCCAAAAATTCCATTTTTTTTAGTTAATGATGCAGAATAAATCCTCATATATCGTTTTTCATATTGTGTAAAAATTTCATACAAATATCTTGTTTACTTACCTCTTAAGATAGAAAAAATAAAATTTTCCTCTTCCAAATTGAAAACTTTAAACTTGTTTTG
This sequence comes from Nowickia ferox, assembly GCA_936439885.1. Classification (NCBI taxonomy): domain Eukaryota; kingdom Metazoa; phylum Arthropoda; class Insecta; order Diptera; family Tachinidae; genus Nowickia; species Nowickia ferox. The sequence continues at coordinate 82,296,393 of OW387027.1, read as the reverse complement.
TGGCAAAATACTTTTTTTTTGGAGTTATGACGTTGTTTGAGTAAATGAGCGATATGTACGTTAATACTCGTATTACTTGTTCAAAATTAATTTATCATACACCAGAACAAAGGTTTAAATGGATTTAACAACTGAAGTAAAATAATTGCTAATAATAAATAGTTTACAATATATTTAAGAACTATTTGCAACATAATGAAAATAATTGCCGAGAAATTACATTGGAAATAGAATTATATTCTTAATTACGGGGATTTAGTGTTAAATTAAAGTTTTAGCCGCTGTATTTTTTTTTGTTGCAATAAAACACGATAATATTGAACAAATATGAGATACAATTAGCTCAAACTTTAAAAATATTACATTGTTTTTCCCCAGTATATTTTCAAGAAAATTTCTTTTTAAACTCAAAAATAAAACATTTTTTAAAAAATGTCTGCCACAGACTTTCCTCCATGAGTTAAAATAAATGCAAATTTTTATTGCTATTTACTATATACGAGTACATATATACTTTTCTTTCTTTCCATTTCCGTAATGGACACTTCAAAAACTGTTTTCGGGTTGTAATTTTTACAATTTCTTCCAACGGCAAGTACTAAAAAATTTTTGTTTAAAGGTACAATTAAACATGCCCTAAGCATAACCATACAAAACAGCTGTTCGCACCAAACTAATGGGCAACACTGTATTTGATTATAGGTGACTGGCCATAACAGCACAGCCATAACCGGACTAAATTCCCATGAATCTGGTTTTGTAGGACTCTTTGGCATCAATTTCGAATAAATACGATATTAATCATTTAATATATTTTAGGATTTGACTTCTTTCTGATATTCAAACCCTTAAGCTTTGTATAAACGATTGTCAGATCTTACAATAATGTCAGTAAAATGTACTAAAAAAACTCTTACAAGCGTGTGAACTGGCAAATTTTTGTTTGGCAACGTTGCCAGAAAAATTATTGTCAGTCCATTGCAAGACTACCAGCTGACAACAAATTGTCAGACATCTTGCAAATTTGTGAACACATTTCAGTGGCAAACTATTGCCAGATATTTGTCAGTCATTTTATTGTTGACTGTGCGAAGTTTAAGGTTCAACCCGACGTGCGAAAAACGATTGATAATTGAAAATTTTTACCACCCAGCAAAAAAAATTCTGATTTGGAAGCACTAACAACTGAGGGAAGCAATGTATTGCTTACTTGATAACAAAAGCTTCGAAAAATGCTTTTGGAAAGCACTAACGTAAGGCGGGCTCTCACAAAAACTATATATTATTACTTCTGTAAACCACTTTAGTAAGGCAAAAATAATTAATGGCTTTTTGGAAACTAAATGTATTGCTTCTAGCTGGCTCATCTCGAACAAAAAAATGCATTATTCATGCGCAGCAGCAAGTGACTCTGTAACATTGTCTCCCTTACAAAAACGCTTCTGGTAAGCAGTAATATTTGCTGGGGAAATGGTTTGAGTCTGGCAACGTATACAACGATACTGTCAGATGAATTTATTGTCATACCACCGTCTGGCAGTAAATTGTAAGATTTTCTGACAAATGACAAATTTGATACAATCGTGTGAACTGACAATCTACCTTGTGCTGGCAATTTTTACTTGTCAGTACATTGGCAGCATATTGCCAAATTTGACAATATTGTAAGATCAGACAACCGTCTGCACATAATAAATGTAACAAATTATTGGTTGTTTGGTAACAAATTATTTAGTTTTAAAAGTATGTGATATGTTGAAAAATCCGATCATTGTCGATTAGTTCTTTTGTTTTGATAAAATTGATTTAAACTGTTAAAAGTCTACGTAGGTATTCATGAGCAATTGTTTAGGTTAATGTTGTTTTAATGTATCAATTTTGCATATTTTGCGCGGTTTCAGGAATGCTTTAATTTTTACAATCGTTTACGAATACTGGTGCCACTAAATGTATACTATAAAAACTTATCTTTCTACGCATAAAAGATATGAAATAGAAGCACTTACCAATTTTTTTAGTGTATAATGACGATCTGTTTAAGTACTTCAAGACCCTTAACTTAACTTCAATGTCATCCAGAACTGACCCAAAATTAATTCTTAAGTTGAGTACGTAATTGGATTTGGTGAGAGCCAACAAATTTACTCCCACCTATTTTGAAACTCATTTCAATTTTATTTTAACATTTTGCTGCTATTATTTTAGATTGGCTAGTAGCGCGTTGACTATACAACGTGTGATGATACATAGACTACAAGTTGATTCCAATAAAATCAACGTTAAGTTAGTTGAAAAGTAGTGCAGAGTGAGAAAACTGACTACCGTTTAGGACATCGCAATGTTTAAATAGTTAGTTGTTTCCATTGAAAAGTAAAGTGGGGTACACACTAGAGATGGGCGCGTGTCGTGTTTTTTTTCGTGACACGAACACGCACGACTCAACACGAAGTGTTCGTGACAGAAAATCTGTTTTCGTGCGTGTTCGTTTCGTATCGTGTTGAGCAAAATTGACACGATAAACACGAAACGATTTTTGGTGTTAAAATATGTATGCATGAATTTCCAGTAAAGAAAAAATTTAATATTTTGTATCGTCAAACACGCAAAACCATCAAATTTGTTGATAGTGTAGGGGTCTCTTAAGCTTAAAGTTCTGAAATTAAACAAAAATATGTATCTTTTTGAATATAAAAAATGCTTTTTTTGCTATTCAATTTGATTTCGTGCGTGTTGTGCAGTTTCACATCTTGGCATTCGTGTCGTGTCGTGTTGGAAAAATTCAACACGCGCCCATCTCTAGTACACACTATCGAACATGAGCGACAGTTTTGCTCAAATTTTACATTGATCGATAGTGTGAACACGAATTTCGTCAGTCAACAGTCAACCACAGAATTTTTTGTGGTTAAGTGACAGTCAGACAGTGATAGTAGTCAAAAACCAATATGGCCGTCAAAGAGATATTTTTGTTAGAGATGTGCACGTGAGCGGTTTTTGACTCACGACACGCACGCTCACGCTGAAAAATATTTTACTCACGCACTTTCACGCACGAATGATTTTGAAAATTTTCACGATCACGCACGCTCACGTATAAAATATTCTTAATCACGCACGAGGGGTGTACAACTTATCACTATCACGCACGCTTACGAAAAATATATAATTAATTTTGTATGTTTGTTAGTTGAAAAATAGGTTCTTACATATATATACATATGTATGTTTATACATACATACGTACATATGTATGTATGCATTATGTATGCAGGCTCATTCTACCTATATGTATGTATATACATATTAATGTGTATAAATCAGAGCTGGCCACCGAGAAAAACACGAGAGTAATGTATTCGCGTATGTGTATTTATTTGTATAAGAAGCCGATTGATGTTCTGCACTCTGGTGCTACTTTGTGCAGCTCAGACATAGATTGTAGTATTTATTATAAGAAAATTTAAAATTTTTAATACAGTTATATACCCACGCAAGAGTGAGAGCGTGAGAATTCGTGCGTGATTCTTAAAAAGAGCTCACGCACGAGTAATTTTATTTAAGTCACGGTCACGCACTCACACGTCATTAATTATAAATTTGATCACGTGAATCACGCGTGACACGATAAAATCACGACATTTGCACATCTCTAATTTTTGTAGCATAAACAACAAAAGATGGACGCGAAAATTATTTTTTTTAGGAATTTACATATTTTTATGAAATGCAAGGCTGTGTGTGATGTTAAAGACAAAATATTAACACAACGTCGTACGAGTTGTTTGTTAAAGATAAGAAAACATTAAAATAATTCATTATAAAAACATGTTGTTAGCAATAATGCGCATCCAATTTGTGTTTTTTCTGTGTTTGTGTGTCTAATTTTTTTCTTGAATGAAGGTTTGAGTATCGAACATGATCGATAGTCTGAACAGCCAACACTATCATTCAAAACTAATGAATTTTTGACTGTCCCTCATGTTCGATAATGTTTACCCCACTTAATCGAAGTGTCAGTCAGCACTAATTGCGAAATAGTTAGCTTAAAGTTAGTTTAAAGTTAACTCAGCTTCCAACAGGGTATATACACATGTCCATACGTATGTTTGTATGTATGTATGTACATACGTGCATGCATGACATTTAGTTTAGAATAGAATGTTAACAAATAAAACCTTGAACAAAGAACTATTCTATCAGATACTCGTACGAGTACTTAAAACAACATGTCTGTTTAATGAATATAATTATAAAAACTTCTTTCTATGCCCCCTATTTCGCGAAAGTCTAAAATGTTGAAAAAAGCAGCATATGGAATACAAACAACAACAACTAATGGTGATGACGACCGACGCCTTCACTTACATCTAACAGACATGTGGAGGGATAATGATGCCACCAGGTTGATTTTCCGTAAATATATATTTAAGCGGCCCACCCACTTGCAATATAATTGCACAATTTTTCGTATTTTACAATAATATCGCCAATGTGCATTTCATATTCAATGATGGCACAATATATTGGCAAATATCAAAAGACTTTTGATTTTTATTGTACAAACAAGACATTGTTCAATGTTGTTTACTTTTTCACTGCCAGGAAAATTGGGCAATATTTTCTTTAAAACTATTGTGCCATTTATTGCATAGTATAGGTCAAAATGGCAATAATATGTAAAACATATGCAATAATATTGTATAATGGATGGGCCGCTTTAGCAAAGTTGCCGATTTGTATTAATTGTATAAAGCAAGCTGCATACTTTGCGACCGGTGGTGCCACATGATGAGGGTTTGTAGCGATTGTAAGGAGTGTGGAGTCGTTGTATAAACTTTTCGTTGTGGTCATACAAAAAATTTTGTGAACGAGTTCAAATTTGCGCCCAAAATGTAGAATTCAGCAGAAATGCATGATTTTATTCAATTTTACTAAAGTTTGCGGACAAACAAAAAACTTGGCGATCTCATTGAAGGGAATTATTAAAATTTTGTTAATGCTATTTGATAGATATTAGTACGAGACCGAGTGCCAAATATTGGGTGTTTTTTATTGAGGTATAGAACTTTAAGTTGGCATCACTTTTTTAACTGGCGGCCATTTTGTCAGCTGTCAAGTGATTAATATTTAGTTTGGTTTGCCATTTCATCATGAACAGGTTGACAAAAGAACAACGCTTGCAAATCGTGCAAATTTATTTCGAAAATAATGGTTCAGTTCGCGAAGTTTACCGCAAGCTCCGTCCATTTTATGGTCGACATAATCGTCCATCAGAGCAATTAGTTCGGTTAACCATGGATCGTTTTCGCACTACGTTTACTCTATGTGATAATACGCATCCGCAGAGACGTCGAAAAGTGCGCACCGAAGAAACAATTGCCGCTGTAGAGCAAAGTGTTGAAGAGGACCCGAATGAATCGATTCGCCACCGTGCACAGCAATTGGAGCTTTGTCCATCAACTTTATGGAAGATTTTGCGCTTGCGACCTTACAAGATCCAGCTTGTGCAAGAATTAAAGCCGCGAGACCATGCAATGCGTCGTGATTTTGGTGTATGGGCCGAAAATGAGATTGATCTCGATGCTGATTTTCATCGCAAAATTTTGTTCAGTGATGAGGCTCATTTTTGGTTGAATGGCTACGTCAACAAGCAAAATTGCCGCATTTGGAGTGAAGAGAATCCACATGAGACCCTTGAGACGCCATTACATCCACAAAAACTGACTGTTTGGTGTGCTCTATGGGCTGGTGGAGTCATTGGGCCATACTTCTTCCGAAATAATGCTGGAGAGTCAGTTACCGTTAATGGAGACCGGTATAGAGCCATGATAACCGACTATTTTGTTCCCGAATTGGATGGCATGAATGTGGATGAGTTGTGGCTCCAATAAGACGGCGCTACATGCCACACAGCGCACGTCACAATCGATTTATTGAAGGAAACATTCGATGAGCGCATAATTTCGCGGAATGGACCTGTCAATTGGCCACCAAGATCGTTTGATTTGACACCATTGGATTATTTTCTTTGGGGATATGTGAAGTCGCTCGTCTACGCCAACAAACCAGAAACGTTAGGGGACTTGGAAGCCAACATTCGTGGCGTTATTGCCAACATACGGCTTGGTTGAAAATTGGACCTGTAGAATTGGCTTTATTCGAGCCAGCCGCGGCGGCCACATGCCCGAAATCATATTTAAACGTTAATGGCATAAAATTATCCTTCCAATAAAGCCAAATTGATGGACATTAAAACGATTTTCTTGTGTTTTATTTCAATTCGAAGTTCTATACCTCTAAAAAAAACACCCTGTACATTGACAGAAGATTAAGACGACACATCACGAAAATGGTGAACATGTCTTTTTCACCATACGATACACACTACTTTTGGTAACACTCCAATTTTCTAAAGTTATAGGACGAGTACGTTCGGATCATTGCCATCAAATTTTCCGCAGGGGACTTACTTACATAAATGCTTGTACATACATACTCGTACATACATACATACATATGTAAATATTCACATATTTATAACATATACTGTGTATTTATGCACATACATATGTAAGTACGAGTATGTACTTATTTGCAGACACTAGTCAACAAAGGTTTTGCTGGCATATTATTTGAGGGTTCACTCACATATTACGTAATGCTATTTTCGGAGTTTCGTGGTAACGCTTTTTACGAAATTTTCAGCATAATTTGTCCAAATATTAACAAATCCTTAACTCCCCCTCCCTCCTTTCCACTGGGTCGCTACGTAATATTTGAACAGCTCCTGACCAAAATTTTAAAAAGACGTCCCACGACTTCACTTTTAACATCCATCTGGCTAAGCAGCCCTCAAACAAGTCCGAATATTTTATATTGTTTTTTAACGTTGCTGCCGCAAACCATGGACAGACAGCTCAGAGCTTTTTAACAATAACAGCAACAGCAAAGCAAATTTCAAATTCTAAACAATTAGTCAAACGTTTGCATTTCAAGGTTTTCCAGTTTGTGTTTTTTTTTTCTTCTCCTCTTTGTTTCGTAGAACTATTTACAATTTAAACTTTGAACATTTGAAATATTGAAAGTTTTGTCGGTTGGTTGGGACTTACATATGTATGTATGTATGTATATATGTATATACGTATATACAATGTGAATATGTTTTCATATACATATGCATGTGTGCATGTATGTATATGTATATGGATTAAGTATAAAGAAATATAAATTTTATATGTAAGTACGAATGTAGCTTTGTGAGAATTAGCACGTCTTGTATGTAAAAAAACAACTTGTTATAGGTATACCTACTTATTAACAAAGCCTTTGCTTTGTGATATTGTGTATATTGTAGTCGTACATGATAATTTCTATATACATACATACATACATATGTATGTATGTATTTAAATAGACTTATTGATACATATTACAAAAATAATTTTTAGACATTTTGACATTTCAAAGAACAATGAGGCAGTTATGAAGAAGACTTTCAGCCTGTGTGTGTGAAGACGTTGATGTTAGAAACCTTGGTATTTTTTTTAATATGTACTTACGAGTACACTAAAGGAAACTTGCAGAAGTTTGCCTCGGTAGTAGCCTCTCACTATCTGAGATCTCTAGGGGTCGATTATTAAGAACTTTGTTAGGCCGATTGCCATCTGTAGTGGTTGAGACCATACGATTAAGGAGGGTCCTAATATCTTCCGTGATTGAGTTGATATTCATGGCAGGTGGAAGACCTTCCCCCTTAACGTGGTTGGCGTATTCCGACTCTTACTACGACGTTTTTGTAATAGATTAAAGAAAACAACAATATTTGTTCTTTAATCTAGGGCTCAACTGTCGTAGTCGAAGTCGAGATACGCAAACCACGATAATGTCACTTATTCCATTACGGTACACGCGAGAGTCATGGTGGATATTTTTTTGGCTAGTGTGCTTTGAGTTGGCGGGTAGGATGCTGTGAAGGTCACATGCCTTGAGGAATTGATTGCTCAGCAGTATATTATGCTGTGAAGATTCGCAACTGGAGGTGCGATCCGAAGTGCATTGTTCTGCGTCGTTTGCAGATGTTGCCAATGAGTTTCACTGAGGGACGGTACCCAGATTGGGGCAGCATAGTTGATGATTGAGCGACCGATGGCCTTGCGGTTGCGATACTAAGTGAATTGCTCTGCATAGTTTGCAGATGTTACCAATAAGGTTCACTGAGGGACGGTGTCAAGATTGAGACAGCGTAGTTGAAGATTGAGCGACCAATATCCTTGCCGTTGCGATGCGAAGGGCATAGTTCTGCGTCGTTTGCAAACGTTGACAATGGGATTCACTGAGAGACAGTGTCCAGATTCGGGAAACGTAGTTAAAGATTGATTGACTAATGGCCTTCAATGTCGCGGTGATTATATATTTATCCATGTCCCATGAGGTGCCCGCTAAGGCCTTTAGAACTCTGTTATATGATTCCACATTCAGGTTCACAGTATTTTTGGGTTATGCCATCGGCTGAGATGTGCAATTGAGTTCTTTCTTCTTTAGTCAATGAAGTGCAGAGAGAGAGAGAGAGAGAGCGAGACACTGTGAATTTGGAGGTTGATAGCCTAAAGGAGTGGCCACGACACCCAGGAAGAACCCCCGCAAGAGGCGCATGAGTGTTTTCAGATAATGATTCCAAAATCACAGCGAACACTTCGAAATACCATAAACTTTACGGGAACGTATTCCTTAATATATAATACAGGGTTAGACGATTGAAGTGTTACATATTCAAACGACCATATTTTTTTGTGTGAAATAATTTTTTATTGATTCGAATTACAAAATGTGCTCACTTTGCTATTCAAAATAGCCCAGGTGGAATAGTCCATCGGATTTGCATCTGGCGAATTCAAAAGCCATTGTGTGGACGAAATCAAATGTTAAACATGGTTTTTAAACCATTCTTGGTTCACACGAGCTTCATGAGACGGTACCGAAATACATATTTGCGTGCACACGGCTCTAAAACAAACAAAACATTTTCCCGATAATAAGTCGCATTGACTTTGACACCAGGCTCGATGAAAACAATTGGACAGCGTCTATCGGCGGTGACAGCTGCCCATACAATTACTTGAGATAGAAAATTGTTTCTGGTGGCCGTTAGCAGGATCAAATTTTCGGGAGTGCGTTCAGTTAATCAAACACGATCAGTTTGAAAGTTTATGAACTGTTCATCAGAGAAAACAATTTTTGCAAGTGCAAGTGCAACAACTCCTTTGCTCTTTCGAGTCTAACTTTTTTTGCTTTGGTGTAAGATCGAGTGCCTTTTTGGAACCTTGTAAGGCTTTAGCTAGAGCTAATTTTTAGAACATGCGTCGTATGCTTCGCTGGGATATTTTCAGTTCTTTGCACGACGTGAATTTCGTTGAAGTCGAGTGTGATGGTGCGGTTTTTAATTCGTGCAACCCCATAGCGTTTAGCAATGCTGCCTGTATCATTATAACCTTTTATGGTGCGATACACAAATATTTTATTCACTTTGAAATGGCTGAGCTCACGAACAATAGCTGGTTGTGGTTTTTCCGGCCAAATATAACGAAATCACACTATTACTTTTTGGTTCCATTTCGAATAAGTTTTGTTCTATATATAAAACTTAGATGCAAATACTTGTGGTAGCTTGCATATGCATTTTAAATAACTGGCATTATCAGTTTGCCAGAATTGCCAATCTGATGGCGGTAACACTTCAATCGCCTACACTATTTTAGATAACTTTTGAAAGATCAGGGGGCAAATTACGGCACTCGTTATCGAACGAAATTACGAAATATTTCAATAGAGTTTATATGGGAATATTCTTAAAATTCGAATCGTATCGAATGCCGTAATTTGCCCCCAGTTGTTTAACATAGTATATATTTATTATTATTTTTATTATAGGGCATATAATTGCAAAGAAAATATGGTCACAGTTTTTCTTGCTTATGGTGTACATATGCACATACATATACTAATTGTCTCCATCAATTTTTGCAGACTTTGTTGCTTTTGTTTTGCACAGTACTGTATGTACATACATGTATTTAGTTTATTTTCGAATTAATTTATTACATTTTTACATATTTGTATCTACGAGTACATACATACATAAATATGTAAATACAAAGCCGTTAAAATGACCTAAATCTCCACTGCCGCTGGTTATATTAAAAAAATTCTATATGCACAGATGAGTGTGTGTGTGGTCGTGTGTATTCAGTCAGCCATAGTGATTGTCAGCCGGTAGCAAGGTTGACAATTGTTCAAGACATGAAATCGTTAGATCAAGCAAAACAAGTATAAATTTCAGGCTTCGCACAATTTCGCAGCCGATGTCAGGACAGGAATAATAAACGCAAAATTCGCATCGATTTTAGATCTTTTCGCTTCCGCTTAGAATTTTATTTTTACCAATGTTTAATTAAAAACTAATAAATTATAATAAATCTGAATACCCATAATTTTATTTTATTATTCATTACATACACACACACACACACACATCAACATCCCAAGCAAAAAAATAAAAAATAAGAACGTCAAACAACTAAGCAAAACTGGCCCAGTGCCATCGTTGCACTCGTTCATATCTTGACATAAAATCATAAAATTAAATTGCAAAGTAACAAATGTCAACAGAAAAAAATAAAAATACATAAAAAAATTACAACAACATATATTTTTACAACAAGTTTCAAGAATCAATAAATGTCGTTAGAAACTGGTAAGTGCAAGCTGGCGATTTCAACTAGTTTTATTTGTAGAGAGGAGCGGAGCCTTGATTTCTGAATTACTATATAATGGTCAGCCGATAATTTATCCATATCGAGAGTCATAATGCTGAATTTATAGAATTTTATGTATTTAAGTACATTTTATTTATTCGATTTCTGTACAACAATTTTTTCTTGCGCTATGACTTGCAGCAACGGCTCGTTTTATTATTTACTTATGCTGAGTACACATTATGGCATTTTGTGGTGACATCGCAATAGTCTGTACTAGTGGCAACGTTTATAATTTCCGATATTTTTCGTTGTGCGGAATTGCGTTACAGACAAAAACCATTATGTGAACAACATTTCACACATTTTGAAAATTACAACAAAAGAAATACGAAATGTGTACTCAGCTTTACATATCGTCAGCTGAAATGCAAAACAACGTAACTAACAAAAATATATTCAAAATCTTATTAATTATTGGGTATTAAGCAGTGTGATGCAATTATGTCCAATTAGTTGAGAAATAAAGCAAATTTAGCTTATTACTTATGACTTTATTTCAGTGAGCTGACGAAAATCGGTATATTGTGCCGATAGTGTGATCCAGGCTTATCATCGAAACACATGCCCCTACAAATTTTCAAATCTTTATCACAACAATCAGCCGAATTAAAAATGAAAATATTCATAGAAACTTTACTTCAGTCACTTGAATAATATTTTTTAGTTTTTTCTCTCTCCTATAAATTTTTAAAAGAGTGTAGTTAAGTGATTTTGCCTATCAGATAACGAACGATATGAAAATATAAAGTTATCCCTTTCCCAAAAAAAATTAATTCAAACTTTCGAAACTATTCCAAACACTTTACAGCTTTAAAGCTTTAATTCTAGTTCACAAATCTGCCTAAATGCAGGTTTGAAATTTTACATTTATCATCTCAATACGATACAAAAAATTTCAGTACATCTATTAAAAAATTCCAAAACTCTCAATATTAATGCTTAACAAAACAGAAATAAAATTTTCGGTCATTAAAAAAATTCACAGATTAAATAAAATTCCACAATTCGAAAAAATATTGAACGAAATTCCCAAAATTGGAAGTTTTACAACTCTGCCCGATGAGTCCGCACTAGATACATGGCCCATTGTATACTTTGGCAAATAATTTCACGTATTTGGATGTAAAATTATTTGAAACCAATTTTTTCAAATTCCAACTACTAGGCCGCATTTGAAAGGTTTAAGGCTAGGGATGATAGATACCCAAACAGCTAGACCTTGGGATCTTATTACAATCGTTAAATGGGGATATAATGGGTTAATGGCCCTTATCGGCAATAAAAGGCGAACAGTTTGCTCACGTGAGACTTTGGTATTTTGTATGGAAAAAAGCAAAATTTCACTTGAAAAAATAACTGATCGCCTTTTTTCGCCGATAAGGGGGAATATATTTTAGAGATAAGGTTGATAACATAAGATCTGGTGCAAAGATCAGCATGACGACATCTGATGAAAGTCTACCAAAAATATATGAAGCCCGCCGAATGTGTCCTGGAGTTCACAAAAGTCGTCTCATCTCCTCCCTGCACAAGCGATCCAAAGGTTAACAAGGCTGAATACATTTTCACAAAGATTAGTTAGGCTGTAGTATCCAAACAGAAAAGCAGTAACCAGTCGTAGATCATTTCTGTCGAAACCTATGATACCGTTATGCGAGAAAAGATGCAATAAAGCCTTATTTTGCCTCGTAATAACAAAAATAAATCACTTTTGCTGTCAAGATTTCATTCTCTCTAATTAGTGCAGTCAGCGTCGTCCAATTGACGCTGCAAAAAGACGCTGAGCCCATTAACCAGCTTAGCCAACTCGACTGGTTCCTCCGTACCCTAATGCCTACCATGAGCTGGTGTCCAGCAAAACCTGTTGCCTATCATGAGTCAAAACACTACAACCAAGATTGGATCGAAATTATCATAAACAGAGAGCTTTCAGAGCTGCCTGACTATCAAATAAGATGCTATATGAGCTCCCTTGAGTCTCCTAATCATATGAAAGAGGACATACCACTAATTGCCTGGGTCATTTGTCCATGGGTATAGATGTTCTAACATTGGTTACAAACCCACCAGCATCAACCCCTCCCTATCTTCGGTTTTGGATGCATTCATAAACCATCGTAGACTTCTAGAACCTTCAGAGGAAACACGATGCTCCCAAGCAGGCCCTAAGCGGAATAGTGGCATCAAATCCCCAACTTTACATCAATTCGCAGTTAATTCTGGCAGTAGATATAGTCAGTAGTCTGCCACAGGATATTGCACTTAAGATCAATGACTGTGCATTGCCAGCATAATGAGTAGAAATCTGAAGATCAAGCTAGACTCCAACATGAACCTCTGAATACGCTAAAGCTCAGGAACATTAAAAGACAATGTTTATTGCCATTATAAGTCCTCAACCGTCTGTGGCTTATTGGATTAGAACAGAGACTTCATATAGCCTCACAAAAATTCTTCAGCGATGCTAGATCGCATTATCTGGGGGGCAAATTTATGGGTCTTTTGAAATTCGGCATTAACAGCAATTTTGTTTTGAGTCCATTCATTAACTACACGACGTAAATTTTGTAAGCCTAGAAGATCTTCTACCAAATGAATGGAAACAGGGGTCTAATCGTCGCTTTCGATAACGAGCTGATTCCATAAAGTTTTTTCAGTTTGGGATTATGGCTTTCGATACCGAATCAGCTCGTTATCGAAAGCGACGATTAGACCCCCATAATCAACTCCCTGTAATTTAAATATCATGGGTTTGTGCCTGAAACAATCGACTGAAAGAGCTCGAACGAGTTGGACCCAGCTATATTACACAGTCTACGATGTCTCTGAGGCTGCTGGTTTTCCCTGCAGAATAAATGTGGTAGGTAAACGAATCACGGTTGCTTTTATCAATTACTTTATAATGGACTATTATGCGATGAGTGTATCGAACTGAACTTTTTCTTAAAAAGTCTGCCCAATTCGTAGTCGTTGTTCAGGTCTCAAAAGTAAGCACAAAGTTAGTAGCAGTTGTCAAACTGGCGCATTATTCAAGCGGTAGTTCCGTGCCAACTTAAAGTTTTATACCTCTGAAAACAAAAATGCGCTGTAGCAGATGCTCCACCAAAAAGTTTAATTTTGACGACGATACGTATAAAATTAAACAAAAAATTGATGAACCGAATATTTTCCAGTCAACTTTTTTTTTTTGCATTTCAAGAGAAACTTTTCTTAGTTAGTATAACTTAAGAGATTTGGAAGTGCAAAATTTTAATATGTTGCTATGTATCAACAGCGTCTAAGACACTTAGAGGTTGAAAAATAAGCTAATCAACCGCTGACATAAATAGACTGTATTTATGAAGCTTTGAATAAATTTAAAGTACATACATATGTATGTACAACATGATGAGCACATCATGCTAATATTAAAAATGATCACATGTCCCATTCCGTTACAAAAACTGTCGATTAACTGAAACTTTACGTTAACCACGCAAAATACATTTTGAATATTAGAATCTGGAAAATACACACAAATACATCCATGATTTTGTTTACTTTGTTTAATATACATACCTACAAACTTACATAAATTAACACCACCACACAAATATCAGTGCCATTGGAACTGGAACTGGGACTGGTACCAGTATCAGTAGTAAAACAACAAATACCACACCTTTAATCTTGACTAGGTACGTAGTACATATGTACATGTATATAGTAAGTTAGTTTTTTATTTCTCTGGTTTCAAATAGATTTCAAGTTTCAAAGAAATCCAGTACAAAAGGAACGAACATTTACTAAATAAATAAAATGAAATAAAAGTGGGATTGTGTCAGCAGGCCAAAAACAAGTAAAAACGAGCAAACATCCATAAAAAGCGCTGATACAAGTTTGTGATTTGAAGAAACTACTACTACGACTCTTGGCGGTAAAACACACTTCCATATACATATCCATATGTATATGTATGGATGTATGTGTATATATGAGCGGAGAAGATAAGTAAGTATAAGAGTAATGTTGCCAGATATTTATATAATTTGAAAATTTTGCTTTTTTTACGGTTAAGCATTGTCTATATGCATTTCGTTCCCGCTTAGGGAACTCGTCAGTTGACTTCAACTTAAAAAATTTTTGAATTTAGCTAAAAAACTTCGTATATTTACAGTAAGATTCTTAATACGTGATTGTACGAGTCTCGTATTGAGAGTTCGGCTACGACACTTTTGTATTAGATTAAAGAAAAAAATTTGCAATATTCTTTAGTCTACTCGTACAAAAATCGTCGTAGTCGAAGTCGAAATAACGCACTCGTTATTAGTTCCATTAAGTTAGGTTAGGTGAGGTAAGGGTGGCAGTCACAATTCCGGACTCACTTAGACAGTAATGGTCGATTGTGATACCACGATGCGGAGTCTCCATCTTCGAACTAGGCAGAGCTCAATATAAAGCTACTAATACGCTGCAGTTCAACACTGGCGACATCAGAAAGTTCCCGGAACTCAAAAGCGACCATGGTGAGCATTTTCTTTCTTGCAAGTCCAGGACTTTGCTCTTCATCGACATCTTGGCAGCTGCGGCAAAAATCATTGTGTTAACCTTTGGACATGCCTACCTATGAGACAGTGTCCGGTTAGCACTGACACTAGATTCAAGATTTGTTTCCTATTTCTTAAAATCAAAGAAGCTGTATTTTTCTTATTTAGATGAGTCCATAACTACCTACTACTTACTAAGCAAGCGGCAATTTAAGGAGACTCATTACGAGTGTCGTAGTCGAAGTCAAAATAGGCCTAATGATTCATTAGTAGGTATGTACACTGAGAGATTAGTTTATTGAAGCAGATACTAGCGAAAGAAACTTCACAGATTTTTTTTCCAATGAGAAGTAGATTGGTTGGCAGTCAGAATGACGGACTCACTTTGACAATTCGGGTACATTGTGATACTACGGAGACTCTGTTTGTGCGGAATCTACACCGTCATACCAACCCGAGCTCAATATAAAGTAATTAAACATTGCAGTTCAACACTTGCAATGTGCAAAAGTTCCTGTTTGTCAAGAGCGCCCATAGTGGCCATTCTCTACCTTGCTAGTCCAGGGCAGTGACACAGAAAATGTTCTACATTTTCCTATTCATCGATGTTTTGGCAGCTACGGCAAAAGTCATTGTTCCGGTTATCACGGAAACTAGAATCGAGATTTGTTTCCTATTTCTTAAAATCGAAGAAGCTGTATTTTTCTAATTTACATGAGTCCATAGCTGCCAGGTGATTACGCAATAATTTCTTGTGACTCACCTTCTAATTGTTTTATCTTCTATCTTGCTCCTAAGTCGGAGTTTGCAAGAGAGTAGGGGTAAATCCACACATTCCAATAACGGTGGAACCTGTAAGGTTGTTCCAGTTCTAGCAAGCTCATCAACCCTAGAGTTCCCCTGAAAGCCTCCATGCCACGGGATGATCCTAATATTAAACTTCTCTGCCATCTCGTTTAGAGATGATCGGCAGTTATTGTTCTTAGAAGCGAGGATTCAAGGGCCATAATACCTGCTCGACTATCAGTGTATACGTTAATTAAAGTCGTTGAAGTGACATTCACTTCCAACCAATCCGCAACTACTTTTATAGCAAAAACCTCTGCCTGATAAACACTGCAGTTATCCGGAAGTCACTTTGCAATACGAAGACCTAAAGTCCCTAAAAAGACTCCATAACCCACAACTTCTTGTTTTTTGGAGCCGTCGGTATAAAAATCAACACTTTTTCTTCTGCCGGGAGTACCATTTCTCCACAATTCTGTGGATGGTATCCAAGTTTTATAAAGACGTTCGTGTAGTAGAGAAGGATAGGTTTAGTCAATCCTCCATCCCCGAGCTTCATCTTCGAGTATTCTACAGTGGCCGTTGCCATTACCGCTCCACACACAACGAAGACGGATTGCTGAGGTTATAGCTATCTCCTTCCCTACTAGGTCCTAGTAGGTAGTGCAAGTCGTCTTTGAACCTTGTAACATATGTAGATACGTCTTTTTCTCCAGGGCGTACTATTGCAGTATAGATTTAATGAACGATTTTTGGGGTAAGACACCAGTTTTTTCCAATAGATTTCGTGCATAGATAGAGCGAAATTGTTGCTTTCTTCGCTCTCTCTAGAACATTAATTTTGAAACTCAGCTTAGAGACAAGAATAACCCTGAGATATTTTGCAGTGTTGGACACATTCATTACTCCCATTAATTTGTTGCAGAAGAAATAGCCAACTGTACAAGCACGTATTGGAAGATTTTGAACTACCAACACTAGAACCCACTGACAATCTTGCGATTCCTCAGGAGAACAGGTCTAGGTGACGTGCTCTTGCACCTGGCAAAGGTTAAAATATAAGTTTTTCGGTCTCAGTGTCCTGTGTTTTCCATATAAATTTAAATTCATTCATTCATATTAATTTGACAATTAGTAAATTAATTACGTTAACAAAGTGAAGCCTGACGATGACCTACAAGTCGATAGTAAGTGGGTTGGACGATAATGAGTGACTTGGGTTCGCTTGTTCGAGTTATCGATCGACATCATGATTTTGGCTCGGGTGTATGTGTATTACACCGATCTTGACGATCGATGCAAAATCGAAAAATTTTCATTTTTGAAAATGTATGCGCTCTAAACTTAATTCTCTGCTCTTGACATTCATACCATGTTGACAGCACAAAATCAAAGCAAATCCTTGACGGATTTTCATGCATACGTATATCAAAACATTGCGCGCACGTACACGAATTTGACATCAAGCATTTTGATCATGACTCGGCCGCTTAAAACAACTGACTATATTCTCCTCAACCGCAATACAACATTGCAAGTTCAACTGTATGAAAATTTTGTTTTTTTATTATACATAAGTGTGTTGGACTCAACAATCTGGCAATATTTTCTATCATGTTTAAAGCCATGTGAAACTCTTCACTTCCTCTTTTTGCTACAGACGACAGACAAGTAAAAATAATTTCAAAAACAGTGATATGGGATCCAAACAACTTTTACCTAAAATTGCTCTTCTTCTTATACTTCTTCTGCTTGGCCGTCAACGTCTTTTTGTCATCATTATCAGTAACATCTGAACGAGTAAATGATGTTTGTACGAATGTTTGGCTGGCCGCATAGTACATTTTATAATGCTCGTTAGAGTTAAAGCACATTCCACAAAAAACATCAATATACATACATACATACATACTTACATATACATACACTGTTGATATTTGCCAGCAAATCGTTAAGAAGAGAAAAAAAGAAAAAACCTGAAAACGACTTTAACAACCAGCTGCAACCAGTTTGTAAATATTGTTTGGCATTAAAATCCCAAAAATAAAGAAACAGAAACAGAAACATTTAAGAATTCTGCTCGTGCTACAATAAAAGATTTCCACAAACTTAAACTCACTCACTCGCTAACTCACTTGTAACTGGATCTGGTGCTTGCTTGCACGCATCATGTTTAAGTTTGTATGGATGTATGCATGTACTTATATGTATTTGTGTCAAGAATTTGACGTTTGTTTGCGTATGTGCACATAATACATGTATGAGTGCTCCATATCCCGAAGTATCACAGAGTGCTGGTGTGCCAAGATAACAAAGTTTCTTTTTTTTTCTAGCGTTACATTTTAAATTTACGTGAACTCGTATCCGCTTCATTCAAATACCCTACAAAAAATATTTGATCAGTAAATCACAACATCATTTCCATGACTGTTGGCAAAAACATGCGTAATCCATCTTTGAGTCGAATACACACACGTCTCTGCGTGATAGGGACCAGTCCGAGCACCTAACACTTCCTATGAAGCGAACCAGTTACTTTTACATCGTGATGGCCTAGGATTGGGTTAATTTATAATTTTTATGTAGCTTGTGACTTGTCACTGAACTATCTTATAGGCATCTAATCGGTGTGGAATAATATTAATTATATAAAGGTTGGCCAAATTTAAGATTAGGAGTAAATTGGCTTAAAAACACACTTTTTTTTGACAAATTCAGTTTTATTGATACCTATGTAAGGTAGAAATATGGGAACTAATAAGGGAACCAACCACATTTTGCAACATTTTGTTCATGTAAACCCGGTCTTTCAAATGGCCCTAGCGAAAATAATCCAGCGGCGTTAAATCACAAGAACGAGGCGGCCATGCAATAACTGCATTGTTTGGCCGGCTGTGTGGTCTGTGGCGCCGTCTTGCTTAAACCAGAGGTCACTGATGTCAACATTAGCCAATTGAGGCCACGGTGACACACGTTTCCTTTCTCATTTTCGAACAAAAAAAATACGGACCGATGATGCCGCCTGACCACAAACCGCACCATACGGTTACTTTATTTAGATGGTTTTTTGAGGACTGTTTGTGGATTTTGTAAGCCCCACATGCAACAATTGAAAATGGGCGTCATGACTAAAGGCCATGATTCACTATCCTACACAATCGCGCGATCTACGAAAAAATACAACCCTGATCAGATGAATTGTTTTTGTCTTTTGAAAATGTTCATAGACTCCATCATACCAGGGCTGTATTTTCTCAAAAATCGCACGATCGTGTAGGCTAGTGTATCACGGCCTTAAAGATGATTTTGTTGAAAAATGTGTTGTTTTCGTCTAGTTTTTTTATAGTAAATATTCACAATTAAAATTCTTTGTTCAAAAGTATAGCGTTCCATGGTTAAAATTTCCCAATTTTTTACTAAATAAATGTCAAAGGATGACAGCTCAATTCTTGACATTTTTTCATTTGATATCCTATTTACTTCCCAGCCTCAAGTTTAACACCCTTTATTAATGTGATACCGACATTTAACTCCAATAATTGAAAACTTATCTATCTATTTTTTATTGTTAAGGTGTAGTCTAATGTCTAAAAATATCAAAAAGATCCACATAAGTAGCCGGACGGACAATGTATTTACATACAAAGGGTGTTTTTTTAAGCCCGATACAAAATTTTTTGGTAAGTGGGTTGAGAATCAAATCAAAACTAAAAGAAATTATATCTATCATTATTCCAATACCGTCTTCGGAACTTTGACAGTTGATAGCGGCCATATTGCTGAAGCTGCAAATACCGAATTGGCTGTCATTTAATCAGTCGGCGTTCAACAAAACGTGCAAATTATAAAATTTTTTTATTGAAATTATAGAATTTTTCGCTTGAAAAATCTTCTTCAGCGATTGGGCCTATTTCTGAACAAATCGGTAGGTCAACAAGCAAAGTTGTCGAATGTATTACGATACCAATTCACATGAGATCCAAGAGCGTTAAGTGAATCTCGCAAAATTTATTGTTTGATATTTCTTTGAGAACAACGTCGGCGATCGTTATAGATCAATGATTACCAGCTTTTTTTTTTTTGCCAGAATTGGATGATATAAACATCAACGATATGTGGTTTCAACAGAACATAGCTGCGTGGCACATAGCTTACGTCACATTGGACATTCTGCATGAGCGATTTGAGGGCCTGATTAGGGTTGTGTAGTTCATGAACGAACTCGTTCAGTTGAACGATTCAGTAGATTGAACAATTCTGACTGTATCATTGTAATCTTTTTATAGTTCATCATTCATCGTTCTTTTCATATTCTTGGTAAACGTCAGAATCGATATTAAAATTAACACCAGTGTTTAGACATGAATTAAGTATGAAGTCTGATACATATGATGATTCAAAACTAAAAAATCAGAATCGTTCATAATAACAAAAAAAAAAAATCTGATATTTCATTCAATCACTTTGCAGAACCCAGTGAGCTAACTAGTTCGTTTCATCGTTCGGATAAATCTGGGGTCACGTTTTTTCAGTTTGAGATTATGGCATTCGATATCGAACCATATTATTACATTGTTCGATAGCGAATGCCATAATCTCAAACTGAAAAACGTGATTGAATCAGCTCGTTATCGAAAGCGACGATTAGACCCCTGGACGGTTCAGTAAAATGAATTATTTTGCACAACTATAGGTCTGATATGACGCTCTTAATTAAAAAAATCTTTACAAAAATTCAGACATTGAAAACAAAAACAAATTTTCATATCTTATTGTTGTTTTTAATACAAGTTTTCGATCGAACGTTTTCTGTCGACATCTCTGGACAGGCCGTAAAGAATCGTCCTCAACTACTCTGACGATATGGAGACCACGCTACCAAAAGCACAGCGACTGTGCTGTGGAAAGCAGAAAGGTGGGGGTGGTTGTTCTGAACAAATATTAATTTAAAAAACAGGTCAAATACGAATGAATTTCTAATACCACCGAAGCTATTAAAAACTAAACTACCACTACTCTTATGCAAAATAAAAGAGTTTCATCGAGTCGAATATTATGCACAATGAATAAAATATGTACACATGTACATACGTATGTTGAATCTCCTCTCGTATCATTCACTCACTCACTCACTCAGTCAATCTTTTGTAGGCCAGAAATGTGAAACAAAACAAAAGCATGAATAAGAAAAAGTAATCATAAAAAAATTAATAAAAACTAAATGCGTATCTTTCATTTTTTGTTTTTAGAGATTTTACTTAAAGCATTATTTAGGTTAACTACTACAGTTAGTTACAAACATTTTTACTCACGCATTTCCCTCACGCGCCGCATAATCATGCGTACATATTTGTTCCTTTTTTTAATTTTGCTTCGTTCTCTTGTGCGAACGTGTAGTTTTTAAAAACTTTTTTCTTTCAACATTTCAACATACAAACTTATTTACTACATTGCCTTGTTGTTTGCACGATGAAATGCACAGTGGAGCAAATTTATTGCAAAATATATGATTTTTTTTAAGGAGAAGTAACACTCAGGCAATGAATGCCTACCACTATTAATAGGTGTTACCTTCTTTAGGAAAGGGTTAGTGATAGAGAAGACAGGTGGTGAAGGAAGAGATAGAGGAAAGGTTCATTCGTTCACAACTCTGCCCTTTTTTGCAAGTTTTTAATAATAGTGTTGCAGCACCTCTGGTGTCAATGAGGCGTATTAAATTTCGAAGCAGTGTTTAGTTTAGCCATTTGATTGGTTATTTTTACTTCGCCGATGTTTCTGCTACACAACAAAGGAGAACGCTCTGATGTTACATTAGGTTTAGTATCCGCTGAAGTAGGAGTAATTCAGTGACCTGTGTCTATGTCTTCATCACTTGAACTTTCCTACAACAACTGATACAAAGAGACACTAATGCACATCAGAATCTATAAATATAAAGTATTATAATTGATTTTAAAAAAAGAAACCTGAAGCTTTTAGGCTTCCTTTGATATTTATTAAAAACTTGGAGCCGGTAAATGCTGAGTTCACGCTATGGCATTTTGTGACATCGCAATAGTGCGCACTAGTGGCAACGATTATCATTTCCGATATTTTTCCTTGTGTAGTATTGTCTTACAAAAAAAAATGACAGATTTGTACTCAGCATGAGTTTCCAGCACATTTTGAAATTATTTGAATGATTGAGGAGTTAAAGCAACTAAAATAATTGAACTGTTTACCAATTTGAATTTTAAAAGAAAACTTGGTCTTGAAAAATATCTCACCACCAGTTTAACTCATGCAATCAGTTAATTTAGAACTTTTTCGTAACGATTTAATGCAGTCCTATGATGAACTGAATTTAAACCAAGCCTTAGATTTCACTATCATATCTTGAACGAAAAGTTCTGGCTATGATTTCTTTCTTCTGTCGATGCCTACATGGAAACATCCAACTAGCATTATCTCTTATTTCACCAAATGTGATTACTTGCCTGTTGTAATTGCAATTTCATTGTATTTTTATCCCTCTCTCAATCTCTCTGTCTCTTTTACAACCATTTTCAATAAGCCAAATAAAGGTATTTACTAGTTTGTTTCACCTTATTACACTTCTTGACCCCACTGTACCTTGTGGTACCGTCATTTTAATAAACGTGCCTTTCAAATTTATGGCGAATTGCTAATCAAAATTTAAGATAATGAAGTTTATGAAACTAAAGAGCTTCAACAACAAAACAAAATAAATATTTACTCGTATATACATACTCGTACATATAAAAAAACAATATTATTTCTGATAAGGCAACACGCCAAAAAGAAATGCCAAAAAAATCAGAGAAAAAATCTTCCATAAGTATTTCTCCAAAAATAGTTTCTACACTGAATAAAGTTTTGAAAACTATTGTCGAAAGATTTATTTTGTAAAAAGAAACAAAATGCTACTGTAGTTACTGAAATTAGTCCAAACTTTAAATGTGTTTTGCATTTTAGGTCAGTCTTATGCATTAAACACATTCACCACAGCAGGCTACACGAACAAACGACTTCATATGCCGCCAGAAGCATTTGTCGCCGCGCAGCCAGCTACTTAATTATTTTGGTGATCTGCACCTTATATTTTAGTTTAAATACATACATAGTTCAAATATACTCTTTCAAAATGTACTTATATGACGTAAAAGTATAAAAATGAATCTATGCTTTACATAAATTTTTGGATATTGTTTCCAAATTACGATATCATTCATTCAACATTTTGTAGTATACTGGCAACACTGAATTTTCTCATTGTATCCAAAGAAATAGAAATTAGTTCAGTTGGACTACAACGACAAAATCAGCATAGACAACAACCTGCCGCCCTGTTGCCTTGATGTCTTCAAAAGAATTATGGCGTGTCAGCTGACAAAATCCGTAACATTTAATAAGCATGTTAATGCTTATTGAAAATGTGTTGGCAACGTTTGCTACGTAAAAATCTATTTTCTGTAGATTTTTACGTAGCAAACGTCAACTTCTGGCTTCCATACATACACACATACGTATAAAGCAAAGTAACAGCTGACACTTTCGCTGGCAGCCTCACGTTTTTACTAACTAACATACAGACTTAAACGATACACCAACTTCAAAAGTAAGACGATACGATTTGACTAACGAAGCCATTACTCTCATATAAACATGTGTATTCTATCCTTGACATTTTGTAGTCAGTAGCCTGCTGTGGTGAATGTGTTTAATGCATTATGTATGTGAAATCTAACGAGCATAATTTTTGTGGATCATTTTATCGCCCTCTCTTTCGTATAGGTCTTTTTTGTCCCTTTCAAGAAAAAGAGGAACCGAATAAGTACGTTTAGACGGGGATATAACTAACGGTTTCAAAAATTCTGACCTCGAACAGCGCTGTGAAGTAACACATGTTGTAAGTTATTCGTATTTTATAATTGTTCGAATCAACGAATTATTTTGAGCTTTCGTTTCGAATGTTCAGATGCGTTTGAAAAAGAAATATGTTTGTGTACGTTAATTGTCGCTTGCAATAAAATTTTACAGCCAGTATCTTAAAAGTTATCAACAAATTTTGGCATTTTGATAATTCTAAACTATAGGAGGCCCATAAAATTTTAATTTCAATAAAAAAGTCTACTTTCGATGACATGTCGCTTACGATAAAATCGAAAAAAAAGTCTCGATATGCTACTGCATACAAAAGTTACGTGTATAGACAAAAATCCATAGAGAAAAACCACTTTCAGTAGAAGATTTGCTATAAAATGGAAAATATAAAAAATACGTTGCAACAACAAGAAATGAAAAGTTGATGTGCGCCACTGACCCAGTTTCCAAAATGCATTTTTTTATGTGATATTGTGTTGCATGTGTTAGTTGTTTGTTGTAGTTGTTTATTATGTATTACTATTGTTGTTTTTCCTCTTTTTTCAGGCTTTGTCACAGGTGGAAGGGGATTATACATAAATACAGTGAACACGCGGTAATGTGAACGATTAAAAAACCAGAACATACCTACATTAAGAAAAGAATCGGTTATCATCTTCTGGGATTTCTTTTGTTGGACAAACTTGCTTATTGCAGCCACTTTCCTTATTTTTTTAAGCTACCTTTACACCCATTTGGTCTATGATTTCAGTATCAGCCCATTGCACATCTTTATTAAAAATATCAACAGCTGACTATAACCAACACTTAAAAGCATTAAACACTTTTTTTCATTTTATTAGCAAGTTGCGGAATCCCAAAATTGCAATTAAATTTTTGGTCTTGTTCACTAATTAGAACCATCAAACTTTGTTCACTCTTTAGAGAGTTCATACAACAACAAAAATAAAAAATTGTGTTCACAATACATACTGGATTTATGGAAGTGGAAGTTCACATTACCGCGAGCTCACTGTATGTATGCTCGTAGCGCTCCTTTATTGCAACAGATGCATAACTCGAAAAAGCTGGTTTTGCAGAAAACAAGTTTGAAGTTTTCAATTTACCTACAGCTCAATGAAAATATAAAAATATTTTCTTTTCTCAGGAGCTGTTCGATAAAAGCTTTGTATCTACAATCGACTCCGCTTTACTGGAAATAACCAAAACCCAATTTTTTTTCAGTTATCCAATTTTTTCTCTAATACGCAGTTCGGATTACTGAAATTTGTTACAGTTAAGCGTACTGCTTAAAATCAGTAAAACAATACACACCATACACATGCATATGTGCACATTTTGTTGTTGAAATTTTTCACGAATTCCTCGAAAATGTCCGTCCAGCTAGTTGCATTGACAATATAATAGAAAAATACAATAAAGTACGTAAGAGCGAAAAGGACAAATACATTTTGCCATATAATTTTTTAACGGAAAAAACATGCACAATTTTTTCAGCCTTAAGTTATGCAATCCATTTCTTATAAATAAGTTTATCATTGTTTATTTTTTTCACTAAAGCAAAGCAAGTTTCATACAAAACGTAGTTGTGGGCTTGCTTTTGGTTTTCAGTAATACGATATTTTCAGTAAAGCGAAGTGAAAAAGACTAACTGCGTTTAAAATCAGTGCGGGGATTTGTATCGCTTTCAGTAATCCGATTTTTTCCAATAAAGCGTGTTGCCCTAAAGCGGATTCGACTGTATATGCAATTTTTACACAATATTAAATATAATAGATGCATGCATATAACGATTTGTTTTATTCTTTTATTTTTCTCTCAAGAGCTAAGTAAACAAAATGCAGTGCAGATTGGGTTAACGCAACCTCCGACAAGCGCAACACCTCGATATTTGTAACACCCAAATTTTTAACATTGTTGACTCTGTTAACGCAACTTTTCGAAAAACAAGACCTCAATTAACGCAACTTTGCAAACAAAATTAAGATTCTTTCTTTCGTTTTGTATTTTACTTTATTTTTTTATAAAAAAAAATTCAAAACTAAAAACTTTTGTGCATGAAATCTTATGCTTACGTACAAAAATCATTTTGATTTACCGCTATTCCTTGAAAGACAAAGACTTTTTTCGTTATTTTAGTTAAATAAAGTTAACCTTTGATTCTTTAATAAACCCTTTATTTGGTTTAAAATATGCGATAGTGGTAACGATTGGTAGTTAACGAAATAGCTAGACATTCGCCAAGCTACGCCGACTGCAGGACATACATGCATATGTAGGCGAGAAAGTATGTAGGTTTAAACTTTAAACTTTTTTATAATTACCCCGATTCAAGTCTAATGTTTTTTTTATAATTGTATCTGTGTTGTTTTTGTTGTGTATTGCTAATGTTTATATAATTTATGTATGCATGTATTTTAATATTCTCTAAAAGCAAAAATTGCTATTCGAAAAATTATTCTCAAGTTTTTTCCATTGTTGATATTTACTAAACTAATATGTACCTACATATGTACATTTCGTTACCTTAATATAGAAAAGCCCTAACTCATTATTTTTTTGAAATCGAGATTTTTGCATGTTTTGTTACATTAAATGTTCCTCTATCGAAATATATGTAAGAGACTTGGTTTCGAAAAAATAATCAGTTAGGGCCTTTGTATATTAAGGTAGCGATATGTAGACTATCCATTAAATATACAGTGTACATATACATATGTACATGCACACCATTTGTGTGCATAAGCAGTGATGCCAACTTTTTGGAACCGAAAAATTCGAGACAAAAAAACACGTTGTAGCAGTTTTACTTCCCGTAACGGATGAAGTATTACAAGTAGGAGAAGAGGAAAAGAAAAATAACTACAAGATACAAACAAGATTTATTTTTAAAAATAAAAATATGCAAATGACTTAAAAACATTTGTCCAATTCACAAGCTCAGTCGTATGGTTTATCGTTCAAAAAAATAAAACGATATTTGTGCATGCGCTTGGGAACAGACAAATTTTGTGTACCGTTACTGTATGTATCGTATTTTTAAATGTCAGATATTGTAAGTTGACATTATTTTATTTGATATTATCAAATTTGGGAATTTAATTTGATGCACAATATTTAAATTTTGAAATTAGTTTAAAAATTTAATTAAACTGAATTGTACTCGTATATGTACATATCGCACACTAAATCATAAACAGTCACAACTCAAAATGATCAAAGTGGTTTTGTTTTTTTTTAATAAACCAGTTAATTGAACAAATTTCTAACGACCCCAACAATTTCTTTTGCAATAAAGTCTTCTTGAAGAATATAAAATACCATTATGCTTAATTTTATGTTACATAGGTACTTGCCTCATTTCTACAGTATCAACATTTTGGTTGCCACTACTCAACATCTGAAATTTTTTGAGTTGAGACTGTTTATGATTTAGTGTGCAATATGTACGTATTTAGCATTAAGGAGAATTCAACCATTTTTTTAGACAACACTTTTGTCCGGAAAATTTCTTTTTGTATTTACCTAACACCTGACATTTTTTTACTTAAGAAAAATTTGTTCGGACAAAGGTTTTTTCTGAAACGAATGTGTGGATTGCGCTGAAGACATCATACCTATTCCCTGGCCTCAGGCCTCAATGCAGCTAATTGAAAAACATATAGAATTCAATAGTATAATTAAAACACATCTTTGATGAAAATACCAGCACCAGAAATACAATATTGTATAATTAGGGGATTGGACAACGCATACGATGTTAATTGTAATATGTTTGCTAAATACACACATAAATGTGTAATTCTTTTAATTAAAAAAATGATTGAATCAATGAATAAATAACTTAATTGAATTTATTTACTATAACTATTAACTGAAAAAAAGCTGATGATAATGTTTTCTGTGTAGTTTTGTGGCAACAACTATGTACATATGTATGTATGTATGTGGGTATGTATATACATACAAACATATGTATGTATGCATCTACGTGTATAAAATTAGCGCCAAAAGCACTACCACTGGTATCACAGAGTGTAATATGCTAAAAACAAGTTTAGTTTCTTGTGACTTTCAACCGACTTCATTATTTTTTGTAGTCTTTTTCTCTTGTTCGTAATTTGTCGTATTGTTTCTATTCGTCTCTTACAGCCACTTCACTGATTTGAATGTTTAACAATTATTTTTTGCCTTCCTTATTGTTTCTGCTTTTTCTATACCTATTAAATATTTTTTTTTTTTTGGTTTACATTTGTTTCTATTGATTCTAATATATGTTTGTGTGCACACAAGTGTACACCCAACAAACATAAAGTCAAGCGTTTGAAAAATTTTTTTTTATTTAAACAATTTGATTTAGGAATAGGTTCACTGTGGTTCATCAGGATAGAAGCGAGTATTTTTAAAGGAAAATTAGTTCATATATTTTGATTCCAACAACAATAAACAAATTTAGATTTGCAGAAAAGAAGAAGAAGCCTCAAGTAACAGATTAGAAGAAAAATTCAAATTCAAATACATTCTCCCATTTTTTTTTTTAGTTCATCAGAATCGAACCACTTTCAGTTTAACTTGAATCAATCCCGTTTTTTTATAGAGCGTTACAAAATCTTATTTATTTACCGAGCTTACATTTTAATATTTAAAATGTAAGCTCGGTAAAGTAGCAAACCAAAAAAAAAATGGGTAGAAAAAGTTATTTAAGTTCACCGGTAATTATGAAAATGGATGTTTACTGGAAAATATTCCATGTAATGAATTATGTACTTAAAAAATCGTGAGACATAGGTACAACAAAAATTACAATTGAGGTACTTCCACAGCTTTGACGCCATAATACAAGCGAAAAATTAATTGAATTTTATCAAAGTTAGCGCATATACCTCTAAAATTAAGCATTTGGCAGTTCGTCGAGCTATTTGGGACAGTGAACATCTGCATCTCCGAAAAGTGAGAAAAAAACGCCCATTAAATGCATCTCGTGAACATCAGCGCCTTCAATTTGTTACGACCAAGTGACATGGGGTGTCCAAAAGTAATTAAGCTACAACGATTGGCGAAAGGTCGATTTTTCTGATGAAAAAAAAAGTTCAACATACATAAGCCCAATGGCTACAACTTTTATTTTCACCAATCCCATATCATATGGTCTTTTGCTAATTTTTAGTGCCATTTTGCTCTATACGTCATTCAATGGCAATAAGGAAAAAGTTCTTAAGCCTAATTCAACAGTTTTTCAAGAGAGCACTTTCAAAAATCAAGTAATTTGTTTAAGCTATTCCTATTTCTGTAAAATATCAGTACAATTATGAATAAAATTCCGAGAAAAATTTCTCCCTTTTCCAATTAGATTTTTTTGTTTTCCTATTACTTGCCATTAGTTGGAATTTTATTCATAATTACCCTCTATGTTATTTTCTTGTGTGACTAAATTAATTGAAGGGTCTTTAATATAAATTTAAAAGAACAAAATTCTCAGTTGGTTGACAATAAATACTACTCTGAGCGCACGGAAACTATCGTTTTATGAAAATGTTCATATTTTTTTTTTTTTTAATTTGCCACAGTTCCATTTTTAGTCCATACTAAAGCCTATAGTACACGGCATGTAAAAAGCCGCATGCGCACGGGAATTTTCAGCACGTTGGTTGCATTTTTTTTAATTACTAGTAGTGGCTTCATGCCGTAAAATTTTGATATTATTTTTGTTCCAAAATACAAATGTGAGACATGTAGCCGAATCGAACACATTTTCTGACGCAGCACATTTGTAAGCATGTGAATATCTATGTAGTACCTACATGCACATATGCTACTTGTACACGGCATGTAGCAAATGTAGCTTCGTCATGACGTCAAAATTACATCAGAATCACCTGCGCATGAGGTTTTTTACATGCCTTGTCCTATAGGCTTAACATACTTTTTTCGCATACATGTCATATTTGGCAGATTACGCGATTGTGTAGGCTAGTGAACCACAAACAGCCTTTATGAATGTAAAAAGCATTTCTCATTTCAAATCACTACCAAATTGCTTTCTGGGATATATGCGCATGAGTTTGCTCGTGCAAATATGAAACAAAACAAAACGAGACTTTTGTCTTTTCCTTTTTCCCAATAAAGCTTATTTAGTCGTTTTTTTTCTAATAAGTATTTCTTTTCTTGCTAAACTTAAAATGTTTTTCTTTGTAAGTTGTTTAGGAATTTTCCATAAAGCTAAAACGAACACAATGCAGGCAGGGAAAACAAAAACAACAAGCAGCTGCTGCATTCGTTGTAACAAAACGTACAAAAAGCACAATTCAAAATTCAAATAAAGATTACACAACAAACAGCTAGTTCTATAAAAAATACCTAAATTTATATGTATAGTACATTTAAAACATTCAACTTGATCGGCTTAGTAGTTTAAAATTTCTTTTCAAAAACAGCTTTGTAAAAATTTTATTTTCGAAATCTACCGAACGGGATCGTTTAACTTCCGATATCTGCATATTAGAGTGTAAGTGAGCTCAACATCTTTCGAATGCGGCAATTTTCCTTCAGATCCGTTGACCCGTTGACCCGTTCTTAATTAAGAATGCATACATAATACTAGGTATGTATATAGGTACAATCCAAAATTCTAAATATTTCCCGGGAAATAATTCTCCAGGAATTCATTTTTTTTTTTCTAAAAATAAAATCCACATATGTACATATCCTAAACAGATTGACCTAAAAATTAAAATTTGAGGGAGAACTTCGAATTTTTGATGTCGGCTACATTGTTTCGAGTTATTTTATTTGAATTGAAATGGGAAAACAATGCATAGGGAATAAACTCTACCTGATCACTCACTATCCTACATAATCATTCGACTTTTGAGAAAATGCAACTCTGATCTAATAAGTTTTTATTGTCTTGCAAATTGCCATAATCTCAATTAGATTAGGTCGAATTTTCTCAAAAGTCGTTTGACTATGTAGTGACAGTGAGTAATTTTAAACATGTTTTTAAGATGAGTTTTCTAAAAACTAAACGCAACCGTTCACATTATATTTGAGATGTATAAGGTTGACGTTTTGTCAAAAAAGTACTGAGTTTGTAAAAAATTTCGAAAAATTATGTTTTTTATTTGCTTTATTATTTTTAAAGAACACATATGTACATAGGTACCTATTTTTGTAAATAATTTAATATTTTTTAAGCCGCTATTGTATATCAAATAATTTTTACACGTGCCGCGATTTAATAACAACATAAAGTTGCCAGAATTATCAACACTCCGTTTACGTGTTTATCGAAGTGTAGATATATAAAAATATCGATCAGCTGTTTCGTACATTACAGTTACATTGCATTACAGTCGGATAACTGAGCCTTAAATCTAAAAGACCTTATTTGAGATGTTTAAAAAACATCTTAAACACGAACGAGACGTTAAACATGTACATATGTATGTATGTAAGTGTGAACATAGTATTAGCTTAATGCATTTAAAACGTTGGGCAATTAAATACATACATATGTATGTATGTATGTACATATGTATGTAAATTTTTTTTAAATTTCCCACATTAAAATCCGAAATTACTATTTATCAGTTTAGTCTGGCATGTTTATTGAATGGTGCACTATAGTCAGCTTTGGCATTATCGCATCCAAAATATAATCATCATAGGTACAATAACAGCAATTTGCAATTTGATAGATTTGTATTCTGTTTTGCTCCAGTGTTTTCCAAACACAACCTTTTTTCAGGTTGACTTTTGTTATTTGTAAGCACATATGTATGTACATACATATGTACATATATTGTACATACATATGTATGCATGTACATATTTCTATTTTAGCACCAACACTAATAAACAAATGCACTTACATTCGCCCATATAAATTAATTTTTTTGTATGGGGATAAAACACTGCACATACCTACTTGCAATCAACATATTCACAAAACCAATGCAGCAACTCCTTTTAGTAGTTTTCATAGGTATGTATGTATATGCACACATGTGTTTTTTATTGAGGTATAGAACTTTAAGTCGGCATCACTTTTTTAACTGGCGGCCATTTTGTCAGCTGTCAAGTGATTAATATTTAGTTTGGTTTGCCATTTCATCATGAACAGGTTGACAAAAGAACAACGCTTGCAAATCGTGCAAATTTATTTCGAAAATAATGGTTCAGTTCGCGAAGTTTACCGCAAGCTCCGTCCATTTTATGGTCGACATAATCGTCCATCAGAGCAATTAATTCGGTTAACCGGTCAATTGGCCACCAAGATCGTGTGATTTGATACCATTGGATTATTTTCTTTGGGGATATGTGAAGTCGCTCGTCTACGCCAACAAACCAGAAACGTTAGGGGACTTGGAAGCCAACATTCGTGGCGTTATTGCCAACATACGGCCCCATATGCTCGAAAAAGTGGTTGAAAATTGGACCTGTAGAATTGGCTTTATTCGAGCCAGCCGCGGCGGCCACATGCCCGAAATCATATTTAAACGTTAATGGCATAAAATTATCCTTCCAATAAAGCCAAATTGATGGACATTAAAACGATTTTCTTGTGTTTTATTTCAATTCGAAGTTCTATACCTCTAAAAAAAACACCCTATACATACATACAAACATATGTATGTATGTAATTATATGTATATGTACGACTGGTCACTTCAGTGACCTACATTTATTAATAGAGGTCTTCAATTAACTGTGCCCATGTAGTCCATAAAAAATATGCTCACTCACTGGGTATTTGTTTGTGTAAAATGTGATATGGGACTTTTTTTCTAGTCTTATGCGGTGTACACATCTGGCACACATGTGCCCAAAAGAGTATAACCACTAATTACTAAAGAAAAGCTGTTTGATTCAGTTATCTATTTATTGATTTAAACAGTTGCCAATCATGTTGGATTCTATATTATAAGCGATGCAAAATTTATGTTTTTTTACAATATTTTTACTAATTTTTGGTAACAAACACAAGACGTCAACACTGTGAAGATAAAGAGAACAGCCAGGAAGAAAACTAACGGGATTTCAGGGATGGCAAGGGTACAAGCATACAAAAAATGTTTAGCTGTCCTATATCTGGGGAACTCCAGTGGTGAGTAATTTTAAATTTTGTAAGAATTCTGTACCTTGGTAGGTATGTACATATGTATATTAAAAATAAAGCGCTCAGCCTGGCAGAAAAAAAGTCTGGTTAGAAGCGGAGGGGAGGGTATCCATCATATAAAGTATATGTATGTACATAAGTATTAATTATGTACATAAGTATGTAGGTACATACATATCTACATATATGTATAAGTATGTATGTATGTAAATATATAGTATGTACCTATATCATATCTCAAACAACAGTGAGAGTTTTTAAATTTTGTGAAGATTACTCGAATGATGAAATGCGTAGGCAGTCAAAACCTAGATCAGCAGTGTAGGCAACACATATGTACATACACACATAAATATGTATGTATGTATGTACGAATTTAATAGAAGATATGTACCTATATAATATATACATATATAGGTATGTATGTATGTACATGGGTATAATCGAGTTACAAGTACTTCTCTTGTATACAGGTTTCATACGAGTAAGTACAAATTCCAAAGTTAGTGCCCTGCATAAAACATGGGGTTAAGTGTCCCCAAGTCACCACTTTTGTCGACTATTTTGGTGACATTGTCAACAGAGCGTCTATTTATAATGGTTTTAATGCTTAGAAAACATTTTTTCAGATACACACAACTATGCTTCTTCTTAATGTTTTATTGGTTTGTTGAAAATAAACGTGACGTCAAGCAAAATTTAAGTGTTTATACAAATTACCTTAAGAAATAGAATTACAAGGTTAATATATATAAATGTATTTAACAATAATTAAAAACATAATACACAAAAAAAAAATATAAAAAAACAAATAAAATAACAATCAATATTGTTAAAAATACCTATTAAATGTGAAAATTGAAGAGTTTTAAGTGAAAGGTGCCAATTATGGAAATTTTGACCCTGTGGAAGATTTTGTGCCATCAGGTGAAGATTTGTCACATTTTAAGATCCATACGTAAGTGTTTGACTTTACTAATTCAGCGAAACATAAAATTTGTAATTTTAATAGACATACCTATTTATTTAATAGAAATGACAAACAATTTCCTGCAGGTGGTGACAGTGTCTATAGTGAATCAGTGCAGTTTTACTACGGACATCGAGCGAGGAAATACGACATTGTAGACTAGAGCCCCTAAAATTTACTAGTGAATCTTTGGTGCCAATGTCTCCATGTGGTCCCAAAAAAACTACTTAGTCAGCAGTGCTACAGTCTAGTGGTGGATTTTCAATGACAAGCTAATGTTAAATGTCAATAGGCGATTACATTGGCTGGGGTACACCTGGTCAGTAGTGGTACTGACAATGTCACTAGTAAATCACTACATTTTCACTATTCGCATTTTCTGCAGGGTGTTTTCGATCTTTTACTTACATACATACATACATACATGTACATACATACATGTATATAGATACATACATACATTTATATACATACATAGATGTGATTTCCCCATTCGTTTGTCGCTGTGTAATTTAAATCAAATGCAAAGTGCATTTGAAAGCTATTAGTTGTTTTTTCTTCTCAATATTTTCCAATAGTAGTTTGTTGCTAGTTTTTTTCATTTTGTAGCTTTTAATGCAAGTTTTGTGTGCTAAACACAACGAAGAGTACGAGTGAACATGTTCGTTTATCATGTACATACCCTGTCGGAAATTCCGTTAACTTTAAACTAACTTTAAGGCAACTATTTCGCAACTAGTACTGACTGACACTTGGATTACTTTTCAATGTAATCAACTGTCTATTTTAACATTGCGATGACCTAGGCGGTAGTCAATTGTCTCACTCTGCATTACTTTTCAACTAACTTAAAGTTGATTTTTTTAAATCACCTGGTAGTCAGTAAATTTAAAAAATTTTTCTGGGGTTCGAACATGTATCATCATGTTGTGTACTCAACGCGCCAAGGTTCCATCTAAAATAATAACAGCAAAATGTTAATATAAAACTGAAATGAGTTTCAAAGTAGCTGAGAGTAAATTTTTTGGCTTTCACCAAATCCGATTACGAACTGAACTTAAGAATTAATAGCGATTTCTTTTCTGACAAATATGTTGCATATACTCGCATGTTATATGTTTTACACTTCAGTGTTCGTTTGAACAAAAAATACAACTGTGAGAAAAATTTTCAATTTCTTTTCTGAATATGTTGCATGAAAAACATCTAAATACTCGTATGTTACATATTTTACCCTCACTTTATTTTACGTGTACATACCTACTGCTTTTTTTTCTAACTGTGGCAACGAAGGATTTATTTTGCATGTCATGTTTATAATTTCGAGAGAAGATTTTTTAAATACAATATATAAAAATTATTATTATAAAAATGAAAATAAATAAATATTTATTTAAATATTGCGACTTTTTTGATATATTTTTAGACGTGCCTAGACTTTGGTCGTACCACTTTATGATAAATTGCTAAATAAGTAATGTCAATGTTTGTTTAAAAATCATAATAGTGTGCGAAAATCTCTTAAATAGCCTTCAAAATCGCTAATGAAGTACATTAATGATAAATGTAACCGTTGTAAATAAAAGCAGATAATTTTGTTCGATTATAGTAATATAATCGGATATGTTCTGTATTCCACGTGAAATTAAAACGTGCGGAATTGCCATAGAATTGTTGTTGAAAATGGGAATTTTTAGCAACAATTCTATGGCAATTCCGAACGATTTAATTTCAAGTGGAATACAGAACATACCCGAATATGTAGCACTTTGAGTGATTCTAGGTAACATTTAAAAATGTTACATACATATATTTAGTGTAACATATTTTTTTCAGAAGAGAAATCGCCATAATTTTGGCTCAGTTCTGGATAACATTGTAGTTAGCTTTTAGTTAGTCTAAGAAAAGTTAACTATAAGTTCATTATTTTTATAGTCAACCACACATTCTCCGACAGGGTATGTATATGCATACAATACAAATGTATGTATGTATGTACCTAGTATGTGGGATTTTTTATTCAATTTCTTTTTTAATTGCGTATTTCTGTTGTAGCTGTGGATCTTAGTCCTAGTTTACACTATTCAAGTCTTATTGCTAAGCTGATTAGTTTCATAGGAAAGAGAGACGAGGGGAAAAGAAACGTTACTGTTCCCCTCGTCTCTCTCTCTCTATCAAACTAATCAGCTTAGCAATAAGACTTGCATAGTGTAAATATGGACTTTGTTTTATTGTAATCAGTGTTGTCAGATTTGGCGATACGTGGCGACGAAAATTTGTTTTTGGCGATGAACATTTTGAAATGGCGATTGGCGATTTACTTGGCGATATTTGAACTCCTTGGCGATATTTTTGGCTATATTTTTACGATTTCAATAATATAGAATGTTAAATATCTATATGAAAATTATTTGTAAGGAATTTTTTCTACAACATAAAATACATATCGCACATTCAGTTCAATAGTGTCATAACTCAAAAAAACTAGTTTTGCAGAAAACACGTTTAAAGTTTTCAATTTACATACCTACAACTCAATGAAGGCATGAACAAATATTCTTCTCTCACGAGGTGATAGTAGGTACAAGCTATTTGTATGAAATTTTTAACCAATATAAAATACGAAATGCATTATTATTATGCATTATTAACGCAAGAAAGGAATTTTTTGAGTTATGTCACTATTGAACTGGATGTGCGATATGTAGGTACCTATGTCGTGCAAAAATATTCTAAATGTTGTGACTCTTTATCTCAAAAATTTTTTTCTGAAATTCAAGAAGTTTAAAAAAAATATGCCCCCACAAAATCTCATTTGGTTTTTATGAAACACAGTGGGGAAAACTTTCTTTTATAAATTATAGCCAACATTTTGATAATTAAGCACCATAAAGCCTGTACGAGTTCTCGCCTAGAGTGTATGAATACGACGATGCTGCTGGTACTTACCACTTGTACTTAAATACACATTTAAGTAAATGTTAATTCAGTTTTATCACAAGATTTAAATAATAATTTTTATCTTGATGTTTAATTTCAATTTATACTAATTAAATTGATCTTTTGGAATAGGTACGTTATTTTTAAGTATTTTTTGTACTCCAGTATTTTTTTGTTAATGTAAACACTTTTCTTAATTTTTCTTAAATAATATAATTTTTATGTTATGTTATGTTTTTACGATACCTAGTGAATTTAAAATTTGGCAAAATTTGTAATGTAATTACACAATAAAAAAAATATTTTTGTAGTTATGTATGTAGGTATAATTTAATGTTTTATTATGTTGGCGATACCTATTTGACAAGTGATTTGGCGAGGAGCTGAAAATAAATCTGACAACACTGATTGTAATTGTTCTTGTATATATTTCATATATATGTACATATGTAAGTCCATATTTACATATGTACATAAGTACGAATACAAATATTTACACATGTACATATGTATCTGCGTACTTAGGAGGAAATCACATGATTTCATAATTTTAGTTTATGGGAATATTTAAAAAAAATAAGCATGTACATATGTACATACCTATGTATGAAAAATATTGTTCCTAATGTCGGCAACAATTAAAATGAGCCAAATAAATATTTTTATTAAAATTTTCACATTAATAACAATATTTTAGCTGAATTTAATCCATAGCAACCGTCATTAAAAAAAATACTTCATTTAATGTGAACACACACTTGTGTAAGTGTTGGGGTCGCCACTAAAAAATTTCTTAAAAACAAGCACAATTGCACTCTTTGAAAGCAGTAACGGAAAGAGGCCAGAAATATACCAATATTCTAAGTCAAATTTAGTAATTGTTTAGAGAGAAGTACATACTAGTACATACATATGTACATACATATGTATGTATGTAAGTATCTATGTAAGCATATGTATATGTATGTATCTAATGAAAATCAGATCATATTTATACTTACGTATCGCTGTTAACAAGTAGAAAGGCCCTAACTCGTATTTTCACGAAATTTAGTTATTCAGTGATTCCAATACTATTCACACAAATATACATACCTATTTACCTCTTCACAAAAATTTATTGCAATACCTAGTTTGAAAAATAACGCTTTTACAAGAAGTTTTACAAAGCAGTTGTACAAGCAGTTGTACTGTTTATTATTGTGTTTATACCGTCTCCTGTTAAGTTACAGTTATTTGAGTTAAGGCTCAGTTAGCCGACTGTAATGTAATGTAACTGCAACGGTAGGAAACAGCTGATCGATTTTGTTATGTGAAAAATAATGAAAATGGTTATAGAGATGTAATGTAACGTAACCTACTTTTCATAGGTATAAAAATATCGATCAGCTGTTTTCTACATTACAGTTACATTGCGTTACAGTCGGCTAACTGAGCCTTTAGGCCTTTGTACTTGTTAACACCGATGTACATACATACAATATATGTAAGTATTATTTATTTCTTCTATTTCTACTTACATGTTAAAAGAACACTAAAAGAAACAGCGTAATAATAAAATAAAAATAGAAAAACTATTAAAACAAATGAGAAAGCTTTTTATTTTCCACATTTATGCCTAGTACCTACATACATATGTATTTAAATTTTAAATTAACTTTGTGAAGATAAAAAACACTCTAACAAAAATATGCCTCCTATTGGACATATATATATATGTACATACTAACATACATATGTAGATATTGAAAACTAACAGTATATGGAGTAGATAAAGAGAGACATTATTCGCATGCATACATTC
This sequence comes from Nowickia ferox, assembly GCA_936439885.1. Classification (NCBI taxonomy): domain Eukaryota; kingdom Metazoa; phylum Arthropoda; class Insecta; order Diptera; family Tachinidae; genus Nowickia; species Nowickia ferox. Next base: position 82,257,551 of record OW387027.1, on the reverse strand, counting down.
CTATCAATATATATACACATATATGTAGATGGGTGTGTATGTATGTATGTCTATGCATACGTAAATCTGTATGCTCACAGCATAGAACAAAAAACTACGCCAGGCCAACAACAGGAAGGGGTAAATATCTAAGTGTGTAGCTACATAATTCATATACAAAATATTAAGAATACTCATATAAACAAAAAGGGGAAAAGCTTTATCTTCTCCACTTCTGCTGTAGCGCTTTATTGCAGTATATAAAATTGATTTTATGTAGTGGTATATACTATACAGTATATAAACTTAAAGTTAAAATATGGGTTATATGTACATATGTAAAAGCTGTTTTTTAATGATTGGGGTATTTTTTTAAATGAGTATGTGTAGATGTGTTTATATATATATATATATTTTGTGTGAATGTTGTTTGTTGCTGTTGCCTACTAGTGTTGTGTTTGATGGCAGAATTGTGTTGGCATTTTGGAAACAAAAGCAGCACTTTTACACGCTTTTTTCTATTCTACAAATCATTCGTTTAACATTCGCGGACGCGTACGGTTCATTTTTGGGATATGAACGCTTGACCAACAGTTCCTAATGACACAGAAAGCATTTATAATTGATTTTAATAAAATATGTGCAAAGTAGATGCTATTATACAGTGTGCAAAAAAAAACGCTTACAATTCAAATAAGAAAAATTTATTGAAAAGACAAAAAACCAAATATGTATACAAAAAAACTCTTAAAAAAAGCATGAAGAAAAAAAACTAAAAATTAATGTGTTGTTGCTAAGCTGACTACAATTATTTTTTATTGAAATGCTAATGAAATACCCTCAAAGAAGCAACAAAAACAAAATTGTGAGAAAAGTAAAAGAATAGCAAATGTGCTAAAAAGTAATTATGTATTAAACAATTGAAAAAGGATAATTTTTAAAGTTTTTGCGTATTTGATTTTGGAAAAATATTTGGTGCTGCGTCATATTTAGCCAAAGTTTTTTTTTTTTTTACTCGTTATCTCGCACAACGCTGTGGATGACACATCCATGTTAAAAGTTTTCTGTATTGCGTTTTATGCTGTATATGTATGTGTGGAAAGAGGTGTAGCAGTGGAACAATAAAGAAAAAAAAGCACATTTTTCAAACCATGTTGTTACGCAACCAAAGTTTTTTTTTGCTTCATTGGTGTAAATTCCTGGTATATCTTTAATAGAATTGAATATTTATTGGAAGCTTGAACATAAAAGATTGGATATTTTTGGCGAATTTGTGTACATTTAAAAAAAAAACGAATAAAATATGTATCTATGTAGGTATGTATGTACGTACATAATACCTGTGTATGCAGAAAAGGAAAAATGTGAATTAAATAGAAAAAATTATTTAAAAACAGATACAATTATAAAAATAAAGGGAAACTAGTGGATTACTAAAAACAAATGCGTAATTAAAAAGCTACATTTCATTCATATGCCTACAGAGTAATTGGTAAAACCTTTATTTTACAAAAATGTATCCTTAAAAATGAAAATTTATTTTTTTCTGAAATTTTTAAAAATACGACTAATTTTGTGAATTGTGAAAATAATTTCTTATTACATGTGTATAAAAATGACAGTATCTACGCCTTCACAATTATTTGTTATTTCTAAATAAGTAGGAGGAGGAATTGTAATTGCAATCGCTAGGTAGTTTTTATAACTAATAAGCCATACACCGAAATTATTAATTAAATGTCTAATAATAAATCTAAAGTTCGTTTTACATCTTTATTACCAACGTGTTTTAGCAACTACATACATATTTGACCCATCTGACCATACCTTCGTTGAAAAAACTTTGTTAACGATTGTTTTGTGACAGTATAGCATACCTTAAGGGTTTTTTTTTAATTTTAAGCACCTCTTTTATTATAGGTATATATTTTTTTTTTAAATTTGATAAATACCTACGATTACTATTTTAACATTTTTTACTTTATTTTGATTTATGAGAGGTTTATAAAACTGTTTTTATTTTATAAGTCGTTTTTAAAACGAAGTTATCATTAATTTTTTTTTTTATTTATAAACATTTATAGATACCAAACAAATAGCAAAATTTTTATAGATTATAAACCCCCCTTCATTCTGAAAACTCTCAACTATACGATACTTAAGTTGGCCCTTGACTACTCGCTTCCGAGCGAGAACAATTTAATGCAATTGACAATCATTAATGCCATTTTAGCATTTTCACTGCTAGATTTAAAAAAAAGCATTATTGTTTTTCAAAACTGCTAAAAAAAATTTATACAAATTTAAAATCTTACATTTTATTTTTTCTTCTGTAGAACGTTTTTTGGACCGTTTAAGCATTCTCTCCTATCATCATTTTCTGGCAACACTATTGACAATTTATTCGTATTCCATATGGTCTATAAGAAATAAAAAACAACCTGATACAATAAATTCTTTGTCTTTTGAAAATTTTCATAAACTCCATTCATATCAGAGTTGTATTTTCTCAAAAAATACAATCTGAATAACGTCTAACACCGAGAATTTATTCCCTTCATTGTTCCCCCACATTTAAAAATAATTTCGTTGGTCTCTGTAGAAGGTAAAAACATAATAGAAACTGAGTTAGGGCCTTTCTATTTGAGACCATCGATTTGCAAGCTAAAACAACTGGGAACTGGGAAATAAATTATTCCCTGGGAATATTCCACGAGAAATGTCGTGGAGTATTTTGAATTGGGCTGATGGCTTTTAGGGGGAATAGTTTCTTTGTTTTTTTTTTATATAGGTACCTCTTCTAGGTATAAAATTTTGTATTTCAGGTATGAAATTTTTCCTTTATAAAACAATGATCGCTGCATTGCTGTTGAAAATAAACAAAATTTACCCAAAACTTTTTAAGCCAAGAAGTTTTAAATATGATTCGTATTTAACCTTAGAAAGCACCCGCCGGAACTTTCGGCTTTGCTAAGGTGGTGTGTCCTACATCCTAAGAACTCGCGAAGCTACTTACACGTATTGAGTACATATAGTCATACATATATGAGGGCAGTTATGAATAAAATTCCGCGAGAAATTATTCCTGGAGAACAATCCAATTAATGGCAGGTAATAGGGAAAACAAAAAATTCTAATTGGAAAAGGGAGAAATTTCTCGCGGAATTTTATTCATAATTGCCCTGTATATATATAAATTCTATAAATTTTGATTGATTATACCTATAATGTAATTATATTGAACTCTTTCGGGGGTATGCTCAAAAATATCAAATTTATTAACAAAATAAAATTAAAAATTTTAAAAACTCCCGAAGAGGTATTATGTATGTATTTAGAAAAGGTGTGATAAAACATACCTAAGAACCCTCTCGATCAAGTCACCTTTCAAACAAAAAAAAATAAATCAAAATAAGTCTAGCCGTTTGGTCTGTACATGGACTCGGACAGATACACACACAGACTTATAACACCCATTTTTTTTTGGTCGGGGGTTAATTAACTGGAACATACAATGTGTTTTGCCTATTCTGTAAAATATCTTAAATTAATGTAGCTTACGTCTTTTTTTTTTTTTTTGAATTTATATGACAATATGTTAATAGGTATACTTTTTTAAGTAACACAGACAGAAAAAAATTTCTTAACTTAGTTCTCTTGTTTCTTGTTCTAACTAAACCTACAGATATCAAAATCATTAAATTTTACTATCACTTGAACGGTTTAATAAAACGTATCCTTAAAAAAATGCGAGTTGCCTATGTACATGGTCCGTTGATGCAAAAATTAAAAGTTTTTTGTCAGTACGAAACATCGCGTGTTCATTCATATGTACATGTTAACAATTGTACAACTTAATTTTTTTTGCAAATATTCATTAGAACCTGCTTATGTAGATTATACTAAGTTAACAATTATGTTACTATTTCTGCAAATACGTTGCATGGAGTTGAAATGTCCTAAACCACGAATTCTTCTACTTCCAGCTCTTGCAGAAACTAGTTTTCTTTATGCTTCATTTCTTCTACTTGTTTTAACTATATATCGTCAGCTCAAGTGCAAAACCACTTACCTAACTAAGAAAAAAAAATTAAAAATCGCATTTTTAATTAATTATTGGTTGTTGCATGGAAACACATGTCCTTGGAAATTTTCAAACCTTTATCATAACAATCAGTCGAATTCTATTTAAACATCAATTTATAAAGTAGTTTTTCTAATAAAAAAATAATATTTAGGCTTATGAACGCCTTTTAAATATGATTTTCTATTTACTAAATAAAATTGGTGGAATGAATAGGTTTTAAAAAACTAAAATAAGGAAACTTTTTCTTCAGTCACTTCAATAAATTTGTTTATTTTTGCTCTCTTTATAAAATTTAAAAAGCGTTGTTACGTGATTTTGCATTTCACGACATAGTGGATTATCGCTTAAAATTTAAAAATGAACAGTTTCCGTTTAAAACTTATAATGATAATTTTTCAACGTACGGGCACGAAAACTGGCTTATTGAAAAATTCTCTTTCCATAAAATAGTGTTTGTTAGTAAAACTGGTTTCACACACGGCAAATTTTTTTTTAGTTGAATAACTTTTACGGATTATGCAATAGAGAGGAGAAAGCAATTTTTTCTAGTTACATTATCCTATCGCTTACATACCTAGAAATATATTGACAACAAAAACAAATTTTCTTATTTTATTGTTGTTTTCAGTACAGTCGAATCCGCTTTAGCGCAACACGCTTTACTGAAAAAAATCGGATTACTGAAAGCGATACAAATCCCCGCACTAATTTTAAACGCAGCTAGTCTTGTTCACTTCGCTTTAGCGAAACATCGCTTTACTGAAAATATCGTATTACTGAAAACTAAAAGCAAGCCCACAACTACGTTTTGTATGAAACTTACTTCGCTTCAGTGAAAAAGTAAACAATGACAAATTTATTTATTAGAAATCGATTGCATAACTCAAGGTTAAAACAATTGTGCATGTTTAGTCCGTTAAAAAATTAAATGGCAAAATGTATTTGTCCTTTTCGCTCTTACGTACTTTATTGTATTTTTCTATTATATTGTCCATGTAAGTGGCTAGACATTTTCGAGGAATACGCTTAACTGTAACAAATTTTAATAATCCGAACTACGTTTAGAGAAAAAAATCGGATAACAAAAAAATTTGGTTTTGGTTATTTCCAGTAAAGCGGAGTTGACTGTAGAAGTTGTCGACCGAAATTTTCTTGTCGTGGGTGGGCCAAACTGTAACTTTATTTTATTTTTTAATAGGATTCTCTAAAAATCAACCAAGCACATTTTAAGTTTTACCAGTTCTTCAAATACATATCGCTCATTTATTTCAAAAGTGTCACAAATCAAAAAAACACTAGTTTCTTCAATTTACATACAACTCAATGAAGGCATGAAAAACCTTCCTTCTCTTACGACGTGGCAGTAGTAAAAGTTATTTATATGAAGTTTTTACACAAGATAAAATACCTGCAAAATGACGAATTATTCTGCATTAATTCAAAAAATGCGTTTTTTGAGTTATAACACTATTGAAATAAATGAGCGATATGTTCTAATAATTACTATCTATAAAAGATTCACCTCTGAATATTTTATTAAAAAAAATCAAATTTCGTTGTGTTAATCTAGTGGAAGATTTTTTTTTTTAATTTTCCCTCCAAAATTGATTAAATATTCACTTATAAAAAAAAGCCTACGACTTTTTATTTGGTTTTTTTTTCGTATTTATGTGTGTCTGCATGTATGTGTGTATGTATGCTTAAATATTTCGAAATGTGATGACTTCATACTTTTTCAATCATACCCAGCACAGCAACAACAAACACAATTTATTCGTTTACGCCATATTTTTTTAACTAAATAATTATACATAAAAAAATTGCCATACAGCAGCAACAAATATACTGAGTATACACATTCACCTATTTTTTTTTTTTGTTAAAAAAAATAGAAGAAAAAAGAAACGCTGAAAATAGCTTTACTCAAAAAGAGCTTTCAAGTGGCCTCGTTATTACTACAAACAGCGATATAGGTATAAAGCAATAAAGAAAACACGAAACATGAAATCATTGAAGAATAAGCTTTTTTCAAAGCAAATTCCATGAAGTATACCCCAAAGCTTTTTTCTAATTTCCCCTTACCACCTCACTAAGTTTCTCTTTAGTATGTTTTAGCTGGGCGCTGTTGAAATTTATGCTCTATTTTTATCTTGTTTTTAATACAAAATTATCTACATGTTTTTTTAGTTGGCATAAACACGCGCGCTTTTTTGTTTTTATCCAAAAATGTTTCTCTTTGTTTTCTTTGTTGCTTTTATTTTATCCACATGAACACAAAATAAAATAAAAAGAATAGTATGTATGAAAATTCAAGATGACAACACGAGAGGAAAAAAATAATAATCAACCACCACTTTGTTGTTGCATTTAACTTATTCTAATGCTAATATGACTGTCCTCATTTCATAGCGCAAATGTGTGAGTGAATTGTGTATTTGTTGGATGATAACAACAACAACACGAGCACCACTTTAACACATTTGCTTTACTCAGTATACAAAAGTATCTGTAGTAGAGTAGTTGGTCGTTTAATTTTTTTTTTTTTTTTTTTTTTAATATGTACATTTAATGTTGAACAACTTTGTTGCTTTGAGTTTGGTTTAAGCGCTTGATTGAGAAAGATCACTCACGTTGCGTGTATTTTGTGTGTACGACTAAATATATTGTATAAAAAAAATCCTAATTTTTTTTGCAGCTGGCCCTGGAATTTATTAAATGTTTGTATGCATGAGTGTGCGTATTTATATTACATAAGTGAAAAAAAAGTGTAATGTGTTATTACAAATGTTCTAAAATTGTGTGTTTTTATACAACGCCGAAATAATTATTCGCCTGCAACATATGTGGGAGCGAGATAGGGACTTACTGTGATTTTTATCAAAAGTCTTTTTTCGATTTTTCTTATCAACGAAAAATGTTTTGACAAGTCAGTCTTTTTCTCTCTCCTATAAAAAATTGCGGGTGTAACATCAATTAAAATAAGTGAAATTTATTTATTACAAGTTTTTAATGAATATTTTCACAGTGCCAGACAGAAACCAAGTGTAAAAAAAGTGTGACCAATTGGGCGTTTTAAATGAAAAGTGACTGTGATGAAAAAACTAAAATTAGAGAATTTAACCTTATGAATTTTAATAAAAAAAAAAACATTTTCATTGAATACATGCATGCATGATTTATAATTGTTCAACATGGGATGTACATATAAAAAATTTCGCTCAGAAAGCGACAATGCTTAAAAATTTAGGTTTTTGGAAAGTTGTAGGTACCTAGTATAATCCCAAAGAATTTGTTGAAAAATAATTAACTGTCGTCCTATTAGAATATTATGATCTGCTATACATATGTACACATACACACATACTTACATACTTATGTATGTAAGTAAATAATATACATACGTATCTACATACCTACATATGTATTTCGGTTTTGTAAACAGCTCATTTTCTTATTTGCTTCACAACTAGGTATAAAAAATTCTGATGGAAAAACATCCCCCAAAAACACTTCAGTAGTATTTAAGAATTCTCAAGGTCCTCATTTATTTTTGTGTGTAAATATGTACATTCATATGTAAAATCCAACAAAGAAAGGAAAGGGCAAATGTTTGCACGTGTTGATTTTATATATATATTTTTTTTTATACCTATTATGTGTTAAGGCACGTTCACACTTGGCAAACATTTAAGCAAAAAAGCCTAAACACTAAATACTAATGAAAAAGATTTTGATTCTGACACGTGTTAATTAAGTTAAATACACATAGGTACATACAACCCAATCATAAACAAAAATTCCGCACGAGTTTTTTCACATTTCCCTTTTCTCCTATTGAGGACAATCATGAATAAAATTCCGCGGGAAATTTTTCCCAAGGAACAATAGCACGTAATAGGGAAAACAAAAAATTCTAATTGGAAAAGTGAAAAATTTCTCACGGAATTTTATTTATGATTGTCCTGAATATGTAAAAACAGTACATACCTATGTACATGAATAAATCATGCATAAGTCCTAGTTTACACTATGCAAGTCTTATTGCTTAGCTGATTAGTTTGTTAGGGGAGAGAGACGAGGGGAAAAGAAACGTTACTGTTCCCCTCGTTTCTCTCTCCTTCAAACTAATCAGCTTAGCAATAAGACTTGCATAATGTAAATATGGACTTATCGGTACTTTAAACAAAACTCAGTACGACTGACTGAACCCTATCCCAAACACAATGGGTGGTAAAATAAAAAAGTACTTATGTACTTTTCAATTAAAAATTTGTTTTAAAACCCAACATTGTAAGTTTTATACCTACAAAGGTCCTATTCAATAATCTCCAGAGTTTTGTGTTTTAAAACAATTTTTTAAGTAAAAAGTAAATACTTTTATATTTGTGCTACCCAATATCTACCTCTATATAAAATATGAAACAAAATGTCAAAAAAACTAAAAAATAATTTTTGCAAATGGATTTTGACATCCATTGCACACAATAAGGCCAATTTATTTCGCCTCTCGCTACCACCTCATAAAACAGTTTTGCTTTAACTTCATGTGTCAGTAAGTGTTGCCATGGCCAAAGAAATGCTTAGAACTTTTACACTGAAAAAAAAAATACTTAGGAAAATCAACAGAACACGTTGGTCTAAGTTTTAACATAGTAAAAACAAATTTTATTTCAAAATATACAAATCGCAAAGTATTCGACTCCAGCCGGTTTTTAAATTGAAAAAAAATCGGACTATTCGACATTCGAAAAATCAACATTTTGAAAAAACCGACCGCCGTATTGTAAAAAACCGAGTTTTAAAACACTAATGTACATACGTACAGCTATGGACATATAAATGGCACAACTTGAATTGTGTTTTAATTAAAGATTTTTTTAAAATAAATTTCTATAAAAATGCAAGTTTTATCTCTTGTAATCGTTTTTGGGAGAATTTGTTTCTCAACCGCTCTCAAATCATCCATTGTATTTTAAGTAATAATTTAAATGCTGCTTTTAAGTGGACGTATAAATGGCACAATAAGCTTAACATATTTATTTCTCGCGTAGATTCGATTAAAGTTACTTAATTTTTATGCGTAGTTAAACCTACTACAATTGAGAAAAGGCGGATCATATGGAAAATGCATCAAATTGGAAAAAAGGTGGCCGAAATTGCTCGAGATATGCAAATTTCTCGACAAAAGGTATACAATGCCATTAAGTCCTCTGTTGCAAATCACGATATATTGGTTAAGGGTAAAAGTCTAAAATCAAGGCCACGAAAAACTGATAAGCGTACGAATACAGCTATAGTAAGAATGGCGAAAGTTGGCCCATTCAACTCATCCCGCCAAATAGCGGGATGAGTTGAATGAATCTTTGAACGTGAAAAAATCAAGCAGGCTTGTCAGAAGACGATTAAACGAAGCAAATTGGTTTGGACGCATTTCCAGAAAAAACAAACTGCTCTCAAAAAAAAAAAAAATTATTCAAAACGATTAGTCTTTGCTAGAATACATAAAGAAAAACCTATAAATTTTTGGAAAAATGTGTTATGCAGTGACGAAACAAAAATTAATAGAATGTGATCAGATGGCAAGACCTTTCTTCATCGTCCTAAAGGCCAAGAGTTTAATCTACGTTTCACCCAGAATACGGTGAAACAAGGTGGAGGCTCGCTTGTTAAAATAAATGAAAAAATGGAGGTTTCAATATTTAAACATTTTGAAAAACGAAATGGAGCCTTATGCCTTTAATTCCATGATGCCAGTTAAGTGGAAATTCATGCAGGACAATGAGCCCAAACACTCCTACAAAGTTGTAGAGCAGTGGTTTTATGAGGAAAAGATTGACGTTTTGGATTGGCCAGCCCAGAACCCTGACTTAAATCCTATTGAGAACCTGTGGAACGAAGTCAAGGTTGAAATTTATAAAAATAAAAAATAAAAATATGGACCAGTTTTGGTCGGCCGCACAGGAAACTTGGTGTGTCATACCCAAAACGAAATGTCAAAAACTCGTGGAAAGCATGAGTAGAAGGTGTGATGTTGTAATCAGAAATAAAGGCTTCCGCACTAAATATTAATGACTAATTGTATTTTCGATATTATAGCGTATGAAAAAACTAATGATAAAATGTGCCATTTATATGTCCATAGCTGCATGTACATACATATGTACATATAAAAAACTCGTTAATTCCAGTTTTTGTGTATTTCGATAGAAGAACATCTAATATATCGAAAACTGCAAAAATCTTGATTTCAAAAGAATAATGTGTTAGGGCCTTTCTATATTAAGGTAACGATATGTTTATATTTGGGAGTAACGAATTCGCAAAAATGCGAACATTTCAAGCGAATACTAAAGACAAAAAAATTTAAATCTTACGAAAATAGTTTACGATTAAGAAACGTCAAAAACACGATGATTTTAAGCCAGCATGATTATTTATTGCCACAGATACTATGTACATATGTATGTATGTAACTACTAGAAGTGTGCGCAAGCTATGAAAAAGTGCACAGTATTGTATGTTTTTCAAGAGCGAATATTGTTTGTAGTGGTGTTCGTAATTGAGTGTGAAGCAAAAATAGAGAACAAGGAAACAAAAAACACACAAAACCATTGTACAACAGTTGAATGGACAGTTGTGTCAAGTGTGCAATATTTTTATTGAACACTTCATAGTGCACCATACTTCATTTCACAAACTCAAAATTTCATAAAATATTAAGTGAGAATAAAACTTTTTACTTTTATATCCATTGTGATATACATAGATATTTTATTTTTTAGACTTTTAAATCAATAAATTATAAAACATAGACCAGTATTGCATGCGAACTAACACGCTCAAACAATCTACGTTGTTTGTTTTTTCTTTTACACATACATACACATATTTTTACACTTGTGTGCTCATTTTACAATTGTCATTAGGTGTGCACTAGTGAAATATGCTTCGACACTACAATAACTAATGCCCTCGCTTGTCATATAAAAAAATGCTGTTGCATGCTTTTGATAAAATTGAGCACCAGTTTCAGTGTTCTCATAAAATCAAGAGCACTAAAAAGAGAGAACAATTCAATAATGTACACCATTAAGATCAAGCAAGCAAACATCTTGTGCTCAGCTCTAGTATCTACTTACATACCTAGTATATGATATTATAATAAGCTCTTTTTAAATATCGTCAGCTTAGAGTGTAAACCTGCTAAATCCACTTTTTATAAAATATGACATTTTTATACCATTTGAGAGAGAATTAGACGCCGCATTGGCTGGCTTAAATATATACAATCCCGGGATTTTCGGGATTCGAATTGGCATCCCTAATAGCAAGTAATAGGGGGGGAAAACAAAAAAATCTAATTGGAAAAGTGAGAAATTTCACGCGGAATTTTATTCATGATTGCCTTGATATTTTAATTTAAAACTCTAGAGGTCAAAAACACTTAATACATTAAGCTAATTTCTTAAGTATTTTGATCTCTTGTAAAATTTGGTGGATGTGAGTTACCAGGTTTACACTTTAAGCCGACGATATCTTTCTTAAACGTGCATCAATATCTGCATACATACTACATACCTACATGTACATACATACTTATGCATGCATATGCACACAACATATCCATATAAGTATGTAGGTATGTAGGTGTTCTTAATGTTCTTATAAGAATATGCTGTTTTCATCCGATATGCATACAAACATACTGAACAATCTTGTGAAATTTGTGCATGTTGTTATTGTAAGTTTGATAGAGTTTGCCTTTTGTCTTTATTTTATACAAAGATATGTATGTATGTTTGTATTTTGTAGGTATGTAGTACAGTTAATACTTTACTATTGTAGTCAAGTTTTCCTGGATATACGGGTGAAAGTTTTCGGTATTTTTTTTTTAATTTATTCCTATTGTCAAACATATGTATGTATGTATGTATGTAAAATGTACATACATTTAAGTATCTTCATGTATGAATAGATTTGTTGAATGCCCATGAATACATGCATGTTTGTATCAGGGATGGGAATCGCCTCTCGGCCTGGTAAACGCTCACATACTATCCTAAACTCAAGATATAGGAAAGTTTTTTATTACCTCTTGCCCCTTAGCACCTTCCTTTGTTGTATTATTTACCTTAATGACGCATTTTGATTTTTTTGGTTTAGGACCAAATTAACGATTTAAAAGGGCCAAAATACTAGAGATGTGCACGTGAGCGGTTTTTGACTCACGACACGCACGCTCACGATGAAAAATATTTTACGCACGCACGAATGATTTTGAAAATTTTCACGATCACTCACGCTCACGCAGAAAAATATTTTACTCACGCACTTTCACGCACGAATGATTTAGAAAATTTTCACGATCACGCACGCTCACGTATAAAATATTCTTAATCACGCACGAGGGGTGTACAACTTATCACTATCACGCACGCTTACGAAAAATATATAATTAATTTTTTATGTTTGTTGGTTGAAAAATAGGTTCTTACATATATGTACATATGTATGTTTATATATACGTATGTATGTTTATATATACGTATGTATGTATGCATTATGTTTGCAGGCTCATTCTACATATAATGTACATAAATCAGAGCTGGCCACCGAGAAAAACACGAGAGTAATGTATTCGCGTATGTGTATTCATTTGTATAAGAAGCCGATTGATGTTCGGCACTCTGGTGCTACTTTGTGCAGCTCAGATATATATTGTAGTATTTATTATAAGAAAATTTTAAATTTTTAATACAGTTATATACCCACGCAGGAGTGTTATCTCGTGCGTGAGAATTCGTGCGTGATTCTTAAAAAGAGCTCACGCACGATCATTCACGAGTAATTTTTTTAAGTCACGGTCACGCACTCACGCGTGATTAATTATAAATTTGATCACGATCACGCGTGATGCACGCGTGACACGATAAAATCACGACATTTGCACATCTCTACAAAATACCTTTGATAGGGCCAAAAAAAGTTGAATGTTGGTATTTGAATACAATTATTTTTATTTAAATAAAATTAAAAACATGTATTAGGAATATAATACATGTCATTTATTTTGTTTAGAGCAAAAACAAGTATTAGCGACAAAAATTCAAATTTTTTAAAAGTATTTTTGTTAAATTAAAGTAAATATATACATATTTTATATGATGTAGGTATGATGCTTAAAAAATTAAATTTTAGGTCAAAAACCTTCTGAATACCTATAATTCTAATTTTATTGGGGGCAATCATGAATAAAATTACGCGAGAAATTTTTCCCGGGGAACAATTTCAAACAATAGCAAGCAATAGGGAAAACAAAAAATTCTAATTGGAAAAGGAGCTGTTGGACTAAGAATTTGGGAATTATATATACAGGGCAATCATGAAAAAGGAAGGATAGTCCTGTATATATTCCCAAATTCTTAGTCCAACAGTTCCTCAATTTACTCCCATTTACAACATTTTTTTGTGTTAAGTTTTAAAATATATTTATCATAACAATTATTAGAATTAGATTTCATTATATCTTTCAATTGTACTAAAGATGACACATTATATGTTACATGAAGACGATTCTTGTATTATGGCCTGTTTCACGATATCGAAAGAAAACTTTGGATTGTTGTTGTATACAACATACAGAAATTTCAGTCTTCCAGTACGGGTTGGAATTCACCTGCATACTGTATTTGAATATTAAATATGTACATATCGCTCCTTTATTGCATCAGAGGCATAAGAACATAAGAGGCATGGAATTCTACACTCTTGAATAAAGAATTTTAATTGCGAAATTTGTGAATTTTAATTTAAAATACGGGGTTTACGTGAAAAAACCAGAAACAACTGACGCTCTGAAAGATGAAATTCGGCGCTGATTGACGATATGTTGGAAATTACTAGAGCTGGACATTTGCCCGTCATCATATTGCATTATTAATACCCATATTTCTACTTTACATTGGTATCAATAAAACCGAATTTGTACAAAAAGTGTGTTTTTAAGCCAATTTACTTCCTAACCTTAAATTTGCCCACCCTTTATAACGATTTTTTCTGCAATATTAACTCCAGAAATGTTTTATTTTTAGATATTTCTAGATTGTACTAAAGGAAAGATATGCAGTAAAAAAAAATCCACGACCATTGCGGTCTTTTCCATCTCTGAGATGAATGCAGCCACACATACATACATACATATCTAAAATGCTTTAAGCATACGTTGAGAGTTGCCAAGCACAAATTTTTACTGGAATGGAAACGGGTTTTGTACACATTTAGCCAAACGTTTTCTGACTCGGACAAATGAACAACACTTAAAGTGGGCCTTGTCGTGATTGGGGTATTTCGACTTTGGCTACAACGTTTTTGCAATAGATTAAAGAACATCGCAAAATTTTTTCAGTCGAAATTCGCAATAACGATAAGCGAGAATGTTAAATATCTTCTGTGGATCATATAGTTTTACAAAAATTGTAATTCAGCGACTGTATAGCATAAAATATTCTTCAATATTGGAAGTTTTAAATGAGGCGCAAAGCACACCTGCCATTAGAAAATGGGCGCACAAGCTTGAAAGACCGGCATACTATTTGAAAACCCGGGGAGACCGAAATCATCAAGAACGATAGAAAACTTGGAAAGTTGTAATCAGGTCTGTTTATTGCGAGGTGTGGTACGGTATGAAGTGACATAATTTGGCCTCTACGTAGACCTGCTCCCGTATTTTGCAATTCGCAAAAGCTAAAGCCAAATTCGATGGTTAAAACGCTGAACAAATACAAAAATCAAAAAATTTTGGAGATGACAAAATTGCATACGTAGAGAGATGTTTGAAAATTGCATACGTAGCCGAAAATCGATAATTCGACATTATCGATTTTTACAGAATAAGGAGGCTGGTTTAACCCTTATGGGCTTTTTCCTGTGGAGCTATTTCCTAGACGATTTTATAAGAGAATATTTGTCCCGAAATAGAAGGCTTCATGAAGCCGAGAGCAGTCATAAGAAATTTTAATGGTTGGTTGGTTGGTTCACGATGCTGCGCGCTTCACGCAAGTGTAATCTTTCGAAGTACTCGGATACGGTGATTGATATTTCATCCAACCCGACGGCATTTTGCGTGCTGGAACCTAGATGAGGGTGAGGTCAGCCTATTACCAATGTCTAGTTAGCACATTCTTGCACTGCCTAACTAGAATAGGCGAAGTGGTATATGATCAGATGCAAACATAGTTTTTAATAAATCACGGCAACATTAATTTTAAGGCACATAATTTTGTCTTGTGTTTGTTTCGTATTTTTTCTCTCTCTCTCTTTCTCTCTTTCGTCAGCCACCATGGAGAAAACGTTAAAAAGAAACAGAATGTTGTGGTGTTGAACATTTAAAAGTACAAATGCAAATAAAAATCACACTGTTACAACATGAATAACTTGTATGTAGTATGTACTATGTATGCATGTATAGTTGTTGTATCTGGTTCTATTAACCTAGATTTTAATAATACAAAACACAAAGAAGAGTGGCAAGTAAATACGACAGTGTGCGATGGGAATCTTATGCAAGTTGCAAAGCTCTTTACAAGGCACAAAATAAGATAAACGAGAAATAAAACTTTAAGTGAATAATGTAACCATGTGTTTTATTTGAACGAAGTGTGTTCTGTTCTAGATACAATTTACGTCTTTGCTTTGGTTTACTGTATGTACATACATACATAAATGCATATGTGTGTATGCATGTATGTATAGTGTATTGCTACATGAAGTTGCTGAAATGTCGTACAGCCAATTTTAGACTGATGAATTGGGAGTCATGAGAAACTTTCATATGACTTTAAATACATAAATGCATGTATGCATGCAATGTATGCACTCGCATGTTTAAAAAATATTGCCTCATTGATCCTTATTTCTTGAATATGCTTTGAAATTTATAGAGCACGGAAAAAAATGTTTCCCGAGAATAAACTCCAGCAATTATAAATTCCAAGGAGATGAAAAATAAGGGAGAGGGAAAATATAAACTTGGGCAGTTACATACTTGTTGTGCGTTCTTTTTTAGGTGGGCTAGTTGTGGGACCGGACTCGTAGGTTAGCTTAGGTTAGGAAGGGCAGTGTTGCAACACACTTCCACTCGGCAACCCAGTTGAGTTCAGTATGATTCCCTTCTGCTGGTACCGGAATAAAAACTTAACTCACAATTGTTGCAGGTCAGTTTAAGGGCAATTTTGTGCCCTTTTTTTCTTAACCCTCCGATGTTCATTGTCATATGATACGGTAAGTGCAGCATAAGGGTCTGGCCAGACCCATACAAATAACGTTAGTTGTAGTGTTATAGAAATAATTTTATTTATTAATTGAATTGATTTAATATGTATTACAAAGGTTAATTGAGTTTACAACTACCCAGCAATACAAAAAATCGGAACTAGTTCCAAAGGTTTTTCACTTTCATTGCATACCAATCACTACAGATACTTTTAATCACATACCATTCACTTATTTAGATCACTTCCGTCCTATGACAACCATGTCTTAAATTCATTGATGTTTCACCAGAAATAGAACTACTTGTAGCTAAATTCATTAATGCTATAACTAATGATTTGTGTGATAATTTTTTGTTGGGTATGTAATTGCATGGAATATTCGTTCGTATTCGGCATATAGGACGATTGCATCTGCTGCAGTTATATAAATATAACACGATGGATGTCTGGAGGGTACTTCCACATATGTTTGTGGTTCTGCTACATCTGACGTTGATTGGCAAGACGTGTCACTCTGCTTTGCAGGATTGAACTGGTTTTGGATGAATGAGGCCAAATCGGGGATATCAAGTATATTATAAAACATTGAAAATCGTCAAGCATTTATCTAATGTTTACATAGGTTAGTCTGGTTGGTCAAGGACCTCGCATAGATCAGGATTGATCCTTAGAGATACCAGCAGATGACAAGGAACCTGTAAGTATGGCAGCCTAGTTGTTGGTGCCTGTATCGAATGACTCCCACACGGATTTACCAAACCTTAGCAGTCTACACATTTCCATTCCCGATACAAGTTCAATACTTCGAAAAGTGTGATCACCAACACAGTCATATCTAGTGCAGCTTAGAGCCGGACAGTGGCACAGTAGATGTTCTACTGTCTCCAATACCCCGGATTCCTTACATTTCCTGCAGGTACCGTCAAGTATTTGTCCTATTTTGACGGCATACGAAACCGTCCAGCAGTGTCCAGTTAATACCCCCACTAGAAGTATACAGTTGCTTCTGGTTAGAGATAAAAAGAATTTTTTCGATTTAGGAAGTTTTTAGAAGTTTTGCAAGTTTTCGTCGCACGCCAACTTTCGTCCGCTTCTTCCTTCACCTTAGAGTCTATGATCCATTTCAGGTATTGAATTGGTTTCCGGACATATACCGTTTCTTCCACCGGTAATTGAATCCCCCTTTTGGTCAGTATATCGGCCATTTCGTTTCCCTCAATTCCCATGTGTCATCGGACCCAAAAAACATGTACTTGTCTGCCAGCATATAAAATATTTAGGGCAATTGCCTTAATTGCTGCTTGACTGTCTATATATATATTCACACGCGCATTCATGGTTTGAGGGGTGCAGTAAACCGCAGCTCCCACTCCTACATCCATCTTTGAGCCATCGGTGAAGAAATTAAAACTATACCCACTATAGTTAAGACCTTCGAGATACACTTCTTCCCTTATAGTGATCTGTGGTTTGGCAAGGAAGTTAATTTCTGGAATGATGTAGTCCGAGCTACACTCCATGTGTTCCAGAGTCGGATTACGGACTTTCTTGCCGCATTCAGAGCGGTTAGTTTTATTGGTTTAAGGTCCAACATAAAGTCAAAAGCTGCAGTAGGTGTGCTTTTTAGAGCTCCAGTGATGCAGAGTTCTGATAGTCTCTGGATATTTTCTAACTTTTTTAAGTATGCTTTTGTCTCAATGTTTACATAAATAAATAGTCTAGCATTTGATCGGACTTGCATCTTTCCAATTGATTGTTGTCATGGCGGTGGACTGAATCGAACTCCTAACGCATTAGTTGTTACAAGCAATAGCTAATCGAGAGCAATTCCCTGTTTCTCCATTTTACTGATGTAACAAGTAGTAAAAAGAATAAAAAAAAACATGTTTTCACTCTGATTTTTACGCATCGACTGAGATATGTGGCATCTGCCAGTGCCTTTGTTAGCAGTTTTATTGTTTTCCTTAAGCGGTCATACATATTACATGAAATTCTGTTTGGGTCTGCACCCATGTGTACCTGACTGAGTGAGTTTTTCTTAGCACAAATATAAAATAAAATTAAGTTTTAGTGTTCCAATGTGTTTGGAACAATATATTTAAGGAAGTCATGAACTATGGCAGCTATATTATTAGAAATAAGAAAACTACATGCATTTAATTATCAATTTGGTCTTGCCAGACCCATATTAACATCCGAGGGTTAAACGGACACAAAACGACTATACGAAGAAGACAAACGAGGTTTAAAATGTTTCATGAATATATACATATAATTATATTGTTTTAGATTTTAAATGAAAGCGCTAACTAAACATATCGCATACTTTTTATAATTGGTTCAGACCTAAAAGTTCTATTGTACAAAAAAGTCCAATACTCCACAGAACTAATAAAAATTTGCAACAAATGCTAAAAGCTAAACTAATGCACAATTAGAAAGAAAAATGGGTTCAAATTCACTGAACTTGTAAAAAGATAAAAATTATTGAAAAAAATTAATTGAATACAATTATGTTGAAGTCAAAGTTCTTAAGTGAGGACAAAAATGTAACAAGAAATTCAAAGTAGATCGGGCAAACGGGAATTTCTCTTAATAATAGCTCCAGTCGTAAAAAATATCTCTGCATTGGTGATCAACTATAGTGTCCAGCTGAATTTATTTCAGCAGATGATGATCAGCTGTTAATTTCTCTGGAGACAAATCAACAAATATAAAAACATGTTCTTTCTGCAGCGTTGCATTTTATTTCAAAATGAGTTTTTCTTATTGAATTTGCCTTGACTGCCTCAGGACGAATTTTGATACACTTATTCTGGAGAAGAGAAAAGTCGATGCTGGTGGAGAGTATTAAAAACTATTTTTTTTAGTGGAGACCATATAATACTTTTATAACTAGTGAAGAGTATATATACTCCAAAAAAAGAATTCTGTACTCCCACTTTCAATGCGAAGGTATAGGTCAAAGTGTGGCTTAGGTATAATTTGTACGTAAAATTTAAAACTAGTAAAAGAGCGTGAGATACATATGTATATAGAAAATGTACTGCCCCGCTATTTTCGCTTAAATCATAAGAAACAATTCAAAGGATCACAAATAACTTTCGAGGGATAATTACGCCTGTCGCACGGTATGTTAAAAATTCTAAACCACACACACACACACAGATGCTATTTATTAAAAGTAAAATCACTGCACATGCATGTGTGTATGCGCAAATATATTAGATACAGTTATGCAAAAAATTTTACACACAATAAATAAATTTAAAATATGTACATACAAGTGCACATACATACATATGTATGTAAATATGTAGGAAGTTCCAAATTATAGGCAAATGCAATAAAATGTAACAATTAAGGTTTGTGTTAATTAGTCTTAATTGCAACTTAATTAGTTTGTAAGATTTTTGAGCAGCTGCGACTTTTACCACTTAAAGTTACATTAAGGAGTTTTTCACACTACCTGCTAAGGATAACATAACAGGGATAATAATTTGACTATAAATAAATATTGATGGATTTATAGAAACTAGCATCACTCATTGTTCAAATTTTGAAAGGATAAATTGTTGTAGAATAAATTGAAAAAAAAAGGTCCCCGAAGCTTCAGCAACTGGCAGCGAACGTACGAAGCCTGATCAAGCTAAAAATGATTTGGCCAGCAAAACATCCTCTGAATTATTTGCTCCAGCGCCCTCGATAACATTCTGTTTGCAACGTATAGCCAATGGCTTGAGACAGTGGAGCATGTACGAGTATCGTAGAGATTTGAAGACAACAGAAGCCAAATCTTTAAACGGTGATGAATTTTTCCTACGATTTCCTATTGGTGAATTTTAATGACATAAATATTTGTGATAATTTCAAGAAGACAATCTATTAGTATTAAGCTTTCATATGTATTCATATATTCAAAAACATATAATCAAGATATACATACGAGTATATAGTATACAATTGTATACATACATACATATGTACATAGTTTAAGTTAACGAAATGAAATAAATCATGTAAGTGAAGAGTTATTGCTATTTTATTTTGCTAATATAGGGTGTTCTATATAGAGGTATAGAACCTCGAAATAGAATAAAACAAAGGTGATTTTTTTAAATTGACATGCAATTTACTTTATTCGAAAGATAATCTTCTGGCATTATAATTTAAATACGACTTCTAGCATATGACCGCCATGGCTGTCTCCGATGTAGTCTAATCTGGAGGTCCAATTTCTGATGGCTTTTTTCAACATTTGTGCCCGTATATGGTGGCAATAACGCGGCGAATGTTGTTCTCCAAGTGCACAATCGTTTCGGGCTTATCGGCGTACACTAGCGACTTCACATATACCCACAGAAAATAGTCTAGCGGCTTTATGTCGCATGACCTTCGAGGTGAATTCATGGGTACGAAACGTGAAATTAAGCGGTTACCAAACGTTTTCTTCAATAAATCAATTGTGGCACGAGTTGCGCCGTCTTGTTGAAACCACAGCTCCTGCACATCATAATTGTACAATTGATGAAAGAAAAAGTCAGTAATCTTGGCTCTATAGCCTGTTTATATACTTTATAGACAGATTCGGGTCTTCCTCTACGCTACGCTCTACGATGTCTCTGTGGATGCGTATTATCATTTAGAGTAAACGTCGTGCGAAAACGTTCCATAAGTTAATCAAATTAATTGCTCTGATGGTCAATTGTATTGAGCGTAAAATGGACGCAGTGCGCGATACGTATTTCGAACAGAACCAAGATTTTCAAAATAAATTTACACAATTTGGAAGTGTTGTTCAGGCGTCAGTCTATTCGTGTTGAAATGCCAAACCAAACTAAACATAAATCACTTGACAGCTGACAAAATGGCCGCCAGTTAAAAAAGTGTACTCGTAGCCTACTTAAAGTTTTATATCTCAATGAAAAAACAACACACTTTATAACATGAAAACTCTTATCAAGTTGAAACTTTTTTAAACGAATTTGAACCATTTCAAAAATAAGCACTAAAACGTTATGACGAACAGTTTATACACAAACTATTGTCACATACTGTATATCCGTTCGCATACAAATGCTGTACAGTTATGTTGACAATAAGCGATTTATACACAAACTACTGTCGCACACTGTACATACAACAATTTTTGCATAAACACTGAACACTTACTTGTGTTGGCTTAAGCGACATAATTTTCGAACTTAATTTTTTGACCAAAATTTATTATTTGGGATCGTAAATAATCTATTTTCACAAAAAAAAAATCCAAAAAATGTGTCGCTTAAGCTTTTTTTAGCGGTTATGGTTCGATATGAAATTACAGAATTTATCAAAAAAAAAAAAAACTAACAAAATTATAAGAATATTAAGTTGAAACCATCGTAGCGAGATGAACGTTTGGAGCAAGTGATTATGACGTAGAGTTGTCACATAGTGAGTATCGTTTAAGTGATTTTTTTAATAGATTTATAAGAGCAAACGTAGCCAAAGAGTCCATTAGTGTATCGACGTGAGTGATTTCCTAGTCACGAAAGCGAGCATAAGTAGATAATCGAATTCAGTGTTTCGTGTGTCCACGTAAGTGATTTGCTAGTCACGAAAAGTGGGCATAAGTATATATTTACACGCAGTGTGTCGTGTATGCCAGTTAGTGAACTGCTAGTCACGACAACTGACGTCAGAAGAATATTTGAGCATAAGTCGGTTAGTGATTTCGTAGTCATGAAGGCGACGTGAATGGAATAGTTCCGACCAAGCATATTTCAAACGTAAGAATACCATTCGATACGAGCGGCAAGGAGATAAAAAGGCAGAGGTCTTTTTGAAATTTTTTTCTATTTTTAAGTTGAAAATGTATCAATTGGTATCTATTCTTTTCCACTGGCATAAACATTATCAGCTGCTTCCGGTCATTTTAACTTGGCAGCACTGAATTTAGCACAGCGAAAACAAGGTTGCATTTCATAAAACCAATTTAAAACCAATTCAAAAGTGGTTTTAAGTTGGTTTTAACAAAAACAATTTGTATGGTAAAACCAGGTTTTAAGAGTTGGTTTTAACGTTAAAATCAACTTTTATTAAAACGATGTCAGTGTGAAAACACTATAAAAGGTGAATGAATTAGCTACGATCCACAAAATTTTCTATTGAAGGTATGTAAATGAGCTAAGTCGGCACTTTTTGTGTTACAAATTTTAGACATAGGACTTTGTCTTGGATACGAAATCTTGAAAAAGGTCAAAAAAGCTTAGTGTACACAATATAGATTTCGATAAAGATTTCAAATCAAATCTGCAATATTAGTAAATCTTTTGTAAACTGAAATTACTTTTTATGAATACGGCAGCTTGTGTGTAATTTCTATCTGCATGTGTAGGCCACGTGTAATTATTTTCATGTGTAATCTGTGTGTAATTGTACTTTGTGTTCTATCTTTATTGATTTTTTAAAAATTTGAACACACACAAAAAAATATATATAACTACATACATAAATCTGTATAAAAATTAAATTGCAGGAATGATGTCATTACAATAAGCGATAATATGTAAGAAAATACTTCTAAAATTAATGTCGTACGCCTGATTTCCTTGTGACTTTTGGAAAATAAACAAAGACAATTTTAAAAGCATCACTTATAATTTGTAATCCACAACCAACTGATTTAATACTTCTATTATTTTCTGTGGGGTTACGTGACGTCATTGGTTTATGCTGATAAACCAGCAAAATTTTACGTCTTGGAGGTCAATATTTTTTCAAAAGTTAATGCCACACAACATGGGTACTATTAAAAAATATTGTATTTATATCCTTTAAAGCTTTAATTTGTATATTTGTGTCAGCAGACAAGCCAAATGGCTTCAAACATAAAACTTCAAGAAAGAATGATAGAAAAATAATAAAAAAAATCAGCTGATCCGTTCGTAAGCTCATTTTTTGTACTTTACACTTTGTGCTGTGTAAGTTCTACTTTGCTGACGGACGCTTAAGGTACCCATACAAACAATATTATTGAGCAATAATCGATGTAAAATAAAATTGTCTATTTATATATATTTAAGTATGTGGTTTTCATTTATAACAACTAATGTTACGAGGGCGGATCAATAAGTCCGTGACTTTTTGAATGAAACATTTTTTTTTTGCAAAATAAAAATTTATTTTTCAACATAATCTCCTTTTAACTCAATACGCTTAGTCCAACGTTTCTCCAGTTTTTGTATCCCTTCCAATAAAATAGGATTTTTCGAGGTCCTTAAAATAGGCATTTGTTTGGTCAATAATTTCATCGTTGGAGCGAAATCTCTTTCCACCGAGCCATTATTTTAGGCTTGGAAATAGGAAGTAGTCACTTGGGGCTAAATCTGGAGAATATGGCGGATGAGGTACCAATTCGTAGCCCCATTCATTCAGAGTTTTGCCATTGAGACTGCATAGGTGTGAACCCGTGTATTATCCTTAAAGAAAAAGAACTTTTTTCTTGGCCATATGTGGTCGTTTTCTTTTTAAATCCTCATTAAATCGGTCTAATAAGTTGGCATAATATTCGCCGTTTATTGTTGTTTCCTTTTTGAAGGTAATCGATGTGGATTATCCCGCGTGCATCCGAAAAAAACTGTTGCCATCACCTTATTGGCCGACAAACTTACCTTGGCCTTCTTCGGAGCAGGTTCACCCGGAGAAACCCATTGTTTAGACTGCTGCTTGGTCTCCGGAGTACAGTAATTGATCCATGTTTCATCCACAGTTACAAAACGCCGCAAAAACTCATTCGGATTGCAGTTAAACAACTCCAAACAATCTTTTGAAGTTGTCACACGTTTACGTTTGTGATCAATTGAGAGCAGACAACTTTCTTAAACCCAGCTGATCACTTAAAATCTAAACCACACTGCCATATAAAATGACTATGGCATCAACAATCTCACGCACTTTTACTCTTCGATCAGCCAACACCATATCGTGGATTTGGTCGACATTTTCGGGTGTACTGACCTCAATTGGTCGTCCAGAACGTTCAGCGTCATTTGTACTTGTGCGACCACAACGAAAGTCAGTAAACCACTTTTTTACCATTGAAATCGATGGTGCAGAGTCCCCACAGTATTTATCGAGCTTTTCCTTGGTTTGATTGACGGTTTTTTTTCGCAAAAAATTATGTTTAATGAGCACTCGAAATTCACTTTTTGCCATTTTTAGAAAAATACACGAGGTTGTATGTTTTGAACAGCTGTTAAACGCAAAGTAAATGACGACACTTGCTCAAAATTTGACAGTAGTCTATTAACAGGTGGTACTCATGGGAACAGTGCTGCATTTCATATAACTACGAGGGAAGATCGAAAAGGTCACGGACTTATTGATCCGCCCTCGTATATATTTCTCATTTGCAGTTTATGATATCAAATTGTTATATTTTGAATGCTTTTTAGAAAGTTCTAAGAAATTTTTGAAAAATATGAACGCATGTACATAATTTTTTTCTAAAACAACAGCACAACTTCTACTTTTTTTAAATAAGCTTGAGGAGAACTTTTTTTTTGATTTTAGGACATACGCTCTTATTAATGAAAACCACAAATATTATATTAGTTGTTTGCATAAAACATTGGATAAAATTAAATGTCTTTTGATTTATATTGCACAAAAAGAAATATTTTTTAATGTGTTGACAACATTGTACAATAATGGTTTCCCAAAACTCACGTAACTAAACATTATCTTTATATTTATTAAAGTTTTTAATTCCAAACTGTTTAATTTGTTTAAGTTTCTATGTATATGTGTATGAATGTTACACAAAAAAATAATTTTACGATTTCTTAAACACAAACGTGTGTGTAGGTTTTGTTTACTTTTACACATGTACAATTTTAAGAAAACTTGCGCCATACATATGTAAGTTAATGTTGGGCAACTTATTGAATAGTGTGGAGCAAATCAATAATATTGTATAGCCTATTGGTACTTTTAGGGTACAAAAACACGTAGAACTACTACTGCTTTTTGTTACAAGTTTTATATAAGTACTTACATATGTATGTATTTGTATGAAAAACCTTGTCAAGACGCAGTTCTATTGCATCATTAAACTTAAACACTGCCAGGGGTAATGATATGGTGGCATCTCTTACCATCGGTTTTGTGGTCAGTTTGTGTATTTTTCAAATGGGCCAAAATACCACCTGCAAAAAATCATTTACTTTTTTCTATTGTTTTTTATAAATACATACATACATACAGACGTATGCATGTGCAATATACATACATATTTATGCATATATAAACTACTTACATATGCCTTTATATTTTGCTGCAATTGCATTGTATGTATTTCTTTTCATTTAATATTCGAGTGTACGAGTATATTTAATTTTACTAATTACAGTAAAAAAAGCAAAGTTCTACAGAAACTGGGGCACTGGAGTGCTGCTGATGGGCTGGCTGGTCGTTCCAATGAGTAAAGTGGAGCATGCGATGGCATGCATAACGATAATTATACTGAAGAAGCAAGTGAGCAGCGTTGCCAACTTCATTTTCTTTTTTCATTTTTATATTTGTGGTATTTTTTTTTTTGGTATGAAAAAATTATATCACATGACAGTACGTGTCATATGTACGAGTACATATGTATGTACATATATATGTATATCATGTGGGAGTTTTTCAGTCAGTAAAAAATTTAGCGTATTGAAAACAGTATATTACATACATAAAGCAAATGTTTGTTTTAAGATGTCACATAATCTTAAAAACAATTAAAATAGAGACGAAAATATAACAAACGATAAATTGTGGATTGTACTCGGATATATGTAAATATGAAATCAAATGGCGTTTCATTACTTACATATGTAATTGTAAATGAAATCGAAAGTTGTTCATTGATTTCAAAAAAATATGGGATTGCCTTTTCTGATTTCTATTTTTTTTTTATAAGATTTTGAAACAAAATTTTTCAAACCAAAGTTTCTTTTTGCTAAAATTTAATTCATATCTCTGAAGCTACTAAACAACGCCAAATCCTGCTGCGAAGTTGTCAAACGATTGCGTTTGTGGTCGATTGTGAGGAAAGGCCACGCTCATCTTGCGGAAAGCTTTCTCATATCCAAGTGATCATTCACTTGGGTGTAACCACAGAGCAATGTGAGTTGTCTTATCTCTATCACTTTCAAACTCCGATCGGCCAACCCGATATCGGGTGTAGAGACCACAACTGGGCCTGCAAAACGTCCGACATTTTCCGTGCTTGCACGGCCACAACAAAATTCAATAAATCAGTTTTTTAACATTGGAATTGATGGCGCCGAGTCCCCATAGTCTTTATCAAGCTTAGCCTTGGTTTGAGTCAAGGTTTTTATCCGCAAAAAACTATGCTTAGAGAGCGCACGAAATTCACTTTCACAGAAATTAAATGACGCAGCTGGTTGTAACTGAGAGAGAGACGAGTCAACTGACAGTTGGCTGTTGACAGTAGCAGTATTGTCCTTTCAAAAATCGTATAAAAATTAGAATTAGTTAGTTCTATCCGCATAAAAATTCATAGCGATTTATTTCTATGATCTTTTGTGAAAAAGCATGTAAATTTTTTGCCCTTATTGGTTAGTTAGCCCGGACGGTATATCTCAAAGCTATTATTGGTTTTGAGAACTATTCGGGCCCTTTGTATCAGTATATTCCATTGCTTTACCCGAGTTCATTTGACTCCACTGCTAGCTAAAGGAATGTGTGTTTAAACTACAACAACACACAATTTTTTTTCGGTGTATTTTAATTTTCTTTGTTGTTACTAATTCTTCTCTAATTGTTGACTTGTGTAAAATACATATATAAACATTCACACACCAACACACTGGAATTAGTAAATAATTTGAAAACAAAACGAAAAAAATATACTTAGTACTTGTAGCAGTAGTTAACCTTGAAGTTTTCGAGCTGGTTGTACACGAGCTTGTGTTTCCCCCAAACGTGTTGCACATGAATTATTAAAACAATATAATAAGCAATGAAAAACTTGAAATACACTGACATACACTCGTATATACATACGAGTACATACTAATATCAACTAAGACCACTTCTTTTTTTTTTTTTTTTTTTTTTTGTGTGTTAATTATGAAAGGCCAAAGTTTTTAAACATGGTTTTCAAAAGATATAAATCTTCCAATGAATGCACTAACTAATTACACATACACATGCAGTGACATAATACTCGTAGTACGCAGTTACTCGTACAATTATAAACTTTTAAACGCCCACTAATAAACTTAAGATATACTTATAATTCCATGTTGACCACGTACGCAAAATGTTATCGAATACGAGGGTGTGCGTGCCTTCATGGCGACAGTCCAACGTAGACGCTCACAATGGTAACTCGTTTGGTCGTCAACGATTCCCTCTAAAGGCGGTCAATATATTTAAATTTTTTTTTTTATTTCTCATCAATAATCCTCCGTGTAAACACATTTTTACAAATACTACTATTTTTATAGCGTCTAGGCTCTAGACCGATTAACGCTCTAAATGCTTTTAAATATTTCCATAAAAAAATTATTTGCACCTGGCGAAAGATAAGCAACATACAGCAGAAATACTGAAAATCCAATTTTTGGCATTTTTCGGAATTTATTTGGGAAATGCCGGATACGCAAAAGTAAATCTCATTTGCTTTTATTTATTTTTTGTCACACAAGTTAGAATTCTTAGCCGAAAATATTGATAAGTAAAATGTTTTTGTCTAAGATGTCTTCTCATTATTCACCCTTATTCTAGTTGTCGATAACGATGTCACTTTAACACAAGCAATTTTGTGCTACTGACAATCTATTTCCGTTCCTTAAGGTCTAGAAAATAACATAAACCTCGCAACAGGAGCCAGTTGTTTTTGACAGCGTTTACACAAGCTCCAATTTTTTGGTATTGTGTTAAAGTGACGTCGATGTCAACAATTGGAATAAGGATGATTGTTTTATTTAAGAATGAAACTTTTCTTATACTGTAAGCAGATACGGGTGATTCCAAAAAATTAATTTTTGTCCACTTTGGGCTCTTGTGGCTCCGCTCCCTCCCTTTAAAGATATAAGATCCAAACTCAAACTAAGCTCAACAGCACCTTCTCAAGTGCTGCATGAAATTTAAAAAATGCAGAAATATTTCCATTGTTTGTTCCAAAATCCCCCACTGTGTGTCGTCTATGACTAAGAGGCCAACTGGGTTGTATTATATTTGCATGTATGTAAATATTTGTATTTAGTCGCTGTGAACGTGTAGGCTTATGTGGAAATATTGTACAAAGCGCTGAAATTCAAATGAATACTTAATTATTAAGAGAGCTTTATGAAAAATACTCATAATTTATGCAAAACATAAAAAAAATCATTAAAATTTTGATTAAAATTAACCTTTCTAAAACAAATAATATTTACCAAGCGATTTGATTATCAAAAAGCAGAGAGAAATTATTGGCGGTGAAGGATCCTGTCGTTCGGAATTTCTTAATGTACAACAGATGAATTCAAGTCCCAATTTTTATTAATTATTTTTAATTTCGCAGCTAATTTCGAAATATGTACATAAATACATACAAGTTTTAATTATGAAAAATATGCCTACGCTTTATATTTTTATGGTGGAACAAAAACCTCTCTTTTAAAAGCAATTTTTTTCTTTAGATTTAGAATCGCTAACTTTAAAATGAGAGTTAAAATTGTAATCTTAATTCAAATAGGATGGCGTCATCGCGAACTTTTAGAAATTTCCTAACAAAATTCATCACCGCTGTTGATAAATGACTTTAAAAAGAAGTTTGTTAATGTTGTTTGTTAAGTACAATACATGCTTGTTCGTCATTTTGCTTTCAAGTCTAAAAAATGCTGGAGAGATTTTAATTTAAACTGTACAGAAAATGTGCAGGAATACAAAAAAAAAAAAATATTTTGCTAAACAATAGAATTATGACATGTCTACATATCGATGGTTTCATATAGAAAAGACATACATATCTCGATTTTTTCGAAATCGAGTTTTTAATATTTTCTGGCAGTTCACTTACAAATGCAACACTCCCTTAAAAAATCAAGTGAGTCATCACTGAAAATTACGAACTTATAGCCACCTAAAAAAAAGAAGCCCTGACTTTTTTTTGCATCTTATTTGTCATTTTAATTTTATTCAGTATTCTGTAAAGTAACAAAAGGACAGTGCAGAGCATTGGCAAACATCATCAAGGGAGATGGAAGACAATCCAGATTGATCGATATTGCCCATCGATGTACAGGTTAAATATGAGGAAGCTATTGCCAGGTGATGATGGTGATGGAAGAATGACTGAACACATTAGACCAAGGGATAGTAGCCACTTATCGTTACGTTTTTATCACAGTAAAAATTACTAAATCGCACTTTCCATCCCTGTGATGCAATCAGTTAAACACTGTTGCCATTTTACTGCTTTACGAATTCTCTTTTGTGACGCACTGATGCTTGAAGTGTGTGCAAATAAAATACAGTGCAGATTCGGTCAACGCAACCCTCGATACGCGCAACACCCAAATTCTTAACATTGCTGAGTCTGGTTAACGCAACTTTTCAAAAAACAAGACCTCAATTAATGCAACTTTACAAAGAAAGTTAAGATTCTCTATTTCGTTTTGTTTTTTTACTTTAGTTTTTTATAAATAAATTCAGAACTATAAACCTTTGTGCATGAAATCTTATGCTTAAAAATCATTTTGATTTACCGCTATTGTAGGAATGACAAAGAATTTTTGCGTTTTGCTTCCGTTTAAAAAATTCTTTGATTGTGAACAGTTGTTCCAGTAAATAAACAAAATGCATGTAGCAACAAAATTTGTTAAACTAACAATAAAGCAAAAGAGCGAAATTCTGAAGAAACTGAAATGGCATACCTGTGAAAACGATTTGCAATGAATACAAAATTCATAAATCAACAGTACCCATGTAGAATTAAAAAAAACGGGCAACTACTAACGAAGTTCGTGGTAAATGCATTTATTTTAAAAGTTAACCTTTGACTCTTCAAAAAACATTTTATTAGGTTTAAAATAAACTTTTTAGTAGAAAACAGGCATAGAAATTTTTTACTCAGTTTTCGCAATAAACTCAGTTTTCGCAACAGCCCAAAATTTCTATTGGTTGCGTTAACCGAATTTGTACTGTACTCTTGTACATACTCATGTGAAGCCAAATAAATACTCAGATTACTTTAAGTATTCAGTTTTAAGTACGAGTATGGTTTTTATTTTTAACTGAACGCATTTATAGTTGTTTGACAGCCAAGACTCAGAGAGTACTTAAAACGATACTTTTGTCATTCTCTGATCAAAAACTCTGCAGCACTGTCCAACAAAGTAAAAATATATATAATATATTAATGATTTTGGCGCATATGTACATAAAGGATGGAAGTAAATTGGCTATCAAATGGTGAAATGTCAAGAATTGAGCTTTCATCCTTTGACATTTATTTACGCTGCACTTTTGAACAAAGACTTTTAATTTTGAAAATGTACTATCAAAATGGTGAAAATTGCATATCGCACTTTTCGAATTTTTTAAAAAAATCATCTTTAGTGAAACAAAATTGTCAACAAACAGTCCTCGAAAAACCATTACATCCATAGAAAGTGAAAGTGTGGTGCCGTTTTGTGAACAGGTGGCATCATCGGCACTTATTTTTTTTTTTTCGAAAATGAGGAAATAAACGCCGTCACCGTGAATTTTCTGCGCTACCAAACCATCATAACCGATTTTTTGTAACCACAATTAGCTATTGTTGACATCAGTGACCTTTGGTTTCAGCAAGACGGCGCCACAAGCCACACAGCGGGACAAACAATTCAGTTATTGAATGAGAAATTTGCGGTAGCGTAATTTATCTATTTGGCAGTGCCAATTGGCCGCCTCGTTCTTGTGATTTAGCGCCGCTAAATTATTTTCATTACAAAAAAGGCTTCAGCAAATTGTAATACGATGAATCAAAATAATTCACATATTCTATTTGCAGTGAAAGATGTTTATATATAAAGCTCAAATTTGCATCATTGGCATCATTGGGTGCCCCTGTGGTTGAGTGGTAGCGACGCTAGCCATAGACCCTGGGTGGTTTTTGCAGTCAAGCTAATCGCTTCGCGGGATGTGTTTTTTTAAATAACATAATTTTGATATTTAGTGCAATAAATCTTAAAGAATTTATTGCCAGTCTAGACGTGATTTAATGTCTATAGTTAATTGTTATAAAGACATTGTTATGGTGAAACGGAAGATTAAACTATAAAATTCTTGCATTTTCGGTAAAGGACGTGTCCAACTATTTTATTTGAAATCTTGTCACATTCCTCGTGGAACATTTTAACTCCCCTATAACTCTTTTTCGTATGGATGTGCATCAAAGTGTTTTATTACTTTCGAAAAAAAAAATACCCTTAAACAGCAATATGTACGTACAACTATCCAAAATATTTTATAAAAATATTTGCCATGAAAGTAAACTATAATACTCTGAATATGCTTAGCAGTTTTGTATAAAGTCCTATGATTAAAATTTTTGTGACACATTTTAACCCTCAGCACTTCCCCCTTATGGGTGCCTTTAACACCAGACTAGAATTAGTACACAATGACAAAATTTGTGTAAAGGCCTCATTAGTTGTTACTTTTCGTTGTCGTTCTATGCCGTTCTTTTCTGTATAAAATATTTTCCAATTACTTTTTCTGTGCAAGGAATCAGCTGGCAACCTATAGAACTGATTTCAGTTGTATACAAAATATCACAACAAACCAATATATACACACTTTTGGCTGTCACTTAACGTTGAATTCTATTTTCTACAGATTTGTCCGCAACAGAACAGAACGAAAAAGGAAAAACAAACCACACATATAGACTTTCAATTGAACAGAAACAAAACAGCTGATTCAGAACAGAACAGCACGTACAAACTAATTCTGCCTTAAGTTAGATAAAGTCGTGTTTAAAACCTACTCTTATACATATGTACATACACATACATATATACATATGTACATACATACATATACTATAATAATAAATAATTTTATTTTTAGACAAATTTCATTCAATTTTGTTTAATTTCGCTTGTGAAGACACAGCAAATTTTTGGTATTGATTCAATAAAATCCTATTTATAGAAAAATCTATTTGTTGTCTTCATCTATAGTCTCATCATTATGTTCATATACATACATATATGTACGTACATATGTATGCATAAACACATATGGAGATGTATGTATGTATGTTCATATACATGCATACATACATGTGCGTACATACTTATGTACGTATACATACATAATCGTATGTTTTTACAATTATGATTTTTATGTTTTTTCTCTATCTCTCGATTGATAATAAAATAATGTGAAGGCCAAATCTATAAAATACAAATTTTAAGTTTCCATAGCCATACTAAGTTTGTATTCAAGCCAATACACACTTTTACGAGTATAATCATCATTATTTATTACACGAACACAAACATGTTTATTCGCATAAGTGTGAGTTCACAAAATATCTCTACTAGTAAATAATGGTGGATTTAGAAAATTGAGGTTCCCAACTTTGAATTGGCAGCACTGTTTTCAATGTCAGCCATTTTTGCTATGCTCAAGCTCGTTTTGTTGAGCTAAAAAAACTCAAACTTTCTTCGTGTTTATGCAGAGAAAGTTTAGTTTTCAAAAATTTCACTCCATTACGAAGTAACTAAGTATACGCAAGTAAATAATAGACAAAAGAAAAAATGAATGAAGAAAGAAAACGAAAGAAAGTCTACACAGAAAAAAAATTATGGATAAATCTAAGCAATTTCTGCACTAAAAGGTTTACAAACTATTTGGCTACAGTTAAATAAATCTTTATATTGAACCCACACATTTGCAATATTATTGTGCAATAATTGATATTGTACAATTGGCCCATATATCTTCAAAAACGATGATGGTCTGAAAGTTACTGCCAATGGTGAACGGTATAGGAATATGATTCGAAATTTTTTCGTACCTCAATTACGTGGCATTAATCTCGCTGATATGTGGTTCCAACACACAGCGGACGCTACAATTGATTTACTCAAAGAAACTTTTGATGAAAAAATAATTTCACGTAATGGCCCAATTAATTGGCCACCAAGATCGTGTGATTTAGCCCTATTGGATTATTTTCTTTGGGGTTATGTTAAGCCACTTGTCTAAGTCGATAAACCACAAACAAAATTGAACACCTGGAAATCAACATTCGAAGAGCTATCGGCGAAATACGGCCGCAAATGTTGCGAAAAGTTGTTCAAAATTGGTGTTCCAGATTGCGCCTTCTACGCGCCAGCCGTGGCGGCCACATGGCAGAAATCATATTTAAACATTAATTTCATAAAATTATTTTTACAATAAAGCCGTTTCATTGATATTAAAAATATACCTATTTCCTTGTTTTATTATTATTTATACTTGCGTCACTCTATAAAAAACACACCTTACTATAAATTATCAGGGCAATCATGAATAAAATTCCGCGTGAAATTTTTCCCTGGGAACAATTCCAACTAATAGCAATTAGTAGGGAAAACAAAAAATTCTAATTGGAAAAGGGAGAAATTTCGCGCGGAATTTTATTCATGATTGCCCTGTATAATTTTTTGTATTGAATTAATTTCTTTTTATTTTTAATACCAAATTTTATAAAATTTACTATTTTGTTAACAATAAGGAGGGTTAATATAACCGATTTAAGTTGTCAGTTTTACTGTAACTAAAAGTTTATTTTTTACGGTTTATATTGAATAATGTTATTTGTTGTCTTTTGTACTTAGTTTTAAATATCTTTACGCGTTCTTCCGTTGTTAAACGATGCTTATTCGTAAATGGCAAATCTTTCACTAAATAAATGACACTTCCGATGACAGATATTTAGCAGCTGACAGCCTTGCCAGACCGGCGGTTTTGAAACCACGGAATGGATAATCCTGTACAACAAGTTTTTGCATTATTGCTTTTTTAACTGCTTCGCATTAGTTAGTTTAAAAAAATTTCGCCCTAAGCTTTTGCCAATACTCATATTTAACTACTAAACTGTTAAAACGACCCTTATTATTATTACATCACAACATACGAGTTGTGTTGAGTTTAGTTGAGTATTATTTATTTCGAATACACATTTTGTGTTTTAATAAGTATTGTGTTCTTATCTAAACTGTTTGCATGTATTTGTTTGACTTTAATTAAAAACTGTATGATTATGTCAATACGTTTCGAAAATAATTAATTTATACTATTCGTAATAAAATTGCGAGAATCACTATCATCGTTGTTATACATTGAATAGTTGGTAAACTTTTCTCAGAATATTAATTAAGCGAAATGCGAAAACTATGGCGCTTGACGTTTATATAGTCGATTTTTTTGTGATTTAGTTATTCGTGGCTGCTAAGCAAAACTTCAACCATAATTTAAAGAAGCCTGCAAAACCCCAATATTTATAGACAAACTCTCAATAAATTATTGAGAATTACAAAACTACAATCACAGTAGGCTAAGAAACATTTTCAAAAACCACAAATAATATTATTTAGCATGTATGGCCTATAAAGATTGTGGTTTTGTAAGTTTTTTTTTTTAAATTGTGCTACTTAAAGTGCTCTGAGCTCCGTTACATCAGTAAGTCTCCGTCCACGAAAAGTGCAAAAGTTGGGAAACTTTTAACTTTTGAGGGCTTCAGAGACGATCGAAAAGCTTGCTTAGCTTCGTTATAGCATGAGTGAAAATTTGTGACACCAACGATGCTTGATGGAAAATAAAAAAAATTTAGATTTTTGGCATTACAAAGTTATCCATACGGAACAAGGTTTCCATTTACTGGGTACCTGGCCACAGCGGTTATCCGTTCAATGATAAAGCGGATGAACTGGCCAGGAGAGCCTCTTCTGTTCCGTTTATGGGCCCAGAGCCGTTTTGTGGCCCAAGTCGGGCGAATGTAGCATCCCTGATCAAAGGAGATGACACTTCGACGGCTAAGGATATGTGGCTGACTTCTTCTGGTCTAAGGCAACGACACATTCTTTGCGAATGTATCGTCTTATGTAACAGTAGAAGGCGTGTTTTTTAGTCTGAGTTTCTGTGTTGAGATGCTATTAGGCGGGCTTGTCCAATATCTGTACTGACTTTCATAAGGAGAGTCATACAGATATTAATTTAACTTAATTTACAGATCTATGGCACAAAAGATCCATTAGGTGTCGCAGTGCCGGCCTTTGGACCACATCTCTCCCCTGTTCTACTAGATTTTTGGCATGCTTGCTGTGTATAGCGTTAACCCGTCAAGTCTTTTCTTTTTAATTATTTAAAATAAAATAAAAGAAATAAATAAACCTAAGTTAAATTAATGAAATGCTGAACAAACTTATTGAAGCTGCTGAAATGTTTCCGTCAACAAAGTATTCATTGTGACCAATTCCACCGTCGTTTAATGGGCCTTTTCGTGGTTGGCGTATTTCGACTTCGACTACGACAGTTTCGTCCTAGATTAAAAAGAAAGTGTTGCGGCGTTCTTTAATCTATAATAAAAACGTCGTAGTAGGGGTGGAAATATGCCAAACACGATAAGGGTGAATGTCAGTTGAAAAAGGCGACTCATAATATATGAAGAATTTTATGTGACTCGGCCTTTGGGATGGTGCTTCTCTTCTTCTGTCATTTCATACAAAACAAAAAGTGGGTTGAGATAATCCTAGACTAAAATCATTCCCAAAACTTAATTGGTATGAGCCTTGTGCCAAGCAACGTAATGTTGTGGCCAAATTTAATGTCTTGAATATGAATGTTGATCGCACCCTACTTTTCACTGAAGGCTCTATTTTTTCAAAAATTAATTTAATAAACAATAATATTAACGTTAGTTAATTTTAATTATTTTTTTCGAACTTCATTTGTTTCTATATTTATGATTTGATCAGGAAAAAATAATTAACATTAACTAAAATTAATTACCAAGGGCCTGTGGCAAAAAACTAAATAAAAATATACTTAAGTATCAAACCAAAAAAGTTTGTCTTAAGTAGAACAAAAAATAAGCAAATTAAGTAACATGTGCATAGTTAGTAAAGAACAAACGACAATGGCAAGACTGTTGTAAATTTAGAGATGGTAAAAATGAGCTTTCATTACAAAAAAGCTTTCAGCAAATTGTAATACGATGAATCAAAACAATTCACATATTCCATTTGCAATAATGGCTGAGTATATAAAAGCAGAAATCTACATCAACTGACACCACACACAGTGGACCAAACACAAAAAGAACGCTGATGATGAAGGTTTAGTGGCCTTCGAAAACAGCTAGTTGTTCCGTTTAACTATGTGTTTGTCAGAATATTTACAACTAACTTTGGTGTTATTTGTTCATTAATAATTATCACATGTAATTTGGCTTACAAAGCGATACGAACTTTAGCCTGATCAAATCATAAATATAGGAATAATATTAACGCTTTCTGGGTTTTCGCAATACTCACAAGTTCTTAACATGACCTTTGCCTCATACAAAGTTTAATTTAAAACGAACCATTTGACACAAGGGATATAGGGATGATATTTAATTCTCAAAAAATAATCGATAACGTCAACACAACGCCTCTAATTAATGCCACATTAGCGCAGATGTGCTATCAACGCCGTCTATATGTGAAAGCGGCTTCAAAGTGACGTCGGCGGCGACAACAATTTGCATAATAAGGCGGATTATGTTACATAAAGTACTTGAAAAAAATTCTGATTTTATCTCATATTTAAAAACGCCCGGCTTAACTAACCCTGATTAAATATTCACAATAATAAAGCAATTAATACTCGTATACTGATTTAGTACACGATTGCACGCCTGAGTAATATTTTTTTCCGAGTTGTTGTAAGAACTTTTATGTTAAATAAATATATTTTTTAGGATAAATTTTACTTTATTCAGATGAAATATAATATTTATGGTTTTGAAAATTGCGAAAAATAAACATTTTATTAATTAGAAATGTATTTTAAATTTTTGCATCGTTTTTTTTAGCAGTTTTTTTTAAATTCTGTTTAACATTTTTTAGCAATTTTTTTAATAATGCACCGGTTACAGGCGATTTGACAACCCAGTTTCGAGCGTTACATGCATTTTCTATATAAAAAATAAACAGTGTACGCTAAATTTGTTTATTATTTGTGATTTGTATGTACATACTACCTACATAAATACATACATACATTGTATGTACTTACATATTTTTAGCCTCGACTAACGTTTATTGTGTTCGTTCCTAAAGCAATGAATAATGTAATGTAACATACTCGTATCCGAAAACTAAAATAAATGAATGTTAATTTGCTGACACTGCAATAAGCATTAAATGTTGCTACAATGATGAACATAAAAACGCAGTGACTGCAATAAGTTTACATACGATCTTCTTTCTTATTTTAAATATATAATACAAAAAAAATTATGATGTCAGTCTTAATATCAACTTAATTGAAAAAATAACTCCTCGTTAAGGAATTTGATTTTTACTGAATAATTAAAATAATAGGATCCAGCTAAACCCCTCAATAATCAATTTCAAGGTGCATATTTTTAATAAAAAATAAATATTTTACTGAATAAGTAAAATAATAATTTGGGACTATTAGGGCTAACAAATCAGTGCAAGTTAATCTCTATTTTTGGTTTAAAATGTGTTTAAGCCAGCAAACCAATAAATTAGTACAGTATTTAAACCATCTTTAAACGCATAAAATTGGGCGTTTAAACTACCAGTACAGGCAACATGATTTTGTTACTTACAGGCCATGTATTTTGCATTAAAAGAGCACTCAACTTACACTCTATTGCTCCTTTATACTTTTCTACTTCGCCAAGCATAAAAATAATTTAATTCTCAGCAAAATTTGGCGACTTTAAATTAATTTTTTTTTTAGCTTTGGTGCCTTTTTCATTGTGCAAAGAATTTATAGCCTGCTGCAAAACAGATGCTGTCACAATATTATTTTTTAAACCACTTATAAGGTATGGTTCACTGTTTTACTCCTGTTAAGTTTAAACCACATATAAATTTAAGTTTAGTTCAACTAAACCAGCGTTTAAACTTTCATTGATTTATTAGCCCTTGGTGTGATAAGAAAGGTTAAAGTTAAATTGTAATATTTCCCAAAAAACAAAAAACACTAAATTTGATATGATGTTTGTTCAAAATTTTCTAATAAAATTGTAAAAATGTATCTTTGAAATTGGTAGTGATAAATTTACATCATAAAGAATTAAACATTAAAAAGCAATAGTGCGAACAATATACTACAATAACTGTAAACACTGTACAAAAAAAAAGCTTTTAAAGCTTTCACTAAGGGGCCATCCACATATTACGTAACGCCATTTTTTCCGATTTTTTACCCCCCTCCCCCCAGTAACAGATCGTAACAATTCTTAAAATTCGAATACTTTTGTTCCTATATTTTTATTTTCTGTTAGACTAACACAGTGCGTAGACAAAAATCAAATAAGCTTGCAAAATATAAATAATAACAATTATGTATTTATGTACATATGTATATGCATATATTTATATCTATTTAACACTCATGATTCTTGATTTATTATGTATTTCTTTGATAAATTAAATACATAAATAAATGAAAAATCGAAGTGTTTTTGTACGAAATTAGTAAAATTTATGTTACGTAACAATTTTACAGACCCCCCCTACCCCTCCGTAACAAATCATAACAAAACTCAATTCAATAAGAAACTTCATCGAAAAATTAAAATTGTTTTCAATTAACTTCATCACGTGAGCAAAATAAATAAAATGTTCAAACTTCACTATGACTTTTGTAACTACCGTTTGAATCCCCTAATTGAAGGTTAGCCGCGAATAAATTTGCAAGTGACACAATAATAATTTTTCAGGATAGCCAAAAAACGCATTTTAAAGCAAAATTGTTTTTTTCGTTTAATTTTTTTAGCTTATCGTAAGTTAACTTTTAATTTTGTAAGTCTGTTACATTTATCAATTATTTTCGACCATTTCGTTGCATGACTTTGTTAGTTACTTAAAAAATTCTTCCACTGACTGACTTTTGGTAATTGTATTTTTGGCGGCGATAAGATGCATAATTTTGGATGGTTTGATGTTTGATCAAATCGGCAATCTGCGAAAAAACTGGTTTTGTAAATATTTTTGTTATTCGTGGCTGCGCTTCAATTGTATATATATTATCAGGGCAGTCATGAATAAAATTCCGCGTGAAATTTTTCCCTGGGAACAATTCCAACTGATAGGAAGTAATTGGGAAAACAAAAAATTCTAATTAGAAAAGGGAGAAATTTCACGAGGAATTTTATTCATGATTGCCTTGTATGTATAGGGTGTTTTTTTTAGAGGTATAGAACTTCGAATTGAAATAAAACACAAGAAAATCGTTTTAATGTCCATCAATTTGGCTTTATTGGAAGGATAATTTTATGCCATTAACGTTTAAATATGATTTCGGGCATGTGGCCGCCGCGGCTGGCTCGAATAAAGCCAATTCTACAGGTCCAATTTTCAACCACTTTTTCGAGCATATGGGGCCGTATGTTGGCAATAACGCCACGAATGTTGGCTTCCAAGTCCCCTAACGTTTCTGGTTTGTTGGCGTAGATGAGCGACTTCACATATCCCCAAAGAAAATAATCCAATGGTGTCAAATCACACGATCTTGGTGGCCAATCCATGGTTAACCGAATTAATTGCTCTGATGGACGATTATGTCGACCATAAAATAGACGGAGCTTGCGGTAAACTTCGCGAACTGAACCATTATTTTCGAAATAAATTTGCACGATTTGCAAGCGTTGTTCTTTTGTCAACCTGTTCATGATGAAATGGCAAACCAAACTAAATATTAATCACTTGACAGCTGACAAAATGGCTGCCAGTTAAAAAAGTGATGCCAACTTAAAGTTCTATACCTCAATAAAAAACACCCTATATAAGCAAGCCTGAATGAAGCATCTAATTGTTTCGTTTTGTTGTGGTATGTAGACAAAAGTGTCGTATGCGGATTTTTTCAACCACTCACTGTATAAATATTTAGCTACGTATCTGTGGGTTGATACATTTAACTATAAAGTCCCTATCTCCCCAGTACACCCATAAGATCCACAAAACTATGCACTTCGTAAGTAACAAGCAAACACGATCAATTACACAAACATTGATATATATGTACATACATACAAATGTACATATTTGTACTCATAATATGTACTATTACTTATGTTTGCACATAAATATGTACATATGTGTATAGAAATTTTATTTCCATTGTGAAATAGTAAGTCCCCGTTCGCACTATGCAAATCTTATTGCTAAACTCATTAGTTTGTAGGAGAGAGAGAGAGAGAGAAAGACGAGGGGAAAAGAAATGAGTACTCAGCTTCATGTACTGTTAATACATTTTGCTTCTTCATTCGTAATGTTAAATCAATTCAGTAAAGTGCGAC
This sequence comes from Nowickia ferox, assembly GCA_936439885.1. Lineage (NCBI taxonomy): Eukaryota > Metazoa > Arthropoda > Insecta > Diptera > Tachinidae > Nowickia > Nowickia ferox. The sequence continues at coordinate 82,216,654 of OW387027.1, read as the reverse complement.
TTTTTTTTCGTTTTTTGGCTTTTTTTGTTTTGGCGTTTTTTTTAATTTTGGAATTTTTTACGTTTTTGGGTTTTTCGGTTTTCACGATTTATTTTAGTTTTAGCGATTTTTCAGTTTTGATACTTTTTTTCGTTTTTGGCGTTTTTTTCATATTGCCGATTTCTTTCGTTTGGCGATTTTTTCGTTTTTGACGATTTATTTAAGTTTAAGAGATTTTTTTAGTTGGGCGCTTTCTTTCGTTTTGGCGATTTTTTTTTGTTTTTGACGATTTTTTTCGGTTTGGCCATTTTATAATTTTGGGATTTTTTAGTTTTAGCGTTTTTCAAAATTTCAAGCGAAAACAATAGGGGGTTCTTTTTCATCTTTGGTGTACGGAACCCTAAAACAAACATTAAAAAACATCTCGTCAAAAATAAAACTAACATTGTTAGGACGGTGGAAAAAGTGCAAGGAAGAAAAATTTATAAGTTTAGCAATAAGACTTGTGTAGTGTGAATTGGTACTAAATATTGGTTCATTTGTGTATTCATTCGTTTTATCGCTTTTGGAATACAGTTTTCGTTTTGCATATTTTTAGGGTCCACGAAAAATTACCCCTAATAGTCGAAATATTAGATATGTTCACAAAAAAAAAAAAAAAAAATGCACAATATAAAATGCTAAAAATTCAACAAGCGCAAAAATAAATCATAATAATGTGAAACAATTTTAAAAGTTTAGTTGAACTATAGTGAATTTTAATCAGAAATAATTTCTTAGTCGGGCTTAAGTTCAGTAATTTCAATTCTTATTGAATGAAATATTTTTTATTAATTAATGTGAGTTTCTAAAGAAGAGAAGAAAAATTAAATTAGACTATAAGCTGGGGGAAATACCGATATTTTTCTGTGCAGCAACGCACATAATGTGCAATACGAGTACAACTCAGCAAAAAATAAAAGAACTTACCGAGATATTAATAGGATTCGGGAATTATTGTGCGGAAGTATGTAATGTGTCTTCGGATATGAGGCACAGAGATGGCTGCTACTAAAAAAATATTATGGGCAAAAATGTTTTGGTTGTAATGGTTTTTTAATTCCATCAAACAAACTTGCTTTCATTAATGTTATTGAAATTGTTTAATTTTCTGCTAATTATCGGCAAATTTAAAAATATATTGATTTTTTGGAAGCAATGAAAATGTAGTTTCTTCAGAATTACTTAAAATTGTTTTTAATAGGAAATCTAATAGAAAAATAAATGGAATGATGTAGTGAATATTACGTAGGTTAATTATCTTCATGTTCTTTGTCGATTTCAAATGCGCCTTTGACACTCTCCTCCACCCTGCAATTTGGAACAGTTTAGAATGTAAGGGTATTCCAAGAAAACTTATCAACTTGGTGAAGCAGTTATACTTCGATGCGCACTGCTCTGCGCTGGACGGGGGCTGCACCAGTGGCCAAATTAAAATCAAGTCGGGCATTCGACAAGGCTGCATACCATCGCCATTGCTATTTATTATAAAGGGTGTTTTTTATTGAGGTATAGAACTTTAAGTTGGCATCACTTTTTTAACTGGCGGCCATTTTGTCAGCTGTCAAGTGATTAATATTTAGTTTGGTTTGCCATTTCATCATGAACAGGTTGACAAAAGAACAACGCTTGTCAATCGTGCAAATTTATTTCGAAAATAATGGTTCAGTTCGCGAAGTTTACCGCAAGCTCCGCCCATTTTATGGTCGACAGAGCAATTAATTCGGTTAACCATGGATCGTTTTCGTACTACGTTTACTCTATGTGATAATACGCATCCGCTGAAGTCGTCGTCTACGCCAACAAACCAGAAACGTTAGGGGACTTGGAAGCCAACCTTCGTGGCGTTATTGCCAAAAAACGGTCCCATATGCTCGAAAAAGTGGTTGAAAATTGGACCTGTAGAATTGGCTTTATTCGAGCTAGCCGCGGCGGCCACATGCCCGAAATCATATTTAAACGTTAATGGCATAAAATTATCCTTCCAATAAAGCCAAATTGATGGACATTAAAACGATTTTCTTGTGTTTTATTTCAATTCGAAGTTCTATACCTCTAAAAAAACACCCTATAGTCCTTGATGTAAAGGGTGTTTTTAAAGAGTGACAATTTTAAATCATAATAAAACAAGGAAATATATTTTTAATATCAACGAAACGGGCTTTATTGGAAAGAAAATTTTATGAGTTTAAATATGATTTCTTCCATGTGGCCGCCACGGCTGGCGCTTAGAAGAAGCAATCTGGAATCGTATTTCCCTCATAACTCTTCGAATGTTGATTTCCAGGTGTTCAATTGTTTGTGGTTTATCGACGTAGACAAGTGACTTAACATAACCCCAAAGAAAATAATCCAATGGGTCTAAATCACACGATCTTGGTGGCCAATTAATTGGGCCATTACGTGAAAATATTTTTTCATCGAAAGTTTCTTTAAGTAAATCAATTGTAGGCGTCCTGTTGGAACCACATATCAGCAAGATTAATGACACGTAATTGAGGTACGAAAAAATTTGGAATCCTATTCCTATACCGTTCACCATTGACAGTAACATTCTGACCATCATCGTTTTTTGAAGACATATGGGCCAATGACTCCGCCAGCCCATAAAATGCGCCAAACAGTAATTTTCTGTGGATGTAATGGTGTTTCGACAAAAGCTTGTGTATTCTCCTCACTTCAAATGCGACAATTCTGCTTATCTACGTACCCATTCAACCAGATATGGGATTAAGGGCAAAATTAAATTTTGAATGCAAATTCAAAATCAATATCAATTTGTGCTTCATTGGCCGAACAATTTGCACGCGTTGCTTGGGTGTAAGTCGATTCATAATGACATTTCAAAGCAAACTTAACAAATAGCAAATATCAGCTGTTAAATAGGTGCTCAAATAAAGGAGTGATGCAACGCGAAGTTGTGACACTCTAAAAAAAACACGCTATAGTAATGTCTGAATCATGAAGTGCAGAACATTGCTTCAAATTTGGTCTGAAAAACGTATGCGCCTGAGCCCCATCTGCCCTACTCATTTTTCATTAGAAGGCGCCGACATAGAAGAAGTTCAAAGATTTTGCTATCTGGGAAGTTATGTACATATCACATAACGGCGGTAGCCATCAAAATATACTCATACATCACAGACCTACTAAAGCAAAACAAGCATTTGGCACACTCAACAAAATTTGGAGATCGGCGAATATTTCAGTTCGAACGAAAATACGTCTGTTTAACTCCAATGTAAAGTCAACTCTGCTGCTCTAGCGACTCACAAAGACTTCAGGTTTTCGTAAACCGCACCGCTGTCTCCGGCGCATTCTTCGCGTATTTGGCCAGAAACAATATCTAATAGCGACCTGTGATTCCGAACCGCGCAGCCGCCTATAGCCTAAGACATCATGTGCCGAAAATAGAGATGGCTTGGCCATACGTTAAGAAAGCCAGCAGACGACATCACAAGGAATGCCGTCAAGTTCAACCCACAAGGCAGTAGATGATCTGGACGACCATGCAACACTTGGAAGAGGCAGATTATTGCCGAGGTAAAAAACTGCGAAAGAAGTTGAAACGAATGTAAACGTTTAGCTTTATGGTAGAATAAAGGCTCAGTTAGCCGACTGTAATGCAATGTAACTGTAATGTAGGAAACAGCTGATCGATTTTTTTTATATGAAAAGTAGGTTATGTTACATTACATATCTATAACTATTTCCATTACTTTTCACATAACAATATCGATCAGCTGTTTCCTACTGTTGCAGTTACATTACATTACAGTCGGCTAACTGAGCCTTAAATATGTGAGGTTGCAAGCGAACGTGTCAGCTGTTATTGTATTTCTCTTTGCTTTATACATGTGTGTGTATGTATATGAGAGAGAAGTTAACGTTTGCTCCGTAAAAATCTATTTTCTGAAAATTTCTACTTCACATACGTTACGATACATATTAAATAAACAGCAACATGTTTTATTTATGTTACAGATTTTTTCAGCTGGTTCGTAAAATTACGATACGAATCTACTAATTCTACCATTAGATAGACTTCAATGGAATTTGTTTATTACGGCCCTATGTTCCTCCTAGGAAGTAAATGATTAAATATATATATATCGTATACATATGTATGTATGTATGTCTAATAATCAAATTTGTTTATAAAAAACGTTCGACTGTGAAAGAAGGCGTCGAATACTTCTCGAATACTTGATCTAATTCGATTTTAAGAGTTTTAACATTTTTTTCTTAGCAACCATATCAACTCACTATTGGAAATAAAAATACGCTTGTTATTGCAAATCAAATTTAGGATTATTTACGCACATATTTATGTAAAAAATTTCAGAACTGTATGCAAGAACAGGGGGCAAATTACGGCACTCGATACTTAACGAAATTTCAAAATATTGCAATAGAGTTTATATGTAAGTATTTTAAAATTTCGATCGATATCGAATGACGTAATTTGCCCGCAAATCTTTTTAAGCCAAAGAATCTTCTTGTAGTGGGAACATTTGTGTGCAATGGTTAATAGCAATATGTACTCGTTTTCCATAACTAGTATTTCCATCAACTGTATCCCTCCCTCCCTCCCTACCGACGCTTTCTGAAAATGTTCTAAGCAAATATTTATATAATATGGGTGTGGCTATTCATATTATAATGCATTTTAATGCGAATATGTACATACATACTCGTACATACGTACTGCTGTTAAGTTTCGTTCGTTCTTTCGAAACATTTTCAAACTTCAACAGATGTCTTTGTATAATTCTTTCCCTAGTAATTTAATGTGCCAAATACAATTATTTACGTATATGTAGGTGTGTTTTGCTTCAATATATGTGTGTATCCATATCCATAAGATATGGCAATGGAAATCTAGGCCAACATATAATAAATGTTGTATAGAATGAATTTTTTAATTTTTGCTTTAGCTCGCCTCTTTCATTTTGGCGTCCTATAAATGCAATGACTTATATAAGTGGAAACTTTTTCTACCCTAGATAATAAACAAATACAAAGGCACATCATGCAGGTGTATGTGTATAAATGTGTGCATTTATTAATGTCAGTAGTACAAGAAGGATATTGTAATATAACGAATGCATTCATAGAAATACTTAAGCCTGCAGAGATGATTGATATTAAAAATAAGTCCTCTAAATTAATTAATAGAGCCGAAGAAAGATGACTAATTATTGCAAATTTTTTTACACAAATTTGATTATTTTTAAAACGTGAAATTTTTTTAAAGGAACTGTCATTTTTTTCGGGTTGGCTGGATCGTTTTGTATGAATGAACACGAATAAAGGAAAGGAAATAAATTTTTCGTTTTCCATTTTTTAGGTCATCGAGTGCAAAATCCTTCTCGCATGGACCCCTCCCCCCCCCCCCTTTTTTTGGGTATATTTCGGCTATAACTTGATTTTTCCGAAGAACTTGCATTTTTCGCCAATTTTTTTGACTAATGCTTGCATCAAACAAATTAATTGTGTGTTCGGTACAGGTGCCCTGGGACCCTTCTATATCCGCCAATTACAGAGCATCACATTGGCGTCGTGCATAGCTGGATTTGGCTTTGATTCGCATGTGCAGTCCCGCCACATACGATTTCTTGTGCTTCGGTTTGTGGTATGGGATGGATCCATTTTTACTGCCAACAACAAGTCGATACAAAAGCGTTGCAGCATCAATTTGGACTTTGCAAATAAAATATTACAACGCCTCTCGGTTTTGTGTGGTATCCGATTTCTTTGCGTTTGGATGAGTTGTACTGCTTGCAAACGATTTTGCAAGTGACTTCCAGTGACTTCCAATGATTTTGCAAGTTTTTCTTAAGTTTGACAATAATCAATCATGAACTAATTCCTCAAATTGGACATCATTCTTGATCTACTTCCTATAGAGCATTTTGTGAAGAGAACGGCGATAAAAGTCTCCTTAGACTCGTTGAAGCAGGTTTGTCGAGAACGGGAGTAACAGATCAAACATCAATCTTAAATGACATCAGTTTTAGTGATCAGAGATCCTTAACCCCCGGGTTCACGGACTATAAGGTCGTTCAAATTGATTTTAGTAGAAGACCACCTTCACTGGTAATTACGCATATGGACTATTGGGTCAAATCCGATAAGCTATATGAGGGTAGTGCAGTGTTCACAGACGGGTAAAAAAATGGGGGTTGGTGTCTATATCTTGGGGAGCGAACATTCGTAGTTCTTTCAGACTGCCGAATAAATGCAGCATTTTCCAAGCTGAGATCTTGGCGATCCTCAGGGCCACGGAACCAGCAGTCAGAAATATCACTGAAGTCGAGGAGGTAATCTTCTACTTCGACAGGCAGGCAGCGCTAAAGGTTTTGAACGGGCACAATGTCAAATCGAAACTAATTAGTGACTGTAGGAGAACCCTCAACTACAGACTATGTCAGACTATGTTGGGTTCCTGGCTTCAGCAGTGTTGAGGGAAAAGAAATTGCCGATAAGTTGGCAAGAATAGGGTCGTTGTTGGATGAGGGAATATGTGACAGATCGGTAAAATTCCCGATAGGTAGTTACTACAGGTAACTCAGTAATTGTGTGGAGAGCAGGACAAACCGTTCATGGCGACATAGGAAGGATGGAGTATGGATATGAATAGCAAGGCGATGCGCGCTGACTGGTCACTGCTCGGTCAGAGCAAGGATCTACATTTGGCAAACTGGCACTCCAGATTTCTGTAGGATGTGAGGGGATGAAAAAGAAGCAGAAACCATTGAACATATTATCTGCCATTGGCCGAATCTGCAACGCCGTAGGCTTAGATGGCTGAGCAGACGTTTTCATGAGAGCATTAGTGATATCGGTAAGTGTAAACTAGAGGATATCAGTGGCTTCATCATGGGAATTCAGTGGCTTAATCACAGATAATTGGGGCAATGCTGGGTACAAATGGGGTTTAAAAATTATTACTAACGGGACAACAGAAGGGAATCGCAATGGACCCAACCGGGTGGAGGTGTGTTATAGAATCTATAGTTCCTAAACTAACCTAATACATTCAATTCATCTTCTTCAGAGATTTTTTTGCTGGCATGGGCGTTCTTTACCTTCCGTCTATCTATGAAACATATTCGGTGAGCTGTCGATGCGCTTCAGCTTCACTTTTTCTTTTTTAAATTAAAGAAGTAAAGCAAAATTCGACTAAGTGGGAAGAAATTACCGATACTTCCCGTCTGAAATACCATATAAGTTATAAAGACATGGTTCATATTCAAACTTTTCAGAAATAAATTTATGGGTAATAATACAGAAATACCTTGTCCCTAGATTGGCATAAATTTTTTCAGCTTCGGTTGGCTCTTTTACTTTTAAATTTTCATAACTTAACACAGCCCCTTTATAATACAAGGTTTGTGTAAAGGGGTTTATAAATTGTAAAATTTATATCTCTTGCTGGAAAATAGAGTTTGCTAAAAACGGATAAAATGAAAAACCCCGATTTCAGTATTGTGGATCACAAATAGACCATTATTCGACTTGTGAATGAAAATACCATGGTAAAATTTGGTTTAACTATCAGACGACCAATATGGGTTGATTTTAGAACGACCATCGAGACATTAGCCTTACTTAAGGAATATTTTGAATATCGTCGAATCTGAAGCTTCTTTAAGAAAAAAGATCCCTAAGACAGAAATAATATGAAAATATAACACGTTAGTTCATATCTACCAAAAGACCATAGTCCCTTGATAAGACATATAACAGTACTTGAGGATAGCTTTTCCCAACCATAATATTGCTATAGTAAATATAACGAAAACTTATCGACTTTATATTTTTTTTTTTTTGAATTTTGCAGATTGAATCGCGTAGCTATGTATGTGCTAACAAAATGCCAGGGTGTGCTTCTAAAGGTCGTCGTCAAATCTCAGGAGTAAGAAAATTAAACGAACAGGTCCCAAAGAAAAACCAAAACGAAAAAGCACCAGCTTTGTAAATCCGAACACTTGAGCATACAACTATACATAAACAAATTAAAATAAATCTTTTTCCTTTTTTCCTCTTAAAATTTTGAGAATGTCATCCGATTAAATTTTTGTATTTGTCTGTATAATAAAACGAGCCAGATCTCCAAGAATCTCAAAATTATTTGTTTTTAAAATATCTTTCAAATTGTTAAAAGCATCAAAGAATTTAAAATTCAGTCTTAGATAGTCAAATTTTGCACACTGGAAAACGATATGATCTGCAGTATCATCGACCCCACACACTTCACATTCAGCATTGTCAATACTACCAATTTTTTTTCAAATAAGTCTTATCATATGTACGGCCCACCATCAGCCTGTTTATAATTTTAATTTCAATCAGGCTGATGGCGGGCCATACATATGTACAGCAACATATTCAGCAAATTAATTAATTTTTTTTTGTTATTTGTGTTTTCCGTTTATTTTGACATTTTGTATGCAGAGATGCCACATGATATGGAATAAAATGGTTAGTAAAACACAGCTGTAAAAAGAAATTACAGAATGGCATTATCGTTACTGCAAACGAACCAATATATCGATAAATATTATAATTTTTGATTTGCAAAGAGTTTAATAAAATATTTAGATTTTCGGTTCGCAAAAAGTTATTAAAGTAATCCTTCCCTACGTCTGCTTTTAGCGATAAAATACAAAACAAATTGCCAGTTTAAATGAATCATTTAGCTTTTTAATTGAATAACTCCCGCAGTTCTAAGCAATTTGTTCCTTTGCCACTATTTTGTTGTTTTTATAAAAAAAAAAACTCCTGCTGCTACATTAAGATACATATAAATATATTTAATATTACACCTTATTTTTATATGCATAGAGGACACATTTACTACATACTCGTATATAAATGTCTTGATTGCTTACTTTTAATTATTGATTTTGTTTCATCATTTTTCAAATTAAGTTTATTCTTTTTTCTTGTGTAAATATGTTTGTATGTATTGTACATTAAATATATATGTATGTATGTTAACGCCAATTTGGCATCTATAATTAAAAAGTCATTGAAGCGGAAATTGTTCATTTGATAATTGGTAAATATCCGTTCTATATAACTGCAGCATGCTAAGCATACATACAGTGGCGAGCGCTTGTGGAGGCATTCTTAGCATGCGAACAGGGTCGACTTTAACGCCCGTAAGACAAAATGTTGTATGGTTACTCATAGACGCATGACCGGAAATGCTGTTGCCTCTGTAATTATGGGGGTATAAATATTAAGGAATCAGATGCTCTTGATGTTCTTGGAATGAAAATACAGTGTGATGTCCGATGGACTGAACACATTTTTCAAGTTGCGAAAGAAGCATTCAAGTGCCTCGGGTTTTTAAAACGGTGCAAACGATATTTCACCCCATCCGATCTCCTTACTATTTATACCACTTATATTCGAACAAAAATGGAATACAACTCTCATGTATGGGCCGGCGCTTCAAAGTCTATTTTGGGGCTGCTCGAAAGCGTACAGGAGAGAGCGAAGAAGCTCATCGGTGACAGTAGGGTTATCCAGCTCTATTGATTCATTGGAGCATCGACGCAATGTGGGGTGCATTTCCTTGTTCTATCGTTACTACAACGGAATGTGTTCTAATGAAATTAGGGAACTTGTTCCTGAAACCCGCACATTTACACGCACAACACGTGCCTCATTCAGACCACATCCCTTTGTGGTCGATTGGCCAACGAATCGCACTACGCATTACAGAGAGAATTCCTTTTTTAGCCGCACTGTTCGATGTGGAACCAACTACCTACGGAGGTCTTTCCTGTCACTAACAGCGTGAGAAAGTTTAAATCAAATGTTCACAGACACTACTCCCTCTATCCTCCTTCCCTATAACCTATTTTCTTAGTTCTAGCACAATGCATTGCATGAGTAGGGGTTATCCCCCGAGTGCTGGTCCTATAAAAAAAAGAAAAAAAAATACCCCATAAAACCGAAGTGAAACTAATAAAATATAAGAAAAATAATCAATTTTTTTATTTGAACTATTCAGTAAAATAATAATTAAAGAAAACAAAATGGAATTCAGGAATATTAAAAGTTCAACTAGGGAATTGAGTATTATTGTATTATTTAATTGGAATTGTTTGGCACTTTATCGTCAATCCACATGGAGGTGGAAGCTTGATGGTTTGGGCCTGCTACACTTGGTGAGATCTGAGAGCATTAGTAAAAATTGGTGTTATAATGATAAAAGAAAACTATTTTAGTATCTTAGAAGAGAATATAGCAGAGAGGAGGTGGTAGGGCCTACTCGGAAAATCATAACTGCTCTGCATCATACGAGCAAACTTCAATTTAAAATACAATACAAGTTCGCTGATAATCTCTTTTAGTAGTAGTCATGTTGGTACCTCATATTCGACTGTCATTGGTGCATTATCTCTTTCAGCAAAACACTTTAGGACATTTAAATTTCCATTTGCAGAGCAGTGATTCATTCACGAACAAGCCTGTTGTATTTCTACAATGACCAGCACAAATCTCAGACCTAAACTCCATTAAACGTTTATGGGATTTGTTTAAAAAAATGTCTTGCGCATTGCGATAGTGCGCTAACAAATTTAAATGAACTTTGCTTCAGAGTGCAAACGGAATGGGCAAATACTCCGAACCATACCGTCGAAAATTTGGTTGACAGTATGTTTAGACTCATTAAAAGCGTTATTAAAGCAAAGATGCTTTGAAAAAAGTATTAAAAAATTAGAATTGAATAATTTGAATTTGAAGCATTCTAGTCTTTTTTTTTAGTAAAATTTTCTCAATCTTAAGTTCAACTTTTAATATTCATTAATTTTATTTTGTTAGCTTTAATTATTGTTTTATTAAATAAAAAATTTAAATAAACAATTGGATTGTTTTTCTTTAATTTTAGGGGGTTTTATTTCGGTTTTATGTCGTATTTGGTAAGAGTGTATCCACAAATGCTCGCCACTGTCATTACTGAATATTTTATACAGATGTACGTATATGTATCTAGCAATAAATGTCATGTATACAAGTTTTAGTATTGATTTTAACAAACAAGTTTAAACGTATTAAAATAGTTATTACAGTCAAAGTACATAAGAACAACTTCCGTATATTTAGTTTCAATGTAATACCAATAAGAGTACATATGTATATTCAATCATATATACAGTACATACATACATATGTATATGTATATGCATATGTATGTACATATTTATATAGATGTACATAATTAAATTTGAAACGAAAATAAAATAAAATTAACTCGCGTTTTACCTTTCAAATATACATATACTTGTCTTATACAGGGTTATCCATTTAGTGGTTTCAAAACCGCCGATCTGGCAAGGCTGGCACTGCTAAACATATGTTATCTCAAGATCTATTTAATAAGTAAAAGGATTACCATTTACGAGTATGTATCACTATTCTACACAATCGCACGATTTACTAAAAAATAAAACTCTGATCTGATGAATTCGTACTGTCTTTTGAAAATTTTCATAGACTCCATCATACCGGGGTTGTAAAAAAAATTGTAAAAATTGCATTGGATTTAACAACCCAAGAAAGCATAAAAATAGTTAAAACTTCTTAAGGTAATTGCCATTTTCCGATCATTACGGTGTGATTATGGTAGTCATAATCGACCTACTGTGCAAGGAATTGTCAAGATTATAAAGAAATTTGAAGAGACTGGAGGCGTTACAGATGTGGTCAGGCCTGTGCATCGTCGCAAAATGTGCGCAATACAGAAAATATGGGTTTTTCTGTTAGTGAAAATGTGGCGGATAATCCGATGAACCCTTATCGTCCATTCAGAGCGTTATGGCCGATTGATAACCGACTGCAATTGAACGTTATGAACTGGACGATATATGTTTTCAACAAGACGGTGCCACAGTTTTCATAAAAAATTAAATAAGCGAATGTAATTTTATTTCGTGAGTTTTGGAACATACATATAATAGAAACGACAACTACTTGCACTGTATTAGACTCTTTGATAACGGTACTTTATTTTGAGCTTTCTTTTGGGTACATGATCGCAAAAATTTAAATTTAGTATTCTTTTAGTGCAGTGAACACGTGTTTTGGTTGAAAAAAAAAATAGAAACGCTGCAGAAACTGTTAATAATTCTGCTTTCAATTAATAAAATATTATTATTTAACAAGTGTTTGATACTTTGTGGGAAAGGTACGTAAAAAAAGTGAAACTGCTGTAAATATTTTCATATTTTATTAATATCTAATTCAAGATGGGTCGTGGTTAAAATTGTACAGTTCAGGAAAGGGAAATTATAAAAAAAAATAAAAAATGATGGCCTTTCCATGTCTGAGATTGAATGCTGGCAACCAAAATTTCTTGGTTGTCAGAAAGCACTAATTACACGATTTCAAAAATTAATGAAATCGAAATACCTGGTACGTGTTACTATTTTTCTGGTAGGTATTGTCAAGCATAACAACAATCTGTATTTTAGTTGTCCAAACACCCCCGGAATCTTGAGTTTCGGGTTAAAAAACCCGTTTTTCGTACCCATAGGCACTCATCAATCTCTAACTAAGTCGAATATCAACCGATTTTAAATTTATAAACGGATTTAGAAAGAAGAGACTAAAAACTTTTGAAACCACATACTATATATTTTGTTTTAGTAAATTTTAGATAAACATATGTGTGTAATTTTTTACTATATATAATTTGTTCGGTTTTTTTCTTCACTTTTCTACTTTGGATGCGTTCTTACGCAGTATTTTTGTACTGCAACCATACTGTTTATGATTTTATTTATAACACATAATTGATTAAGAGTAATTTGCAAGTCTGTGCTAAAAAAATTCGCCGGAAATTGACTGAGTTATTAATTATGTTATTACGAGACTTGATATATTTCGCATTCTCTTAAAAGTACAATTTAATAGACGTACTATATCAACACAAAGTATAAAATTGGTAAAACAGTGGTCGCCAAACTTTTTTCCCTATTTCCATTTTTTAATAAAATCCCCTACTGTGCAACGTTAGTGACTCATTTCCGATATTTTTCGTTGTGTAGCATTGCTTTCCATTTTGAAAATAACACCACAAAATGACAACACAAGAAATGCCAGGTGTGTACTCAGCATAAGCTTCTTGCACACTTTTATTTTTGCCAATAAAATCGATTTTTATCGGTGACATTCAATGTTACCTGTCATGAATGACTACGAGTGACATTAGAGATGAGCGATTTTACGAAACCTGTTACTTTTTCACAGCGATTGAAAAATCACTAATCACAACTGCGACCGAATTTATCAAGTAACAGGTTTTGGAAAAATAGTTCTTTCATACAAACTGTGAATGTTCTTGTATGCTTACCTTACAGTAAATAAAGCTACCACATGAATTTTTTTTATACCTCCACCGTTTATCCAGAAAAAATCGTCAAATCGTGTCAAATCATCTTTTCTGGTAACTATGTATAGTTCTCACATTTTTGTATTTGCAATTTTACTGTCTCTCTGCCTCTTATACCGCAATTCACAATATTTGGATGGGGTTGATTACTAATTGTTTGTTCTTGTCGCTCTTCTTACTAGTATTTATCGAAATACCAATACTAATAAATACCTGTAAAGCAGAAGAGCTGAAATGTGTTAAACCGTGATCACAATCACTGTTTAATTTCACTGCTGCTCTTCTTATTAGATTTTGTCAAAATAACAGAACTGCTACAAACAAAATACTGCTAAACTGTGATCACAATCACAGTTTAAAGCAACATTATTAAAAAATCTCAATATCGCTCAACACTAATTGACATAGATACATATGTACAAAAATATGGGTATAATATCAAAGAAATGACGTTGAGTGAAGCTTTCTTTGAAACAACGCAAAAAAATGGTCAAGACTAAATTTATTAAAAATTTTATTAAAGATTTACAATATCCGATTAAGAATTAAAGCCAATTTCATTCATTGATAAGATTAGTCAATTTGAAATTAATTATTAACCAAGAAGTTAAACAGTAATTTCTGTGCCGATTAAACTTTAGTGCAGTTTGGTTTTTTGACTAATGAGTTTACTCGGTGGTTTTTAGGATTTCATAACTTCTGAAATACAAATGGCTTATAATTTTTTATGTTGTTTTGTAGTCGTGGCTTTTTTAACGGGATTTAATTTGGCCACAGAATATGGTGAGTACTTACAAAAAAAAATTGTATGATAATAAAAGCCGTGGCATCACCAGTATACTTGTGATGCTTTAAACTTTAAAGTAATTTAGCAGAAATCCACTGTAACTCACACGACACACTTTTTCAGTGACTACGTGCACATAAGCGTAATATGTTCACTAAAAGCTAAAAAATCAGTGCAAGTTTAAACGTTAGTTTAGTTGAACTACACTTAAATTTATATAAACTGAACAGCAGTAAATCAGTGCTCCATATATTATCAGGCATGTTCTGAAAATCACATTTTTAAAATCACCAGTGATTTTAAAAGTAATAATGGTCCTAGACGTTTTTAAAATCATATACCATAAATTTCTCTCAGAAATAATATTTAATGCTCTATTCAATAGAAAAATTAAAAAAAGAAATAACAAGGAACTATCTGCATGACCATTAAACAAAAATGTGGCAGCACTAGAATAAGTGCCAAAAACAGCTGTTTTGCAGCAGGCTATCAATTATTTACATAATCAAAAGGATAAAACAATTCCAAATAAATATAGAAATATAGAGAAGTATAAAGGAACAATACAGTGTAAGAAAATAGATCGAAGAAGATCTAAAGAAAAAGTAGAGGTTTGGAAAAAAATTTAGTGCTATTTTAGCGCAAAACATGTGGTCTGTATGCAATAAAATCATACGGTCTGTATTGGCAGTTTAAACGCCCAATTTCATGCGATTAGAGATATTTAAATACTTTACTCATTTATTGGTTTGCTGATTTAATTAAACACATTTCAAACCAAAAATAGAGATTAAAAAATCTACACTGATTTTTTATTAGCCCTAGGAATTTAAATTTTTGAACACTAAGAAAGAAGTTTTTCCAGTTTTCCTGTTTTATTTTTGTTGACAACATCAATTCTTTTGTCGTGTACTGTGTTATAACAAATGTTATTAATAATACAGACGTCGATAGTTCTGATAAACGTCATATCAGCACTTGAGAGGATTCGACGTCAGACATTAGGGTATTCATTTCAAACGACTTTTCAATTATTCGATTAATTAAATAATCGATATTAATGTTTTTATGTTATTTGATACATCGAGTATAACTCTACCTAATAGATTTTTTTTTTCTAAATGTAGTCGGTCATACATCAAATATACGAAAACCGGTTTTCGATCAATAAAAAAAAAATTCTTTCCTTTTTTTTGTTAATTAAAATTTTCGAATAATTAAAGAAAAAATTTTAGAACACGGCTTTCGGTTTTTTAAACAACCGGTTTTTAAGTGGTTTTTTTTTGTGTTAATTAGAGCACTAGCTTATAAATTATTACATCACAGTTGAGCAAGACTTTCGTTAATGATATCGATTTCGAAAATACATACATATGTATGTATCTCGAACATTTATCGTGTAAAACTTTCGAGAATGACACCCAAAAATTAATCGAAAAAAGTTTACCTGTCGCTCCGTTTTGTATATATCAAAAGTGAGAGAATATCGAACTAATTTCGATATCAAAAAAAGACAACAGAAAAAATAAAAAAGTAATTTTATTTTTTAATTTCTTTCACTTATTTTTTTAACTACTTAACTTAGTTCATATTTACACTATGCAAGTCTTATTGCTAAGCTGATTAGTTTGATGGAGAGAGAGACGAGGAGAACAGTAAAGTTTCTTTTCCCCTCGTCTCTCTTTCCTAACAAACTAATCAGCTTAGCAATAAGACTTGCATAGTGTAAATATGGACTTACCGCTGCAGGATTTAAACATGATACACCTCCATTCTAACAGACTAGCACACATCCACTGGGCTATCGTCATTCATTTGATCAACTATCGAGAGAATTCGCTTTAGCGAACATTAGAATTTTTTTATATTCGCGATCAAATATCGAACAATTTTGTTTCGAAATTTCTTCGCTTTAGTGCTCAAGTGCA
The DNA here is from genome assembly GCA_936439885.1 of Nowickia ferox. NCBI lineage: Eukaryota > Metazoa > Arthropoda > Insecta > Diptera > Tachinidae > Nowickia > Nowickia ferox. Next base: position 82,200,507 of record OW387027.1, on the reverse strand, counting down.
ATATTGCATTTTAATATGCAAAGAAGGACATACTAAAGAAGAAAACTATAGATTACGAAGACACAAAGCCAAGTGAAACAAATACTGAAAAAGGTGGTGCTACAATTTCAATTACCAATTTTTTATGGTCCTTCCAATCGCAGATTTATTATAAGTTGCATTCGATTTTCGATCTTCTCTGGCTATCGAACATCGAAAATCGAATGTTCAATTCATATTATGAGCATCGAAAATTTCGTTAAGCAACGAATTTTCTAACTTTCGACTACAGTAGAAGATCGAAAGTTACTCATAATAAGGGCCTTAGCAAGCAATTACTGACTTCAGTTTATTTAAGAAAATTTTCAATGCAAAAAAATACAATATACTCGTATATATGAACCAATTTCTCTTTTTTACAGATCACTCATATATTCGTTCCTCCAAACCTCATCCTTTAAAATATGAATACGAACGTAAGACGGAATATTGGCTTAAGAAAGCTCAAGATACTTTAGCGAAAAAGTTGGAGCAAACCGAAGCCACATCTATTAAGACAGCTAAGAATATCATTATGTTTTTGGGCGATGGCATGTCAGTGCACACAATTACAGCCACCAGAAATCTAATGGGTGACAGTTCCGAGCAAATATATTTTGAAAAATTTCCCTTTTTGGGCCTTTCGAAAACGTATTGTGTTGATCGTCAAGTACCTGATTCAGCCTGTACTTCAACGGCCTATTTACGGGGCGTCAAAGCGAACTACGGTACTATTGGTGTCAATTCAAACGTCAAGCGTACCCACTGTCTTGATGGTCAAAATCCGGCTTATTGGGTAGACAGCATTGCTAAATGGGCCCAAGACGCTGGCAAGGATGCTGGCTTGGTTACAACTGCCCGTGTAACACATGCTTCCCCAGCCGGAGTATATGCCTACACGGCTGATCGCAATTGGGAAAATGATGCTGAAATTAAAGCTTCCAATTGCAGTGCTACAGATAATGTGGATATTGCTCGCCAATTGATTGAATGGGATGTAGGACGCAAACTTAAAGTGATAATGGGTGGTGGTAGGCGTAACTTCATCGATGCTAGCATTAGAGATGAAGAAGGTATACGCGGCAAACGTGCTGATGGCCGCAATTTAATCAAGGAGTGGTTAGAAGATAAACGTAAACAAAAAGTTAATGCTAACTACGCTTGGTCTCGCAGTGGTCTCTACGGATTAGATTTTAATAAGACCGACTATTTGCTAGGACTCTTCTCTTCCTCCCACTGCCCATATCATGGCGATTTGGAACGTGGCCATTTAACACTATCCGATCCCTCTTTGAGTGAAATGACCGAAGCAGCTTTGAAAATATTAAAGAAAAACGATAAGGGGTTCTTTTTATTTGTCGAAGGTGCACGCATTGACATGGCCCATCATGACACAAGAGCCCGCAAATCTTTGGAGGATACACAGGAGTTTGCTAAAGCCGTGCAAGTGGCGCGTGAAATGTTCTCCGAAGATGACACATTGATTATTGTAACATCAGATCATTCGCATACGATGACAATTGATGGTTATCCGGTAAGTTAATTATTAATTAGTTGGCAAAATGTATTAGAAAAGTTAGAGAAAATTATTCTACTATAAAAAACAGACCTTACGGCAGTTTACGGTATTTAATACTGATCGAAATTTTAAAATATTTTCATAAGAACTCTGGAGAATAATTTTTGGGAACCAATCCCAGCTGACCAACTTGTCGCAGAGGATACTTTCATCAACGACTAGACTACTTAGGGAAATTTTGATATTTGTCATGCACAATATTTGTCGATTACAGTTTATCTTAAGACAATCTGACAAAAATTGTGACCACAATGGGCGCTTTGGAGTTCAGGGAACTTACTGACGTCGCCAGTGTTGAATTGCAATGTTTAGTAGCTTTATATTAAGCTCTGGTTGGTGCGACGGTGGGGGTCCGCATAAGTATAGTCTCCGTGGTATCTCCGTGGACCAAAACGGTCAAGTGAGTCCGGGATTCTGACTGCCACCCTTACCTAACCTAACCTAACCTAAAAAAATTGTACTCAAAGACTCGATAAAAGAAAAACTACTCAACTGGTCATGCATCAAACTAGTTGGGGCACATTATCCGCAAGCTAGTTCTGCAACATTCAATCTAAAGTTGTGTATAGTTGCATAAATGAAAATGTTATAGAAATTGTCAGTTCTACAGGGAAAACATGAGCGAAAATGTCGCTCTTATTGTCATGTTTGAGCTTAGCAGCCATTTGTTCGAAAATTTCCTCAGTGATCTGTTTGGGCTGTCGCCATTAGTTACTTGACGCTTTAACATTGTCGTGCATCCGTCTTGCAAGATGTCTGAAAGATATGGTCAATTTAGATCAGTAGTGGCCAAGCATGCTTACTAAAGTGAAGAAATTTCGAAACAAAATTGTTCGATATTTGTTCGCGAATCTAAAAAATTCAAATGTTCACTAAAGCGAAATTCGCCCGATAGCTTCGCGAATGTGTGACGTTAGCTTATTGGATGTATGCTAGTCTGTTAGAATGGAGGAACCGTGTTCAAATCCTGCAGCGTATGTTTAAGAATTGAAAAATAAATTAAAAAATAAAATTACTTTTTTTTACTTTTTCTGTTGCATTTTTGCGATATCGGAATTAGTTTATTATTGGTTCACTTGTGATATTGCTAAGCGAACCTTCGGAATCTAGTGATTTTTGGAACAAATCTTTTTTCCATCCATTTTTGAGTGCCATTCTCAATAGTTTTACATGTTAAATGTTTGAGATATATTCGAAATCGATATCATTAGCGAAAGTCTTGGTCAAGTGGGGCGTCTCACAAATAGTATACGTGTGTTGATGGTAAAAAAAAAAAACAGAAATTACTACACAATTTCTACAAAAAGAGTTATGACTTTATTGGACAATAATCTAGAGCCGTCCAGGAGTCTCCTCCAATATTCTTTTTCTCCCATCTCTTACGGTTTTTGAAAAAAAAAAAAAATTACCAAAATTCATATTATGACTGTGGGTTAAGATATGGATTTTTTGTATCCCGGGAGGTGTTTAATGTTTTATCTAAATAAAGAAGGCATAGATCAATTTTGTGGTCCATTTTGCTTTAAAAATCGAGTATATATTTTGTGAGAAAAAAATTAATTTTTATTATTTAACAGAGGTGTGTTTTTTTTTGTTAACAGAGCTCTGGTAAACGCTGGACTGTTTGTGACCAGGGTTGTGTCTGACTCGAATAACTGTATAATTTTGCGGTTCTTTTGTGAAATTTAGTGACATTGCAGGAGTGTGTGGTAGTGGCAACTTTAGTAATTTCCGACATAATGGCAACGGTATTGCAAACATTTTAAAAACTACACCACAAAATAACAGCCAGAGAAATGCCAAATGTGTACTCAGCATAAGTCGTTTTTTGAGATTTTTTCCAAAATCGAGCAAACTAACTTTCCGAAAAAAGATGGGAGAAAGAATTCATTTTTAAATTTTTGTTAATTTGGAAAATTTATAGTTTTTAATTTATGTATAACACAGTTTTGTCTTTATTTTTCTTTTATTTCAGTTTCGCGATCAAGACATCACTGGTTTAGCCAATCGTGTAGCCAATGATAATTTACCCTATACCATTCTATCATATGCGAACGGACCTGGCTATTACTCAACGTACGAAACTAAAGGCCGCAAAAGACTCACCATCAAGGATACACTTGATGCAAATTTTGAATATATGGCTACAGTACCATTAACCGCAGAGACACATGGTGGCGATGACGTTGCTATATTTGCATCCGGTCCTTATGCCCAGTATTTTAACGGAAATTACGAGCAGACCAACATACCAGCTATGATGGCTAAAGCAGCAAATATTGGACCGTTTGCTAATTGAAGGAAAATTTCTAACAATTCAATATCTATGCATATAGATAAACATATTTACATATTTAATACAACCAGCCTTATTTATAATCAAAATTTAAGTACTGCATCTGTATACTATTAAATTAAACTGCATGATAACTCTATGTTAATTTTTGGTTATACATAAGACTGTATATGTACATACATATAGCTCATGTACTTCAATAGTGGCATAACTCAAAAAATGCGTTTTTTGAGTTGATAATGAAAAATAATTCGGCATTTCGAATTTTAGCTTGTGTAAAAATTTCATTAAATAGTTTTTACTAACACCTCGTGAGAGAAGAATATTTTTTCATATCTTCATTGAGTTGTATGTAAAGCCTGGTACTCTGTTCACAATTTCGTGCGAAATGCTGTCAAACTACATATAAAAGTATTTGGTGTGAAATATTTGCGAAATAAATTCGCAAAAATAGTACTCTGTTCTTGTTGTGAAAAACACGTAAAATCAAGTCTTTCCATGCAAAATTGGTCTGGCATCATTTTAGTTTAGCTGCGAAACAACATGAGCAGTGCTTTTTTCGCATGGAATTTTAACAATGTTGCATACTTTCAAGCAATAAAAGCAAGAAATTTATAAAAAAAAACCGCGAGTTGGGCTACATTTAGTACATGTCAAATTTTTCACGCGAAATAATCAATGGTGCTGAAAATTTTTCACAACTTTGAACAGAGTACCAGCCTTAAACTGAAAACTTTAAACACGTTTCTGCAAAACTAGTTTTTTTGAGTTGTGACACTATTGAAGTAAATGTGCGATATGTACATATACATATACATATGTGACCTGCTAAACGAAAAGCGAACTCTGCGCCGAAATTTTTTTTTTACTTTTTGAGTGATTCTTATACTCTTTCAAATGCCGCAAACCGCAAGTTTCTATGTCTTTTAGTTTTTTTTACAAATCACCTGTAAAGATGAACATAATTAATGAAAAAATTTAAAAATGTGATATAAACAGATAATATATATAATATTTGAAATTTAAAAATTAATTAATTAATTTTAAAAGCCCTTTTCGTGGAGCAGGTCACATATATGTATATTTTATTAAATTGGTGTTTTGCATTAGTCTAAATAAATTTCATGGAACATTTTGGAATTTTTTGTTGTTTGCACTCTTTCAATTATAATAAATTCTTATTATTAGTAAGTAGAATCGTACTTTTTTAGAGCGATAGATAAAACAAATTATGGCTCGATTCAACTGTCAAACGAACTTGTAATGTCAACTTGCAACACAATTCAAATTAAGATTAGTATTATGTATGGCAATTTTCTGCAGTTTCTTCATTGCAAAAATATTCGTTTGTTAAGTTATGTTTTAGACTCGGCAGTTTTTTTTTAAGCAAGTCTGAGTTTATGGGGGGGAGAGAGAGAGAGAGAGAGAGAGAGGAAAAAAAGGAAGAAGAGGGCTACAGACTTGCTTGTACCGAAAAGTTTCTTCAATTCTCATTTGTTATTTCATTTGTTGCATTAAAACAAAACATCACTTAGTAGTGTAACGTAGGAAACAGCTGATCGATATTTTTATGTTACATTACATCTCTATAAAGGCTCAGTTAGCCGACTGTAATGCAATGCAAATGTAATGTAGTAAACAGCTGATCGATATTTTTGTATGAAAAGTAGGTTACGTTACATTACATCTCTATAACCATATTCATTGCTTTTCACATAACAATATCGATCAGCTGTTTCCTACTGTTGCAGTTACATTCCACTACAGTCGGCTAACTGAGCCTTAAAAATTTTATCTATCCAACTGGTACATCGATATTAACCTTTTTTTACAGAAAAATATTCGTTCAAAATTGATAACAATGAATTCCTTATTTCAGTGATTCGAAGTGAATATAAAAAAAACTTACAAAATAGCCAAAAACATATTCAAGCCACATGTTTTTTTAATTCCTAGAGACAAAATTTAAAAATAAAACGAGTCGTCAAAAAATCTAAATATTTGATTACATTTTCTAAGAGTTTTTTGGTGATTTCCATATTTTTTTTTTTTTTTAATTTTGGACTATCTGTAATTTCCCCCCCGATATTTCTATTTACCCCATATGTAGCTTGAATATAGCTCGGAAAAATGAGGTGTACAAAACTACGATAGTTCTGCTTCAAACGACCTCGGCCAAAATGCTCAAGCAATGCCTCTATTGTAACAGTGGTATATGATCATTAAAAATAATACAGCAACTTAGGCCCAATAAAAATTAGTTTATTTCCTCTGATGACGAAAAAATGTGTATCAAGAAATAAAACTTCCTGCAAGGATAAGCTTATGTAAGAATCTTTGTAAACGTTTCCCATTTGCACTTCTTCCGGATCATAACATTTGGATCTTATTGACTTCTTTGGAAGTTTTTTTTTGTTTGTTTTTGAGGTTGCACCCATTAAAATATGTACACAGTAATTTATTTACAAACACCATTTGGCGCGCCCTACAAATAACAAAGTGTCAAGCTTATCAAGAAATAAGTTTGATTTTTTCTTAAATAAATTTAAAAGTTATTACGCTGCTAACAGTCAAGGTGTGTCCTCTTTAGTCCTTATAGCCATTAGATTATTTTCTATTTATATACATACATATGTGTGTACTCATGTAAATAAATACATATGAACATACCTATGTACATATACTACATATTTGTATGAATACAATTGTATAAAAATTACACTTAGGAGCACGTACAGTATGTACGAGTGTGTGTAAACAACAAGTATCCTCATTTTAAAGATATCCTTGATAATTTGTATGAGCATTTGACCTAAATTACTTTCAACAAAATTTTTCTTTTTTTAACTTTGTTATTGGCGTTTGGTTGACGGGCTTATTCGACGAATAAGGAGTAAGATGCATATGCAGATATGTACGAGTATGTACATAGCTTATGAATCCTTTAGCTTGTTATCCAACATAGCGTGTCTTTCAAAAACACTACTTATTTATGGATTTATGTATGTGCTCTCAATATGTTTTCAACGATATCTCATTTCTCAAATAGTAATAATTACTTTACAAGTTATACATATGTGAATATGTGAACAAAGAGTTCAAATAAATTCACTAAAGTGTTGGTCCCGTACGGTGCCTTTTAGATGTGATAAAAAACATACCTGCATACATACGCGCATCGGCGTTTTCAATCAAAAGGAAAATTAATATGCTTTTAAACTCAATCAAGTACGCTATCCGATGATGGTGGAGCAAATTTTGATCTACTCTAACTCTAATGCTACTGAAACGTTTTCTAAGCTTTCATTTGGTGTATATTTAAGAGTCGTCACTTATGAAACTATTCAGTTATGGCACTTAAAAAAAGATCTGTTTGTATTTTTCACTATATACATATTGATCATTTACTGCAACAACATCATAACTCAAAAAATTCGATTTTGAGTTAATAATGCTGCATTACACCTCACAACCTTAAACTCGTTTTCTATAAAATTAAATTTTTTTTCAGTTACAAAGCTGTGGAAGTAAATGAGCGACATGTGTATGTAATTTTAATATATGTATATTTTGTTTATAGAATAACTTACCATAAATAAAACGGACGAGTTCTTAGTCGAAGTCTGTGTCAGCTTAGAGATTATTCCCACAATTGTTTTTTTCTGATGATAACGGTAAACAACCACTTGTCTTAAAGAGAGATGCGCACGTGAAAGTATTTCAACTATATATCACTAGCACCGACGAACAGTAACACCGACGAAAACTAACACTCCCGATCACGAGCACTAACGAGGGAATTTATGTTTCGCGCACTATTGGATGTGAGTACATTAGGTAACTTTCTGACTTTAAAACCTGTATTGTTGTGGCGCTATTCAATCAGCTTTTTCTATAGTTTGATTTACATATATACGTTCACTTCTTCTAAACAAGCTCACATTTTAAAGCGAATTATGATGCAAAAAATCGCTAATAACTAAAACATAATTTTTCCCGAAAAATGCACTTAAAAATCGCTAGATTTGACGAGAAAATAGCTGAATTGGCAACAGTGTTCGTGGAGTGCAAAAATTAATTTTGCATTAAATTTGAATAGTAACACATTACACAATAAAAACTGCATATGGAGCAACACCAAATTATCTGGAAAAAATTATAAGAATAATTTTTATAGCTATGCTTGCAAAAGGAAAACTGATAATTCATTTCATAAGTAACTTATTTGAGAAAATAAATATTAAGGCAAACTTGTTAGGAAATAAACGTTTCAGCAGCATAAAAATAATTATCCCTGAAGATGTTGGAAAATCAAAAGGAAACGTCGGGTACATTAAAAATGAAATAAAAAAACGTCTTTTATTTATATTTAAAATTTGTTAACGCACTAATAATCCCAAATTATTATTTTACTTATTAAGTAAAATATTTTTTATTAAAAATACATTGAAATTGATTATTGAGGGGTTTGTTTAGCCGGATCCTATGCGTATTTCACTGTTGCTAATACAGGTCATCAGGGAACCTTTACCCTTTTTTTATATTTGGAAGAAATTTAATGACCTTGAAAGCCTAAATAGATACAATATCTATAAAATCACATTAGCAACAGTGTTTGTTATAAAAACATTTGATCCAGGTGGTAAAAATGTACCACACAAATGCCTTGGCAAACGATAAAAAACCTTTAAGCTTCTACAAGTAACACAACAAACAAAAAGGAATTTATTTGTTGTTGCAATTAATTAGATATTGAATGTAAAAACCTAAAATAAAATTTCGAATTGAAAGTACTCCGTCCAAAGTGACCTATTGCCGTGCCATAGTGTCGAGATGTGGTCTTACCTACATATCGAATACTACCGTGTTAGTCAACAAAGTACTGTCTATTACCCAGCAAAAAAAGTGATGAAAAAAAGTAGAAAAAGCACCACAACTATTAATACGAAGTACTCCAAACTCCGAGGAAAAAGTAGTGAATTTTACATTAGCGTGTCATTGGAGCGAAGTGGTTTGTTTTTGCCAACCCGTGAGCAAATGAAATTCACTTTTTATTTGCTTTAAAAACTCTAAAATAAGGTGTGATTTTTTATTGGTGAAGTAAATCCAATATATTTTACACTTAGGATGTGGTTATCAACCAATTTTCCTAAGCAGTTAAATCTATGATTTAAGGACTGGTGCTTATTCACTTTTTTATTAACCCACTTGGTAAGCCTTTTAATTTCTAAGAGCATTATACTCATTAAAAAATTTGTTGAAAAAAGTTGAAGAATTTGTACTTTTAAGCATTTAAATCAATCAGTCAATTTAATTAGCTTACGGGCTTGCTCGGAGCTTGAAGTGGTTCGTATCAGTAGTTGTAGTGCTTTTTCTATTTTTTTCCATCACTTTTTTACTGGGTTTTTATTTTAGAGAATAATAATAATCAAATAGGTGATTTAATATTACTTTAGATATGTGATTAAAAATAACTTCGTTAAACCAGAATAAAATGCATAATATACTTTGGAAGTAATTAAGAATTGCTTTCTAAAGAAGTAATCATTTTATTTTTTGCTGGGTAGTGTTGTTAATTATTCGTGTTTTATATTTGTTCGAATAAAATTTAATGATATTTTTCTTGTTCAAACAGGCGAACAATTTGAACTTTTGTTCGAATATTCGAACGAACAAAGAATAAAAAAATGTATTCGAATAATTTCAAAAAAGTTTGCAGAAAACGACAAGCGTATTATTAAAAAAAAAATAGTTTATTACACAAGAAAAACAAAAAATTTTAGCAACAAACTATTGTTAAAAAATATCGTTAAAGCCCAAAACGAAATTAGTTACAAACATTTTTTAATATGTCATTGATTTCTTTTAAAATATCCATTTAAAAATAACAGATAATCCGCCTTTTTAGCTTGTACACAGACGGTTATAATTTTTACTTTTAGCAAAAGAACAAGTAGAAAACTTTCTTTTTTTTTGTTAACGTTGGTGAATAAGGTAAAATAGCATTAAAAAGCATATTTGTACTGTGTGTGTAATCCTTTCTTTGGTGTTTCCAAATAATTTAAATCAACCTCAATATGGTTGACGATTTTAATATTAGTAGAATTTCTTACTTTATTGATACAATTTTTTAGATTAGTTAATAGAAAATGTCATCTAATACTTCATCCAACGATATTTTGATTACAAAATAATCGTGAAAACAAAGTATTTGCATACTATTTTTTTCGCTTTCTGTGGCATATTTTAAAGTCAGTATTGGATAGTATTAAAGCATTTAATGACTTTTTACGTCGTTCATTAATTCGATTCCTAAGGCTTTTGATTAGATCTGTGGGAAATCAGTTATTTTTTTTTTCTAAACTCTTTTTTATCAGGAATTGTAAGACACCTTCCAATTCCATTAAAGAGGCATTATTTTTTCCCAGGCAATTGTTCGAATATTCGACAAAAATTATTCCAACAATTTTTTATTCTAAATTGAACATTTTCGTTCGTTCGAAGAAAAATGAAAACAAGCTGTTCGAATAATCGAATAATTTTTGTTCGAATGACAACTATACTGTCTATAGACTTTCCTAGTCATAGTTTCATTTTTGTTTCTATTAAGATTGTAGTTAAGCCTCGTAATTATTACTTTGAAATTACAGATTATAATTTAAATTATGAAAAACTCCTTAATTTTTTTAAACTTTTGACATCTTTGCAATTTTCACCACTATCGATGCTAATTTTCAGTCTTTTTTATTTAGCTCTACTTACTAATTTGAAATATCTAGCTAATGAAAATTAATAGATTAACTCAGGAACTATAGTTAATGTCAGAGGACTGAGAGATTCGACCTATAAAGCGTACATTAGGAAACTGTGTGAAAGAAATTGGGAGACTAAGGAAAAGGTTGAAAGCTGTAATTGGAAATGTGGGCAGGGAATATGGTACAAGGATATTTTTAGAAGTTGATAGAAGTAGAATATGGAGAAAACTACGTAATTATTTATTCATGAATGTACATACATATGTATATTATGTGGACAAAATTATTAGACTATTTAAGGGAAGTAACATGTATTATTTGTATTGGTTATGAAAGTTATATACAGATTTTAGAACAAAATTAACCACAAATACTAATTTAAAATAAGACAACATTGTGTCCACGGAAAAGTCCATAAAAAATACATTTCAACAACACATACATACGTACATATGTACATATGTATGTAGATAATTTATTTATTTATTTATACATATTATACAAAGTAAATTTGCATAATATGGTTGCACAAATATGGGCGGAGTAACTAGACCATATGCCCAAGATGTTATTAACAGTATTTTAAAAAGGTTTTGTGACTGACTGTACACGACCTATGCCTTCACATAGGAAGTAGCAACGTGGTTGTTAAAGAAATTCCACAAAAGAACCGCAAGAATATACGGTTATCCGTGTCAGATCAGTCAACCAGTGCGAGCGAGACGCAAAACCCCCGAAGGCCAATAAACAAGCGACAAGTCGAACGTTGTCGACATCGTGGGATTGGCCCTTAGTCTTGCTTTAGACTCGGCAGTTTTTCTTGAAGCATTTCTCTTCAATTCTCTTTTAAAATTGCTCGTTTCTTTACACACAGACGGTTACTTGTTCAATTTTCCTGTTGTTTTAATACAGGTAATGAAATAACAAAAGAGAATTGAAGTAACTTTTCTGTACAATCAAGTCAGTACCCCTCTTCTTTCTTCTTTCCCCTCTCTCTCATAAACTCGGACTTGCTTCAAGAAAAACTGCCAAGTCTAAAACATGACTAAGTGATGCGTTAATCGTATAAGCTGAATGGGATTTCAGTACGTTCACGTACAAAGTAAATTTATATAAAGTATATGCAAGTACTCAGGTGATTAATTTTTTTCTCGTGTAGTGTGAATGCCTGAATGTCAAAAGTTGTTTACAATTTTTGTACGCCATTTTGTTTTGTTTTGCTTTGTTATACACAATTGTGTATACTGGAAACGTATGTGAAAAAGTTTAAATAAATTTTTACTTAAAAAATGTGTTACAAAACATTTAAAAATAATTATATTTAATTATTAAAGTACATATGTATTCTTTATTATACTTATTTCACATATTAAAGGTTTATCAATTAATAAACTTACTTTGGTTTTATCTATCCATACATTTTCTTTTTGTTGACCATTTTCCCACAATAAACCAAATCAATGCAAATGCAAATTTATTACATTAGCACTAATTTTAATAATATTAGTGCAATTTTTTTTGCATTTTACTAAATTCCTTCAAAGACATTCAACAACATTGCATTGTTACTTTTAGTGCACTATTTTTTGCACCACTAAACACATTATGAATAGTATTATTGCATTATCAGTGAAACATTTAGTGCAAAATACAACGTAAATGTGTACATACATAAAAACATACGTACATACATATATATGTAAATTTTTTCCAAGAGGAAAAATCATATCACTACGTTTTTTATAATTTTTCGAGAGACAGACAAAACTTGATGAAATTGTTCCAAGCGGTAGTATTTTTCGTTTATAAAATCACCATTTTTTAAGATATAACTTTACAACAAACGAAAACCTAAGTTCTGATCTTTTTTCAATTGCACGGTTTTTCATATAAGCTCGAGATGCAACATACTTGAAGTATGAAACTTTTTACGGCCTGTCCCACGATGTCACTAGAAATCGTTCGATCCACAACTTGTATTGCAAACAACAATAACATTAGAAATTTTTTTGTTGTTTTCAATATAAGTATTCGATCGAACGATTTCTAGTGACATCGTGGGACAGGCCGTTAATTTTTTTCAATTGGTTCTGAAATCTAGTTTGTATTTATATTGACAGTTTTTTTCCGTTAATTTGTATGTACGTACTTATAAAAGTGCCCTCAATGAACTTTAGTGTACTTTATATTTTTTATTTGTGCTATCTCCTAAAAATATTTTCACGTTTTATTCAATTTAACTGTGTACATTATGTGATAGTGCAATAACATTGCATTACTTCATGATGTGCTTAGTGGCAACACAAAATTAGTGTATTTTTTGTCATGCGATTAGCTGCTAATGCAATATTAATCCCTTACTTTTAAGAGATTTTATTTAAGTGCAAAAAATAGTGCACTACAAGCATCAAATTTAAATTTGCACTAAAATTTTTGTTTTTTAATCAGTGCTTATGCAAAAGCAATGCAAGTTGCCCAGGTCTGGTTGTATCCATCTGTTGTTGACATTGGCCTTTCACACACGAGTCTAATTTTTATGCCGCACAAATTTTGTTCTTTTTAGAACACACGAGACTAATTCATCTGACATAAAAGTGTATACGTGCACACAGCTTTCTGTGTATTAGTGTTTTTTGTTTTCATTTAACATTTGCTGTTTTTTAAGCTGTGTGTGTATTGGTTTTGTGCTGCTGATGCGGGGTTGTACATGGTTGAAAAATTATGCCCACCACAAAACCACTCTCTTTGCCTCTCTCACCCACAAACTGGCATGTTATGCCAGCACAATTGTTCTCGTGTGTGAAAGGGCATTCATCCATTATTCTTACACAAACAAATCGCCTGTTGTTTTTGTACTTTCTTAGTTGTTGTAGACCTGCATTTACTTTATATAAATATGCTTTGTTCACGTACATGTGTATGTATGTGTGTCATAATCCGAAAATAGTGTTTTACGTGACGAGTTATACGTTCACGTATGTGACGATTCGACCCCAGATTTATGTTAAAAATTTGTTTTATAAACAAACGCTGTATAAAATAAAACAATTTTTTATGAATAAGGCAGAGCGGATTTATTAATATGCAAGCGCATCTATGTTGCATCCATGTACATATGTGTGTATGTATGTCTATACATATGAATATAAGTATTATGCATACGAGCATTTATATTACTAAATAACATATCATTATCTTACCTGAAGTTTCAACAAAACAATATAGATTCACTTTACGTTAACTTTATGTTACAAAATCTAAACTACCAGCACACATTTAAATTTAAAATTAATTTTTCACAGAGCCCGAAACACTTGCATCCATATTGATAAATAACTCTACACTAAGTAATCAGCGCACCAGAGATGCCAGATATTTCAGAGAAAATGTTCTCTTGCCTTATCAAATTGGAGACAATTGAAATAGGTTATGACGTCACGAGAAGTTTCAGCATATTTTTGCACTTTTTTAAATAAGTAGCAGTGGCTACATAACGTAACATGTTTATAGTAATTTCTTCTATAATCTCAGGAGTCCTATGTGAACGTTAATGCAAAATTATTTTTTTGTACCTTAATATTTATATTCTTAAGAAGCGTCCTTATTATTATGTAACGGTTAAATCAAAATTTTAAGTAGTGATCCAGAAAAACTAAAAACTGTCATACCTGTATTATGTTATTTTTAAGTCTCCAAAAATTGTGGTTGCATTTAGCTGGCAGCACTGTTTAAAAAAGTACCGTTAATGTAGCAGCAAATGCAACTCTAATATCAACAACAACAACACATTAAAAAATTCTCAAAAAGACATCAACATCATGTTTGTGATATCATAGAGAAAACATGCAATTGTAGAAAGCAAAAGTTTAAAATAAGTTAAATTGAAATTGAATGAATTATAATGTTATTTCCTAAAGTATGGATAATATGCCGTGTTTGTTTAAAGCAACAAGAGCAAATGTATAACCTATTTGATGACACGGTCACTAAACAAATTTGGCTGTCATTAAGAGACTGCGGTGGAGTGCCGGTAAGTTTTTCTTCTATCAGCATTAAAATTGAGGAATTTTTTAATTATATACACTTATTTGAAACGTTATTTAATTAGGTTAGAAAAGACGATGACTTGCCTGATAAAATTTGTGAAACATGCTTAATGAGACTTCGGATGGCAATGAACTTTCGGATCGATTGCCAACGTGGCCATCGTGAACTTGCGCAAAAGCTTATGGATAGTAATAATATGATGCACGAAGATTTTCTAAAGGTAAGATTGCAAATGAGTATTTTGCAAGTAATTATATAATTAAAAATAAACTGTTGTTTCCATATGCGTGGGTGCAAATTACTGTTCTTTCAGGAGAAAGTGGTAGGTAGGTGCGACTCTTCTGAAAGAATCTTATGACGTATCTGATGAAGTAGGTATGAATCATTCACCCTTATCGGGAATAAAAGTTCACGTGAAATTTGTTCCCATTCCCATAAATTGTGATCGCCAACGTATGCGTTGTTGTTGTGTCAGTATACTATTTTCTAATTTTGTTCACCATTTTTTGTTTATGGGAAAGATTTCACGTGAACAAGATGTTCCCCTTTTATTCCCGATAAGGGTGATTACTTTAGTTTAGTTTTATATTTAGGTTACTCTACTAACAGCAATTAGTAAAGATTTATTTGGCCGCGAAGAAATTCATACCGCCATCACAAATTCCGGTATTAACACCAAAAAAATAAAAATTAAATATGAATTTTGATTTAATGTTGATTGATGAGTAAAAGGAAATTGATTGAAGATAATTAAAATAAGTTCAAATAGAAACATTTGTCTTTTCAATGATTTCAGCTAGGGAAAATAATTTCTCCAATGGTTCAATTAAAAATAATGTGAGAAGCATCAACATCGATATACACCAGCCACGATAAGAGGGGCTACTAGTCATTTACGTACGAGTCTTTTTTGCAATGATATTATACCCGCGTTTCTAAAGACATTTTTGCTGTGGCAATACATCCAATACTTGCGTATTGGATGTTATTTATTTTGTTTGTAATACATACATATGCTTATATAATTCAACATCAAGCATTACAAATAACATTGTCTTCCAAAAAGTATCAATAATATGAATGTATATACATCCTACGTACATAAGAATAGCGTTCTGCCACTCCTCTCTCCCATAAACTTAAAAGTTGCACATATAGATTCATATATCGCTTTGATAGACTGAGTTCACATACAGCAATTTTTGTTGAGCTACTTTTGAGTTTATTGGAGAGAGAATACAATGAGTAGGTTATAAATTCTTATAGCCTTAGGGGGTTTAAAACAAATTTTCATAAAAAAAATGTCTTATTAAGCCTTAATAATTTTCATAAAAAAGACTTAAATTATGATTAGAATATCCAAAACATTTTCTCAAAAAGTTTATCACATATTCTTGTTAATTTAATATTTTTTTTAATTTTATATCTATACATACATATGTATGGATATTAGGGCTCCCATCTAGGCTCTAATAGTTGTTTACCCAAAGTCATTTGCGAGACTTCCAACCAAACTGAAATTAATGAAAATAACCCAGCTGCTACTACTATACTACTTGACAATAAGTGTATTGAAAATGAAAATAACGATCGTAATACTAAACAGTATTGCGTAGTTACGAAATATGATAGCGAGGAAACAAAGAGTAAATCTCAAGAAAATGAGCCTATTGTATTGGTACTGAGATTAAAAGATATAGAAAGTAATGAAAGTTTCTCCACAAAAATAAAAACGGAAAGGGAAACAAGAACAATTGATAAACAACAAGTTGCAAAACAAATATCTCAAAAGACCACCAAACGAATGCAAGAATATTCTAAACTGAAATATAAGGCAATGAAAGAACAATATAAGTCAGATTTAAAGAGAGGAAAAATTATATTTAATTGCAAAATATGTAAGAAAGGCTTCAAAACACAAGAACTTTTTCGCCACCATACGTATGTCCACAAAAAGCCTCATCAATGCAAGTAAGTAAAAATTAATTTCCATTTATTCAATTTTTGAAAATTTTATTTCATTTTTTGTTAAGGATTTGTCATAAGAGATTTAGTCAAAAGCAAGACTTTATGAGTCACAACAACGTTCATTGTGGCGTTGAACCACATTATTGTAGAATTTGTTATCGAACATTCGCAAATATAGCAACTCGAAATACACACGAAAGGTATGTTGTGTTCAAATAAAAGAATAGTAAAATGTACTCGTGTAATATGTGTGTGTATGTATTAAAAATGTTTGTTCGTTCGAGTCGAGTTTGTCGTATATGTATGCACTAGAGATGAGCGATCCAGTAAATGTAATTTATAAATCAGTTCTTTGAAACAGTGAACGAGATCACGGTTTAAACGTATTTTGTTTGTAGCAGACTTCTGTTAAGAAGACTCGAAATAAACAATTAATGATCACATCTTTCGACTTATTGAATACTGATGTAAAAGATATAGAGAGAAAATTAAATTGCAAAGACAAAAATGTAAGCGCTATACTTGCCAGATAAGACGATTTGTAGCGATTTTGCGATGAGAGTTGAAGATTTGCTATATTTAATGAAAAGTATTAAAGAAATATATCTCAAGCATGCGATTATGTAACAGGTATGGAAATATCGCTCATCTCTAGTATGCACTCTGTTATTTTTACTTGTAACTGTCAGTGTTTTATTTCGATTTGTTCTACCGAAAATACTGTTTTTGTTGTTGATATTTGTTCTTTTTAAAAATGACAACCAAAGCTCAAAGTTCTTGGGCTTTAGAATTAGTTAATGTTCTGAATGTATGTATAAATAAATAAATTTAGTTCCAACCGATTTTTATTGCTTCTTTTATACATATATTCTTTTTCAGAGTCCAGCATAAAAATCTGGAGTTTAAGTGCGAAAAGTGTAATAAAGTTTTTAGATTCTTGTCGTTTCTACAGAGGCATGCCCAAAGCCATCGGCCAAGAAAGTAAGTGTATTTTTATATTTACACTTTTGTTTAAATTTTAATTATTAAGGAAACCAGAAATAACTATGATTTTGAAAGCATAAAATATGCACCAACAACTCAATACCAAAATTCTGAAAAAACTTTCAAACACAAATATCTCCGAGTTTTCATAAGGGAATTTTTTTTAACGAAAAAACTCGGATTGCAATATGATTCTGTTACATAACTTTATAATGCAATGAATTCAATCCTTTTTCAATTACAGTGCTCTTTGGTTATAACCAGGGAAGCCAGAAATGTGCTATAAAATTTCTGCTTTGTTTTCATTGCAAATGGAATATGTGAATTGTTTTGATTCTTATAGCAGATTTATATTTTCAAGCTTAAATAAAAAACGTATAATTGACACAAAGTATTTTGAACGATAGAAAGGAAATGCGGATTTTATTTTTTAAAGAGTATGCCATGCAGATGCCTTTCGTCGAGTTGAACACACTGTTCAAAACGGAGCCTTGTGCTCTGCGCCACATGCTGCAGTAAGCTTGGTTCAATTGAGCTGATTTCTCCCAATATTTTCCTTTAAAGCCACAAGAGATTGGGGATTGTCATTATAAACCCTCTCTTTGAGGTAGCCCCATAAAAAAAAAATCCATGGGATTTAGATCGGGCGACCTCGGTGACCATGGGATGTCACCAAAGCGACTAATCAGTTTTTAGGAGAAATTTTCCCGAAGCAAATTCATAATAAAAAAATTTTTAATTTTTGATCGCATAGTTCTAAATATTTTCGTGAACACGTAGGCCCTTATTATGAGTTGTAGTTACGGCCGTTCGCATTTGTTAACGATGTGAAACAAGACGTTTTCAATCATTGTATGAATTAAGCAAGAGTTTGTGTTTTATTGAATGAACATTTGAATGAATGCATTGATGAAATTGTTGTCAATACTAGTATGTATGTTTGTTATGTTCATAATTATGAACTTTTTGTTTTAAATTAATTTTTTTAAACACTTTATTAGTGTATGATAAAACAAAAACTAATAACTCTTTTAGGTGTTTTATCTGCAACAAAGAATTTGCTTCTCTGCAAATGGTACGTATACATCATCAGCGTAAACATTTAAAACTTTTATAATTTTATAAATCACTGATTAATAATAAATTTTGTTAAAAAAAAATATAAACATTATTGAATTATCTAAATACATATGTATATGCATGCATTATAACCTGTACCATACAATATTAAGTTACTGAAAACATTGTACATAATTGTATTATATGAAGAATTTCTACAATATATTTCATATAGAAAAAAAATAATCTACTTCTCTTTCCCTTTAATCCCAATTTCCTTTAACACATTGAGTATGGCAGTGATTGCTTTTACTTACGAGCCTGTAGTTCTTTTATATGCGACACTAGAGTGAAATTTGTTGTGATTTTTAAATAGAGAATCCTTTACTGAACATTTTTGCAAAAGCATTTATTGGTCTAGGATGATCTTTTGAGATTTTACACCGGCATGTTCTGAAAAGCGCCCAATCATGGGAGTGACCGACTAAGCGCCTATTTAAAACTCTTTAATTTGTTCCGGATCCACTAAACCAAGCTGCGTTAGATATTTCTGGAAAAAACAAAATTGAATCAAAAATTTTTTTTTTTTTTTTTTTTTTGCAATTATTTATACATATTATTTATTTTTTCTTATGTTTTTTTATATATATTTATAATTGTGTCTTAACGTAAATATGTGTTTTGTTTTTGTTGATTGAAATGTTTTTAGTTATATTCAGTTTAATGCATTTATGTATAAATTTTTAATTATTATTATGGTTGGTTATGTATGTAAGGAAGAGGGTTGAATAATATACTTATTTATTTATATGTATGTATGTATGTGTATACATACATATAGTTTCACATTTATTTATATAAATTATATTTTGCAAATATTTTCTTTTTATTTATTTATTTTTATTTTTTTTTTGTTATCATTTATACATTTAAAATTTTCTTTTGTATTTAAGTTCTGTGTTGTGTGGCATAAATTTGTTGCTCAAAATTTGTAAAAGAAAACAAAACTAAATATCGTGCCATAACCGCCAAAAAAGGTTAAGCGACATACATAATTTTCGAACTTAATTTTTTTTTACGAAAATCGATTATTTCCGATCGTAAGTAATAGTTTTTCGTCAAAAAACGTAGTTCGAAAATAATGTCGCTTAAGCTTTTTTTTTGCCGTTATTGCACGATGTGTATGTATATATATATATATAGGCGGACTTCCAAAACGTATCATTACAAAGTTTGTATACATTTGCGATGCGGTATTTATATTACGTACAGCTACAAAGTTGCGAAACATTGTAACGATGAGCATCAACTTTGAAACTGATGCGCTGATTGCTTGTTTGCGGCGTTATGAAACAGTATACACATTGTCAATGTTTTTTTACTGCGGCATTATGAAACACTACACTTTGTGCGAAGACAAAGCAATTGACGTTTTGGAAGTCAGCCATATTATTTCAAGGTTGATTTAAAATAATTTGTTGCTTGGTAGAAGTAGACAAATGTTTAATTTTTTATTAAATTTTACCGAAATGAAGATTTATTTAAAATTAAAAATAATTTTTTTTTTAGATTTTGTTCCCTTTTAAGGAGAACTTTGCGTAGGTGAAATTTTAAAATGATTTTGCTGTTAAAAAAATATTAAATGAATTTACTTTCAATTTCATCAAAGAATTATTTGTAAAAATTTGTGGCACATAAAAAATAAACCATTACAAATCTATGATTTATGTAAAGTGTTTTCAAAGCCAACAGCTCCCAGTGTCATATGAATTCTAATTAAATAATCAGGGCATAAATGTAAATATTTACATGTATGTATGTTTGTTTAATTTTTCTTTTGCCTGCAAAGTTTTACAGTTTGTTTTCTGTTTTTCATTTTTATTTTTTATTTTACACTTTTATTACATTTTTGTTATTGTTGCTTCAAAAATAGAGAAGTCATTTTTAGTTTTCAATAATTTTCGTTTTTTTTTTTTTTTTTTTTTTTATAATACATAAAAAATTTAGTTTTAAAATTTATTTAAAAGTTATTTTATTTTCTCATTTTTTCAATTTTATATAATAGATTTCTTTTCACAAAAATTTTATATTAAACTACTTACAGTATTATAATTATGTATTGAAAATTATTAATGCTTTCTTATTGTTTTCATGTCTATGTTATAAATAATAAAGTAGAAAATAAAATTAAAAACACATAAATATAAACTTAGAAATGGGTTGCAATCTCTTAAACCGTAAATCATTTTTTATATATGTTTGATATTTATCTTTAGCTTAAAAAAAGAAATAATTACTTTCTTCCTTTATCATGTGTTTGTTGTTTGCGTCGTTTTTAAATCATGTTTTATGTGTGTGTGAGTTTATTTTGAAATAAAAAATCGCTTCGATCGATCGATTGGCGACGATAAGGAGTGAAATTTAATTAATTTCCTGGATTTCTCCATCCATGTTGTTCATTTGTTGGGGCTGATTTGATTTAGCCATGCAAGAACGTGCCACACTCTCAAAAAGTCTAAAAAATAAAGTAAATAAAATGATTTATGAAAGAATGTTCACAAAAACTTTGAAATTTATTTTAGGACCACTATAAACAACTAATGAAATGGGGTATTACCCACTAATTCGAATAGTTTTCTTTTCGAATCGAATTACAGAATACTCCCTCGTACTAAAGAAAAAATTTTAACGACTGATTTAGCACGCAGAGCATGCTTCGGCGTTTTGAAACCTTACGTCTGAATATATCACTCAGACATGGAGTTTGAAAAACGCAAAGGGAATTCCATAATTTTCCGATCCGAGAAGAAAGCAGTGGACTAAACATCCTAGACCCTCTCCTTCGAGTAGCGGGTCTTTCAGCGAGGTTAAACAGACAGCCTTTTGAGGCCATAGTAGATAGGTACAATACAATGTTGCCATTTCTCCATCCAGGCTTATTAAGAAAGTCTCAAATACGTTGGACGGATGGCACCGTTGATACTCTGCAGGGAGATCTGGTGTGTAATTCTAAACGAAAGAAAATTTTAAAGAATTTACATGTTATAAACATACAAATTCGAAAGTATTTTCTTTCGTTTCGAATTACACAGTAGACCCCCTGCTCTGGAGTCTGCAAATCGCAATGACTTGAAATAGCCATTAGGTCTCTTAGACTTTGGACTTAAGCAGAGATGCGACTCCGTGGGCATTCATCTTCCTCTAACAAAATGGTCCGACAGGACGTCTTGACAGGGAACATGGGCAAAGAAAAGATGGCCAAAAGATCCGAAGCTGTACACGGCAAAGGAGAGACATATAAGCAAGTGTTCTCCTCTCTTTTGGAGAAGGATGTGAGTGTCGACACAGTGCAGCTTATATCTCGCAAGAGTTTTGGGACAGTATCGACTGGCACACACAGCTCCATAAACGTAAATAATTAACTATGTTAAACAAAGATTTTAATGTGAAACCTATCTATTTGGCACTTAGTTACATTTTTTTTTCTCTCTCTCTCTCTCTCTCTCTGTATTTAGCAACTAATTAAAAATTTTGTTATAATAGCAATAGAAAAGCTGAATAAAGAAATAATAATAAATAAAGTAGCATCTAAGGAACCTAGCAGTGCCTCTATTACCAAGGCGATCAGTTCCTTGAGAGTCGTGGCTGACAGGGCACCGCCAGATAGCAAGAAGGGCGTCAAACGAACAGTCTCGGTTAAAGACCCCCGGAAGGAGTCATAGAAGAAAGCGAGATCTAAGGATGATCTACCGTCTACGTCGCAGAAGGTGCACAAGTTGACGAGCCAGGAAGATAACCTTCGAGCAGCTGCTATAGATCGGAAAGATCTACCTCTCCATGCAGTGGCGACAGGATTATTTCCACCACCCATCAGATTGGTGAAAACCATAATGTTAATACTGGCAGCTCAGAATTTGCTGAGGAAAAGGACCAACCGTTCATGGTGAAGTAGGGATGATTGTAGAGTCTAGAGGGTTATATGTGTAAAATTTTACTCAAGAAGATCCGAATTACTACTGGAAATGAATAGGAAGGCGTGTTGACTGGCCACCAGCATTTGGGAAACTGGCACTTCAGATTTCGTAGGATGTGCTGGTATGAAAAGGAACCAGAAACTATTGAACATATTATCTGCCATTGCCCAAAACTGCAACGCCATAGGGTTAGTTGGCTGAGCAGATGTTTCCATGAGAGCATTAGTGATATTGCAAAGTGCAAACTGTATGATATCAGGGGCTTCATCATGGGAATTCGGTGGCTTAATGACAGATAATAGAGATTCTTCTGGGTACAATTGGGGGGTTACATTACCCAACCAGTCGAGTTGTGTTGCAGCACCACCCTTCCTAGCCTAACCTTAAAACTTAGTTAGGTATACTACTTTGTTTTGCAACCATTTTGGTAAACATTAGTCTTGACAGTTCATATTTAGCAGTCGTGAAGTAGACACGTGGCAAATTTATTATGGAAACGTGTTGTAATCGTTAAAACATTTTACCAAAATCAATCATCGATTACTGTGACGATGAGAGTTACATGAAATTTTTGGGAGAAACAACGTGCCAACAAAACGCACTATTTATCGTGTATTGAATGAAGGGTCTGTAGATGATAGGCCCAAGCTGAAAACATTACTGCCGTTCAAGAAAGTGTTCAAAACAATCCATCAACCTCAATTCGACGCGGTGCTCAGGAGCTTGGTCTTCAAAGAACAACTTTGGCCACAATTTTGCACATTTGTTTCCATATAAGATTCAGTTGACACAAGAGCTTCATCCACAAGACCATTTACGCCACCCTACATATGCCAATTTAATTAAAAATTATAAACAAACAAAGTAGTATACCTTCCCGGCGGACACCCTGTATTCCAGTGCCCTGTTCACACTTCTGTTAATATCTTTGTTCGCTTTTAGCTGAACCCGAAATCATGGTGGATCCATAACGCTCTAACCGCCCAGTTGGTACCTTCCTTCTTTCTCCTTTGTTAAGCCAGATTGCATAGCTCGTTTTGAACTAAAAGCTTGCATTAGGGTGCCAGTGAAGTGGCTTTACCATGTAGCTCCTTCCTCCTCTTTCTCTCTCTCACTCTCTCTCTCTCTCTCTAGCAATAAAACCCGCAATGCAGTTAGGCGAAGTTTCCATATAACATATAGTCGAGTTCAGCGCTGATCAGCGAGAGAAATGTATTCGTGCATGTGTATTCATTAACCTAAAACCTAAACTGCTATACAAATAAAATATCTAAAAAAAGGTATAAAAGCTGCCTTGAACGCCGTGGATACATTTAATTCGAGCTTTCTAATTATTTTAATATACACATTTACACTATTATAGGGATTATTTTACTTGCTTACATGTACACGGCTTGTGTAGACACATTTTTGAAAATATTCTCTAGACATTAGTTAGTTAAAGAAACAATTTATTTTTTTTTTTTACTCACTTCAATATCTCCGGAGCACAATGTACGAAATCATGTTGCCAAAATTTATAAATTGGATTTTTAATCAGCTCGATGAAGGTTATTAACAAACCCCAAGGGTGGGGACGGTTAACTATGATACGTTCGAGTAAAATTCTGGTGATTTGTTCTTGTATAGCTTCCGAGTTGGCCTCGGCGAACAGATGCAATACTGCACAACTAAAGTAATGCGTATGACTATTGGGATAACGCAACTGATTAGCAATAGCGTTAAGAAATAGATAACGTCCCTCGGTATCTAAGTCGACTGCTAAATTTTGGAAAATGTCCATATGAGCACTGTGGGCAATATTCGAGGTGTTGGGTACAAAGTTTTTATTTCTAATAAAAAGATGAAAAAAGTTTATAAGAAATTTTATAATTTGTTTGTAAATTTTTAAATTACCTAATATGTGCAATTGCTTGAGTACCAACATATAATACTAGAGCATTCATAAGTGGGATGTTGTAACGCGATCCGGGTTCGTTTGAAATCTGCAAGTGACTGCGTAACTCGGAGAGAAAAGTCACGGGAGATCTAGCTTTCAAATATGAATCAAGATCCTTTTTGAAGTTCGCCGGCTGTATGTTAATAACATAGTTGGAGCAAATTTTTGGTGCAGTAGCCGTTTCAGCCAACATATCCACCTTGAGATGAGGCGTAAAAGGATCGGGAAGGCGCATGCTGCGCGGAAAAGCTGCTAATATTATATTACGCATTTGTATACAGTTTGGTGGTATCGCATCACAGAAGCCAAAGTGATAGTCGCACAAAAACTCAGGGAAGTCATGCAAGAGAACAAGCAGAACTCTTAGCGTTCCTTTATACAGCAAGTGTACTGGCTTCGCTAGTTCAGCGTTCCGCAGGAAAGGTGCCAGATATTTGAACAAGTCCAATAGTAACTGGGCATAGAGTGGCCAACCCTTCTGTTGAGGGATTTGGCCTAGTATACGTCCGATAAAAATACGATGTGAGATCAACTCTAGCCACGCATAACAAAATCCAGGTGCCAGTGATGGATTTAGGAGGTGATAAGTATGTGAGAAGGCAGTAACGATGCTATGCATCAGGGACTCCAAAACAGCATCTGGTGAGCTAAGCTCAAGGAATAGCATAACAAAGAAACGGTGATAGCCCAGCTGTTGGAACGCTACGCCATGGACGTCTTGATCCTGCAAAAGAATGCCCAATACAATGCCCAGCACCTTGTTAAGCAGATTTATTTTTGTAGTCGGGTTACCAGACTCTCCAGAATGTCTTACGAGTAAAGCTATTAAATGCACAAAGGCGTCGATCCAGTGAAAGATTTTAGTCTTGGCCTGCACTGGCGTATGCGAGGGATCGTTAAAAATGCGATACACTAAATCAATGCAGAACTGTGTGGCCTGACGGAAGAAACGTGTTATTAAATCGTCTGTCTTCAGTATTCCGTAAAGATTCATTTTTTGTATAAATGAACTAAAATTTTTCGATTCCCTCGATAGATTGTGAGATTGCGAGTAAATTGAGACCCAATCCTTGAGTAGGAATTCCGTTTTTTCCTGCAACCCGGGAGGATCTTCACAATCATTGGACTGAAAAATATGTTTATGTATGATTGTAATGTTAGAATTAAAATTAAATTGAGTTGCTTTTATTTAAAATTAAAAACATTACGTAGATATTCATTAACCCCCCCAATATATACAAAAAAAAATAACGTGTGCTTGAAGTGTACGTTAAAACAAAATTTCCATACAAAAACCGGTTTTAACGCACACTTGAAGCACACGTTATTTTTTTTTTTTTTTTTGCATATGGGGGTAAGATTTTATCACACACGACAATTTTAGTTGGGCAACTTTTTAGTTCATGGGCGAGAGAGAGGAAAATATGATGGCGGCTTCTTTACACATTCAGGGCAATCACGAATAAAATTCCGCGAGAAATTTATCACTTTTCCAAATAGAATTGTTTTTTGATTTTTCCTATTACTTGCTATTGTTTGAAATTGTTCCCCGGAATTTTATTCATGATTGTCTCCATTATCTTCTATCTCTTTCATACTCAAAAGTTGCTCAACTAAAATTGCTGTTTGAACCACCCAGTCTTAGGAATGCTTAAGTATAATACTTGTACATCATTGGACGCAGTTTAAAGAGATTTTCTCACATACAAGCTCAACCGCTCTAATAAATATTCTTCTATTCCCTCAGTTTGAGGGGTACAGCGTTGACCGTTCGTGAGCTGGACCGTGTCTAAAAAAAACTATTTTTGGAAGTTTTTTTGCATATTTTCGTATTTTGTCCCAAGACAATATCAATCCGTTTCCATCGGTGCATAAAACTTTACCATTCGTACCATCAGGAATGCGTTATTATATAAAAATAAACCTTTTTTTAGGCACGGTCCAGCTCACGAACGTTCATCGCTAGACCCCTCAAATGTTTTGGGAGTCCTCATTAAAAATACCGATCTTTGATTTGAGAGGGGTAACAAATACTTTTTTTCAGTGAGTCGCTCTAAGTACATACATATGTATATAGATATATAAAAAGAACTCACATACATACATGTACGTATAAAATATAATTTTTATTTTTTGTTTGTTTTTTATTTATGTATAAAACAGTAATTGTATAAATTTTCTTAATAAATTAATTTTTATGTTAAAGTAATAAAAAATAAATGAATTTAAATTGAATATTAGTGTTTGCTTTATATAAGTTTTTAATGGTCGGTTATTAAAACTTTTCGGTAAAAGCAACAAACACGAATTGCTTTCGGTGGCGCAAATCGAGCTCGTACTGTATTTAATTTTTTTTTTTCGATTTTAGAAAATTTAACTAAATTTTTACAACAATAATTTTTCACATATAAAATATTTAAAAACTTATGCAAGGTTCAGCACAAATATATTAGCAAAGAATGTAAAATTGTAACTGGTTGGGTTTCAAATATTTTTAAGAACTCTAGAGTCGTTATCAAAAATATTGGGCCTTGTCGTGGTTGGCGTATTTCGACTTCAACTACCACATCTTGGTACTATATTAAAGAAAAATGTTGCGGTGTTCTTTAATCTATTACAAAAGCGTCGTAGTCGAAATACGCCAAACACGATAAAGTGGATAATAATCGCCTTATTGTACTCTTTGTCGACAACAATTGGCTACTATTAACATGATCCATTAATTTACAAAGCCTTAAAGATTAGTAAGAGGTTGTCAATAAGGGGCATTTGTTGCCGATAGAGATAGACAAGCGCCATTCACAATAAGGGGAATATATATAAATTTCGTTCGACTTCGAAAAGGTCAGTGGTTAAAAAAAAAAAACACTTGGAGCAGTATGAAAATCCAATTATTAATTCAGCCAAATCATAAACAAAAATTCCGCACGAGTTTTCTCACTTTTCCCTTTTCTCGTATCATGACTTTGTGTTTTCCCTTTTTTTTACCAAATGCGAGAATAAAAAACTCCCCGGGAAAAAAGCAGGTATTATAAACGCAGCTGAACTTGTTTTTTTCACTAAAAATATTTCTCTTGCAAAACAGAAGGGAGTTTGCATAAAAACATTGTTAATACTCCATTAAAACAAAATTTATATAAATAAACTTGTATCTTATAGAGTTCTTTTAATTGGAAAAACACAAATAATTCCCAAATAAATAATTTATGAACTTTTTTTTACATATTTTTTCAAGTTGGTGAATTTTAATAATTTTTTTTTGCTCTCTCACTCAAAAAAATAAAAAGGGAGAAACAAAATGTCAACAAACAAGCAAAACAACGAGCTTCATAATGCGGTGATGACACGTATTACCCTTTTTTCTTCCCAAGAAATTTATGATTGGAGGAATGTTTTCTCGAGAAAATTATTTTCCGTGCGAAATGAATTCCGAAGGAATATTCATGATTGGGCTGATTATATACAAAATGGAAATAGTTTTTTTTTTTAATTGAATTTCATTACATGCCTGATTATTACTTTTTGATACCATCGAAAGATTACATACATATGTACATATATACTAAGTATGTCGATGACGACAACAAAATATCCGATTCATAAGAGACGCTAAAAACGATATCGCATTGTTATGTCGACAATGCCAAGTAGTAAATTTATGGATTTCATAAAGCAGTAATTTTTTTTGGAACTTTTTGAGATTTTTTCTTATACTAAGATTAACTATCGAGCATATTTGCATATACACTCACCCTTACATGCTGCATTCCCGAATGTATGTATTGTGTAGCACCAGCCAAGTAACGGTCGGTAACGGAACCGAAAGTGCCGGCATCCATGGTATTGCTGCTGCCGAAATGCACATCAATGAAGTTCGATAGCGCCTCCGGATAACGATGACGATGCTGGGTTAAACGGCTCAACATGTCGGTGGTGCATGAAAATTCCGTTTCTGCTATAACCGAAGAGGTGCGATCATCAACTAAAAGTCGTTCAATTAGTGTAATGGCAAAGGTGACGGCCAGGAAGTTATTGCCGTTATCCATGCAATCACGCAGTGCCAAATCAAATTGATGCAGATTAAGGAATTGTGATGTAATCAGCAGTTTAATGGCCTCCACATTGTAGCGCGTTTCTTCTCGTATATCGAAAATACATTTCGTAATAGCGCGTTCGGTGGCAGGACCACTGAATGTGTTTTGCAATAATGTTAGTATGCGTAAATGGATGTCACGATACAATTTCATTTGTTCGACATTTTCGGGTATGTTAATGAGACCTTCAACAAATCCTTCTACGCAACGGGTTAGAAGATTGAGGGCAGAATCATTGTCGCGTATGCGTCGTGTAACCATGAGAGCATTAAGTAAGGCATGCATTTTACTTGCCTGTAACTGTAGATTTGAATTGTTCACACAGCTGTTGAGAAATGTTTCCATTTTGCTGGCCAACTCGGTGTATATTAAACCCATTTCGTCTTGAGCAAACGTGGGAGGTGTTTCCTGCGGTTTGGGTAGGAATAAAGCTATATCGCGATCACTCATGGCTTGAAATCCAGGAATATTTCTAGCAAATTCAGCATACACTGCAAATTGATTTGGGGGTACACCGCCCATCTTCAAACGGACTTGCTCGGGCAAACGTTCCGTTTGATAAGCCAAAGTTTGTGCATCAAAGTAGCGGCCGTTCTCTTCGCGAGCCATTTTTCTGGTCTCAAAATCGGCTGCCAAACGCCTGTCCACTTCTGGTGTGGCTTTCTCGGCCGCGGTCTTTTGGATAAAAGCGCAAGCCAGTTCTACATTATCGTTCGTAAGTTGCATAGAGGCACCCTCGATATCTTGGAAAGTTGGTGGTCCCGGCAGCGTCGTCATGAAGGCTTTTCTTAAATTGTTATTCAGCGTCTGGGTGACTTGATCTTTGCATGTAATCATAGCCATGCCGGCGGACAAATTACGGACCATTTGATGGGCCGCAGTACGCGTACGATGTTCGTCGGGATCGAGGGCAAAATCTTTACGGACGATTTGTTCTGTTGTAGAGGCAGCAATGCGAACACATCTATCCACCACAGGTTGTAGCCACTCGGTAATGGTCCTCTCAATGGCATTTAACACCAAATGCTTGATGTTTGGATTCACGTGTAGGAAAGCAACTTGGGGAGACAATACCACATGTTGGCCTATCAGTTGGAAATTGGTGACATTAATGTCAACGTACGAGTAACGAGGCTCGGGCGCAGGCATCATCATTTGCCCAGCTTGCTCATTGGGTATACTGGGCGAAGGCATTGAAGTACCAGGCACTACTACGCCAGCCGTTCCAGCATTGGCAGCCATTATCATGGCCTGAGCATCAGCCTCGGTCATCATTTGTTGCTGATGTGGTGTAGGTGTTGGCCGCTGTGCCTGTTGTTGTTGTTGTTGTTGCTGCTGTTGCTGCTGCTGCTGTTGTTGCTGCTGCTGCTGTTGTTGCTGCTGCTGTTGCTGTTGTTGCTGCTGCTGTTGCTGCTGCTGTTGTTGATGGGAAGGACCAGGAGGTGGTTCTATAGATTTTTGCTTTGGTTGCGACATTTGATGTTCTATGGTGCCATAACGTGAGGCATCTTTGAGGTATATAACGGGTTTTAATTTATTTAAATCAATGTTAAGCGTTTTGCATAGGACCTCAATTTCGAATTTTAAATTCAATTTCAAGTCGGGCTCTTGGTGCAATTCCCCTAATACATTCATTATGGCCATCGTCCAAGGATTTGGGGACTTAAAAACTTTCGATTTATTTGAAGATTCCAAAATTTTAGCTACAAACGGCACTACGAATAGCAACTCATGCTGACCCTTATGATAAGCTTCAGCCAACAACGACTTTAGGTCTAAATCTATTTGCAAAATTGGTCTATTACGGGCCAGTGTCATTATGCCCAGCCAGTGACCAAGATTTTTAAGCAGACTGCGATCCGAGAAGTTGACCACACCTTTGTCGGAGCGCAATAAAACTTTTATATTTCTGATGGTCTCCTTGGTCACATACTTGTTGATTTCGATATTCTTGAGAGCATCTAAGAAATTGGAGTACAAGGAATGAAAGTTAAATTCCATTGAGGCTCTTTTTAAAACCAAATATTGCGACAGCCATGGCCAATAGTCTTTGTTCATAATATCCTTTATTTCCTCCACCTTCTGGGTGATATTCAATTGGCTTAGATTATTAAATATGAACGCAGTTTTGTCTTGCACTGCTTCTGGAGGTATAATAATTTTTTCCTCCTGATTGGCCACTAGCAGAGTATCAATATTTGTGGCCGTCACTATAGATTTCATCCGCGATGGATGTATAGATTGAGCCACTACCATGGGTTTTTGCTGTGTGGGTGTAGTAACAATGTTTCCTGTGGAAAATAGATAAATTAATAACACATTATGGACATTATTTACATTCTAAATTTGCTACATACCTGTTACTGAGTTACTACGGTAAATAGAGTCGGGTGGTGGCTGACCTGCTCCGCTGCCACTTGCGCCTCCAGCTCCCATTAACATCTGTAATTTAGCTGCAGGTGGTTCTTGGCCCAAATATCCATATTCTACATATTGAATTAAGTGTGGCGGAAAGTCCTTAAAATGCGGTATCGAACGTATGTATTCGCAATACTTATTGTATGTGTGTAAACGAGTCTTGAAACGATCCAAAGCAGTAATGCCGAAATAATAAAGTTTTGAACCTTCTGGCTTGCGAAGGGCATCGAGAACACAACGAAGAGCCAAACCCAATGCGACAAACGTTGGAACAAGATTTCGTTCTATAATTCCCCCAAATAGTTGAGCAGTTATTTGTAGTTCTTTTTCGGGATAGTGGGCGAAGAAGCGATATTCCTCAAAGAGATTGCGCAACATACATTGGTACACTTCTTGTTCACGTCGTATATTTGATTCTTTGAAGCGCTGAAGTATATCCAATACTTCATCAATTGACAGAGTCGGATGAGGAGGATGATTATAGATGCGCTGAAAGTATGAGTTTGCTTCATCTTCGATTTCCTTTGAAACAGGTCCCTGAAAGTCTGCAATTATGGGATTGTTGGGATTTGGCGGTGTTGGAGTAGGTTGTTGGGCCGATGGCGGCATACGTCCTAGACCACCAACGGAAGGCGGCGGTGCTGGCATTTGCATGGGATTTAATGGATATGGGCTAGCTGCAGCGGGGTTCATGAGACGCGAAGGCGAAGCTGGTGTTGAAACGAGATTGTTAAGAACATTGCCGAAGTTGAAGGCACCATTAGGGCCACTTAAATTGAGGCCAGCTATGTTGGTAGTCAAATTCGATAGAGTATCCATGGTAGGGCCAAACATTTGTTGGGCATTAAGATTAGCGGAAAAGGGCGGAGGCACACCGCCGGGCACTCCACCTACTCCAGCGGATGCCATGTCCATGCCACGATGACCTCGCATGGCGTTCTGAGGGGGTACTAAGGAACCCTGTTGCACAGCAGCAGCTGCAGCTGCTCTAGCTTTGTTGGCCATTATGGAACAATTCGCCGTCATTTGCATGATTATTTCAGCAATATCATGGGGAACATTGCCTATGCACGCCTGCAGGCACGACAGCATGGTGTTGACCGTTTCTGGTGGTAACTGGGCCTGTTTTGGGGGTAACTGATCGTCTGGTATTTTTGCATTTGTTACTTGGGGACAGCGTCTCTGTAAACACTTTAAAATGGCTTGTATGAACGTTTCGCCATGGTCTCTGATTTTATCACTCAACCATTTTTCCAGCTTGAGATATTCGCGTCTAGACGCCAAGCAAGCCAAATCGATAACGAATACGAATGAACGAGCATTCAGTAAAGTGGATAAAGCTTTCAAGTCTTGGGCTACATCCAAAATGCGCGACAATTTCACTTGGTCATATTCTGTGCCTCGCAAATACCATTCGGACATGGCATGCATTATGATAGGTCTCAGAGTCATGCTAAAATGGTTTGAATTCCAAGCACTGGCCAATATGACTCCTGAATTTGGGTGATTTGCCAAAAAGGTGGGAATTAGCTGGCTGAATAGCTCTTGCCTCAAACCAGTCAAGGGTGGATTAATATGCAGCAGCGAGAGAAATAAAACATCCGGACAATGTTGCGCTGGAAACTTGAAGAGCTCATGTACCGGAGCATAATATCCGTGTTCGGCTATATGCAACAGCACCTCCACTAAATGCAATGATTTCCAAGCGCAAATTTCTTTGTTCTCGGTATCTGGTGGAGTTTTAAGTATCTCCACAGGTGACGAGGTGAATATGTAGTCGGCGAATGAAAAGAGATCGGGATTTTTCAACATGACAGTTATAAGTGAGAATTGACCTTCGACATTTTGCCAATGACGATATATGTATTCTGAATAAGGAAATAAGGTTGACTGAGTAGCCAGGCGGAATATGGTCAACAAAAGATCCAAGCCAATGCGATCCTTTATAATAAATTCTGGATGATCTAGTTCCATGCATACTTCCTTCCAATTAAGTTGAGGCTGTACCTCTTTCAGGGCTTGAACAAATACATCCGGCTTCCAGGACTGTGTAGTGTCTGTACTGCCGGTGCCACTAGAAGAATTTGCACCGTTTCCCTTATCCTTTTTGTCATTGCCATTGTTGGTTTTGTCCGAGCTGCTGTTAGAATTATCATTATTGTTATTGGCATTTTGCTGTTGCTGTTGGTTGGCGTTTTGTGTGGCTTGTTGCTGTTGGGGCCAAAAGTTGGCCGGTGTGGGTAAGTTTACATTGCAATCGAGCAGCGATGTGTGACGTCGGCACATAAGCCCAATAATTTTCGCCACATCTTGTGGTTGCAAATCACGATTGTTTGTTGTTGCGGTACTGCCCGACCCAGTGCCAACTCCCCCTGTCCCATTTCCTGATACATTTCCAGTGTTACCACTACGCAAATGATTTTTACATTCTTCAACACTTGAGGTAAATTCGTAACCAATTTCCAGGATTAAATTAATCCAAGATGTGTCCATAATAGTGTTATGATCGTATGGTGAAAATATTGTTTCGCATATAATGTCATAGATTTCTTCTATGGGAACTTCCGCAGAAACAGAGCCATTAGTGGAGGTTGAACAACCTGGTGATGAACCACAATCTTTTTCAGCTGTTGTTTCAAATAGAGTACCGTACAAAAAGGGTGCTATAATAAGGGGAACTCGTTCACGAGGAAACTCTCCTCTCAACTTTTCTATAAACTGCACTCGTAGACTTTCCTGTTTTACATAAGTGTTCAAACAAGTTAATAGCAATTGTAATAGGTCCAAGGAGACGTCATGTAAGCTGCTGATTACGCCTGCCGACTGTATATTTTTACCCAAATATGAATCTATTAATTCGGGAAAAGCCTTAGTCAACTGCTCACTTGCATATGTCCGTAATTCCGTTTGCTGTGAGTGTGTAAGTGATAGACTTAAAATACACTCACACAATTTGTTAATACCGGTAGCTCGAACAATTTGATTGATAAATTGGTTTGTAGGTTTTATGCCCTACAAAGAAAAACAAGAGCCAATAGAAAATCAAATGGTTATTAAAGAATATACCTTTAAAGAAATGCAAAACAGTCCTAATTAAATTTTTTTCTTATTTATCTGCACGCAGGAGCCTACATTTTTCATGTGGTCTCAGCCTTTGAATTTAGTATGTACATATGTACATGTACAATCATCCTTATTCCAGTTGTCGCCATCGACAACTTCGCTTTAACACAATACCAAAAAATTGGGGATTGTTTACTCGCTCCCGAGAACACTTTTGAGCTACTGACAATCTATTTTCGTTCCCTAAGGTCTAGAAAATAGCATAAACCTGCCACAGAAGTCATTTTTTTTTTGACAACGGGTACACAAGCCCCAATTGTTTAGTATTGTGTTAAAGTGAAGTTGATGTCCACAACTGGAACAACGGTGAATACCTTTTATATGAAAATTTGTGATACATTTTTTTTTAATTTATCTTTAAATTTATTAGAGAAATAACTTTGTAATATAGATTTAATTGGCCTAGATGGGCTTTATATTACAATGAAGTAAATAAATACATAAATAAATAAGAAAATGGTCACAACATGATTTTTGAGATGAGAGAGTAGACGGAATATGAAATTTGTACATTAGATATTAATGCTGTTAGTTGATTTTTCGATATACATATGATGTGATCATTTTCAAATTTCGAATTGATACTCTCGCGTTGATTAAGTGCGATTTGTTTAGAATTTTATAGCGATTTCTTTTCTGACAAATATGTTGCATATATGTTACATGTTTTACATTTCTGTGTTCGTTTGTACAAAAAATACAACTGTGGGAAAAATTTTCAATTTCTTTTCTGAATATGTTGCATGAAAAACATGTAAATATGTTACACATTTTACCCTCACTTTATTTTAGGTGTACATACTGCCCTTTTTTCTAACTGTGGTACCGAAGGATTTATTTTGCATGTCATGTTTATAATTTCGAGAGAAGATTTCTTAAATACAAAATATAAAAATCATTATTATAAAAATGAAAATAAATAAATATTTATATAAATATTGTGACTCTTTTGATATTTTTAGACGTATTTAATCATAATAGTGTGCGAAAAACCTCTTAAATAGCCTTAAAAATCTCTAATGAAGTACATTAATGATAAAATGTAACTGTAAATAAAAGCAGCTAATTTTGTTCGATTGTAGTAATATATATAATATGTAGCACTTTGAGGTAACATTTAAAAATTTTACATACATATAGTGTAACATATTTTTTTCAGAAAAGAAATCGCCATTAATGTACAATTGCTGTTTAAATGAAAACTTATGTATACCCTGTGTCTCCAAGTCAGGCAGCGTCTACTTTAGAAAATTTTTATGAAAATCACTCATATAAATTTTCTACTCGAGTCGACCTTTGGTGTTGTGGAAACAGGCCTAAAATAATATTTTAATATTTAAGTCATAAAATACAAAATTTGTTTTACTTTTAGTTTTCAATGCAAAAAGCTGAACTCAACTTCTTTTTTAGCTTTATAGAAATACACACTTAGTGCCAAATTTTGGAAAACGTTAAACGTTGACGCATTTTTCTTATATTTTGTTTTTGAAATTTATATTTTTCCATATAAAATTTCTCAACGCATAGCGTTTTCGTTTTACCAAATTTGGCCCTTAACCATGTTTTTATATTTACAGATTTCTATGTTTTAAACTTACTTTTTGTTGCGGCCAACAGTTGTCAATGGCAAAACAAATGTTCGAAATAAATGATGCTCTAGTGAGTTGTTTTTCCAATTGTTGATGTAAAAGTTTTGCTTGCAGTTGCTGCTGCTGATGTTGAAGTGATACGTTTGGTGACGTTGACGTTAATGTTGGATCGTTAAAGTTAATACTCGAAAATAGACAACGCAGACAATGGCGATCCGCTTCCAAGCCAAATTCTTCAATTAACTTAAAAAAGTGAAAAATATTAGAATAAAGTAAAAATTTATATTTATATATGTATGTATGTAAATAAATAAAACAGAAATATGTATAACAATTTTTGTGGTGAATTAGAAATAAAAAATGAAAGAAAAACTACAGAAGTCATAATTTATGATCGTTGAGATTTTCGTTTTTTTTTTACTTTCTGCAACTTTTTCTTTTGGCATACATACTCGTAAATACCTATTTACACATACATCTGTTTATATAACAGAAATATGTAAGAAGTAAATGTCGGATATCCGGCTTGAACTAGAAATCATGACTGTTTTTTAAATCAAATAAATTTGAGAAAATAAAGCTTTGTCAAGAGTATTCAATTATTTGCTTATCTGCTGCATTAAGCTGGGTACATACATATCTTTGGTCTATTAGGAAGGTAAAAACATAATAGAAAATTTAAATTTATTTGCTGGTGGTTAAGCACTGTCTATATAACCACCAGCAAATAACAGCCTGGCCCACGATGTAGACAAGAAAGTTTCTTTCGCTTACTTATATTGAAAACAAAAACAAAATAAGAGAATTTGTTTTTGTTTTCAATGTAAGTAAGCGAAAGAAAATTTCTTGTCGACATCGTGGGCCAGGCCGTAATTTATGACAATATGTCGAATAATAGAAAATGCAATATTCAAAATGTAGCTTTTTTAAATGAAAGTTTTAATGAAAATCAAACAAAATGTACAGGTTAGCAGGGCCTTTCTACTTGCGACCATCGATATGTACATTTTTAGAAATTTTTTTAACACATGTCACAGAGGTGATTAACTTAAGTTCAAAGCAAGAATCGACATACCGAAACACAAAAATATTTATTCCCAACTTAAAATTGTCTTGTAATTTATGTGGCATCACTTATAACGAAGATTTGTGCTCCCCAAGAAATAAAGCATAAAGAGAAGGCAATAATAACAAACACATTCACATAAACAAAATTTATGCAGAAAGAGACAAATATACAATCAAGGCAAATCATGCTCTGCTCCACTTGAATCATATATCAAGTCCATGGAATTTCCTAGGAATTATACCAATGGAAGTAACAAAGGAATTAAATCAGTAACACAAATAAAATCGAAATCTAACCACTACAAATTGATATTTATTTTATCATATACGATATATATTTTAGTACATAGTTTTCTAATATTTTATCGACACAATTTAAAACATACTTTTTTTTTTGTTGATTGAAGTAAAAAAGAACAAGAAAAATCACGAAAATATACGAGACAGCGAAGAAAGCGTATGCGTTGCTTTTTCCTTTTGTACAAGAAATCAAAGCAGAGAATTTTTCATGTCTTTTTTTATTAACTCTCACCTTATTTTAAAACAAGTTTTTATTATATCACAAACCGTTGGGTTTTTTTAAATCTTTTAGTTCAAATTTATTATTTTAAATTCGCTTTTTAAGTAATTTAAGCAATTTTTTCTCTTTAACGACACAAACCACAAGCAGAGAAAATTTTCGTTGCAAACTGTAATGGCGTCGGCAAAAATGGTTGTTGAACTAACACAGTTGCATCAATAAGTACTTTATAAAATTTTTAGAATATAAAAATTTACTTTTATCATTACTTAATTATTTTAAAGTTTGCAATAATTACATACATGGAAACCTTATATTATATATTTTAAATATTTATTTTTTAAATTTAATATTTATATTTTAAATTTATTTTAAATTTCCACTTATCGGATAATTCCATTTGCAAGATCTAATAACATTATTTATCAACCATGTGAAATAATTCAATAGATACGTTCAGTAAACATAATGACGAAGCAGGTATAACGAGTCGTGTTTCATTAGTAAAGTAAAAAAAAACGTAGCCATATTTTATATAAATTGGCGATATGCAATCAATTCAGAAAACTGGTAATCGCATAAAATATAATAGGGATTCTCCTGTCCAATGCATCACGAATTGGTCTGCGTGGGCAAAAATTTTGCAAATTGTTGTTCGAACACAGAAACGAACAATGTACATACCTACATGTGTATTTATGAATGAATAAACACTTGTAAAATATCTTTAGCTTAATATAGGAAGGCGCCAACTCATTAATTTTTTTAAATCGAGTTTTTTGCATTTTTCCATTCAATAGATGTTCTATTGAAATACCTATACAAAAAACTCGATTTCCAAAAAATGAGTTAGGGCCTTTTTATATTAAGGTAACGATATTTATGTACATACGAGTATATATTATTTAATATATTGCAGCCAGTTTGGCTACCAAAACACGTTAAAAAGCAAATATGTACCGTAAAACGAGTGATTTATATTCAATGACGAGTTAAAATTTGTACATAAATAATTATGTGTTAAAGCACATCAATTGTTTTATGGTAGTAACTTAAAAATATACACATATCTTCTTACCTGATTAAGTCGGACAGTGGTTTCAGCAAAATTTTTCTTATTTATTTGTTTCACCAAATTTCCAATCTGCGTCAGCGTCAATTTAAGACGGTCTAGGTTCATAGCTCTTCCATTAAATTAAAGTTGAACGGCGATTTTAGAGGCATACGTCGGTTATGAGAATGATCTTTAATAATTTTTTTCGAACGATACTAACACTTTGTTAATAACCTTCGGAAAAAATATATTTGCAAGATCAAACATACACACGGACGACTATAGCGACAGCGCACGAACAATGAACAGAAATAAAACAAAATTAATTGATCAAATACTTGAAATAATGAACTTTAATGTAGCAAAGCTCAAAATGGTCGATTTTATACAACAGAATTGGCCGATGGATTTTTTTCTTGTTCTTTTTTTGTTTAGCGGTTGAATTGATATGTACATACATATGTACTTTATGTGGATATGTCTTGAAAGATTCCTTTGTTATTCAAATGTATTTACATACATATGTATATATATGTACATATGGAATCTTCTATGTTTACACTTTTTGGAAGGCAGATTGCAATATTGAACTTTAATTTGAATGAATCTGCTATCGTTTTTCTTTCTTCTCGTTTATTGTGAAATTATTGACACAATTTTTTAAGACGCAATTTAATGACCAAATTTTATCAAAAATTTTCGGTGAATATACTAGATATAGTTTTAATTTATCTTAAATAAATTGAGTCATCTGGTACACAAATATTGTTTGGCTTTTGTGGGCCTATCAGGTCATTATATTATATTAAATATCTTCGAGGAGAAAATATTTTTTCTTGAAACATTTCCACGCGGTTAAATTGCTTAATAACAAAAACAATTGCTTTCGTTGGCCCCTTTAGCAGGGGCCACTTTTTCAATTTAGCTATCCGTTTTACTTTATTTCTTTACTTATTTGTTAACACTCTTCACCAAAGATTTTGTACTTTCATCACTTTAACTATATTTTTTCATTTACGGTTTAAAATATTATGGAAAAAGCATTTTTTGAAGCGT
This sequence comes from Nowickia ferox, assembly GCA_936439885.1. Classification (NCBI taxonomy): domain Eukaryota; kingdom Metazoa; phylum Arthropoda; class Insecta; order Diptera; family Tachinidae; genus Nowickia; species Nowickia ferox. The sequence continues at coordinate 82,160,966 of OW387027.1, read as the reverse complement.
ATTTTATTAAATTTCTAGATTTTATATTAATATTTTCGTTTATTCGCGTTTGCCTCTTTTGACAACTTTATTAAACTGATGGAGGTTCTTTTGCTTTACTTTTTTTCTTGTATTCTTTTTTTATCTTTTTCTCACTTACACGTAACAAAGTTGAATGTGGTATCAGGGTTTGTGTGCTTAAATCTTATTATTAGCATATATTTATAATTTATGAAGGCTTTTACTATTTTATTGGCTTATTATCGTTTTTATTTAATAGAATAATTAATTTCTGGTTAAAACTCGTATTTCCTTGTTGATTCTTCGTCTCGTTATTGTCATCAAATTTTTTCCTCGTTGACTTGTCTCTTTTAATTAGGGATGTGTATTGGCCGATGGTTGTTGTTCACAATCAGGGTTGTGTTTCTTTATCGTACGAGATGCCGGATCAAAAAAATTCAAGGAAATTTTTAAATAAAATATAACGTATACATAAACCTCTATATTTAAACAACTGATTGGTTTCTGCTACTTATTGAAAAAAAACGGAAATAGCACATAGTTTGTATATAAAAATTTTAATGTAAGCGTTTTTTGTACACAGTACTTGTCGAATTTTTTGTTTAATGCTTAACATACATATTTCTTATAATTTTAAATTTTTTTCTTATTGAGCTAATTTCTTTTATAAATACTCATAAAATAAACTTATAAATACATTTGTATGCGTTTAAATTGCTATTTATAAATGTATGCTTCTTAAAGAAAAGAATCCAGAAAAGCTTCAAAATATTATAAAATCATTTGATGTGCATGAATTCTAAAGCAACTAGTTTTATTTGTACATGTATGCATATGCGTACATATTCGTATATTTCATCATATAAAGCCAAATAGAGCCACCAAATCTATATTACATTAGAATTTAGCATACTTATGTTTTTCAAATTGTGCTCAGAAATGACACATAGCTTGAAAATTCCTTATGAAGACTTTTTCGAGGTCTTATCTTCTTCTGTAAGATAGAAAAGAAAAAATATAGATTAAATAAGTAGATAAGCAAAAAGATAAATAAACAAACACAAATATGTATGTATGTATGTACCAGAGAAATGCAAAAAGCTACATTTTTAATAGCAATAACATACAGAAATGTATGCCTATAAATATCAATACAAATAAGTACACATATCGATAGGTGCTGACAAGTAATGCATTTAGAGAAGTCGGAACGAAGTTTACAGTGGAAATTCTACAGAAACCAATGAGCGTAATGATAATACGATAGTTAAAAAAAAAAAAAATTGTAAAATTGATGGGTGTTTTTCATTTAAAACCGAAGCAATATGTGTTCAAAGTTCAAAAATTATTCGCAGGCCAAAAAAAGTTAGAGAAAAGTTTTTAAAATGTGTAAACAAATTTAATAATCCGTACCAGCATTACTATACTTACAACACATATGTGTATTTATAATACTTACTTCTAGATTGTAAAACCTGTACACTTTGGGCTATAGGATATTCAATAAATAATGCAATTACGAACGCTAAAGCATTTGAGAGACAATACGTTATTGTAAATTGTGTAAACTGTAAAAGAGTATTTGAAATAAAAAAAAATATTAAACATAAATATTAATAGTACTCACAAATTGAAACGAATTAACATAATAGGGCTGCCGATGATAACCATTTATCATATATATAATAGTTAAATGCCAAATATATACTTGAAAAGATAATCTGGCCAGAAGACGAAATATGGGAAGACAACAAAATTCGTATGCTATCCCTGTAATAACAAAGAGAGAAAAAAAAATTATATTTATTAAATGCTATTTTGCGAAAGTAATTCGAGTAAATTTTTAAAATTTAAAACGAATTACGTCAACAATTTTATCATAAGCGACAATTTAGGTATGTAAAACAAATTTAACTATTATAAAAAACCTTCTCTTGAAAACTTTAATTTTTGTCGCTTACGATTAAATCGAAAATAAGGCCTGATATGTTCTCAGATCGAAAGTAAATCGAATGCCATTTTACCAATTAATATTTATCGTTGTGTTTATTTTATTTCAAAACGCATTTCAGCATGTTCAGAAAACAGCACGGTTTGCTAGCGTTTTGCTTTTTTCGAAGTTGTGATAGAGCAATGAAAACATATCGGGTCATAAGCGCTAAAAAGAGCTTAAGCGACAAACTTTTCGATCTAAATTTTTTGATGAAAATCGATTAACTGCGTTCGTAAATAAACGAGGTTAAAAAAATATGTCACCTAAGCTTTTTATTTTTGGCGCTTATGGCCACAAGTACATACGTTTCTTTATACTTGCTTGTAAAAAAAGCAGAGGACACACAAAATACATAAAAATTTAATAAAAATGCCTTGTTTACTAACTTTTGGAAGGAAAATAGAATTTTCTTTTGCTATAAAGTTGTATGTAAATTGAAAACTTTAAACTCGTTTTCTGGCCTAATCCTACAAGGAATATTTTGTGAAGAATTTTAACCATGTAACTTCTGTGCATGGGGAAAATGAGCCTTGGAAGGACATATAAAGAGTTGAAATATTCTACAACCTTACCCTACGTCTCCACTAGCCATCGACGTGAACATGACATGAACATGACGCCGGCAGAGCAACTGTGAAAAGTTCATCAACTTCTTTGTTGTGGCGAGTACGTGCGATGTGCATGTTCAGGCATATCAAAGTATTTTGCGGTAGCGCAGTAGAGATAGAATATTTACCAATTTTGTAAATGGTTGCGCACGGCGAATCTCATGGCGAACATCGTTGCTCAGACATACTTATGTTCGGGCATCCATGTCAGAGCATGGACGAAACATGGTTATGAGCGGTCTCCATTAGCCATTTGTGATGTTCGACATGATGCCCATACCAAGTCCAATTCGTCACCGAATTCTACTTCATTGCACCCAAGCTCTAAAATAAACTTAAACACCAGATATAAGTCCAGATTTAAAATTAAGTTTAGTGCTGATTTCATATTTATTCACAATTGGTGCTAAAAAGTCCCATAAACCCGGATTTTTTTTAGGATCAGTTTGTAATAAAGAATAATTAACTTTTAATTTTACTATAAGTCATCATACTCGTACAAGAGAATAAGTACAAAATTAATCCTTTAAAATATTTTTTAGTTTGGACTTACATATTTCGGGTGTTCAGTTGAATTGCGATCTCTCTCAAACGCAAGGTTTATATGGTTTTCTATGAAAAAGTAGCAGGAACGCCCACCTGCTTTTATAAATTAATTTCAAACGTAAACTTTCAAAATGCTAAAACTAGTCACAATCAGTTATTAAGACCTTGTTATTATCTTGTGTCGTACTGTGTAAAAGATTTTACTTTATTAAAAAATCATTTTTTTTAATATCTGTAAGAAAGAACACTAAACTTGCGATTATTAAGTTGTCAGAAAACGCGCGTTTTGAAAGCGATTCGATTTACAGAACAGGCGTGTTCATATTAGAGATGTGCAAATGTCGTGATTTTATCGTGTCACGCGTGAATTACGCGTGTAAGAAGCTCTTTTTCAAACCAAATAACATACAAATTGAACTATATACTTTCCCGAAAGCGTGCGTGATCGTGATAAGTTGTAAGCCACTCGTGCGTGATTAAGAATATTTTATTCGTGAACGGGCGTGATCGTGAAAATTTTCAAGTGAGTCAGAAAACGCTCATGTGCACGTCTCTAGTTAAAATGTATGTATAAAATAACAAAGAAAAGAAATACACTTACAGCCACAGTTACAGCTCATCATTAATAGGGGAATGCCACACACAGTGATAATCCATATATTACGATGTAGGCCAGCATATAATGCTGACCATAGCGAAGGACCATGAACGTCTAATATGGAACCTGACCAGCATATAAAGATTGCCACCACTGGCAAGAAATGTGCTGCAACTATATATTTCGGTCGTTCACGTAACAATTTGCGTGTCTCCTCGGCGCGTGTGTATTTCAAATATATCTCACCACACATTATGCCAAACAGATAGCCGAATAAATTCGTATAAAATGGTGTGTAAATTTTGTAATAAACATCAATATCTTTAAAAAATGTATAGCGATAACTCCTGGTAAAGTAAATGTATGTATGTATGCCAGTTAGTTGCAGATATATTTTTTCATTAGTTGTAATTGATTTTTTTTTTTTCAAATAAACTTACTCGGGCTTAATAATAAAACCTGGCGCTAATCCATATAAGTAACTGATGGTAAATGGTACGGCAAACGACAAAATTGCCAATATTGAAAAGACAATCTTTTTATATTGAGGATATCTAAAAGCAGTAAAAAGTTTCGTTTCAGTTTAAATAAAATGTACATATTTATTATACATACTTGGAGACTATCATTATCACTAACAAGTATAATATAAATAACTGCCAATCTGCTGCTATATACCAGGTATGATGACTAGCCTTTAAAATAGAAATATGAAATACATATATTTATAGAACGTATATGTTTGTATATATTGATATATGTATGTATATGTAATATTCGATGTTATTTTTTAAGATGCGGCAAACTTCAAGTTAAAACAAAATAACCAAATGTTGACCTTAATTTAACTATGCCAGACTATGCGAGGTTTGTTCAAAACGTATCGCGAATTTTGAATTTTCGCGGATTTCGAATTTATTATTTATATTCGAATTTAGATTCTTTTGTGGCGTTATGTTGGTACTCATGTCTTTCACTTATGCCGGCAATTTCGGCCATTTTGAATGTTCAGTTAATTGTTGACAGCTGCTTTGCTTGCACGTTTTTATTTTGGCTCGTCTTCGATTTTTACCTATTAAAAAAATGAAACAAAGAACTGTATAAAATTTTGTGTGAAAAACGAAATTAAGTGCGCGGATGCATTCCGAATGTTGACTGTGGCATGCGGAGAAGCTACCTTGGACCGAAGCAACGTTTATCGGTGGTACAAAATGTTCTCAGAAGGCCGAGAATATGTGCGCGACGAAGAGCGTGCCGGACGCCCGAGCACTTCAACAACAGACAAAAAAATTGATGAAGTTAAAAAAATGGTATTGGCCAATCGTCGAATCACCATTACACTACGTCTCCACGAGCCATCAATTTGGGCATGACATGAACATGACGCCGGCAGAGCAACTGTCAAAAATTCATCAACTTCTTTGTTGTGGTGAACACGGGCGATGTCCATGTTCAGGCATATCAACGTATTTTGCGGTAGCGCCATAGAGATAGAATATGTACCAATTTTGTTCTGTCTCTTTTCTTCATATTGCAAATGGTTGCGGACGGCAAATATCATTGCGAAAATTGTTGCTCAGACATATGTCCGGGCATCAATGTCTGAGCATGGACATGAGCGGTCTCCATTAGCCATTTGCGATGTCCGACATGATGCCCATACCAAGTTCATGGCTAGTGGAGACCGCTAGTTAGAGAAGTTGCTGAGAACCTAGACATATCGATTGGCTCGTGCCATTTGATTTTTATCAATGATTTGGGCATGAGACGGGTCGCCGCGAAATTCGTACCAAAATTGCTCAATTTCGACCAAAAACAGCATCGCATGAACATTGTTAATGAGCTGTTGGACTCTGCCCACGACGACCCAAATTTGCTCCAGAGGGTCATAACTGGTGACGAAACGTGGGTTTATGGTTATGACGTGGAAACCAAAGCTCAATCATCTCAATGGAAGCTGCCGCATGAACCAAGGTAAAAATCGAAGACGAGCAAAAAAAAAAAAAAAGACGTGCAAGCAAAGAGCTTTCAACAATTAACTGAACATTCAAAATGGCCGAAATTGTCGGCATAAGTGAAAGACATGAGTAACAACTAGTGTTTTTCATACGGTATACCCCGGGAAAAATTTTGGCCGGGATCCCGCACAATTTCCGGGAAAGAAATCCCGCGATATATTTGCGGGAATTCCCGGGATTTTTTTGTTTTGATTTTATTATGGCAACTTTAGTTCATATGTACACATTCCTTGATGAGTGTCGTTATTCACTTATGAAGGTGATGGTGCAATTATACAACAACAACTTATATTGTGTTGATTTTGTAGTAAAGAAAACTCTGTTTCGATTCAAAGAAAATAATTTTCCTTAAAAAAGGCATTGCAATTTTTTGAAGGAAGTGGTGAAAAAACTGACAGTGTCCAGAGATTATATAATGCTCTTCTGAATATAAGGCCAACATCCGTAGAAAGTGAACGTATTTTTTCATTAACAGGAGTTTTTTTTTTAAATAAAATTAGAAATAGACTGTCGAAAGATTCTGTTCTGTACTAAGGTCCTATTTTCAAAGCAAGATTTTGTAATATTTTTTTAATAATGTAATTTGTTTTTTTTTTGCGTTATATAAATGCACTTAATTTTCCATTTACATATAATATTGGTATTTATGCATTACTATTATATAAAGAATTGAAATTATATTAGTTTTTCGACTAATGTGTTTATAAAACGTTATTGTTATTTGTTTTTTGTCGAATTAAATTAAATTAAAAAATATTATGCATAGTTTTGCACTGGGCGGGAATTCCCGGGAAACTGAAAAGTCGTTTCCGCTTTCCCGGGAAATGAAAAAGTCCGGGAAAAGAAAAACTCTAGTACCAACATAACGCCACAAAAAAAAAAATCAAAATTCGAACCCGAGAAAATTCAAAATTCGCGATACGTTTTGAACAAACCTGGACTATTTCGAAAATGGCAATAAGATTATTGAGTATATGACTGCAGAATTATTCATCCTTATTGGGCATAAGAGGCGAACATTTTGTTCACCCGAAATATTTAACGTGAACAAAAAAAGTTTGAACAAAATTAGAAAATAGTATACTGACACAACAACAACTTTTCACGTGAACTGTAATTCGCGATAATGGTGATTAACGAATATTTTTTATATATATTTTGGGCATATGTATATTCGTCGGGAATTTTTAGCTTGAACTTACTTGAAACATGAATCTATTTACGTAACAATAGTTATTGCCAATTTAAGGTTCTCAGCTTAAAGAAAAACCAACATCTGTTATTTAAAACACTTACCGATTCTTTATGAGAAAAGTTATTAATCATCAATAAATTTCTCCAGCCTCTTTCGCGGCTAAAAACGTTAACTGGTTCCGTTATATGACGCCAAAATGGTCCATTTTGCAGGCGTGTCAGAATGGTGGCGTTGAATAGAATTAATAGGCCGACTGAAGGTAAAAATCTATAAAAAAAATTAATTAATTCAGAAAAAACTTATGATTAGAGTGAATGGAGTCTTAATCGCGCATGGGTGGTATAAAGAATGGTCCCAAAAGTCCACGAAAGTTGAGAATTTTGTGCCATAAAATATTGGGAAAAAAGAGGCTACATAAAACAGCTGACGAAGATCAATAACCAAAATTATTCAGCTGGATATTCATGTTGCTTCATAACAGAACTCATTACAATACATATGTACATAGATATGTACAAGGGTGGTCTCAAACTAGTCGACCTGAAGTAGTAAAAAAAAAAAAAATGTGGCTACCAAAAACAAACGACCTCAGCGAATTTATAAACATGGAAAGAAATGGTCACCGTAATTTAGTAGTATTCAGGCCGAGCTAGAATAGACTTTTGCGAATTGTGCTCTGCTCCTTCACTTACGACTATAAAATATTGCATGGCATAGTTAAAAAGAAGTCGTTCGAGCTATCAATATGAAGACTGTAGTGGTCGACCAATTGAGGTGTCCACGCCAGAAGCGATTAAGGAAATCCATAAAATGGTATTGGATGATCGCTAGCTGAAGTGATAGGCATTTCAAAAAATACTATACATCGCATATTGCCCGTAAAGTTGAAGATGAGAAAACTGTGCGCAAGACGGATGCAGCGCTTGCGCACAATAGATCAAACACAGTGTCGTGAAGTTGTTTCAAATTGTATACTGCAGAATCATTGAATATCTTATATTTATAAGTATATGTATGTATGTACTCGTATGTATATGAAACTCGCACATGCTTCTATCGAAATAATTTTTTCGTGGATTTTTCGGACATACCCACCCGCACTTTATACATAACTCTGCCACTTGAAACTCTCAGCGTTAATAAATTTTATGCATACCTTATATAACGAAATAGTAATAATTTTACATAGATGATTAAAAATTGTTTCCAACTTGTTTGCGGGCTTACTAAACGGCTTTGGTGAAATTTGATAAACAATAGCAAGCCGCTCATGACAAAATATATTTCTATGACCACGGTCGTATTCAAAATCCATAAATAGTTTTCATCTTTGGAGCTTTTTTCGTAATATTGTGGATTTGCTATATGTTGATATGTCGAAAAGAATGTGTGACCACCAAGAGCAAGCATCATACACACTGATCGAAATCCATCCAAGAATTGAAAGTCTTTGCCAGTGTCACTGAAATACGGCTGGATAAGACGATAATAGTTGCGACAAATTGAAAATGATGTTAACAATCTAGGAGCTTTTGGATATCAATCAATTAGTAAAAAGTTTCGTACTTGAACGTGAGAAAAAAAAAATTGTAAAAATAATCTGCAATTTTTAAATGGGCAGTCAAGCTATAATTAAGTTATAATAGTAATTTTTATATACATATGGTGTTTTTTATAGAGTTACACGAGCTTAAATCATAATAAAGTAAGGAAATATATTTTTAATATCAATGAAACGGAATTTATTGGAAAGAAAATTTTATGAAATTAATGTTTAAATATGATTTCTGTCATGTGGCCGCCACGGCTGGCGCGTTGGAGGTGCAATCTGGAACACCACTTTTCAACAATTGTTTGTGAAGACATATAGGCCAATGACTCCGCCAGCCCATAAAGCGCACCAAACAGTAATTTTCTGTGGATGTAATGGTGTTTCGACAAAAGCTTGTGCATTTTCTTCACTCCAAATGCGACAATTCTGCTTATTTACGTACCCATTCAACCAGAAATGGGCTTCATCGGAAAATAAAATTTTGAATGGAAATTCAAAATCAATATCAATCGATCAGTTTGACGAATAGAACAATTATTTTGATTAAAAATTTCAACAATTTGCACGCGTTGCTCTGGTGTAAGTCGATTCATAATAAAATTTCAAAGCAACTATCAGCTTTTAAATGGGTGCTCAAATAAAGCAGTGATGCCAACGTAAAGTTGTGACATTCTAAAAAAAACACCCTTTACATACACATGTAAGTACATATATTAATCATATTGCGTCAAATTGCAACAAAAAAAATACTATTGAAATACTAGTTTTAAAACTCTTAAAGTATACTTTTGTTCGTTGTGAAAATGGCCCAAAGAAAAGTTTACTAAGAAACCGTACGCCAAAAAAGTCTATAAGATCCAGTGATTCAGATTTAGAAGAAGTGAAACTTTGGATAATTTCTTGTCCTTGCAGGAACTTATTTTTTTTATCCGGCTGTATGTTGTTTAAAAAAATGTTGAGGAAGTTAAGTTCATTGCTCTTATTTTTATTGCCACTAAGAAAACAGTTCTATATTACCTCTCTTAAAAACGTGATTCATCGTTTTTCTTCAACAGAAATCGTAGTATTATTTTAGAAACTATCTGAGAAGTACATACGTAACTTACATTCTTGTATGAATTAATATTTCTTGTAAAGCAAATATTGGGGGCATATTTTAAGCTTCATATTCTCACTATTAATTGATGACCCAATAAACATTAATTTTAGGTTTGATTCTGTGATGTTCGTGTAGTTAAAAACTATAAAAATGTCGCTAAATAAAGAATTTTTAATAACAAAAAAAAAAAAAAAAGAAGTGAAATGAAAAATAAAACAGGTCAAGCAAAATCCCAGTCCAGACTTGCAATTTTTGTTGCACCAATTTTTTATTTTTTAATGAGAAAGGGCGAGAGAGCAATACAAAATGTAAATATCTCTATTTCAACACTCTCCCACATATTCAAGAATTGCTGCAACAAAAATTTGCAAGTCTGGACCGGAATATTAAAGACTAAATGTTAATCTTTATTATTCCGATTTTTTTTTGACAGCTGCTTCACACTGAAAATATAAATATTTATAATGAAAATTTGTTCTGACTTGATGGGTAAGCGCTACACACACGTTAACATGTGACAACAAGCGCGCCAAAAATTTAGATTTTTTAATTTTTCATGAAGCATCGTCGGTGTCACACACAATAAACAATTTTCACTCATACTATAAACATGCTTGTTAAGCATTTTAATCGTGTCTCAGACCCTAAATGTATTAATATGAAGATTTTTATTTATTTTTGACCGAAAAATATCGGTCATAGTTTGACTTTTATTTTTAACAAAAAAAAAAACATACTGGTAAAATTTTGACTTATTAAAAAAAAAATATTTGTAAAATTTTAACTTTTATTTATGGAAAATATATGTATACATTTTAATGGCTAGATTATGGATGGCAAGCAGACTTTAGTTGCGTTGCCAGTTGCTAAAATGTCATTGCGTATGGCAACAAACAACTAACAGCTGTTAATTTCAGTTGGCAACCACAAATTGTTATTTGTTGCATGGTTTTGAGAGCAAAAAGTTAGTAAAATAATAAAAATATAAATAAAATTATAGGGGAGGCGAAAATATGCTTTGCAGCTAAAGAACCCATTTAGAAAATGCATATTACATTTCTTGCAAGTGTTAAAAATAAAAATTTATAATATTATTACTTACCTATTTGTTGTGGATTGATTTTATAAAAATCATTATTTTGACTCTCTTCCGGTTGTTGGAGTTTTAAGCAATAATCATACAATGTTGACAAAATATTCAAAATCACAATAACGCCGATCAGCTTATATAAAAAGTTTTCCAAGGGATCTAAATAATTAAACACATGCACATACATACATATTTATGTACATATGTATATGTACATATGTATAAGAAATATTGTAATTTCTAACGTTACATCATACATATTTACTAAAATTTCTACCTTTATTTGTTTCTTCTGTAGTTTCATTGTGACCCTCACAGTATTCTACATAAGTTTTCAAGCTTAGATCATATTTTTGTTGAAACTCTCGATTTAAACAATTATGTAACAAATTATGATGCTCTCTGCGAAACTTCACATCCAAAGGCCTTTTATGAACTTTGCCAAAATATTCGGTAATCTGTTTTTTATTTGTTAATATTATTAATTAATGTTAAATTAACATATAGATAAAATTTTCGCAAAATATACCAATTTTATTTACCTCATTTTCTAATAAATTATCTTCAGTTATTGAACTAGTATTGATACTACTTTCACATCTTTTTACGCAAACGCCAAAAAATAAGTGATCATGTCTATACCGAAAGGGATATTCTTCATAATATTGCATCATGTTGCGCCATAACTCAGATGTATCGTTGTGTTTGATTTCAGCATACACCATACAATAGGTTGGTCGCAAGTTATCGTGTCTCTTTTCCAGACAGGCATCATAGTCATCGAATTCGTATAAAGGAGGAAAGTCATGATACGAAAATGCTATAAAATGCACAAGATTTATTGTATTCGTTTTATAAATACTCGTAAGTTAATTAAATAGTGGATTTTTTCCCCAAATATATGCATATAATTTTTTAAAGTTATAATTCTTATTCCAAATGAATACAAATTCAAAAAATAGTGTCTGTTGTTGGTTAAGCACGTCTAGATGTAACAAATGCTGAGTAATATTACTTGTTGTTTATGGAAAAGTTTCCTGGCCTGTTTGAAGTTTTGTAACTCTCAATAATTTATTGGGAGTTTATCTATAAGCATTGAGGATTTGTTAGCTTTTTTGAATTGTGCTTGAAGTCTTTTTATGAGTTTCCAAAGCAGCAATGAAATGCGTCTAGACGTGCTTAAGGAACAACAAACCAACTTTTAAAAAATTCTTTAAATTTTTATCATCAATGTTTTATTTCATTTTATTTGTTTTATTTTATTATTATATTTAATATTTTATTTTGTTTTATTTTATTTTGTTTTATTTTGTTTTATTTTATTTTATTTTATTTTATTTTATTTCATTTATTTTATTTTACTTTATTTTATTTTATTTCATTTATTTTATTTTACTTTGTTTTATTTTATTTAATTTAGTTTAATTTAATTTAATTTGATTTGCTTTGCTTTGCTTTGATTTGATTTGGTTTGATTTGATTTGATTTGGTTTGATTTGGTTTAATTTGATTTGATTTGATTTGATTTAATTTAATTTAATTTAATTTAATTTAATTTGATTTGATTTGATTTGATTTGATTTGATTTGATTTGATTTGATTTTATTTTATTTTATATTATTTTATTTTATTTTATATTATTTTATTTTATTATATTTTAATTTATTTAATTTAATTTAATTTAATTTAATTTAATTTAATTTATTTTTATTTGATTTTATTTTATTTTATTATATTTTAATTTATTTTATTTTATTTTATTCTATTTATTTTAATTATATTATATGGATAGTTACACTCTCCTTTTCTATTCCTGTTGGGTAATAGTTTTGATGAATAGTGAGATTAGCAACCGTACCGAAGAATGGCATCAATTATTTATATGTACATTTGTATGTATGTATGTATAACAACTCAACTTTGAAATAATGATAATAATAAATAAACAAAAACAAACTAAGACGAACAAAACAACCAATTGAAATATTTCATATTTATACAAATACGAGTATTTACATACTAGAGATGGGCACTACTTACGTGATTGGCACAAATTGTATGATCACTTACTCACGATCATACAATTCGTGTTTCAATCAAGTGAATTTATAAAAACAAGAAAATAGAAAACTTCAACGAGCGACCATGCATGAGAAACATTTTTGGGTAATTACACTGTGGATTAGTGAAAAATCTACACGGTCTTCACAGTATAGGTTCGATAGTACTACTAAAGGGTAGTAAAAAAACCCTGCACCCAGTTTGGCGATTTTGGTGACCAATTTTTTTTTATGGGTTCGAAAATCATTGGTGTCATCAGTCTTTGGCCAACAGCTAACTCAGACTTGTTGATGGCACTTAACTAAATAAATCTATAAAATAAATAAATCTTATAAATATTTTATGCAAAAAAAATAATTTTTTCGTGCACGTTTGTTTGCAAAAGTAAAGGAACAAAATTTTGTTTTCACTTTTTTTCAGAATAACTGACAATATTTGCTAAAGTTGTAGCTACGATAAAGCTGGACAGCTTTTGTACACATATCAATACAACCTGAACGTGTCTAAAGGGCCACTCAGCCTATTATACGTGTATAAAGGCTTTCGTCACACTTTACGAGAAAGAAATCTAAAGACATTTGTTTCGACTGTCAAAAAATCTAACGTGAAGTTACATTTTGTGCTCACACCATCACACCTCATATTACATTTAAAACACAATACGATAAGCATATTCAATATTTATAGCCGATTTAAGACGAAGACATATGCCATAAACGACGGCACGGCAACGGCGTCGAAACAGACGACTTGTTGGTTTATTTATTAGTTGGTTTTGTAATAATACAACTCTGATCAGATGAAAAGTTTCATCTGGAGTGTTGAGTGAAAATATTTTTGTGCTTAATACGATATTTATGTATTATTGATTACTATCACTAAGTTTATGCCTGACACTGGTTGGGCCTAATTATTATATCTAGATTTAAGATTTGAAAACTTATTGTTAGTTCATTTTTTGAAGATACAATAAATAAATATACGCATGAAAAAAAAAAGATGAAAAGTATTATCGTTTAGAAAAATTTCAAAAAATTGTCAAGTCTTATGGGATGTCAAATTTTTATCGTATTATTTACCAATACAATATCGCACTTGCACGTATTATTTGAATTTTTGACATGTATTAATACAAAGTATAATAGTCTGAGTGGCCCTTAAGTACCCTAATAGCTCATACAGACCACTTGTTACCTCAAAAATTGTTGTAATTGTGACTGTAATACATGTTTTATGCGGTTGCAACTGTTCACCAAAGTAATATTTTAAACCCAACATACCAAATGCCTTGAGAAATATGTTATAAAAAACTTACTAACATAAGCATTAAGCTTGAAAAACTATTGAAAATATGTACGAGTATATTGAACAAGTAGCAATTAAAAAAGCAAAAAACCCGACTGCGAACAACTTTGAACCGTTATCGATATAGTTCGCCGACTTTTTATTTTATTTCGTATTTACAAAATGGCGTCTGTTGGTCGCCATATTGAGTATTGACTACTGCCATCTTTAGAGTCACTCTCAGGATTAAGACAAATCGATTGATTGGCGTTCGGTTTATATAGCGCCGCAAAGGAAGGCGCTTAAGGCAGATGGAATTAAGACCAAGGAAAAGAACACCCAACTCAGAAATGAAATAAGCCGCAATGAAAAAAATCCAGAAAAAAATGAAATAAGGCCCAAGGAAAACATACATATGTAAAACGCCCAATATAAATGAAAGGAAGCCTAATTAAAAAAGCCTAGTGAATCCAAACTCAAAATGAAATAAAGCCTGCAAAAAATTAAATAAAGCCCAACCAGACTACAGATGAAATAAAGGCCACAAAAAATGAAATAAGGCCGTTTTAAAAATTCCTTAATTTTATTGGGCTTTATTTCATTTTCTTTATTTCATAGCGCCCAAAGGGACACACATACATACATACATATGTATGTACATACATACACACATGGGCTGATAAGCACAATACCCTTCTTTGCGTCGCGCAGTCGGGTAAAAAGGTTATCGTAACAATTTTAGAAAAATCAAAACGAAACCCTCGTGATAATATTACATGTACATGATTACTATAAGCTTATGCGTGTAATTTATGAAATATTTTTTTGACTGTTGACAAATAAATATTTTAATTATTTCCTTCAATTTAATTAAATTTTATTTATAACCATTTATTTTTATGTTAGAGTTTAATGCGATTAACATAAAAAAATTGCACGCAAAATTTAAAACCAATTGAATATGCAAAATACTTAATAAATTTGCTAATTCTTTTTCTATCGCCAAAATATATATGTCGTTTCCAAATATATGTGACCTTCTCCGAGAAAAGGGACCTAGTGTGTGAAAATGAAGTTTTGAGAAAAACACATTTAAAGTTTCATAACGCAGTTGGGAGATGCGATTTGGTATGGTTAGTGCCGACTTTAAATAAATTTTTTGTCAGAAATCTAACTCATTTCATCTTATTCTACACCATTTTAGGTACCAGAATCCACTCTTAAGTCCAAACCCGTTTTTTGACACACTAGGCCTACTTTTCTCGGAGAAGGTCACATATACATATATTTCGTTTATAGGCATATTTTTGAAAAAGTTGCGTATAATAAACTATTATCAAGCAAATTTTTTGTGAATTCACATTTTATAAACATTATAAAAAGAGAATTCACAAATAATAATATTTTTGAAAATCACAAAAGCAAAATAAGCGTAGTAAGCTTAGAAACTTACTCAAAACCCAGCAAATAATTTTTATTCGATATGAATCTATTTTATTTTTCTACACCTTTATACAATTAGAAATCCATCGGATAACAAGAAAAGTATTAATAAAGCAAAATGAAAAATAAAATCTTAATTAAACATTCAAGAAATTTATTATTCGACATATTGTCATAATTATATTATAAGTGAAATTTATTTGCTGGTGGTTAAGCGATGTCTATATGCATTTCATTGTTGCTTTAACAAATCGTCAGTAGACAGACTTCAACCACAAATTTAGAACACACACACAAACCTGTTATCTTATGAACAAACTTCCAAAAACTATTTGAGAATTTAAAAATAATAATATTTTTGAAAATCACAAAAGCAAACAAATAAGCTACGTTTTGAATAAGTTCTAAGCCTACTACGCTTATTTTAATTTTTAACTCTCATGTATATGTTGTGTAACGGTTAAATTTCAGGTCCGCAGCTCTTACGGTTCTCGAGAAAATAGCCTGTGACGGGCAGACAAACAGACGGACAGCGTAGCGAAAACAATAGGGTTCCTTTTCACCTTTGGTGTACGAACCCTAAAAAGCAGGTGTAACGAATGCTGTTAAAAGTAAAGTATGAAAAATATCAAAAAAAATGTTCATAAAGGAAAATATAAGAAATGTGCTTGTTTTTACGACATCTAGGACTGGACTTTACCTTATCGATATTAATTTTTCTTTACTCACGGAAGCGCATATGAACATGAGCTCAGAGAGTGCGTAAGTTAATATGTCTTCAATTTAAGCGTGATTGATCATGAGTGAAAAGTTAATAACGATTACATTGCGTATTTATGTGAGTACTCATCTGATATAAAATCAATATTAATGTGTACATACATATGTATACATAAGTAAGTAAAGTTTTATATGTAAATATACATATGTACATAGTATGTACTCAAGCCACAAAATACCAATCCAAATTATTGAATAATTACGAGAATATGACATTATAATAATTTAAATTAATTCTGAAGTGTCTTCAACGGTGACAAATAAAGTCACTCAGAATTGTAAATATGTACATATGTATGTACATATGTACATATATATGTATGTGTGTATATCAATCTATTAGAAATTTTCAATACCGGGATTGAAATTATTTTTGTAAAAAATCTTCCTTTTTAGGGTTCCGTACACCAAAGGTAAAAATAACTTTATTGTTTTCTCTAGGATGTCCGTCTGTCCGTCACGTCGAAAACCGTAAGAGCAACGGACCAGAAATTTTGATAGAATATTTAGAGCTTTAGCCTCTACAACAACAAATATATAGCAGTTAAAAATTAAAGGGTGTTTCAAAACGAGCAACGAAAAATATGAAAATTTTAATTTTTTTCAGCTCGAATTGTAGTTGTAAGAAGTATGTAAAGGAACTTATTGTAAAAAACAACAACAGCTACCCAGAAAAAAAATAAAAAGTCTGATTTGGAAAACCTAACAGCTGAGGGAAACAATGTATTGCTTATTTGATAACAAAAGCTTCGAAAAATGCTTCTGAAAAGCACTAACGTAAGGCGGGCTCTCACAAAAATTATTATTACTTCTGTGAAGCACTTTAGTAATGGCTTCGTTAGTCAAATCGTATCGTCTTACTTTTGAAGTTGTCGTATCGTTTAAGTCTGGACGTTAGTTAGCAAAAACGTGAGGCTGCCAGCGAAAGTGTCAGCTGTTACTTTGCTTTATACGTGTGTGTGTATGTATGTAAGCCAGAAGTTGACGTTTGCTACGTAAAAATCTATTTTCTGTAGATTTTTACGTAGCAAAAGTTGCCAACACATTTTCAATAAGCATCAACATGCTTATTAAATGTTACGGATTTTGTCAGCTGACACGCAACAGCACGATACGATTTCAGTAATTCTACCATAAGGCGAAAAATTCATGGCTTTTTGGAAGCTGAATGTATTGCTTCCAGCTGGCTCATATTGAACAAAAAAATGTCTTAATGATTAAACAGAATACCCGCATAAACACATTTTCCATACAAATTGGCACAAAAAAGCAGACGCAGAAAGCAGTCGTGAGATAGAATCCATTTTATTTTGAGAGCGTTTTTTCTTATGCTCTCACATATAAGTAATCATTCTCTCAAAAATGTTATCATTATTTCAATAAATTTCATACATTTTGTAAACAAAACTACAGAGAAAAATAAGAACAAAAGAAAATAAAACAAAAATTAGAGAGCATTTGAAGTTACTGCCGACGATGTTACCATAGTAACATCGTCTTTATAGTAACATCGGCTTTATTAATTTGCGAGCGATTTTCCTGAAGTTGCAGACTTTATTCTATTTCATCATTTAATCATGCGCAACAGCAAGTGGTTCTGTAACATTGTCTCCTTTATAAAAACGCTTCTGGTAAGCAGTAATTTGTGCAGGGTATTCATTGCTTTCGCAAGAATAAAGTGTTGCCACACAAGTATTAGTTTTTATTTTGTGAATTGTTACAATTTAAGTCTAACATTAGTAAACGCATTAATAAACCCAAATTATTATTTTACTTATTCAGTAAAATATGTTTTTTAAAAATACATTCTTAAAATGCGCATACTATCCAGCTAACCCCTCAATAATCAATTTCAATGAACAAAAATAATTTTTTTTTTCGAATATTCGAATAATTATCGTTCGAATGACAACACTATCCACGAAGCACTATTAATCTATGTTGATAAAATTAAAATTTTACTTCAAAGTTTTATGTTCGTTCAAACATGGAATTAAGAGAAAAGATACTTTGTAGGGATAGTTTAAGTTAAGTCTCAATAAACTTCATCAATAAATCCATCAATTGGGCTGTATTTTGGTTTCATGCATGTTATTTCATATTTTCATGTTATTTGTTACTTGATATTTTTTTCTAAAGGTAGAGGTCCATAGCTCGCTTTTTGCGCGTTATGCTTTACACGCGTTTCATCCTCTTGTTTCATTCTGTACTTTGTTCGCGTTGAGTTACATGAACTGCTTTTCATGCGCCATTTTATTTTTGTTTTGATCAGCTGTGTGCGTTTGTTTATAAATACTTATAAAGAAAAAATGGAGAGTGAAATCGAGTTTTTAAAAGAATTTGTGGAGTTAGTGAAAAGTTAATTAAAATACATCGCATTAATGAAAATATTCACATATTTTATTAAACAAGTTTTTTTTACTAAGAAATTTTTTTTATTGAAAAAAAAAGAAAAAAATTATCCACGGCAAAATAATATTTATCGATAACGTAAGAAATAAAGTATTATTTAACATCTTTAGCATTCAAGAACAGCTGACTTTCTTTCATGGTGCTTTTAACGCGTACAAAAGTAGATCTACTTTTTGCGTTCTGCGCTTTTTGCAATGTAACTTGTCATATAAAGGGTGTTTTTTATTGAGGTATAGAACTTTAAGTTGGCATCACTTTTTTAACTGGCGGCCATTTTGTCAGCTGTCAAGTGATTAATATTTAGTTAGGTTTGCCATTTCATCATGAACAAGTTGACAAAAGAACAACGCTTGCAAATCGTGCAAATTTATTTCGAAAATAATGGTTCAGTTCGCGAAGTTTACCGCAAGCTCCGTCCATTTTATGGTCGACATAATCGTCCATCAGAGCAATTAATTCGGTTAACCATGGATCGTTTTCGCACTACGTTTACTCTATGTGATAATACGCATCCGCTGAAGTCGCTCGTCTACGCCAACAAACCTGAAACGTTAGGGGACTTGGAAGCCAACATTCGTGGCGTTATTGCCAACATACGGCCCCATATGCTCGAAAAAGTGGTTGAAAATTGGACCTGTAGAATTGGCTTTATTCGAGCCAGCCGCGGCGGCCACATGCCCGAAATCATATTTAAACGTTAATGGCATAAAATTATCCTTCCAATAAAGCCAAATTGATGGACATTAAAACGATTTTCTTGTGTTTTATTTCAATTCGAAGTTCTATACCTCTAAAAAAACACCCTATACTATTACATTGATTCTACTTTTTTGACAGATGCATAGAAAGCGTAACGCGCAAAAAGCGAGCTATGGACCTCTACCTTAAGAGACCATAGCTATCGTTTTGGTTTCGTTAACAAAATAGTCCCTTTTTATGTAGTCCTTTGGCTTTTGTAGTGACACAATCTATCGTTTATATGTATGTATGTATTATATTTCACGTATTTCTACTTAAGCTATTCTTACAAAAACTTAGCAAATATTGTATACATAGTGTTAAAATGACACTGGAGTGGTTTATTTTTGGTTAAACAATTGTTTTTGTTTAATTTAAATTAAGACCTCAAATGTGCAAGCGATTTTCATAAAACTTAATCTTTAAGCGAAAGCGGATGTTTTTTATTGTTTAAAAGTTGTATGTATATATGTATGTATAACGTATATCTATGCATTTTAATATAAAGTTTTTACACTTAGAATTTAAAGACAAATATTATATTATATTTCCATATCGGATTTGTTTTTTTTTTGTTCATTATGTACGCAGTTAGTTTGGTACGTATGCATATATTTAATTATTTTTTTTACTAACATTTCTGTTGACCATGAATTCTGCCTGACAATAAAATCAGGATCGCGCCCAAATCTATAAGAGGAACACTGACCGGACACTTCATTTTTAATTACGCATGCATACAATAGCATGTATAGCTGATGTCTATATGTAATAATCTTGCGTAGAAACCTCTGCCCACGAGTTTCAAATCGTTACTGAATCTCAAATTTTAAATTTTCTTCTCTTATTTAGAAAATTACATTAATTCATAATAATATTTCATTCAATAAGAATTGAAATTACTGAACTTAAGTGCCCTATTGAGAAATTATGCCTGATTAAAATTCATTATAGTTCAATTGAAATTTAACATGTATTACATAAAGACTTTATGTCAAATAAACAAATATATTTTATAGGTTCGTTCGAACAAAAATAATTTTTTTTCGAACATTCGAGTAATTATTGTTCGAATGACAACACTATGCACCATGCACTATTAATTTATGTTGATAAAATTAAAATTTTAATTCATAGTTTTATGTTTGTTCAAACATAGAATTAAGAAAGTTTAAGTTAAATATCAATAAACTTATCAATTGGACTGTTTTTTTGCTTCATGTATGTTATTTCATATTTTCATGTTATTTGTTATTTTAGTTTTAAAATTCCTCTTTTTTCTGAGAGATTTTCCTTATCAAAATAGTTCCTTTTTATGTAGTCCTTTGGCTTTTGTAGTGACACAATCTATAGTTTATATGTATTATATTTCCCGTATTTCTACTTAAGCCATTCTTACAAAAACTTAGCAAATATCCTTTACATGCTGTTAAAATGACACCGGAGTGTTTTTTTGGTTAAACAATTGTTTTTGTTTAATTTAAATTAAGACCTCCAATGTTTACGCGATTTCCATAAAAGTTAATCTTTCAGCGAAAGCGGATTTTTTTATTGTTATTTTTGTTTTATTTATTTATTTTTTTTTGTTTAAAAATTATATATATTTATAATGTACATTGATTTTGCATATCTATGCGCTTTAATATAAAGTTTTTGCACTTGGAATTTAAAGACAAATGTTATATTTCCATATCAAGTTTATTTATTTTTTGTTAATTATGTACAGACAGATATATGTACATATGTGTGAATTTTTGCATGTTCATATCGCTCATTGACTACAATAACGTCATAACTGAAAAAATTTACACACAACTTAATGGAAAATTTATCTTATTTAATTTTTTACACAATTAATTCTAACTGTATTAATTAAAAAATTGCTTTTTTTGAGTTATGACGTTATTGAAGTAAATAAACCATAAGTGCAGTTATGTTGATACGCATGCATTCATATCATATTTAATAATTTTATACTAACATTTCTGTTGACCATGAATTCTTCCTGACAATAAAATCAATATAATCGCGCTCAAATGTATAAGAGGAACACTGACCGGACACTTCATTTTTAATGAATAGCACGTATAGATGATGTCTAAGAATCTTCCGTAGAAACCTCTGCGCACGAGTTTTAAATCGTTACTGAATCTCAAAATTTCAACTGGATATAAATAAAGTTAACTGATTTTTAGTTTGTACTATAAAAATAAGAAGAAGAAGCAGTAATATGTATACTCGCACTTACAGATTTGTTTGTTAAAAAAAAAATAAAAATAAAGAATATTAATTAAACTTGATTACAGTAAAATATATTTTAATAATGATTTAAGTACAGGAAGAAAGGTTATCTAAATTTCTTTGTTGTAAAAAAAAACACAAACAATTAAAGGAATTATTCAAATATTTAAATTTTAAAACAACGTCTACCACTTGCTAACAGTTTCTAACATATGTACTCGTACATATGTATGTATGTATGTATGTGAATAACTGAAATGCTGTAACGTTAGTTAACAGTCGCATGCTGTGGTTTCGATTTCCATTAAACAATCTAGAGTGCTGCACGTCATCGCCTTTGATGCTGCTCGGCGGTGAGACTTGTGGGTTTGATTCCCGTCCAAAAATCTGCTCAGCTTCAATATAACAATTGAAATGCTACTGTGCCGGCTAAGTTCAGTTACAGTGAATGATTTAATTGTGTTTGTAAAATTTAATAAACAAAAACAAAATTAAATTTTTTCAGGGTTTTTAAAAACAAAACAAAAATTTTATTGTTGGAGTAAATATTAACTGCCGTATTCATAAAAAAAATGACAATAATGTGATAAGTTTTGCCGGCATAAACCGCATTTTAAATACCCTGCGGGCAAGTGGGAGTGCAATGAAAACGTTCTTTGAAACAAGTATTTTTTTTGATCGACTTCATAGCTTTTTTCAGATGTCATTGCCTACAAGAATACTAGCAGTCAATTGACCGGTCAGTAGTGAAGAATATATCATTCATTGCATAGAACAAAGTTTCTATAACTTAATTAAGGGCAAAATGAAAAATTTATGGAAACTTTTGTGTACGTGTGATGTTGCATCTCTCTTTCTCACTAATGCATTTCGTCGACTATGTAACATATCTATATTGGAGCTGCTCACTCTAATGTTTTTTTTTAACAATCAATGATAGCATAAATATTAGTCAAGTTTGACTGATCATAATTGACTAATATATCCTCCACAATTGGGCACTCATACATGTTTGATATATTGAAATTAAATGTACTTTTTATATTATTTTAATTGTTTTTTTTTTATAATAAAAAGTAATTCAAAAATACACAAGTAAATTAAATATTTACAACGAAAAACATAAATAAGGAAAAATACGCAATAACATAAGCGGTATCTAGCTCTCTTAACACCTTTTCACCTACAACGCACCTTGCTTTTCACAAATATATAGAATTTTGAAAATAAATATGTATATATTTTTGATTTTTTCATTTATTCATCCAAGATAGAAAAACCTAGCCTCATGGTCATAATCGGTTTCAGTTATACTACTACAAAATTCTACATCAATTATATTTTGTAAATTTCTTTTATTCACTATTTTACTTATGTATCTTTTTTAATACTTTAATAAATTTTAATTTTCACAGACCGAATGAATTGTATTGGTTTTTAAATAAAACTCATCACTACCGATCAAATGACTGGTCAATTGCCTGTCACTATAGAATTCAATGTAAAATTGTTGCATATGTGTTAGTGAAAAAATTTTGTTTGTGTTAGTTTCAGTTAATCCCCTGCAGAAAATGCGAATAGTGAAATTGTAGTGATTTACTAGTGACTTTATCACCAGTACTACTGACGAATTGTGCCCCAGACAATGCTTTTTGCTATAGACATTTAGCATGTACGTGTCATTGAAAAGCAACTACTGACGTTGGTACTACTGAGTAGGTATTTCTTTTGGGACCATATCGAGACATTGGAAAGAGATAGTCACATACCTAAGCTGAGATGACGCGGCGGTATTGAAAACGGACGGTATTGAAGACTATTAATTTAAGCAACTTGAGAATGATTGCTCTAAATATATCAGCAAATCAAATATATTGGTCTAAGAAGCCAATACCCACTCCAGTGCCTATGTTCTGTAACTTTGGTGAGAACTGTTCCAGACGAAAAGTTTGTTATCATTCTGTGAAACACAGGATGAGTAACAAAAAACTTAGTTCCCTGCTCATGTTTCTTGTTTTATATGAATCAGCCTGTGGGAAACAGTACAACCATTATAATTGTTTGATTTTTCTCGACGCGAAAACTTCTCGCAAGTTACAGAACACGGGTACAAGTACAGGTTGTAGTACTGAAAATTATGATGATATATTCGGCCATGTCACAGAGTTCAATTCCGTTAGGAAACAAAATTCAATCCACCTCATTTTTGTGGGAAATGGTGTTTAAAACAGAAAATTAAAATACGGATATTTGTCAGGTGTATCCAGAATGTTGGGCGCCCTGGTATGCTGGGGTATGCTCCGGCTAGGGCTTGACATCTTTAGGTGGATTGAGTTCCGTTTCCGAACGGAATTGAATTCGGTGACATGGCCGATTATTTATACGAAAATAATATATTTTCACAACTATTTCATTTGTATTACAATATGTACTCGAGAAAATAGCCAACGCGGCATCTATGAGTGGTGGGTAGCACCGTGTTGTTGAAACAATTGGCCTTATCATGAATTCCACATGTGAAAATTTCTGAATGAAACATTTCGTTCACACGGATTTTAATTTCGTATCATCAATTCCATTATAATTTAAAACTTACATATTTCCACATCTTACAGCAGACAAATCTTTGTGAATAATCTTCTTCATAAATTGTCAAAATATTTCTCAATCGTATGATGTTTTTTGAAACAAACTCTTGACACGTTCAGAAATTTCAATGTGGAATTTTATTCATGATAAGCCTGAATATGTCTTTAGTGCCCATTAGAGAATGACAATGAGTACTCAAAAAATATACGAGTAGATAAGTAAATAGTCTTAAGGCTCAGTTAGCCGACTGTAATGTAATGTAACTGCAACGTAGGAAACAGCTGATCGAAAAGTAGGTTACGTTACATTATATCTCTCAGTCGGCTCAGTTAGCCGACTGTAACGCAATGTAACTGTAATGTAGGAAACAGCTGATCGATATTTTTATATGAAAAGTAGGTTACGTTACATTACATCTCTATAACCATTTCCATTACTTTTCACATAACAATATCGATCAGCTGTTTCCTACTGTTGCAATTACATTACGTTACAGTCGGCTAACTGAGCCTTAACCATTTTCATTACTTTCCACATAACAATATCGATCAGCTGTTTCCTACTGTTGCAGTTACATTCCATTACAGTCGGCTAACTGAGCCTTTAATTGTGGCGTAAACAATTCGTAAAACACATGCGTATCGAAACGTACTTACTCTCTCTCTCATACTTAAAGTCTGACTATGTTTATACTCAGGCTATCGGTATTTAATCGGACAAAAAAAGACAAGCTAATACTTATTTACTTTTATTCATTATTCGCCACTGTATACATATATTGGTGTATATAAAATGGAATGGAAAATGTGTGGGTAAGTGTGGCTGTTTTAAAATATGCTTTATGTGTGTTTGTGTGTAAATAAAATATCCCTGTATGTGCGCATGTATAGCCGATTAATAGTCAAAGTATTTTTATACTCAGACCTACTATGTGCGTATGTATATGACACGAACGTATCGTTGAACTCTACCTCCGTCCATGGTGATTCAGCTAATTTGGCAGATGTACCTTCATCAACAATATATCCGCTCTCAATTGTTAAGGTTGGGAAATCCTTATCGAAAAATAACAGTATTGGCAAATTTTTTTACTTTTACAATATGAATGTTAATGACTTAAGGCCGTGATACACTATCATACAAAGTCGTGCGATCTACGAAAAAATACAACCCTGGTATGATGGAGTTTATGAAAATTTTCAAAAGACAATAACAATTCATCACACCAGGGTTGTACTTTTTCGTAGATCGCACGACTTTGTATGATAGTGTATCCTTTACTGTTGACATGCTGAACGAGGCTTAACGCCTAAAGTAAGCACTGTTGATGTCGCTGCCACAAAACAATAAATAAGATATGCCACACGGTCAGTCAAACAATGCACTTTTTATATTCATAATAGTGCTATAGTTTTCAAATGTATTATTCCATACATACATACACAATTTAATTTTTATTTAATTCAAATCTAACATAAATTTTTTTTATTTATAATAACTAAACTTTTATTATAATAGACAACAGCAATTTATTAATAGTCTGCTAAAATATGTGTTGAATCATTTAAATATTTGCAAACAAAACAAATGATTAATTCTAAAAGTTTAACTTAACCCGATTTCAAATGCTTAGCGCACTTCCCAATAATACTCGATTTATATGCTTACAGATATTTTTCCACACCTTTGTTGTTTTTGTCAATTTTAATGACTTGATTATCAATTCATTTCGGTTTACGGAAACGATATCCAGCGGTTCAGCTTATGCAGTTTTTTTCTGCTGTCAGTGGCAGCTCCATAAAGGTCATGGAATAATTTTGCGCTTGTGCACAGAAAACAAGATTTATTTTCAGTCATTACCTATTTGGTAATTTTCCTTTTGTTTGGTTTTTGATGCCAGTATGAATTATTTTTTATAGTCTTAAAACTACACATTCTGTAATGTAATTAAATGCATAAATATTTATTGATTTAGCGCATGGCATTTTATATCGTCGCTTTAAAAGCAAACAGTTTTAATTAAAATTAAAATAAATAGTTTTACAGTAGAAAATAAAAGCTATGCTAAACCTCTGAGCGGTCATGTAGACATTTTTTAACTTCCTTTGGAGTATTTTCAAATTTTTAACCGCCTTAAAAAAAAGTTGGAGGTTATCAATTCGTCTCGATTTTTATTTTTCGCGGTGTTACTTCATATCTCGGTACATTTTAGACCGCTTGTAAAAATTCTTTTTTTTTTGTCCCATTGTAAAAAAAGTGGGCGGGGACGCGCCCACAAATATTTTTAAATGTAAGTTTTGGATATTGTACTTATTTTATTGCTGCGAAACCTATCAAACACCTTCGGTTCTTGTAATTACACAATTTGAAAGTTCAAAAACTTACCACACACCTTGAGCTTTAAAATAGACACAATCCTCCATTTAAGAAAATGGGGCGAGTCACGCTCATTAAAATTTAATATTTTATTTTAAGTGGTTCTACTTTACTGATTATTACAAGACTTAACACGCACCATCATCTCTGAAAAACACACAATCTTGCATTTAAAAAATGGGCGGAAGTACGCTCATTAAATTTTAATTTTATATTTCACGAACATATTCTTATCTTCTTCTATCAGATCTTTGCATTGAAGTCGGTTGTCTTTTGTTTTGATTGAATTTCCAAGGGGAAGTTGAAAATTTTTTCACAAAGAAAATAGAAGCGGCAAGGGGAACAACTTCTACAAAATAATTTAGATGTGTTTCTCATGTCCCTTACTTTGGGTCACAACTGGGGGATTTGCCCAGGAATTAAAAAAATAATAAAATAAAGGGCCTTGTTCTGTAAAACGCAACGCTAAGCGTTGATAAGTTGTGCGTATGTGTTTTGTTTTGGAAATTTAAGATCTTATTTTGTAAAATGCAACGCTAAGTGTTGAAAAATTTTCTATGAATTCTGCTTTTGCAATTAAATTTTTTTTCATATAAAATTTTAAACCGCTAACCGTTACTTTAATATATTCGAAATTTTCCTTTGTGTTGTTGTTTTCAATAGAAAAAAATATTGTGGTATGGATCCACTCAATTGGAGGGTATTCCAAAAGGTAAGTGCTCAATTCTAGTCTGAAGAGCTCGTTGTCATGATACAATTATACAAGGTACTTGCACGACTACAACAAAATTGCAACACCAAGAAACACACGTATTTTGTTGGTAGAAACATACCTATAATTGTCAGAAGCAGATGTCTTTTGTTTTTAAAAATAACAATCACAGGGTAACTAAAGTACAATTGCAGAGGCGGCATTCATGCATGATTATAGTCATTCAGTGATGCCAACATGTGTGTAATACACAGTGTGTAATACACAGTGTGTAATTTTTACTCTCATGTGTAGACCAAGACTTAACTTAATGAGATTCATGTATAATATGTGTGTAATTCTACTTTGGGTTCTATTTTTATTTAATTTTGTTTTAATTTTAATCTACACAAAGCATATGTAGTGTAATTTTCTTCAATGTGCAAATTCATTGGCAACACTGTAATCATTTTATTCACACACATACACTAATATTTTTGCAGCTTGTAAACAAAGTTTGACAACTTTCTGCATTGTATACATTAACAGGCTGGGCTTGTGCAAGTACCTTTAACGCAAAAATAAAATCGTTTATTTATTTAGTTGCGATTTTTTGTGCTCATAAATTTTGATAAACAAGTAGTAAGTAAAAAAAAAATTAAAATCCCGACTGCGACCTTCTTTGAACCGCTAAATATCCTAAATGGTCATTCGAAAGGGAAAATCATAAGAGAAACCTAAAGATGATTTCAAAATATCTGTCGAAAGATACCCATTTTGATATAGTTCGCCGAGTTTTTATTTTTTTCGTATTTACAAAATGACGTCGGTCTGTTGGCCGCCATATTGAGTTTTGACTACTGTCATTTCTTTAGTGACATTCCCCGTATTAAGAAAAATCGATTGATGTAAGAATCATCAAAATCGGTCCAAGGGTTTATGTAGTGCCGCAAAGGAACACACATACACACATACATACAGACATACACAGGCTGATTAACACAATACCCTCCTTTGCGTCGCGCAGTAGGGTAAAAATACCGGCATTTACCCAGCTAGCATTTTGTATCATAATCCAATCTTTTCCGAATCGGAAAAAATAACCGCATATGAGCTCATTTTTCTATCGTAACCCAGCAAAAAAGTTTGCCTACTAGAATAAAAAAAAAGTATGTACTCCCCAGTCGTAAGTACATACAATTTGATTGAATAACCCATTATTTTTGTTTGAGAAGTTCAAAAAGTATGCGGTACCCTATACTTTTTGCCTACAAATATATAGGGTCCGCCAGATAACTTTTTTTTTTTTTGAAAACAGGGCGCAAAACATCGAGTGTAGCTTCGTCTGTGTGGCACGTAGCGCCGTCCTGTTGAAACCAAATGTTGCCAATATCCTCCTCTTCAATTTTTGTGAACAAAAATTCGTTCAACATGGCCCGGCTTTTCAATGTATGCGTGCGGGGTTTCTATGAAAAAAAACGTTAGATGGTGGACCCTTTACAAATTTTAATGATTACTGATTTCCTAAAGGTATTCTAAATTTAATGGGTTATTTTTTGCTTACAAATATGCAAAACTTTTTACATTACTTTTTGCTAAAATTATTCAAAAGTTACTTGGCAATTTTTTAAATAAAAATAAATAGAATTTTTGTAACGAAATTTTAGATTTTGTAGCTTGGGATTGTTAAAAATTATAACTTTACAAAGAAAATATGTGAATATGTATATTGAGGAATTTGGGAAAATAATTAAATTTTGTAATAAAAATTATAGTAAACCAAAGTTATTTTATTGTTTTCGAAGCTCCATTTTCACGATCAATAAATTTTTCTCTAGATATATTTCATTATTAACTGGAAAGTACTACAATAAATACTTGCACGTCATGATATAAATAAGTTGTTACTTTATTAATTACAGGATAATCATTATTATACGCATAAAATAATTAGATAAATAAGTGCCATTCATTACTTTGTAAGCCATTAAAAGAGTACTACCCATTACAAAATCTTGAAAAATTTTTGCTGGGAAATGATACTCCCGTTGTGAGAAAATGATACCCTGCAAATTAATCATCCCACATAATCATTTATGATACGATTTGCTGATTCATTGTTGAGCAATTTTCTGGTAGTATTGAAATCATTAAGTTTCTTTCTTCGGCTTCTTTGCATTTTGTTTCTCTATTTTCTGAAAGTCATTACTTTATCATACAGATGAGTCATAAGTGAATCCTTTTTCAATCACCCAAGTGATAAATCAGTTTTTAATCATCAAAAGTGATCTGAGGATTGTATAAATAAACAAATAGATGTTGCAATTTTGGTAAGTTAAGATGTTTTGCATTTTAGACGACGATATGATATATATTTTGTTATTGTGCAACAAAATAACTTACATATCTCATAAGAACGAAATAATTGTTAGAGTTCACTATTAAGTTAAATTCCGAAAAGATTGCAAATTAATAGTTATTTAATTTGAATTTAATGTTATGACGAGTTGTTTACAGCTTTCAACATTTTTTCATATACCTTCTAACTACACAGGGCAACACAGAAAATTACGAAGTATTTTATGTACAAAAACATTTCAAATACAAGGAATTCAAATCAAGGAATTTTTGTAGTTATGACACTTGTCTACTTTGCGCTTGGATAAACACTTACCCGCTGAATTTAAAATCCATTTTTGGAAAATTTTGAATGAAAAATTTTAAATAAAATACATTTTAAATTTTATGAATATGGGGGTTAAACTACTTGTAAATTTTACAACAGAAACAGGAAAATAATCATTCTTATTAAATACACATCTGTTTATTCGATATTCTAAAAATGGTCATTAAAAAAATTGGCTTCAGCAAAAGTAAAAAAAAATCCGTTAAATTCGACCGACTAGAAACAGACCGCAATTTTGGCCACGAATTTTTTTTTGCAATATATCTACCTCGCATCCCCTACCTCTAATCCCTTGCAAAAATTATATTCTTTCAATGATCGAACTGTATCGAGAGTGCTCCTAAAGAAGCCATATGTATTACTGACCCCATTAACTTTCCCACTACATTTTTATTTGAATCTAACCATATCCTATCACCACACCCTGAGGAAGTTCCCATACAAAAATTAATTTTTTTTTGTTAAAATATATAAAATAAAAAATTCATATTCGTTATATTTATATTTTATTTTAAAAGATTTTATATAAATTTGAACTAAAATAAAGAATAAATTCGATGTTATTATTTCATTTGTACATACATACATATATCGAGCCTTTACTGTAAGATAGTCATGATGAAAGAAACTTTTTTTTACCGAAAACAAGTTTAACATAGTTCTTCTCTCAAGAGGTGAATCTACTGGATATGAAACTTTTACACAATATAAGAAACGATATGACGATTAATTCTGCAGAGTAAGCTAAAAAAAACTTTTTTGAGTTATGGCCTTCTGGCAGCAAAGGCTCGATGCAAACAAATCCATATTTTGAGTTATGACGTTCTTTGAGTAAATGAGCGGTATGTATGTAAATATTTATATTATACTAGCTTTTACCCCCCGGGGCCACTCGCGTTCATCTGGTTAAAAAATACATTAAAACCGGTTTAAAAATTTTCAAACAATCAAACCCGGAATAAAAATTACCCTAACCTGTCCAAAAATTTCTATTTCGGAAAAAATCCGCACCAAATATAAGACAACCGGTTCAGAACCGGATAAAAGATATCTTATGTATCACTTTCACATTCATAATATTAGTAAAAGGATAATTTTTCTTTTATAATTCGATTAGGCTAAAGACAAGAAAGCAACAACATTCGAAGGCCGGCACACCTTCATCATCAGCGTTCATGTTCATGTTTGGTGCATTGTGTGTGGTGTCAATTAGTGTAAACTAAACAGCATTATGATTCATCATATTCGAATTTGTTGTACCATACCTAATTTCCAACAGTCTTGCGTTGTGTTGCTTATTCTGTTAATTTGCTTATTTTGGTTCTACTTACGACAAATTTATTGGTTTGTTACTTTTAACTACATATGTATGTATGTATATTTGTTTAATTTTGCTAAAAGCCTGTTTAATTTAATTAGTTTTTAATTATTTGGTGAAACTTAAGTTTTATATACATATTTCTTTTTTATTTTAAAGTATAATTTTTTACGACGGCACGCTTCAGATTTTTTTTTGTATTACTGTGTAAATTTCGTGTTCGATATTGTCTTTCGATCTTTGTTACAGTTGAAGTCTAAACATTTGCACTTGCCAATTATATTGTTGTTGCAGATATTCGTTTGTTGTAATGCTTTGATTAAGAGAAAAGGCGCACGTCAGCACATAAATTATCAAATATGTATGTAGGTATGTATGTAAATATTTACATAATATTAAATACAATTCTATGAAAAAATTAATAATTAACTAAACTTTCGACTCCCTTCTAATATGGTTTTGACGCAATGACTTACTATGTAGCTTGGCTTATTTAACTACTTTCCTATCTACATAAATACATATGTATATATGTACATACATACATATGTACATGTTCAAATATGTATAAAAGGTGAGATAGTGAGTAACTTTTCAGTAGCGATCATAAACTCTTGCGAGGAATAAAATTAATCAGGCACAACCTACATACATACATACATACATACATATTTTTATTAAGTGAAAAAAAGAACTAATGATAGTTACGAAAATTCAAGCTATTGAAAAGCTTACGAAAAGTGTTTAGAGCAAATTGAAAAATTTAGAATTCGCCATATTATCAATGGCATTGGTGCAATATCGAAAATTGCACTTTTTGATTGAATTTCCTCCAAACCAGCCAGCTCACATGTCGAAAATAATATTAAATTAAAAATGTATCTTTTATTTCAATTTAAAATGCTCTTCCTCTACAAATACATTAATTAGTTTTACTGCACTCACATTCAGTAAACTTATTATTAATTATAATCAATATACATAATTTTAAAAGCTTAGGATATTAAATTTCGGGTTATTATTTTAATCGATTAATCGCTAGATTAATTAACTGAGGTTTTACTTTAATCGAATAGTAAATAAATAAAAATACATATGTATGTATGTACATAGTACATAATATTTTTATTAATTAAGATTTCAGTAGTAAAAATATGTAAATGGCATTACCCAACTATTCTTGAACTGAACAAGCAGAAAATATTCAAAATTATGTACATATGTATGTATGTACACACTCGTACATACAAGTCATGAATCAAAGAAACAAGATTGCGAACTCAGCCGTACAAAAAAATTTTCTACTGCGCATCTACGTTATCATAGAATACAAACGTGTGTGTGAGAGAGAGCACATTTCACACACAAATGTATGTACTTTGTTTACAACAAAAATTCCATGCCTGCGTCGCAAGCAGAAAATAAAATAACGGACCTGTGCAATGCGCAGTGTTGTTTTCTTGATTCATGCATAAATATCAGTGTTGTCAGATTAGGGGACTTATCCCCAAATCGGGGATTTATTTTTCGAAATGGGGATAAGAATTTTGGATTGGGGATTAAGGATTTAATTGGGGATAACTTTTATATTTTGGGGATTTTATGAGATTTTTTCGGGATTTGTATTTTACTTAATATTTTTTATATTTATTTCTCGGAATATTTTAATATCAATACATATTCCAGTTGCTCTTTTTTAATTCATAAATAACATAAAATGATAAATGGCAACAATGAACTCGTCTTTAAAATATGTTGTTAGAAAGATTTAAATAAGGTTTATTACAAGACAAACAATTACTCGCATTGTACAGATTGCTCATCAGCTAATTTTATTGTTTACACGTACTCACTATATAATTTACAAATTATTTGACAATTAGTTATTTACCTTATTTTATGCTTACAATTTTATATACAAATAACAAACAACATAAATATGTTTTGGGCAGAAGCTTGTTCATATCAAGATGCCGCTGGATCACGGCCGTTTAAAGAACTGGTAGAGTATTGTATATATTAAATTTACTTTGTGTATCAACGAGCAACGCTTGCATTGAACGAGTTTTTTCGGCAATGGAGTCAATAAAAAATTAAATTAGAAAGAAAATTCAGTGCTAAAATCTCTGTTACGAATTAATATACATTTTAAAAATAATTGAATTTGTTGTGACACTTCTGATCCATCTCCGGAAGCGGTAAAA
Organism: Nowickia ferox; assembly: GCA_936439885.1. Lineage (NCBI taxonomy): Eukaryota > Metazoa > Arthropoda > Insecta > Diptera > Tachinidae > Nowickia > Nowickia ferox. Next base: position 82,127,444 of record OW387027.1, on the reverse strand, counting down.
TTAGTACAAATTGCCTTTTGGGGATACAAATTTTGAAATTGGGGATGTCAGTCGAAAGAAGTCTGGGAACCCTGATAAATATTACCTTAAAAATAAAAGCCCCCCTCTTCACAACTCAACTCAACTGATCAGTTTGGTTGGATGAGAGACAACCTAACTTTTACATTGGCATTGCCATTCATAACTTGAATAACGGTTGAATTTGTAGTTGCCTTGAGTGGTACGAACATTGGATTGACTTTCAAACGATCAAACCGAGTTGAGTTAAGAACGGCTATAGGGGAAACAAATTTAATAAATGAGTTGTTGTTTTCTAGAATAATTTTTGAGAAATACTTATAATTTCATTAAAATTTTTAGGATTAAAAAGAATGTTTCTTTAGTTTCAAAATATTCTTCCGCTAGCCATAATGAATAATATTCAGTTTCTTCTCCGTCTGTCCGTCACAGGCTACGGACCAGAAATTTTCACAGAGCATGTAATTCTTTAGCCGCTACAACAAAAATACCAATATGACAGTTAAAAATTAAAGGGTGTCCTAAAGCGAGCAACGAAAAATGTTGAAATCCTAAAGTAATATTCAGAAAATTATACATATGTATATATATGTATATGTACATATGTATGTACATATGTACATATGTAGACACTTGATATTTTAAAAGTTAGTGTATTTTTATGCAAACTACAACAATTAACACTGAAATTTAAAAATCAAAATTAAAAGTTATTCTATCAGTTAATGTAATTTTGACAACTTGCTGTATCTTGGAAACCGTAAGAGGCAAACTTTTGAAATTTTTAAAAACGCTAAAACTTACAAATCGACAAAATAAAAAATCGCTTAAACGAAAAAATCATCAGAAACCGATAAAATCGTCAAAGCGAAAAAAGCGATCAATCCAAAAAAAAAAAGCTAAAACGAAAAAACGCCTAAACAGAAAAATCACCAAGAAAAAAAAATACCGAAACGAAAATGAGGTAAAAAAATCGCCAAAAACCGAAATTTTTTTACCGTGTACTTAAATTTTTTTGAAATATTTTTACATCAGGTAAGATATTTAGTTACATAGGCTAAATATCTTATAGTATTACATATGTATGTAGTGTCCGTACAGAATCCTTCTAGTACGAGTCAAAGTCGCACTTTACTGAATTTTTTTATTCTTTAATCAACTTCAAAGCAAGATATCAGCGATAAAACAAATTAGATCAATAGCAAAAATAAAAGTTACGAAATCTAAATTCATATATCTATTATTATTTGCTTTTGAAAAAAATAGAACATCTTAAACATTGGTCAATACTTTATTCGCGAAGGACATACAAAATAATAAATAAGTAAACAAAATATTTGAACACACAAAAACAATTTTAATTTTTTAATTTTTTTTATTATTATATTCATTAGTATATTCGCCAGGCTTAAGCAAGTCAAACTTTAAAAAGTATTGTATTGTAATTTAAGTATATACACAAGTGTCCTAAAAATAATTTTTGCATGAAAAACGCTTTACACTCTTAGGACTTCAAATAAGAGGGCTTCGATTGCATATCCTAAAAAAATTATGAAAAATATTACCAAAGAAAAAAAAAATTAATGAAATACTTGTATTTTAATTAATTCAGTTATGAATTTGAGGTTTGTCTTTGAAATCTTTAATGAAATGTAAAGAAATGTATAACATTTACAATACGATAACGAGTATGTTACTCACCTTTTTTTTGTAGTAGTAATTGGCAATTTGATGAAAAGGATATTCTACAAATATTGTTACAAAAAATGCCAGCGTAATGGAGAGTAATAGCAGACAAATTGCAATTGTTGTCTAAAAATTAAATAAAAAATTTTAATTAAATAGAACACCATTTGAAAAAAAAAATAAAAAAAATAAATCCCTACATATTGCAAGTGATTCGTAAAAACGGGTTCTCGTCTGTAGCCATTTAATAGATACAAAATGGAAAAATGCCACATGTAAACTTGGAATGATAACCTGGCTAAGATGCGGAACATAGAATGGCTTAAAAAATTCATTGCCGATACTGTAAGAAAATAAGAAATTAATTATAATTATTAAACTGGGAACAATATTAAAATTAACGCCCATACATGATTTACAAAACATGCCCAAGAGTATCACTCCACTACAAACTACCAACAGCCATACATTACGATTGAAGCCGGCATAAAGTGCTGTCCAAACTGAAGGCTCTTTCAGTATAATGTCAGGTCCCAGCCAACAGATCCACGTGCCAAATACTATACACGACCAGAAAATAACTTCAAATATCTGTTCAGGTATGCGAGATAGTTTTTTGCAAAATTCTTCGTTGCGACTGTAATTCTGATAAATTTCACCACAAACTATGCCAAATAAATAGCCCCCTAAATTTGTGTAAAATGGGGTGTATAACTTGAAGAATGTGTCTTCTTCAAAGATATGAATAAAGCGGAAACTCCTAGAAAATTATATTCAATAAAATTTTTTTATGGATTTTTAGATTGCATTGTTTAAAAGTTGATCAACTTACTCAGGCGATATCAAATAACACGGTTCTAAACTATGGGAGTAACATATGCTGAGTGGAATGGCTACAGCCAATATTGCCAATGAGGTAAGCACTTTTCGTTTGTATTGGGGGAATCTGGAAGCGGGAGATATTTAGTATATATTCATTTGAGTATGCATGTACTATAAATTCATTTCATGTACGAGGGCGGTCCCAAAATTAGCAGACGGCAGCAGTTTAAAAAAAAATTACTTTGGTGGAAAGCGACAATTTCATAAAACATGTGTTTTAGGTTCAAAGGCTACACGTGGTTTAATATACATATGAGCCATCAAAAATAACCGATCTCAGTAAATTTGTAAGCATGGGAGAAATTGGCCACTTCCATTCAAAAGGCCCGAGTGCACCCCATAATAAAGCCGAGTTAGATTCTACTCCAGGGTAGTTTGAGCCTTCGGTTACGACTATAAAATATTGGGTGTCAGAGTTTAAAAGAGGTCATACATACTGTCAAGTTGAAGACCATAGTGGCTGACCAATTGAGGTGTCCACGCCAGATACGATTAAAAAAATCCATAAAATTGTATTAGATGATCATCGGCTAAAGATGCGTGAGTTCGTTGATATGAAATTAATTCCAAATGCTATTTGGATTTGAAGATCGAAAAGCTGTTCGCAAGAAAGTTGCAGCGTTTGCTCACAATAGAACAAAAACCGCGTTGTGAATATGTTTCAATGGAGCCTTTGGCGATGTTACACCGCAATCAAGGCGAGTTTTTGCTTTAATTCGTAACAATGGATGAGACATGAGACTACCACTTCACTCCCGAGACAAAGGAACAGTCAAAGCAGTGCACTGGAATCGGGTGGAGGAGGGGGATCGTGTCCTAGGAACGCAAAAACAATTCCATCTGCTGGAAAAGTCTTGGCTTCTGTTTTATAGGATACACTTGGGATAATTCTTATTGATTATCCTCAAAAGGGAAAAACAACAATGAGTATTGGGTTGCATTTTGCAAAAAAATAGAGTATTGTTTCATTAAGAAAACGTACCTGTTCACACATCCGCTAGGTTACGTACGCCTCCCCCACGCCCCGTCCCTACACCCAACTGCGGACACGTCCGATGGGAGACTATCATATCCAAACGAGAAAATCAATCAACTAAAGTTCGGAGTGCTTCGCCACACACTTTATTCGCCAGATTTAACTCCCACGGACTATTTTCTATTTCCAGACTAGAAGAAAGATTTGAACCAATGAAAAGGTGTAGTGTGCGGCTTATGGCTATTTTAAGGAGCTACACAGTTCTTGCTATAAATAGGGTATCGGGGGGCTATGAAATAATGCCCGTATAAGAAAATGATATAAGGTCCATCAAAATTAAGGAATTTTTAATTAAGCTTTATTTAATTTTTTTTTCATCTTGAGTTTGGTTGGGCTTTATTAAATTTTTTTGGGCTTAATTTCACCTTGAGCTTGGTTTCATTGGGTTTTTTAATTGGGCTTTATTTCATTTAAATTTATTTATTTTTTGTGTTTAATTTCATTGGGGCTCATTTTATTTCTTATTTGTTTGAAAGGAGTCTAATGGAAATTCATTTTATTTCCTGCTCTTTGAGAGGGCTAAAAGGAAACGCCAGAAGAGTTGGAACGTGCTCAACTATAAGTTCCTCAGATCACTCTTTAAATCAGCTACACACGTACTCTGATATTTGCAATTGTGGTAAACAGCTTTGAAAGCTATTTATTTGCAAAGTAAGAGCAAGCATTGTTGTCACCGAGATCTAATTGGCTGTTGTGATCTGGTCGGTGTAAAACCACAAAAGCTCTTAATTATTTAGCTTAATTTTAAGTCACTTTCATTCAGGTTAAACTTGTCAAAAAACAAACAACAACAACCACATGAAGAAAAAATGAGTGGAAAAAAGAACTAACGAATATTTTACAAGACTTGCAGAAAATTACACGAAAAAAGCCAATAACCCGCAACAGTTTCACGCCTTTTAGACACTTAAAGCTTACTTTGAAAAGTCTTAATTCAGCTGGGAGAAAGACAGAAAAAGAAAGTACATATATCTCCCTCTGTCTTTCACCCAGCTGAATTAAGACTTTGCAAAGTAAACTTTGCGTATCCTAAAAGGGGTCTTTCATACATTTTATTTAAAAGACCTTGATAAAATACTCCAATTGAAAATGATTTGCAGTAATTTTAAAACTCACTTGTTTATAATTATAACAATACCAAAATAAAAAGCAAATAATTGCCAATCCGTAGTGATGTACCAAGTATGAGGAAATCCCTTTCAAAAGCAGGAAGAAAAAATTAATAGAAGTACGTATATAAAAAAACAAAAAATAAAATAAACTTACACTTTCCGAAATGTTATCAAAAATCAACAAATTCTTCAGCCATTTTTCACGAGCAAATGTACGTCCAGGCTCCGTTAAATGACGCCAAAACGGGCCATCTTGCAGGCGCGTAAAGAATGTAGCGTTAACGAATATAAATAGAGCCAAGGAGGGCAGAAATCTATAAAAATTAACAATGCTGCAAATAGTTTTTTTTTTAATTTATTTTTTGTTCACCTTATGTAGCGCACCAGCATTCCTTTGCAAAAGGTTTTAACACAATCTCCCACACTCGATTGTGAATTTATCTTAAATAAATCTTTAAATTTAATTAACAATAGCAGGCCGCTTAAAACATGAAATACTTCTAAGATTAACGTGCCATTTGTAAATCCCATATGAAACGAACTTTTGGCAAAATTTTCAAATTTATCAGGATTTTTGACATGGTGATATTGCACGAAATATGCGTGACCAATTACAACAAAGGTAACGCAAAACGAACGCACACCATCTAAATATTTCAAATCATTGCCCAATTGGCTGGTGTAGGGTTCAACTAAACGATAATAGTTGCGGCGCATAGAGAATGCTGTTAAAAGTCTGGAAACTAAAGCGAAAATAGTCGGAGCATAAATATTACTATAATTATTTACCATACTTATTATTTTCATTTACATACCGATGGCTTAATATGAAAAAAGGCGTAACTCAATTTTTTTTCGAAATCGCGTTTTTAACGTATTATTATATACAGAAAGTAGTAGGCGAGTAATGCTTAAAAATAAAATAATAAAAAATTATTCTTGCAGGAAATACTTTAGATTTAATTAAGTTTTTTTCTTTCTTTTGTAAAATATTGGAAATTCGAGTTACGCCTTTCTTATATTACGCCATCGATATGTTGCATGTGTATGAATTATAATGAATTATCAATGCAAATAATGATTTTTCTTAATCAGTGTCTTGTTTCTCTAACTTTTGAAATAAAAAAATATTTGTTCATTTGTTTATTATTATGAATAAAAATTCCCTGGGCATCTGTTCCCTGTTCCCTTATTAAAACAAAGAATTCCCGAGAAATTTTTATATTTTCCCTAAACAAACTTTGAGAATGGGAGAATCTTCCCCGGAAAAAAGTAGTTAATGCCAATTAAAGGGAGAATTTGATGAAAAATCTTGGTAATAATTAGGCCAAAGAAATTGTTCATTATTATTGTAAGACCTAAAGGAACAAATAAGAAGTAACTGGAGATTCTCAACCAAGTAAGACGCAGTTTTAATGCGGAATTGAACTTAGTAGGGCCACCTTAAAAAAGTATTGTCGAGCGGAAAAAGTATGAAAAAGAGTGTAAAATATTTGTCATGTATTTTTCAGAGGCCTTGGTGGAGGTCCTAATTTATGTATTTATATTTTCCTTTCACTCCTCGATTGAGCATAGGACCCCAAAATGGAGCAGATATTTTCCACTACTGCAGAGACAATTTACAATTGAATTGGTGTGGCCAACACGTTCGGGTTAGGCTTTTAAATTACTGCAAAGCAAACTTCACAGATATGGCAGTTAAAAACAGTGTCCAATGCAATGATAAATATACTCCGGCGAAAAAAAACGAGGGTGAGTACACACATCTCCGCTAGCGACGTCCTTGCAGAGGAAATATAAACCCGAAAAAATACGCTGAAGGTGTTGAACTGCTTTATTTTTTATTTTTATATGATTTTTAGTTTATTGTAAGTTAAATGTGATGAAGTGAACTGAACCATACTTAATTAATTAGTAATAAAATCTACAAATATATGTATGTACATACATACCGTTAGCTAAACTGCAAAAAGACGTAACTACGAAACATATAATTGTACTAAAAAAAAAAAATAAACGCGCTTGTAGTTACGACCCTTGGTTTATTGTTGATAAAAGCGTCATTCATAATAGTTAATCAAAAACTCGATTTTGAATTTTTTTATTAGTTACGCCTTTTTGAACTTTAGCTAACGATATATTGTTAATTTATGTTACATTCACGTTATTCATTTTATATTTCTAAAAATTATTTGCGAATTTTTAACCAAAATGAAACAGCTGAAACAAAGCAGCTGACTTCGAGCATTCTAAATTCTCTCTCCATTGATATTCCCTTCCCTGATTGGTTAGAATAGGATTTTATTCTCTGAATTACCAAAGTATTAATTTCCCTGGGAATATTTATAATTGTGCTGTAGACTTCTTCTTTTCACATTCCTGACTTTTGATAGGCGTGTTTAGTTTAAAACTAATATAAAGATTAGTTTTTTGTATAATAATACGAAAATTTTTTTAAAGTACAAAAACCAAATCATTGAGCATTACAAGGGTGATATTTTTATATTTTTAAGAAAGAACTTAAAAATTTGATTTTGCTTTTTTCACAATAAGCTAATAAAAGCCATTAATTTTGAAAATGACATAAGTCAAAAAAATCTAGTCAGTTGTTTATATTATTACAATAGTTCTCAGTAGTCCAAACTATAAATAAAAATTTTGTAAAAAATTAACTTATGCTAATTTCAAAATAAATGGCTCACATATCGTGCCATAACAGTCAAAAAAGCTTAAGCGACATAATTTTCGAACTTAATTTTTTTTTACCAAAATCGATTATTTGCGATCGTAAATAATCGATTTTCGTAAAAAAAAAACGAAGTCCATAAAATGTGTCGTTAATTTTTTTTGGCGGTTATGGTTCGATATATTAAAGTCGTTGGAAATCATCTGCACTTCTTGAAAGATTCAAGCCTTATTGAATTCTTTGGAAGTTTTTTTATGTTAATCTTTCTGTTGACTCCCTACTTAAAAATCCGTTTTCTCTCTAATCCTTAGAATTTTTTTAGAGCTAAGAAATATTATAAAACCTTCCCACGAAAAAGAAAACATGACAAAAGTGGGATTCATATCATTCATGTCGAACTGGTTCTATTCAGGGGAAACATGCATGATTTTTACATTAGCAGGTCATTTGGATGTGCTTGTGTAGGAATTTAAATAAATTGTTCTTCAATAAAACGAATGAATCGAACAATTTCTGATTTAGAGACGTTTTTTCATAGGTTAAAAAAATATTTATTAAAAGCCGGTGATGTTTCGCTTACAATAAATGGTCCCTGATTTTAAAGTTTTTTTTGTATGTTAACTTTCATCACTTCAATAATAACGAATTTATGCGGATTTAGGAAAGCCTTAAACATGAATTCTCTGCATGTGATGATTATGAAGGCGTTAAAATGAAAAGCTCTTTGAGCTATTTCGATATTTATTGGGTTGTTATATTAACTAGGGAAAAAAATTAACGGTCTTATGTATAATCAAAAATTGGAATGAAGTTAGCGTAAGTGGCAAAATTTAACATATTTTTAACGTGTTTTGACATATAATTTTCCATTAAAAATCATGCTAGGATGTAATCATGTATTAAAACTACATTATGCAACGATTTTTAATGTCAAATTGTGTAGAGAAACTCGTCAACACGTAGTTCAATTTTGTCACTTATGCTAACTTCATGCCAGTTTTTGATTATACATAAAGCCGTAAATGATTTGCAAGTTTTGAAACTCACTTTGTTATTTATTTATTCACATATAATTAAAGTATTGGGAATAGGTTTACCTGGTTGCTGGGGATTAGTTTTATAAAAATCAGCATTTTGAAAATCGATGGGCTGTTTTCTCTTCAAACAATAGTCATAAAGGCTGGACAGGACGTTTAGTATTAAAATTATTTGCAAAAATTTATACAGAAACTTTTCGGGGCCATCTGTTAAAAACAATTAAAGAAAATAATTTAACATTATTTTTTATTTCTGATAAGCCAATAAATTTACCTTGATGTGGCCTCTCACAATATTCAATGTAAGTTTTTATACTTAAGCCGTATTTATGTTGAAATTCAGAGTTTAAGCAGTTATAAACTAAAGCCTGATATTTCGAGCGCATGTGCAAGTCCAAGGGACGTTTATGAATGACATCAAAAAATTGTGTAATCTTTTAAAAAAGATTTAAATTATTTAGTTCACAAAAAATGCGTCAGTAATAATAAAATTTTATGGCATACAATTTTGAAGAATACCGTAACCGCTTTTTAAGAAAACGACTAAATAGACTTAGGTGGAAAAGAGTTAGAGGGTTAAAATGTGCCACAAAATGTTATTAGTAGAATTTTATATAAAATTTCTGAACACATCCTTAACCTAAAATGCAAGAGTGAACAAGTGCAAAATTAACCCTTAAACGTTTTAAATTTTTTTTTTACTAATTTCGAGCTTTGCTGTATGTAAAGAATTATATAGTAGGATTTTATGGCAATTATTACTTTTTTTTACGTTTCAAACTTTTGTTTAAAGGTTCTTTTTGTCCGCTCTTTCGAAGGGGAAATGAGTTAGAGGGTTAGAATGCTTAACATGAAGTTCTTGTAAAATAAATAAATGGACAAAAATGTCCTTCGTGATAAATAAAATAAGTGCTGACATACTAATTTCTACATAAAATGTAAAGTTTTCGTGGTTTCCTATGTCGATTCAACTTAAAAATGTGCATAAAGGGGAGAACTTCAATCTTTAATTTACAATGAATTTAGTGGTAAGCTTTTGGTCTCCTCTATCAGAACCAGTCGAATTGATGTTGCTCAGTGTAATAGATTCATACATAAGCTTTCACACGTATATTTTTGTTTCCTTTTCCAGAACTATGTAGTTGTTGGAAAGTTTATTTTTTTTGTATTGAACAGTACAGTCAAAAGATATTCTAATGCTTTCGATAATAGTTATTCAATAATAAATTTAGAAATATTATTCAAACCACAATACATATTTATTATATTATTTTTATAATTTGTACAATTTGATTGATGGGAAAGGAAAGAAATTTTGTTATTAGATTTAATTATTTTATACTTTTAAGTAAAATGTCATAACACAGTTTGTTATTAAAAAAAGGACAGAAATTCCGATAAGACTTGATTATCTTATCATCATTTGATGCATCCGCAATTTTCAAAGGGTTTGATAATGGAGCGGACCAAAGTATGTATGCATACATGTGTGTATGTACATATGTATATATGTATGTATATTACATTTGTCAGACACACAGCTACAAACCACAACTTTTAATACACCTCATTTGCAGGGTTGGCAGACTTTTTCTGACCTATTTCACCAGATTGATTTTAAAAATCGCCAAAATCTGTTTTATGTAATTTTTCTTCATATATATTTATTTTTATATAACACTTTTTAATATAAATTTTTTATAATATAATTGTTAAAAATTTAGCGGAAAATTACCAAAAGTAGAAATAAAATCGCCAAAAATTATTTCTTGTGAATTTTGCTCATTGAAATTCTATATAATTAATATTAAAAAAATTATGATAATCAAATTGTTTTAATTTCTTGCGGAAGAGTTCTGGTGGGATCTATTTTTGAAAGTACTCCTTCAACAAACTAATTTTCCTGAATTACAGAAATTTGGAAGTTCAATTTTGTTAAGAAAAACAGCCATAAAAATCAGCTGTTGTGTATTTATGTGCCTGTGTGTATACGAGTATGTGTGTGAGAAATATTATTACCCAAAAAAAAACAACTATTTTCATCTACAGATGTATTTGTATTTAAGCCTGATAGCTGCTGCTTATTAAGGCATGACTGCAAATTGGATTAGAGTTTCCATTTGTCATCTTTTCCTTGAGTTTTATTTTTCTAACAAATTAATACTTAAGTAATTTGATTACATTGTTATAATTTTACTAATAATTTATTTGTTATTTATTTAATTTTTTTTCATTTGTTTATTTATCGCAAGAAAAATCGCCATGTCGCCAAATCAAAAATTTAGACGCCAAACAAGTTGAAAAATTTGCCACTTGTGGCAACTGCTCATTTGCAGCTAACAGAGTTGCTGTACTGTTAATCGTTTAACAGTAATAGTAAATTTGAAATGGGGCAGTGTTGCCATAATAAGAAATAGTAAAAGTCGCCTGTTAAATGGTGCAATCAATGATGTTAAGAAAAATGTTATATATTCATATTTTCAATACACTCACGCATAGTATGAATATATGACATATAATTCCCTGTAGGAAATATTAATAGTATTCGCTATTGGCTTTGTCAGTAGTACTGCTGAGCAATTGTATTTCATATAACGTTCTTTTTATGTAGACATTTAGCTTAAGCTTGTCGTTAAGACCTTAGGCAGGAAGCTTATAGTGACATTGAAATCAAACATGCACTGGAGCATTTTAATAATTATAATCTAGACTCTTTGAACCTTTTATTCTAGATTTCCCGCTAGTGTTGCTGGGAAGGAAAAAATCAATGAAATAACCTCAAATGCTTAGGAATATTTTTTACATAAATTAGAGGTTGTTGATTAAAGAAATAAGTATCGAAAATGTCATCAAAAAGTCATTTGTCGACAAAAGTGCTGACTTCAAGGTGCCTTCCGGATTAATTTAAATTTTTCTCAATAAATTTTATTGCATAGAAGAAGATTTTATGGTCATAGAAAATTGTTAACAATATTTAAAATGTCGATCACTCCATTTTCATGATATTCCAATTATTTTTAGATGATCTGATTTCATTCGTAATATGTACAAAAGTAATGTCATAATCTGGACTGATTGCCATTTTGTTATAAATGAAAATAAATAGCTTTGCTTTCAAAAAAGTTTGTGTGAGGTGTACATATGTCGCTCTAAAACATATTCCAGTTTTTCTAGTTTATATAAGAAGAACAAACGAAAGAGTTTTAAATGCCATCTAAATGGTTACATCTGTGAAATGATTTTATAAATTAAAATAATTGAATTTCAAAAAAAAAAGTAACAAAAGTACAATATTTTTGAAAAAGTCCACAAAAAATTATTATTTTTTTCTCCAAATTGATAGTTTCAATTTAAAAAATTATTTCATATATGTGATCGATTGGATATTTTTTGGGTTTTATTCAACTAGAAGTGCATCTTTCTTAGTTTTCATTATTCCATTTCAATTAACGACTATTCGAACAGTGGTATCCTTGAGCTTCATCATTTACGGCTTGTAACTGGTTTCCTTTCTGGTTAGTTTGGACTGTACTATCTTCTGTAGAAAAGTAACCACAAGTTCTTTCACCCTTGTGTAAAGGACACACAGCGATGCCAACTATTTATAACTCAAACGCGCTATTCCCCTTCGCAAAACGCGCTAGGATGTGCTAAATTACAGCATTGTCAACTATTTATAGCCAAAACGCGCTATTTTCTTACGCGCTAAATTAAATTTTAATAAAAGTCTATGTATGTACATACATGTGTGTTTTTTCGAAATTATATCCTAAATAACTAAAATCATTTAATACAGAATCAGAATTGTCTTCCGAATAATCGAAATTCTTAATTTTTATTTTATTTTTCCAACTTTGTAACAACTTATATAAATTGTCGCATAGTTTTGCGATTCAAATGCTTTTTGTACTTCAGCTAAAACACGAGTAGATGCTTAATAAGTTAAATAAATTTTTTTGGTCACGAGCACGGGTACATATTTTTAGTTGTAAAATTTACAGTATTAAAATGCGTTTTTAATTCTAACCACAGTCAAGGGAATTTTGTTTGCGACAGCTGAGTTTTGAAACGCGCTAATTTATCGCGTTTTTTAATAAACGCGCTAATACGAAAAAGGGCGCGTTTGGCATAGTTAAAACGAAACGCGCTAAATTGGCATCGCTGGTCCTTTAAGCCTGGTACTCTCTTCACAATTTCGTGCGAAATGCTGTCAAACTACATATAAAAGTATTTGAAATATTTGCGAAATAAATTCGCAAAAGTAGTACTCTGTTCTTGTTGTGAAAAACACGTAAAATCATGTCTTTCCATGCAAAATTAGTCTGGCATCATTTTAGTTTAGCTGCGAAACAACATGAGCAGTGCTTTTTTCGCACGGAATTTTAACAATGTTGCATACTTTCAAGCAATAAAAGCAAGAAATTTATAAAAAAAACCGCGAGTTGGGCTACATTTAGTACATGTAAATTTTTTCACGCGAAATAATCAATGGTTCTGAAAATTTTTCACAACTTTGATGACGAAACAGCGACACACATTCTTTGCGTGTTTATGAAATTATGTGACAGTAGAAGGCGTCAGATGCAATTCCGGTTTCTGGACTAGATCTTTCCCCTATTCTATTCTATTATATTCTATGGTAAAAATTAAGAAACATGTCTCTGCTATTTAAATTCGAATTCAAGTTCACATATACTTAAGTATTAATTATTTTATTATAGGTACATAATTGTTTTAACATTGTTCATGAACACCACTTATTAAACTTTAATTAACTAGTTTTGCTTCAAACGATTAGTAAGTAATCCAAATAATATGAAAAAAGTAAGACTCAAGGAATTTTACTTTTCTTTAATATTTTTTTTTAATTTTTTATATGTATATGTAAAAATAATAACCTGACAGTGAAATAAAGAAAACTATTTCTAAACTTACCTTATTTGTTACTTTGCTGTCATTGTAGTTGATATTATCTAATAATTTTGGAAAGTGTGTACAGCGTTTCATGCAAACGCCAAAGAACAGCCGATCACGTCTGAAATGAAATTTATACTCATTTATGTGTTGAGAAATATCTCTCCATAATTTGGAAGAATTTTGTGGCCTTATTTCTGCATAAACCATACAATAAGTGGAATCAAATTTCGAACTATTGCTATTGAGACAGACATCATAATCGTCAAAATCATACAAGGGAGGAAAGTAATTCAAGGTGTTTGCTAGAAATACAGGAACAAAAAATTACGCAAATATTTTTAGCGAACATTTAAGACTGTATATGTAAATTGTCAGCAAAAATAGGAAGAAAAAAATATGTATGCTTCTTATAAAGTCATATTAACAACTTTCAAATGTAGAATTATTATTTAGTTCTAAAATTTCTAAAGATTGTTTGCACAAATTGATAACGAAAAGTTCCTAATTTTTCTACAACTTTTTTTGTTAAATCTAAACATTGTCAGCTCAAGAGCGAAAGAGTATTGAGAAATGAAAAGCCAGGGGCTTTACAGTCTGTTTATCGAAAACATAAACCTTTTCGTTTTTGTTTATAAACAATAAAGTTTAAGATTTGCTTTCCATAAAACTTATTCTAAAGCTTTCGTTTATTCCATTTTTACATAAAAGAGCTTTTTTTGTATAAGCAAAAACAGTGGCGGAAGATTAAAATAAAAGGCCTTATTTTGACAAATTTTATATAGAAAAATTTAAATTACAAAATCCAAACATATACAAATTTTGTTAACGTTTAGCGTTGCATTTTATAAAATTAAACCCAGAATGTAATTCAAATCTATTAAAAAAAAAATGCTGTATAAAAAAATGTTAAATAAAATAATTGAACTAGAATGAATTTTAATCAGGAATAATTGCTCAATCAGGCTTAAGTTCACCATTATTCCATTATGAGAAATGATTATACAATTATTGATTTACCATATTGCATTCAATAAGAATGGAAAAATACTAAACTTAAGTCTGATTAAGCAATTATTCCTGATTAAAATTCATTATAGTACAATTAAATTTAATAAATATCACTTAAATTATTATGGACACGTGACTAATAAATATGTTCACTTGGCAATCCCAGTTAGTAAAAACCAACCCTAGAAAAAAAAACAATGTAACAGAATATCCACTATCGACGGTACATGGAACAAGTAGAAATAATAGAATAGTTAAACATACTTAGGTAGACTGATATAACTTCATGCTACTAACCTGAATAGAAAATGAAAACAAAGGTAAAACAGAAAATGAATAGTGATACTTACAAATACATTCACCAATGGTAAATCATTTCTCATATTCCATTTCATTAAAAAATTCATGTTAAATAGCTGAAGTTAACAAAAATCTTTACCCAATTAGATAGACACATGGGGGGCTGATGAAGTGCGTGGCTTAACAGAAAAATGTTGGCATTTCCACCCAGCTAAAGTCTAGTTTAATTTTTCTTCTCTCTGACGCACTAATACGTCACACAAGAAAAAACATGCATTTGCATATTTGCGGTTTCCCTGATTATTATATATTACATTTTATGAGTATATGAAAGCTGAAAGCTTTCTTTTTTTGCCACTCTTATGAAAACCCAGTGCAAAATTTGATAAATTAAGAACGAAAAAGTTTAATTGTTAGATGAACATTTAAAAAAATTAACGGCTCGATTATGGATGGTGACTCAACTTCAGTTGCCGTGACAACTATCAACGCAACTGGAAAGAAAATTAGTAATATGTATAGCAACTTTCTCCAGTTGTCAAGAAATTATCGCAAATATAAATATGGCCGATTGACAAATGAAAATAATGTAAGTAATGCTTCAAAATATGAGAAATATATGCTAAAATGGGCAAATAAAGGTTCGCAACTAATCGAGCCATAAAATCGGTACAATTTGTTGTTAAAATTAGGATATTGTGTTCCTGAAATTTTGACACCATACATTGTCAGATGGCGAACAAAGTGCTAAGCTTAATTTTAAAAGCAAGATGTTTTTCGATTGGTTTGTTTTTAACCCTCTCATGCCCGAATTAAAATGGGCCGTGCGAAAATTTTTTTTAGGTCGAATATGTTTTGGGCTTAACCCAAGTGTGAACTAAGAATGTTGCCTACAGGCAACATTGGTCAATTGTGGTCAATTAAAAAAAAACATCATTATTTTTAAAGCATTTTTTTTATTAAAATTTATGTATGAAATGATAGGAAACAATTTTTTTGTGAGTTGCAGCACAAGTACACATTACATTTAGTACATTTAGAGCTCGGATATCCACTGTGGCATAGCTTTTTGCTCCCCATTCTACCCAGTGACCCATATTATCAAATCGTATAGATTTTTCCGGCTCTCGAACATAATATCATTTATAGGAACTTGATTCAGACGCTGTGGAAAAAGTTGGTGATGATGGAGCCGATGGTGAAGAACTTGGTGATGCAGAGGATTCATCCATCATTGAAAGGAGTGATGAAGGACGTCCTCGTTTCTTTGATAAAGCTGCTGTTTTTGTTGCGTTCATGAGGTCATTAGCAATATTAAAATTTTTTCTATTTCTGCCTCTGTTAGGCCTTTGGGATGCCTAAATAAAAATATTCATGAAGAAATAAACATCGTTTGAAAATTACCATAATTGACCAATGTTGCCTGTAGGCAACAAAAAAAATTATTGTAAGAAGACTAATAACTTTAAAAAAAAATTTTTCTTTCAAATCACTTTCCTACCGTTTTTAAATTATATTTTGCACTTAGTTTTACAATGAAATATTTATTTTAATTTTTTTAACACTTTTTTTTAACACACTTTTTTCACAAATCAAACTTGAGTATTTCACTCAACGACGAACGGCTACTGAACGAACAACTGTACAGTTTCAAATAAAAAAAATATCTTTATGCTTGCGCCAAACACTAATTTACATAAAGAAAAAATATATATATTGAAAAAATAAACCTAACGGGACTTATAAGCATGAACGTAAAATGTTGCCTGTAGGCAACATCGTGCATGAGAGGGTTAACTGTCTACAAATAATAAATGACTTTAAGCTTCTTCATATTACCATACTTTTAAAAACTAAAAGAAATCGATCTAGAGTGATAGAAAATTTATAAATGTTGCGATCGTTTTGGAGCTGCGCTTTTATAGCTTTGCTATTTATCTCACGACACAGGAGCTAGGACCTGACAAAAATAATCGACACTATTACAGTTATAAATTTATTTTTGTTTCGATTTCTTTGAACGAAAATAAACGAAACAAATTGTTTGAATTTGTTTTGCTTCGTTCTTTGAAGTGAGTGACACAAAAACAAAACAGAAACAGTGAGAAGCATTGATCAATTTGTTTTTGTATTGCTTTGGCACATGAGCATAAACTAGAGAACACAGTCGATCTGCTGTAATGCATTAAAACACATTCACCACAGCAGGCTACACGAACGCACGACTTCAAATGCCGCTAGCAGCATTTGTCGCCCCGTAGCCAGCTACTTAATTATTTTGGAGACGGCAACAACACCATCTGCACCTCATATTTAAGTATAAATACATAGTTCGGTATTGCCACCTGCAAACATTTCGTATTTATAAGAGTACAAAAATGAATCAATTTATGCTTCACAATAATTTTTGGATATTGTTTCTGTTAAATAATATGAAATAATTGTACGATAACACTCATTCAACATTTTGTATTATACTTGCAACACTGAATTTTCTCATTGTAGCCAAAGAAATAGAAATTAGTTTAATTGGACTACAACGACAAAATCAGCCTGCCGCCCTGTTGCCTTGCAGTCTTCAAAAGAAGCACTCTCATATAAACATGTGTATTCTATCCTTGACATTTTGTAGTCGGAAGCCTGCTGTGGTGAATGTGTTTAATGCATAAACTGGCAAACAGCCGCCGGCCACAAACAATACACTAATTTAATCGTACGCCGCTAGAAAAGAGAATGATGGGAAATATTGCATTCTTATTTAACACATTAAGTTTGTTTTATATGACTAAGAAACAAAGCTATAACCGGGTGTTCTAAAACATCTCTCTTATTTTTTTTTAAAGAGAAGTAACACTCAGGCAATGAATGCCTACTACCACTAATAGGTGTTACCTGCCTTAGGAAAGGGATAGGATGGAGAAGACAGGCGGTGAAGAAAGAGATAGAGAAAAGCTATATTCTTTACAATTATGTTTTTCGCCCTTTTTTAATAATGCAGAGCTGCAGCGCCTCTGGTGTCAATGAGGCGTATTAAATTTATGAAGCTGTGTTAAGTAGCCATATTATTGGTTATTTTACTGCGCCTATGATTCTGCTATACATTACCGACGAAGACGGGCAATTTGATGTTACATAAGGATCTGCTGAACTCGGTATAGTTCAGTGACAAATGATTAATGCCTTCATCGCTTGAACTTTCCTACAACAACTGTTGCAAAGAAACACTAATACACATCAGAAAAATGCGTGGTGTTGTTATTTTT
Source organism: Nowickia ferox (assembly GCA_936439885.1). Taxonomy (NCBI): domain Eukaryota; kingdom Metazoa; phylum Arthropoda; class Insecta; order Diptera; family Tachinidae; genus Nowickia; species Nowickia ferox. Next base: position 82,109,499 of record OW387027.1, on the reverse strand, counting down.
AAATGATTGTCGGATACCGGGCTCGAACCCAGTAACTTCGGTTTTGTAGTCAAAGGGCTAACTACTTCAACCAACGTCTCCCTCAGGTCAATCGCCTTCCGTTTTTTTTTAATTGGGAGCCTGTTTAATTTTTTAAAGAATACATTTTAACTTGTTTTGGAATATTTTTAAGTTTTCATATTTCTGATTTATCGTTGTTAACACTTTTGTTTTCTTCTCTAATAAATGCAACTATGAATTCTACATTTATTGTAATTTAAAATTATTTTCATACATTTGCTATGATACTAACAATATTTACGGGCGTTTACATTTGAAATTTGTATTGTTATAATAATGATTAAGGACACCACACGATATCGAATAACACTCTTCATATTTTTTGAATATATAAAATATTATTTTCCTTATATTTCAATAATCTTAGGAATTACTATAGAAACTTTTCGTATGAGCTTAAAAATGATACTAATTTGTAATATTGTTTCAATAATTTAAGTAATGCATTAAAGCGTTATTATATGCATACATATGTACATATGTATGTACAATGTACATATGCATATGTACATATGTATGTTCACAAATACTATAACTGGTTTTTATTTTATTGAAACATAAAGCATAGAAAAGTTTAAATTTTATATAGAATTATTCTATTATTTTATTTGAAATTTGTTGTGCTAAATTACAATGCCATCGACTTATATTATTATTGCCTACAAACACTTGTGATATTAATTAAAATAACTACTTAATCCCCGTTCAGACTATTATACAAGTATTAATACTTTCATCACATTTTACGATACAAAAATCTAAATACATTCGTTGCGACTGTCAAAAAAATCTAACGTAAAATCACATATTGTGTTCAGACCATCACACTTCAAACAAAATGTGTAATACAAGCAGAAAACATAACAGCTGTTTAATGAAAATGTCTGTGCTATTCATTGATTAGCGGCGGCAAAGCGGTTTCATGTAGTCGGGGATGTGCCGGCACTTGAAAAAATTCAGCAGTTAAAAATATTCGATGTAAATAACAGAAGAAATTTAAGAAAAGATATTACAAAAACGTTAAAAAATTACGTCAACGAAATATACTCCATACGATTCACTTATTCAAAATTTTGAGCAGATATACATATGACAAAACATTACATCAATGACGACACGTTATCGGCGGCGAAACAGCCGACTTGGAAATTTGGTTTGTATGAAAATGTAACCCTGATCTAATGAAAAGTATTATCGTTTAGAAAATTTTCTAAAAACGAGGAAGTCTTATGGGATGTCAAATTTTTTATCGTATTATTTGCCACTTTGATGACATTTTGCGTTCAGACTGTCACACTTGCACGTATTATTTGAATTTTTGACAAGTATAAATACAAAGTATAATAGTCTGAACGCGGCTTTAGAGCACACTCACCGTATGTTATTATTTATCTACACACATACATATTTACATATGTATATACCCAGCGGTAAAACTAAGAAGACCTTCTTACTTCATGCCTTATTAGAGGCCTGCTCAGGAATTTTTTCGACTCAATTACCATTCTTATCAAACTGCTAAAGAATACCTTTATAGAAGGCCTCGGTTTTTTGTTATTTGAACAAAACAAAAGCAAAAGAATTCACGTTTTTGACTCAGTTAACCTTCTTATGTAACTTCTTAAGAAGGCCTCATAGAAGACTTCGGCTCTTTAGTAAAAAAAGATGGGATACACATACCACATTCCGTTCTATAAGAAGGGAGAACAGAAGGAGTAAAGTATTTTGTTTTGCTTTTTTTTTGGCAAAGCAAAAGCAAAAGAATTCAGATGCCGTTATAAGAAACAAAATTTCATATAAAAATACCAAATACAGAGCGATTAAGGAAAGAAAACGTAAATCATTTTAGCACAAAGTAGACCAGAGGTGACACAGGACGGAAGATAATTGTCGCTCACACAGTCATCATTTAGAGGTCTCGCTCACACAGTCATCAAATCCTCTTTACTTTTTCTTTCGCGTGGTATTATTTTAAAGTAATTACATTTTATTCCTTGTGGTCTCATTCGCAGCCTAGTTTTTGTAAATAAATGGTAAAAATTAATATTTGCGAACGGAAATGCTTAAAACGAAGTCTCTCATCATTCGAAAACAAATTTTAATCACTTTATTAATACTAATCATCTTTTTCGCTTTGTGTTTTTTAATTCAATACCACAAATTCCACCATTTAATTTTGTGCAAATGTTCATGTGCTCAAGTGTATTTTCAATTTATGCTTTGTGGTCTCATTCGTTGTTTCCTTTTTGCAATTTGAAGTTAAAAATTAATATTTTTGAAGGGAAATGTTTAAAATAGAGTTTGTAAGCATTTGGAAACTATTTTTAATCACTTTTATAATAATAATAATATTTAACACATTGTTTTATTTAGTTCAACACTGCAAAATCTTTCATTTAATTTTGTAAAAATGTTCAATTGTTCATTTCACTAAGTACACATTTTCTGTAGTTTGTTTTGATTATTGTACTAAAAATATTCAATAACAAACACACTATATTTGTCCCTTTTTAACAGCGATCAAATCAGCGGATTTTAGCTTTTTTCATAAGTCACTTTCTACAACTCTGGTCTACTTTGTGATTTTAGTTTAGTTTTATACGTTGAATAAGACAGTTGTTTTGGTCGATCAATATTATGTATACTATGTGGCTTCTTGTTATTTTCAGGAGATCACAAAATAAACGTCAAAACGTTAAAACAGTTGGGAAAATATCTTATATTCATATAAAAAATATATTTTCACAATTATTTTACTTGTATTTCAACACTGCTCCAGCAGTTGAAAACCGTTATTGAACCCCTTTCAATATGACTTTTATTTGAAGGCCTTTTAACAGCCATTCTCTGGAAGGCCCTTAAAGAGCAATTAATTTGAAGGCCTTTTAGAATATCTGTGAAAGAAGCGAGAACGGAAGACCTACCTCGCAATGACAACGTGTGTAAAAAAGATATGAATATGGGATGGAGCGAGCAGGCCTTGTACATCCAAAAATAGGAGTACAGCGGCCTTTTGGAAGGCATCCGTACTCCTTCTTTTTCCCGCTGGGTATGTATATAGGCCAACTACAATTAGAAGCATGTATTTAATTTAATGCCGCAACTTTTAACATTAAATAACTCATTAACAGCAAGCACAAGTGTAAATGCAAAGTGTAGAGTGTACCGTTAAGATGCCGATCATTTAGCTGTTAATCTCGATTTAAATATAAAAGTCCCTCGAACTCGCTGAATATGTAACAATACGGAGTTTTTTGTGAAAACATATTTTTATTTCAATAAATTTTATGCAAATGAAAAATGTTTTATGATTTTATCAGGCTAAAGTTCGTATTGCTTTTTAAGCCAAATTACATGTGATAATTATTTATGAACAAATAACACCAAAATTAGTTGTAAATATTCTGACAAACACGTAGTTGAACGGTACAACGGGCTGTTTTCGAAGGCCACTACTAAACCTTCCTCATCAGCGTTCTTTTGTGTTTGGTCCACAGTGTGTGGTGTCAGTTGATGTAGATTTCTGCAAATGAAATATGTGAATTGTTTAGATTCATCGTATTACAATTTACTGAAAGCTTTTTTTGTAATGAAAGCTCATTTTTACCATCTCTAAATTTATAACAGTCTTGCCATTGCTTATTTTTGTTATACTTAAGACAAACTTTTTTGGTTTGATACTATAAGTATATTTTTGTTTTAGTTTTTTTGCCACAGGCCCATGGCTTTAGGGGCATTCGAAAACAGCCGGTTGTTCCGTTCAACTATGTGTTTGTCAAAAATATTTACAACTAACTTTGGCATTATTTATTCATTAATAATTATTACATGTAATTTAGATTAAAAAGCAATACGAACTTTAGCCTGATAAAATCATAAAATATAGAAACAAATGAAGTTCGAACAATAATAATTAAAATTAAGAAAAATATTTTAGTTTTCTCAAGTTTTGTTTGCAAGAAACCCGAAACTATTAACCAATTTAAATATTAAACAAAAGATTCTTAAGCTAAAATTTAATTTCAAGTTCATATTTTCAAGATAATTATTACTCTATTAGGATTTTGAAAGCACCTTAGAATTTATAAACTAATTTCTAAAAAATGTTCATAAAATAATTTGAATAAAAAAATATTCATTACCATGTTACAATACCTTGAACAATCAAAGTTTAAATAGTTGTTATTTACTTAAATGAATGCATTTTAATTTATAGAATTAAGAATTCAGAAAGTTTTCCAGCAATTTGGAATTATAGTTAATTGAAATCGATTAAAGGTCAAATTTATATCTTTAAACCAGGTTATTCAGAAATAAACGCAGCTGCACTTTGTCGCTTATAATAAAGGGTGATTTTTTAGCAACTTCCTTTTTGGCAACACTGTTTTTGTCAAACTCAGCTGTTTTCGTGTATCATGTTACTGTTAAACATGCTCAGTTAGGTCTATAATTTAAAAATAAATCGACACACAAATGAACAACGTTTGCAGATTATTGAATTTTATTATCAAAATTCATGTTCACTTCTTCCATTTTAAGGTCAGTTTGGCCGACCTTCTGAGGCATTTATTCGGAAAATATTGCAGCTATATCCGCCAGGGTTGTTGATGACCGTGGCTTATTTATTCGGCGCCATTCGCAGCATTTGGGCCTCTGTTACTCTCTTTTTTTTTTTGCCCAAAATGGAAGAGCTGGACTTGGCTGACATGTGGTTTCAGCAAGACGGTGCCACATGTCACACAGCAAGTGAAACAATGGTCAAACTGAGAGGCGAGTTCGGTGAAAAGCTTATATCACGTTTGGGGCGGCTAATTGGCCGCCTAGATCGTGCTTATGAACCATTTCAGGCGTAGCTGCGGTCAACATTTACATGAAACCATCTTTAAACATTGAATTATATAGATTGTTCTACCGACTCAAATAAAGGTTTCATACATTTCTCTAAATTTTATGTGTTGTTTTTATAAATTTAAAGAACCGCAAGAATATGCATACGGTTATCCGTGGCAGATCAGTCAACCAGTGCGAGCGAGACGAAAAACATTCCAAGGCCAAACAACACACAAAAGCCTGACGGCACTTAAGAAATAATTACGATGAAGCGAGAGCTGCTTAACGACTGAATAAATATATATATTTTATATTATTTATATATTTCCTTTAAGACGCGCAATATTTTACTTGTAAATAACAAAATATGGCGGTTTCTTCTTTTACCCCACAAAAAATCAAAGTGTGTTGATAACATGAATGACTTTTGCACAGAAAATGTTGCCACTATTTTGTTCCTCAGTATGGTAATACTACACATAATAAAATACAGACAATCACAAAAAGGTACTTGTGTGGAAATTAAAATAGGTTTTTATTCATTAAAGAAGAAATCTAATGCCCACACAATCATATAATTGAACCATTTTGGAAATTGTAAGCATAAATGCAAACATTCTTACATTATATACCATATATTTTCATCACAATTTTATCACATGTAATTTGGTTTAAAAAGCAATACAAACTTTAGCCTGATAAAATCATAAAATATAGAAACAAATGAAGTTCGACTAATAATAATTATAATTAACTAAAATTAATAGCCATGGGCCATGTGGCAAAGAAACTAAAACAAACATATACTCATAGTATCAAACCAAAAAAGTTTGTCTTAAGTAGAACAAATATAAGCAAATTAATTTGCATAATTAGTAAAGAACAAACGACAATGGCAAGACTGTTGTAAATTTAGAGATGGTAAAAATGAGCTTTCATTACAAAAAAAAAGGTTTCAGCAAATTGTAATACGATGAATCAAAACAATTCACATATTCCATTTGCAGAAATCTACATCAACTGACACCACACACTGTGGACCAAACACAAAAGAACGCTGATGAGGAAGGTTTAGTAGTGGCCTTCGAAAACAGCCCGTTGTTCCGTTCAACTAAGTATTTGTCGGAATATTTACAACTAAATTTGGTGTTATTTGTTCATTAATAATTATCACATGTAATTTGGCTTAAAAAGCGATACGAACTTTAGCCTGACAAAATCATAAAAATATAGAAACAAATGAAGTTCGAATAATGATAATTAAAATTAACGAGCATTTAGTAGTTATATCAGAATTTACAAATTAAAATTTGCTGTTGCAGCATACTTAGCGAAAATATTTTAGCAGTTTAGTTTCAATCTCTACAAGACTTAAACACAACTTACAAGTGGTTCAGTTAAAAGTATGCTAATAAGCCAAATACCAACTCAAATTTGCAATAAAATAATCAAAACTTTCAATATTTTGTAAGCAATAATCATATATTTTTTGTATAAGTTAAATTAAAAATTTCAATTATAATTATGCGTAACACTTTCGCCTTTTTAGTTTATTTTTTAAGCAAACTATACAATACATAATTAAAGCATGTATTAAATTGATATCAGTCAGCAACGCTACAAATTTATAGTTTACATAAAATTAAACTTGTTATCAAATTCTAAAGTACAATGAATGGCTCGGTATTTAAGATTTTCCATTATCGTGGCCACAGCCCAATTGTTGTGACAGATTAATTTTTTTGCAATAGGCTTATGTGAGAAAACAAGGGAATATATGTACTCTCATTTGTTTTTGGAAATTTCGAATATATAGAAAATTTTAGTTGTCTACTAGTCGTCGACTAGTTAAGTATCAAAACTATTAAGTAATTTAATCTAATCCGTATAAATTATAAAAAAACTAAACTAAGAACAAATTTGGTAAATTGAAATGTTTCTATTGTCATAAATTGTAATACTTTACACAGTATTATTAATGAAAAAAAAATAAAAAATCCAGATTAATGAGATTTTGAGTTTCGAATTACATATATAGCTATGTATATACTACATAGGAGTACATATGTATTTATGTATATGCATATATACACTTTAAGTTAGTTAGTAATTAACACACATAAGTATATAGTTACATATGTATGTATGTATATAAACGAGTGACGTTATTAAATGACTGACAGACTTATTGGCTGGCTCATCATTGCCTATCCGAAACCACTGGGACTAGCAACTTAAAAGATGTCTGAGGATTACGAGTATATGTACATAGTTCTACTAAAGGATGGGTAAAATAAGTAACATAATACCTCCGAGTATAATTAATATAAAAAGCCGCGCATGCAGTTACTATTCCGATATTCCGTTCTATTTTTGTATCACTTTCACCATCTAAATTATTCCACACAGGAAATAAACTTAATTTAGATTGTTTTCTTCTTGAAAAAAACCGCGAATAGGTCATCAAATGAAACTGGCATTAAAAGAATATATTTTTTTCAGAATAAAAAAAAGCCAAATCTTAACTCAGGCATTTTTTAGAAATATAAACAAATAATTGCTAAAAATTATTACTCTTTGCAGTCAATAGATTACAAAATTATTTTTTTTCCAACCCTCAAATGAAATTCACTTTAGAATAAAAAACAAGAAACATTTAAAAATTGCCAAATTGAAAAAATCTTTCGAACGGAAATAATCACGAAAACAGGAAAATTAAAAAAATTATATTATTGCTAGAACGTATAAAATGGCATATTGACATATTTACAAAACTAAAAAAGCCATGAGAGCAAAAAATCGGAAAAATTGCAATCCCGGAAAAAACGGTTTTATACAAAAATCCCCAAAACTCCCCAAAAATCATCAAAAACGGAATAAAACACCAATATTGGAGAAATCGAAAATAATACGAGTATGTAAATATATCGCAACAAAAATAAATTGCCTAGCGAAAAAAATCGCAAAAGCGGAAAAATTTTCAGAAAAGAGAAAAATTGCTAAAACGGACAAAAAAATGGATTTTTTCATTATATTTTTTGGAAGAAAATACGAAAATATGCAAAAAACTACAAAAATATATACATATATCTTTCAGACACGGTCCAGCTCACGAACGGTCATCGCAAGACTCCTCGAATATTTTGAGAATTCTCATGAAAGAAATCGATTAATTTGAAAGGTGTAAGTAACAAAGACTTGTTTTTCATTTTCATACACAAAAAGAGTAATATGAATAATTTTGTTGTAAGTGAAATTTATTTGCTGGTGGTTAAGCGATGTCTATATGCATTTCATTGTTGCTTTAACAAATCGTCAGTAGACTTCAACCACACATTTTGAACAGTCACAAACCTCTTATCTTATGCACAAACTTCCAAAAACTATTTGAGAATTCACAAATAATAATATTTTTGAAAATCACAAAAGCAAAATAAGCGTAGTAGGCTTAGAAACTCATACAAAACCCAGTCTTCTGACGATTTGTTAAAGCAACAATGAAATGCATATAGACATCGCTTAACCACCAGCAAATAAATTTCACTTACAATATATTTATGACAATATGCCGAATAATAAATTTCTTGAATGAATAATTTTGTAATATCAATTAAAAAATTAATTCAATTTTCACCTTTAAACAATTTGATAATATCAATTAAGTTTTTCCACTCAAATTAATTGATACAATTAAAAATTTAGTTGAACACATTGAATTCTTAATCGAAAACATTAATTGGTGAATACTTTTGTCTGTGTACAAGGCGAATGTAAAAGTACATACATATATACATACATATGTATGTATGTATTTACATACATATGTATATCGCCATTTAGCAAACAAAATCATAAAATCTTTATTTAAAATTACACACAAAAAGTGGCACCAAAAATTTTCCATTATAGTTATAACGGGTGTTTTTGTTTAGCTGTATGAGAACTTAAAATGATAAAACAAGACAGAAATATTGTTGGAAAGAAATATTTTTTATTATAATCTAGTAGATGGTTTCCGGCATAAGTCCAACGCGGCTACGAGTTATATGGTCCATTCCATCAGTACAATTTTTAGCAACTTTTTCCAATGACTTAAGAGCATGAAAAGTAATCCAGAACGAGGGGACACTCAGCCACCACCACTTCTGTGAATAAGATTGTCACCAAATTGATTTGGCAATAAATCAATTGTGAAGTGCGCCGTATCGCAAGTTGCGTCGCCTTTGGTGGAACAAAATATTGTTGATGGAAACAAAAATTTAATCGGTAAAAATTCATATGCACATTTCTTTGCCTTGTTGATGGCTTCGAATCGAGAAGATTAAAATAAGTGCGAAATCGCTCGTTCACTAGGCTTGACCGTAAAATCAACAAAGTAAACATTGTTATGGCGTTAAACGATTTATGATATGGCTTGCGAAACCTTACATAGCGTCTATACCTGATATTAACTCTGATATAATATGAGAGAGAACGTCGGCAGAATGAGATGAAAAATATATTTATATTAATATTACTATCTATGTAGGGGAAAACGCACTCTTGTAAATATCATAATATTTCACAATTATCAGGCAGCCGTGCAGTAAACATCTTCGTTTATTGTAATTGTAATATTAGTTTTATAAAAATTTTGGTATTTCCTTAATACATCGTGCATAATTAAAATATTTCTGAATTTTTTTATCAAAAAGTTTTAATTTTCACTTTAACACACAAAATTCTCTTCACGTATACATGTACATATGTGTACGTTTTTTGACAGTTGATATCATGATATTGTTTTCTAAATATATATTATGAAAACAATATTATAATATCTGATATAATACTAATATTGCAGTCCACACGTAATATTATTCTCTGTACTATGAAATTTGACGTTTGCTGATAGAAATATATTTGATATTATATCAGGTATAGACGCAATGTTACTGAAGAGAAATGTCAAGACAGACAAATTGACATTATCAGCTGTCAAACCACAGTCAGTTATCGATATCGATAGTACTCATGCAGCTGAAAAGAAAACACCCGATACTTTCGCATTTTAAGCGATTAACAAAAATTAATAGTTCAAGTTCAAGCTCGCTGTAAACGAGATAAGACAAGAAAACCCACCCTTAACACATATGTCCAACATATATTTTAAATTATTTGTATGCAAAAGTACAGCGTACAATAACCTAATCGACTTTAGACTAGTTTTAATTTTTTGAAATTGAATACTTTATTAGGGCTGCCAGAAGTCTGAACACTTCAACCAGGACACTTACAACACCAACCACAAATTAACATACAACAAACCCTTATGCATCCAAGAACTAATCATATTGAAGCAAACCGCAACAAATTTTTATTTTGATACATGATACCGTACAATACGCTTCATAATAATTTTTTCCTCTTTGTATATATGTATGACCACTCAGTCGTGTATCTATCCAGAAACTTGCACTTTCGTTTAGGCATTTCCTGAAAAGCAAAAAAGTTATATTTTAAACAAAATTAAGGGCCTGTTTGTCAATGTCGAAAACGTTCGACTTGTCGCACACTTACATTCAAAGCAAAAACAAATTTTAACGTTTTGCTTTTGTTTCAAATGTAAATGTACGACAAGTTGAACGTTGTCGACATTGACAAACCGGCCCTAAATAAAAATGGAAACTCATTTGATAATGAATCTCCAGCTCAACGCGCAACTAATAATGAACATGAATGAAAACAGATGTTTAACATGTTAGAGAAAACAATTTGTAATCGGTTTTCGATTACAAATAAAAGCTGTTTACACGGCACAACTTCTTAGACCAACTAGTTCAATAAGAGTTGACTTTCGATTAACTTTATGAGAATATATATTCGCTGAACGACGTTTACGCCAGGCAACAGTTGCGGATAAAATTATCTCCTATAAACAGGGTTACAACAAAAGCTTAACCTATTATGTTCATAACAAAAATAAATTTTTTGTGTGCACTGGTCTGGATCAAAAAATCAGGACAATATAAGAGTGGACCAGGCCACCAGGACGATTTGTGTAAAACCAGGACAAATCCTGCAAAACCAGGACGTATGGCAGCTCTATACTTTATGCATTACTAAGCTTAGGGTTTTTTTGAGTGATTATAAATCCTTTATTTTTCAAACTAGCTCACTTAATTTTTGAGGGAGGTGTGTCTGTAAAAAGTGGGATTGTTTTATATACATACATATATTTAACAAGATATATATATGCATTTACATGTTAATACTTATTTGTACTCGTATATATTTATTATATATGTGTATATATATTTTAATTGCTTTCAAATAAATCATCTCTAAGTTATATTTTAGAATTCACTATTTAAAATTAACTATGGCCAAAACAAATTTATCCCCAATTTTGCAAATTCTACAATTTATTCTGATTTATGCGACAGTCTGTTGTCGAGGTCAACTAAACAGTAAGTAGACACAATTTTTTCAACTGCAAACATTTTTTTATATGCAATTTCTCAACCACCCAGTGACAGAATATAAACATATGCCCGCCTTATACAAATTCGACAATTATTATGACTGCTTAAGTCGTAACGAAAACGAGCCCCATTACCCCGCTAAATATTGTATGATATCAGTGGAAATTCAGCCGAACAATGACTCATCCGTGTGGCAGCACATAGAATCACTCAGAGCGGATAAATTTAACTACCGCCATGATTATACATCTCGAGGAGTGTGCATGCAAAGGTGTAAAGATTTGCTAAGACATAATGAAGATCATGCACACTTTCAGCCTGGTTTGCTAATAAATGAGGTACGAACTTCAACTCTCATAAGTGATTTATTTTATTTGTAATATTTTTTTTGCATAATTTTTTTCTTCAAGCAAACACAAATGTTTCAAAAATTTTACAATACTAATTTGGATCGCAGAATGCGTTACAATTATCAGAAAGAAATTCATGATTGTGTAAATCGTGAATATGTGGAAATCTATAACTTGAGTACAAAAACGTTTGTTGATTATTGTATAGATCCTCAACAAGGCAATGAACTAGGTAAGAATTCACTTCACAGAAAAAATTATTCCTAAAAAATATTCAAATACATGTTTATTTGAAATAAAATTTAGTTTCAGTAAATATTTTTTACTGTTCCAGTAAATTTAAAACCAAAACTTCCATTTTGCTTTTTATAGCCCATTCAGGCTGAAGCCAAATTAAGTAATTTCGTGATTTTGGTCGAAATCGAGTTGAAATTAAGTAATTTGCCATATATTTTGAAGATTTCCAAATTAAGTTATTTAACTTAATTTCGATTAAATTAACAAGAAATTACAATATACAACGCTGTTTTTGTACTAAAACTACTTTTTTTTTTTTAAACATAAACAACAAATAAAAGGAATAAAAATTTTTAAATTCAATATAAAATTAAAAGAAGACTGAAAATTATTATATTTATGAGGATTTTTGCAAGAAAAACAAAGAATTTATTCAACTGAAAAAAGTATGAATAAGATGTTTGCGAAATCAACTCAAATGTCATTTAGTACCTGCATGAACACTTTTGAATTCGTTCGCAATTTGAGCTTGAAATTATGTACTTAATTTCGTGTCAGCCTGAATGGGCTATTAATACATTTTTAAATAAATACTTCTTTTTTTTCTTTTTCAATTTCATATGTAAACAAAAAATAGCTGATTATTTAATTCTTACCCAAAGAAAAAGTTCGTACAAGTTCATACAGGAAATGAAAAATAAAAATACTCTCTCATTTGCTCTCAAAATTGCACAAATATTGTTGTCTAGAACGGTTTTGCGTAACTTTGTACAGTTTCGACTGATTCGTTATCCATGTGGAACAGAGGAGCTTTTTTTGAGTTACGCCTCTTTTGTAACACGGCAAGAGTCAAATATGTGTGCAAAGTTTCGTAGGAATCGGTATGAACGGGCGTAACTCTACCTTTTGACACGCAATACTGTGTCATCCATCGTAAGAGCCCAATCTGTATTCGAAATTTTATAAGAATCATTTTGGTGGTAGAACGTGAAATATAGGGTGTTTTTTATTGAGGTATAGAACTTTATGTTGGCATCATTATTTCGAAATAATGGTTCAGTTTGCGAAGTTTACCGCAAGCTCCGTCCATTTTATGGTCGACATAATCGTCCATCAGAGCAATTAATTCGGTTAACCGGTCAATTGGCTAACAAGATCGTGTGATTTGACACCATTGGATTATTTTCTTTGGGGATATGTGAAGTCGCTCGTCTACGCCAACAAACCAGAAACGTTAGGGGACTTGGAAGCCAACATTCGTGGCGTTATTGCCAACATACGGCCCCATATGCTCGAAAAAGTGGTTGAAAATTGGACCTGTAGAATTGGCTTTATTCGAGCCAGCCGCGGCGGCCACATGCCCGAAATCATATTTAAACGTTAATGGCATAAAATTATCCTTCCAATAAAGCCAAATTGATGGACATTAAAACGATTTTCTTGCGTTTTATTTCAATTCGAAGTTCTATACCTCTAAAAAAAACACCCTATATTATAATAAATTTAAATGAACTTATGCCCGCCCACTTTTGTTAAACAAGTTATTGTGTCACTATATGAGCCCAAGATGTGTGTCAATTTCTAAGCATCGGGTTGGTAAAAGATATTGAGATATTTAAAAAAATTTAAATGCAACACGCAACAGGGTTCCAAGATTTTACTTATTCAATCCAACAGTTTGATTCATAACAAAAGCGAAAAGTATGCATATTTGTATATAGAGAATCTTTGTTATGCCACTAGTATCGTTGTTTTTTGCCGGAAGAGTTTGAGATTACTTGGTTGATCAGAATTTGTTCTAACGATATTTCCATTTTTCAGATATTTATTTTGCCTTAACACTACTTCTGGTGATCGCCATCTTTTTAATAAACATATTATCAACCAGGTATGATGTCAAATTGAAATCTCAATCATTGAAAGCGGATGATGACAATAACCATTTTAAAGTTAAACATACTGGCAAAGGTAAACAATATAAATTTCGTAAATATTTTATAATTCTCGTTTGTCTATACTCTCAGTTAATAGATGTCTGACGGCATTTTCCCTGTACCGCAACTACAATCGTTTGGTAATGCCAATCAAAGGTGACATTGGCTCCGATTTATCTTTCTTAGATGGAGTTCGCTTCATTGTCTGCTTTCTTATTGTGCACGAACATGTATTTCTAATTCAATTCTTTCACATTGAGAACACAGAATTCATAGAAAATATGTGGCACCAACTACTACCAAAATTATTCATGAATGCTTTGATATGGTTGGAAGTGTTTTTTATTTTGAGTGGCCTCCTGCTGTACGTTAAATTCGAAAAGTCTCAATATGTAACGCCCAAGTCATCGTTTAAAGATTGTATACGTGCTTTTGCACGCTTATTATTCGCGCGCTACTTGCGGTAAGTTTGAGTTTGTTTAATTTTATTTCTTTTAACATCTTTTCTTATTTCAGATATTTGCCTTCGTTGTTATTTGTCATAATATTTAGTGCTAATTTAGGTTGCTATTACAATAACAATTCACTTGCTAGAAGTGTATTGGATCCAAATTGTCTATCGTGTCGAAAATATTGGTGGCAAAACATTTTGATGATTAATAATTCTTATATGAAAAGTTCGGTAAGCTTAAAAAAAACATATTTTTTGCAGGTTTTGAATAATTAACAATTAAACAAAAAGACCAAAGTATACAATTCTTATCAAATAAGAACACTTTATTTAGTAAACATTAATATTCAGAGCTTTTAAAACACACAATGTGAAATTAATTCACTGCTAGATACCACGATGTTAACTTTTTATTATTTATTTATTTTTTGCAAAATACTGCTTCCGCTGACTCTGACTGAAGGCCTCATTAGTTTTCACTTTTCGTTGTCGTTCTGTGCCGTTCTTTTCTGTATAAAATATTTTGCAATTACTTTTTCTGTGCAAGGAATCAGCTGGCAACCTATAGAACTGATTTCAGTTGTATACAAAATATCACAACAAACCAATACATACACACTTTTGGCTGTCACTTAACGTTGAATTCTATTTTCTACAGATTTGTCGGCAACAGAACAGAACGAAAAAGGAAAAACAAACCACACATACAGACTTTCAATTGAACAGAAACAAAACAGCTGATTCAGAACGGAACAGCACGTACAAACTAATTCTACCTTGACTGTTTACAAAAGAATGATCGTTTAGAGAGTGCCAGGTACCACCACACGCCCAACCGGTTGATGTCAAATTTTGCATGAAATGTGTGTCAGTGTTTGATATTTTACATGAAGTGTGTGTCGGAACGTGTTTTACTAAAAACACTCACGGGAAATCACATACAAATTTTGACACTATTCTGTTTGTTTCTACCAACAAAATTCGTGTGTTTTTGCTATTGTAATTTTATTGTAGAGCTGCTGGTATGTGATTAATTGTACCATAAGTGGATGTTTAGCATTTTTTAACTTGAGACTGGGTTCACATACAAAAAATTCAGTTGAGCAACTTTTGAGTTTATAAAAGGGAGAGGAGAATATGGTGAAGAGGGCAGCCATCATATTTTGCTCTCTCGCGCAGGGACTAAGCAATTGCTCAATTATCATTGCCATGTGTGAACCAAGTTTCTACAGCCCAGACGGTTGACTTGAGTATAAAATTTATATGGAAAGCACTAATTTTATTGAGTGATTTTCATATAAATTTTCTAGTCAGGCAGACGACTGACTTGTAGAAACTGCACATAACTTAATTAATACAGAAAAGTGTTAGCAAGATACAGAAAGTCACAGCAACAGAATGTCATTATTCATTCTGTTGGTTTGCCTGCATTTTCATTGACAATAGCGTGCATGTCAAATCTTTCGTCTGCATTGGCTTATGTGTTTGTGTTGTTGTATATTTCTTAATAAGCAGAATGTGTGTATAATATCATTTTAGTTGTTGATATACTTTGAATGTTTACTTCAACATGGCTTTGTAGGTTTATGTAAATTCATTTTCACAGTTTTCTTTTAGTCAGGAACTTAAAGTTGCTTTAGTTTTAAACTTCCTAACCATATTGTGTTGTTACAGCAACAATTTTAACCCGTCAAAAACGAACCTTGAACTCAATTACTATAAAAACTCAAAATATTCAAAACTACCTTGAGTAAATATTTAATTATGTATTGTTAAAATATGAAATTGAAACAAAATCTTAAAATATTTAAAATATTTTTATAACAATTTATAGTGTCTGATGCATACTTGGTATATTGCAGCTGATTTCCAACTCTATGGTTTATTTTTAATAATTTCAATTATTATGGCAAAGTAAGTTTATAATAATTGATTAATGAATATTGAGATGTAATCACTGTCAAAATATAAATAATTTTTAACTTGCAGATTTCCAAAGTCAAAAATTCTTGTATTGACAAGCGTAGGAATCTTGGCAGCTGCCATTAATTTTGGCCTTAATTATGCACTCAAGTTGGATACGATATTTACGCTGCCGCCAGAGTAAGTAAAACACAAATTTAAATTCTAACTATTGCAAAATATGGATTGATAAATCTACTAAAGAAATTATGTATATGACCTACAAAGTGCGGTTAATTGATTAAAGCAAGAATAAAACGGATTGAAAAGTAGACTCATTTTTGGAACTCTTAATTTTTTACAAATTTTTATTATTCTTGTGGAGAAGTTTAAATAAAAAACAGAGCAGAGCGTTGACTTACGATGCGGATAATTTAAATACGCGGTAAGGAAACACACTTGCTTCTACATATTTCCCAAGGACCATGAAAGTGCCATTTGATCTCATTGGGCAATTGGTTCTTGTCATTAATTAGTACATCTAATCTACTTCATAAAGATTCACTGCCGTGGGTTTGAAGTGCATGCTAAAACAAAATTTCCATATAAATGTTTAAGGCCGTGATACACTAGCCTACACGATCGTGCGATTTTTGAGAAAATACAGCCCTGGTATGATGGAGTCTATGAACATTTTCAAAACACAAAAACAATTCATCAGATAAGGGTTGTATTTTTTCGTAGATCGCGCGATTGTGTAGGATAGTGAATCAAGACCTTTACTAATTAATCTTTTTTAGAATACGGCCGATAACCATTTTTATTTGATGAGACACTCTATAAGACATATTTGACATTTTAAAATTATCTTAGAACCGTCATATGGCCGCCAAAGTATTCAGCTCTCTTGCACGATTTATATTTACAAGTCTTAATAGTCCCCATAATATAAATATTTACATATCACGGACCTTATCAAATGAAACTCTGCGCTTGTGACCACCACTAGGGCGACATATATGTATACATATTTATGCATAAGTCCGTATGTATTAGCGTTATTATCATGAGTATCAAGTAAATAATTTTTGGATTTAACCTCAAATTTTTACCAAATATCCTTTCTTGGACAAGTGATTTTATAATTTTATTAGAACTACAAGAAAGTGTTCAAATAAGTTTCTTATGAAGAATAGCCTCAAAATACATAGGTTGGTCAGAGGAATTTAGTTAGAGAAGCCAGCATCTGATTTGATTGATAAAAACTTATTTATTATTTATTTGATGTACAACTTGTTGCTTTCTCTCCTCCAACCCCATCACAGATTTAATGAAACTGTTGACGTTAGTTGTTACACTATCTTCAGAAGCAGGGGCTTCAAATGTTGTTCAAATATTGATTAAGATCCTACAGAAGTCATTGCTTGAGAGCTCTAACAATATTTCTGCAGCAGTGCTTATTCCCGCTTTTCAAGTTGATTGAAGGCCAGTGATGGTCTAAAAGTCCGAGTTCGATACAGACAACATTACAAATTGTTTTGATATGCATTAGAACAATTTAGTTATAATTTCTAAAGAAAAGTAGGCAGTTACAACTTTCAACTATTGGACATTCTTCTATAGACATCTAGAAGCAACTTTCAATTATCTATTATCAGCCCACCACCTTCACTTTAAAAAAATTGCCAAAATTCATATTTTTTGACTTTGGAGACATAATAAACTTAACAGAGATCTCTTGGTACGTTAACAGAGCTTGTCTGTGTCCAGGGGGCAAATCACGGCATTCGATATGACTCGTAATATAAAAATATTTCCATATAAACTCTATTGAAATTTTTATAAATTACGAGTGGTATCGAATGTCGTAATTTGGCCCCATAAATTATAAATTTCAAAATATGTTTTCACACACAATGTCATTCCTTAAATACCTGTACAATTTGCAGGCATTATTCATGATAAAATAAACTTAGTCCTAGTTTAGGCTATGCAAGTATTATTGCTAAGCTGATTGGTTTGATGGAGAGAGAGTAACGAGGGGAACAGAATCGTTTCTTTTCCCCTCGTCTCTCTCTCTCTCCTAACAAACTAATCAGCTTAGCAATAAGACTTGCATAGTGTAAACTAGGACTAAGCACAAACCAAATAACGGCTATAGAAATGGTACACATATCCAGCAGCATTGCCAACTTAAAGTTGCATAATTCATCCATATTTTTATAAATATGACTGTTATCAGGTGGTGCGTGACTTGGATAATCAAAAGGCATACATACGCACTAGTGTTGAGCGATATTGTGATTTTTTAATAATGTTGCTAATTGTGAACGTGTTTTCTAAAGCACTGTTCTTTTAAACTGTGACTGTGATCACAGTTTAGCAGTATTTTGTTTGCAGCAGTTCTGTTATTTTGACAAAATCTAATAAGAAGAGCAGGAGTGAAATTAAATAGCGACTGTGATCACGGTTTAACACATTTCAGCTCTTCTGCTTTAAAAGTATGTATTAGTATTGGTATTTTGATAAATACTAATAAGAAGAGCGACAAGAGCAAACAATTAGCAATCAACCCCATCCAAATATTGAGAATTGTCGTATTGCAAATACAAAAACGTGAGAGTTATACATAGTTGCCAGAAAAGACGATTTGACACGATTTGGCGATTTTTACCTCGACAATCGGTGAAGTATAAAAAAATTAATGTGGTAGCTTTATTTCCTGTAAAGTAAGCATACAAGAACATTCACAGTTTGTATGAAAGAACTATATTTCTAAAACCTGTTACTTGATAAATTCGGTCATAGTTGTGATTAGTGATTTTTCAATCGCTGTGAAAAAGTAACAGGTTTCGTAAAATCGCTCATCTCTAGCATACATACGCACATTAAAGGGAATTTTTCGTTTTGAAATTTGTATGGAAAAATATTTTTTGAAACGAATTTTCGTTATTTTTCAAACAAATTTCAAACGTTTAGAAACGACATTTTTTACAAAATCTGCCTTTAAATCATAAACAGTACCAACGCAAAAAATGTCAGATGTTCAGCAGGGGCAAAACAATTGTCGTTACTATACAAATAACAGAATTATGTAACATAAAAACGGGTTTAACGGTATTTCATATTGTTCAAGAAGACTGTGTTGCAAAATATATTTTCGCGATCGTTAGAGATTTGTTCAGTGAACTGGTTTATGAAAAAACAAAATCATTTTGATAATTTTGAGTTGTGGCTGTTTATGATTTAGTGTGTGATATGTACATAAGTAATTCGTAATTAATAACGTAATTTCGCAATATTATTATTTATTTGCATCTTTCATTTCAGTTCCTATCGACATCATTATTTTCGAAACATTGAAACTGGCAAACATTTATACTTTTCATCCTACACGAATATACATTCCTTCCTGTTGGGTATGGTTTGCGGTTTCATTTATATGAAATACCTACGAAAGAATCCCGCAAATAAGGAACGTTTGGGCAAAATCCTACAAAAATCTCATTATGTTGGGTGGCTTGTCATTGTAGGTATTCTTTATTTAGGCACAAGAATAATGACCCACACAGAGACTACGATATGGACAGCAGCGTATGGTTTATTGCTTCGCCACGTGGGCCTAGCAATTGTATGTGTTACAGTCATATTGAGAGGCATGTGTAAGGGCGGAGGTGAGTAATGACCCTACTCCTTAATTCGTAACAAAAGAAAATGCCTTTGAATTTGCAGGTCGAATTGCAGAGTAGACCCAACACCCCAGATTTATGTATCAGTTAATTAAATATATACATACATATGTGTGTATGTGTATTGATATTAAAATTTCCCTCTTTTTTTAAGGTTTCCTTGAATACGCACCCTTGCGATTTTTGTCTCGCATATCTTTCCAAGTGTATTTGTGGCAAATACTTGTACTTTTGGGTGTCTTCACATTTTTCAATGAACCTGTACATTTGAATTACCTTTTGTTAGTAAGTGTTTCAAAAATGTTTACACAGTTTCTAAGCAACTTACTACTTATAGTACTTTTATTTTTCCTTAGTATCTAATTGGGGTATTTCTCTATGTGACTACGAGTGTCATCGCATTTCTAGCGGCATTATTTATTGAGTATCCTATTGCAGAACTAATATCAATAATTGATATTGAAGGTAAATATTTCACACAAATCATATACATATCGCACACTAAATCATATATAGTCATAAATCAAAATATGTATATATGTATGTACATACATATACTCGTATGGCCCTATGGGCTCGGTTGGTTATTGTTATAAATAAATAAAAAATAAAAAATTCCAGATATTCTGGAGTGACAAAAAATTTTTGATTCTGTACAAATGACGCAAGCATTTAACCTCAAAATATCTATAACGGTAGTTTATATTGTTCAAGAAGACTGTGTTGCAAAAGAAATTTTTGCATTCGTTAGGAATTTGTGTAGAAGCAAAAATATTTTCATTATATAAAAAATTATAATTTTGAGCTGCGAATGTTTCCGATTTAGTGTGCGATATTTATTTAATGTACATATCTATAGTATCTGAAGAGAATAAATAAGGAACAAAACTTTTTTTTGCAGGGAATATTAAACGAATTAAAACTTTGTAACCCAGGTTTATGTACATATATATGAATGAACGTGTCTGGATTTATGTGTTCTTAAATATTGCATTATTAAGTCTTATGTAACATGCACTATACATATATAGTATGTATATACATATACATACATATGTACTTATGTTGGTTCATCAAGTATATATGTTTGTATATAAACGTAAATATGTATGTATATAGGAAATAAAATGAGTTTGATAAACAGAAAAAATAAAAACTTATGTTGTTTATGATATGTACATTTCACTCAAAATAAGTTTTCGGAGCTGATGATTCAGAAAAACTTGTTATATCATATACATATAATCTTGTGTAAAAATTTCATAGAAATGGTTTTTATAATCTCCTTTTAAAAGCGTAAGTACTTTATACTTCATTGAGTACATACAACTCAATTGAAAACTTTAAAATTATTTTCTACAAAAATACATTTTTTGAGTTACGCCAATGTTGTAATAAAGCAGTGATATGTTTAGGTATTAGTGATGAGCTATTTTTCGAAACCTGTTACTTTTTCACAGCGATTGAAAAATCACTAATCACAACTGTGACTGAATTTATCAAGTAATAGGTTTTGCAAATGTAGTTCTTTCATACAAACTGTGAATGTTCTTGTGTGCTTACTTTACAGGAAATAAAGCTACCACATGAATTTATTTGTATACGTTCGCCGTTTGTCGAGAAAAAATCGTCTAATCGTGCCAAATCATCTTTTCTGGCAACTATGTATAGCTTTCACATTTTTGTATTTGCAATTTTACTGTCTCTCTGACTCTCATACTACAATTATCAATATTTGGTTGGGGTTGATGCTAATTGTTTGTTCTTGTCGCTCTTCTTATTAGTATTTATCAAAATACCACTACTAATACATACTTTTAAAGCAGAAGAGCTGAAATGTGTTAAACCGTGATCACAGCCACTGTTTAAATTCACAACTGCTCTTCTTATTAGATTTTGTCAAAATAACAGAACTGCTACAAACAAAATACTGCTAAACTTGTCACGGACCGGTTGACACGGCGAGGCTTCCGATTAGCTCAATTTTCCTCAGGAGGTCCCAACCCTTCCTGCCGGCCGCGTATCCGTACACAAAACATATAAATCATACTAAACTCAAACTACTATTACACCCTACATCACAACATACCACATGTACCACAATATAGGAAACGGATGATGTTGTTTCCTTTTGCCCTCCCAACCATGTCGCTGTTTTCTCCGCTCAATATTCTTGTTTGCGACCCATACCTTTATCCAGCCTTTCTTTCTCTTACCTTTCCATTTCCGCCTTTATGTTATCCACTTAACCAGACATAATTTTTTCTTTCTTTTCAAATTTAAAAGTTACATAATTTATTTATTCTACTAATTATAATAAGTTTTAATATTTCTTTTAATTTCAATTTCCCTAACTCTAACGGAATTAAATCCTTTCTTTCCTTTTTTTTTCTTTTTACAAATATCTATATATATAAAAAGTTTCTTTTTTTTTCTTTTGTTACAATTGCTTAACCTAATTTAGACATACATATATATTTGTTTTTTTTTCTTCTTTTTTTACAATTAATTAACTATCAGATTTTCCAAATTCTTCCCCCTTTTTTTTTATACTAAATTTTCTTTTCCGTGCGATTATGTTAGTTTTCTATGTTTCCAATGTTTTTCCGTTACTTTTTCTTCTATTTCTTTGAGTTTTTTTTTCTTAGCACTGAATTTTTTTTTCGACTTCTGACAATAATTTTACTTCTTTCGTCTAATCCTGTTACACCCTACCCTACAGGAGCTCCCTAAGGCTAGTCTGTAATTTGGAGACGCAAATATTCTTCGATTAGAATTTACTCTTTTATTTCACTGTTTTGTTTGTTTCACTGGTTAAAATATGAACGTGATACCAGTATTTTTTGTTTTATTTAACCTCATCCACTAACCTAATACGCACTAAAGAAATTTATGTAGCATATATCAAGGGTAAAAATTCGGAGTACTGTATAAATATAATATATTATCTAACACTGATTTTATCTACCTACAATATACTTAAATTTTGCTTATATATACTATTTTTTTTTTTTTTACTATTTCTTTCCTTAAAGTATGATAATTAAAAAATACTCTTTTTTCAGGAACAATCTTAACTTTTACTTTTTGGTTTGCCGCTTGACTATTGCTTGTATCACCTTTCTTTTTTTCGATATAAATATGCATATACATATAGAGAAACGTATACCTGGCTACTGGGTTTTTCCTTGGGTTCGTGTCTTATTCCGTGTTCGCACTTACAACTTTTAATAACCCCTGGTTTATTTCTTCCCGCAAGATTCACTTCAACTTTTGCTTTTCTCCGTAGCCAGCTAAAATTCACATTCTTATAATTTCTTTTTAACTTTTCTAACTTAGCCTATTATTTTCTTTGCTTACGTGTTACTTTTTCTCCTTATATGTGTATTGCTATTGTCTTGTATATATATATTGTCTGCTTCTAGCCAGATCTTCCTCTGAAGCGGCGCTCTTAAGCCTGTTTTCCTTTTTTTTTAAATTTTTAATTTTTTTTATTTTTAAATAGCCAATGTTTGGTTCAAGTTTACTTAGCGTTTTCAAAATTATTGTTTCTTTTTATATTTTTGGATTTCTCCGCTTCTCCGGTGCGAACACTTTGCTTGACTTTATTATACTCTTTTATCAACTACAATTTACATTTTCCTAAGCCTATTTTCCTGTGTTAATTTTTCCAATTTTCCAGGGACATTCTCCCGCCAAGACGCCATCTTTTTTCTTTCTAGATTTTTCTAAAATAACATGTTCTCGATATATAACAAGAACATTATATATATACATACATTTATTTCTACGTTGCCTGTACCTAGACATATATATATATATATATCCTTACATATTTTTATTTTTTTTTTATAGATTCGCCATTTTTTAATTTTTTTTTTCATCTGCCCATTTAAATTCATAACTAGGGTCACAGAAAAAATAGAAAGTTGATCATTGGGCCTTTTATTTGTTTTTTTCTTTTCAATTTAACCGTACAGGTTCACGGTGGCATGAATGGAAATAGCGTCCCTGTATTTAACGTTTACGTTCCCTTACTAAAATTACCAACACTACATCGTTTTGACAACAGTAAAATGCGTAAACTAACACTAACACCTATACATGACAGCTGACATTTCATTTCTTTACTACACAGACTTTTACAGACAAAATTTTAAGGCTCTCATGTTTTGTGAAAATTTTCTTGTAAAAACGTTTAATTTATAATGTAAATTGTGCGAAAAACAAAACTTGTATGTTATTCCTTGAACGAACATAAATTGTTAACAATTTTCTATAACACCAAGCACAAAATCTCCCAAAAAGGTGAAATTTGTTTGCAATTTATTGCGGCACTGATTGGGAATAAATCAACAATTCGTTTGTAATTTCCTTTTAGCTTAATGGTATATGAAGCAGTGCCAAAGTACAATTGAAAAAACATATAAAGAAGCAGAAAACTAAAAAAAAGAAAACACAACCTCCACAGGACGGAAAACATTTATTTGAAGCATCGGCCGTGTGCGGCTGCATACCAACATACATACATATGTATGTATGTTTGTACCTCTTGAAAAACACGCCTGCTTCAAATCCTAGTACATTCGGGCTTTGAATCTAGCCACCTTTTTCCTAGCTATCTGTTTAAATTTATTGGCCGCAACAAAACTCCGGGTCATTTGTGTACATAGTATGAACCGGTGTGCGGCTCGGAGTTTATTCCTACCTTGCCCAACGTGGGGAACGCCCATGACCCTGAACTACAGGTCTCATGCAATGTACAGTTTAGCCGGGCAATCACAGGTACCAACATTTATCGTTTTAACTTCAATTTACCAGTTTGCTTTTATTTCATAGGAAGCCTTGCCGTTCCCTACTTCACCTCATCTACAGCTTTGTCCAGCATTTACACCTAGCTAGTTTGGACAAACGCTCTCTTCCAACAGTTTTTTCCGATGAAAAAAATCATTGTAGAGGCACCCTTTTATTAAATTTCTCTTGTTACCAAATTAAATTGGTAGGATACGGATGCGTATCAATTAAATTAAACGAACGCCCTTTTGAGGCAAAAATTTATGTTCACTTAGTTTTATAACTGCGTCAAATTTTTATCGGGTTACGCCTCTTTCTTGTTTTTTTCGTCTGTCAAACTATTTTGTCCAAACGTCGCTAGTGAAGTCAGATACTTTTATGACTAAAAGATTCAGACTTCGTTTATATTGCTGCAACTGTATACCTATTATATATGACGGGAAGTATCTCATATAATCTGCTTTATTTTGTTTCGTTTTACTTTGTGACTTTTTACTACCCTTTTCAGGTTCTACAGGTCAAAATCAGGACAAGCACAACACAAACCTTAGCCTATATTGCCCCTATAACTGAATTAACCTATAAAATTACAGAAAAGGACATCACAAAAAAAAATATCACAGTTGTTTATCACAGAAGTGTAATCTTCATTGGCTACCTATTCTATATTGCACTGGTACGTTACCTTTTTTTGTAGAATTACTATATACCTATGTATGTATAATTGAAAACTAAATCTATCAGGTACTTGTTTAGGGTTCTCATATCACAGATAATTAATACATCAGTTTTATTGCACAATTGTCATTTATCTCTTCTATTTCGATATTTCTTTCACACTTTAATATCCTTCACGTGATAAATGCCTATTGATTTCCCTTGCAAAGTTTCCAACTCATACATATTGTTCCCTACGGGTCGGACCACCCTACATTTCAAAAACTTTTTACAGAACTTAGCATTTCTATTTTTCGCAAAATCGCTCAGGATAAAGTTTCGTCTGTAGACTTCCTGTCCAGGCTT
This sequence comes from Nowickia ferox, assembly GCA_936439885.1. Classification (NCBI taxonomy): domain Eukaryota; kingdom Metazoa; phylum Arthropoda; class Insecta; order Diptera; family Tachinidae; genus Nowickia; species Nowickia ferox. The sequence continues at coordinate 82,083,765 of OW387027.1, read as the reverse complement.
AAACGTCACAATTCTTGCTCGTTTATTAAATTTAGCTGCACTATTTTCGTATGACTTTTTCATATTTTGCATTATTTGTTCTCTGAGAATTTCCATTTTATCATTCCGCGTGAGTTCTAAAATCTGATGATCACTTAGTGACTGCAATTTTCTACTCAATTTGTATTCAGCTCCACTTGAATACATGTGGTATCCGAACAGTGCGAAAAAAGGCGTATACCCTGTCGCTGTATGTATAGCTGTCCTAAGTGCGCATTCGATTTCCGAGAGGTACATATCCCAATCCCGGTGGTCGTCTTTCAGATACGTCCTTATGGCAGACAGGACTGATTGATTTACTCGCTCACTCGCATTGCTTTGTGGTGAGTACACGGCGGTTTTCATATGTTGAATCTTGTAGGTCTTCATTAGATTCTCAAAGCTCTTAGCTGCGAATTGTGGGCCATTATCGCTATGAATCGTCTCTGGAACTCCAAACTTGTGAAATATTTCTTGAACTAAAAATCGTATTACATTACTTGTAGATGCTTCTTTCATCGCTTTCAGGAACGTAAACTTTGTAAAATGGTCCACCACTATGAACACAAAACAGTTCCCGTTTTTTGACCTGGGATACTTCCCCAGGAAATCTATATACAGCTTTTGGAATGGACGCTCTGTAACCACTTGTCTTCCTATTTCAGGTTGCATTTTGTACTTGGTGGATTTAACCTCTTTGCAAGTTTGACAGTTTTTTACAAAATTTTTCACCTGAAAAGCCATTTTCGGCCAGTAGAAAAAACGACGAAGTCTTTCCAGCGTTTTCGCTACACCTCCATGTGCTGTTGTTAATGTAGAGTGAGCTTTTTCTATCATCGTGTGGGTCAGATTAGCCGGAATCCATAACTTCCATTTGTATTCTACCAGTTCTTGATCAAACGCTTCTCTTTTGTATATCATTCCATTTTCTACTTTCAAATCTGGAAGACGTTCTTTATTTTTTTGTATGTGACTTATTAGTTCTAGATAATCCTCACTTTCAAACTCAGTAGTTTCGAAGTCAAAAATATCTTCCATTTTCAATTCCTCTGCTTCCTCTTGCCTGGGCAAACGGGATAACATATCTGCGACCACGTTTTCAGATCCTTTACGATGCTTTATCTCGAAATCATAAGGTTGGAGTTGTAATGACCAGCGGGCTAACCTGCCACTTAGATCTTTTAATGACATTAGCCATTTAAGACTGGCATGGTCAGTTACAATAGTGAACGGCATCATTTCAATGTATGGCCTGAATTTCTTGACGGCCATTACTGCTGCTAAACATTCCTTCTCTGTTACGCTATAATTTTTTTGACATGAGTTTAATTTCTGCGAATAAAATGCAATGGGGTGTTCATCGTTCTGTTCATTGAGTTGATATAAAACGGCACCAATACCGTATTCACTAGCATCACATTGCACGTAAAATCTTTTGGAAAAGTCGGCATGTCTTAATACCGGAGCAGACGTCAGGGCTTTTTTCAACTTTTCGAAAGCTTCTACTGCTTCATCTGTCATCACGAATTTTTTAGATTTTTTTAAAGTGTCGGTTAAAGGTGCTGATATGGTGGAAAAATCTCTGATAAACCGGCGATACCACCCTGCCGTGCCCAAAAAACTACGTACTTGTCTTGGTGACTTAGGAATTTTTATTTCTTTTATAGCTTTCACTTTATCGGGGTCAGTTTTCAGAATTCCACTGCCTACAATGAATCCAAGGTATTTAAGCTGTTTGAAACAGAACTGAGACTTTTGTAGACCGATTGTTAATTTAGCATTTTTCAGACATTCAGCTACTTCTCTCAATAACACTAGATGTTTTTCAAAACTGTCAGATATGATCAGCAGATCGTCTAAATACACAAATACGTTTTCTTTTAGCTTTTGAGGAATAACTTTATCCATGAGGCGACAAAGTCTTTGCGCGGCGTTGCATAGGCCGAATGGCATAACTCGAAATTGATAAAGTGGCCGACCCGGTACGGTAAACGCTGTGTATGGTCTGCTCTCTTCATCTAATTCTATTTGCCAAAATGCAAATTTGAGGTCTACGCTACTTATATAGTATGTTTCGTCTATTCTGCTGAGGATGCCTTCTATGTTTTGAAGAGGATAAGCATCCTTTATCGTAACTTTGTTCAATTTACGCGCGTCTAAACAAAACCTATTTTTGCCTGGCTTTCTGACTATCGTTGTCCTATTACTCCAGGGGCTTTCGCTCTCCTCTATAACGTTTAACTCTAGCATTTTATCTATTTCTTCATACACGATCTTTTGTACGGCCGGAGAAATCGGGTAGTACCTATCCTTGACTGGTTCAGTACCTTCGACTAGTTTTATCTTATGTTGTTCCAATGGAGTGCATCCTAGGCCTTCCTTCTCAAATGCGGGAAACATCTTTATTATTTTATTAAGATCTTTTTGCTGTATCTCTGTCAAAACATGTGGGTCAGATCTACAATTTTCTGTCTTGAATTGTTTCATCACATCCTCGAAATCTATCTCTTCGACCCCTAAAACTTCCGGAGCTAATTTGAACACTTTCCAAAAGTCAATCCCCAAATACGCCTCCTGTTGTAAATCTGGACAAAGATAAAATACAATCTTGTGCTTTTTTCCTATATATTCTACCTCAACAATTACCTTTCCAAGCAAACGGTGTTCTTTACCACTAGCAGTACTGATAACGGAGAAAATAGGCGTAACTTCGATTCCTAACTCTTCCACGACCTCTCTACATCCTCTACCCAGTATGCTAACTGAAGCACCCGTGTCGAGCAAGCCATTTATTTTTCTTTCACCAATTTTAAAATTTGCATACGGTCTGGGATCATTTTGTTTGTCATCGACTGTTTTTATCGCTTCTAGGACTATTTTTCTCGTTCTTTTTCTATCAGCAAACTTTTCCCTTAATTTCTGTATTTTTCTCGACACTGTAGGCCTTTCAAGATTTTCTGTTCGAAATATTCTTTCTTTAACTTCATTATAATTTCTTTTTCTTTCTTCTAGTGTATATAAATGTTTTGTTTGTGGTATTATCTTATTAAATTGTTCAACCTTTTTTACTAAATTCCAGTCTTTGTTTAAGTTTACTGTACCTCCGCTCGCGGGTCTCCCGACAAACGATGGTTCCCCGCTATCCCTTCGTTCTTGGAAAAATTTTTATTTCTGCAGGTACTACAGTTTGGAGTGATAACCTCCGGCTTACCACACTTATAGCAGAAGATATTTCTCTCGGTAGAGGGACAATCCATAAATACGTGCCCGTTCTGGCGGCAATTCCAACAAACCAGAGCATCTCTTATTGCAGTGCCTGTAGAATTATTCATTCGAATCCCCGCCACTTCTGCTGGCTGCAAATCTGATCCCGGGGTTGGAATCATAGGCTCTTCATATACTTCGCTCACATGTTTCTGGAATCGTGCTGCCATGGTTGGTTGAGGGCGAATATCTTTTCGCAAGAATGTCTTTTCTGCGTCTAGACAACACATTCTTAATTCTTCCACCGAAGCTACTGATATCGGGTAAACTATCCTCCCTATGCTTTCCCTCAGATTCCTTTTTATCATTTTAATCATTTCCTCTTCTGGCATTGATAAGCTTAACCTAGATCGAAGTTGCGTCATAGCAAAGAAAAAGGCATCGATTGATTCACCAGGCTGTTGCTTTCTTTCAACTATGTCTCTCATCAGCTCAAAGCTGGATCGAGTAGCCTGGTATTGTTTTAGTAGCGCTGACTTTAGGGTACTCCATTCAGAAACGTAATTTGTTTTAATGAACAGCCAATACCATCTCTCGGCTGCTCCTTTCATCACTAAGTGGAAATTGTCTAACACTTCTTTCCAGGGAACTCCGTACTGGCATTGAAGTCTTTCCATTCTGAACACAAAGTCTTCCACCGCTAGCCTATTCTGGTCGCCATCGAATTCTAATCCCCATTTTTCTATTCTAGGCCTGTCATATATCCTAGGGTAACTTTCTCCTACAGATGAGTCTCTTGAGGATTGCCGTGAGGGTATGTTTGTTCCAGACAGGTGTATATTCGGCTGACTATCAACAGACATATTCATGATTTTGCCTACATTCGATTCCATTAACCTTTTGTTTTCTTGTTGCGTTTGTTGAACCACAACACTCAATCTGCTTATAGTTGCTGTCAATTCGCTCATCTGTCTCTTCATTTCTGATACCTGCTCGTTTATGCCATGCGCAATCAATACTTTCACGGAATTGTCTACCTCTATCCCCTTATTAGACTCTCCTCCTTGCCTGCTACTACTTGGAAATGCGGCTTCCGCTGGCGGCTTCCCATTTGGATGAATCCTAGACGAATCCGTTCTAATTGTTTGCGACAAATCCCTAATTTGCCCTTGGTCTTTATGGGCTTCAGCCATTTCACTTACACTTCTTCGTCGGGGCTTCGCTCTCGGGGTGTTACTTTTCAAGAATTTGGGTGCAATTTGGGGTGATGAACGGTTAAGATCAAATTGCACCTGCCTGTCTCTTTTTCTTGATTGTCTCGTATTAGGACTACCAATGTTCATTTCTTGTGCACCGCAATTGTTTGCTATGCACACGACTATGCACCGAGTGAACAAAAAAAAATAACTTTGACTCTTCAGATTCTATTTCATTTACCAACAAGGAACTAAACTTGATCGATATTCAATATTAAATTGTTGCCTACTATTTTGTCAATGTTTTGGCGATTGTATAAATTTCACTCACTCAGAAAACTAACCAACCGTGACCAATGGTGTTTATGAGTATAACAAAATTAAATAACATTTACGGTAACCGAAATTTTGAAATTTGCCAATATTATCATAAAAAAAATTAATTAAAATCAGCTATTAATCCTACTGAAACAAATAATAATAATTATAATAATAATGGTAATATAGACGATACAAAAAATAAAAAAAAATAAATAAATAATATAATTACAATAAATAAATAATAAAGAATTAATAATATGAAATTATCAAAATTACTTAAATGTTTTTTTTTTTTTTTTTTTTTTTTTTTTGGGAAAAATGTTCTAATGCGATCTCTTTACTTTCTTTCATATAGGCGAAAATGGATGGACTAGAGGGTCCAGGCGGTTTCAATCTTTGGTTGTCTTACATGTGGTATTAATCAAAAATTACCTAAATTTGCTTCTACTTATTTCGTGCGTGTTCTCATACTATGCATCCGTGTTTCTTATCACACAGAGAGATTATGAGCAACAATCGAATGATATCAAATACATCTTACCACGTCAGTCAACTCATTTTCTAACGCGAGGCTATTTGATTTCATCCGTTTTCTACACTTAACAAGACTCGAAACATTTACTGGGAAATTAACATCACTAAACTATAACAAACAAAAACACACGAACGATCAATGATACATTTAAGGGACCTATTTGCCCCATAAGCTATCTTTTCACGCTCTAACGATATCTGTTTTATTTATAATCCCGCCTTATTTGTTTCACCGTAATACTACGCCATTAACTGTTAAAAAAACAAAATTTTATTTTTTTTTTTTTTTTGTTATTCAGCGGCTATTACAATGTACTGCAAACATCACGTGGATTATAATTGGGCTATTGTCTTTTAAATTTCTAGTGGGCTATTGCTGCGTGTTTCGCTGTTCCTACACGACTTTTACCGTTTGGCCGCCATTTAGCGCCAAACTTTTTACAGTGTGCGCCATTTAGCGCCAAACTTTTTACTCGCTTGGGCGCCATTTAGCGCCAAACTTTCTTTACGATGGGCGCCATTTAGCGCCTAACTTTTTGTTTGGGCGCCATTTATGTCACGGACCGGTTGACACGGCGAGGCTTCCGATTAGCTCAATTTTCCTCAGGAGGTCCCAACCCTTCCTGCCGGCCGCGTATCCGTACACAAAACATATAAATCATACTAAACTCAAACTACTATTACACCCTACATCACAACATACCACATGTACCACAATATAGGAAACGGATGATGTTGTTTCCTTTTGCCCTCCCAACCATGTCGCTGTTTTCTCCGCTCAATATTCTTGTTTGCGACCCATACCTTTATCCAGCCTTTCTTTCTCTTACCTTTCCATTTCCGCCTTTATGTTATCCACTTAACCAGACATAATTTTTTCTTTCTTTTCAAATTTAAAAGTTACATAATTTATTTATTCTACTAATTATAATAAGTTTTAATATTTCTTTTAATTTCAATTTCCCTAACTCTAACGGAATTAAATCCTTTCTTTCCTTTTTTTTTCTTTTTACAAATATCTATATATATAAAAAGTTTCTTTTTTTTTCTTTTGTTACAATTGCTTAACCTAATTTAGACATACATATATATTTGTTTTTTTTTCTTCTTTTTTTACAATTAATTAACTATCAGATTTTCCAAATTCTTCCCCCTTTTTTTTTATACTAAATTTTCTTTTCCGTGCGATTATGTTAGTTTTCTATGTTTCCAATGTTTTTCCGTTACTTTTTCTTCTATTTCTTTGAGTTTTTTTTTCTTAGCACTGAATTTTTTTTTCGACTTCTGACAATAATTTTACTTCTTTCGTCTAATCCTGTTACACCCTACCCTACAGGAGCTCCCTAAGGCTAGTCTGTAATTTGGAGACGCAAATATTCTTCGATTAGAATTTACTCTTTTATTTCACTGTTTTGTTTGTTTCACTGGTTAAAATATGAACGTGATACCAGTATTTTTTGTTTTATTTAACCTCATCCACTAACCTAATACGCACTAAAGAAATTTATGTAGCATATATCAAGGGTAAAAATTCGGAGTACTGTATAAATATAATATATTATCTAACACTGATTTTATCTACCTACAATATACTTAAATTTTGCTTATATATACTATTTTTTTTTTTTTTACTATTTCTTTCCTTAAAGTATGATAATTAAAAAATACTCTTTTTTCAGGAACAATCTTAACTTTTACTTTTTGGTTTGCCGCTTGACTATTGCTTGTATCACCTTTCTTTTTTTCGATATAAATATGCATATACATATAGAGAAACGTATACCTGGCTACTGGGTTTTTCCTTGGGTTCGTGTCTTATTCCGTGTTCGCACTTACAACTTTTAATAACCCCTGGTTTATTTCTTCCCGCAAGATTCACTTCAACTTTTGCTTTTCTCCGTAGCCAGCTAAAATTCACATTCTTATAATTTCTTTTTAACTTTTCTAACTTAGCCTATTATTTTCTTTGCTTACGTGTTACTTTTTCTCCTTATATGTGTATTGCTATTGTCTTGTATATATATATTGTCTGCTTCTAGCCAGATCTTCCTCTGAAGCGGCGCTCTTAAGCCTGTTTTCCTTTTTTTTTAAATTTTTAATTTTTTTTATTTTTAAATAGCCAATGTTTGGTTCAAGTTTACTTAGCGTTTTCAAAATTATTGTTTCTTTTTATATTTTTGGATTTCTCCGCTTCTCCGGTGCGAACACTTTGCTTGACTTTATTATACTCTTTTATCAACTACAATTTACATTTTCCTAAGCCTATTTTCCTGTGTTAATTTTTCCAATTTTCCAGGGACATTCTCCCGCCAAGACGCCATCTTTTTTCTTTCTAGATTTTTCTAAAATAACATGTTCTCGATATATAACAAGAACATTATATATATACATACATTTATTTCTACGTTGCCTGTACCTAGACATATATATATATATATATCCTTACATATTTTTATTTTTTTTTTATAGATTCGCCATTTTTTAATTTTTTTTTTCATCTGCCCATTTAAATTCATAACTAGGGTCACAGAAAAAATAGAAAGTTGATCATTGGGCCTTTTATTTGTTTTTTTCTTTTCAATTTAACCGTACAGGTTCACGGTGGCATGAATGGAAATAGCGTCCCTGTATTTAACGTTTACGTTCCCTTACTAAAATTACCAACACTACATCGTTTTGACAACAGTAAAATGCGTAAACTAACACTAACACCTATACATGACAGCTGACATTTCATTTCTTTACTACACAGACTTTTACAGACAAAATTTTAAGGCTCTCATGTTTTGTGAAAATTTTCTTGTAAAAACGTTTAATTTATAATGTAAATTGTGCGAAAAACAAAACTTGTATGTTATTCCTTGAACGAACATAAATTGTTAACAATTTTCTATAACACCAAGCACAAAATCTCCCAAAAAGGTGAAATTTGTTTGCAATTTATTGCGGCACTGATTGGGAATAAATCAACAATTCGTTTGTAATTTCCTTTTAGCTTAATGGTATATGAAGCAGTGCCAAAGTACAATTGAAAAAACATATAAAGAAGCAGAAAACTAAAAAAAAGAAAACACAACCTCCACAGGACGGAAAACATTTATTTGAAGCATCGGCCGTGTGCGGCTGCATACCAACATACATACATATGTATGTATGTTTGTACCTCTTGAAAAACACGCCTGCTTCAAATCCTAGTACATTCGGGCTTTGAATCTAGCCACCTTTTTCCTAGCTATCTGTTTAAATTTATTGGCCGCAACAAAACTCCGGGTCATTTGTGTACATAGTATGAACCGGTGTGCGGCTCGGAGTTTATTCCTACCTTGCCCAACGTGGGGAACGCCCATGACCCTGAACTACAGGTCTCATGCAATGTACAGTTTAGCCGGGCAATCACAGGTACCAACATTTATCGTTTTAACTTCAATTTACCAGTTTGCTTTTATTTCATAGGAAGCCTTGCCGTTCCCTACTTCACCTCATCTACAGCTTTGTCCAGCATTTACACCTAGCTAGTTTGGACAAACGCTCTCTTCCAACAGTTTTTTCCGATGAAAAAAATCATTGTAGAGGCACCCTTTTATTAAATTTCTCTTGTTACCAAATTAAATTGGTAGGATACGGATGCGTATCAATTAAATTAAACGAACGCCCTTTTGAGGCAAAAATTTATGTTCACTTAGTTTTATAACTGCGTCAAATTTTTATCGGGTTACGCCTCTTTCTTGTTTTTTTCGTCTGTCAAACTATTTTGTCCAAACGTCGCTAGTGAAGTCAGATACTTTTATGACTAAAAGATTCAGACTTCGTTTATATTGCTGCAACTGTATACCTATTATATATGACGGGAAGTATCTCATATAATCTGCTTTATTTTGTTTCGTTTTACTTTGTGACTTTTTACTACCCTTTTCAGGTTCTACAGGTCAAAATCAGGACAAGCACAACACAAACCTTAGCCTATATTGCCCCTATAACTGAATTAACCTATAAAATTACAGAAAAGGACATCACAAAAAAAAATATCACAGTTGTTTATCACAGAAGTGTAATCTTCATTGGCTACCTATTCTATATTGCACTGGTACGTTACCTTTTTTTGTAGAATTACTATATACCTATGTATGTATAATTGAAAACTAAATCTATCAGGTACTTGTTTAGGGTTCTCATATCACAGATAATTAATACATCAGTTTTATTGCACAATTGTCATTTATCTCTTCTATTTCGATATTTCTTTCACACTTTAATATCCTTCACGTGATAAATGCCTATTGATTTCCCTTGCAAAGTTTCCAACTCATACATATTGTTCCCTACGGGTCGGACCACCCTACATTTCAAAAACTTTTTACAGAACTTAGCATTTCTATTTTTCGCAAAATCGCTCAGGATAAAGTTTCGTCTGTAGACTTCCTGTCCAGGCTTAAACGTCACAATTCTTGCTCGTTTATTAAATTTAGCTGCACTATTTTCGTATGACTTTTTCATATTTTGCATTATTTGTTCTCTGAGAATTTCCATTTTATCATTCCGCGTGAGTTCTAAAATCTGATGATCACTTAGTGACTGCAATTTTCTACTCAATTTGTATTCAGCTCCACTTGAATACATGTGGTATCCGAACAGTGCGAAAAAAGGCGTATACCCTGTCGCTGTATGTATAGCTGTCCTAAGTGCGCATTCGATTTCCGAGAGGTACATATCCCAATCCCGGTGGTCGTCTTTCAGATACGTCCTTATGGCAGACAGGACTGATTGATTTACTCGCTCACTCGCATTGCTTTGTGGTGAGTACACGGCGGTTTTCATATGTTGAATCTTGTAGGTCTTCATTAGATTCTCAAAGCTCTTAGCTGCGAATTGTGGGCCATTATCGCTATGAATCGTCTCTGGAACTCCAAACTTGTGAAATATTTCTTGAACTAAAAATCGTATTACATTACTTGTAGATGCTTCTTTCATCGCTTTCAGGAACGTAAACTTTGTAAAATGGTCCACCACTATGAACACAAAACAGTTCCCGTTTTTTGACCTGGGATACTTCCCCAGGAAATCTATATACAGCTTTTGGAATGGACGCTCTGTAACCACTTGTCTTCCTATTTCAGGTTGCATTTTGTACTTGGTGGATTTAACCTCTTTGCAAGTTTGACAGTTTTTTACAAAATTTTTCACCTGAAAAGCCATTTTCGGCCAGTAGAAAAAACGACGAAGTCTTTCCAGCGTTTTCGCTACACCTCCATGTGCTGTTGTTAATGTAGAGTGAGCTTTTTCTATCATCGTGTGGGTCAGATTAGCCGGAATCCATAACTTCCATTTGTATTCTACCAGTTCTTGATCAAACGCTTCTCTTTTGTATATCATTCCATTTTCTACTTTCAAATCTGGAAGACGTTCTTTATTTTTTTGTATGTGACTTATTAGTTCTAGATAATCCTCACTTTCAAACTCAGTAGTTTCGAAGTCAAAAATATCTTCCATTTTCAATTCCTCTGCTTCCTCTTGCCTGGGCAAACGGGATAACATATCTGCGACCACGTTTTCAGATCCTTTACGATGCTTTATCTCGAAATCATAAGGTTGGAGTTGTAATGACCAGCGGGCTAACCTGCCACTTAGATCTTTTAATGACATTAGCCATTTAAGACTGGCATGGTCAGTTACAATAGTGAACGGCATCATTTCAATGTATGGCCTGAATTTCTTGACGGCCATTACTGCTGCTAAACATTCCTTCTCTGTTACGCTATAATTTTTTTGACATGAGTTTAATTTCTGCGAATAAAATGCAATGGGGTGTTCATCGTTCTGTTCATTGAGTTGATATAAAACGGCACCAATACCGTATTCACTAGCATCACATTGCACGTAAAATCTTTTGGAAAAGTCGGCATGTCTTAATACCGGAGCAGACGTCAGGGCTTTTTTCAACTTTTCGAAAGCTTCTACTGCTTCATCTGTCATCACGAATTTTTTAGATTTTTTTAAAGTGTCGGTTAAAGGTGCTGATATGGTGGAAAAATCTCTGATAAACCGGCGATACCACCCTGCCGTGCCCAAAAAACTACGTACTTGTCTTGGTGACTTAGGAATTTTTATTTCTTTTATAGCTTTCACTTTATCGGGGTCAGTTTTCAGAATTCCACTGCCTACAATGAATCCAAGGTATTTAAGCTGTTTGAAACAGAACTGAGACTTTTGTAGACCGATTGTTAATTTAGCATTTTTCAGACATTCAGCTACTTCTCTCAATAACACTAGATGTTTTTCAAAACTGTCAGATATGATCAGCAGATCGTCTAAATACACAAATACGTTTTCTTTTAGCTTTTGAGGAATAACTTTATCCATGAGGCGACAAAGTCTTTGCGCGGCGTTGCATAGGCCGAATGGCATAACTCGAAATTGATAAAGTGGCCGACCCGGTACGGTAAACGCTGTGTATGGTCTGCTCTCTTCATCTAATTCTATTTGCCAAAATGCAAATTTGAGGTCTACGCTACTTATATAGTATGTTTCGTCTATTCTGCTGAGGATGCCTTCTATGTTTTGAAGAGGATAAGCATCCTTTATCGTAACTTTGTTCAATTTACGCGCGTCTAAACAAAACCTATTTTTGCCTGGCTTTCTGACTATCGTTGTCCTATTACTCCAGGGGCTTTCGCTCTCCTCTATAACGTTTAACTCTAGCATTTTATCTATTTCTTCATACACGATCTTTTGTACGGCCGGAGAAATCGGGTAGTACCTATCCTTGACTGGTTCAGTACCTTCGACTAGTTTTATCTTATGTTGTTCCAATGGAGTGCATCCTAGGCCTTCCTTCTCAAATGCGGGAAACATCTTTATTATTTTATTAAGATCTTTTTGCTGTATCTCTGTCAAAACATGTGGGTCAGATCTACAATTTTCTGTCTTGAATTGTTTCATCACATCCTCGAAATCTATCTCTTCGACCCCTAAAACTTCCGGAGCTAATTTGAACACTTTCCAAAAGTCAATCCCCAAATACGCCTCCTGTTGTAAATCTGGACAAAGATAAAATACAATCTTGTGCTTTTTTCCTATATATTCTACCTCAACAATTACCTTTCCAAGCAAACGGTGTTCTTTACCACTAGCAGTACTGATAACGGAGAAAATAGGCGTAACTTCGATTCCTAACTCTTCCACGACCTCTCTACATCCTCTACCCAGTATGCTAACTGAAGCACCCGTGTCGAGCAAGCCATTTATTTTTCTTTCACCAATTTTAAAATTTGCATACGGTCTGGGATCATTTTGTTTGTCATCGACTGTTTTTATCGCTTCTAGGACTATTTTTCTCGTTCTTTTTCTATCAGCAAACTTTTCCCTTAATTTCTGTATTTTTCTCGACACTGTAGGCCTTTCAAGATTTTCTGTTCGAAATATTCTTTCTTTAACTTCATTATAATTTCTTTTTCTTTCTTCTAGTGTATATAAATGTTTTGTTTGTGGTATTATCTTATTAAATTGTTCAACCTTTTTTACTAAATTCCAGTCTTTGTTTAAGTTTACTGTACCTCCGCTCGCGGGTCTCCCGACAAACGATGGTTCCCCGCTATCCCTTCGTTCTTGGAAAAATTTTTATTTCTGCAGGTACTACAGTTTGGAGTGATAACCTCCGGCTTACCACACTTATAGCAGAAGATATTTCTCTCGGTAGAGGGACAATCCATAAATACGTGCCCGTTCTGGCGGCAATTCCAACAAACCAGAGCATCTCTTATTGCAGTGCCTGTAGAATTATTCATTCGAATCCCCGCCACTTCTGCTGGCTGCAAATCTGATCCCGGGGTTGGAATCATAGGCTCTTCATATACTTCGCTCACATGTTTCTGGAATCGTGCTGCCATGGTTGGTTGAGGGCGAATATCTTTTCGCAAGAATGTCTTTTCTGCGTCTAGACAACACATTCTTAATTCTTCCACCGAAGCTACTGATATCGGGTAAACTATCCTCCCTATGCTTTCCCTCAGATTCCTTTTTTATCATTTTAATCATTTCCTCTTCTGGCATTGATAAGCTTAACCTAGATCGAAGTTGCGTCATAGCAAAGAAAAAGGCATCGATTGATTCACCAGGCTGTTGCTTTCTTTCAACTATGTCTCTCATCAGCTCAAAGCTGGATCGAGTAGCCTGGTATTGTTTTAGTAGCGCTGACTTTAGGGTACTCCATTCAGAAACGTAATTTGTTTTAATGAACAGCCAATACCATCTCTCGGCTGCTCCTTTCATCACTAAGTGGAAATTGTCTAACACTTCTTTCCAGGGAACTCCGTACTGGCATTGAAGTCTTTCCATTCTGAACACAAAGTCTTCCACCGCTAGCCTATTCTGGTCGCCATCGAATTCTAATCCCCATTTTTCTATTCTAGGCCTGTCATATATCCTAGGGTAACTTTCTCCTACAGATGAGTCTCTTGAGGATTGCCGTGAGGGTATGTTTGTTCCAGACAGGTGTATATTCGGCTGACTATCAACAGACATATTCATGATTTTGCCTACATTCGATTCCATTAACCTTTTGTTTTCTTGTTGCGTTTGTTGAACCACAACACTCAATCTGCTTATAGTTGCTGTCAATTCGCTCATCTGTCTCTTCATTTCTGATACCTGCTCGTTTATGCCATGCGCAATCAATACTTTCACGGAATTGTCTACCTCTATCCCCTTATTAGACTCTCCTCCTTGCCTGCTACTACTTGGAAATGCGGCTTCCGCTGGCGGCTTCCCATTTGGATGAATCCTAGACGAATCCGTTCTAATTGTTTGCGACAAATCCCTAATTTTGCCCTTGGTCTTTATGGGCTTCAGCCATTTCACTTACACTTCTTCGTCCGGGGCTTCGCTCTCGGGGTGTTACTTTTCAAGAATTTGGGTGCAATTTGGGGTGATGAACGGTTAAGATCAAATTGCACCTGCCTGTCTCTTTTTCTTGATTGTCTCGTATTAGGACTACCAATGTTCATTTCTTGTGCACCGCAATTGTTTGCTATGCACACGACTATGCACCGAGTGAACAAAAAAAAATAACTTTGACTCTTCAGATTCTATTTCATTTACCAACAAGGAACTAAACTTGATCGATATTCAATATTAAATTGTTGCCTACTATTTTGTCAATGTTTTGGCGATTGTATAAATTTCACTCACTCAGAAAACTAACCAACCGTGACCAATGGTGTTTATGAGTATAACAAAATTAAATAACATTTACGGTAACCGAAATTTTGAAATTTGCCAATATTATCATAAAAAAAATTAATTAAAATCAGCTATTAATCCTACTGAAACAAATAATAATAATTATAATAATAATGGTAATATAGACGATACAAAAAATAAAAAAAAATAAATAAATAATATAATTACAATAAATAAATAATAAAGAATTAATAATATGAAATTATCAAAATTACTTAAATGTTTTTTTTTTTTTTTTTTTTTTTTTTTTTTGGGAAAAATGTTCTAATGCGATCTCTTTACTTTCTTTCATATAGGCGAAAATGGATGGACTAGAGGGTCCAGGCGGTTTCAATCTTTGGTTGTCTTACATGTGGTATTAATCAAAAATTACCTAAATTTGCTTCTACTTATTTCGTGCGTGTTCTCATACTATGCATCCGTGTTTCTTATCACACAGAGAGATTATGAGCAACAATCGAATGATATCAAATACATCTTACCACGTCAGTCAACTCATTTTCTAACGCGAGGCTATTTGATTTCATCCGTTTTCTACACTTAACAAGACTCGAAACATTTACTGGGAAATTAACATCACTAAACTATAACAAACAAAAACACACGAACGATCAATGATACATTTAAGGGACCTATTTGCCCCATAAGCTATCTTTTCACGCTCTAACGATATCTGTTTTATTTATAATCCCGCCTTATTTGTTTCACCGTAATACTACGCCATTAACTGTTAAAAAAACAAAATTTTATTTTTTTTTTTTTTTTGTTATTCAGCGGCTATTACAATGTACTGCAAACATCACGTGGATTATAATTGGGCTATTGTCTTTTAAATTTCTAGTGGGCTATTGCTGCGTGTTTCGCTGTTCCTACACGACTTTTACCGTTTGGCCGCCATTTAGCGCCAAACTTTTTACAGTGTGCGCCATTTAGCGCCAAACTTTTTACTCGCTTGGGCGCCATTTAGCGCCAAACTTTCTTTACGATGGGCGCCATTTAGCGCCTAACTTTTTGTTTGGGCGCCATTTATGTCACGGACCGGTTGACACGGCGAGGCTTCCGATTAGCTCAATTTTCCTCAGGAGGTCCCAACCCTTCCTGCCGGCCGCGTATCCGTACACAAAACATATAAATCATACTAAACTCAAACTACTATTACACCCTACATCACAACATACCACATGTACCACAATATAGGAAACGGATGATGTTGTTTCCTTTTGCCCTCCCAACCATGTCGCTGTTTTCTCCGCTCAATATTCTTGTTTGCGACCCATACCTTTATCCAGCCTTTCTTTCTCTTACCTTTCCATTTCCGCCTTTATGTTATCCACTTAACCAGACATAATTTTTTCTTTCTTTTCAAATTTAAAAGTTACATAATTTATTTATTCTACTAATTATAATAAGTTTTAATATTTCTTTTAATTTCAATTTCCCTAACTCTAACGGAATTAAATCCTTTCTTTCCTTTTTTTTTCTTTTTACAAATATCTATATATATAAAAAGTTTCTTTTTTTTTCTTTTGTTACAATTGCTTAACCTAATTTAGACATACATATATATTTGTTTTTTTTTCTTCTTTTTTTACAATTAATTAACTATCAGATTTTCCAAATTCTTCCCCCTTTTTTTTTATACTAAATTTTCTTTTCCGTGCGATTATGTTAGTTTTCTATGTTTCCAATGTTTTTCCGTTACTTTTTCTTCTATTTCTTTGAGTTTTTTTTTCTTAGCACTGAATTTTTTTTTCGACTTCTGACAATAATTTTACTTCTTTCGTCTAATCCTGTTACACCCTACCCTACAGGAGCTCCCTAAGGCTAGTCTGTAATTTGGAGACGCAAATATTCTTCGATTAGAATTTACTCTTTTATTTCACTGTTTTGTTTGTTTCACTGGTTAAAATATGAACGTGATACCAGTATTTTTTGTTTTATTTAACCTCATCCACTAACCTAATACGCACTAAAGAAATTTATGTAGCATATATCAAGGGTAAAAATTCGGAGTACTGTATAAATATAATATATTATCTAACACTGATTTTATCTACCTACAATATACTTAAATTTTGCTTATATATACTATTTTTTTTTTTTTTACTATTTCTTTCCTTAAAGTATGATAATTAAAAAATACTCTTTTTTCAGGAACAATCTTAACTTTTACTTTTTGGTTTGCCGCTTGACTATTGCTTGTATCACCTTTCTTTTTTTCGATATAAATATGCATATACATATAGAGAAACGTATACCTGGCTACTGGGTTTTTCCTTGGGTTCGTGTCTTATTCCGTGTTCGCACTTACAACTTTTAATAACCCCTGGTTTATTTCTTCCCGCAAGATTCACTTCAACTTTTGCTTTTCTCCGTAGCCAGCTAAAATTCACATTCTTATAATTTCTTTTTAACTTTTCTAACTTAGCCTATTATTTTCTTTGCTTACGTGTTACTTTTTCTCCTTATATGTGTATTGCTATTGTCTTGTATATATATATTGTCTGCTTCTAGCCAGATCTTCCTCTGAAGCGGCGCTCTTAAGCCTGTTTTCCTTTTTTTTTAAATTTTTAATTTTTTTTATTTTTAAATAGCCAATGTTTGGTTCAAGTTTACTTAGCGTTTTCAAAATTATTGTTTCTTTTTATATTTTTGGATTTCTCCGCTTCTCCGGTGCGAACACTTTGCTTGACTTTATTATACTCTTTTATCAACTACAATTTACATTTTCCTAAGCCTATTTTCCTGTGTTAATTTTTCCAATTTTCCAGGGACATTCTCCCGCCAAGACGCCATCTTTTTTCTTTCTAGATTTTTCTAAAATAACATGTTCTCGATATATAACAAGAACATTATATATATACATACATTTATTTCTACGTTGCCTGTACCTAGACATATATATATATATATATCCTTACATATTTTTATTTTTTTTTTATAGATTCGCCATTTTTTAATTTTTTTTTTCATCTGCCCATTTAAATTCATAACTAGGGTCACAGAAAAAATAGAAAGTTGATCATTGGGCCTTTTATTTGTTTTTTTCTTTTCAATTTAACCGTACAGGTTCACGGTGGCATGAATGGAAATAGCGTCCCTGTATTTAACGTTTACGTTCCCTTACTAAAATTACCAACACTACATCGTTTTGACAACAGTAAAATGCGTAAACTAACACTAACACCTATACATGACAGCTGACATTTCATTTCTTTACTACACAGACTTTTACAGACAAAATTTTAAGGCTCTCATGTTTTGTGAAAATTTTCTTGTAAAAACGTTTAATTTATAATGTAAATTGTGCGAAAAACAAAACTTGTATGTTATTCCTTGAACGAACATAAATTGTTAACAATTTTCTATAACACCAAGCACAAAATCTCCCAAAAAGGTGAAATTTGTTTGCAATTTATTGCGGCACTGATTGGGAATAAATCAACAATTCGTTTGTAATTTCCTTTTAGCTTAATGGTATATGAAGCAGTGCCAAAGTACAATTGAAAAAACATATAAAGAAGCAGAAAACTAAAAAAAAGAAAACACAACCTCCACAGGACGGAAAACATTTATTTGAAGCATCGGCCGTGTGCGGCTGCATACCAACATACATACATATGTATGTATGTTTGTACCTCTTGAAAAACACGCCTGCTTCAAATCCTAGTACATTCGGGCTTTGAATCTAGCCACCTTTTTCCTAGCTATCTGTTTAAATTTATTGGCCGCAACAAACTGTGATCACAATCACAGTTTAAAAGAACAGCGATTTAGAAATCACGTTCACAAGGAGCTACATTATTAAAAAATCACAGTTTCGCTCAACACTATTAGGTATACTTATTTAATGTCATAATGTTGGTTTTGCACTTGAATTTAGAGTTGCCGCTGCAGACAGCATTTTAAATGAAATGTTTTCTATCGTCGTTACAACGGAAAATAAAGACTTTCTCCTATCAACTTAAATACAAATTAATTAATGATCATACAATCGCTTGGTAACGGAATTGTCATTTCATATTCTTGCGTCTTGTAATTAGTTAAATTTGTATGTTACATATGATCCGACATATTCCTTGAATTTCTGTGTAGAAATACATAAATATATATTTAAATCCAAGATTATATAGGCTGAAATTCAGGCAGAAATTCGTAATAGGCTTTAGAATAGAAAAAAAAATTAACACATTTATGCATAATCAAGAATTTAACTCTACAAAAGTCAATAAGATTATATGTTTATGAAGAAGTCAAACGTCATAACGGATAAGGAATTAGTTAATTTCAAGTCAATTTCTGTTCAAACTGGAAAATTTATTCCTTTTGCGGTCGCCTGAATGACGCAATAGTAAATAAAACATGGCTCATTCTTTGATTGGGCTTAACTTCAATATTTCCATATTGCATATTTTTCGCTCCCTGACAACAACGTGATCACATCCGTGTGAATATCAACAATAATTCATGCAAAGAAGAAGCACTCAACTGCATATTCAGAGATCCTAAAAAATTTTAATAGAAAAATGCATAAAAACTGTTTCAAATAATTTAATAAAACACAATTTTCAACATGTAAAATTCGAAAGGCTTCTATTAAAACTTCAATAAAAAATGCTGATTCATCAACAAGTGTAAAGAGTAAACAAAATTCATTGACGATTCAACATATTCGTTGTAGCAAAAAAAAAAGGGCGTCTTCGTGACAAACAGATAAAGCAGTGAAAAGTCATATATAAAGAAAAAACTAAACAGCAAGAGTAAAAAAAAGAAACTTGTAAATTTGAAAACGAGTTTCTATATTAATTCGTCAAAATTGCTACCCCAGCGCCGTTAACGAGCGCACGCAACGCCCAAGACAGCGTTTGCAAAGGCTCCAATACAACAAAGCCAAAACTTGAAGGAGCCAGCTGCAGCCATTCTCCACAGATTAAAACGGAACAAACAACACCAGTGGGCTTATATCCTAGTGGTAGTGCAGGCAACAGTGCTTGTCTAGTGGCTGTTACCCGTGCCATCGAAGGAAGGCTACAATTAACTGCCAGTCCTTGTGACGATTTGGTCTTGGTAACCACTTCTAAAATGTCTGGAGATCAAAAGACTTTAATTAAGGGTCATGGTTCACAGTATGTGAAGTTAAATGTTGGAGGTCGTTTGTATTACACTACAATTGGAACTTTAACCAAACATAATGACACAATGCTAAGCGCCATGTTTAGTGGTCGTATGGAGGTGTTAACGGACTCCGAAGGTTAGTTAAACTTTGAAGAAAATATGTATATATGCGTTCCCTAATATATTTTAAACAATACGTAGTATTTTTCATTCGTTATAGAATATTTAAAATAATTTGATATTTGTTAGGTTGGATATTAATTGATCGTTGTGGCCAACACTTTGGCACCATTCTCAACTATCTACGAGATGGTACTGTTCCCCTACCAGAATCTCACCGAGAAATTGCCGAACTGCTCGCCGAAGCCAAATACTATTGTATCACTGAATTGGCTATGTCATGTGAACGCGCTCTATTGGCTCACCAGGAACCAAAACCCATTTGTCGTATTCCGCTTATAACTTCACAGAAAGAAGAGCAAATGCTAATAAGTTCATCATCAAAACCAGCTGTCATTTTGGTGGTACAACGACAAAATAATAAATATTCGTATACGAGTAACTCAGACGACAATCTGTTGAAAAATATCGAACTCTTCGATAAACTATCGTTACGTTTTAATGAACGTATTTTGTTCATTAAAGATGTCATTGGGCCAAGCGAAATTTGTTGCTGGTCTTTTTACGGTCATGGTAAAAAAGTGGCAGAAGTTTGCTGCACTTCTATAGTTTATGCTACAGATCGCAAACATACTAAGGTAGAGTTTCCCGAAGCTCGAATATACGAGGAAACGTTACAAGTGTTGTTATACGAAAACCGTAATGCTCCCGATCAAGAGCTATTGCAGGCCACCTCTTCAGTGCGAAATCCTTCTGGTGGTGGATCATCATCTGGTGCCTCGGGCGCAGGATCCAGCGGCATGCACCAGTATACAAGTGATGAAGAGGAGGAACGTACTGGTCTGGCACGATTGCGCTCAAATAAACGCAATAATCCTACATGATTTGTAACCCATTATGTGGTACGGCCTCGACCCATGCTTCCCTAGCTATGGCGTACCAGTGGTAGTGATAGTGCTTAAAACAAATCTACTACAACAGAGATTATTTAAAAAGAGGTTTTCATATTTGAAAGAACACTTAAATGCAGCCAACAAGCAAAATGCATAAAAATATTCTAAATTATAAACAAAACAACTAAATAACTATTGTTAAATATTTTTATTCCCTATAATAATTTGTGCCAATTATTGAATGGGGGAATACCCTATGAAGGCGAAATGCAAGTAAAAGAAAATAATCTGCTCAACTAAAAAAGCAGCTTAAAACAGTTATTCTTTTTTTACTATTTTTTTAAAATTATTTTCTTTGGTTGAATGAAATGTTCAACATTAAACAATAATTTTAACACATTGCTAATAACAATGAAATTAAATAAATAAAATATTAGGCTAAATCGAAGTTGGGAAAACAAAACGTAAAACTTTAAATTAATTTTCCACTCGAAAATTCTAAATTAAATTTTAAAAACACTTAAATATCCCGTATATTTCAAAAAAGAGTTTATATTGTAAAAGTGTTTACTAAGTTGGAAACTTCCCATGAAAATTAAGCTTCTGAATTTCCTTACAGAATTTAAAATTTAAATAAAAAATTGTAACTGTTAAGAACTCCCATTTGATTTTTGTATTTTGTATTTTGTTTCCTTTCTCATAGCTGTTTGAAAGTTTGATACAGGTATGAATGAATGCACATAAATTTGATTTGCATGTATACAACAGATGTCAAAAACTTGCTCCGCTGGAGCTATATTGAGCTATAAAATATGTTTGAAAAATTTTTACATTACTATCAGACAATGAAATTATAATAAAAATATATAATTATAAATGATTGTGATATCCTTTTAATAAGCACAATACAATCATTATTTTTTATATTTTCTCACTGTCCTCCACAAAAGTGAGAAGTACCATACATACTATGTATACATGTTCAAAAAATGCTTTCTAATAAGATTTTCGTATTTAGATGGCATTATAGTCTTCTTGGATCAGTCAAGTAATACTCCTATACATCGGCGGAATGGAGGATTTTTTTTTATTATTTTTAAACAAACACAACCCGCAAAGCGATTAGCTTGTCTGCAGAAAACACCCAGGGTCTATGGTGGGAATCCAACCCACGACCTGTGGACTGAGAGGCTAGCATCGTTACCACTCAGCCACAGGGGCACCCTTATTATACTCTTAAACTTAAATATAAAATTCAAATTATACCTGGCACAACACCACTTTAACCGCTTGCTTCAGCTTTCCCATTCCAACTTTGCTGAAGGAAACCAGTTGCATTTTTAGGACGGTGTCACGGTGACTGATTACATTAAATTCACAAATTTTTAACACTAACATTTTGTAAGCTAAGTTCTTATTTTATTTCTATACTTGCTTTATAAAACAAGTTGAAATTTTCTTCATTTCAATTAAAAACAACGACACATACTTATTTAATTAATTTTTTATATTGGATATCACAGAATAATAAGTTCTCATTCTAACATCTGCAGAAGGAAACCAGCTGCATTTTATTGATAACTTTTATATGCAAGATTCACGTTACTACATTTATTAAATTACTTTGGCTGATTGTAACATTTGCATAATATTCACAAATTTTTAACACCATTTGCATTTTTCAACGGCATTCTTTTTTATTTTTATACATACACGCTCTAACATTTTTATGCTTTTTACCACTTGCTTTATGAAATATGTTGAAATTTAACACTATTTCATTTTCTAAACAATAGTGAATAATTTTTCACTTGACTTGATTACACTGATATATGAATAATTAAAATAATTTACTATTTAAATTAGATATTACGAGATTATCACTCATTCCGGCGGACAAAAAGCGCGAAAACTAAATAATGCCTGGAAATGTCAAGGTTATGAAATGCAACAATAAGCAAACTACGAAGGCATTGCCAGATAAATTTATTGAAATGAAAATACCTTACGTTGGGAAATGTGTAGAGAATACTCAGAATTCAAAACATTTTTTGGCGAAATAATAATTGGAATGAGAAAATTATTTAAACAAAACAAACGATAATTGATTGCTTTTTATTCGGATAATGTCTAAGGCTGTTTAAAATTGTGTCTGGCAGTACCCATCATTTACGCGTGTTATCATTCTACAGAGAGTGACATTAACAGCTGTTTTATCCTTCACAAAAGTTTATTGTTGTGATAAAGTCGGGAAATTGCGGTGCATTGGGGACATGGCCAAAAAAGATAAAGAAGGTACGTGTTATAAAATTTGATAGTACTTGTATTTTGTAACTAGTCCAATATATTTTAGAAGCTCCCAAGGAAAAGCATAAGAAAAAAAGCAAACATAAGGGCAACAAAAACAAATCAGGCAGTGCGGGAAAGATTAAAGAAACTTGCACAAATTTACTACAAGATAGTGAAGAAATCAATGTTGAAGATGACACAAATGATACACCGGCAAGTATTAATCAAAGTAAAGAGTCCTTTCCCAATGACGAGGAAAATGTTGATATTGAGGGCGAGGAGGAGATAATGGAAGATAGTATGGAAGATCTATCAAAAACTGATGAAACTAAGACGGAAAAGCTTGCAGGCTCAAAAAAATCTGCTATAAAAGTGGATAATGTGGAGGCCGTTAACGCGAAAGCGTCTGCAACTCCCAGCAATGCTAAGAAAAACAAACGTCGCCGTGATAGTGGCACCTCCAGCGAGGAAGAACGTTGGTTAACTGCTGTAGAGTCCGGTAAACTTGAGGAAATTGAAGATGTTGAATTACGGAAAATGAAAGATCCGAAATTAATGACAGCTCGCCAACGTGCCATGTATGATCGTAACAATGATACAGAATCTGCACCAGGATTTTCAGAAATTTTGGTAGCTTTACCAACTGGTTACAAAGAAAAAGAGAAACCGCAAACTGCTGAAGAATTACAAAAAGCGGCTTTGAAAATACTCAGGCGCCGCCAACAAGCAGATGAAAAGCGTGAAAAGGACAAAAAGAAAACAATGGAACGTTTACTTAAGAAACAAGAAAGCAAACATAGAGCGGGCAATAAACCAAAAACAACTAAAGAAGCAATATCCATGATAAGTTATAAAAATACGGCTGAAGGAGCTTTTATACAATTACCCATAGGTGTGGAATTCCCTTTATCAGCTCAAACACCCAAGGAACCACCAAAACAGCAATTATGTAGTATTGCTGGTTGCAATAATCCAAAAGTGTACAACTGTTCTAAAACTAATCTACCTTTATGTAGTTTTGCTTGTTATCGTAAAAATGTACAATCTCTCAGAGACATCATGTGCTAAGTGGGGAAATAAGTAATATATAAAGTAAACAGATTTTAGGATACACCTAGTTCATATTATTCATAAATATATTAAAATCGCATCGTATACAAATCATACATCTTTTTTAATATGTCAGTTCATTGATTCATTAAAAAATTATTTATAAGCTCCTGTTGTTCTGATTCAATACGCTGCAAATACTGATACTCGCTTTTTAAGCGATCAAGTTCTAAATTTTTTTCATGTATTTTACTCTGCAATAAAAACAATAAATGGGAAAAACAATTTTTGTTTAAAATATACAAATGTGAATAGCTATGTTATTAAAACAACCTGATACAGTTGCTGTTCCGCTTGTCTTTGTTTGGCCATAGTTTTCAACTTATTTTGCGTGCCTATGGCCCTTAATTTTTCCTTCTCCACATCTTTGCCATAATTATTGACAATTTTATGGAACTCTATAGCCAATTTTTTTAATTCCTCCAATTTATTGGCATATTCCAAACATTCTTCTCTCAGCTCACTAGTTTCAACAGCTATACGCGGATCCTGCACCCGTAGTCTGTATATATCGTCTATAAATAGTCCAGCCTTTTGCAATTCATCAGTCATGTTATACATAAATGATTGATTTTTAAATTGCTTTTTGATGAAAATAAGCTTAACTTAATGTTTGCCTTTATGAGTTGCTACTATGGTTACATGCAATCTGGTAGGATAACATTAAATTTGTTTATTGTAACTTTTTAGAAAATCATGGCAAAAATATGTTCTGGCAATACCCTTTATTGCCTACTTGCCTACAAATTTACATATTATGTTAATGAAACACTAATTTAATATTAGAGAAGTTGGTTTTATGTGCAAAGATGTTTCTACTTTTACTAATTTATTTGTTTTTGAATAATGTAGAAGTGATGATTTTAAAATTATTGTTTACTCTGATGATTTTTAACGTAAATTCTTTAATAAGATATTATTAATTGCATCTGGCAGTTTCCTCAGCCATAAGTAAGCGGTACTGCCAGATGTCTTTGTTAAAACTTTGACAATTGAGTAGCGTTATTTAGTTTCCGCGCTTTTTCTGCACTGACAGTGAAAAATTCCTTATACCTAGCTATTATCAAAAGAAAGTTAATTTGATTAAATATTAATATCGTATGATAAAAATTAAGACAAGTAAAAATTTAATCATTAATGTTCATCAAACAAGTGAAGTTTCGTGGTTTTTCATTAAATTTAGTAAAAAATATTAAATCCTTCGGATGCCTTTAAGTTATAGTGGAAAAGTGTATGTGTGGTGGCTTAAAAAAAATTAAAATATCTTAAAAAAGCAAATTATATTGAAAATAAGAGCAAAGTACAAAATTTAAAAGAAAATATGTGTGAAAGAAGAAAATTTGCAATGAGTTATAAGTTTTGTAATGTCGATCTGAGCTGGCAGCAATGAGCGACCTGTGGCCATCGTTTAGATCTTAAATTTAATTTAATTTAATTTTTTTTTCTTTAAATTTTTTGGGCTTGTAAATAGGCATGTGGTTAGAGAAGTGTTTTAATAAATGATAGGTGTTATGGGGACACTGTTGGCTTATTCTTGCAACAGTTTCTTGAACTATCCACATTGAAGTGCACTTGTCCGACTGTGATTTCAAGGGCAATACAACTCAAATGGCACAATTAAAGCGTTTGGAGTATTTAAGAGTTTAATAAAGCCATAGTAGTAGCGTTATAATTCCATAGATTTTGAAAGTATTTATTATTATGAGATGCATAGTTTCTCTTAGGTTAGGTTCAGCTCACATACTCATGGTTCCGTTGTGTTAGCAAGTGAGCTTATAGAAGAATAATGATAAAGGCCTATTAATTGGTTTTTTTTATTTCGATTTTTAAATTCAGAATCGAAAGTTCTTATTAAACAGCTATCAAGGCTAATAAAGTGTGTCAGTCCGGTGCCGACAAGTTAAATAAGTGAGTAGTGTGGGTAGAGAGTTGTAGTTAAGTTTAAAGCAGGTCGTTCCGGAGCCTAAATAAAATTCTTATGTGCTCGATTTTTGTTTAACGTGACTGGCTTTCTTACGTGTGTGCGGATTTGAAACGCGAATTTCCAAAATGTGAAGAATGACTTGACTGTTGCAGACTCTTTATTCCAGGTATGTGTTTATCTGCTATTTTATACATATATTACTGTTGGATAGGCTCATAGTTTATGTTGAAAGATTATAATCATTTAGATCGGGATGAAATAATTACATACATATATTCAGCATGTATGTATATATTCCATTCGAGTATTTCTATATTTTGATTTGTTGGCCAAAACAGACGAAAAAATTCAAACCCCCTGTTTGTTTAAGACTTTGACGTTAGAAATCTTGGCGTTTTTGTAATAGATTAAAGGAAACTTGTACAACTTTTCCTTAACCTATTACAGGAAAGTCAAGATTTCCTTCGTCAACGTCTTACACAAACAATCTGTTAGGAGACAGATTTTGTCTGCTGATCGCAACTTAAGTTTTGAAGATTCTGTTTCTTAAAAAATCAATCAGATTTAAAGTAACTTACCAATTCGATATTAATAAAATAAGTTTGAGACATTTCAACACATTTGACTATATTATATTAATAGATTTATTTACTAAAAAGAATAAAAGAACACATTTTTTAAGTTTAAGGAGTTATTTAAATAAAACTTTTAAAATTCATTTCACTACACTTAAGATAAAAAATACACTGAGAAAATAATTAATATACATTAACATAACATTTTTAACATTTTTAACATTTTTTTCTATAAGTTTTATTTTTTTATTTTTTTTAATGGTTTATAAAAATTTGTTACATTTTCATTGTTGCCAAAATATTCATCAGTTAATTAAAATAAAAAACATTTAACAAAACACAACAAAATACAAAAGTATTAAACTAAATAATAATTTGTCTAAACATAATTTCTAAGCTTTGTAACAAATAAAATTCAAATTTGACACAATAACTAATTCAAATTGAATACTTGTATGTTATAAGCAAAACAAATTAATCTAACGCTATGGGCGGTACGAAATTGCCGCATTTAGGAAAATTAGCTGGTACTGGCGGCCAATCTTTTTTTGTGCCCACTTGAAACAATAAATTCATGCCAATAACTATGTGATATTGAAAATGACAATGGAACATCCATACTCCCGGATTATCAGCCCGAAATCTTATTACCGTATAGCCATTGTTTGGTACAGCCACGGTGTCCCTTAGTGAAGGCATATGGAATTTTCTATTTAAAATTCCGCGTCTATCTAAATCGAGAGCTAGTTTCAAACTCATGCGCTGTGTGTCTTCATCCGGCGATCGTCCCATGCCGATCACATAAAATGGTATACCGTGCAAATGGAACGGATGACTAATATTGATTTGCTGTACTTCATCGATAAGAACCACTTCTACCACAGAATTGAGCGGCAAGTCAATTTTGTGCACGCACTCACAATTCTCTCCACAATTAGCGGGGCGATTGTCTCCGTTGCAAAAGTAACTTTTGGGTATATCATCGTATTGTGAGAGAACTGGCGAGGGCGGTGGTATATAAGAGACTTCATCAATTAACGATGTTAAATGATCTGCATCAGCGGCAACTGTTTAGAATGAGAATTTCAAAAGTAAAATTAGTATACTCTCACAATAATTGTGTTTAGTTGTCACCATGTTATGAAAGTACGTTGTACTGTAAGTTCCGTTCAGTGTAAGAGGTCGTTCGATTTATGATGTCTTTGCTTGTTTTACTACTTTTTCGTTTCTCATTAAAAATTTTCTATTTGATTCACCGTTTTAGTCAAAAAAAGTGCCTTTTGAAAAAATATGTTTTTCATTAAAAATTTACTTTCTGATTCTCCGATTTGGTAAAAAAGTGCCGTTTGAAAAATAAAAACTTTTTGAAAGAAGTTACGTTTTCGCTTTTATATAAAAGTCTTACAAAAAATTTATTTTTATAAAAAGTTATTTTTTAAAACAAATAAATTTTCTGGACTTTTTTTTTAAAGAGTACTTTTCTTTCTAACTAGAAAGTTTCGTCAATTACTTTTCTTACTGAAAAAACTTTTTATTGAAAAAAATTCTTTGATAAAAATTACTTCTTTTAAGAGAAATTGTGTAAAATTAATAAAAAAAAAAATACTTTTTTGGTAAAAAGTGTTTCTCTTTTTATGCCTTTTACCATAATAAATAAGTTTTCGATTTAAAGTACACTTTTACCTTTTGTTTCCACAACACGAATGATAGACTGGAGTAAAAAATTTATATAAAAAGCACCACTCATTTGTTTGAGTGATTTTCATAAAAATTTTCTAGACGAGTCTGGTCTGCCTGACTTGTGGAAATACAGGAAATTTTAATAAAAATTCCTTTAATTATGAACATTTTGAATAAAAAACAGAAACTTTTCGACACAAAACAAACTTTTTTTAAATGTCTTTTTTACTTAAAAGAACCTTTTTGTTAACAAGTACTTTTTGATAAATATTGTTTTTGTGAAAATAATTTATAAACTTTTATTAAAACTGTATTTTCGTCAAATAGCTCTTCAACTTTTTGATTAAAAGTACCTTTTTGATAAAAATGATATTTTTGCTAAAAAGTATCACTTTTCTACAGTGTTTTTTTTTTGTTATTTTTGATAAAAAGTACCTTTTTGATACCTCATTGCTAAAATGTATATTTTTTCATAAATTTCATTCTTTACTGTCATCACACTTCTTATGATTTAAAAAATTGATAATTTTAAATTGCCCTTTTGTACATTTTCGATGAAGATTGTTAATAAAAAGTACCTTTTTGATGAAAAGTTTATTTTTGATAAAAATAATGAATTTTTTGTTAATTAAAACAAAAAAGTTCAGCGTTTTAAATCAAAAGTACTATTTTGAATGAAAACACCTTTTTGATGAAATGTACCACCCTTTTGAGTATCTTTTTTATGAAAAGTGCCTTTTTGAAAAAAATACCCTTTTGAAAAAAGCACCTTCTTGAGAATTATATTACAAAATGGACCATTTTAAATTAAAAGTACTATTTTGCTTGAAAGTACCTTTTTAGTGCAAAGTGCCTTTGTGATAACCTTTTGATAAAAAGTACCGTTATGCTAAAAATTAGTTATCACTTTTTCTTATAGAAAGTTCGATTTACATAAAAAGATCATATTGATAAAATGTTTTTTTTTTATGTAGAAAGTACTTTTTTGTCCAAAATCATCTTATTTATGAAACAAGTACAAGAATAGGGGTTTGATGAAAAGATATTTTTTAACAAAAAGTACTTTTTGTCGAAAAATACCTTTTGGACAAAAAGTACTTTTTGACAATAAATACCTTTTTGACAAAAAGTATTTTTTTTGGCAAAAACTACCGTTGTAAAAAAAGTATCTTTTTGACAGAAAGTATCTTTTTGACAAAAACTATCTTTATGCCAAAAAGTATCTTTTTGACAAAAAGTTCGTTTTGCACAAAAAGTAGCTTTTTTGACAAAAAGTAGCTTTTTGACAAAAAGTACCTTTTTTGACAAGAAGTAGCTTTTTGACAAAAAGTACCTATTTTTGACAAAAAGTACCGTCTTTAAAAAAATACAATTTTTAACAGAAAGTACCCTCTTTGACAAAGTACCTTTCTGACAATAAGTATCTTTTTGACAAAAAGTATCTTTTTGACAAAAAGTACCTTTTTGACAAAAAGTACCTGTTTGACAAATAGTACCTTTTTGACAAAAAGTATTTTCGACAAAAAGTACAATTTTGACAAAAAGTACCTTTTTGACAAAAAGTACCCTTTTTACAAAAAGTTTTCTCTTTGACAAAAATTACGTTTCTGACAAAAACTAAATTTTTGATAAAAAATCTTTTTCTTGATAAAAAGTACTGTTTGATAAAATGTATATTTTTCTAAAAAGTACTTTATTCATAACAACTATTCTTTTTTATTAAAAGTACATTTTTCGCATTGGCGTGGCTAGAAAATTTTCTAAAATAAATAAAAACATGAATTCTTAATAATTCTAGGGGGGACGGCAACCGCAAGCAATCCTTGGAGAATGACCTTTCTACGCCTATGCTTTTTCGATTAAAAGTATCTTGTTAAAAATTAATTCGTTGGATTTATTATATTGAAAATAAAACAAATTTTCTTATTTTATTGTTGTTTATAATACAAGTTGTTTATAATGTCGATCAAACGTTTGCTTTCGTTTCTAGCAAAGTACTTTCACGATAAAAGTTGCCTTTCGCTAAAAAATTTCAAGTTTTTATAAAAACTAGTATAGAATTGGATATACCTCCTGTAATTAAAAGCCTTTATTATTTTCTAGAAACTGCCAATTTCAATTAAAATCAAGCTTCCGATCAGAAATAAATTTTCCTTTTAAAGAAAGTTTTGAATCAAAATTTTTTTTTTATAAAAAATAAATTAAAGCCATTTTGAAAAATTTACCTTTTTATAGAATTAAAAAAAAAACACTGTAAGAAATGCTTTGTTACACTGCTAGAACTGACAGTTTAATATATCGTGCCATA
This sequence comes from Nowickia ferox, assembly GCA_936439885.1. NCBI lineage: Eukaryota > Metazoa > Arthropoda > Insecta > Diptera > Tachinidae > Nowickia > Nowickia ferox. The sequence continues at coordinate 82,053,244 of OW387027.1, read as the reverse complement.
ACCGCCAAAAAAGCTTAAGCGACATAATTTTCGAACTTAATAAAAAAAAACGATTGAAAAAACCATTGTTTGCTATCGTAAATAATCGATTTTCGTTAAAAAAAACGAGGTGCAAAAATGTGCCGGTTACAGCGTTACCGTTGAGAAATTTCAAAAAGTGGCACAAAAAGGGGATTTAAAATAAAAAAGTGGCACAAAAAGGGGATTTTGAAAAAAAAGTCGCAACGTTTTCATAAAGGCATTTATTTTAAACAAAACGTTGGAATTTAGTAAAAATTAACAAAAAAACATAACAGAAAACAATCAGTTCATTTATAAAAGCGTTAAAATAATAAAATAAAATATAATAATAATTAACATTAAAACTAAACAACAATTCTTTAGAAGATACGTAGAAGCAAATTCATATACATATATAAATATTTATGTAAATATTAAGTACTTAGATAATTTAACGTATAGTTGACCTTTGGAATGTTTGGATTTTCATTTCGCACGGATGACCTCAAGCCGAAAAAACTATTGTTAAATTATAAAGTAATTATTTATAAAAAAAGTGGCAAAAAAGGGGATTTTTGAAAAAGTGGCAAGGCTTCAAAAAAGTGTAAAATTGCCACTTTACTCGCACAAACGGTAACGCTGGCCGGTTATACCTTTATGGTGGTTATCGCTCGATATGGCTGGAATAATTTACAGATACGCGTACGAGTGTCCTATTTCTGTCGTTGTGAAAGACTAGTTCGGTGTACTCGTATTTGTCTGGTCAATATCAAGTTCAGGTCGATGATAGTGTCTGTGGGAATTAGTAAACAACATGAAAGCTACTTGTATTATTTCTAACTTTAGTTTTGTTGGTATTGAATTAGTATGAAATGTTACGGTTTTCTTTGATATTTTGTTAGTTCACAGTAAAATATAATATTAGACTTACCCTCAGATGAGTACAGGGGGGTTTTTTTGACAGTTTTCTTTTGCAAAAATTTTGTTTGAGAAAAATAAAGTTTTTACATAAAGCAAAAATAGTTTTTTTTCTATATAAACAATTTATTATAGATGTAGTTAAATAAAACAAATAATAAAAAACAAAATTTAACGAATGTAAAACACAAAAATAATTAAAATAAACAAATATGGACTTAAATGTTATTGACAGTAGAAATATCACTACACAATTATAGATAGAATAAAAATGAAATGAGATACAAGTACATTTATTATTTTACATAATTATTTATATATTATAAAAGCATATTAATTTGAATTGAATTAATTTTTAATTAAGAACAAATAAAATGTTAGTTACACACATTTTGTTTGGAACATTTTAATAGTTTTTGTTTGTTTTGTTTGGTTAGAATGTATAAATGGATGATGAATGATTAGTAAAAATTACAAAGGCATAATAAGCCTGCTAAATAATTTTCGAATAATGTGTCATTATTGGCGTAGGTTTCATTTAATATACTACATATACACAACATGGCGCGTCGTCGTATTCTCTTGCTGACTCACTTTTTTTTTTTTAATTATTTATAAGTATAATACACAGCAATTTTCTATTCTTTCTCTCTTTTTTATTTCTACACTACTAGTTTCTTTTTTTTTCGTTTACTTTAAAACTAAATAAAACGTACATAAATTTATAATTTATTAAGTTAAGACACCAGAGAGATCCTCTTGTCAGATATCTCGGGAGAGAGCGAGAGAAAGAGAGGCTTAAAATAGAGAAACCGGCGGCCTATGATCGCCACATGTGGGAAACTTTTCGGGAACGGGAGGTAAATCTGAATGGGTACCGATATGAAAGACCAGATTCATGCCTATAACTATGTGGAATAGAAAATGACAGTGGAACATCCAGTAGCCAGGATTATCAGCGCGAAATCTCATTACAGCGTAGCCATTGTTAGGCACAGCGATGGTATCCTTCAGTGGCGGTTTGTCGAAATCACGCTCAATCATGCCCATACGATCCAATTCGAGAGCGTGTTTCAAATTTATTTTCTTAATTGTTTTGTCGGGCGAACGACCCAAACCCACCAAATAGAAAGCCGTACCATGTAAATGAAAGGGATGACTGAGGTTTGGCTGTTGTGCCTCATCGACTAACACCACTTCCACAACCGCTCCCAATGGTATATCGATTTTATGGACGCACTCGCAAACCGCACCGCAAACTGGTGGCCGATTGTCACCATTACAGAATAGCTCTGGCGGTATGTCATGTATTTGCGAAAGCATTGGCGATGGCGGTGAGACATAACTAATTTCATCAACTAATGATGTCAAATGGTCACCACTAGGAACCACTACAAGTGTACACACACACACACACACATACATATACATGTATTTGACATATGTAGATAAAATGAAAAAAGCAGAAATAATAATCGTATTAACTTATGAGACTAAAATAGTAAAGAAACCACAGACGTTTGTTGTTTATTGGCTTAAGCAAATAAGTTTAAACGCTTAACCCTTTTACGAGGGCATTTAAGTTCCTTTACATACATAAATGAGATTATAAAATTTTTTACACACAATACACAGCAAATGTACAATTTATTAATAACAAAAAAAAAAAAAAAAAAAAACAAACCACTGGAAATTTTATTTTTGAAAACTTACCCAAATATCTGTTATATGTATTGGGTATGAAGAGATTCTTCGGTTCATAGACATAAAAGCGGAAGGGCAAAAAGATTTTCACATCGGGCCTTTCAACCAAAACACTTTTGTCCACGCTCTTGGCATTCTTCAAATTTGATACACATATCGCATCGGCACGTTTGCGATCACAAATTGCATCCAGCGGGTTAAGTACCTGAGGGAAATTATTTAAAACTTAATTCCTTAAAAAAAAATTATGTAATATGTAGTACCAACACTAATAATAATTAAATTTTTCTAATGTTTATAATAATAGAAAACTTACTCGTTTTGTTCGAATACAATGTGAACTTACTCGTACATACTTGAGCTTTCATTAAAATCGGGTGCGTTTTATTTACATAGGATGCCATGGACTGGGGCTGAATATTTTCATGTGATATTTTTGTTATCGTTTCTTATTAAACTTTTAATTACAGTGAGGATAACCAATGTTGATTAAAATTTACAATGCTATAGTATACAATAATATATTTACAGGGATAATTTTTACACCTACTTTTTCCTACTAATCGACTAGACGGCTTCAGTTCAAAGATACATTATTATTTTTTAAATTAGTAAGGGATTGGGGCCGTGTAATGATAACAACCATGGTATTTTCTTTATACAAGCAACTTTTCCATTAACAGTTTCTTCTTAATAAAGCATGTTTATTATAAAAATTGCCCGTTTGGATAATAAGTACCTATTTGATAACAAATGGAAAAAGTACCTTTTATAATAACATGTATCTTTCTGATTAAATTACTATGTAATCATTTTGATAAAAAATTGTCTGATATTCATAGTCAAAACAAAGTATACTTTAAGAGTTTAAAATCAGTATTTTCAGTATTTTTAAATTTTTTAAATATACTTTGTTTCGACTACCAATATGCGCCATAATTTTATAAGTACCTTTTTAATAAAAAGTACGTTATTGATAAAAAATACCTTTTTGATAAAAATTACCTTTTTGATAAAAAGTACCTTTTTGATTAAAAGTACCTTTTTTGATAAAAAGTACCTTTTTGATAAAAAGCACCTTTGATAAAAAGTACCTTTTTGATAAAAACTAAATTTTTGGTAAAAAGTACCTTTTTGATAAAAAGTACGTTTTTGATAAACAGTACGATTTTGATAAAAACTACCTTTTTGATAAAAAGTACCTCTTTGATAAAAAGTACCTTTTTGATAAAAACTACCTTTTTGGTAAAAAGTACCTTTTTGATAAAAAGTACGTTTTTGATAAACAGTACGATTTTGATAAAAACTACCTTTTTGATAAAAAGTACCTTTTTGATAAAAACTACCTTTTTGATAAAAAGTACCTTTTTGATAAAAACTAAATTTTTGGTAAAAAGTTCCTTTTTGATAAAAAGTACCTTTTTCGTAAAAAGTACCTTTTTGATAAAAAGTACGTTTTTGATAAACAGTACGTTTTGATAAAAGTACCTTTTTGGTAAATGTTACCTCTTTGATAAAAAGTACCTTTTTGGTAAACAGTACGTTTTTGATAAAAACTACCTTTTTGATAAAAGTACGTTTTTAATAAAAAGTACCTTTTTGATAAAAACTACCGTTTTGATAAAAAGTACCTTTTTGGTAAAAAGTACCTTTTTAGTAAAAACTACCTTTTTGATAAGAAGTACGTTTTTGATAAGAAGTACGTTTTTGATAAGAAGTACCTTTTTGATAAAAAGTACTTTTTGATAAAAAGTACCACTTTGATAAAAATTACCTCTTTGATAAAAAGTACCTTTTTGATAAAGAGTGCCATTTTGATAAAACGTACCTTATAGAAATAACTAGCTCTTTGAAAAAATTACATACGTATGTAGTTGATAAGTAAATAGAGGTACTCTTTTAAGGAAAGGTACTTTTTTATGACTAAAAGTCATTTTTGCTAATTTTTTTTTTTTGGAAACCGAGTACCTTCTTGTTAAAAAAGGCATATAAAATATCTTTTCGAAAAACGTACATTTTTGATAAAATTATATACCTTTTGAAAAGCTTGATTTTTTGATAAAAAGTACCCCTTTCATAAAGAGTACCTTTTTGATAAAAATTAAATTTTCGGCAAAAAAGTGCCTTTGTGATAAAAGTACCTTTTTAATAAAAGTACCTTTTTGATAAAAGTACCTTTTTGATAAAAGTACCTTTTTTCTAAAAGTACTTTTTTAAAACAATATCCTTTTTGATAAAAGTACCTTTTTGATAAAAGTACCTTTTTTCTAAAAGTACTTTTTTAAAACAATATCCTTTTTGATAAACAGTACCTTTTTGATTCAAAGTACTTTTTTATAAAAGTAGTTTTTTTTGTTTGTGTTTTAGGCTTTTCTGATTCAAGATTATTATATATTGATTATAATTACTTTTTTTTTTTGTTAAAAAGCTTTTTTTGTTAAAAGTACCTTTTGGATAAAAAGTACTTTTTAGTTTAAAACAAATCTATTGATTAAAAGTACATACATATGTATGTACATTTTTTATGAAAAATTTTCACATGTCAACTATCTATTTATAATTACTCGTATCACATTTTCGATGAAAAGTGCTTTTGATATAATTTTTGATACTAAACAAGTTTTGGATATGAAATACGTTGAATTCTGCGTCTAATTAGAACTAAAAATTGCCAAGGCACTTAACAAAAGAACCACAGTATATCACGCGTAGTAGTTTCCTTCGAAAGCTGCAAATGAGACGCAAAACTCTCCAAGATCAGACAACATACACAAGCCTATCACACTTGAGAAATAAATACAATGACGAGGGAGTTGGGGGCAAATTAATGCACTCGATATGGCACAAAATTTCATACAATTTTAATTGTGTTTATATAAAAATTTCGATCGATATCGAGAATGCAGTAATTTAAACGCTGTTTTGAAATTTAAACATATTTCACTGATACAATTTTTTTACATTTTATTTTGCATGGACTAGGCTTTCTAAAACAATTTTTAAATAAAGTTTTTGTGTTGGTGTTAAAGAAATTATGGACCAAACACTGAAATAAGTCAAGGCAAAAAATCCAACAATTTTTAGCACGTCCAATAACTTTAAATTTATAAAATATAAAAAAAAAAAAAAAAATTTTTTACAAAACACAAAAAATTATTGAAATGGGTTACCATGGGCATAAGCTACTACTCCCGAAAAATTTTTGACACACGGAGTTGCCAGCTTTGATGTGTTTTAGCTCCTCCATGTGGTAAAATAGGGTGATTTTGGGTGCAAGATTCGAAAAGGTTAATAATTTAGCAAATCGGTTTCGTAGTTTAGAAGTTACGGATTTAATAATGTTTATTTGGTCTTAAGATATTTTTTTTTAATTAAAAGATGCTGAATAAAAAAAAACGCAGTAACAAAATAATTTTTATTGCATTTTTGCTGTTACTGAAGGAGCCGGATTCATCAACGATGAACTTTGAAGTGTTCACAAATTTCAGTGTAACTATAAGAACGAATTATTTTGACACTTATGGTGAATATTAGAGTAAAAATTTTTTACACTGGAAAAAGTGTGGTGAATTATAAATACTGAAATTGGTGAACATTTCAAAATTCATCTTCGCGAAATCAGGGGGCAAATTATAGCATTCGATATCGATCGAAATCTCCATACAAACACAATTAAAATTGTATGAATATTTGTTCGATATCGAATGCTGTAATTTGGCCGCAGGCTTCTGATTAATATTTGTTATGGTTTTTAATGCCTAATGCATTAAACACATTCACCACAGCAGGCTACTCGAACACACGATTTCAAATGCCGCTAGCAGCATTTGTCGCCTGGTAGCCAGTCACTTAATTATTTTAAGCAAGAATACATAGTTCAGTATTGCCACCTTCAAATATTTCGCATTTATAAAAATTAAATTACTCTTTCAAAATGTACTTAAATGATGTAAAAGTATAAAAATAAATTAATTAATGTTTTACATCAATTTTTGGATATTGTTTCTGTTAAATAATATGAAATAATTGTGCGATATCATTCATTCAACATTTTGTATTATACTGGCAGCACTGAATTTTCTTATTGTATCCAAAGAAATAGAAATTAGTTTAACTGGAATACAACGACAAAATGAGCATAGACAACAACCTGTTGCCCTGTTGCCTTGATGTCTTCAAAAGAATCACTCTCATATAAACATGTGTATTCTATCCTTGACATTTTGTAGCCGGTAGCCTGCTGTGGTGAATGTGTTAAATGCCTAACGGCACTAGTTCATATCTAGTAAAAGCTCTCTGCAGGGAGTGTGTGTACGACGTTAACTGAATACGCATAAGAATTAATGTATTTATACTGAAATATTATATGCCCAACTAAAACTTAAATTAAACGTGCCGTAACCACAACCATATAAAACAGCTGTTCGAACCAAACTTATGGGCAACACTATATTTGATTAGAGCTTAAATTAAACGTGCCATAGCCATAATGCCGCAGCCATAACCAAACCAAAATTCAATTGGTTTATATGGTTATGGCGATATGGCAATACAGGTATAATTGAATACAGTGTTGCCCATAAGTTTGGTTCGAACAGCTGTTTTCTATGGTTGTGGTTATGACACGTGTGATCGAACCTTGAACCTTAAGGGCTCAGTTAGCCGACTGTAATGTAATGTAACTGCAACAGTAGAAAACAGCTGATCGATATTGTTATGCGAAAAGTGGGAAATGGTTATAGAGATGTAATGTAACGTAACCTACTTTTCGTATAAAAATATCGATCAGCTGTTTCCTACATTACAGTTACATTACATTACAGTCGGCTAGCTGAGCCTTAAAGGTGAGTCACAAAAACGCCATAGCCATAACGATAGAAACCAATTGAATTTTGGTTTTGGTTATGACTACGGCATTATGGCTATGGACGAAGGTTTTAGTAACCATATTGCAGGGCTGTATACCATCACAACACCATCAATTCTCTTAAATAATAAATAAACTTTACACTTATGTATGTACATATTTGTATTGTATTTACAAGATGCATAAATAATTGTGCAAACTTAGACGTCCATGTGGAAAATCTTCTTTCATATAATTTATTTTCATATTATTTTATTTTAAAAGTAATTATTATATTTAATATTAACGGCAGTAATATTCGTATAAAAATATATTATTCAATATTTTACATGTCTTTATACAATTATTTAATTATTTTTTTTCCTTAAATTTTCAAAAGAAAAAAAAAATAAAAAATAATGAGAAAAAAATCAACATTTCAATAAACTGTGCAAATTAAAATAATACAAAAATTGGGTAATTAGGCAAGGGATAAGTATTTAACCAGTAATATTTTTAACATTTTTTTACAAAAAGTAAAAAAGATAAAAACAATAAAAAATAATAATAAACTATTGCAGTTCTGTATTTAAAAATTAATATAATAAAATATACACTAAGAGAAAAATACAAGTACAAATTACTTAACATTTTATGTATGTTTATGTACATATGTATATGAAAGTATAAAGTGGATAAAGAAAGGAAAGGAAAGTGAAAGTCAAATAGGCATTAAATATAAATTTTGGAATTGATACGTACATAAGCGAAAAGGTGAAAATTTTCTTAATTTACAAACGAAACAAAGGAAATTATTTAAATAGATCTCAATCAGTATGTAATAAAGTAAAGGTTAAAAGGATATAAAGTTAAAACAAAATTAACTACATTTCTGGTAAAGTGTACTCGGATAAGAAAAACATTTTAAAAATAATTCATAAGTAGCTTTATGACTATTGAGTTGGGAAAAAATACTATGTATTCAAACATTTTTTCCCGTGTACGAGTATACCAATAACACTTTAAAAATTGTTTTACATATGTAAGAGCTCAAAGTTTTAAAAGCTTAAATAAAAACAGCTTTCGTACACATAAATTACTATACATTTTATGGCTTTTTACAAGTGTAAAAGCTGTTTGTGCTTAAGCTTAGAGCTTGATAAGGGATCTCGTATGTGTGTATAAGTTTCCAAAAAGCAATAAAATAATAAAAGTAATAACATAATTTTTAAAAATTTATACAAATTTTAAGCCATTAGATGGTTCATATTTTCACATAAGTAGGTAGTGCTTTCGTTGTTTAAATACGAAAAGCTTAAAGCTTAACGCAGGCTTTAAAGCTTCTATAAGTGCTAGTATTTATACATATAATAATTTTTTTTATAGTTTTTTCCTTGTTCTGTTAAGAGTTTTGTGGTTTTTAATTAATACACTTTTAATTTGTTCTATGTCTTGTAGAAGAAGTTTGTACATGTGTTTCGCAGAAAATGTTCAAATTTTCGTTATAGAGAAGATGTTTATTTTCCATAAGCATTTTCTCAAACACCTTTTACTTGTTGTTTGCTGTCTTTTCTTTCAGTTAGTTTTTGTGTAGTGCGTTTGCTTTGTTTGTTTCTCCTTTGATTTTTGTTTGTTTGTATGTTTGTTTAATTGGTAGTGTTAATTAATTAGTTTAATGATGAATTTAATTAATGGGTATAGGGGGCGTGTGGTCACCGCATGTGGGAAAACCTGGTGGCACCGGTGGCAAATCGGCATTTGTACCCACTTGCAAAATCAAATTCATACCAATTACAATGTGGAACAAGAAATGACAATGGAATAGCCAGAAACCTTTTAGAAATAAACAAAAATTATTAATATACAATTTAATTTTTTGGTTTTTCTTCTCATTTGAACTTACCGGGATTATCAGCTCTAAATCTTAGCACCACATAACCATTATTTGGTACCGCAATGGTGTCTTTGGTTGGTGGCAAATTGTATTGTCTGTGCAAGAGGCCACGTCTATCCAAATCCAAAGCATGTTTTAAGTTAATCTTTTTAACGTTCGTATCAGGTGACCGGCCAATACCCACCACACTGAAGCCATAACCGTGCAAATGGAAGGGATGGGATAAATTCGGTTGTTGTACTGGAAAAAAATAGGCAGGGTATTTTTTTTTTAAATACATAAATATACATATGCTAAGGAGAAAATACAACAGCTTACGAGAAAGCTTTACAAAAATGTTGCTCCTGAGAGATATTTTTTCGATTTTAAATATTGGTTTATGTCAAGACGAATACATATCAGGTGGTCTCAACTGCTACAATCGTACGACTTTTGAGAAAATACAACCCTGGTATGATGAAGTTTAAGAAAATTTTCAAAGAACAAGAATAATTCATAAGATCAGGGTTGTATTTTTTCTAAAGTCGTGCGATTGTGTAGCATAGTGAGTTCTAGCCTTTAGATTTCAACCAAAATTTTTCCATACATTTTCTGACATCCCCAGTATGAATTTGTCAACGCGAATTGAGACGTGTCTACCTTCAATATGCCTTGGCTTTTGTTTTTATTTTTTTCTATGTCTGAAGAATATTGAAAATATTTTACACATCCATAAATAATTACGTAAGCCATATGCAAATTTTGTTGGGCAAATATACGTGAACAAACCTAATACAAATGTTTTCCATCAAATCATTTTTATAAAAACTATCCAGAAATTATTAGCTTAACAACAAAATATGAATGCTTGCAGCTTTATGATAACTAAAAAAGTACTGGTTCACACACATGTTATTTTAAGTGAGCACCTTTTTAGATCAGCAGACAGTATTGTGCGTAAAGTTAACATCGTGGTATTCCAGCAGTGAATAGTTTAACATTGCGTATTTAAAAGCTCTTAACATTCGCGTTGAGTAATAAAATGTTTTGATTTCATAATAATTGTACAATTGGGGCTATTTATTAAATTGAAAATATTCTAATCTACAAAAACAATATTTTTAAAATGTAAAACTGTAACAATATGGAGGCCAATTTTTGCCGACAAAAGGGGGTGTTATAAGTTTGTAGTGGGTGTCTGTGGATTTGTGTATCACGTATAGACCAAACGGCTTTGCTGATTTTGATTAAGTTTTTTCTGTTTAAGTGATGACTTGATCGAGAGTGTTTTTAGTTATGCTTGAAGAAAAGCGGTCTTGCAGTTTAGAAGATATCACATATTTTCTAGATATATTCTGCAAAATATGTGTGTTCTTTAAGCTCCAGCCTCCAAACGGCTAGACCGATTTAAATTTGGTTTTTTCATTTGAAAGGTAACTTACTCTAATATTTTATCGCCTATACTTAAAGGAAATCGGTCAAGCCGTTTAGTCTGGACGTCGGGGGTTCTTAAAGTTTTCAATTTCTGTTACGAGTATTATAATATTCAAATATGTTTTACATATGTACGTAACTTGTCGCTTACGATAAAATTTTGCAGCCTGTATCTTAAAAGTTATCAAAAATTTTATCATTTTGGTCATTCTAAACCATAGCTGGGCACAGTGGCACCAGACTGCCGAACTTCAATCGACTTCTCATACAAATGAATACACATACGCGAATACATTTCTCTTGTCGGCCAGCACTGTTCTAAACTATGGGTAGGCCCATACAATTTTATATTTAATAAAAAAATAAATATTTTTACTACATGTACCTTACGATTAAAATAGGGCTCGATATGTTTTCGATTATTTTAAATTATTTTGCCTTAAACAATTAAAAAAAAATTTCTACTCTGTGAAAGAATTCAATACATACATAGGTATGTAATTAATATATGTATGTATGTATGTACAGGAAAAAAGTTTAGCAAGAGCATGATGTATTTTTGGCCCTTGCCAGTACAAAATTTGTTTCATATAAAAATCACATTTACATATAAGAAAAAAAATTGATTTAATAAAGTTCTTTCAAGCTCCTATGACAAGCACATTGCAAGATGTGTTCTTAAATTTTTTTTTATTGACAACACAAAAAACGTTGCTCTGAACTTCTAATATTAGAACAAGATGAATTCATGCAAGATAGCGTCAAATCGGCAGCTACAGTAGTTTTCCTGTTTAACGAACCTTCGATTCTGCGAACATCTCATTTAGCGAACACACAAGTGCGCTCCATAGAGTACCTTATATAGCGAATAAAAAATATTTTTTGTGCTCAATTTAGCGAACAAATAAGATTCATAATTTTAGTTTAAAAAAGCATAACTTGAAGTAATTTTTAACTAAAAACAAAGTGAATAGCAAAAAGTACCATTATTTTAGGTTATGTTTATGTAACATTTTTGTTTGATTATGCTGCAATGATCAGTTACGCATATTCTTTCGTGATGTAAACATAAAAATGAGTACAAGAAAGAGACTTTTTTTAAAAGAAAAACTAAAAATTGTGCATGATTACTAAAATGGATTGCGAGTTGTAGATTTGTGCAAAAAATATGGATTAAGAAAATCGACCGTATGTACAATTTAAAATCAGAACAAAGCCTTATAAAAAATGCAGGAAGTGCAAACTTTAAAAATATGAAAACCGTGAAACAAGGTGAATTTCCAAGAATAGAGAAACAACTTTTTTCTTGGTTTTTACGACAACAAAATAATGTTAATTTTTCAACTTAATTGCTTTTAAAAGAACTTCGGGAAGATGTCACAGAACAAATTTTATTTGTTCCAAAAAAAAAACCAAAACAAAAACAAAATTAATAACAAAATTTTTATGTAAAATTTTCAAGGAAATTCAAGATGAATTTGAATCTTTTTTTCATTAAAATTATTTATGTTTTATGCTACCAGTGTAATGAATTGTACCTTGTTTAATTTTTTTAATATATTATACAGATCTCTAAACATATTTCAAAATAAACGACAAATAATACAGCTCTAGTTATTTATTTATTCATAACATGGGTACTAGATATAAGTATGGCATATAACGAACTTTTCAGTTTAACGAACAGGCCTGACAAAGTACTGGTTCGTTAAACCGGAAAACTACTGAGTTAGTTTTTGTATAATAAATTTCTGTATAGCAAAACATTAACAAAAACTTTTTTGGATACATGCAAAGTTTTTGTTTGAATCCCCTTTTTGAAAATTTCCAACGGTAACGCTGGTTTTAATTTGTAACATTGATTGCTAAAGTGTGGTTCAAAAACTCGTCTGTGATTTTTCAAGTACAGTTTAAATGTAAGTATGTATGTACATATGTATGTATGTATGTATGTATATATGCAGACATACATGTGTTGTTTTCTTGTGTTGTGTTATTATTTTCACCGTTACTTTTACATGCTGTTGTTATTGTTGTCGCAAATGAGATGAGAATAGAGTGGAGAATTTTATGAAGATTGTCATTTATTACTTGTTTGCAGAGATTTTTAGTTTGATTATTATGTTCACAAAGTTTGGTCGCGGGCGCGTAATTAAGTTATTAAAAAAATTAGTGAAATGGCAAATGTAATACAAAAATTTATTGTAAATACATACTTACACGCGAGTTTACAGTATTGTCATCGATTTGGTGATAGAACTAAAGTGATTAATTATGTATGTATGTATGTACTCGTATGTGGATAAAAAAGTTATCGTCTCTAGAAAATTCCAATGTGTAGGAATGCGAAAGTTTAATTATTTTTGGTGTGTATAATAAAATGTGACGTCATCAACAGGACCAGCTTATTCATGCTTTGATGGCTATTGGCAATTTAATGAAATTAGTGCACGGTAAGTTTTTCTAATTATAACTACATACATAGATATCGATGGTCTCCAGTAGAAAGGCCCTAATTCGTATTTTTCACGAAATTGAGTTTTTCAGTGATTCCAATACATTTTACACAAATATGTGTTGCAATAGTGTAAAAAATAACGCTTTTACAAGCAGTTTCACAAAGCAGTTGTACAAGCAGTTGTACTGTTTATTATAATGTTTTTACCTTCTCCTGTAAAGTTACAGTTATTTGAGTTACATACATACATATGTATGTATGTATGTATGTATGTGCGCATGCAGTGCATATTATGCACAAATTAAACGTACATACATAAAATTGTTAAGAGCAATTTCTGTGTTAAGAGTTTTGAGAATGCCTGGTAGAGAACTTAATGTGAATCGGCATCGGAAAGCATGTGACCATAGATATCACCTTAATATAGAAAGGCCCTAACACATTACTTTTTTGAACTCGTGATTTTTAAATGATTCGATACATTCAGGTGTTCTTCTATCGAAATATACAAAAGACTACTTTTCAAAAATATAATGAGTTAGAGCCTTTCTATATTAAGGTAACGATATGTACATATGTATACATACGTGGTCCAATGCAGATTAAACAAACTAGTGCCACTATGGTCCCATGTTATTTAGTCATGAACCATTCTGGAAAAACACTTGCAAAATATGTATGTACATATGTATGTGCGAGTGGTCCATAACAATTCCGTACGCAACAAATTAGTTAAAATTTTAAATGCGTTTAATGGTTCACTTCGTACATAGTTATTTATGCTTTGATTTTAGGTATGGGATGTGTTCGGTAGAGTTTAGGGTTTTGTACACCAAAGGTGAAAAGGAACTTTATTATTTTCGCTACGATGTCCGTCTGTCTGTCACAGGCTGTTTTCTCGAAAACCATAAGAGATATGGACCTGAAATTTTAATAGAATATGTAGAACTTTGGTCGCTACAACAACAATTATATGAAAGTAAAAATTATAGGGTGTACTAAAGCGAGCAACGAAACATGTTGAAATCCTAATGTAATATACAGACAAATCGCCAACATTAAAAAACGCCAAAACTAAAAAAAGACGTTAAAACGTAGAAAACTAAAAAAAAGTTGCAAAATTTAAAAAAAATCGGTTTGTTACGGTTTAGAAAATGTATACTGAACATTTTGTAAAAAGCGTTAAAAGGTGGGGGTATAAAAACTTCGAAAATAGCGTAAGTAATATGTGAACTGAATCTTAGTTCATAATTGCTGATGTTCAAGGTGGCCTTAAAAATGTTCACTTCGTTCTGAATTGTTAGTATTATAGTACGCTTATATCTGAGCAAAATCTAGCACTTTCGAGCAAAATCTAGTAGAACAGGGGCAAATTACGTCACTCGTTATAGAAAGAAATTACGAAACATTTCAATAGAGTTTAAATGGAAATATTTTTGAATTTCGAATCATATAGAATGCCGTAATTTGGCCCCAGATTTGTTCAGTGTTTTATATCTCTTATAAAATTCAAAATCTATAGTTACTTGATTTTGCATTAATTGAAATCGGCTAGATTTCGTGCAGGTGGAAATGCCCTATTAAAATTTTTTTCTTGCATAATTAATCAACCTCTTCGCCTTTTAACTTTTTTATAACATGATTAGGATAAAATTAAATTCTCACCCTACCCAATATGAAATGTTGTTTTTTTATCGTTTTGTTGATAAATTGGAAGAAATAAAAAAGGGTTGGGCTTAACACCAACAAACAAACTGCAGTAACAAAGTTTGTACCCAAAAATTAGAGCAGTAAATGCTCTTACAATTTCATTCAGAGTCTATTTTATTCATTGAAATTAAAGCATTTTATTTATTTTTCAATTAGAAATAAAAGAAACAATAAGCAAATGGCCGGCCGAGTAAAATAATCCCATACAAACAAATTATAGACATTAGAAAAATTGTTTGTCAGTCAGTACGCGAGTACTCACTCCATGATTATTTTTGTATTTTATTATTAAAAATTTATTGCACTAATAAAGATCAGTCAGCAATACAATGCGTTGGAGTATTATTTTATTGCTCAAGTTTGACTGCAACATTTTTTGTTTGTTTTTTTTTGTTTGTTTAATAGTAACGGAAACGTTTAAAAGTTTGTATCTAAGTATTTCAATAGTAGACAAAATTCACGTGGTTGTAAATAATTATGTACAATTGTTTTTTTAATTTTTGTTAGATTGCTCATTTTGCCTTAAGAGGCAACAACACATATGGGTCATAAAGCAAGAGGTGATGAAGTGTAGAAAATTGTTTTAAAATTTAAATACAATATAAAGTATTTATACCAATTTTGTTTATTACTTTTAATAACCCACCGAACATAATTGTTTCAAAGCAGCAGTTTTTCAAATCTAGACTAAAGTTAGAAATTAATATTTGAAGTGAAACTGATATTCGTTTTCGATTTTTCTTAAACATTAAAGTTTATCCAAAAATGTTAATCAGAATATCACAAAAAAAAACACTGTGTGTGTAAGTGATCTAGTTTTAATCATGTTCAGCTAATGTTTAAAATCAAAATTGGGGAACGTTTGAGACTGAAAGCATTTGAAACCCAACCCAATGTGTTTGCTGGGATTCATCATAATGACCTTAAGACTAGCAAGTCAAAAACACTTGATTTTAATATACATATGAACATAACGTCATACAAAATGTAAAAGGCCGTAGTTTGCAGAAATTTTTAATATAACTTTGCAGTCACAAAAAGCGATTTTGTTAACGAAAGTCAAAATCCAACTAAGAACTGAGCACTGTAATATTTACAATATGTTTTTTTTACTTATCTTGTAGAAAGTAAAAAAACAAACGTATATATTCTTGACGATATATACAGTCGAGCATATTTTTCTCAGACCTGGTTCGCCACATTAGGTTTTCTCGGTCAAGTTTTGACTTTCTGTGAGAGAGATCAGAAAGAACTAAGTGAACCTAGTTAATATATTCTCTACGGGCAGGTTTGTAACCCTTTCCCATCTTATTTGCCCCTCTTCTAAAAATTCAACACCTAATGTGCCAAACTTCATTTGTGCGAACCGGGTCTAACGGCCGGCCTGTCCCGCGATGTCGACAGAAAACGTTGCATCGATTACTTATAGTGAAAACAAAAAAAAAAAATTGTCTTGTTGTTTTCAATACAAGTTTTCGATCGAACGCGTGTTTTGTTGACATTGTCTTTGAAAAATTTTGTTAGAAAAAAAAAAATTTATATATAGATGAAACTTACCTTCATCGACCAGAACAACTTCAACAACCGCATTCAGGGGAATATCAATTTTGTGCGTGCACATACAATTTGGACCACAATCAGCTGGTCTATTGTCACCATTGCAAAATTGTTCGGGATTGATTTCATTAAATTGTGACGTCAAAGGGGCGGGTGCCGAAAGGTAAGAGATTTCGTCAATCAACGAAATGACATGATCACCAGTGGGAGCAACTAAAACCATTTACAATATACATACATACATCCGAATTAGAAAACGTGTTGAAGAAAAAAAAAAATAAATCTTAAAAAAACTCACCCAAAAATCTGTTGTAAGTATTGGGCTGGAACAACTCTTCAGGTCTGTATAAATAGAAACGGAAGGGTAAAAAGATCTTGACATCCGGCTTTTCAGCCAAAATGCCACGATCAATTTCCAAAGCGCTCTTCAATTGACTGACACAGATGGCATCGTTACGCTGGCGATTGCATTGAGCATCCAAGGGATTCATAACCTTTTGTTGTTGTTGTAATTGTTTTAAAGTGTAAACATTGTCGTTGGGATTGTACAGTGGTACAATAGTTTGTGCAATTTGCCAGTTTAATTTTTTTTATATACATTTTCATTCGGGTAATTAAAAAAGCATGGTGCATATTTACAAATAATTTTTTTTTTCAGTTTCAAACAGTCACCATTTTGCAGGTGTTGTTATCATGTTTAATTGATAGTTTTTATTATTATATTTTTAAATTTTAAGGTGATATATTTAAAGGTGGGATTTGTTTGGTATTTATTTTACAAAAAGGGTTTAAGAAGGTAGTATTTGGTGGTGGTTTTATTTTACATGGAATTAAAAAGAAAAAGAAATATATTTAAAATACAAGTTTTAGCAGGATTTTGTTGTTGTTTATTTGTACAAGTTGGAGCTAGAAATATTTACACTTTTTACAAAATTGAAACAAAATACCACAAATCATAAGAACAATAATGCAAATATTGATTGTTTAAATAAAGAAATTACTTACATATGTATACTCGTATAAAATTTTTTCAGAAAAATCTATAATTGCCTTAAAGCTGCGAGTTAAATTAATTTAATTTTTAATAAAAAAAACCTAAAAGAACTTTTTAGCATTAAATTAAGGAAAAGCACATAATGTTCATAAAAGTACCCAAAGTTCAGTTTTTTTTTTAACTTTTACATTACAAATCTTTTTTGGCATAGTTTCTAAATTTGAAAATTGAACGAGCTTAAGAAAACGAGGCTAATTTGATGTTAAAAAAAATCAAGAAAAAGCTATACGACCTTAAAAGGAAATAAACTAAATTCTGGTTAAAAATTTAAGTGTTGTTAGCAACAGTGATTTACTATTTTATGGCCTGTCCCACGATGTCGACAGAAATTGTACGATCGACAACTTTGTATTGAAAACAGCAATAATAAGGCCTATCATATCCCGAAATCAGTTGGACCAATTTAAGAAACTTAAAATTCTTTTTTATGGGGAGGATTAACATTTCTGTGCACATTGCAGCACGTTTCCCATTTTTGTTCCAAAATTCACTACGCCGCACGGTGGTTAAGAATCAATTTTCATTGGCCAAAACCTAAATTTTTTCTTGAAACAGATTTTTAAAATGTTTACACCATTATAAAGGAAACGTATCAAAATAAAGGTTGCGAAAAAATTAGGTCAAAATATTCGCAGTAGTGGGCGTGGCATGCTGATAAAACAAAGAATTTATGTTAATTAAAAAAAAACAACAAACATTTGTCATATTTAATCTGAAATAAATTACAATTTCTCGAAAACTATTATCGATAACGGGCTGCGGTATTTTTTGTTATGCGTAAAGGTTTGCATAAGGGGGACTTCGCTCCCCTTATGCATAACTCTGTCATTTGTGAACCGATTTGCAAAACTCCTTTTTCGTTTGAAAGGCTTTGTCCTCAGTTATGTCCTATGATTTTCTTAGGAAATCGGAGAGGAGAAATTATGCATAATTCTATCATTTGTAAAGCAACTTGCAAAATTCTTTTTTTTTTAAAGAGTTTGTCCGCAGTTAGGTCCCATAATTTTTTTCCGGAAATCTGTCATTTGTAAAGCAATTCGAAAAATTTCTTTTTTATTTGTTTGAAAGGGTTTGTCTACAGCTGGGTCCTATAATTTTTTTTTTTGAAATCGGCAGGGGGAAATTTGCTCTCCCATGTATAACAGTCATTTGTCACACGGCTTTACATTTTTTTTTATTTTGCTTCTGTTTTTGAAAATCAATGGGGAAATTTTAAATGATCAATCAAATCATTTTGAATTAAAATTTAATTCATGACGCTTTTTATTTAGTGTGTAAATAAAGGATATTTAAGTTTGTTGTGACTGCAATGGGGAGCACGAGCGTTGACTACCACGCGTTGAGTTCAAGTTCAAGCCAACTAAAAATTTAACACACATATATTTTTCTGTTGCCTGTGCCAATACAAATAATCACGTAAGATAGATAATCAATATAATAAAATGACTATATTAAATTAATTGATGTTGTTTCAACTTGAAACAACTTTGATTCAACATTGTTCTTCATTTTGATTTAACAGTACTGGAATGTTAAATTAACATAAAAAAAGTTATTTCAAAGTGGAAATTTTTCTTTGAAGATTAGTTTAAATCATGTTGAATTAACATGAAACACATGCAAAGAAAAATCATTGCCGACAAATGTTAAATTAATCTTGTTTCGTAGATTTTGAAATGATATTTTTCTGTGTGCATATATACGAGTACGTGTATGTGTATTTCGAAAACATTTACATTAGAAATAAAATAATAAATAGGAACATGGACTTATGTTTTTATATAAACTCTAGGCAATAATTCATTTCACAAAGAAAGTAATCGGCGTATGGAATAATGTCGCCACTAAGTTATTAATTGCTCTAACAAACGACAAAAAAATTTCTTTGATAAACATTTTGAGCTTTATTCCTTAAAAAAAAACTAAATATTGCTTTGAAGCTTTTTTTCTTTATTTAAGCAATATATTTACATTATCTTATTATCTTTGCAAAACTTACAGCTAAACACAGAAGGTTAAACAAAACAAGTACTTACCTTTACAAAAAATAGATTTAAACAATTTTGAATACATATAAAATAAGAAAAAATAAACAAATAAAATACCTAAACAATAGATAAATGCAATGTATATGTAGGTGTCTAATCTTATGGGCTCCATTATGTTAATCATTGACTATAAACTGATCTAAACCGTTTTATTGCCAATAAATGCAATTTAATTTACAAAAATTATCTTAAGTTTCTGCTGGCTTCTATTTGCCTTTTCCAATGTAAAATTGTTTAAAAAAAAAAGAAACAACTCAAATTAATTTAAGCCCACATTTAGGCAGGAAAAAACAAAATTCTTTGGCAAAATAAAACTCTTGGAAATTTCAATAAATTCTCCTGCAGTGAAAAAAAATAACAACAATTAAGCTATTATCTAGTATTTTTTTCTACTTTTACAGCTAAAACTTTTTTCTAAAACAATGTTAAGAGTAATTTAAATATTTATTACTTCAAAAAAAAAAAAAAGAAAAATTCCTATGTATGTTTTAAAGCTATTTTTTGTAATAGTACTTACCACACCCTGTGGTATGCCAACATCGTAAGTTGGTGGCGCTGATGCTGGCTGATAGGGTCCGCGTGCATAACGCAATATGGCCAATTGTTGTGCACGTCTTATACCACACTCGCCCAGACCTCTTAATTGTATCCAATAAGCACCAACTGGTTGATCCGCTGTTATAATAAAATCATAACGTTCACCTGTAATTGTTAGAAAATGAAAAAAAAACAATTACTAAATAACAAAAAAATTCATTAACTCTTTCATCATAATAAACTAAAATTGACTGGTGAAACAATTGATATTGATTTAACATGCGATGCCAGTGACTTCTAAAACTATTAAATTATAGAATGTTTTTTTTTCAAAACGTTTGTATTCATAAATCAGACATCAGAGGCTTGACTAAAATATGTACGAGTACCATTAGGTTTTCATACTTTTACATAGCAAAACATCAGGCGCTTGACTAGACAATCTATTAACGGGCTTTCAACTTTGCCTACAAAAATGATGTCCAAAAATTACAATGCCGCTTATGTCGAAACTTCACTGTGCTACAGTTGCTCTGGGCTGGAAAATATGGTCAGGCTTACTGTTGTTGTTTGGTCTTTAAATATTTTCATCACTGTTTAATGGGTTAAAGCGTCTTACCCTCAAAGCGCTTTAATAATTTTTAATGCGTTACCGGTGGACAACTTAAAATACTCATTTATTTTTTTTTTTAAGTTTACACTGTCTATACAACACTGTGGCGGTATTCAGTGTTCGATGCAAATGGTCTTGCGTGAGTGTAAATATTTTGCATTGTAGCTTTTCCTTAAAATCCAACAACAAAACACACACACAATCCAAAGAAAAGCTACGATATTTTGCCTTTGCACCTACGCAAGACTACTTGCATCAAACACCGAATACCGCCTGTGTTTCGTTGGACCCGACCTCAATGCAAAGATTTGATACATTTTCGAAAAAATGTGTAAAACTAAAATGAAAGAAAACTCTTTCAAACAAAAGAAAAAAAATTTTGAAAATCTGTTGGTTAAGAAAAAATACGTGAACTATGAAATTAAATTTTAATGGGCGTGCCTACGCCCAATTTTTTATATGCAAAGTTCGAGGTGTATGTTAAGTTTTGTAAAAATCGGTTAAAAAGAACCACTTAAAATAAAATATTAAATTTTAATGGGCGTGACTCAGTCCATTTTTTGAAATGGAAGATTGTGTCTATTTTTAGAGTTCAAGGTGTGTGGTAAAGTTCGTAAAAATCGGTTAAGTAGATCGGTTAAGTGAAATATAATAATAAATTTTAATTTTTGCAAACTTTAAATTGTGTAATTACAAGGTTTCGCAGCAGCCAAATGAATAGAATATCATAAAATCAAATAAAAAATTTGAGGGCGTGTCCCCGCCCAGTTTTTTTCAATGCAAGTAATGAGAAGCTATACCTTATCAAAAAAAAAAAAAATTACAATCAGTCTTAAATGCACCGAATTATGTAGCAACAATGTCAAAAAAAAAATCAGACGAATTGATAACCCCTTCCTTTTTTTGAAGTCGGTTGAAAAGAGAAATCTTTCTAAAATACATATAAGAAAGCAGTTAAAAATTAGCCGGCATTATTTATGCTTTGGAAAACACCAGACTTGTTTTTTGTTCGTAATAATCGTATATAGATATTTCACTAAAGTAAAAATTCGCTATAACCGGACAGTCATAGAGAAATCAAACAAAATTTGCATTTTGCAGCGCCCATCAAGTTCTTGGCTAAAAAGTAAATTTTAAAAATTGTATGCTAAATTGAAAATTTCCACACCAGCAAGTTCAAGCTGCAACCGCAACTATAGCCAAGTAAATCTAACTAATTATTTTGTGTACAACAAAAATTTTTTAATAACACTTTTAAACTCACAGTCTTCTCAATATTAATTTGTATCTGTATTCACTCACATAAACTCTAACACACACACACACAGGCGCACACACTTCTCACACTTATTCAAAAACAATTGAAGTCAAACCGCAAAATTGAAAAAAAATCTAACAAAGATTCATGTTAAATAATCGAAAGTTTCTTTTGTAATTTAAAGTCAAAGGCAATAAGCCGCATTTTTTGCAATAAAATATTTTAAAACAACTGCAAGTAGAACTCGAGAAGTACGTGGGCCGAACGAACTGCAGTTAAATGAAATTGTTACCTAATGCAAAAAAAAAAAAATAAAGAAATGATTTAATTGCAATTTGTACTCACAAAGAAAAATATAATCATTAGTAAAAAAATTAATCGGAAATAAATTGCTTGGGATTTTCCTTATGAATGCAAGCAATTCAATAAATTCTTATGCCTGCATTTTTTTGTTTTTTTTCAATAAATTCATCTTGTAAATCTGCTTGTTAGTTATGAAAAATTGCAATTTTTAAACGCCTTTAAATTTGTTTTCATTTCACTTCATAATTATTATCTTGTCACATTTGAATTTCAAATATGTATTTTATAAATAACTTTCAAGCGATACGAAGTACTACCAAGTAATTACGGTACGATGATCGCGTTTAGCTTTAATTTATGGTTTCAATACAGATTTGTCACTCTAATGGATGTTGAGGGATTATATTTTAAGATGTCAGTTGGAAATTATTTCCCTATACATATATTCATTTTTTTAGCGGACTGAAATGAAGTAATGGTTATTGATTAAATCGTACTTGTAAGTACTGTATAGACACTTATTTTAATTCTTTTATGTGCATTACTTTTTTGTTTAAAAAATTATGTTACATACGAGTATTTGTTAAATGGTTAAGCACTCTAGACTAATAAACTAAAAAATTCAAGGCTATTCTTGCTTATCTTTTACGATCATCACATTAATTATTTTTACTTATTCGATGTACCGTCGGTACATACCTGTAAGTATTATTGTAGTGGATATTATGTTTACAGTGTTTTTGCTTTGTACAGTTGATTTTACTTTCCAGTATAGGAAACTGTGATTGCCAAGTGAACATATATTTGTCACGTGCCCATGATGATTTAAGTGAAACAATTTTAAATGTTTAGTTGAACTATAGTGAATTTTAATCCGAAATAATTTCTTAGTTAAACATACTTAGCTAGAGTGACATAACTTCGTGCTAACCCGAATATAAAAATGAAAAAAAAAACGGATAAACAGAAAATGAATAGTGATACTTACAAATGTGTTTACCAAAGGTAAATCAATAATTGTATACACAATATTTCTCATATTCCATTTCATTAAAAATTTGCGTTAAATAGCTGATGTTAATAACAAGCTCTACCCCAGTAGATAGACTTGGGTGCTGATGAAGTGCGTTGCTGCACAGAAAAATATCGGTATTTCCCCCAGCTTATAGTCTAATTTAATTTTTCTTCTCTTCTTTAGAAACTCACATTAATTAATAAAAAATATTTCATTCAATAAGAATTGCAATTACTGAACTTAAGCCCGACTAAGAAATTATTTCTGATTAAAATAACATTTTCTTTTAAATTTCTAATGGGGCTTTTTAATTCTTTTTTAAACTCAAAAAAA
Source organism: Nowickia ferox (assembly GCA_936439885.1). Classification (NCBI taxonomy): domain Eukaryota; kingdom Metazoa; phylum Arthropoda; class Insecta; order Diptera; family Tachinidae; genus Nowickia; species Nowickia ferox. Next base: position 82,029,583 of record OW387027.1, on the reverse strand, counting down.
CCTCTCACTTGTATGAAAAAATTCTTTGCAACATTGTAAACCACTTACATGCCAAAGTCTGCTAGCAACATTAAGTAATTAAAAAAAAATAAATCTAAAGCTGCTGCTTGTAAAGCTTTCACATGCTCATTTAAAAGCTCGTTAAAAGGTCAAGTTTAAGTACTTTTGCTTAAATGAAATTATAACACATCAACAATTTTAATGACTTTATACATTCATACTCGTAACTAAATGCATGAGTTATAAATTCAAATTTTATTAATAATATATTATTTTTTTAAATGTTTTTAAAAAAGCTACTACGAGTAGTTAATAAAATTCTCTTAGATATTTTTTCAAGCACTTGAATTTGATTTGCCTTTGAATAAACTCCAACAATAATTTGAAAGATAATTATCATTTGCTTGGTAGTTATAGGGCGTTTAGTAGTAAAAAAAAAGAAATATAAAAAATTACATAAAATAAAAAAAAATAAAAAAAATAAATAAAAATTGTTACAAAAATTTGCCGTTCGTTTGCTTTTCATTTCAACCAAATTAACAACTTGACTCGGAGCTACTGTGTCATTATTATGACAAATAAAGGTTTTTTACTTAATCTGCTACAATAATTCATTATTTTAGTGCTTTTTTTACAACTGCTGCGCTGGTTTGTTTAGGGAGGGGGTTACTGCTGTTTGAAAAATGTAGTATGTATTAATTATTTAGTTTCTTTAAAATTTTTAAAGTCATGGTCAAGTGCTTAGTTTTGCTTTGATTATTAAAGTTGGTTTTTAGATTAACCAAAAAAAAAAAACAAAAAAAAAAAAAATAAATACTTGGAACTCTAAATTAAGACTATAAAAAAGTAAATTAGATGTCAAGGTCTTCTAAATAGTCAGTAATAGGAAGGACCAGATGAAATTAAAATAAACAGTACGTTTGCAGCAAATCCAAAACTATTTGATTTTTGTATTACACGTGTAGAAGATTTTTTGTAAAAAGTACTTTTTGCAAAGGTACCTTTTTGTAAAAAGTACCTTTTTGTAAAAACTACCTTTTGTAAAAAGTATCTTTTGTAAAAAGTACTTTCTGTAAAAAGTACCTTTTGTAAAAAGTACCGTTTGTAAAAAGTACCTTTTGTAAAAAGTACCTTTTTGTAAAAGGTAATTTTTGTAAAAAGTACCTTTTTGTAAAAAGTACCTTTTTGTAAAAACTACCTTTTGTAAAAAGTAACTTTTGTTAAAAGTACTTTCTGTAAAAAGTACCTTTTGTAAAAAGTACCTTTTTGTAAAAAGTACCTTTTTGTAAAAACGATCTTTTGTAAAAAGTATCTTTTCTAAAAAGTACTTTCTGTAAAAAGTACGTTTTTGTAAAAAGTACGTTTTTGTAAAGTACCTTTTTGTAAAAAGTACCTTTTTAAAAAGTGCCTTTTTAAAAAGTACCTTTTATAAAAAGTGCCTTTTTAAAAAGTACCTTTTGTAAAAAGTACATTTTGTAAAAATTACCTTTTTTAAAAAGAACTTTTTGTAAAAAATATCTCTTGTTAAAAGTACCTTTCGTGAAAAGTACCTTTTGTGAAAAGTACCTTTTGTGAAAAGTACCTTTTGTGAAAAGTACCTTTTGTGAAAAGTACCTTTTGTAAAAAGAACATTTTGTATTAAGTACCTTTTGCAAAAAGTACATTTTGCAAAAAATACATTTTGTAAAAAGTACATTCTGTAATAAGTACCTTTTGTCAAAAGTACCTTTTGTGAAAAGTACCGTTTGTAAAAAGTACTTTTAATGATAAGTATCTTTTGCAAAACGTACATTTTGTCAAAAGCAACTTTTTTTAAAAAGTACCTTCTGTAAAAAGTAACTTTTTTAAAGTATATTTTAAAAGTATATTTTGTAAAAAGTAACTTTTGTTAAAAGTATATTTTGTAAAAAGTACCTTTTGTAAAAAGTACATTTTGTAAAAAGTACCTTTTGTAAAAAGTACCTTTTGTAAAAAGTACCTTTTATAAAAAGTACCTTTTGTTTAAAGTATCTTTTGTAAAAAGTACGTTTTTGTAAAAAATACCTTTTGTAAAAAGTACCTTTTTAAAAAGTACCTTTTGTAAATATTACCTTTTTAAAAAGTACCTTTTTGTAAAAAGTACCTTTTTGTAAAAAGTACCTTTTATAAAAAGTACCTTTTGTAAAAAGTATCTTTTGTAAGAAGTACCTTTGATAATAAGAACCTTTTATATTAGAAGTTCCTTTTTATAATTTTAATAATGGATGACAAAATTGTCGGTGCCGAAAATTGATTTAAGTTTGACTTTAAGCCCTGCAATATCATTATGAATAAGACTTTAAATTTGCTCATTTATTTAATCAAATTTTCATTATGTTTTTAAAATTAATTTGCAACGATTTCATTTTAAATATATAATGCATTTTGTTTATTGCTTTTGCAAGTTTTCATTTTCTATTAAAATTTTTCACTTTTTCAAGAAACGTGTTGTTTGTTTGTAATTTAAAGAAATCATGCATTTTATTAAATTATTATTATTATTTTTCATTCGCCTTAAAACAATTGGTGCATAATATCTAGTACAATCGATACAACTGCATGCCGAGATTGAAAATAACAATAGTAACAAGAAATAATAGATAAAAATGTGGTATGAAGCGAATATGTTAAATGCTACAAATTAAGGAAATGTGCGAGATGAAATGAGCAAACCATGTAGAAATAATTGCAAAATTATTATTTATATTATTTAGATTTTGCTCTTAAAAATAAATAAAATAGTACTATTTTATTGAACAGTACTTCTTTGCTTTATTTTATGTGAGAAATAAAAAATTTTTTTGTTTCAAAAAGTACTTTTTTATAAAAAGTAATTTTTTTTGTTCAAATGAAATTTTTTTGTTCCAATAGTGCTATTTTATTAAAAAGCACTTTTTTTTTGCTAAGAAGCAATTTTTTGTTAAAAATTGTTTAATGACAAAATATTATTTGTTAAAAATTTTTTTTTAGTTAAAACCGTAACTTCTGCTTTAAAATAAATAAACAATTATTATTTTTTCTTACTGTGCTATTTTTTCAAAAAATATTTTTACGAAGACAAATATTCAAAAATAGTCAAAGCCAACAACGTTTATATTTAGTTACATTAAGGCTGTAGGGTGTATTATTAAAATATGCATTTAAAATGTACAGCCCGATTTGAACATGTGTTTAAAATACATATAAAATTAGCAATAAAAAAAGTTTCGCTTTTGTTAAAAGGAAATAAAAATACTTGAAATAACAAATGTTTGTTCGAGCTGTGAAAACATTTTATTTGTTATTAAATTTTAAGAATATCATTACATTAAAATTAAGCTCAAGATATTATTTGTACATTTATTTATTTGCTTGAATTTTGTGCCGAAAGAGGGTGTAAAAATATTTTACTATTTTAAGCCAAATTATAACTGTGACATTCCACTGTGGCCTGAATAACAAACTATTAAGCAAAAATGCATTTTGTGATAAAATATTTAGTTATTCTGCAGTAAAGTGGTAACGAATCCACAACTAGTTGCAAGAGTATGATTTTCTGGATTGCAATTAAAACTTTCTAAAATCTATTATATAAAATTATTATTTTTCAGCTTAATTAAGGCACCAGATTAAATCAAAACCTAAATTTCAATTATGAACGAAAAAGCTTTCAAAAAGCTCCCACTCCACTGTGCAGTAATTTGTTTGTTTATTTATTTATTTAAATTTTATTGTCACCATGTCTTGTAATGTCTTTTAGCCGTTAACTGACATATGCGGATATATTTATTTTAACCCACCGAGTTTACTAAATCGTAATAGTAAAGTATTTAAAAAAAAAAATAAATATTATGTAAATTTTGTTAAACGGTAGATAACGACATGAGAAAACAAATGAAATTAAATCAAAAGCAATAAGTTACACCACTTACCAGAGAACGAAATAATCGTGTTCACGTCAACCGGATGCACTGGCTCACCATCTGTAGCAATCACTGTTAAGCCATGACCTTCAATTGTTACTTGTGCCGGGCAGACCGAAGCAAATGCGTTGATCATACGGAAACGATAGCGGCGGCCAGGTGTAATGGTGAATATTTCCAAGGGAGTATTTGTCATGAAACCAGTATTTGGGTCACGGAACTGACCCTTGCCATTGATCAACAACGACTCGGGATCTTGGCCGGTATTGACGGCCAAGCGGCCGGGATAACGTTCAGCAGCATCTTCATGCAACCAATCACTGATCAACATAATATGAGTAGTCAAATCGAAATCGTATAGATGGGAATTGGGATCACGAGAAGGTGGCTGTCTTACCACAATACTACCGTAAAGACCATCTAGTTTTTGCAAGCCGGTGTGAGCATGCCAGAAATGCGTGCCTGAATTACCGGTCCATTGATAGCTTGAGAGACATGAAAAATTTAACACAGCAATTTTGGGTTAAAATAAATTTTAATGAAATTTTAAAATTTAAAAACATCTCTCTCTCTCTCTGTCTTTCACTTACCGGAATGTATTACCCTGCTGTATGGGACACTGCGTTACAAATGGTACACCATCATAATATTGCGAGCCACGCTGCCAGATGCCGTGCCAATGTATGGTTACTTCCATACCTTCCATATGATTCTCTACATCGATGACAACTTTGTCATTTTCACACACTTGTATACTGGGGCCGGGTATCATACGATTGGCTGTTAAAATACCACGCTCAACACCATCGGCTAAAACACATTGACAATGAGACCATACTGTGTTGGTGGCATTGGGTGTGCACACTTGACACGCTCTGTGGGAAAATTTACAGAATTAAAGATAAATATGTGTGTAGCAGGTGAGGAAGGCGGTAACAATGAAATATACAATAAAATTTTATGTTTAATTGTGTTAGAAACCATAAATGGATTTTGTATAAATACGAGTAAAGTATAAAAATAGTTGCACCACTGTGCGTGCTAAATTTATTTACACCATTTTAGGCTCATTGCATTTATTTACAAAAGTAGGCCCTAAAAAAATTTCGACAAACGAAAAACACATTTTTTTTAAATTTGTCAGCGAGGGTTGCAGAGGAGCTTGTGGCGTAAAACAAAAGGCAGGAAATGAAAATATGAAAGGATTTTTGGCATTTCTCTGCGCCTCCTTCCCACTCTCAGCATTCAGCGTATACATACATAAACATCAAAAAGGCATGAAGACAAAGTTTTTATGGAAAATTGCGTGAGTTTTCGCAGGGGGCGTAAAAGTAAATTGTGTAAACAAGGCAGGTTAAAAAGGCTTAAGATATATACAGACGGTTGCCAGATCTTACAATATTCTCAGATCTGGCAATGCCAGTTCACCTGGCTATATCAAATTTGTCAGAAAATCTTACAATATTTATAGGTAGAGGTCCATAGCTCGCTTTTTGCGCGTTACGCTTTCTATGCATCTGTCAAAAAAGTAGAATCAATGTAATAGTATGTGACAAGTTACATTGCAAAAAGCGCAGAACGCGTAGGCGCGTTCAAAGCAAAAAGTAGGTCTACTTTCTACTTTTGTACGCGTTACAAGCACCATGAAAGAAAGTCAGCTGTTTTTGAATGCTAAAGATGTTAAATAATACTTTATTTCTTACGTTATCGATAAATATTATTTTGTCGTGGATAAATTTTTTTTTTTTTTTCAATAAAAAAAATTTCTTAGTAAAAAAAAACTTGTTTAATAAAATATGTGAATATTTTCATTAATGCGATGTATTTTAATTAACTTTTCACCACACTTTTCTCGTAACAAATTTTGCATATTAGTTATCGATTACTTTTACGTACTGAGTGTCATCTCCGCTAAATCTGTATTAAATAGCTGCTTAGAAAAGTTATTGGTTAAGCCAATAATGTGAATACATTTATATGTAATTTTCAATTTACTTACATTAAAGTCAACAACAGCCGACAATCTGCTGGAATAGCCCTGGCCGAGTTCTTCTCAAGACTCTTTTAAAATGCTGAATAAATAGTCAAAGACATCTGCAGACATTCTTGTCGCGGTTCTAAATTGCTCAGGGTCAGAAGTTGTAATTTTTTAAATGTGGTTTCAAAAAACCCACTTAAATTCCGTTCTAAATACAACGGCCGTACCCAAAACCTTTTCTTTTTTGAAATTGTTCATAGGCATTTTTTGCACATAAAATTAAATATACAAACTCGACTAACTCCACAAATTCCTTTAAAAACTCGATTTCACTCTCCATTTTTTCTTTATAAGTATTTATAAACAAACGCACACAGCTGATCAAAACAAAAATAAAATGGCGCATGAAAAGCAGTGCATGTAACTCAACGCGAACAAAGTATAGAACGAAACAAGAGGATGAAACGCGTCTAAAGCATAACGCGCAAAAAGCGAGCTATGGACCTCTACCTTAAATGTCAGCAGTTGCTAGTCCTGCAATGGACTTGCAATGCTTTCTCTGGCAACGATATCAGAAAAAAATTGCCTGTTCACACGGTTGTAAGAAATTTTGAACCCATTTTACTGAAAATATTCAGTGAAATCATGAATAAAATTCCGCTTGAAATTTCTCAATTTTCCAATTAAAATTTTTTGTTTTTCCCCGTCACTTGTTATTAATTGGAATTGTTCACCGGGAAAAATTTCACTCGGAATTTTATTCATGATTGCCTTGATTGTCAGATCTGACAACTGTCTGTACATAGCTTTAGTGTGAAATGGCACTTAGCTTTCGTACACTCTTTAGACTCTTTTGTGATAACACTGGTACTGTGAAGGGAAATCGATGAAAAATGTCGCTATTGTGAATTACACTCATTGTGATTGTTCAAAATATTGCATCAGCTGAGACGCACAAAAAACTACAACAGAACTTTAAAGTTGGTTCAAAATTAGAAAATAAAATAAAAATATGTTAGCAAATTGAGTAAAATTAAAAATAAAAGGAGTATTGAAAATTAAAATACATTTGCTTGAATTTTTGGAATCAAAATTCGTTGCTCAATGGTGCTGCCATCTCTTTTTAACAGACTTCAAAAAAAAGGAAGATATTATCAATTCCTCAGTATTTTTTTTGACATTGTTACTTCATAACTCGGTACATTTTACACCGATTGCAAAAATTATGATTTCTTGGCTGAGAGGGTATAGCTTCCCATTGGTCACATTGTATAAAAGTGGGCGAGGGCACGCCCACAATTTTTAATTTAAATTTAATGATATTTTACTTGTTTGACTGCTGTGAAGCATAGCAAACAATTTTGGTTCTGGTCATTACCCAATTTTAAAGTTGCGAAAATGGGCGGGGCTACGCCCATTAAAAGTTTATTATATTTCACGTGGTTCTACTTAACCGATTTTTACAAAACTTAACACACACCCTGAGCTATGAAAAACACACATTCTTGCATATAAGAAAATGGGCGGAGGCACGCCCATTAATATTCAATTCCAAATTACACTTACTTCCTCTTAACCAATACATTTGCAAATTTTTTTTGAAACAGTCTAATTCCAGTTTGGTCCCATAATTTTTTTTTTCAAAAATGTTCTAACAGATCTTTGCATTGAAGTCGGTTTTTTTGTGGCAGAATTATTTTTATATTAAAATATGCAAAATAAATGAATTAAAAGCAAATAGTGCAAAGCAACTTCTTGGTAAAAAGCGAGAACTTTGATTTTCTTTCGGTTTTATTAAATCGAGCTCATGCTGTATCATCAGTGATGCCAGATTGTGTTTTCAGATCTTTTAACGATTTCAGCGATAACTAAAATTGTATACTTTTAAGTCTATTTTAAAGCTACTCAACCCTGGGCAAAAGTGCAGGCAAGCAATTAGTTTTTATAAGTCATGGCAATTCTCTTTCCTTAACTTGTTCAGAAATTGAGAGAATATGAGTTATTTTCTATTATTTTCTGATCACATGATTGAATGTGCTCTAATGGCCACATTTGCGGTACTTGTCTCCCAATAGATAATCTTTTCTGGCATTTTCTTCCCTTAAGCGATTCTAATGTTTATTTGTTCGTAAAAGCTCTAAAACTAATTTATGCATAACAACTTTTAGTTAATTTATAATTATTTTGTTTTAAATAACGTATAAAAAAATGCCCTAAGTGTATAAGTATAGTATAAATGTAAAAGATATAGCAGAAAAATCTTAACAAGTTAATTTATTACTTAATGCTTGAAACTAAAATAAGCCTGGTGATTGTTTCAACCCTGCAGCTCTTTCACATGCTATAAAATAAAACAGACTTCGCTGTATTAAAAATAGCTAACAAAAATTTTCAACTAAATGTGTATATGTACGTGTGTGTGTATGGCCTTCATAGAAAGGGATAATTCATTTTGTTCATATGAAGCAGTCATCCTTAAAACATCCAACATGGAACTTGCTCTTGATAAATTTTTTTATGTACCTACAAATCAAATCAAATTGGGAAGAAAGCTTAAAGTGCTTTGACGATGCCTGTTATACAGCAAGGACTTTTTAATTAATCCATGTAGGTGTATTACCTTCTTTTGGAAAGTGATAGTGAAGAGAGGAAGTATAAAGTTGTTTGCTCTTGTGTAATTTGTTAGTTTAAATAGCATCTATGCAGCGCCTCTGGTGTTAATTGGTCGCATTACTTTAAGCTATGTATTTATGCATTTTATTATGCCATTATTATTTTTTAAATCGTACGTTTGTTGTAGGATATGATGTTGATATGACTGACTCTGGCTAAGGATTGCACTCGGGCTTTCGAGGAAATATCTACATAATATTTCCCCAACAAAATGAACTGTCGGGTATTTCTTACTTCCATAAAAATTACAGACTCGTGTTGAACCGCAAAAAAAGCAAAGTACATGAATCACTAATACTGTTTCACATGTCTGACAGTCTGAATCTCTGTCTGTGAGCTTGCGGTTTTGTTTGACTAGTGCCTCCAATACTTAATACTAACTCAGACTAACTTTTTTATTAAACTAAAACAAGAAATGCGTGAAAGTAAACCATCAATATTGATTACGTGTTTTATTTGATTTTTTTTTGCCTTTTTGCAACTAAATTATCATGTTGCTTTTTGATTTTATTTATTTATTAAAGCCAAAACTTAATATTTACTTTAAATTTGTATTAAACAAGTTTCTTGTTTTTAATTATAGTGCATTGCAAGTGTATGAAATAATATTTGGCTACCAACAGGAATTTTTTATTGCTAAACTTTAATTTATGTTGTCATGGCTGAAAAATAATTTTGCTTAATTTCTCAAATCTGGTTTTTGAAAAAGAATTCGTAGAAAGGATAGTTAAAGAAATCAGTTAGTAAATGACAAACAGCGCTTCCTTTCAAGAAACTGTCTTCCAGCTGATTACATACATATACTGCTTGTCAAAATTCATTCGAAATTATTGCCCACAACTAAGCCATTTTTTTCTTTCGAGAAGCCATCTAAAAGCTCCACAAGAAAAAAATCATTTAATCGTCTTCTACAGACATTTCATGTCGACTAAATTTACTTCAAAAACATTTTGCCAATGAATCCCAACACGTTATCATTTCTTTTTAATTTTATTCATTGTTTTATTGCGTGCAGAATATTTTTAACACCAAATAATAAAATTTGTTTACATTAAGTGTGATCAGCTGTTTAAAGTGACTGTCAAGTTAGAGTACGAGTATAAATAAAAATGTATGAACCAAGTTAAGGAAATATATTAAGGGTATTCACGTACACTCTTGTAACGGTGAAAAACGTATAATAAAATTTTCTGGCTTGGGCAACCTATTTTGTTTAGTGAAACACAATACATATACGAGTATGTATATATTTTGAATGTTAAAAGTTTTTGTTAAAATGGTAAATTATTGAAATCTGTAATTAAATTGTTATTATTATTATTTTTTTTTTAATTTAAAGATTTCCTCTTTATTTACGAATTTTATTTAAATATACATACATATATATTTATTTATTTATTATGCCCCATATTCATAAAATTTAAAATGAATACGAAGGTATATATGTATGTCTTTATATTTTGAAATTTTATCTACCTTTTTGATTGAAAAGTTGCTAAAAAGTACCATTTGTGATGAAAAGTATCCCTGTGGCCAAAAGTACTCGTACCTTTTGGACAAAAAGAACTTTTTTTAATCAAGAGTTCCTATCTGATAAGAAGCATCTTTTCGACTAAAAAGTACCTTTTTCATAAAAAGTATCTTTTTGATAAAAAGTATCTTTTTGATAAAAAGTACCTTTTTGATAAAAAGTACCTTTTCGATAAAACGTACCTTTTTGATAAGAAGTATTTTTTTAATCAAAAGTACCTTTTTGATAAAATGTACCACTTTGATTAAAAGTACCTCTTTGATAAAAGGTACATTTTTGATAAAAAGTACTTTTTGGTTAAAAGTGCGTTGTTAATAAAAAGTACCTTTTTGATAAAAAGTACTTTTTGATAAAAAGTACCTCTTTGATTAAAAGTACCTCTCTGATAAAAAGTACCTTTTGGACAAAAAATACCTTTTTTATTTTAAGTACCTTTTGGATAAGAAGTAACTTTTTGATAAAAAGTACCTTTTTGATAAAAAGAACCTTTTTGATAAAAAAGTACCTTTTTTGATAAAAAGTACATTTTTGATAAAAAGTACCTTTTTAATAAAAAGTAACTTTTGGATAAAAAGTAGCTTCTTGATAAGAAGTACGTACCTGTTTGGTACTAAGTACTTTTTTTATAAAAATTTACTTTTTGATAAAATGTACTTTTTTTGGTTAAAAATATATTTTTCATAAAAATAATAATCTCTAATTTTATAAAATTAATATAATAATTATTAAGCTTAAGATCTTTTGTTTTTATATAAACAGTTTTTATTTATATTTCTTCTGCAGCAAAAAATTTTTTTTTTGTGTGGCAGCCAACAGTTTTTTCTTATTCTATTTTTAACCAAAATAATTTTTTTAACAAAAATACTTTTCTTTTTCTTTAAATGTGTCTCTCAACTTTCCATCATTTGTTTGTTTATATTTATGTATGCACTCGTGCATATATTTTGTTTTATGACTAATTTATTTTTATTATTCCTTTCAATAATAATAAAAATTAAATAAAACAAGCAACTTTCATATCTCTAAGAAATATTTATGAAAGAAAATTAAGCATTCACTGCGGAAGCCTGCTTGATATATTTTATATATTTTGTCAAATTATTTGATGTCGTACAGGAAAACTCTATGAATAAATAAAATCACATCCAATCGCATGCTTGCAACGCAATGCAGTTTGTTTATTTATTAACTCGTATCAAAACAAATTATCTTCAACATTATTTTCACAATTTTTTAAATAAAATATTAAGGAATCTGAGATGACTCTCGCTTTTCATTTGTAACTAAAAAAAAAAATCCAAATGGAATAAAACTTTTGTTCGCAAAACCAGCTTATATTGAGGATGATGCTATTGTTTCATAAGTTTTTTTTTTGTAAGTTATTATTTCAACTGTTACAGGTAGCAAGCAAATTTGGCTCAAGATTACTATAGATAAACAGAAAATAGTTTTACGAGACATACGAGTATCATGCGTGTAAGCAACAATGTCAGCAGTGCATTTAAAGTTTAACAACAACATGAATCTCTGGAAAATACTGCATAACCGGCAGTAATTATTATGAAGTCAATGACTGACTGATATAACGTTTTGTGAACGAGATTTTTATTTTTTTCTTGCGAAATAAGAAGCAACACATTACATAACTCAGTTTTATTGCCTTTTTTAATTTCAAATAAGTTTTAGCTAACAAAAAATATTCTCCAAAATTTTTTCTTGTAAATTTTCCGCCGTTAATTAATTAATTTTTTTTAATAAAAAGTACATTTTTTAATAAAAATAACCTTTTTACTAAAAAGAACGTTTTTTAATAAAAAGTACCTTTTTAATAAAAAGTACCTTTTTAATAAGAAGTAACTTTTTAATAAAAAGTACCTTTTAAATAAAAAGTAACTTTTTAATAAAAAGTACCTTTTAAATAAAAAGTACATTTTAAATAAAAAGTACATTTTAAATAAAAAGTAACTTCTAAATAAAAAGTACCTTTTAAATAAAAAGTACATTTTAAATAAAAAGAACATTTTAAATAAAAAGTACCTTTTAAATAAAAAGTACCTTTTAAATAAAAAGTACCTTTTAAATAAAAAGTAACTTTTTTAATAAAAAGTAAATTTTTAATAAAAATTACATTTTTAATAAAAAGAACCTTTTTAAAAAAAGTACCTTTTTAAAAAAAGTACCTTTTTAATAAAAAGAACCTTTTTAATAAAAAGTAACTTTTTGATAAAAAAAGACATTTTCTTTATAAAAAATAACTTTCGCTTGGAAGTAGCTTTTCAATAAAAAGTAAATTTTTAATATGAAGTACCTTTAGTACTGTTTATCTTTTTTATATCTTGACTATTGTTTTTAATCTGATAATACAATAGGTACAAAGATACAAGAGGGTTTGTGAATTCAGCAAATAATTGCCGGATTTTTTCTGTTGAATAATTTTTTATAAATATAGACATTTCATGACCATTTATTAGCATTCACATAAATACTTCGTAACAAAAACAATGAAAAAAAAAACACAAATCAAAGCCTATTGGGAATGTCTTGAGAAAATGCAACTCTTAAATGCTGAACATCTGGACTGGTTGCTTTAGACTTGAGGTTGGCAGCTATAAATTTATTGTCATAATTTATAGTCTTTGTTATGTTTGCATGTATATTTTGCAACTTGTTTTAAGTACACATACGATTATTGACCAAAAATTTAAAGAAAACACCAAGAAAAAGAAAACTAAAAATTTTTCTTTAATTTCCTTGGCTTTTTGTTTTTATTTTATTGCAATAACAAAATGTGTTACAAAAATTTGCCAACAATAAAAAAATATTTTGAAAATAACCATGAGTTGCATAGAAAAGCATGAACAACTAAATTTGTAGACGGCGGGCCATGCAAAGTGGATGAACAAGTTGCAGCTCCCTACCAAAATATTGATAAAAGAAAATGTTTGAAGCAACAGCTTTGTGTTTATTTTTTTTTTCACTGCAATAAAGTTTTTACAAACCATTGATTTTTTCACTTAAACTATTTGATTAATTGTTTTATTATGTTGCACTGTATTTAAATATAATTTTATAGCGGTTGAAAAAATAATAAGTTTATTAATAATTAACGTAAAGACGATTTGTAAAATATGGTCGACAAATATTTAAAGCTGCAAACCCGCTTAACGTTTGGATCAATTAAACAAAAAGAAAATAATAAAAGAGGATTACATATTGAATAGAAAACATATACACATTTATTTATGTTAATTTGCATGTTTTCTTTACGACACTTCTATATGATTGCCTCTGGAGTAGCTAGAGTTAGCAATTATGTAAAATAAAGTCAAAAATAAATTTTTAATAATCGTGAAGTGAGAGTAGGCTAAAATGTGGCCGGTTTGAAAAAATTTGCTTGCGGTTCTTTTTATTTAACAAAAGTTAAATAAAAACATAGTGACGTTTTCTTGGGTCATCTGCACAGAACTTTTGCCGAAAATAAAATTACCTGATAAAAAAAAGGCACACACACAGAAGTCAATAAGTTAAAAAAGCCACCTTTTTTGAGAAAAATAAAATTTTTGAGAAAATTAACCTTTTTGACTCAAAGTTCCTTCTTGATAAAAATATTAGCTTTTTCTAAAAAGGACCGTCATTACAAAAGTAATCAGGGCGATCATGAAAAAAATTCCGCGCGAAATTTTTCCCTGGGAACAATTCCAACTAATAGCAAGTAATAGGGAAAACAAAAAATTCTAATTGGAAAAGCGAGAAATTTCACGCGGAATTTTATTCATGATTGCCCTGAATGTATTTGTTAAAAGTACCTTTTCGATGAAAATTATCTATTCGATAAAAATGTAGCTTTTGCATAAAAAAGTATCTATTCGGTGAAAAAGAACCTCGAGAAAAAAGTACCTCTTACATATATAAATTTTATTTTTTATTTTTTGATAAAGAAAGTATGTTTTTTTGTTTGTTTTTGATAAAAAGTACCCTTTTGATAGAAAGTACCCTTTTGATAAAAAGTACCTTTTTGATAAAAAGTTCCTTTTGGATAAAAAAGTACCTTTTTGATAAAAGTACCTTTTTGATAAAAAGTACCTTTTTGACAAAAATACCCTTTTGAGAAAAAGTACTTTTCTGAGAAAAAGTATCCCCGTGAGAAAAAGCATGTATTTGAGAAAAAGTACCTTTTTGATAAAAAGTACCTTTTTGATAAAAAGTACCTTTTTGATAAAAAGTACCTTTTTGATAAAAAGTACCTTTTTCATAAAAAGTACCTTTTTGATAAAAAGTACCTCTTTGATAAAAGTACCTTTTTGATAAAAGTAGCTTTTTGATAAAAAGTACCTTTTTGTTAAAAAGTACCTTTTTGATAAAAAGTACCTTTTTGATAAAAATACTTTTTTGAGAAAAAGTACTTTTCTGGGAAAAAGCACTTTTCTGAGAAAAGATACATACCTCCTTGAGAAAAAGCATGTATTTGAGAAAAAGTATATTTTTGATAAAAAGTATCATTTTGAAAAAAATAAAATTTTGATAAAAAGTACCATTTCGATAAAAAGTATCTTTTTGATAAAAAGTACCTTTTTGATAAAAATTAAATTTTTTGATAAAAAGTACCTTTTTTGATAAAAAGTACCTTTTTTGATAAAAAGTACCTTTTTTGATAAAAAGTACCTTTTTTTTATAAAAAGTACCTTTTCTGATAAAAAGTACCTTTTTGATATAAATAACCTTTTTGATAAAAAGTACCTTTTTGAGAAAAAGTACCTTTTTTGATAAAAAGTGCATTTTTTGATAAAAAGTGCCTTTTTGTAAAAAGTACCTTTTTGATGAAAATTACGTTTTTGATGAAAAATAAACTGCAATGAAAAGTTAATTTTTGATGGAAAAAGTATATTTTTGATAAAAAGTATCGCTTCGATAAAAAGTATATTTACAATCAAGAGATTTATTATTCGATATATTGTCATAATTATACTATAAGTGAAATTTATTTGCTGGTGGTTAAGCAACAATGAAATGCATATAGATATCGTTCAACCACCAGCAATAAATTTCACTTATATTTAGTATATTTACAATAAAAAGAAAATTTTTCATGAAAAGTTTTTTTTTTGATAAGAAACCCCATTTCAATAAGAAATAGGATTTTGTCAATAAGTACCTCCGAAATAAAAAGGACATTTTTATAGGAAAAGTAGATTCATTTTTTACCAAAAGTTGCTTCAATGAAAAAAGTGCAGTTATGCATAACCCAAGAAAAATAAGTAAAGATTTAAGCTGAACTTAAAATTTAAATGCTTGTTCCACGAAGTCGAAAAAAGACGTTCGATAGACAATTTATATTAAAAACAACTTCTAAGTTATGATTTTTTTTATAGTTTTCAATATAAATTGTCGATAAAACAATTTCTTTCGACATCGCTAAATATCTGACTCAAATAAAATATAATATCAATACTACTTACGCTCCCAATACGGTGTAATATTCCAGTGTGAAATGATAATAACATATTCTGGGTGGTTCGCCTTCACGGCAAGCTCTGGCGCACTCATCAGGCGCCGATAAAGCTGGATTTCGTCTCAGCTCCGCCGTGGCACTTGTTGAGAAATCTAAATGTCTAAAAGGTGATTTGGGATTCGGGTCGACCACAGTACCCGAAATCGAGGGATAACGAGCCGAGGAAGGGAAGTTGCCGCGTGAATTTAAATAACCACTGCCGGCTGTTAAGGCGGGCTTGCTGCCAACACCCAAGCTGTTGCTATTTAAGGGCACTGGCCGTGGTATGTTACCAGTGAGGGCGGGATGTGTTTGTACAATGCCATGTGTGGCCGAAAAGAAGGGCGTGTCGAAGGGTGTACTGGAGGAGGGAGTGACTACATGAGACTGCCAAAATGAACTGGCTGGCGTTTGATCAGTTAATTTATCTGAAACAATTCAAAAAATAAACAATAGAAGTTTAATAGCTTATTTAAATAAATTAAAAGGTGTTAATTGTATTTTGCTTATAATAAAGTTTCTTGTACTACATATATTTAATTTTTTTGTTCAACTTCAAAAATTTCGCAATTTTATGATTTAGAGCAGAAAATCAAATGTCGAAAATTAACATTTATTACCTTGGATATTTATAAAGTTTTCGTTTTTTTTTTCGTTTTCGTCTTGATTTTCAATTTTCTTAAAGACTTGTTGTTTGATTCTTTTAAATTAAAAGTTAATTAAAGTGTTGTTCTGTTTTTTTTTTGAAGCTTATTGTTTGCTTATTAGCTATTTATAAAGTTTTGGGTTGGGTT
The DNA here is from genome assembly GCA_936439885.1 of Nowickia ferox. Taxonomy (NCBI): domain Eukaryota; kingdom Metazoa; phylum Arthropoda; class Insecta; order Diptera; family Tachinidae; genus Nowickia; species Nowickia ferox. The sequence continues at coordinate 82,013,199 of OW387027.1, read as the reverse complement.
TTCATTAATTTTTTGTTGTTGTAAATTTGATTTATTTTATATTGTCTTTATAATAATAATAATAATACTTAACTAAATGTTTTTTTGGGGGCTATTATGCATTAAGTTATTATGAAATATATTTATTTTAAGTTCAAAAAGTTAAATTAATACTTGACTATATTATGCTTTTTGGCAAAACTGGCGCAATATTACTTACTAGGGCTTAAAGCTTCTTGCATAGAAAAAATAGTTTTGATAAAGACACTTACTTGTTTGCAATACTTGTATTGTTACGAACTATTTTCTGTTATATTTTTAACTAAAAATATATACATAAGTATTTTTGTTATATTGCACTAGTCGTCTAATGTGTGTTGTAAAAGAGGGAAGGGTGTATTTTTTTGATATTTGAACTGAACCTTGCCTTATTGCAAGTAACTGCAATGACCTCTGCGGGAAGTTTGAAAATACTCCTTTATTTAATTTTAAATCGACTTCAAAAAACAAGCAGGCTGTACTTCTTAACCACTTAAAAAATAGCAGGAAATTTTTAGATTGTTGAAATTTTTTATATTTTTTTGATATCTATCTATTATTTCGTAACTCTGTCATTTATCAACCATTTTGAGCATCTGAGAGGATTGATGCAACAATTGCCAAAAAAGTGAATGGAGCCACTCCCACTAAAGTTTAGTACTCAATTCGATTTACTTCAACCGCAACAATTCTTTTTAATTCGTTTCGGTGATTTTTTTGGTTCTTTGGCGATTTTTTCGCTTTTGCGTCTTAGTTTTGGACTTTTTTTTAGTTTTAGTGCTTTTTTCGCTTTTTAAAATTTTTTCGGTTTTCGGCATTGGTTTTAGTTTTGGCGTTTTTGGCGCTTTCGTCGCTTTTGGCGATTTATTTTAGTTTTACCGATTTTTTAGTTTTGGCGCTTTTTTTCGTTTAGGCGATTTTTTCGGTTGTTGGCTATTTTCCCCTTTTGGCGATTTTTAGTTTTGGACTTTTTCTTAGTTTTGGCGGCTTTTTTCGTTTTTTTAGATTTTATCGGTATTTGGCGTTTTTATTAGTTTTTGGCGATCTTGTCGATTTTTGGGGATAGCTTAGTTTTTGCGCTCTTTTCTGTTCAATAGATTTTTTCTGTTTTGGCGACTTTTTTGTTTTTTTGTTTGGCGATTTTTAGTTTTGGACTTTTGCTTAGTTTTGGCGATTTTTTCGTTTTCTTTTTCAGATTTTATCGGCATTTGGCGTTTTTATTAGTTTTTGGTGATCTTGTCGATTTTTGGGGATAGCTTAGTTTTTGCGCTCTTTTCTGTTTAGCGATTTTTTCTGTTTTGGCGACTTTTTTTGTTTTTTGGCGATTTTTAGTTTTGGACTTTTTCTTAGTTTTGGCTTTTTTTTTAATTTTTTTTAATTCGAATTACTTTAACCGCAACAATTCTTTTGAAGTTTTAAAACATCTTCGATTCTTAAAATGGCACAATTAAGTGTTTGCATAATTGGGTAAAAACTCAAATATATTTCTAGTACATATCGTTAATTATACAAACATCATGGTTGTTACGTCCCATAAAATTTAATGTATAATTTTTGTAGTTCATAAAGTCTACATATGGGAGTAATAAAAGTGGGCGGTGTCATGCCCATTGAAATTTCATATAACATCTCACATACTTCCACTTATACCATTCGTACCAAACTTGGCGACAAACTTTTGGAACTTTTCGGTGACACATCCTTTTGTTTGAAAAATTTAGGCGGGGCAACGCCTCTTAAAGCTTATTATCATATTTTAGGTATTTCGAGCTAACCGATTCCTATTGAACTCTGGTCATACCTCAGGCTGCTTCAATGCGACAATTATGTGCTGTAGGAAAATGTAGGCAGATCCACGCTTTTTATAAATTTATTTTAGATTGATTTTTATGGAATTCTACCCAAATGATTGCAAAGATAATTTTCGACACATCTGGAGCTCTTCTAAGCTGACAGTGTTGCATTTGAAAAAGTAGGCGGGATGACTCCTACTGAAATAAAATGTAACATTGCATATCAAGTGATTAAATCCAAACTATTATTGCTTAAATTTACATATGTACATACATATATGTACGTGCATTAGGCTTTTGCTATGACACACATTTGAGATTAAGCAAAAAGTGTTTTATGTTTTCTTTTTCATTAACTTCTATGGGTATTGCCAGATTTTGGTTTCAGCTTTCAGAACTTTCCCAAACTTTTCTAGCTTTCCAGTGCTGCACGATGTCTTGCACTGACATATTTCTGTAATAACTTATCTATCTCTTTAGTATGGACGTCACACATCACAACGTATGTTAGACACATAAAATGTTTTATAAAACTGAAACCAAAATATTTTTAAAAGAAAGAAACAATTAAAAAACAAATTTCCACACAAACTTCATAATCAAAAAAAAAAAAAACTAATTATAATAAGGTCAATTTATATGTAAAACCGTATAGAAATACCATCGCTTTAGCAATGCACAAAACATGTGCACTTACTATCTTTTTAAATAACATTGTGTCTTGTGTTATAATTGCATTCAGCTCAAGATTTACATCGCTATAAGTGAACACCTTAAAATTTCTCAAACACTAAATTCAACTATAAAACACAGCAATTTGTTTGTTTTGCTCTTTTTTTTGTATAAAAAAAAACACACCAGCTTATCTTTTCACATTCAAATCGTATTTGAAGTGTATTTAATTAAATATGCTAAATACTTTGAAATAAATAAAAAAAAAAAGAAATAAACACTCTTGAAATTATAATAAAAAATGTTTCGTTTTGCGATGCAAACAAAAGACTTGAGACACAAACTCTCATTTGCAGTGTTTAATTTTACGAGAAGAAAAAAAAGCTGACACTGGCTCAAATAAAAATAATAGTCAAACAACATATATTTTTGTTTTTCTGTCGCTTTTGTGGCACCTGTTGCTGCTGCCGGTGCTGCTGCTGCTGCTGCTGCTCTTATATTGTATTAATTTCCATTCAAACAACTAAAATGAAAAGTACATATTGTAAATTAGTGTTTACTTACCACTACTGCTGTTGTTGTTAAAACAACCATCATTTATAGCAACAGCAAAAGTCATTGTAATACGTTGTTGTAATGTTTGTTTTTGTTTGTCTATCTATTTGTCTAAGTGCAGCTCTTGCACTCAAGTGCGAATTCATTGTTACAAAGTCAAGTTTATGCAAATAATCTTAAACAGTTTGTGTAAAAAGTGAGTGCGAGATTAACTTTTAGTCTGATATCTTTCTTGTTATATTTAAACTGCAAAATCTTTCTCTTATAATTCATGAAAATGACATTTCCTTTTTACACGACTATACAGGAAGGATTATGTTATTCCGGCGTATGTATGTATATATTTTTATATTCGTCTTAGGAGCCCAAGTGCTCTTAGAAAGGGGTTTCAATAAATTCAGTAAAGTGAGACTTTGAATCATACACGAAGGTTTTTGTACGGGCTCCACTATAAGAACTACGATAAGAACTTTAGCTTATATAATCGAATATCTTACGTGATGAAAACATAAAAAAAAAATTTAATACTCGGTGAACTCTTTTTCTTGTTTTTTTTAACAATTTTTTTTAGTTTTGTTACCCTTTCTTATTTTTTGGCGCTTTTTTCGTTTTTGAGATTTTATCGGTTTTTTGCGATTTTTTAGTTTCAGCGCTTTTAAGTTTTTGGCGATTTCATTGCTTTTGGCGATTTATTTTAATTTTAGAGACTTTTTAGTTTTGGTGCTCTTTTTCGTTTCGGTGATTTTTTCGGTTCTTTGGCGATTTTTTAGTTTTGGCGTCTTTTAGTTTTGGATATTTTCTTAGTTTTGGCGCTTTTTCGCTTTTTAATATTTTTTCGGTTTTTTGCGTTTTTTTTAGTTTTGGCGTGTTTTCGTTTTTGGTGATTTCGTTGCTTTTGGCGCTTTATTTTAGTTTTAGCGATTTTTTAGTTTGGTGCTCTTTTTCGTTTTGGAAATTTTTTCTGTTTTTGGCGGTGTTTTCCTTTAGGTGATTTTTAGTTTTGGAATTTTTCTTATTTTTGGCGCTTTTTTCGCTCTTTTTTTCGGTTTTTTGCGTTTTTAAGTTCTGGCGTTCTTATTAGCTTTTGGATATCTTGTGGAATTTCTTCAACTTATTTTAGTTAGTTTTGGCGATTTTTTCCTTGTGTCGATTTTAAGTTTTGATTTTTTTTTTCGTTTTTTAGATTTTTCGTTATTTGGCTTTTTTTTTAGTTCTGGCGTTTTTATTAGTTTTTGACGATTTATTTTAGTTCAAGTGATTTTTAGTTTGGACTTTTTCTTACAGTACGATTTGCGCAACCGAAAGGAAATCGAGGTTGTTGCTTTTACCGAAAAGTTGCAATAATCGACCACTAAAAACTACATAAAAACCAAACTATAATTTACATAAAATAGTTTATTTTTAAAAGTTACAACATAAAAAAATTCATATATGTGTTTAAAAATGTTATAAAAAAATATTTTATGCATTAATTGAAACTTAAAACCATCCTTCATTGTACTTGCTCTAGTTTGAGGAAATAATAATAAATCTTAATTTTTTGCATAAGGAATATTATTTTCTGTTGCCCACTCCATACAAATGTTAAGTGCATTAGTGGCATTATCTACTTTAACCGGTGTGTTTTTCATTTTTATATTCTTCCTATGAAAAATGTATAGCTTCGCTTTTCTCTGAATAGTGTTCTCTGGTCCATTCATTGTAAATCCAGTGTAAATATACAAATTTATTTTTTACCCATACAAATTTTTATACTCATGCACGAAGAGTAAAGAGAGAAAAATAAATCAAAATTGCAAAAAAATTTTTTCGGGATGGGTTCTTTTGTAAAACTGAAAGTATTGTTAAAACTACTTTTTAAATTCAGTTTAATTCAAAGAGAAAAGCGTTTAAAATTTACTAAAGGAGAAACATTTGCGCTTATCAAAACTGTTTTTTGAACAAAGTTGCACTTTGTAATGTAAAAAATTATCTGTTGCGTTAATCGGGGTGTTGCAATAATCGGTGGTTGTGCAAATCGAGCTCGTACTGTAAGTTGTTACTTATATCTTATTAGGCCTACGGCAATTTCTTATTTTTATGTGTGTTAAATACGAATTTTAAAACCTTTGTTTGTTGTTCGCTAAGCAGCAACAAAATGCTCTAGACGTGCTTAACCCAAAAAAAAAACACAAACTTTTTTAATTAGAAGTAATAAATTAGTTAAAAAATTTTGTGAAAACTAGTTGGTTTCCCCCATAAAAAGTTATTATTTCCAACGTAATAATCATAACTTGGAAATTTTCTATCAAAAGTTTAGTTTCTAGTGCGTGCATTACTTTTAAATTGTCGTTTTTCTAGTGGGGGTTTGATTTTTTTCAACTATAAGCTTATTTTAGTATTTTTTTTTTATTTTATAATTTTTATTGTATATCTTTTTTAATTTATTATGTTGGCTATGACTGATATTGACATAAGCATTGTTAACTTTTATAAAGCTGGACTAGTTCCAATAACAGTGAAAGTGTTTTATTATGGATTGCTGCTGAAACTATTATGAAAAATTTAAAAATTTTACCATTTAAAAGTTGATTAGAACTCTTGTGAGCCACAGCGAACTAAACATAATAGGAATATTAACAAACAATCAAAGAGATTTTTTGAGCCAAGGTTTTTTATTTATTTATTTACATAATATTTTACAGAAACAAAAAATACAATAAACTTATACTCGGGAACGAGAGATGAGACTAACTAAATATGAAACTTCGTCTGATCGCTAAATGTTTGAAAATAATTTCAAATCTAATTAATTAAATATTTATGTGGTATAAAAAGTACCGTTTACAAAAAGTACCTTTTAGAAAAAGTACCTATTGTAAAAAGTACTTTTTATAAAAAGTACTTAAAAAAAAGTACTTAAAAAAAGTACCTTTCATAAAAAGTACTTTTTAAAAAAAGTACTTTTTAAAAAAAGTACTTTTTACAAAAAGTACCTTTTATAAAAAGTACTTTTTACAAAAAGTATCTTTTATAAAAAGTACCTTTTATAAAAAGTTCATTTTATAAAACCTACCTTTAATAAAAAGTACTTCTTATGAAAAGTATCTTTTATAAAAAATACCTTTTACAAAAAGTACCATTAACCAACATTACGTTTAAAAAAATACATTTAAAACAAGTACAAGTAAAAAAAGGTACCTTTTACAAAAAGTGCCTTGAAGAAAAAGTACCTTGAATAAAAAGTACTTTAAACCAGAAATCTGCTTAACAAAAAGTAACTTATGCACAAAGTAATTTTTACAAAAAGTACCATTACCAAAAAGTACCTTTTACAAAACTACCATTAACAAAAAGCAGCTTTTACAAAAATTACCTTTTGAGAAAAGTACCTTTTACCAAACGTTTCACAAAACCCTTTTTCTTATAATATTAAAAGTTTTATACATGAAATAACGAAGTATATTTATTTTACATAAAGTCTTTATTTATTTAATTTGAAAATTTTGCTTGTTTTTATATATAGACAATCGCTTAACCATAAAAACAAGCAAAATTTTCAAATTAAAAGTTTCAGTTATACTATATTTCCAAAAAAATATATACATATTTTTGAAAATGCTTATAAACAAAGTGCAAGAATGTGTGTTCGATTTTAACGCGTGGTAGTAAATAAAAATTGGCAATAAATGTTTTGCCTTTTAAAAAACAATTTGTTAATGGTTCCAGTTTTTATTTTGATTTTTTGCGCTCCAGTGTTTTAAAATTCTTTTTGCAAGTCATAAGAAATTATGTTAGTATTTGAATTTTAAAAAATTGCAAGATATATAAATTACCAGCCTTTGAAATCGAAGTGCAATAAATAAGTCTAAAGTAAAAATTTTTTTGATAAAGTTTCTGAAAACACGCAAAGCTTTCAAACTGAAAAAAAAACACTCAATCACACCAGACATGCCCAGATTTCATTACATTTTAGAGTGGCAACATATTACAATAAAAACAAAAATTACAATAAAAACAAAAATAGAAATGAAAAAATAAAAAAACTAAACATAGTTTAAAGCATATGCAAGAAAACATCTCAACTAGTATTAGTATTCGTCATAATAACAACAACAAACATTTAATGAACTTATCAAACAAAACAAAATAAATTAGAGCAGTTAAATATCTAACTAAGTCTGCTTTATACAATGCAACAAAATTCCAAAAAAAAAAAATTAAAAAAAAAAAAAATGAAAATAAACAAAATACAACAATTCCAGTTAACCTTGCCTGAGGCCAGCTGAAAGATAAAAACATACTTACTAATAATCACAGTAATACGAACACGAGAAACAAGAGTTGGCATTTATAATTTGTTTTATTATTTTGTCATGACTGTTTCAACTGTTTAGACTCACTCGTACTACCGTACACAACAAACAGAAACCAAAAAAAAAAAAAAAACAATTGTGTTTGAGTTTCTTTGTTTTTCTTTTATCATAATGCAAAATAATTTATTTATTTTTATATATAAATATATATATATATTTTTTTTTATTTTAAAATTGTTAATGAATTGTATGCCAGCAGCAAGAGCTGAGAGTAACAAATGACACAGCTTTGACATGAATTTATGTATTCATTGTTAATAAAATGTTACAAGTAATTTTTAAAACTTCCAAAAATATTTCAAGTTTTTCTTATTTTCTGCAAGAAAACTAAACAAAAAAAATTTTAAAACAATTGTCATCAATCAAAATACATACATATATACTTCTTATTTATTTTCGTATTTATATAATAATCACAAGATTTAAGCCACAAAATTTATTAATCACACGATATCTGAGCATTTTAGCTAAATCAATTTTAATAATTCCTGTCCAAAAGCAAATTCTCTTGGAATTTTATTTAAAGTTGAAGTGAACATTTTGCTTAAAGCTTCTTTTTGTCAAAAGCGACTTTTAGTTAAAAGGTACTTTAAGTTAAAAAGTACTTTTTGTTAAAAGGTACTTTTTGTTAAAAGGTACTTTTTGTTAAAAGGTACTTTTAGTTAAGAGGAATTTTTAGTTAAAAGGTACTTTTTTCGCAAGGTAGTTTTGTTCAAAAGGTACTTTTTGCTGCAAGGTACTTTTTGTTACAAGGTACTTTTTGTGAAAATGTACTATATGTTAAAAGATACTCTTTTAAAAGCTACTTTTTGTTGTAAGGTACTTTTTTCAAAAGGTACTTTTTGCTTAAAGATACTTTTATTCAAAAGGTACTTTTTGTTAAAAGGTACTTTTTGTTTAAAGGTACTTTTTGTCAGAAGGTACTTTTTATTAAAAGGTACGTTTTGTGAAAAGGTACTTTTTGTTATAAGGTACTTTTTGTTAAAAGGTAATTTTTGTTAAAAGGTACTTTTTTTTAAAGGTACTCTTTTGCTTAAAGGTACTTGTATTCAAAAGGTACCTGTTGTCAAAAGGTACTTCTTCTTAAAACGTACTTTTTGTCAAAAGGAACTTTTTGTCAAAATGTACTTTTTGTTAAAAGGTACTTTTTGTTAAAAGGTACTCTTTTGCTTAAAGGTACTTTTTGTTAAAAGGTACTTTTAGTTGATAGTAGTTTTATAGTAGTACTAGTTTTATTCAATAAAGTACTTTTTGTTAAGAGGTACTTTTTGTTAAGAGGTACTTTTTGTTAAGAGGTACTCTTTGATAAAAGGTACTTTTTGTTAAAACGTACTTTTTTCAAAATGTACCTTTTGTTCAAAGATAATTTTTTCAAAAGGTACTTTTTGCTATAAGGTACTTTTTGTTAAAAGGTACTTTTTGCTAACAGGTACTTTTTGTGCAAAGGTACTTTTTGCTTAAAGGTACTTTTATTCAAAATGTACTTTTTGTTATGAGGTACTTTATGTCAAAAGTTACTTTTTGTCATAAAGTACTATATGTGATTTTTTATAAAAAGTTGTTTTTCTTAAAGGTCACACTTTATAGACCGAAACTTTTTGAAGGTATGTTCACAATTGTCCGCACAATGTTTAAATTTAATGCTTAAATTTATTTTTTCTGAAAACTCTTAGTTTGTTATCAAATTTCAGCAAACATTTTTTTGTGTCCTTTTTGACAATAGCTTTTATTTGACCTTTTATATTATATTTCTTATACATTTTAATTAATTAAACACGCGGCCAATTTTTTAAAAAACGTTAAAATGTTTATATGTACTTGAATTTTTTTGTGTGTTTGTGATCTTTTTCTAAAAATATGCTTCTGCTTAAAAGAATTACTTTCGTTTTTATTTTTATCAAAGTCGTTAAAGATTTTAGAAATTATTTTTATACTTGCTTCAAATACATTATGGACTACAAAATTTGCACACTAAACAACAGATCCACTTTAGAAATTTTATTTTTTTTTGTTGCAATATCGTGCTTAAAACATTTTTTTTGTATTCAGCAATAATAGGATAATAATTTTACTTCTTTTTTCTTTGGTCTTAAGTAATTTTGGTCAGTCATGCTAACAAGGCATGAAAATTACTTTTATTGTTTGTGCTTTTGCAGGCCTCCAAAAATAAAACTTTACACTTAAACAAGAAAATATAAATAAAATATATAAACTACCGCAACGAAAGAGAAATAATTTACAAGAGTGAAAGTATAACAAATTAAACTTAATACGAAAAAAAAAAAATTAATCAAAAAGCAAATAAAAATATATTTCGATTTTGAAATTTTCCCATAATGATAATGTTAAATAATTTCATTCAAACACATTTACAATTTCTGTAACTTCAAATCCAGTTTAAAGCGAAAAAAAAACAATTTTATTTCTTTCCTTAAACATAAAAGGAACTCATACATATTTTATTATCCATAATTTATCATTTAAATGTGATAATAATCAAGGTTAAATTAAGTTAAACATAATTATTTTTTGCATTGTTCATTTCCAAGCGAATTTTCTTTTTCTTTTCCGTTAAATGAAAGTGAAGGAATATTTGGAGAAGTGTTCGTGTTAAAAAGCTTGTACTCGTTCGTACAGTCTGTCTTTTAATAAAATACTATTAAAGCTAATCAATGGTAATAAAATAAAAGGTTTGCAGTTTTCCTTGCGTTTACAGACAAAGAGGAAATTATTTAAAAACTAATAACAGGATATAAAAACGATATAGAGAAAATAAAAAAAAAAATAAAAGTAATTTTCATTGCCAGTGAAATGAAAAATTTAAGTCAATTGGGCAGACAAGTAAGTTTTGTTTTTTTTTTTTTTTTTTTTTGCTAAAAAAAGCGATTAATTACAATTATTTTGATCTAAAGCAATGCTGCCTTCTTTTTGTGAAAGACTTAAGTGATACGATGGTTCAATTTAAGCCGGCATGAAAGGTATTGATTTGGATGGAAGTGCTTAAAATGGGTTGTTGTTAAGCCCAAAGCAAATGAAAAGTCGTGCTTGTGGAAATAAGAGTATTTAATGTGAAATACAAAAGTTTTATTATTTAGTTAAATAAAAGGATATTTTTTCTACTAAAATTGTATTTCATTTAAAAATATAATTTTAACTGAATATATTTTCTAAATTATAAAATCACTTTCCTTATGATATTCTGATATTAAAACTTCAAAAAATATATACATATTAAAGACCTCAAAAATAAGCACTAAAAAGTAAAAAATAATTTAAATGCAGTTAAATAAAACGCTTCAGGTAAATCGGTTGATGCTTAATTTTAATGGGCGTGGTTCCGCCCACTTCTCTAAATGTAGAATCGTGTAACTTTCAGAGCTCAAGGCAAGTACCAAATTTGTTAAGAATCTGTTAATCTGGGAGTGGCACCGCCCATGTTTTAAGCACAAAACAGCTTCAAGTGGTTGTTTAGTATCGTGCGAGTCGCATGAGTAAAAGTACACTTGACATGAGAATAAATTATAAAAGGCATGGCCACGCCCACTTATCAAATTTCAAAATCGTGTCCAATAGGTGTGATAAGTTTTACAAGAATCTGTTGAATAGAAGCACGTGAAAGATAGAAATCAATTTGCATGAGGCGTGGCCTTGCCCACATTTTAAATCTGTATATTGCATCATTATAAGTGTCCAAGATGTGCGTCCAGTTTCTGAGCCATTGAATAAGTGAAAAAGCATAGGATCAAAAGAAATATAAATTAGTGGGTGTGGTCGCGCCTCTCAGTACAAAAAAGGAATTTTTATCATCAGAGTACAAATAAAAAAAAAAATAGAAATTTTAAAAATATGTACAATCCTATTGAGAACCTCCCTCTTCTTTTTTCAAATATCTTCACTTGTGCTTAAAGTTGATATTTGTGGTGATTTTTTTTATTAAAATTTTTTATGCGAATCCTTTTTAGATAATGTGTATTTTTATAAATACACATTTAGGACCCTTAAGACTACCACACATATATTCGATATTTTAGCAAGGAAATTGTGTTTTCTTAAATCTCATTTAATGGCTCTATCGGGCATATTTCCATCGTCCTACTTTTATAATTTCATAAAATACATTTTGCAGCAATTTTTCCATAAAAAATTTAATCTATCTCGTACCAGTTCCAGCGATTGGAATCCTAATACATTTACCCACTACTGTTAAATAGCTAACAGTGCTCTGTTATGCATTTAAAATGCTATGTTAGTAATTTTGGTTTCCGTCTCTGCTATTTAAATTTGAATTTATCTTCACACACATTAAAACTTTAGTACACATTCGAGCAATTAGTGAAAATATTGGTTTTTATAAATTTTATTTATAGCATTAATTTTCTTTAAAAAGATTAAGCTTTTTTAAAATAATATAATAAATGTTGTTTGAAATTGCCAGCTCTGCTTACAAACTCTTGCAGAGGTAATGAAAAATTAAATAAAAATAAAAATGAAAATATAAAACGTTTGCACACATTTCAATTAAAAACATTTCAACTTGGTCACAACGTCAATTCGTGCTTGCGTTTTCGGTAACGGTGCCTTTGGACCTGCCTAAGAAATGTGTGTGACAGCTACTAACTAATTGCCAACTATTTCTATATAAAGTAATTACAGACATGATTAAATTCCAAATATGTACGAACGTTTAACCAACCACATTTTGCAGAAATATAACATTTCTAATTACACACGCTTCTGCTTAATTATAAGTTCAATGATGTTTTGATGTTGTCTATTAAAGTCAAAACAAACTAATTGACCATATTTAGACGCTAAATGTCTACTAAATTGTTAGTTGTGAAATTACACACACACACACACACACACAAGTTAAAACACTGAGAAAAATACACTTTGCTAATACATTCGCACTAAAAGATAGCAGAGACAGACACGCAGACAGGACAAGACAGATGGTCTCGCCATAGAAACACTTGCAAAATTTGGCCTACTTTAAACTAAACGTATGTACGAGTATGTGCATGAGTAACATGCGCTGACACATTTTATACTTTAACTCTTTGCGTCTTCCTAAAGTTATTCTTACTTTTAAAGTGAGATTTTTTTAAATAAAATTTTTATGCTTCTTGGTTTACTTAATCCAAACACAAGCTGGTTTTCTGCAGCAAAGTTGGTAAAATAAAGAGGACAAGATATAATAAAATTGTGCTGCGATGAAAAAAACTGTTGCAGAAAGAGGAATGAATTGGACATGGACATGGAGTTTGAAGCACAGTGGGTCTAGTCAAAAGAAATGTACGAGTACAAACAAGCAAATATAAATAATGTTTTACAAAAGTGCCAGAAGCTCAAATTTTTTTTTATTTTAATTCCACGGTGAAGAGGCATGTAAAACCTAAATATCAATTCCACTACACTGTGCATTTGTATATTAAAATTGACTTGCAAAATGCAGTAGCAAAATCTCACTAATAAGACTTGCCTTTTTGTTTTTGTTTTTTTGTTTTTTTTTGCTGAGACTCATTTTATTTGCCCCAGCTTATTTATATTACTTCACTCAGCAAAGCTTACGAGCTCGTACATTGACATGTATTTTTGATACACAAAACACTGAAATTGCATCTAGCCATCTAAAACTCACTATTTGTAATGCAATGCAACACAATTTGTGAAAGAAATCTCTAACGATTTTAAGCAATCGAATGAAGCAACACATGAGACAGACATTTAATGTATTTGTATTAAAATAATTTTTTGTCTTCCAAAAACTTATGAACTACATAAATTGTATTTGTTGTTTGCATTATATTAAAATTGTAGATGTTGTTGTTGTTGTTAATACTCTCAAGCCCGCACTATAAAGTGCTTTAAAACACGTGTTTGTTTTCAACACCTTTTGAATTATTTACACTAAGAGAAAAATCATTCATTCATCTAATGCAGTAGAGTCATTAATAATTCTTCATTGTATGAATGAAATTGTGCATTAGATAATTGAAAGTTTTCATTATATGCATGAAATGCTTCATTAATACAATGAATTGTTACGTTATCTCGTCATTAATGACAAAATTCATTGATCAAATGAAGGTTTTCCTTTCAGTGTACAAAAAAAAAAAACAACAACAACAATAATAAAAATACAGAATTCAACAGCACCATCCAACTCTTAATAAGAAATTCCTTTTTTTTTTTTTGCTCAACATCAGGGAGACAGACTACAGACCATGAAACTTGAGTGAAATATTAAACAGACCACAAACATGACTTTTTATTTATTGCTATTTTTTGTGGGGGTTTTGAAAAGAGTTTCATCAAAAATCTTAATTTATAGCTTGTTTAAATTGACATTAATACAATTAATGACAACTTGTTGGGCAAAATTTTTAATGAGCTGAAGATTTTTTCACTAACAAACGAAATGTGAAATATACATAAACGTAATATATATTATTGCACTTAATGCATAATTCTATTAACGCTGATCTATTTTCGTTATTAGTAAATTGAATAACAAACAAATTTATTTACGTTTGAGTAAAAATTATGTAATAAAAATTTAAACATTTCTACGCTACGCAGCGCTAAGAGTTTTTGTGTGTGTTTTGTTTTTGTAATTTAAAAATTTTCCCCATAAAATTTGTCAACGCTTAGAGTTGCCCTAAATTGTGTATGCAATTGCGTGAAATAACTAAAACAAAAATTATAAGAAATACCGAAGTACTCGTATATTTATTTGACATAAAGTCTTTATTTTTATTAGAAATTTTTGCTTGGTTTTTTTTTTTTTTGGTTAATCGTATAGATACGAGTGTGCATGCATTTCGTTCCTACTCATGGAAGTGGTCAAAAGGAACAAAATGCCAATACAAAATGCTTAACCAAAAAAAAAAAAAAAAAAAAAAATTAAACAAGCAAATATTCCAAATAAAAAAAATTATTAATAAGAAGATGACTTTTAAAGAAGGAAACTTTTTTTTATAGAAGGCAGAGTAAAATGCTTTAGCATTAAAATTACTATTTTTATAAGTCCCTTGTACCAGCAACATGTTCTAAATAAATTTATTTACATATATATTTATGAAATTTTTATTTATCATTTTCATTAAACGTTTTATTGAGAAGTTACTTTTTTATTTAGAAGGTACTTTTTACTTTTTGTTTAGAAGGCACTTTTGGTTAAAAATAATACACTTTTTCATGAAAAGGTACTTTTTGTTATCCTGAAAATGGACATTGTGCTCAATTGGAACTTTTGTTTAAAACATCATTTGTACCAAAAAGGTACTTTTTGTTAGAAAGAAAAATTTTGTGAAAAATATATTTTTTGTTAAAAAAGTTAATTTTTACTGAAAATGAACATTGTGCTTAAAAGGAATTTTTTGCTAAAAATATATTTTTAGCTAAACAGGTCACTTTTTGTTAAAAGGGTACATTTTGTTAAAAAGGTACTTTTTGTTAAAAAAGTACTTTTTGTGAAAAAGGTACTTTATGCTTAAAACGTACGTTTTGTTAGAAATGTACTTTTTGTTAAAAAGGTACTTTTTGCTAAAAAGGTACTTTTTGCTAAAAAGGTACTTTTTGTTAAAAAGGTAATTTATGTCAAAAAGGTACGTTTTGTTAGAAATGTACTTTTTGTTAAAAAGGTACTTTTTGCTAAAAAGGTACTTTTTGCTAACAAGGAACTTTTTCCTCAAAATATATTTTTTGTTAAAAAGGTACTTTTTGCTTAAAAGATACGTTTTGTTAAAAAGGTACTTTTTGTCACAAATGTACATTTTGTTAAAAAGGTACTTTTTGTTAAAAAGGTAATTTTTGTTAAAAAAGTACTTTTTGTTTAAAAGGTACTTTTTGTTTAAAATGTACTTTTTTCTGCTCTAGTTTTTTATTAAACACTTTTTTTTTGATAACAAAGCAACTTCTTAACAAAAAGGTACATTTTAATAAAAATTTAATTTTCATTAAAAATTTACCTTTTATTAAAAACGTGCTGTTGCATAAGAATTTTATTTATTTTATTAAAAAGTTGCTTCTCCATACAAATATACTTCTCATTAGAAAGAAACTTTTTATTGAAATGGCCCTTTTTTTTATTAAAACCTTCCTTTTATAGGAAATATACTTTTTTATTAAAAATGTTGTTTTTATAAATAAGATATTTTTTTTTTTTAATAAAAAGGTACTTTTTAGCAAAAAGGTACTATTGATTAAAAAGGTACTTTTGATTTAAAAAGTACTTTTGGTTAAAAGGGTACTTTTGATTAAAAACGTACTTTTGATTAAAAATGCACTTTTGAATAAAAAGGTACACTTGTGATTAAAAGGAAATTTATAAAAAATTCGATTTTAATTTATATGTTAGATAGGGCGTTTTGCTTTTTTAGGTAACGCTATTTTAAAATGGTAATTTTTACCTGAAAGACAAATTTTATTAAAACAGTTTTTTTAATACGAATTTCAAATTTTATGAATTTAAAATTTTATGAATAAACATAAAATTCTTTTATTTAAAATTTTATATAAATAGTGAAGACAATAAAATCTTAAAACAAAACTTAATTAACCGAAAAAGCGGACATATGCAAATTTTTGGAGTGGTCAACGCTCCAAAAAAAAATTAAAATATGATTTATGACTTTTTTTTTATTATGAGAACTTATTTGCTGCTTTGAAGAAAAAATAAAAGAATTAAAAGCACACCTTAAATAAAACTAGAGACAGCCAGAATAAATGAAATTTTTCTGCTTTTTAAAAGCTGATAGTTGTTCTTGCAGGCCCAAATAGTTAGAAGTGCTAAAGCGTAGTGTTATTGTTAATTTAATGTTTAATTTATAATTGTTTTGTCTTGTTAATTAATCATGCGTGAATAATAATTATTAAATTGCAATTTATTGAAATTGTTTTTTTTCTAGCCTGGTGGGCTTTTCAACATGAATGATGGATGTTAACGTGTCTAAATAAATTGAAATCAAGGTCTATTTCATAATGTTTTGCTTGTTTGTTTTATTAAACAATAAAATTATATTAGGCAATATTTTTAAAGATTTCGTTTTTTTTTATCATTTGAGATTGATTTGGAAAGGATTTCAATGTAGAAGAATAGAAAATCTCTCGGAAAAGTTTTACTTAGAGGCCATAGTATTAAAAATAAAGCAGGAGCAGGTAAATCCTGACGTTAGCACAAAACAAGTTTAGGCATGTACAGCCCTGTTCAAGCATTCAACAGAAATAACAACAATAAAAAAGTGTAATTAGTTTAAAATAAATAAATAAATAAATTTATTTTAAGGTATATTTCCATTTACAAGAAAAGCGCTGAAACTCATAACCGATTGGCTCTCAATAAACGCATGCCCGTCTGTCTGTCTGTCTGCTTGTCTGCCTGTCTGACAGCCTTAACTACTCCAAATGCATAAATATATGCAATGTAGTATATGTATTTTGCTTGTTTGTGTTATAAAAGTTTTCCTTTAAGTAACGTTTGTTTTCATACAAGTATTTTAAAGTTAGTTTTGGTATGTTCGGTTACGGTCTCATTGTTTCTAGACCATGTTGTTATTTTTAATTTTTTTTTTCTTAATTTCGTATGCTTTTTAGTTATTTTTATTTATGTATAATACAATAAAAAAATTTAAAAATAAAAATTTTTCCTTCTGTGTTGATTTTTACCATCAATTTATTTATCGAATATGACTGACCAATTGCTAGATTCATAAAATTTCTGTTAAATAGTTGCTGGTGATTTCCCCACAACTATTGCAAATATAAATATAACATTTAATTTGATTTTAATGCTCATTTTTAGAAGCCCATCGATGTCATTTTTATGCATTCGAACGCATTCATTTTAGACATTTATGAGTTGTTATTTCTTTATGGTTTATGGTCTAGAAAAAATAACAGCAGGTGCAAAGTATTGTTTGTTCACATTCGATTTTAGCTACAGGCCCCGTTAAGTTCATGTTTTTCTTTTACAAAACAAATTATAGAGCGGATGTATAAATTATTTTATGAGAAAATAAAAAAGGTTAATAGAACAATTATTTCGCGTGCAAAAATAGTGTAAATAGCTTTAAGAAATTCAGAAGTTATTCTAAACTACAGTTGGGAACAATAATAAAGCGCTTTTAATTTAAGGATATTACATTTATATATTAATTTAAATTAATATTGTAAATTTATTTTTAAGTAAATCATGCAGTTATTTTGCCAAAAATTGGGATGAACTAAATTTCCAATAAATTTCAACGAAAAAGAAAAAAAGCTAAAATGTTCTTTTTATTAATAATACTTTTTACTAAAAAGGTGCTTTTTACTAAGAAGGTACTTTTAACTAGAAAGGTACTTTTTATTAAAAAGGTACTTTTTATTAAAAAAATACTAACACTAAAAAGTTAGTTTGTACTAAAAAGGAATTTTTTATTGAAAGGTACTCTTAATTAAAAAGGTCCTTTTCATTTAAAAGCTACTTTTCACTAAAAGGTACTTTTTACTAAAAAGGTACTTTTTACTAAAAAGGCACTTTTTTACTAAAAATTTACTTTTTACTAAAAAGGTACTTTTTTTACTAAAAAGGTACTTTTTACTAAAAAGGTACGTTTTACTAAAAAGTTACTTTTTACTAAAAAGGTACTTTTTACTAAACAGGTACTTTTTACTAAAAAGGTACTTTTTAATAAAAAAATAATTTTTACTAAAGAGGTACTTTTTACTAAAAAGGTACTTTTTACTAAAAAGGTACTTTTTACGAAAAAGGCACTTTTTTACCAAAAAGGTACTTTTTAATAAAAAAAATAATTTTTACTAAAGAGGTACTTTTTACTAAAAAGGTACTTTTTACTAAACAGCTACTTTTTACTAAAAAGCTACTTTTTAATAAAAAAAATAACTTTTACTAAAAAGGTACTTTGCACTAAAATGAAACTTCTTGCTAAGGAGATGATTTAAAAAATAAAAAATAAAATTTTCTTTAAAAAAGTACTTTAAATTAAAAACCTATTTCTTATTCAAAGATTTATTTGAATAAAAAGGTACTTTTCGATATAAGGGTACTTTTAGTAAAAAGGTACTTTTTATCAAAAAGGTACTTTTAATCAAAAAGCTACTTTTTTTTTATAGGAAAGATACTTTTTATGAAAAAGGTACTTTTAATCAAAAAAATACTTTTTTTATCTAAAAGGTACTTTTAATCAAAAAGGTACTTTTTTAACAAAAAGGCAGTTTTTACTGAAAAGGTACTTTTTACTAAAAAGGTACTTTTTATCAAAAAGGTACTTTTAATAAAAAAGTTGATTTTTATTAACAAAGTACTTGTTAAAAAAAGCATTTTTTATTTAAAATTATTATTTATTTATTTTTTTTACAAAATAGTAGTTTTATTAAAAAAGCATTTTTTTATCAAAGAGGTATATAAACTTTAACTTTTTTAGAAAATATAATATCTCTTTAACAAGTCAATTTTGTTTGATGGTCTTGAAACTACCATAAGTAATTTACTCTTTATTTCAGAGTAAAAGTATTTTTATTGAACTATAATTTGGTTGCAAAAAAAAAAAAACACAAACAATCTAAAAACGAAATAGGCAATAAATTCTTAAGGAGCTTATCTTCTTAAAAGATTGCCCCTGTTGCGCAAGCAAACAAATAAACACACTGTTTTCCTTAACAACTTTTACAACTATATTATTATTATTATACTATAGGAATTATCCTCTTACCTTAAAACACGCCAAACTTGGAAAATGTATTTATCAATATCACGGGAGAGCAAAAAAAAAGAAAAAAAAAACAACAAACAAACATGTAGGACCACCTTAAATTTGAATTTTCCATTTGAATTTGAAAACATGCAGAACCGCCGCATGTTATTTATAGACTTTGAATTGTAACAAGTTTGTGGCTTAAGTCTTTTGTTTCAACCCACAAATTGTGTTATCGATTACCTTTCTATTCTCTCACAGAAACAGGCAATTCCAATTCCCAACGTCACTATGTAACTGCCTCACACAATAATGCATGAGTACTCGTATTTGTTTTTGTTTTTTTTTTGTGTTGGGCCATAAATTTATGTCTGTGCAGCGGCCCCAAGGGACATGTATGAAAAAAATGCTCCATATTATTATGTAAGAAGTAGAAAGAAAACATGTTCGATTTAAACAGACACGTACGTATGTAAGGCTGGAATTGAAATCAATAAAAAATACTAGATTCAAGACTTCAACCACACATTTTGAACGATCACAAACCTCTTATCTTATGCACAAAGTTCCAAAAACTATTTGAGAATTCACAAATATTAATATTTTTGAAAATCACAAAGTCTACTGAAGATTTGTTAAAGCAACAATGAAATGCATATAGACATCAGCAAATAAATTTCACTTACAATATAATTATGACAATATGTCGAATAATAAATTTCTTGAATGTTTAAATAAGATTTTATTTTTCATTTTGCTTTATAAATACTTTTATTGTTATCCAATGGATTTCTAATTGTATAAAGGTGTAGAAAAATAAAATAGATTCATATCGAATAAAAATTATTTGCTGGGTTTTGTATGAGTTTCTAAGCCTACTACGCTTGTTTTGCTTTTGTGATTTTCAAAAATATTATTATTTGTGAATTCTCAAATAGTTTTTGGAAGTTTGTGCATAAGATAAGAGGGTTGTGACTGTTCAAAATGTGTGGTTGAACTCTACTGACGATTTGTTAAAGCAACAATGAAATGCATATAGACATCGCTTAACCACCAGCAAATAAATTTCACTTAAAAATACTAATAAACTTTATGTGTGTGTAATTGCTACTTAAGATAACTAAGTGGAGCATATTTTAAATAAACGACGTGTAGTGAAGGCTTGAGAGCGTGTGATCAAAAAAAAAAATTTAAAAAATTTGGGGACTCACTTTAGAGGAATAGAAAAGTAGAAATTTTATTAAGAAATATTGTTTCATAGTTTATTTTATTAAAAGTTTCTTAATTGAAGCTTAAGTTACTTTGAAGTGAAGTTTGAAATTATTTAATTTAATAATACTTGAGCAATTATTTGTTGGTAGTTAGTTATTCTAGTTGTGTTTCTTATAATTAAATCCCTTATGTAATGGGAGCTGTAGATTTCTTAGTTAAAATTTTCGCTTATTTGAAATCAAAGAGAAAAGATTTTTTAATTAGTGTTTTTTTATGGGAATTGTTATAATTTAAGTTTAACATTTATTAACGCACTGATAATAATCCCAAATTATTATTTTACTTATTAAGTAAACTATTTTTTTTTATTAAAAATACTTTGAAATTGATTATTGAGGGGCTTAGCTGGATTCTATGAGCATTTCACTGTTGCTAATGCAGCTCATCAGGGAACCTTTACCCGAAAATTTCTTAGAACAACTAGAGTTATTATGTTAAACTTTCATTTAAACAAATGAGAAGCTGAACAAATGAGAAATGGGAAAGTTTTGTTTTTTGTCAAATATTTACATACTTACACACTTTCATCGTTTCATTTTGATTCCCGCTGTAAATATAAAGTTTTAACTCGTTGCTAAAAGCAAACCTTAGGCTAAATAATAATAATAATAATGCTTAGACTGGCAGCGGTACAGCTAATATTTATGCAGATTTATTTTACACAAGAAAGAAAGATTTACGCATTTCAGTATCACAGGCATTGAAGAAAAACATATAGACAACATGTCTGCAACGCCTTTAAGAGTAACTTGCAAACAAACAGACACTGGCTGACATAAAATTAAACAGCTAATAGGCTGTTTAACTCATGTTGTTTTGTATTTATTTTTTGTTTGTTTCACATTTAGCAAAAGTATATAGAAAAAAAAACAATCATACAATTTTCTGTCTGGCAGTTCATTGACTCGCAGCGTTTAAGATGTTCCACAATGATTTTAAACTTGAAATAAAACGGCAAAATGAAATGTTAAGCAAGCAAAATGATCGTTTAAATACAATTATTTCTTTTTATATTTTGCTATTGCTATTGGTGTTGCTAAACTTTAGTTTTTCTCATGACTTCTTTTTTTTTAATTAAACCAAATACTGTTGTTGCTATAAATGGTTTTTTGTTGTTGTTGTTGTTGTTGCAATGAGTCTTGTGTTTGTTTACGGATGAATTTTGTTTGCTACTGTTTGAAAATGATGATGGTGATGATCACGTTGTTGATGTTGTTGTTGTTTGTGTTGTGTAAAGAGCTGAGCTGCCTTAGCAATATTTTTTTGTTGTAATGATGACGAATTCGGTCGCTACGCTTGTTTCTTATTATGGTGTTGAATGCAGTGTGTAAGTTAATCATTTCATTGGACTATAAAATAAATTAATTTTTTTTTTTTCGTTTAAATGCGTAAATGCCAGACAGAAATAATTAAACTTCATTATGAAAAACATGTGAACAACGAACACATTTCTGAGCTAAACGCCAAATAATTTATTTTACAAAAATTTATTTTGGCCAGAATTTTTTTTTCAAAACTTCCATAATAAATAAAGAAAACAAATTTAAACATAAGCATTTAGGGTCAATTTCACCAATTCTCTTTAAATATCAATTCATATTTAAAGGTTTTTGTTTTCATATAATTTATTTATTTTTTATTTAAATATGAATTGATATTTAAATAAAAATGGTGAAAGTGCAGAGCTATAAAAGAAAATATTAAAAATAAAATATAAATTCTTTTATCTAATTTTTCGACCTTTTTCAATATATTCAATTAAACTAAGTTTTTGAGCTTTAGGTCAATGTTTATTATTATTTTAGTACTTCGATATTTCGTTAACCTTTAATTAACTTCTTCAGGATATTTTTATATTTAATTAATTTTTTTTTTTTTTTTTTCAAAAAATTAGTTTAATTGAATATAAAATAGAAATGTTTTGAGACAAAAGTATTAGTGTTAATATGCTAAGTACAATTATTGGCTTTAAAGCAACTAAAAAACAGTCAACAATAGTGACATATATGAACTAAATGAATCGTTAAAGAAATACGTTTAAGCTTTTGTTTTGTTCGCAATTGTATGCAGATGAGTGAAAAGCCAATTGTTTAGTGCGTGGTCTTAGTACAAAGTGAGTGAAAAAAATTTATAAAGATTTTTATCACTGCATAAAACATTTGCAAGCTGCTTAAATAATTTTCTTGCAGTGACATTTTCTTAAATAATTTATACTACAAGCTTGAGAGATTGAATGACATTGTTGCCCAGGCAAAGATTTTAACACATTGTTTCTTTTTTAAGTTTTCAAAACATTATTTTTGCACTTTCGCAAAATAAAAAGTCACCAGTGTACAATTTCTATCAAATCAAAACACTTTATGAAATCAATATAAAATAAATATTATGAGCTTTTAAACACACATTGTTAAACTATTCACTGCTGGAATACCACGATGTTAAATTTGTCGACCTTAAAAATATTAAGCTTATACCCGCAATTAATACAACTGTATTTATTCGTGTTGATTAATATTGAGGCCTCAATTGGCAAAAGCAAGATAAAACTATTTATTTACGTTACTCAACAGCTCAGCAAAAAATTAATTTGAAGATTATCTTTTCATCCATCTTTCATCTTTTTTTTTGCTAAAGAAAAGTTATAGTTAGAATAATTTTCAATTATTTTTAAACGTGTGCTTTTCTCTTTCGGGCAAATTCAGCCATTTTTGATTTAATAGATTTAAGTTGCTGTCTGTTTCGCTTGTTGTTTTCGAAAGTTGTATCAAGTTGAAGAGTTTTAGTGCGTTGTTTACTGCTTTTCTTCTGGTCAAGTTTAAGGTTAAATTTAAAGTGCAAAACTTTTTGTTATACATAAAAATACATACATATATTTTTTTAAGTTAAAAAGGCAAAACATAAAGATGAGCTTTTTGAGTGCATCAATAACGTGATTGTTTTTCGATTTGAAAAATACTTTTGTGCCCTTATAATTTTTGTTGTTGTAAAGGGGGGTTTTTTTTATCGGTGACAACTAAAGATGCAAGAACCTGAGTAAATAAGGACTTGAGATCATTCAGCCCTATCAATTTTGTTTTTGTAAGTAGGGGTTTATCGGTTACAAATAAATATGAAAGAATGTGAGTAACTTAGCACTTACGATTATGCCACCTTATGGATGAATATGCTTCGGAAGATCTTAGATTATTTTTTAACGGTTCTGCATACAGGTCACGGTCATCTACGTTCTCATGCAAATTAAAATTTAAGAAATGCATGATATCATTATATTTTTACTTAATGCTCTTCTTCTTTAAGCATGTATAGCTTGTCTTTTTATTTAATAATTTTTAAAATATTTTTATTCAGGAATTTCAATCAAGTCCACTTTAACTCTTGCGTGATTTCTTACCATTAGTTTCCTTTTACTTTCACTTATTTTGGTTGAATACTCACGTCCGTCATCATCGTCGTGATTATTTTGTAGAGTTATTTTCTAAAAAAATTAGCTTTTTTACTCACGCTCACGTACATGACTCACGTGAGTAGAAGTATATAATTATGATGTCAACTCATGTCTATCGTGCAAGATGTGCTATAATCTAATGACTTTTTGTAATTTGCACCCACATTTATTAGTCACGTGCGTGATAATGCATGATGATGATGATGTAAGCTAACTTCAATAATAAAACGAATTTTAGAGAGTACCGCTCAAGTTCACGTGCGGAAACACTTGTGATCATAACATAGACTCACGTCTATCACACAAAATTTATTATTATTCATGTGCGTGACCATTAGTGCTTATGTTGTAGACTTATAGCTATCATGTAAGATAAACTCTAGCACAAGAAACTTTTGATACTCACGTTCACGTACAGTACTCACGTGCGTGAGAGTACGTAATTATGATGTGGATTCATGACTATTATGCAAAATGGTCACTCTTATCATAAATTTTTTTCTAACTCACACTCACGTATACCAGTGACGTGCGTGATAATGCATGATCATGGTATCTATTAACTAAAGTTCATCAGGCAAGATAACAATGAGTTTTAGGCGCTAAGGCCCAAGTACACTGCACATATCGTGAGCATAATATCGACTCACGCCTACCACGCACAATGTGATCTGTCACAATAAATTGTTAGAACTAATTCTAAAGTACATTATACACGTGCGTAACCGTGCGTGCTTATGCTTTAGACGTAGAGCTATCATGCAACGTGTTCTCTCGCACAATGAATTTTCGTTACTCTCGCTCACTTACAGGACTCACGCGCGTGAGAATATGTAATTATGATACCAACTCATATTTATCATGCAAGATGTGCTCTCTTGTTATAAATTTTTTGTAACTCACGCTCAGCGTACACTAGTCACGCGCGTGATAATGCATGAGCATTGCACTAAAGTTCATCATGCAGGATAACAATAAGTTTTAAACTCACGGCTATCATATAAAATATCATTTCTCACTACTCACGTGCGTGATCACGCGTGATCTTAAGTTTAATTTAGATCTATGATGAAAGAGGTGATCTCTCATAATGAATTTTTGCTACTCATGCTCACGTATTATCATATAAAATGTTTTTAAATAACAAGTTCTCGCCTTTTCACACCACGTAGTAGTGATGAAGAGATACTGTTCCTTGCCAGTAAATCTCGAATTAGATGTTTTCATATCTATAAAATGTAAAATTTCGAAACATGAGCAGAATTTCTGACTGCAATGGCGTGGAAAAATGTTCAAATGTGATATAAAATTACTAAATAAAAGTAATAAATAAAATCCACAATGCTAATGAGAACTAAAAAAACCACAATTACATTCCAAGAATTTTTTCCCAAAGACTAGAGCTCTAAAATCAAAATGTCGAATGGCGCCGACTATGATTCGATTTCTGACCCTTTTGCTCTGAAACTCTAAAATGCATAAGCGATATTTGTTTGTCCACAAGCGTGAGTGATCGTGACCTAAGATCTATTCACCATACCGTGGCTATAACAAAATACAACTATTAGCTTCAATACCCTTTAGACACAATAAATCGTTAAACGAAACGCTTAAACATAAACTAAATTTTTTTTCCCAAAGTTCACCAAATTTAAAATGACTCGATTACGATACAATAATATGTAGCTGTATAATTTTTTTTATAAATGTTTTATTTACAAATTTTTCTTTTGGCGAATTTTAATAAAATACAAATGTTAACTAAACATAAACAATTTGACTTTTCTAGTCAAGGTCTGCGATAAAATACCATAATTCTGCCGCCCCACCTTAAGAAAAATCTCAAGTAAACAAACGTTTTGAAACAGGTAATAATTACATGCATGTGCACACGCTTATGGGGGAATATTGTAAGTTTTTCATTTTGGTTTTCAGATAAACGAAAATTTTTAATGAGGAAATCAAATGTATTTGAGGGATTCAAACGCCAGTCATGAAGTTTAGATTATGATAATATTTTAAATTATTTCAATATACTTGTGAAGGGTATATAAGATTCGCCATAGCCGAATGATAGCAAGCACTCTTACTTGTTTCAATTTAAAACAAGGAAAAACTCATTTATTTAACAACACATATTATGTAACAAGATAAATATAATGGATTAAAACTGTAACAAAAACCATGTTATTAATAAATAAAAAATATCTCTGCCGATAAAGGTGTGAATTTGAAAAATGGTTTTTATAAATTAAATCTCAGGCTTATGATCAAACAAATACTTAAAATTCCTTAAAACGGTTCGTAATGCAAGCAAAATATTAATTGGGAACCAGTTTTATTTTTCTTCTCACTTTATTTTGTAATATAGAATTTATGTACGAGTATGCATTTTTTCCCACTTCATTGAACTGGAATTAACATTTGATTTTGGTGATTTATTTTAACAATGTACGAGTGCACATGATTTTTTTGTTTGTTTGTTTTTGTTGCAATATTTTTGTTTGCATTTAATTGACATTTAGTTTGGTTTCAGTTTGGCCAAAATCTAAACTTTACGGTTGTTGTAAGATTTATTAACTTTAAATTTTGCCCTGAGAGGTTCATAAATGCAGTCCATATAAGAGCTGCTGTTTCATAATGAGCATGATCATTAAATTTGTCATGCTAGAGATAATGTTTGTGTGTGTGTGTGTGTTTGTGTTTCTGCTTATAAACATTGTTGCTGGAAATAGGTCACGATTCGTATTACATTGACAGCAATAACACCGAAATGTATTAAATAACATGACAATTTTAAATAAAATTGGGTCATATGCATGTTACGTTACGTTAGCAGGCAGCACTCAAATGTATTATTTTACATGACAAGTGGTTTGAAGTGTTATGAGAAGACTAACTGCAAGGAATAGTAAAAAAGAAGAAAAGAAAATATTAAGAAAAATAATAAAAGTGAAAACGGGCATAAAAATGTTTAATGGATATTAGCAATAAATTAAAACAATTAATGAGTTCACAATAGCATTTTAAAATGTGTCTTAACCGCAGTTTTTAACTTAATATTTAAGTACGTATTTAGCTAATTTTTATTAAAACTTAAGTTTTATTTAAATAGGGTTTCAGTTTTTCAGTGTGAAAATGTGTTTGGTATTTAATTGTGATAAAAGTATGGTAGCACTATTAAATTGTGTATATATTTGTAATAAAAGTACGGTACCACTATTAAATGTCAAAAAATATAAACAACTTTTTCACTTAACAGCTGCAAAATGAAAATGGTTTGGTCTACTTCTTATTGTACGTGGACGCCGCAAAATTTGTCTTCTTAATCTTGCACAGAATGCTGCATCATTCATATCTTCTTCATCTGAATTCATTGTTTTAGTTGATATTAATAATAACACAATCACAATCACGAGTTTATTTATTGTATATTTTTATAAAATATAATAAATAAAAAAAAGTTCAATGTGCAATTTTCATAATTTGCAGAACTGTCAAAATCATATGGTAGTATGAAAAACTTAAGTTTCACTTAAATGGATGGGGTCGGCGATTTAAGTCATATTTAAATAGGATCTGTAAAAATGAATTTTTTATTTAAATGGAACTTAAGTTTAAAACCCGTTTAATTTTTAAGTTAAAAATTGCGCATTAATATTGCAACGTTTCAACTTTAATAATTTAATATGGTCTGGCAAGTTTGTTGTTTTTGTTTGTGTGTAAATCAAATGTATTACCAGGTGGCAAATTTAAAAGTATAAAATAATGTAATGTTAAACTAAACATTTTAAAACAGTCAGCGCAGCTGTAGTTGGTGAAAAAGTATTTGTATTTTTCGCTGAAAAAAAGTTATTTTGAAAAATTTATCCAACTATAATTTTTAGTTTAACAAAATTTGTTATTTTAGTACGTACGGAAGAAAATAATTCAGTCTCTCATAAGCATTCATACAAACATGCATTTTACTCTCCCTCTCTCATATTATAAACTAATATGTATAAATAATATAAAGATGTATGTGTGTTTGTTTTGATATACA
Source organism: Nowickia ferox (assembly GCA_936439885.1). Classification (NCBI taxonomy): domain Eukaryota; kingdom Metazoa; phylum Arthropoda; class Insecta; order Diptera; family Tachinidae; genus Nowickia; species Nowickia ferox. The sequence goes on along the minus strand of OW387027.1, from coordinate 81,985,348 downwards.
CAATATGTGTATTTAAATTGTTGCCTGCTCACAATAAAAAATTAAGATGGCTCAATGTTGCCACATTAAAATTTTAATATATATACTTATTGTGAATTCCCTAAATGAGTTTGCACAAATTATCAAAAATACACCTTATAATACCATTAAGCGAATAGTAAAATTAAATATAATACAAATTTCCTTTAACATGAAATTGAAAATTATTTTAGATAAATTTTAACAGCCTTATTTATAAAAATGATTAAGACTTTCAGAGCTATGTTTATTGTTTTGTCATAACTACACGAGAAATATGAGAGAGTTTACCAAAGAAATTGAGAGAGAGAGAGATACAATATTTATAGTAGTTTTCGTGTTATTATTTTAAAACATATTAATTTATGTCTACCAATAGTTCATTTTTGATACAAGCTTACCAACTTTTCAAATGCCATTTAAATTAGTAAAGACACAAACCACGCCAATCTGTTGTGAATCCCCCTTTTTTAAGTCATAAGGCGTGTCCCACGATGTCCCCAGCACACGTTCGATCAACAACTGGTGTTGCAAATAACAATAACATTAGAAAATTTGTTGTTGTTTTCAATATAAGTATTCGATCGAACGATTTCTAGTGACATCGTGGGACAGGCCGGTATAGTGTATCCAATAGTATTTAATAAATTCAGTAAAGTACTACTTTGACTCCCACGCAAAGGGTTCCCTATCGATTTTTTTTCAGTTTTAGCACTTTTTGTTAGTTTTTAATTTTTGAGATTTCTAAGAGTGTTGTCGTCTTTTTTGTTTTAGAGATTTTTTTATTTTTGGCGTTTTTTCCGTTTTGGCAACTTTTTCGGTTTTTGACGTCTGTTTAGCTTGGCAATTTTTTAGATGGGGCGTTTTTTTTTTTGGTTTTTTTCGGGATTTTTATTGGTTTTTAGCGATTTGTTGATACTTTAAGCGACATTTTTAATATTGGTGCTTATTTTTTGGCGATTTGTTTCGGGTTTTATTGCTTTTTTCGGTTGTTATTTAGTTTTGGCGCTATTTTTCGTCTGATGATTTTTTTTTTCGTTTTAAAACAATATTTTTAGTTACAGCGAGGGGTTTTAATTTTGGCGCTTGTTACTTTTTGGCGATTTAATCGGATTTTGGGGAGTTTTTAGTATTGAAGTTTTTTTTAGTCTTGGCGCTTTTTTTTCGTTTTGGCGATTTTTTTCATTTCTAGGCGATCTTTTGTTTTTGTTTTAAATATATATTTTTAATTCAATTGATTTTTTAGTCTTGGCGCTTTTTTCGTTTAGGCGATTTCTGGCGATATTTTTCGGTTTAGAGCGATTTATTTTTAGCTTTTTGACTACCTTTTTACTAAGGATGTTTTTTTTACATTTAAGCGATTTATTCTATTTTTGGTATTATTTTTCATCTAGCGCTTTTTTCATTTTGGCGATTTTGCGTTTCAGTATTTTTTAGTTTTAGCGCTTTTGAAAATTTCAAGATTTGTCAAAATTACATAGGCGAAATTACATTAACCAATAGAATGGCCTTTAATTTTTATTTGTTGAATTTCAGCGTTAACTGGTGTAGTCTGCATTAAAACTTTCAAGTGTCCTTATATAATTGTCTGTATAATACAATAGGATTTCATTATGTTTCGTTGCACGTTTTAGAACACCCTTTAATTTTGAATTGTCATATATTTGTTGTTGTGTAGCGGTCAAAGTTTTACATATTCTGTGAAAACTTCAAGTTCGTTGCTCCTACGGTTCTCGAGAAAACAGCCTGTCAAGGACGGCCAGACAGACGGAACCCTAAAAATCAGTTATTTGCTCCAATTAAGAAAATAATTGAAACTATTAATGGCTTTATTGAAATATTACTCGAATATCAAACATCAGGCGTAATAAAAAAAAAAAATCAAAATAATTTTCTTCGGCCCTTTTCACAGTAAAGCCTGGTACTCTGTTCACTAATTCGTGCAAAATTCTGTCAAATTACATGTAAAAGTATTTGATATGAAATAGTTGCGAAATAAACTTGGAAAAGTAGTACTCTGTTTGTATTGCGAAAATCACGTAAAATGTATCTGGCAGCATGGTTTTCCATAAAAAATTTTTCTGGCATCATTTTGGTGTCAGCTGCGTAACAACATGAGCAAAACTTTTTTCGCACGGAATCTTAAGCAATGTTGCATACTTTCAAGCAAATAAAAAAAAAGAATTTCAGAAAAATCGCGAGAAGTGCTACATTTGGTACGTGTCAAATTTTTTGCAAGGAAAAATCAATGTTGCTCAACAGTTTCCGCATATTCGAACAGAGTATCAGGCTTAACGGATTAAAAGTTAATTAAAACTTTAATTCTCAGTTAAGGCCGTGATACACTAGCCTACACGATCGTGCGATTTTTGAGAAAATACAGCCCTGGTATGATGGAGTCTATGAACATTTTCAAAAGACAAAAACAATTCATCAGATCAGGGTTGTATTTTTTCGTAGATCGCGCGATTGTGTAGGATAGTGAATCATGGCCTTTAGGGAAAAATGTGTTTCTTTTTCACACTTAAGAGTTTATTTCTTATTTGCTAAAGTGCCGTTTTTAATTTTTTTCTCAGCCTTAACACTTTTCAAAATATTCATGTAAATTGTTCAATCAACGTTATGACAAAGTATTTTCATGGCTGTTCATACAAATGATTTTTTAATCAATGCAACCTTGTCGCAACCATAAAAATGTTTTTTTTTTGTTTTCAAACCAAAATGCTGCTTTGGCCATATTAAAAAATTGTTTTTATTTTACCAATGAACTTTTCTTAATAACAAAATAAAGTTTTCTTAAAAGAAAATTTGCCACAACTTTTAAACTATAAAAGAAATAATTATTTTTAAATTTTCAATAAACATTATGTTGTCTGTGCTGTCAGCTTTGAGGCATTTATAGACATTTATTGGCTTCTAGACAATTTCAGATCATAGATGTTTAAAATAAAGAAAAAATAGCAAAAAAAAAAAAATATGAAATTAAATCATTTGCCTTAAAATAATAATTTATTTGGTAACACAATTTTATTTGGCCACATTAGGTAAGCTATTTTTGAAATAACTTCAAATTAGCTAACCTACAATTAAAGTGAATAAATTGCTTAATTTGGCTTGATTCTTAGTGAACTTCTAAATAAATTCAGTAAAGTGCGTTTGTCACTTGCGCCCGAAGGGTTCCGTGCGGACTTATGAAGAATTTTTTTTAGGTTTTTGACCTTTATTTTTAGTTATGGTGTTTTTGCGAATTTGTTCGGTTTTTTGCGATTTTTCCGTTTTTGGCGATTTATTTTAGTTTTAGCGATTTTTTTTTAGTTTTGGCGAATTTGTTCAGTTTTTGTCGATTATTTCGGTTTCTGGCGATTTATTTTAGTTTAAGCGAAGTTTTTAATTTTTGACCTTTTTTTATTTTTTTGGCGAGTTTGTTCGGATTTTGGCGATTTATTTTAGTTTTAGCGATTTTTTTAGTTTTGGCGAATTTGTTTGGTTTTTGGCGATTTTTTCGGTTTTTCGCGATTTATGTTAGTTTTAGCGATTTTTTTTATTGTCGGCGAATTTTTCGGTTTTCGGCGATTTATTTTAGTTTTAGCGATTTTTTTAGTTTTGGCGAATTTGTTCGGTTCTTGGCGTTTTGTTCGCTTTTTGTCGATTATTTCGGTTTCTGGCGTTTTATTTTAGTTTAAGTGATTTTTTTAATTTTTGACACTTTATTTATTTTTTTTGGCGAGTTTGTTCGGATTTTGGCGATTTATTTTAGTTTTAGCGATTTTTTAGTTTTTTGCGAATTTGTTTGGTTTTTGGCGATTTTTTCGGTTTTTCGCGATTTAATTTAGCTATTGCGATTTTTTTTTTTGGTTTGGCGATTTATTTTAGTTTTAGCGATTTTTTGTTATTGCTGGCGAATTTTTCGGTTTTTGGCGATTTTTTCATTTTCAATTTTTTTATTTGAGATTTTCTAGTGTTAGTTAGCGTTTTTGAAAATTTCAAGAGTTTGTCTCTTACGGTTAACAAGATGCAGCAAATGTTGCCAAAATTACATTAATTTTTTTTAATTTTTAAACTCAAGTGTCTATATATACTTGTCTGTATATTACATTAGCATTTCAACATTTTTCGTTGCACGCTTTAGAACACCCTTTAACTTTTAACTGTCATATATAAGATTGAGAAATCTATCTTTAAGAACATGTTGATAAGCCAACAAAAGAAAAAAAGCAGATCCTACATACATAATTGATTTCATTATTAATATAAAAATACATATAAATAATACATATAAAAATTAATAAAACCTAGAAAACTTGTCTATTTGAGTGGAACAAAATCATTTGCTGTTAACATGCTTAGATGAAATCATTTTGTTGCTGGCAACCTTATGCAACAGCTTGCAACATGTTTAAATGTTAATTAACTGTAACTTTGCATATATTGCATAATCTAACTTAATAAAAGTTAAATAGTTAAACAGAACCCTGTGCTAAACATCAAGTAAACCTTGAAAATCTTGAGTTAAAGCAATTTGTTGGTTCTCAGAAACTAAACTAAAGAAACAAAAAAAAAAATATTTTTACCAACTGTGCACCAGATTTCTTTTCATATCTATTGTAGAAAATCTCTTTTGCCTTAGATTCCATGACAATTACAAGACGGCAGTATATTATTGAGCTTAAGACTAAATAATTCTAATTGTTTCAAATCAGATTACAAAAAAAAAAATATTTTGCCTTAAGCATCATTTTAAAAAACAATCATTCTCTTTGAAATGCAATTGGCTGTTTGTTGCTTAGCTACCACATTAATAAAATGTAGTATTTAAAAAAAATATTATGATTTAGTATAAAAGATTATTGTTTATTTACTCGTACTCGTACTCGTACATATGTTTTGTCCATAAAAATTTAGAACACACCTTTTGGATGCCAAACTAAATCAGCGCAAAAGATTTAAAGAATTTTGTTTCAACTGAAGTTGAATATAATTTTCGATTTGTCATATTATGAAAAAAAAAAATGAAATTAATGTTTTTTTTGTTCCAACATTTTTAACAAATTACTTGCAGTTATTAGTGCTGAGTTTTATTGTTAGTAATTAATTGTTTATGTATTATTTCTTTTATTTCAATACTAATTAGCCAAGGTTGAAAAATTGCCAATTTGTATAAGTTTTATAATTAAAAAGCGATTTCATTTCATATGCATAATTCGTTGTATATAAATTAAAATATATTTTTTTTATCGATTTAGCGGTCAATTTTAAAGAAGAGAATGTTTTGTTTTTGTTCTTAAGAAAGAATGCAGTAATAAATTATGGCACACCTTGTGTTAAATAAAAATCACTGAATATGTCATAACTAATTTAATTGTTGGCTTTAAAGAAGCGGGCAACATGTTGCCGAAGCATTTGCCAATGACAGGTTTGTTTGGGTAAAAGATAATTTAATTTTCTGTAAAATATTTGCATTAAAATATTTTTGAGTTAAGTCAATTATAGTTATTGGAAAAATTTGTTCTATCTCTAGAAATCTGGTTACCAAGACAATGCGTATTGGGGAAAAAGAGATTGTAACGGAAATTTATAACTTATCCAATGCAATTCAGGTTCATTGCTACTAAAACTACTTACCCCTAACTCCACAATCCGGACGTTCCCTTGACTAAAACATTTATATAAAAAGCACTGATTTTTCTCAGTACTTTTCTTAAAAAAATTTTCTGACTTCTGGAAATAGAGGCCTATTCTTTCGCTTCTGTTTATTAACAAGTAACAAGTGAACAGTTTGACTGTTTTCTAAAAAAATTTTTTTCCACATAAAATAGTCTTATAAAATCCTCTTTAGTGCTGCTTTTTAGGTCCCATTGTGCATAAGTGTCAAATTACCCCTCGGTCCGCCTGTCTGTCGGTCACAGACTGTTTTCTGGAGAACCGTACGAGCTACGGACCGAGAATATGTAAAACAACAGATATATGACAGTTAAAAATTATAGGGTGTTCTAAAGCGAGCAACGTAACAGTTGAATTAATGTAATTTTGACTACGTAATTTTTACAACTTGCTTGGAAACCGTAAGAGTCAAACTCTTAAAATTTAAAAAATCGCCGAAACGAAAAACTAAGACTAAAATCAATCGCTTGAAAACGAAAAAAAGCCAAAACCAAAAAAAGAAAAATAAAAAACGCCAAAACGAAAAAAAGAGACAAAACTTAGAAAAATCTCTAAGACTAAAATTAATCGCTTGAAAACGAAAAAATCTCAAAAAAAAAAACGTCAAAACTAAAAAAAACCTCAAAAACCGAAAACAAGTTTAACGGGTATTTAAATTTTGTTAAAGTGTCTACATCAGGTAATATAATCGATTATAGACGGAACACTGTGCGAGTCAAAAGCGCTGTTTAGTCGATTTTTTTTATATCTGTTGTTTGAGTTGAATTTTCATACTATGGTATTCGAATTTTATGGCAAAATATTTTTGTAAAACATTTTAACCCGTTATATGCCTGCTTAATAGTACGTAGTTGACCGCTTTGCACGGCGAAATCAAGAATTCATATAAAGAAAATCTATAGTTATACAATGTTCCATAAAAATGTTCTTTGTAGTATTTTGTATAATACTAGTGTAGTGCCCTCTTCCCGAAAATAAAATTGATTGATGAATAAAAGTGTATAAGCACGAAATAAACCCTTAAGCGCATTCCAAGATTTGACTAATTTGTGATATTAAAGTTAAATTTCGAGTTGTGCTGTACTTAGGAAGTGTATGTGAAAGCAGTGAAAGGAAAATATTTTTGTAGAATATTTTGATACATATATGCCCGGTAAAGGGTTAATTTTTGACTCCTTATCTTAGGTTACTAAAAATACCCACATAGAAAATATTTAGAGCCTTGAAAGGTATCACAAGAAATATTACCAGCTGAGCACATTCTATGTTTAAAATTCAAAAGTGAAAAAGTGAAGTTCAAAATTAACCCTTAAAATCCGACATATATATTTGTGTGTGAACAGTTTCAAAATTAACTCTTTCAAGCACACATTTATATTTCTTTAATTACTTTTGTTACTTTTAAGTGGTGTATATAGACTTTTATCTAGTACAATTTTATTGCTAATACTTTTTTTGTTGAATATTTTTAAAACGTATTTAAGCCAGTTTAAAGTAACCCAATTTGGAAGGCGCTAAAAACACCAACAATTACAACATGTAGAGTTAAAGCCTCTTCCACAAAATACTGCCCCATAGGATTTTACGTAAACGCTCTGAGTATCTTTCGCTTTTGTCGTAAAAAAGGATGAAATATGTGCCCTTAAACGGGCATATAATGGGTTAAAATAAAAAATAAATATAATGAAATATTCTACCAAAATATTTTGCCATAACATTCTAGTACCAGGATATGAAAATTAAACTCAAGCAAAATATTTAAAAAATAAATTTCAAATGCTCAATCCACGACCTATTGCAGGAGTCGCAGTTCATGGTAATTCCAATAGAAACATTGTTTATAAGCAAATGTTTATAAATAAATTACCCACGACTCCTACAATAGACTTTAAAATGAAGCTTAGAGTTCTAACGACACGCTTGTAATTAAATTGAATTTAAAGCTTTGATAAATTCATAATTTTATAGTAAAATTTCATGAGAAATACTTTAGTCGAAGATTATAATGCACTATATTCCCATCTAAGGCTTCCTTTTCCCAGCCTATTGCGAAAGGGACGAAAAAAGCCCATAAGCAGAAGAGCTAGAGGGTTTTAATGTTTCACAAAAATATTACTGGTAAGATTTTACATAAAAGCGCTGTAAGGTTCTGAGCCTAAAGAGCAAGGATTTCTTGCATTTCCATAAAGGCCTTACTTAAGCTTATTTATCTAAAAAAAAAAAACTAAAATAAAAATAACGTTTAAGGTTAAGCTTAAGCTTTGCTATATCCCTCACTGATTTCATTTTAATCAAAATCATAAAACAGTTTATTATAATATTGAAATCAATAAATGTAAGCTTGACAAATATTAAACGACTAAAATGTTAAAAACTAAACGGGCGTAAAATTAATAATTGGTCACTATTTAATCTGACACTCCTTTCATTTTAAAAATCTCCCGCAGAGTGTTAACAAGTCTCTTGTTGTGTCTCTTACAGAAAAAAAAAAGAAAATCAAAGCTGTCATTTGATTTTTATATTTTTATTAATTATACATTCCCTTTAATTAAATAAAACAAAAGCTACAAACCCATACGCTGTTAAAGTGTCTGGCAAAATGTGTGATTTATTAATTTCTAATTTTTATTACATGAAGCTTGCTATGAGATGATGTCCCCCATATTAAAAAAATTTAAAATCAGCTTGAAGTGTAATTTATTTCAAATTTTTCATACAAAATTTTCTTAAAATGGATTACAAATTCGTTTTATTAATTTTTTTTTATAAATATGAGCCTGAGACACCATACCGTACAGTAATTTCCGCTTAATTGATCTATCAAAAATGCATAAATATTTCAGGAATTAAATCGTTAAATCATTTATGTCATATTAAGTTAATTTTTTCATTAACAAATTGTTATGACTTTTAATTAATTAAAAATGTAAATATATTAACGGGAAACCACTGTTCATAAGTATCAATTTAATTAATTCATATTTTGTATGGATTATCATTTTATGCTGCCGCATATTTTTTTGCCAGCTGGATTGATTGATGGTTTATTTAAAAACTATAAAAAAACCATTTTAAATACAGTAGACTCCCGATAACTTGTAACTCGTTAGTGCGAAAATCTCAATAGTTTACTCAAACATTTTCAAGTATTTTTCCATTCAAAATGATTTTTTTTTAAAGAAGACAAGAAAAATTAGATTAAACTGTCTGAGCTAATGCGGCACTTTCTATGCCACCGCACATTTTACGGGTACCAATTTTTATATAATTGGCTGGAGATAAGCTATTAACATCAGCTTTTTAACATAAACATTTTGTGAAATAGAATACGAGAATTTTATTGCTTGCCTGGCATACATAATTATCCATTTGCAGTCGGTAAAGGATGATGTAAGAAGTCAACAAGCTGATGAAGACAACAGAAGAGTAACATAACATTTCCCTAACCAATCAAATTTATCTTTTCCTGTCTTTCCAGGAAAAAAAGTACTGAACCAAAAACCCTGATTAAGAATATTTATGCCTTGAATTAGGAAAATATATTAATAAAATATAAAGTATTTGTAAAACATTATATTAAATTTTCATTAAATATTTTAAACACAATATATTTCATATTATCTATGGGAAAAGCAAACAAACTAGCAACATATGTACATAAATTACACATTAGTTAATCTCATGTTAAAAATATATTCAATACTTTTACTCCCAACAAATAATACGTAATGCCACCACCCTCAAAGCCATTCCCATCAATTATGGCAACTTTGCATACGGGGAGCATGTTGCTGAACATTTCAGTTACAAACTTCATCACTTCCCTGTGCTACAATTTAACAAATAAATTATTATCTCAGGCCTCAGTTGACCTTCGTTATTATGAAATTGTTATGCTAAAAGTTTTTCCAACTTTTTAAAAGATATTAATTTTATAAAAGTTTCTCACGATAATTGCCATAAATATTCACAATAGCCCCATGTTGCTGATCATGTTTGTTATGTGTGTGTGCCACCTCAAGAATAAATACATTTAATATTATTGTAATTTATTTATTATTATTATTAAAAAAAAAAACTAAATAAAATATAAAAAGTACTGTGGCTTTTTTTTCGTGCAGTATATTTTGGTCGCCAACTCAAGTCCAACCAACAATTGATTAAGATCTTAGATTTTCTGTTGTCTGTTACTTGTTGGAAGTTTTATTTTTAAGAAAAAATATAAAAGATTTTTTCATAAAGTTGTTGCCAGCCATTTATTCGATTTGAACTAAATATTAAGTAGTTTGCTTTTAATTTTTAAAATAATACAACGGCAATACAACATGAATTTGTGATAAGAGATTGAAAGTCATTGGATTTGGATTTTTGTAATTTTTGTTTTAATTAATATTTAATTGAATTTTAGATTTTTGTTTTTCCTTCGAGCAACAATGTTGTTCAGCGCAATTAAAGCAATCATATTAAAATTTAATGCCACATTAGGGAATATTGAATACTCGTCCAAACATTTTTAAACTCAAAGCGGAAAAAGAAACAACTGAGGTCCAAATTCACAGTCTATAGTTTAACTAACGACTTTTATTATCGATTCCATTGGTCAAACCACCTTCATTAGTTAACTAGAGACTGTCTGCTTTATTCATAAAAAATAATTCAGGTTTATTAAGCGCTTATTTGACATATTTCTATAGGAAATTTGTCAAATAAACCTGTAATAAACCTAAAATATTTTTTATGAATTAGACCTTGTGAATTTAAGCCTAAGAGTTCTATATTCCACTGTGGCGTTTCTTATATACCCTTCACCGACTAACGTATGGAAAATACACATACATATATAAGTGCATCATGGTTCATTTATTTTTTGCTCTATTGCAATTTATTGCTAACTCTTGGTACATATTTTCCGACTAAAGAATTTGATACAAATATTTTATTTTCGATATAAATATAAGAAATATTTTACATTCTTAATATTTTCAGTTTTTTTATTTAATTTTATAAAAAAGGCTCAGCAAAAAAATTTTTTACAATCGCACATTTCGGTCAAAAAATTTCAAAAATTAAAAATGCTTTTACATTTAGAAAGTATAGACCTTTAAGTCTTATTATTAAAAACAAAACAAAAATTTTTGAGCAAAAAAAAATTTTTTTTGGTTGACCTTTTTATGGAATTACCCATATGCAAAAAGAATTTTGAAAATTGGTCTACAAATGGCGAGTCACGCCCGTTTATATTATAAAATCGGTTAAAAACTATGTGGAAGGAGTAACTGAAAGTGGGCGTAAAAGTGGGCATGGTTGAGTCCCAGTTAAATGTTGTGAATATTTCAGTTAGTTCGATCCAGAGGTATGGTAGCTTACCTTATAGGAGACAAACAAACAAATAAACAAACACACATTCCGTTTTATATAAAAAAATGTTTAATTATTAAAGAACAATAAATTGCTTTAGTTAGTTATTTGTATATATTAAAAAAATAGATTTTCCAGCCCTGGAATCATGTATTTGATTTTACTGATTTTCAGTACCAATTTATTGTTTTCTAAAATATAAAATATGTTTAATTATAAAGAAAAAATAATTTTTCTTAATTAGCTTAATATAACAAAAAAAAATTGATATTCCATCCCTGGAATCATCTACATAATTGATTGTGCTTATTTTCAATACGAATCTGTGCCTCTTGTAGGAGTTAAAAGGAACAAATATATACAGTATATATATTCAATACCAATATATTTAAATCAAATTCTGATACATCAGTCGGATAGCGTAGTCCGAAAACCGATTTCACTTACAGACAGACGGACACCCGAACATCCCTTCGACTACTCGATTAAGAAGGCGCCAAATTATATATACTTTATGGGGTTACACATGAATATTGTGGAAAGCTTTTCTTTGTGTAATGATTATTTTCATGACAACATGGCTACAGACTACACAAGCAGGGTTGTAGCTCTCGCTAAATTGGACTAATTTCTATTTTCATAAGCGACAACGAGCAAAGACAGTGCTGTCAATAGGAGCTATCAGGAGCATAATTTCTTTAAAATAGGCCACATGCAGAATTCCCCTATTTTCTACAATAATCACCAAAAGAGTAATTTTTTTTTTTTAAATTAAGTTTCGGCATTATTTTCATATCTTTAGTATATCTATAATTGGTGAGTATAGTCGTAGTCCCCATTTCGAGATTTTGCTCCAAAATAATACTCATTAATTTGACTAGTGCTGTTAAATGATTAACAGTGCGCTGTTAAGTGCAAAATTCGCTCTGCTGAAATGTTTGGTTTTTGCCTCTGCTATTTAAATTAAAATTTATCTTCAAACGCATTAAAATTATTGGATATTATTTAACAAAAAGAAAAAAAAAATCATATTAAAAAATAAATTAATGGGGTTTTATTTATATATTTATGTGATTTGTATAAAAACATTTACCCCATATTTATAAAAAAATAAAATGTGTTTGAAATCCATTTTAAGAAAATTTTGTATGAAAAATTTTAAATAAATATGGGGGTTGAAATTTACTTTTAAGCTTTTTTTTTATAAATGTCTTATATTTGAAAGTGTCACCCACCACCTGATATTGCAATATCATGTGCTCATGATGTTGCTGTCATTGTCAGCGTAAGTAAGCTGCGATAGCACCTAGTAGTATTTGTGGCCGCGTTGTTGTGTAGCCTGCTGTGGTCAATGTGTTTAATGCACTATGCATATTTCAACTTAATCTAACGAGAATAGTAAGAACAATCTTCACTTGCTTGTAGTGAAGCAGAATGAAACAGCTGCTTCACATTATCTATTAGGGAATTACCCATATGTACAATATTTTTTTTTTGGAATAATTAATTGCTTTTTAGTTTATTTTCTTGTTTATATACTTTCATTCACAGCTGAACTTAAATATTATTTATTATTCTATTTCACATAATAATCTTTAGCTACAAATACTTATTTAACTTGTTAATATAAAAATTCTTGTTTGTTTTTTTACACATACATATGAGTACTTAACTTACTAAATTGCAAAGATTATGAGTAGCAAGTCACAGTGGGCAGAATTTATACATTCTAACAAACTCATAGCACACCGTTTCCACGTGTATGCTTTAACTTTTAAAGCTTTCTCTAGATATGATTCTCATTTCATTTGTGAAAACTTATAATGCTTAATCAAATAAGTTTCGAATCTCTTTCACTGCTTAAGGCTTTTGTTTGTGTGTATAAAACGTTTAACTAAATGCTTGCAGCATTATTTACTCGAAAATTTTAATTTCAATGCTATAAAAAGTATTTTTCATTCATCTTGATGATTTTCAAATTTGATAAAAAAGAAAGGTTAATAAATCTTTTTTAATTGGTCGACATTCATTTAAAATGGAAAGTTTATACAAAAATTTCTATTTGCTTAACTTGGTTGGCTTGGTAACATTTTCACAAAAAAAAAAAAAAAATAAAAAATATTCTTTATGATTTTTTTTTGTTGCATTTGCTATTTTTACTTTTCTGTAAATTTTTTCCCCTCTGATAACTGGTTTTTGTTTTAAAATATAATTTTTTTAATAATCTTTTTAATTTAAATAATTAAGAATAAAATAAAAAGACAGTCAAAGAAGCAAATGCTGACTTTAAATGCACAAATACACAGATAAGCTCTTTGTTATAAAAATAAATTTTGCTTAAAACAAATTAAATAAAAAACGAGTCTTTAACCAATTTATTTGTTTTGTTGGTTAAGCACGTCTAAGTGCATTACGTTGTTGCCTAAGCAACTTATTAGCGGACTTCAGCCACAATACAAAGAAGCTTACAAAAACCCTAAAAATGCTTATAGACAAATTGTCAATAGATTATTGAGAATTACAAAACATAAGTATAGAAGGTTATGAAACTTAAAAATATTAGTTTTTAATTGTTTGTATGTAATTCTCAATAATGCATTGACAGTTTGTCAATAAGTGCAGCTTACATAAGCTTACATAAAGCTCTTTTGAATTTTAGTTGAACTCTACTGTTGAGAGCGGCAACGACGTGTTTAATCAACAACAAATAAATTTTTTCAATTCGTATTAATTTTGGTACGCTTTAAATAAAATTAAAACATTAAAATCACAAGTCTTATGTTCTTCTGTAAATATACCAACATTGCACACATGTTTCTTAAAAAATCTGTTTTAAGCAAAAAGCTGTTTTGAAAAGTTATTCATTTAAAGTCTCCTGTTGTTTACTTTTTCCTTTGTTTATAATATTTAAATAAGCTATTTAAAAAATATATTCTTTCAGACAATTATGCAACTTTAACTCTCTTAAGAACTTTTGTTAAAATATACATATTTAAATTAACACACTTTTCGCGTGTTAATAAGTTTATTTCAGAAAAAACAAAGAATAGTTTACCTAACAAATATATTAGCAAATCTACGCATTTTCGTATAATTTCACTTAAATCTGAATTCAATTCAATTTTCTTTTTGAATCATCAATAACGTCGATGCTTCCCTGCTTTCTTTTCTAAGATTTCCCCTTACTTTAGTTTATTTCTTTATATTAAAAGATAGTTTTTCAAAAGGTACTTTTTGAAGGAAATGCATTTTACTAGAAAATTTCGTGAGAGGTACTTTTTAGAAAGTACTATTTTTAAAAGGTACTACTAGAAAAACACTTATAAAAAGGTTAGTTGGTTTAATTTAATTTAAAAAAGTACTATTTTAAAAAGGTACTTTTTAAAAAGTACTTTTGGTAAAAGGTACTTTTTTTGAAAAGCTACTATTTTGTAGTACACTTTTTTAAAACGCGCATCCTTAAAAAAAACTTTTATAAAAGGTACTTTTTAGAAATAAATTTTCAGAATGTTCCTATTTTAAGAGTTACTTGTTTCAAAAGAACTTGTTTAAGAAGTCCTTTTTAATGTTTCTTTTTCCAAAGGGTATCTTTTAAAAGTTTGTCTCTCTTAAGAAACTTTTTCAAACGGTAATTTTTTAAAAAGGTACTTTTTGTAAAAGGTACTTTATGTACAAAGTACCTATTGTAAAAGCTACTTTTTGGAAAAGGTACTTTTTGTAAAATGTACTTTTCGTAAAAGGTACTTTCTGTAAAATGTACTTTTCGTAAAAAGCACTTTTCTAAAAGGTACTTTTTGGAAAAGGAACTTTTTGGAAAAGGAACTTTTTGAAAAAGGTACTTTTTGAAAAAGGTACTTTTTGGAAAAGGTACTTTTTGGAAAAGGTACTTCTTGTAAAAGGTACTTTATATACAAAGTAACTTTTGTAAAAGGTACTTTTTGCAATTTTAGTAAAATATGCTTAATGTCCAAAGTACCTTTTGTAAAAGGTACTTTTTCTAAAAGATACTTCTTGTAATAGGTACTTTTAGTAAATAATACTTTACGTAAAAGGTTTTTTTTTTTTGAAAAGGTACTTTTTGTAAAAGGTTTTTTTTTTTGTAAAAGCTACTTTTGTAAAAGTTCCTATTTTTAAAAGCTTACTTTTTGAAATGGAAATTTTTTTTAAAACGTGATATTGTGAAAGATTCAGACTTCTTGTAAGGACGCTGTGAAAAAGACACTTCTTAACATTTGCTTATTTGTAGTAAAAGATATTTCTGGTAAATGGTATTTTTTGTATTTTATTTAAAATTTAATGCAGTTAATCTTTTGCCGAAAATAACGGTACGATTTACAAAATTAATAGTGGTGCTGCAGTTGTTTCAAAAATCATATATGATAATTTTCTTTCAGACAAGATATTTATTTGAGGCTTTGGAAAAATTTAAATAAAAGTCTGAAAATATATTTCTATTAGCTAAGATTGTACTATTTAAAACCGACTCGATTTGCAGAACAGGGCCGTAAGTTAACGCAATTTCAATAGTTTCCTGTTGCTCTAAAAATACTTAAATTGATGCTTTGAATTTTGAGAGTGTGTCAAATGCGCCAGTAAAAAAATATACTCTTAAAGAGATGCACAACATCTTATCGCTTTCAGTCGAACACTCAAGCCGTCTTAAATTATCTTTTGCAAATGTGGAATAAAAAAATGTTTGTTTAGAAATTCGACAGGGTAACCAACAAAGATTCACACATGCGCGTATTTTTGCCGTTGCATTTAAATTAAACTCTTGACAATTTTTTTTTATGAAATAAAAAATAATAGAATATTTTTTTTAGGTTTAAAACTAAAATAGAATTTTGGTTTTAAAGGTTATTTTTAGACTTTGTAGTGTGTATGTACGAGTTCACATATAGACTAAAAGGCTGGACCGATTTTGATTTAGTTTTGTTGTTGTTTGAAAGGTGACTTGATCGAGAGTGTTCTTCGCTTGAAGAAAATCGGTCCAGCCGCTTAGAAGATCTCACATCTCTTCTACATATATGGGGATTTTTTAAAACTTTTAACTTTTGTGAGAATTTTTTTATTTTGTACTAAAATAAATTCTTCATACTGTTTTCTCTCCTCTATTGCTTCATTTTTAGCAGTTATTTTAAAAATGGGATTTTTAATATACAATTAGATTACCTCACTTCCAAAAATGGAAGCACACACACACACACACACACACACACACACACGCACTCGAACATATCACGTTTAGAAATTAAATATTTAATAAACAAAGTATTTGTGGAAACAAATAAAAAACGAATTCAATAATAAATGGTTTGTTAAAGAAATTTTTAGTATTTAAGCGTCAGTTGCGCCAACAAAGAAATTAATTGTGTTTCAAACTTCAAGGTAAAACGTTATTAACAAAATGTGTAAAGTGTTTCAAAGAATCTTCTTCGTTCTTGCAATTGTTGTGCTTCTTGCTGCTACAATACAAGCTCAAGGTAAATAAGAAAAATTGGCGGAAATAAATTAAATGCTCAATGCTATAACTCAATATTTATATAATTTTAATCTATGCAGGTAAACAATGCCCTCCCAATCAGGAGTGGTACGCTTGCGGTAGTCGCTGTCCACTTAGATGTGGACAACACGGACCTCAAGTATGTACGTATGAGTGTGTTCCTGGTTGCCATTGCAAAGATGGCTATGTGTTGAAGGACAATGGCGATTGTGTGGTAACAAGAGATTGCTAACATTACAATTTTTTTTTAGTTATTTTTAACAAAGTGTCTAAGACTATGATTTTTGTACATTAAATATAATAAAAATTTTACAAGCAGTTTGTGTATTTTATTGTTTGACTACTGATAAGAACATTGAAATTTTAAAATATTTTAAAATTCTATTTATAGTGAAAGTGATAGAGCAGCTTATCAGCACTTAATGAGGGCAATTTAGAGGTCGCTGCCATCTGAACTATTGTTGGCATAATGGAGCGTTATACCGCTCGATTATTACATGCAGCTTCATCACCTGTGTTTACTTTCTACAATTTAATCTAAACATAATACTTTTAAAAATAAGCGAAAAAATTTTATCAGGAAGAAGAAAGAGGAAAGTTTCATTCCATTACAACTCTGCTTTTTTGGCATATTATTTTTTTAAGGCAGCGTTGCAGTGCCTCTGGTGTCAATGAGGCGCATTAAATTTTCAAAGCTGTGTTTTTGTAGACATTTTATTTACTTTGCCGATGATTCTGCTACACAATACCAACGATGTCACATTAGAATTAGTATCAGCTAAAGTTGGTGTAGTTTAGTAACCACTAACTATGAACTGGGTGGTGTCGGTGAGTGGGCTCGAGCCCCAGAACCTTCGGTTTTGTAGTCAACGTGCTAACTACTTCAGTTAACGCGTTCAGTGCATTAAAAAGATTAATTTTTAATAAATGTATTTTAAATTTTCTAATATTGCATTTCAAGGTGATTTTTTTAAAGGGGATTTTTTTGATGTTCGCATGAACAATAATTTGTTTTATCTCAATATAAAACAAATGAGAAATTTGTTTTCTATTATTCATATTTATCATAAAAGTCAGCAAGTGAAAAAAATTTAATCACTGATTCAACTGCAAAATAATTTAATTGTTCATTAAGCTAGAGAAAAGGTTTTAATTACGAAACTTAACAAAAAAATCAGTATTTACTTACTTTAAATAGATTTTTTAGCAGCTGCTTAAAACCCAATTTTAGCTTGTCTAAATATATAAAATGCAATATCTTAATTGCAGCTGGAGGCCACAATTAAGGGGGTAATTGCAACC
This sequence comes from Nowickia ferox, assembly GCA_936439885.1. Lineage (NCBI taxonomy): Eukaryota > Metazoa > Arthropoda > Insecta > Diptera > Tachinidae > Nowickia > Nowickia ferox. Next base: position 81,967,506 of record OW387027.1, on the reverse strand, counting down.
CCTTTTTCCAATGAATTCAGAAATGTTTTAATGTTCTGCTTAAATTGCTAATAATAATAATATAAATATTTAAACTTGCTTCTAAGAATGGCAAATATTTAAATTTTTCTCCTAAGCTTCTGTTTACATATCGTTAACTCAATATCGAAAGGCCCCAACTCATAATTTTTTTGGATTCGGGATTTTTGCATTTTTCGATACATTGCAACTTCTTCTATTGAAAATATGCATACAAAAAACTCGATTAAAAAAAAAAATAATGACTTAGGGCCTTTCTATATTAACATATTAGCATGTAATTAAATATTATTTTTTTAGCACAAGGAAATTTGAGCAACATTTTAAAAATGTTTAATATACTGATTAGAGATTGAATTAATAATCGCTTTAGTATAAAATCTGTGAGCTCAGTTGTAAGACAAAACAGTTGAAGTTAAACATTCGTTCATTAGAAACCAAAATTTTCACCAGCATTAATAAAAATATAAAAAAATATTATGGCTAAATTATCAATAATTTTTGTACTATTCGCTATAATGAGTTTGGAAAGCCTTGTGCAGGCCCAACAAGGTGTGTTAAATTATTTAAAAAAAAAATATTTAATTAAGATTAAATTATGTGTTTGTGTTAATATTTCCTTTTCTGCAATATAGGGTGTCCTGCAAATCAAGTATTTACCCAATGCGGTTCAGCCTGCCAACCCAGATGCAATGTCGCCACTCCAGACTTCTGTACCTTACAATGTATTATTGGATGTGTGTGTAAGCCGGGATATTTGCGTAATGCCAACAATGATTGTGTCACTCCAGCCGAATGTTAAATTTTCCTTATACAAATAAAAACAAATCTTAACTCTTGTTTAATAATATTTGATGAAGACTTTCTTTCAAATCAAAGCAATTGCATCAATTTTAAGTTTCCTTCTTAGTATGCTTGCAATTTTGCAACTCTCAACAGTTTATTTAGAATTTTTCTACAAGTATTGGGGTTTTGTAGGCCTTTTTTGATTTGTGGTTGAGGTCTGCTGATGAGTTGCTCAAGTAACAATGAAATGCATCTGGACATGCTTAACCAACAGCAAACAAATTTTAAAATTTGTTTTTCTTTTTTTTTTATGAAAACACTGAACTTTTAGATTTATTTTAAAGCAATAAATCATTTATTTCTAACAACTAGTTGCTTGATGAATGATTAATAAAGTCAAAAGTAATTCGCTAATTAGAAATTGAAATAAGTGTAAAAGAAGCGGGCTTCCAAGAGCAACAAATTATTCGCAAACTCTAAAAATTGTCTAGTAGAGATGGAAATCTTAAAATTCATACAAAAAAGAAATGCTCAGACTAATTAAATTTTTCCTTTTTTCCTTTAATTTGTCGCTCTAATAATACTGTTCTACAAAAAAAAGAAAAAAAAAAAAGAAATCGGGAGCAAGAACTTTAATGGACTTTAGTGTGCTGAATTACTGAATCCCCATCTGTTTACAGATTGATTCCATCACGTGTAGTTTTTGAGATTTTCTTATTTAAAAAAAAGAAGAGAGGTGTCTTAGGACACCCGGTTGTAGCTACGCTGCTGAGTTATATAAAACAAACTGCATGTGTTAAATAACAATGCAATAAAATTATATTATATAATGATGTCAAATTCGCCGCAAATATTTCAAAACGTTTCCGTTAATTTCCCATTATTTTCTTTTCTAGCGGCGTACGATTAAATTAATGTATTGTTTGTAGCCTGGGGGCTGTTAGCCGGCTCATGTGCTCATGTGCAAACACAAAACAAAAACAAATTGAGTAATCCTTCGCATTGTTTTTCTTTGACTCACTTCAACGAACGTACCAAAATAAAATCAAACAGTTTGTTTCGTTCATTTTCATACTCTGCTTTGAAGTACAAAGAAATCAAAACGAAAATAAATTTATAACTGTAATTGGGTCGATTATTTTTGTTACGAAAAATCACGTCCTAACTCCTGTATCGCGCAATAAATAGCGTAGCTACAAAAATCCTTATGTGATGCACAAAAACTGAAAACGGATTTGGATTGATTACAATCAAAGAGGTAATTGCAACCACTTTTTCCAATAAATTCAGACGTGAACCCTTAAAAAGCCGATACACACATACTATTTTTGTGCTCTCCTCTGTTTTATTTCTTTTCACTTGCTAGATAACAATATGACTATTTTTAATTTGTTTCTACGAATGGCAAATATTTAAATTTTTTTCCCAAAACTCTGTTTACACATGTACATCTGCTATTGAATGCAATTCAGCATTAATTTTTTAACCACAATGAAATTTAAATATAATTTTAAAAGTTTTTAGTAAACTGATAAAAGTTTGAATTGATACTCGCATTTGTATAAAATCTGTGAGCTCAGTTGTAATACAAATCAGTTGCCGTGAAACACTCAATAAGAATAATATATAGAAAAAAAAATATTATGGCTAAATTATCAATATTTTTTTTATTATTCGCTATACTCAGTTTTGAAATCATCGTAAAGGCCCAACAAGGTGTGTTAAATTAATTAAAAAAAAAATATTTAATTAAGAAAAAATTATGTGTTTTTTATAAAATATAGAGTGTCCTGCAAATCAAGTATATACCGAATGCGGCTCAGCCTGCCAACCCACATGCAAGGGCGGCATTCCCGACTTTTGTATCCAAATGTGTATTGTTGGATGTGTGTGTAAGCCGGGATATTGGCTTAATGCCAACAATGAGTGTGTCACTCCAGCCGAATGTTAAATTGTTCATATACAAATAAAAATAAATCTTAACGCTTGTTTGATAATATTTGATGAAGACTTTCTTTTTAATTTAATTAATTATATACATTTTAAGTTTCATGCTTAGTGTGGTTGTAGTTTTGTAACTCTTAATATTTGATTTAGAGTTTGAAATTTGTAGGATTTTTTCGAGTTGCTTAAATAACAATGAAGTGCATCACACAAAAAAGTAATATGAGTAGTTTTGTAATATCAATTAAAATATTTGTCATATCAATTAAAAAATTAATTAAATTTTCACCTGTAAACAATTTGATATCAATTAATTTTTTCCACTTAAATTAATTAATACAATTAAAAATTTAATTGAATCAATTAAATTCTTAATTGAAAACTTTAATTGGTGAATACTTTTTCATATGATCTGGACGTGCTTAACAAACAATAAACAAATTTTAGAATTTCATTATTTATTTTTTTTTTTTTGATGAAACTAATGCACATTAAGATTTATTTTACCGCAATAAGTCATGTTTTTCTAACAACTGCGTGATGAATTATTAAGAAAGTCACAGCTAATTTGTCAACGAGAAATTTAAATTCGTATAAAAGATATTCTATCGGACACTCGGGGCGCAATGTGTGTTTTTATATATAAAAATGAATTTGATGCCTTGATAACAATCTATTTCTAGTCTATTTTCAACTTGCAAGCATGTCCTCCAAATCAATACTATACCCCTTGTGGCAGTTATTGCACAGCAAGGTGTTTCGATAATGGACCACGGTAATGCCAAAAGATGTGTTTTGATGGCCGCCGTCGTAAGCCGTGACTCGTTTATCTTTTATGCCGTCGGAGTGCCAACTAATTTGAGAATTATAAAATGTGATTATGAATATGAATAAAAAATAAAAATCTTATCTGCAAAAAAAAGAAAAATAATTCTATTTACATTTGTGCGCAAACTTAATCAATATTTGTAATGAAATTAAATTTGATAACAATTTATTTAATCTTTAATTGCTGGCAATGGGTTCAATAAGAGTTCTAAGAAAAACAGCTCAAAATAATATGGGAAATTTATAAAATGATTTAATATTTTGTATTTTATTCATTCATCCCAATGGACCCAACTGGCTCTTCGAGTGGGGGTGTGTTAAAGCACTACCCTTCCTAACCTAATACTTCATGGTTCAGTTTGGATGTCTCTAAGACACTAAAGAATTTTATTCAAATGACGTTAGGATAACATATAATAGAAAAGCTCAAGGGATCGGGTTTTTGATTTCCATATTTGCATATCCATGTGCAAGAATAAAAAGCTAATTTTCACAATCGCATATATATTTACTTTACAGTCCACCCACTTACCAATGTTCCACCTTAATTACGATTTTTCTTGTTCACATGAGCGAGAAATATAATTAACCCATCTCCGTTTGTATTATGAGATACATAATGGCGGCCTGAGTCCTGTTTTGGGGATTCAAAACCGGGAAAAGCCGAAAATGGTGGCAACCCTGTTACATATGGTGGATTTTCGGGAGATTTTCATACTGATCTGGAAACCAGATCTGCATGAAAATTCCCCATTTGCAACAAGCTTACCATCATTTTTGGTTTTTCCCGGTTTTGAATTCTCAAAACAGGACTCAGGTCACCATTAACTATCTAGTGGTATTGCAAAGTTCAAGAAGATTGAAATTCACAGGGGCCTGACAAAGTCGTGAGGAAAAATTTAAATTTTTGTTGCTTCTGGAAGCCCTCTTCTTTTATACTAATTTAAATTTCTTGTTACCAAATTAATTACGACTTTGTTATTTATTTATTGATCACGTCATTGTTAGAAATAAATGATTTATTGTGATAAAGTCAATCTAAATGTGCATTCATTTCATTAAAAAAATAATAAATAATTGAAAAAAAATTTAAAAATTTGTTGTTGTTGGTTGAGCACGTGCAAATGCATTTCATTGTTACTTAAGCAACACAAAATAAATTCAGTAAAGCAGTAAAAGGTTCCGCAGAGACACAACATATGTAATACAATACGAATTGTAGCCTTTATATATATATATATATATAATGAAATATCTTGCCTGATGTAGAAATTTTTTAGTTTTAGCGCTTTTTTTAGTTTAAGAGCTTTTTTCGGTTTTTAACGATATTTTTTAGATTTAGCATATTTTTTTTTTGGCTTTAGCGCAATTTTTTCATTTTGGCGTTTTTACTTTTTTGGCGATTTTTCTGGGTTTTTTGCGTTTTTTTATTTTTTGGCTACCTTTTCACTTTTAGTGATTTATTTTATTTTTGGTGATATTTTCCAATCAAGCCATTTTTTATTTTTGCGATTTTTTTTTCAGTTTTTGGCCACCCTTTCACTTTTAATGATTGTTTAAGAGTATATAAGAGTTTTTTTATTTTGGCGATTTTTTTTCGGTTTTTGGGGATTTTTTGTTTTTTGGCGAACTTTTTTTTTACTTCTTTTTACTCTTGCTTTTAAGCGATTAATTTTAATATTTGTGATAATTATTTTTCATTTAAGCTCTTTTTTTATTTTTGCGATTTTTCGTTTCGGCAGCTTTTCAATTTTGGAGTATACCAGCTTGATCGTTTTTGAATATTTAAAGACTTTGGCTCTTACAGCAAATTGTGAAAATTACATTAACTGATAAAATACCCTTTAATTTTATTTAATAAAAATACACTAACTTTGAAGACTTCCAGTGTCTATTTATAATTGTTTGTATATTAAATTAGGATTTAAATATGTTTCTTTGCTCGCTTTCGAACATCCTTTAATATTGTCATATAATTTTTTTTGTAGCGATGAAAGTTCTTTATTTTTTTTGAGATTTGCCGCGCTTCTAGAGGAAACAGCCTGTAACCCTAAAAATTTCCCATACTTAAAGACAAACTCTAATTAAACTATTGAGAGTTACAAAATTGCAACCATACTAAGTACGAAACTTAAAATTGATGCAATTGCTTTGATTTGAAAGAAAGTCTTCATCAAATATTATTAAGCAAGATTTAAGATTTGTTTTTATTTGTATAAGGAAAATTTAACATTCGGCTGGAGTGACACAATCATTGTTGGCATTAAGCAAATATCCCGGCTTACACACACACCCAATAATACATTGTGCGGTACAGATTTCTGCAGTGGCGACATTGCATCTGGGTTGGCAGGCTGAACCGCATTCGGTAAATACTTGATTTGCAGGACACCCTATATTGCAGAAAAGGAAATATTAACACAAACACATGATTTGTTCTTATTTAAATATTTTTTTTTTTTAAATTAATTTAACACACCTTGTTGGGCCTGCACAAGGATTTCCAGACTCAGTATAGCGAATAGTACAAAAATTATTGATAATTTAGCCATAATATTTTTTTTATACTTTTATTGCTGTAAGTGAAAATTTTGGTTTCTAACGAACGAATGTTTAACTTCAACTGTTTTGTGTTACAACTGAGCTCACAGATTATATACTAAAGCGATTATTAATTCAATCTCTAATCAGTATATTAAAAATTTTTTAAATTATATTATTTATTACATTCAATGACAGACGTAAATATGTAAAATAGGAGTTTAAGAGAAAAATTTAAATATCTGTCTTTCTTAGAAAGAAAAGAAATATACAAATATTTATATTAGGTGTGTTCATGTAAGGGATGCGAAATCAGATTTTCAAATTGTAATCAGGAATAATTTCTTATTGAATGAAACATTTTTATTAATTAATGTGATTTTCTAAATGTGCCGGAAATGCACATTTTTCGAGTTTTCTTTTTTCAGATATTTAGCAAAAAAAAAAAAAATAAATTTTTAAACACAAAACAAAACAGCTGTTTAGATAATTAAATTCTTGCAAGTAAATATTTTATCAGCAAGAATTTGCAAGAATTTTGTTTGACTCTCAATTTTTTACTCTCACAGAGAGCGTCAAATCTCTCCTTTTTCAAACTTTTTGGTTTAATGAACTGGACTGGAAAGTCCCAATTGTTACAAGTTTGCAACAAGTTTTATTAAATGAACACAGTTATTGTTGCTTAGTAATAAAAAAAAAAATAAGACAGAGGATAACAAAAAATAGTCTGAACTTCTCAGTAAAAAGGATGGCATTTACCCTCGTGATTAAGGTATCCAGCTGCAATTATATATTATCAAATTTGATTATTTATTTGCTGAAAACAATTTTTTTAAGTTTTGTAATAAAAACCGTTTCTATACTTTAACGATTAATTGAACAAGTTTGCAGTTTAATAACTAATTAATTTTTTTCGCTTATTTATATTTATGATATAAATCAAAGGTAGAATATAAATTTTTCATTTAATATATTCAGTTAAAATGCATTATCTATAATTAATTAAAATATAAATAATTTCCTTTAAAATAGTCCCCTTCAAATGAAATATTAGAAATTTTAAAAGACTCTCATTTAATTGCAATTCTTAAATATGCAATTGAAAATATATGCTTTTAGAGAAAACACACTTTTTATAAAATAAATCAGCTTTTTCACAGGTTCCAAAGAGCACACGGTCACACAAAATCTCTAACCAAGCTGCCATTTGTTGTTAAAGGAATTTTTGGCAGCGAATATTTGTCACAGAAAATACACACAAAATTGTCGTCGGCCGAAATTCGCCATATGCAGCGAATTCTTCAATAGATTTATTTCTATTTCTTATTTTCTCAATACTGATTTTAAGCACAGTATTAAATTGTTCACTGTTAGAATACTACGATGTTAACTATGCTGCTCTTTACAAAAGGAGTCTCATAGAAAAAGTGGCTCTGAGACACTGATTTTTTCTATAGAAAAAGTGTCTCTGAGACACTGAATTTTTCTATAGAAAAAGTGTCTCTGAGACACTGACTTTTTCTATAGAAAAAGTGTCTCTGAGACACTGACTTTTTCTATAGAAAAAGTGTCTCTGAGACACTGACTTTTTCTATAGAAAAAGTGTCTCTGAGACACTGACTTTTTCTATAGAAAAAATGTCTCTGAGACACTGACTTTTTCTATAGAAAAAGTGTCTCTGAGACACTGACTTTTTCTATAGAAAAAGTGTTTCTGAGACACTGACCTTTTCGATAGAAAAAGTGTCTCTGAGACACTGACCTTTCATATAGAAAAAGTGTCTCTGAGACACTGAATTTTTCTATAGAAAAAGTGTCTCTGAGACACTGACTTTTTCTATAGAAAAAGTGTTTCTGAGACACTGACCTTTTCGATAGAAAAAGTGTCTCTGAGACACTGACTTTTTCTATAGAAAAAGTGTCTCTGAAACTCATACTTTTTCTATAGATTTTTGGTGAGACAATTTCAATTAAAAAATTGCCTTCTTATATCATTAAAATTGTCCCTTTGATGATAATGACTCTGAAAATCATGTAACAACTTGAAAAAGATTTTTTTATAACAAAAATTTAGACTTGCAATCAAAATCCTCTTTATTTTATTTAGTTTTTTTTTTTGCTAAAAATTAGGAAATATTTTTTAAATTAAATAAGTTTTTATTATGTATTGCCCGTAACTTGCGTTTTGGGGCAACTCAATTGGAAGCTTTTAAAATTACGTAATTTTCAATTACTTGTACGAGTATATTTTTGCCTTTTGCATTTTATATTAAGAATTTTCAAATCAATCAACTTAACAATAAAACATAAAAATCGCGTGAGACATTTTTAATTAGAAAAAGTTATAAACGTAAAATAACACGAAGTTTCGAAATTGTTTAAAACTACGATTTTTAGGCTTAAGTAAAACAATTACAAGTTGTTTTTTTTCAAAGCTAACAAAATAAAAAATGGTTTCGAAAACGTTATGAAAAAATGCTGTTGCCAATAAAGTTTACCAAACACTTCATTTTTTACAGCATTTTTTATGATTTTCATGGAAACAATGCAATGTAAAACAAAACTCGTTAATGTTCAATTAGCTAATTAATATGTTCTTCAGGCATATTTATGTGTGTTCATAGTTTTTAAAACATTTTAAATATGCGCAGAAGTGAAGAGTTTCATTTTTTCTAAGCTCCAAAAGCCAACCGCAGAAAAGGACTAATTGGTTCGATATGTACTTTTATATATGCAAGCTGGTTGTAAGAAAGGAGAGATTTATTAACAAAATGCTTACTTTAGCAAAGATAAATATTTAATTTTTGTTGGAGAACAAATGCTTGTCTGTCTATTTTCAACGTAGAGTCATATTGATAGTGCTACAATGCAGGTTATTTGAGGTTCTTCAGGTTGCAGAAAAGATTAAGAAGATTTACAGCTCGTTTGGGTCCAAATAACAGGTCCTTTTGTATTAATTTAGATTAGAAAAGAAACAATGGAAGTACAGATAATGAAGCAACATATTGGTAGAGAGAAAAGAAGATCAAAACATTTTAATTATCATATTAATTATATTTGTTTTCGGTCTAATTCATAAAAAATATCTTAGGTTTATTACAGGTTTATTTTACAAATTTCCCATAGAAATATGTCAAATAAGCTCTTAATACCTAAAACCTAAAATATTTTTTATGAATAAGCCAGTTTATATTTAAAGTACGTTTTTAATTCTTCAATGTAGTAGAAAATCTTAGATCATTAAACTTAATAAAATGTACCTTTTTAATAAAAAAATACGTTTTTAATAAAAAGTACCTTTTTAATAAAAAGTACCTTTTTAATAAAAAGTACCTTTTTAATAAAAAGTACCTTTTTAATAAAAAGTACCTTTTTAATAAAAAGTAAATTTTTTAATAAAAAGTACCTTTTTAACAAAAAGTAAATTTTTAATAAAAAGTACCTTTATAATAAGAAGTACCCTTTTAATAAAAAGTACCTTTTTTAATAAAAGTACCTTTTTAAAAAAGTACCTTTTTAAAAAAGTACCTTTTTAAAAAAGTACCTTTCTGATAAAAAGTACCTTTTTACTTAAAAGCACCTTTTTAATAAAAAGTACCTTTTTAATAAAAAGTACCTTTTTAATAAAAAGTACCTTTTTAATAAAAAGTACCTTTTTAATAAAAAGTACCTTTTTAATAAAAAGTACCTTTTTAATAAAAAGTACCTTTTAAACAAAAGTACCTTTTTAATAAACAGTACCTTTTTAATAAATAGTATCTTTTAAATAAAAAGTACCTTTTAAATAAATAGTACCTTTTAAATGAAAAGTACCTTATTAAAAAAGTACTTTTTTAATAAAAAGTATGTTTTTTTTTACTAAAAACGTACTTTTTAGTAAATCTTACGCTTTTGGTAAAGACTCTTTGTTTGTAATGCTTAGTCACTTTTTTTATTAAAAGTACTTTTTTGATAGAAATTGCGTACGTACACTTTTCTTGAAATGGTAATATTTTTTAAAGAAAATTTTTTTGAGGCAATTCTGTCTTACGAACAATTCTTTTTATAAGTCTTTTATTTATTATTGTCTGCAAATGTCAATAAAAAGCAGCTGCTGGCTCTAAAATGATGTACAAGCATATAAGTGCGAGTATGTATGTGTTTTTACAATAAATTTTAATGCAAACTTTTTGTTGCATTTCCATGCAGTGGAAAATTTTTTAAAGTTACATACACATATGTAGTTGTATGTGTATATACATATAGTATTCCCGTATTGCCCCTTTCACTCAGAAAAATATGCTTGTGCATGGCCTGGTATTTTCCGTTAAAAAAAATGAAACATTTTTATTTCCTAAGTCTTTTGTTGTTAATTTCTGCGGTTTTTATTTATTGTTTTATATTTTCTCAAAGAAAATCTTAAAAATGCTTGTTTCTTTTTCATTTAAAAAAATTATATCTAATGACATAATTATGGGAATAAAATAAGATAATTTATTGCATCATTTCGTAAATAAATAAAAACATAAACTAATTTATACAAGCACAGTCGCACAGTTATGCTGCCTGCTTGTCTAACAAACTTTAATGAAATTGGAAAATATCTTAAATGTGTGTAAGAGGCAATTGCAAAGGTACATCTCTGAGCATTAATAATGTGGTCATTAAAAGTACTAAAACTGTTAAATCTGTGTCACTGCATGTGTAACAATTCCGTTGATTAAGACCTTTATTTTTGTTTTTTTTTGCTTTGTTCATAACATGAACATTTTGTTTTTTATTATTTCATGACATAATGAGAACTGGACGACTTTTAATTCGTTTTATCTTATCTTTGGTGTAATTATTTAATTTATATGTTATTTAATGTATGTTGTGCAAGAGAGTTTGTTTGTTGGTTTGAAATAAAAATATCAACATGGGTGTAATATGTATTTGTTTTTTTTTTTATATTTTTTTGCGAAACTAGATTTGAATACAGTATTAAAGTGTTTTTAGATATGGGCAGTTCCATGCAAAATTACATAAAAATTTCTAAGTTCACATTCGATACAGCAGAAATCGTGTCATTTCAGTGTGTCTACTTAAAATAAAATATTTTTAAGGTTTTCAGTTATATTTTTGATTTATTACAAAATATGTGAATGAAATAGTTCCGTCCTTCGCAATGGAAGTACCCCGGAAAATTTAATACAAACAAAGAGACTTTTAACAATGATTGTGCGTGCGTTCTCCGGCCGGATTTACAAAATATATATCAGAAATAAAAATTCTGTAGAAACTTAGATATGTAAGGTCACACCCGTCACAGCATACATACATATTACAGAATGATTTTGAATATTAACATTGTGGGAAGCAGCACCCTTTTTTTATTTATAAATTTTATATTTTTGAATTATAACGAAAAATGTGAGCATTAGGGTCACACCCGTCACAATGGAATTAGCAATATGCAAGAAGACTGAATAATTTAATACACCAAAATGATTGTGTGCATTCTATGCCAAATTCTACAGATTATATGCCAGAAATAATAATTCTGTCGAAACTTAGATTTGTGAGGTCACACCCGGCACAGCACAAATCATGTTTCCAGTTCCAGTGTCTGCCTATTATAAAATGTTTTGTAGATTAACATTCTTGGAAACCACGACCTTTTTTATTTATAATTTTTATATCTTTTCATTACAGTAAAAAAAAAAGTGAATATAATGGCCACAGCCGTCAGAATGGAATAACCCATATGGAAAAATTTGGCGTATCGTATGCTTTTGCCATGTGTTCCAAAATTTTGTTATTTAATTGTTTTTTAAATAGTTGCCTCCTATGCTTATGTAACTACTTGTACTGTAACTTCCGTCTTGTCAATCCGCCACTGCCAAAAACCGCCTGTACAAGCAAGGGTTTCTTAAGCAAATTGTCCATCTTGCTAAATAGTTAACGTCTGCAACAAAGCTGTGCTTTTACCAAAAATAAACATTTCCATTAAGATATACAGCAACTGATAAGTTTACCATTAAACAATAGGTTTATGCCAATTCGTGCTTGAAAATAAATTAACCCGGGAGGTGGGGTAGTGGTGACGATTGAATTGCCTGTGGTAACCAGTTTGTTTTGCCCAAATAAATTCTATCTATAAATTCGATTTTTTTGTGTGTGAGTAATTATTTGCCTAAACAAACAGTTTATAGAATAGAAGCATGAAATGAAATCGCATATCAATTGAAAGTCGCCTCAAAGTTGTTAAATCATGTAATGAAAACATACACACATACATACATACAGTGACATGATATGAAAAGCTACTCAAGCAATATGGTATGCCACACCAGTAAAATGGCAGTGGTCATAATGACAACTACTGCCTTGAAAATGTCAATCTGATGTGTTTTTTAATACACACACATATTTTATTTCTCATTCAGACTAGAATTCGTTGCAAAAAATAAATATAAAAAAATTATTAGAATTTTTGTTTTATACCGCCAAAAACAACAAATTCAATACACAGCTTTGAAATTTAAGATATTAAATTAAAAAATAAAATATGTGCATGAACGTTTAAAAAATATTTACAAAATTCAAGGTTAAGCAATTGTTTTAAAAAACAATTTGAAATATTTAAAATAAAAATACCATCAACGCCTGGCATTAAAGCAGCTGTAAGTATCAAGCTTTGGAACAAGTATTTTTCAGGTTTGTGAAGTGCAAGTAAATGCTTTGTTCACAAAAAAACAAAAAAAAACTGTTGGCTGCCAGGAAATCTGTACAATGCATTTTCCACAACACCAAATAAATGGAAAATAAATTTTTAAGAGCTAATCTTATCGCGTGATGCTTTAAAGGAGGGAGAGTATATTTTCTAATAAAATAAAATTTTTTTTTTTAATGTCAAATACTTTTCTTTCTAGCTTGTCTATAAATTTTATTTAATTGCTCATATTCTTTAAAAGCACAGCGTCAGTTTTTTATAAAAAAAGTTGTTAACTAAACAATAAACAACTATTAAATTCTTGTTTTGTCGCCAATAGTTCGCTAAACTTTGTTTAACTTCTTCAGGGATATTTTCTAAATAAAAAAATATATTAAGAAAATATCCCTGAAGAAGTTCTTCAAAATTAAACGAGAAAAGGACTGAAGAAAATGTCCAAATTAATAAAATTTTATTCAATAAGGTAATTTTTGTAAAAAGGTACTTTTTTGTCAAAGCATACCTTTTGTCAAAACGAACTTTTTGTCAAAAAACTATTTTAGTTAAAGTTTTAAGGTACTTTGTGTTAAAAGTTACTTACTGTCAAAAGGTACTTTTTCTTAAAAAGAACTTTTTCTCAAAAAGATATTTTTATCAAAAAAGGTAGTTTTAAGCAAAAATAATTTTTTGTCAGAAGTACTTTTTGTCAAAGGGTACTTTGTGTCAAAAGGTACTTAGTGCAAAAAAGTACTTTTTGTCAAAAAGTACTTAGTGCAAAAAAGTACTTTTTGTCAAAAGGTACTTTTTGTCAAAAGGTACTTTTTGTCGAAAGGTACTTTTTGTCAAAAGGTACTTTTTGTCAAAAGGTACTTTTTGTCGAAAGGTACTTTTTGTCAAAAGGTACTTTTTGTCAAAAGATACTTTTTGTCAAAAGGTACTTTTTGTCAAAAGGTGCTTTTTGTCAAAAAGAGCTTTTCGACCAAAAAGTAACTTTTTATTAAGATGCATTTTTCGTCAAAGGTACTTTGTACCAAAAGCTACATGTGTCAAAAGGTACTTTTTTTTATCAAATATGTACCACATTTTGTTAAAAGGTATTTTTAATCACAGGGTAATTTATGTCAAGAGGTACTTTTTGTCGAAAGGTACTTTTTAATAAAGGGTACTTTTTAATAAATTGTTCTTTTGTCAAAAAGTGCTGTTTGTCAAAAGGTACTTTTTGTCAAAAGGTACATTTTGTCAAAAAGTACTTTTTGTCAAAAGGTACTTTTTGTCAAAAGGTACTTTTTGTCAAAAGGTACTTTTTGTCAAAAGGTACTTTTTGTCAAAAGGTACTTTTTATCAAAAGGTACTTTTTGTCAAAAGGTACTTTTTATTAAAAGGTACTTTTTGTCAAGAGGTACTTTTTGTCAAAAGGTACTTTTTGTCAAAAGGTACTTTTTGTCAAAAAGTAGTTTTTGTTAAAAGGTACTTTTCTTGTCGAAAAATAATTTTTGATAAAATATTTGAGAACTTTTTGTTACATACTACTTTTTGCTGGAAGGTGTTTATTTTTAAAACGTACTTTATGCTAAAAGTAAAAAGCTAACGAGAATGTTCGCACTTGCAATCGAAAATTATTCGCTTGTTCTATTTTGACTAGGTTTTGCATTTGCTAAAATGTATGAGAATATTTCCAGCGAATAATTACAGTAAACTCGCGGTAATGTGAACAACCACAATAGTGAACTATCCGCTAACGTGAACACTCATTTTTTTATATATGAACTCTCTAAATAGTAAACAGTTTAATAAAGTGAACAAGCTTGGTTTTTATAAGTTCACATTACCGCGAGTTCACTGTAAATTATTTTTGAAAATGCTTTTTATGAAGGTAATTTTTTTTGAAGATTGTTCTTTAAGTCGGAATTTATATTAAAAGCTCTATTTAAATCATTTGTATGGAAAACGCTTTATTTTGATAAGTTTAATGTAATAAAAAGTTCTTACTATTTTACTAAGTTAAATGCAACAGTGTGTCATATATTTGTAAGTAAATATGTCTGCATGTATGTAAATCTCGTGAATGAGATTTTTTGTAGAAATATTACAACATACAGTGACAAAGATAGAAACGACCTTCTCAGAGCAAACAAAACATTTTTTTCTGCTTTGACAACTACAAATTGCAGGTACGTACAATAAATATATGCGGTCTGTATGGGAATTTAAGTTTGCTGCAGCAAGCTTAACAATATACTAATATTGCTAATAACCTTTGCACTATTTCATACGTTCTACTGCATCTGATTTGTACTCGTAAAACTTATTTCATTTTTTTTCTGAACATTTTGCATATATAATTTTAGACAGCGCCAATGTGGTGTAACCAACATCCATTCTGCTTTTCCATTTGCAATGGGATTTACCCAAATTTAAGGCAAAAAAGGTTAAGTAAGAAAAACTGTCTAGTTTTGCATCTCTTGCGAAAATAACAATCCAACAATGAGCTTGAGAGATAAAAATTTTTGAATTTAACAAAATGAAAACCAAATTTGTATGAGAGTAAATTGTGTAAAGCTGATAATTATAAATAAGAGGCATAAAACACAAAAAACAAGACTTGTTAAAATATTACAATAATTAAAAACTTTGATTTAATACAGCCAGATAATAAAATAATTTATGTTGACTTACTTTAGTGTTATAAATCAAGCCATTGCAAAATAGCCATACATACCTGCAACGAGAAAAAAACACAACATCAAAAAAATAATCAATAAAATTAAATAAATTATTTACTATTGTTTGTTAAAAAAAAAATCGGTGTTTCAAATGCTGCCAACCGAACACCAATTTCATCTGTTAACAAAAGATTTGTGTTCTGTACCGTTGCTGAGTTTCTTTTTTTTTTTTTTGACCAGCAAACCCACTGACACATAAATTGAATTTAAAACATTTAACAAGAAACAAGAAATAAGAAAAAAAATAATATCACATTTCTATATGTCATTAAAATGCTGGATACTTGCTTGAAATATTTTTAATGTCTTTTTTTTTATTTGCTTTTCAATTTAATTTATAACAAAATTTTGAGCACATTTTTATGCCCACCATGGAATGCATGCATAAATGAGAAGGTATACAATTTCTGTTGAGACTTTTCCAAAAGCTGAACACAGCGAGAGATATTTTATAAAAAAAAATTCAACATATTTTAAAGTCTGATCAAAACAATTGATATAAATAATGTTGCAGTTTTTAAATAGCTAAAGATTTCAACAAGATTTTAATAAAAAAATTTCTTCTTCAAAGTTTGCAAAATGTATAGGAGCAGTCAAAAATCGTTTTCTTTTCTCAAGACCCAAGCTAAAAGATACTTTTAGTTAAAAGGTAGTTTTGGTTAACAAGTACTTTAAGAGTTAAAAGGTACTTTTAGTTAAAAGGTACTTTTGGTTAAAAGGTACTTTTAGTTAAAAGGTACTTTTGGTTAAAAAGTACTTTTAGAGTTAAAAGGTACTTTTAGTTAAAAGGTACTTTTAGAGTTAAAAGGTACTTTTAGAGTTAAAAGGTACTTTTAGAGTTAAAAGGTACTTTTAGAGTTAAAAGGTACTTTTGGAGTTAATAGGTACTTTTAGAGTTAAAAGATTCTTTTAGTTAAAATGTACTTTTAGTTAAAAGGTACTTTTACTTAAAAGGTATTTTTGATTAAAAGGTACTTTTAGTCAAAAGGTACTTTTGGTTAAAAGGTACTTTTAGTTAAAAGGTACTTTTGGTTAAAAAGTACTTTTAGAGTTAAAAGGTACTTTTAGTTAAAAGGTAGTTTTGGTTAAAAAGTACTTTAAGAGTTAAAAGGTACTTTTAGTTAAAAGGTACTTTTGGTTAAAAGGTACTTTTAGTTAAAAGGTACTTTTGGTTAAAAAGTACTTTTAGAGTTAAAAGGTACTTTTAGTTAAAGGGTACTTTTAGTTAAAAGGTACTTTTAGTTAAAAGGTACTTTCAGTTAAAAGGTACTTTTTGTTAAAAAGTACTTTTACTTAAAAGGTACTTTTGGTTAAAAGGTACTTTTAGTTAAAAGGTACTTTTGGTTAAAAGGTACTTTTAGTCAAAAGGTACTTTTGGTTAAAAGGTACTTTTAGTTAAAAGGTACTTTTGGTTAAAAAGTACTTTTAGAGTTAAAAGGTACTTTTAGTTAAAAGGTACTTTTAGTTAAAAGGTACTTTTATTTAAAAGGTACTTTTAGTTAAAAGGTACTTTTAGTTAAAAGGTACTTTTTGTTAAAAGGTACTTTTAGAGTTAAAAGGTACTTTTGGTTAAAAGGTACTTTTAGTTAAAAGGAACTTTTGGTTAAAAAGAACTTTTAGAGTTAAAAGGTACTTTTAGTTAAAAGGTACTTTTAGTAAAAAGGTACTTTTAGTTAAAAGGTACTTTTAGTAAAAAGGTACTTAAAAAAATACTTTTAGTTAAAAGAAACCGTCTTTAATTAGCACCATGACGTAAAATTTTAAAACGGAATGGAATATTTGAATTATTTAAGAAAAAATCCGAATTTGTTATATTGTGCAATTGGTCGTGTTAAACGATTCCTGCTGGTTTGATGCATATAAAAAATATATATGTATATGGTTTTAATTATTTTATATGTCAGAAACTTTGTTTTAGTCATTGGATTTCTTTAGCAAACTATTTATTTATGACAGACAATAAGAGGTTGTGTCCATATTTTCAAATAAAGTTAAGTATTATTAGTATAAGCAGATTTTTCCATATGTTTTTTTTTAAATTTATTTCTACATTATACTCATTTGCTTCAATAACGTCATAAGTTAAAAAAAAACAAACTTCAATTTTAAATTTTTTTCTAATGAAGAATATTGCGAATAGTGTATTTAAACTTTTATACAAAACTCACACAGCTCTTGAGAGAGGAATATTTTGAGTTATGACGTTATTGCAGTAAGTGAACGACATATTTTTTGTGCTGGCAACTGCTAAGAGAAGTTTATTGCTCTTGGACTTACTTGCAGTTCATAATTGTAATGAGGATTTTATTTTCAGCTTAATTATGTTCAATTAAACATGGTTTTGGTTTCTATTTCAGTCTTTTTTATTTTACATAATGAGTGTGCAAATTCGTTGAATTTTTCCTTAGATGAATTTTAATTGCTTTCTGTACTTCTTTCAAAGATTTATTTTAAGGCAATTATAGTTTCAGGAATTTGAAGAATCATTAATTAAAATAATGGAAAAAATTACTATTGTATTCATGGTGAAGTTTTAATTATGTGTTACAAGGAAATTTTTGTTATTTTTCAGTGAGATGAAGCCTTATTTCAAATAATTAACCAATTAATTTGTATGACAAGAAAGCTTTCAAAGCTTCTAGCAAAAACTCAATAAACAGACTTCCAAAGAAGCAATTCAGCACTGAGCTCAGATTAGGTCCACTACGGCGAAATAACTCGTAGTCCTTTTTTTGATTACATGACTTCCCAACAGAAAATACATAAATATAATTTCAAGAATACTTGAAAACAAGAAAATAAATATTTTTTAATCTTTAAAAAAACAACAACAAAATTTATTACACTTTAACGCAGCATTTAAAAATACTTCGGATCATATTATTGTTCCAACATGTATCTTTGCTTTATTCTTTTTTTTTTTTTTTTGGACCATTATTAAAGCAAGGGGAAAAAACATTATTTATAAAGTGAATGCTAAGTCTTGCAGATACTTAAAAAAATATTCACGACTAAAATAAAAATTTTACATTTTTATGGTATATGTAACACACCATAAAGAACAGAAAAGCCAAACGAAAATGAATAAATGCCATACAAACAAATAGTTAAAATTAAATTTATAGTTGACAATAGTCCAATGACAATAACGAGAATAACAATTATGTTTTCAACAGTAACAGAAACACTAACGAGAATAGCAGTTCTTTTAGCTTCAGCTGTTTAACAGATGTTGTAAAATGAGAAACTGTAAAAAGAAACATTAAAATAGTTTTTTCCACTAAATACGAATCAAATTGGAGCTATTCTAAAAGTTAAGGTGATAATAATAAAACATGAATGAAGTACAAATTACTAAGACAATTTTGAAGAAATTTCTTCTTTCTGTGATATTAAATAAAAATTTCCCAAAACAGCATTTTGCGAATTTGTGTAAATTAAAAACAAACCTTAAAGTTAAACACAAAAAAAAAAATATTTCCGAAAACTCCCCAGCTAGGGAGTTTTTATTTCTAACACTTTCTAAATTAAGAATTGTTTAATTAAGAGAAAATCCAAAAATTAAACTAAAAGCAGAAGTTAATATTTTGTACTTTTTATGACAAACTTATAAAGCAATTTTAGAGTAGTTGCTTAAAAATTACATCATTAAATAAAAATTTCTCATTAGGGTTTTTTAAGTACGTATGTACATACATATATACAAAAAAAGTGAAAAAATAAAAATGAAAGCCACTGAGAAAAAAATTTCCCAATAAGGGAAATTTTGAATTTGGGCAAAAATACGCAAGATGGAAAACAGGAAACATGTGTTTAAGAAAATACACAGTCATTTAAAAATTTCCCTATTGTAAAAAAAAATCCCAAAAAGGGAAATTTTTAATTTTAAGGAATTTCAAAATAAAAATTAATGTAGAGAACAGCAAATGCATGTTTAAGTAAATTCATTGTATTTTAAAAAATTCCCTATTGGGATTTTTTTAGTTTTGGAGAAATTTTAAAGACTGAAGTAAAAAATCGCAGCCATTTTTCGATTCTTCATGAAATCTGCATAAAATTTAAATTTCTCAGCCAGAGAAATTACCGGGTGTTTTCTAAATTCCACATGAAATCAATTCGTTCGGAATATCCATAGCTTATAGTTGTTATAAATACAATTTTCCATCAAGAATTCTAAGGCAATTCCGAACATTTAAATTTTACGTGGAATACAGAAAATGCACGTTTATTTTTCGGTAATTTTAAAGTCAAGAAACAACAGACACAATTTCTTTTTTTTTTTGCACAAAAACCTTAGAAAGTCAAAAGCAGAGCATATTTTTTGTATATTCATAAAATCTACATAGAATAAAAATTTCCCTATTAGGGAATATTTAATTTAGGGAAATGTAAAAATTTACTGTTGAACAATTTTAATTTTAGAAAAATATATTCCCTATATGCAATTTTTATTATTTATTTTTGAGAAACCTTAAACTGAAAGCAACAAAATTTTCCCTTTATGTATTTTTACAAAATTAAAAATTTCCCAATGCCAATATTTTGGTTATAATACAATTTTATACGTGGTATAAATCAGTAAATGTTTAAATTTTACTTGCAAGAAATACATTATATATAAATTCCTTAGTTGATATTTTTTTGTTGAATAGAGCAGCTCTGTTCTGTAGATTTAAAATTTCCCAATCAGAATTTTTCTCTGCGGGAGAAAATTATAGAAACCTTAATCGAAATCAGTATGATTTTTTATGCATTTATGCACAAAAGCTATTTAAAAACTTCCCAATAAGGAATTTTTCGTTTTAAAAACACTTTTGGCAACTAAATATTTCTTTTGGCTTAAATGCAAGATAAAAATTGTAAATTTAAAATTTCCCACTTCTATTTATTTTTAAAAACACTTTTGGCAACAAATATTTCTTTTGGCTTAAATGCAAGATAAAAATTGTAAATTTAAAATTTCCCACTTCTATTTATTTTTAAATTTCCCAAAATTTTAGTTAATAAATTATATTTGTGATTAAAGAAAAATATTGTTTTATATTTGAAGAATATTTTTTAAAAGTTTTGAGTAAAGATTTTTTAAGACACAGTAATATGTATTTCAAAAATAGTTTCTTGCTAACACTTTTCAACTAGGGAAATTTTTGTAATTCAAGGAAGTTAAGGGAAATTTTAAAGCAAGCTTATTTTGGAAGATAAATGAAATAATTAATGAAAAGAACTTAAGTATTGGTCGAGCAGAAAAAATTTCCCTCTTTGGGAAATTTTGTTAGTATAAATTTTTTTGAAGAAATTGAAAAATTTTTTGCTTCACAGCAATTATGAACGAAAATCATGAGGAAATTAAAATTTCCCTTTTAGGGAATTTTTTTAAAATTTCTCAGAATTTATGAAATAATTATTTTGTATATCATGAGAAAGAAAAACATTTTGTTAATTTCGAAATACATTGAAAAATGAAAATGTCCCTTTAAAGAGTTTCCCTAAATTTAGAGATATTGTAAGACTGTTTAATGTTATTATTCCAAAAATTAAAATTTTTTTTTATAAAAAAGTCGATTAATATTTTTATTTATAATTATTAATGGTGAAATGATATTTTGCATCAATCCATAACATTGAAATGTAAACTTACTTGCACAAATATAAATTTTAATAGTTTTGTATAAATTTAAACAATTTAAATTTTTCGTAACTGAACACGCACACACATCTTCTGTAGGGTATTTAAAATATGTGCTTGTTATTTGTTTAAGACTTTTAACTAGCCAACGACCACACTATATAAACTGTCCAATATCTAGACACCTAGATAAAAGTCTTGTTGCTGTTTATTTTTTTTCATTATTTTTTATTTTTTTTGCAACTTTTTTTTGATTTTCGTAAGTAGTATTTCTGTATGTTAAAGTCTAAAGATTAAAGATATTACATTTAAACCAGCAGCATGTTATTCTTAAAGTAGTGAAGTTTGTTTTGGTTCACTTTTTAATAACAAAAAAATATTCGAATCAAGACTAAAAATTTGCTTTTTAGAATGACCCAAATTGTGATTGTCATGTTGTGACCAATATGGTAATTATGTATGTCCACATGTATGTCTATACATGTGTCGATCTGTATGTATGTATATATAAATGTTTAGTATATATAAATGAATTTATAAGTATATGAATGTTTACAACTCCGTAATACAATGCGCGTTGCAGTGATAAGTTTATTTTTATCGAAATGTGAAAATAAACTTTTATTATATAAAAGTGATTGTGCAAATACTATATATATTAAGCTTTTAAAGAAGCTTTTAGTAAAAATTTCGCAAATTTTAAATTCCCAAATTATTTCCCCATTTAATTAATTTGACCTATGTAGACTGTTTATGTATAATTTATTACTTATTTATACTTCAATTTACTCGTTTGTACAATACGAGTGAATTGCCGATATTTTTGAGGCTAATTGCTTCTGGAAGAGAATACCAAAAAAGTGTAGATTTTTATATCGGCATGGAAAGGTTGTTGAAGTTCTCGAGCTCTAACAAATTGCTGTGTTGAATAGACAAGATGTGACCAGCACTTCGGTGTAAAATTTTACAAATATGAACTATTTTTTAGTATTTTTTTTTCGGAAAATAGGACAAAAAGTAAAAAAATATAAATATTTTTTTCAGTCGTAAAGCAGCTCTGGGCGAGTCAACATCAAGCGTCGTTGGCAATTATCTCTTAAGTGCAACCAGGCCATTGTTGTTTATTGGCCTTCGAGAGTTTTGCTTCTCACTCGCACTGGTCGGACTGATATGCCACGGATAACCGTATATTCTTGCGGTTCTTTTGTGGAATTTCTTTAACAACCACATTGCTACTTCCTATGTGAAGGCATAGGTCGTGTACAGTCAGTCACAAAGCCTTTTTAAAAAACTGTTTATAACATCTTGGGCATATGGTCTAGCTACCCCGCCCATATTTGTGCAATAATACTTTGCAAATTTACTTTGTAAAGTATTTCTTAAATAAATAAATAAATAAAATATAAATATTTTACAAAAATATTCTCTATGCAAGAGATTTATTATTCGACATATTGTCATAATTATACTATAAGTGAAATTTATTTGCTGGTGGTTAAGCGATGTCTATATGCATTTCATTGTTGCTTTAACAAATCGTCAGTAGACTTCAACCACAATGAAATGCATATAGACATCGCTTAACCACCAGCAAATAAATTTCAAATATTCTCTATAAAATTTTATTATAAGTCTCCGACGACAATAAAGCTCGAAACGTAACATGAACTTTAGGAATTACTCAAAATTTAAAACACATACGTTTGAGGGTTAGTTTCTGTACTTCTCACAATTTTATTTTGGCTAACGCAGGATTTCAGTATTTTTTAATGAAAAATCGTGCGGAGAACACTTTGTGGAAAATGTTAATCCTCCAGCTCTTATGCATGAGTGAGTCTTTTTTGTCAATTGTGTTTGGAAAAGCGGTTAATGAAGTACCATTAAACTTTAATAATAATATAACAATAACAATAATATCTAGCAAATAGCTTAGACACAAACCAGAACTGTTAATTCTATTCATTATGCAATTAACAGACCACTGTTAATAACATATTCATTTGACAAGTTGAAATTTAAAGGCCTAATTTTCTAAGTACAAACAATTTTTTCGTTTTAAAATTTTTATGGAAAAAATATTTTTTGAAACGAATTTCCGTTATTTTTCATACAAATTTGAAACGTTCAGAAATGAAATTTTTTTTTACAAAATCTGCCTATTAAATTAGAATAATTAGAGCCGTTCACGATTTCTGCCTGAGATTTCTTAATAATATATGAAGTATTCATTTAATTATTTTTCTTTAATTAAAATGCACCGTCTTTAGCATTTCAACGCTCGCTTTACGATTTTGATACGAAAAAAAAAAAAAAAATTTAACTATAAAATTGAAACCAACTAATAACAATAATAATAATAAAAATAATTGTATTTTTATGTTTCAGTCTTAGATTTTGTGTTTTGTGTAAAAAATTCTTGTCCCCACCAACGAGATGCTTAAAATGATATCAAAATGTTTTATTGGTTTTTTTTTCAAACTTCAGTTAGAAAATCAAAAATCGTGGTGGTCGTTTATGATTAAACATGGGTGCCTGTAAGCCACTAGGAGAAGGGGTAGTACGTTTTACTCAGCTTTTTGATTACTTCCCTGGGTACAATATTTTGCATAAAGCTTATTTAGCTACGTCAATGTGCTTTGAACACAAATAAGCTCTTTGCAGTTCTAAATTCATTTATTTTTTTTATTTTGATTTTTTTTTTCTTAAAGTCATCTAATAATTTTATGCATATTAAATGTCAACGCAAATTCCTGTATATCTATATGTACATATTGTGCATTTGTAGCTAAGCGACAGAAAAACTCAATTTGAACTTGTTTGTTGCTTAAAGCCATTATTATTTGGTTATTACTGTCAATATACTCGTATAAGCTGAATTTCAGATTTCTAAACTGATGCCGCGCTGCACATGTTTTATTTTTATTTCATTTTTTTTTTTTTTTTTTTTGAGAGAAGTCATTCAAGTTGCACCAGTTTCGTGATTAAGTAATTGAAATTTGATTTGTTTTATTTCAATTCTATTGAAAATTCTTATTTATAAATTGCAAAATTATGCATCAGAATTGCTACAGAAACTAAGAGGAAAACCATCATGCAATATACCAGTAAATAGTTATTATGCAGAAAAAAATTCATTTAAATTATTTTTAAATGTTTCTAATTAAAAACAAAAGCATAATTTAACTAGCAATAGCACGAGAACTAGAGGATCAAAAATATTTAGAGGAAAAAAATTAAGTTTTGAAACATTTTACTTTATCAACTGAAATAAAAATGATGAAAGTCCTGGTCCAGACTTGCAATTTTTGTTGCAGAAACGTTTTATTTTTTAATGGAAAAGAGCGAGAAAGGAATACAAAATGTATATATTTCTAATTCAACATTCTCCCACATAATCCAAAATTACTAGAACAAAAATTGCAAGTCTGGACCAGGACTATGCAGCCGATATATTTTCTAGCAGAAGTACCAACAAATAATAATAAATAAACAATAATAATAAATGACAAGTCGCATGACATATTGGTGCTGAGAACTTTATATTATGAGCGAATTTCATTAAATAAAAAAAATTATTCGCATAATCGAATAAGGCTGAAAATATATTCCATTATTAATTTCTTTAGATTTAGATTCCTCTCAGTTTATAATTTATTGCCATCTTAAAAAAAAAAAATTTATTCGAATAATTTTTTAAAGTTCTTCGATTAATCGAATAATTTTTTTGATTTGATTTTTATCAGGTTTTATTTCAGTACTCCAATAAGTTAATTTCTTTCTAATTATTCGAAAGCTAACTTTATTCGGTTGGAGGAATAACTTCTCTTTTTGTTTTTGTTTTTATCTTGATCGAGAAAATATTAATAAATAAAAAGTATTCGTTGGAATAATTAGAATTCTCTTGGTCTATTTTTATCGAATACGTTATTACAAGTGCCAATTTAATTTAATAAATTAAATGTGTTTTCCAATAATCGAATAAAGCTGAACATTTGTTGGACTATTTAACTATTTTTCTTATTAAATAATTCCTGTTCATTTATAATTTGTTGCAATATACAAAAAAAATTTTATTCGATTAAATGCATAAATTTATTCGATTATTCGAATATCTTGGACTTTATTTAAATATTTTTTGCTGTATATCGTATTATTCGAATAACAATTTTTCATTTTAATCGAAAATATAATTATTCGAATAATCGAATAAAGCTTAAAATAATTCGATTACTTATATATATATTTTTTCGATTTAACTTAAATAATCCGTGGTCATTTATAATTTATTCCAATAATTTCTTAAGAGCTTAATAAATATTTTGTTTGCGATATATTCCATTATTCGAATAAAATGTTGGCTTTATACGGTTGAAGACATAAGTTATTATTTTTAATATTGCTCGAAAAAAAAAACATTTATACGAATAATAGAATAAAGCTTAAAATTCGATTACCTTAATATTGTTTTTCAATTTATTCGTTTATTCGAATAATTTCTTATTTATTGTTTAAAGCATTTTATTTAATTTAATTTAGATAAAACGTTAACTTTAATCCGTTAAAGGATTTTTTTTTTCATTTTGCTTAAATCACTTCTGTTTTTTTATTAGAATAAATTTTAAAGTTTATTCGAATAATTTTTTAAATAAATTTAGGATTATATATTTTATTTAATTATTCGAATAAAGTGTAAAATTTAATCGGCAAAAAAATAACGAGTAATCGACCAAAGTTGAAAATTTACTTTAATATTTTTTTTAAGATTTTGCTTAAATAATTCCTGTTGAAATAAATTTTTGGAATACATTTTTTAAATTTATTCAATTATTCGAATAATTTCTTATGAATTATTGAAATAATTTTTGTAGGTATATTTTATTATTGAAATAAAAAGCAAAATTTATTCGTTTAAAGCAATAACAGTGCTTTTATATTGATGAAAAAAACTTTTATTCGAGTAATCGAATAAAGCTGAAAATTTACTTTAATAATTTTTTTTAGATTTCGCTTAAATAATTCCTGTTCTCTTATTATTTGTTGCAATATTTAAGCAGGGTTTTTTATTCCAATAATAATTATTAAGATTATTTTTATGTTTTGATTGTAATATTTTGTCTTGCGGTGTATAACATTATTCGAATAAAACGTGCACTTTTTTTTTGCTAGCCAAGTATTATTTTTTATTTGTATAATAAAAATAAATTGTTTAATTTTTTTACGATATTTTAAAACTACAAATTATGCTTTTTAGTGCATCTTTTAACTTGCGATAAGGTATTTTCTGTCAAAAAGTTGGCTTCACTGATTCAAACTGTATGTGCTTTTGTTTTTGCTGTTGTACTCATTGATGTGGTTTATGTCTCCACTATTGAAATTTGAATTAATTCCTCTGTCTCTTCCCACATGTGTAGTTATTTTCACTGTATTCAATATACATAGAAATTTTTTATTAAAATAAAATGAAAGCGAAAGTTTGGCTTAATTTCTGTTACTCATTTTTATATAAAATTATTTTTGGAAACTGGTACATAAACGATAAATAAAAAAGAAATGAAAAAAAAACTTGAAACCATAATAGCGTAGATTTATAATTAAATTTTATAAATGTTGCTAAAAAAAGACAACATTTAGGTCAAGTGTGCAAAATCAAAATTATAAAGAAAATATCAAATAAACCGCCTGATATAATAATTTTTTTGGCATAAGTTTGTTTTAGTTTGCAAAATTTTTGCAAATTAATGCTAATCAGCATCTTTTTTTCAAACATTTAATTTAGTAATATTTAATATTTAATGCTTGGGTGTGCGCAGCAGACAAAAAACAGTGTCAATTTGCTGCAATTTATTTATTTGTTTAACAAGATGCTTAAGCAATTTTTAAATGTTCGATTTCGCTACAAAAAAAATAAAAATAAAGAAATTCATTTTTATTAACTTGATTTTTTTTTTCATATAACCTTGATTTTTTCTTTTTGTAATATTTTTTGCAATAAAATTAAACTTAAAAATAAACTTGTGCAACTTGAAATAATTTCTGCCATTAGTTCACTGGAATGAGCAGTTCTTTGCAAAAAGAATATAAAAACATGTTCTTTATGATCACGGAAGTATAACATCTTGTGAAGACAACTTCTTAAGCACTTTTAATGGTTTGACGTTTATGAAATATATTTAGAGAAAATTAGAATATTTTTTATATTAATTTTGACTGGGAATTTGGAAGCAATTAATGTTAATTAAGTCGGTGCTTTTTAATTAGTTATGTCTGGAATACAATACTGTGACAAGATCTTCTCTTGAAAGTTCTAATGAGGATGATGATATTTATTAAACTTTAGAAATTTCATCAGTATGTATATGCCAGAAACTGGTATTGTTAAGATTTTGGTGAGATTTAGTCCAGCGATACTTGAGTTCTTGTGCCTTATCATGATAATTTTTTTGTTCTAAGATGACCGGCACAGCGCACAGCGGGATTGTGGTGTCAAAAAGCTTATTTTGCGATCATTCAATATCAAAAATTTAATGATGCAGTGAGAAAAACTTAAACATAATATAAGCATTAATAGTTTTCAATAAAAGGAATAAAACTTTAAATATTTTGCAAAATTTAGGTTTTTTTTATATGAGCATTTTGCAAAAAAGTTTGAATTTGTTGTTTAATGTTTTGTTTAACAAGTCTTCAAAAATATTAAAGAACATACAGAAAAATTTCATATTAAACTCTACGAAAACAAGTTTAATTTAAAATTTGTCGGCAATGATTTGTATTCATTTGAATTTCAAGTTAATTCCAAATGATTTACAGTAATCTTCAAAGAAAGATAATTTTTCCTTTTAAAATAAATAAAATATTCCATGTTGATATAACAATCCAGTAAATGTTAAATTGAAATGAAGAATCATGTTAAATCAAAGTTTTTTCATGTTGAAACATCATTAAAATTTATTTAATGTAGTAATTTTATTTTATTAATTATTTAACTTAAGTCACTGTATGTGTATTGGCACAGGCTCGTTTAGAAAATTTGTATAAAAATCACTAAAAACAATTCGAGATTTTTATATAAATTTTCTACTCAAGTCGATCGTGCGTGTGAGTTGTGGTAACAGGGCGTTAGTTTTTTTTTTCGTTATACCTATTTAGTTTTTCTTATTATCTTTTTTTATGCTTTATCTAATCACACATTTTTCTATTCTTTTCTTTTTCAGGTATGTGGTTGATTTGTTAACTGAAAGGTATTTATAATGATTAAATATTTATTTATAATTTGTATCAAATAATGTAACAAAAACTAAAGTTCTAATCTTGCAATTATACAACAACTATAATAATTTTTAACAAACAGTTCGTAAACTTGAATATTTTTATTAATTTTACAATGAACTAAACAAGACTTTTAATGCAAGTTCTTAGATACAATGAACAAATATTTATGCTTTTTTTTATTAGGCATTTAGAGGCATGAAATATACTGCCAGTTTATAGAAGACAAGTAAAAACTCTCGTCTGTCTGTTTACAAAGCACTCAAACTTGTTTTTGTTTCCAACATAAACAGACAGACGAGAATTTTTAGATTTCTTCCATAAACTGGCAGATAATTTGTAAAAAAAAAATAATTAAAAAAAGCACTCAAATTTATTTTTGTTTTCAATATAAATAGACACACGACAATTTTTACTTCTCTTCTATAATATGTATATCGAGTCTACGTTGTGATTTTTTTTGGAAATTGCGTGAATTTTTTTGGCACGAATGTTTTTTTTAGCGCTAGAGAAAAGATTGAAGGTCAGAAGTAGAAATGGGTGCATGCAACTCCATACTCCATATGAAGTGCTTGTGATAGAAAATCTAATTTTGTCTGTGATCGGGTTGTGTAAGAAATATTGAAGCATATTTATTTGACAGAAAGTTTTTTGTTTTTCTTTCTGTTTTTACTTTTACAGTTGCTCAGTCCGGCAGCGAATTGGCGGTGAAAAACAAAATATATGAAAATCGAATAAATATGTTTTGTAAGCATTTTTGTTTGAGGCCTTTAAACATGTTATCTTTGTATACTGTAATTCTCAATAACATTTTAAAAGTTTAACTATAAAAATACGAAGTTTTTTTTCATTTATTTCAAATCATTTGGGTTGAAGTCCACTGACGAGTTACATGACCAGAAACGCAATGCATATAGACGTCATTTGATGAAATAATTCTGCCAAAAAAACATACTTCAATGTAAATATTTGATAGAACATTTTTGAAAAATTTTTTTTGAAACAAACTGGAAGTAAACTTTTTCAAACAAAAAATTTCGAAAACCTGTTGCTTGAAAAGAATTACGTGAAATATAAAGTAAAATTTCAGTCGTAAAGCAGCTCTGGGCGAGTCAACATCAAGCGTCGTTGGCAATTATCTCTTAAGTGCAACCAGGCCACTGTTGTTTATTGGCCTTCGAGAGTTTTGCGTCTCACTCGCACTGGTCGGACTGATATGCCACGGATAACCGGATATTCTTGCGGTTCTTTTGTGGAATTTCTTTTAACAAGCACGTTGCTACTTCCTATGTGAAGGCATAGGTCGTGTACAGTCAGTCACAAAGCCTTTTTAAAAAACTGTTTATAACATCTTGGGCATATGGTCTAGCTACCCCGCCCATATTTGTGCAACAATACTTTGCAAATTTACTTTGTAAAGTATTTCTTAAATAAATAAATAAATAAAGTAAAATTTTAAGGGGCGTGCATACGCCCATTTTTTAAAATGGAAGATTGTGTCTATTTTGGAGCTTAAGTTACGTAAATATCGTGAAATATAATATAATATATATAAATTTTAATAGGCGTGGTTCCGCCCATTTTTTCAACTTTAAAATTGTGTAATTACAAGAAAGAAAGGTCTTTGCTGGGTTTCACAGCAATCAAATAAGTAGAATATCATACGGGCGTGTCTCCGCCCACTTTTTTTTTACAGTGGGACCAATTGGCAGCTCCCTCTCTCTCTCTGACAAAAAAAAGAGTTTTTACAATCTGTCGAAAATTTACCGAGCTATGAAGTAACAATGTCAAAAAGAAAAATTTAGAACGACTTGATCACCTCCTCCTATTATTTTGAAGTCGGTTAAAAAATATAAAAACTTCAAAAACAAACTTTTAAAAAATAAGCGCCAAATATTTTCTGCTTTCACAGAGAAGATTTTCATTACATAATTACAAATTAATTAGGAGGGATTACTTGGAAATTGAGATCCCTAAAATTTCTTTAATGATACCAATAAATACGTTCTTTAACCTAAAAAAAATATACTGCTTTTTTCTGAAAACATAAAGGCATTATATATTCTTATTAATACATTAGAGGGAATAAAACTGTGGTACTTTAATTATGATTGAGTTTAATGCATAAAAGAAACTAAACGATCTCTGCCAGTGACCGTCAGTTAAATAACGAATATGAATATCTTGTGTCTTTTCAAAGCTGAGCAAACTGCTTATCAATAAAATCTTACATTATGCTTGAATATTTAAATAGTTAATTCGTGATGTTTTAGTAAAAAAAAAATAAACTAAAAACTATTAACTAAATTTTTATTTTCAAATAGAATTACAAGCAACAAGTTTGTTTCTTAAGTCTTTGGTTTCTATTGATTTTTCCACATAATCCAGCAAATTTTTATAAACAAGTTTGACTTACAACAGCTACAACAACAACAACAACATTAAAACGAACAAAGCAACCCTAATGTCATTGACAATCAGTTGCTGTTTATGACATTTCGTGCTTGGTATTTTGGTAAATATTTTAGAAAAAATTAAAAAAATTTATTTTGCTCGATCTTTTTTGAAAGCAATTTATCTTAAAACATCAACATCAACGCGTGCATGACACGCTTTGACATTTAAATTTTGCTTGAACAATGTTGATGCTTTTTTCCTTTCGACTTTACAAAAAAAAAATGCAAAAATAAGATTTAAAGTTAAGCAGCAGGTAATAAAATTAAAAGTAAACAATTGTTAAATAAAGATTCCAATTGAATAGAAAATTAAATATTAGTGCAGCACTAAGCCATTGATTTCGTTTGCCATAAACAGTTGCTGCTTAAGCAAACTGTTCATAAAGTGTTTTGTGTTCGATTATTATCTGCTTCTATTATGTACTTGTTACAATATGGTAATTTTAATAATTTTTCGTTTTTTTTCTTCTGTCTTGTGGTTTTTCTCCCCATTTCAGGCCGTGCAGAATGAGCTGCAATTTGCAAATTGAGTTAATAATATGGCCAATAAAATGTAGATTTTTCTTGGAAAGATTTTAGATTTAACAGCTTAGCTGAAGGAAAATTATGACTAGATTATGGAAAATCTTTTAGGATAATTATTATTTATGTTTTTGATATTGCTCCAGATTGCACAACCTGAAATTAACACTTAATTTTGGAGGTGTAACAGAATGCTGCAGCTAAAGTTGGTTATTGAAATTAAGCAAATTTATGGAGAATGACGCCTGGCTAGAAGAACTATTTTTCTTAAAATAATTTATAATAACTAGTAAATAGTCAGTGAGTGTCTAAGAATAATATACAGATAATTAATTGAAACAGCATTTAAATTAAAATTAAAATGTTTTTTTAAGATTTAGGTCTTTATTTAAATTAATAGTTTTACTCCGCTCGTGCTGAATTTTAGGAATGTTTTGTAGTTTTCAACTCACTGACAATCTTAAAAAACAATAAGAACCAACAAAAAGGCGATAAAAAATGAAAAAACCGAATAAAAACCGGGTTTAAAACTGTTTAAACAATCAAACCTGAAACGAAAATTTCCCTAGCCAGCCTAAAAATGTGTTTTCGGAAAACATCCGAACTAAAATAAAAAACCGGTTGCGAACCGGAGAAAATATATGCGATGTTTGATGTTAGTAATTTAGCTCTCCATTGAGGAAAGGATTTTTTAAAATCATTTTAGCGGTTTGACATTCCGTACCAAATATAAAAAAACCGGTTTCAAACCGGATAAAAAATGAACAGTGTTTGACGCTGGTAATATAGCTTTCTGTAGGTGAAAGAATTTTTAAAATCGGTTTAGAGGCTTGAAAATCCCTGCCTAAGAAAAACCGGTTCCGAACCGGTTTAAAAATAGTCTATATTTGATGCTGGTAACATAGCTTTCTATTGATGAAAGAACTTTCAAAATAAGTTTAGTGGTTTGGGCGTGAAAGTGTAGCAAACAAACAAACTGTCATATATGGCAGTTATCACGCCCACTTCTCTTTAATACTATCTCCTTTTGAAATTTCTAAAAAGAGTTACTCGCACAAAATTTTAAGTCCTTACATGCATTATTTCGAATATTTGCAATTAGATAAATAGTCCCCTTATCAAACCAGAACACTTTTTTAACTCATCACTGATATTAAGAGCTTTGAAACACACAATGTTAAATAATTCACTGCTAGAATACCACGATGTTAACTTTAATGTTCTTTGCACACTACTGCTCCTTAAGCTGACTTATACTCAGCCCTTGTTATACTCAATATAAGAATTTTAGCAACATCCAGCAAGCCACATGGCGTTCAGTAGCTTCATTCACGTATTTAGTGCGTGCTACATTCTTTCTATTGGTTTGTGTGCATGTACTTTGACAATAAAGTCCCGAATTTCAATCGGTTTCTTAAACTAATTTATATACATGCACTAACATATTTCTGTCGGTGGCCAGCACTGATGTAGAGAAGCATAACTGTTGCTCTTATTGTTGTTGTAGTTGTTTGTGTCTGGCGTCTGCTTTGGCTTTTTATGTTTGTGTGGTTGTATATTTCTAAATAAGCAGAATGTGTAACATAATACTGTTGTTTTACTTTGAATGTTTATTTCAACGTCGTCTTGTGTGTTTTTGTGCTCGTGTATCATGCTCTTTAGCTAATAATAGCTGGATAGTATTTATTGTTGACAAATGTTTTTATAGAAAATATTTGCATTAGAATCCTAGAATAAAAATGTTTTTAGCTTTCAAACTAACAGACAAATAGACACAGATATTCTCTTTAATATATAAAGATTTTATATTATATGAAGACAAACTAATATTAAAAAATTTTGCAAACTATGCAAATAATCATTATTATGTCTGTAAAGTAAATTCAATTTTTTTTTGATTGATCGTTTTTTTCTCTCTAAAAAGTTGATTAAACTGAGCTTCCTCTCTTGCCAAGAAGCATAAATAGTCGTAAATTAAAAAACTGCCAGTAATTTATGACTTGGATTATTATCTTTAAACTAAAAATCATAGTCCAGCAAGATTAGTGCCAACTAATACTTATGATTTTTGCAAACATAGCAAATCAGCGTGAGACGGTTTCTTGATAGTGTTTAAAGAACATTTTTTAGTTTTTTCCAACTATTTTCCTTATTAGTCAATAAATAAATATTTGCTTAAGTCAGTTTTGTTTTTTCTTTTGTAATCTGTTTTTGCCTGAAATCTTTTTTGGCTCCAATCAAAGATCGAAATAACAAAATAATGCAGCAACACTTCTTGGCTTTTGGATTGAGAAATTTACAACAAAAAAAAATTTTTTTTCACACATGTCTTGAGTCTCAGACAGATCGTTGACTTCAATTAATTATTGCTGCTGCAAAACAGTTTAATTAATCATGAGCATTTAAAACAGCAAACTAATATTGCAATAATTAACAGTGTAACAAAGATTAAAAGAAACGTAAAAAGATTTGGCTAATGAAAGGTAGATGTTTGTTGTGTGCTGAAGCCAAATTATATCAATTATTTCAATAATGCATTTGCTGTAATAATTTTTGTTTAAGGAAATCAAAGCTTAAGAAAAAAAAATATAGAAACTGGTTACGGTAGAGCACAACACCTTGGAATCAAATACAAAAGATCATAACCGCCAAAAAAAGCTTAAGCGACATAATTTTCAACTAAATTTTTTTTGACCAAAATTTATTATTTCCGAGTGTGAATAACCGATTTTCGTCAAAAAGAAAAAAAAAAAAAACGAGGTGCAAATGTGTCGGTTAATTTTTTTGCGGTTATGAATCTACAGAAAAGAGTTTAACTTATCAGGTGGTTAAGTATTGTTTACATATTGTTATGCAAATGTACGTGAACAAACCTAATATAAATGTTTGCCATCAAACTATTTGTAAGAAGTATTCAGCTAAAGAACAAGACTATTTCGAAGTAAACAAAAACTATAATGTTATAATTTCTCTTTATTAAGAAATATACAACCACACAAACACATAAGCCTATGCAGACGACAAACACAAACAACAACAATTGTAATTCCTCTACATTCGTGCTCTACTGATAAAGTACATACACACACAAATTAATAGAATGAATTATAGCATAAACTATTTTACATGTGATAATTTGACATTGATTTGGCTAATCAAATCATAAATAAAGAAATTTTTTTTTAATCAGAAATAATTTCTTAGTCAGGCTTAAGTTCAGTAATTTCTATTCTTGTTGAATGAAATATTTTTATTAATTAATGTGAGTTTCTAAAGAAGAGAAGAAAAATTAAATTAGACTTTATTAGCTGGGGGAAATACCGATCGATATTTTTCTGTGCCGCCACGCACTTCATCAGCACCCAAGTCTATCTACTGGGGTAGAGATTGTTATTAACATCAGCTATTTAACGCAAATTTTCAATGAAATAGAAATTACTAAACTTAAGCCTGACCAAGAAATAATTTCTGATTAAAATTTACTATAGTTCAACTAGAAATTTTTTTTAAATTCGTACTTCTTGTGATTATATTAAGATGAATTGTCAAGGCAGCTCCTTAGGTCCCATTGTGATACCCAGAACTCAAATTACTAATTTGTCCTAAATCTATTTATACTAAAATTTGTTAAAACTTAATGAAATACACGCAGACAAGAGTTTTCCTAAGCAATTAGTTGAATGAATGAATGTTGCAAGCATTTAATTTTAAAGCAACAGCAGCATAGCAATTGCCTCATTACATAACAGGAGAGTATTTAAAAATATTCGAAACCTGTCTCTATTGTTGTACGTATTCTTAAAACATTTATCCTAGCATTCCAAAATCTTGCATAATTTTCATTAAAAAATAATCTTTATAAATTAATTAAATTTCATTCAGACTTGTTAAAACTGTCACTTTATAAATGTATGTAAGTCGCATTATTATAAGACAAAACTATTAACTTTATTACGATTGAAAGCGTTAAATTAAAAACAAATTTATTTTCTTAATTTTCATTTCATTTTTGCTTTTTCTACAATATAATTTATTAAAAGAAAAAAAAAACTTTGCGTAATTTTCGTTTCCTTTAACGTGTTTAAGTGACAGCAGCTTTAATAATCGTTTAACTGTTAAAATAATTTAATTATTTTGAAATGAAGAAATATTTTAAATTGTTAAATAATACATGTGTCTTGTGGCCGAATGAAAAGCATAGCGAAGCGCTTAAAATGCCACAATTATAATTTACATATTTCCTGCGAAGTTTTTTTTTCATCGTAAGTCTTTTGTTTTTCTATATTTAAAAAAAAATTATTTATTTGTTAATTTTTTAAACTGGTCGCATTTAGTTTTTTTTTTAAATATAATAACTACAACTTTCTATTCTTCTTTGGTGAATTATTTGCTTTGGTTTGGTTTTGGTTATGGGGTACTTTTTTGCAATGACAGGCAAATCTCGGTATAACGAATCTCGATTTAAGGAAAATCCCATATATTAAATGTCCCAATTTTTACATTAACAAGCTTATATAACGAATACTATCTTAATTTTATACTGGGCATAATGAATGATAAAGAAAAAATTGCAGAATAAAAAACAAAAACTTACTAGCAAACATACATATTTTTAAAGATTAGTACTACATTATAAAGTATGTAAATGTTTTAATAAATGTGTGCTCTGTATAATGAATGGCAAAAATATTAAACAAAATTTACAGCAGCAATGTTGTCTACAATAATAATAATAATAATTGAAATAAAACTTAAAAAACTTTGTGATATAACGAATTTCTCGGTATAACGAATAAGTCTGATATTATATCGTTCGTTATAACGGAATTCGCCTGCATTTCTAAAAATGTTACAAATACAAATTTTGCACAAAAAATCTGTTTTATAAACACTAATTCTTTCATAGGTGAGGCTGTAAATTTTTGTTTTATGTATTACTTGTAATTTCGTAAACGTTTTCTGCTTCAAAATAAAAAATTGGTGGTAAATGTATAAAGTTGGATTCGGCCAAAATTATTCGAAATAAAAATTAATGATTCTATGATCACATCTTTAACCCAAAAATATGAAATCTTGCTTGTTCGTGTTTGAATGATAATTGTAAAGGCTGCTCCGCTCCGATAAAAGTTCTTGCAATTAATTTTAATATGATAATTGAATCGTGTAAAATAGTAATTCAATATGTTTTGTAGAGTGTTACAAACCACATTGATACCATATGATTATTATTTTGAAACTAAAATCTTTGAAAATTTATATACCAACAATAAAAATATTTATCTCGGTTTTCATTATTGTAACGTCTGCTTCTTTGTAGGCTAGTTTTGCTTAATGAAGTTCCACTTATGATTTTTGTTGTATAAAGACACCTTCAAGCATGATGTCGAGAAAGTTATCAGTTTGTAAAGAAAAATTTGTACCATGGACACCGTCCATGTCTGCAAGCGAACATTTTACGGAATTGATTATGCTGTGAGCATAATAAGCAACATATTACAAAGCTTCGTAAGACTAATGAATGAGCCCATGTTTATGGTTAAAATAGATTTTTATATAAAACTTGAAGAAATATAAAAAAACTGTTATGTAAAGGTATTCTAAAGCAAAAAATACACATATTAATTAAAATTAAAAAAAAAAATATATAACTTTATTTAGGTTTTAATTTTCCTACCCTGGAACCTTTTGTTTTTTAGTTTTCAATACTAATTTATTTATTTTTAAAATATAAAATATATTTAAACAACAAAAAAAAAATAAAAAAAAGTTTAAATTTTCCACCTCTGGAGCTGTATATTTAAATTTTCTCATTTTCACTACCAAACGTATTCTTTCTAAAATAAAAAATATATTGAATTAACAAAGAAAAAGAAAAAAAAATATGTATACCAAAAAAGGATAAATTTTCCATCCCTGGTATCATCCTTTTAGATTTTTTTATTTTTTATACCAATCTATTACTTTTTAAAATAGAAAATATATTTAATTTATAGATAAAAAGGAACAAGTTTTAGTAAAAAAAAAGATTAACTTTTCCAACTCTGAAACCGTCTTTTTGATTCTGCTGATTTCCGATACCAGTCTATTTTTTTGAATATTTCTGACAAACCAAACAAACTAATCGTGAAGTTTCTAGCTTTTCTGGAAGCTTCGGAAACTCGACTTCACGTACAGATAGACGAACTGACGGACATCGCTTATTCGACTTCCCTATTCATACACTTTACTAATTTTGGTGAGGGGTCGGACCTTTTCTAAGTAAATAAAGTATTTTAATTAAACAAATGCTGTATACGTGTCAATTTTATTTTATTTGCAATTGCGAACATGCATAAATAAATGTTTTACTAAAAAGGTAAAAACATAAAAAAATTTTAGTTATTGTGTCACACTGTGCTGCAAGCACACAAACACACAGTGTTTATACGTATATGGCTGCATATGTGTGTGTGTGTGTTTTTATGTGTCTCAATATTATCAAGTTTAGAATTGACTTTAATGCACATTTTAATACGAGTGCTGCTAGTTTTATCTTGATCTACTTAATAAATCTTTCCAGCTCTAATGTACGAGTATTGGGTGAATTATAACTTTAGTCGACAGACTTAAAGCTGTTATGTGTTATGAGTGAATATTTTTTTTATGATTTCAACGAATTAAAATTGTTCTTAATTATGTGAATTCTGTTTGTTTTTTTTTTCAAATAGTGTAATAAACAGGAAGTAATAAGAAAACGAAAACGTAGTAAATTAAAGCGCAAAATAAAT
The DNA here is from genome assembly GCA_936439885.1 of Nowickia ferox. NCBI lineage: Eukaryota > Metazoa > Arthropoda > Insecta > Diptera > Tachinidae > Nowickia > Nowickia ferox. Next base: position 81,929,357 of record OW387027.1, on the reverse strand, counting down.
GCAGGTTGTTTTAATTAAGAAATAGCATAACTTGTGATTCAATCATAATAATAACAATAACAAAATTTTATATATTAAATTTATTGACATTTGAATTGAACAGGATATATATATATATATGTGATTCACAGTATTTAATCTCAGCAGAGAAAAAAATTTTAAATGCTCTTAATTCAGCATCAATAAAAGATCAGTCACTTTTCATATTCACCTGAATTCTTTATGAAGCTAAAAAAAAAATAAAGAAACATATTTGGTGATCTATTCATTTCATGCATTCGTCTGACTTTCAAATAGCGCAAACATATTTTTTAATGCATACAAATATTCAAATACTTTTTAAAATTTTTTAATCTAATAATCTTCTTTAAATATTTTTTTTTTCTCTTAGATCAAGACTTGTGTTAAAAGTAAAACTTGTATTTCTGGTTAACATTTGATGTCATTTGTTTTAATTAAAATTATTTATTTGAAAAGAAAATATCTAGTTACGGTTAGCAAAGGAAGCAAAACTATAAAATAATTGCAGACATATGAGGTAATGTCTAAATTTGAAATTTAATACAAAGTAATGAAACTTTTTTTTTTGATCTCTCTGAAAAGTTGATCAGAAACTTAATATTTAAAAGCACAAAAATCTGGGAATTTAATTTTTTTTATATGCATATGTGTGTTATTTTTTTTTTTTGATGAAACGATCCTTTTATCATGTCATTTGAACTTCGGCGCAAGTTGGAGTAATAAAGTCTTCAGTTAATTATACTTGCAATACGAAACAAATCGAATCAGAATCAGAAACAGAAACAGAAAAATGTGGGAATCGGTTGACCTTGCAGGTCATCTCTTAAACTTCTTGCTAAGCTACAGAGTCTGGTTTAATTTTCGTTGTCCAACACAATTTTTAAGTCTATGAAAATCAGTAAATATCTTAAATCGATTTGAGGAAGAATTTAAAAGCGATTGAAAAAAAACGATTCTTCGAAATTTTTCGTCAAAGATATTCTTCGATGAACCATTAATTGTTTCTATCTCATACCATGACAGGAATAGCTTTATTAAAAAAAATACGGCCATGTCACAGACTTCAATTCCGTTCGGAAACGGAATTGAATCCACCTCAAGATGTCGAGCACTAGCCGGAGTATAATTCAACATACCAGCGCTTCCAACAGTCTGGACACATCTAACAAATTCAGTTTTCTTTTTAAGACACCATCTCCTATAAAAATGGGGTGTATTGAATTCCGTTTTCGAACGGAATTGAACTCTGTGACATGGCCGATAATTCGAAAAAATAACATGTCCTCTACAAACATTTTAAAGAAACATTTTGTGTAACAGTTTTTACAGAATTTTTTATAAAAATTTCAACAAAATCGAAATTCCTATAAGCATCATTTTGCTGAAAAGTATTTTGTATAACACTTTTTCTTAAAAAAGTAACTTTGTAGAACAGTTTTCTTTTCAGGATAAATATTGTTTAATAGTTTCAACACACTAAATTGTCTGTATAGTTTTTTTATAGGCACAGTTTTGCAAAAGTCTTTTGTATAACAGTTTTTAATCAAGTAAAAATTTTTTATTATTTTTTTTAAAGAAAAATTTTGTATAAAGATTTCAAACAATAATATTTTTAGAGAAGTTTTTCAATAGCATAATCTTGCTGAAAATTATTTTGTATAACAGTTTTTATGTAAAATATTTTGGTTTAAAGTCTTTTTTCCAAGATAAATTTTGTAGAACAGTTTCGTTTAAATAAATTTCCTGCATTAGTAATTTATAAGGAAATTGTACCAAAAAAAGTATTTTGTATAACAGTTTTGCTTAAAAAATAGAATTTTGTATTTCAGTGTTTTTCTAAAAACCAAATTTTCTAAAAAATTTTTTCAGAGCAGATAAATGTTTTGTGTTATAGTTTTTCTATCGTAAGAAAAATTTTTTATAACAGTTTGAACAAGTAATTTTTTTTTAATTTTCATAACTTTATTTGCTGTGTTAAAAATGTTTGTATAACAGTTTTTTGAGAGTTAAATTTTATATAACAGTTTTCCAAAAGCGAAAGTATTTCATGGGAGAGCGATGGAGTCTATTATATTTGGAAATTCTAATATTTGAAAATGACTTTTGTATGATAGTTTTGTTTCTCGAGAAAAAATTTTGTATAATAGTTGCAACAAGTAAATTTTGGTTTAAAATTATTCTGATCTTTTTTTTTTTTTTTTGATAAATATTTTTGTATAACAGTTTTTTGAGAGCTAAAATTTTGTATAACATTTTTTAAAAAACGAAAGTATTAAATGTTTGGAATAGATTTTTGTTTGATAGTTTGGTTTCTCGAGAAAAAATTTTGTATAATAGTTGCAACAAGTAAATTTTTGTTTAAAATTATTCTGATCTTTATTTTTTTTGAGAGCTAAAATTTTGTATAACAGTTTTTCAAAAACGAAAGTATTTCACGCAAGGGCGTAAAAATTTAAAAAATTTTAAATGTTTGGAATTGATTTTTGTATGATAGTTTTGTTCCTAAAGAAAAATTTTGTATAACAGGTGCAACAAGTAAATTTTTGTTTAAAATTATTCTCATCTTTATTTTCTTTGATAAATATTTTTGTATAACAGTTTTTGAAAGCTAAAATTTTGTATAACAGTTTTTCAAAAACGAAAGTATTTCACGCAAGGGCGTAAAAATTGAAAAAATTTTAAATGTTTGGAATTGATTTTTGTATAATAGTTTTGTTTTTCGAGAAAAAATTTTGTATAACAGTTGCAACAAGTAAATTTTTGTTTAAAATTAGTCTCATTTTTATTTGCTTTGATAAATATTTTTGTATAACAGTTTTTTGAGAGGAGAGCTAAAATTTTGAGAGCGATGGAGTCTATTATATTTGGAAATTTCAATATTTGAAAATGACTTTTATATTATAGATTTGTTTCTAAAGAAAAATTTTGTATAACAGTTGCAACAAGTAAATTTTTGTTTAAAATTATTCTGATCTTTATTTTTTTTTGATAAATATTTTTGTATAACATTTTTTTGAGAGCTAAAATTTTGTATAACAGTTTTCCAAAAACGAAAGTATTTGGCAATTAAAATATTTGATTTTTGCATTTGTTAACAGTTTAAGTTTAAAACATCTTTTGAATTCAATTTATTTATTTTTTGGTGCCATTTTATTAAATTAAAAAAAAATATATTAATAATTTTTTGCATAAAACTGATCATCCTGTTAGTTTATGTCCGCTGGCTTATACTGCGTAATAAAATTAAGCCTTTTAATTGCTTTTAATATCACATTAAAGGTGTGATCGTAATTATAGTGAAGCAAATGTTTCACATCCACAAATCCCAGCACGTTTTAAAGTTTTTTTCCCTCACCTGCATTATTATTAATTGCATTTATGCGACTTTGTCAACGTAGTACATGTTTTGTGTCATTCTAGTTACATGCTCTATATATATTTTTACAAAAAAAAGAAAAACAAAAAAAGTAAGACATTATTAGTACAACCGAAAATAATAATGGGCAAAAAACAAACTGTTAACGAAATACTTAATGTAACATTTGCTTTTGTTAATGGGCAACATACTGCAAAAAAAAAAAAGTCTGCAGTCTAACAAATGTAATACTCGTACTTTGACACAACAATAGCAACAAAGAATGTGTTAATATTGCAACAAGATAAAAAATTGAAAAATTAAAAAAAAACAACAACTCAGCAAAGTAGCAAAACGACAAGTTTATAAAAACTACACAAACAAAACATAAAAAAAATGATAGTAAATTGCCAACATGTTGACAACTGCATACCAAGTCATGCAACGTAAAACTGCAAACAACATGTGTTTCAAAGCACCAAACAAATCAACACACACACACACACACACATACACATTCAAACCAAGAGTTCAGTACAAACGTAAGATAAAAATAAATAAAAAATAGAAAAAAAATTAATAAAAACTAGAGCAAATATTTAGTAAATAGAAACTTGATTTGATTGAAAATCGAAAAGAAGAAATTACATTATTTATGATATTTGTTTGGTTTGTGTCTTATTTATTTTTTCTTGCTTGGTTTTAAATGACTAAATTTGGAAACCTAAGGGTAATAATGTAATTACTTGAAAAAACACGACATGCAGCAAGCTACTAGAAAAAAATACTCATGCATGCATATATGTATTTTTATTTTCAAAGGTATAGTTAGTTACTGCACTCAAATCACTCGCTGTTCTACATACATATGTACGTACGTACTCGCATGTATGTATAATAAATGGAAACAAAGTGTAACAAAAACTTATGTAAAATAAACAAACGAATACTGGATGAGGCACATTTATTAAGTGACTCAAGTCAAAAACCCAGTTTCCTGCAGTAAGTTACGCCTTTTTGTTTATTGATGGCGTAATGTGGCAGCAAACATGTTTTCTATATAATCTTGCAAGTTTACAAGTGGTAATAGTTGGTTTTGTTAGGGAAATCCGTTCGAGAAAGTGTTATTTCTTGCTTGTACTCGTAGTTGATGTATTTCCTTGTTAGTACATCATTATGCAAGTGGGTTTATAGTCAAAAGAAGACCACTTCAACCATTTAAGGGATTTGTTATGGCGGCTTAAAATATTTGATTTTATTAATAATCTCTTTACGGCAATATAACTTTTAGCAAACTGTAATTCGATTACTTTGAACAAATAATGGCAAAATAAATATTTATAATATTACCAGCACTTTTGAACCCGGTGTTGCGCGGCTTTCGATTACCTTGGGTCAGAGAAATAGACGCATTTCTATAGAAATTAGCTTTCAAAATTTTCTGCAGAAGTGAAAGAATACATAATCGATATAAAAAGTGCTAAGGATTCTATACTTAGTTGTGTAAAACACTCACGAATTCTCTCAAAAGTAATTGTAATAGACTTTCAACCAGCTACATCCAAACACACATACACATACTCTCTTAAAGCTCTTAAATTTTTTCTTGTTTCTTTGCAAAATAAGCCAAAATCTGATTGGCTGTTGTGCTCTCGTCGGTCTGAAAGCACAAAAAGCTCTTTAAAAAAGTTTGCACATTGTGCATATGGCTTGGACGTAGCTGTTTTAAACTTTCACGTGCAGCAAAATGTTTTTAAGCACTTTGCACAGAAGCTCAGCATTCAAAGCTTTTTAAAAATTTACTAGAGAAATAAACTGTTATACAAATGTTTTTATAGAACGACCTTATACAATACATTATAATTATAGCTTTTCTGAGTTTAGTACAGTAATACAAAAAAAAACCAAAATGTATTGAACTCAAAAGATTTTTTAAACTTAAACTGTTATAAAATATTTTAAGTGCAAACAATCCAACAATCAGTTTAAAATATTTAAATTGCTAAATATAATAAACTCCATCGCTTTTGTATAAAATACTTTTGTGTTTATAAAACTGTTATAAAAAATTTTAGCTCGCAAAAAAACTGTTATACGCAAATATTTTTCCAAGAAAGTTAGAATGAGAACATTTGTAAACTTAATTTCATGAATTGAAACTGTTATACAAAAATTTTTCGTTAGAAATAAACTGTTATACAAAACTTTTTTCTGCTTAAGTATGCCTAAGAAAAAATTATACTGATATTTTTCAAACTATTATATGATAATTTCCTTAGAAACAAAAACTGCAACGCCAAATTATATTTTTAAGCAAAATTTTTATACAAATTTCTCTTTGCAAAATTGTGCTTATAAACAATTTATAGTGAAAATCTAATTTCTTGAAACTGTTCTACAAAATGTAGCTTGAAAATCAACTATAATAGCAAAATTACTTTTTGAATAAAAACTGTCATACAAAATACTTTTCAGCAAAATTAAGAACATCAAAAGTTGTAATTTTTATTTGCTTAAACTGTTATACCCAATGGTGGTTAAAAAACTGTTATACAGCAGTTTTATTTGAAGACTTCTTTTGCAAAATTTTGAATATAAAAAGTTATTATTTGCAAATATTTGTTGTAACTGTTCTACAAAATTGGGTCTAAAAAACAAACTAAAACAAAATTAATTTTGTATTATAACACTTTTCAGCAAAAGTATTTTTATGAAAAAGTTGTATAGCAATTTTAATTCTTTGGAGTTTTTATAGAATATTTTCCTTTAAAAAAACTATACAACAAAAAAATAGTAGTATACCAAATAGTTTTATCAAACTTGAAAATATACAGACAATTTAATTTGTTAAAACTATTGTACAAAATAAGAAAAAACTAAAAAATAACTGTAATACAAACTAATAAAATAAATAAAAAAACTGTTATACAAAAAACTGTTCAGTACTATTACGCTTAAAATTGTAAAAGTAAAGTTTTCTTTAAAAAACCTGTAATACAAAAGCTTTTGAAAGAAACTGTTATACTCAACAATTCTTTACAAAATTTTGCTTCTAAGTTTGTTGTAGATAAAATTATATTGCATAAAACTGTCATAAAAAATTTATCTTAAAAAGCTGTAATAAAAATCAAGATTTTAAGAAACACTTTTATATAAAACGCTTTTCAGGAAAATTTTGCAAGGACTTATATAGAAATTTTAATTTGTTGAAATCGGTTTACAAAATTTTTCTTAAAAAATCTATTATAAAAATTTCTTTAATAGAAAAACTGTCATAAAAACATTTATTTTTGAAATTGTGCTTATAAAGAAGTTGCTTAGAACAACATTTATGATGAAAAAACTTAGTGTAATATAAAATTATTCTCTAAAGAAAAACTGTTATACTAAACAGATGTATCTAAAATGTTGGCTATCAATAAGTCGTTTATAAAATTTCGTTTGCTTAGTGTTAAAAAATTTTATTTTCAAAGAAGAAACTGTTAGAGAAAATTTTTTTCTACAAAGAACTGTTATACAAAACATTTGCTTTAAAATGTTTTTAAAAAATGTTGGAGAGGAAATGTAATTTATTGAAATTATTAACAAACTGTTATACGAGACTTTTTCTACTAAACTAGGCTTTTGAAACAGCTTTATAAAAAATTTCACTTACTCAAATTGTTATATGTTTTCTTGAAAGAAGAGACTGTTAGACAATTTTTTTTTTAAGAAGAACTGTTATACAAAACACTTGCTTTGTTTTTTTTTTAAGTTGTAGAGGAAATGTAATTTATTGAAGATATTATATAAAAATTAGCTTAAAAAAACTGTTATAAGAAATAACCCTTTAAAGAATAACTGTTATACGTAAGACTTTTCTGCAAAATTAGGCTTATTTTACAGCTGTAAGGAAAATTTCACTTGCTGAAACTTTTTTTTCTTGAAATAAAAGTGTTAAAGAAGAACTGTTATAGAAAAAAGAATAACTGTTATACAATATACTTCTTTGTAAAAAATGTATTTCCTTGTGCTTAGAAAAAATTTGTATTGAAAATGTATTTTTTTGGAACTGTTATACAAAATTTATTTAAAAAAACTGTTATAAAAAATTAATATTTAAATGAAAAACTGTTATACAAAAAAGTTTTCTTCAAAATTATGTTTTAAAATAGCTGCATGGAAATTTTAATTTGCTAAAACTGTTATACAATATTTTATATAAGAAAAAACTGTTATACAAAAGTAGAAAAACCTTTCAGCCAGTTTGCTTATCAAAAAAATTTTACGGAAAATCGTTCCACATTAGAGGAAACACCATCAAAATAAAAATACATTCCTCGAAAATAAAGCTCGGACTGTTTTCGAAAAAAAAGTTTAAGAGATTCTTCATGAAAGTTGGCATAACATAGCTGAGATTAAAAACTAAAATTTGTTAATTTAGCAGTTAAGAGATTTTTGTTGTACTCTTCAGTTTGAAAGAAAAAACTACGAGGGGCACTTACTTAAATTTCATTACCCCTCCCAGTGATGTGTATACAAACTCCAATGTATCTTTTATTTACTGAAATTGGTCTTATGCTTGCTTAGTCACTCACTAATAAATTTCAGGTTTTTACTGTTGACCACTAAACCATTGATTTGAACAAAAAGATTTTCTTTAAATTTTTCCCTTTAAAGGAGCTCAGAGACTGATAAAAATCATTTGTCATATAAAGATAAATGACAGCTATTATTTGCAAGCATTTAGCCACTAGACAGCCAGCATAATCATCTGTATTCGCAAAGTGCACAACCTGCAAGTTCAGTTGAAAAATTTCTTTAACTCTTGTCATGTCTCCATGTTGTTTCTTTAATTTTAATGGAATACTGTCAAGATTTTTCACGCTTCAATGCTGCTTGTTGCTAAATGTTGATGAAAATTGAAAATAAAAAAGAAATTACTACTTTTCTTGTATATTATTTTTTTATATTTTGCAATTATAAATAAATGTCAATGACTTGGAGTATGTCTTGAATATGAAATAATATAATAAATGTGCTTACAGACATCGCATGGACGGTGGGGAGCAGCACACTGAAGTGATAAAGTGAGTGCATTGAAGTCAGTAACAGGAACACCGTGGGGGAAAGTTGTTTAGAGTTAAATGCAAAATATTTTGAAAGCAAGCAATTAAAAACAAGAATATACTAGACTAGATTTATACAACGATTTTAAATTTAATAAAATTTTGAGGCCGAAAAGTTTGTTTATGTAACGATAAAAGTTATTTGGTGAGGAATTGTGTAAAACAAGTTGAGAAAAATTGGATGGATATCTATTAAGTCTTATTGCTAATAGTATTAAAAATAAGTTGACTGCCACTACTTTCATGAAGATCCAGTTTCAATCGCTTTTATATGTTAACGTGAAGCTTTGATTTTCTTAAGCTTGCCATGACAAATAAAATATTTTAATTAAATTTTATTATTTTAAGTTTTTTGAACTCTGGTTTGGGGAAGATTTTCCTTAACGAAATTTCACAAATCTGATGGATGGAAATAAGTTGTTTTAATCTGACTTCTTAAACTGTTTAGTGCTAAGCTGATGTTGAAATCTCTCTTATAGTACTTACAAGCAATAAAGCTTTTAATGACTCTATTGTTTACGTCAATTAATACTAATAAAATCAATTAAAATTAATTGCATTGCAAGGACGTTTAAACTTCAAGGTAAATGCAGCACAAGTTTTAGTTTAAGCGTGAGATATTAAATCAAAGATAATTGAATGATTATTGACAATATATAAATACCAACATGAGTTTTACTTTTGATATTATTAATTTCTATAAAACAATGTTTGCTTGCGTGAGATTTATTTCTTACCATACAATACAATACAATACAAAAAAAAAAAAAAAGGAAACAATGATACTGCATTTTTAAAAGCTGATTGCTTAAATTAGGCGCTCAACTTGGGTAGAAAATTTATTGGAAAAGCAGTAATTTTTTTTAAGTGATTTCCAACGAGACAAGTTGACTTACTAAGGGAGTTGTGTAAACAGCACATACGTACGTGCATACGTAAGGCATGGCTATGGCAGCAGATAGCTTTCGAATTAAATGCACTATAGGACATTTTAGTCATTTCGGCGGCCATAATTAATTACAGCCAAACTGTAATCAAACCTTGGAAGACTCCTTCTTAATGTCTTCTCTCACGCGTGCTGACTACTTTTGTCTAATAAAATATTTTAAGTTTTTATTAATTTTCAAAATTGATAAATTTTTATTATGAAAACCTTTATTACTACACCCAATCGCAAAACACTTAATAAAGTGACAGAAAATCAAATTTTTCGAAGAATTTGTAACACAGTTGTTATCTTTGTTATTTATATTATGGGAAAAAAATTATATTTTTCACTGACGCTCACGCGTTCTCACGCGTGACAATTTTTAAGCACTTCTTGCTTAGCATGAATTATTTTGACGAAAAAAAGGAAAACATTTCCTAAAGTGAAATTTTAAGGGACTGTCTCACGAAAAACAAAAAGGAAGGGTGGTGCTATACCGCACCTCCACTCTGAAGACCCAATTGGGTCCATCAATTCATATTTAAAAGTCATTTTTCCAAACAAAAATGAATAAAAATCGATATTTAAATATGAATTGATATTTAAATAGAGTTGGTGAAATTGACCCTGAGACTTTGTTGTTGTTTCAAATGTAATTGTGCGATAACTCGAACCTTGAGGACATCGTGGGACAGGCCCTAAGAAATCCAATTATTTGAAAAAAGGCTTCTAGTGCAGTGCTGGCCAACGAGAGAAATGTATTTGTGTATGTGTACTTATTTGTATAAGAAGCCGATTGAAGTTCGGCACTCTGGTGCCACTTTGGCCAGCAGCGCTCTAATGTGTCCGGTTACATCAGTCACGTTAATCAGCCAGTCACGTAAGTCACTTGCAACACAAATGTCAGTCAGATAGACTTTAAAAATTAAGCCAGCATTCGCTCATGATCCATGGTTTCTTATTACAAAATATGAATGTTATTGATGCGGGCGAGATGTGCTTTCAACAGGATTCTTAATTTCATTCAAATTCTCAGTTTTGTTAAACGAACGATTTCAAATCATTCGATTTTCTCTACACTTCTCTCTTATTAGCGATTTGACTGCTAGAAACTTAAATAAATATTTAATTAATTGTAGCTTAGAAGAAGCTTTTTAATTGAATTCACTGCTAAGTGAGGGCTATGGCATCACAATAAGCCAGCAGGTGTAAGCAAGTCTATTTTGCTTTGGAAAACCAGCTTTATACAAATTATTATCTTACCTTTTTAATTTCTTTAGTCTAGAAATGTGTTACTCAAACTGATTGACATACATACCTGAAAATATAAAGAAAAATATTCATATAAAAATAAGTGAAATGATTTAGATTTCTTATTTAATAATAGTTTTTCAGGTTATAATTTTTTAATTAACCTTGTTCTATTTATGCCATAAGATGAAGCTAATATGAGGTCTGATATGGCCTGAGATATTGTTTGCATATTAGAAGGACACACTTTTAATAAGTTTAATAAATCTTTGGTTGTAGTCTCTCTTAAGGGCCATTTGCGCAACGATTAAAAGTATACTTTAAGAGTTTTAAAACTAGTATTTCAATACAAAATACTGGCTTTATATTCTTAAAGTTTACTTTTGTATTGTTGTGAAAATGTGCTTAAATTTGTTCCTTTATAATCGAGTCTAGCCCTTCTAAAGATTTTACGTGGCAAAGTTAATATAGAACTTTGTTTTTGCCAAAAATAAAAAACAAATATTTCGTTTTCAGGACAATCGGACAATAGTGAGTTTTGCTTTAAAGTTTTTACATATTTTTAAAACTCGGATTTTTTGCATGTTACTTTTTTAAGGCAGTGTTGCAGCGCCTCTGGTGTCAATGAGGCGTATTAAATTTTCGAAGCTGTGCTTAGTAGCCATTTCATTGGTTATTTTACTTCGCCGATGATTCTGCAACACAATACAGACGAAAGGAGTATATTCTATTGAATAGCTTGGAGGAATTTTCGGGTTTCAAGGATTAAATTTTATTGTTTTTGGCTGTCTGAGAGCACTCTGCGCTGGTGGCTTTAATTAAAAATAGAAACACAATTAAAATAATGTTTAGCTCTAAGCATTTGTCTTGCTTGCTAGTATAGCAAATGTGAATTGTAGTAATAATAGTTATTTTGTTTAGATTAATAGACTCTGCACTAGGCACTTGCTTTATAAAAATCTTTAAAATTTTTATTTTTTTATTTTAACCATTCGCTCTAAAAGGCACAAACGCAAGTATCCAAATATATTTAATCGGGAAATTATATATGAAATTTTCATATAAACCAGGCTGACTAACCCTTTAATATTAAAAAAAAAAAAAAAATATATAATTCAAGGGCATATGAATCTGTATACCGAAATGTATCGGGAATCTTATCAAAATAATTTGTATAATTTAAACACGAATTAAGAGGAATTTTAATTTATAAGTGATTTTAACTTAAAAAAATATATCTAGCTACTTTAAACTCAATGAACAAACGTGACACTGTGATGCTTAAAACAGTTCATTCATTTTTCACTCATCGACATTTGATAAAGTAATGAACCTGTTCAAGAAAAAAATAAAAAATGCAGACACACACACACACACACTTACAAACACATAACGCCAGATAAGGATCAATAAATGGCCAGACAAAATGGTTTTAACTTAACTTGTGTATTTGCACTGAAAACCAGTCAAAGAAATTGAGAACATCTGAGATCGGTTTGTTTTCTCTGTTAATGTTTGAACATACAACAAGCTTACACGCGCACACACACACACTCACACACACACACTTGCTTACACAAATCTCATAAACAAAAGTGTGTTAGCCAGTTTTCTAGAAAAATTTTAACAACAAATGCTATTGTTGTGCATGAACTTTCTTCTAAACAGCTTAAATATGTAGAAGTATGAAAAAGTTTTGTTTTTTCGCTGTAACGAAAATGTACTCGTTTATAAAAATATAAACTGCAGTCGTCGGGCCAATAAACTTGTTTTCATGTGACATTTGAACGTCGTATATTTTTTCTTCATTGCGCTAAGATTGAGCTGGTATTTCAAACTCAAGCAATGAAATAAAAATAAACTTGGTTAATTAATTAAAAATATTATCTATATCAAACACAGCAGCTAAAACTCGTACATTTTACTGTTGTACGACCAAAAATGTATTTTTGTTACAAAAAGTGTTAGTGAAAATACATGTGGCGCGTAAAACGTAAGCAAGAAGTAGAAAGATCAGAAAGCAAAATAATAATGTTGGTTTAGTTTGAAAAAAAAATGTAATAAAAAAATAATTAAATCCATAAGCTACGATACAAAAAACACAATGGCACGTGCACTGGAGTTTGATGGCTACGAATTTTAATTATTATTGAATGGACAAACACAAAAAAAACAAAATTACTGCTCTGCAATTAAAAGCTTTATGGGGCTTATTATAAAATAAAATTAAAACTAAAAACAGTTATCTAAATGCCTTATCTTATATTTAATTAGTTTTTAAGAGAGTTTTATAAGGAAGTGTAACACTTTCTCACACACAATCTCATGTATAAGAAATTTCTAAAAATTTCTATGCAAAATTAGCTGTTATATAAAAATATCGAAGTATACTTTTTTTACTTAAGTCTATCATGAAAAATAAAAAAACAGATTTAATATCAATTAAAATATTTGTTGTGATTTTAAATTTTTTGTTCGATTTGTTTGAGGCTTTTAAGCTTATAATGTACATGTATGTTTGCAATTCTCAATAAGATTTTAAAACTTTTTCCTATAAATATATGAAGCTTTTTATTTACCTTTTTTCGATAAATTTTTCATTGAATTCTGCAAAGAAAATATACATAGACTAACATCAAAACCAAAAATCTTCATAAAAATTATGTTTTTAGAGAAAAAAAAATTAAAAATAAATTATATGTCACATATCAGTATAGAAGTCATATCCTCCTCGATTCTTTCGTTCAGCATGTGACTTAGCGCACTCCCCGTCATATTTCTATATTATTAAGTTATTGATCTCTAGAGCAACGTTAGTGTAACAGAACTATTTTAAGCATAATTTGCTGAAATTTTTCAAATACTGGATAAGAATTCCCCTTCATTCTTTCAATTAATATTTCCTAATTAAATTTATATATTCGGGAGGTTCAAACGATAGTCATAAGAGTCGCGTTTAGATTACCTTGTATTCCTGTCCTGCAAAGCAATTTAGCAGATCTTGTTATTAATTTTTTTTTTTATATAAAAATTCCTTGAAAGGAAATTTTTTTATGAAACTGTGCGTGGCTAGATTTTCCAATTCTAATGTCACGTTTAAAAAAGAAATTGAAACTTTTTAAATTTTTCAAAAATTTTCCTTCATAAAAATATTTCCCCCACAGGGAAATTTAATTTTTTTTAACAAACAATTAATATTAAATTTATTTTTATCTTTCGTAAAAATTTTTACAATTCACAATTTTTCTTTGTCAAATTTTGCTGGGTAGAAAAAAAAATTTCCCATGCAGGTAAAATTTATAGTTAAGTCTTAAAACAAGAATTTGAATCTGTAAAAACAAATATGAACATTATTTTTATACCTCTTGCAAAGATTTCCCTATTAACACACATTTTCTAATTTATAACTTTTGGCAAAAAAATAAAAAAAAACTCTTACGCATTATTAAATTTTGTGTTTCTTTAATATTAATTTAATTCATGTACATAGATCAATAATCGGTTTTGTTGTATTTCTATTTTCTAATTTAAAAATTTCCCTTCAAATGAATATATTTTTCAACCAACCAAATGTGATAATTTCCTGTCGCTTTAGTGTGCTTGAAACATGTTACAACTTAATATGCTTATGATTTTCTGTTACAATAAAATTCCCCTCAAAGTATGTTTTACGTGCGACTTTGTTTGCAAAGTAGGTATATAGTTTTTATTTTTATAGAGCTGATTCAAAAACAAAATAATTAAGCATAATTTTTCGTGTTCTAAAAAAAATTTCCCAAAAAGGGAAATTTTTATAAATAAACTTTTTGTTAGTTGTGCTAAGTTTACTGTATTTTTTTACGAAACTAGGTTGTCTTATTAAAATTTCCCTTCATGGGATTTTTTCAAGTTTTGTGTTTGACTTTGTTTTTAATTTTTATAGAGCTAGTTCAAAGGCATATAAAATTAAATTAAATTTACTGTGCTGCAAAAAATTTCCCACGAAGGGAAATTTTAAATACCCAGTTTTTAAACGAGTTTTATAAAAGTATTAACTACGATCTTGTTTTATAAAAATTTCTCTTCAAGGGATTTTTGTGAAGTCTTGTGTTTGAGCTTTTTCCTGTGCTGCAAAAAATTTCCCACCAAGGGAAATTTTTATTTATGAATTGTTTTATCAGTTTTGTTCCTTTAACTTCATTTTTATTATGAAAATAAGTCTTATAAAAATTTCCCTTTAAGGGATTTTTTTCAAGTTGCAAAGGCATTTATTTAGTTTGATGTACACATATGGTATTTTGAGCTTTTTTTTTGGAAATTTTCGCGTCTATGCTCTAAAAGAAGGTCTGGAATTTTTTTAAAATTTCATTTGAAATTAGTTTTATGTATGTAAAGGGTGTTTTTTTTTATAGAGTGACACAAATTTAAATCATAATAAAGCAAAGAAATATATTGGAAAGAAAATTTTATGAAATTAATGCTTAAATATGATTTCTGCCATGTGGCCGCGAAGGTGCAATCTGGAACACCAACTTTCAACAACTTAAAATTCTGGCCATCATCGTTTTTGAAGACATACATATGTGCCAATGACTCCGCCAGCTTATAAAATGCACTAAACAGTAATTTTCTGTGGATGTAATAGTGTTTCGACAAAAGCTCCAAATGCAACAATTCTGCTTATTTACGTACCCATTCAACCAGAAATAGGCTTCATCGGAACGATGCACGATGAGTTTGACGAATAGAACAATTATTTCGATTAAAAATTTCAACAATTTGCACGCGTTGCTCTGGTGTAAGTGGACTCATAATGAAATTTCAGCTGTTAAATGGGTGCTCAAATGAAGCAGTGATGCCAACTCAAAGTTGTGACGCTCTATAAAAAACACCCTTTATATTATTTATGTACATAAAATATTTACTATGAAAGATTATAAAAAATAGCGTTTCCAGCGAAGTGCATACCTCGTTTTAAATACCAGTAGTGTGTGTCACTCAACACCTGATGATTTGGTGAACATAATTAAAAAAAAATATATTTTCTTTAAACGATTTTTATATTAAACTGGTTTTGATGGATACGTTAAATGGGAAGTGGGAATAATCAAAAATACAAAATATTGTTCGCTGTATATATTTGTATAGTCATTAATGGGAGAAGTGAAAATGAAGAATTTAAGAGATCTTTTTCATAAGCTGTATTCAAAATTCAAAATTCCGAATGCCAAGGTTTAGTTCAAGCTTGTAACAATGTTTCAAATCACTTGTCTCTAATGCATTTAATTGTATGTATATCTTAAGGTTTCTTGTAAATTAATGTTTACAATTACTATATAGAGAATAATTTGTGTTTAATTTAAATAATATCGAAGGCGTTGTAGCTTGTGTTTCTTTAACAACAAATTAACTTAATTACTTAGTTGTGTTCATAATTCTTCGTTAGTTTTGGTGATTGGTTGATTAACATTCTTGAAAATTGTTTTTTTCTTTTTTTTAATAACTTACTTAACTGTTAAGGCATCCAAGAAGTTTATTTAAAGTGGAACCATTTAGGCAAATTATGCAGGCACTATTCAATCTTTATTTATGGGTGTGCATGTGTGTGTGTGTGCGCGAGCGCGAGCGCGTGCGTGTTTATGTTAGTGAGCTCAAGTCGTTGCTTGTGTTTTCTCAGTCTTACGTGTGTTTATAATTGATTTACTTTTTATATAAATTACGCATAAATATTTCATGCAAATTCCATCCACTGAACGCTTGTGTTATTTGCTGCTTGGCTTGCTAATAAATGAAACTAAATTATTTAATCTTTAGTTTTAATCTAAGATGCAAGTTAAATGTTGTATGATTTCATAACACCTTGCAACCAGATGTTTTTTAATTTTTATTTAAAAAATAAACTCACGAAAAATATTGTCAAGGTGAAAATATTGGTTTAACAAGCAATTAAAATTTTCAGTAACCCTTAAATAGTTTAAGAAAATTGTTGTTAAATCCTGTTAGTGTTTTATTTTCCAATGGAAGGCGGCAAGCAGCCAATTAACCATATTTAATTAGAATTCAATGCAAACATTATTTTTATTTTTTTGGTGAACATTAAACTTATAAAAAATGATCAGATTCTTGTGTATTTTAAAATAATTAAAAAAAATAAGAAAAAGTAGTTTTTTTTTTAAGATCGCAGCACATCAACAATTAATTCCCCATATTTATAAGAACATAATTTTGGAAAAATACGAGTAAATACTGCTCATGATTAAAGAATATTAATAAACCAAAAGCCATTTCGCTGGCAGCTAATTATGGCCTGCCCTTGTTATGGCCTTCTTGCATTGATTGTAGACCAAATTAAGCTTAGAATGCTGTTCGTCTGATATTAACAGAAATCCATCACTCTTGCCCCAATTGAATTTCAATTTAATTGTCACATTTAACCAGACTTTCAAATAACATAAATTAAAGGGTCCGCCATCTAACTTTTTTTCTTTCAACTAGTCCTTATTTCGTGAATGGTAACACTTAGCACATGTCTGATTTGACAGATAATTCGTTTTATCCTTCCGCTGAACGAATATGGTTGTGTATACGCTTGAACAACGCTGGGAAATATTGCGACATTACTTTTTTTATTTTGCCCAAAAAATCATCTTTTCAGATGAAGCTCATTTTGATCTTGGCGGGTATGTAGACAAGTAAAATTGTCGCATTTGGGGCACAGAAAACCCGCACGCATACATTGAAAAGCCGACGCACCGAAAACGAGTCACTGTTTGGTGCTGATTTTGGTCCAGAGGCATAATTGGGCCAATGAGCAAGGAGTGGCCGTTACATTCAATGGCGATCGTTATCGGGCCATGTTAAACGAATTTTTGTTCACAAAAGTTGAAGAGAAGGATATTGGCAACATTTGGTTTCAACAGGACGGCGCTACGTGCCACACAGCCGAAGCTACACTCGATGTTTTGCACCCTGTTTTTGAAGATCGCATTATCAGACGCAGAGCTGATGTCGTTTGGCCACCTCGGTGCTGCGATTTGACACCGTTGGACTATTATTTGTGAGGTGCCGTCAAAGATAAGTTTTACGCCGACAAGCCACAGACAATTGACGCTTTAAAGGACAATATTCGTGAAGCCATTGGTGAAATACAGCTGCACACAATCGATAATGTGCTTAAAAATTGGACCGATCGTGTAGGCTACTGCAAGGCCAGCCGAGACAGCCATTTGAATGAATTTATTTTTCATTATTAACCGGAAGGATTGTACTTTCAAATAAAAAAAGAAATTTGAGAAAATATTCAGTAGTTTTTTTTATAGAATTTAAAAAAAAAAAGTTATCCCGCGGACCCTATAATTAAAAATTTTAACAAAAATTGCGCTTTCTTACACCCACATAAAAAAAACAATTTAAAATCATTGAAAAATCATATTGAATCAACCAGAAACATTAACGAAAGTCTAGTAAAGTTGAAATTTTGTATTTCAATATGGAACAATACTGATTTAAAGTTGCCTTATTTTTTGATAACTTTAATATGGAAACAATAAAGAAATAGTATTTTAAGCCATTGAATTAATATTGAATTTTTAAAGAACATACTCGTAGTATGTTATCGTCTTATTGATATCATATCAAATCAAAACCGCCAAAAAAGCTTAAGCCACATACTTTTCGAACGTAATTTTATGTCAAAAATCGATTTTTTAGGATCACAGATAATTGATTTTCATCAAAAAATTAGATGTCGCTTAAACTTTTTTGGTTCTTATTTCACGATATGGCTTCCATATAGATTTAAATAAGTTTCTTGTTACATAATTTAATACCTGGCAATTTAGTTAAGAAAATAATGAAATAAAAACTTAAAAATAACATGTTTCAACTTTAAAACAATATTGATTTAATGTAATTCAAGAAATAATTATCAACCGCATTAATTCAAAAGTAAAGATAATTGATTTAATATATTTTTTTTGCTATAATATTGAAAATTATTTTATAAATATGACGCGTTCTTACTTTTTTCAGTTGCAGAGTTGCACTGAGCGGAGAGACTAAATTAGCTATCATCAGATTGCTTCTGGGGTAACTTTAGCCCCTTAAGACCTTCTTAAGCTAAGCTTAGAAAAACTATTCTTGCACAAGTATAGGCAAAGATATACGAATTTGCGTTAGCTGATAAGCGGCAAACGGCAGGCAGTAGGCGTGGCCAAATTTTATGTAACTTGGCTTGTGTCTTCTTTTTTAGTCTGGAAAGTATGCATAACTTGTGCTTGTATAGCAAAACTCTTAGGCGCGGTAGGTAAATTGTGGGCGTGGTCAATTTTATTGAAATTTCATTATTTCTTAATTTACTAAGTATAATGATCAGGGCCAACTTTCAATAATCAATGAACACTCTTTATAGTTTTAGGCCAAACAATTTATGATTCCATCCCATTGTGCACTAATCTCTAAGCAATTTTCACTTTTAATATAAGTAAGTCGTTCTTAATGCCAATAAATATTGCAAATATTGGTCAAACTGGTTTCTTTCTAGCAAACAGCTTTCATGCATTAAAAAAAAAAATATTGAGAATTAAAAATTATTTAATGTAAATTACAATTTCCCGTTACTTGCATGAAATTATGTTTACATCTTCCACTCAGTTTCTGTTTTTTTAT
Source organism: Nowickia ferox (assembly GCA_936439885.1). NCBI lineage: Eukaryota > Metazoa > Arthropoda > Insecta > Diptera > Tachinidae > Nowickia > Nowickia ferox. The sequence goes on along the minus strand of OW387027.1, from coordinate 81,910,048 downwards.
TTTTATTTTATTTTTGTTATTCATTTTCGCAACAAATAACATGAAAAATTTATTCTAAAACGAATTGTGTAAAAACAATACGAATGGTAAATTTCACATAATAAGACAATTTAATTGAATTATAAACAAAAAATGTTAGACATGTTGTTGTTGTTGTTGTTTTGCAACAAATGCCAATTTATATTTGTATAGAAAACGATCATGCAGAACTTGTTCAAACAAGTGTGAGAAAATTTAAAACAGCAAAAAACTGCAGAATTATTAAGAGACTTTTTGATACTATTTTCAACAGTAAATTTTTATGATTTTTTCTTCTATTTTTTAGCGAGTATGAAATATTACGAGTTTTAGGCAGTTGAAAGTTTAACAAAAAAGGGTTTTAAAATCTTTATTATTTGCAGTGGATAATGAAATACAATGATTTTATTCCATCAATTTGCTCTGAAAAAGATTTTATGTACATATGTCCATTTGTCTCTCAGGTTTTGTCATCTAAAAAAAAATCACTGAAATACTATTTTTCAAAAACTACCAAAAATTTTTTTTTAACTTTAAAAAAATTTTTAAAAAAAAAAAAAAAAAAAATTTTTTTATAAAAAAATTTTTTTTATAAAAATTTTTTTTCTAAATTTTATTTTCGTTTTCTTGTTTTCTATAACATACATACTTTTGCGTAAAATTTTTTTTTGATATACAAGACCTTTAGGCCCAATCATGTTTCATGATTTTGCGTCAGTAACGTTCAATACATTTTTGATCTTATTGATTTCCCAGGACTTTTACTACAAATTTAATGAGCAGCAACTTATAATTAATACAAAAAACATAAAAGTACATTTTTATTATTTTAAATACATATTAAAATATTAAATATAAAATAAATACGAGTTTTTATTACTTTCAAGGGATACTGAAATGATATGATTTTATTCCATCAGTTTGCCTTGAAAAAGTTTTAATATCTATTTTGCTCTTTGTCATCTTAAGTGAAAAAGTCCATTTTTTTGATTTTTATAAAAAAATTTAAGAAATTTATTATTCGACATATTGTCATAAGTTTATTTTAATTTGAAATTTATTTGCTGGAGGTCAAGCATTGTCTATATATTTCATTGGTGCTTAGCCAAATCATCAGTAGACTTTAACCACATTTTGAACAGTCACAAACCTCTTATCTTATGCACAGACTTTCAAAAACTATTTGAGAATTCACAAATAATAATCACAAATAATAATATTTCTGAAAATCACAAGCGAAACACAAGCAATAGGCATAGAAACTATAACAAAAAAAAAAAATTTTATAAAATTTTTTATAATTTTTTTTTGGAACATTATATAAAAAATTTTTTTTATAAATTTTTTTTTGTAAAATTTTTTTATAAATTTTTTTATACATATTTTTTTGTCTTATAAAACTTGTAGATTTTTTTTATAACTCATACTTTGTATTTTTTTTTTTTTGGATACACTAGACTTTAAGGCCCCATTATGATGATTTTTTCTCAGTAACGTTCAATGAATTGTTGTATTAATTTTATTGCTTTCCCAGAAGCTAGGCCTGTGGTTAACTACAAAAATAATCAACTTATATCATATGTTATAGTTAACTTTCCTTAGACTATTTATCATCCAGAACTGACACCAAATCTATTCTTAAGTTGAGTATGCAGTCGGATTTGGTGAGAGCCATTAAATTTACTCTCAGCTACTTTCAAAATCATTTCAATTTTATATTAATATTTTGCTGTTATTATTTTAAATGTGTGTGTTGATACATAGTTCAAATCCCAGCAAAATTTCTTTGTTTATTTACTGACTACCAGTTGACTTAAATAAAATCAGCTTTAAGTCAGTTAGTTAGAAAATTAGTGCAGAGCGAGACAATGGACTACCGCCTAGGACAGCGCAATGTTAAAATACTTAGCTGTTTCCATTGCTAACTAAATCAAGTGTCAGTCAGCACTAGTTGCGAAATAGTTAGCTTAAAGTTAGTTTAAAGTTGACTTAGTTTACGATTTATAAATTTATACTTCTGCAACTTACAATAAGTACATAAAATCTATAAGTAATTTTTTTTTTTTTGAAAGCAGCAATAGTCGATTAATGAGATTTTTTTAATTTCTAAATCTGATATTTCTGATATTAACTTCATTTTACTGTTTCACAACTCTGGGACGATTCTTATTAAAGAACTTTGTCCCAGCAACATTCAATACAGTTTTTCATATAAATCTCTGGGCATCTCCAAATAAATGCAAAAAAATTACTTAAATCAGTAATAAGATCAGGTTTAACAGGCTTTCAATTCCACGAGAAACTGGTCTACTAGGGGAATTGAGAGGTTCCATTGTGTTGGTGGGGCGCCTGAAAAAGATATGTGACAAATTTTCCCTTCATCATGCTATTTGATTCGTACTAAACTTACGATTATAAATGCAAAAATAAAAAATTGAGAATCATATACTCGACTACATACGTGAGTGGTAACAATAAAACATGCAGTTAACAATTTCGGAATAAAAACCTTTCAGACGGTATCGCGTCTAGTTCCTCGATTAGTTTCAAAACTTGAAGCCTTATATATAAAATTTTACTTAAAAGCTGAATGAGAATTACAAGTGTATGATTCACTAATATCTATGTCCACGAACACTGTAAACAAAACATTCGTGTTGTACCCTACATTAATTGAGTTGTTATGTACCTCAGAAGTCATGTTATATGTAACTCGATGTATAACACATGGGGATTTTTGTAACGTCATTTTGCCAGACATAATCCATTCGATTTAGTTTTGTTAGACATGCTTGGACTATGACTTTTAAAATTTTTGGTTTGATTTAGTGAAATTATTTTCCACATACCCGATTCTATTCTCTTTGACTTAAAAAAGCACATTTATTCAGCTCAACTTTCTTGTTTTGTAAATGGAAATATATACTTTGAAGAGCTAATTAGATGTAATGTTTTTATGCTCTTTTAATCATAACTCTAACTGACTAAAATATCTATTTATATAGGTCAAACTCAAGAGTTCATTAGAGTTTATTCTTGACTTTATTTCGTAGTGATGAGGATGTCATGTCAGGTTGAACTAAAGAGTAAAGTCTGTACTTTAATTCAGTTCGTAGTAATGAAGTTGTTGTGCCCTTAGAAGTGCTTCAATGGTGAGTAATATACCGAAAAACAAAAACTATTTTTTGTTGTACGTTATACAAATGAACTTAAAAACTACAGAAATTATACTCAAAGGTATGCCCATGTCAAACACCAAAATTAGCACATAAATGAAATAGCTTTTGCTTTCTAATCCCTCTTTGTTGTTCTTCTCTCTTTTTTTTTTAATAAAAATATATTCAAATTATTCAGGCAGCTTTTGTGATTTTATCTCTGACGCCACACAAATCATCTTTTTAATCAAAAACAATAGACAATGAACCAAAAGTTCATGAATGCCAGAGAAATAATGAAAATAAAAAAAATCGTCAATGAACTTTTGTTTGAAACAAAAAAAAAAAATGTTTTATATGTTTTTTTTATATAAACTTGTATTTTTATTGATTAAAACAACTAAAACAACCAAAAAATCAGGCACCAACTTTTTGATTAAATAAAAAAACACAACTTTCATTTTTTTTCTATTTTTGTCTCTTCAGTTGTTAATGAAACAAATAAATAAACTTTTACATGAAAAAGGAAGTGTTTACTGAAAAAACAAAAATGAAGTTAATACATATATATATACATATAATGTGACATGAAAACAGATGTTTTGATCAGGCTGGGAGTAAAAGTCGAATGTATGCTCTGCTGTAAGACTCACAAAGTTTTTGAAAAAGAAATTTCGCATTTGAACTTTTAAAATCTTTTAACTTAAATTCCACGTTTGCTATAAAAATCCCAAAGTCGTCTATAGATTGGGGAAATTGATGGACTTTTGATGGTTTGTTTGACGGTTAAGCCTTTTTAAGTTCAATTTGCTTTAAAAAACTGAAAAAAAACCAGGAAAATATTGTGTGAACTAATCCAGGCTTATGATGCAAAATTTTTTAGAATGGTAAGACAAATAATAAATTTATATTATAAATCAAAGTTAGCCTTAACTATTATCAATGAAACTGGAAAAAAATTAATATCACGACTTTGAGGAGATTTACTAAAAACTTAAAATTTCTCTGATCTTAAGTCAAGTTTAACTTTTTTTCCTATAAATTTCGCCAAACTTTCAATTTCTACTTGTCAGTTGTCTTCCATATTATATATATTTTTTTTTAACTTAGAAATTGTAATTCCTCTTTCTCTGTGTTATTAAATTTGTGTATAAAAGCTTTTTTCTTATGCCTTTTTTCTAATATGCTCATTTTCTTTTGAAAAATTAAAATTTTTAACGAACTTGTTAAAATAACAAAGCTTGGCAACACTGATGATAATTATGAGACCTTATGGGCTTTTTTTATCCCAGATTTATATCAAGACAAAAGAGCCTAGTAAATATAGGCATCACTTCAATAGAAGTGCATGAAAGCAAATGTAAAATTTTAATGGGCGTGATATCGCCCACTTTTTTAAAACCCAAAGTATAACAATTTTAAGCAACAAATGTATGTGCGAACACACTTTGAAATCGATTGGTTGGAGATGCATGGAATATTAAAAAAAATTTTCAGTAGTCATGCCAACTTTCCAAAAGATCGATTCTGTCATTATAAGAGCCCACAGGGAGTGCGTAAAGTTTCTAAGGAATAACCAGCGTTAAAGTGCATTAAATTTTATAATCATAATTATATATTCGGAGGTACTTTAGTGATTCGTCCTAGTTTTTTAAGTTTGTGTCTTTTGCTTTTATTTTTTATATTTGACAATAAATTTAACATGTGCCCTACTTTTGTATCTTCAGTCTTTTAATTAAACAGTAATAATATTTCATCATGCAGTACGTGTCTTAAGTCTTTTATTTTCCTACATTTGCAACTTTTGGAGCCAAAAATCACTTTTCCATACAAAAATTAATGAAAACCGACATTTAAATATGAATTTATGTATATTTAAGTAGAGTTGGTGAAATTGGCCCTTAACCAGTTGGTCTGAAATGTATGAAAAATATAAAAAAAATAACTTTTCCAAAATATCGATTGCGTCATTAAAAGAGCAAACGAGGAGCGCACAAAGTTTTTTCAAGAATAACTCTTGTAGATTGTGCATTAAATATAATAAGGATGAAGTTTCAGGCATTCATTTTAGTTTTTATTAAATTTAAAGTTCGTGTTTTAAGTCTTTCGTTTTTTACATTTTTATATTTGACAATAAATTTACCTTGTGCCCTAAGTTTGTGTCTTAAGTCTTTTAATTAAACAGTAATAATATTTCATCATGCAGTACGTGTCTTAAGTCTTTTGTTTTCTCACATTTGCTGTAACTTTTACTTTCAAGTTTGTGACCAAAGAGTCTTTAGTTTAGTTTTTTTTTTATTTACATTATGAACTGAAATCTTTTTGGCAATAACCGATTAAGTCTATTTTTGTGTGTTTTTGCCAAAATTCACAGTTTGTACGCTAAAAATCTTCGTATTAGTATACATCGATTTTAATTGCTTTTAGCTAAAACAATGCAAATTGTAACTTTATTTTTTTTTTATGAATATTTGTTTGCTTTCGAGTTTTTAGGGCCTCTGCGCACATGCATACTTTGGTGGCACCTGCACATAATTTTTTGTATTAATAAAAAATATTGTCAGAACTAACTTACTTCAACTCAGATAAGTGTTTCTGTCTGTGCAGTAGACTTGTGTCCAACAGCTTTTTTTTTGAACTAGTTCGTTATGTTGGACACAAGTCCGGTCAAAAACATCAATGTAAATTAAATGGGCTTGAAACAACTTTTGATTCGAAAGCTCTCAAACTAGTTCAAAAAGAGCTGTTGGACGCAACTCTGCAGACCTTTAGTATTTTGTTTTACAGAATCGTTTAGGATCTTCATTCTATAGGAAATTCAGCTGGAACTTTTTAAATTATTTTTGTAATTTTAATCATATTGTCGGTACACAAGGTTCATAGTTTCAGTATGAAGGTGTTTGTAGCTCTGATATATTTTTTTTCAAACATATTTCACACTAAATCATAAACAATCACAACTCAAAAACTCACAGATGGTCAGAAGCGGCAAAAAACTGATATTGTAGAAATGACGCAAGTATGGCACAACGGTAATTTTATATTGTTCAAGAAGACCGTGTTGCAAAAGAATTTTTTTGGTCGTTAGAGATTTGTGCAGTGAACTGGTTTATGAGAGAAGAAATCATTTTGATAATTTTGAATTGTGACTATTCATAACTGAGTGTGCGATAGGCAGTTATTGATTAAAAAAAAACATTTTTATTGTATAAAGTTTATTACACAAATTTTGTATGAAAAACTAGTTTATAAATCAAAAAAAAAATTTTTTTTATGAATAAAGCCTTAAAAATATGTCTTTATTTGTTTCAGGTTTGTTGCATCAGTCTTTTGTTTTCTTTCCTCAATAGGTTTATGTGTTTAGTCTAAAGCCACTTTTGAGAACTTGATGTTTTATCACTGCAAATGCCTGAAATATGTGCTAAAGTTTTGTAAGAAAAGATTGATATAATTAATTTTTAAAACAATATATTGCAGCATTATCATCCATCCAAAGTGTTTGAAAGGGTGCGTAGTATGTTGGATTTTCTTCATTGAAATATTAAGTAACAAATGCATCCAATTTTCCATTTGCATTGCTTTTGAACAAGTTGTCTCGTTTCATTATGCTGATGTACAAAACAATTGTCAATGTCACACCCGTCGTCAAGAAGTGTTAAAAACACCGCTAGCAAGCAATCACTACAAAATTTTTCATGAAGTTTCAATGAAATTGGGGCACACTAGACTATTTCCATTTACAAAAAGTAGCACTAGAGTTCTCCTCTAGAAAAATTATCTAACATGAATCTCAAAAGAATTTTTGAAATTTTTTTTCATCTGCTTTGCTTCTGCAAGCTTTTTGTTGACAAATAAGAAAAGTTTCATGCAGCTTAATTTATTACAAATTTCATAATGTAAATTAATTTTAATTATTGATAAAAATCAAATGCTATGATTATTTACAAATTTATTAAACAAGTTTAAATTTTAGTTAATACGATAGCATTAGGAATCACTTCAGTGCAGCTCGTCTATTTTATGGTTGATAATGTTTTAATGTGATTATTTTATATCTAAAAAATTTAGTATTTGTTACTGTTCAAAATGTGTGGCTGAAGTCTACTTATGATTTTGCAAATCACCCGGCAAATGCATATAGACATACTTAACCACCAGCAAATCAATTTTAGGTAAAATTATTTTATATCAATATAAAACCAAAGCTTCTTACTGCTTACACATCTTAAGGTCGATATAGAAAGAGTTTTTCTTATGGTTTCTATGAAATGAAATTCTTTCTAAATTTCCATATTTCTATTGAAAATTTAAGATTAAATTTTCCATTCGATTGCATGTTAAAAAAAAACCTTTTTTCCTTTATTAGTCTCTGGTAACAATTCCTTTCCGGGTCTCACGAAATTAGGGCTGTTTATACTGTCATTCAAATTAAACTTTAAAAATCTATTCTGAATCGCTAAAAGCAAGCATTCACATCGATTTGAAAGTTTTGCAAATAGTTGATTGTAATAGTTTGTTTTTATAATTGTTTATAAGTTAAGCAGTTATTGAAAATTTCAAAGAATATGCTAATTCAATTTTTGTCTTCATATTACCATATTTTTGACGACCTGAAGATGATCAACAGAGTTGAAGGCAATATTATTGGTAAATAAAAATTAAAAAAAAAATAAAATAAATAAAGCCTACCATTTAATATTTTTCCTGACGATGTTAACAAACTTTTAACGAAATTTTAAAAATGATAATCAAAAATCAATTAGGAAGAAAATAAAAGAAATTAAAAAAATTAAATATTTTTCCCTATTAGACACTAATTTTTTTCAATTTTAATTTATTTTCAATTTTAAAGTTTCTGACTTAAGTCTTTCATTATAGACCAACAAAGCATTTTATGCTTTAAGTTCCTGTCTTAAGTCTTTAATTTGTTTTTTGGCAATTTTCAAAAAAAAAAAAATTAAAAATCATTTAAAATTTTCTCACTCCTTCACCAAAAAAAAAAAAAAGGTTTTATGCATTTTTTTCGTTGCAAGAATAAATTAAAGAAAATAATATTTTCTTGACTTTACTGAGCATTTGTAAATTAACGAGTTGTTCCCTTGTAGAGAAACAGTTGCGATATTTATTTTAATAATTTTTCAAGTTTTAGCTTTGAATGTTTAATTTCGCTTAAAAACGAATTTCCTTTTTATTTTTTTCAGGTTCGTGTCTTAAATCTTTTGTTTATTTCTTTTTTCATATCATTTCCTTTTCAAGTTTGTGACCAAAGTCTTTTGATTTGCTATTAAATATTTTATTTACATTATTAATTTTCATTCATTAAATCATTAATATTACAATTTTAGTAATAACAGACTAAGTCAATTTTAGTTTTTTCAAGCACTTGGTACCAAATTGTCATATTATGCCCACTCTTAGCCAAAATCGATTAAATTTTTTTTCTGCTTTTACAGGAATTTTTCTTAAAATAAAAAAAAAATTTTTTTTTTGTAACTATTATACACAAGTCGTTTTACCGAGTCCATACGTTAAAAATGAAATTGTTTGTGGGTCACCTCAATTCCAATTTAAGCAAATGCATTTATATGAAGATAAAATCCATAATAATTTCTATTAAATTTTATTCAGGTTTATTTCTTAAGTCTTTTGAATTTCATTGTTTATTTAAACAGTCAGCTTAAGCCTTTTGTTTTCTAAGCTTGGTTTTATAACAAAAAGAAAAAAAAATTGGCAAACAAAATTTTTTAGGTCAATTAAATATCAACTTTTGTTTTCCGTCAGAACTTTCTAATATAAACTGTTAAAAAAATCTGTTCTTATTTCAAGTCTTTTCAAGTTTGTAACACTTTTCTCAAGAGTTTTTATTACTTTAATTTTTATTTTTAATTTTTTCTTTTTTTAATATTAATTGCTTTACTTTTAACGGTTTTTACTTTTACCTTTTAAACGTGGCGGCTGTTGACCTGCTATACGCACTGCTGCTGTCAATTGTAAATCCACAAAAAGAAAGGAAACTGCTAGCAAAAGATTTAATTTCCATTTAAGCGACATTGTGAAGAATTTTTGATTTAAACTTATTTTAGTGTTTTTTCTTTTTAAATTTTTATTCCTTATGCCGAAGAGCAGAATTTAGCTCATGAAAAAAATCACTTATTTTATTTTTGGCTGGTTTAAAATTTCTTTAAAAATTGCTGCTTTTATTTGAATTTTTAGCAAACACTTTCATTGGCAAACTTTTGTTTAATTGCTTTTTCTCGGCTTATAATTATAAAAATTTGCAATTATTTCGCCAAACAGTTTTGTTATGAAACTCCGCGTTGCTGGTCGAGTTGAAAGACGAAAGCAGCAAATAAGTATAAAAGTTGGTTATAGCTGGTGTGTATGCAACCATTCAAGTTGAAAATTTTAATTTCAAAATTTGTTTCGTTTCGTTTTTAATTTATTTTTTTTTTTTGCTTTAAGTCGTAGTGAATAATTTAATTTTTTTATTTTCAGCTTGTAACTTTATTAAATTATTAAAATTTAATTATTAATTAATAATCCAATATGTGGTAGAGGAAAGAAAATATAGACAAAAAAAAACACCAAGCCACGAGCTTATCCAGAGAACGAAATACGCGCTCCGCGTTTAAGCACCAAACTGAGTTCCAAACGTTAAACGGACGGATATATAAAACCTTCTGAATGAACCTCCAAATACTGTATTGAAGTCAGCCTAACTCAAGTAAAGCATTAGAGCTCCATCTAATGGCCAACTGCAGTGAGCGTCAGCGCCTTAAAAGCTAAAGCTGACAGCAAAGCCAAAGATGGTGGCAGCAATAGCAGCAGCAGCAGCAGCAGCAACTGTAGCAACAGCAGTCACAAAATCAGAGTAACAGTAACGGATATATTAATGCCTTTGATTTTGTCTTACACAAACACATGCAAAAAAAAAAAATACTACGGACGAAAAGAAAATGAATCACAATAACAAAAATGTAAAATCAAATTGTTAAACATTTTATAGCCAGAGAAAAAGTTGTTATTTAAACAGGCTAAGCTGCTGTTTGTGTGCCTAAGTGTTGATGTTGTTGTTGTTTTTGTTATTGTTGCTGTTTTAGTTATTGTTGCCAATGCTCTGTTTTTATTGTTTTTGTAAATATTATTACAATAACAATTAAAGCAACAGCAAGCCAATGAATATGATATAAAATCCCTGGTTAAGTCATGTAAAGCTGCTGCCTACTGGTGTGCGTTAACTTTAAGCTGGCAAAAAAATATAAAACGAAATAATAGCAAATCCAATTCATGCCATGCCTTGCCATTCCACAAAAAAAAAATAATAAAATAATAATAAAATAAAACAGCCAGCCAGCCACCAGCAGACATTCACTCATTCATATTTAGCATTTGCTGGCTTTGGCTGCAAGCAAATTATTACGCGCTCGTTTTACGGTATTGAAAACAAAAGCTTTTTCTTTCTGTTTTTCTTAGTTTGCTGTTGTTGTTCATTTTATTTTATTTTTTTATATATATTTTCTTTGCCGGAGCGACAACCTCGGCAGACAAGGTAATAAAATATAGAGTTGTGCTGCAGGCTGCGAATATTTGGTCTTGCGAGACTGTGTGTGGAAAAATGAATCTTAAGAAAATGCTGTCACTGAAAAAGATTGAGAGAAAGAGAGACAAAGCGCTAGAAAATTCATTTTTGGAAAACTGCTTTTTGAAGACAAGTTTCTCTTAAGACGGCTTAAGTTTTTTTTTTTTAGATCAAGTTGTAATTTTTATTAAATATTTTCAGGATTTATCAAAGATCAAATTTATCAAATTTGCCATCGTATTTTCTTATGTTTGCACTGCCAGAAAATTGGATTTAGAAATATATTTTTAAAATATATCCGGTCTTTTTCTGGTTCAGCAAATATTTTAAGTTGCCACTCCAGCTGGCCTGCTGGTGCAAAATCATTATTACTTTGGTAAAAAACGGTATATCTCCAATTTTCTTTAATTGTTTTGAAATATGGACATACAATTTTTTCTAATCTTTTTATTTAACGACCACCTAAATTATTGTTATAAAAGTTTTTATTAGAATGAATAATTATTGGGAAATTTCTAGAGCATCCTTAAACGCAACTTCTCTTGTATAGTTTCATACTGCTTTAAGCTTTTTGTAAAGCTTTCTTGCAAGCTTTAGGGAATAAATTTTTTTTGGCGATTTTGATTTGTAAAATTTTTTAAATTTACTGAAAAATTGTTTAGCGTTCTTAAACTATGAGCAGAGATTATGACGCTTTTGGGAAATATTATTTCCAAATTTTTTTTTCTCACAAATAAATTTATTTTTTGGTGATTTTTCGCAAGAAATTATAACTTATAATTTGGAAAATTTTAAAGACTTGTGAAAGATTTTTTACTGGTTTTAAACTATGCGTAGAGATTTTAAATTATAAATTTTTTTTTGCACAAAATGTCATGATTTTTGGCAATTCGTGCAATTTTAAGGCTAAGGATTTGGGGGAAAATTTGTTTGCAGATTATCTCTATCATTTTTATCCCATTCTCTCTCTTTCTCTCTCTCTCTCTCTCTCTCGCTAATTAAGCAATGGAGATGGCTAAATGAACAAACTGAATTGCGGCATAAACGCATTTTCCTTACAAATTGACACACAAAAAAAACAAGCCCCAGAAAGCTGCCGAGAGATAAAAAATATTTCATTTTGACAGCGTTTTTTCTTATGCTGTCACATATAAATAAATATTCTCTGAAAAATGCAACCATACTTTGAATAAATTTCATAAATTTTGTAAACAAAACTACAAAGATAATTAACCACAAAAGGAAATAAAACAAAAATTAGAGAACATTTGAAGTTACTGCCGACGATGTTATTGTGAATTTTATTAATTTGACAGCGATTTTTACTGAAGTTGCGCACTTATTCTGTTTGATAAGTGTAAAAAATTGCTTGTTTGGAAAAATATTTTTTTAACGATACAAATTTATTTTCGATATCAGCTTTAAAGTATGAAAGCAATATTATTTTGAAATTTTTTAGTTTTATTTGAACAACTGACAAAAAAGCCACTTCGTGTTAATATCTCAAAATCCTAAAAAACCGGACTTAAGCGGTTATTCATGAAAACCCAAAAATTATGTTCTTTTTAATAACAGAAGGAATGAAAAACAAAAGACTTAAGTTATATACGTGTAGTAAGAAAAAAGAAGACTTAAGGTACAAACTTGAAATAAAAATGAAAGCGGTGGACATTATAAAATATAAACTTTTGTGTAAAATTTCCCTTTCATTATGATTTTTAGCTTCTCATATTGCCGGAATATGCAACTACCGATTGCTCCCAGCAACAACAATTTACAGATTAATGACAAACGGCCAACGTAAAAAATTTAATATTCTTTGTTTAAAACTTTCTGGTTATATGTGAAAACAATATATTTATCTTTTATATAAAAGGAAAAGACATGAAAAATAAAAGACTTAAGCAAGATGCGTGCATGGTATAAGAATCCAAAAGACTTAAGTCACAAACTTGAATTAAAAATGTGGATATTCTAATGCCGATTTTATGTCGGGCACACATGTGCCCAAAAAAGCGTAAACTCTAAATACTAATGATAAACTGTTTGATGCAAACACGTATAAAGTTTAAGTTTTCTTGCTGGAAGTACAAGGAGGGTCAAAAGAAATCACCCTATTGGAAGATGCTCTTATTTTTGCAAATGGCGGCCACTGTCAAATCAGTTTTGACATTTATGAACTAGACAGATGTAGAATACAAGTGAACAAGCCATGGAGCGATACACTACCCAAGAACGCGGAATAATTGTGTCTGTTGTGGCGTTCCCGGGTCGCCTCACCTCTCGTTTTGATGATTTACTCTGGCCCGCAAGATCGCCCGATTTAACCGTTCCAGACTTCTTTTGCGAGGTTTTTTTAAGTCTGGTCTTTACCTAAACAAACCCGAGACCCTGGAAGCCCTCAAATACAACATTCGACACGAGTGCGAGAATCTGTAGCCCGAAGTTCTCGCCGAAGTGATGAAAAATGTCAAAAAAGCAGTAAACAATTGTGACGGTGCCCATTTGGCCAATATCATCTTCTCGACTTGACCAATAAAATTCTAAAGGTTCAAATAAACATAATCAAAAAACAGAATTGAAGTTTTTCATTTACATAGAAAAAAAAAATGAGACCCAAACAACATCGGATGACTTCTTTTGGCCCACCTTGTATTTTTAAAGTTTAAGTTTTCTTGCTGGAAGTACGTACCTTGGTTTTATTTTTATTGAATTGTAAGCGGTATTTGGTAAGAATTTTTTTCTTTATATTATTAAATTTCGCTCATTGTGACACTAAAAGGCGGGTTTATTAGGCCGCAAACTACTTTCAACTATTATTACTCTGCTTAACATCATTTGAATACAAAAGTTTGCGATTCAATATGAAAGACTTTTTATATGCTCCAAAGCGAGCTGATCTGGAGTTATGACAAAATTTTACAACAACTCTTAGGCATTTTTGGAAAAGAAAATATTTCTAAAAAAACATCTACTAAAAAAAAAAAAGAAAAAATTTGTATTGTCATAGATTTTCTAGCCCTAGTGATAATAGATATAAAATTTAATGCACTCGCAAATTTAAATATTTTTAGAATCGTAAAAATATGGTCATTCTACATTTGGGTACGTTGCTTTCATAATTGTATTTATTTTTCAATTAATTTAATTTAATTTAATTTAATTTTAGAATATCTCTTTCGTTGCATAAGAAACCTTGATTCATATGCTGCATATAAGGTCGTTTCCTAAAAATATCTTCTCACCTTCCTTCCATATACAAAATAAAAATCAAAACAAGACAAAAATTAGCACGAGAAGGTTTTATGTAAATTAAATTTAAATGCCAACATTGAATTGTCTTTTATTAGACAAATTACTAATTCTTCACTTATGGAACCAAAAAAAAAAAAAAAAAAAAAAGCACACTTAATTGTTATTTATTCCTTTGAAACAAAAAACAAATAATAAATTCAAAACTATATAAAAGATATTGGCAGGCCTATTAAACAAGTTAATTTACAAATAGAAAATACAATAGCAGTTGATAGACCTGACTTCAGCTAAGTTTACATCTGGCATTTCTTGTGTTGCCATTTTGTGTGGTCATGTTTCTTATATGACAATGAAAAATATCGGTAACGCTAAACCTTGCCACTAGTACACACTATTGCCATGTCACAAAATGCCATAGTGTAGACGCTGCATTAGGCGTGTTTTTATATTGCAGTTTTTCTTCTTGTTTCAATATTTATGTAAGTTATTGTTTTCGAAAAATAATAAAAACTATTGACTACTTCCAAAAAATTATATACATATTTGAAACAGAAACAAAATAAAGGAATTATGATTGAATGATTTAAAAGAAAGCGTTGATTGAACAAATTTGAATTTATACAAAGTGTGCTTTGTTTCTTTTTGTTTATGATCTCATTTAAGTTAAGATTATAAATTGGGTCAGGCTTTTGAAAAAAAGACTATAAATTAAACAAAAAAAAAAAAAGTTTTTCGGTTTATTAAAATTATAATGATGACTGCAATATGATGTGTTAAAATATTTCTAATTGTTTCTTATTAAAGTTATTTATATACTTCCTCTACTTTTGCCATTTCAAAAACTGTCAGCCATATATTAAAGAGCGGCGGCTTAACGGTATAAAATATGAGCTTAGCTGCTTTTTTTGTAAACTTTTTTTAAGTTTTTGTGACAATTTGGTTTTGCTTTATAAAAAAATTGCAACAAAAGGTGATTTTTAAATATTCTTTTTTTCGATATAATATTATATTTGTGTAAAGGAAAAGATATTATAACAAAGTAGAACAAAAATAAGCAAATTAACTAACATGTGCATAATTAGTAATGAAAAAACGACAATGGTAAGACTGTTGTAAATTCAGTGATGATAAATTTGGGCCTTCATTACAAAACACATTTCAGCAAATTGAAATACGATGAATCAAACCAATTCACATATTCCATTTGCAAGAAAGTTTCGTATATAAGGCAGAAATCTACATCAACTGACACCACACACAGTGGACCAAACACAGAAGAACGCTGATGATGAAGGTTTAGTGGCCTTCGAAAACGGCTGGCTGTTCCGTTCAACTATGTGTTGTCAGAATATTTACAACTAACTTTGATGTTATTTGTTCATTAATAATTATCACATGTAATTTGGCTTAAAAGGCGATACGAACATTAGCCTGTTCAATTCATTAAAAATATAGATATTGTAACAAATTGTTAGTCTCTAAAGACGCATTTCTCTCACTTTATTATAAAATTTCGGCAGAACTTAGTACCACCTTTTGTAAATTCTGTTAAGCTTTACCCAAAATAAAGTTTTAACAAAAATTAAACAGTTTAAAAAATGAGCAGCAGAAAGTTAAAAATGATTTAGATTAAAATAAATAAAAAAAATTTAATTTTACCTTTTGTTATTACACTAATTATCACAAATTATTATTTTACTTATTCAGTAAAATATTTATTTTTATTAAAAATATATTGAAATTGATTATGTAGGGGCTTAGCTGGATGCTATGCTCATTTCACTGTTTGCTAATGCAGATCATCAGGGAACCTTAATCTCAAAGAATTTCTTTGAACAACTCGAGTTATTATGCTAAACTTTAATTTAAACAAATGAGAAGTTCAACTATTATCAAAGTTGAAACAAGAAATTTAATAATCAATATGTGTTTTTATTTTCACACTTTACCATTTTCAAAATTTTCATTTTCAAGTAATTTTTAGATATTATTTTAGTATTTTACAGCTTGTTTAATTAACTGCTTTAAGTATGTCGTTTTTATTGTAGCATTGTGGTTTACGCAAAGCCTTGTATTAAGTCCAATCAAGGTATACTTGCATTTGATTTTCATAATTTTACTTCTTAAATTTTTCTGATTAGTAAAAATAATTTTCTTTTTTTTTATGTTCCTTAGCACTATTATTTTACTTATTTATGGCTTAAAATATGTTCTTTACTACATGTTCATTTCTTAAGTCTTTTGTTTTTGCCATATTCCCAAATTCAAATTCAATCTTTTTAAGTGACAACAAAAACAAGCAAGCCTCATAACTTTAATTTTCTCTTATTACATATTCTCTCTTAAAGTCAATTTCCAGTTTTAGTTTTTTTTTATCTCTTTCATTTATGAAAGATGCGTTAAAAAGTACCGTTTTAAAAATTCATTTTCTTTTAATAACAACTTTTGAGTAAAAAAAAGCTTTTAAAAAGCCTCTTTGTTACATATTAATGCTCAAATGGTTGCAGCATTTACGAGACACACAAATCACGTATACGATAAAATATTTGTTTGTTGCAAATTTTTCTTATTAAGAATAAAATTCAAATGAAATAAAGCTTTTATGTTTAAAAAGTATAAATGTGAAGGTAAATTGTGTGTGTGTGTGTGTGTTGTGTTTTTATACAAAACTAAAACTGTTATTTTACCACGATGAGTCTTGTTGTAAATACTTAAATATTTACACACACACAAACACGCACACACATCCAGCTGGTTGGTGCGAATAAAAATTATAAATTGTAAATAATTTTTAAAGCCGACATGTCAATGGCTGTTTTATATACAAACAAACATTTTTTTTCTATTGACGATTAAATGCATAAATATATATAAACTTGAATGTGCATGTGTAATTGTGTGTGGGTATATGTGTGTCTGTGTACATTTTTATTTGTTTATTTTGCTAAAAAAAAAATAATAGCAATAATAATAAGAATAAGTGATTGGTATTTTTTCTATGCAATGCCAGGGTTGGATGGGTGGAAGGTTCTTTTAAAGAACTGTTAATTTTTAATTGAAATGCTCGTGGTTTTTTTCAAATTCTCTATTATGAGTTTTTTTTTTTAATTTGTAGCAGAACTTAGCTGCCTTATTCATATTTATAAAAGCTTTAAATATAAACTGCCATTTTCATAAAAAAATAATTTTGTTTTATAAACGATTTATAAAACACATTTTGTATGGAAAACTTTTATATAAACCTGTTATAAATAAAAAAAATTATTTTTTATGAATAAGGCCTTAAGATTTTATGAAACTCTGTTTTATAAAACATTTTAAAACAAAAATATCTTTACTCAAACTATTTTTTCAAGCTTTAGATCTGTTTATATTCTTATTTTTTAGTTCGATATTTTTTTGTGATTGAAAGGAAAAGAGACAAAAGATAAAATTAAATATAAAAAAAACAAATAATAAGAAATATCTTAAAGAAGTTAACCGAAGGTTAACGAAATGTCAAACTAAATTAAAAATACAAATAAAAACAGACCTAAAAATTGAAAAACAAATATGTTAATTGAACATAAAAAAGGTCCAAAAATTAGATAAAAAAATTTGACAAAAATATTTTTTCACATCAACTTTCAAAAATAAAATAATCATTTAAATCTTTTGATCCTTTTAGCTTTTTTAATATTATTAATCTATTTAATTTTTCAAGCACTAGGTCTCTTTTTTAAATAAAAATATTATTGATACATATTAAATTCAATTGAAGCAGAATTAATGAATTATTCCTGATTAGAAATATTGTTTTTATTCCGCTATTTCGCCATTCCTTTGTATGGCATCTTCAAGCAAAAGAAGAAGAAGAAGAAAAAGTAGAAGAAAAAAGCACCTTAAGCTTAAAAGACAATATAGATTATTGTAAAAAATTATAAAATCAAGACTTTATGTTAAATAAATATATACTTCGGTATTTCTTATAAAAAAATAATTTTCTCATTTTTAATAAAAATCATTCACCCAATATGCACAAGACAATTAAAATTATATATATATATATATATATATATATATATATATAAGAAGCATAGGGCCTCAATTAAAATTACGATTAAATTAAAAAAAAAAAAATAATTTTTTTATATATTTTTTTTTTTATCAATTTGGAAACTGTTTGAAAGGATCATATACTGAACACTATGCTTACTCTTCTTCTTTGTGTATTTAGTATTCATTTTAATTTTTATTTTATCTTCTATCTATACTCTTGTTTGCTTTTTCTTCAAGTTACGACTTTTTACGTCTTGTAATTGGGAGTTGTGTGGATTAATTGATATATTGAAATTTTCAGTCACACCCGTCACAGTCAAAATTGAAAAATTAAAGCAATATGGTGTCCGAATTTGTTGGATGAATTGAAATATTAAAACTTTCAGTCACACCCGTCACAGTAAAAATTAAAAAAAAAAATAAAATTCTTACGCTAAATTATAAATACGTGACACTTTCCAACAAAAAAAAGTGAACGCAATTAATAATATTATAAAATCTTGTGAACCTTCATTTTAATATATAGGATAGATTTGGTCATACCCGTCACATCAACGCTGTACTGTTAAGTTTTCAATGGAAGTCAAAAATAGAACACGGTAATAAATGAAGAAAGTTAAGGAAAATAAAGAAAATTATGAACTGAGCTTAGCTTTAGAGATAAGGAGACATAGAGAAAGAGAGAGAGATAGAAAGAGAGGAACAAAAAAGAAGTATTTCTTAAAAAAATTATCGTGAATAAAAAACCATTAAAAAAAAGAAATGCTCGAGAACGAAAACGAAATAGGTAGCAACGGAAAATGGATAAAAGTTGAATTGTAAGCGTTTGGAATATATTTATTTTATTTGTGTATATTAACATTAAAAAAAATACTTAAAAAAATACTGGGCGTGGATCCGCCCATTTTCTTAAATGCAGGTTTGTGCCACTTTTAGAGCTCAGGGTATGTATGAAGTTTCGTAAAAGTCTGTTAAGTCTGTTAATTAATATACGAGTACAATAAAATTTTAATGGGCGTGGCTCCGCCCATTCTAAAGTCGAGCTTTTAACATTACAAGAGCCCAAGGCGTTTGCTAAGTTTCGTATCAAACGCATAAGCAAAAGTGCATAGAATCAAAGGAAAAAATTTAATGGGCGTGTTTCCGACCACTTTTTTGGGCCAAATAAAAGCTTTACTGGGACAAAGCAAAATTTAAAGTTGGTCTAGAAATTACAGAGTCGTGAAGTAACATACATAAAGAAATCCATACGAATTGATATTCTCTTCCTTTTTTTTTGTTTTGAATTTGGTTCAAATCAAAAAAGTCTTGTTCAGTTTACAGCAAAAAAGTAGAAAAATTTGTATATGATATATACAAGAGATTTTAACTTTAATTTCCCATCCCTGGTGTTATAAGTTTGCAATCTTTTTAAAACGTACTTAAGTTGATGGTGCTGCAAATTAGTGCTAAGAAAATGATGATGATTTTCAGCAAAGGAAATTTTTTAATTTTGTTTTCAGTAGATGATAAACGTCTTGTGTGGGTTGCTTTGTCTTTCGTCAACCTCCGAAATTAATGAAACTTTTTCATTTGCATATTGATGGTTTCATTTTTAGTCTTTGATTTCTTTTAAACCGCTCCGCACAGTGGGTTCTAACACATCGGTAAGTTGTAAATTTGATTTTTTTTTTCAAACAAAACATTAAATGCATTTTTAATGCCCCAATAAAAATAAATTTTTTAATATGTTTGCATAGTGGGTTCTAACACATTAGTATCTAAATGGTAATTAAACTTACATTTGTGATTGTATTAAATAAGTTGAATTTTTTTCCTATAAACAAAAGGCAAAAACAAAGAATTAAATGCATTTTCAATGCCCCAATAAAAAATGGTTTAATTCTATTATTTAAAATCATTCCATTTACTGAAACCGTTTATTCTGAGACAATTATTACTAATGAATTAATTTATGTGTAAAAACACTTAAATTATCATTTGTTGACAATACAATTTTGAAAAGCATCTGACACGCATCTAGCGCATCTAGCCAAGTCAAACAGGTTAAGATGTTGTAAATTAATCGGTTAAACTATTTATTGTGTTTGTTCTCTGCTGAATTAAATATAAGATTCTACAAAAAGCAGCCAATGTCTGCAATTATCTACAGCAGCAGCAAAAGCAGCAGCAATAACTTACAACCACAAACATCATCCAGCAACTTGACCTACAACACACATGTTCACCGACGCGATGTCTGACATGACAAGAACGTGACTTTAACAGACTTTATAATGATGGCACTTAAAGTTAAAACGAAAAAGCTTAAAGAAAACCCATGAAGCCAGTCAGATGAAATAGAAAACAAATGTGATGCTTGGAAGAACCGCATAAATAACTTTCAATTTCATAGGAAATAGAATTAAATGAATGGGAGATAGTGGAAAATACAATATGAACTAATTAAATTGCGGTAGTTAAGGAAAAGTGGGGAATTTTTGTATTTTTGTAGAAATTAAAATGAGTGTTTCGAACAAATCTGTGTCTACTGTGGGATGAATGATTTTTGGAGTACAAGAAAAAAAAGGTTAGTCAAGCAAAAAAACTTACTATATATTATGTGCCATTAGTAGATTAAAAATTCAGAAAATTTGCCAATTCAAACACAAAATTCCCGGAATCAAATATTATGTATTTTTAATAAAAAATATTTTAATGAATAAGTAAAATAATAATTTGTTAGCTAAATTCAAAAATGTTTTGGGTTGAAGTCTACCGATGAGTTCCAAAAAGCGGGAACGAAATGCATATAGACAATCGCTTAACCATAAGAACAAGCAAAACTTTCAAAGTAATTTGATATGTTTAACTTAATTGTAACAATTCCAAAAAATACTAAATGTTAATTTGTTCAATTCAGATTCTACCAGGAAACTTTTAAATTCAAGTCCAAACATTTTTAATATTTTGTTTAAAAAAAAAATGTTTTGAAGCAACAAATTGTTTAATTTAAAAAATTTGTTTGCCAAAATAAAAAGCAAAGCGATTTCCTAATTTAAACAAAAATCTTCTGCAAATAATTTTGGCACATGTTGTTACGTTCTACTAGTATTTTTCGCGTTATTTATTACAATTATAGTTGGTGTTGTTTGCCCCTTAAAAGTTATCACATCAAAATTCGAGCCTTAGCATAAATAAAACCGAACAATGAAACAGAAATAATAATAATTTTTAAAAATTTGGAAGCTCTTGAAAATGAGTACATGCTGAATACTCAGCTCTCCCCCTTTGTAGGTTGAATCTTTATTTTACTTTTTATTTTATTCTCTTTCTCATTTTAAATAAAAAACCGTTATTTGTGACAAAAAAAAAATTTGATCCTTTTGGATTATTTCTTAAGTTTTGACTTTGTATGTCTTGTAACGAGAGTTTCATCGATTAAGTCACACCCGTCACAGCCTTTTTAACTGCCATTCTGAGTAAAAATAGTTTCTTTAAGTGTGTAACTGTGATTGCATACTTTTAAGAGTGACATCCTTTTTCAAACTATAAATTTACGGCCTGGCCTATGATGTCGACAAGAAAGTTTCTTTCGCTTACTTATATTGAAAACAAAAACAAAATAAGAGAATTTGTTTTTGTTTGCAATGTAAGTAAGCGAAAGAAACTTTCTTGTCGACATCGTGGGCCAGGCCGTTAATATTTTTGAATTATATGTGAATATCATGGTCACACCCGTCACAATGGAACAAGCCTAAAGGAAAACAAATTCAAGAAATTTTAATCACTTTATTTTTTTTTTGAAGTGCGAATTGTTTGACTTGGATTGAATATCTTTTTGTCGTAGTACAGTGCAGTGAAAAATTTATATATTAAAACTACTTCAAAATTCAAATTCGCATTTAATTTAGTATTGAAGGAATTTGAATAGATATAAGAAATGTTTTTAATGCCAACTTAACTTTTATGTTTTCAACAAATGCTGAAATAATTTATGCAATTAAATTTAAAAAAATGGCTTAATTTGCACACATTGTCTAAACGAATAATTATATATGTTTCGCAAAGATTTAAACGCCAAATTATATATATTTTGTATTAAAGATGTCGGCATGCTACGTGCAGTATTGGTGGCAAACTGCAGTGTCAATACAATAGCTTCATAATTTAAATATGTATTATAAAAAAATCATTAAAACATAAAGCAGCTTTTTTTTTTGTGAAGCTCTTGTTCCAGCACAATTACAGTTCCTGCCAAAATCAATTGAAAATTTTTAGTAGGTCTATTTTATAAGGCTTAAAAGAATCGAGTTTGTCTTTTATTGCCTACAGTTTGTTGTCTGATGGAAAGACATGCATACAAACTCGTACAAACTCTTACATATATCTCAACATCTACGACGAATCGATAAATTATTTATTCGCTGCTGTCAATAATTTTAACAACAAAGACACTCGAAAGAAAAGACACTCACAAGTCACTTATAATTCGCACAATGTGAAAATATACATATGTCTGGCTCACGCATTCACCAAAGAGTCTACATATTGCTGCAAGAAAAGCTGTAATAACAAATAAATAAATTTTCAAAACAAAACCTATATTAAAATAAAAACTAATAAAATTGGCACGCATGTTGCAACTTTCTTGTTGTCGGTTGATGTCTTTCTTCATATTTAAACTGCAGCTCTAGTAACTAAAATGTACGAACGTATGTATGTATGTTTATAAAGACAAACATTCACACGCATTCTCATAAATATTTTTTTTACACACAGTTTTTGATGTATGCTTATGCTTTTAGCTCAGGCAGTCTGAACAGGTACCTGGATATTCTATCGACATATTTATTTCTTTGCAGTTACTATAAATATGTTCAAAGCTAGATTAAAGTAAAGAAGATTAATTTACGCAGATGTATAGTAATTAAGTAGCTCACTACACGGTGATGTTAGTATTCAACATAATTTGTAGCAGCCATTTGCAAAAGACATCACAATAGAATTTCTCTAAATAATACTTCTCAATTTTATTTACAACTGGTTTGCAAAATTGAGAACTAATAAAAGAGTGTGAAATGTTTTGGAGATGCCTTATTTGTAGTCATGTTGTTGTGCAGCTTGCTGTGCTGTATGTGTTTAATGCATCATCAACGATGTGCTTTTTGCTCTCGCAGAATTAACATTGCTAAGAAAAATACTATTGAGCAGAGAAACAAGATAACACCAAATAGCAGTGAACTTTGTTTGACTCATTGAACAGCAATGTAAAAGAGAGAGAGAGAGAGACAGCCAATACAATTGTTAAAGCAAAAGTTTTGTCAAGACGACTTGTCACCAGTTTTCTAAACTGTGACTAACTGAAAGAAAGAGAGAAAAAGAAAAACATAGAGGGAATAATCTTGCCAAATAGAAATATAAGCTTCACATAAGATAAGTGAAGACAAATTCATTTTAATGCAAAAGAGAGAGAGAGAGAGGGAAAGAGAGAGAAATTAAAAAAAAAATTGTTAAAACAAAAATATTAGCTCCAGAGTTAATAGATAAGATAATAAAAAAGGGAAAGATAATAAAAATAGTTAAAGATAAGACTTGCCAAAAATTAAATAGTTTGTGACTTATTGAATATTTTTTATAAGAAGTAGAGAAAGAGCTAGAGCTAGACCTAGGGCTGGAACTAGAGATAGAGAGACATAGAGATAGAGATAGAGATAGAGATGGAGATAGAGATAGAGATACAGATACAGATAGAGATACAGATAAAGATACAGATACAGATACAGATATAGATAGAGATAGAGATAGAGATAGAGATAGAGATAGAGATAGAGATAGAGATAGAGATAGAGATAGAGATAGAGATAGAGATAGAGATAGAGATGGAGATAGAGATAGAGATAGAGATAGAGATACAGATAGAGATAGAGATAGAGATACAGATAGAGATAGAGATACAGATAGAGATATAGATATAGATATAGATATAGATATAGATATAGATATAGATATAGATATAGATATAGATATAGATATAGATATAGATATAGATATAGATATAGATATAGATATAGATATAGATATAGATATAGATATAGATATAGATATAGATATAGATATAGATATAGATATAGATATAGATATAGATATAGATATAGATATAGATATAGATATAGATATAAATATAGATATAGATATAGATATAGATATAGATATAGATATAGATATAGATATAGATATAGATATAGATATAGATATAGATATAGATATAGATATAGATATAGATATAGATATAGATATAGATATAGATATAGATATAGATATAGATATAGATATAGATATAGATATAGATATAGATATAGATATAGATATAGATATAGATATAGATATAGATATAGATATAGATATAGATATAAATATAGATATAGATATAGATATAGATATAGATATAGATATAGATATAGATATAGATATAGATATAGATATAGATATAGATATAGATATAGATATAGATATAGATATAGATATAGATATAGATATAGATATAGATATAGATATAGATATAGATATAGATATAGATATAGATATAGATATAGATATAGATATAGATATAGATATAGATATAGATATAGATATAGATATAGATATAGATATAGATATAGATATAGATATAGATATAGATATAGATATAGATATAGATATAGATATAGATATAGATATAGATATAGATATAGATATAGATATAGATATAGATATAGATATAGATATAGATATAGATATAGATATAGATATAGATATAGATATAGATATAGATATAGATATAGATATAGATATAGATATAGATATAGATATAGATATAGATATAGATATAGATATAGATATAGATATAGATATAGATATAGATATAGATATAGATATAGATATAGATATAGATATAGATATAGATATAGATATAGATATAGATATAGATATAGATATAGATATAGATATAGATATAGATATAGATATAGATATAGATATAGATATAGATATAGATATAGATATAGATATAGATATAGATATAGATATAGATATAGATATAGATATAGATATAGATATAGATATAGATAGAAATAGAGATAGAGATAGAGATACAGATAGAGATAGAGATAAAGATAGAGATGCAGATAGAGGTAGAGATAGAGATAGAAAATACACTTCAAATACATTCCATTAAAATCATGTCGAATATCTAAACATAAATTCTAAATAACTCCTCCGTTTATCCTCGTTAATAATAAAAATCCACATACCAATTGTAATTGCACTTGCAGTGTTTGCTAGATTTTGTTTTTTAAATAATATAATTTTTTTTTCTTACTTTCTGGCTTAGAAAATAAATTTGATTTTTTTCTGCACACTTAATGTTACATATTTTATTGCAAATTGCAAATATAAAATCAACTAGTTAGCACGTTTGTAACAAAATTATAAAATAAATAATAATGAAAAAAACTAACACTAATTGTGGTAAATAATAAATACTTTTGGATATTTTCTAATTTAGAAATATTGCTGTTAATTGCCTTTACTAATGCACATTTGTAGTTTGTACTAGTAGATCATTAGTTTGCAAAAGGAAAAAAAGTGCAGCAAATGCCTCAAATGTTTTGAAAAATTAAGTTCAGACAGGGTTTTTGTATTTTGTAGGGTAATTTCGCACTGGGAATTCAATTATTATTAAGAGGGGGCCATTTATATGAAAAATAGTTCAAGAATTAGTGGGACATTTTAACCCATAATGTGCCCTTTTTAGGGCATTATTTTAAATTTTTTTTAAGCTTACAAGATGACCCAGACAGGAGACTTACAACGTTAAAATATTGGTGATAAAATTTTTCATACAAAAGTGGAATACTTTAAAAAAAATGCCAGTATTAATCAATTAATCAATCCTTCTTTAAAATAGACCTAGATGCATATTAAAAAAAGCTTTATTGGAGCTTGATGGGTATTGATCTGCCATATTAATTATTTATTTTTTTGGCCTAATTATAGAGTTAATATATACTTCAGGAAGGTTGTTACCCAATTTACTGGGAATTGAGAAAGCTTCAAGTTAGAGAACCCCTAAGTTGTAGTCATTTCAAATAATATGGATTTTTATTACTTTTCTGCTGGAATAAAACAAAATTTTCTTCCGTTTTATGCCTAATTTGCTTCTTTGTCAACTGTGAAATTTTTGTATTTTTGTAAGAAAATTATTTAAAGTTCATCTTACTTCAATCTTTTTGAATTAGAAAAAGTCGAAAATCTCATATTGCCAAAAATTTTAAAAGACAATTGAAACATAAAAATTTTTTTGTGATAAATACCGAAATTAAAACCTGTTGAATAAAGAAATTTGAATGCATAAATGTTGTGGACTTTTATATATCTGTCAAATGGTTTAATTAAATTTGATTTACTTCAATTTCATTTGCTTAAGGAGGGTTTTAGCTCAATTAGCATGTGCTAAAATGATAATTAAACATTTTGCGTGGGTAGTTTCATAAGTTACAGTAAAACTAAACCTTAAGAAATGTTAATATTTATATCTAGAAAATAATATTTCTGTAGTTGTCGGTCAGTTACTCAACCAAGTGATGTGCCACCACTTGGTTGACTGGCTCTTCCACTCGTTATATTAATTTTTACTTAATAATGCCAAGAAACTTAATTTAATATTTTAAAATAAAGTCAAGTTCATTAATGCTGATGTGTGCAAATTTTTACGTGGAGCAAAGAACCCCAAAGCTTTTTTAGAAAAGGAATCTAAAGCAGCAGACTTGTTCAATTCTGCAGCCACCCCTCGTTAAATTTATTTTCAGTTAATTTTGTTGCGAGATTTATTTTAGTTTGTGCAATAAAGTCAAGTTTAATAATGTGGATGTGTGCAAGTCTTCCCAAAAAAAAATGATCATATAAAAAAAAGAATCTGAAACAAAAGACTTAAGCTGCAAGCGGTACAGCAAAGATTTAAAGTTCCTGAGAAAAAGGTGTGGGATTTTTTAATTAATCAGACCTGTTTGCCAACTAGTTTAAATATTTTGCATTAACTTATTGCAATTAAAGAAGAACAGCTTATTAATGTTATAATTTATTTCCTTGCACAACCATAAAACTGGACTACAACTTTTTTTAAAACTAATTTTATGTGTTTTTGTAATTATCATTTTTTTGGGTTTGTGCAAATATTTCTCTTACGTTGTTTTTTCATATTTATTAATTTCATTTAAAAAACAGGGATTGCTTAAAATTTTACTTATATAAGCAGTTAATTATTAAATCATAACTTATTTTAATTGTTTTAATTTAATAACTGTACGAATCCAATAATATTTATGACAGCCATTATTAAACAAAATTTATATTCAGCAAAAATTTTTAAATTTTTGCTCAATATGTGGTCTTTTTTTCAATTTTGAAATACAACAAATCTGGTTGGCGCAACACTAAAGCGAGAAAGTATGTTAATGGAAATTTCATGTTTTAAAACGATTAATTTGTTTTGACAATCATTTTCTTTTTTAAAAAATGATGTAATGGGCCTGCATGAAATTGGTCTAAAATATTTCAATAAAACCTTAAAAAAAAACAGAATTTCAAAAAAGTTTGTTTCTTTTTGATTATATACGTATTAATTTTTTTGCTTATTAAATAAAAATAAGACGTTAAAAAAAAGATTTTTGAAAAACATCCATTTGTATTTGTATTTTATTTATTTACCAGCTGAGCACGGCAAACGTTGTCTTACAGCAAATTATTTTTTTTAACCACAATTTACGCCATACAGTGGTCAGTTGTTGGCCAAAAATAAAACAGAAACCTACCGAGTATTGACCCGAACGAACCTGTGTTGAAAATTTCAGCTCCACAACTCTTATAGTTCCCACCTGTTAAAAACGTTGTTTTTTAAAAAACTTAATTTTAAAAGAGTACATTAAAAAAATAAATTTAGTAAAGTACTACTTTAATTTTTTTTTTGAACAAATAAATTTTTTTTAAACAATATCTTAACAGAAAAATCTCATACATACATATTTAGCGTGAGCAACGAACACTGTTGCCAGAAAATTATGATGAGAGAATGCTAAAGCGGTCTAAAAATTCTGCTAAAATGTTCTACAGAAGAAAAGTATAATGCCAGATTTTAATGTAGAAAACATTATTGAAAAAGCTTTGAGTTTCATGTTTATACAAACTTATTAGTATTTACAGGTATTTCTATAGCACATACAAACATAAAATAGTTAATTCGTGTTTTTGGGAAATGTTACAATCACGTTTAAAATTTTTTTTAACGCACTTATAATCCCAAATTAGTATTTAACTTATTCAGTAAAAAATATTTTTATTAAAAATAAATTGAAATTGATTATGGGGGGTTAGCTGGATTCTATGCGCATATCACTGTTGCTAGGGCAGATCATCAAGGAACCTTTACCCTGCAATACATGTACATTTATGAGAGAAATTCTCTGGATACAGAAGAATTTTTTTAACAAATTAAATTTTTTTATTTTCAACAAATTCTGCCAGAAAGCATTTAGCAGAATTTTTTCAAAGTTGAATGCTTTTTAACTAATGAAAATGCCAGATCTAGCAGCGAAAATGCTAAAATGGCAACAATGGCAATGAATTACAAAAAATTGCCTTTTTAAAAATTGAACGTGTTTCCAAAAAAAAAAAAAAAAATTAAAAATAAACACATTTTTAAAGAAAATGTAACCTATTAGAAAATGTATCTTATTAGAAATATTGTCTCTGGCAAAAGGTACCTTTTATATAAAAAGTACTTCTTCACAGAAAGTATCATTTACAAAAGATGTCTTCTTACAAAAACAATTTTTACCAAGGACCCTGTGGCTGAGTGGTAACGATGCTAAACTCTCAGTCCAGAGGTCGTGGGTTCGATTCCCGCCATAGACCCTGGGTGTTTTCTGCAGACAAGCTAATCGCTTTGCGGGGTTGCGTTTGTAAAAAAAAAAAAAAAAAAAAAAACCTTTTAACGAAAAGTATGTTTTTACAAAGAGTTTCTTTTTAGAAAAAGTAAATTTTGACGAATAGTATGATTTTTCAAAATGATCCTTTAACAAAAAATAAAATTTTTTTTATCACATAATTTCTTACAAAAACTACCTTTTTACAAAACATACGACCTCAAAAAAAAATTTCCTCTTACCAAATAATCTTTTTAAAATAACTTTTTACAAAAAGTACCTTTTTTTCAATAAGGGCGTTTTTTCAACAAGTACCTGTTTAGAAAAAGAACCATTTTATAAATATTACCTTCTTAAGAAAACTTTCCTTTTAACAATAAGCACGTTTTTACCTTCTTAACAAAAGTACCTCCTGACAAAAAGTATCTTTTTTACAAAAAGTACCATTTTACGAATTGTCGTTTTTACAAAAAGTATCCTTAAACAAAATGCAAATTTTTTATAGAAATAGCCTTTTTACTTTTTAGTAAAATTATCTTAAAAAAACGTCTTAACAAAAAGTACCTTGTTAAAGGAACTTTCTACCGTCAGTAACCTTTTGCAAAAACTAAGTTTTTATAAGAAGCATCTTTTTGCAAAAAGTACTATTTGACAAAAAGTACCATCTTACAAAAAATACCATAATAGCTACTAAAAGTATTTTTTTACAATAATCAAGATTTTATCTTAGGGGCCATCCATATATTACGTAACGCCCTTGGGGGGAGGGGGGGGGGGGTTCGAGTTTTGTTATGATTTGTTACGGGGTGGTAAGGGGGGGGGGGTCTGTGAAATTGTTACGTAACATAAATTTTACTAATTTCGTACAAAAACACTTCGATTTTTCATTTATTTATGTATTTAATTTATCAAAGAAATACATAATAAATCAAGAATCATGAGTGTTAAATGGATATAAATATATGCATATACATATGTACATATGTACATAAATACATAATTGTTATTATTTATATTTTGCAAGCTTATTTGATTTTTGTCTACGCACTGTGTTAGTCTAAAAGAAAATAAAAATAAAGTATTCGAATTCCCGAATATTCGTGCATTCTCAATTACTTGCATTTTCCCATAAATAAAATAAATAAATGAATAAATCCTAAACGAAACTTAAGAAAATGCCATAAAAATATTTGTATATTAGTTTGTAATAACTAAATAAAGAAATTTACTTCAATTCAAACAAAAAGTTATTTAAAAATCCATACATATGTATGTGTATGAATTAAATTTAATTTTTTTTAAATAAAAACTTAAAACAATTTAAATTTTTTTAAAGTTCTTGTTACGTTATTGTGAGGGGGGGGGGGGGTCTAAGAATTGTTACGATCTGTTACTGGGGGGAGGGGGGGGGTCAAAAATCGGAAAAAATGGCGTTACGTAATATGTGGATGGCCCCTTATACCTCTTGATAAAAAGGCTCTTCTTACAAAAAGTCTCTTTTTATAAAAAGTACCTTTTTACAAAAAGTACCGTTTTACAAAAAGCACCTTTTTACAAAAAGTACCTTTTTACAAAAAGTACCTTTTTACAAAAAGTACCTTTTTACAAACACTACCTTTTTACAAAAAGTACCTTTTTACAAAATACCTTTTTACAAACACTACCTTTTTACAAACACTACCTTTTTACAAAAAGTACCTTTTTACAAAAAGTACCTTTTTACAAAAACTACCTTTTTACGAACACTACCTTTTTACAAAAAGTACTTTTTTACAAAAAGTACCTTTTTACAAAAACTACCTTTTTACAAAAAGTACCTTTTTACAAAAACTAACTTTTTACAAACACTACCTTTTTACAAAAAGTACCTTTTTACAAAAAGAAAAAGTAGGTACGGAAGTGCAGAGAAAGTAAATATATATATTATCTGTAAGTTCAGCTTAAATGTTTTCAGATGTTTTATAATTATGTATGTACTCGTAAATATATGCAACTCTCTCAACACAATGAATATTTCTTTAGATTTTTCAAGCAATATTATGTTGAATGTGATGCAAGCGGCCATTGTATTCAGTTTTTTTTTTTTTCATTTGAATTTAAATATAAACAATTTTGCAGACACTTTAAACGAAAGCATAAGAAATTTGCTTGTAATTACTTTTTATATAAAAATTAAAGCAAAAAAAAAAAAAAAAAAAAAAAACACTTGTTTATCCGTTTGAATGGGAGACGAATTATTGTACAGAAATTATATACGAGTACATATTTCTTCTATGATTTATTGCTGCCGTATGTTGCATGTGAGTGAACTGTTCAATAGAGTTCATCTTAAGCGTAAAAAATAGCCACACTGGTTTTGTTTGGAAGTGAAAAAAAAACATTAAAATAAAAGTTAATTTTTATCAAATTAAATTTCAATTTCGTACCAGTATGTAATAACAAAATCGATTTGTCAGTGTCACTTGTTTTATTTAATTTATGCAACATTTATTTCATCTATAGCCTCTGGAAGATAATATATTTTGTAAATAATTATCTTGTACCGCTTGCTAAAACGCAAAAGATTAAAATAAATTTGATTTCAATAAAAGATTTGTTTTCAGTGATACTTCTATGGCAATAAGTAAAATGTACTTGAGTTATATTTTAATGTTTTCTAGTAGAGCGTTTTTAAACTTTAAACTTGATTTTCAGAAATTTATTTCATTTACAGTTAAATTGGAAATCGGAGAAACAAGTCGATGGGCTCGAAGCCGAAGGTGACCCGCCGTCAGCCAGCCTAAACTTTATCTGCTCAAAAAGACAAACTCCTACAATTTCGGAGAAAAATTATGAAAATAGATTTTCAATTTCAATTTTAAATTTTCTCTTTAAGTTATCAAATGCTTATTTGTGCCACCGATAATACTCTCAGTGCGCCGCCGCTGGTTACCAAGCTACTGCGCCGCCGCCGTCGATAATATTGCTTCGACCTCTTTCTCTGTTGTTGTTGTGCCCCTGTGTCTGAGTGGTAGCGATGCTATCCTCTCAGTCCAGAGCTCGTGGCTTCAATTTCCGCCATAGGCCCTGGATGTTTTCTTTAATCGCTTCGCGGGTTGTGTTTATTGAAAAAAATAAAAAATTTAAGGAATTTAAGCCATGTGCACAATGTGCAAACTTTTACAAAAGAGCTTTTGTGCTTTCGCACCAAATAGAGTACAACAGCCAATCAGATCTCGGCGACAATAATGCTTGCCCCTTACTTTCAAAAGAAACAAGAACACACTTATAAATAATACATTCAATTTGAAATGTACCAACGTAAAAGCTTAATTAAGCTTTTATTCCAGCCTTTAGTGATTGTGCTATAACTTTCTGAAAAATTGCTTAAAATAATTAAGATTTCGCTAAGAGTTAATGCTGAATACGAAGATTGCGCGGATGCCATTTACTCAAAATCCGCCTATCTCGACTTAAGCGATTTTGCCTGTTTGCCACATAATTATAATATCCCTTACAGAAGCAAATGCTAGTACAATTAAAAATAAATCACGGTAGCAAAGTTAAAAAAAAATTTTACGGAAATTTAAATGCTTAAGCCAGCGCATGCATGTATTTGTTTAAATAATTTTGATTTTTTTTTGTAAATGCATTTAAAAGAAGTACATGTCAAAAAAAGTATTTATAACCTTGTTCAAATTGTTTTTTGTTTGAACCACAAAGTTTAATTTATTGTTTAATGTAACAAATAACATGTAAATGGTGGTACTTTAGAGTCCCCTTCCCCGTACCTCAGCTGCCGCCTGACAATTAGTTTAAGGGCAGTTTTTTTTTGCTTTTTCTGCGTGTAAAATGTTGTCTTACAGCCACAACAGCTGACAGTTGGCTGGTTGCTTGGCCGGCCACTTGTTCAAAACTTATGAATGCCATGACAATGGAGCTGAGAAGTGTTAAAAGTATTATTAAAGTAGATGGCTAAGAAACAAATTTAAGTAGGTTCTTTGGTTTTTTCTTTTCTTATAAATTTATAAATTTATTTAGTTGAAACATGCTTTTGTCTGGCTAATGCTTGAACAAAGCGTGAAACAATTATGCTATTCTATTAAACACAAAAATTTTTAATTGTATTTAACCATGAAGATTATAAAACAAATATTGAGATTTGTATTGTAAGGAATTTCAAAATAAATAAACAGTTTTTAAGAATTTTAATTTACTTTATGATATGCTGCAACAAGTTTATGACGCATTTCACAAAAAAAAGTGAAGGGTATATTTCAGAGATAAAATCTATAGTGTATTTCTATGGTATGTTAAGAATGTGAATATATACATATCGTGCATACACAGACAAGGAAATTAAAGAAATAATACATACTTATATTGCCAACTCTATTTTACAGAAATCCTTCGCGAATGTAACTCTTTTACTTAACGAATCTCTTATAATACTTTAGAGGACTGTGAATAGATAATCAAATAGTCTTAGTATAAAAAAGCTTGAAATTATCTTAAAGTATGCAGCAGTTGTCACTTATGTTTGTGCAGGATTTTGCCTTCAAAAAAATTTCAGTACAAGTAAGTGAGGGCAATACAGGGTTATACATATTTGTTTAAAAAAGTGGGCGTTATCACGCCCATAAAACTTTAATGATCCGTTTCATGTATTTCTGCTTCTTACATTTAAGTCTATTATTTATATATTTCTAATTATGCTTTTCCTACGAAATGATAAGCACTAGCCACAAAACAGCTTAAGTATTAAAAAGTGGGCGGGCTCACGCCCATTAAAATTAAAAGTTAATATTTGCGCTATAGAGCTGCAATTTGATGCACAAGTAGAACTAAGTGAGAAATAACGAAATTTTTATTAGGAGGGCGGGCGGGGCCACGCCCTTAAATCTCAGAGCTAAAAACTAAATTTAAAGCATTTCCTGCATACACTTTAATTAAAATTTAAATACATGCTTAACTTAGTTATTGAAGGATATTAGTTTTCATGTTAAGAAGTGGGCGGTACTACGCCCATGAAATTTTAGTCTTGCGTTTCATGCACTCTGGCTTAACAGCTTTTAATGTATTCTTTTTGTATTTCTTATCAGCCTTCTTTTACAAAACTTTACACGGATGATAAACAATGGCTACAGAAAAATCTGGAGCTGCAAAAAGTGGGTGGGATTGCGCCCACTAAAATTAAAACTTAAAATATGCGTTGAAAGAGCTGAAATTTTATTTAAAAATAGGCCTAGGTGAGAAAGCAAGTAAAAAAAGTATAAAAGCGCTAAATGTTTATCAGAATAGAGGAGCCACGCCCACAAAGTTCTCTGCTAAAATTTAAATTTTAAGCGTTAAAATCACGCAGCCGATTCCTGCAAAACTTGACATTAATCACAAGCACTGGCCCAAGCAAAATTCTGAGTTAAAAAAAAGTGGGCGGAGTCACACCCATAAAAATTAAAAGTTAAAATTTGCATTAGAACTGAAACTGTATATCAAAGTAGGCCTAAAAAATTGGAAAGCGTTAAATGTTTATTAGGAGGCAAGGGCACGCCCACAAATCTCTGTGCTAAAGCCTAGATTTAAAGAGTTTAATGCATGCGATTTTATCAAAAGCCCTTTCCTGTGAAACTCTATATGAATCATAAGCTCTGGCGAAAGCATAATCCTGAGTTAATAAAAGTGGGCGTAGTGCTAAAGAAAGCTTAAATTTGGTAAATAAAAGCCTAGGCCAGTTACCAATTATAAAAACTGACCAGACCAGAAAACTTAAGCTAATCGAATGGAACCACTTAGAATTATAAATTAAAATTAAATCAACAATACAAGCGACTCTATGGAAACTTTGCATACATATTGCATTTAAGCAACGCTATAATTTTAAGTTTTTAAGACCTTCTCTTTTATGTTCTTAGAATGAGCAGATGGTCACTATCTGTCCTCTCTTGGCTATTTCTTCTTTTAATAGTTTGAATGCTACTGCTCTTTATAAAGCAAAATCTTCTATTAATTTAAAAAATTATTATTTTATATAGAACTCAGCCAGCTGACCGGATGCTAAAAATATCCATGAAAGGGCTCGAGATTCAAATATTTCAGTTAGTTATCTTGAGCATTTAATTGTTAGTGAAACGCTTTAGCTTCAAGGCCCATTAGCCATACTTAAAATATATCACTTACTTGAAAAACTCTTTTTATATATTGCTTCAAGCTCCGATATCCCCATAACCTTTCTGCCTACTCTCCTGGTTACCAAAGGCTTATAGGGCCATAAGGTAAATATCTAACGAATTTTAATCTAAATATTTAGCGGTTTACATATCATTTCATTGTTAAAGCAAATAATTCATTCATTCACTATTGTTTTCTTGGTTTTCGTATACTAATCTTTTTTTTTCAATTCCACAAACATTTTCATTTCAAATGTACCAAAAACTTTGTTTTTGAACTTGATAAGGGTCATTGTAAAGTTGTTTTTGTATAATAAAATATTTTCAACTTTTTGCTTTATTTGTTGTTGTTGTAGAGCAGGTACAAAAACCTTAATTTGTTTTACATACGAATGTAAATGTACTCTTCACCACAGTTGTGGTGAATATGAACAGCTTTATGATTTTATTGGTAATTTCTTAAACTGATATTCGTTATTTGGTAGAAAGCAATGCATATGCATATAGGGGTGTGTATGTGTGTGTGTGTGTGTGTGTGTGTGAGTTTGTGTTGTTTCAAAATGCATGTGTTTAGCTTACAGACATTTTATTTCCTTTCATAATTACTTCATCTTTCAGTGGAGGGTATGCAAAAATTCGCTTTAAACTCACTAAACTGTTCAATTTAATTTTAGTTTCAAATTTGTTTGTTGCTAACCACTACAGCAAGGCCAAATAGTTGTGGCCTGTCTGACTTTAAATTACCTTTCGCTAATGTGTCATGTATACACAATTACGAACCCCTTTCAATCATTTTTATTTTTGCGTACATTTTATTTTTTCCTTCTTCTAATTTATATTCAATTCTAATTGAATTTTAAAACGGAAACAATTTTCTTTAATTAATCATGTGTGCAAAATTTTTTATTGTGTTTAGTTCTATGTTTTAAGCGAATTCAAATACTTCCATTGAAAATGTGTTTTTGTTGTTGTTGTTAATTTAAAATGGACTTCAATTTAACAATTTTTAATTATACTATTTGTTCATTGCAATTTTATGATGACTTACATATAAAATTTGAAATAAACTCCGCCTTAAAATTGTTAATTTTCTTCTTCTTTTTTTATGGTTTTCAATATGTTTGCACAATAAATCATGATTTGGCATGCCCTGTTATGTGATAGCGAAAGAAAAAACTCTTCAGACTTGTGAATGTCTGCATACATAATTATGTAATAAAGCAAGGGTCCCTCAAAGAAAGGCAAATTGCGTTTAGAAGCCAGATCATGAACAAACTATGGGCGTCTCGAATTGACGATGACAAGAAATGTTTGTTTTCATACAGAGTTAAATCGAGTGATTGCAAAAAATATGGTAATATCGCTCCTTTATTGCAACAAAAGCATAACTTAAAATGGCTAATTTGGCACAACATAAGTTATAAGTTTTCAATTTACATACAACTCAATGATGTGTTTTTTATCAACATATTTT
Organism: Nowickia ferox; assembly: GCA_936439885.1. Taxonomy (NCBI): domain Eukaryota; kingdom Metazoa; phylum Arthropoda; class Insecta; order Diptera; family Tachinidae; genus Nowickia; species Nowickia ferox. Next base: position 81,873,443 of record OW387027.1, on the reverse strand, counting down.
CTTTTCTGCTGCATGTGCAAACCATTAAAGATTAAATATGATATAACGAATTTTTCTGCATTTTTAACTCCTAATTTGTAATTGTTTGAGATGTTTCTATGTTGCAATAAAGGAGCGATATGTAATCGAAAATCACAGAAAAGCTAGAGACTTCGGTATTCGGTCCAAAATAGATTTGTATTGAAAATAAGCGCAACCGATAATACGGTTTCAGAGCTGGAAAATTAAAAAAAACTATTTTTTTTTTTTTTTGTTAATCAAACCTAGTTAATATCTTAGTAAGAATTAAATTTGTATTAAATTGAAAAAATATCGAAAATACTACTCCAGGGTAGGAAAATTTGTTTTTTTTGTATATATGCTTTATATAAATTAAGCTTATTTTATATTTTTAAAAGAACTAAATTCGTAGCAGAAATCATAAGAATCTAAAAGGATGATTCCAGGGTTGGAAAATTTGAAAATTTTTTTTTTGGTATATAAAAGCAATCTACTAAATCAAATTTATAAAAATTAAGCATTTTTTATAGTTTTAAAAGAAATAGATGCGCATAAGAAATCAGCAAAATCTAAAAGTACAATTTAAGGATTGGAAATTTTACACTTTTCTTGGCATATAAAAGCAAATAAGTCAAATTAATTTTTTCTTTTTCTTTATAAATTTATGTTTAAGAAAGAAAAAATTTTGTTATAAAAAATTAGACAAAAGAAAAAAAAAACAGCTCCAGAGCTGGAAAATTTTAACTATTTTAGGTATATAAAAGTATCTTTAAAACAATTTTTTTTCTTTGTTAATTAAACATATTTTATATTTAAGAAAGAAAGAAATTAGTAATCAAAATCTGCAAAATCAAAAATATGGTTCCAGGGCTGGAAAATTGCATTTTGTTTGGTAAAAAGATGTAACTCGATAGAAATTATTGTTTTTTTTTTAATTAAATAGTTTTTATATCTTAGGAAGATATTTATTCAAGAGTTTTTTATATTTGTTTTCCTATACTAATTTAATTAAAATTTTTATTGAAAATCATAATAACAAAATTTTTTTTATTTTTAATTATTAAAAATTTGAAAATGAAAATGATTTAGAGAATTCAAAAACAAACTCTCAAAAATACTTTCAATAAAAGACGGGCTAAGTCTTCTTACTAAATTGAGACATTAATTTTTCGAGAAAACCACTTTTTCAGCCACCTACTTTTTTTAAAAATATATTTTTTTAAATAAATTTCAAAAAGTAATTTTTTTAACTACTTTCTTAAAAAATATACTTTTCGCAATAAATATACTTTTTTGTATGACGCTTTTTCAGAAGTACTTTTTCCAAAATGTGTTTAATTTCAGAAGAGTATTTATTTTTTAGGACAGGAACTTTAAAAAAAGTTATGAGTCAAAAGGTATTTTTTTATATAAGCCATTTTAAAATTTATCTTTTTTAAAACGGTATTTATTAAAAAAAAAATAATAAAAAATGCTGGTGTTTTGAGATATTTTGTTTTTTAACAAAGAAGAAAAATATATATTTTTAAGTCAGTTTTTATTTAAGAAAAGGTATGTAATTATTTAAAAAAGTTTTTATTAATTTTACATTTTTAGACCTTGTGCTTAAAAATTAAATACAAAAGTGAAGTAACTTGTTTAAAATTTTTTCAAAAATCTACTATTTAAAAATAACTTTCTAAATATGAATTTCGAAAAATATTAGTTACTATAAAAAATTATATTTTTAAAGTACGATTTTTGAACCGAGTATTATCTTAAAGGCACTTTAATTTAGAAATAGCTTTTCAAAAAATTTGGCAACCTCTGATTTAAAGCAGCATGTGCAATTTCCTAATATACTATTCTACTCTGATTATTTCTAGTTGAACTTTAAAATCAATTTTTTTTCAAAGAATTGATATTTGATTTTCTTATCTGTGGCCCACAAAAAAAATAGACTCATGTCAATATATTTTAAGTTTACTGTTTTCCATCCGTCCTTCCGTCCGTCTAATACTTTTTCATGCTGCTCTTGCTTGTGCATTACCGCGTTCGCCTTAAAGCTTGTTACTTGAACCGAAACAAAAAATAATAAAAGCACCAAACAAAAAGTTCAAAATGCAACCAAGAAGCAAAACACATAAATATAAAATAAGAAAATAGAGAAAAAAATATATATACTCGTATATATATATATATACAATATGACTAGCACGCCTTAAGATCACTTGACCATAACGCTTTGCCTATTCCCTCTACTTTGTTTTTGTATGAAGGGGGACGGTTGTTGTTCCATTGTGCTAAAAAAGCGTTAAATTTATACACTTTTGCACTGAAGTTTTGTGTATAATTTTAAAAATAATTTGAAGGTATGTTAATACAATAAATAGTTGAAATTAAATACTGGTATTTTATAAATGAAGTTATTATTTAGTGGCAGTTTCGCAGCCATTCACTTAAGTCATGTGCCTGCATTTTCTACCAAAACTTTTGTCGTGCATTTTCTAATGTTTACAAAATATGGTTTCGTTTTAATAAGATAATTATTATTTTTTATTTAATATTTGTTTTCACTTATAAATCTTATAAGCAAATAAGATACAGTGTTATGAGATTTTACTTGAAATTGTGTAGTAGTATAAAAAAAAACTATTTATAGCACAGAGAAAAGCTCTTAGAGGAGATTCACACCTGCGCAAAGTGTAAAATCATTATTATTGTACTTTTCAAACCAATTTCTTTGGACATTTATCAAGATTTTGTGTCCGAAACAACAACATTTGACTGAAATTCTTTCAAAGCTAATTTGCACATCTTTTAAAGCACATCGATTTATTTTTTAGTACAAATTTGAAAAGCACCATACTTGCTAAGTTACACTAGTGCTTAAAATAGATTTCGACAAAATCTAGAGAGGAAATAGGTTTTGCCTTATATGGGAGATGTACTCAAAATCGATTAGGTTTTCTCAATATTGTACTAAAAATAATCCGTTGTACTTAAAACCCGTGTGTGAATTAGCTATATTGCATTTGTTTGGGTTGTAGTTTAGGGAAAAGTTCCGTCAATGGTTTTTGTTTTGAATTAAAAATCTGGATAAAGCACATAAAAGCTGAGTGTAACTGGTATAGATTTTGATAAAGATTTTAATCGAAATCCGGTAGATTTAGTTCAGTTGTAAATAATGCTCTATAACTGTAGTTTTTTAATTTATTTTTTGTTCAATTTAATGTTTTATTTTGTTTTATTTTATTTTATTTTATTTAATTTTATATTATTTTATTTTATTTTATTTTATTGTATTTTATTTTATTTTTTTTTATTTTATTTTATTTAATTTTATATTATTTTTTTTATTTTATTTTATTAAATTTAATTTAATTTAATTTATTTAATTAAATTTAATTTAATTTAATTTATTTAATTAAATTTAATTTAATTTAATTAATTTTAATTTAATTTTATATTATTTTATTTAATTGTATTTAATTTAATTTTATTTTATTTAATTTAATTTTATTTTATTTTAGTTTATTTTAGTTTATTTTATTTTATTTTATTTTATTTAATTTTATTTTATTTTTATCTAGGAGATATATGTAATCTTAAATGAAACCGTAAGTAAGCACATTGGCCAATTTTTCTCTATCAATTCCTCTATTTTAAAGAGTCTATAGTGGGGATTTTTTTTTTGCATTAAAATAATTATTTTCTTAAAATAATTATTTTCTTAAAATAATTATTCTCTAGACACATGGAAATTTCCCAATGAATTATCTCCATTAAGCTTACTGGGAATACATAAACTACTTTTAGCTTTTATCTCATTTTAAGTGGTTTTTACTAATATACTGCAGTAATTTATTAATACAAAAAAATTAGTGCGAAATCACACTTTACATGGAAATGGAATAAATGTTAATTGAAAGTATTAAACGGTATCTTGGGTAACCACACACATTTGGTCATATTTAAATCTATTAATGAATTTTAAATTTTCTGTAGCAAAGAAAAAGTATAACAAATTTAATTTTCAAATGAATGTGTTGGTCGAAACGTATGAATGAAACATTTAACATCTGTTGAAATGCTCTGTTTTAACAATTAATTCATTTGATGTTATTTTTTCCTCTTCTTCTATTGCTTTCAACAATCATATGAATACGAGTTAAAAATAATTAAATAACATTAAATATTTTAAATTGTTTTCCCACCGTGATAGCAGCACACACGTCTTAATTTTAATTTAGTTCATTACAATTCAATTCGATGCCGTTTTAACGGGTTAAAATCAATTAACGGTCATCATTAACTTAATGTTTTAAACAATTTAACAAACATCTACATTTTGTGCAGATTTTCAACTGCAAAAAGAAGCAATAATTTATTTTTAAATTGCAAAAGTTTTTGCTAGCTTTTTTGCGTTTAAATTTTTACTTTGCACAGTAGGAAATATTTTTCCTTCCAATGCAGGGCATTTTTTTAATTTGGGACTTTGATATTTTTTTAAGGTGATTTATATAGAATTTTTCTCAGGCTTTTAAACGTTTTAAAATATCTGTATAGTTTCTGTCGATTAAGACGAAGTAAAAACATTTGTTTTACCTAAAAATAACTTATAAGTAAAAACTAAACTTTCTAAACTTTGGTTTTTTTTCTTCATATTTGTAATTAAATGCTTTAGTTGAGAGTGTCCAGACACATTTAAAAGAAATTATCTTAAACTAGCTTTTACCCTCGGCTCCGCTCGCGTTGATCTAATATTTTGGAAACTATACTTACAATTTATGAATGTTTTGTTATTCGTTACTCCTGATAATGTTAAAAAAAAATTAAAAAACCGAATAAAAAGGGGTTTTAAAACTGTTTAAAAAATCAAACTCGAAATGAAAATTGCCTGAACTAGCCCAAAAATGTGTTTGTCGGGAAAAATTAGAACTAAATATAAAAAACCGGTTTTGAACCGGATAAAAGATAGCCGATATTGGCCGCTGGCTATTTAGCTTTCTATTGGCGAAATAATTTTCAAAATCTGTTTAGCGGTTTGAAAATCCGTTCCGAATATAAGAAAAACCCGATTCCGAACCGGATAAAAAATAGGCTATATCTGACGCTTGTAATATGAGGCTTCTTACTTGTGAAAGAATTTTCAAAATCAGTTTAGCGGTTTGAAAATCCGTTCCGAATTAAAAAAAATCCGGTTCCAAACCGTATAAAAAGTAGACGATGTTGACCGCTTGGTATGTAGCTTTCTATTTGTGAAATAATTTTCAAAATCGGCTTAGCGGATTGAAAATCCGTTCCGAATTAAAAAAACCGGTTCCAACCCGTATAAAAAGTACACGATGTTGACCGCTTGTTATGTAGCTTTCTATTTTCAAAATCGGCTTAGCGGTTTGAAATTCCGTTCCGAATTTAAAAAAAACCGGTTCGGAACCGAATAAAAAATAGCCGATGTTGGCCGCTTGCTATGCTGAAAAAGAATTTTAAAAATCGGTTTAGCGGTTTGAAAATCCGTACCAAATATAAGAAAACCCGACTCCGAACCGAATAAAAAATAGGCTATATCTAACGCTGGTTATGTAGCTTTACATTGGTGAAAAAACTTTCAAAATCAGTTTAGTGGTTTGGGCGTGAAAGCGTAGCAAACAAACTCACTTTCACATTTATATTAATAGTAAGGAAAAAAAAATTACCGCAAGTTGTTTTCTTATTAAAAACTTAAGAATCTATTTAAAAATATTAATTACATTGGGAAGCCTATAAAAAATTACTTTAAAATATTTAAAAAAATCTGATAAAATAGTAGTTTTATCAGGAATAATTTCTTAATCGGGCTTAAGTTTAATATTTTCTATTCCTACAAAATTAAATGATTTTTATTAATTAATGTGATTTTTTAAAGAAGTAAAGAAAAATTAAACAACCGGCATTTTTCTGTGCCGCCACGCAATTCATCAGCATCTTTGTTTATTAAGTTGAAGAAGGAGAATATTTACTCTTAAAGAATCGTAGACTCGTCTAATGTTACGTAAATGATTACGAATATACGAAACAAGGGGATAATCGGCTGTCTACGGAAAAAACCGGGGTTTTAATTGTCGCTTTCGATAACGAGCAGATTCGATCACGTTTCTTTAGTTTGAGATTATGGCATTCGGTATCTAACTATATTAGTACATTGTTCGATAGCGTATGCCATAATCTCAAACTGAAAAACGCGATCGAATCAGCTCGATATCGAAAGCAGCGATTTGACTCCGTGTCACCATACATTCCATTAATTGTGTGACAACTTACAAAACAACATGCAACTATTTTTTGGTTGGTTTCAAAACTTAAAGCCTTATGCATTTTCACCCAACAACTCAATGAGAATTATAAGGTACATTGTCGAACATCAATAGTAACAAACAATGTAAACAAAACAATTATGCTGCACCCTACATTAATGCATAATGGTATAGCCCTCGTTATCATGGCTTAAATTTTTGTAACGGCACGTTACAAGTTGCATATCAGTTTATTAAAAAAAATCCCCCTTTATTGAAAAAATCGCAAGACACGAGATTTCATTTACAAAAAAAAAAAAAAAAATCTAATACGACTATATAAACAAATCTTTATATGTTTTTTGTCTTTGAAACTCGAGCACATAATTCAAATAAAGGAATTTAAAATTGACGGTGATGACGAAAACGTGGTTTTTATTGCATTCAATTTTCAAAACAAATTTATGCGATTGATTGCATACTCGTACATATATGTAAATGTTTTGCTTTCAAGCATATCCTAGTATTGCTACGTACAAAGATACACATGCATATTCGTACATTGGCAGTTTGAGAAAAAAAACCCAAAAAAAGTTTATTAAACTGCTGCTCCACATTTCTGCTGGTCGCTCGTATTTCACAAGAGTATTTGAATTTGCTTAAATTTTTTTAGTTGGATTTTTTTTTCCATATAAAGTTTTCGCAATATTTCTTGTAGTCAAAAATTGAAAATAAATTTAAACTGGTCCAAAAGTTATACAAAAAAAAAAAAGAAAAAAAAATAGTATTGATAGAAAATAAAAAAACGAATGGCAACTTTAAATTGCTGGAGTCGCGTTGAAGACAACTTTATGTTAATTTTTTTTTTTTTTAATTAAATATATCTCTAGTGTAGATACCCTACGTAAGCAATAAAAATTCTTTGTTTTATATTTTTATTCAACATGTTACAAGTAGTTTCCTAAAAAAAGAACCATACGTATAAAAAATTGCATTTATCAGAGAACCAAAATAAATAAAGGAAGACATTTGCTTAAGTTTTATTTTGTTCTTTGCAGCGAGTAACAGAACAAAGAACAAACGAAAACAAAGTGGATTAGTTGCGCTATTTGGTTTTGTTTTTGTATCCTGTCAATCAGAAAATGTGATTAGTAATAGTTTAATTGACGCTTTTTCAAAAACGTTCAAATCAAACCATCAATCCGCATTCTTCATTCAAATAAAAATAACAAAATTTTTTGATTCTAATCAAACACTGACGACAACTTGTATGTGTAGTTGAAAAAAACACGACTGCACGCCGCACAACTATGTGATTGATGGTTTTATTTGATCGTCTACTGGGCGCTTAAAACGTTTCGTTTCGCTATTTGACGGTGCAATAAAACTTAAATTCTAAGATCTATTCAAAATCCGTTTTTGGCTTCTCTAAATTTGACAAAGAGGCTGCACTTAATTAAAGCAAGTTAATTTTTACTTTGAAAATATTGTTTCCGTATGAAATTAAACAGCCTGATAGCCACTATTAAATAAATAAAAATTATATTCCTAAAACATTGACTTTAATGTACACATAATGGATTAAATAAGTTACGAGTATTTTATAACCGTGTGTTACTTATTTTTTTTTTTTTTTTTACTGTACAGTATTTATCAACTCTTTAGTTATTAACTAAAAGATATTGATTTCAAAATGCTTAAGACTAAACTAAACTGGGCCACAAAAACTGCCACTAGAATATATCAGCTAAATACGAGTATATGGCAACAACAAGGTATTATTAGCCAAAGACATTTTTGTTTTAGCATGTGTTGAAATATTTGGTATACAAGAGGGCATGTGTGAATGAAATGAAATGTTTTTGGCAACAGCAAAAAAGGTGTTGTACAAGTTTATAGTTGCATAAGAAAAAAAATAAAAAAAATTCCTATAACATGTCTCCAAAACTTGTTAAGGACCTTCTCTATTAACAGCAGAAGCAAAACAATTCTTCAAATTCTTATTAGAAAAACTGCAATAAAATGTCTGCAAATATTTAATGAAAAGAAATCTCAGCGAGAAGTCCGGGAAATCCCAAATCCAAACCCTAATCGCAATACGTAAAAGACGCTAAAACTCAACAAAAATCGCTTAAAAAAGCCAAGATAAAAAACAAACGAGGTCGTTAAAAGAGAAAAATTTCCTAAAATAAAAAATATTGCGGATATTGCCAAGACGAAAAAATCGTCTCAGCAAAAAAATTGCAAAAGTAGAGAAATCGCCAAATTAAAAAAATCGCCAAAAATTCAATATACTCAATACGTAAAATACGCTAAAACACAAAAATTACCAGGAATTACAGAATTAAAAAAAAAAATAAAATTTATTAACTTGGAAAGATCGTTAAAACATAAAAGTGACCAAAAAGAAAAATTTTCCAAAATGAAAAAATATCGCCGATATGAATTAATCGTCAAGACGAAAAAATTATTAAAGGAAATAAAATTGCCAAAGTAGAGAAATCGCTTTAACGAAAAAAAATCGCCTGAAGTAAAATTAATTCTATATGCAACCCACACTAAAACACCAAAATCGCAAAAAAAATTAAAAAACCAAATTTAAAAAGCACTTATCAGCATAGAAAAATCGTTAGAAGGAAAAAATTTAAATGAATAGAATTCGCCAAAACGCAAAAATCGCCAAAATATGAAATTGTCCAAAATTAAAAATATCACTGGTATAAAATAATCAACTTTAACGAAAAAACGGCAAAAAATCGCAAAATTGGTGAAATCGCCAAAACGAAAAAAGACGACGAAACTTGAGTAAATTCAATACGTAGAGGATGGTTTAACTCAAAAATCGCTTAAAATTAAAAATAATATAAAATCGAAATTTTTTTTTTTATCAACATGAAAAAGCCGTTAAAGCCAAAAGGATATATATATATATATATATATCCTTATTGAAAAAAATATTGCCCAAATTGAAAAAAATATATAAATCAATCACCAGCAGTGTTAAAAAAACTGCAGTCGAAATAGCAAAAGTCGTAAAATTGTGCTATTTCTTCGACTTTTTATTTTTTGACTGCCCAATCATAATTCAAAGAGTCGTAGTCGAAGTTCACACAGTAAACGAATAGATATGTATACACCAGTGTTGCCATTGAAATGTCAAGAAAGATCATTTTGGTTTCCAAAGAGATACATTTGTTCCCAAAAGGATACATTGTGTAAAAAATTTTAAAGAAAATTAAAAATATACCCAAAATAGCACAGATTGTCATAATTATATTATAAGACAAATTTATTTGCTGGTGGTTAAGCGATGTCTATATGCATTTCATTGTTGCTTAAACAAATCGTCAGTGGTTGAAGTCTAGTGACGATTTGTTTAAGCAACAATGAAATGCATATAGACATCGCTTAACCAGCAGCAAATAAATTTTAAAAAATGCTAGAAAATGCTAAATAAATAATTGAAAAATGCTAAAAAAAAATGCTAACTGCTAAATCGGGAATTTTCAGCTAAATCAGTAAAAAAATGTGTTAAATTTAGCTGCAAAGATGCCAAAATGGTCACGCTGTATGAAACTGACATCAATGAATATTTTACGCATACGACTTCTTTTTTTTTTACTGTACCTATAAAGAATTTAACTCACCCAGAGAGATACATTTGTTCCCCAAAAGATACATTTTGTAAAAAATTTTAAAGTCCATTTTTAACGTTTAACATTTATTGACATAACATTTTTATTTCATATTTAATGAATATTGTAAAGAAAATTATATCATATAAGTTCATTTTTATATTTATTAAATTCAGAAATATTAGGCATGTAATTTTTAAAAATACAATAAGCAAACTTTAAAATTAATTATAGGTACATAACTATCTTTGGATGTTATCAAAACAAATTCATTTTTGTAAAAATTAATATACGAGTTAAGGGGCTTATACTAAGGCGATTATATCAAAAAGTTCATATGAATTTCCTGAAAATAAAAAAAGATGTTCATATTTTCTGTACATTTTGCGTACAGATTCAAAAGATACGAAAAATGTCGGGATTATACGTGGTACCTGAAATCATCAAAAGATACGATGCCATTAGGATATCTTTCGTATCCTAATGGCATCACTGGTATACACAGAGAAGAGCTCCAGCTGTCGACATGTTCGTACAATTTTCGGTTTGACTACAGCTGCCTTAAATAAATATGAAGTTAACGAAGCCGAAATGTTTGTGTGCACGAGTCAGCGATGCCAACTATTTTTAACCCAAACGCGCTATTACCCTTCGCAAAACGCGCTAGAACGCGCTAAGTTACAGCATTGTCGACTATTTATAGGCAAAACGCGCTATTTTCCTACGCGCTAAATTAAATTTTAATAAAAGTCGATGTATGTACATGTGTATTAGTAAATAAAATTGATTTTTTTAGTAGCTCTTTTCAGACTTTATTATATTGTTTCTTGGAAATTATATCCTAAATCACTAAAATCATTTAATACAGAATCAGAAGTGCCTTCCAAGTAATCGAAATACTTAGTTTTTATTTTATTTGTCAAACTTTGTAACAACTTCCATATATAAATTGTCGAATAGTTTTGCGATTCAAATCCCTTTTGTATTTCAGCTAGAATAGATGCTTAATAAGTTATATAAATTTTTTGGTCACGAGTACACGAGTACCTACATATTTTTAGTTGTGAAATTTCAAAATATTTGCTATTTACAGTATTAAAATGCGTTTTTTACTTCTAACCACAGTCAAGAGAATTTTATTTGCGACAGCTGAATCATTAAACAATTTAAAAAATTTAATGACTTTTGACTACTAGAAAGTTTTTAAATTTATGCAAAAAAAGTAAAAAGAAAATATTGAACTGAAATGATGATGACTTAATTCAAAACGCGCTAATTTAGCGCTTTTTTTAGTAAGCGCGCTAAGACGAAAAAAAGCGCGTTTGGCATAGTTAAAACGCGCTAAATCTAGCGCGAAACGCGCTAAATTGGCATCGCTGGTACGAGTATGTGTTTGAATGTCGTTTTGTGAGTGTATGAGTGTTTTTTTTCCTGTGTGTACAAATATAATAGTAAAACAAGCAACAATGTTATAAATTTTAAATTCTGAAATAAATGTCATGAAAGTCATTTTCAATAGCTTTATTTATATACGAGTGTTTTGTGCAAATTCGAGGCAACTCCCGTGCGAACAAAAAATCATTCACCCTACAGTAACATCAATGATAAAATATTTTGAATTTTATTTATTGGGGTATATTCTGGAATACGCGTCGACTTGGTGAAAGTTACATGCAAAACAAAAACAAAACTGCGTAAATTTAAAAAAAAAATCGTTTTTGTTTCTCACACAAAATGAACCGTTTTTAAAAGAGAGAGAAACGCGTTGAAATTCTCACGTTTATTTCATTTTAGAAATGCATGGCAAGCAAAAACAATTTTTGAAAATTTGTTTTTGTTTCAATGTAAAGTTTCACTCTTTCGACGCGTTTTCGAGAATAGCGCCCATTGTTTATTTACACCAACAAATTTCAAGTAATATTTTATTAATTAAAAAAGATTTTAATCTTTGAAAGTTTGATGGCCGCTCTTGCAGTTCAAAATGCAGTCGCGGTCACATATTTCCGGCAATAAGGCTATTTTATATTTTATATTTTATTTTAATTAATTTTTTTTCAGTTAAAAATTGAATATATTTTTTATTAGTTTTTTGACCCAGCTTATTGCTACATTTTGTTTTTGTTTTGTGGTTTCTTTATGCGTAAATTTTGCGTACAATATGATGAGACCGTTTTTTTCGAAAATTTAAGTTTTCAACTAAAAAGAGAAAAAAAATGTGTAGTCTTGCGTTACTTTTGCTTGAATTAAAGTTCATTGTCAAGGCTTTTTATATTTACGCACATGTTTTTTTAAATTTATGTTACATACCAGAAAATTTGCTTGTCTGGGAGGAATGAACGAACGCACGTTGTTAAAACTTGTTAGTTAAATTTTAGGCAAATGTTTATTCACCTAAATGTTAAGAGCAGAAAAAAAAACGTGGAAAATAAATCATAGTGTTATGTATACTTAAACTAAATTTTTTAAAGTTATTTTGCAAGTGTGGTAAATAAAATTCCCCTTATGCTGAAAAATTAATTCGTACTTTAAGTGTGCTTAGTCAAAACTTTTATGTAAATGTTCTTTTAACGTATACTTCAATTATAAGTTGTTTTTTTTTTTGTATAAAGGGGGGATATTTTTCAGTGCTGCCTTAAAAATAAAAAATATTTATTTTATTAATAAAAAGAGATCAACGAAGTCCTGTTACTGTATAAAATATCCAAGCTTAAAAATATGAGCTGAAGAAATTCTATTCGAATAAATAAATACTTGTATTCGATTTAACGAATAAATTTAAAGTTTTGCAGTATGCTTCTTTCTGCTCAACAAATAAAAAGAAAAACTTTCGAATATGTATTCAAATAGTTTTAAGGTTTATTCGGTTATTCGAATGAATAGAAAATGCAAAACTTTAATCGTACCAGTTCTGAATTTTATTCGATTCTTCGAAGTTTCCAAACTTTTTTTCTATGCTTCGCGTTATAAAAATGCAATTAAAAAGCGTTTAAGTTAAAATAATTTTTTTTTTGGTTTTTTGGTTCGATTAAAACACGCAAATGTAAGGTTTATTCAATTATTTGCTGTTATAATTTTTTATTATATTTTTTTTATTAAATATAAAGTCATAATAAATTTTTTTATAATTAAAAACAAAAACTTTTCGTGCAGCTGAATTTGTTTTATTCGAAATGAAAACTAATAATGCAAATTAAATTTAACGACGAAAATGTAATTGGAATAATAAGTTAAAGATTTTCTTTTTAATTATTCGAATACACATAAGGATTTGAATTTTTTTAATAATTTAACTATTTCATACAATAAAGGTTTTGATATATTTTGAATTTAAGAAAAAAAATATTCGAATAATTTTATTCGATTATTTTATTTAACTGAGAATGATCGCTATTAAAATTTTCTAAAATTAAATAATTATTTAAATAATCGAATCAATTTAAGGCTTTACTTCTGTACTACAATAAATATATAATTAAAATGAAATTTAACTACGAAAATTGTATTGGCATAATAAGTTAAAGATTTTCTTTTCTACTATTCGAACATAAGGATTTGAATTTTTCTTAATAAATGTACGATTTAATACAATAAAGGTTTTGATATATTTTTAATTTAAGAAAAAAATTATTCGAATAATTTTATTCGATTATTCTGATTAAATGAGAATAATCACTATTAAAATTTTCTAAAATTAATTATAATTCAAATAATCGAATCAATTTAAAGCTTTATTTCTGTAGTGCTATAAATTTTATTCGATTAAAATTGTGGTATATTATAATCGAATAAATTTTAAATTTTCACCAAATGAGTGACTTTTTATGCATTATAAAAAATATTTACAGTTTTTTTTTAATAATCGTATAAATTTTAAGTTTTATTCGAGTATTCGGGAGTAAACGTAATAATATTTAAAATATTTAAAAGAAAATTAAAAAAATATAAATAATATTTTTCCATGAAAAAAAACACTTACATTTTTTAATCGAATAAAGCCTTGTAAATTTTATTCGAATATAAAACGAATCAAACAGCTTGAAGCAAAGAAAAAAATTAAAATAAAATTTGAAATTTCAAAAATAAGTACATAAAACTTAAATATAATTAAGATTTAGTTGAATAAAATATCGATGCCAATCAGTTTATCAAATTCAACATTTACTTTTTAAAGCATTTAGTTATCATTATTATTGCACGTTAGGTATTACAAACAAAAATGTTTCATTTATTTTAACCTAAATTGTGTTTAATTATTTTTTCCGCCAGCTAAAGTCACATAAAGTAATGAAAAATATTTCGTTCTATAACAAGGGTGGGATATTGAACTTTTGCCTTATTAAGAAAAAAGATTTATTTTGTGGTTCATTTTGGGCCTGAAGTGTTTACTCCCACTTTTCAAATATTAGTGACCCCGAACACTTTTCTAAACACCAAATCGCGCTGTTTGCAGAGCTGAAGGTGAATCGTTTAAGTAAAAGCATATTAAATTTAATATTAAGTTTTAGTGGGCAGGGCTCCGCCCAATTTTATAAACTCAAGATTATGTCATTACTAAGGCCAAAAGTGTTTTCTAAGTTTCTTCGCCATCATATAAGTGTAAGTACATATAATTTAATGGGCATGGCCCCTCCCACTTTTTTAAATGCAAAACTGTTTCAATCTCAGAGCTCTGGGTGTGTGCCCAATAACCGTCTACTAAGTAAAACCACGTGAAATATAAAACTAATGTTTTGTGGGCGTAGCTCCGCCCACTTATTTAAAGCTCGAAATTGTGTTGTAACGAGAGCTCCTGGTGTGTGCTAAGTTTCGTACGAATTGCATTAGTAAAAGCAATTAATATATAAAAGCGGAAAAAAATTAATGGGCGTGTTCCCGCCCACTTTTTTCAATGCTACCAAATGAAAGCTATATGCTCACAAACAAAAAAGGCGAAGTTTTGATGTAACATACATAAAAAAATACAGACGAACTAATAAACTCCTGCTCTTTGAAATATTTTAAAAATCTGTAGAATAATTTATTCTTTTTAAATCGTTGTTTTGTAAATATTATTAAAAAATTATTCGAGTGCTTGTCAACAATTAGATACAAACAAAAAAGTTCATAAAAAAAGTTGTTCGTTTAATTGTTCGAAGTTTGTTCGTATCTTAAACGTAGACGCCGCGTACTACATCTCAGCTTTTGTAAAGTTATCTTTTCTTGTAATTATTAACGCAAGAACAAAACATGAATATGCTATCAGCTCTCAATGTGTGGTACTTCAGTCAAATATTGAATTGATTTCAAAACACTTAAAGCAAGAAATGCATTCAAAGTTATTAATATTCCTCCAAAAACAGCTTCGCAGCTGTAGCCCTGCAGATTGCAAGTCATGGGTCTTAAGATCGACTTAATTAAACAGCGATACAATAAAGTTATTACTATTATTTAAAGTAAGCATAATGTTTATTTGGTTAAGAACAATACAAAAAAAAAAAAACAACTACCAGGCTCACGGACTATGAAATAGAGTTAGAAATGTTCAAACCAAATTATGTAAAAAAAAAAATAAAGAATAAATGACCGAGATTTGAATAGATCTAACAAAGATTGTATTAAAATTTAAATCTATAAAAATCGGGAAAACAATTCCATCACTGCATTCAATATTAACTAATTTATTCTTTATTTTCAAATTTAGTTTTACAGCAAATTTCATATATTATATTTATTTCCAATCTAATGCAGTATCATTATTATATGCAGTCTCTTGCTCGTTTACAATTTAACACAACGTGCTTTTTAAATAATAAAGTGATTTTAAATTGACTTAAAAACATTTGAAAATGTCAGCTAATTGTAATATTTACTTTTTCCGTATGCAATAAATTGACACAACTCCACCCAATCGAGCCTGAGCTTATTTATTCAATGATTATTTTATTCGCATACGGCCTGCAGTGTATTGCAAGCAAAAATCAATTTTCTAACTTTATTAATGCGAAGTGATTGAGCTTAACTTTCCATTTGCTAAAACATGATCGAAATAGTTTGGCCAAAAGTGTAGGAAAATAAAATTTTAATTCTCTTTCGCATTGATTGGGGCTTAAAAAAAAATCTATCTTTCTTTCTTTTTCTTTTATCGAATAAGCCAAACTACGAGTACAACTTATTAAAGCCGAATTTATTGATATTGATAGATTTGTTAAAAATGTAATTAAAACTTTATTAGTCAACAAAATGAAACAAATTGATTATCACAGTGTAAATTAAAAGAGAATATGTGTTAATTTTTTAAGCAACACTTTGTTTTGTGAAGAATTTGTTGGCATAGTTTAACACATTGAAAAAATATTTTATAAATTTTTTCCTTGAAGTAGCCGTGCCCTTTTATCGGCTGTAGCAGTTTTCAATTACATGACATTGATGTGTATTGTATATTTTGTGATTTAAGTATTTCTATTAAATTTGACAGCATTTAAAAGAATTACATTAACAACTGTCAGTCTGTCTGTGGCATGAAATCTACTTCATAAAAGTCGATTCTTTAAATTAAGTATTTCCCTTAAGAGCAACAGTATTTTGAAATACTTTTCAGCTTAAAACTAAAATCAATGCTGGCAACAACTGTCTTATGAAAACAAGCAGTCTGTCAGCAGCATGAGGTTCGAAGGACCACACTTGATTTTCAAATGTATTTAATTGTGTAAGATTTTGCAACTTAAGTACTTCTCCTAAAAGCAAACGCATTTCCCAATGTTTTATAGCTTAAAATAAAATCATAATTAGCAACCGTCCGTCTGCATCAAAAGGACTATACGTGCTTTAATGCACGGAATTGAAATTGCGTAGTAAATTTTACTAAAAGAAAATTCTGTAATTTTTTCTATTAGGAAGGTGACACGGTCAATTATTCTATAGGGTCAGCCATCTGACGTTGTTTTTTCATCTAGTGCTTATTTCGTGAATGGTAACAATTAGCTCATGTCTGATTTGACAGATAATTAGTTTTATCCTTCCGCTGAACGAATATGGTTGTGTATACGCTTGCCTGCGATCTACTTACAGAAGATGCCGATTTTGCAAAAAAAAAATCATCTTTTCAGATGAAGCTCATTTTGATCTTGGCGGGTATGTAGACAAGCAAAATTGTCGCATTTGGGGCATCGAAAACACGCACGCATACATTGAAAAACCGACGCACCCAAAACGAGTCACTGTTTGGTGCGGATTTTGGTCCAGAGGCATAATTGGGCCAATGAGCAAGGAGTGGCCCGTTACAGTCAATGGCGATCGTTATCGGGCCATGTTGAACGAATTTTTGTTCACAAAAATTGAAGAGGAGGATATTGGCAACATTTGGTTTTAACAGGACGGCGCTACGTGCCACACAGCCGAAGCTACACTCGATGTTTTGCGCCCTGTTTAAAAACAAAAGTTATCTGGCGGACCCTATATAAGGGTAGTGTGCTGTGACAGTTATTTTGTTCTATAAAAAATTATACCGTGACACTGTCAACTTTTCTGTAAGAAAAGTGTGCTTTGACACCGAAAAATTTTCTGTATGAATATTGTGCTGTGACACCGGCAACTTTTCTATAAAAAAAGTATGCTGTGACACCGAGAATTTTTATTTCAGAAAAGTGTGCCACACACAGTCAGCTTTTTAATAAGAATAATTTTCTTTGATACACTAATTTTTTCTATAAGAAAAGTGCTGCGTCTCAGACAACTTTTCTATAAGAAGAGTGTTCTGAAAAACCAAGAATTTTTTCTTTAAGAAAATTCTGCTGGGACACGGAAACTTTTCTATCAGAAACGTATGCTGTGAAAGCAATAATTGTTCTTTAAGAAAAGTGTGCCACTGTTAACATTTCAATAAGAATAATTTGCTGTGATACAATATTTTTTTCTATAAGAAAATTCTGCTGTGACACCGGAAACTTTTCTATAAAAAAAGTATGCTGTGCCACCATCAATTTTTCTATAAGAAAAGTGTGCTGTGACATTGAGAATTGTTCTCTAAAAAAAAGTATGGCACAGTCAACTTTTGAATAAGAATAATTTACTGTGATACAGTATTTTTTTCTATAAAAAAAAAAGTGTGTTGTGACACCGACAACTTCACAATAAGAAAAGTGTGCTGTGACACCGACAACTTTTCTATAAGAAAGGTATGCTGTGACATCGACAAGTTTTCTGTATGAAAAGTGTGCTGTGATGTGATCAACTTATCTATAAAATAAGACGGCTGAATATGTGACAGCAGCCTGTTCTTATAGAAAATATGATCGAGTGTGTGAGAGCACATTGTGTTTTTTTTATTATTTATTTTTATTTGTTTATTTATGTAAAATACAATACAACAAGAAGAAGTATGATTTGGCATAAGAGAACGATGGCTGAATGTATGGCAGCTCACTATGCTTATAGAAAAGATGGCCTACTGTTTGACAGCATACTGTTAATGTAAAAAACGTGAACATGGTGATTATGTGACAGTACATTGTATTTTTTTTTTTCGAAAAGATAGCTGACTGTATAGCAGTTTATTGTTCTTAATTTGTAAAAAAGATGGCTGACTGTTTCACAGTATGTACATTGTTTTTTTTAGATAACTGACTATTCTTATAGAAATGATGGCTGACTGCGCGACATTTAGGAAATATGAAAACTATTTTTTTTTTATTTATTTATCCTCCTTGTTTGATCCTGTTTTTTATTATCGATTGAAACTTATAAAGGGTGTTTTTTATTGAGGTATAGAACTTTAAGTGGGCATCACTTTTTTAACTGGCGGCCATTTTGTCAGCTGTCAAGTGATTAATATTTAGTTTGGTTTGCCATTTCATCATGAACAGGTTGACAAAAGAACAACGCTTGCAAATCGTGCAAATTTATTTCGAAAATAATGGTTCAGTTCGCGAAGTTTACCGCAAGCTCCGTCCATTTTATGGTCGACATAATCGTCCATCAGAGCAATTATGGAATGGACCTGTCAATTGGCCACCAAGATCGTGTGATTTGACACCATTGGATTATTTTCTTTGGGGATATGTGAAGTCGCTCGTCTACGCCAACAAACCAGAAACGTTAGGGGACTTGGAAGCCAACATTCGTGGCGTTATTGCCAACATACGGCCCCATATGCTCGAAAAAGTGGTTGAAAATTGGACCTGTAGAATTGGCTTTATTCGAGCCAGCCGCGGCGGCCACATGCCCGAAATCATATTTAAACGTTAATGGCATAAAATTATCCTTCCAATAAAGCCAAATTGATGGACATTAAAACGATTTTCTTGTGTTTTATTTCAATTCGAAGTTCTATACCTCTAAAAAAACACCCTATACAAGAAAAACCCAAATTTTACATTGAAAGGGTACTGCATTATCTAAGTACCGTGCTACCATTTAAATTTAAATATGTTTTTTGTTGTTTTTTTTTAAACGGTACTGAAACGATAATACGAGTAGTACTGGGAGCAAATTACGGCACTCGTTATCAAACGAAATTACAAAATATTTCAATAGAGTTTATATGGAAATTTATTTAAATTTCGAATCGTATCGAATGCCATAATTTGCCCCCAGTTTTCTACATAGAAAACATTATCTTTAATTTGTTTTTAAATACCGGCATTGTTTGACTTAATTAAATATATATCAGTTGATGATGATTACTTGAAAAAAATATATATAAATTAATTTAAAAAAAAACTTTTTTACTGGTATTTTTATAATATTCAATTAATATATTAAGTAATGATGGTCATTTTGCAACAGGTGCATAATTTAAATATGGTTCAGCTTAATTTATGAAATCTTTCGATGAAAACCATTTTTAATAATATTTCCTTAGGTAAAGAATTTGGTTAGCTGCAAGTTTAATTGAAGTAGTTTAGCGTAAAAGTATTTGTATTTAGTATTTGACGACTTATTCTAATAGTTTCTTTTGATACAGAAATGACTGGAAGTCCTTGTCTATACGCTTCGCTTAGCAAAAATATTTAAAATCCTTACCAACATTATAAAATAAAATATTCTTTGGTAAAATCTCTGGTTTAAATGAATTCCGTTCTAGCATAAAATGTTACTTTTAGTTTTGAATACTGACATAAAAACGAAAACTTGATTCAGCTGGTCTATTGTGTTATCTTGCACCGTACTACCTTTTTAATTTAAAAGGCTGGTTCTTCTCAGTCGTTTTAAAACTATACTTAAAGGAGAACAAATAAAAATGTGCAACACAACAAAAAAAAAAAAAAAACAAAAGGCTTCAGCCAATTAAATGTTTCTAGTCACTGCGAAAAAAGCCAAAATATATCAGTTGCACTTCTAGATCAAGACACTTTTGTCGCAAAGTTTTCCTTTGATTAAATAAATGTTACTTTGAGTTTTTAGTTATTATTTATTATAAAAATAAAATAATAAAAAACCAGCAATAATTGTCATGTAGTGAAATGCTCTAGTTGTGCATTTGAACTCAAGGCGATTGTTGTCTTGCCATAAAAAAATATAAAATAAAAAAATTGCAACGAGATATGAACTAATTTAAAAAAAAAGTAAACTCGCAAAACTGCAAAAATTTAAACAATGTTTTTAAATTTTTTGGTCATTAAAAATTATGTATCATTAGAGAGGTCTCATGTACGAATTTGTTTATGAAAAAAAAAAATAAAAAATATGATACGAGTAGTTTGCTTTTCAAATTGCTTAACATTCCTTGAAATGCATTATTTATTTAGATAATAGTTGTACGAGAGCAACCGTGGAAGTGACTTTGAAAGCTTAAAACTATGCAATAAGCATTTTAGCTGCCTGGAAAAAACGGAAAACACAAAAATTACGATTTTAGCTTTAATTTTTAATTGCTTCAATCTTAATTTTAAATTTAATTTTAAACAGATATTTTCATTTTATTTACTAAGACTAGTATTAAATTATGTGTCTTCCACATGAGTAAGGAAAATATGATACCTCTTATGAGCCCAAAGAATGATTGTGCAGAAATATAATTTTTTGCTATTTCTGGGTGACAACTTTTAAATTTTCTTTCGAAACTTCTGAAATAATGACATAAAAGGCAGCAACAAGTCTTTGAATATAATAATATATATTATTCGTATATAAAATAATATTATTTATAATTTTAACAGAAGTTATATCGTTCATTTCAAATATTTTATTTGAAAGTATTGGGAAAAAACCTTAATTTTTTGTAAATTTTTTCTTTCTTGAGTCAAGGCCAACTACTTAGGACTGACATGAAACTTAGCTCTCCTTCTTGCCGCCAGTTAAAAAATTTTGATTTATAATATTCAACTATGTATACATATATATTTTTATATAATTCAATCTTTCTTTATGATTATAACTTTTCTTAGTAAATATTCTTAACTAACTGTCTTTTATTTTAACTTATTTCCTTTGCAGATAAAATGTGCAGTGCAGCTGAAAGTGTCATTACTAGAGATGGATTTGGTTCACTTGATTGTTATAACCACAAGATCACTTTTTGATAACTATAATTCTCTTAAGACATATTTTAAGAGATAGAATTTTTAAGAAAAGTCGTGAGTGATTTGTCGAACACATGAGCATTTGTAGTCACAATTGTTTTCCATTTGAATATGCAACGTGTATTTTGTTCGTGAAAGGTTACAAATAAATACGTGAATCCTAGTGTAATTGTAGTTTATTTCGTTTAATTCATGAGTTTATCAAACACATTTCGCTAACGTGACTGCTTGTGAGCGTAGCTCGTCTTAAGCTTGACTGTTCATGAGAATCCATTTTTTTGGTACGAATAATTTTAGTTAAAAAAAAAAACTTGAGCTGGCATGAAAATGAGCGTAAAAAATTTCATTGTGAGTGAACGCGAATCGTGTAGTAATTATAGCAATTCGTTTACTTAATTGATATAATGAACGGCCATACAAAATTTCGCCTCGTATGGTAGTAAGTCCCTAGTGATTTCAGCATATGATGTCATTCATTTATTTCGTTAAATTCGTGAGTTATTTTTTTGGGATACTTAATTTTCGTGAGCGTGAATGATGGTGAGTTTGATTGTAGCGAATTCCATGTGACTGTGGCAAATATCATCATTAATTTATTTCGTTTAATTCGTCCGTTTTTTTTTTTAAGTTTTTGTGAGCGTGAGTGTTAGTGAGCATGACTTGTCGTGAGCGCCGCGTGATTGAAGCAAATAGCGCCATTTGTTTAATGCAATTACTTCATGAATTTTAGCGGTTTTGTTTTTGTGAGCGTGATTCAACGTTAGCGTGATTGCAGTGAACGACTCTATTAATTTATTTTCTGAATGCCGCCTGATTGTAGCAAATCGCGCCATTAATATGTTTTATTTCGTTTCCTGATGAATTGATGAATGTTACGAGACACTGAGTTTTCGTTAGCGTGATTGAGGGTGAGCGTGACTTGTCGTGAGAGTGAGTAGTCGTGAGACCGATTTTTCGATTTTTATAATATTTTTCAAATAATTTTAACTTACATTAAATAGGGGCATAAAAAAATTGGCGTGAGTGAAGGTGCGTGCATGAGGAGTATTCCGCGTAATATCGCCTTAATTAAATATTTCTAAAATAGCTAAAATGAACAAAAAATTAATATGTTCAGTTTTTTTTCATAAAGATGGGAAAATAGTCACTCACGTCTAAATATAATTTTAGCTCAATTGTGTCGCCTAAAAATAAAAAGTTGAAAAAAGATGGGAATGAAAAGTTTCAAAGTAATCTTCAAATAAAGAAGTGCTTTAGTTCATATATTTTTTGTCCATTAAGATAAGCATTCGTGAGTGTAATTAATATTAGCCAAGTAACGCGTAAGCAAACGATTGTGACAAAAGCCATCTATAGTCATTACAATTAATTTTTTTCCGGCATAAGGATGACAGCTTATAACCAGTTCGGCATATCTGCTTCTTCAAATGTAATGTTCCGGTAAGTGTTTGAAAAGCTTTTGTTTCGTATTTGAATTTTATTACATTTCAATTTATTCACTATATAGGAAGTTTATAAAGCATTTTAAAATATTTTATATTAAGATTAAAGAAATAAATTAACAAATAAATAAATAAAATAAATTTTTATGAAAAATTTCATAATATCAATTAAAATTTTCGTAAAACCGATTACAAAGTTAATTGATTTTACACCTGTAAATCGATTTCTAAACATTTCACTGAATAGTTGTTAATTAAATTTTTAAATTTAAATATAAATTAATAAACATTTTTATTTATTTTTAAGCGAAAATCCTATTTTTCATCGCCCCAAACTTTCGATGTGCATTAGACCCATAGTGCATATAAAGACTAACTGCCGTATTCATAAAATAATAAATCGAAAATATTTTTTATGAATAAGGTCTTAAGAAAGAGTCGATTGTATAAAACAATTTGTTAGTAGTTAATGCTTTTTAATAAAAAAACTTTTTAGTCCTTGTGCTAAATTTTATTTCTGCAAAATTGCTTAACATCTTTAAATTATAATTTTATTACTTAAAGCTTTTTAAAATTGCTGCTCTAAAATGCAGAAGAGTTTAGTAAGCCATAAGTGAATATCTTTGTCAATCCAAGTAATTCTCAAACTACCTTCGTCTCTTTTTTTCTCTTGTGAATTGTTGTCAATTTTTATTTTTGGTGGTTTTTAAATTAATGCTTAACACTGTTAACAATTAATGTTAATGTTTAACACTGTTAACTATTTTGTTTTAATTGTATGCATTTATTTAAATAACAAAACAAAAGATCTAAAAAAAAACACATTTACTTTTCTTAAGAAATAATAAAGTAATAAAATAAAACAATTCAATTAAATTTAGTGAAATAGAAAAAGTGCAAACATTTTATAAATGTTTGTGAAGGACTTTAGATAATTAATTAATCATTAGTTTTTTTATGACAATTTTTTATATACAAACAAATGTAGCACATAATTTAAATTAAAAAAAAAATACTCGTAAAAATAATTAAAGAGTTAACGAAAAGAAATAAGATTTTTTTTGCATGCAATAAGCACTGCGCTCCACCCATCAATCCTTTCTAAAATGTACTCGTATACATATACCGCAAGTTTTGCATTTCAGACATTCCCGAAAAGTCATGAAAATCAGAATTTGCGATATGGCAGTAGTGCGAATTTGGATCATCTCTAATGGTTTTTACATAAGCATGTCCTTGCAAGAAGTTCTTTTTTACGATTTCTAATCACCAAATTGGAGTCTATTCTAAGAACAATTTTAATTTTGGTATGCTATAGTGACGTTTTCCTTTAGTAGTATGGAAAGTTTCGTATCAGAAATAGCAGAATATACATCTCTAAGAATTGCTTTCGTTTATTCGATTGGAGTACGGAAACGTTTTTCGGCAAAATTGGCACCCCACAAGCTGCCAGCTGAGAGTTAAGAAACATATCTGTTATTTTGCTTGCCTTGTTTTTGAAACAAAATGCTGTTTATATATTTTTGTAATTCTCAATTATTTCTTGTGAATTTTTTTTCATCCATTTTTGGGTTTTCTAAACTTTTTATACTCGATAACAAAAATTTTAATGGTTTGTAATTTTTTGTGTAATTTCCACAATATTCATATGCGACGCCTTAAAATATATATCTATACATATGTATGTATATGTAAATATATTCTGGGTCTTTATGAATATGATAGTCGATTAAGCCATGTCCATGTCCGTCTTTCACGAACGTCTGTCTGTTCGTGAAATCAATGTTCATTTAAACAATTTTTATATTTTAAAAAAGAAAATTGGTATTCAAAATTAGCAAAAAAAAAATGGCTCCAGGGTTGGAAATTTAAATTTTTCTTATAGTATTATTAACTTAACATGTTTTATATAATAGAAATTGTTCCAGGGCTGGAAAATGGAAACTTTTTATGGTTTATAAAACTAGCAAACTGAAACTTTTCTGTATTAAATAAACAAATTTCATATTATCGAAAGAAATAGATTGGTAGTGAAAGTTATCAAAATCAAAGGATGCTTCCAAGGCTGCAAAATTTAAACTCTCTTAGAATATTCTTAATTTAACATACTTTATATTGTAGAACGAACGAAATTTGTATTTAAAATCAGTAAAACCAAAATCATGGTTCCAGGGCTGGAAAATGCAAACTTATTTTGGCATATAATACTTGCTAACCAAAACTATTTTTTGATTTAATTATAGAAAAAAATAGATTGGTCTGGAAAATTTTCAAATTCAAATAGTTGATTTCTGGGCTGGAAAATAGAAACTTTTTTTAAAATATTATTGCGATATAAGTGAACGTTTATTGTTGGCAGTTTGAATTGAGACATTATAAGGGCGTGTTTACATCTGTGTGTCATGTGCCACACAAGCGTAAAAAAGCGTAACCACTAATTACTAATGAAATTACTCTCTCTCTCTCTTTGTCTTGTTCAAAATCAAAACTTGACCACTAAAAAGAGATGCATGTGAAACAGCGCACTATGAGCCGCTTTCACAAAATTTTGTGGCAAAATCACGAAGAGCGATTTTAAATACTTGACATGTGACACGCATAATTATGAGTGAATATGTGTGTTCCGAAAGGAAAAAATATGTTTTAGTATTATTCATTATAGGTACTTATTTCATAAAGTTTTTGGTGTTGGCATTAATATGGTAAAAGCTGAAAAAACTTTTAAATTATTTATGTATGCTCTTAGTTATGTATGTAATCTAAGTCATATGAATTTTTGCTTCGATATTATTCAATAAATCTTGAAATAACTTCAATAAATATTTAATGAATTTTAAGTAAATTTATATTTAATTTATAATTTATATTTATGGTGCACTATATGTGTCGAAACAATATGTATATAAATGACTTATACCACTTTAATAATTATGAGCATTCAAGTGCTTTGGATGCGGGTAATGAAATTGCCATCTCTGTTAAAGTCTGGTCTAATTAACTGATTTGCATTTATTCCGCCTAATATAATATATATGTACATTTTATTTACTTGTTAATATGTATATATGTAACTGCAAACAAGTCTAACAGACCTCTGTTAGCATGTTAACAGAGCTGTGTTGAACACTATGTTTTGCGTCTGGTTATATAAATGTTAAAATTTATCTTCACACATATTACACAACAGCCAAGGAAATCAATATGAATTATGAAACGAGCTTGATTAGAATATTGCATATGCCCTGGTTAATGTGTAAGAGTACACAAATTTTTTCCCCTCTTGCATTACACCATAATGAGTTTTCCAAGAAATTAAGATATTTTCATCAAAAAATATTTATATAATAAAAAAAAGAAAAATTATATTTAAATTAAAGCATTTTTTTGTTGCTATAAACCATGTACGTCGCTTGTGGCATAAAAGTGAGTGCAGATGATAAATGTTGATATGCATTTAGCTTACGAGTTTGCTCTTGTCGCTGCTACTTATAATGAATAAATGCAGCAAAAGATTTACCAAGTCTGCAAAACGAAATATTTGTGGCATGAATTTGTTACACTTAATTCTAGTCATAAATATGGTTGGTGTATAAATTTCCTCAATAGTTAAAACAAGCAATTAGTGAATTCATACTAAAAAATCTGTAATGAAAAAAAAAATAATAATTTAAATAGTGTATAGAAACAAATTTAGTTTGCTTATAAATAAAAACACATACACACACATACATATATTCCTATATATATATAACACAGACGTACATACTTGTTTTATTAATTGTTTAGAGGCGAAAGATTAAAAAGTCACCAGCTACTGCAGAAGCCGAGTTGTAGGTTTTTTCTTAGCTGAAAAAGTATAAAAAAACTGTTTAATTGGGTCACAATTTCTTAAAGGCTTAACTCGGAAATCGAGTTTATTTTTTTTTCTAATTACAGTTTGGTGTGGCTGAAATATTTGATACCCTACAGTTTATATAAAATAATGACCTCTAATTAGAGTCCGTTTTGCTGCTTTTCTTCATTTTAGCATGTTTTTTCTGGTTTTTGGAGATTTTTTGTTATTGTTTTTAGTTTTAGCGATTTTTTAGAGTTGGCAATTTTTTTTAGTTTGTGGCGCGATTTTTTCAGTTGCTTGGCAACCTTTTTACTTTTGGTAATTTTTTGCGGCTTAACCATTTATTTTATTTTGTTTTGGTTTTTTACTTAAAGCGATTTTTTTTATTTTTTTATAATGATTATTTTTTTTTTACTTCCAGGGCTTTTTTTGTTTTTGAGATTTTTATCGGTTGTCGGCAATTGTTTTCAATTGTTTTTTAGTTCGAGCGTTTTTTTTCAGTTTTGGAGATTTTTTTTGATTTTAACCATTTTTTGTAGTTTTCTTGTGATTTTTTTCAGTGTTTTGGCGACTGTTTTACTTTGGGTGATTTTTTTGCGGTTTACCGATTAATATGTATATATATTTCGTTTTGTTTTGGCGGTTTTTATAGTTAAAGTGAGTTTTTATTTTATAGTATTATTAGTTTTAGCGTCTTTTTACTTTCGGTGCTTTTCTTGCGTTTTGGGGAGTTGTTTTGGTTGTGGGCAATTGTTTTCGATTGTTTTTTAGTTTCAGCGATTTTTTTTTTAATTTTTGGCGATATTTTTAATTTGGCCATTTTTGTAGTTTTGCAATTTTTTTCAGTTTTTTGGCGATGTTTTTACTTTTGGTGATTTTCTTGCAGTTAAGTGATTTATTTAGTTTATGTTGATATTTTTCATTTTGTTTTGTTTTGGAGGATTTTTTTAGTTGTAGCGTTTGTGTATTTAATTATTCAATTAGTTTTAGGGATTTTTTTATTTTGGCGTTTTACTTCGTTTTGTCGAGTTTTTGGGTTGTTTTTTTTTTTGTTTAAGAGATTTTTTAGTTTTTGGCGTTTGTTTTAGGTTTTTTGGCGGTTTTTTTTTTTATTTTTTTGCGACTTTTATATTTTTGGTGATTTTTTTTAGCGTTTTCGCAATTTATTTTATTTGTGTTGATTTTTTTCATTTTAGCGCTTTTTTCATTTTTGCGATTTTTTGTTTCGGCTTTTTTTTAAATTTTAGATTTTGCAGTTTTAGCGTTTTTGAGTTTTCAACACACAACAAGTCGTCAAAATTGAATACCCTTTAATTTTGATTTTTAATATTTTAGTGTTAATTAGTGTAGTCTGCATAAAAATATGTAGTCGAAAAAATTTAGTCGAAAATTTAAAATTTCTGTATATTATATAAGAATTTAAACATTTTTCGTTTCTCGCCTTAGAACAGCCTTTAATTTAACTGTCGTATGTTTGTTGTTGTAGCGGCCAAAGTTTTACATATTCTTTAAATATTTCAGGTCCGCAGCTATAACGATCAGACAAACGGACGGACGGACGGACGGACTTTTTTTACGAAAACAATAGGGTTGCATTTCACCTTTGGTGCACTGAACCCTAAAAATTCAAGTAATTTTTTTTGAGTAAAACTTCGTCCTCTGAAACTGGGATTTTCGTAAAGAGTGGTGAAATATGACAACAGAACCCTTGTAGGCTGTGATTACTTTTGAAACATTGATTTCTACCATTAAAATCCATTGCCTTAAAATAGAAAATGCTTAAATAATTGTATAGCAACTGTTTCACATGGCTTTTAAGATTTAACACACCTTATTGCTCGAACGAAAATAAAAACTGTAAAGGTAGAGTAAACGCAAGTCCTGTTAAGTGTTTTTAGTTTTATCATTTTATTTTTCATGAATATACGTGCAATATAATTATAGTTTTTATAGTAAAAAACTAATAAAAGTCTAGTAAAGTAATAAACATCAATTATGTACATACATATTTATATTTATTTTGAAAACTGACATAAAAAACCGTATCAGTGATAGACAGCCAGAAGTAAAACATTAACAAGTGCTAGGAAAACTAAACAAAAAAAAAACTGGTTCAAACGACACACAAATCCATAAAAGCATACAAGCACACACACACACACACACACACACAATTTCATAAATGAAATGAAAAATGGTTAAGAAAAAATATATTCGATAATGAATATGCAGAAATATTACAAAAGAGCTTATAAGCGATTTTAAAACCTTTTACTTTAAAAATAAAATCTGCAAACAATAAAAGATAATAATAACAAAAAAAGAAAAAAAAAACACCTCTAAAAGTTTTAATTTTATATAAAGTAAAGATATACAGATAAATCCACATATTTAATTTAAGAGTGAAAGTGCGCAAAATCCGTCCAAAAAAATTATACCAGTTCCCCAAAATTATATGAGTCAATGATGTGGTATTGTTAGCCATAGATTAATCTTAAGCGTTAACACGTTTTAATTTATTTACTTCTATTGCTTTTTGTGTATTTTTTTTTTGCTTAATATTTTTTGTATGTTAATTATGCTGTTGAAATCGAAATAATGCAAAAATATAAAAAATGTAAGTATGTATAAGCAAAAGCCGGGTAAAGCAAAATATACAACAAACACATTCAATGTTATGAAAGATAGCAATAGTTTTAAGTAGTTGTTGTGTTTGTTTTTTTCGTTATCTGTGTACTTGTCATGTGAGTTAATAAAAGTTGTAATGTGTGCAAAAATCTAGAGCAATTAGTCCATTTGAAATTCATATTCAAGTGATGTAATGTAATGATATGTCTATGGCTGCTGTTATATTGCTTAAGCAAAAATATTGCAGCAAAAAGGCAGGTGTAACCGGAATCAATAGATTTTTTGCATAGTTTTTTATATTGAAAAAAAAAATCACATTCTGCACAACTCTGCAACAATAAGGAAAAAATGCTTAAGCCATATTTTACTGTTTTGCAGGAAAGCAAGTCGATTTTAAGCGTTCAAGTCGATTTTCAGAAATTTATTTCTTTACAGTTAAATTAGGAAACTCTCTCTCTCGTTCTAGACACTGTAAGTCCTAGTTTACACTATGCAAGTCTTATTGCTTTGGTGGAGCAATTTTTCTTATGGCCCTCCAAAGATTTCGAAAATCACTGCACCTTCAAAAAATGGTGTCACCAGTTTTTGTCCAACAGCTAATTCAGATTTAGTGATAGCGCTTAGCTATATATAGCAATAATGAAGCTAAGAGTCTACCAAACAAATCTTGGTAACATCTTATGCCAAAAAAAATATTTCTTCGTTCGCTTTTTTTTGTGCAAAAATTAAGGACACAATTTTTTTTCACTTTTTTCAAATAACTTCCAGGGACTCCTGATTTTTTGCTAGCAATATTTAGCAAAGTTGTAGCTACGGTAAAGTCGAACAACTTTTGTGAACGCATCAATATAATCTGAACGTGTCTAGGCATCCTAAATACTTTATTAAGCCCACTTTGTAGCTTGAAAATTTTCGTATGCTGATTTTGAAATAATTGTACCTCCCATTAACTCAACATCAGCTTATTTAGACTTGAGCACGTTTTCCTTTTTGCCACAGAAATGATATTAGGAATGCAAAAATGAAAAAAATATGCACATGCAGGCGAAAAACAAAAGATTTAAGACAAGAACTTGACTTTTCCTTTAAATTAAAAGAAATTGTATTCGAAATTATTTAATAGTTTTCAAATGTTTTAGTTCACAAGTGGCACTAACAATAAGAAAATAAACTTAAAAAACAAAAGACTTAAGACACGAACATGAAATTTTCAAAACTGATAATTTTTTTTTAAATAATCTTCAAACAAATGTAAATTTTTAAAATTATGTGGTCCTACTGGACTATTTAAAGGCTTTTCAATGTTGGCAAAAAATTAAAGAGTTGCGAAAATATGATATTTTTCCAATTCGTTTTCTCTTTTGATGTTGCGACGACGTTTCACGAATTTGCATCCAGCAGTAGTCACACCCGTCATGATTATTTTTACTAAGTATTTCGTGCCTTTTTAAGTTTTTCCTTTACATACTTTAAAAGTGTGTAAATTTTTTAATATGAAAAGTTTTGTTTTTAAGTTTTACAATAACGATGTCGCACGCGACTTCAACTTTATAAATCCTTATGGTTTTCATCAATTTTTTTTTATATTTTAATTATATTAAATATCTCTAGTGAATATTTTATGAGCTTTCGAAGCATTGATAACAAATCTTGACTCTTAATGTCGCACGTGACTTTAAAATATGCGATTTTGCAAAGCATAAATTAAGACTTATTTGCAATCGCTTAGTTTGTGTCTGTGTCTTCTTTTTTTTTGGCTATTTGTACCTTCAGAAATATTTAAGAGAGCAAAAGCTATATTTTATTGTTTCTCTATGAAATTATGATAAATCCAAGTCGGTGGAACTTTTCATGCAAATGTCCATGTACCTCGAAGTTGATTCGAAATTCTTAAGAACAATTTTGAGTTTGAGTACTAGTTAGTAATGATCAGTGTTCTCTTGATATGTATTATCTCACCTCTAAAATAAAGAAATGTTCTATAATAAGCAAAAATGTTCTTTCTCATATAATTTTGTTTTAAACCAGAACATTTTATACCCTGAGGAATACATTATTTAACTGTTAAAAAAGATTATAAAAATTGATTAATTAAATAATAATGCGAGAACATGCTTGTGATTTAAGGAACATAAATATTTTAAGGCAATAACATGTTCGCATAAATAAGCCGTAATTATCAGCTTAAGGGGGAGCTGTCGACACCTGTCTTAGAATGATCCAAATACTGAAACACACACACAAACATTCATATTTATAAATTCTCTACTTCACATGATTAATTTCGCAACTAGATTAAACTCCAAACGAACGTTTAAAACAATCAGCCAAGCAAAAGGTGTAAAAGACAAATCGTAAACAGCTAAAAAAAAAATTATATTTAATTATCCAATATTATTACAGCCAATTAAATTGTATGATAGAGAGAGCTAAAAATTTTAACACTGCCAAGATTTAAATACAAAACAATTTAATAAATTATAATGACGCATTAACAATTTCCGCTAATAATTTATTTAAGCCTCTAACTCTGGCTGAGACAAATACACACACTCATGCGGCGCGGCCACTTTTAATAAGAAATCAATTATAAAATATTTCCAAATTGATTAGAAGTTTGCATGTATGGCTTTATATCGGTATTGTCATTTCTTATGAAGTTTTATGATATTAATGGTGTATTTAGGCAAATTGCTTCACTCATGTGTTATAATTTAAAAAACTTAAACTGATTCAAAAATTATTATAACAACAAAAGAATGTAGTTTAAGGTCAATTTTCAACGTTCGAAATACAGAAAAAAACCTTAAACGAAAAATTCAAAATAAATGCAAATATTTGTGAAATACTTAAATAATTAAGAAAAATAAAAATAAATTTACAAAATGAATTGGAGTAGCAGAGGCATAGAACACAAAACTGGGAGGGAAGGAGAAATAAAATAATAGGGAAACATGTACAATTTAATTAAAATATCTATTCAATTTTCCTTAAGAATTTTTCCAAAACTATACGAATTCATAAGCTGAAATTTGAAAGCTTTGTCCATCACAAATTATGATGAACTTAATGAAAGTAAGAAAAATAAAAATATTTTTTTTGCTACTTGTTTTTTGTCAACGAAATTTCCTTAAAATCTTTGTCAAACATAATTTTTTTAAGAAACGCTTTCAATTTATTTTTTATATAAATGTATTAATTTTTTAAACCAATTGTGTACTTTTCAAAGCAATCAACAATTTTGAATGCATACTGACGATATTTGATGGTAAAATTTTTTTTATAAAATTAAGGATATATGAAAAGTGGGCATATCCTTACGCTAATTGCAATAGAAATTTCCAGGAAACCTAAACTTATATTTGGAGAAATCCTAATTATAGCTTATATCAAATTTTTAATTTTAAGGATATATGAAAAATTGACATGTCCTTGCACCACATGCAGATTAACTTTCCTAAAAATCATTGGGAAAGAGTTTGTGCAGCTATGGGACATTTTCTTAACGGTATGAATGTATTTTTAGTTAAAATTTAATTTTGAGAATAAAGGATATATGGCGCCAAGTCAGGTCCTTGCACCAATCGCAATGAAATTCGCTGCAGGACTTAGCTTAGCAATAACATAAATAGTTACAAACTGTCGTTGCATTCTGATTGTAAATGAAGCTGAAAGTATATATTTAAATTAAGGATATATGGCAGGTGGGCAAATCCTGGCATTATTTAAAAAAAACCTCCGAGAAACCTTGACAAATATACTAGATATCATAATTATAAGTTGAAATGAAATTTTCGATATTAAGGATATATGAAAAATTTACATGTCCTTGCACGTAATGCAGCTTAGCTTGTAGAAAAACTTTATTGAAGACATCACGGTGCTATGCACACTGCTCCTCAAATTCTGATATTCTGATTTTATTTTTTAGCTAAAATTACATTTTCAGAATAAAGGATATACGGCGCCAACCCATGTCCTTGCACTGATTGCAATGAATTTCGCTGCAGAGCTTAACTAAGCAATACTAGAAATAGCTACAAACTTTTGTGGCATTCTGATTATAAAAAAAGCTGAATGTAAATATTACAATTCAGGATATTTGAGAAATAGGAAAATCCAGGCTTTTTAAAAAAATCCTTAGGAAACTTAAATTTATATTTAAAGATCCCATAATTATAGCTTAAATCAAATTTTTAATATTAAAGATATGCCAAAAATTTACAATGTCCTTGCACCGACTGCAGCTTCACTCGCTGCAAAATTTTGCTGAAGATACTACGTAACTATGCAGTATTTTATTTACTTTCTGAAAGTAATTTTCTTAGCAAAAATTTAATTGTCAAAATAAAGGATATATGACGGCAAGTCAGGTCCTTGCACCGATTGCAATGAAATTCGCTGCAGGGCTTAGCTGAGTAATACTAGAAATAGTTATGCACTTTAGTTGTATATTGATCATAAACGAAGCTTTAAGTAAATACATATTTAAAATTACAGATATATGGCAAATCCTGGCATTATTATAAACAAAATTAAACAGATTATATGCAAACGAAAAGTTTTAATGCCTAAAGCTGATTTTTAAATTTAAGGATCTATGGAGGGTAAGCGAGTCCTTGTACCCCCTGAATTCATATATATTAGAGAAATTAATTTTATGATTCTAGAGCTGGTTAAACAGTATTATTGCACTATAATCCTTATAGCGGCTAAAACCTAATACTTTTTAACTAAGGATATACATATGTATGTATGGCGGTCATATCCTGGATCCTTTTGAAATAAAGTTTTTCCAAAAGCTCGGTTTCATTATTTTAGGCGCAAACTAGTTACAAGTTTTGTATGAAAATTAAGGATATAAGGCAGCTATGCAAGTCCTTCAATCGTTTAATATAAGATTTTGCATAAATTATCAAAATTAAGCCGATAATTCGAAATATTGGAAGGATATCTGATAAGAGTGTCCCTTGCTAGAATTGATTTAAAAAAATAAATTTTTAATTAATTCCCCCAATTTATTGATTTATATTATTTCTTACTTTTTTTTCTGTGTAGGCTTAATAGGATCCAAATTCACATAATTGTTGTAAACTTTATTCTTAAAAATTCTGTAAAATAGTTGAGCTACGCTTCTGGTTGTTCATTTACTTGCGGCTAATGCGATAATGGTCATAATGAAAGACACTTTACTGCTGATTGTTTGCACGATTGGCTCACGGTTTCGTTTTCAAAGGTTTACACGAGCAAATTTGAAATGATTGCAATAAAAAAGATCTATTCGTACATAAAATACTCATAAAATCGCATTTAAATGTTTTAAGCCGTAAATGTGTTACAATTTTGTGTTTTTTTTTTTTTTTTTTACTTAGAGTTTAATACTGTTTTCTTAGCGTCTAAGAAAATCACATACAGTCAATCAATGCAACGAACCATAACACATTCATACGTTCATTTATACATTCATTCATTTATTCATTGATTATAGTTACACGGGCAATGAATAAAAATAAAAAAATCAAATGAAACAGCCATAAACCACAAATTCGCAATTTAAAATCAATACACACCATTTAGCCGCTTCGAAAATAGCTCACAGTGGGACAAAGGGCAATAAATATTTTTTTTTGCAAGCTAGAAATAAGAGCGATTAGTTTGTTACATAGAACCTCAATAAAGGCTGATTTAATATTCCAAATAATGTCTCACCTGACGAATCGGTAAAATTTTCAGATTTATCCCAGATAAGAATTGGCAAAATAATAATGGAAAATATGGTAAAAAATCGGTGCAAGGTTGTGGTTGCCTGCCATGTGTCATTAACTGTAAATACTCGTTCGCATTTACTCTCGTCCCTCGAACTTTAAAAAAAAAAAAATAAAAATTAAAATAAAACTAAAATTATTTTGTTTAAATTAAAAATAAAATATTTATGATTTGATCAGGCTAAAGTTCGTATCGCTTTGTAAGCCAAATTACATGTGATAATTATTAATGAACAAATAACACCAAAGTTAGTTGTATATATTCTGACAAACACGTAGTAGAACGGAACAACCGGCTGTTTTCGAAGGCCACTACACCTTCATCATGAGCGTTCTTTGTGTTTGTTCCACTGTGTGGTGTGGTGGAATATGTGAATTGTTTTGATTCATCGTACAACTGACACCACACACAGTGGACCAAACACAAAAGAACGTTTTTTTTTAAATTTTCATTACCGCAGAGATTTTGGCAATCGCTATCGAACAATGTAATAATATGATTCGATATCGAATGCCGTAATCTCAAACTGAAAAAACGTGATCGAATCAGCTCGTTATCGAAAGCGACGATTAGGCCCCTGGTTAAACAATCAAACTCGACACGAAAACTACTCTGCAAAGCACAAAAATTAGTTTTTTTTTTCGGAAAAAACCGTACCAAATATAAGAAAACCGGTTTCGAACTCGATAAAAAGTATCCTATGATAACATTGTGTGCTTAGTATAAGACATTGAATTTAGAGTAAAAAGCTGTCTTGAGTACAAAACGATAGTCGTAGTATAAGACGTTTGACTTAATATAAGAATTTTGCTTCAGTATAAGACGATTGTTTCAGTATAAGACCGATGCCTTAGCATAATAATTTGGTTGGTTAAACTAATAAGACAGTAGTATTAGAATAAAGTGCAGGTTTCAGTATAAGACTGTTGGCTTAGTATAAGATAATGGTTATACTAATATGTAAGTTAGTAAGTTACTAGTATTAGTATAAGATTCAGATTTTAATATAAAACTATAATTTTTGTACAAGATTGTACTGGTAGTACAATAAAAAAGTATAAGTACAACACTTTCGTCTTATATAAGATGGTGTATAAGACGGAGATCTTAATATAGTTTTAATATAAACTGCTTGTTGTAGTATACGACACTAATATTTGTATAAAACACCAGACGCCGGTATTAATATATAAAACTGTGATAAAAAACTTATACTAAATAGAGGACAGTAATTTTACTATAAAATGATTACAGCAGTATGTACAATATAAATTCAGGTCTAAGTCCTAGACGCTGTTGTCAGTATAAGACTCTAGTCGCAGTATAATACGTGGTTTTAGCATATGAATTCGGTTTTATTGCAAAAAAAACAGAAAGAGTACAAAATATTGAATAAAGTATAAGACGTTGGTCTCAATATAAGATATATAAAATGGCCTTAGTATAAGATTTTGGTCAATTTGAAATACAAAGACCTGTATATAAGCCTGTGGTACTAGTCTAAAACAAAAGTCATAGTGCTAGTAAGAAGGTTATTTTAGTACAGTATAAGAGTTTGGTCTAGTTTGATGTACTGGCCTACTACTAGTATAAGATGATGGTCAGTGGTATTTATACATGACTTAATCTATGTATGACGGAGTATTACCAAAGAAAAGTGGTTGTTGCAGAATATGGCGGTTTTATTATTACAAAAGAGGGCTTTAGTATGAGATTACGGCCTAGGGTTGTTTACTAATGCAATAATATTATCATAAGAAAATGGTCGTAGTTAAAAAAAAATTTAGTATAAGACAATGTTATTTGTATAAGATACTGCTCTTAGTGTAAGTCATACAGTGCTCCGACCGAAGTCTAAGCACTGCTTCAAAAAGTTCCGACTGACGTCTCCTTGCGGCTGCATTAGTCTTATGCTAAAACAGTGTTATTATAGTCTGGGTATAAGAAACAGATATACAATGTATAAGACACTACTCTTAGTATAACACACTGGTTTTAATATAACGAAGTGGTCCTATACAATGACAGTTTTGTAAGAATGATGTTGATATAAACAGTGTCTTTAACTATAAGACATTAGTCAGATTTGTGTATAACCCACTGATCTTAGTATTAACTCAGGTGTCCTCTATAAAGAAAGTATTCTTAGGTTAAGATGATGGCCGCAGTATAAGATACATAAATTTGCACAAGACACTGTTTTTAGTATAAGACACTGAGTTTAGTATAAGACACTAGTGTTACTATAGGACGCTGATCTTAGTGTAGCACAGTGTGCTTACACTAAGACACTATTTTAGTATTAACTAACATTTGACACTTTGTTCCACTGTAAAATACTGCAAATTGACGTATTATTTATAATATTTAACAGCTTTTACAAACTTTTGTGGGCGTGTTTCATTTACTGCATACCAAAAAATGAAACAGGATTAAAAATCATTTCATTTTTTTTAACGAAAAATTGCGCCAATAATTCTGACAAAAAAATTAATATTTGTTACAAAAAATAGCTTTAAGGAAAAAGTCTTAGTTTAATATTTTAATTGGTTTTGTTGCTGTAATGTGGCATTTCCCATAGTTGAAAAAATATTTTGCATATACGAGTATGTATGTGTCTGGGTTCTTTGTCAAAACAGTAGTCAGTCGAACGATTAAGAAAATTAAATATATTTTTTATTCAAATTATTAAATGCTTATGAGCGTTAGTTAAGAACTTTAAAAATTATATTTCTGTAGCAAATGAAATATAGTTGCGAAAGAAAAAATCTCTTGTAAATTTGAATTTCAAATAAATTAAAAGTTGAAATCAACATGAAATCAGCAACTTGAGAGTCGCAAAATTATTTGATTAAATACAATATATACTTAGATATGAAAAACACTTAAATGTTTTAAATGGCTTTTTTACAAAACGTTTTAATGTCGATTAACAGCTTAATTGCTGTTTTTTTTTGTACACTGTAATCGATCATTGAAATCACCAGACTTAAGTCGCATACTTGATGGCGGAGCTGAGTGCAAAAGATTTGGCCTTTAGATTGATATTCAAATACATTATCTAGCCTTTTTTGCTTGGCTACTATGTAAGTTGTAATTAAACACTTTTGAAAGTTCTAAGTAAAGGGTGTTTTTTATTGAGGTATAGAACTTTAAGTTGGCATCACTTTTTTAACTGGCGGCCATTTGTCAGCTGTCAAGTGATTAATATTTAGTTTGGTTTGCCATTTCATCATGAACAGGTTGACAAAAGAACAACGCTTGCAAATCGTGCAAATTTATTTCGAAAATAATGGTTCAGTTCGCGAAGTTTACCGCAAGCTCCGTCCATTTTATGGTCGACAGAGCAATTAATTCGGTTAACCATGGATCGTTTTCGCACTACGTTTACTCTATGTGATAATACGCATCCGTTGAAGTCGCTCGTCTACGCCAACAAACCAGAAACGTTAGGGGACTTGGAAGCCAACATTCGTGGCGTTATTGCCAACATACGGCCCCATATGCTCGAAAAAGTGGTTGAAAATTGGACCTGTAGAATTGGCTTTATTCGAGCCAGCCGCGGCGGCCACATGCCCGAAATCATATTTAAACGTTAATGGCATAAAATTATCCTTCCAATAAAGCCAAATTGATGGACATTAAAACGATTTTCTTGTGTTTTATTTCAATTCGAAGTTCTATATCTCTAAAAAAAAACACCCTATACTTAAGAACGACAAAGTCCATAATATTCGAACTTTTGACACAGTGTGTTGAATGTGATAAGAAAATGGAAACCAAAAAGGAATAATTTATTACTTGCTTTGTAATATGAGGAAAGAAAAAACAGTCTACCTTCGCTAATGACTTACTAGTTGACTGGAATTTTCTATAAAATTAAATGTTTCTAAGACTTTGTGAAGAATGTTTTCATAAATACAAAAAGTCAATGCTATTTCGTTCGTACTCCCGGTAACTTGATGATGATCATTAAGATGATGATGATGATGATGATGATTATGATTACCATGATGCACTTTGAGATTTATATCAGATGTGCACTTATATCGATTTTTATTTACACTGATGTTTGGTAATATTTAATAAAATTGTGTTAAAAAAATAATTAAAAACTCATTAGCCAAACAGTAACGAAAGATAACTCGAATAAAGCTTATCTAAATTGATCCAAAGAAACAGCATATCTAACCCACTGTGCAAGCTTTAGTAAATAAGTGAACATCAAGCAAGTAATTGTCAACCGACTGTTCAAGGAGTTTCTTAATTTTCTTATCATTAAGTTTAAATCCGGATGGATATTTTGCTTACTAACAAATTTTCAGCACCGATCTTTCAGTCCATCTTGCTCTT
The DNA here is from genome assembly GCA_936439885.1 of Nowickia ferox. Taxonomy (NCBI): domain Eukaryota; kingdom Metazoa; phylum Arthropoda; class Insecta; order Diptera; family Tachinidae; genus Nowickia; species Nowickia ferox. The sequence goes on along the minus strand of OW387027.1, from coordinate 81,834,032 downwards.
GAACAAAGCAATAGTCCATCAGGGGTAGCTTGATTTGATTATCATCAAAACTAGTGATTTGTCACGATATTTTGCTCATCCGCAAATCAGTAATTCATCGTAATCGTTTGTTCAACTTTAAGGCAGACATCCATTTGGACATTTTGCTCATGATCCAACATTTGATCTATTAAGACATCTTGCTCATCATTAAAGCAGTAATTCATCAGCATAGTTTGCACACAAAAAAATTTCATATAAAAATATGCGAAAACAAGGTTAATTAAAATTTTTTTTTTCAGTAATGATTTTGCTTCATATGTGTTCCATGTTAAATCAACATGATTTACAGTAAACTTCAAGGAAACTTTTTCCCTTTGAAATAACTTTGTTTTATGTTGATTTAATATTCCAGCGCTGTTAACGCAAAATGAAGGAAATGAATGAAATGAAATATCAACATTTTTTCTTGTTGATTTAACATTGATATTTTTTGCTACGTGTGCTTATCATTGAGTTTAAAGCAGTGATCCGTTAGGATATTTCAATCATGATCAATATTTATTTTGACTAGGACTAGTAGGATAGCTTTGCAATAAGTTTAAAGCACTGATCAATCAGGACATTTGATCATCAATAATTTTAACGCAGTAATCAATCAGGATAACTCGCTGACCAATAATTTTGACTACAACATTTCTAAAAGATAATTCAGTGCAAATACGTTAACAAATTATAAAAGCAAGTTTTGCAAGAAATAACTCAAATGCTGTAAATAATATAAAATTAAAGTAAATAAGTAGCACTGCTTGGCTACATTGGCCACATAAAATTTTATTGAAATTTATGTTATTATTAAATATTTGTGTTATCTTTAATATCATCCCCATTAATTTAAATTTATAAAATGTTTCGAGAAAATTATCAAAAAATTATCTCTAATAAGTTTTTCTATGACAAATGAGGCAACAAATAAAAAAAATAATCTCATATTTGGCTAAAATGATGTTACAAATTTATGACTTTCAATTTAAAAAAAAATTCAACTATTTTTTCTTGCAGATGGCTGCTGCTTGGAATACACACACACACACTCTCGTAAGTCTCTCATTAATTTATTCATTAAAAATAATCATCAAAATAAATTATTTATTTATGAATTTTTTTTTGAACCAAAACTTACAAATAACGCGTGTGCATAAAAATAATCAAAATAAAGAAATATTATTAAATAATATTTTAAATTTTAAACCAGTTGGTTTGACGAAACTTAATAATACCGCCTGCCTGCTGTGAATGTCATAAAACGACTGTTTGGTTTTTATGCATGTGTTTTTGATTAATTAAACCATAATAGTTAGCTTAATTTTTTTTTCGACAACTAGAACTATGTTTTTTTATAAACAAATAATTTTTCTTTTTTAAGATTTTAGGCAATTTAAAGTTGTATTTATGATCGCTTAATTTGACTTGTAGAATTTTGTTAAATACATATTATTTGTCTATAATTGATTTAAGTATTTCAAACGACCTCTAAATTGTAATTCATGTAAAAATTTGTTTTTAACCAAATTCATATACAAGAAAGAACTTGGTTAACAAATTGCTGTGTATGCGTTCAATAAATTTTAAACAAAATTTTTTAATTAAAATATTTGATAAGTTGAAAACATGTGAAATACTTTTATGTATTCTAAAGACCTGAAAGTGAACAAGAAAATAAGCCGTTTGCACAGCCCTGTTAGATGACTTTTCTAGGAAATTTTGTAATAAAGTCACTCCAAAAAAATTATTACTTTTCATATAAATTTTCTACTCAAGTCTAAACAGTACTCAAGAGTTTTTGCAACCGTTAATTAATTAAATAATATAATATGTATAACTTAAATATACCCTAAATGTTACAAAACCCACCAAATAAATTTTACTTTCCCATATTTACCGGAGGATTTAAAATCAGTAACTTATTCAAAAGCTTTAAGCTTAAATACTGTAAGTGAATTTTAGTTGGACATTAATATTTTGCAAAAAATACATTTTGCCAAAGCCTTTCTTTAAATCTCCTGTAAGTGTTTCCAATTCCAGCTACTTTTATTGTGTCAGATTTTTGTGTATTTCATTCAGTTTATCCTCAAGTAAAATTAACAAGGCACATGATTTGAATCACGTTTTTGTTTTTCTTGCTCTAAAATTTTATAATAATTTTTTTTTGTTTAATTATTCATTCATTCACTTTGTAGTTTGATTTTTATGAGGCCACAGACGGATTTATTTTATTGATTTTATGGATTTCAATTAAAATTAAGACAAGTAATTGTCAGCAGGCTTTATGAATCGACAAGTTTCATAAAAATCAAAATCAAAATCCTTTTACCATCAAAACGAGTGGCTGAATTTTGTCAGATACCAAAAAAAAAATTTGTTATTGTTTTTTTTAATTTGAGGTTTTGTTTTCATTTCCGTTAAAATGTGCTCTTGGCTTAAGTACTTAAATGAAAGTAAACGTGGGAATGCAACATTTAGCTTTGCCTATCAGTGTGACCAGATGTTGGAAATTTTGCTGCCAAATCAGCTTTGAAATATTTTTAGAAACTGGTAAAAGAAAAACCTTAAAGCCGCAGTGCTAAAATTTAAAACTCATATTTTATACCCTTCACCACAAATGGTAAAGTTTATCATTCCGTGTGTAATTTCCACAGTATTCATATAAGACCCCATAAAGTGTATATATATTATTATTATTTATAATATTTTACTTTATTTTATTTTATTTTTATTTTTTATTTTTTATTTTAATTTATTTTATTTTTTTATTTTTTATATTAATTTATTTTATTATGCTTTATTTTATTTTATTTTATTTTAATTTATTTTATTTTACTTTATTTTATTTTATTTTATTTGATTTGATTTTATTTTATTTCATTTTATTTTATTTTATGTTATTTTATTTTATTTTATTTTGTTTTATTTTATTTTAATTTATTTTATTTTACTTTATTTTATTTTATTTTATTTGATTTGATTTTATTTTATTTCATTTTATTTTATTTTAATTTATTTTATTTTACTTTATTTTATTTTATTTTATTTTATTTTATTTTATTTTATTTTATTTTATTTTATTTTATTTGATTTGATTTTATTTTATTTCATTTTATTTTATTTTATGTTATTTTATTTTATTTTATTTTATTTTTTTATTTTTTATATTATTTTATTTTTTTATTTTTTATATTAATTTATTTTATTATGCTTTATTTTATTTTATTTTATTTTAATTTATTTTATTTTACTTTATTTTATTTTATTTTATTTTATTTGATTTGATTTTATTTTATTTCATTTTATTTTATTTTATGTTATTTTATTTTATTTTATTTTGTTTTATTTTATTTTATTTTATTTTATTTCATTTTATTTTATTTTATTTTATTTTATTTTATTTTATTTTTTTATTTTTTATATTAATTTATTTTATTATGCTTTATTTTATTTTATTTTATTTTATTTTATTTTATTTTATTTTATTTTATTTTATTTTATTTTATTTTATTTGATTTGATTTTATTTTATTTTATTTGATTTGATTTTATTTTATTGTATTTTATTTTATTTTATTTTATTTTATTTTATTTTATTTCATTTAATTTAATTTTATTTTATTTTATTTTATTTTATTTATTTTATTTTATTTTATTTTATTTTATTGTATTTTACTTTATTTCATTTTATTTTCTTATTTTATTTTATTGGATTTGATTTTATTTTTTCGCTTCAAAATTTTTTTTTTTTAATATTATTTATTTATTTTTTATTTTTCCCAATGTCGGGTATTATTATGTTTCATTTGACAAGATAAATCAAGAAGTGAGTTTATTTAAGATATTAATAACAATAAATGTCTTAACTAGACTATTTAACAGTAAAACAAACATTTTAATTATTGACAGAAATAAAAAAAAAATAATATTTCGTCACCTTTTTATAGTTCTGTTAAATTGTACAAGGATCATAAGCTAAGTGATTGCTTTTTTATAACAAGAACATTAATTTAATTTTAAATCAAGTTCTTGATTTTATGACCAAAAGTGCGCTTAAGGTTTTATATCGTTAGCTGAAATGCCAAAAACATGTCGCTACATTTTCTTATATTTTATAGGAGAGAGAATAAACTAAACAGAGTTATTCAATTGACTAAAGTAAAGTTTCTTTATTTGCTTTTTTAATACGACCGATTATTATTACTAAGTGCTAGTTTACACTATGCAAGTCATATTGCTTAGCTGATTAGTTTGAGGGAGATAGAGGCGAGGGGAAAAGAAACGTTTCCCCTCGTCCCTCTCTCTCCTAACAAACTAATCAGATTATCAATAAGACTTGCATAGTGTAAACTAGGTCGAACGTCCCTTTCAACAATATGTGATTAAGAGTTAACGTGAACTTTAACTGCAAGTTCTTCATACAAAACTTGCCATTAAAGTCTCTTTTAGCTTTTAATTGTATATTGTAAAAAGGGACATAAGTATTGAAAATTTCGATGTGTTTATCAAATAATTAATAAAAATGCAATTTTGAATTTCTTGGTTTTGCAATTCACCTGACAATAATAAACTTTTATATAAACAATTAATTAATTATTACATACATATGTATACTTTTGCTTAAAATTGTATTGTCTCAATATATTTTTGGAATTCCAAGTTTTATATCGTAAAAAATAATACTTATTTTGTTAATTCGGGTGGAGTTTATTTTTGCCCGCCAAATATTAACCGGGGAAGCAAATGACTTAACTTTCATTAAACCCAACGTACTGTACATCAATTAAGGATCCCTAGTCCTGTATAATTTTAAAAATAAATCTTAATAAATGTTAGCAAATGCCTTTTCTAAGGCAATACAAATCCACATTAAATTATCAAAAAGGATCGTAAAGTGCTTCGTTTTAAAAGAAACATACAATCTACTGCATAAAAAAACACCAAAAATAAAAATAATTTTATAATGATACAATGCAGATAATGTAAGTCGGTATAAAATCTATCATACTGACTTGTTTCCCAAGTTCAAGACAATTTTCAGCTTCTCTCTCTTCTCATCAAATATGACACTTTCCGGGGTATTATTGTCAGCTTTAAAAAATTTGTTTTCAAACAAATTGTGAAAGAAATATCACTAAAGCTGAGAAAAATTTTCTACAAATAATAATGATTTGCATGTAAAATGCTGTTATCGAAATGTCGACATTTAGTGCAGCTAAAACGTAGTGAACACATACGCTGCGGAGACACACCCAAATTAACAACTGTTTAAAATAAAAACTTTGTAATACTGATTTAAATCAATGAGAGTTTTCGAACAAGCGACATTATACAAAAAAAAAAAAAAAAAGACTGCAACTAAAACGAATTCATAATCTTTTTGCCAAGTTCTCATGATTGGCTTATGAATGAATATGACTCATGGCTGGAAATCAACAGCCACAATTTTGTTTTTTTTTACTCTAATCCACTGTTTGTACCCGTAAACCACAGGAAAGCAAAAACAACAATAGCAGAAAAAATTAAAAAAAAAAAATTCAGGAAAAATAAAACAAATATTTGTAAATTTGGCTTTTGACCAAAAGGAAATAATTTTTTTTTTTTGCTGAGACTAAACAAACATTATCTACAAGAAGCACGTTTGCATAAAAATTACCTTAATACCTTTAAAATGGCCAATTTCCACAGATTACAGAGTTAAGGAAAATATAAAAAAAAATTGCTATAAAAAATTCCTTGGGCATTGTGACAAAAAATACGAGGGAACAAAGTTAACAAATTAAATTAAAAAAAATTAAGCAATTGAAAATTTGCCGAAGGCTTCTTTTATGATGACTTAATTTGTCATAAAAGCAGGCAAAAAGCGAGGGTTGCTTGTTATAAAAGAATTGTAGGTGTTTTAATAGTTTGTTGTAAAAAATAAATTTTTAAGAATTTCTGCGTAAAAATTTTAACAAAAACAAAGAAACTTTCCTCTTTAAAAAGTACAAAAATAAAACGGTATTTTTTTTAAAAATACATTTCCATACAAAAGTACTTTTGTGAAAAAATTAAATTTTTGAGAAAAAAATTATTTTCTTCAAAAAAGTAATTTAATGAAATTTTTTTTAATTTTTAAAAGGTATTTTAGTAAAAATATACTTTTTGGAAAGGTACTTTTTGGAAAGGTACCTTTTGAAAAAGGTACTTTTTTGAAAAACTTACTCTTTTGCAAAAGATACTTTTGTCAAAAAGGTACTTTTTTGATAAACCTACTCTTTTGCAAAGGTACTTTTTTTGAATAAAGTACTTTTTTGAGAAATTTACTTCTTTGAAAAAGACTCTTTTTTGAAAAAGGTACTTTTTTGAAAAAGATACTTTTTTGAAAAAGGTAATTTTTTAAAAAGGGTACTTTTTTGAAAAAGGTACTTTTTAAAAAAGGCTACTTTTTTGAAAAAGGAACTCTTAAAAAGGGTACTTTTTTCAAAAGGGTAATTTTTTGAAAAACGTACTTTTTTGAAAAACGTAATTTTTTGCAAAAGATACTTTTGTCAAAAAGGTACTTTTTTGATAAACCTACTCTATTGCAAAGATACTTTTTTGAATAAAGTACTTTTTTGAGAAATTTACTTTTTTGAAAAAGATACTTTTTTGAAAAAGGTACTTTTTTTTGAAAAAGATACTTTTTTGAAAAGGGTACTTTTTTGAAGAAGGAACTCTCTTAAAAAGGGTACTTTTTTCAAAAGTTTAATTTTTTGAAAAACGTAATTTTTTGAAAAACGTACTCTTTTGCAAAATATACTTTTGTCAAAAAGGTACTTTTTTGAAAAACCTACTCTATTGCAAATGTACTTTTTTGAAAAAGGTACTTTGTTAAAAAATTAACTTTTTTGAAAAAGATATTTTTTTGAAAAAAAGTACTTTTTCGAAAAAGGTATTTTGTTGAAAAAGGTACTTTTTTGGTACTTGGTTGAAAAAGGTACTTCCTTCGGCTGATACTTTTTTAATAGAGCATTTTTTATAGCGTACTTTTTCGAAAAAGGAAAATATTTTTTTAATTCTATTTTTAATTATTACTTTTTTTAAATGCACTATTTGAAAAATTACTTTTTTATAAAGGGTCTTTTCTGACATTTGTTTTTCTAAAAAGGGTACTTTTTTATAGAGAAAGTTTGTTGTTATCATTGATTTTTTTTTAATTTATATTTTTTCTGAAGAAGTTATATACACTTTTTTTTTTCTAACTACTTTTTTTTAATGTAATTTTTGCGGTCGCTGTGACTGTCGGAGATAATACTTTGTCGTGCTTTTGCTCAAGGTATTTATAGTAACAGCTCTCTTTATTTTTACTGGTAGAAAAGAGTTTCCCGAATCTCAAAATTATTAACTTATTAATTTATTTTAATGTTTCTTCTTCGAATTTCTTATTTACATTCTCTTTTGTTTTAGCTCTTACTGCTAGTTTACCGAGTACGCCTACACCTTCTTGAAATAATAAGTTTCATTTTAATTAAACAAATAATAAATGAGTTGCATTAATTTAAACTTATTTAAAGCACAAGATTAGAAACTGCTTAACAAGTTTAATGCATCAATAACTATTAACTAAAATAATCTGCCTTAATTGTGATTATACTATGTTTGCTTTAAGTGTTCGTATCTTAATGAACACGCCTTGTATTAAATTATCAGCCGATAATATAATATATAATATGTGCATTTTTAAGTTCGTCAAAAACTACTGTTAATGTTTGATGATAATTGTCATTTAATGTTTTGAGCTTAATATCTTCTGTAAGCAAATGTTCTCATTAAATAAAATAAAAAAAAAATAAATATTAGCATAACCCATATTAAAAGCTGTTTTAGTTAAAGGTTTTTCCTAAAACTCTTAAGCCAAACATATTTGAATCATTATACATATATTTATCTAATTAAAGAAGTAGTGGAACGCGAAAGTCTGTTTTTGGTTAAGTAATGTTTGTATGAATTTCGCTTCTGGTTAAGAACCTCAAAATACTCTGAAAAAAAATAAAATACTTCTTGTGTTTATAAAAAATTTCACAAAATCTTAATGCGAATTACGTGCACAAACATAATAATTAAAAAAGCCTCGAACAAACACTTCACAACAAACATCTTTATTTAATTTTGAATTAGATTTTCAGACAAATACACTTCGGTATTTTTAAATAGAAATAATGGAACTATTTTTTTTTGTCTGCCACAGGCTGTTTTTCCAAGCATCGTCAGAGCAAAGGATCTGACTTTTCAAAGAATATGTAGAAATTTGGCCCCCACAACCAGAAATACATGACCTTAAAAAATTAAAGGGTGTTCTAAACCGAACAACGTAACATGTTGAAATTCTTATGTAATAAACAAAGAATTATATATGTATAGACATTTAAGATTTTCAACATTAGTGTATTTTTATACAAACCACACAAATTAATACCGAAATTTAAAAAATCCAACTCAAAGAATTTTCTGTCATTAAATTAATTAATTTTGGAAACCGTACGAGGCAAAGTCTTCAAATTTTCAAAAACGCTAAAACTATAAGATCCCCAAAGAAAACTAAAAAATTCATAAAATTAAAAACGAAAAATCGTTAAAATGAAAAACGCGCTTAAATGAAATATATCACCAAAAACAAAATAAATCGCTAAAATGCAAAAAATCACGAAAACTAAAAAATCGCAAAATTAAAAAATCGCCTAAACGACAAAAATTTTTTAGAAAAAAACAACCGAAAAAAATCGCCAAAAACGAAAAAAAAAAATCGCCGAAACAAAAAGAGCGCCTAAACTAAAAACAATCGCTTAAAATGAAATAAATCAACAAAAACCGCTACAATCGCAAAAACTAAAAAACCCCAACTTCCAAAGAGATCGCAAAATCCATAAAAACGCCAAAATAAAGAAAATCGTTAAAATTAAAAAAATATCAACCAAAATAAAAAAAAAACCAAAAAAAAATTCGCATACAATACAAAAAATTAACAAAACCCTAAAAAATTGCCAAAACTTAAAAAACGTCAAAAACTGCGAAAATCGCGAAAACTAAAAACCCCAACAACCGAAAAGATCGTCAAATCGAAGAAACGTCAAAATAAAGAAAAAGTGCCTTAAATTAAAAAAATCAACAAAAACCGAAAAGATAAAAAAACTAAAAAAAAAATTCGCTTAAACTATAAAAACAACAAAAACCGGAAAAATATCGCCAAAACTAAGAAAGAGCGACAAAACCAAAAAGCAACTGAATCACCAAAAACCGAAAAAAAATCATAAAGCGCACAAAAATCGCAAAAACTAATATAAAACCCCTAAATCCGAAAAAAAATATCGCAAAATCGAAAAAAAAACAAAAACTAGATCTCTTAAACTAAAATAAATCAACAGAAATTTAAAAAATTTTCAAAACTTAAGAAACGTCAAAAACCGCGAAAATTGCACAAACTAAAAAAATCGACAAAACGACAAAGTTAAGAAAAAGTGCCTAACAATTCGGTAAAATTAAAAAAAACAATAACCGAAAAAATCGCCAATAATAAAAAACTAAAAAAAAATTCGCTGAAACTAAAAAAATTCAACAGAAAGCGAAAAAATCACCAAAACAAAAAAAAAACAACTGAAAAAAATCCCCAAAAACGGAAAAAAATTTAAAAAACTAAAAATGCACCTAAGCTAAAAAAAATCGCTAAAACTAAAATAAATAAAAAAATAAAAAAAACAAAACAAAACGAAGACAAAAACAATAACAAAAAATTAAAATAAATAAAAAAAACAAAGACAAAAACAAAAGCAAAACCCCTTAAATCGGAAAAAATCGAAAAAAAGCCAAAACTAAGAGAAAGCGCCCAAACTAAAGAACTACAAAAATTCAACAAACAGAAGAAAATTTGCCGAAACTAAGAAAGAGCTAAAAAAAATCGCTAAAACTAAAATAAATCAACAAAAACCGCAAAAACCTAAACAAAACCAATAAATGCCTAAACTAAACTAACTAAAAAGAAAAAGCGCCTAAACTAAAAAAAATTGCTAAAACTAAAATAAGTCAACAAAAATTTAAAAAATCGCCAAAATTTAAAAAACGTCAAAAATCTAAAAGTTCGCCAAAACTAAGAAAAAGCGCCAAAACTAAAAGAAACGCATAATATGGAAAAAAATTGTTTATTCGGCTGCTTAATTTTTTATTTTTTATTTTTGAAAAGGTTTACATCAGGTAAAGTATGTGGTGTCCATATTGAAGCCTTCGTGTGCGAGTCAAAGTCGCACTTTACTGAATTTATATGTTTTTTGTCTTCTCTGTTAGAATCAGGTGTGCAGTGTAATAAAATAATAATAATGAAAAATTTATGGTATTTATTTATAATCTGCAAATTACAATAACTTAACACTAAAAGTGTAATTATAACCCAAAGAAAAGCAGCAGGAACCCACAAGCTTTCAGTCAATAACTTGTCATAATTTTAATGGAATGAAGATAACGTTGTCTGTTTCAAGAAATTACTAAACTAATAGCAAAATTGTATACAAATTTAAATGCATATACATGCATATATTTCTATTTTTACCACATTTGATATAATAAAGATATTTTAAACAATGTGCCATAATTTGCATAGTTTGAAATATTTGAATATTTTGAACTTTTGTTAATTTGTAATTTAAAATGAAATAGAAACCAAGACCAACCAACACCCAACAAATTGTCATTTTAAACAATTGCAGTTGCTGGTGGCTATTTAGTTTTGATTTAATTTTTTTGTTTTGTCCCTCTTACATATTATTAAAGCTGCTTGCTGGTTGGTTAGTGTGGTGGCGGTCAGTGAGTCGATGTTGGAAAAATCCAGCAACAACCTCCAAGTATTTTAAATTCGTTTTCAAATGTATATTTTTTTTATTTTTATTGTGCTTCTATCTTCGATGTGATTTACTACTATCAATGACACCTGTTGAAGGCGGATATTGGCAAAGTTAATTTTGTATTAATTGATTTTAAATTTGTGTGTTTTATGTGTGATAAAATAAAATGAAATAGCGGCGCAAATGCTTGGGCAAATCTAAATAAAACTACACATGTTTGCAAAAATACAAACGTTCTTTGTTTTGTCTATTTTTGTTTTGTATAAACTTTTTTATTTACAATGATTAGACATACATACATACATACATTATGTTAAATATATCCGTAACCCACTTGATTCTGCTAATTTACAATTCGCCTGATTTATTTATGAAGCTGGTTTCATTATCTGTAACATTTTCTTCTTCTACATCCGTTAGAATCATGTGTGTGTGTGTGTGTGTGTGTGTGTCTAATTATAATCAGTCACGCGTTCGTAAAAACCGGTTGTTGTTGTTCTAAAAGTAGTTCTTAATTAATTAAAACACATAAATCTTAAGCATTTAAATATTTATTTGGGGAATTTCGTTGAATATCGGAAATTATTGATCTTTGAATTTGATGCGGGCGATAAATGAGAAAGAGAGAAAGAGATAGAGATATTCTTAATTTCAAACTGAACTGCATACAGTTTAGCAAGAAAACTCGTGAACTATTCTTCTGCTAGAAGAGCTGTGTGATTTGTATGATAAAAAGCTTTAAATCCTTAAACTCTCTGACACGCTACAGAAATGCAATAAGCGTGCTGCGGGGCGTGAGCAGTATAAGAAAAGGATTATTTTATGTTAAAAATGTTGTACTGCAAGTCAGTTTAAAATTACGAAATTAGAAACTAGAGCATAATTTTTCGTGAATTTGGCGATAGAGAAAAAAAAATCAAAATTAATTAAAGTGGCAACGAGCCAAGAGTGTTTGTTGCTAATGCTTGTCTCGCAGCCGCTGGCTGTTGCAAGGTGTATTATTAAATGTTTTTGCTATTTAATGGGCTGTCATGATGCTTGGCAGCTCATAAAAATTACAGATATTAGAACTAATAAAAATTTTTGCTTGAAATTTCGCAAATTTGTTTAATATCTATCTATTGTTGTAATTCTGGCTGCTGCTTATGACATGTTATGTAGAGCTTGATTTTGCTTATTTAATCAGTAACAAATTTGATTTTATGGTCTTTAATAACATTAATGAACAAACAAAATTAATAATTACTCCAAATGGTAGTTCCAATATGACTTGAAAATAATTTTCATTTCTTTAATTTGTATGTTGCCGGTATTAAAGACAAATTCCTTTAAAAATTAAAACAAAAACCTTGATATAGTTTTGCATAATACAAAGTTATCATTTGTTGGACTCTGCCTACGGAAAGGTTTCCATAAAATATTATTATACCCTGTGTTATTAACAACCCTATAATTATACTAAATTGTAATTAAGTGTACTAAAACTAATTTAAACTTGTGCTGGTGTTTACAAATGAGTGTTGACAGCTGAAATGAGTTTATTTCGTCATAGTACAGAGTTACCAAAATGAATTTTAAAGTATAATGAAAATTTATTACTGAAAAAAGAAACGATGTAAGGACGAAATGTTTATTAAAGCAAACTTTAATGCTGAAACAAAAATTTAATAACACAACTCTAAATTTTAATTACTGCACTTTTAAGATAAAGTATTTTAAATAATTTTTTTCCTACTACACACTTTCTTTTTTTTTTTAATTCTACAAAAGCTTTAAAATTTTGATAAAAATGTAGAAGTCATAAAACTTCGAAACTTTATATTCGAAAAATAGGTTCTCTGTCTTTTTTTATAAAATTTTTAAAATTTTATTGACAGGTTCTTAAATACTTAAAGTAATCTAAAACCTCTTATCTAGCATATTTAAATTAAAATTGTTATGGAAATCTATATCGTATTTTCTTCTCTCAGAATTGCGGAACTCGATATCGAATGAAACTTCAAGATATTACAATAGAAATTTTTTAGAGTTTTCGTATTTTTCCTGGCAGAGCTCTACGCTATTAGGAAGGAAGAGATAGAGGAAAGCTGCATTAGCTTATAACTCCGCTTTTTTTGCACGTTTTTTTAAATAATGCAGTATTGCAGCGCCTCTGGTGTCAATAAGGTGTATTTAATTTTCAAAGCTATGTGTACCAGCCCTTTTATTGGTTATTTTATTCCGCCGATAAATTTTGCTACACAAGACCGACGAAGGAGGGCGCTTTGATGTTCCATTAGGATTAGCATCTGCTGTAGTCGATGTAGTTCAGTGACCAGTGACTATGCCTTTATCACTTGAACTTTACTACAACAACTAGTTCAAAGGGCAACTAATTTACGTCAGGAAAATGCGTGGTGTTGTTATTTAGTGACTGCCGGAGACCAGGCTCGTACCCAAGGCCTCTATTTTTGTAGTCAACGTGCATTGGCTGATGCCACCCGGTTTGGCCGCTATTAGCTCCTTAGATTACAAAGTCATATGGTTGACGTATGTAAAGACATTTATCCAATTTCGCATGGGATTTTTAGGAATGCAACATCGGAATATAATCTGCGTACCTAGATGAGAAATAAGAAGCCTTGGTCCTACACCTTACTCTCTAGCTGGCCAGCCCAGCAAGAGCAAAGCCTCAGATATCTAACTGGAAGATTTTTTTGGGTTCTGCACTGTCTCAAGAAAATTTCACCGCACTACCTTTAAAATATGTGGGATCTAACTAATTAATTAACTCTGAAATTAATGATGCCAGGCTGTAGTTTTTTTAGTATCATCTATAGTTATTTTTAAGTACAGCAATGATCATTTGTATCTTGAGTGCAGTTGGCGGCAACTGGATATATCAAAGATACGATCTACGGAGGTATTATTTTTAAGACGAAAAATTCTGGGAAGCAATTTCAAAAGAATATACTGCCTTTTTGCTAGATCAAGGTCGAGTTGAGCACGTGTAAGAGGTGTACTGAGTATTAAACTATAAAGTAAGTATTGCAGCAATATTATTCAAAATTATTGGCTTTTACTGAAGACCTACAACTCAAAGACTAGGCACCGAGGGCTGCCAGCCGACCTGAATCGTGCAATTGAGTTTTAGTTGGTCCAAAAAAGGGTTCAAGTTGGCTGAATTTGTCCGAGGAAGTTACACCTCTTTTGAAGTTGATATCCAGTAACTAAGACATGAACAAAGTCTGTAAATATTTCTGGCAATATCGCAGCTATCTGTAGACTTATTTCATTTAATAATAATGGAAAGACATGATAGAGCCTGTACGACTTTTGGCTTTTTTGAAATATTAGCACAGAAACATGGATAAATTGACTAAACTATGAAGTCAAAATTATATGACTAGACCCCAAAGAAAATCATTTAATTACAACAGGCAATAATTTTTCAAGTTGGCAATCTCTTGGCCACGTTTATAATAACTTGCCACATGCAAAACAAAAATATACATACATACACATTCATGCATCATACCCTCTCAAATATTTGAAATGACAGTTTCGTTACTTAATGAACAAGTTCAATTGCATACAATTAAATATTTCTAGTTGTGGCAATTTGTTGTTTGAATTGTGTCTGCTAAAAGCAGACTACATTCATACACACATGCAAACATACGAGTATGTAGAATTTTTTTAAGAGGTAAGAAAACAAAACATTTGTTAAACAAACTACACAACACAAATACGTACACTACGAATGTGTAGTGCGCGCCGAACTCTTGAACAAACTGTAGCGATACAATCACCATTGAAACGGTGATTTCTATCTGAATGGAATGAATGACCAATAGAAAAAAATAAAAAATAAAAAAATATAAATAGAAACAAATTTATTTACGTATGTACGTACTGACAAATATGAATGTTTCTTTTTGTTTAACTCCATCAAGAACCGCACCTTATTTTTATTTATTTTTTGATGAACTTGAACTCTAAAAGTAATTGTTACACACAAGTATTTAAAGCATAAAGGAACGACGAAAAGAAAAAATTAAACTTAACCCTCATATACTCCCGGTTAAATTTATGCGATTGTGATCAAGTAAAGTATGAACTTCGACGCATTGGCATTGCTCAATAAATTAAATAAGATTCAATGTTTATAATTGTTTAGGACTTTAAAGTTGTATGACATTGATTTGACCATTTGAACGTGTCATGATTATAATTTAAAATTTCCGAATTTGCGAATGTTATTTAATCGTAATCTAGATACATATGTGTAGTGTTAGTTCTACAAATTGTAAAGTACAAAATAAAAAAAAAAATTTTTAAGCATCAGGGTAGAAATTACATATGAAGTGAAGTACAGTCGACTCCGCTTTACTGGAAATAAGCAAAACCCAATTTTTTTTTTCAGTTATCCGATTTTTTCTTTAAAACTTAGTTCGGATTACTGAAATTTGTTACAGTTAAGCGTACTGCTTAAAATCAGTAACCATACACATGCATATGTGCACATTTTGTTGTTGAAATTTTTCACGAATTCCTCGAAAATGTCTAGCCACTTGCATTGACAATATAATAGAAAAATACAATAAAGTACGTAAGAGCGAAAAGGGCAAATACTACATTTTGCCATTTAATTTTTTAACGGACAAAACATGCACAATTTTTTCAGCCTTAAGTTATGCAAACGATTTCTTATAAATAAATTTGTCATTGTTTATTTTTTCACTAAAGCGAAGTAAGTTTCATACAGAACGTAGTTGTGTTCTTGCTTTTGGTTTTCAGTAATACGATATTTTCACTAAAGCGATGTTTCGCTAAAGCGAAGTGAATAAGTCTAGTTGCGTTTAAAATCAGTACGGGGATTTGTATCGCTTTCAGTAATCCGATTTTTTTCAGTAAAGCGTGTTGCGCTAAAGCGGATTCGACTGTAAAAGAGGCTTCATCCCGTTACTCACAACGCGCTCGAGTTGTTATTTTTTGGAAGTATAAATTGCTGTAGGGATTTAGATGCTCAAACAATTTTTTGTTGGTTAAAATAAACAATTAGAAGTAGTTACTGAACTGATAGTGAGCAATTTGGAATGTATTTGAAAGGTGCGTTTATATTATACAAATATTTATGTATAAAGCAAATGAAATAAAAATTGTAATATTCAGTTACACACCAAAATGCAAATGAGCAAAATTCCAAATAGAATTACATGGCTATACAAGCAGTGATTAATCCAAATAACATAAATTGGAATCACTTGCTTAATATAGAACTGATCTAATTATTACATTGTCTTCTGAATCTTTCAAGTCATGGGCCGTCTGAGCCGCAGTGTAACGGTTTCCGCATGCGTATTTACTTTGCATAAAAAGTTGTCTCATTGCATCGTGTTTTTATTATCAATTGGATTTTTATTAAGCGGCTGGACATACAAATTTTTAAATAAGCAGTATTGCAACTACATAATTAGTTTGACTGAAGTTCCCTGGCCTAAGAGTCTAGTTTTTTTTATATTTACAATCTCCAATTAATTAGTTTAAAATCCAAAATCTTTTAATGAACAACCAACCATTTAGATTCGTGCGATTAACCTAATTTAAATTAGAATATTTTAAGAATTTCATTAACATGTATTTTGTTTCCACGTGCACAAGTCAAACTAACAAATTTACCTTTAAACAGTTTTGCCAACAAATAATATTCAAAGATTGGCTGTTGCTTAATTATTTAGGGTTTTTATGGACATAACGTCTATTTTCTGGAAAAACGTCATATCTAAAAAAAACTAGTTTGTAGGGAAACGACTCTTAAGTTGTCAATTTACACACAACTTAATGAAAAATGAAAATTTTAGTTTTCTCTCAAGAGTTGAGTAAACCAGGGGGTAAATTATGGCACTCGTTATCGAACGAAATTACGAAATATTTCAATAGAGTTTATGTGGAAATATTCTTAAATTTCAAATCTAAATCGAATGCCGTAATTTCCCCACAGATACTTGTACAAAATTTTTACCCAATATAAATAATGATACGAGAATTATGCCCTAATTCAGTAAGAAGATTTAGGACGTTTTTGTTTAAATTCTCTAAATTATTTTCTTCAAAAATAGTTGTCTTTGATAATGAAAAATAAAAATATTATTACCTTGTTTTTAAAACATAAAAATAAAATTAAAGTATTATACAATAGTTTGAAAAATATTTGAAAAATATGTGTTGGATATAATGTTTAGAACAAAATCATACAGCAAATTCATGAACCTTCTAGCTTGGACAATAAATAGTATTCGTTTTAAAGAATCACAACTACGGATTTTTTTTGTCCATATACAAGACGATACAATCGTCGAACAGAATTAGGGCATTAATTTTGCATGATTAGATCAAAAATTTTAAATTTTGTCAGTTAAGCCCTTGTTGTGGTAAATGAGCGATATGTATATTCATATTTGTCTTAATTAAATATTATTGAAAACACATGTTGCCGTTATTTTTGCCTTGATATCCTCTTAACTGGTAAAACAAATTTATTTAAATTTAATGTGCTCTAAAAATCATATGCATGCATAGCAGAGAAATAAACAAATATATTAGATACCTTAGTACATACCGAAACTAATTTATCCCTTTACTTACTCATACCCATAAGTTCTGATACTAACTGACGTCCGAATTCCCGAATTCTTTTTCATATGGAAAAATTCCGCTACCTATTTTTAAATTGTGGGAAAAGGCGGGAAAGGCAAAGTGCCCGCCCCGAAAATTAATTATCAAATAACTTTGTCATTTGGGGACCCATTTTCAAAACTCTTTTTATGGAGAGGGTGCGCAAGTTTTGGTTTTTTCGAAACTTAAAGTGTTAATGACAAATTTTTTTAACTTCGTTTTTTTTGACGAAAATGGACTACCTACGATTGTAAGTTATGTCGCTTTAAGATTTGGTAGAAAACTGGGAAAATTGCGTTTTTTAGGTATTTTTAACCAAATTTTCAATCTTAATATATGAATGTTTGTGAAAAAATGCGATAAAAATATAAAAACTTTTAATATGAAAAAAAAAAAAATCGAAATAAATACAAATTTAAAGCAAAATATATATTAAGAATTTCAGTCGTTAAGCAGCTCTGGGCTAAAGAACAGCTCTCGCGTCCTCGTAATTATTTCTTAAGTGCGGTCAGGCTTGTTAGTGTTGTTGGGCCTTCGAGAGTTTTTCGTGCCGCTGGCACTGGATGGCTGATCTGCCACGGATAACCGTATAATCTTGCGGTTCTTTTGTGAAATTTCGCTGACAACCACGTTGCTACTTCCAAAAAGGCATTTGTTAAGATTTTTGTCATACTCTTAATAAAATAACAAAAAGCAGTAATTGCTTGCTATGTGATGAAAATATGAATTCGTCATTAAAAAAAATGCAATAAAACGAACGTACAACGAACATACATACATTTTCGTGCTCGTACAAAAAAAAAATAAAAAATAAGAAAAACAGAATTTTAAGATTTTAAATTCCCATATCAACTATAAACGTGTTGGCTATACTCGTAAGTTGCAAACAAGTGAATAAACAAGCCGACCGAAGAATAATTTTTATCCAATATTTATTCAGCACTTCTGGTTCAAGTTTTTAGTGCACTTAATATTGAAAGCTTACATACATAGATTAGAATGTAGGTTGATCTATTTAAAAGATATTTAAAAATAAAAAATAAAATCACTCAAAACAAAATTCAAATCAACGCACACGCAAGAAAATCATAAAATTTTGCAACTGGGCCTGTTACGATTTTATTACAACACTTGCAACGACGCCAGCTAACAACAGCTTCTGGCTCTATGGCAAAGAAAATACAAACGACAAATTTAAAATATTATTAAAAAAAAAAAAAAGAATTTCATAAAACAGAACTCTTTGGTGTGCAGAAGTCCATGCCATTTTGCCACGAACATGATTGAATTAAACAACTTGAAAACTATTTTATATTTATTATTTTTACATTATTTTTGAAGAATTGACGGAAAAAAATAATGATTGATTAATCTTGAATGTGCGACTTGGTAACTACGAGTATTTTTTTAACCCAAGTACATTTTACGCACATTTTTAACGCACTGTTTAGCAATTTCAAAATTTTATGATATTATTTTTAATAAAAACAAAAGAATTTAATAAAAGCAAAAAGCACAAACAAAATTGACGCAAATGACTGCGTTAATTTAATGAAACTTTTAAAAGTGCTTTAAAATATAATTAGAAAAACTTTTTGTTCAATAAGAAACTTAAAAAAACTTAAAAATAATTATGAAAAAAAACCTTTCTAACATGCCAACTAATTAAAACCAGCTCTATTAATAAATGTGGTTTCGTTTCAAAAAATATCTTTTGATTGTACTCGTATTCGTTTAACTTATGTATGAATTCATAATTTCCTGTTTAATGACATAGACCAACATGCATGTTTCCTAAATACGCTACATTAGGCTCCCAAGTTCATTCAATTGAACGATTGCATTTAAAGAATTAACTATCATCGTTTTACAAGAAATTACTTTAATTAAATATTTTCCAAGCGATTCATTTTTATCACTCGTTCACATGAAAGTCTTTGTCATTAGGCTTTCCCAAGGCAAATTCATATGAGGTAGACTCGCCTCGCCTCGCCTCGCCTCGCTTTAAAATCACTTTAAAAAATTCATGTCAAAAGAAATAAACTGAAAAATGTGTGCTGACATTTGTGGGATATTCAAAATAGTCACCTGGACAGTTGAGACCAACTGATATAGATTCGAAGATTCGCCTTGTCATGAATGATTAAGAGCACACGACCATAAATAATTGAAGTCTTTGCTTGACTAAAGCTCCTATTAATCTGCCTATAAATTGAAGTTTGAAAGCAACTCCTATTCATTCAAAAAAGCGGATGTTCGGTGTGACACAAAGAACAATAAAAAAAAAACATCTTAAGTTGACTCGACATTTTTTTAAATGCTTGAACTTTAAGCCTCCTTAAATAAAGCTCCCAATATTCGTTGCCAGCTCTGCTTAAAAAAAACACAACAAAGAATTAAATATAAAAAAAAGAATAGACCAAATAACTGGCTTAGAAACAGTTTAAATCTTATTGTTTGCCATAAAAACAAATATTATTATATATTATTAATATTATTTTTTTTACTTGTTTCTAAACATACAATAGCAATTTTATACAAATCGCAACTACATATTTAACGTTTTTCTACCAGTTGAGCTTTTTACCATAAATTGCTTAATTTTGTTAAATTTTTAATTACATTAACCAGATCATAGTTTCAATTAAAATTGTTTAATAACAGCAACCGCCACAAAAATAGTATGACAACAAAAAGTAACAGCAACAATTTTTGCAAACATACATATTTATGATTGCAAACAATTCCGCTCACTGCACATGTATGTAAATTGTAAGCGGTACACAACACCCAGCCATTACCCAGCAAACGCAACGTTAAAAATGTAAGTTTCAATAAAAATTTACCCTTCAGAAAAAGTACATAGTTTATAAGAAGAAATTTTTTTATAAAAAGTACCTTTTTAATAAATATAACATTTTTTATAAAATGTACCTTTTTTATAAAGAGTAACTTTTTTATAAAAAGTACCTTTTTTATGACAAACTGAACTGAACAAAAAACTTCCCTGCTTTTGTATCTTTCTCTTGGCGGGGTACCTTTTTTATGACAAAGTACGTTTTTTATAGAAATTATATTTTTTTTATAAAAAGTAAATATTTTCTAAAAAGTACCTTTTTTTCTAAAAAGTACGTTTTTTTCTAAAAAGTACTTTTTTTATAAAAAGTAAATTTTTTATAGAAAGTACCTTTTTATAAAAAGAACCTTTTTTTTATAAAAATTACCTTTTTTTATAAAAAGTAAATTTTTTTTATAAAAAATTCCATTTTTATTAAAGAAGTTTTTTATAAAAAGTACCTTTTTATAAAATGTACATATTTTTATTAAAAAGTAAATTTTTTATAAAAAGTATCTTTTTCATAAAAAGTAGCTTGTTCATAAAAAGAATATTTTTTATTAAAAGTATCCTTTTTATAAAAAGTAACTTTTTTATAAAAAGTACCTTTTTTTTATAAAAAGTAACTTTTTTATAACAAGTACCTTTTTTATAATAAGTACCTTTTTTTAAAAGATACCTTATTTTATAAAAAATTTATTTTTTATAAAAAGTACCTTTTTTTAAAAAAAATTTCTTTTTAATAAAAAGTACCTTTTTATAAAAAATGCCATTTTTATTAAAGAAGTTTTTTATAAAAAGTACCTTCTTATAAAATTTACCTATTTTTATTAAAAAGTAAATTTTTTATAAAAAGTACCTTTTTCATAAAAAGTACCTATTTTATAAAAAGTACCTTTTTCATAAAAAGTAGCTTTTTCATAAAAAGTAGCTTTTTTATAAAAAGTATCTTCTTTATAAAAAGTACCTTTTTTTATTAAACGTACCTTTTTTATAAAAATTACCTTTTTTATAAAAAGTACCTTTTTTATAAAAAGTACCTTTTTTATAAAAAGTACCTTTTTTATAAAAGTATCTTTTTTATAAAAAGTACCTTTTTTTATAAAACGTAAATTTTTTTTATAAAAAGTACCTTTTTTATAAAAAATTTCTTTTTATAAAAAGTACCTTTTTTATAAAAAATGCCTTTTTTATTAAAGAAGTTTTTATAAAAAGTACCTTTTTATAAAATGTACCTATTTTTATTAAAAAGTAAATTTTTTTTATAAAAAGTACCTTTTTAATAAAAAGTAACTGTTTCAAAAAAAATTACCTTTTTTTAAAAGTACCTTTTTTAAAAAAAATAACTTTTATAAAAAGTATCGTTTATAAGAAGCCCATTTTATAAAAAGTACCTTTTATTTTTTTAAAAATCCCTTTTTTCAAAATTACCTTTCACATAGAGTATCTTCTATAAAAAGTTCCAATTGCAAAAAGCACCTTCTGCAGAAGGTAACTCTGTATTTCCTGGACAGAAGTGGCAATTGCAATTAAGCTGTAAAATCTTAGTTTTTATTTAACTGCTTCCTAAATTACATTCTGACGAAACATTTTCAAGCTTTTTGTTACATAAAACATTAAATTCTGCTCTGATTGAATTAAACTTACTTTGTTTGCTGGTTATTTGCACGGGTTCATATAGGACTGAAATATGTTGTTAATACATGTTGCTGTTGCAATCAAAGCCGTCATCCGACAAGTAAAAGTTTCAATTTGTACATTTGTGTTGGAAAAAAATATTAAAGGAAAAAAGACATGATGAAAACAGATTTGAATTGCTGGAAAATATTTAAATGTGTCAATAAACTTTAAAATTTACCGCGAACACAAAATTAAACTCATAAAATCATATGATGAGATTTTTAGTTTTTCTTTACTGGCGTCGTGTGTTTGCACAGTGGAGTGTTGAAAGAACTAATTGAAATACGAGTATCTAATATAATTGTTGTTGAGCTAATTGAGGAAACCAGTAACTAACACACTTTCCACAATCTTGTTGGTATCTTGTTTTACACTTTATACGATTATAAATTCAGAACTATAATTTTTTTTATGCAAATTTATTTTTTCTTCAAATATTATTTAATAGTTTTCTTGGTAGATGTAATTAAAGTTTTATGATACAATTAGTTTTTTTATTATTTGTAAAATTGTTTTAGTTTGAATTTAATAGTTTTTCATTTTTTTATTATTAATTATTGTTAACAGCACAAGCAAATAGTTTTCCAGTTATGAATTTAGTCACCAGTACAAAAAAAAATCGCCCACTTTGAATAGCGTTTTTCTTAAAACGAAGTCAGCAAATTTTAAATAAATGTCGTTGATATTGTTGTTTTCAAACTAGATAATTTTTATGGCTAATAATTGGGGTTAATTAGCTTTGCCACCAGGGTTGCCGGCATAACGAATTTTGATAAATTCCCAAAAAAGTTCTAAATGTGTAGAATTATAAATGCAAAATTTTCTTTTATTTCGTTTTGTTATTTATTAAGTGGGAGAGTTCCGAAATTTGATTGAAATTAATTATGGCCACCAAATGGGTAAAATTTCCTCTAGTGCAGAAATTTTTTATAAACAACGCACATACACACAAACCAACAGTAAGAATTGTAACATGAACTAGTAAAGTAAAATGCGACTTTGACTCGCACACGAAGGGTTCTGTATGAACAGTGCATATGTTATACTATACGAGCTTTACCCTATACTCGTATAATTGAATATCTTAGCTGATGTAAATATCAAAAAAAATTTGTTTGGCTTTTTCTTTTTTTAATTTGGCACTTTTTTCGTTATGGAGATTTTTCGTTTTTTGACGATTTTTTGGTTATTTTTTTTAGTTATGACGATTTTGTCAGTTTTGGTGCTTTTTTTCGTTATGTCGTTTTTTCATTTTTTTGGCGACCTTCACGATTTTGATAATTTGTTTTTGTATTTTAGCGCTTTATTTTATTTTTGATGATATTTTCTTTTTTGGCGATTGTTTTTCGTTTTTTGCGATTTTTTCGTTTTGATAGTTTTTTTATTGTGGAATTTTTCGGTTTTAACGTTTTTGAAAATTTCAAGAGTTTGCCTCTTCCAAGATACACCAAGTTGTCAAAATTATATAGTGAAAATTACAATAACTGATAAAAAAACCCCTTTAATTTTTAGCTGTCATATATTTGTTGTTGTAGCGGCCAAGTATGCTTTGATAATGTCAGGTCCATAGCTGTTACGGTTCTCGAGAAAACAGCCTGTGACAGACAGACAGACACAGACTGAGAGACACACAGGCAGACATAATTTTCAGTTTTGGTGTACAGAACCCTAAAAAAGGAGATGCGTTCCCTCAACAATCACCTTATTTTGGTCAGTTTGGCGTAGTCAGACGAGTTGGGTCGGGTATTGTGTAAAGCACAGTGAAGTGAACATCGTGGTATTCCAGCTGTAAACAATTTAACATTGTGTGTCTGAAAAGCTCTTAATATCTGTGTTGAGTGAATAAAGTGTCTGATTTGATAAGAACTTGTACAATAACACTTTATACTTAATTCCAAATGTTCGAAAGTTACAAAGTTAATGTTTTGGAAAAGTAAAAATGTAACAATATTTTGTTCAAAAATAAAAAAAAATTTATTACTGGAAAAGCAATTTTTATCCCAATAAAAATGCTGGTAAAAATTGCCTTCAATTAAACCCGGTGGAATAGTATATTGCGAGAGAGGATTTCATATACAAGTAGAATTAAGTAAGCTTTCATTTATGTATATGTCTGTCATTGTGTTCAAGTGAAGGATTTTCGAAATAATGTTGCATGTCGCTTGTATCCTCGCTCTTTGCTTTCATAGTTCTTGTAGTTCTCGTCTAGTAGAATAACTTTCTTTGGTAGTTTTTTTTATAACTCACATCTTTAGTCCAGGCTTTGTGTAGGTACAATTGCGGTGAAATTTTTAATAACGGGTACTAATAAGAGAGAATCACAATGGACCCAACTCTGTCTCGGAGTGGAGGTGAGATGCAACATTACCTTTTCTAATCCAACCTAACCTCCAATTCATTCCTTTGGTTTGTGTGTATGTACGTTGACAGTAGAGCATCATTGAAGAATATAGTTGTTGTTGTTTGTGTCTTTCGTCTGCAAAGGCTTAGGTGTTTGTGTGATTGTATATTTCTTAATTATTAGAATGTATAATATTTTAGTTGTAGTATAAGAACTTTTAATGTTTTCATCAACATTGTCTTGTACGTTTGTATGATTGTTTATTGTGTTCTTTAGCTGATTATATCTTAAGCATTGTTACTGTGAAATGTTTTGACGGAAAATATTGGTATTATGTTCGTCCATGTATACATCTTTGCGTAAGCCAGTGTATTAGTAGAACATCTTCGTTTTGCCTCTATTTGGTTCTCAATTTTTTTCTAGATTGGCTGTGATTTGATTAAAGCCATAATTTGCTTTAGTATTAAAAAAAATAATAATACTTAAGCTTCTTTCAGTCTAAAATTGATGAATAAACTGACTTATCTGAGTCACTTCATTTAATTTACTTTTGCCCAAAATAAACGATTTTCTTTTAATTTCAAAGAATAAATATCCAGCCTTTTTCAGCGAAATGTGTTTTTATTTTAAATTTCAGCTTTACAGACTAAAAACAAACTATTGGAGGTCACTTCCAACAATAATACATAAATAATTCATATTACTTGACATTTATTTTCAAACAAAAATTAAATCATACAAACAATTAAATCTCCATGGAGTTGTTGCTTAGATGCATGTTTTCAAAGAAGCAACACCAACATTTATGCATGTTCAACAAACATCGCACTAACAATTGCATCTATGGCAGTTAATGGAAACACAAACAAACACAAGCAGACAGACTTATGCAGCTATAACATGCAACATTATGCATTTTCATATTTTCAGCTCAAGCTTACAACGCTGAAATGCTTTAGTTCTGTGAAGAAAAAACAAATACTACAAATACTAAAATAACAATTAGACGGCGTTGGCTGAAATGGAAAAAATACCTAGAAAAAGAAACAAATAATCGCTTAAATAATCATAGAAACAAACATTCGTTCAACAGCAAATAACTAATTCATTCTTAAGCCGTAATCATTATAAATTTACAACGAAACGCCACACAGCCAGCTCTAAACGAAAACATGACTCTAACAAAATAAATACGAAAAAAAAAATTGAAATCAAAACAAAAGACAACAATTTGTTAGGAAAAATACTTAAAATCACCATTGAAAATCAAAATCACATGAAAAATAAATAAGAGCAGAAAATCCACAACAAATCTTTCGATTTAATGCTCGTATACCGGCCGCTGGACGGACAGACGGACAAAGAAAACATACAATAACTAAAAAATATAAAATCGATTGTTAAATATATTTTATTGAAATTCCCACATGCGCCTTAGAAAAATTACAAAAATATCAGACCGAACTACAAAACAAAAAAAAAAACTAAATCACTGAAAAAATTACTAAACTTTAACTGAATTTTTCCCAAAACTAAAATTTTTTATTTTTGGAAAACGTGACAATTGCAAAAAGATGTTTGCTTCTGTGAAAGAAATGACTTTTGAAAACTGAAGTTCCTGCGAAGAAGTTGGCTGTAGAAAATAACACAAACGCAAAAACAAACACTCCCACCAGAATAAAAGAAATAATTCCCATAAATTTTTATAAATGTTTTTAAAGAAAATTTTGTATAAAATTTTGGAATTATATTATTGATGAAAATACCTAAAACGTGTTTTTAGTTTTTATAGAATAATTTTTTGTAAAAAAGTTACTTATATTTTTGGGACAAAAATAAATTTTTGTTTGAAATCAACAGCAACGGCTTGTCGCTCAAAAAAAAATTTATTTTTCAATTGTGACAATTTCAATTGTGACATTTTTAAAAAGCTGGTATTTTTTGGGTCAAAAGTGAAATATGAAATGCAGTGCGAAGAAGTCTTTTGGTCTCCAAAATTTTTTTAATCGAACTTTCATGACCAAAATTTGCTTTTTGTGCAAAATGTATTTAAAATCTTCTTATTTTTTTTATGAAAAATCCGCCTTATGTCAATTCTTTGATGTTGGAAAACTGACTTCTTTCAAAAAAGTGGTATTTTTATGATTAAAATTATGTTTCCGTGACAAAAGCGGTTTTTGCGACGATGTGATTGGGACACAAAATCACAAAGGCAGTTTTT
This sequence comes from Nowickia ferox, assembly GCA_936439885.1. Classification (NCBI taxonomy): domain Eukaryota; kingdom Metazoa; phylum Arthropoda; class Insecta; order Diptera; family Tachinidae; genus Nowickia; species Nowickia ferox. The sequence continues at coordinate 81,807,424 of OW387027.1, read as the reverse complement.
TTTTTCTAAAAAAATGGTTTGAGTTGTAAAAATTTAAAAACTAATTGTGTACTTGTCATGGAAAACGTGACTTTTTTAAAAAAAAAAAGTCACTTGCTATGGGAAAAAGTGAATTTTTACTAAAAGTTTTTGGGACAGATGTGACTTCAATTATTTTATGAAAAAAAGTGACTTGTCATGCAAAGGAGTGGAGTTTTTGTGTAAAAGCGTCATATTGAGAAATACAAAATTTTTGGGACAAAATTGCGAAAAAAATTTTATTAGTGAAATATTTTGCTAAAAATTTACTTTTTGTACCAAAAAGTCTTCTTAAATTTAATTTTTCTTTTGAAAAAAAAAATTATAATGCTTGTAAGAGTGTGCCAAAATAAACGCAAGTTGCGAATTAAATAGAAATTACATTTTTTAGTCTTTTGATTGTATTTTTTTTTTTATTGAATCATAAAGTAAATGGCCTCCCCAGTTTCGCATGCATATATGCACTCTTTCGTCGAAATTTTCCATGATCATTTTGCATAAATGTGGCCGGAAAATTTTATTTTTGTTACTGAATTTATATTTCTATTAAAAAACGGTTTTTGTGACAAAATAAGTTTTTGTGACAAAATAAGTTTTTGTCCCAAACTTAATTTTCTTTCAAAGCTTATCGTTCAAAAAATTTAATAACTGGAATTTTTTTTTTATTTGTCAATAGGAGGCCTGTGCCTATGTTCCGTAACTTTGGTGAGACGAAAAGTTTGTTATCATTCTGTAAAACACAGAATGAGTAACAAAAAACTTAGTTCCCCGCTCATGTTTAACATGAATCAGCCTGTGGAAAACAGGACAACCATTATAATTGTTTGATTTTTCTCGACGCGGAAACTTCTCGCCGGTTACAGAACACAGGTACTTGAGGCACAACTCATATCAAAAAAGTTGCCAAAAAGCATCAGAGATTCATTATACGTCCTTTTTTGTATAAAATTCTTTTCTATATCGCTGCAATTAGCAGCGACAAAATTCATGAAATTCCATGAAAATATTATAAATTTGAATTAGGTATTAATTCACTTTCGAAGGAACGATTTTTTTTTTATGAACATTTGATTTTTTTAAACAAAATCTCAATATTGTAGAATATTTAGGTTGAACTCACAATTTTTAATAAATTGCCATTCAGTCCTTGGTTCTTTTTTGTGACAACATATGATTTTCCTTATAATTTTTTTCCGCCTTCATTAAAGTTGACAACAGCAAAACTACTGTGTCACCACAAATCATTTACAAAAGAATGTTCAGCTTTGTCAAATCGCATTAACAGCAATTACGATTGGTGTAGAAAAAAATTGCAGCCACTAGAACTCAACAAAGCCATCAATAGACAATTGTTAAGGCCACGCACCCACTATACGTATTTGACATATATTGTGGCCCAAACTGTCAAATGATTTTCAAAGCAAATTGGCTTGGAACAGTTTGCCGCACAGTCATTTGTTGGTAAACAAAAATGACAATGACAACTAGTCGTCGACATTGACAATGGAGCTACCGCTGATTGCTTAAATAAAATTTTAATGAATTTGCTTACTGACGAATAATTTAATTTTGAAATCAAAATATAACATTTAAATTTTTGTATAGAAAATGCATTTATTATTTTGTTATACTCGTAGTGCTGTTGAAGAAAGCAATATTGGGCAAGTTTTTTTTTTGTTTAAATACATCAAAAGAAGGTAGTGCAAGTATAAAAATTACACCTACTTTCAGGTAAAAACAAGAGTTCGTACCCCAATTATGATCAATAAAAAAATCTTTATTGTGCCAATAAAGAACTTTTACTTTTATCTAAATACAAACATAAATTTCTTTCACTTCCACTAAAATGTGCAAAAAAATTAAAGCATTTACTTACATGTTCAATAAATACTAAATAATTTTCAATGAATATTTGAAACTTTTGAAACGCCACCAACACCTTCATGTGTGTTTTTTTAGTTGTAATTTTTTTATTTTTTATTTTTTGTTTTTGTGAATAGCCCAGCCAACGGATGCGGAAGGCATTCAAATGCGTACTTCAACCACATGCGGCTTTCAAAAGTAAATTGTTTAAATGGTAATAAAAAAAATGCAATAAAACAAATGATGGCAGGAAATATTTTGTAAAAGTTAAAAACTTTAGCGATACAGTTTAACATCTTAACATGATACCAATGACGTTAGCAGTTGGCCTTAGGTATTTTCGTACAAATGCATATTCACTTTAAGTGAGTACAAATGTGTTACTTAAAATTTACTTAAAATGCTCCGTAATGTAATTTAAGCATCAAAAAATAGTATCAGCATGATTCAACGTTTTATTTTAATTATTTTAATATATTTCTTAAAAATAATATTCGAATTTTTGAATTATTGAAAGTTTTTTAATTAAGTTGCTCTAAAAGCCTCCATTCAGATACACAAGTTCATGTACAATACAACTTAAGGAAACAATTTTAATTTCTTGATTCATGTTAACACTAAAATACAAGCCCTTTGTTTAAAAGTCCATAGAAAATAAAATAGGAACATCAGAAAAATCTGAAAACAAAACTTTTAAGAATATCGCAAAAGTTTTCAACGTATATCCTTATCTTTATGTCATAACTTATGTTATAAATTTTAATATGTTTGAAATCATTATATTCATAAATTTCTTACATATTCAATTCAGTCTTCGTAAAGACTTCACCTCTCTTACAAAGTTTTATGTCATTTGCTCTGATTTAATTTACAAGTACTCGTATGTTTCTATGTCTATGTCTATGTCTATGTCTATGTCTATGTCTATGTCTATGTCTATGTCTATGTCTATGTCTATGTCTATGTCTATGTCTATGTCTATGTCTATGTCTATGTCTATGTCTATGTCTATGTCTATGTCTATGTCTATGTCTATGTCTATGTCTATGTCTATGTCTATGTCTATGTCTATGTCTATGTCTATGTCTATGTCTATGTCTATGTCTATGTCTATGTCTATGTCTATGTCTATGTCTATGTCTATGTCTATGTCTATGTCTATGTCTATGTCTATGTCTATGTCTATGTCTATGTCTATGTCTATGTCTATGTCTATGTCTATGTCTATGTCCATGTCTATGTCTATGTCTATGTCTATATCTATGTATATGTCTATGTCTATGTTTATGTCTATGTCTATGTCTATGTCTATGTCCATGTCTATGTCTATGTCTATGTCTATGTCTATGTCTATGTCTATGTCTATGTCTATGTCTATGTCTATGTCTATGTCTATGTCTATGTCTATGTTTATGTCTATGTCTATGTCTATGTCTATGTCTATGTCTATGTCTATGTCTATGTCTATGTCTATGTCTATGTCTATGTCTATGTCTATGTCTATGTCTATGTCTATGTCTATGTCTATGTCTATGTCTATGTCTATGTCTATGTCTATGTCTATGTTTATGTCTATGTCTATGTCTATGTCTATGTCTATATCTATGTCTATGTCTATGTCTATTTCTACTTCTATGTTTTATGTCTATGTCTATGTCTATGTCTATTTCTATGTCTACTTCTACGTTTATATCTATTATCTGTCTAAATAAATGAATAAAAACAAAATTACTATACCAAGTAATATAATTTCCATATGGCTTCAAATCCCATTAACTATTTTTAATGTATTTTAAAATTGCTGAATGACGGATGAAAATTTTTGCCAAACTGAAGTTTAATAAAACTATCAAAAAATTACAAAAGTTTTGGATAAAAATTTAAAGTTCCCAAAAATACTAGTCACATTTTTGATTGTTGTTTTCTACTTATTTGACCAGAAAACTACACTTGTATATTTTCAAGATCTGCATAATGCAATATTACCTTATCATCTTCACTAATGAAGTCATTATTGAACAACTTATGCATAAAAAAAAAATTCCAAAAAATGCTAAAAAAGATACTTATTCACTTATTATTATTTGAAATACAATCTCTTGGCCGTATAAAATAGATCAAATGTTTTATTAAAAGGTCAATAAATGGCGAAACAAATTTTTAAAAGAAGTCTTAAAGCAAGATACAAAATGCTTATTGCAGCATCAATAGATATTTTAATAACTTCGAATGAATGGAGGTAGGGCTTCCTACTCTTGAACTTCGAAGAAAAATTAATAAACAAAACATATGTTAAATTAATTAAAACAGAGAAGTAAATAAAATCAATTCATTGCTTTCAATAAATTGTAAATTTATTATTGTGTTGTGATCATCGCGAAATGAAATTTGAAAGTGTTAATATTTATTTGTTACAAATTCCGTAAATTTTGTGAAGCAGGCCGACCGACACCTTCTCTAAAAGTGATTTACTAATTGGAATTTTGTGTAATTTATTAATTTAAATTATACAAAAAATTTTTGTGAAAGATGAATTGCTTCAGATTTACGTTTTGCATGCATAAATAAATACAAGTAATTTATCTTGTTGCCCGCAAATATTTCATTATATCAATAAAATTAATTGATAGTTAGTCATTTGCTTATGTAACAAAAACATGTGGGACAAATTGTTTTAAAAATAAAAGAAAAATCAATAACATAAATTATAAACCAGTAAGACAATTAGTACGCATTTTTGTTTATCTTCCTTTTTGTGTGGCTGTCCGAAAATAAAGTTTTATCTAAAGGTTCGCAAGACTAGACCTGCTTTTAATTTGGTAATTGTTATGGCTGCCAGTATTTGATGGAATTAGCGCATCAAGGAAAATCATCATTTACTGCGTGTTTTTCATTTGGGTTTCATTAAGAAATAAACAATGTTTCATGAATTAAATTATTTTGTTCTGTTCTGTTTTGATTATGTTATAAAGATATTAAATTCATTTAGATCACCCATGGTGTCTGGTCATATTATGTAACTTGACAGTCAAAGAGATTTGATTTTATCTCGCATAACATCAAAGTATAAATATTATTTCACGGAAGCTTAAAGCTTTTGTTTATTGATACATTTAATCTTTTAATCTCCGCCAAGCCAAATACAAGCATTTTATGTTATTTTAGCTGAAGGGTTATAAAAATCTTATTGACCAGTCATTCGCTATTTTCAATGGCCCAAGCGGCCTTGTTCGCCAAAAATAAAACGCACACATATGCCTCAACCATTCGTACGAGCAAATTTCAATGGCCAATATTCAAATTACTTTTACTTTCTAAATATTTTTGTATTTAAATGATTAGAAATGCTCTACTTTCGTTGCTAAAAAAGGCGCGATAAAGCAGAAAAATAAAATAAAAAAATTTAAATCTCCACTAATTCCAGATAATCTATAATTCGACATAAACACTCGCCTGCTACCTACACACACGCACACACGCTCACAATTGGTAATAAAAAAATTTGAATTGAATAATGAAATGTAAAAGTAAAACGTACAAAGACAGCAATAATACAAAATAAAAAAATAAAAAATAACGAATCATGATCAATGTAACCATAAATGTGTTTGTGTTAATTTGAAATAAATAAGGAAACTGCTGAGACATTAAAGCGATCAATCACAGCTTACAATCCCAAAAAGTCACCATCAAACTCAACCAAGGAGAAAAAATAGAGTAATGAAATCCATTGACTTTAAATCTTAAATTCAAATAAAATATGTGATTTTATTATTATTTGTTTGACTTGCAGTTTCTGCAGACAGCACAACAATTAAAGAGATCTTGACAGGTGCAGTTCGATTTTGTTGAATGAACTTTTTTTTTTTGTAATAAAATTTCAAATGTTTAAACTGGAGTTCTCTTTAATTTTAATTTTTTTTAATTTCATTTAATAAAATATCAGTAACATGAGTTACTAAAAAAATAATTGTAGTTTTTGAAGATATCGAACACTCACGTTCGTTCTATAATTTATATTAAAATAAATGTTTTTTTGTTTAGTTTAATTAAGCTAAAGTTCGTATCCTGATGAAGCGAAATTGCATGACAATTTTAAAGGAACAAGTTACTCCAAAAACAATTCTAATTATTCTGGCATGCACTACATGCTGTTTTCGAAGGCTGCGTCACCTTCACCATCAGCGTTCTTGTCTTTGGTCTACTGTGAGTGATGTCAATTAATGCAAACTTGCATATTTTTCAGCGCAAATGGAATATGTGAATTGCTTTGATTCATCGTATTAATTTTTGCTTCAATCTTTTTTTTTACTAAAGTGTCAAATCTACCATCTGCGAATGCCAGCAAATTCACCATTAGGAAACATAATGGGTGCGGTTTTGGTCTTGGGTTCAGCTCACTATCTCCTCCTATTTGGCTTCCATACAAACATATATTTGTACACACATATACATATACATACATGCATTTTTCTTCATATATATAATTATTTTGTCTAAAAGAATTGAAAAAAAAAATCCTAATACTTGCTAAAAGCTTAAGACCCGAAAAGAGAATGTTAAATTTTATACAAGTGGGCAGTTTTTTTAATATCACTTTCTGCACATTTTTAAAAATCATTTTCAACATTTTCCTCAACAAATATAAAAAAAAAACATTAATCTGGTAAAATATTTAAACAACTTTAGTTCGCTTGAGGGTATGAATTAAATTTTTAAATTTAATTACAAAAACCAGCCATAAGGCCGCAATATACACACACAATTTTTTTGTGTTTGTTTATTTTTCATGCTTTGGTTAATCATATTAATGAAAACCAAATCTTTTAATTATTTACATAAAAAGTTTATTACTTAAATTTATGAAGCAGTTGATGTAATTGTCTCGAGTGTATTGCTGATTTTCAATCGAACTTATTTCATAATTTTTGTACTATCTCGGGGCAATTTGGCTACTGTTAACAAAAGTAAATAAATGATTGAATTTTTTTTCAAATAAATTCATCTTACATTATCGTAAACATATTTATAACATGACATAATTATGTTACGTTCTAGCACATTTATTTCATGACATTTTTAAACCATAACATAATTATGTCATGATATTACATATGTCATTACATTATTATGCATGACAAAATTCTGACATGACATTATTTTGCCATGACATAATAATTTCATGACATATTTATGTCATCTTATGTAATGTCATAAATATTTTTTATTTATTTATATTATATGTCATGACATAGTTATGTCATAACATATTTATGCCATGGCATAATTGTGTCATGAAATATTTATCACGTAGCATCTTTATGTCATAACAAAAATATGCCATTAAATAAATATGTTATAACATAAATATGTTATAATAGAATTATGTTATAATATAATGATTATAAGTATGTTATGACATGATGACACACATATCTTATAACATAATTATTATTGTATTATGATATAATTATAATTTTACATATTTATGTCTTGACATAGTCATGTCATAACTTAAACATGTTATAACATATTTATGTCATGACGTATGAGATAATGTCATGGTATAATTTTATTATGAAAAACATATTTATATCAAACGTTCACGTTTCTGAAATCATTTTGGAAATTGAAATAAGAGATTTTTATTATTATCAAATTTTTTTAATCTAATTTTTCGACCTTTTTCAATATATTCAATTAAACTATTTTTTTAAGCTGTAGGTCTGTTTATATTATGATTTTATTATATCGATATTTCGTTAACCTTCTCTGAACTTCTGCTGGATATTTCTTATATTTTTGTTTTTTTGATATTAAAAAAAAAAGAAATATCTTGAAGAAGTTCACCGAAGGTTAACGAAATATGGATCTAATAAAATCATAATGTAAACAGACCTACAGCTCAAAAAAATAGTTTAATTCAATAGATTATACTGTAAGTAAAATTTTAACTTTCGAAATGACACAAAAAAACACCGAGGCACCCTTGAGACAATAAAAAATTAAAAATGCAATATCTCTTGATATTGACCTAATTTTCTAAAACGGAGTATGCCACTGTGTTCTACGGCCTAAAATTAAGTTGGGGTGTCTTGGCGTTTTTCTGTGTCATTTTGACGTACTTACAGTGTTGTCGGTACATTAAATAGTCTTAATGGTCCTATAAATAAGACCCAACTGTTCACGTTTCTGACATAATTCTGGAAATAAAATAGTCCATTTTGAAAAATATGATAATTTTAGTGAAATTTTGGAAAAATGAAAGATTTAGTAAAGAAGTGTCAGATATTATCTGCAGAGTTAGGCTTAAGTCAAGTCAAGTTATTTAAAAACTTCATGATTGCCTGCTCAATCCACAGTGCAAAATTTGCTCAATTAATAATTCAACACATACAATTATTATCATAAGGATATAAAGGCATTATTTGTTGCAACAACTAAATAAGAACTTATGTGCCAACTAAGAAAAAAAAAACAATTCAAAGTGACATGACCAAGAATGGCATGTTACATGAAATGCATGCAAGTACCTTGTCCACTAATGAGTTTTAAGATAAAGTCCAACTAAAAGAACAATTTAAATGGCAAAGAACAATAGTACATGGGAAAAAGCCAAAGAAGTAAAAAAAGTCTGCCCTAAATTGAATCACGTTTTAAAAAGGAACTAAAGCAACAAAGCGATTTTATTTAATGATTAATTCTGAAAGCAATGACATACTACAAATTGTTATTTGTCGAATAGATATGGATAGTTAAAAAAAGAATATAAGAATATATTAAGTTAATATAAAAAGTATTTAAAAATATTAGTATAGTAGTTCAATTTGAATAAAAATGAATAGCAATTAGTTATTATCAGTTCGTAAATAACAAAAAAAAAAAATAATAATTTCAACAACTTTTTGCAACTTTCAGACGAATGCACAAGTAGCTTACACGAGTATTATTTCAATTACTTAATAGTTTTTAAAACAATGGGTGGGTTTTGCTTGAATTGTTAAGATTTGTGGGCAAATATTTGGGAAACATAGATTGCCATTCTCCTTAAAATTTTATAGCAAAATGGTATTTATTTTTTTGCTTAGGCTTCTCGTTTTATTTTTTATTTTTCCACTCTTTTGACTTCTTGTGGCAGTTCGCGGAAATCTTGTTTCTTCATAAACATATAAATAGTTTTTTTTTTAATTTTTGCCTCTGCATAGTTTTCTTAGCCTGAAAATCTAAAATATTTATTAAACTATTATAGCGTAAGGCAACTTAATTTCCACAGGGCCTCAAGTGGTAACTTGAGGCATTAAAATAGACAATACGAGCAGCTGGATGAAGATAAAGATAATCTCGTATAAAAATATTCTTGCAATAGAATATCACGCAAGTTTTAAGGTACAAACAAAAAAGGGTGTTCTATCAGTTAATGAAATTTTGACTTTATAATTTTGACAACTTGGTGTATCTTGGAAAGCGTAAGAGGTAAACCCTTGAAATTTTCAAAAAACTAAAACTAAAAATTCAAAAATTAAATAAATGCCGAAAAGAAAAGTTGCCAAAGTGATAAAAAATAAATAAATAACTAAAAATAAAATAAATCGCTAAAATTAAAAAAAAATCAAAAAACTAGGAGATTACAAAAAAACGAAAAAAACGCCAAAACGAAAAAAGCGCCAAACGAAGAAAATCACTAAAACTAAGAATATGTATATATTGTAAAAAACAAAAATATTGACAAATCCAAAAAAAAAAAACGAAAAAACGCTACAACTAAGAATATAAATTGTAAAAAACAAAATCACCAAAACTGAAAAAATCGCCTAAGCGAAAAAACGGCAAAAACTAAAATAACGTCAATACTAAAAAATGGCCAAATCTAAAAAAATCGCTAAGGCTAAAAATATGTATTTTAAGAAAGAAAAAAATCGTTAAAACAGAAAAAAATCGCTTAAAAAAAAAAAAAAAACGCCAAGAACTAAAAAAACGTCAATACTAAAAAAAATCGCTAAAGCTAACAATATTTATTTTGTAAAAAACAAAATCGTTAAAAGCGAAAGAAAACGCTTAAACGAAAAAAACACGAAAACTAAAATAAGCGTCAATTCTAGAAAACGCCAAAGAGACCGAAAAAAATCTTCAAAAAGAAACAAAAGTCGTACGAAACCCTTTGTGAGCGAGTCAAACTCGCTTTTTAGTGAGTTTACTTATAACACAGCTCGATGTACACTAGAGTTGATATTTATTTATTTTACGTGCTGTAAAATTTTTCTTAAACATATTTTTTTTTTTTAATATTTTCCTTTTTATTCCCATGAAATCCGTTTATAACACTTGGCAGACATACCACTCTCCTTTTAAATAAGACAATCAAATTGAGTATTAAAATTGTAGCAGAACTAATAAAACATATTGATTACAAAAAATTCGTGCAAAAATTCATTTATGTTTTAATTTAAACCATTTTTTTGTTTTTTTTCTCTATGTTGTAATAAACATAAAAACTTTCACATACAATTTTGAAGGTATGAATATATGGCCTGAAAACATGTTTATATAACCATAGTTTTTAAAAGACCGACAGTTTTTGCTGTAAATATATTTGCAGCCTTAAAGAAAACAGAAACCATGTTTGGCGCACTAAAAAAAATTCTTGATAAGTACAAGTACAAGCATTTAAAAACAAGAGCAAAAAACTTGAGCTTATACAAAACAAGCATACGAGTACATTTAAGAAATAACCAAAAAAATATCGTTTGTTTGATCAGCTTAACTGTGCTGTTTAACAGTGCTTTTTTATATTGCTGTTGTACGTAACTTTAAAAAATAGAATTTTATATAATAACGTCGGGCACTTGCTGCAAATCAGAGATGAGATAGTGAGGATGCTTACTGGTGATTTGCTGCACTCTCAAATGTTAAAAAAATCGAATTATGTTGCTTAAAAAAACAGCTTATCTTTCACAGAAAAACTGAAAAATTATTTTTAATCATAAAATTGCTTGAATCAATCAAAATGCCGTTAGTATTATTAAATTTTGCACCCATTATCAAAGTTGTGAAAGCTCTAATAAGAATTTCAATAATGTTAAATATAGTATAGAATTTCAAAGGATGCTTTTTAAGCCCCATATAACATACGAAAAGATGGCAAACTGTCAAACGAACTGTCATACTGCAAACACCTAAAAATTAACTTAATTTGTTATTGCAAAAAATAAAAATTAAAAATAAGAAAACATCAGATATAATTGTAATTTAATTAATAAAAAAAAGTCCACAATGAAATAAATTTCCCGCGTGCAAAACAAAAGACTTTGGGCACAAACTTGATAGAAAAAAGTTTCAACAACTGTAACTGTACAAAAGACTTAAGGCACGAACTGGCTGATGAAATTTTACTTTTGATTAAATAAAAGACTTAAGACACAAACTCAAGAAACAAAGAAAATTTATTATAAAATATGAAATATAAAAACAAAAGACTTAAGACACGAACTTAAATTAAATCGAATCTAAGATGAATCACTAAAAGTTCTTGCAAATTTTTTACATTTAATTCACTTCTATCCAAATTATTCCTTAGAAACTTTGCGCAGTCCTTGTAGGATGTTCTAACTATACAATCGATTATTTGAAAAAGTTCCCATGACCATTAAAATTTGCTAATTTTTTGAGTTATGACGTTGTTGGAGTAAATGAGCATTATGTAATACTATATGAACATTAGCCTATGTGATCGAATTTGTTTCGGTTTAAGGGATTTATTTCGTTTTTTGGCCTTTTTTTCCTTGTGACAATTTTTTCGCTTTTTGATGGTTTTTTTATTTCTGGCGTTCTTTTTTTCCTTGTTACGATTTTTTTTAACGATTTATTTTAGTTTTAGCAAATTTTTAGTTTTGGCGCTTTTTTTGTATCTTTTTTTTTGCGATTTTTTCGTTTTTGCAAATTTTTTAATTTTGAGTTATTAAATTCGAAGACAAAATTTATTCACTATGATTTTACGTGATCACGTGAGCGGCTGCCGTCCCTTCCCTGTCTAGCATGAACAGCCTTGACGTGGCCACCACAAAAAGTGTTTGAATATTTACCAATAGGATGAATGCCTGTTTGTACGAGTGTTGTTGTTAGTGTTTTAAAATGTTTTTGTTTTTAGTAAATTGTTGCCACTTGTAGTATTCGATATCAATAACAAAACATTTATGCAAAATAATGGCCAAAAGGTTTTCCTTATTGTAGCTGACTGCGGCATAAATCTCGGAAATATGATCTGATCTTGTTTATTGTTCATGTGCTTTATTCGTTCATTTGCATGCTTTCAATTGTCCAGTTGTATAATTGAAGTGATGGGCAACCTTTCGGTAAGCAGAATGCTAAATTTTGTTTTGAACACATGTGACACTGAATTTGTTTTCCGTCTTTTTTTGAATATAAAAATTCTAAATTTTTTTTTTTTTTTAATTGATTTTGACATAAAATTGTTGAAAGGGATTTTTTAACGCCAAAGCCAATATTGTGTATTGAACGTTATACATACTTGGTTTTCGTTTCAATTGCAAAATTTTGCTCTCTATTTTTTTTATAAATCAGCATTTAAGAAAATACTTTGCTCTTTTTAAGACTCTGGGCCTACAAAATTTATGCTTTAGATAAGTTTTTACAAGCAATTTCTTGAGTCGTTTTAAAAATAAGCAGAGCCACCAGAAATAAATTTTCAATATAAAAAAGCCAAAACAAACTCATTGGTCAAACAAAAATATTGGCCCTGCAGACGATCAAATGAATCCGTCAATCCCCAGTTGTTTTTTGACTTCACCGCGTTTATGTCAAAGCATGTCGCCATTGAATGATTTTTTGTTGTTGTTATTAGCGGCAAGAGCAGTTTTTGAAGATATTTTGGTATAAAAAAGGAAGTTTTAAACTCGAAAATCGTTTACTTGAATTGAAATTAAAAAAAATTGGCGAGCAACGGAAATGCAAAATATTTTTTCCCTCCGAGTACTGCTCCATGATGTCAATTAAATTGTTGAAGATTATCAAATAATATTAATATATTTAAGCAATTATGTAGGTTATTTTTACATAAAAATGTTCCGTATATTTTCCCACGTGCTTTAGGATTCCCACCCATTGACTCTTAAATACAATCACACATTTAATATACTCGCACATATTAATAATAGAAAAGAATGATTTAATTTATGTTTAACTTACTAAATAAAATTATTTATCAGCATGAGTTCATGCTTAATTTGTAGATTTCTTTAAGTGAATTTTATAGAATTTTATATACATATGTTTTTTGTGCTGATTTAGTTTTTATCTAAAGCATTAAAATATCTGCAAAACATTTATGAGGAACAGAACACCTGGCTGAAAGAAAAAATTCTATAATATTTTTTTTATTTTCTTATATATTTTTACATATTTTTCATAAACACATAAAACACCACGACAGTCAATAGGTGAGGTAGTTCTTTTAGCTGCATATTTAGATTAAATATTGGATAATACACCGGTGACAAAATGTTCGTAAGCCCAGAAATTATTAAATTAACATAATAATATTTTAGTTAATTTAATTATTATTGTTCGAACCTTATATTACATTATATTATTATTATATTTGGGTAATTCCATTGTGACGGGTGTGACCACGATACTCATATTTTTTGTTGTAATTCAAATATATAAAATTTATAATTTAAAAAAAGAGTACGTTTCTCAAGGATGTTAATCTTAGGAACTTCTAATAATGTGTTGAAACTTTAAGAACATGATTTCTGCTCAGATTGTTTATCAAAAACGTGGGACGGGTGTGCAATTATAAATCTCTGTTTATACAGAATTTTTACCTATTTAATATATTCTGTAAAATTTCCAGTGAAACGCATGCCATACTTTTAAGGTTTTTAAAGCTTTTTTGATTGTATGAAATGCTTATTGCTCTTTCCAAAAAAATAATTGTAATTTGTACTTCGGGTGAATTTAAGCCATAATTTTTATAGAATTTTTTTTAACGTGCACTTCAAATCAAAACTTTTTTTTAATAACACGGCCGATACTGTCTGAAAAAAAAACAAATTTTTCTTTAAAAAATTTATCGAAAATGTGACGGTTGTGACCGACCGAATATGAAAACTCGTGCAGTATAATCAATATTAAGGTAAACTAATGGGAAAATAATAAGATATCCATACAAGCCCAGACAGCAGAATACTCCAGAGGAGCATGTTTTAAAGGAATGCTTTTAACTGAGATAAATATGTATAGCCAACATATGTACATGTGTATGCATGCATGTTTTGTATATTTATTATTATTTTGAGAACTGCGCTAAGTGGCCTTTAGATGCGTAAAGAAGGCGAATGTTGTTTAATTTCTTTTTTTCTTCTCAAAATTTAGTGTTTTCATAGCACATTTTTTACACTTACGCTGATACCCTCCACAGAACCTTCACTTTGGCCATTATAATAAAATTCGAAGCCACATCTAATGCAAAATCCCCCGACGCGTAAGAAACATTAAAAATCATTAAAATTAAATTGAGATGCTATTTCGTTTTTTTTTTCTCGATAATTTATTTATTTTTTCTTCTAATGATTCTTTATTCATCAAAATTTTCTTAATAATTCTTCTTTTTCTGTCCATTTTTCTCTCTCGCTCTCGTTCTCTCTATCTCTCTCTCTCTGTCTCTATCTCTAAATCCAAATAGAGTTAAATTTTTTTTGTAATTTCCTTAAGTTTCTTCCTTTATTATTGGTGTGACACCACATATCTCTCTCTCTCTCTTTAAACTTAAATGCAGTTCATATTTTTTATGATTTTCTTTTTCAAAATTCTTGCCTTGTTTCCGTTTTCTAATTTTGACTTCCATTCAAAAAATTCCACTTCAGCGTTTGTGTGACGGGTGTGACCAAATATTGTGTATAACTAATTAATCGTATACTAAAATGGATGCAATTAATAATATAAATGGGTTTTTTATATTATTAATTGCGCTTAATTTTTTCTTTAATTATAAGGGAGTATCAAATATTGATTATGGATTATGGTATAGTAAAAATTATATATTTTATTTGTAATTTTTTACTGTGGAAGGTGTGACCGAAAATTTTCATATTTCAATAAATGCACTAAACTTTCAAAACTCTATATATACTGATATATAAGTTCAAACTTCATCAAAAAGCAAACAAGAGTATGGTCTTTTAAGAGATAACAGTTTTTATTAAAGATCAGCAAGAGAATAAAAGAAAAAAAGATCCAAACCTGCAAAGTGGAAGAGCAGAGAGTTTTCAAATTGTAAAAAAAATATAAAATTTTTTTATATTTAATTTCATATCAGTTGAAAGATTTTTATATCCAAAATAAGTAAATTCATCTGCCTCAGATTAGTTTGAGTAAAATCGCCCATATATAATTTTGTTGCACAAAAAAAAAACGATTTCTTAAATCTAATTCTGACCCATAGTGCATAGTTCTATATGATCAGAATCGTTAAGTTGAATAAATTTCACAAAAATATGTATGACTTGGCATAGATTGAGTTCGATTGAAATTTTGCTTAGTAAACTAACTTTTTGCAGCTGAAAATCTTAGAAACAATTCATTCAAATTAGTAAATCTGAGTATATACTTTTTTTAGAGTACCACTGATGCTTAAAACGTCACCATTCTTGTCCGCCCGCGTTGAATCCGTTCAACCGATTACTTCTATTGAAAACTGAAAGAAATTTTATTATGTTATTGCTGTCGATCGAACGTTTTCTGTCGATATCATGGGCCACGCTGTAAATTCTTAAATGTTAACAGAGCCATGTTATTATGCCAACAGAACTCTGTTAAATTATACGTTTAGTTTCACAGCTTAAACAAATTGACATTTTGTTAAAAGATTTAATAAATACTTTGAGTGTTGTATTAAACGAAGTATTAAAGTTGTTATTGTAGAGTATTAAGCGCAACAATGATAAAAAAGAACAAATTTTTTTATCTCTAGTCGGAACATAAGGAAACTTTTGGTAAATCCACTTTGTTTTGCATAACGCCAGTGACAGCCAAAAAAATTTAGAAAAGAAAAATTAATTTTTTGTAATAAAAAAACTGAAGAAACTTAAACTAGAAATAAGTGTACACAATTCAAAGCTTTTGCTGAATATAATCTCTAATGGATATTAAACAAATTAATCTTTTATTATATCGTCAGCTTATTATTGGTTTGGAGCATATGCCAAAAAGTCGAAATGGAGAAAAACGATAAAGAAGGTTTACATGAAGTTTTCTCAAAGTATACCCAATAGAATTTTTTTGTATTTCCACCATTGCTTCCGACACATGTTTGGAAGAAATTTTAGTGAACTTTTACGAATAAAGTTAGACGTTAGTATTAGTTTATTTTTGTGCCGCATACACCACTTTTCTTTATTTATTTTCAAAAAGTAGCTTTTTGTACTCCATATGTATACTTCACTGCTGTGAATTGAGAATTGTTTGTTTGTTTTGTTTATTTTTCTTGCTGTCTAGAAAAATATGTCGATTGCGTAA
Organism: Nowickia ferox; assembly: GCA_936439885.1. Taxonomy (NCBI): domain Eukaryota; kingdom Metazoa; phylum Arthropoda; class Insecta; order Diptera; family Tachinidae; genus Nowickia; species Nowickia ferox. Next base: position 81,791,008 of record OW387027.1, on the reverse strand, counting down.
CGCCGACAAAGAAGCCGCCGCCGTAATATTTTTAACTATCGATACGCTTACACACTTACACAAGAAAAACAAGTAATTGAACTGTATTTAATATGAATGAAAATGAAATTAAATGAAATTAAATGATTGATTTCTGTTGTACTCAAAACATGCATAATTAAGGTTTCTTTTATTTTATTTTAGTGTTTAATAAGTTTCTATTAAAACATCTAATCGGCGGCTGCGTCTGAGTGATGATGTCTTTGCTCAACAGTCGCCGTTGAATTTTTCTTACGGCACCTTCTTTTTTTATTATTCATTTTATATAGAAATGAAGCAAAACAAGAGTTAACTTTACTGCGCATTTTTTTGTATGCACAATTTGACGCAAACGCCAAACTGTGGCATATACAGCAAAACAATATTTATTAAACCTTAAAACAGTGTAAATAGAGCAGAATGAATGCTAAATATCTCAGCGAAACCATAATTAATTTCGCGCAACATGTTTTGGATGCAGAAAGGAGATATTCGAAATATATACGAGTATACCCCATACCTAACTAATTATTTTTTTTAAATGGTCGGTGGGTCAAACCAATAATGGGCTGACGATATGCTTTTACATCAGAGCAAAGAAAACAGCTCTTTATTATGCTTAAACCAATACTGATGACTGATGTTACTGAAACTTATTAAATCATTCACTTGAAATTTGGCTTTTCATACTTTTATATCGATATGTTTAGGGCAGCTACGTACAAAAACACACATGCTCTGATATTTGCATTTGACATAGACAGCTTTGCAAGTTCTTACAATTTGTTCTTGTTTCTTTTTAAAGAAAGCAGCAAGCATTGTTTTCGCCCAGGTCTCATTGGCTGTTGTGTGAAAGCTTAAAGCTCTTTTGTAAAAGCTTGCACATTGTGCAAATGGCTTGGACGTAGCTGGTGTAGGGTATAACAAATTCAACTCGACCAATTTACAAATAATATTTTCCTTGCTTGTATAATAAGTTATTTGCTGTAATGGCTTAAAGTTATTTAATTAATATGGCTTTTGTCACTTAAGTCCGTTTATTATGCATGTTTTGCTTAACTTAAATTGAGCTTAAGCTTAAATTTTTATAGACTGTATTTTATGGTGCTATTTTTAATGCTGAAAAATAGTTGTGTTTCAACAAAAAAAAATTAATAATTAATTTTTTTAAACAAATAAATAAAATATATAAGTTTGTAAGTATGCTGATTCCATAGCGGATAATTCTTGTTTAAACGTTCATTTGGCCGTGTCAAGTAGACAATGAATATTGAAATCGTGCAAAAGATTTAAGAGCAAATGTTATTATTAATGAAAAGGAAAATAGTTAAAAAATATTATTGCTTATGCCAGTTGTTAGATTTTTTTTTATTTGTTCTTCCATCGGCGAAAATGGTCAGATAACACATATTGATTTTATAAAGTGACCACAGTTGGCGTTTCAGTTTGGCGGTCTATTGTGCAAATGATAAAGAACTGATCTCTGATCTCCAACTTAAGCACGTTTCTTTTTTTATGGCATTCTTTTTTTTTGTTGTTTGTTTTTTTTTATTGAAAAGAATTTTTGAAGTAATATTTGATATCTTAGAAAGGTATGGGGAGGTCACACATTGAGGATGTGAAGGGTTTATGTAGGCGTATAAATTTTACAAGGCCAAAATGTAGTGACTTCTAATGAAATGGAATCAAACAAATTTAATTAATACAATTCTCATTTAGTTTTTAATTATGTTTAGTTAAGCTTAAAAGAGTTGTGTGTTCATAAGTTGATAATTCATTAAATATAATTATTGGAGCTCTTTTATTACAAAACGAAAAAAAAAAAACTAAACCCATTTCCTGTTACAATTTCAATTTATTTACCAAACAAATCTTGTTTAAAGTTAACTTAAACAGCTGCGATATGGTACCTCATTATGTCTCTAATTAAATATTAAAATTTATTAAACACTGTTCAATAATAAACTAAAGCTAAAATAAAAAGATCTTAAAACAAAATTACATTTCTTTGTGCACAGAGAGTACATAAATCCTTAGTAACGATAATTAAAATTTATGGACCGCAAAAGATGCAGGCTCACCAGCAAAAAGAAGCAAAAACATCTCTATAAATAAAACATATAAAAAATAAATTAAAACAACGAAACTAAAATATCAACAGACAATTTTTATTTTTGTTTTCCCAAAAAAAAAAACAAAAATTTCAAACAACAAAAACATACCAAATAACACTAAAAATAATAAATTAAATAATAAAATTGATTATTTGGCTTGGAAAATTATATAACACAAGGAGTAACTTTAAAAACACCGGCTTAGAAGCTTTTAAATGACCAAAAGACCAACTAAAATAGTTTTTAAACTGACAAGAGACAAACCAAACAACAAGAAGCAGCAAAAACAAACAAATAAATAAACCAAAAATGCAGTAAACATGTCCTACTCTACTAAGCCAAAAAGCAAAAAAAAAAAAAAAAAAAGAATAACTCTTGCACCAAAAGCTGAAAACTGTAACAAATCTTAAGCACAGCATTAGTAAATATTTCATAGTTGCTTAAAAAAAAAAGAAAATAGAAAACCAAGAGAAGACTGGCAGAAGAAGAAGAAGAAGAAGTTGGTCTGCACAGCTGAATGCGCAAAAACACACCAAATATATGAATTAAAACCATCATTGGTTTGTTAAAAGTTTTAACGAGCACCTTTTCCACCAGCCAGCCATCTGTCCCAACGTTAATGTATGAACATGTTTGTGATAATGCAGAGCTTTAAAACACACAATTCTCTGTGGACGATATAGTTCGTAAAAAGTAAACTGAGAACTTTAAAACACTCAATTGTCTGGGGGCAATAGATCTTATGATATTTAAACTAACTCTTAACTTTAGTTAAAGTCAACTTTAAATTTTTATCTAATATTACAACTGTTTGATAAAGTGATAGATGAGGGTGGCATTGGCTGAAAAACCCAAAGGGTCCGGGGTTCGAACCCGGTCTGCGTCAGTCTTAAAATAACAACACCACGAATTTTTCTGTTGCGCTTTAGTGTCCCTTTGTATCAGTTGTTGCAGGAAAGTTCAAGTGATGAAGGCATATAGACTGGTCACTGAACTAAGCCGGCTTTAGCGGATACTAATTCTAATCCTAAATCCTCTCCTTCATCGGTACTTTGTAGCAGAATCATCAGCGCAGTAAAATAACCAATAAAATAGCTGCTAAGCACAGCTTCGGAAACTTTAATACGCCTCATTGACACCAGAGGCGCTGCAACACTGCATTATCAAAAATGTCAAATAAAAGCAGAGTTGTAAAATAATAAAGCTTTCTGTCCTCTAGCTTTTCCCTCACCACCTGTCTTCTCTATCACTATCTCTTTCCTAAAGAAGGTAACCCCTAGTGATATATAGTAGTAGGCATTAATTTCCTGAGTGTTACTTCTCTTAAAAAAAAAAGAAAAATCAATTTAATAAAATAAAATAAGCGCTTAATTATTATTCAGGAGATTCAGGCAAATGTGAAGAGAATGTTTGCATAAGGGGTTAAAATAATAAGCTTATAAAGAAACTCTAAAACTCTGACTCTTTGCCAGCTCTGTCTGTTTTCGTATCCAAGCATTGGCATTTGATATCGTTTATAAAGCACAAAAGCAATAAAAAGACTGCAAACTTTTCTAGTTTTATTTCTGATAAGCCAACTTAAAAGAGGGGTGGTGGTAAAATATTAAGCACTACTTCGAATTAATTCCCATGTTCTGCATAAATTTGATTAGTAAAAGCAGTTGGAGTAAAAATAACTATAAAATAAATTTTTAATTTTTTTTTTAGTATTCAAGTTGGACCCAAGCAGCTCTGTCTGTCTTCTGTCTGGTTACCAAACCAAGACTTAATGAAATCGATTACAGAGAAAAAAAAATTAAACAAAAAAACCAAATATTAGAAGAGCTAAAGGAATAAAATTTTACAAATTATTTATTTCTATTTTCTTTGATAGCAAAGAAGCATTAAAATCTTTTGTACTAAAATTTAAAATTTTAGATTGAAAGCCAAAAAAATAAATAAAAACAGTAGTTGCAGTACAGGCCAAAACAGTAGTCGCTTCCAAGTGTGATTGAGAATTAACCTCACGATTGTTGAAAAACTTTTTCAACAGTTGAGGAGTTAAAGAGCTCAAAAAAAAAAAAAAAAAAGAAATCATAAGAAATAAAATAAAACTGTAGTGTTTTGTTGTGCGATTATGCACACTTTTAATTTTGTTCACTATGGTGGCCTCTTATTATTCGTATTTTAAGTGCTAAACACTGTTTTATCAACGTTTTGTATTTGAATCACTTGAACTGGCAGGAGGTTAAATGCAATGAAACTAGTTATTATTATTAGTCCAGTATCTTGCGAAAGTGTGAAATTGTAAATTGTTTGTGTGCGCTGAAAGATGTTATTTATTTGGTAAATTCAAGGGATTTTATTGCCAGAGATTAAAAATCTAATCAGATTAATAGTGAAAGAGCTGATAATGATTATGGTGGATGTTTTTCTTCACCAGGCTTACAACTTTGAGTTGGCAATGCTGCTTTATTTGACAAACGATTTAACAGCTGATAATTCGCCATTTCATTATGCACCGACTTACACGACAGCCATATTTTACAGAAAAAACTAATTTACATTTTTAGTAACCAAGTTCATTAAACCGGTAAATATTTTGTATTAATGCGGACTTACAAATAGTTTTGTAAATTTTGATAACAATTGTGTTAAAATTTAAATTTAACAGACTTCGGCTACCCACTTCACTAAAGCGAATCTAAAAAAATTCCAATGTTCGCTAAAGAGAAGTTCTCTCGATAGTTCCTCGAACAAGTACTGATAGCCTAGTGGGTATGTGATATCCTGTTATCCTAGAGGTAACGTGTTGGAGCCATATATATATATATATATATATATATATAAATGGAAAAACAGAAAATAAATAGTGATACTTACAAATGTATTTACCAAAGGTAAATCAATAATTAAATACACAATAATCATTTCTCATATTCCATTTCATTAAAAATTTATGTTAAAAAGCTGATGTTAATAACGATCTCTGCCTAAGTAGATTGACATGGGTGTTGATTAGGTGCGTGGCTGCACAGAAAAATGCACATTTGCCCCAGCTAAGAAGTCTAGTTTAATTTTTCTTCTCTTCTTTAAAAAATCACATTAATTAATAAAAATATATTTTATGCAATAAGACTTGAAAATACTGAACTTAAGTACGAATAAGAATCTATTCCTGATTAATAGTAAAGCAGTTCTTGAGATCTTTACTTGAGTCATCTTGAAGTTGGCAAATTATTAGAATATTTCGTAAAAAAAAACTAAAAAAAAATATTTGAAAAAGAGTTTAATTTGGTGGCCATCCCTGGAATATCCCGCTTAGCGTTGTTGGTAAAAGATTGGAGAAATTTTCTATAACTTCAGCTTTTTGAGCTTAAAAAAGTAAATAAATCGAAAAAATCGACTGTAGTAAAATTTTTCGGGCAATTAAAAAATGTTTTAGAAATTTTTTCGGATAATCGCCAAATCGAACCGATTTATATATCAAATTTCTAGCATTAGAAGCATTTTATCAATCGAAATTAAAGGCACAATTTGAGTACAAAATAAGTTCAGTAAGACTTTGACTCGCACATTAAGGGTTCCGTAAGGCGCTTGTTTCATTTTGCCAATTTTTTTTCGAATTTTGGGCATTTTTGTTCGATTTTTGGGGATTTTTTAGTATTGACGCTTTTTTTTACGTTTGGAGTTTTTTTTTCGTTTTTGGTGATTTTTTCGGTTTTTTGCGATTTTTTGGTTTTTTATGATTTAAATTTTTAGTTTTAGCGATTTTTTTAGTTATGGCGTTTTTTTCGTTTGGGCGATTTTTTTAAGTTTTAGCAATTTTTTTCAGTTTTTTGGCGACCTTGCAATGATATTTTAAATTTTAGCAGTTTATTTTATTTTTGGTGATTTATTTTTCATTTAAGCGCTTATTTCATTTTGTTGATTTTTCGTTTCTGATTTTTTTTTTAATTTTGGGATTTTTTAATTTCAGCATTTTTGAAAATTTCCAGAATTTGCCTATTAAGGTTTCCAGGATACTGTAAAATTTTACATTAATCAATAGAATACCCTTTTGTTTTAGTTTCTTTTTATTTCAGTGTCACTTGGTGTAGTCTGCCTTAAAATACACTAACCTTGGAAATTTCAAGTATTTTTTTAGTTTTAGCGTTTTTTTTCGTTTTGGCGATTTTTTTAGTTTTGCTATTTTTTTAATTTGATTTTTGAAATTTCAGTGCTAATTGGTATAGTCTGCATTAAAATACACTAGCTTAGCTAAAATACTGTAGCTCTTAAGTTTCTCGATAAACCAGCCTGTGGCAGACAGACAGATGGAAAAACAGTCATCGTAAGTTCTCGCAGCAGTTTTCCCTTTCACTTTTCGTGTACGGGACCCCCTAAAAACAACCGAATCAATTTTGCCGGGTCGTTATTATACTTTGTGCTGTGGGATAATATGATTTAGCACAATATTTTAGTTGCTAGAGCATAAAGCGGTTTAAATATAAATGCTGCAATAGTCTAAGCCATTGTCATAATAAAATTTATAAAATTATGAACTTCTATTCAAAATAAGTCAACATTGAAAGAATTACATGTACAGCTGTCCTTAAACATATTGCTAGTCTTACATTACATTACATTACATTAATAATTGCAATTAGAAGTCAATATCTCAAACAAGTCAACTAAACATTTCAAACACGTTCTTACAATTTTCTTGATTGAAACATTTCACAATTACACTCAGCTCTTAGGAAATCTCTTCTTAAATTTGACCATAAAAATGGGTGTTACTCAAATGCACCTGTGTGCCTTCTTTTCAAATACCACCCCATATCATTGCATATGCTTGTGTTATTATAAGTTTCTGCTATAATTCTCGACAGCATGTGATTATAAATTTTCCACACCTAATCTTTATTTCAAACAAAATATTTTGACTCCTTTTACCGCCAAAGCTGATGTATGCAATTCAGAAATGGCTGTTGGTGTTGAGTTTTTAAAAAGCTCTATTTTATGCTTTAATCAATAAATTTTACCAACGTGCATAACACCTTCTAGCACAAAGAAAAAAAACAGACTAGTGAACGAATAAACAAAAATAAATTGAAATTGAAGACAAGAGATTCAAATTTTTTAATATTCACCCACTTAACGTGATTGTTGTTAGACTTTTCAAACGTCAGGTTTTATAGTCCGACTGCTGACCATTTCTTTTATTAAAATTTTGTTTCTTGCAACTTAAACAGAAAATAAAAATAAGCATTAAGCAGTTTTCCAATTTTATCGCTGGATAATAATTGAGTGTGTCTCATTGCGCCTGACAACTTTTTTGAGTTGAAAATATTGTAATTTTTATTATTTGAATTTTGTCAGCAATTTAATCTTGTTTTCCGTGCGTTAGTTTTATTTTTGCTTCTTTTGCTGTTTGTTTTTCTACAAGATAAATCTATTAATTTTTTATTTTTTTTTTGCTGTAGTTTGTGTAAAATATTTATTTCTTAATTTTCTTCCAATTGAGTGGATTATGGGGACGCTAATGGAGGCTAATGCCGCAATATTCATTTTAGTTAGAAAACATTTACAAATTGTACACGAGAAATATCTTATCGAGTTTGAATATTACGAAATTGGTTTTATTAAGATAAAGACAAACAAATATTAAACATATTTCGTGTGATGTTTGCCTGCATTCAAATCCTTATCCAAGATTTTCATAAAAAGTCTTTAGTAATGCAAAGACAAGCAAAAATCAAAATTTTATTGAAAACTTTTATGTTATTTTATGTCATTTTATTTTATTTTTTTTGATTTTATTTTGTTTTATTTTATTTTATTTAATTTTATTTTATAATATTTTATTTTATTTTATTTTATTTTATTTTATTTTATTTTATTTAATTTCATTAATATTTATTTTTTATTTATTTATTTATTTTTATTATACATATATTAATTCAGAAAGCAATTTCGCATTTCCGCGTAAAAATTTCTAAGCTTATCAATATCAAAGACAAATACACACACAATAACCAATCAAAGTAATTCTTGCAAAACCAAAAAAAAAAAAAAAAAAAATTGGCAAGTTTTCCTGGTACACGTACGCATGCGCTTAAGCGAGTTGAATGTCAAATAAAAACTTTTACTCACACCATAAATTTTAGTCACATATAAAAGCCATTAACAAAGTTTTTCACATAACGTTTTTTTGTTTGGAATTTAGTAAAGGGTAACCAATAATTTTATGCTTATAAGAAATAAAAAAGTTCTACAGCTGAGCACAAGTGCTAGAAACATAACTGAGACAAACGACGAATTTCTCACAAAACGATGAATTCGCTGTGAAAATTCGTCGTTAAAAGAACAACAATGACTAAAAAATTACAGTTTTTATAATTTTTAAAATTGTTTTTTTTTGCGCCGCGTTATTACATTAAACACATTCACCATAGCAGGTTACACAAGCGCATGACTTCAAATAATGCCTGCTGCATTTGTCACCTTGTAGCTAGCTACTCAACTATTTTGTATATGGCAACAGCATTCAAGTCTAAATTCATATTTCAGTGATTCCACCTTAAAATATTTCACATTTATAAACATAAAATTAGTCCTTTAAAATGTACTTATATCACATAAAAGTATAAAAACACTTAAATAAATTTCTTTACATGAACTTCGGAATTTGTTTCACATTTTGTATTGTATTGGCAACACTATATTTGTTCATTGTCGCCAACAAAAATATAAATTATTTCAATTAGACTACAGCGACAAAATCAGCATGGACAACAATTTGCCGCCGTGTTGCCTTGCTGTCGTCAAAATATTCATGCCCATATAAACATGTGTATTCTATTTCTGACATATTGAAGTCGGTAGTCGGTGGCTTGCTGTGGTAAATGTCTTTAATGCTTGAGAAATAGAAATAAATCCATTTCAAAGTTCGCGGGGTATCGTATCGCTCTATAAGCCAAATTATATGTGATAATTATTAATGAACAAATAACACCAAAGTTAATTGTAAATATTCTAAGAGCTACAAAAATATTCTAAACTACTAAAAAATTGCTAAAACTAAAATAAATCGCAAAAAAAAACGCCCAAGCTTAAAAACGCCTAAAACCTAAAAAAAAAATAAAAAACGAAAAACGTCAAAAGTAAGAAAGAACGCTAAAACTAAAAAAATCCAAAATAAAAAAATCGCCAAAATGAAGAAATCGCCAAAAACTTAAAAAATCGTCAAAACAAAGTTAAGCGCCAAAACTAAAAAAAATCGCCAAAACCGAAAAAATGCCCAAACTAAAAAACCCCAAAAACTGAAAAAATCTCAAAAAGGAAGAAATGCTCCAAAAATAAGAAAAAAAGCTGAAACGTAAAAAAGTCGCCAAAAACCAAAAAAAAAAAATATTTACCGGGTACTTAATTTTTTTTTTTTTAATTTACACATCAGCTAATATATTCGAGTGTATAGACTAAAGTTCGTGTAGTATTAAATATTGTAGTGCCCGCAGGGAATACTTCGTGTGCGAAGTGATCTATTTAGATTTAGCCCCAAATTTTTCGATAAGATAAGCGAAATAGGGCCAATTCCACGATGTCGACAACATTCGACTTATTCATTCATTCACTTGCATTCAAAACAAAAACGAGTTTAACTATTTTGTTGTTGTTGAACGATGTCGACATTGTGGCACAAGCCCATAGTTTTTTTTTGCATTTTTAATTATTTATTTAGCATTTTTTATCATTGTTTAATCTCAAATGCTTACAAGATTTCTCTATCTAAATATTATTATATCTTATACAAGGATTACAAAAACTCTAATGCTTAAAAAAATTAACTCTTAAAAAATAATTATGTATTTATAATGGTTAATTTAAAAAAAAATCGTTTGAGTAGTAAGCCCTTTCATTTGGAACACATATCTTAGAAAATATAAACCCCTTGTTTTTGAAACCTAGACGGTCGACTTGAGTAGAAAATTTATAGGGAAAACCCTCATATTTCTAAACCGATTCCCATACAAATTTTCTAGGCGAATTCGCTACCTGGTTTGTAGGAACGTGATGTAAGTTAATGTCTATATTAAGAAGGCATTTATTTTATTGAACTTGGAATCATTTCAATATATTTTTCGAAAAACTTTAAGCAACATTTTTCATATCAAGTTATAAATTACAATAAAGTTGAATTTTAAACGTGGTGTCAGTGCCTTCTAGCACAATTGATTGTAAATCTAACGCATAAATGAACCGTTTTGAACAACTAATCAAAATTTCATCAAAATCGATCCAATTTCAAGTGTTACATTAAAAAAATTTTTGTTATAATTATGGCAAAAAATTTTATTTTTTTTTTCTTAATTTTGCACCACCCTTTATTTTGAAATATTGCTTTAAAGGCTTTTGTAACGCTTGGAAATTATGACCACTCACTAACCACTTCTTTTCACCCACAATTGCTTATTTCTTTTTCCTCGAAATTATCAATGAATTTTTGCACTCTATTTTGTTTTTGCTTCCTTTTCAAATGAATTTTAATTTCGTTTTTAACATTAAATATTTGGCCAAAAAACAACAAGGTCTAATGGTCAGACAGCTGTGACACACTCACGTAAGCCCAGAGTCAAAATATGCCAAAAATAAAAAAAACAAGTCAGCCACCGCCAGGCATTCACTGCCTGCCTGCCTGCCAGTGGGTGTAATCTGGTCATTTAAAAATCCACTTGAACATTCCTTGAATGTTAAATGCAAGACAATGTTTGTTTGCATTTTTGCACTCAAGTCATCATAATGATTGATGGACCTAAACAGTTTTATATTGTTGCCGTTGAAAATGAGTTTTGCATTTGTATAATTCAAGAGAAGAAAAAAATTACAAAAATATGGAAAAGAAGGAAAAAATATCGCTGACTTTGCTATCATTTATCACGTAGAGAAAAATTAAATATCATTTAAAATAAAATAAGTAAAAGATGTGGGAGGGGTTTTTGTGATTGAGAGACGCTTGTGTGGGTTCATATGGAACAGATGAAACAAAATGTCCATTCGAGTTCATAATTATGCGATTAAAAGTATTTTTTGTTTGTGTTAATACTGATAAACTTTGCTGTTAAACTAAAAACATTTGCTTACAACTTATGAACATTATGTAAACAGAAGCCTATAAATTTCTGAAATGGTTTTCGGCACGCTAGAAACCTCAGCTGCCATAATTCAAAAATTCGTATTCAATACAAAGTGACTGACCACCATCGCTTAACAATCGCCTGAATAGTAGAGTGGAGATTGCTGTGTGTGCCTCAAATATTTCTAGGTGTGTCTATTTGTGGATCATGCAATATAAAGCAAAAAAAAAAAAAAACTTCCTCCACCTTTATTAACTTGTGTATAAATGTTTCAGGCAGCAGTCACGTTTACATTGTAAAAAACAAAATAACTAATAAAAAGAAGTGCATAAGCAACTGACTGAGTGAGTGAGAGAGTGTAATGTAAGCCAGCACAAGGCAACAAATGTTATTTGTGATGCAAAGCAAGTGCTGTAATACCATTTGCCACTAGTTATTTACAGCGTTTACAGAAGTATTTTCGCGTCAAAATATGATTTTATTTTATTTTTAGCAAAAAAAAAAGAAAAAAAACAAAAACTGAATTCTAAATCAAAAAACGCACTTGTTCATGTTTCTATAGATGGACTTATTAACAACACAAACAACATCAAAGAAAACCATGTTCATTTCGGAGCACATGAATGACTTTCGATTGCAATCATGAGACACTCAAAGTTATGAGCAACTTTATTATATTTATGACGATATATTGGCAATTAAGAATTTCTATATAAAATATTTTCCTAGATTTTATGTGTTAAGTAAAAATTTTTTTTTTTTTCATAACTAAAGCTTATGCAAGAGTTTAAATAAAAGAGCAGAAAATTTAATAAAAGGAAATCTATAATAAAGAGAACTTTGAAAACTAATTGGAAAATATTATTAAATGAAATTTTCATTGCATAATTTTTTTTTTAAAACAAACTGATTTTTAATTTAAGCACTAAATAGTTAAAAATAATTTAGATTCAGTCAAACAAAATATATTTATTTTTTGATTACCTATAGTGCTGTGAAAAGTCGGTGCCAATGAGGTTAGAAAATTCTGCATGTAAATACTTACATATTTAGTTATCATTATTATTATCACCGGCTTCGAATAACTTTATAGACATTGCAAACAAAAATGTTGTTTTTAACCGATTTTAGTCAAGATATAATGTAATTACAAAAGGCCAAACTGATTTCTTCATTTCGGTTCGAATCGAATGGGCAGAAGGGCATAATCTCGCAAAATTTTTAAAATGCAAGATTGTGTTACTTTTAGGGCTAAACGTGTGCACTAAGTTTCATAAGAATCGCTTAAGTAGAAGCATGTGAAATATAATATTGAGTTGTAATGGGCATGGTGCCGCCTACTTTTCAAAATTCAAAATTTGATCGCGTTAAGAGTTCAGGAAGTCTGTCTAGTCTCGTACGAATCGATTAAGTAGAATCATGTGAAATATAATATTGAGTTTTAATGGGCGTGGTTCCGCCTACTTTTCAAAATTCGAAATTGCGTCACGTTTAGAGTTCAGGCAGTCTGTCAAATCTCGTAAGAATCGATTAAGTATAAGCATGCGATATGTTGAATATAGCTCAAGTGGGCGTGGTTCCGCCCACTTTTTTATTAAACACGTAATTTCTTTACAAGAGGCAAAAATGTTTCTTAAATTTCGTGGGAAGCGAATGAGTAAAAGTGCTTATAATATAAAAAAATAAAGAATTAATAGGCGTAGTCCCGCCTTCTTTTTTAAGTGCGAGATCTCGTCACTTTCGGAGTTCAGGAAGTGTGAGAATTTGTGTAAGAATTGGCTAAGTAGAAGCATGTGAAATCTAATATTAAATGTTAATTGGTGGGGCTACGACCTCTTTTTTTAAGTTCGAGGTTGCATAATTGCGATGGCCGAAGGTTTGTGCCAACTTTTCGCAGCAATCTTATAACTAATAACTCTGCCAAAAAAGCGACCTCAATGCAAAGATCTAAGAGAACATTTAAAAAAAAAATTTATGGTATATAAAATTAAATTTTAATAGGCGTGCCTACGCCCATTTTTGAAATGCAACATTTTGTGTTTTTCAGAGGTCAGGGTGTGTGTTAAGTTTTGTAAAAATCGGTATAGTAGAACCATTTAAATTTTAATGGGCGTGATCTCGCCCATTTTTTCAAATGGAAGATTGTGTTTTTTTTTGAACTCAAGTTGCGTGGTAAGTTTCGTAAAAATCGGTTTAGTAGAACAACGTAAAAAATATAATAATATTTTTTAGTGGGACCGCCCATTTTTTCAACTTTAAAATTGTGTAATTGCAAGAATCAAGGTTTCGCAGCAATCAACTAAGTAGAATATCATAAAATCAAATAAAAAAATTTGTGGGTGTATATTCGCCCATTTTTTTTTTTTTTTGCAATGGGACTAATGGGAAGCTGTACCCTCTCAGATAATAAAAAAAAAATTATTACAATCGGTCTAATATGAAACGAGTTAAGAAGTAACACCGCCAAAAAATAAATAAAAATAGAGACGAATGGACAACCTCCTCCTTTTTTTGAAGTCGTTAAAAAATACAAAAGAGTCAAAGGAAAAAATTTAATATTCCAATGTTCAATGCATGTCTATATATTTGGCTTATTTATTAATTGCAGAAAATTTTTAGCTGCCGACATTCCTCTATACAAAATGCTAAATGAACATATGGAAAACTGTTTCGAAAACTAAAAAATATCATAGTACATACAAAATTAATATGTATAGATTTAAATAGATCAAATCACCGGTAGATACCAATAAAAATATTTATATAAGCACAATTGTTTGGAATAAAACCAATCACTCCACAATTTCTTCAACTTTTTGATGGTTCAATAAAAATATTGAACATTAATTTTAATGAATTCTTGAATTCAAAATACATTTTTATGTCTAAATAAGCCAATTTATGTTATTTATTTCAAGATATTTTTTTTTAATTTTGAGTGGATATTTAAAAGTTTTTAGTGCATATTGAATGCATATAAAACACTTTTTTAGAGCACATTTCTGGTTCCCCTGGTGATCATACATATATGATTTATAAAAACTAAAAATCACATATCAAACGGTGTACTTTTGTACTCCTGCAAAAGCCGCTTGTATCGCACTCCGCATCACCCAGTGTTATTTAGTTTTTTAAATACACACACACACACACACACACATGTGTATGTATGCATGTATTTATATTTGTAGCTATTTTTTGCACTTTTTTTTCCCAAACTTTGCTAAATACTTGTAAGCATTTGTATGTATTCAATTAAAGTATGTCAAACATTTACCTGAAATAAATTGCTCAATATTGTGGCTTAACAAAATGTCTTAAACGCCAAGAAAGAGCAAAATGAAAAGAAAATTATAATTCGTGGACAAATTAATGGGCTTATGAGGATAATAATAAATTTGCAAATGATGCATGTGTGTATTTTTAGTTTTATTATATAACAATTCTTCCGCATGCAAATATGTTTTGTGTAGCTTGTGCTTGATAGCACTTTCGATGGTGGTTTTTTTTCTATCACTATTATTATTATTATTATTATTATAATTTTTTTTATCCAGCCGCAAACACACAATCTCAAATTCCAATGATGCATTAACGATACACAAAATAGTGGCAAAAAGTAAATATTGAGGAAAAAAAGTGTAAAAAACCAATCAATAATAATAATAATACGTTTTTGGTAAAGGTAAAGGCATATATAAAGCTTATATGTGAGGGTTGTTAAGCAAACATGATTGAAAGAAAAGATTTATTAGCATAAAAGGCAAAATCGGTTTCAACTGAGCACAAGCATTAAATATTTTCTTTAAAACTTAAGCTGAAAGCTTTAAGAAAACTACATTTACTGAAAATGTTTTCTCGCTTTAAACTTCCACCCTCGTTTGCTTTAACAATTTTTGAAGTTACATTCAAATCCTTGTAAAATATTATATATGTATTGTGCGCACTCATATGAAATTAACTTCTTTCCCGAACTTACGTTTTTGCAGCTTAAAATAATAATAAGAAAAAATTGCAATAAACAATCGTTGTAATAAAAATGGCGAAAATTATAGCACACACTTTTACTAACATTACGAAAGTAACAGCTGCCTGTAATTTTTAATATTTTTTTTTTAAAGGCCCGGAATCGCACTAAAATCGTAAATGTTAAGCATTAAAACATTCACTGCAGCAAGCTACCTATTTCAATATTTAAAGAGAGAATACACATGTTTATATATATGAGAATTATCATTTCGAAGATAGCAAGACTGCACAGTGGAAGGTTGTTGTCCATGCTAATTTTGTGGTTGTAGTGCAACTAAACGAATTCCAATTTATATTGGCAACAATAAGCAAATCAGTGCTACCAATAGATTACAAAATGTGGAATGAATGACAGCTTACAGTTATTCCACATTATTTAATAGAAAGAACATCTCGAAATTCATGTCAAGAGATAAAGTGATTAATTTTACACATTTTAAAAGAATAATTTAGTTTTTATTAATGTGAAATATATGAAAGTGGCACCACTGAAAGGCATAGGTATTTATACTTCAATATCAGCTGATTATGATGCTGCTGAAATCTCCAAAATAATTACTACTACAAAATGACAAATGCAAACCAGCGGCATTTGAAGTTGTGTGGTCGTGTAGCTGGCTGTGGTGAATGTGTTTAATGCATTAATAAACAAGTAATTGTATTATTATTATTTTACAGTAAATGTGCAACTATTGGGTTTTCTGAGTTATCTACAGAAAACGATGAGAAAAATCTAAGTGCACAGTGGGCCAGTAAGGCAGTACTTAAAGTATTACAAAAATAATTGCAAATTATGATTGAATTGGAGTACATTAATATGAATTTAGCACATATATTTAAATATACAGGTAACCGTCAAAGCGGGAAAGATACATATTCAGTAAAGTGCGACTTTGAATCGTACATGAAGGGTTCCGTACGTCGCTTATTTAATTTTGGCAATTTTTTTGATTCCTGACGTTTTTTTCGGTTTCTAGCATTTTTTAGCTTTGGCGTTTTATCGATTTTTTTTGCTAGTTTTTTTATTTTTTTTTAACATATTTTTATTTATAGCGATTTTTTTAGTTTAGGCGTTTTTTTCGTTTTAGCGATTTTTTTCGGATTTTGGCTTTTTTGGTTTTTTGTGACGTTCTTACTCAGGGTGATTTTTTTTGCAATTCAGTGATTTATTTTATTTTTGGTAATATTTTTCATTTAAGAGCTTTTACAATTTTAGCGATTTTTTGTTTGTGAAATTTTGGCCTTTGTAATAAAATATCTCGCCTGATATAGAAATTAAAAACAAATATATTGTTTTGGTAGTTTTTCTAGTTTTATCGGTTTTGATGATTTTTGGCTATTTTTCAGATTTATCGATTTTATTAGTTAAACGATTTTTTTCGACTTTCAGCGATTTTTTTCGCTTGTTTTTTAGTTTTAGCGATTTTTTTTTATTTTATGGCGCCTTTTTCATTTTGTCGCTTTTTTTCGTTTTGGCAATTTTTTTTAGTTTTTTGTCGCCCTCTGCTTTTGGTATTTTTTTTTTGTATTAAAGGGATGTATTTTATATTTGGTAATATTTTTTATTTTAGCAATTTTTCTTTTCGGCATTTTTTTAATTTTAAAATTTTTTTGTTTTAGCGTTTTTGACAATTTCCAGAGTGTGACTCTTACCTTTTGTAAAATACAGCAAGTTGCCAAAATTACATTAACTGATAGAATACCCTTTAATTTTGATTTTTTTAAAATCCAGTGTTAATTTTTAAAGTGTCCATATATCTGTGGCAATAAGAAGAAAGTGCTTAAGTCGCATTTTACTGTTTTGCAGGAGAGCACTTTTAAAAGTTCAAGCCAATTTTCAGAAATTTATTTCTTTTACAGTTAAATTGCGAAATTTTCTGTTAACCTTTATTTTTTTTAAACAAACATCGTTCTACACACTATAAAGAATATATTTGAGTTAAAATTTACGAAAGTATAACTTTAATTAAGCTATTATTCCAAATGAGATTAGAAGTCTAAAAAAGATAAGTCGCAAGTCATAGTGCGCTAACTTCCTAAAAAAGCACACAAATTCATTAAGATTTTGACCAGGGGTAGTTTCGAGTGTGCAGATGACGTGGATACTATTAAATCAAAATCAGCTTATCTCGACTTAAGCACTTTTTCCCTTTTGCCACAGATATAATTGTCTGTATATTACATTAGGATTTCATATAATTTTTCTTTGCTCACTGTAGAACACTCTTTAATTTTTCACTGTCATATATTTGTTGTTATAGCGGCCAAAGTTTTATATATTCTGTGAAAATTTCAGGCACGTAGCTCGTACGGTTCTGGAGAAAATAGTCTGTGAGAGCCAGACGGACGGACATCGTAGCGAAAATAGTAGAGTTCCTTTTCACATTTGGTGTATGGAACCTTAAAAATGAAATGATTATAAAGGGTCCGCCAGATAACTTTTTTTTTTTGAAAATGCTATAAAAAACATCGAGTGTAGCTTCGGCTGTGTGGCACGTAGCGCCGTCCTGTTGAAACCAAATGTTGCCAATATCCTCCTCTTCAATTTTTGTGAACAAAAATTCGTTCAAGATCGCCATTGACTGTAACGGCCACTCCTTGCTCATTTTCGAAAAAAAATGGCCCAATTATGCCTCTGGACCAAAATCCGGACCAAACAGTGACTCGTTTTGGGTGCGTCGGCTTTTCAATGTATGCGAGCGGGTTTTCTGTGCCCCAAATGCGACAATTTGCATTGCTTGTTTACATACCTTCATCTGAAAAGATGATTTTTTTTGGCAAAATCGGCATCTTCTGTAAGTCGATCGCAGGCCCACTTTCCCAGCGTTGTTCAACTATATTCGTTCAGCGGAAGGACAAATCTAATTATCTGTCAACTCAGACATGAGCTTAGTGTTACCATTTACGAAATAAGCACTAGTTGAAAAAAAAACCTTAGATGGCGGACCCTTTATTAAGCCCAAGCTCGCACCAATGCCAGTATTCCAAGGAACAAGCGCTCTCTAATTGTTTTATTTACTTTTTCTTTTAAATTAATTCTTAAGCATTTACTCGTGTTCTTTTAATTTGAATGTGTTTATTTAATTAATTTTTTTTATTACCAGCGATTAAAACGAATCATGTCTCTTTGCTTATCTTAAGAAAAAAATCACAAATGCAACAAAGCCAGCTGGACAACCTAATTAATAAATTTTATTATTATCAAAAAAAAAACATGATTTATTTAATTTAAAGCAAAATCTTTCAAAGAAACTGAGGAAATAAAAAATATGGAAAGCCCCAAGCCTGCAGACTTTTTGTACATAAAAATTTTGCTAATAACTCTCAAAATTTTGCTCTTAATTTCTTGGCTTAAACTCTTTGTCAGTTTTAATTAATCATACAAATCCAAGCATTATTTTTTTTTTATCTAAAAACATAAAACAATACATAATGTCGCACGTTTTTGTTTTGTGGGTGATTTTAGATAAAGAACACGATTTGTTGTAGTTTTGCTTGAAATAAAATAAAAGCCATAATCATTTTTTGCAACTCAATTCTTGAGTTGTTGAAAAAAACTTAAGCGATAGTGTCGTGCAAATTTAGCAGAGATAATTTCAAATGCAATTTTTCATTCGGCTTGAATTTACTTTTGGAAAAAATTTACAATTCATTTTAAATGCAAGAGTTGGACATTTTTTTTTAAGACATGAGTGAGGGTGGCCTTCGGATTTGTTTAATGGCAAAATTTTTGTGACTGTGACTATGCTTAAAAGGGTTTAAAATATCTATTTTCCATAATTTAAAAAAATTAAGCTTTTAAATGGAGACTTTATGGTGGGAATAAAATAAACCAAGAATTAATTGTTTTTCTATTCTAATAAAGATTGGTAAGACATTTCAGAAAAGTTTTAGACATATTTTAACTAACTGCAAATTTGAGCGCTTTGTTTTTGTTTTCAATGTAAATGAACAGACGAGAGTTTTTACTTGTCTTCTATAAACTGGCAGTAAGAATATGTATAGTTAATTAAAATCGTTGGACAAAAAATCTCAATGCAAGTTTAACATTCTAAATGAGTTTTTGTCCACCCTCTGCTAATACTCATTCTTTATTTTTATCTATTTCTTATTATTTTTGATTTTGTTCAGTCAAGTGTTTGTTTATTGGCCATTTTATTGTTTAAGGTCACTAAACAAGCAGAAATGCATTTGCCAAATTTAGAGAGACCACCTCATTTTAAAGTAATTTAGTTTTTCTTAAAATACCGCACAAGCCAACTGGTGGTGTGGTATTTTCCATTAAAAAATATATATAAAGTAACAATTTTAAGTCTTTAATAAGATTTTCTGTTAAAGCTATACAATTAAGCTTTAACCTAAAAGGAAATGGGAACCGAATCCGTCAAAGCCTTTCGAAAGTTGAAAATTTCAAGAATTTTAATCTCTGTGTGTTTTACACGCCTGGTCGCTCAATCAATCATCCATTAATGGTTGTCAATTCTAAATGCCATTTAACACTTGGGCGCAAGTTTACGTTTGTTAACTTTAATTGTAAATTAAGTTAATGTGGTTTGGAGGTGGATTGCTTTGTAATTTTTTGCGGAACATGCCACTACGATAATGTGTAAATCAATGATAAAATTTTTTGATACAGAAAATGGTAAAAGAGTTATAAATTCAGTATAAAGATATGATAAAAACTTATAAGGAGTCTTAGCAGCAAAATTTTCAAAAGTTACACTAAAATATTTTGAATCTATAAACATGATTTCTACTTGTGGTTTAAATACTGATAGAAAAGTAATTTTTGGACTGATGACGTCTAGCCATCAGATTTTGTACATAAATATTCTGGATGAGGGGCGTCCTCACACAATTTTGTAATGTCTTACTTACGTACTGGAGTTGTAGGGCCCAACATAAAAATCTCTTTGCCCATGGGCAAATGGCCTACGGTATTTCAGGCAGAAATACAGGCAATCACCAAATGTGTTGACATTAATTTAAAAAAGGGCATTAGAGGCGTGCATATAGCTATCTTTTCCGATAGTCAGGCAGCTCTTAAGTCCCTCCTTTCATGGGAATTTCGTTCCAGGCTGGTTTAAGAGTGTTTTGACTCATTACAAAACAAAACAAGGTTTCCATTTATTGGATACCTGGCCACAGCGGTCATCTGGGGAATGAGAAAGCGGACGAACTGGCCAAGAGGGCCTCTGCTACTCCGTTTATGGGCCCAGAGCCGTTTTGTGGCGTTAGTCGGTCGACTGCAACAACTCTGATCAAAGAAGATGACACTTCGACCGCGAAGGAAATGTGTCTGACTTTTTCTGGTTTAAGGCAAGCCAAAGCATTGATGCAGCCATTTACATACAATGGCATCCTGAACCTCAACAGAAATAATTTACTGCTAATTTTTATGGTTAAATTAGAGTTTCATATGAAAATTTAATACATATAAAAAACTTCTTGAGTAAAGCCCATCATAAAATTTAAAATATGTTTAATTGAAAAAAATTTTATGTAGTATATAAAATACCAAAGTATGTATATTTATTTAATATAAAGTATTTTGATGCAAAATCGAATAAAGATGCTTGTTTTGTAAAGATTTTTGTTTGAGGCTTTCAAACTTATTATGTTTGTATATTGTGATTCTGAATAAAGTAGTAAGAGTACATACGAATTTTGTTAGCTAATTCAAAAATTATTTTGGGTTAAAGTTCCATAAGCGGAAACGAAATGCATATAGACAATGCTTAACCAAAAAAAAAATAAATAAAATTTATAAAAAAAATTATTTAGTTATTTTTCTTGCAAAAAAAAATTAATTTTCCAGCCCTGGCACCATATTTTTAATTTTTCTAATTTTTAAAACTAATTACCAAACAAAATAGTTTTTTTGTTAGTTACTCTTATATACAAAAAAAAATTTAAGTTTTTCAGCTCTGGATCTGGAACTGTATATACATATATCTAAATATTTTATACAAACTATTTCCTACTAAAACATAAAATATTTTTAATTTAAAGAAAGAGAAAAAAACTAGTTTGATCTACTTACTTTTAAGTACCAAAAAAAAGTGTAAATTTTCCATCCCTGGAATCAGCCTTTTAAATTTTTCAGATTTGTTACAAACAACAATATATTTCTTTTAAAAATATAAAATACATATGTGTGTTTAATTTGTAGAGAAAAAGAAAAAAAAAATTTTCCATTTGGTTCAAAATTTCCAACTCTGGAATCGTCTTTTTATTTAATTTTTACTACCAATTTAATTCTTGCTGAAATATACAAAAATAAAAATTATTTATCAAAAAATCAAAAGCTACTTTTAGCTACTTCTTTTTTATATCAAAAATGGTTGACGTTTTCCAGCTCTGAAACCGTCATTTTGATTTTGCCGATTTTCAATACCAATCCATTTTGGATAATTTTGGAAAGTTCAAGACTGAAGTCTCTAGCTATTCTGGGAGCTTCGGAAAATCGATTTTACGTACAGACAGCTGGACGCACGGGCGGTCGGACAGATGGACATCGCTTATTCGTCTACCCTATTAATAAGGACGCAGAATATATGTATTTATATGCTTTATGGATCGCATATGAATATTGTGGAAATTACACACGGAATGACAAACCTTTACCATTTTTTAGTGAAGGGTATAAAACCCCAACAATATTCGAGCCTATTCTCATTGGAGTATCATTTTAAAACGTCACATAAAAACGAAAATTTTAAATTGTAATGCTAATACGGTGCTAGGGTAAAACGGTACATTTCCAATGTCCAATGCCTCGTTTATGCAACGAATGTGCGAAGCTTTCGAAGAAAACACGGGATTAATAAGAAAAACTCGATTCATTTATATTTTTTGTAAGTTTATCAAAGTTTTTATATGGACAACCAATATAATTATTTAATTTTTCTACTCACAAGTTACAGAAACGAGGCACTGATCGCTTTGCCCAGTTACATATGATATTTTTAAAGCTGTAACTCAAACAAAATGAAGTAATTATTTATTATGTACAGAATACAATTTTCAATGTAACTATTTAAATCTCTAACAAATGGCATAAAATTGATCTTTGACAAGATTTGTTGGCTTGTCACTCTCTCTTTCTTTCTCTATCTTTTAAAATTTTTACTATTGTCAATAAACTAAAAATTTTTCCGCATGTTTTAAAACAAAGCATAAGCGCTGGAAAGAAAAAAAATTGGAAAGAAAATGTGATTATTTTTTTTTTCGGTGATAATAATACGGTGCGCATTCTTTTGACATTACACTCGTCTTTCTTTTATTGTTGTCATTGTGTGTATAATGCAAAATAAAGTTTCATCATTTGAAATTATTGATAATTTTCATTTTCGCTTCAACATACAAGAGTGCAAAAGTGTATTTGTTGATAATTTAAAGCACACCGACTGCAATAATGATTGCATGTTGTTTATTATGTTCGCTTTTATGTTGTTGTAAGAAATTTTTTTAACCTTGTTGTTGTTTTAATTTCAATATATGAGTGATTTATGAAAGCCACAATTGACATATTGCCTGTTTTGAGATAAAATCGGCATAAAGCAACAACAAAAAAAAAACGTCCCATTAAATCTTCAAGGTATACGATACCCCAGCTCAATGGGCGCTGCTGTTTATTTACCAGTAGTATCTGCTTGTCTGGGAGTTTTTAGGGAAGCTCAATTTTTTTGCTCCGAATTTGAAAATTCTCATATAAACAACATAAAAAAGTATAAGCTACATTTCGAGTTCGAAAGTAAATTCGAATTGTCGAACATAGTATAACAATACTTTTTCAATCTCCCTCAAACCTTTAAAATTCGAAGTTAAAAAATTTATAAAAATTAATAGAAATATACATATGTATAAGTGTACATAAATGAAAAAGATGCGCAAAAAGATCTACACGAAATAAATAATAAATTTGAAATTTCGAAATTAAGTTCGAATTTTCGAACATAGTTAAATAGTATTTCTTTGGTTCCTCAGAAACTCTGCAGGTCTTAATAAATCATATTTGACCTTATTTTCGAAATTCGAAGAAAAGGAATTTATAAATCTGAAACAAAAATGTGAAAAAGCATCTATACATTATGTAAGACAAACATTTAATATATTCTAAAATTCGAAATTAAGTTCGAATTTTCGAACATAGCACAAAAGTATTTTTTCGGCTCTCACAGATGTAAATGAAGTATATGGTAATTTTTTTTTTAATTCGAAGTTAATTTTGATATTAAAGTAAAAAATTTATACAAATCTACTTTATGTGTACATATGTATATACAAACATATATAAATATGTATGTGCATGCAACAAAAATTTCGAAAAGAATTTGACAGCTTAGTTGCTTTAAATTTTACTAAACTTTGGCAAAGAGGAAAGCATAATTTCATAAATTCGAAATTAAATTCGAATTTTCGATCATTGTTGAATTGTATTTCTTTGGTTCCTCAGAAACTCTGCAGGTCTTAATAAATCATATTTGACCTTATTTTCGAAATTCGAAGTAAAGGAATTTATAAATTTAAAAAAAATATAAAATACAAGAACGTGAAAAGGCATCTATCGATTATACAAAAAAAAATGTAATAAATTCGAAATTTCGAAATTAAGTTCGAATTTTCGAACATAGCACAAAAGTATTTTTTTCTGCTCCCACAGAAGCTCTGTAGTACTGAATGAAGTATATGGTAATTTTTTTTAATTCGAAGTTAATTTTGATATTAAAGTAAAACATTTATACAAATCTACTTTATGTGTAAATATATACTTATGTATATACACACATATGTAAAAATGTATGTATGTGCATAAAACAAAAATTTCGAAAAGTATTTGACAGCTTAGTTGCTTTAAATTTTGCTAAACTTGGGCAAAGAGGAAAGCATAATTTCATAAATTCGAAATTAAAACCGAATTTTCGAATACACTATACATTTCCATAATTATTTTACAATTTTACAAGTTTTTTGCTAACTTAGTATGATATACATATTTTATTTCGAAATTTTGAAGTTAATTTTGGTTTTTAACATAAATGAAAATTTTATATTTCAAACAGAAATGTGGAAAAGGAATTTTAAAATTTCGGTATTAAGTAGAAATTTTCGAAAGAACCCTTAACATTTACATTTATGACAAAAATTTAATCACCTTATGAATTTGGAATTTCACTAGAAAATTAATGAAAAGTTACCGTATTTTTTTGGAATCTTCTTCCCAGAATGTAAATTTATTGTAAGTGCTCTTAGTCCTCCATACACGAATTTTTTTTTTTCTCAAAATGTTTTAACCCCCCTACTTTATTTAGGTATTACTATTTGTACCGGTATAACGAACATAAGTGTTCCTTTTATTAAGCTTAAATTTTACTTGCTTCACAACAGAAAAAGAAACATCTCGTTTTTTATGTTGCATTATACTTGTATGTGACTAAACTAAACTGATTGTGGCAAGTGTTAAAATATAGTTTTTATTTTTCGAAGCATTTAACGGCGTATAATAAAGAGTTTCATTTCTATTTCTTTATTTTGTTTCGTGAATTTTTTTCTTCTTCTTTCTATTGCATTTAAAGTAGGAGTTGCAGGGAGCTATAATAACAATTTGCATAACAATGACTGACTCTGATGGCAAAAGGCATTGCTGACAATGACGACGATGTTAGAGAGGACATTGCATGTGTTGCATGCAGCAAACATGTGTTTATTCATAACTGCGATGTACATGTGAATAACAAAACAAAGTCTGTCCGCACGTCTGTCTGTCTGTCTTAATGTTTGCACACATATCGCACTATAAGTACGTGATGTATTTATGTTGCTGCCAAATTTTCAAGCCAGTCAATGAAAGTGAAGCTGCCGTGTCTAGTGTATACTTGTTGCACTATATGAATAAACTAAATGAGTGTGGTAATATTGTTTTTTTTTTCTTCCATTGTTTTTCAGCCGCACTTTTCTTTATTTTTAATTTTTTGTTTCTGCAAACAGATGCGGTTCACCAGCCCTAAAGCACAATGCTGCTTGTTTGCTTGTTCGTTTATTTGGGAAAACCTTAAAGTATGTGTTTTCCAGCATAATAATCATTAAAATGTAATCATAATTTTATGCCTGTTATCTCTGAGCCATTCTGTAGTTTGTGTGTTTTTGTTTTCGATTTTTAGTCCGTTGCTTTAAGAGTTCAGATAATTAAGGTGCTGTCGGAGTTGCTGCTCCTGCTTTCTTTAATCTTTTTGATATGCTGCGCTTCGAGTTAGATTGGTTATGTTGTGTTAAGCCAAATGTTTGCAACATTTATGTGTGTGTGTGTGTGTGCACAGTTCTGACGAATTTTTGTTTTATAAATAATTTCTGCGACATTTTTCTAGTCACAACATATTCAAAAAGCTTTTCAAAAATGTACATACACCATACATATAAAAAGTCGATCACAGCCACCACAAAATTTTGTAGCATTTATTTTTTGTTTCTTCAATTTCCTTTCGATCGCAGATCGCAGATTTTACATCTGGTAATTGCATGATAGACTAATAACACAAATAATACAGGCGTCCAAAAGCTGCAAGAAATAACAAAATGGAAGCATGCAATTATATGGCATGTGGGTTGCTTGCAGCTGCTGCTGCTGCTGCTGCTGCTGCCACTACCAACGTCATGTCACGTTACGTGAATTTTAAATAAAAAAAAAGTTGTGTTTCTTTGACAAGCATATTTAAAGTAAAGTAATTTTTTTTTTTAAATTAGAAATTCAAATTGCAATTGTATTCACTTTCATTATGTACAATGGCGCGTGTTAATGTTTTATTTGGTAAAGAAATGCAGCGTAAAGGTTGTTGCCTACAAATTTAAGATTTAAACTTGACTAGACTTTTTCTAAGACAGTGTGCAGTTTCAACAAAATTGAGCTATGCGCTTCGAAAGAGCAGACTGGTGAACATGGTAAAGTAGCGCAAGGGAAGAATATTTGTTCTGCAAAGTTTCCCTAAATAACCCTAAATGGTTTATGAAGCATTGAATAACATTTTGAATGTAGAAAAATATAATGTGTATATATGTATATATTTTAAGAACATATTGTCTAATATATTTCATAAACACAAATCTTAATAATATCTTATTAAAACTGAAAAAAAATATTGAACAAATCCATAGCACTATATGCATACACCACTTACTTAAAACTTGATTCATTACTTGCAATTTTTAGAGTTCTAACTCTAAATTAGCCATCGATCTTAAGAGTCATTTTGCTTTAAATATTCTCTAATAGCAGCAATTCATTCACAATATTTTAATTGAATTCATACATTTATTTTGTACGAATAAAAGACAATTAAATGGTTAAAATCCACTGCAGAATGGAATATCATACAAAAAAAAATAAAAAAAATAAAAAATAAAAAATTGGAACAGTTTGCTGAAGAAAAATTAGTTAAAAGAACATAAATAATACTGATCGCATTTAATGAGAAATAAATTACACTATTAAAAATAAATTTTAAAGAATTTGAATTGAGTTTTGTACTAACGATCATACAAGAGTGCCAATGATTTGTTAAAATAATAAAATAAAATAATATTAGTTTAAACTTAAAAACATGATTAAAATATGAAAATATATGTATTTGTATTTTGTTTGCTCTAGAAATTAATTAAAACAATTTATTTGTATATTTCTCGTAGTTCGATTGTGGCAGGCAAACATTTTGTATATTTTTTTGTTTTTGTTTGCTGGTACATTTGTTTGACTTGTTTGTCTGTCTATGAGATCAATTAACAGCTCAAGGTCATCTGAAGTTTAAAAATTCATGCTAGCCATTAGTATTATTATCAGCAGTTGTTGTGGGCCACATAATGTTTGGAACACGATTTCCAAAAATACTTAAAAACGTATAAATGAGCATAGAAAAATATAAATTATATTATATTATTTAACTCGCTCGTTCGTATACAAAAGAATTAATTATTATTAAAAGAATCTAAGCAAAAAAAATAAAAAATAAACAGTAGTCGTTGTTCACACCAACAAATGCTTTAGCTGATAATGATGCTGATCGTTGCAAGCCCGCTGTGGTATGAAGTATGTAGTTAGTGGCCATAGAGTTGGGAGTTGGAGGTGGCGGTCAGTGATTACATTAACGGACACGCCTGCAAATGAATTCAACCAAATTATCTACTACTGTTAAAATTAAAGGAAAAAATATATACTCGTACATACATATATATGAAAAATGTTTTAATTAGTTTTGTATTTGTTGGCTAGTTCGTTAAATTTCATTATCCAATATATTTTTTTGGCTGATTATAACCATTGAGTCGATGAGTTAGATGGTGTTAACAGTCTAGCACGTTCTAATATTGTTTTTAGTGATTTGGATTTGCTAAAATATTATTGGCAAAATTTATTAGAATTTTTCATAGTTTCACATAAATACTTCTGGTTGAATATGAAACTCGTGTAAGATACTTTCACATACACAGGTCGCTCTAAAGTAAGGAAATAAAACTTAAAAAAAAAATGTAACCAATTGAACCCTATTGAACTTTAAATTGTAAAAACTACACACAAAAAAGTAATATGAATAATTTTGTAATATCAATTAAAAAATTAATTAAATGTTTACCTATAAACTTATTTGATAATATCAATTAAGTTTTTCCACTCAAGTTAATTAGTACAATTAAAAATTTAATTGAATCAATTAAATTCTTAATTGAAAACATTAATTGGTTAATACTTTTTTCTGCGTATACATATAACACGCAAACAATTTAATGATATCTGTACCAATACACTCAATCTCGTAAGTTAAATAACTAATAAAGTAACATGACTGCATTAAATTACATTCATGTTGTTTCAACTTGAAAAAAACTTTGATTCAACATGATTTTTCGTGTTATTTCAGTATTAAATTCATGTTGTTTCAACTTGAAATAACTTTGATGCAAAATGATTTAACAGTACTGGAATATTAATTAAACATAAAATAAAGTTATTTTAAAAGAAAATAAAAATATCTTTGAAGGCTAAAGTAAGTCATGTTATGAAGAAAAATTATTACCGAACAATTTTAAATTAACCTTATTTTCGTAGATGTTAATATGAAATATTTTTGTGTGCTAGAGGTGCCAAATCGCATAACCTTGGAAGCCGATTGAAAGGTTTATTTGATGGCTATATTTTTTGCTTTGCTTTGTTGGCGATATTTTTTGTTTCGACAATTTGTGGAATATTTCCTAATTAAGGATTTTGCAGTTTTAATGATTTTTTTATCTCCTTGTTTTAGTTTTTTATTCTTAGTTTTGGTTTGTCGATTTTTCTTGGCAATATTTTTTGCTTATGGACAATCTTTACGCGTCTTGACAAATTTTTTTTCTTAAGGAATATTTCCTTTTTTTTGCCAATTTCCAGTTTTGCAGATTGAGAAAATTTATTTGTTGTTGGCTTAGCACGTATAAATGCATTTCGTTGCTGCTAAGCAACACATCAGTAGACTTCAAACATAATTCCAAAAAGCTTACAAAACTCCAATGTTTATAGGGAAACTCTTAAATTAATTTATTGAGAATTACAAAACTAGAATTGTAGCTTCTATGAATTGTGTTTGAATTACAAAACTAGAATTATAGCTTCATGAATTGTGATTGAAGTCTACTGGTGTGTTGCTTAGCAGCAACGAAATGCATATTAAGTTATGAAGATTTTTTTATTTTTAAATTATTGTTTGTTACTGAGTTTCTTGTTTTTGGCTAGACGAATTTTTACACCTTAACGAGATTTTGTTGCTTGGGCATTTTAGGAATTGCTGCGAAATTTTCCTTTGGGAAGAAAGTTTTTCTTTCTGGAGATTTTATTTCCTATTTTATCGTTCATTAATTTAAGCGATTATTTTTTCTTCATAGCACACGCTGTTATCTAAATCTGTCTTATCTTATCTGAGCAAAAGCCGTCTAACTGAAGGGTCGCTATATAAAAGTTACTGAAAAAACTGCTGATTAAAATATGATAACTTTCAGCATGTGAACTATAATACTTTCAATAATTAGCACAAGCTATTATATCGATAAATGAAAGCACATTTAGAATGGTTCAGACATGAACAAGAATTAAAATGAAATGAAAAAAAAATCAATAAAAGGCGTAAACCCAATACGAATATATTATATTCATATCAGATGAATGTCTAAAATTTAATTCCATAAAAAAGCAATTTATGTGATGCAATAAATTTAAATAAATTTTAGAAGCGTTTTAACTAAAGCACCTTCACTTTTGTTAATATGATATTTTATTTAAGAAAAAAAAAATAATGCATTTGGTGTTGCTGTTAAGCTTAAAGCATTAGATGTTTTTAATTTATCGACAGTATTTTTGAAAAGCTCGCAAATAAACAAATTAAAAAAATTTTTAAATACTTTTCAACAAATCAATGCATTAAAGCCCAGCGACACCAAAAAAAAGCAGTCCAACCAACCAAGGAAACACCCACGCCCCAAAACGCCAAAACTAAAATATACAAAAATACAAAAATACAAAAAAAACATATTCAGACTTGAAAATCTAAATTACATTTCAAGCTATTAATACCTTTTCCTCATGCTATAAATCTAAGTTATATTTTTCCAAATAAAACAAACATTTAAACAAATAAACTTACAAAACTTTACAAAGAAAAAATTACAAAAAAAAAAATAAACACTTTTTTTTGCACAAAAATTGGAGCATGAAAACCAAAGTTAAATTGTAAAAAAAAATATTAAAAAAGAAACAATGCCTTAGAAATTAAAAGTAAGAAATAAACGTGTTACCGGAACACCCAAATCTACTGTAAACACGTAAATGGCCAAAATAAACCCAAACAAAAATCTTAAATAAATCACGATTTTATGCAGAAATTTAAATAAATTCTGTTACAAATTAAAAAACAGCGAGACAAAATCCGTTTTCTTAGTGTTTATATAATTTCTTTGGATTTTTATATATTGCGGATATACACAAGGAGTTTAATTAAAGTTTAAATTGTTAAGTTGTCAGATTTGATTTGATCACTCGCTCCTTCCGTATGGTTTAAGGGTCTTGTAAATTTGCCGAAAATATAAGAAATGCAGTGAAGTGCTGCCCCCTTCTTCCTTGCCCACACAGTTTCAGCTACCGTCAGTGATGCCAATTTTTTTTTATACAAAAAGCTCTCAAATGATCAACTCTTAGAAGCGCTAAATTTTTATTAAAAAAAAATTAAATTTTCTTAAGAACTGCTTTTTCCTTAATTTTTTTTTGTCACTAGCGCTAAATTTTCCAGCACAAAACGCAAACCTGCACTCCAAAAAGCTCTAAATATTAAGCAAGCGAAATTTAAAAATTTTTAAAAAGCTTAAATGCTTAATGTCGTAAAAAGTGGAGCTTTAAAAAAATTTATTTTCTTGTTCTTACATCAGTGGTATATCAACTAAAAGGTTCAAAACAATTCTCTAAAAAGCGCTAAGTTTCAAGGCAATTAATAAGCGTTAAAAGTTTAAGATTTTAATGCAACCGAAAGTGCGGTTTATATTAAAAAATTTGTTTTTTTTCACCAGTTAAGTAAAACGTGAACATAAGTACTACAAAAAGCTTTAAATTCGTAACAAATTATTAAAAACTAAAAATGGAAAATTTTTTAAAAAAAGTTATGTTTTTATAAAAAAAAAAATACTTTTTTAATAGTATACATCACTGATGCCTGATCACATATATAAATTAATGAATGTTCCAAAAAACCCCAAATTACTTATATGTATATGCATTTTTTTCTTCATAGAAAGGTACTTCCTGTGGCGAAATCGCAGAATTGACATCACTTTTTTTAACACGAAGCTGATCAAGCGCCAAAAATAGATATTCTAATCAGGGCTTTCTCTTAAAAGAATGCCGAATTTAATATACACATAAATATTTTGACACCTATATATAGGGTGTTTTTTATTGAGGTATAGAACTTTAAGTTGGCATCACTTTTTTAACTGGCGGCCATTTTGTCAGCTGTCAAGTGATTAATATTTAGTTTGGTTTGCCATTTCATCATGAACAGGTTGACAAAAGAACAACGCTTGCAAATCGTGCAAATTTATTTCGAAAATAATGGTTCAGTTCGCGAAGTTTACCGCAAGCTCCGTCCATTTTATGGTCGACATAATCGTCCATCAGAGCAATTAATTCGGTTAACCGGTCAATTGGCCACCAAGATCGTGTGATTTGACACCATTGGATTATTTGCTTTGGGGATATGTGAAGTCGCTCGTCTACGCCAACAAACCAGAAACGTTAGGGGACTTGGAAGCCAACATTCGTGGCGTTATTGCCAACATACGGCCCCATATGCTCGAAAAAGTGGTTGAAAATTGGACCTGTAGAATTGGCTTTATTCGAGCCAGCCGCGGCGGCCACATGCCCGAAATCATATTTAAACGTTAATGGCATAAAATTATCCTTCCAATAAAGCCAAATTGATGGACATTAAAACGATTTTCTTGTGTTTTATTTCAATTCGAGTTCTATACCTCTAAAAAAACACCCTATATATCTACATAAAAGACACAAAACATCACACTAAAAACACCAACAAACAAATACAGCACACATAAATACATACATACATACATGTGCTTAGCACTAAATCGATATTAACCGTAATTATGTACCAAATACAACAGACACCTATATGTATCTACATAGAAGACACAAAACATCACACTAAAAACACCAACAAACAAATAAAAAATGTTGTAAAAACAATATTTGAACTTCCGTATGATACACGTGACAGTCCGACCATCTTCCCCTCCACCGCCCCCCACCTCTAACCAAAGACAGTTGGAAGTCACTATATTGTCAGTTTACTTAATAATAAAATAAAATAAAATAATTTTAATAATGCTGCCCGGGCATCGATCCCTGCACCATCCTCTCGGAAGAACCACCACCAATAAGCTAAGTTTGATAAAAAAAATTTGCTGAGTTGCCAACACTGTTTTAATCCAAAGGTGCGGAAGCGATAAGAATATGTGGAAAAATCAGCGCTTTTTCAAGAAAAAAAAAAAAAAAATTAATTACATATATAAGCGTCCTTACTCTTCATAAAGAGATACATAAGTCTAGTGCGAGAACCGCTGAGTTGGCTTCACTGATTTCCATATGCAACCATAACCGCCAAAAAAGCTGAAGCGACTTATTTTTTTAACTTCTGTTTTGTTTGTCGAAAATCGTAAACAACTGATTTTTGTAAAAAAACTGAAGTTTAAAAATTATGTGACTCGAGCTTTTTTGGCGGCCATGACACGTTGTATAAAGTGAGAGCAAGCAATTTATTGGCTCTCTTGTGCTCTTTTTTCTTCTTCGTAGATTTAATGAAGTCCTCATATAGTTTAGCCACCATTTATTTGCCCAACCCTGAAATAAAAATCCTCATCAAATATAAAAAATTTCCTTCTGATTAAAAAATAACAAACTTATTTCGCATAATCATGCAAATTAAAGCCTATTGGCCTTTGCAAAATCACCCACCATCAACATCAATATTGCCGACATTATTCTTATTGCCACAATGAGTTTCAAAAAAAAAAATTATCTCCTTCAGCCAATTCCTCTTTGTCTCTTTTTATGTAGACAAGCCAAAACAAAAACAAATCATTTAGCATAATTTTATGGCTGTTATTGCAAATTATTTCTCAATTACCTCATAATACTTGGTCAATTTCATTTGCATTTTCGGCTTCACATTATCTTCATTTTATGATCATTAAGACGGGACAATTGTCCCTAGAAAATAATAGTAATAGTGGAAAAAAAAAAATAAAAAATAACAGAAACATTATTACTTGTGTAATTTAACACAAATTGGTTCAAGTATGCGCCCAAGAAAATGTAACAAGCTGGGTAACATTATTAAAGGAGAAAAATAAAAATAGCTTAGTCACGGTTTTGCTATTGGCGGGGACTCTTTATTTCTTTGTGTGGAATATTTTGCTTTAATTTTAAACTAAAAAAGCTAAAGCTACAGCATCGCTATAAAATGAAAAAAAAAATCAAAAAGATCTCATTGTTTTGTTTTCTTTTTTTTATTATCATTATCGTTTTTTAAGGTTTTGGTTTATTGGGAATTCGGTTTTACAGGCCTGCGGCAAGCACGAGTTCACTGTCATGCAAAATGGTGTTCAGAAGTTTGCAGACTTGTCGATTTTAATTTACAAATAGTTTAAAATTTAAAATCCTACTTGCACAACTTTCAGTTATAATTTTTTTTTCATTTTTATTTTTTTCCATCAGTTGAGTCTTGTTAATACTTCAATGATTGAAGAGATAAAAATTGGTCTACTGTGACACAATTAATGAAATTGTTTTATTTTTTTTCGCTAATGACAAAATCACTTGATTTCAACAGATTATGCAGCTAAAATTAATAAGTTATTTTTTTTTAAATAAGAATAAATAGATAAGAATTTAGCAAAATTTTTTTCATTAAGTTTAAGTTAAGCTATATATCTGTGACACTAAAGAAAAAGTGTTTAAATCATATTTTACTATTTTGTAGGAAAGCACTTTTAAGCTTTTAAAAAGATTTTAAGAAATTTGGTTTTAACTTTGCGGTGATAACTTTTTTTTCTAGGAAAAACTCGTTCTACACATTATGAATAACATATACTCGTATGTTAGTTATTTGTATGGGATTTCCACGATAAAGTACACTTTTTTGTCACGTGCGACAGCAAGCAATTCAGCTTGTATTTCAGAATAATGTGACTCGATTTTTCTTTAAATTTTACCTAATGCAGAGCTGCTGGCGGCCTATAGAAATATATAAAGAAGTAAAAAAAAGTTCCGTTTTCTTAAAAAAAAACAAGCATATTCGTT
This sequence comes from Nowickia ferox, assembly GCA_936439885.1. Classification (NCBI taxonomy): domain Eukaryota; kingdom Metazoa; phylum Arthropoda; class Insecta; order Diptera; family Tachinidae; genus Nowickia; species Nowickia ferox. The sequence continues at coordinate 81,756,863 of OW387027.1, read as the reverse complement.
TGATGTCGCACGCTAAAAAAAGTTGACATTCCTATGGAATGTCAATTTGAAATATACCAAAGTATAAGCTAAATAAAACTATTCGGTCCTGTTCTGTAACTCAGGTCGATTTGAAACCGTCCTGCAGAGGGTTTAAAGTCCCACGAAAATTTTAATTCAGATTGTGGGTGTTTCCACAAAATAAATAAATAAGACACGTCCGACTCAAAGAAATTCAAAATCAACAATTACAATATTTTATTAAAAAAATTAATATTACAAACTATGAAATCAAAGTTTACTATTTATAAATAAAAATTAAAAACAAAGTATATATTTCAAAAGGTGCCACACAGATATTCCATTTGAGAATCTATGTACGATCCCAATCCCATTCATAATGGGATTGGTATTCTTTTCGTGATTGAAACTCTCTCACTGTCTTACCTGCTCTAAATTTTATGTACGAGTATATAATAGAAAAATTAAAAAAAATTTGAAAAAATATTTCTATTGTCGGACTTAGTTTTCTAAAAACGTGCGATTTCAAATCGATTAGGCTTACAGAACAGAACCGATAATTCCACATGAGATTGAAAGTCGAGAAAAAATAAGCAGAAAATACCTGCGCTATAACTTCTTAAAAAATGCCACAAAATAATTGAGATTTTGCCCGTAGGTATTTTTGAATATAACGATTACATAAGAGTCGTTAAATCAAAATTAGCTTATCTCGACTTAAACACTTTTTCCCTTACACCACGCAAATATGTTTGTAATATGACGAGTCAAAAAGCATTAAGCTAATTTGACGCTAAAATTTTTGAGACCAGAGATAAAAAGGGGCTTTGGCCCCTTTTAACTACAACAACTAATTTAATTAAAAACTAAATAAATTTGCAACTGCAAGTTACATAACAGAAATATTTTTACGGCATATTAAGAAAAAAAAAACCATAAAATGCAACACTGTGTATTATAAGGTCGGCTCTACATCACAGAGTTGCCAGCATACAAAACAAAATGCAAAATAACGGTAACAGAACATTCGAAATTTTTATAAGAAAATTGTTCAGGGGACATTGATTGACAAGTATAAGTAGCAATTAAAAACTTCAGTGGCATTGCACTATGGACGGAAAACACTGAGTTGCGGCAACAAATATTTCCCGACAATCGAAGATCACCAAACTTTGTATACAGACTTCTAGTCTCAAAATGTATAATTTAATTTTCTTTAAATAATTTTAAAGCAAAATATCGAAATAGAGCTCTATGAATAAAAAAAATTATGGCCAAAAAATTTGCAAACATGCATTTGTTTGAAATAAAATTTACACCCTGTTTTCACAAGTCCGACAGGCAACTCGTCTTAAAAATGTGTATGAAAATCACTGAAACAAATGAGTGCTTTTCATATAATTTTTTTTAATTAGGTCGAGTGTTCGGGTTGTAGCAACAGGAGGATAGTCTTACTGCCCTATTCATATAAATGATTTTGTTTCATAATTTGTTTATAACACAAATTTTGCAAGAGAACCATTTTTATAAACGTCTTATAAATCAAAAGTATTTTTTATGACTAACGGTCTTTAGTAAATATTTTGTATTGCTCCAGTAAATTGTTTGTTTCAATTTTATTTCATGCATAAGAAGGCTCTATGAAATAAGGCCCAAGGAAATAATGCCCAAATAAGAAAATAAAATAAGACCCAATAAAATTAAGAAGTTTTTAATTGGGATTTATTTTATTTAAATTGGGTGTTTTATTCATAATTTTTTTTTTTTTTGATTTTTACTTAATTTTTTTAGGTTTTATTTTATTGAAGCTTATTTCATTTCTTAATTGGGCGTTATTTCTTTGCGCCTTATTTCATAGCGCCGCAAAAGAATTTGTATAGAGTGAAAAATTGTGCTAAGATATTTTAGAGAGAAGATTTCTGTTCAAATATAGAAATTGCAAACTGTTTTTTTTAAATTTAAGTAACAAAAGTTTTTGAATCAGTTTTTTTTAAATTAGTTTATTACAAATTTTTTTTATTTTAATTTACAAATTTCTTTGTAGTAAGCAAATTGAACAAGTTAATATTATATGTGACCTGCTCCACGAAAAGGGACCTCTGCGCCGAAAAGAAGTTATTGAGTTATTTGAAAGAGCGTTTTTTTCCTATAAGAATCACTCAAAAATTAAAAAAAAATTTTTTCGGCGCAGAGGTCCCTTTTCGTGGAGCAGGTCACATATACATATAATTTTGATTCAATTAAAATTCTAAATTGAAAATTTAAATTTGTGAATACTTTTTCCTAAGCATCTTCTAACTATTATTTGATTCGTTGATTTAAGAATGCTCTAGCCGGGAGATCAAGGCAAATTTATAACAGCACATGATGATCAGCTGATAGTTTTGCTAGTGTCCAAATCACGAAAAACAATCCTAAATTATATTTGAAGTTAACACTGCACTACACTAGCACACAAGAAAATCGATTGAAAGTAACGTGCCCACCAAAAAAAAATAAATTTTCTGGCCGTTATTTTGTCAAACTTCGTATGCTTGTGAATCAGAGGTATTTATCCCATTGCCCTGAGGGCTCTGCCAACAACCAACAAAATTCATACAATAAAGATGTTTTGTTTCTCATACTTTTATGCAACAAATACACTGAGAATATTTTGTATTAAATTTTTATTTTCTACATAGTTTTATAAAAAATAAATCAATTTTATTGGGCTAATAATATTGTGTATGTCTTAAATATTTTTAGCCACTGAGTGTCTCGTATGTAACCCGAAATTTTAAAATCTAAGTACATACAGCCTGAGGCGCCACTACACACAAAGGTGCATTTATATATCATTAAAACATTATAAATATTATACCTATACCGAATTAAACATTTATGAAAGCGATTTTTTTCAGTGAAACAGCACTAATACATTCTTACTTTTTAGTATTTTCTCTTTTTGGTGACTACTGTTGTGAACCAACCACTGACATTAAATGTTGTTTTAAATTATTTCAACAGACAAACGCAGATATTTCAGAATTAAATCAAAGTTTAAAAACCTCTTGCCAGCGCTAATTAATTGAAGTTTATATTAACTAGTATACATATATCGTATATAGCTCAAACGTAAACAATTTCATAAATGAGTCAATATTAAAAAAAATTACATTATTGACAGAACTATTAACGAAAATACGTATCAGCAACTAACAAAAATAGACAAAACGAGTTAAAATACTTTAAATTGCTTATATTTCATAATTGCTGATCAAATATAAAAACCTTTAGCTGCACAGCATTCTTATTTTAAGCGGAGTTTATTGACAGCACTTTAGAAAAATGGGTTTAACTTTGAACAAGTTGCAGATCATTTTTTAATACTCAGATATGTATGATTTGAAGTTAAAATATTTTTTCTCTTTTGGTGTTTGAAAGCAAACGCCAAAACAAAGAATATTTTATATTCTGTATTACAACAAAAGACTTAAGCAAAAAACTTTCTTACTTAAATGTAACACAGTGGGATGGATCGTACATTCGGTTTTTCATATTGTGACAACAAAAAAATTTATAAATATACATATAATTTAAAAATATATGGGCATTTCAATGATGTCGAATGTGACCATCGACACGTTTAAAATAGAAAATTCTAAATAGCTCAGATTTGCTAGTTTGAGTTTTTACTATTGACCCTTTTCTATTATTTTGTATATACATGAATTTCTTTTTGAGCTATCAACGGGCTTGTAAGGTCATTAAAATTCATATACAAAATTATTTTAATTTTTGAATGTCATCAAACATTTCCTAGGACAATTTCAACTGTTCTTTAAAGTCGTGCCCAACAGCTCTTTCTGAACTACATAGTTTGAGAGCGTTCGAATCAAAATTTGTTTCAAACCCATTTAATTTACGTTGATATTTTTGACCAGACTTGTGTCCAACAGAACGAACTAGTTCAAAATTTGGGCTGTTAGAAACAAGTCTACTGTTTTTACACTAAGCGTAACTTATAGCTCCAAATCAGCCCTACAATTGGTGCTAAGTTTGATTTTGAACAATTTTGAGTGTTTTCAAAATAATTCGCTTGCGTCAAAAAATTTTTTTTTACGGCCAACTGGTAAAACACTAATTTCAGCGAAGCCTGAAGCAAAATTTTAATGTGACTAATTTTAGAAAGTTGTGCATTGATGTCTCTTTGCCAAAAATATTATTTAAAAATTAAGAAAAAGTTTTTAGTGCTAGTTGCACGTGACATGTTTCCTATTATGTAATTTATATTACTTAGCGAGGTAGTGAGTGCTTCAGCAAGCCAACTTTGGCTCTTAACTATGCTGTCATTCCATCTTTTCTCTTTCATCATTTGATTTATTCGTCCAGATAATGTTTGCCAATTTTTCCAAGTATTTCGCATTCTTTCCCTGTTTTTTGTTTATGGTTCTGTAATAATATTTTATCTTCTTTTAATCTTTCACTCCACTGTTTGCAACTGTTTTTATTTTCCTCTCAATTTAGATAATTTAAATTTGTGAAAAAAAAATTAATAATTTTTAATTTTACATTTATGACGTCGCACGTGACAAACTTTATAGAGATGCCACGGTTACAAATCTTTATTTAGAAATATCCGCACCTAGCGTACTTTTGACTGCTCTTCGGCCTGTTTTTTTTTTCACAGTGTGCTTACACACACCAAATTACTTATGACTGCTAGAGGAACTTTAAGCCCACAGTGTGTTAAGCACATTTTAACTTCAACCATGTTTCCTTAATATTTAAGTTTTACTTATATGCCAATTTACTTTGAGACTCACATTGAACTTAAGTAGGTGTGATTTATATCATTTTGATTACCATGACGAAAAAGTTCCAAGCCAAACTAATAATAATAATAATAATGCTATTATTATTTAAAAACATAATTATCTATTGATTTAACAATCAAATTATTTATTATTAATGCTTATTTAATTTACCATAAATTATTCTCAAACATGCAATAATTCATTTGAAATCAATTCTCCGTCACTTTGGCGAACATGTGGGAAACAATTCCCAGCCCGCCCATTTGTTAGTCTTTAGAGTTTATCTCTAAAATGCACTTGAAAATCAATTCTCAAACATTTAAATCATTTTGAAAATTATTTAATTAAGCAAAATTAATTCTAGGTTGATTTAAGAAAAGAAATATTTCTGTATAAGATTAGAGCATTGCTGCCTAGCCCACAAATGTAGTTCGCTAGCACTGCACTATGGGATATGATCCACCTTTTTTGGTCAAAATTAAAAAAAACTTAATATTGAAAATTGCTTTATTATTACGCTTTAATATGTTTTCCATGCGTTTAGTAAATGAATTCACAAGTGGGAGGAATACAGTGCGAATTTCATATAAAAGTTGCAGCAATAAGAGTTTGTAAATTCTTAACCTTAATAAAAGGAAGACGAGTCGAGGGTGATTATTTTTTTTGTAAAACAAAATTTTTAGGGAATTGGAATTAAATCGAAATTATTAAAGTAATAGAACTTTAAAGTCTTTTTTAGTTTGGACTTAAGAAATTTATAGCAATAACACAATCACTATCTCTTGATTGTCTTCTAAACTGAAAGTATTTCCGTTAAAAAAAAAACAATTTTCAAAGCAACTAAAACGAAATATTTACTGTTCGGCGAAGAAATCCAAAATGAATTTCTTCTTAAGTTCGCTTTAAAACAAAAGTTTTTTTTAATGCACGATTAAACCAAATTGAAAGGCCTAAGCAAGGGGTGTTAAAAAATTATCACATATGTGAACATGTGAGCGTGAGTGAAAAAGTATTTTTTTCTGCTTTAATATAAAAAAAATATATAAGAAAGAAAACAACCTTTTTAAAATTCTTTGACAACTTTGTTTTAGGTTTTGAATATTTAAAAAAAAATTATATAATGTTGAAGGTGAGTGAATTATTAATCTTATTCAAAAGTTGTCACACGTAAGAGTATGTGAGGGTGAATGGAAAAATGATTTGTTTGTTTTAATATAAAAAGAATATGTAGCAAAGAAATCAAATATTTTTCAAATTTTTCGATAAATTTGATATGTACTGTCTGTCACTTTATCAAGTGTTTTTGTGCAATTTCAAATAATTATTGAGTGTAGTCAAGTTTTTCACAACAACAATTTATAGTTTTTGAAAATTAAAAAAATAAATTAAATATAATGTCGAATTAATATAAGTCAAAAGTTGTCATGTGAGAACACGTGAGCGTGAGTGATAAAAGAAGTTAAGTGAAAAAAATTTAAAGGACATTGAGAGAGTGAGGCTTCCGAAGTTTAATTTCAAAATATTAATTAGTATGTAATTAATTACGGCTAAAATGTCCCATAGTGCATTTGGTTCGATAGACATCTGCCGCCATAAGTTCCCCTATAACCATTTTAAAGTGAGAGTTTCAATACTTATGTGCTGTTTAAACAATTTCACTAGTGAGTCGATTTGTCTTGTCAGAAATCATTTAAAAAATTAGAGTTTTTCATATAAATTTTCTTTCTACTCAAGCAAAAATAATAAAAATTTACAATTTTTGAAAATTAAAAAAAATTAATAAAATGTTGAAGGTGAGTGTATTATTATTATTAGTTAAAATAGTCACGCGTGACAGAAGGTGAGCGTGAGTGATAAAAATATTTTTCTGCGTGAGATTATGTGATAAAAACTTTAATGACGTTAAGAGGAAAGTTTGATTCCAAAAAATATTTCAATAGGTCCTGCCGTTTGGCTGTAATTAATTACGGCGCAAAAATGTGTAAAATTTCCTACTGTGCACTGGTGAGAGCAAAGAGACAGAACACTGAACCAAAAACTGGACGCACAAAAGAAAAAACAAGAACTCACTAGCAATAAAAAATCTTAATAAAATTGCTTTGCACCCACTATTTTTAAGTTTAAATTATAAATTAAAATATCCTGATGATGATTACCAAAGGCAAGCGAAATATTGCGAAGAGAAAAATTAAATATTTGAGGACCTTAAGCTTGAAGACTCTATTAAAACTTATTGTATTTGAAAATAATTCTAGAAATTAAAGGACGACCAGCTTTAAAAATAAATAACTCTTTCCCAATTTTTTTTTCTTATATACACAGTAAAAATTATAGTTTAATTTCACTTTTTTAATTTTATAGACTGTTCTAGAATTAAAATTTTAAATTAAGTCCGAAAGACATAATTTATCCTGGGATAAATTTAGTTGGCATTAATTTTAATTAAAATTTTTTTTACTGTGTAAGAGATGTGTGTTGTTAGAATGGTTTACAATCAAAACATATGAAAGACTAGACAAATTTGTATCTTCTTCTATATGTATACTAATTTGCAATAGGATCAACAAATTCAAGAAACCACTTTTTTTTATCATTTTTATTCCCTTAGGCGTCTGGGCATCGTGAGAATTGTCTGGAAAATATTTGCTTTTTACTGAAGATGTTTCAAACAAAAAGAAAAACAAATTTAAAATAATGCTTAACACTAACCCCCATATTACACAAAAAAAATAAAATAAAAATGAAATGAATATGAAATCTATTTTAGGAAAATTTTGTATGAAAAATTTGAAATAAAATACATTTCAAACTCATTTTAGATTTTATGGTAATAAGGGTAAATAAAGAAATTTATAAAGAGATTACAAAAAAAAACTTTAAATTTCATATTGTTTTTATTTGATTTTCGTTTAATTTAAATTAAAATCATCAAACATAATTAAGCTACAATAAAAAGGAAATGTAAAAAAGAGAATCTCATAACCAAAAACCATTGATTATCACTGCACTTCGATGCTTAGCCTGCAATAAAAACAAAAATATTTATTAACTAAAAGCAAAAAAAAAATCAAGTAAATAATTTAACACTCACCATTCATTACCTGGACAAATTCTAAAATAAAAAATAAATAAAAAAATTATTGCACATTATTTATAAAGCAAATATTAACAAAAGTCTGAACCCACCATCGAAATCAACTGTACCCGAACCATCAGTATCAATTTCCTCAATGATCATGTCCAACTCCTTGGGCGATAATTTATCATCCAATTCATGTAAAATACCACGCAAAACGGCAACTGTAATATAACCTTTGCCCTCTCTGTCATAAATACGGAAAGCTTCTTTCAGTTCACCCATCAGCACCGGTCCATCCTCTTCAACCTCAACGAAGCGAGAGGCCAATCTGCAGAATTGCTTAAAGTCCAATTTACCCGAATTGCCTTTGTCGACTTCTTTGATGAGAGCCTTGACAGCTTTTTCGTCCAGTTTCTGGCCTAAAATTTCCAATATTTGTATGACATCTCCGTGTTCGATGAAGCCTTTATCCTCATGATCGAAAGCCTTAAAAGCATTACGCATGACTATTAAAAAAAACAATTTGTTTTTGTTTAAATTAAATCTTAAACATTTTTATTAAATCTTACTTCTGAGTTGTTCTTTGTCGTACTCCTGCTCAGACTGCAATAAAGTTCAATAGTAAAATTTATTTTTATTAATATAAAATTTTTAACGATCATTTTTTTTTAAGTGTTTCACATAGTTTCAGCATGAGTTAAAAATATGTTGTACGATATGATATTCGAATTCAAAGCTAGACATATTAAAGAGTTTTATATATCGCACTTGTTTTTCTAATTAAGCATTAAACACATTCAGCACAGCAAGCTACCGGCTTCAATATGTCAAAACTAGAAAACACCTGCTGAATCCACTTTTTATAGCATATGACATTTTAATGCCATTCGAAAGAGAAAGACACGCCTCATCGAATTGCTTAAATATTTACTTTAATTTGAAGAAAATTACCACATTTTGTGTCACAAGTTTATAAGCAACATAAATCGTAATCTAATAGAGAATAGGTAGCGGCCATAATGTTGTTACTACATCTGCCAAGGTGGCTGCCACTTATTCAGTCTGTTTTGCCATATAACCTTGACCTAATAAAGAGTTAAGCAACACGTACAAATAGATATTTTATATCAAAATGGATGTTCTGTTTAAGACAAGCTTCCCCATTTTACAGTCGCCATAATCGTCTTACCGAGTAGATAACCAAATAATACCCGTATATAGACTCAACGCAAGTTGTGCCGAAAACATTGCAGCATTGCAGACAACTCGGCCGCTCCCAGACTACATCTTGACGAATTTTGTGTTGTGACTTGGGTCTGCAACTTTACAAACTTCAACTAATCCAGCAGTTGAAGCTAAACGACCATATAAAACGACATGTGTTATCTGAATGGGTCGTAGAGTAGTTAGTAACTGAGTCTTCAATGAGCAGGCCCTTCTCTGGATGAATAGGTACATCAGCAAGCAAAATTTGTCAAATTTGGTACGACATCACTCCAAATCCAAGTCCTGAAGACTTTCTATAATACATTTTATATTTACTTTCAAACATCTAAAAAATTTTGCTTAAATTCCTAGATAATTACTGATTTTTACTGAAATTAAAACTGCAGTTTAAATTTATTTTATATTAGTTTTTTTTTTACTTAATACAGTGATTTTTTACAGTGAATAATAAATAATTTTAAATAAATGTCAATCAGAATACTTTTTTCAAATAAATAAATTTTAAATAATTTTCTTTTAACTTGAAAAGAAATATGAAATAAAAAATAAAAATATGTCTTCTTCTTTATCCTCGAGCCACTGTGAAAAAAGTGTGTGGCGAAATGGCTGAAAAAACTTTAACCTGAAATCGAAATATAAACAACATTAACGGCACGAACACAACTAATATACATATTCTCGATTCTGGGCAGTGTTAAGATTAGAAGTGGAGGCATTTTAGCGTACATTTTAAAATAATATTAAAAGGAAAATTTTTTAAATAAAATTTTTAAGCAAAATATTGCAAGCTTTAGGAGAAATTTTTGTAAAGAAAAACTAGAATTTGTGAGTAAAATTTTTGCAAGGTGGCTTCATCAAAACAGCTGACCATGTTCCACTGTGCTTTGCTGTTAAAAAGCCAAGCAAATATACATATTTTCTTCTCTATAAAATTTGATAATAAGCCTTTTCAATTTTTAAAATGATCTTAAAGGCGAAGGTAGATGAATTCGCCGTGGTAAGAACTATGAAACAAACAAAATAAAAGGTGAAATAATGTCTTTTACATATGGTGTGGGAAAGCTGAAAACATGTCGAGTTGTAAGGAATTTTCACCACAACATAAAACAAGCAGTTCGAGGCGAATCCAAATATGGTGGTCTCAAGGTAACTTTTTTCACCGCTTGCACTGCGAATATGGGCCCTATTTTGTAAAACGCAACGCCAAGTGTTGAAAAATTTTATATCGAAAAACAATTCATATACAAACTTTGTCAATGCTTAGTGAAGCATTTTACAAAAATTGCCCCATAAGTTGGATGTCAAAACACATTTCTCAGTACATTTGATTTTTTATATCAAAAATATAATATTTTAAAGCGAATTGAGCCGAGTATGTTTTATATGAATATGCCTTGGTCTAGTTAGCATTAGCCAATGAACTAAGGCGGGCCAGAATTGCCCTTTTTGATAGTGAATTCGCCAAAAAAAAATATATACGCCTGAACAATTTTATTAAATTTTGTTGCTGAAAAAACTATCTTTTATAATTTTCTTTTTAAGGTTGCATGAAAAGGGAAATCACAGAAAATTTAGTCAAACTACTCTTTGCATAAGACATGAATTGATTAATTAAGCTAGATTCGCCTCAATTCGCTTTTAAAAATGCGTGCTTGGGAAGCCAAAAAACTTACCAAAAAATGTATTCTGTTATTTGAGAAAGCGAGTTTCCAATTACAAGCGGCGAAAATAGACATTTGGTCTGTCGAGAGCATCCGGTATGGATTCGCTTTGGGTAAGAAAATTGCTTTTTCACAAAAATTTCCAGTCTAAGCTTTTTAAATTTTTTTGGTTTACATGCAAAATTTTTTTTTGTGAATTTTAAAACTGGTGATTTTTCCAAAAATCGCTTGCATTTAATAATAAAAACTTAAATATCATTAGTAAAGCCTATAGTACACAGCATATAAAAAGCCACTTGCGTATGTGGTGATGACGCCACGCGAATTTTCAGCATGTTGGTTGCATTTTTTTTCCCAAAATACAAATATGACACATGTCGCCGAATTCAACACATTTTCTGAGGCAGCACATCTGTAAGTATGTGAATATCTACATGCACATGTGTTACTAGTACACGGCATGTATCAAATGTAGTTTCGTGATGACGTCAAAATTACGTCAGAGCGACATGAGCATATGGTTTTTTACATGTCGTGTACTATAGGCTTAAGAAGAAAGAACAAAAATAAAAACTATTTGTGACTTAACATTAAACGACAATAATGCCTGCGTTTAAATGGATTTTGAACAATTTCGCGATACAAAGTTAAAATAGGTATCCATTTGGGAAAACGTGGACGGAATGGTGGACGACAATGGGCTACGGGAGCAGTAGATAATGCAGCATCTTTATATGATGCAGGTCGATATAAATGTGGATGCTGCTGTACATGCCAGACATGATGAAGGCAACGATCATGCAAATTATTAAGAGGACGTAACATTTGTTGAAAGAAATGCTGAAATTGCATTTCAATGCGACGATGCAAAAGTTGACGATGCTGTGGACAGGGACAACGGCTGGGTGTAACATTCATTAGCAGGGGATCAAAGGCGAAACGTTGATGTATGAATATATCTTGAAAATTTTTACCTGTCATCACTTGCATAAACTCTTTAATAGAAAACAAAGAGACACTTATTAATGTATAATATAAAATAATTTTTTATTTAAAATTAAATACTCACCATCAAAGTCCACCGTACCCGAACCATCAACGTCAATTTCCTCAATGATCATGTCCAAATCTTGATTAGATAGCTTATCATCCAATTCATGTAAAATGCCGCGCAATGTTTCCACTGTGATGTAACCTTTGCCATCCTTATCATAAATACGAAATGCTTCCCTCAGTTCACCCATCAGCACCGGCCCATCCTCTTCAACCTCCACAAAGCGTGCGGCCAATCTACAGAATTGCTTAAAGTCCAATTTGCCCGAACTGCCCTTGTCAACTTCTTTGATGAGAGCCTTGACAGCTTTGTCGTCCAGTTTCTGGCCCAAAATTTCCAGTATCTGCATGACATCCCCATGTTCTATGAAGCCTTTATCCTCGTGATCGAATGCTTTGAAGGCATTACGCAAGACTATTAAGTTGAATCATAAGTTTTTTGTAGTTGGGAGAAGAAGGAATGAATTTTCGTAAAAAGGACATTTTGGAAATAGAAAAAGCTATCGGTCTAACGGTCAAATGCAGAGCATAGACTTCTCATAGTTTCATTAGGAAGTTATGGACTTAGTTGCCAAAAATAGAAAATCTTTTAATAAGTTGACTATGTCACAGCATACTTTTTTTTGGAAAAATGGAAGGTTTTAGAGCACACTTTTCTTATAGGAAAGTTAAGCACGTCAAAGCATACTTTTTTATATAAAACTTGACTGTGTTCACAGTTCATGGTTGTCTGTATGATATCATATAGTTCGTAGGGAAAATATGGTTTGCTATTTGACAGCACACTGTAAGAAAACATGCATAATAGCATATTGTTGGAATGGAAAATATAAATAAATCTGTAACAGAATCTTACATGACTATGTCGCAGCACACTTTTCTCATAAAAATTTTGACTTTGTCATAGCACTCTTTTTCTTATAGAAAATTTTACTGTGTTACAACACTTTTTTCTTACAGAAAATTTTACTGTGTCATAGCATACTTTTCTTATAGAAAAGTTGAGTTTTTTGAGATTATGAAATACTAAAAGTACTTTTATTTTTTATTTTCAGGTTGTTAACATGTGTGATGCATAATTAAACTAAGCGTGAGTACCAAAAAAATTCTTTAATGAACTAAAAGTCTATTCTGCCCCACTGTTGACATTTTCTAAGGGCCATTTTCACAACGAATAAAAGTATACTTTAAGAGTTTTAAAACTAGTATTTCAATACAAAATACTGGTTTTAAATTCTTAAAGTTTACTTTTGTATCGTTGTGAAAATGGGGCTTACTTAGTCTTTATTTATTTATATATTTTTAACTTACTTCTCAGTTTTTCTTTATCGTATTCCTGTTCACTCTGAAAATTATTATAAAACGTTAAAAAATATTTTATTCGATAAAGTCAAAGAATTAGGGCCAATTTCACAATGTCGACAACGTTCTGCTTGTCGCACACTTACATTCAAAACAAAAACAAATTTTAATATTTTGCTGTTGCTTCAAGTGTAAGTGTGCGACAAGTCGAACGTTTTCGACATCGTCACACAGTCCCTTAATGATTATTATGCTCAAATTGCCATTAAAGGATTATTATAAAAAAGTTGCTGTTTAGGTGGTACTTTTGGAAATTGTGCAAAGCAGTTCAGGTGCAATTAATATTTTTTTATATCAGCATAATTTTGATTGTTAAGCAGGATCTTTGTTTTGTGCATTTCATGTGTTAAACGTTGCCGGTGCTGGCGTTTAAGGAGAACAGAAGCAGGTGCAAGCAGTGCTATAGTATTTTGATTTTTAAAGTGCGTTTGAAAGGATTTGCTATATAAAATTCTGCAAAGAAAAAACTGTTAGTTCTGGTTTAAATTCAATTTATTGTTTTTCTTACATGTTTCTTAAATGTTTCACTAAAGAAAAATCGTAGTTTTTAAAAATAAGATCAGCATTTTTTTTGGTCTCTTCATAGAGAAGGAAATTAATTTTGTGTTTATTAGTCGAATAAATTTTATTCGAATAAAAATTAGAATTAGTTAAAACATTTCTAAGTTAATAATTGTTTTAACAAAAATTATTCAAATAAAAACTTATTCGAATGAAAATTATTCGAATAAAAGTTAATCGATTAAAAATTTGTCGAATAATTATTATTTGAATAAATATTTGTCTAATAAAAATTATTCGAATAAAAATAAAACTATTGCTTAGAGCAAAATTTTTTAACTTCCCGCTATAGAAAATCACTGAATGAATTTCACACCAGGGGGCATATTAGGGCATTCGATATCGTAAAAACTTTCATACAATTTTAATTGTCTTTGCATGGAAATTTCGCTCGCTATCGAATGCCGTAATTTGACCCCAGTTTTCGAAAATCGAGCTTTCTTTCATCCAATTTCGACGGTTTGAGGTCGAGTCTGCTTATTTGAGCGATGATATCCACATAGATTTATGTGTGTATACATTTACATGCGTATGTGTGTGTGTAGCTGATCATAATTCGAAAGATTTTGAGTTCATTTCGATATCGTGATATAATGAATTGTTTCGATTCGGTAAATTTTGAATTTAAATATTCGAAAAATCAAATTTTCCCAAAAGAATTTTTCTGAAACAAATTTTAAACTACAAAACTGATTTAATTCAAAATATAAATAGCGCTGGACCCCAAATTTTACGTCGATTGCTTTCGATTTGACTAAAACCAGATGATTCGTTCAAGAGATATCGTTGACGGAAAATTTCGAAAAAATATTATTTTTTTTTAAACCTCAAAAGTTTTCATCAAATCGGTTTAAGGTATTCAGTGATTTTTAGAAAGTGTATCGAATGCCCTGAGTTTGATAAAAATCTGTAGCTTAGCGCAATTTACACTGTGCCTTTTCTGCTGGCCTGTGCAGGCAGGCTTTTTTAGTTTGTCGGTTAGAGGGGGTGAGAGGCTTGCGGCGTAAAACAAAAGGCACAAAATTTAAATGCGAGGCGATTTATGACATTTCTCTTTGCCTTTTTCGTACTCTCAGCATTAAGCGTGTATATAAATATCAAAAAGGCATGAATAGAAAAGACTTAATGTAAATGTGCGTGACTTTTCGTGGCTTAAAAGGCTTAAAAGGCAGGCTAAAAAGGCATAGTGTGAAATGGCTCTTAGCGGTAAGTTTCAGGGATGGTCTGCAAGATCCGTAAAAGCTTGTTAACGAATCAGTGGCAAATTCAAAAGATATTGCGCTCACTTCGATATCGTGAGATAGTGTATCGTTTCGGTTCTGTAAATTTTGAAAATAATATTTGAAAATAATTTTCGAAAATAAAATTTTCAAAAACAACTCTTAAACCCCAAATTACACATCGATTGCTGCCAACTTGACTAAAATCAGATGATTCGTTCAAGAGTATCGTTGACGAAAAATTTATGAAAAAAAATTATTTTTTCTAAAAACTTCTAGAGTTTTCATCAAATACGTTTTAGATATTAACTGATTTTTAAGTATGCCGTAAATTTGGTCAAAATCTGTAGCTGCAAAACTAACCGATTCATATAGATATATTTTCTTTTACCGAAAACGCACTATTGAAAATTTTTTTTAAAATAAAGCAACTTATTTACTTCACATAAAAACGATTTTTGTTGTTATTTTTAGTGTTAAAAGGAACTAAAAATTAAAAAATTCACTGAATTGAAAAATTAATTTCAAATAAATGTCGGAAAATCGAATTGAAATAAATTTTTTTGTTTAGATTTGACAAGCTCGATTTCACACGTCTTGTTTTTTTTTTTTTTTGGTTTTTCGTATTGAAAGCAGCCACATTTCCGCCTTAACTCACGCGTTAAATTTAAGGTTATAAAAAATTATCGTACATTTTTTGTATTGAATTTTTTTTTAGCACAATTTTAAAAATTCTCTGTGTAGTAGAAATTCTTTGATTACTTAAGAGAATTCGATAGAAAATGAAATCCTACATTTAACCTCTAAATAAATTAGTAGGATTGATTAATGTGTTTTAAATTTTTTCAGACTATTTTATTTAGCAATCAAGGCTACTTGCAGAAATACTTTTGGTTTGTTTAACACAATCAGGTGTGCAAAATTTTAAGAAAATTCTTATTATTATTTTTTATACATTTTTGCGTTTTAACTCATGCTAATTTATGTGTGTTAAGTGTCAAGTATTGCAATTTAATATTTGTAAGAAAAAAAGAAACTAACAAACTCACCATTTTGTTTAAAATAAATTAATCCAAAAGCAAAACTTTGAAGAGAAATTGATGCGAAGAGAAAATCCTTTAAAATAAAATTTCAAAAATAAATCTGTATATTTTTTAAATAATTTTAATTTTTGTATATTTTTTTTTTAATAATATTTTTTTGTCACAAGGCAGTTACTTTATTATTTCTGAACCAGGAAAGCGAAAGTCTGCCAGTAAATTTTGCGTCAACTGTGAATGAATCGGTTTTGTAAGACACGGAGCAATTTAACCGTTTATATGTGTTTACGTTAGAGCACCACGATAATCACTCAAGTCTAGTGATTTGCATCAATTAAAAAATTACCTTTCGATCAGATCGAATTAGTTTGAAAATGTGTTCTGCGTTCAGTTCTGTACTGTTCTGTTCTACTCTGCAGTTGTTGGCTAAAATTTCTATTCAATTGGTAGATGCTGAAAGAAACACAACAACGTTTCTGTCGCATTAACCAAATCAAAAAAAAAAAAAAAAAAAAATAAAATTCTAACAACAACAACACCAACAAGTACTAGTAAAAGTATGTAACAACAACAACAACAACAACACGCAACGCTGTTGATTAAAATCTATACGAGGCTTCATGTACATGCAGGCATTTGTTAGTTTTTGTTGTATTCGAATCAATTCAATTAAAAAAATTTCAAATAGAGCGACATGTTTTTTTGTTTGTTTTTCATTTTGCCGTTAATGTTGTTGCATTTTATTGAGAAACATTGATATAATTAGAAACGCAAGACAGAGAAAGAGTGTTTGCAAAACCAAAAAAAAATCATTTTGAATTGAATAAATAAAATCCCCCATAAAAGAAATAAATGAAGCCAATATAAATGAAGAATGATGCTTAAATGATGAAAAAAAAAAATAAATTTATTTAATCACATACAAATAATCACTAAAAAAACAAAAACAAAAAATTCTTCACAGAAAATAGTTCAAAAATAATTGCGGTTTTTCAAATTAACAATTCAACAGTGGGTTGTCGATGATTGCAACTTACAAAAATGCTCATGGTGAGTAAAGCCTGATACTCTGTTCACAAATTCGTGCGAAATGCTGTCAAACTACATATAAAAGTATTTGGTATGAAATATTTGCGAAATAAACTTGCAAAAGTAGTACGCTGTTCTTATTGCGAAAAACACGTAAAATGTATCTGGCAGCATGTTTTTCCATGCAATATGACTCTGGCATCATTATTTTCAGCTGCGAAACAACATGAGCAGCACTTTTTTCGCACGGAATTTAAACAATGTTGCATACTTTCAAGTAATAAAAGCGAGAAATATATAAAAAAAAACTCGAGTTGAGCTACATTTAGTACGTGTCAAATTTTTCATTAAAATTTTAAAATTAAAATTCAAAATTGAAGGAAGGCATTAAAGCATTTGCTTATAAAAAAATAATTGATGGCTGTCAACAAGTTTTATGTTCATACCATTTGTATTGAATAAATCGAATTAAGGCAAAGTCCGATTTAGGCAGAGCGCTATGAAGTGAAGTTATTGTCAGAAAACGAAGAACCAGAAACTAAAGTCTCTAAATTGTGTATGCAACCAGGCTTTTATTTGAGAGGTCTTCCAATAGGAGGTGACATTTTTAGATGTAAAAAAACCAGAATATTTTAGCAACACCATCAGATATTTTTTTTAATCGTTAAGAGGAGGATATGCCATTAATAATGGAATACAATATCAGCCAAATGACATTCATGGCTAAGATTGCGGGCTTGCGGGACTATATTCCTTTCATAAAATTTTGCATCACCAATTCTTACATTTACGGCTTTTTTTCTCGATAACTTCACGAATACCCTCTTATCGGTCTTGAATCGATTGTAGGCCTTTGGCTTAAACCTTATTTTTTACATAGCTCTTAAGAAAAATGTTGCAAGGCGTTAAATCACAAAATCTCGCTGGTCAAGTGTTTTCTCGCCTCTTCGAGGAAACACATGTCCTACAACGTTTTCACCCAAAAAAGAAATGGTTTCATTACTTGTATGGCACGTAGCGCCGCATAAAGAAGCTTTTTCCGCCGATCAATTCATATCTTTACAATTATCATAGTGAGGATCACTGAATTTTATATGAGTAGCTGTTAAAACAAACTGCATGCTCTAACAAAATCTTTGGCGTTATAGGAGAGTGAGAGGGATACCACCATATAAAATAATTATTATTTTTTCTATATCTTCAGAACCACAAATAGTGAGGCATACTAAATTTGATGAGGATAATTCTTAAAACAAACAACACGTTTATTTAAAATCTTAGGGGCAGAGGAGGGGGGAGATGGCTACCATCCATACAATGTAATTATTAATTACATAACTTTTTTTAATAGAAATAAATCAGTGTCTTTTTGAATTTCCCGCCTCTTAATTAAAATGACAACACTGCTCCTACCAAAAGATAATTGTCAATCGACTCCTGTCTAAATTTGAACAAGCTGCGTCATTAAGTTTGTCTTTGGCAGCCGCTGATAGCAGACTACTGCGCGTAGCAAATGGAAAAAAATTTAATTTAAGCATTATTTTTTTGCGAAAAAAAATCATCAATCAATTATTATGGGGACTCTTCACTATCAATTTCAAACGCTGAAAAAGTGGTTTACTGAGTTTCGTTCACTGGATCTATTTAGTAAATCTGAATGCCATGTATGGGATCATCGTGTGGTGTCCTTCTCTGGAGAAGAAGGCGTATCTTTATATCTGTGGCAATACGAGATAGTAGCTTAAGTCGACTTAAGCCAAGCAGAAGATTAAAAAACTCTAGCGCATAATTCTTCTTTCATGCTGGCAAAATAATGAAACATAACAAAGCTAAATTTTCTTAAGTCGACTTAAGCTGCTATTACATATTGTCACAAATGCAAGGACTTGTCTCACTGTATAAGACTAGTACTCTTCGCACTACTCCTACAGATGTATTGGGTATGCCTTTACACCTGCTACGAATGGGTTTAGTAGACAAGGAAATATCCACAATCTTTGCAATCCCTCTTCTTCCTGAAACGGAATCAGCATCGAACACTGAAGAATAGTAGACACCGAAACTTGAGAATGTATGATGAACAAACATACCTGTGCCGTTGTACTTCATAAACGTCTCTACAGGACCTAGATGCCATTTCGAGAAGCATAAAGGAATGGTAATCCAAAAGAAGGGCGTTCAATTTTATACGAATGACTCTAAAACTCAAGTAGCTGTGGGTACAGGATCTTGCTAAGGGACATTAAGTCTTTGTATTGCAAAGAATTGCACTATTTAACAAGGTGGCGTTGGCCTCGAGCCCTCTCACTGGCAAAATCATTACATAACAACACAACGCATTTTTCTAATGTGCAATAGTGTTCCTTTGTGTCAGTTGTTCAAGGAAAGTTCAAGTGATGAAGGCACAGACACTGGTTACCGACTTTAGCGGGTGCCCTCATTCGTCAGTATTGTGTTGCAGCAGAATCATCGGCAAAGTAAAATAACCAATAAAATGGCTGCTAAGAACAGCTTCGAAAATATAGTACTCCTCATTAACACCAGAGGCGCTGCTGCACTACATTATTAAAAACATGCAAAAGGCAGAGTTGTGAAAAAGAATAAAGATTTCTTCTCTCTCTCTCTCTCTGCCTTCACCAGCTGTCTTCTCTATCACTGCAGCTTTCCTAAAGGTAAGACCTAAATATATTGGTAGGCATTCACTGCCTGAATGTTACTTCTCTTTAAATAAAAAAGCAAGGAGATCCTTGCTCCCAAGAAAGTTGGTGATTCCTAGAGAGTAAATCTTATATGTGCACTAATAGTAGAGCCATTATAATGGCCCTTGAGTTCCCGATTATAAGAATAACAACAGCTCACGACTGCCGAGCATCTCTACAGTAGTTTAATATTGTGTATCCCGCGGCATAGAGTATTACAGCGATTAACAGGGCTGATTAACTTGCAAAAACTGGCACAATTTTATAGGTTCCACTCCGTATGGAATGTAAAGGTCAATCCTTACTCTCGTACAAACTCATACTTAAATGCAGGGCTGAGGAATAAACAAATAGAAGTGAGGCCACAACAAATAACTGCATGATCACCGGGCAATTGTGGAAAAAAAATATTTGGTGTCCCTGATTTCAAAAAAAAAATTAAATAATAAAGAAATCTCCGTTTAAGTGTCCGCAGGATTAAAATGTGCTTTTAAACTGCATGCGCGAATGCGATTTTGATGATTCTTACATCAATCGATTTGTCTTAATACCCGGAGTGTCCTTGAGGACATGAAAGTAGTCAAAATTCAGTATGGTGGTCAACAGTCGCTATTTTGTGAATACGTAAAAGGGGTACCACTTGACAGGTATTTGAAAACTATCTTTAGCTTTCTCTTACGATTTTTTCATTCCGAATAGCCAATTAGGATCGTTAGCGGTTCAAAGTTTTTTGATTTTTAAAATTTTCACTTGTTGGCTATTTCAAAGAACTAAATCTTGCGCCAAAAGCGCTAATTTGGCATGGCTGCCTCAGCCTTTGCACTAGGCGCCAAGTGACAAACGCTCTAATTTAGGTTGACCTGTAAAGCAATTCTATTTTAGAATTTTTTTTTTTTTGCTACAGCACAATGTAATGCGACAAAAACATGCGTATTTAATACTTATAAAGCACAAAGTTGTTGCATTATTGAAAAGTAATTATAAAATCATTAGACATGGTATGGTTTTTAAGGCAAAATAAAAGCATTTCTTATGTTTGAAGCCCGGAAATTAATTTCATTATATTTATCAAGAGCTCTTTAAAAAATCCTTTTTTTATACAATTCCTTAAACAAAAGCCTGGACACACCTTAGTTTTTTTTCTATCTTAATGTTATGGCAACATAATTAATTGTTTATAATCAACGATTTGAAACCTCTTTTATTGCATTGGCGTTTTTTTTTTAATTTTATTTCACTTTGTTATTTTGTTTATTTTCCCTAAATATTTTCAATGTACATATGACGTTTTTGTTTATAGATGAATTAATTTAATTAATTACCATGTTTGTTTTGCCAATTGAGCAAATGTCGCATCAATACTTATTAGCGATTTCTATTCTAGTTTTATTTATTTTTTATCTTCTTTTTTCAATTTATTTATTTATTTGAATATTTTTTCTATTATAACAATGATGAGAATTACACTGATTATAGTGGCTGTCAATACAAAAAATTTTTTTTGTCGGTATATCAAAAGTTAAAAATAACATTTTCCTTTTGAATATTTGTTTAAGGTTTGGTTTTTTATTGTACAATATAATTTGTTTTAATCAACTTTTTCTTTCATAACGTTTCCAATTGTGCACTTTAATTAAATTGCAAATCAAACGAAATGATTGACATGTTTTGAATGAGTCAAAAGTTTGAGTTTTCATTTCACTTTTAAAAAGTGCGTAGCGTTACGTTTGTTTTTTTTCATAAAAAAATTTCATTTTAATTTTTATTTCATTTACAAGGTTGTATATAACACAATGAATATATTTTTGAAAACAAATAATTCTACAATCCAAGCAATTGACTCGTCTAGAGAATTTGTATGAAAATCACTCAAAAGAATTAGACGATTTCATATAAATTGTCTATTTAATTCGGCAGCCTAGGTTGTGAAAACACGTCCTTCTTACCTTAGAAATTTTTTTTTTAAATTTTAAAAAGTTGTGCTTTCATAAGTGAGCATTTTAGACCCTAAAATGCTCACCAGGAGTCTAATCGTCGCTTCTGGGGTCTAATCGTAGCTTTCGTTAACGAGCTGATTCGGTCACGTTTTTTCAATTTGAGATTATGGCATTCGCTATCGAATAATGCAATAATATGGTTCGATGTCAAATGCCATAATATCAAACTGAAAAAACGTGACCGAATCAGCTCGTTAACGAAAGCTACGATTAGACCCCAGAAGCGACGATTAGACTCCTGGTTACAAACCGATTATGACAAATATAAAATTTTTCGACTAAAAATTATTTGAGTTAAATCATGAAATTATTGCTCGAAAAATTTTTTCCGAACAATTATTATTCGAATAAAAGTTATTCGAATCAAAATTTTCGAATAAAAATAACTCATGCCATAATTGCCTAAATAAAAATCATTCGAGCAACAGTTATTAGAACAAAGATTATCCGAATCAAAAAATATACCAATAATAATTATTAGAGTAAAATTTATTCGATTCAAAATCAAAATTATTAAAAAAATAGTTATTGAAATAAATAGCCCACAGTGTCGACAGAAAACGTTCAATGAATTATGTATGTATGTATAATAAAATCAAAAACAAATTTTCTTATTTTATTATTCACAATCAAAAATTTTCTGTCGACTTCGTGGCCCAAGACGTAAAAATTATTCGAATATAATCCGATATAATTCATAATGATCAAATACAATTACATAATTACATAAATGATCATTTACTAAAACAAAGCAATAACTCAAAAAAAAAACTAGTTTGCCATGAAACGCGTTTAAAGTTTTCAATTTAAAAAAATTGTATTTTTCTCTCAGGAGTTGATATACAAGATATTTGTATGTAATTTTTACACAATATGAATAACAATATGAGGATTCTGCATCATTAACTTAAAAATACCATTTTTTGAGTAATGATGATAAGGGAAGCATAAATTATAAAATGTTCTCCTTATATCTGGACATACCGTGAAGGCGAATGTCCTTGCTGCTGGACGAAAGTTGTCAATGCATAAATCCTTTAAAAAATGGAGACCATTTTTGACAGACCTCATAGAAGAAATTTGCTAGATTTCTTTTTTACAAAAAAAAATCTTTCTCTGTGAAATAATAGTTCTTTGTTTTTAACGAAATAGAAAAAAACCTTAATTGAATTATTCTCAAATTCTTAAAATTAAATAAATGAAATATTTCATAATGAAATGAGCTCGAAAGTGGATAGAATTTTTATTGGAAATTATTTGATTTTTGCTTCACAAGTACTTTAAATATTTGATATGAATTTAAATGGCGTAAGAACTAAAAACTTTGATTGGTATGTCAGGAGCAGACCTTCAATTATATATGTATATCAGAGCCTCAAGTTGAAGGACTTTTACTGGCTTTACAAAACGGCTTGTAGAAGAAAGAGTACAAGATAATAAAGAGGGGAGCTGTCATATATTTCTTTCTCTGCCATAAACAAAAAATTTGCTCAAGTAAAATTGTCCTCTGTGAACCGAGACTTGGAGTTCAGTTAGCCGACTGTAACGGAATGTAACTGAAGCGGTAGGAAACAGCTGATAGATATTGTTATGTGAAAAGTAAAAGTAAGTACATTCCAGTTACATCTCTATAAACAATTTCATTACTTTTTACATAACAATAACTGAGTCCTTATACTTGGTCAAGGATATGAAGACAAAAATTCTGAATTATTTGAACAGTTAGTTTAAAGTTTTTTTACTTACATCACAATCTTTTGCTTTTTCAGTGTAATCTTCAAAGGACTTAAGTGCTTTTTGTTAAACTCATATATAGTCAGCTGCAATGAAAAACCACATAACTAACAAAATAATTCAAAGTCCCACACATCTGCCTACAAACTTTCAAGCCTTTATTTTAACAATAAGAAACTTTACTTCAGTCTATTAAATATTTTTCTTTAGTTTTTTCCCTGTCCTATAAAATTTAAAAAAGTGTTGTTAAGTGATTTTGCATTTCAGCTAACGATATCGTTATCTTATTTAGTGTTGTTGTTTCTCTGGCGATAATATCTTTACTGCATTAAAACTACCAAGCATACAAATTTTTATTTATGGCCTCTTCTGGCTAGTTTGTTAACGTATTTACAGTTTTATTCAACTTGTGTTAACTGAACTTAAAATAAAGACATAAATAAAACAAAAGCAAAAATATAAAATATTCATATACAGTAAGCGGTAATAAATTATAATAAACATATATTTAAATAAATAAAAAAACTAGATATACATATATTTTAAATTTAATGTATAAACATATGTGTGTATCTCTTTTGAGCACTTTGTTTTAAATTTGTTACGATAAAATAACAGAATACGGGAATTATTAATAAAATTAAATAACAGTTATGCGACAGGCAGTATGCGAATAAAACAAGGATAGAGACAAGGAATTAAGTAAAAGGGGAAAACCTGAATGTATGTATGCATAAGTGTGTTTAAGCTGTTAAATGAAAGAAGAGAGGGAGAGAGAGTGACTGTAATACATGCATAATGGGATTGCTATTCTTTTCGTGATTGAAACTCTCTCACTGTCTTACTGGCTCTAAATTATATGTATAAATTAAATATAAAATTGAGCACTATTATTAAGAGCAGCTTTCGTGCGCATAATGTCTGCTTTATAGTGTTTATTGTGTGTATGCATTGGAAATTCGAAGGACTATCGGTCACTAGATGGCCCTCCTGGCTTTTAAGTGTATGAGCGCTTTTGCTAGAGGCGAGTAATGAGTGTTTTTTGTTTTATTTTTTGGTAGAAAAAGTTTTTGATAAAAAATTTATTTTTGTTGTAGTTGTAAATTGTTTTATTAGTTTATTATTAATGTTTTTATTAAAATTAAATATTATTTTATAATTTTAATTAAGATGTTTCTAGAGTGTAAATAATTTTCCTCTCGTTTTTTTTTGTTTTTGATGGGTGAAATTATCTTAAGCAAATAAAGAATTTTGAGAGGAAATAGTTTTTTGTTTGTTGTGCAACCAAATAGCTTTAGTGTACTTAATCGTCACCACCAGTCATGACTTCCATGAATTCTGTGTGAAAAAAAAGAAAATAAATTCTGTATAAAAATTTCAATTAAAAAGTATCATTTATACTTACCATCAAAATCCACGGTACCGGAACCATCTGAATCGATTTCCTCAATCATCATGTCCAAATCCTCATTCGTCAGTTTGTCATCCAATTCACGTAGAATTTCACGTAACACACTCGTTGTTATGTAGCCATTGCCCTCTTTGTCGTACAAACGGAAGGCTTCCTTGAGTTCTGCTTGCATTGCCTCAGCGTCCTCTTCAACAAGGAAACGGGCGGCCAGGGTTGTGAATTCTTCAAATTCAATTTGTCCCGAGCCATCCTCGTCGACTTCGGCAATAATTTCCGCTAAAGTGGCCTCATCCAATTGATGGCCCAACATGCTGAGTATAGTGCCCACCATCTGGGTGCTGATGAAGCCCTGTTTCTCCGGATCGAATGCATTGAATGCATTGCGGAGCACTGTTGGGAAAATGAAAAAAATTTAAGGAAAATTATTAAAAGCAGCCTTTAGTTTCCTTTCACTAAATACATGTTTTTTCAATTTCTTATTGTTTTTTTTTATATATATATTTGATTAAATGTATAAGATTGATGTGTTTGTGCAATGTTGCTCTCATTTCTTGAAGTTGTTAATGTGGCGGTTATTGTAATCTTTCCAATCATAAACTCATATGAAATGTGTCAAACATGTTTATATGTACATGTACATAAATAAATATCATAAAATTTATTGCTATTTCTGTGCGCAACTGCACCTTTCTATTGGTCGAAAAATTGTTCCATGTCCAGGTATTTAATAACGTATAACAAGTATTTCAAAGAGATCCTAAGAAGTGTGTTGAACACAGTGGGCTTGTACATCCAAAAATAAATATATATTTAAATTTTAAATCTTAAAATATTGAGGAAACAAGAGGTTTTAAGTAACACTGTTCAATATACAACAAAAATATCAATTTCTTGCCAACTGATTCTTGTAAAAAAGATATATGTAAGTGTAAAAAAAGTTTACACCTGAGACTCATATAACGGCCTATTTAAAGTTGCACCCTTGTGCAGTAAAAAATATAGAAAATCGTTTGATACTTTAGTTTGTGGTATGTAGAGTCTTCAGAACATTTCAGTCAACATTTTGTTGGTATACAATAACCCTCTAACTCTTCAGGGAATGGTGCTTTTCGCAACTTTTCTAAAGAAATCCAAAAATCACCTTTAAAACAGGGATATATGTAGTTGAAATATTCTGTGAAAATATTTCTCATAAGGTTCTACTCTAGGTCTCAGAACACACTTAAGTCAAAAATTCAAATTTAATTCCAGAAATAAGCAGTTGGCAGAACATTGAAAATAATTGAAAATGAAAAATATTTAATTTTGTTGTTCAGTGTAATTAGTAGGAGTAGGCTGCCTAACTCCTAGTTTTAACATTCGAACAATAGTATTTCGAATATTCGAAAACATATTTTTTAATTTTTGTGCAATTTAGAATAAAAAATTATTCGAGTAATTTTTTTTTGCAAATTCGAATATTCGAATAATTTCTTAACTACTTTATAATTTCTTATTTTACATTTTATAACTTTTTAAGTATTGATATGTTTCAATAACAAGGTTGAGGTCACCAAAAAGTATGCAAATATAAAGGATGGGCAAATTTGAGGTTAGGAAGTAAATTGGCTGTCGAATGATGAAATGTCAAGAATTGAGCTGTCATCCTTTAAAATTTATTTAGAAAAAAGTTGAAAAATTTTAACGCTACACTCTTAAACAAAGAATTTTAATGGTGAAATTTGTGAGTTTTAACTTGGAAGACTGGGCTTACTTGGACAAACCAAAAACAACTGACGCTTTGAAAGATGAAATTTGGCGCTGTATTGACGGGGTAAACGAAGCTTTTGTTGCAAAATGTGGTTAAAAATTTTGTGAAAAGATCGGACTTCTGCCGACTTGTTAAACGTTGACATTTGCCGTTAGTAATTTTCAACATTGGTGTCAATAAAAATGAATTTGTCAAAAAAAAAAGTGTGTTCTGACGCCAATTTATTTCCTAACCTTAAATTTCCCCATCCTTAATTTGTTTCACAATTTTTTTGCGATAAAAATATTGCAGCGTATGACCTCAACTGCGAATAAGATGACGCTTCTGCAGTAAATAATAATGTTTTGTTAACTGATATAAAAACAGTACATTACAGTAGGTAAAAATTTTACTAACGTACAAACTCATTTTTCTAAATACTACCCCAATGATTTATGAGTACTTTGAACAGTGTCGCGATCACTTTAACTAGTTGCAAATAGCCCACAGTGATTTTGTGCAGTACTTCTCTAATTCTCTTTAGGTAATTTCATAATATTTATTCACAAATTGTATTTAAGTATGTCTAGCTTTTTTTTTTTTTTTGCAAACAAATAATTACAATTGTGTAGCCTGTGCTGCTTGTCTACAATCCAGCTGTGCCTGTCTTTTCATCAAAAATTAAATGCAATGTCCACCACAATTAACGTGGGTGTTAGCAATAGAAATAAATTAAAAAAAAAATTTACTATATTATTTTTATGTACGTCTCGTGCTACTCTTGTTTTATATACATACTCGTATATTATTTAATTTTTAAACGATTACTGGCTGTCGGGCAATTAAGTGATTTTCACTTAAATTAAATATAAATAAATAATTATTTAACTAAATGCTTTATTTTTTTATTTTTGGTCTTTGTGCACGCTGTATAATTAATAATTAAAATTTGTGTATGTCTCATATTGTGGTGGTATTTTTGTGTTGTA
This sequence comes from Nowickia ferox, assembly GCA_936439885.1. Lineage (NCBI taxonomy): Eukaryota > Metazoa > Arthropoda > Insecta > Diptera > Tachinidae > Nowickia > Nowickia ferox. The sequence goes on along the minus strand of OW387027.1, from coordinate 81,729,276 downwards.
ATAATTACCGGGCAACGAAAATAATAAAAGTGTGATATTTTTAAGCTATTTCGAGAGTATCATTTGTAATTATCATGAATAATAGCTGCATGAATTAATTTTTCTCTTTTCCGACATATGGCTATAAAAGTAATGAATTTCGAAAAATCTTATGGGCAGGCAGATTCCTGTAAGTGCCTGCTAATTTCAAACTCAATCCGCTTGAAAATTCATTAATTTTTGCAGCGATTAAAAAATTCTAAATTTTCGACAACGATATCTCTTGAAATATTTAACCGATTACTATCAAATTTGTGCTTTTAGCCGCAGTTTTTTAAGTTTACAAAATAAATTAATCCCTGTTTGACAAGAACTTTGGGAGTCATTAACATAAAGTCTTTTTACGAAATTTTTCCTCAACAATATGTCACGAACGAGTCACTCCATATTGATTTTCAATTTGTTTTATATTAGATTTTGGATTCGATCGGTTTGGTAATTTAAACTTTATTTGACAAAAACTTTTTACTGTTGCACAGAAGAAACTCATTTTCCAATTCAAATACAAAATTCCCTGAAACAAATATAAATTTGTAAATTCAAATGCAAAATTTTGTAATAATTGGTTTGGAAAAAAAACTGTGATTTGTTTAATCAACAAATTGTCTGATTCAACAATTTTTTTACTGAAATTAAAAAGCAAATAGAACAAATAATTGTTTTTTACAGTATGCATTTCTATATTAAAACAGAACTCTTTTCTAAACAATCTTGTTACTAATATGTATTATTTTATATTAATTGTATGACTTAGAATTTTTTCACTTTGAACAGTTTTTTCTTGCATAAAATAAACAAACAATTTACTGGAACATTAAAAAATATTTACTAAAACTATATTTTATTTCAAACAAATTTGGGAATAATTTTTTCTGTGTATATTCAATAATTAATGAATACCGAGCCTAAAGGTATGCAATAGTTTTTTGCACAATCTTGTGACAGGTTTCGTAACTTTTAGAGGGCGGCCATATTCTGAAAACCATTTCGTTTTGAAATCTACTAGTTTCAGGAAAAAATTCAACTGGAAAAACCACTTATTACAGCTTTTTATTTGGTTTTAAGGTTTCATGTGCTTGAGATATGCTAAAAAATATAAATAAAAAAGAAGATAAAATTAACACTGTTTTCCGCTTATGGAATTTGGCGATTTCAAACGAAATTTTTTTCAGAACATGACCGATAGTTTTGTTCCTTTTCTGGAAATTTCCGGGGATTTCATCGACAGAAGATATTTTCACCTTCCAAACAAACTTTCGTTTCAGATACTTTGTATAAAACGTTGTATTTATACTACAAAGAGACTATAAATCAGGGACGGAAATTAATAATTATTCTTGAATTTAAAAAAAAAAAAGAATCATCGGGCAATGTGGCAAATTTTATTATTTTCATTATTCTGAACTATGGCTTTCTAAACTCGAATGATTTCACACATTTTTATTGTTAATTTCTTAAGCAGAAATAATTAATATTTAATGATTTTGAACTTGTCGCTCAGAAATAATTGTTATTTTCTAATTTTAATTTTTTCAAGCAGAAATTAAAAAAAATTGTTGTTGTTGTTGTTCTAATTTCATTTCTGTGCGAAAAAGTAAATTTTTATCATTTAGAAATTGCTTTTTATTTCTGCTAGAAAACAACAATTAATTCTGCTCAAAAATATAAAAACAAAAAAAAACTAACTGTTATCTTTTTATTTTTATTATAAAAGTCTTAACAATTACGGTCCCTGCTATAAATAGACTTATGTAATTTTAATGAAAACCAGAAAATTTTCGGCTTATAGTACGTTTATCTGTGAGCGAAATCGATAAAATCTAATACATACATTTTTAATATATATCCCATACAAAATACAATCTTTCTCCTACCTTTAAAAAATCTTGTTAAAGTCTCAACTCCCAGGTAACACAACTATGATTTCCAGCATATTATAATAAAAAATACATCATTGTAGAAGGAAATACAGCAGCTTGTCCAAAAAATTAACGTCAGCGCTTATATATATATAAAAATTATTTTTGTTAAGGGGCCATCCATATATTACGTAACGCCCTTGGGTGGGGGGGGGGCGGTTCGAGTTTTGTTATGATTTGTTACGGGGGGGTGGGGGGGTCTGTAAAATTGTTACGTAACATAAATTTTACTACTTTCGTACAAAAACACTTTGATTTTTCATTTATTTATGTATTTAATTTATCAAAGAAATACATAATAAATCAAGAATCATGAGTGTTAAATAGATATAAATATATGCATATACATATGTACATAAATACATAATTGTTATTATTTATATTTTGCAAGCTTATTTGATTTTTGTCTACGCACTGTGTTAGTCTAACAGAAAATAAAAATAAAGGAACAAAAGTATTCGAATTCCCGAATATTCGTCCATTCTCAATTACTTGCATTTTCCCATAAATAAAATAAATAAATGCATAAATCCTAAACGAAACTTAAGAAAATGCCATAAAAATATTTGAATATTAGTTTGTAATAACTATGTAAATAAAGAAATTTACTTCAATTCAAACAAAAAGTTATTTAAAAATACATACATATGTATGTGTATGAATTAAATTAAATTTTTTTTAATAAAAACTTAAAACATTTAAATAATTTGTTTAAAGTTCTTGTTACGTTATTGTGAGGGGGGTGGGGGGGGCGGAAAAAATGGCATTACGTAATATGTGGATGGCCCCTAACTTATTTGTTATGCAAAGTGTGACAGCAAGATTTTATGGTGCCTTAAACTTTTAAATCGACAATAAAAACTGTATTGCTTATGCGCCAGCACGAATTATAATTTTCGGTTTTATTTGCGCCATGTATTATTTTATTGTTTTTTTTTTACAAGAAACGTTTTAAAACTGCTTTTTTCCGGCACATTTTAAACAGATGTTCTTATCACACAAACGAAATCTTGCAGTATGTCAAAAATGGACTAAAGGCTCAGTTAGCCGATTGTAATGTAATGTAACTGCAACAGTAGGAAACAGCTGATCGATATTGTTATGTGAAAAGTAATGGAAATGGTTATAGAGATGTAATGTAACGTAACCTACTTTTCATATAAAAAAATCGATCAGCTGTTTCCTACATTACATTTACATTGCATTACAGTCGGCTAACTGAGCCTTTACGCAGGGAAGTTTTACTTGAGCAGATTTTGAGTTTATAGAAGAGAGAGAAGAAGAAAACAAGGAAGGAAGAAGAGAGGGAAATCATCATATTTTCCTCTCTCGCTTTTAGCAACTACAAAGATGCTCAACGAAAGTTGCCGTGTTATATATAATTAAGAAATTGATGAGGAGAGCAACACTAATAAATGTTTTTTGAAAGAATATTTTGTGGCAGTTTTAAGGATTTAAAAATACTTACGGACAATTTGTTCCTTGGTAAGATCATCCTGTGAAAGGAAGATAGACATAAAAAAATTATTAATTTATATATTTTATATAGCTTCGGTATAAAATTTACTGACTATGTAACTTTATAATACTAAAAATAACTTTTCGCAGAATTATGTTTGAATTTATTTTGAACTATTTGCGTAAAACTAACTTTTCTCTGGAAAAAATCCTTACCAGCGTTCAGAATCTTTAGATTTTTTATTTATTCAATTGAAGAAAACACGGTAAAGGTTCTTTCAGTAAGAAGTTTAATTTAGATATATAAAAAACAAGTATTTTTAAGCGAAAACATGATTTCCAGATTTATTTAATTCAATAAATAATATATCCACTGAAAAAATATTACTTGAAAATTTCTATAAAAAAATTATCTAAACTTTATTTTTTTTATTTGTTTTATTATTCATCGTGTAACCAAAGCAATATAGAATTAAAAAAAAATTATAATTGGTTATGGGCAATTCCAAGCAAAATGACCCAAAACAGGAGAACAAATATTTTATTTATTTTTATATAAATAGTAACAATTATGGCAAATTAAAAAAAAATTAACAATTGCTCAATTCACAAGCTATTGTAGGAGTCACAGTTCGTACAAACGTTGTTGGTAATTTCTATGTAAACATTAGTTTATACACCATGATTTTATTGAAATGACCAACAACTCATGCACGAACTACGACTCCCACAATAGGTTGTGAATTGAGCAAATGTTTCTATTTCTAGCAATTTGAAAACACCTTAAAATGAGCATAAACTATCCTCTTTGCCTTTGTATGCTTGATCTGTGTTTTACGCTGTCTTTTACTTTCTTTCTTATCTCTAATAAAACTCGTTATCTCTTGTTTACTTTTTGTTGAAGTTACAAACGTCTCATTTTAAGGCATACAAAGCCTTATAACACACAAAAAAGTAATATGAATAATTTTGTTATAACAATTAAAGAATTAATTAAATTTTCACCTATAAACAATTTGATAATATCAATTAAGTTCTTCCACTCAAATTAATTGAAAGCATTAATTGGCGAATACTTTTTCCTGTGAATGAGAGTTTTGTGGCTTAATTGAAATATTGAAATATTCGGTCACACCCTTCACACCAAAGCTGAAGTGCAACTTTGTCAATGGGTGTCAAAAATTCTCAACAGGAACAAAAGAAGCAACTTAAAGAAAAATATGATCTGCATTTAGGGAAAAGTAACTAGGAAAATTAAAAAAAGATACTTATACTTGGCAGTTGGTTGGCAAGTGCTAAAATGTATTCAAATAATTAGAAAATCCCGCCAAATTTGTGGCTTTTTATCGACACTCCTCTAAATATGTGTGTATATTCGCATCTATCATGCAGACGTCATGTCATAATGTTTTTTCCACTATACGTAACAGTCCTAATAGTTCACATTTCTACTGATTATATGAATAAAGTCAATAAAAAGCCTTTCGAGTTTTTATAGAAGGTCACATCCGTTATTTAAAGAGGTCACACCCGTCACATTTTGGGAAAAGTAATTTTTTTGTTGAAAATTTTTTTTTTACATTTTGTTGCAGTAGATTTTTTTTGGGCATTCTACCGAAGCTTTTACTGAATATATCCTAAAAGTAATTATTCTGTAAAAAAAAGATATGTAAGGTCACACCCGTCAGAGTTTTCTGTTATCCATTCTCAGCAAAAATTTAGCTTCTCTTAATTTCTCTCTATTACTAAATATTTTTAGGATTAACATACTTGAATTGAAATTTATTTGCTGGTGGTTAAGCATTGTTTATATATTTCATTGGTGCTTAGCCAAATCATCAGTAGACTTCAAGCACATATTTTGAACAGTCACAAAGCTCTTATCTTATGCACAGACTTTCAGCATTGTTTATATATTTCATTGGTGCTTAGCCAAATCATCAGTAGACTTCAAGCACATATTTTGAACAGTCACAAAGCTCTTATCTTATGCACAGACTTTCAGCATTGTTTATATATTTCATTGGTGCTTAGCCAAATCATCAGTAGACTTCAAGCACATATTTTGAACAGTCACAAAGCTCTTATCTTATGCACAGACTATTTGGAATTCACAAATAATAATGTCGATTATTATATTCGATTTTATCGTAAGCGTCATGTTATCGAAAATATATTTTTTTATTGAAACCAAAATTGTATGGACCTACCCATAGTTTGAAATGATCAAAATGCCGAAATTTTTTAAAACTTTTAAAATACGGGCTGTGAAATTTTATCGTTGGCGACAATTTACGAATGTAAAACACATTTTAATATTAAAAAAACCTTCTTCTGAAAAATTCAATTTTTGTCGCTTACGATAAAATCGAAAATAAGGCTCGATATCTTTGAAAATCACAAAAGATAAATAAGCGTAGTAAGTAGGCTTAGAAACTTTAACAAAACCCAGCATATAATTTATATTCGATATGAATTTATTTTATTTTTCTACACTTTTATACAATTAGAAATCCATTGGATAACAATAAAAGTATTTATAAGGCAAAATGAAAAATAAAATCTAAATTTATCATTTAAGAAATTTATTATTCGACATATTGTCATAAAGTTAAAGTTAAATTTATTAGTAAACTAAAAACATATATATATATGTATATCATTTATTGTGCCATAGCTGAAAATAATTTTAAATACTAAACTAAATGGCAAACGCGTTAACGGCAGTTCATAAAGTTATACAATTCCAAAAAAAAAAAAAATTATATATTTTTCAAAACCACATAATTTAGTTCTTAAATAACTTTTATAAAAAAAATTATAAGATTTTATTCTTAATAATACCCACCATGATTAATTTGAAATTTAAGCACAAATATTAACTCAAAATAAGAATGAACTGTATATCCTTTAGTTGAACAGAAATCAAGGATGAAAACTTAAAGCAAGTTAACACAACAGGAACGTTACAGACGACTGTAAGAAATGTAGAAATTTAAGCACCCGCACACATACACAAACACACGCTTAATAAATCGAATTCCTGCAAATACACTGCAAGAAATTATCTATTTCTTATTTTTGGCCAGCACGAAGCAGAGAAAGAGGAACCAGGCATGCACACACCCGCGTTACGATTTAAAACTTTGCAATCGACATAAGAAACGCGTTTATTCTTGATCTTTACAATATTTCGAATTTCTTCGAATGTTGTCGGTCGGGTCGCCTTCTGTGTGTTAATTTTTTATTTTTTTTCTTTTAGGGGTAACAAGACAAGTTGTTACGCTGAGAAATGATTAAGAAGAACTAAATCAATTACAAGATCTAAAGGCTCAAAACTTTTTTGTGGCAACAAAAAAAAAATAGATTAGAAATTAAAATTTTATACACACAACATTACAAAAATAATTTTAGCAACAAACGCACACATGGGAAAATAAATATGAAAATATATTTCTAAAAATTGCCAAAGGAAAAAAAATAATCGCCCAAAAAGAAACACAAAAGTCGACAAATATGTATGAAATTTGAAAAAAAAGGTGAGAAGCGCGAAACAACAACATGCTGTAGCATCTGTAGGACAATATGTATAAAAGAAATGCAACAAAATATAATAAATATGCAACAACAAATTACCCCATACTTGCCCCAGACATACACAACCAAACACACTCCTTTTAAAAATACAATTACTCGTACACTTACGCGCACATACTCACACATGCTCACACTCTTGAATAGTTTTATTTATTTGTATTAATTTTTAGTATGTTTAGTTACCAAAAAAAAAAAAGAAAAAAAAAATACAAATGCATGAAAATGCAATTCCCTGCATGTCATTTCTTTTGTGCTTCTGGTAGGAAACACTGAAATGTCTGTTTCAACGTGTACGCTACAGTCAGTAAAGAAGGTGTTGCAGATGGGAGGATAAGTTGGAATTTATTTATGAGTTAAATTAAAAAGCGTTTTGTGGTCTAAGCATTCATGCATACAAATTCAAGAGTAGTGAACATTTTAAAAAAAATTCAAGCAACCTTAACTTACTAATGGCTGATTTGTGACGTTTTTGCTGTCAACATGACATCGTGATACAAAAAAAAATTTTTCCATTAAAAATTTTTCAATTCATTTTTAAATTACATTAGATCAGGAAATGACTAAAATTTAACCGTTCCGTTCCTCGACTTGACCAATAAAATTATAAAGGTTCAAATAAACATAATCAAAAAACAGCATTGAAGTTTTTCATTTACATAGAAAAAAAATGAGAGCCAAACAACATCGGATGACTTCTTTTGGCCCACCTTGTATAATGAAATATTTCCTTGCATTCAAAAGTTATAATTTTTGTTATAAGAAAATTGATTTCACTTTTTATTACGCTTCTATTAAATATTTGATTTATATAATCGTATAATATGCCAACAGAAAACTTTTTGAGATTTTGTAATGGATAGTGCTCTTTTAATGGCTTACAAAGTAAAGAGTGATACATTTTTATTTATCAAATTATTTTATATGTATACTAATAACTTCCCTATAATTAATTTTACAAGATCTGCTGCAAGCTTCCCTTTTTTGATATACATACATAAAAACTTAGACACTGATATCGTGGCTCAAAAAATTTTAATTGCTGCAGGTGCAAGTGTTAAATTTTTATATTACAAAATAAATGAAATTACCCCAACCTTATTCAAGTGTAATGGAACTTTCATACCAAAAACAAAAAAGCATTGTCTAAATTTAGAGTTAACTAAAAGTCTACTCAATCCTTTCTACATATTGAGATACTCTATAACATTTTTTTGAGTTTCTTTGTTTTTTTTAATTTTTATCTTTTCATGTTGAACCGCAAATTATGAGCATTTTATTGTCTGTGTCTCTCTGTGTTAATTTTTTAAGTGTGTATTTTAAGAAGTTTTCTTTATGCTCTTCAGTTCAGGTCAGACGCAACAAATGCTGGATAAAATAAGACCCTAATTTGCTTTAAGCAGAACTTTACAAACAGACTTGTATCGAACTCTTTCACTAGTTTATTACTGACACAAACCTTTTATTAAACTAATTCAAATTACATGGAAATTGTTCTTTCTTTCAATAGATCATTTGATTCAAACACATGTAAGTTAATTGAACTCGCTTAGTAGCTCTTTTTAGATGCTATACTTCGCTCGAACTCGTTCAATAGTTTGTTAGTGACACAAACCGATGATTCAAACCATTTAAATTACATGGGTTTGATCTACAGCTGGATCCAACTCATTCATTCGTTAATTTTTGCCACAAACCTGTGATCAAACCCATTTAAATTACATACTCATGTTTTAGACTCAGCAGTTTTCTTGAAGCAAGTCTGAGTTTGTGGGAGAGAGGGGAAAGAAGAAAAAAGAGGGGTACTGACTTGCTTGTAGTGAAAAGTTACTTCAATTCGCTTTTGTTATAATAGTTACAATAGGAAAATTTAACAAGAAACCGTCTTTGTGTAAACAAACTAGCAGTTTTAAAAGAGAATTGAAGAGAACTGCTTCAAGAAAAACTCCCGAGTCTAAAACAGGACATAGGTTTGATGGCAAAAATGAACGAATAAACGAGTGGGACCCATACTGAAATAGTTCGATTTGAATTGTACCAAACTCTTTCAGTAGCTTTCTTAAGACACAAACCTTTAATAAAACTCATGTAATTTAAATGGATTTCAGCTACTGAAAGAGTTTGATTCAAGTCTAAGTTCGATGAAGGTAAAGTTGAGTGTTGCGTTATCAATCGAATTAAATAATTATTCTAAACGATCTTAAAAATTGTGTTCAATTACTTTAATTGAAAATTGTTTATTCGCTTATTTTGATCAAGTATCTTATCAGGTTTTTTTTTCTAAACAAAAGTTACTCTCAGCTAATAATTGTCTATTATGACTGCTCTTAGGCAGGTAAGATTGATTTAAAAACTTCAACAGTGAAATGCGCATAGGATCCAGCTAAACCCCTCAATAATCAATTTCAATGTATTTTTATTAAAAAAATATTTTACTTAATAAGTCAAATATAAATTTGGGATTACTAGTGCGTTAAAAAAATTTTAAACTTAAAAAATTCTTTTTTTTTGTCAACAGGCTGTAGCTGCCATTTGGTCCCATTTTTAAAAAGTGGGCGGTAACATGTCTATTAAATTTGTTTCTTTGATTTTATGTACCTTTATTTATCGCAATGCTACAAGACTTAGCGCACACCATGGAGGCTCGTAACGACACATTCTAGAACTTCTAAAATGGGCAGAGCCACGTCCCTTTACATTAAATTTTGTATTTCACGTTAATACGTAACCTGGCTTACACGCTGAACTAAAGATGGGAGTGTGTCGAATTTTTCCAACACGACACGAACACGAATACCAAGATGCTCAACATGTACGAAACACTCATGCGAAAAATTTTGTCAACACAATATTGCACAACACGCACGAAATATTATTGGTATAGTATTGAAGATAAAAAAATTTAATTAATTTTTTTTTCAAGAGTCGCTTTTCAAAATATGGCACCGAGTTGGCACTGCCAGCTGATACACTCTTCCACCACAGCTGATACTATATGTTTACGTACAGAACATTAAGCCTCAGAGGCCCATACAATATCAACAAATATGCTGGTGTTGTGTGTTTGACGATACAAAATATTAAATTTTTTTCTCTACTGGAAATTTATTCATACATAGTTTACATCTAAAATCGTTTCGTGTTTTTCGTGTAAATTTTGCTCAACACGAAACGACCCGAACACGCACGGAATCAGATTTTTTGTCACGAACACTTCGTGTTGAGTTGTGCGTGTTCGTGTCACGAAAAAACTTGACACGCGACCATCCCTACTCTGAACTCTAAAAAGCACATAATATTGCTTTTAAAAAAGTGGGCGGGGACACGCACATACAATTTTAGTTTGAAATTTTATTAATTTGCGATTACCACGAAGCTTGGCAAATACTTTGGGCTTTTAAAATGGCATAATCTTGTGCTTAACTAAGTGGGCGGGACATGCCCCTTAAAAGTTAGTATGAAATTGCACGTGCTTTTACTTGACCGATTCTTATAAAACTTTACCTACAAATTGAGCTCTGAATGTGGCGACATCTTGCATTTGGAAAACTGAATGGCATATTACAAATGTTTGTAAAAGTGGGCGCGACTACGAACTTCCAAAACTTAGGGCCTGACCCACGATATCGACAACGTTCGACTTGTCGCACACTTACATTTGAAACAACAACAAAATTTTAAAATTTGTTTTTGCTTTGCATGTAAGTGTGCGACAAGTCGAACGTTGTCGACATCGTGGATTTGGCCCTTAAAGTTGACACTTAAGAGTTTAAAAAAAATCTTATTAAAAAAATTTAACCAACTTCAAAAATAAGCACTAATAAGTTAAAAATAATTTAAGTTCAATTAAGTAAAATATTATTTTATGCGTTATCTATAGATTATATATACAATTTGAACTTGCTGTTAAACGCCTAATCAATCGATACATAAGTCTTTAAAAATATGGCTGCTATCATTTATCAAATTTTTTAAGTCCCTTCTGCCAACTTCTACACGTCTATCTAATTTCGTATTTGCACCGTCTGAACGCTCCTTAAGCAAGAAACATGTTCATAAGCCACTGAGTGCCAAATTTTATTACACATCAACACACATTTTGCTTTAGATTAAAAATGTGCTTCCCTGCTTGTTTGGTTTAATGTATGTGTGTTTGTGTGTGTGTGGCTTTTCTGCTTCTTGCTGCACTGTCTATGTTGCAACTAGAGTGCATCATAAAAAATATATATTGGTAAGAGTGGGGGATTGAACTGCTTAATGAAAATTTAATAATAAAATTTAACATTCTGTTCAACACATAGCATACATACATATGTACATACATATGTATGTATGTATATATCGCTCATTTATTTGATCAACGTCATAACTCAAAATATGCGATTTTTGAGTTAATGTTGCAGAATTCATTCATTTTAAGGATAAAGGTTCTCTGATGATCGAAATTAGCAAGAGTGAAATGCTCATAAGATCTAGCTAAACCCTCAATAATCCACTTAAATGTGTCTTTAAATAACAATTATTATTTTACGAAACGAGTTAAATAGTTATTTAAGAAAAAAAATTCTATTTTATAATTAGTTGTGTGTACATTGAAAATTTTAAGCCCATTTTCTGTAAAAGTAGAGTTTTTTAGTTATGATGTTATTCAAGTGAATGAGAGACATATACATAAAAACAAGCTTAAAGTTTTCATTCTACACACGACTTAATGGAAAAAGAAAATTTTATTTTGCTTTCAAGAGTTGAGTAAACAAGATATTTCTATGAAACTTTTACACAATATGAAGAACGACATGACGACTAATTCTGCATCATTAACTCAAAAAATTTCATTTGTTGAGTTATGACGTTTTTTGAGTAACTGGCAGATATGTACACACATACATGCATAATTTTTAGTTTTGTTTTATTTTATGTTTCAATTATAAAATTATTAGAAATAAAAACATAAAAACAATTGTCACATATTTTTTTTAAAATATGTTTTATAGTTTTCGCCAATTTCATATTATTTTTTTATGTTTCTTAAGGTGTTATGACGTTTTACTTGTATTTTATGCTCTGCTATTTTTTATTTTTAATACGATTTGATGCATTTTTCTTGTAAATTCCTGTGTGCAGACTTAAAATTTTATAAATAGCCTTGCATTTGTTCATTTAGAGAGTGGCCATGGTTTGTGGATGGACTTATTGTTGCATACACATATTCACTTGCATTAATTCCATGACCTGGCTTTTAGCCAAATGCTGTATGAATTAAAAATATTTGTGATTTATTTATAGTTCGGTTGGAGGAGCAAATATTTATGTATACATTTTTTAATGTTGCTGGCAACATGTTGCAGTACAAACTATTTTCATCTTGATGGTTTTTGGGATGTGTTACAATTAACGGCCTGTCCCACAATGTCACTAGAAAGTGTTCGATGGAATACTTATATTGAAAACAACAACAAAATTTTTAATGTTATGATTGCAATACAAGTTGTCGATCAAATTAAGATAATTATACCAACTTATTGTCAAAGCTCGGAAAAAGTTGAGAGTTGCTTAACGTTTCGCTTCGCTTTGTATTAAAAGTACTTTATATGACATGTTTCATATAAGCATAAACATTTCATCTTAGATGTCAAAGCGAATCTTCAACGCAAAGCGAAGCAAAAGTTGTATCTGACATGGACTTTATGGTTAAAAATACATCATTTTTTTAGAGTATAGTTTCTATTCAATTAAACTAATTTTTTGAGCTTTAGGTCAATGTTTATTAATATTTTAGTACTTCGATATTTCGTTAACCTTTGGTTAACTTCTTCAGGATATTTTTTTATATTTGAAATTAAATTTTTCTTTTTTTCTTTTTTCTCCTTTCAATTACAAAAGTTTTTTATGACACACATTGTTATTTTTGTAATTGAAAGGAGAAAAAAGAAAAATTTAATTTCAAATATAAAAAAATATCCTGAAGAAGTTAACCAAAGGTTAACGAAATATCGAAGTACTAAAATAATAATAAACATTGACCTAAAGCTCAAAAAATTAGTTTAATTGAATATATTGAAAAAGGTCGAAAAATTAGATAAAAGAATTTGATAGTATAGTTTCTATATTATCTCTTATTATTTTGAACATTTTGCTTGTTTTTATAGTTAAGCAATTATCTATATACGTTCCCGCTTTTGGAACTCATAAGTAGACTTTCACCCAAAAATTTTTTGAACTTAGCTAACAAACTTCGTATGTTTATGGTAAGACTCTTAATATTGTATTGAGAATCACAATACACAAACATAATAAGTTTGAAAGCCTCAAACAAATATCCTTACAAAACAAGCATCTTTATTCGATTCTGTATTTATTTTTTGGGTTGAAGTCTACTGATGAGTTCCAAAAGCGGGAACAAAATGCATATAGACAATTGCTTAACCATAAAAACAAGAACAATTTTCAAATTAAATAAAACAAGACTTTATGTCAAATAAATATACTTCGGTATTTCATATATCTCTTATTATATTTTTTTTAGCTAAAGATCTTTGTGTATTGATTCCATGAGTTATAAAATTAAAGTAAAAGAAGTTTAAACACAAAATATTGCAAAATATTGTTTTTGTTAGTTATTTATTTGGTTTTTTTAACTTTTTTTATTGAACGCTGTATTACATTAAGTTGTTTCGACCCTCATTAAGAATAATTGAACATAAAATCATACATTTCTAAATTTGTTTGCTTGCATTTATTTTAAAACACACCTATAATATATTTGTTTTTTTTTGTTGTTGCTTAATTTGCTTCATCTCAATCGACAGCAAACAGCAATAAATTTTGCTAAAAAGTTATAATTTTGAAAAACAAACGCGTTCATTCACTTATTTTTTTTACACATGTGAAAATGCTCAAGTGACTAAATATGATGACAAACTATTTAATGATGTATTTCTAATGTCATTTCGAAATGTATGATGAAAAACTGAAATATGTATAAAAGGCAAAACAAAAGTAGAAAATTGAAAACCCAGGAAAAATTATTAAACAACTATAAAATTTGTGCAAAAATTAAACAAATATTTACAATTGGTTTTATGTACATATTTATTTTATGTGTTAGTAAAACAAAATGATTTCGTTTTAAGAGGGAACACAGACAAAAAAAAAAATTACATACAAAATATACAGGGAGAAATTTAAAAAGGAAAACACAATGAATTTCAATGGCGGTCAGTGACAAAAATAATTAAGAAATTTCAAGAAGATTTTTGAAGCGAGCATGTCGGATATGAGTTTTGAGAGAAGTGTTGCCAGCTTAACAATCTAAAATTTAATTTTTATATCAAACAGAAACCAGATGTCACAATAGCATTTATTAGTTAATAGTCACTGCTTTATTAAAAAAAGGACTGATGCATATTGAACATATCTGATAAGGAAATCTGAGCTATAAACCATTATTAAATTTAAATTAATAAAGCGCCATTCCTTAAAAATTTTATTTAATATACACAACTCCTTTTTTTAATCAGAAAGTTTGGAATTTTTCTTATTCTTATGTTTCAAACTCCAACTTTAAGTAAAAAAAATTTTAATTTACAACTAAACGACCCAACAACGTAAATAAAATTCTTTTTTGTTATACCAAATTCCCTTCTTGAGTCTGCCTGAAAATTAATATAAAAAAAATACCACTAAGCTTAAATTTAAATTAAAGCATAGAAAATTCGAATCAGAGGCTGGCAACGCTGATTAAGTGTGAAGCACACATGCAACTAAATGTTATATTTCAGTTTGTAGCACATGTGCCCTTAACATATTGAAGGTTCTTTTTAACACAAAATTTGAACTTGTAAACAGTTGACTAATAAAAAAGTTATTTAAAAAAAAATTCAATGTGCCAAGAATATTTTGAGTAAAACATTCAATATTTGAGGCCCTCAAATAAAATAGACATAGAGATTAGGGTGCAAAACATTCATTAGAAACACAAGTACGATGCTGTAATGGGCGCTGCTGAATCTTATATACCTTATATAATTAATTTGAGCGATTTTCAAGAAGTTATAGCATAATGAATTGCGGCTTATCATTTTAAGACTTCTAATCTCATTAGGAATAATAGCTTAATTTATTTTATACTTTGGTATATTTCAACCTAAATGTATTATTTACACTGCGTAGAACGATGTTTACTTAAAAAAACTTAACGTTAACAGTGAATTTCCCAATTTAACTGTAAAAGAAATGAATTTTCGAAAATCGACTTGAATGCTTAAAAGTGCTCTCCTGCAAAACAGTCAAATATGACTTAAGCACTTTTTCCATATTGCCACAGAATTATCCTTAACATTTTTGGTGAAGTACGATCTGACACAATTCGATCATAAGAATTTCCCTGCGTATAATTAATATATAATTTGTATACCTTATGTCACTCATACGCCTACATCTGCATCTTTCTTATGTTTTATTATACAGTGCAATAATAAATTATAGCCCCAGTGCTTTGAAAAATAAAATAAAATTAGATTTGTCCACAGCAATTAAACTTCATGCTAATTCTTTTGTTTATTTCGGTTTTATGGTTTACTTAAATATATTTTATTTGTATTTTACTTAAAATCGGTGAATAGAATTACACAATCCTACGAAATTAATAAGCAATTCGTATAGGTATTGGACACTAAGCTTCAGAAAAAATATTTAAAAAATTTCATCACGTCAGATTTTTTTTTATGAGCCCACCTAATATTTTCAAGAGGTGTACATCAGTATAATTCACCAGATCGTTAAAGCACTATCGGATAACCAACAAAACTTGCTTCAAATCATCTTGGTACGCCAAGCTAAAGAGATCAATGGTTTCTCAGCTATTCGTAAAATAAACTTGAAAAATTAGTTCTATTTTGTAAAAATTTAAAATATTTTTCTCAGAGCAGCAAAAAATAAAAAATAAATATTTGACCATTGCCCTTAAAGACAAATAAATGTCTTAAGAATACAATAAAGTAAATACTATGAAAATCGGCTAAAAATTTTAGACTTTCGGTTAAGTGCTGTAAACCGAATATTTTGAAATCGCACGATTTTAGAAAACTAACTCCGACAATAGAAATATTTTTTTCAGATTTTTAAAATTATTTTATTATACTAGTATAGATTCTCAAATATCATATCTGAAAGAAAATTATCATGTATGATTTTAAACACATCTGCAGAACCATTATTAACTTTTTGAAAACGAAACATTTAGTGGGATTCGGTTTACAGAACAGGGCCGCTTATTAGTAATTTTGCCTTCGAGTAATGGTGAATTATACTGTTATACCTCGTAAAAAAATCCTGACGTGATGAAAAATCCAGTAATACAGATAGATTATTTGAAAAGATATATAAAAAATTGAATATTTTTTTTAAAGGGGAAAAAGTTCAATATTATGGAGTTGTGTTATGTTTGAACTTAACATTAACATTTTTATTATATCTTTTTGATCGAGTTTTTTTTTGATTCTTTAACTCTTTAAAAGTCCGGAAAATATACGACTATATGCATTTCTAAGAAGCTTGACAAATTTATCAATATCTATATTAAAAAAAGATCGAATAATCTATATAAAAAATAGTCTCAGTTGTAATTCAACTTGAAGTCGCAACTTCAGATTTTTTTTCATAAATTTCTAATAAAAAAAATTATTTATCTTCTGAAAATAAAAATTTTATTAATTTTTTAATAAAATTTTTTTTAAGTCCTTACTTTTATATTGTATTGAAAGCACTGAAGCTATATTTAATGATGCACTGTGTTATTAAATAAGATCAGTTCTGGAAGAAAACTGCTTTCGAAATCAAAAATTACTTAATTGAAAAAAAATTTAAATTTTAAAAACCCCCCAACGTACGGATTAAACGGCTAGACATATTTTCTAAAAGTATAGACTAAAAGATATTAGATCCAGCCACCTTTCAAATGAAAAAAACTAAATTAAAATCGGTCTATCCGGTCGGGAGCGAAGGTGTCATATCTTCTAAGCGGCTGGACCATAGCTAAGAACACTCTCGATCAAGTCACCAAAAAAACTAAATCAAATTCCTTCCATCCGTTTGGTCTGTCGGTGTACTCGTACAGACATACAGACACACACTACAAACTTATAACACCCCTTATTTTGGTCGGGGTTTAAAAATATTTCTTTTTGAAAGATATTACAATAACAAAAAAAATTAATAATTTCTGAATGTTAAAGTTGAACGGAATGTGCAAATAATTAAAATAAACATTAAAAAAAAGTTTTGAAAAAAAAGAACAAAAGCAATTAATTACCATAACACTTATACTCGACATTTTGATTGATGGATATTTTATTTGTCTTCCCGTGAATGTCACAAAATCCAATTCAACACAATATAAAACGAACAAATCAAATCCTTGGAGCCAACACAACTATTTTCAAATGTCCAGCAACAATTTACTAATAAATCAGAAACAAATGACAGATGACTGATAAGCTGCGGGCTAGAAAATGGTCAATATATCGACTGAACTGTCTACAGCGGTACTTCCCGTTCCGATTAAATATTAAAACTAAACTGGATGAATGATGGAGATGCAAGTTTACTAGGTGAACAATTAATTTTTTCATGTAGTAATAAGCAAAAAAGAACAAAAAAAAGAAAATAAGACAAAATCAGCCACCCATACACTTTTAAACTCAAAAATCTCCGATACACATTAAACAGATATAGATATACATATTCGGAAAAATTGTTTTATGACGTATTTATCCACAAAAATAATTAAAATTTGGCTTCTAGATGACAGATATCAAACATGCATAAAGAAAGCACACACAAAAGAAACACTAATTATTGTAATAAAGACAAGAAATGAGACAAAAATTTTAAATACATATTTACTTTGGAAAACTACTATAAATCCCCGTAAAAATAAATAAATAAATTTGAGCCATATACACGCTGACATGATCAACACTCTCAAAAATTTTGCTTAGTACCAGAAAAACCACCTACAAAACACTAATAGACAACAGTAATGGCAACAACAAAAACAACAACAACAACAACATCGTCTCTAATTGCATCAATACAGTTAGAGATTAAAAAAAGTATTATTTAGCAAATATTAGACATGCCACCGTGTAGCAACAACACGAAATACACATTAACCAACAAAACACATCCCACCGATAATTTTTCATTTACAGTATTTTCCCCCCATCCAGCGTATTATTAAATACTATTTAAAATATATTTTGAATATCATTTGCTTTTAGATTTTTTAAAATTGACAGATAGCCAACAAAACCATACTATGGAAGACGGCTAGATTAAGCAAAAGTTCATACAAAAGCAAGCGCTTTTTGGATGTTACTTTTTAAATTAATTTGAAACTAATTTATTTCTTTTATTATTGCTCTAACAACTCAATTATTTTAATAATCATATATATTTCCATTCCACCATCCTAATCCTTCAGCTGGCTGGCTTTGAATAATGTAACCTGAACACACAGAGAAAACAAATCTGGTCAATTAACACCTTTAACTGAAAAAGAAATAAGCAATCAATTAAAAATTTAATTGAGTCAATTATACTTTTTTAATGAATTTATTAAAGGTTCAATTAAACAATTTAATTGCTCAATTAAATTTTTGCTTAAAAATTTAATTAATTGAAATTTAAATTGGCAAAATTTAATTTTTATTAAATATTTGCTGAAAAATTTAATTGATTTAAGGCAGTGTTGTAACTAAATTAATTTATATTTTAGTCAAAAGTTGTAACTAAATTAATTTATATTTTAGGGAAGTTTTGTTTTAACACGCACTTCAAACCCAAATGCGGCAGTTAATGTTTATTTAAAAATGTATTTCGGTCTATTGAATTTTTCTTTAAGAATTCAATTGTTAAAAAAAACAAATTGATACAATCAACATAAAATTGATTTTTGATCTTTTTGGTTTTTAAATAAAACATGTTATTGAGTCTATTAAAATTTATTTAGTTAAAAAACTTTAGTTTCCACAATCAAAAATTTTTAATTGATTTGATTGATGAATTAATTGGTTAAAACTTTGATTAAAGATTTAATTCAGTCAATTAAACTTTTGCTTAAAAATTTGTTTTATTGAATATTTTGCATTGATACATGTGCTTTTTTCAATTGAAGCTGTTGATTGAAGAATTGTTGTTCTGTATTTAATTTATATTTTAAAATACAATTAACAGAAGTGTTCTTTAATATCCCCAGAATGAATAAATATGTTTAACCAAAATTCACCCAAGATTTCAATCGTATAGTAAAGAGACTGCCAATATTTTTTTTCCAAAACGCACAGTGAAAATTAACATAAATATAGGGTATTTTCTACATGTAATAAAAATTATTCGAATAAAAATTATTATTATTATACTTATAGTATAAATATATGCTCCAGTCTGCAGGCTATAAAAATTATTCGAGTACTGATGCGATGTTGAAATTAATAGAAATATATGCTCCATTCCGCATATTATAAAAATTATTCGAATAAAAATTATGCGAACAACTGTTTGATGCTGAAGCTAATATAAATGTATATGCTCCATTCCGTATGTTATAAAACTTATTTGAATATTGGTTTTGATTCTAAAATTTATATAAATATATGGTCCATTCCGCTCTGCTATAATATATATAATAAATTTTCGAATATTCGTTCGATATAAATATATGCTTCACTCCTCATGTTATAAAATTATTCGAATATTTTTTTTAATGCTAAAATTAATGTAAATATGTATGCTTATGCTCCACGTGTTTTCAAAATTATTCAAATGAAAACTATTCGATGTTGATATTAATATAAAGATAAGCTCCATTCCAATTTCTATGAAAATTATTCGAATAAAAGTGATTCGAATAACCGTTCGATGTTAAAATAATATTACTATATGCTCCATTCCGATTGTTATGCAAATTATACGAATAAAAGTGATTTGAGTAGCCGTTCGGTGTTAAAATTAATATAAATAAAAATAATATTCGGAAAAACATTAATCGAAAAATTGTTCGATGTTGAAATTAAAAAACAACATGTGCTCCATTAGGCATATTATAAAATGTTTTCAAATAAAAATTATTGGCTGTTAATATATGTATTTAAGTATATACTCCATTCCGATTGTTATGGAAATTATTCGAAAAAAAATTATTCGAATATTTGTTCGATGTTGAAATTAATATAAATATGTATATGCTTCATTCTGCATGTTAAAAAAGATTCGAATAAAACTTATTCGGATAATATTATGTTTGTAAATCCGTTTTAATTATTCGAATATATTTATTCAAGTTGAACTTAAATTAATCGAAAAACCTATTACTTAGAGAATACTTGTAACTTTTTAAACTACAAACTTTGACAAAATTGCGTACGTGATACTACAGATTTGGAAAAAAAAATTATGTTGCTTTTGCTGAAATCAAATCTACCAATTAAATTAATGAAAGGAATTTAAAGTATAAACGTTTTTTAATACTTAATTATTTTTTTTTGCCTCAAGCAGCTGCCTTTTATCAAATTATTTATTAAAATGCTAATAAAATAATATCTAGTAATTATAAAATGATTATGCTCCCTCCAAAATGAATATGCATAACATGTACAAAATTTTTAACTTAATTTTTGCACTTATACTCGAGTATTTATGTGAAAACTTTAATAAATTTTATTAATAAATTTTGTTTTTAAATTAATTGCTGTATAAAATACTCGTATGTTTAATATTTCTTCTATATATTAACTATGCCATCAGCGCACTAAAAGCCTACTTAATGCAACCACTTCAAGTGCTTGAAATATTTACATAGTAAAACTATTCTGTATTTAATTTTTTTTTCTAATGAGTTACTTTTAAAACAGAAGTAAAAAGATAACAAGAAAATGAATTGACACTTTGCTGTTCATTTTTTTTTTATTAGAAACAGCTATAAATACGAGTACAAATTTAAAACAATCACGAAATAGACAATAAAATGAAGCAAACAAGTACACAAACAGAAAATTCGTTCCTTTAAGAGGAAAAAAATTGTATAAAGCAACAAAATCAGAAATAGCAAAGCCACAAGATGAATCAAGACACTTTCTTTATAAACTTGACCCCTTGATATATTAAAATAGATCAAAATATTTTCAAGGTTGCACTCCATTTTATGCATAATGATATTTTTAGGTGTCTAGCGTGTAAAGTTGTCGAAAAATTAAACATTTTATTCAAACATTAACTATTATTTGAATAAAATTTGTTACAAAATAAATTGCTGGTAGCGAACATTCTCGATTTTAACTTAATTTGGCTAGTACAATAAAAATATTAACAATGAAATTCATACATATGAAAAATAATGAAACAAAAATCATACATATTAATAAAGTTTATTCGATCGAAACTTATTCGAATATTTTTACAAATTTTAAATTTAATAACGCAAAAGTAAATAAATAAAAATTATATCTATATAAATATTCAGATAAAATCATAAATAAGCGAAAAAAATTAATTAGTAAGAATTGTTCGAAGATAAATTATTCGCACGAAAATTATTCGAATAAAAGTGATATACAAACAACTTATTAAAATAAAGTTAATGAAACTTATTTATGTTTCTATGCCAAATATTCAAACAAAACATATAAGTATGTTCAAATTAATCGAATAAAATCTAATCGATTAAAAACTATACGCACATAAATATTAGAAAAAATATTATTCGATTAACAATTTTTCAAATAAACATCAAATGAACAAAAATTATTTTAATGAAAATAATAAAATAAGAGTAGCTTTGATAAAATATTTCGAATGTAATAAACTTAAAAGGAAGTATTCTATTAAAAATTATTCACATACGTATGTCTATATAAATTATTCGTAGGCAATTAAAAAAAAAGAACTACTTAAGCATGTATTATTCGCTTTAAAATTACTGAAATGAAAATTATTCGAATATATTTTATTCGAAAAAAATTTTTTCGAATAAAATTTTCTCGAATAAAAGTTTAAAATAAAATTTAGATGTAAAACAAATATTAAAAAAAATATTTCTATTTAACACTTATCAAAATGAACACGAATAATTTTTTTAATATATATTTTTACCAAAAAAAAAATTTTTTTTCATGGTAATTAAATAAAACTAAAGATTAATTAGTTTATAGTAAGATATGTTACTTGAATTAAATTAGTCGAATAAAAATTTTATTAAATTTTTTTTTTACTACAGATGTTCCAATACAGCTATGCAAATTAAAAGCTTTTCGAGTAATTGTAAAATAATTCTTCGATATAATATTATTTGAATAAAAACGCTTAACAAAAAATTTACGAACAAAAATTGTTTGTATGCAAATTATAAGAGTAAAACTCATTCTAATGAAAATTATTCGCATACTAATTAATCGAAAAAATTATTATTCGAAACTAAAATTATTCGAATAAAGCTCACAAAAAATGTCAATAGAATTAGCTCAGAAAATATTACTCAGGTTGCCTTTGCTTAAATGAACTATTTTATTCGAATATGTTAATTCGCTATATTTTATTCATTGGGAGTTTCTCGCATCATGATAACTACCCTTTTGTAATATACTCGTATATAATGAAAGCTCAGTGAATTGCATCTAATTCCATTTAGTACAAAATGCTAATCAAATTCTTCTTTATTGGAAAACTTCTCTTTTGGAACTGGCCAATCACATCTGTCTCAGCAGGTATGTGAAAATTCAGTGACCAGTAAAATTTTACAAGATAACTTTTTTTCATAATCCCAAAAATTTCGCAGGTGGTCCTAAAGCATTAAATTAGTGCCACTAAACTACGAGTGTGTAGTCCCAAAATGTATGTTTGTATAAAAAAAAACTCCGCAATGTATGTACGAGTAGATAAATAAATTTTTGGTGTATTTTTCGATCTGGTCATGCGGACAGAAAAATTTCCAATTGTTTACACGTATTTGAATTATATTTTTAGATAGCCAGAAGTGTTTATTTCTATCTTTAGAATTCCTCAAAAATTTTCTTGAATTTTTTTTTATTTCTTGCTTCTTGATGCATTAAAGCTTTTGCAAAAAAAAACGTAAATTTTTTTTGTTTATATTAGCTGGCGATATTCCTTTGCTCTATTGTTTCTAATAGGAAAACAGCTTGAGTGGCAAAATCGTACCAAATTTTATTGCCAGAAATAAAAATTGTTTATTTTTTTTTTCATTGTAAAGAGTTTTTATATTACAAACAAGCCCGATAGTAGTGGTGCTTTTAATTTTGCGAGTGTGCATGTTTTCTACGTTTAAAGATGGTATTTAAAATTAGATAAAAATTATGCCGCTTAAAGCTTAGTACTCTGTTCGAAGCTGCGAAAAAATTTCAGCAACATTGATTATTTCGCGTGAAAATTTTGACATGTACTAAATGTAGCCCAACTCGCGGTTTTTTTTATAAATTTCTCGCTTTTATTGCTTGAAAGTATGCAACATTGTTAAAATTCCGTGCGAAAAAAGTACTGCTCATGTTGTTTCGCAGCTGAAAAAAAATGATGCCAGAGTCATATTACATGGAAAAGCATGCTGCCAGATACATTTTACGTGTTTTTCGCAATAAGAACAGAGTACTACTTTTGCAAGTTTATTTCGCAAATATTTCATACCAAATATTTTTATATGTAGTTTGACAGCATTTCGCACGAATTTGTGAACAGAGTACCAGGCTTAAGGTGCAAAAATTTCTTATTTTGTGGACAGGTCAAATAGCTTTTATTTAATTAATTTTTATAGGATAGCTGTCTGTCCTCTTAATAAGTTTAACATAAATCGTTTTTTTAAGTTTAACATTTGTTAACGCAATAATAATCCCAAATTATTATTTCACTTATTCAGTAAAATATTTTATATTTTTTTAATTAAAAAATTAAAAATTAATTAAAAAATTAATTGAAATTGATTATTGAGGGGTTTAGCTGGACCCTATGCGCATTTCAGTGTTGCTTATGCAGATCATCAGGGAACCTTTACCTAAACATTTTTTTTTTTAGAAAAACTAGAACTAGAGTTATTATGTTAAACTTTCATTTAAACAAATGAGAAGCTCAACAAATATCAAAGTTGAAACAAGAACTCAATAGTCAACATGTTTTGTATTTGCTTACTTTACCATTGCTACATTATCTGGGGTCCAATCGTCGCTTTCGATAACGAGCTGATTCGATCACGTTTTTTCAGTTTGAGATTATGGCATTCGCTATCGCACAATGTAATAATATGGTTCGATATCGAATGCCACAATCACAAACTGAAAAAACGTGATCGAGTCAGCTCGTTATCGAAAGCGACAATTAGACCCCTGACTTTTTTCAGCTTTGAATTGTAGTTGTAAGAGTATGTAAAGAAAATAAATGTAAATAACAACAACAGCCAATTATTAACTTGACTGCAACCGGTCAAAAAATACTTGTTTGGCAACACTATATTCTTGAATAGCTGCGAGACTTTTGAACATTCTCATGAAAACCCTTATTGAATTATAAGTTTCTATTTAAATTAATTTATTTTATTATATTTTTTAATACCGATAATTTTAGGGTCTCGTTCATTTCGCCTATAATTTGAATTTAAAATGTTTGTAAAAGTTTTCTATTTATCTTATTGATGACGTTGTACATTTTTATTTTCTAGCTGTTGTTCATTATTGTAGTCATTTGCTGAATTTTGCTTATATTCAATTTACATTTTTTTTTCGGTCGACATTGTAATGTTGCTCTTATCGGTCTTGTTTTATTAATTTTGTTTTTGGCAATAGTGCCCTTTACTTAATTTGAAATATTTATTTTAGCAGTGAAAGAAAAATTTAATGCAAAAACAATTTCATTTAATTTGGAATGAGGCATCATCATAGTCATTATCATCATCATTATCATTAGGCAACAAGTGGATGTGTATTTTTGCAGTGCTCGAAATTATTTTAAGTTGTTTAAGTCATTGATAAATAATAAATACATAGAGTTGGAGTTTATATAAGTTATTATACTATCTTTCTATGTACAGTAGTTTCAGCTTAATTGATCTCCGTTCAAAAGGTTCATCAGATTCATTAATCCGGAAGCATAAAGTAAAGATTTTCAATACCAATGTTCTGGGTTAAAATTTAGCGCTTAAATAAATTCCGTTCAATTTTGTTTCACCGCTTAATTTGTTCATATAATTAAACTTAATTACTTAAACCTCATGTAACAAACTCGGGGCTGAAATGGTCTATAACTTTTCATTATTTTTTAAAGTTTTTTCTTATATTTTTCAGACTGTAGTAAAGAAAGCTTAAGAAATTTTAAATAAAAAGGTACACTCTTCAAGAAGGAAACTAAACTCATTAAACCTTGGCCCTTATTTTGTAAAACGTAACTTTTGGCGTTGACAAATTTTCTATGTGTTTTGTTTTTGCAATTTAAGTTTTTTCCATATAAAATTTGTCAACGCTTTTCGTTGCGTTTTACAAAATACACACACACACACACATATATATATATATATATATATATATATATATATATATATATATATATATATATATATGAATTGAAATATACAACGAAATCAAATGAATATAATTATGCACACAAATCATTAAAAACAACACGGGATTTTCCAAAGAATTGTTATGGGTTTTTTTTGTGGTTTCTAAATAATACGCAGGCATATAAGTACATCTGTTCGAATTTGCTAGCATTGTATTAATTTGAAACGTTTCTTGGAATATTTTAATCAAGACAGAGATGGAAGTTTCTCATCTTAAATTTTTGTCTAATCTCCAAGGTAAAATAAAAATATTTAAGTATTTTTAAAAATATTTTGAAAAGAGAGTTAAGAAGGCAATATGTGTTGCAAAATAAAAAATGTATGAACTGTTTTTATTGTACTTATGAACGGCAAACTTCACGAATATTATTATTAGAATTAATTTCTATAAAAAATTTTTTCTGTACCATTTCACATTCATTGAAAGCAAAAAAATCGCCAAAATAAAGTCCAGGTAACAAACAACGTCAAACTTTATTTTTCAAAATAGCAAGCTTCTAACAAGAAGCAACTGCGGATAGAAGAAACTTAAATTCCTTCTAAATAAGACGTGCCGATATACTTAATATTCGTTGTTTATTTTAGCTAGTTATTTCTTAGAACAGTGTGGTTGAAGCAAATGAAATTCGTTATTAAAGTATCTATTTGAGTTGAGCAAAAAACAAACAAAAAAATACAATAAAGCACTACTTTGACTTGCCGACGAAGGGTTCCGCTTATTTCTTTATAGCGACTCTTTCAGTTTTTGACCATTTTTGGGTTTTCTTGGCGATTTTTTGGTTTCTTTAAAAATTTTATCGGTTTTTTGTGATTTTTTTTATTGTTTTTTGTTTAATTGTTTTTTGATGTTGGTGCCTTTTTCATTTTGCCGACTTTTTTCGGTTTTTGGCGATTTATTTTAAACTTATTTCTTTATGGCGACTCTTTCAGTTTTTGGCAATTTTTTGGATTTTTCAGCGAATTTTTTGGTGTCTTTAAATAAATAAATAAATATTTTTGTTTCCAATATTATAATAATTTATTCGACCTTTTTTTATTAATTATATAAATTTTATTTTAGCTTTAAGTCTTTTGTAATCAATTTACAATTGATAAAAATAAATAAAATTGTAAATTGATTACAAAAGACCTAAAGCTAAAATAAAATTTATATATATATAATTTTTAGTTTCCGCGATTTTTTTCATTTTGGTGTTTTTTTTTTGATTTTGTAGCGATTTTTTTCGCTTTTGGTGATTTTTTCAATTGTTTCCTGTTTAAGGGGTTTTTTTGTTATATGTTAATTTTTTCATTTTGACTTTTTTTTTTAACTTATTTCTATATGGGGACTCTTACAATTTTTAGCCATTTTTTGGGTTTTTTTTTTGGTGTCTACAATAAATATTTTTAGTATTAGCGTTTTTTTAATTTTGTTGTTTTTTTTTGGCAATTTTTCGTTTTAGCGACTATTTTTCGGTTTTTAGAGATTTTTTTCGGGTGTTTTTTAGTTTCAGTTTTTTTTCGGTGCTTTTTTTGTTTTAGCGATTATTTTGCGGCTTTTATTGATTTTTTCGATTGTTTTTTAGTTTAAGTGGTTTTTTGTTTGTTTTTGGTGCTTTTTTCGTTTTGACGAACTTTTCGTTTTTTTGGCCATTTTTTTTTAGTTTTTTATCGATCTTTTTACTTCTGGTGGTCTTTTTTGATCTAAGCGATTTGTTTTATTTTTTGGTGATATTTGGCGATTTTTCATTTCAGCAGTTTCTTAATTTCGGGATTATTTAGTTTTAGTGTTTTTGAAAACTTCAAGAGTTTGCCTCTTACGGTTGCCAATTTACAGCAAGTTCTCAAAATTACATTATTTGATAGAATACCCGTTAATTTTGATTTTTTAAATTTCAGTGTTGATTGGTATAGTCTGCATAAAAATACAATTTGAAAAGTTCAAGTGTATATATGTATATAATTGTCTGTATATAATTGTCTGTATATTACGTGTACAGTCAGTCACAAAAACCTTTTTAGAATACTGTTAATAACATCTTGGGCATATGGATATGGACATATTATGCAAATTTACTTTGTATAATATGTATAAATAAATAAATAAATAAATTTCAAAATTTTTCGTTGCTCGCTTTAGAACACCCTTTAATTTTTAATTATCAGCGGCCAAAGTTTTACATATTCTGTAAAAGTTTCAGGTTCATAGCTCTTACAGTTCACGAGAGAACAGCCTCTGGCAGACTGGCAGACAGACAGACTAACGAACGGAGGGACATCGTAGCGAAAACAAACGGGTTCCTTTTCACTTTTGGTGTAGGGAACCATAAAAAACGAGAACAATTTTGCAAATGTTGGTAATGTTGGTAGGAGGATTAATTTGTTTGTTTGTTTGTTAAAGCAAAGTTTGGCGATAACAATTTGATGCAGCTGCATTTTATATATTTTTCGAGCATTATTCATAGAAACTTGTTTTTTTATAAAGAATTTATAAAACAAATTTTGTATGAAAAACTGTTTTATAAAACTCTTATAAATGAAAAATATTATTTATAAATAAGATTTTAAATGTTTTTAAATTCCTAAGTTTATTTTATTGAGAAACAAATTGAAATTTTTCTTTTAGAGTTGATGTTAACTTTTTACGATAATATAAGACTTGCCATCTCTGAATCTAGCGCTTTAGACACAATTTACACACTTATTGCTGCTGTATATAATGCGCAACAGTTTCAAATTATTATCAGTTCACTACAACAATTCTTAAAGTTAGCATTTGTGTATTGAAATATAATAATCAAACAGATATGAAATTTTGCTCAAGTTTTTGTTTAATTTTAATCTCAACATTATTGGCTTGTACTGTGGCCAACACCTCCAACTGTAATCCTGGTAATGGCCCTAAACTATTGCATAGCAGGAATGTTTATCGTCAAGCTATTAAAGGCTTAGCCCAGGATGTTTATGTCACCTATCCTAAAGATGTAAGTTAATATTAAACAAGATGTCTTTAAGAGATAATTAAACTTTTTTTAGAGCGAACCTGCCAATCCCAAGATGGAAATCGTTCACTTTTGTGTCTCCGATCATGATCCTAATTTGTTTGGTGCGGAGCCCGTATTCGCTTACAGTGTGGAACAAGATATCGATCGTCAGTTAAGCAAGGCCACTATTATTTTGAGAGGAAAACAATCGCGTGGTATTAATTCAACTGTTCAATTTTATGGTTTTCATCCTAATAGTCATTAAAACATTCAGCTATAACGATACATACTTATTTACATACACATATGTATGTTATAATGTGTTTGTACATATGTATGTTATAATGTGTTTAATTTGTTTTTGATTTGAATTATTGTGAATTTGAAATTCAGAGCTTACTTTTGCCTTTAGAACAGAGATAAGCAAAAGGCCGCTCGTGGGCACTTCGTTATGCTCTTATTTTCACGTACATTCTTACGAGCATGCATTTTACTTTCTTTCATATTATATATGTATGTATGTGTTTGCCTGACTGTGCTTTAGAACAATGTCAGGCAAACACATACATATATAATATAAAAGAGAGTAAAATGCATGCGTGGGCATAAGGAAGTGCCCACGGGGGGCCTTTTGCTTATCTCTGCTTTAGAATTGCTTCACAAATCTTAAGTTTTCATGCTCTAATTAGAATTTAATTTTAGAGGTAGATTAGTTCGAAATACATATCGTTTGTACATCTCTTCTTTTCTTCCTCAGTTTGTAATCAAAACTCAGGCAAGAGAGCTTCATGTTTGTGAATTGACAGCATATTTATTAGGAATTGAGATACCTTAAAATTAGTAACTACAACGATTTTGTACTATTCTAAAGAATATTGCATTATTTTTTCTATAATCTCCAACAAAATCGCAGTCGTCGAAGTTAAAATACGACACTGATAACTATGCCCATTAATTGATTTCCTTCATGTTCTTAAGTAAAATTGATAAGTTAAATTAAATTGCATATCGTGTGGCTTTGCTGCAAAAATGTCATAACTCAAAAAGTAAAAATTGCATACAATTATCCCTTATACGAGTATACAGCTGAAGAAAACAAAATTATATGTTACTTAACCATTGAACTTCGTGCGGAGAATTTGGTGACAAACTACGCAAACGCACTCGTCGTATGACATGAGAAAATGGAAGTGTTCCAAAAAGTGGGTAGAAATGCACAAAAAAAATATACCTGTGATGATTGCAAAACAAACCAAAAAGCAAATGAAAATTTGATTGAGTCAATTAAACTTTTAATTAAATTAAATTTTTAAACAAAAGTTTAATTGAATCAATTACATTTTTAATTGTTTTTTTTTTTGCAATTAAACCTGTTACTCACAGGAAAATATTTTGCTGGGCACTACTACCCACTTTTTGTAACACTTCCATTTTCTCAAGTCATAGGGCGAAAACGTTTGCATCATTTGTCATTTGTACGTATAGTAAAATAAATTCGGTAAAGTGAGACTTTGACCTGCACACGAAGGGCTCCGTACAGACACTACACATAAGCAATACTACACGAACGTTAGTTAGCCTACATAATCCAATATCTTACCTCATGGGGACATTAAAAAAATATTGCTTTAGCGTTTTAGCGTTTTGTTTTTTGTTTCGCAAATTTTTTTTAGATTTTTGGTAATTTCTTCCACTTAAGCACTTTTTTTTTTGGTTTGGAGCTTGTTTTTATTTTGCGATTTCTTTCTGTTTTTGGCGATTTTTTCTATTGTTTTTTTTAGTTTAAAAGGTTTTTTGGCACTTTTTTCGTTTTGACGACTTAACAATATTGTCTTGAGGAGCAATTTTTCTTACAACGGCAGACAATTTATTACTTTACCATGAGTTGTTTTTAATAAATAAAATAAAACAATTTACCTTAGTTTTTTATTGTATTTAACTAAAAATTTATTTAATTTGTTTTTTTTTTAACATTTACTGAACATCAATAAATAAATATATACATACATACATATATTTTTTAAATCAAACAATAAAATCGTTTTTTTAAGTTTAACATTTGTTAACGCACTAATAATCCCAAATTATTATTTTACTTATTCAGTAAAATATTTTATATTTTTTTAATTAAAAAATAAAAAATTAATTAAAAAATTAATTGAAATTGATTATTGAGGGGTTTAGCTGGACCCTATGCGCATTTCAGTGTTGCTTATGCAGATCATCAGGGAACCTTTACCTAAACATTTTTTTTTAGAAAAACTAGAACTAGAGTTATTATGTTAAACTTTCATTTAAACAAATGAGAAGCTCAACAAATATCAAAGTTGAAACAAGAACTCAATAGTCAACATGTTTTGTATTTGCTTACTTTACCATTGCTACATTATCTGGGGTCCAATCGTCGCTTTCGATAACGAGCTGATTCGATCACGTTTTTTCAGTTTGAGATTATGGCATTCGCTATCGCACAATGTAATAATATGGTTCGATATCGAATGCCACAATCACAAACTGAAAATACGTAATCGAATCAGCTCGTTATCGAAAGCGACAATTAGACCCCTGACTTTTTTCAGCTTTGAATTGTAGTTGTAAGAGTATGTAAAGAAAATAAATGTAAATAACAACAACAGCCAATTATTAACTTGACTGCAACCGGTCAAAAAATACTTGTTTGGCAACACTATATTCTTGAATAGCTGCGAGACTTTTGAACATTCTCATGAAAACCCTTATTGAATTATAAGTTTCTATTTAAATTAATTTATTTTATTATATTTTTTAATACCGATAATTTTAGGGTCTCGTTCATTTCGCCTATAATTTGAATTTAAAATGTTTGTAAAAGTTTTCTATTTATCTTATTGATGACGTTGTACATTTTTATTTTCTAGCTGTTGTTCATTATTGTAGTCATTTGCTGAATTTTGCTTATATTCAATTTACATTTTTTTTTCGGTCGACATTGTAATGTTGCTCTTATCGGTCTTGTTTTATTAATTTTGTTTTTGGCAATAGTGCCCTTTACTTAATTTGAAATATTTATTTTAGCAGTGAAAGAAAAATTTAATGCAAAAACAATTTCATTTAATTTGGAATGAGGCATCATCATAGTCATTATCATCATCATTATCATTAGGCAACAAGTGGATGTGTATTTTTGCAGTGCTCGAAATTATTTTAAGTTGTTTAAGTCATTGATAAATAATAAATACATAGAGTTGGAGTTTATATAAGTTATTATACTATCTTTCTATGTACAGTAGTTTCAGCTTAATTGATCTCCGTTCAAAAGGTTCATCAGATTCATTAATCCGGAAGCATAAAGTAAAGATTTTCAATACCAATGTTCTGGGTTAAAATTTAGCGCTTAAATAAATTCCGTTCAATTTTGTTTCACCGCTTAATTTGTTCATATAATTAAACTTAATTACTTAAACCTCATTTAACAAACTCGGGGCTGAAATGGTCTATAACTTTTCATTATTTTTTAAAGTTTTTTCTTATATTTTTCAGACTGTAGTAAAGAAGGCTTAAGAAATTTTAATTAAAAAGGTACACTCTTCAAGAAGGAAACTAAACTCATTAAACCTTGGCCCTTATTTTGTAAAACGTAACTTTTGGCGTTGACAAATTTTCTATTTGTTTTGTTTTTGCAGTTTAAGTTTTTTCCATATAAAATTTGTCAACGCTTTTCGTTGCGTTTTACAAAATATATATATATAATATATATATATATATATATATATATATATGAATTGAAATATACAACGAAATCAAATGAATATAATTATGCACACAAATCATTAAAAACAACACGGGATTTTCCAAAGAATTGTTATGGGTTTTTTTTGTGGTTTCTAAATAATACGCAGGCATATAAGTACATCTGTTCGAATTTGCTAGCATTGTATTAATTTGAAACGTTTCTTGGAATATTTTAATCAAGACAGAGATGGAAGTTTCTCATCTTAAATTTTTGTCTAATCTCCAAGGTAAAATAAAAATATTTAAGTATTTTTAAAAATATTTTTAAAAGAGAGTTAAGAAGGCAATATGTGTTGAAAAAAAAAATTTATGAACTGTTTTTATTGTACTTATGAACGGCAAACTTCACGAATATTACGATATGCTTAAAGAAGTATCACTTAGAATTAATTTCTATAAAAAAATTTTTCTGTACCATTTCACATTCATTGAAAGCAAAAAAATCGCCAAAATAAAGTCCAGGTAACAAACAACGTCAAACTTTATTTTTCAAAATAGCAAGCTTCTAACAAGAAGCAACTGCGGATAGAAGAAACTTAAATTCCTTCTAAATAAGACGTGCCGATATACTTAATGTTCGTTGTTTATTTTAGCTAGTTATTTCTTAGAACAGTGTGGTTGAAGCAAATGAAATTCGTTATTAAAGTATCTATTTGAGTTGAGCAAAAAAAAAAAAAAAAAAAAAATACAGTAAAAAGCACTACTTTGACTTGCCGAAGAAGGGTTCCGCTTATTTCTTTATAGCGACTCTTTCAGTTTTTGACCATTTTTGGGTTTTCTTGGCGATTTTTTGGTTTCTTTTTATTAATATTTTGAGTTTTAGGAAAATTTTATCGGTTTTTTGTGATTTTTTTTATTGTTTTTTGTTTAATTGTTGATGATTGATATTCGTGCTTTTTTCATTTTGCCGACTTTTTTCGGTTTTTGGCGATTTATTTTAAACTTATTTCTTTATGGCGACTCTTACAATTTTTAGCCATTTTTGGGTTTTTTCGGGTTTTTTTTTGGTGTCTACAATAAATATTTTTAGTATTAGCGTTTTTTTAATTTTGTTGTTTTTTTTTGGCAATTTTTCGTTTTAGCGTCTATTTTTCGGTTTTTAGAGATTTTTTTCGGGTGTTTTTTAGTTTCAGTTGTTTTTTTTTTGTTTTCGGTGCTTTTTTTGTTTTAGCGATTATTTTGCGGCTTTTATTGATTTTTTCGATTGTTTTTTAGTTTAAGTGGTTTTTTGTTTGTTTTTGGTGCTTTTTTCGTTTTGACGAACTTTTTTTTTTTTTTTTTTAGTTTTTTATCGATCGTTTTACTTTTGGAGGTCTTTTTTCATCTAAGCGATTTGTTTTATTTTTTGGTGATATTTGGCGATTTTTCATTTCAGCAGTTTCTTAATTTCGGGATTATTTAGTTTTAGTGTTTTTGAAAACTTCAAGAGTTTGCCTCTTACGGTTGCCAATTTACAGCAAGTTCTCAAAATTACATTATTTGATAGAATACCCGTTAATTTTGATTTCTTTAAATTTCAGTGTTGATTGGTATAGTCTGCATAAAAATACAATTTGAAAAGTTCAAGTGTATATTATGCAAATTTACTTTGTATAATATGTATAAATAAATAAATAAATAAATTTCAAAATTTTTCGTTGCTCGCTTTAGAACACCCTTTAATTTTTAATTATCAGCGGCCAAAGTTTTACATATTCTGTAAAAGTTTCAGGTTCATAGCTCTTACAGTTCACGAGAGAACAGCCTCTGGCAGACTCGCAGACAGACAGACTAACGAACGGAGGGACATCGTAGCGAAAACAAACGGGTTCCTTTTCACTTTTGGTGTAGGGAACCATAAAAAACGAGAACAATTTTGCAAATGTTGGTAATGTTGGTAGGAGGATTAATTTGTTTGTTCGTTTGTTAAAGCAAAGTTTGGCGATAACAATTTGATGCAGCTGCATTTTATATATTTTTCGAGCATTATTCATAGAAACTTGTTTTTTTATAAAGAATTTATAAAACAAATTTTGTATGAAAAACTGTTTTATAAAACTCTTATAAATAAAAAATATTATTTATAAATAAGATTTTAAATGTTTTTAAATTCCTAAGGTTATTTTATTGAGAAACAAATTGAATTTTTTCTTTTAGAGTTGATGTTAACTTTTTACGATAATATAAGACTTGCCATCTCTGAATCTAGCGCTTTAGACACAATTTACACACTTATTGCTGCTGTATATAATGCGCAACAGTTTTAAATTATTATCAGTTCACTACAACAATTCTTAAAGTTAGCATTTGTGTATTGAAATATAATAATCAAACAGATATGAAATTTTGCTCAAGTTTTTGTTTAATTTTAATCTCAACATTATTGGCTTGTACTGTGGCCAACACCTCCAACTGTAATCCTGGTAATGGCCCTAAACTATTGCATAGCAGGAATGTTTATCGTCAAGCTATTAAAGGCTTAGCCCAGGATGTTTATGTCACCTATCCTAAAGATGTAAGTTAATATTAAACAAGATGTCTTTAAGAGATAATTAAACTTTTTTTAGAGCGAACCTGCCAATCCCAAGATGGATATTGTTCACTTTTGTGTCACCGATCATGATCCCAATTTGTTTGGTGCGGAGCCCGTATTCGCTTACAGTGTGGAACAAGACATGGATCGTCAGTTAAGCAAGGCCACTATTATTTTGAGAGGAAAACAATCGCTTGGTATTAATTCAACTGTTCAATTTTATGGTTTTCATCCTAATAGTCATTAAAACATTCAGCTATAACGATACATACTTATTTACATACATATGTATGTTATAATGTATTTAATTTGTTTTCTTATTTGAATTAATATGAATTTGAAATTCAGAGCATACTTTTGCCTTTAGAACAGAAATAAGCAAAAGGCCGCCCGTGGGCACTTCGTTATGCTCTTATTTTCACGTACATTCTTAAGGCCGTGATACACTATCATACAAAGTGCGATCTACTAAAAATTACAACCCTGGTGTGATGAATTGTTATTGTCTTTTGAAAATAAACACCATCATACCAGGGTTGTATTTTTTCGTAGATCGCACGACTTTGTATGATAGTGTATCACGGCCTTTACAAGCATGCATTTTACTTTCTTTCATATTATATATGTATGTATGTGTTTGCCTGACTGTGCTTTAGAACAATGCCAGGCAAACACATACATATATAATATAAAAGAGAGTAAAATGCATGCATGGGCATAAGGAAGTGCCCACGGGCGGCCTCTTGCTTATCTCTGCTTTAGAATTGGTTCACAAATCTTAAGTTTTCATGCTCAAATTAGAATTTAATTTTAGAGGTAGATTAGTTCGAAATACATATCGTTTGTACATCTCTTCTTTTCTTCCTCAGTTTGTAATCAAAACTCAGGCAAGAGAGCTTCATGTTTGTGAATTGACAGCATATTTATTAGGAATTGAGATACCTTAAAATTAGTAACTACAACGATTTTGTACTATTCTAAAGAATATTGCATTATTTTTTCTATAATCTCCAACAAAATCGCAGTCGTCGAAGTTAAAATACGACACTGATAACTATGCCCATTAATTGATTTCCTTCATGTTCTTAAGTAAAATTGATAAGTTAAATTAAATTGCATATCGTGTGGCTTTGCTGCAAAAATGTCATAACTCAAAAAGTAAAAATTGCATACAATTATCCCTTATACGAGTATACAGCTGAAGAAAACAAAATTATATGTTACTTAACCATTGAACTTCGTGCGGAGAATTTGGTGACAAACTACGCAAACGCACTCGTCGTATGACATGAGAAAATGGAAGTGTTCCAAAAAGTGGGTAGAAATGCACAAAAAAAATATACCTGTGATGATTGCAAAACAAACCAAAAAGCAAATGAAAATTTGATTGAGTCAATTAAACTTTTAATTAAATTAAATTTTTAAACAAAAGTTTAATTGAATCAATTACATTTTTAATTGTTTTTTTTTTTTGCAATTAAACCTGTTACTCACAGGAAAATATTTTGCTGGGCACTACTACCCACTTTTTGTAACACTTCCATTTTCTCAAGTCATAGGGCGAAAACGTTTGCATCATTTGTCATTTGTACGTATAGTAAAATAAATTCGGTAAAGTGAGACTTTGACCTGCACACGAAGGGCTCCGTACAGACACTACACATAAGCAATACTACACGAACGTTTACACATAAGCAATACTACACGAACGTTAGTTAGCCTACATAATCCAATATCTTACCTCATGGGGACATTAAAAAAATATTGCTTTAGCGTTTTAGCGTTTTGTTTTTTGTTTCGGAAATTTTTTTTAGATTTTTGGTAATTTCTTCCACTTAAGCACTTTTTTTTTGGTTTGGAGCTTGTTTTTATTTTGCGATTTCTTTCTGTTTTTGGCGATTTTTTCTATTGTTTTTTTTAGTTTAAAAGGTTTTTTGGCACTTTTTTCGTTTTGACGACTTAACAATATTGTCTTGAGGAGCAATTTTTCTTACAACGGCAGACAATTTATTACTTTACCATGAGTTGTTTTTAATAAATAAAATAAAACAATTTACCTTAGTTTTTTATTATATTTAACTAAAAATTTATTTAATTTGTTTTTTTTAACATTTACTGAACATCAATAAATAAATATATACATACATATATATATTTTTTAAATCAAGCAATAAAATATTTTTTATACAAAAAAGTAATGGCAGATATATCAGTAATCCAAGAAACTATCGACACCAGCGGTATAAAACAGGATGAAATTATTGCAGACGACAGCAGTGGGCCGCCAGTTAGGCCCATTGTGCCTCGTTTTCATAACAAACCCATGCCCACAAAAATCATGATGCAGCAAACTATAAAAGCTTTGTCTAGCCAATTCCGTAAAGGGTTCTCCTTTGCCAAAATACGCAATTATATTTTGCATAATTATATGCTAACGCCAACTGCAGCTAAACATCGTTTGCCTTTTGTGAAAAAAATGTTCAAGACCGCTTTGGAGAATGGCGATGTGGTTAGTGTTAAGGGAAACGGCCTGACGGGGTCATTTCGAGTACCGGCTACAAGCCCGTTGCACAAAAATTTCCAGGCAAATGAAAAAAAAATAAAAATTGATCGAACTAAGAAAAACAAGGGAATTGTGAAGAAGCAAAAAGTAGAGAAGGGTCCAGTTCGAAAGCCTAAGAAAATAAAAAAAATACCGGGAACATTTTCAGCGAATGCTTGAACTATTGTTTTTTTTGTGCGAATTTATAGGAAATATTTTTTTTTATATGTGCTAATAAATAATGTTGAGAGTTTACTTTAAATAAATCTTTTCAAATTTGTACATTATTAGCATAACAATTGGTAAATATTTGCCTTCGATTCCAATTGCCTGATAACCCGTATATACATACATATCTTTACCGTAATATAGAAAGGCCTTAAAGTCATTATTTTTTCGCAATCGAGTTTTTTGTTTATTTCGATAGAAGAACATCTAATGTACCGAAAAAAGCAAAAATCTTGATATCAACAAAATACTTAGGGCCTTTCTATATTAAGGTAACGATCTGTAAATAAGAAAGCAAAGCGAATTTCTAGATTATCTGCAAGCCTTTTGGAAGAAAATCGTTTGTAGTTTTCTTTACCACTTAATTGTTAGACAAGAGATTTAAAACTGCGGTAGAACTGTCCGATATATTGGAATTACGTTTGGGTAGCGGTGGCGGGGAATCGGGAGCCCCGTACTGCATATTGAGCGCACTATTGCGTTTCACACACGCATACTGATCGTGACATATTTTGGGTTTTTCATAATCATCATCAGCAAATTCATAGCTGGGAAGTATTTCCTCACAACAGGTTGAAGATGAACTCTCTAATTCTTTTGCCGATATGCAGTAGGGTAGGGGTGCTTCTACAGGCGATGGGGTTTGCGTAGGCCTAGAAAAGACAAAATAAGAGTGAAACTTATTTGAGTTTATATAATATTTAACATATTTAATAATGGGAATGGCCTTTATTTTTCAGTGAGCTTGATTTAATGAGGAAGAAAAATACTACTATGATGGTATAACCAGGGGTCTAATCATCGCTTTCGATAACGAGCTAATTCGATTACGTTTTTTCAGTTTGAGATTATGGTATTCGATATCGAATCATATTACTGCATTGTTCGACAGCGAATGCTATAATCTCAAACTAAAAAAACGTGATCGGAGCAGCTAGTTATCGAAAGCGACTATTAGACCCCAGTATTGTTGTATGTTGTAATTGTTAGAGCACCAAGTGTAGGGTACCTTAACGCTTAGAATGCATAAAGTTTCTAGTTTTTTGAGTAATGAAAGTGCAGCACGAATAACTCAGCTGATTTAAATACTCAGTGATGCCAAGTTTTATTTTAGTTTCAATGCTATCGATGATGTGTTGAATTTATTTAACGCATAAAATGCGCTGACGTGAAAACGTATTGATATGGCAACAAAACTAATGGCCTTTCTTAGAAGAATATCGAATTATATTTATTTGACCAAAGTCCTTAATGTATTAGGAATTTATGTTTGCTTGTTGGTAAAGCGACGTCTACATATAAAGGGTGGTCAAATTTAAGGTGAGGAAGTATTTTTTTTTTTTTGACAAATTCGGTTTTATGGATACCAATGTAAAGCAAAAATATGGGAATTAATAATGAAATATGTTGTCGCTTATCTCGTCAATGGAGTGTCGAATTTCATCCTTCAGAGCGTCAGTTATTTCTGGTTTGTTCACGAAAACCCGGTATTTCAAACTAAAATTCACAAATTTCACAATTAAAATTCTTTGTTCAAGAGTGTAGCATTCCATGATAAAAAATTTCCCAACTTCTTACTGAATAAATGACAGCTCAATTCTTTTTTTTAACAAACATAACCTGCAGAAAACACCCAGGGTCTATGGAGGGAATCGAACCCTCGACCTCTGTACTGAGAGGATATCATCGCTACCATTTACCCACAAAAGCACCCTCATTTCATTATTTGTAAGCCAACTTACTTCCTAACCTCAAAATTGACCATGCTTTATTTGGATTTTACTCAGGAATCTCGTCAGCACGTGCACATTACCCCAGAATCCCCATCAGTCATCACTTCTGAAGTTGTTTGCCAAAAGCCAACCTGTATAAGTTTGAAATCCATTAAATCAAGATCAAGTTTTGTTCTCTACTTCTCTAAAACACAATGGAAATGTCTAAGCAACAAACGCTTCGATGTAAGAGTTACATCTTGGAAAAGTTTTGTTTAACCGTACGCACTGCAACAGGATGCCTAGAAAGTGCAGTTCCCAAAAACCTGCACCACTTTCTAGTTATTTGGCATTTTTTTATCTTTAGGCGCCACTGCGCAATCCGGTACGCTTATGAAAAAAAAATTAACGATCATTCCCAAGGCGAATCCAAACTAGATGGTCGCAAGGGATCAGGTGACTATTTTCGCCGCTTGTAGTTTGAATATACGAGTACGTTGGATGTCAACACACATTTTTCAGTAAATTTTTTTGACATTTTAAGTATAAATTTGTCAAAGCGAATTTAGCTGAGTATACCTTATGTAAATTTGCCCTGGATCATTCCCATGCCATTCAATGAATATGGAAAAATTCATATTTTTAAGGAATAAAATTTAGCGTTTTGAAAAATACTCACTTTTTCAAAGAGTTTTGCTTGGTGCATGACTTCCTTTTCTGCTGCTGGTATTCTGTCTCTGAAATGGTGGCAATGTAACATGGCCGATCCGGTTTTTTAACTAACGATTTATGCTTTGAGCTTTCCAAGACATTTGGATATGCTTTAATGCCAAAATAAGCAATCAAAGCTCCAGCCGTCATGGACAACAGAAATATTAAACACAACATGCCGATGGTGAATTTCTTTTGGTCGGCGGAAATCCATATATTGTCATAACTCTTGGCGGGCACATACAAAGGCAAGCAGTTGAAGGGTGAAATAACACTCTGACTAGAGTTTATCAAACAAAATGTGTAGGTGGTATTTTCCTGCAAGGGACCAATTATTAGTCTAGGTGCAACATAACACATGCACTCATAGTATTTGGATTGCTCGTCATAGCTAATTACCGATGACTCGAAATGATCGCTGAACCACATGATTAAAGCATTAATTTTGTTTTCTACGCTTACAAGGACACTGTTGTTTTCCCTTAGCAGTTCCAATTCAAAATCAGGACCTGGAGGTATATCTTCCGCAGTGTTATCATTATCGCGTTTCAGTAAGTTGGCTCTAGTTTCTGCTGCTTTAACCCTTCCTAAGCTGGTTTGATTTGAAGTGTTATCATTATCATAAACTGCAGCCCGAGGCAATTGATTTGTATCATTTCCACTTACTGCAGCAATCAAACAGTTTTCTTGGCTAAAATTCACCTTGTCCAGAGACACTCCACTTACATTAAGTGGAGTTTTACACTTGAGGCTATCAAGAAACTTTGCACCATAGATCTTGTAAAGCTCTGCCAATTCCTGCAATTCGCAATTACAAATCCAGTCATTGTCGGCCAAATTTAATTTGGTCTCTAGCTTTCCAATTAAAATAGGACGAATAACCGCAGCCGCTAAAGTTGCC
Source organism: Nowickia ferox (assembly GCA_936439885.1). NCBI lineage: Eukaryota > Metazoa > Arthropoda > Insecta > Diptera > Tachinidae > Nowickia > Nowickia ferox. Next base: position 81,688,313 of record OW387027.1, on the reverse strand, counting down.
AAAAGATTTCTCGATAGATTTACAAATAATAATTGCTCTGCTATATCTTCAAAAGCATTTTCCTCTATATGCTGAATTTGACTTTTTATTAATATTAAATATTTTAAATTTGGTGTAGACTCGAATAGCTTTTTGCCCAAAGAACCATTAAAAAAGTTAAAGCTCAAGTCCAAGTGCAGCAAATTGTTTAAATAAACCACACCAAAGAAATTTTCATTGCCATTGATTTGCAAATGCGAGTTTAATTGTAATTGCTTTAAGGTTTTCTTTACGGGTTGCAAAATGGCCGGTTCAAATGTTTTCACATAACTTGTAACCATTAAAATCTTGAGCCGTTGCAGGCCTTTTAAAGCTGCACTCTCCAGGTTGGTTATATTCATACTGAACAGGGATAACTGCAGGATATTTTGAAACATTGGCAAGTTAAAGGCTTCACTTTCAATAGTCTTTACATTACTGCAATGTATAATAATTTCCCTAAAGTTTGTGGTCGAAGCTAACCACATGTTTTTTAAAATACCCGAGGGAAAGGACTGTCCTATGATCAGCAACACGTCTAAAGAGCTGCATGAAGTAACCTAAAAAAAATTAAAAATTCAAAGTTCTAGGTAATTTAACTATAAAATTTAAAGAGATATAGAAATTTAATATTTCCCTACCTTGATAGTTGCGTGCAAGCTTGCATAGATATCTGTGGCATTGTAGCATAAAATTTTACATTCACTCTCTTGGCAGCCAATGTAATTATTTGCCATGTCCTCCCACCTATCAGTAAGATTTAAATTAATGGCAAGACAAATTATTTAATATTGTTTGTATTCGACTGAATAAACATGTTCTTAATTGCAGATAAAATAAATGTCACTCGTACAAATTAACTAGAAGACTTTATTGACTCAAATCATTTTATTTAAAGCTTTTGCACCATCCTCGCAAATAATTTTTTATTTTTTTGGTTTAAATAAAATAAAAATATTCTTACCAACCACTTTTATTCGAAATTGTTGCACTCTCCTTCATACCGAATCGATTAATGTCGCTTCTCGCAACTTCTGCGATGTCTGAATTTTTAGCGTGTATGGCCAGATAAGAAAATGTTGCGATACTGCAAAGACCCACTGAAAATAGTATCCAGGCACACAACTTTAAACGTTTTTGGTGCATCCACTTCAAACATTTACTAAAAATGCAAATGAGAATTTTCAATTAAAAATATTTAAATTTGCAAGAATCGTGCAAAAAAAAACTCAGCTGGGGACGGATCCCGCTGCGATGAATTTTAAAGTGTTTAACAATTTGAGTGTTCACTTGTTGCAATGTGCTTCCGAATGAATTATTCGACAGTTATAGGGAGCATTAGTGTCAAAATTTTTAACAGAAAAAAGTGCGCTACATTGTGAGAACTGAAATGGGTGAAAAACTCGGCGGTAGTTAATTTTAAATGCAGAAAAGCGTAGAATTCGTAGAATATGTAAAATGCACAGAATTTCCAAACGGGAAACCGCGTTGTGCGCTCACTTTCATCTAAGGCCCTTAATGTGAATAAGTACGAGCATTTAAAAAAAATATTAAAGCGTAGATTTTCTAAATATAAACGATTTTTTTGCTATGAAATTTTGTATGAAAAAAAATATTTTTTAAAAAAAATTTCGTTATTTTTCATACAAATATTTTACAAAATTTGCCTATTAATATATATATTTTCATTAAGAATTTCTGTTTTGGTAAAATAACATCTATATGCGTTTTTCGCTTATGAAACTTGTCAGTAGACTTAAACAAAAAAAAATTCCTGACAAATGCTAAAAAGCTTCGCAAGTTTGTAGAAAAACTCGCAAAATGTTATTGAAAATTATACGTAGACAAACATAATCTCCCATATTCATAAATTTTAAAATGAATTTGAAATGTAATTTATTTAAAATTTTTCATACAAAATTTTTTTTAAATGGATTTCAAATTCATTTTATTTATTTTTTATGAATATGGGGGAATAAGTTTAAAAGCTTCAAACAAACACATTTTCCATAACAAACATGTTTCTGCAATTTTGAATACGCTTTTAAATTTTCACAACCTTCTTCTTGTAACAATAAACCGAAACTCTTTATATTAATACATTACCAACTTAAGGTTAGTTAAATATACACTCAGGTATTGTTTAAATTAATAAATTTTCTTTACAATCGTTTTTATTACATATTATTAAAACTTTACAAAACACACTCACTTTTGTCTTTTCAATTCGACTGTTCTTCTATATTCAACTTCTGGTTCAAAGTCCTGGTTATCCTCTGTTACTGTCATTGCTTATTGACTTTCGTTATACAACTGTAAAATTTTTATATGATTTTTTTATATAAGTAAATTTCTATATAATTTTATCTTATCTTTTGGTTTAACGGAATAGCTTATCGAGCAATAGATACATTTATTTAGTGAGTATATGTTCATATAATTGCGTAGATATGTTCCTTTTTATCGCACAAAACAAGCGCGACATAAGCATTAAAAAATGGATAGAAAATGTGTACAAAAACTATACAATTTTACCTCATCATCATAAAGTTGCTGAAATAATTAAACTTAAGTGCCATTTTAATTATTTCTAAATACATTTGATAAATTGTCTTTACACAGTTTCGATTTTAGGCTGATTTTCCTAGATAATTGTAAAAATTTCATAAAATGCTTAAGGCCTTTTTCGTAAAAAAGTATTTAATATTGATTTTGCTACAAATTGACTGCTAGTTTATAGAAGACGATTAAAAATTTTCGCCTGTCTATTTATATTGAAAACAAAAACAAACTTTGAGTGCTTTGTTTTTGTTGTCAATATAAATAGGCAGACGAGAATTTTTACATGGCTTCTATAAACTATAACTTATTTTATAAATCCTTAATAAAATGAAATTTTTTTTCCTATTATATTTTACTCGCAGCTCCGCTCGCGTTAATCTGTTTAAAAAATAAAAAAAAACCGGTTAAACAATCAAACCCGAACCGAAAATTACCCTAATCAGCCCCAAAAATGTGTTTTTCGAACAAAAAATGCGTACCAAAATAAAACAAAACCGGTTCAAAGCAACATAAAAAATATCCTTTATTTAGCTTTCTATTGGTGAAAGAATTTTCAAAATCGGTTTAGCGGTTTAGGCGTGAAAGCGTAGCAAACAAACAAACAAACAAACTCACCTTAACATTTATTATATTAGCAGGGATAAATAAATAAGTCAGTTATTGCATATCAGGGTTCCATGCGGACATTGAATCATTAAATATCTTACCTGATTTAGACAATTTTTTTAAATTTTTTTTTGGTTTTAGGCGATTTTTTAGTTTTGGCTCTTTTTTCGTTTTTGGGATTTTTCTATTCTTAGCGTTTTTTTAGTTCTAGCTTTTTTTAATTTTAGCGTTTTTTCGATTTGGCGATTTTTTAGTTTTGGCGCTTTTTTTTCGTTCTTGGGATTTTTCGATTCTTAGCGTTTTTTTTAGTTTTAGCGTTTTTTCGCTTTGGCTATTTTTTCGGTTTAAGCGCTTTTTCCGTTTTGGCTATTTTTTTTTCGTTTTTTCGTGACTTATTTCATTTGGCGATTTTTTTAATTTTGGAATTTGTTAGCTTTAGCATTTTTGAAAATTTCAAGAGTTTGCCTTTTAAGGTTTTCAAGATACGGCAAATTGTCAAAGTTACATAGTCAAAATAACATTATCTGATATAAACCCCTTTAATTTTGAGTTTTTTTTTTTTAAATTTCAGTGTTAAAATTGGTGTAGGTCTGCATAAAAATACACTGTAATTAAGAATATCAAGTATGTAATTGTTTGTTTTGTCGCTGTAGCAGCCATTCTGCGAAAATTTCAGGTTCGTAGCTCTTATGGTTCTTGAGAAAAAAGCATGTGACAGACAGGTGGACATCGTAGCGAAAGCATTAGGATTCATTTTCCTTAAAAAGGCTAAAGCTCGTTTCCTTAACTAGAAGGCCGGAATTGTAATTATTTTGGCAAACACTACCATCAAGGCTGCCATGTATTCATCAATAGCATGCAATGCACAGTGTTTCGTCTTCAATCAATGAGTTGCCAAAAATTGAAGGACTGAAAGTACAGGCTGGAAAATTGAAATTAAGTGCTTCTTTAAATTTAAATAAAAAAAGTGTGTGTAAGATATTATTGAAATTTTAAATTTATTTGAAAAAACTATTGATACCATTATGTCTAGTAATTATATACGAGAACAAGGAAATGTCTCCAGCGGCTTTGCAGGGTTCCAAGCATCCCAAATGTTCAGCTAACATTAACTACACGTGAGGTGACCAGGCTTTTAAATTACTCATGCAGAACTTACAATGTAGCATGAACTGTGTAGTAACGCTAAGTGCCGCGCACTTATCCATATCGTTCAATTTTGGCCACAAAAAAAGTCCGGCAATAAAACTATGTGACAGATGCTTTTTCGTAACGTATAGATTTCATTTTAAAAGTGCCAACAAACTAGTTTTGTAGGTGTAAATTTTATATTTGAGATAACCCTATTGAAAAATATCCGAATGTGTTAAATCGGGACGCTCTTTAAGTCAGGCCTCTTAATCACATCTTGTGGCTCTAATACTTGCACTAGTTGAATTTTTTAGGAATGCTTGAAAGCTTGCAATCATCACAAATACTTTCCATGTTTCCTACCGTTGTATGGGATTTTTTAAACATTTTGATATATTTTCGGGGAGGCCCCGATACTTGCATAGTCACTGAACTTCTACAAACAGTACTCCCTCTGTCTTTTCCCCCTCCCTCCACCAATTTTCCTAGTTCAAGCACATTGCACTGCATTAGTAGGGGTCATGTTCTGAGTGCTGGTTCTAGTAATAATTACAAAAGACCCATGCTACCGATTGAAACACCAAGAAAACTCTTCAGATTTGTTACGTTCAAGCTGCCAGCTAAACATATATAAGCCAATAGAAGTGGGGGTTAGGTCATCATACATGCATAAATTGTTATGGTCTGATGGATATTAGTATTACAACCTGATGAATTACCTTATCTAACACAAATATGTGCATTTTGTGACAAGAGGCCTCTCTTAAATAACCTATTCAATTACCAGCAGCACAGACTTCCTAATTAAATTTATCAGCTGAAATTATCTACAACATGAATATCTAATATAAATAAATGCTGATAACACCAATTTTATACAAATACTCAATGTGCATATCACTGCGCTGCAGGTTATATGAAATTACAGGACACTTCTAAAATCAAATACAAGCAATTACACTCGAAACGCGTAAGAGTATCGTATGGCCGGAAAAGCATATTTGTTAATTAATACAAATATTTTGCACAATGGTGAGGAAAAGCAAGGATGAAAAAAAACTTAAACATGTTAAATTATATACGGCGCAGAAGTTCAGGTAAGTAGCAATTATAGATTTAGACTTAAGAGACAAGAAAAGCTAAAAATTATTGGGATAATAATTTAAATCGTTCAAGAAAATGGTTTATCAAAAGTAAGTTTACATTTGTTAAGATTACTGCTCGAAGGCAATAAATCTGAGGGACGTTCCCAGAGTTGAATTTATTTGCTATGGAGAACCAAATTTTCTCACTAGTGAATTTAGTTCCTATATAGAGTTTTTCGAATCCAGACTACGTGCTGTGCATATGAGGGTTTTACAAAATTTGTCAAAGTTCAGCGACTGTAGCAGGTAGAATATTTTTAAACATCAAAGGTTTGCCACATCTAATTAAACCACCAGGCAGACCTCTCATTCTAAAATAGTTTTAAAAGACCAGCACTACTAAAATCGAGACGACCTTTGTCATAAAGAATGTTATAAAATATGAAAAGTGTTCATCAGTGTAATCATGATGATCCCAAACTTGCAATTAGGAAGCGCTAAATTGCTTTAAATATGCACAGAGAGTTACTGTATTACACAGAAGTTTGAAGTTAAGTTCTTACAAAATTCAATGGGAGCGAGAAGTGAAGCCCCAGAATATCAGTCAGAGGTTTGACTTCCATAAAAAGTGTATCTCCAAAGTTGGTGATATAAATAGGCAATCGGTAGTCTTGATTTCAGTTGGATAATTAGTTAGAGTTCCTTATCACTTCTACAAGGAGTCCTTTAGGCACATTTGGCATCCCTGCAAACTCTCCCCATATCGTTGATGATGATAATCAGTGAAAACATTACCTGTCATTGAGCCACTTGATACCCATAAAGTCTTCTGTACCACAGTCCTTTTCCTAAGGAAGGTAACACCTATTAATAGTAAAGGCATTCATTGCCTGAGTGTTACTTGTCTTAAAAAGAAAATAACTCGTCAATTCTTATAGCAAGAGCGAAAGAGTATTATTTTTCATACACAACCCAAGTTTGAATTTCGCTAGGTCAAGCCTAATCCTTAAGGTCTACGAGATCCTGCAATACTCCTTGCTAATATTGAACAATAGGTTCAATGTTTCTCCTAAAACTCAATTATTGATTTTCCTATAATAGTGGCTAATCAGAGCTGTCATTGCCTTATCTAATTTTGATATCTTACAATTCATTGACGATCTGATTTTTACGAGCATTACACACATTTTTGGCCACTAGTATGGTACCCTTAATGATCGCTGGGATATCAGCTGGAAAAACGTAATCTTGTTCACAAGACTGGTTTCCCTAATGTGGATCCGGATACCGTTTCTATGTATATTTTGAATCCATTAGTGGAAACAACACAACCTTTAGAGAATATTTGATTCGATTTGACTCGAAAATTCCTATCGGGTATCACAAATCTGTATTTAAATTCTAAATGACAGCTGCCAGGGTTTACATTTGGACCATATAATTTTTGTCATAAATACATTTCCAATTGTTTTTATTTAAAAACACAAGCATTTCTTAATCGATCCACGCAGTACAAACTTTCTTTTGGGAAACGCTGTGCAATTGTATCTCATTATAGTAAAAGATAACTTGCAGTTAAATTGATGTGCAAAAACAAGATATTGAAATGTTTTGTTTTAATAGTGCTTCTCTTTAGTAAATTTCATTTTAAATAATTCCTTTTGTTGCAGATACTTCAAATATTTTAAAATTTGCTTTTTGCTTGCCTTCTGCACTCTCCTGTGCATTCTTTTCAAAGAGAATTTTGCAAGTGAAACGCTACAGCCTAAACTAAGGAATGCAAAGCCAAATGAAATAGAAATTTCACTGGAAAACTATTATGGAAAAAATATGCATCAATCAACAGGATTGAGAACAGTCAGAGCAGCTCTGTATGACAGCGAGTATAACAAAGTAAATGAAAGTTCCCAAAGAGAGAGTGAAGATGTGTTTAGAAATACAAAAAGCAAAGACTTAGAAGAACTCATAACACAAAAACCCGATACATCTACTGAAATAATTCATTTGAAGCCTACAAACTATACAGAGGAACCTGTTAAGTATTTAGCAGCTGCCATCAAATGCCAGAAATATAAGGATAATTGTACTTTATACTGTTCTAATGGTTCTGTTAGCTTTATCGATTATGATCTTGAGAGTTTACAAGATACATGCCTGAGTAAAGATTTAAATTTAATGGTCACAAAATGTGAATTCAATTTTGGAATTTTACAACAATCCTTTTTTCACGGTGACTTTTCACTGGCTTCCTTGTCTATAAATGAATGCAATCTGCAAACCATAAAAGCTTCCGCCTTTCAGCATTATAATGTTAGAAACTTGCACACTTTGATATTAGTCAATAATCAAATAAGCTGTCTGCAGGCTGAGACTTTTGAAGGCTTAAGTAATTTGTGGAAATTTGAATTTGCTCAAACTCCTTTGGCCACGACGTTGTTTGAAGGTGAGAGATTTTTATCTCCTGTGGCAAATAGTCTTCAAGAAGCGATTATACAAAGCAGCTTAAATGACAGTAGAATATTAGATCCTTTTAGATTTTGGCAACAATTACGAATGAATAATGTAATAATTTTGGATATTAGTAATACGAACCTTCAAGATGTTCTAAATAAGGAGACATTTCAAGCCTTTGTCCGTTTGGAATACTTAATACTCTACAATTGCAATTTATTAAGTATTAAAGCCGAAGTATTTGATTTCATTTCGAATTCCTTTAGATATCTGGACTTACGTTTTAATCATCTAAAAACTTTAGACAATCAATTTTTAGAAAAGCTGACCACTAACAGCATAGAATTGAAACTTGATTTAAATGATTGGGATTGCGAGTGTGACGAGCAAATGTTGCAATATTTTACACACCATGAGTTAAAATTAAGTGAAGAGATTTTATGTAAAACTCCCGAAAAATGGCATCAATTTGAATTGGTGCGTGTAATAGAAGAGTGTAGGGAAAACGAAAAAATAAGTACGAGCACAATGTCCAGCAGCACAGCAGCATTTTCCACCACACTTGGATGTGTTGATGAGCTGAACGCCGCTGACTTGGGAAAGTTAATTTCTACTACCTGCAGACCTGCTGAGAATACTACTAACGAAGATGACTTGCGACAATCACATTCTACTACAGAGCAAACTGTTGCAAATTCTACTGAAGATGACATGGAAAAACCAATTTCCAATTCCAGTGAACTGAATAATATTTTATGTTATTTAGATGCCAAAAAATTGAATGTAGTGCATATAAAAATTACAAAACCAAAAGCTTATTTTACTTTGATCAACAACTCCTCCACCAGTCTGACGGTAGTTGTGCAGCCAACTAAAAGTTTAAACAACTTTTCCATATTTTATAGAAATGCATATGAGGGAAAATATTATACAGCACACGCTGCAACTTCCAAATTACAAAGCCGCACAGAAATTGCAGAAGTTTTTTATATACCAGCCCTATCACCTGCTGTGGCTTATGTTTACTGTTTGGTTGCGGAATCATCTTCTTTTATCTCACCCTACGATTGCCAGTCCCATACTATTGAGTTGAAAACTTTAAGGACTAAATGGCTTTTACAATCAGATAAAGTTTGGTCTATTTCAGTCATATGCTTTGCAGCTATACTCTTTCTTCTCCTATCCATTTTTATAGTCTATTTTCTTCTACGCTCACATCCCCAATGGCTGAGCAATTACAAAACTTTTGATGAAAATGCATCCGAAATGTAAGTTGAAGCAAAATTTTTTTACATTTGTTATTTTTTATTAATTTATTGCGCTTACTCTTTCAGCTGCAATCAAGCGCCTTTGCCACAAGGCTCATCTCATTATTTAAGCTCTTTGCCAGCACTGACGAAAAAGTTGAACACTAAGAATACTGAAAATATGATCTATAACTCTCAGCATGCTGTGCCTGTTCACAATGCTCCCCAGTTGCCAGTTGCGCCTAAAATGTGTACAATAAATTGCAAAGTGTCTTCTTCGGTGGAAAACAGAACTCGACGTCCTCTCAAGCAGTGCTCATCAAATATAAATAAATTAGAAAACATGCACAGTGATCCAGATTATATAGTTATTGATTATTATGAAGTTATAAATAATTAATGAATTTTAATAGTGACGCTCCCCATACATGTATGTATGCACATTAAGCCGAGTAAATTTTTTATGATAAATATTGTATAGCAAAGTGCTGGGAATATTTGGGTAAAACGCACACCGTACCATACACATTCTTACGCCCTTTCATTTAGGTCCAAATTTACAGTCATTAGTTAATTACAAGTTAACTAAAATGATAATTATTATTTAACTTATACTTCATATTCACAGCCTATTTGTTTAACTAAAGTTCTTAATATGAGCAAAGAATGGTAACCCCATCACATTATTAGGTTTCAGTATTGGCAGCTCTGCTAAAGCATATGATTTTTGTTTACATTTGTTGTATTATATTTAAAAAATGGACAAAACAAGTGCTCGCTCGTCTAACTTAACCGAGCAAAATGTTGAATTAGTGCTGAAATTGGTGCGGGAAAACCAAAATATAATAGAAAAAAATAAAAAAAGAATCTGTTTCATCTAACTACAAAGAAGATGCTGGAAAACGTATGTGTGAAATGTGTCTAAAATTTTTCACAACATAACAATACTAATAAAGTTTACAACGAATCAGTTGTTGTTTAATTATTTGTTAAACAATGACATATGACGGTTTAACTAATGGCAAACAAAAAGCTGTGAATCAAATATTATTGGTTGGTTGAACGTTAAACTTGGCTTTTTACATCTGATATCAACTCAACAAGGGAGAAGGTTGCCACAATGAGTACTTTATTGACGGAAGCATTTCAACAGCCACATGCATTAAACACATTCACCACAGCAGGCTCCCGACTACAAAATGTCAAGCATAGAATACACATATTTATATGGGAGTGATTCTTTTGAAGACAGCAAGGCAACATTGCGGCAGGTTGTTGTTTATGCTCATTTTGTCGTTGTATTCCAGTTAAACTAATTTCTATTTCTTTGGATACAATAAGAAAATTCAGTGCTGCCAGTATAATACAAAATGTTGAATGAATGATATCGCACAATTATTTCATATTATTTAACAGAAACAATATCCAAAAGCTGATGTATAAGTACATTTTGAAAGAGTAATTTAATTTTTATAAATGCGAAATATTTGAAGGTGGCAATACTGATGTATGTATTTATACTTAAATATGAGGTGCAGATGGTGCTGCTGCCGTCTCTAAAATAATTAAGTAGCTGGCTGCGAGGCGACAAGTGCTGCTAGCGGCATTTGAAGTAGTGTGTTCGTGTAGCCTGCTGTGGTGAATGTGTTTAATGCATCAGTAGGTTGGTTCTCCATTTTATTTATTAAATTCAACTTTTTCTTTATTTCGTTTATTTTATTTTATTTTTGCTGCCACAAAACACAAACATACAGAAAAACCAACCAATATCTGTCAAACTACTTAACGTAGGTAAAAAGTTAAAAGGTATCAATTTTTTTTTTTTGGAAAAAAATATCTAGATACGCCTCATACAAACTTAAATATGTATCACATTGATCGGTTATTTTTTTGATTTTTTGTTTCTATTAATTTTGATCTAAAACTGCCTTCTAATTTTTGCAAAAAAAAAATAGCCTCTATTGTGAATAAAATGTGAAATTTTTATTCCCATGAAATTTTCATTCACCATGAAGGGAAATTTGCTATTGCGATGGTTTGTTCCCGCTATAAAGGCGTAGTGAATGTAAAAAAACGACAAGAAGATTTATGAAGCTTAAAAATCAAATGAATATCAAACAAATTTTAGTTCGTTAGTAAGAAATATAAAAATTTTGGTTTTCAAATTAAATGTTTTAAGTGTGAAGTTAAATATTTTAGGTTCACAGGAAAAAATACCATCAACATAAAATTTACTGCATGTGAACTGCAAAAAGGTGTTGCAAGCCTCGCCTTAAAAATAATTATTTATAACTTTTAATATTTAATTGGAAGGATAATATTAAAATTACGGCGAGGAAAAAGTGAAAAAAATCTATGGGAAAATGTTATTCATGATAATGGAAATCAAATCAAAAAAGTTAACACATTTCTTGGAAACAATTATTCACGATTGCAATTTGGTGAAAACGAAAAATATTTCGAGGGAAAAACTGTTCACGATATGAGTGAATAAGTGATAAAAAATTAAAAAAAATCTTCTTCTTTTATATAGAACTTATACACCACCCTATTAAATGGATTCTTGGATTTTTTATTTAAATTTTGAACAAAATCCTAATTTGGAAAGTATTTCATACCAATAAAAGTCACAGCATATATTCTAATTTACACCACTTTTCTCCCAGTGCAACTTTATGTTACTCCCATTTTTCTCACCAATACAAACATATTTTATTTTGCGGATCCCTGGCTTGGATATTACACTACGACCACACGGGCAATTTGTGGTGTCTTAACACAAGCAATAACGTCGGCAGAATGATGACGTCAAATTGCTGGTGTTCAACAATATATCTAGAGGTGGCGAACACGTACATTCAAATATATTTTTATTTTTTTGCATATACATACCTAAATTATCCTTTATTATATCTTTTAAATTGAAATTATATTTATTTTATTTATTTGAAACATTTTTGCTTACTGTTTTGTTAAAAAAAATTAATATTATTCAATTTGACAGCATGTGTTAAGAGATTATTGCTCAGCAATGTATTTTAACATTTGTTGCTGAATATATATTCGAATACATATTCATACCGTCTACACGCTAATATCTTGTGTCGACAATCGAATTTGACAATTGCCAAGGCAATAATTGCCAAGATTATTGCTCGTGTGGAGGGCTAGTTATAAAAGCGAGTAATATATTTATAAATCTGGAAATTGGATTCAACCGATCAGGTGACTATTTACGCTGAATGAATGAATTTGCGCTGCTTCTAATTTGAATATACGTTGGATGTCAACACACATTTTTCAGTACATTTTTTTGACATTAAAAGTAAAAAAAAGAAAAAGTAATTTTCAAAGCGAATTGAGACGAGAATACCTTATATGAATTTGCCTTGTCTTCTATGATTTCAAGCTATGATAAAAATGCAGGGGAATCCACGAATTTGCCTTGGGTAAAAATATAAATATATCATACGTGTACGCAAGCCAAATTATAGTATCTATGGCCTCGCTTTGCGTTTATGTTAAAAATTGCATCATTTAAGATTTATTTGCTTTTAATAATACAAATACATGTACAAGAATATACATAAATAGCCTTCCAAATGACAGCTATCCATACTTATTACACAAACAAAATGACACTTATTAAACAGATTTCTGACCGAAAAAGCTTTACAGTTGACTGTCTAAAATATAAATGTTGCCAACGCGTGCATATTCTGAATTATCTTGTGTTTCTCTAAGAGCTAAAGAGAATGGGGCTGCACCAGCTGGAATTTGTGGAAGGATATCATAAGAATTGCATTTAGTAATGCAAGGCTTCGCACCATGTTGCGCAATATCGGGCTTAGAAGTCAATGGCTCCAGAGGGGTCAAATAATAATTATCCTTGTCTTGATTGTTACTTTTAGCATTGGCTGTTGCCTGCACGGCACTCGAAGTCAAGGCAGTAGAATCATTGAATTTACGTCTTCCAAAAGCCGGTATAATTTCATAAAAATTTTGATAAATACAACTTTCATAGCTGGCTGCACTATCAATGGATTGGCGACGTTTTTGGGAATTAAAGTGGAAGAGTCTGCATATCAAAAATAAAATAAATAAATAAGTTTTTTATATTTTTTCTTAAAATACTTACCCACAACCAAACAATGTGTTTTCCTTCTTTTCCTCGGCTGAGACCTTCGTATCACTATTATTTGCATCCATAGACGTTGCTCTTTTGCTGTTTGTTAACAAAAACGGTTGACGTTTGAAAATCAAATAAATCATTAAGATTCCCGCAAATATAAACATAATAATGCCTAATATCACCAACGACAAGCCAGTCGCTCTCATATCGCTTGTCAACCAGGCACCACTACTTTCTATGACCAGATCATCGCTCACATAAATGGACTTGCAGTCGAAAGGGGACACCTGCGGGTTTTTCTTCAGCACTAGACAGAAAGTGTAACTCATATTGGGTATGAGATTTTCTACTACAGTGACAGCACAAATGATTTTTTTATAACAACCCAAACCATATTCATTGTAGTTTGCTTTCATTTGATGGCACTGGGTGATAGATTTGCTAAGCCAAATGAGCTTAAACTGATTATAAGTATTTAAAGAAGCATTTATCACAACATTTACTCTGAGGTTTGGTTGAAGCAACACCTTGAATTCTATTAAGGGCCGCTGCATAAGTAGAGAAATGTGTTGACTGATATTGAGAGGATAAGCCAAACAATTTATATGCAACAAGGGCTTAGGTGAGCTGCCTTCGTAATTACCTGAAGTGGTTGCAATGCCTCCATTTGTTGTAGTATCATTGAAGTCCTTAATAATTTCAGTTGTATACCCTGAGCTATCCTGGCATATTTTAACATCGAATACTGACCAGCCCTTATAGCGTTCAGGCATGGAGCAATTTAAACTTGTTGTATAGTAAATAAATATATTTAACATTTCAGCTTGCAATACACACGAACACCACCAGTCATTTCCGTCGGCATAAATTTTGAAATCAGGCCTTACTTTTGCCCAGCCAAAGATATTTCGGGTAATGACTTTCAGTTTATTATGTGACAAATTTAGATATTTCAGTGACTTGCTAACTCCAGCGAATACATAAGCAGGCAAATACTCCAAATTGGAATGCGATAAATCCAATTGCTCAACCATTGAGGCTTGATTAAAATTTGTATTTTCCATTCCATCGGCCAAATTGTTGTGACTGAAATCCATGTATACTAAATTATTTAGTAAACAATCACCATCGGTTAGATTGCCAATGTGGGTTAGGCCTGCCTGCAGTATCAAATATTTTATTTGATAATTAATGTAATAGAAAAAATCTCTGTGGATCCATTGCACTGGCAGTTGCTGTTGCACAACAGATAATTTATTCAGTTTATGGGATATTCCCTCAAACATATTTTTCTTCAACTCTTTAAGCTGTAGACCTTCAAAGTAAATCTCTTGAAATATTCCTCTGGCAAAGGCACCAGCTTCAATATCTGTCACATTACTGGAAGCAATATAGAGAGCAAGCACCTTCTCACTATAATTACCCAAGAAGCCGTAGGAGATTTTACTGTTCTGAAAATAATACCCATATAGTCGCAGCTCTTCTATATGAAAGCAAAAATAGTTCTGCAAATATTTTAAGAGTGAAAAGTAATAAATTTGAAATGAAAGTTTTTTTCAATCTTACATTCATCTGTGATATCATTAAAATGTCAGTTGCGATTTCAGCCGCATTTCCCTTGAAACATACAAACTTACACAGCATTTGCACGCAATTGGGATAAATTGTGGTAATTTCGTTTAAAGTGGAATTAAGATAGGGTCTGCAAGAATAGCAAATTAATGATTAAGCTAAACAGTTAAATTAATAAAACAAAATTCTTGGATTAATTTAAAATTTAATTTTAAATCAGTAATTTAATCAATTTCTCGTAAGCTTAGGGGTCTGCTCTGTAATACGAAACGCAAGGAAACGCAATTAACATACAAATTCGAAAGTATTTTGTTCGAATTACAGTGTAGACCCCCTCCCCCTTTCCATGAGATATACGAGTATTATATACTCTCATATGAAAAAACAGAGTTGTCATTTATGATAATTGAAAATCGTTTCCAATATGAGTGAGTGACATCTTGCCCAGTAGGCAGTCTACTACCATAGTAGCTTTCTACCAAGGCGAATTCAGTATCAGGTGACCTTTTCCGCCCGGCTGATTATCAGCTGTTAATGCCAAATTGAGTAATTTGAGCTAAATTATCAAAATTTGCTTAGAAATCATCTGACAGATTGGTTTTGTAGCATAGCAAACTACATGTTGTTTTTTGTGTAGAATTCGCCTTGCTTTCTACCAAAGATTCTGGGGGATTCTGGGTTTATATGAATAGTGTCGCCTTTGCAAGCCCGATCACTTGCAGAATAGTTCAGAATAGCCGAGTTCACATCTGGCACATAAAAGCGTAACCACTAATTACTAATGTAAAACTGTTTGATTCAGATACGTATTTATTGATTTATGGCTCGATTATGGATGACAACCGAACTTCAGTTGTCGAGTTAACTAGCAACGCAACTGAAATTAAAATTGGTATTATGTATGGCAACTTCCTTCAGTTGCCACAAAGTTATCGAAAATACGCCTATGACAGATTGGCAACTGAAAATAATGTGAAAATTTTTTAAATATAAGAAATACAAGTGCTAGAAAGAAAATTATTAAGCAAAATTGCTTAAATAACATTACTGATCATAAAAATCATTAGTTAAGTCGAATAATTTTTTAGACGGCTCTTTAGAATTACCGCCTCTACTGTGAGTATGTATATGTTATTGCCTAAAATAAGTTTTAACAATCTCTTTTTTTAGCTTTAAAGCACATTTTCTTTGAATATGCACAGAAGAAATTCAAAATGCTATTGGAATTATGTACTTTTTAATTTTTCCAATTTTTTGCTTTTAAAACTATGCAGCAATTACAAATTTGTGGTTACTAATATGGCAACTGCAACTATCAGCTGTTAGTTGCCAGTTGCCATCCATAATACCAGTTCGGCAACTAGCACACAACAAAAGTTCGTTTGCCATCCATAATCGAGCCATTATTCATAAAATTTTCTATTAGTTATGTATGAAACTGTTTAACTTAATAAATACGTGTCTGAATCAAACACTTTTCCGTTAGTAATTAGTGGTTACGCTTTTTTGGGCACATGTGTGCCAGATGTGTACTTGGCATTACTTTCGTTTTTAATGAAATAACTGCCAATGGTTGAGAGTTAATTCATTTTAACAATTGGAAGTTATTTAAATTTTTTTGATTGGGACTTATTGCATTTTCTTTGGGAGTTCTTTCATTGGAACTCATTTCAATTGGAACTTATTTTATGCCACCTGTTATGTTAAATGGGAGATAAAAATTTGTCCTCTAAGTTCTAAGAAACCTTTTTATATTATAGATTTTTATGTTATTATCTATATGCGTCTAACTGGATTTTTTGGAGGCTGCAAGCAAATATCGTTCCATATTAATTCGAACGTGAACTAAACAAAAGGTTATTAGAAGTAACATCTTGTTTAAGATTAATTTTCTTCTGTATGTACATTTAAAATTTCATAACTATTTTAACAATCTGTTTTCTTATAGCCTTTACTTACTTTTTAAATAAAAGCATAGATGATTGTAGTAACCTAAAGTGCGATTACTGGCTTCTTTTGAATTTTCGCTACCAAAATGCTAATCGTGTATTAAATAACTCATAAATCACAAAAATTTAATATGAGCATATAAATATTATATTTAAGTTGTGCATACATACTCGTTTATTCGGTCTTATCATTACTTAATTTATGACATCGTTTATCAATACAATGTGGGCCCCAAATGGGAGCTGCGTTTAATTATAAGTCAGCTCTTTTGAGTATATTTTTTTTGGCAAAACATTCCCAAACTGAAATACTTTTTGTTCCAAAAGGTTGTGAAAAATCAAAAATGGATGCAAAATCGATTAGAGATGCTTGGTTTGTATACATTGTTGTTTGAAACTTTTAAACTTATTATCTTTGTTTACGCAATTCTCAATTAAATGTTGAGAGACTTTCTATAAACATATCAAGTTTTTTTTTATAATTATTTCGAAAAAGCTTTTGGTTGAAGTCTAGTAACGAGTTTCTTAAGCAGAAACGAAACGACGTTCCTTAACCCACAAGCAAACAAAACTTCGTAAAAAAATATTTTTAAAAAAAGACTTCAAGCTAAAATAATTATATTTTAAATATTTTGAAAATTTTGCTTAATTTTTTTTTTTTAGCTGTAAGTAATACAAAAGAAAAGCAATGAAAATGAGTGCTACATTTAGTTTGGTATTATTTTTTCCCATGAGTGCATATTGCATTTAATTTAAACATATGCAGCTGGAAAAGAAAAGAATGATAGAAAAATTTAACTGCTCAAAAAACGGTTCGCAAAAGTCTGCTGATCGAATCGTTCTAATAGAGAATTTACAGGGTTTTTTTTTATCGAAAGTTTTTATTCGTTTCAAAGGCCTATCAATGCCGTTGTGTATGGAATTATTATCGTGGAAATGTCCACCGCCGCTGCTTCGTTGGGTGGCGCTCATGTAAAATATCAAATGTTCCATAACTATGGCGCTTCACTTTCTAGAATATTTCGGCATTCCCCGGCCGCTCAGTTATATACAAAACCGAATTCGCTTTATTCGTTCAAGGTCAATAATTTTCAGCTCTATAGTATGTCCAGAACTGTTTCGATTACCACAGGATTTCTGTATCTCCGCTTGTCTCAAGGATTTCTACACATATAATTATGCAGATGCATTTTTTCATATTTCTTGGATTTGATTTCAATGGGAATTATCTCATTTATTCCCTGGCAGTTATTTCAATATGAAATAAGTCCCAATATTTGGGCTCTATTTCATGTACAGTTTTGGGACTAATTCAATTTTCTGGGGACATATTTCATTAAATTTTATTTAATTGTGGTCATTGGTGGTATTTGTTTTGGGCGTTTTTTCACTCTGCCGCAGATTTTATCGAAAAATTAAACTTTCTGAAGACCTTTTTTTATTTGAGCAAAATTAATAAACAATTTAAGTTTTGATACATAATTTCCTACTTTAATTTATATAAATACAAGAATGATAATTTGACGATTTACATAAATAGTATGACTAACACGAACGTGAATGTAAAAAAAAATATTAACCAAACATAAATTTTTAAGCTATTTGGCTTATTAATTGAAGTAAAATATACTGAAATATATAACTTATTATTTTTATATGGAACAATGCGTGATTCGCAGGATACAGACTTATAGAAAGCAAACACAAATTGCTGAGCTTCTTTGGCTTGTCTGCACAAACACACAAAGTCTCCGGGAGGAATCGAACCTGCCACCTTCCGACTTATATACTAGTATGCTGTCTTCTAGCTATTTTTTATTTTCTTGCTTTGAGTGCCACTATGCAATATAAAACTTACGTGAATTCCATTAGATTATCCGTTAATTCAATGACACTTTTTAGAAGTTTTTGTCCAGTTTCCGGTGTAAAGATCTCTTTGCCCTCCAAAAAGCAAACAGTAAGTGAGATATTGAGAAGAGCACAGTAAAACAAATGCTTAAGAAACATTTTTTTAACTCAAATTTAAGTGAATGAAAAATACTTGAAACTTTTCTGGGTTTTTAATTATAATTTTTACTAACAAAATTTAATTTTTCTAGTAGAAAAATAATATTTATGTCTTCTTTACAAACACTAGATTACCATTAATTTCTTGTTATTATTTAAACGGATTTAGTAATACTTTACTGTGTCCTCATTTGCAACAGACTAAAGTTTTGTACTCGAAAATATGTCTTTTTGATAAAGATATGACATTTATCAGTTATTTTGGGGTTATCTTCTGCCTTTATTTATTGCATTGGTTATGATTAGAGAGACATTTGCTACTCAATTTCATTATTTTTTATGAAAAAAATGTACGAACTTTTTAAATGAAAGTGAAATTTTCATGTGCTTCTTTGGCTTAGCCTCTCAGGCAATATATTAGCAGAAATAAGAGAAATACCTCAAAGAGGACTTTAACAGAGATCAGAACTTTCCCATGGCCATTTATTTATCTATATCTAAAGCATTTTGAATCCGTACTTATCTTTATAAAAAAAATCAAATGTCGTTCCTTGGCAAATGCATCACTTCAGAACGGCTGCAACAAACTCTATTTTTTTTTAATGTTTCTTGGAATTCCGCTGATTGTGCTGATGATAGAAAATAATCGGGAAGGGCAAGTGAGCGTGGCTTCTTCCAAATAGAGAAAATATTTACTCAAAAAACAACCTTGGTATAAATAAAATTGAATTTATGACGCAAAGATTTTGCTTTCTATCCAAATTATTTTACTTCATTATAAGGGCGTAATTTGTATGTATGAATATTTTAAATAAGTCTATACTTATGCATGTATATTTCTCATAAACCAGCTTCTCTTTACGATTCGTCAGAAATTAAAAACGAGCGGTTTTCCTTGTTATAAATTAAACCAATTTTTCGTCCTTTAATTATTTAATTTTTTTTTACAAAATAGTTTCTTGACAAAAGAAAATATATAAATACACACAGTTATCAATAATATTTGAGTAAGATCTTAAAAATATTTTACAAGTAGAATTTTAATTTTAATTACAAATAAAGCTTCGTTACAATTTCCAAATTTCCATGCAATTTGAATGGGTTTGATGGTCGGTTTGTGTGAAAAAATTAACTAGTGAAGGAGTTCGATACAACTCTGACGTAGAAAGAATAGCCGACTGAACGAGTTTGATACTACAGTATAGACTAGTAGCGAAATCATTCACTAGCTCGTTTTTGACACAAACCAATGATCAAACCCATGTAATTTAAATGGATTTGATGAAAGTTTTGTGTCAAAAACAAGCTACTGAAAGAGTTCGATACAAGTCTACTACAGCAGAGCTGCTTGCAACTTGTTCATCCGTTCGTTTTTACCACAAACCATTTAAACCCATTTAAATTGATCAAACCCATTTAAATTTCATGCGTTTGGTCATAGGTTTGTGTCTGAAATGAAGGTGTTGGACCCACCTCCTTTCGACACAAGTCTTAATTCTGTAGCCAAGTTGTGTCGCTCATGAGCGAACTAGTTATAACTAAACTAGACTTGGGTCGAACTCGTTTAGTCGGTAGGTTTTTGACACAAGCCTATGGTCAAACCCATGTAATTTAAATGTTTTTGTTTAAAGTTTTGTGTCAAAAGAATTCCGTATATTGCGAGCAGTAAGCCGTTCGCTTTACCGTGGGAATTATGTAGACTTGTATCGAACCCATTCAGTAGGTCGTTTTTGACACAAACCAATTATCAAACCCATGTAATTTAAATGGATTTGATGAAAGGTTTGTGTCAAAACAAGTTACTGAAAGAGTTTTATACAAGTCTGCTACTGAATGAGTTCGATACGAGTCTAGAATTAAGCTCAGTATGTTGGTTGGTTGGTTTACGTGGCTGCCTACTACACGCAGGCATTCAAGTAGAATCTAGATGATTCCTTTTTGAAAGGACCACTACACTCATCGGTGTCAACCTATGTAGAACCTAGATCCAAACCGTCGTGTTGAGATATCTGATAAGGTCACTCAACAATCTTAGATAAATTTGAAAGATCGTCTAGTACATGACTGCCTAACAATTTGTCTCTCGAGAGATGCAAAGCTGGACATTTGCAAAGAAAGTGGAAGATTGTCTCTTATTTGCTTTCTTCTCGACAACTTCGGCAGGACTCATTATAAGACAGACCTATGATACTAGCATCCAGTCCAGTGCCCCGTCACGACTGCAACTGCAATTAAACCCAGTAGTGAAAATTTTTTTTTCTATTTTATGTGTGTCGACTCAATATAAACACAAACATACATACGGGTACATCAAGACAAATCGAGATAGTTAGTATCTTATGAGAAGGTGTGCTGGAAAACACCAGATATGAAAATATGCGATTTTCGTGTTCGGAAGTACTGTCCTATTGATTGGAAAGTTTTTGCATTAGAAATGAAAAGAAATTGTTTTAGGCATCGAAGATAAAAACAATAAAATGTTAACAATTGAGAAATTTCTTAAAGAGTTTATTAATGAAAATCCAGCGCCTTCAAATCGAGTAATTCCGAGAACACCCCTGGATGTGCAAAGTACTTAATAATTTTCATTTGGAAAATATAATATATGTATGTATAATTACATTGAATTAATTCAGAAAAAGAGTGGTCAATAAAAAGAGGTGATTAACACAACTGTACTGTATAGATTTTGCATGAACAGAATTACAAAATTGGCGGCATATGTGCACCATTTTAAAAGCACATAAACATACATACATAAACTTAAAGCTCTTGAAGCTTGAAAAGTTTTATGCTTAAAAGGGAAATATAATTCGAATTTATTTAGTTGAAAATGTCGGGACCTTTTAAAAATTTATAAAATAAGAGTGTATGTAATTTTTAATAGTTCGGGACATTAATAAAGGTCTAGTTTTATTTTTATTTTATCCGATCTTTTAGTTGAGGTAATTACTATATATCGAATCCTAAATTGCAATTTGTTTTAACGTTTCCTTGCACTTTTCTTTTGGCAAATCAGTATGAATAATAGATATTACACTGAAGCAGTGCTTACAAATTATGTTAATTTATTTTTTAAATCAGTGCTATGTTAGATAAAATTCTATTAAAAACCTTTTCGTGAACCGGACAGAATCTTTTTTGTCACAGTAAAAAAAATAACGAATATTTTAATTCACCTTTGAAAGCCATACAGATTTATTTGCCTCGTTAACGCATTTAAATCATTTAAATAAGTTACTAAATGTATCAGATCCTATAAATAATAATTAAATTTATGTTTTATTATTTTCTTAAATATTTAAATTACATCTATATATATTTTCTTTACAATTACATGAGTTGGTTTTTTACAAGTGTTTTCTTAAAAGCTTATTACTTTTAATAATCATCAAGTTATCTGCGCTTAATGTAAAATAAATACACTTATATTAAATCTTATTACTTAAATTAATGGAATTACATACTTTTCTTTGCATTTTTTTTTTGCAAAATATTTTTTTCATCTTCAAATACTTAATGCAATTTAGCATTACATTCCTTCTGATTAAAATTCTTAAATTACTAAAGTTTAATAAAACTATATTTCTTTATTATTATTTTTGTTGTTGTTGTAATAAATTAAGTTCCTTGTTAGCTAATCTTAAGTTTTATAAGCTAATTTTAAAATTTAAGCTTTAAGTTATTATGTGTGTGTCAATTTGTAACTAAAGTGAAATCATGAATATGTTTATGAAATGCCATTGAATTAAAAATTATTTACAAGTATGCTCTTCTATAATTTTAACACAAACATCACATTTAACCTGACAACACCAATGGAACTTGCAATTGCAACGTTCTCGCACCACAATATTTTTGGTATTATAACCTCGGCCACAGCACAAAATGCCGCAGCCATCTAAACCATTGGAGGTTTTGTTGCACACGCGGCCATGAGTGCCTGCATGAACAAAGAAATTTAAATAAATTAAATCAAATAAAAATAAGTTCATGTAAAAAAATAAAAACTTTACCTGGCCATTGCAGCTGTTTATTACTTCTACACCAGTCGGGACTCTCATCCAAATAAACCAAATCGTGGGCTGTGGGCACTTTGAATTGTGGATCTTTTACTTGTAATCTACCACGTTTATTCAATTTCACCTCTGTGGACTCTTCATATTTTTCACGCAAATAGTCACCTTAAATGGTGAAAAGAAATGATTTAGTAAAGCCAGAAACCTTAGCAGCAGTTGGTAATAGTGTTTTTCATATTAAAGATTTCTACCATACGTCTAAAATTATGCTATAATATAGAGTTGATTGAATTATTTTCTTATTACTTCCAAACAAACCGTAAAATAAAAAATAAATTCTAAGCAGTTAAATTAAGGCAACCACTAGCAGTAATGAAAATAATTGTAATAAGTGTTCTAAAATATTTATTCGAAACAAAGTGATAGAACCAAATATAAACAAAACGAATAATAAATTTTCTTTCACAATTT
Source organism: Nowickia ferox (assembly GCA_936439885.1). NCBI lineage: Eukaryota > Metazoa > Arthropoda > Insecta > Diptera > Tachinidae > Nowickia > Nowickia ferox. The sequence continues at coordinate 81,665,063 of OW387027.1, read as the reverse complement.
TATTTGCTTTAATAACTCGAAAAAATTTCATCAATTGTATATTGTTCCCATAACTTAAAAATTAGTCCAAGGAATATACGTTTTTTTTTTCTTCGACATATTAAAGGTGAGATTTTGATTTTTTCGTTTTGAGATTTGTATGAAAAAAAATTAACGAATATTCATTATTTTTCATACAAATATGAAAAAAATTTTTATACTGAAAACAACAATAAAATAAGACACATTTTCAACAGTCAAGACTAGAACAGTTCTAAATTAAAGTATAGATAATTTAAAAAACATTTTAATTTATTATACGATTATTATCTTATATTACATCACTTTCATAATTATCGGCACAAATGCGAGTTATACGAATAGGCAAATAGTTTTAATATGCAAATGCAAATTTTGTTCGAAGTCATGTATTTCCACATTTAATTTTCAATGGTTATTTTTTTATCTCGCTCATTTACTCGAACTACGCCATAACTCAAAAACAAACAAAAAAACCTTTGCCGGAAAACGAGCTTGAAGTTTTCAATTCACATACAACTTAATTGAAAAAAATTAAATTTTTTTTCTGAAGAGTTGAGCAAACAATATATTTGTATGAAATTTTTACACAATATGAAGAACGATATGAGGACTTATTCCACATCACTAGCTCGAAAATTTAATTTTCTGAGTTACGACGTTCTTTGAGTAAATGAGCGACATGAATTTTTAATTACTGATGGCAAATGCGAACAACATTTCAAGGTTGCACTACACTGCCTTGTTTATAACGGAAGAAAAAAAATTCAAGAAATTTTCATAGCATACATTTGTGCTCATTCTGTAACCAAAATAATGCAAACCCAAGTGCAAGCACACACACACACAGATGTAATGAAAGTTGGAAATAAAACCCAAACAGACCACAACAACAACAACAGCCAGCAACGACTACTTACCAATTTCTCTTATTGATGACAACTGTTGCCAACAGGTTATTAAACTGCACGAACCAGAAACACCATGACACTTGCATGTAATACGGGTTTTTTTAATCACAGCCTGGAAGGAAAACAAAATGTGAGAGAAAAAAAGTTAAAAAGCATTAAAAAGCAAATTAATATGTAAATCATTTACGTTGAATTTTCTTTCTAAGCAAAATATCATACTACTAAATTAAATTTGTGCAATTTTTCGAGTTCTTTTAAAATTATTCTAATTCAGCAAAAATTTGATTTATATGTTGTACTTTTCTAAGTTCATTTTATATTAAAGTATGTTGTTTTTTTCTCTTTTTTCATTTGTAAATGCTTTTATGACTGTGCATATGGGTAACAATTTATGAGTATAAAGGGAGCAAAGAAAAAAAATATATATATTTTATGTATAAAAAAGTTTTTGTGCATTTTGGCAGAAATTCACAGAGCAAACAAGACAGACAGAGAGACAAGTTGAAATTGTCTTTATGAAAGTAATCAAAATATAGAATCTAGCATTTTTGCATAAGTAAATTTAGCAAACTTTGTTACATATGAATATCCGTACAGTGGGTAATAAAATTTGGATTTTTCGCTAATAAGCAGGACTGAATTAAATGATAGAGAACAAATAGCCGGCGCATTACACGGCACAGCGAATGAATCTAATGTGATATCAAAATGGAGCAAGAGTTGTCGTTCTTTTGCAAATTTGTATGGTGAATCGGTATATGCTCTCAACTATTTTTAAGTCTACATGCATTTTTTTTTGTGAACACTTTAGTCCTCTTCTTATTTTCTGCATAGATCTCTTTTTTTCCATGACACAAAATATGCACTAGGTTTTACAGTGCCGGTCTTTGGACCAGATCTTTCCGCTTTTCTAGGGGTTTCTTTTGTTCTTTCATAAAAAAAATCCTACTATGTATTTTGCAAAAAGCATAGGATCAGTTGAAATGTTCTAAGAAAATACAGAGATTTATATAAGCACTAATCCAAGGCTCACATAAATAGACTGGCAACTGAATATCACCTCCAAATTTTCTAAATGGGCTTAATACAAAATTGTTGTTGATGCCAATTTTCATAAACAAATTTTATCCAGCGTTTATTTTTAATTTTTTTTAATGAATGCGTTAATAAATGAAACCGTCACATTGAGAGTGAACAGAATCCCCCAGGCATTATCAAACTATCGTTTTTCGTAAAAAAGACACAAAATAAAACCAAATAGACCCCTTCGCTGCAAACTTTCATGAAAGTTACGCCACCACGAAACTACAGCCAGAGAGTTATAAGCAAATTTTTGTAAAAAAACGTTTCTAATTTTTATGAAAAATAACGAAAATACTTTTCAAAAAATATTTTTGCCATACAAATTTCAAAACGAAAAAGGCGTTTGTATTTACAAAATCTAGCCTTAAGACCACATGCGAGAAAGTTGAAATAACTGAGGTTAAAATTTTAATTGATAGTTTCTATTTTTTTCATTGCTTTTCTCTAGCGTTTTTTCTTTTATAAATTCCATTTTTTAATTTACACAAATTTCTGTTTACTTTTGCTTCACACTGTATATATGTTTTTGTTTGTTACTGCTTTTGATATAAAGAAATGAAAGATTTTCAGAATATATGACCATAATCGCGCATTACTAAATAAACTAAACTAAAATAAAGTTTATGCGGAAAATGCATAGTTACAAAATAAATGTGTAACTCACAAACGATGACACTATTTGTCAATATTTAAGTTAATATAAATTATAGTTTTATAAACCAAGAATCAATTACCGATTGCAGTGATTATATTTCACTGCATCTAACTTCACTTTCGAAAATGTTCACAAAATTCTAACTTATTTATTTTTAACTAATTTACCTCACCATTATATTTGCTAATATCAGCTTGATTGATGATTCTATAATGCAATTTCATATTTCATTGGTTAAATTCTTTCAATCTTTTACAACATAAAATTCATTGGGTATTCGCAAAGCGTATTTTATGATAAAGTATTTTTGAATATCATCAGAAATTGCTTTCAGTGAAAATAAAATAAAAAAAAAGCATATGAAAACGACAACCAAACATCCACACATGGCGAAGCGAATTTATTACCAGCATGCATAAGCGAATTCGGGCGAATTGGCTAATAACACCTCAATTGCCCATTTTCATATAAAATTTCAAATATAAGCCGCACGCACAATAAAAATATAAAAATACATGTTGATTTTTTTTCACATACCAGGCGTTGTAATTCGCCTTTTATACAAACAAAACGCCAGTTGATTTTTTGTTGTTGTATTGTTCCAGGTACGTGGTTCTGATTTGTTCGTCATTCGTCGCCGCAAGATAAAGAAATTTTTTTAGAGTTCGCCGCGTATGGCGAATTACAGCCGACGCCATACGCAGCGCGTTTTAATTTTAGAGACGAATATTCCCGTTTAAAAATTCGTCGTTCATGGCATTAAACTGCCAAGTTGTTGCTTATTATAACTTTTAATTGCCATCTTAAAGACATATTTAAATTTCTGAACACTCTTCGTAATACAAAATTTATTATGATGTTTTTGAAAAAAAAACAACTCTGCCACGAAGAAAGTATGTCTGCAAAGTTTCTGCTGGGCGCGGTACAATTTGCATCAAATAAAAATTTTTTAGCAAAAACTGATGCAGAAAGTATTTAAGTGCAATAAAAGCAAAATGCGATGCTTTTCATATTTTCTTCTTACTATTTCTTTGTCTTTTATTTTTATTCTCCACAAACAAATGTCAACGAAATACTAAAATCCTTGGAAAATTTATGACATTTTCATGGTAAATTTTTTTTACAAATTCCAACATTACAGTAAGATTTGACATTGTTCTAAACTTTGTACGTTTCGTTTACGTATTTAATCATATGAAAAAGAACAATAAGAAATTATTGGGAATATATAAAAACTATAACGAAATTAAATATGCATTTTGATTAAACAGAGGGGTAGGGAAAAAACTTTTGTGCTTAACAGCGCAAAACTAAAAATGGTGAATTTAAAAAAAAAAATTATGCATACACATTTGTTTGTAACAAGAAACAGAGAAAAATTATACGTTTCAAATATACAATTCAAAGATGCGAAAAGAATTTTAAGAATTCTGCTTTTGTTTTTTTTTCTTAAGAGTTTTTATGAAAAGTTTTTTCATATTTTTCCTTATATACATGTTACATGCTCTTAAGGATGTTCTCAGTTTAACCCCCAAAAATACTCGCATGAACAAAATGCGAGGAAAATTGCATGTATCAAGAAAATGTTACTGGCAGCAGCAGCAAAAAACAAAAAACAATATCAACAGCACAAATGAAGAATGAAAACATTTTTGTGCAAACATTTATGCACGCATTCACATACACACAAAAAAAAAACTGTGTACGAAAGTCATAACCGCTTAAGTCAATTTAAGTATGAATTGCGGTAAGTCTAACACAAAGTTCTACTTATCAAACTTTAACTAAATTACAAGTAATTAAATTATTATTTCCTTATCAAAAATATATTTGTTCTATTCACAAGCTCTCAACTGGTCATCCAACCGATTGTAATGACGTATATATTAATCATTACGTTGAACAAAGTTTCTATCAAGTTCTAAAAGACAATTGAAGAAGTTGCTGTAAAAATTCGTGTACAAGTGAATTTTAAACTAACACATGTGCAAATAATGAAAGAATGAATGCGTTTCTACAGAAATTAAAAGTTCTGGAAAGAACTTTGTTTTATCATATTTTAATAGAGAATCAAACAAATGAAAAATTTTTACATTTATGTACATATAACGCATTTCGAGATATTCGAATGCAAAGTCGCAAAAGTGCAACTTTTTTCATTTGGATATTTCTTTTGCACGTTCTTTGTGATAAACGTTAACGATCTCGTAACATTTTTTTGAAGGTATAAAGAGTCAAAAAAGAATGCATAAGCAACTAAGCAACTGCTAATGTTTTCAATTTTTGTCTGTGCAAAATCGCACATATTGATGTCACGAGCGACATTAAAAAACAGCATTTATTATCAGTTTGTTAAGAGTACGTGCAGAAATCTCATTAATATGCAGTAGAGATATTTAATACAATTAAAAGCAAAAAAATACCTTGCTAAAATATGTAAAGATTTATATTCGTGGCACCCATATAAAGTTGGTCACGTGCGACATTGTGCAAAATATTTAAGAATTAGTCACATTTAAACATTGCTTCAGATTTCGCTGAAACCCGTATTTCGTTCGTTCGCCGCAAAAACAATTTCTGCGTTTGTCACATGCGAATATCTTGGTTTTTGAAATTATCTTGCAAACGAAAAATTGCTCAAAACTTAATTTTACACCAACGATAGGTCTAATTTAAAGTTATGAGTTATGCTTACTGGCAAAATAAAATTTAGCCTTATTTTGATTTTTTCTCCTTAGGTGTACAACGTTCACGTTCGACATCATGAAAATACACATCTGATTTTTATGCTCATAACGAAAAATAATTGTTTTTGTCAACTTGCTTTTGATCACAAAATATTTCTACATTTCGAAACCATGTTGCGCAAATAGTCTTATCTTAAAAATTGAGTTTTACAAAAAACTATTTACAATTTACATACAATACAATGAAAATATGAAAAACAATCTTATACCGAGAGTTAGGTTTACAAACTATTTGTAAGAAGTATTTACGCAAAATCAATCACGAACTTATTCTGCAAAAAACGCAAATATTTGAAGATATGACTATGTTGCAGTAAAGCAACCGCATGCTTGCTTGCGCACACGTATGCATTTTGTTATGTATTCTGAAAATGAATGAGACATTAAATAACAACTTAATGCCTTTTTGCGACGAGATTTTGTTAAGTCGGAGAAAGAAATAATTATTTTTAAATATTTATTTTTCTAAATAAAAACAGAAAACTCAAGAAACTTAGACTTAGAAATATACATTAAGAAACAGATTCTGAAAATTATTTATTTAAAATTAAATTTAAAACAAACTTGTTTTATTTTACTTATAAATTTTCTTATTGCAAAACTCTTAGAACTTACCATCTCCTTTTCATTTAATTAAGCATTTCCTCCAATTAAATTATAATTTAAAAAATTATCGCTTATTTAACAAATAAATCAATTCACTTCACAGCTCTCACTTCCTGCCTGACTATATAATTCACGTACAAATATTTTCGACAGGCAATATAATATCTATCAAACAATAAATATTAACAGCTTTTCTTCTTTTCTTGTCATTTTCATTTACATGGAAAGCCACGCACGCTGGTGTCTGAGGATGTGTTTATATTTGTATCGATATAACTACTGGAATATCAGGTTAAATATTTAATAGTTTTTTTGATTATAATACTAAATAACAACAACAGACACCAACTATTAATACTGTATGCATTAAAGACCAAAAGGAAAACATTTGTGATTTTTTAAAGCATTTAACACATACGAGTAGCATAGAAAGTAAGCCCTGCAGTTCGGAGGATGTCAGTGTATATTGTAGCACTGGCTGTGTATTTCGTTCATTGCACTGAATTTTACTGACAATATGAATGATTAAGGAAGTAAATCAATCGTGTTGTCAGGTTCTTTAGTCGCCGTCCATAAAGTGAAAAATTTGCTGCGAAACATTTTTGATTTCTCTTTTGAAACTGCATTCATGTCCACACTGTGAAGTTTTTGTTTTGCAGCTTAATACATTTTCTCATATATTTCTTACGATAATGAGAAGAGAATGACGTACTCAACAAGAACTGCATGTACATGAAACAAAGTATTATTTTCCATTCTGTTTCACTGTATGGACGGGGACTTACAAAACAAACTTATATTTTTTTTGTGAAAAATTCAGGAAAATATCCTAAAAACGAATGCCTAGTACACATTATGGTATTTTGTGACATAGCAATAGTGTGTACTAATGGCAACATTTGTCATTTCCGATATTTTTCGTTCGCTTTCCATACAAAAAACAAAATGTAAACGGCGTTGCTCACATTTTAAAAATGATACCACAAAATGGGGACACATGAACTGCCAAATGTGTATTCAGCATAACATTATGTTTCTGATTCATACATACGCTTTTGACCTTTTTGCATAGTATATAAAATTTACTAAATAGTCTTGCAATTAGTTTTCAATTTGAGCAAACTATAGAGTTCAGAATAATCAGCCTTATCATGAATTCCACATGTGAAAATTTCCGAATCAAATTTTTCCTTCACAAGGATTTTAATTTCGTTTAATCAATTCCAATAAAATTAAAAATTAACATATTTCCACTTTTCCCAACAGACAAATCTATGTGAATGATTTTTTTTTCATAAATTGTCAGATTATTTCGCAATCGTATGAAGTTTTTTTAAACCGATTTTTCACATGTTCGGAAATTTCCAAGAGAAATTTTATTTAGTATAAGCCTGAATGTGTTTACAAACCCAAGTACAAAGCCAGTTATTTATGAGAAAATACACTAAATTTTTGCAGTAAAAAGGCTAACTACTTAATTATATTCAGACCGAGCTCCGAATGTTTGTAAATTTTGTTTTTATAACGAAGACTTAAAAGTATTTATTGAATTGTAACCATTTCTGGCATGGACACCTTGATTGGCAGCCACTCAATGTTTTATGGTCGTAACTGAAGAAACAGAATTGCACAGAGTAGAAATGCACAGAGACCTTTCAAACTAAAGTTTTAAATATCATAAAGTTGACCAATTATTTTCTTACAACTTCACTGAAATCGCCTATTTCTGAGGGCTCCCTTGAAACTAAAAATTTATAAATTTCCCACTTTTCACCAAAGTATTTTATTTTTCAAACAACCACCGCCATCTCTATGTCACACAGCCGTTCCAGAGCAAAAGCATCAGTAATTAATAGATACTCGTATATGTGACCTTCTCCGAGAAAAGGCACCTAGTGTGTCAAAAAACGTGTTTGGACTTAGGAGAATGAAAATGAGAAAAACATTAAATTTTTTTGTTTTGATTTTTTCTCAAAACTTCATTTTCACACACTAGCTCCCTTTTCTCGGAGAAGGTCACATATTCTGAACTAGTGCTCGAAATACAACATAATGTACCGAAAAAAGTAGAATAGGACCCCCTATTATAATATAATATGAAGCACAGGATGTCAAAGTTGACCAGCTCGAGTTATGGAAACTTTTCGAATTTCATAACTTTTACAAATCTGAGCAGATTCTAAAGATTTCTGGTATTTTGAAACGCCTTTAGAAAAAATACGTATGAGTAATATATTATTCTGCATCAGTATTACTCATACGTCCTCATATGCCAAAAATAATGACAAAACGAACACATTTCGGGATTGTCGTAGAATCCAAGTCGCTTTTGAAAAGCGATATTGGATTCATTTGGTGTCATGAAAACAAGCCGGAGTGCAAATAAAACCAATATTCAAATCAGGGGGTTATTATGTAATCCGATTCGAACGGAAATGCTTTCGAATTGTAGTGTTAATAACATACACATTCGAACAGTTTTCTTTTCGACTCGAATTACATAATAACCCCCAAATGTTTTTTATTTTTGATCTTTTATTTACAATTCTTAGTGTATTTTTTTTTATAGAAAATTTGGCAAATTGTGATGTTGTGCTAAAATTGTAGTTTTTCTACACATTTTTTTCAAAGTAACAAATAATGATATTTAATTTAATAAATAAATAAAAAGACGTCCGCCGTTGCAGCATTTATGTTATTGGGAGAGGGTGACAAGAATAATTTTGAGGGTCTGCAGCAACCCATTTGAAGTGCCGGAGATATCAAGCATAGTATATTTTAATGCGTATAATATTTGTATTGTGCATATTTAAAAATGATGAGCAGATTCTTGGCCTTTTATCGTGTGAACAAAGAGGCTTTTCGGGTGGTACTCAATACCATTGAAGGGTACCTGCAACATTAAAAAATTTCTCCGTTGTTGGAACGTAGTGGCCTCTTTACGTTTTTAAGCTGAAGGATCGTATAAGAGGTGCTTCGGGAAGGACTCCAGTATAAGTCTTGCTGTGGACATATTTATATTTTTTTTTCAAATTTGCAAACAAATTTTACTAATTAAACTTTAAAAAAATATATTTTTTATAAATACTTTTTTATTAACTTTCATTTTTACAAGTTATACCAGTAAAAGAAAAGCTAGCCAATTAATTCCGTTATCTGTCATCTGATTGTTTTATTTCCAAATTTTTTCAGAACTACCGGATGTTTTCCACAATTCAACATAAAAGATCCGCCAGATAACTTTTTTTTTGTTGAAAACAAGGCGCAAAACATCGAGTGTAGCTTCGGCTATGTGGCACGTCGCGCCGTCCTCTTGAAACCAAATGTTGCCAATATCCTCCTCTTCAATTTTTCTGAACAAAAATTCGTTCTACATGGCCCGATAACGATCGCCATTGACTGTAGCCACTACTTGCTCATTTTTGAAAAAAATGGCCCAATTATGCCTCTGGACCAAAATGCGCACCAAACAGTGACTCATTTTGGGTGCGTCGGCTTTTCAATGTATGCGTGCGGATTTTCTGTACCCCAAATGCGACAATTTTGCTTTTTTACATACCCGCCAAGATCAAAATGAGCTTCATCTGAAAAGATGATTTTTTCGGCAAAATAAAAAAAAGTAATGTCGCAATATTCCCCAGCGTTGTTCAAGCGTATGCACAACCATATTCGTTCAGCGGAAGGATAAAACTAATAATCTGTCAAATCAGACATGAGCTAAGTGTTACCATTCACGAAATAAGCACTAGTTGAAAAAAAAACGTTAGATGGCGGACCCTTTATATCTGAATAACATTCTCATACATATGCCATGCCAACCGTATCTTTTAAGGATTTCTGTTTAGACTTTAAGCACATGCATGTTTGAGAAACGTGACAAATATGTAGTTAAAAAGAGAAGTTTTGCTCTATAGAATATTTGTGCTGGTATGAATGTTTGGGTGCGAGTATGTACATCTGACAGTAAGGATATGTGTTCATGTTGTATAAGAAAAGAAATTGGTTTTACTTTTCTCCTTTGAGGTTTTTACTTAGAGATGAAAGTCCTGCTTTATTTCAAAGCGAATGTAACACAATATTGTTCAATTTATGTTGTATCTGTTAAGTTTTGTAAGAGTATGAGTGCGAAAAAGCGAAGAGAAAGGAAAAATAAAATATTAAATTTTTCATTTTGTCAACAAAATCCCCCTTTTCCAAGAAAAACCCAGACAAAAGTATATTTGTAATAAGAAAAAAATATATATATATAAAATGTATCGTATAATACTTTGTTTTAAGAAAAGTAACTTTTACAAAAAATAATTTTTGTTGTCAGTTGCATTCTTTTTTCTTCAAATTTTAAAAGGTAGCAACAAGTGGTAATATTATGGGCTTATTGTTATGTATGATTTTTGGTTTTTTGGTTTTGTTCTTTGGCTTGAACTTTAAAAAAAATTTTTAACAAGGGGTTTTAGCTAAAAAAAATATAAGGAAATGGTTGATCTTGCAATGGCCTGCTGGAAATTCTCCCTAGACTCAACACCAAAGCGATAGAAAATTTATATACATATTCTCTTTGGAAAATTTTAATACAAAATCTGGTGTCTAATCGTCGCTTTCAAATTGAGATTATGGCATTCGATATCGATCAATATTATTACATTGTGCGACAGCGAATGACATAATTTCAAACTGAAAAAACGTGATAGCATCAGCTCGTTATCGAAAGCGATGATTAGACCCCTTTATAAAACAAAATTATTTTTTATGGATCAGCCAGTCACAATATAGAAATACGTACTTAAATCTTTTTATCTTCTACCAGCATTATTTTATTATTTTCTGTTTTTTTTTACAACGTGATCTATGTAAAAAAAACTTCTTTTGTAACACTATTTTTAGGCTTATCTAACATTTTCCCCCTTTTACTGGTTTTTCAATTATTTTCTGACAACAACTACTTCAAAATTTATTTATTGCATTTATTGCCATTAATAATAATTCACGATAACTCTGACAGCATTAATGACACTAAAGCTCCTCAGCATCCATTCGTATAAGCAAAAAAAATATATATTTACATACGTGTGTGTGAATGTGTGCCTTTAAAAAAATATCTACACCAAAAAATCTGTAAAATTTATCTTTCTTAAATGAGACACTCCCACAACATACGGGCCGTCACTTTTGCTTTTTCAATTGAAGTTGCTGTAAGCCTTAAATATTTAAACAACATTTGCTGACCAAATGTTAACAAACATTTCAACTGAGATATTGAATAACGTTTAAAATCTATAAACAAATGTAATTGTTCAATAAATCAAAGACGTTTGCAGTCGAAGGCAAACAAAAAAAATACTTAATGCATTTTACATGCATACATACGAGTACAAATATCCATGCATATTATGTACAGGGTGTTTTTTTTAGAGGTATAGAACTTCGAATTGAAATAAAACACAAGAAAATCGTTTTAATGTCCATCAATTTGGCTTTATTGGAAGGATAATTTTATGCCATTAACGTTTAATATGATTTCGGGCATGTGGCCGCCGCGGCTGGCTCGAATAAAGCCAATTCTACAGGTCCAATTTTCAACCACTTTTTCGAGCATATGGGGCCGTATGTTGGCAATAACGCCACGAATGTTGGCTTCCAAGTCCCCTAACGTTTCTGGTTTGTTGGCGAAGACGAGCGACTTCACATATCCCCAAAGAAAATAATCCAATGGTGTCAAATCACACGATCTTGGTGGCCAATTGACAGGTCCATTCCGCGAAATTATGCGCTCATCGAATGTTTCCTTCAATAAATCGATTGTGACGTGCGCTGTGTGGCATGTAGCGCCGTCTTGTTGGAACCACAACTCATCCACATTCATGCCATCCAATTCGGGAACAAAATAGTCGGTTATTATGGCTCTATACCGGTCTCCATTAACGGTAACTGACTCTCCAGCATTATTTCGGAAGAAGTATGGCCCAATGACTCCACCAGCCCATAGAGCACACCAAACAGTCAGTTTTTGTGGATGTAATGGCGTCTCAAGGGTCTCATGTGGATTCTCTTCACTCCAAATGCGGCAATTTTGCTTGTTGACGTAGCCATTCAACCAAAAATGAGCCTCATCACTGAACAAAATTTTGCGATGAAAATCAGCATCGAGATCAATCTCATTTTCGGCCCATACACCAAAATCACGACGCATTGCATGGTCTCGCGGCTTTAATTCTTGCACAAGCTGGATCTTGTAAGGTCGCAAGCCAAGATCTTTGCGCAAAATCTTCCATAAAGTTGATGGACAAAGCTCCAATTGCTGTGCACGGTGGCGAATCGATTCATTCGGGTCCTCTTCAATACTTTGCTCTACAGCGGCAATTGTTTCTTCGGTGCGCACTGTTCGACGTCTCTGCGGATGCGTATTATCACATAGAGTAAACGTAGTGCGAAAACGATCCATGGTTAACCGAATTAATTGCTCTGATGGACGATTATGTCGACCATAAAATGGACGGAGCTTGCGGTAAACTTCGCGAACTGAACCATTATTTTCGAAATAAATTTGCACGATTTGCAAGCGTTGGTCTTTTGTCAACCTGTTCATGATGAAATGGCAAACCAAACTAAATATTAATCACTTGGCAGCTGACAAAATGGCCGCCAGTTAAAAAAGTGATGCCAACTTAAAGTTCTATACCTCAATAAAAAACACCCAATATGTACATAATTTGAAAAGTGTTTGAGAAAATATGCAAAATTCGTGTCAAGCATGTCTGTGATATTTTGCTTATCACTGACACCTCATCAGGGGTCATTAATAAATAAATTGTTTTTTTTGTTTAAAACAAAAATATTTAATATTCATGTTATCATTTTGTTGGTGATGGTGTTAATTTTAACGCTTTATAAGAATAAGAATTAAATTATTCAGAAAATATTTTTTTAGAATCAAACTGAACAAATTGAACAAGGCATATTCATATAATGTATAATCACTCTAATTCACTTTGCATGTTAAATAAAATTTATTAAAAATGTGTCTTGTCATCTGAGGGATAGTTACAACTGGGTAAAGAAAGTCAACTCAAACTTTTGCAATATTTGCTTTTAAAAAAAAAAAAAACGATTTACAATGATCCTATTTAATCACTAAAAAAATTGCATCATGATCTACTACTTCAAGGAAAAAATACAGTTATATCCCTCTTGGCGTTATAAAAGCATTTTATTATTTGCAATAATTGCCTCCCCCCACCCTGGGATATACAGGTTTGATATGTAATCAGCTGGGATCGCATTTTAGTGAACTAACAAATATTCGAAAAAATGCCCTCAAAAAATTACAAAATGTCCTTAAAAACACTAAAAAAAAGGACTCAAAAGCTTAAGAAATTTACTTACTGCCTTATTCATAAAAAATATTTCAGGTTTATTAAGCGCCTATTTGACATATTTCTATGGGAAATTTGTCAAATAAACCTGTAATAAACCTAAAATATTTTTAAGTTTAAATTTTTTTAACGCACTAGTAATCCCAAATTATTATTTTACTTATTAAGTAAAAAAATTGACGGCCTGGCCCACGATGTCGACAAGAAAGTTTCTTTCGCTTACTTATATTGAAAACAAAAACAAAATAAGAGAATTTGTTTTTGTTTTCAATGTAAGTAAGCGAAAGAAAATTTCTTGTCGACATCGTGGGCCAGGCCGTTAAACTCAAATTGTAACAATTCCCACAAAAAACACTAATTATTAACTTGACAGCACCCGGTCAAAAAAATACTTGTGTGGCAACACTCTATTCCTGAATAGCTGTTGTTGTTATTTACATTTATTTTCTTTACATACACTTACAACTACAATTTGAAGCTGAAAAAAATTCAGCCAATGTAGTAATGTTAAGTGAGAAAATAAAAAACATGTTGATTATTGAGTTCTTGTTTCAACTTTGTTATTTGTTGAGCTTCTCGTTTGCTTAAATGAAAGTTAAACATATTAACTCTAATTGTTATAAGAAATTTTTTGGTAAAGGTTCCCTGATGACCTGCATTAGCAACAGTGAAATGCGCACAGGATCCAGCTAAACCCCTCAATAATCAATTTCAATGTATTTTTATTTTTTTTTTAAAAAAAGAAAAAAAAAATATATATATTTTACTTAATAAGTAAAATAATAATTTGGGATTACTAGTGCGTTAAAAAATTTAAACTTAAATTTTAACAATTCCCACAAAAAAACACTAAATATTTTTTATGAATTAGACGGTTAAAATTTATTTATTTCAACCAATTTGCTGTGAATTACAATATGTATATTATTATATATATATGTTTTTTGTTAAAATATTTTTGTATATCAAAAAGTTCTTTCCCCACCCTTACGAGTACAATCCGTGCATCCGTAAAATATAAAAGACCGTTAGAACTTAAGTATCAAATTGAGCTTTTAGCGTCAAAATTAACTCTGGAAATCTTTGTAGATTCGAGAGCGGGTTAATATAAATTTTTTTTTATTTTTCAACATGGTCTCCTTTAAAATCTATACACTTAGTCCAACGTTTCCCTAATTTTTTATCTCTTCCAAAAAATATGATTTGTCGAGGGCATCAAAATATGAATTTGTTTGTGAGATGATTCGTCTTTGGATTCAAATCTCATTTTTTTGCCAAACCATTTCTTCAAGCTTGGGAACAAGCAATAGTCACTCGGAGCTAATAATGTATAATAGGACGTATGAGGGAGCTATTTGTAGCCCAATTCATGAGTTTTTTCCATGGAAACTGCACATACGTTTATGGTAAATTGTCAACAAATGCGGCATCCATCTTGCTGAAATTTTTCTCATATCCTAGTGGTCATTCAAAATTAAAAACATTGAGCCAAGTGAGATGCCTATGGCTTCCACAATCTCTTTCACTTTCAATATCCGATGGGCTAAAGCCATACCGTGTGTTTTTTTAGTTGTTTCAGACTTTCGGTTTGTACGGTTTGTTTCAGAACGTTCGGTTTGTACGGCCATAACAAAAGTCAATCAAATTTGTGTTGAAGAGTCTCCATAACTTTTATTAAGCTTTGCCTTGATCTGAGTGATGGTTTGTTTTGCGCAAAAATAATGCCAAATGAGCACACGAAATTCACTTTTTCCATTTTCTTCTCAAAACATCAAGGGCTGCCAAACACAAGCTAAATGACGCAGCTTGTTCAAAATTAGAAAGGAGTCAACTGACACACAGTGGGGGATTTCGTTAAAAAGTGGAAATAGTTGTGCAATGAAATGCAATAATGAAATTTAATGAGGAGGTGTCACAGAGCTCAAGTCTGAGGCGGAGCCATAAAGTCCCAAAGTGGGTAGTCTTGGGTTAATGAAAAATTCAAACCGATGCCAAGCTAATGTTTTTGATTTGATAAAAAAGATTTTTTGTAATTGGATTTTTCTATCCAAGAGCTAAAAAAAAGTTTTATACATTCATGGGCTTTCGGACGGCAAAATCCCTTAATGTGTGACAGTTGCTTTTTGACAGGAGCAGTGCTGCCATTTTAATTAAGTGGCGTGAATTTCAAAATGCCACATGTTTCATTTATTCATAAATTTACAAATCTTCAATGAAACTAAATGAGTAAATGAGCAAGCTACAAAAGGCGCTCGCATTCTTCCACCCACTTTTGTACATTGATATGGCGTGTAAAACCATTTTATATCAAATCTTGTAAGCAACGTTTTCGTGGAATATTTTAACCCTCTAACTTTTATCCGTACCGGTCATTTTGGTTCTTTTAAAAAAAATTGTGGTTTTAATAATCAAGCTTAAGCGAATATAAAATGTCTGCCAAATAACTGCAATCAATACAATTGAAATGTTTTTTATTTTATATTTCCAACTAAAGTGACACTTCCTTTGGGACTTTTGACTGAAGAAACATAAGAAACAAAAACTAAAAAATTTTAGCAAACATTTTACTTTTTAAGTACTTGTCTTTTTCCTGGTCACATATTAAAATTGGCTGCCAAACGGATGTAATACAACGTGTTTTTTTTTTTAATAAATTTGTCAAACAAATATTGTGCAATGCCAATATATCTGTATTAGTTTGACATACAAGTGTCCTGATATTTTACTTGCAAGTGTAAAAGACCAACAAACATAAGGGAATTCATTTAGATTTAATTGATTTTACCACTTCACTTAAAATTCTTAAGTAGCCTGAACGTTTGTGAATTTTAGTCCCATGGTCACTTGGTTTTTTATTTATTTTTTTTTTATACTGGAATTTTGTTCTTTAGAGAAGCGAATTCCAGAAAATACTGGGCTATTATTCCTAGATGAATATTAAAGCGAAAATTGTTATGATTTAAAAATATAAACTTGTCTTCGGGTGGAACTTCGAGGTCTAACAAGAGTCTTAATACTGTTACTACAGGCACTGGTGGTCCAGGCACTAGGAGTACAAGTGGTGGCGTTGTTTCCACATTATTTATCGACGGTGAACTTTGTCTAACCCTTGGGAGTTAAGTATATGCTGCTCACCATGACTAGCATCATGCAAGCGCAATATAAGAAGTGACTCTGTGTCCAATTGCGACTTTTTTTTCACTGCCGGATGGCCACGAGCTGAAGTTTGGTTGCTGCCTAATAAATTCGCACATCATCATGTGTTCGCTGGGATATTGCTGTAAAATATTTTATTTTATAGAGTTGCAGTGGTTTTTTCTCCAAAGTTCATTGAAATTTTTGATGAAAAATTTTACAATTTAACCCCACAACAATTAGTTTTTGCTGTGTTTTGTTTTCCTTTTTGTGCTGATGCTGCTGCTTTGGCGACAGTTTATCTAAGTGTTTGTTTGGTGTTTCTTTTTCGTTTTTCTTCTTCTATGATGATGTTTTTGCATCCAGTAGCCAAATACTATTATTAGTCTGGTTTCTATACACGCCAAGCATTGACGTTATAATCTTTCTATAGTATACATATGTACACATTTGTCCATACAAATATTTATGTATAAAAAAAATATGATACATAAAATTTGAAAACCTACAGCAAACAAATTACTTTTTAGTCAACAACATGTTTTGTGGTGTCAGTTGCTGTTTTATATCTATTTGATATACTTTTTTTTTATTTGTCATGTTTGTGTTTGTATTTTTATTTTATTTTATCAGCCAATGTCCGTCTAATAGCACCATGGTGACTATTTTTGATTTGATTTGATTGCAGCATTTTTTTATCTACATTTTTGTTATCAGTGGAATTCAATTTATTATGTTTGTGCGGTGTGGCAGATAAATAAATTTTAAATTTTTTGTCGCATAAAAGTATAAAGACCACTAAATACAAATTTAAAACTTTTATGTATAATTTGTTCATTATTTTCTCCTTATAGCCCATAAAATATTATTTATTGCAGTTTGTTAAGATCAATTAGGAATTAATGTTTTTGTTTTTTATTATAAAAAGAAGTAAGACCAAACCATTTAATATGGCTTCCAATATATACTTGTTTGTGTGCTATCATCGTTAAAAAAGTCAAAGTGAAGAGAGAACAGATTATAAAGTATTTAATTTATAAGCCTAACTCATTTAATAACTTTGGTATTGGGCGTTTTGTAAAATTGTATAGCTTGGTTGGCGCTCCTCTGGTAATAAGCAGCCTTATTACTTTAAGCTATATGTCTGTGGCACTAATTAGAAAGTGCTTAAGCTTTATTCAGCAGTTTTTCAGGAGACTCCAGGTCTGTTCGTAAATAAATCACTGCTCTGCGAATGGAAATTTAAATGTCTTAAAGTATTTCATTGAAAGAAATAACGCTTAAAAATAAATATCAAACATGGGGTATAAACATGGCCACTATCAAGAAAGATTATCAGCGAAGTTGTTTCGTATTTTAAATAAAATGCGATACAACTGCTGCACAGCAGTAATGCATTCACGAACAGGCCAAGCTTTTAAACTTTCGGTGATTTTTGTAAAACTATTCTAATTTCAATAAATTATTTTATTTTCTTGCAGGTCTTTATTAATTGAATGGTATTAAATATAAATTTGGAATACATGGGAACAAAAGTCAAGTAAAATTATTATTCCGAAAGAAATCGCATATTGAAATGAAATAAGCAAAAAGTAATTTTGAAGTCAATTTCTTAAAAATTACACATGTAAAGTGAAATATTGCGACGGAGTTTTAAATATTATTATTATTTCTATTATCTCTTTAGCTTAAGTAGACTTAAGCAAACGATAATTTGTAAAGTAAAAAGTGGTTTGTATAAGCCACTAGGGTGCCTAGACACGCTAGACATCTTTATCATAAAGGGTCCGCCAGATAACTTTTTTTTTTTGAAAATGCTATAAAAAAAAAACTACTGAATATTTTCTCAAATTTCCTTTTTTATTTGAAAGTACAATCCTTCCGGTTAATAATGAAAAATAATTTCATTCAAATGGCTGCCTCGGCTGGCCATGCAGTAGCCTACACGATCGGTCCAATTTTTAAGCACATTATCGATTGTGTGCAGCTGTATTTCACCAATGGCTTCACGAATATTGTCCTTTAAAAAGTCAATTGTCTCTGGATTGTCGGCGTAACACTTATCTTTGACGGCACCCCACAAATAATAGCCCAACGGTGTCAAATCGCAACTCCGAGGTGGCGGTGGTGGTCGATCATGCGATCTTCAAAAACAGGGCGCAAAACATCGAGTGTAGCTTCGGCTGTGTGGCACGTAGCGCAGTCCTGTTGAAACCAAATGTTGCCAATATCCTCCTCTTCAATTTTTCTGAACAAAAATTCGTTCTACATGGCCCGATAACGATCGCCATTGACTGTAGCCACTACTTGCTAATTTTTGAAAAAAATGGCCCAATTATGCCTCTGGACCAAAATGCGCACCAAACAGTGACTCATTTTGGGTGCGTCGGCTTTTCAATGTATGCGTGCGGATTTTCTGTACCCCAAATGCGACAATTTTGCTTTTTTACATACCCGCCAAGATCAAAATGAGCTTCATCTGAAAAGATGATTTTTTCGGCAAAATAAAAAAAAGTAATGTCGCAATATTCCCCAGCGTTGTTCAAGCGTATGCACAACCATATTCGTTCAGCGGAAGGATAAAACTAATAATCTGTCAAATCAGACATGAGCTAAGTGTTACCATTCACGAAATAAGCACTAGCTGAAAAAAACGTTAGATGGCGGACCCTTTAGCTACAACTATGTAAAATATTTGGGTCTATTCTGTAAACCGAATCGTATTATAAAACGAAAACTTTACAAAAACGAGTAAATGTTTATTTGGTGTTCTACAAATTACTCGATTTGGTGACATTCCAAATTAAGTTGAATAAAATATTTTAGCGTCAAAGACAGTTGTTAATAAAAGAAATCACGTTTTAAATAAAATAAAATAAAATAAGCATTTAAAATGCCCGACTCCAAATCTTTGAGAGAAAAAGTATTTTTATTCATACAAATAATTTATCTTCATTCTTGGAGTAAAACTGGAAACAAACGTTCGAGTGTTTTTAAAACTGATTTTGTACATTTAAATATATCAAACTGCATGTAATTTGGTTAGAATTTGGAATTATAGGCCTCAAATTGTTAACGCTATATGTTTTCTGAGGTTTTTTCAGTGATTTATTGGATTAATACCATATTCGATTTACTTTCGACCAGGTATGTTTACTCGATTTAAAAACGAGTAAAATGATGTGCATTCAGTTTAGAGAACACCAAAACTATTATTTCGTTTTGAAAACGAGAAATTTGCTCGGATTCGGTTTACAGAGCAGGGAAAAAATTAAGAGTCCCTTGTGAGTTATTCTGAAAAAAGGGAAACAAATGTCTTTCCTTTACTTTTACAAAAAAAAAAAGTAAATAGTTATAAGGTTTGTTTGGTAAACTCTTGGCCAAATTATTGTCATATATGGTTTAGAGCTATCACCAAGTCTAAATTATTTCTTGGCCGAAAACTGATGACACTATTTTTTCAGGGTACACTGTTAAACTCACTTAAACTTTGTTAGTAGAATCGAACCTATACTGTCAATTCCGTGTGTTTTTCATTGTTGCACAGTGTTATTGTTGTTCAAACTTTATTTGTTTCTATATTTATAATTTGATTAGGATAAACATCGTATCGCTACAGATACACAGCGTAAGCAAATCATAAATAAAATAGTTTAAATTTTCCAGCCCTGAAATCAAATGTTTGATCTTTGTGATTTTCAACAATCAAGTAAAGATAAATTCTGACACATCAGTTTAAGATAAAATCTCTAGCAGTTCTAGGGGCTGCGGAAAATTTAACGTACAATCGACATATTCATAAGGACCCAGAATATACAAATATAATTTAAAGTGTCGCATATGAATATTGTGGGAGTTACACACGGAATCTAACGTGTATAATTCATAATTCATATTTTAAGTTTATTTGACAAATTTCCCATAGAAATACGTCAAATAAGCGCTTAAGGCCATGATTCACTATCCTACACAATCGCGCGATCTACGAAAAAATACAACCCTGACCTGATGAATTGTTTTTGTCTTTTGAAAATGTTCATAGACTCTATCATACCAGTGCTGTATTTTCTCAAAAATCGCACGATCGTGTAGGCTAGTGTATCACGGCCTTTAGTAAACTTGAAATATTTTTTATGAATATGGCTGTAAATGTTTTTAGTGTAGGGCATAAAAAAATTAATATTAAATAAATTTTAATTTTTTTGTATATTTTTATTTATTTTTAAGCAAATAACTCTTTCTTAATTACATTCTTAACTAAACAACTCTTTTTCCCATTTGAAATAACGAGAAGATTTCAAAAATCTGTTTTGTACATGTAGAAACAATATCAAATCACAAGAATGTAAATTGACTTTTTTTATTCTCATTATTATTATTATACCATCAACATGTCGTCGGCTCAAATGCAAAACCACGTAACTAGTAAAAAAAAAAAAAAATCAAAATCGCTTTTCTAATTAATTCGAAATAAATATCCCTACGAGTTTTCAAATCTTTAGCATAAAAATAAGTCGAATAAAAAATGAAAATAAGGAATCTTTACTTCAGCGACTTTAATAATTTTGTTTAGGTTTTCCCCTCTGCTATAACATTACAAAATATATAATAATGTGATTTTGCATTTCAGCTAACGATATGCATGTGTATGTAAAATACTTTTCATTGTTATCACAAACATTAAATGTGCATACACAAACACAAACACACACACATACGCATAATGTAAATACTTTAAGGTCTGTATGTGTGCACACGTGTGAGAACAGTTATAAAGACGAGCATGCTGAACCACCCACTACATCTTTGTGTGTGAGTGTGTGCACATGAATACAACAAACAACCTGTTGCTTTTGCTAACCAGAGTTTCATAAACATATGAATTATTAAGAGTGAGAAGAAGAGAAATTAAAAACAAACAAATGAGAAAGAAATACACACCCAGCGGAATTTTTATCGCATACGATAGATACATCGTCCATCACAATAAAAGTGCTAATCTGACTAAAGTCTGCACTCAATTTTCTTGTCCGCCAGATGGGCCAAGTTCTACCAACCTTTGCTGACAATGTCATTTCTAAATTTTCTTGTTGCCAATCTTCAGCTTCTAATTTCTTCAATATTCTTAAATTCTCTTCACTGAAGAAAAACTTTTATACTCGTATTTTTTCACGTTAAAGAACACAATTTTCGGCTTCAGTGAAAGAAACTGAATTCGAAAGCTCTTCGTATAGATCATCCCCGATTTAAATGCAGCCCAAATAGCTACGCAGGAAAAAGTATTCACCACTTAATGTTTTCTATTAAGAATTTAATAGATTCAATTAAATTTTTAATTGTATTAAATAATTTGAGTGGAAAAGCTTGACTGATACTATCAAATTGTTTATAGATGAAAATTTAATTAAGTGATATTATAAATATTTTAATTGATATTAAAAAATTATTTATATTACTTTTTTGTGTGTGTAGTGAATTTAACAGAGAAGATGAACTTTCTAAATCGAAACCTTGTTCGTTTTGTTTTGCGAAATATGATGTCATGAAAATTTAAAAAATCGCTGAAATATGACTAAAGTGCCAACCATAATTTTTATTCAACCAAAGAAAGCCTCAAGGTAATGTTTAATGCTTTTTTGAAGGTTTTCCTAGAGAAGTTCAAAAGTCATTTGTGGAGGTGTTGAGGTCAAATGCATAGATATATATCTACATATGTATGTGCCCTTAATTATGAAAGTGGTCTCAGGCATATATTTCTTTGGTCGAGATAATTATTAGATTACATTTGAACAAATCCAAAAATATTTTTATTTTATGCAACCTTTTTTATTTTTTTATTCAATTTTAATACATAAAAAGCCAGATCGGGCAACAATTTAGAGAATTTAGAGTTGTACTAGTCTCGAATAATATAAATTTATTAACTATTTATTAAATATTTATTAAAGTTTTTTAAGATTTATTTAATATTTCGAACCAAAAAATGCACATGACTTTGATCACTTTAATAATTAAGGGCACATTTTAGCCGTGTATCAAAAATCGTATATTTTTATTTAAAAAAAAATATATTTTTGTAACTAAACGTTTTAAAAGTTTCGAGATGATGCCTCTAAAAGTTTTTTAGTTAAGCAGCGAAATATTTTTTTTTTATTACAAAAAAGTTTATTATTTGCTCTACAAGCTGGGCCAAAAGAAATCACCCTATTGGAAGATGCTCTTATTTTCACAAATGGCGGCCAATGTCAAATCTGTTTTGACATTTCTGAACTAGACAGATGTAAAATACAAGTGAACAAGCCATAGAGCGATACATTCCCCAAGAACGTGGAATAATCGTGTCGAAGCATTCTCGGGTCGCCTCATCTCTCGTTTTGGCGATTTACATTGGTTCGCAAGATCGCCCGATTAAACCGTTCCAGACTTTTTTGTGGGGTCTTTTGAAGTCCGAGACCCTGAAACCCTCGAGGACAACATTCGACACGAGTGCGAGAATCTGTCTCCCAAAGTTCTCGCCGAAGCGACGAAAAATGCCATAAAACGAGCAATCAATTGTGACGGCGCATATTTGGCCGATATCATCTTCTCGACTTGACCAATAAAATTCTAAACGATCAAATAAACATAATCAAAAAACAGAATCGATGTTTTTCATTTACATAGAAAAAAAATGAGAGCCAAACAACATCGGATGAATTCTTTTGGCCCACCTTGTACAACTTTGAAACTTTGTAGTAGCAACAATATCTTTAAACTAAACAACAACAACAACTTCAAGTTAACTAACTAAAATATATTTATTTTTTAAAACATCGTCTCTAAGTTGTAAGCCTTGACTTTAAGACCTGCAGAATAATGACCTTGGAACTTCTCGTGAAAAGTGGAGCATTTTTAAGCCTATAAATAAACATCAAGTAAGACTTTTTCTTTTGTTTTTTTTTTAAATTTTCGTGGTGTTATATTTCAGAAAGCAAAAAGATTCAGGTCCATAAATGTGCATTTAGTTTACATACTTTTGTGGCGAATATTAAAGAAATCGGATTCTTGCTGTTTCCTAAATTATAATTTTTTGGTCGAAGTGACACGGATTAACTCCACAAAACAAATAACTATTAATCTTCTTGAACATTCAAAAACGCTCCGGATTTTCAAAATTAACTTTATTAGAATAAGAAAAAGAACCAACTGAAAACAAGCCATCGAAACTATGTTAACAATATCATACTTTGCTGAGCATTTCAAATTCGGGAGCAAATTACGGCATTCCATACAAACACAATTAAAATGTCATGAAATTGTGTTCCATATCGAATGACGTCATTGGATCCCAGAAACTTATATCATATTTTGTGTTTGTTTTTTCCTTGCTTTCAATGAGCATTTAATTTTGCATGTATGCTTTTAACGATTTCATTTTTGGAACGTAGTTTCTTATTTCTCGCTATGCAAAATACAATTTCTAAAGTAAGAAAAACGTGGGTAACTTGTTCCTTGACATCGTTCGTTACTTTTTTTAATTTTTTCTATTGAATTTGTAATAACTTGTAGACTGCTGGGTATATAAAATAAATAACTGTAATTATATTATTATAGCAAACAAGTTAGAACACTGTACTCGGCTGTGTCGAATTTTATATACCCTTCACAGGTCATAAAATATTTAAATATATTAATTTGCGTTGATATTTTATACAATTTATATATTGTATAAATTTATATATACCAAAAACATGTCCACTTTCCAGCCCTGGTTTATAATAAAACAATGACCGCTGTTTTGATTTTTCTGATTTTCAATATCAACATTATTATGTATGATCTTATTCCTGGACAAATCCTTCCAACACCCAAGTCTATAGCTTTCTTGGGGCTTAGGAAAATTGATTTCACTTAAAGACAAACGGACAAACAATTTTGTGTAATGATATTTAAGAAAATATTTTCAATTCATTCAGTCGCAAATGTACTTTTTGAAAAAACTAAAATTAAAAAAAAAATCCATTTTCCAGCTCTGGCCTTTAAAAAACAATATACGTATCATTAACTAATTTTTAAATTCTGCATATTTTCAATACCAATCGAGCTTAATATTTTAACAAATTGGTGGTCTTTTTTTTATTTTGCCGATTTTCAATAGCAATCGAGCTTCAAAAAAAGTCCTGCTGTATCAGTCCAACACCGAAGTGTCTGGCTTTTCTGGATTTTTCGAAAATCAATTTCACGTACAAATGGACGGACATAGCTTACTTGGCTATTTTCGCCATAAGTGCCCATAATATATAGTGTAGAAATTACAAATGGAATGACAAACCACCAGCTTTAAAAATTTTTGGCGAAGGGTATAAAACATATTGAATATGTAAATATTGTTGTTGTGGGTGTATAAATGTATGTGAATGCATAACATTGGGAGGATGTAGGTACGTAGTACGTACGCATGTAAGGATGTGTTTTGCATTTTGTTCTTCCTAAATTTTTGCTTCTGTACTTTTTTGAAATTTATTTATTTATTTTTGCTTTTTCATAAATAACAAGCAAACAAGTTTTGTTTTTAAATGGCTGGAAGAAGGAAATCAAAATAGAGATTTAATTTTATTTGGCCTGAAGCTAAAAATTCAAATTTGAAATTCATAAACGAATCAAGAACAGATTTACTTTTTCTCGTAATTTTTTTATAAAACTTAGCAATAAAACATACAAATTTTGTTTTTGTCGAACGAGAATTCTCTATCGTTTAATAAAAACTTTCGTTATACTTATGCACAAGTATGTATGTACATATACATGTTCGTATGTATGTATATGCATACACAAATTAAAGCTTTTGCTTTCAGATTGTACACAGAAAAAAAATATCATCAAAATGCAACCAACAAGACAAATTAATAACACTAAATTTACGGCCTGGCTCATGATGTCGACAAGCAATTTTCTTTCACTTATTTATATTGAAAACAAAAACAATTTTTCTTATTTTGTTTTAGTTTTCAATATAAATAAGCGAAAGAAAATTTCTTGTCGACATCGTGAGTCATGCAGTTCAATTTTTATAGTGAATTAAATTACCCAACAAAATTATTTGTTTAATTATATCATAAAGGAATGAGCACATGTAGAAGAAACATAAGCATTAATTTTTTATAAGTATTCGTTTTTCGCATATTCAGTAACGAGTTGCTCAGCTAAAGATGAGAGTTGAGTTCGTTAGTCTATTAGTCCAAAGGTTACCGGTTTGATTCCGTCCAAAGACATTTAGTGTTATTCGCAGACAAGCAAAACATCGTTTCGAGGGTTGTGATTTTATATATAGAAAAATATGGTTAATTGAGGAGCTGGCGAACAAAACTAGACATGTGCGCAGTAAATAATTTTTAAAAATTTTTTTTGGCGCTCCAAGTACACATCTATGAAGTCACGAACTATTTTCATTCAAGAGCAGTACGATATTGCCGTAGTAGTTCAGTAATTTGCCTCTCCTGTAAAAAACAGTTACTGCATTTATAAATCTTTTTTTTTCGTGTATTAACACAGGAGACTTTTTTTTGCCAAAGAACGCAAAGCAACATACAGATTTAGAATTTCGTAGCTTCTGCCAAATAGAAAATTTTCCAAAACTTTGCAATATGTCTCAGTGTTTTTTTTTTGTCAGAGTGAAGTGTGGTTTACAAAAAAAAAAAAAAAAAATTAAATTGGAATCGATTGACGTTGCTGGCCAACCCTGAGACTTTACGCTCAGCTACAGATTTTGATCAAATGTTGTAGCGCATATTAATTGCAGACTTGTTCCACAACTACCCACAAATAATTTTATAGGCTAACGCTGCCAAAGAGATATGATTTTCGCCACGTGTTTGTACCTCAGCAAAATATTTGCGCACGGTACTAGCTCAGTTATTTTTGCTATTATCAAAACTCATGTAACATAAAACAATTAATTCCTTTATATTTCTGTTTTCATACTTTTTACTACCTTGAACAAACACACATATGTTATTTTTAATTAAAATGCTTGATTTGATTACAACATTCTAAATTGTTTACTTACAGCTGATAAGCGTAATTTAGCACACATTTCCTTTCTAATCACTTTCAAACTTAATAATCAAATTACAATTGTTCATTATAGTGTTTAAAAACTTACCCTCCTGCCAGCTTCGTTATTGTGCAAATTCATTAAACTTCTGGCTTTAGCGGAAATGCTATTTTTCCATTTACCACCAATGGTAACGCTGCCGCTGCTACTGCTTCCACCTCCGTTGCCAGCCGCTGCACTAGGATTATTAGAATAACCGCCGACATCGGCCAACATACCATTGACAGCACGTTGATTTTTACGTTTCTTTTTACGTCTGCCACCACCATTTTGGCCATTATAAGCGTCCATATTAAAAACTTTTGAATTTAATATTTCACGGCTGATTTTCTCCTGAAACACAATGGAATGCGTATATTAGTTTAGTTGAAGGACTCAAACGCAATATTGCATAACAACTTTAAAAGTGCCACAGGTTTGGAAAAAAAGTTACTTAATTAAGCGATGTGCCCTTTTGAAACACCACTTTCTGTTCATGAAGTGCAAACTCAAGCAAAGCTATTGGAACCTTTAAAAACTCTACCAAACTAGCGCTTTTTGTGATTTTTAAATTTTTTTAAAAACCAAAAAAAAAAAAATATCCAGCACCCTTAACGAGCTGAAAAATATCAAGTGCCAAGTTGTGTCATGAAAGTAGAAAATATTTTCATTTAAAACTTTTCAGGTATTGAAACTGCAGTATGCGTTAGCTGAAATATACCCTCTAGTCAGCCTAGAACCATATGTCTCTATGTCAACACTCTTTTCTCTAGCGACAATTGCACTAGCTGAAATGTCGATGACTTTCCTTTTATGCGAGAGAGACAACAGTTCTAGTGTATTTCTGGTGACATTGTCAATGAACGCGTCAATAGTTTGTTTTTCCTTTTTATAATGCTGTGCAATAATGTTAAAAAAATACATATCACACATTTACTTCAATACACAACTCAAAAAAAACCAGTTTTGCAGAAAACGTGTTTTAAGTTTTCAATTTGTATACAACTCAATGACGGCATGAAAAAATATCCTTCTCTCAGGAGGTGATGGTACTAGCTTTTTATATGAAATTTTTACACAAGATCAAATACGAAATGCCGCATTATTCTGCATTATTAACTAAAAAAAACTAATTTGAATTTAATTGAAGTAAATGAGATGTATGTGTTTAAGTTTGTTGCCCTAACTCGTATAAAATTGATGACAAGAGTCACTAGACTGTACTAGTGAATCTTTGATTCAAATGTCTCCATATGGTCGTAAAAGAATAGTGCAAAAGTCTACTGGTAGATTTTTAATTACAGTACAGCCCTATTTTATATGTCAATAGGCGATTACATTTGCTGCGGTACACCTAGTCAGTAGTACTATTGACAATGTCACTAGTAAATCACTACAATTTTACTGTCGACATCGAGCGAGGAAATATTGATATTGTTGACGAGAAATTTACTAGTGAATCTTTGGTGCCAATGTGTCCATGTGGTTCCAAAATAACTACTTAATGAGTCGTGTACAATCTAGTGGTGGATTTTCAATGACAAGCTAATGTTAAATGTCAATAGATGATTACATTGGCTGGGGTACACCTGGTTAGTACTACTACTGACAATGTCACTAGTAAATCACTACAATTTCACTATTCGTATTTCCTGCAGGGTATATACACACACACGCGCGCGCTCTCTACCACACACCAGCGCATTGGCTCCACACGAAAAATGTCCTTTGAACAATAATAATAAAGAAATATAAAACTGAGAATCGCCACAACAGCAATAACAAAAATTTTTTTAAATAAAAATAAAACTTCGTTTATTGTTTTCTCGTTATATGAAAACTTTATTTTCAAAGCTCAAAATTAAAAATCGTTTAACCAGTTTTTCGTTGAACATTCTACTGATATTGCCAAGGATGTATTTTTTTATATTTCTCCGGTTGTCCTGGAAATATAATAAAAAGTTAAAGCGCCATGCAAGGCAATTAGAAGGCAATAACATTTTTTTATTTAAGATTTTTGCATATAAATGATTTTCTTGGGTGTAATTTAAAGTAGATAATAAAAATGTAAAATTTTAAGCCACACAGGTAATTTGGAATACCTTAAACTCCAAATTTTTTAGATTTTTTTTTTGTTTGTACTAAGATATTATATTTTACTATGAATTTTTTCATTTGAGAGATAATTGGCAGGTTTCATTTGATGTCTATAATTAAACAGCACTTGTTTTAAGGTTCCATTTAAAAATAGAATAAAATTCGAAGCCTAAGTTAGCAGTTTTGCTGCAAAATGATCTATACAGGTATTTGCTTGCTTATTAATTGAGTAAATGTTTAACTTTAGAGATAAAGATGTTTGAATGAAGGACAAGAAAGTGTTTGATGAATTTTGCTACCTGCTCTAATAACTTTTTTTAATGTTTATTTTATTTGATATATAGTTAAATTTTGTTAAATAACCTGCTGCAGTTATATCTGAAGCTTATGGGGAGGCACGGCAATAAAAAATAATTTTAATTGGAAATTTTTCTGTATATGTGAACTTGCCGAATCTTGCTGAAACCATGCAGAACTGATGGGCATTACATTTCGGCGAAGCTCAGAAAAGACAAAATCCAGCAACATTTTTAAATAACAATCTCAAGTGATGATGTGACCCGACAATACAACTTGATGAAACTGCACACCGCACTCTGACTCGAGCTGGGTGCAATTCTCTCTCTTTAAGAATTTGTGAATTAGCGTCACTCCACAACAAAAACAATTTGGCTTAGAAACACTCCCGATTATAAGATATGAGCATGATTTGTCCTCTTCTATCATTCGTTGAATCCCCTGGCAAAATTCCAATCAGATATGCTGGTCCAAGAGATTTAATTTTCTTGTGACTTGAACCTTATAAGGAAACAAATTTTAATCTTTGTACCGAATTCCTCGCAGGAACTGTCAACTGTTAACCATCCGAACTTTCTTAATGAAACTATGGGGGTGGCCAATAGGGCAATTTTGTCTTCTGTCCTAACTGTGTGATTGCTGTTATATGGGCTTCGAGCATCTTTGCTATGCTTAGAGTTTACGAACCTCATTACTGTCCTCCTTCTGGGAGGCGTAGCTCCGAAAGTGCGCCGAAACTCTCTTTGGACGGAAATGATTGGAAATCACTGAGTTGATTGAGTGATAGCGGCTCCCAACCCATATGCATGTTTGATCATCCCAATTCTGCTTTTTTACTAAAAAATTAACATAGAATGTCATGCTGTGGATCAACAACTCAGTATAAAAGTTACGTATCGGGAGAGAAAAAATTCCAAAATTAGATAAAGCAACTTGTATTCCTAATGAGACACAAAATCAATTCTGATTTGCTTGTTTTATTTTTCACTTTTTTTTAAATTTCTAAGAAGTTTCTTAAAATAGTACTTTTTACTAAAAATTTTTCAAGATTATTGCATTAGCTGTAAGTGAGCACAAACTCAAATAAAAGTTGATGTTTTAAGTTGAGAAATATAATAAATCAAAATTAAAATAAGGGCAAAAACTTGACAATTTTGTCTTAAAAATCAGACTGAACGAGTCTTATTTCGACTTCGACTATGACTATTTTGCATCAGACTAAAGAACATTTATAAATTTTTAAAAATCGTCGAGTACTACACAGCATCATTGTTAGGGCCCATAATATTATACATTATATAAGAATAAATAAAAAAAGTTCTAACTGCTAACTAATGTCAAATGAAGCACCCACACAAATTGTTCAACTGATGCTTTACCCCTCCCTAAAAAAAATTTGTTTTAAAAATTTAGTTCAGAATTATATTTAAAATACAATCAAACTTTATTCGAATGAATAGCTCATCAAAAATTTTAGATTTTAAACAGAAAACTTTCCACCTTCCAGCTAAAAGTTCAGTTCAAATTTAAATTTATAACTCTAATGTTTTGTATAAATACTCATCGTACACATGAATAATAAAACATTTATGCATAAGGAACGAAAGAAAAACAATAAAACAACACAAACCAAAGCAAATGCATACATACATACATACATACATATATATATATTCTAATTCAAATATAAATATTTATTAGTTAGCCACTAATACCGGCGGCAAATGTACATACACACCCACCCACTCACTCATTCATGCAAACAAACACACACACACACACCCACACGCGCTCGTAAACAATTACCAACAAAACAGAGAAAAATAAAGAGTAAATAAATTTAATAGTGAAACAATCAGGCCAGGGATGGAAAAATTTATACCATAGTATTTTTGTCGAAAATATTTTATGGTATCTTAAATCGGTTGATTTTTTTTGTTTTTGCTATTTGTTTTTTAAGTGTGAATTTTTTCATTGTAAAGAATAAGCCGCGGCATTTTTGGACCGTACTTCTTCAAGAACGACGAAAATCGTAACGTTCAATAATATTTTGTGATTTTAAAATTTATTATTATTTGTGCCCTTAATTATGAAAGTGGTCTAAGTCTTGTTTTTCTCTTGTTGAGATATTTACTAGATTGCATTTGAAAAATTTAAAAAATATTTTTATATTATACCACATTTTAATTTAGAGTTGTAATAGTCTCGATTAATATAAATTTATTTAATATTAATTCCAGTTTTTTTAAGATTTTTTTAATATTTCGAAGTCATAAGACCACTTTCATAATTAAGGGCACATTTGTGAATCCAAATTTTTTTTTGAAAGTCTGTTTATAAGATAAGAGGTTTGTGACTGTTGAAAATGTGTGGTTGAAGTCTACTGATGATTTCGCAAAGCACCAACGAAATGCATATAGACATGCTTAAGCACTAGCAAATAAATTTCAATTAAAATAAACTTATGACAATATGTCAAATAATAAATTTCTTAACGGCCCTTTTCATAATGTAAAATTAAAAGCTAACAATGTCTGTAATGGCAAGTTTTGTATGAAGAACTTGCAGTTAAAGTTCACTTGAAGTCTTAATCATACATTGTGCAAAGAGACGTAAATATAAAATATTTTTACAAACACTAAAACAAAATGTGTTTCATACATCCATTCCTGAATCAGCCTGAAAACATGCAACACATCCCCACACACACACACACACACACTCACACTTACTCACATACCCATATAACATTAATAATGAGTTCAAACTGCACCGTTCGCTGGATAGCGTGTCTAGATTTGATATTTTATTTGTTGCCACTGCTGCCGGCTACTTAAAGTCTTACCTGTAATTCAAGCATTTCCTTTTCCTGTAATTTTGAATTGAGTATTTCCTTTGTTATACGTTCTTGTAATTCCAATAAATCTTCGGGTTTAATACGAACACCCCCACCGCTGTCCATATACTCTTCAGATGATTCCTCTTGTCTGGGAGGTGCCACTGAAGATGAACGTGTCGTTGATGGCATTTGCTGTTGTTTGATTTGCTGCGTTGATGAGGAGGAGATTGCTGGTGAAGAGTGTGTCATATTGCTGCCTGGCGTATACGCTGCCATGGCAATTTTATTTGGACCGTTACTAATGTTACTAAAGTTAGAATTCTTTGCTGCCGCCTGTGCTCCTGCTGTTGCATTTGTGCTGACATTTTTATTGATATTTTCTAAAGATTTAAAGTCACTTGAATTAAGAACATCTGATGTTGAGGATAATGATGATGATGATGATGTTCTATTGCCGTTTTTATCATTATTGTTATCGCTATTTTTGCTATATTGCATTTGATACTGCTGCTCCTGCTGTTGCTGATATTGTTGTTGTTTGGCTACTGTCATGGTTTCATTATTTTGTGAAGAGGTCATAGCAATTGTAGCATCATCTGCTAACATTTGTTGCTGTTGCTGCTGCTGTAATCGCCTTTGATGAAAACGTCCTGCTCTGCCACGCTTTTCTGGATTGCCAACACCACGTGTGCCACGTCTCGTTTCCTTTTCTCGAATGTCAATAAAATCTGTTGCAAATCTAAAAATAAAAATAAAGCGAAATTAAATGGATTTTCAGTTAAAACATTGACATTGTAGTTTCAAGTTTAAATGATAATAATATATATAAAACTTGAAGGAGTGCTTGAACTTATAGATTTAAAGCGTCAAATTATATTGTACAAATATTTTAAGATATTAAAGTATCCAGAAAATTTTTGGTAAATATTTATGCATTAGCACTTGAAAAATGTGTATGTTAGTGTCAAGTCATAATAAATAGAAGTCAGTAGACCTCAACTAAATTTTTTTTTTTTTAGTTGATTTCAAAAATATTTTGGTTAAAGACTACTTACTGTAAGCGAAGATAAATATCTTATAAATAATTTTTATTTAGAAATTATTATTTTTATTTTAAATTTATTATAATTAAAACTTGAACAATTTATATGCATTTCGTGGCAGATAAGCAACACTTCTCTAGACTTTAACCACAGTTGAAGAAAGCTTACGAAACCCCGCAGTTTATAGACAATTTCTCAATAAATTATTGAGCATTAGAAAACTACAATCACAGTAGGCTAAGAAATTTTTTCAAAACGAACAAATAATATTACTTAGCATGCATTGCTTGCTTTGTTTTTCTACTAACCTTTAATATCAAGGAAACCTTTGGTTTGTTTTGGTTATTGAATGTATTTAAAAGCCAAAATGAAAAAAAAATTTTGCGCATTTAATATTTATTTGTTTATTTATTTAAATAAAAATGAAAATAAAATATTGAAACATATATGTAATTAAATTTGCAATAAACTAAAAAAAAGCACTAGAAACTTTTAGCTTTCGGCTTATTTAGAACTCATTTTTATGATTGTATTAAAACAAATATTTTTTTTAGTAACTATTCGCCCGTTGAGTGTTTTTAAGTTATGATTCACAGTCATATCTTGCGTTTAATAAAATTTTAAATAAAACATGGCAATTTATGCTCTTATTATTTTGCCTAATTTCCTTTTCTTTCTTTA
Organism: Nowickia ferox; assembly: GCA_936439885.1. NCBI lineage: Eukaryota > Metazoa > Arthropoda > Insecta > Diptera > Tachinidae > Nowickia > Nowickia ferox. The sequence goes on along the minus strand of OW387027.1, from coordinate 81,631,509 downwards.
CATCCTGTTGCTGAATGTTTTAGGTACTTTTAAGGCTTTGATTTATATAACATGCTTCAAAATTGGATTAAAACTGTGTATTTTTGTTTAATTAGATGCGAAAATTGGTTACTGCGTTGCGCCCTTTTGTTTAGGGTTCCTTGTTACTTTGCATAAACACGCCTCTTGCTAAATCGCTTATTTTTTTGTTCCTATGCACGATACCAGAGGGTTGTATTTTCTATAAAAAAAAACACACACATACATAATATTGTATTTACTTTTTCATGTGTGTATGTATGTACTCTTACATATTTTTGGCTATTGTTTGTAACAACATAAATTAAGTAACTGTATTTTTAACACCAAACACATGCATCATACAGTCATGCAAATAAAATTACTTAAATAGCCTTTAACATCCCTCAAATCAGGGATGTTGGGCAACAGGAAACAGAAGTTTAAAATGATGATGAAATAAATATAAAATAATTCTCCAATTGCAAAATCAGTTGCAGTAACAAAATAAAGACGAAAAACACTACACTGCTTGCATTGAGCTTTCCACCTTACTCCTCCTGTTACTTGAGCAAAGAGGATAAGATCACCAAATTAATTTATTCTCATATGAGCATTAAAGTAAGAATATTTTATGAATCTTCTTATTCTCTTTAAAGTGTTCCTATTTGCATTGATGTAAGACCTTCAAAGTCAGCCACTCTTGGATGTTTGTATCATATCGAGCCCTTTTTTTCGATTTTATCGTAAGCGACATGCTATCGAAAACATAATTTTTATTGAAATTAAAACTTTGTGAGCCTTCCCATAGTTTAGAATTATCAAAATGCCAAATTTGTTGATAACTTTTAAGATACGGGTTGTAAAATTTTATCGTAAGCGACAATTTACATTTTAGAATATTTAAAAAAAAACCTTCTCATAAAAAATTTAATTTTTGTCGCTTACGATTATATCGAAAATAATGCTCGATGTGTACTTCAAAAATTTTATAATATAAATATAAATTAGATATCGTTAGCTAAAATGCAAAAAGGCGTAACTAACAAAAATATAATTTTACAGGAGAAGAAAAAAAACTAAAAAAACTAAACAAATATGTAAAGTCCCCTTGTTTTTGTTAATAAAATCGTAATTTTTGATCACACAAGTGTAAAATTTTGACAGGACATGTAGATTAATGGCATTCATAATAATCAATCATTTTTTTTTTGCATTTTAGCTAACTATGTACAAATATACTTACATATCGTCACATAAAATCCATAAAGCCGTATGTACACTTTTTACTTTTTTGCAGTAGAATAAATTTAAGACTATTTATTTGGTAGTTGACAAATTGAATAATGAATAAAACATTTTAAGAAAATATTTTTTTTTTTTAGTTAATCACATCATAATCAATCAAAAACTCTATTTTGAATTTTTCGGTTGTTACGGCCTTTTGGTTTTTAGGTGACGATATATACAAAAGGTGAGATAGAGATTTAGCTTAAGTGAGTCATGCATAATGCTAGAAGCACAACTGGAACGAATGAGGAATTTTTCGTTGCGAACTTTCGTCATCAGTACCTGGATTCTGTAACTTTTAACGAACCAAAAATCGTAATATTTAACGACATATTTATTCATTTGCGGTTACGATAATGTGATTCTGTAATTTCTTTTTTACGATAGTCTCCAGCTTTATCTTACCCACCATTTAATTCAATATTATGTGGTAGCTCTGTATAGAAAATGTGAAAATAAGCGAAAATCATAAAGAATAATAAAGAAAAACTCAACGAATTTGAGCTTGTGATTTTATTTTTGTGTTCTCCAGCCGATACCGAATATCGTTAAAATATGTCACTGAATAGCAAAGTCGATAAATTTTCGTTATATTTATTATAGCGATACGATTGTCGTAATAAAACTTACTAAATCCAGGTACAGAAATAAAACACATTTATGCATATGAAAATTAACACAACACCGCCGTCGAGCGAAATTCGTCGTGCATGACGAACTCTCCGATAGATTTATTTCTATTTTTTACGCCGACGAACGACGAAAAGACAATTTTCTCTAGCTGAGTAAACTCATTGTTGTTGTGCTTAACACGACAAAGGTGTTCAGCGCATTCTTATCGATAAATTCGTCGCAGTTGTTTTCTAAGCATAAGTCAGACCTGAAACATTTGATACTCTCAGACTTGTTCTCAATTTAAGTACAAATTATATTACCTAATTTACATTAAGCATTATTTTCATAAAATTAATTGCATGAGCATTTTTATTTGACAATAGGAGGCCTTGAGGAGCAAAAAAAAAATCAAAAAATTGCATCAGGGACTCATTCTACATCCTTTTTTATATAACATTCTCTTTTATAGCGCTGCAGTTACAATTAGCAAATAGAAAAAGTTTCGTGCAACAAAATTCATAAAATTTCATGAAAAAATGTCTAATGTAAATTACATATATTTAAAAAAAAATTAAGTAAATTCAGCAAAGTGCGACTTTGACCGCCCTTGTTTGTTTTTGGTGATTATTTCAGATTTTGGCATTTTTTAGTGTTGCCGCTTTTTTTCGTGCTGGTGATTTTTTTTCGGGTTTTGGCAATAAATTTTTTTTTTGCAAAACACATTTTTAATCGAAGCGATTTTTTCCAGTCTTTGGGGATTTCTTAGTTTTTTGCGACCTGTTTTACTTTTCGCAACATTTGGTGATATTTTTCATTTAAGCGTTTTTTTTTTCTCATTTTGACGATTTTTCCATTCGGCATGTTAATAATTTTGGGATTTCTTTTTTGAAAATTTCAAGGGTTTTTGATTTTTTAAATTTGAGAACTAGTTGGTGTTGTCCCCATAAAAATACAATAACTTTGATAATTTCAAGTGTCTATATATAATTGTCTGTATGTTACATTCAGATTTCAAGAGGTTTCGTTGATCGCTTTAGAACTTCCTTTAAATTTTAACTGTTACATACTGTTGCTGTTGTAGCGGTCAAAGTTTGACATATTCTGTGAAAATTTAAGGTCCATAGCTCGTAGGGTTCTCGAGAAAACAGATTGTCACAGACCTTCAGACAGACGCACGGACATTGTGGCGAAACAATAGGGTTCCTAATAAGAAATCTCGTGATACAAACTTAAAAGAATTTCTTGAAAAACATTTTTTCTACTCTTTTGACTTTCTAAAACTAAAGATTTTACTCCTGTAAATTCCTACAACCACCACTATGATATCCCGCATTGAATATCGGGCTGACAGCAGCTTATGTACAACATTAGAAACAAAAAATGCAAAAAATGAAACAACATGCAATATTCTACTCATTGAAACTTAATTGCATTTGTTGCACTTGGTGGCTGACTCATTGACAGACAGACAGACAGACTGATAGATTGGCTGGTAATTGCAATGCCCTTAAGGAATCTCGTTTACAATGCGTTGAGATTTACACTTTGCACAAATTCTAAATCTTTTTTTTAACAATCCTTGATCACAAAATACTAGAGACAATTCACCCCCTTTTTTCGTGCCAATATGAATTTTAAATGAGGGAGTGTGATTTCAGCAAGAAATTGCATTAATCAGCAAATATGTGGCGGGAGTTATTATTGCAAAAGTTGTTGTAAATTCATACGCAAGGCGAGAGGATAAAAATTAAACAAATTTGTTGCATTCAATCGAAGAAGAAAGTTGAGATACTTTAATTAAATTTTTTATTGGATTATAGGAATAATATTGATTTGCTTCTTATCTTACAAGCGCGAAAATCGTAACTAATTCCTTAAATTAATTTAATTTTTTTTTATTGTGTTTGCGTGCGTAATTCTCAATAACATTTTGAGAGTTTTTCATAATTATACAGAGGCTTTCAGCTTTTCTCAAGACATTTTTGTTTGAGGCGTGCTGTCGTTTCTTAAGCAGCAACGAAATGGCGTTGCTTAACCAACAACAAACAAAATTTTTTTATATTAAAGTCTGTGTAATCTATACTTAATGTCAGATAAATGTAGGATTGGATACAAACCGTAATCTTTCCTTTTTTGAATATAATAAAACGTCTTTGTTATATTAATAAGTTTATTTATTTACATATGATTAGCTAATTAAGTACTGATACATATGATTACTTATAGATTTAGTCACTTAGATTTACTTCACAACTTATTCCTTCATTGGATAAGCGAACCCCTACTGCCTGGTGTCATTGGCTTGACGGTCAATGGAACACTATTATTACTTGATATCGCAATGAATGATCACACCAACGGCATCCTTGCGTGTGTTGGTGTGTATGTCAGCGAAACAGACACAACACAAGATCTGGGGTCCGTTCGTAACTGCATCAGTGCGCTGCATCATACGGGCAAACTTTAATTTCGAATGCAATACAATTTCGGTGATAATATGTAGTGGTTAAAGGTAGCCATTTATTTGCGCGTTATTTACCTCAGCGAAGCACTTTAGGAGATTTCAATTTCCATTTGCAGCGCAGTGATGCATTTATGAACAGACCCAAGCTTGTCTTATTTTTGCTTCGTCTGCCTGCGTTGGTGTGTATGGGACTCTCCTGTATGTGATCTATCGGTCTGTGTTATTCTATATAGTCCGCTATCAGATTCCTATCTTACAGTGGGTCAACCAGTCTCTGTCGTACAGTGGTCCATCCTACATAAATATAAGACAGTATTTCGGTAATCATTTAATTTTTTTTTTTTTAATTATTATATTTTATCTCTATCTCTCTAACTATGCGACACCTAAAATTAAAAATTCAAAACAGCTTTTTCTCTCTGAAATAAATTGTAAAAATTTTTAAATTTGCAATCCTTGAAAAACCAATCACTTTAACAAATTCCACCATAAAGCGTTTTGCTGTGAATGGTTTTAATTCTTTTTAAGTCAAACATTTAAAATTTTTATTACCATGCAAGAAGTTAAAGAAGAGTGATACTGAAGTACCATGATGTACTCTGCAACATTTTTTTTAAACTGCTTCTTTTTTATTGTTACCAAATATGACTTGTTACCCCTTGAAAAATGAAAAGCAAACATATGCAAGAAGATGTGCTTGTGTATACAAAAAAAAAAAGGACGATAACACAGACAAATACATGCATGTACATACACACATGTATAACACAAACTGCTTTAAATATTTACTAAGGATCAGCAAGTGTATACAAAAAAAAATTAGCTTGCGTTTTTGCCTCCATTTGTTTGATTTGTTTTGTGTGTGTGTGTGTGTATGTGTGTATTTTAAACCCTGCACAAAGCCAACAATATCCATTGTGTTTTTCCTGTTGCTATTTTTTAATCTAAAATAACCTTATTTTACGCCTTTGCACTGACTTGTCTGTGCCATTACTATTATTACTACTCGTATTATATCTATTATGTGTTCCATTTACTGCTGTTCGTTCAAACACTGCCGGGATAATGTTTCGTAAGAAGGATTCTTTTCATGCAAGTAAATGTATTTTTTTTTTCGAAGCTAATATTCTTTATATACATACTTAAGTATTTCTGCGCGTCGATGATTGTATTTGCAAATGTATTGTAAATGTGTGTGCTTAAGAGTTTTTCCTTTGCCTAGAAGGCCTTTAAGGATTTGAAAGTGTTATTTGTGTGCGATTGAGATACGACTGCATGAGTAGTTTAATGTTATTGCTATTATTGTTTGAAAATGTGGTTGTTGTTTTGCTTTTTTTCCTCTGGTGGCTGAGTGTTACCATTTTACTGACAGATAAGCTGTAGAAGTATTTATACTATTTTTCTTTTCATATGTAGAGTTTTATTGCCATTAGTTCATTTACGGCCACATATTGTGGTTGGCAAGAAGGAGGTGAATTTATAAATATTTAAAATTAAATTTTTGAAAATTAGATTTTCAAAAAATATAATAGAAATCACAAATGTGACAGGGAATGCTAACGAGCGGTGCAATGTTAAGGACAATTAGGAATTTCAATTCTCACGGGATTTATTTGATTATCTAGTCTAGAAAAAGTTTTAACTTTGCTTCTAATTCTTACGGCTTTTACTTGATATAATATCTAAAGTTAATTCAGTAAAAAATATCATAAATTGTTTCTTTTTTCACTCAACCATTGCACAGTGGTTCAAATCCAGTAAAAAGTGGTTATAACTAGTTCAAAAGATATATATGCCCTTAATTATGAAAATGGTCTAAGTAACATATTTCTTTGGTCGATATATTTAGTTGATTACATTTGAGCAAATTAAATAATATTTTTATATTATGCAACATTTTTATTTAGAATTGTACTCATTTGAATTAATATAAATTTATTTAATAGTTATTAAATATTTAGTGAAGTTTTTTTAAGATTAGAATATACAATTGACAAATTTAAATTTTTTTCAAGTTTTTCTGCAAAATCTTTATTTATAATTAAGAAGATCTTTGTTTTTGTTATTTCAAACATTTATAACTTTACCAGGCAAGCTGAGTTTTTTATGAAAATTAAAATAATAATTGTGATGACATGAATAACAAAATTTTTAAAATTTTTAATGCCAAAATTAATTTTATTTTTCTTCATATGACTAAAACTTTATACAAATTTTAAAATGCTTTTAAGTATATATAAAATTGTTTGGCTTAGGAACCACTGTGCACCAGTTTCAATAATACGTCATTGCAGGCAAATTTGTTTAATATATAAAAATATTTTTGTTGTCACTCTCTTTAGTGACTTGTCAATTGCATTACTTCAGTCTTATGTTGATAATAGTGTTAGAAATCAGTGACTATAAGAAATGTTTGTAACCCATATGCACGTATAGTGCTTTATGCTGAAAAATAACAACAAACACATTTGTATGCTTACCGCACATCTATAGACATATTAAATTTAATATTTTATATCCCTTAAGCTACAACAGGCCAAGCAGTCTAAAAGTTTACCATAGCGTTGGTAATATTTTAAGGAACCAATATGTGAACACTGGCTAAACCCGATAGTACAAGGTGGGCCTAAAGAAATCACCCTATTGGAAGATGCTCTTATTTTTGCAAATGGCGGCCAATGTCAAATTTGTTTTGACATTTGTGAACTAGACAGATGTAGAATACCAGCGAACAAGCCATGGAGCGATACACTCCCCAAGAACACGGAATAATTGTGTCTATTTTTTTCCGGTCGCCTCGTCTCTCGCTTTGGCGACTTACACTGGCCCGCAAGATCGCCAGATTTATCCGTTCCAGACTTTTTTGTTGGGTTTTTTGGTGAAGTGATGAAAAATGCCATAAAACAAACCCGTATAGATATCATCTTCTCGACTTAACCAATAAAATTCTTAAAGTTCAAATAAGCATAATCAAAAACCATAATCGAAGTTTTTCGTTTAGAAAAAAATATGAGAGCCAAACAACAAAGAACGTATGACTTCTTTTGGTCCACCTTGTGCTTTAAATTGTAAAAAACAACACAAAAAAGTTTATTTTAGAGCAAACAATTTTTTTATTCGAAAGATCAAGACATGTCATCTATATTTATTAATTATTTCCAGTATATGGCCACCGCAACGTCCAATTTGAGGGTATTATTGGTGTCACGAATCAGACGGAGAATCAACATAAACCAGTTACTTCGAGAGGAGTCAAATCACATGACCTTGTAGGCCAACTGACAGGTCCCTTGTTCCAAATCAAATTATCGCCAAATTTTAATTTCAACAAGTCGATGGTTGCAGCCGCCGTATTTGTAACAGATCTCGCAAGCATCAATGTCATCCATATTTTCAAACAGCAAATCACTGATCGTGGTGAGGTAAGTACCGGTCTCATTCCTGAAAATATAAGGTGATGCCACCAGCGTGGCAACAAACTACCAAATTGAGTTCAATAACGATAAACAAAATTTTTTTGCGGTCTTGCTTTCACCAAAAATATTTCACATATTTATATTTTACAAAAGGGAAACTGAAATTCTTTGAAGTTTCATTCTCTATATCGATGGCTCAATATAAGAAAGGCGTAACTCAAATTTTCGATATTTTATAAAAGAAGAAAAAAACTTAATAAAAACTAAATCATTTTACATGCAAAGTAAATAATTTAAGTGACCATAAATCGAGATACGCTTCTTTTATACTAAGCCATCGATAGGTTTTTATATATTTATTTTTTTTTTATTACAATTTTTATTTTTGCTAAAAAGGCTTATAAAAGTAACGATAACTTTCCTTGCAGATATACTGTATGATGGGACGATATGATTTGTTTTATTTTCTTACAAATTTTTGTTTATATTTCATGTTGGGGCTGTTGCTAACAGACACACATACTTAAGTAAGTAGTTTATTTTATTCTTAAAATTTTAAGTAAATAAAATCATATTTGTATGTATGTATCTTCTGCCCTTAACTTCTATTACTATTGTGTATAAATTTTATTGGATTTAGTAGACGCAGCAGTGATTTCGTTTCAAAGTTAGCACAAATTTTATATAAAATATTTTTTATGGACTACTGGAGGGTTTATACCGCTTTTATGTTATTATTTTATATTCGTGTAATTTTTATTTGTTTTGATAACAAAATAAGTTCTGTGTACAAAAATAAATAAATAAAAAAAAGTTTTCTTATTTATTTCTGCCAAGTTTGAACAAATTTTCATAGAGCTAGTTTGAAATTTGTTTGCTTTATCATTTGTTATGAGTTTGGGGTGAGATTTGCAAATGATAAACTCGAAATGGAGTTTACGATAAGCAGCAATGGTGTTTTAAAATAAGCAATAACAATGATAAAAAAATTTGCCAGCAAATAAAAGTTGATATAATAAAATTTTAAGTCGAAGTGTGAGTGAAACAATATGAATTTTGTAAAAGTGTGCCTGTGCAATGTTTCTGTCAATATTTAATCGCTCAATATTTAATTTAATAACACTGCGTATCATTATCGTTCTCAACTCAATTCAGTTTGGTTGTCTGAGCGTCAACCCAACAGCGTCACAACTTAAATAAGGGCTTAGTTTGTAGTTGTCTAGTGTCCTAACACTGAAAACAAAACGTTCACTTGATCAATGAATTTTGTCATTAATAATGAGCTAACGTAAGAATTCGTGGCCTTAAATAAGAATTTCATGCTTATAATGAAAACTTACAATAAGCTAATGCAAAATTTCATTCATACAATGAAGAATTATTAATGATGCTACTTCATTAGATGAATTAATGTTTTTTCTCTTAGTGCAATACTAAGAAATAGTTGAGTTGACTCTCACACGACTAACCTGTGTTGAGTTGAGAACCTCAATAGTGGCATTAACTGTACTAAATAAAAAGTTTTAATCAATTTCATTTTTAAAGAAAAGTTTAATTCACTCAATTAAATTTTTAGTTAATTTTTGAATCAAATAAATTTTCAAACAAAAATTTAATTGAAGCAATAAAATTTTTAATTAGTTTCTTTGAAAGTTTTTAATAAGAGAAAAATAATTTTCTGTGTTAGTTTCGAGTTGTGGTGAATTCATAAGCGAATAGTGAAATTGCAAGAAAAATATTTTTGTACAACATTGTAGACTGTAATAAGTCTGTTCAAAACAACTTCTTTAACATGATTTTTTAAAGGCGATAAAATAAACTTGTACGGAGAAATGTTAGAAAATTATGTTTCGTAAAAATTTTTTTTATAGAATTTTATGTAAAAGTTTGGATTTTATTGTATATCTCAAATACAATGGCTTATGGTTTCGTAAGGCAATTCGCAATAGCAATGTGCAAAATAATGAGAACTGAAGTCCCTTCAAATTAATTTTTGCTGCCAAAATCAGTTCTTAGAACTTGTTTTGTACAATGTAAATTCAACCTTAATGATAAGTGACAATAAGTTTTAATTCAAGTACACGATTTTTGACAGCTTTCTGCCATTTTCTAAGCCTTGTGGGCCATTTAGACGATCCAGTTAACCCGTTAATCAGTGATTATGTATGAGTGCCGCATAATTGTTGCTTAAAAGAAGACGTACGAATAAATACGTCAAACGCAATACTTATACATCAACGAATGATGATTTCTTGTTGTTAGCGGCAAGATATTTTTTTTGTCAATCAGATCTGAAAATGTCAAATAATAAAATAAAAACTATTTTGATTTTTATCAATCACTGTCGGCAACGGGTGCGTGTAGCCGAAAAAATACGACTGAACGCACGCAACTGTGTGATTGATGGGTTTATTTCATCGTCTCCTGGACACTTTAGCAACAAGTATGAGGACATCAATAGTAGTCGATTGATTTCGATAACGAGTATACAAGTATAAATTTTGATATATGTATTTTTTAATATTTAAAAATATGTGACATGACATAAACAAATACTTACGGAGTATGAAATAATATTGGAGTAGCTAAAGAAAAGCTTACAGCCGCCGTCATTAAATAGTTAATTCATACATTTACTTAATAATACGAAAATATCATTCTTTTTTATATTTGTCGCCGGTATATCATTATATTTAGCATTTTTTTCCTTTTTTAGCATTAGTTTTTTTTGTCAACAATGCTGCTCTTTATGCCTACACTTAGAAATATTTTATTATATTACACAAAAGAGCAGCTATTTACTCTAGAATTAAACTATTGTTATTTTGACAATAGATGAATAAAAAAGAAACGTGAAATACCATCTGTTTTAATTTCATTATCCCAAGAATTATATATAATGGAATGGTGCAAAGTGGCCAAGTTAAATATATTTTATGGCCAAATAAACTTTTAATCCCTGTATAGAAGGTCTTTTCCTTTTCGGACATTTGGCAAAATTGTCTGGCCAGCATTGATTTGATTGATGAACTTTTTATCCTTAGAGGTACTTTATTTTTTTGAGAACTGAAGCAGTTTATTTTTTATTGTATAACAAAATTAATATCGTAAACCACCAACTGGTTTTTGCTACCAATGAAATCTAAAGTACATCTGCAGTACGTTATAATTCATCACTTGTTAAAGATTTACTACATGACTCATAAAAAATAGTTCGGCTTATAAAAAATTAAAGGACTTATTCATAAAAAACACTTTTGATTTGTACAAACCAGTTTTTGCTATAAAACTTGTTTAATAAACCGTTTATAAAACAAATCTATTTTTTAAAGCACTATCCCTAAAAATTACTTTTCTTATTAGGTACTCTTTTAAAAGGTACTTTTCCCAAAAGGTATTTTATCTACAAGACGCTGTTTCAAAAAAGTACTTTTTCTAAAAATTACTTTGATTATTAGGTACATTTTATTAAAGATACTTTTTCCACAAGGTACTTTTTAATGTATGTAATTTTTCTAAAGGATACTTACTTCTTCGAAAAGGTACTTTTTTAAAAATTACTTTTTCTCCTACAAGTTAATTTTTTAAAGTAAAGAAGAACATTTTAGAAAATGTTCTTCTAAAAGGCAAATTTTCACAAAGATATATTTCCCTTAAAATGTTTTTTTTAATAGGTACTTTTTTATAACAGGCACTTTTTCTAGAACATACTTTTGTAAAAGGTACTTTTCATAGAAGTACGTTTTCTGAAAGAAAATTTGTCTAAAAGGTACTTTTTTCAAAAATATATACATAATACCTTTTCTAAATTGTAGGTTTTCTAAAAATTATTTTTTCTCAAAGAATTTTTTTTTAAATACTTTTGCGAAAAATACTTTTTCCAAAAGTAACTTTAATAAAAAGTATTCTTGTGAAAGAAACTTTATCTGATAGCTACTTTTTTTCAAAAATACTTTTTTTAAATGTGCCTCTTTTAAACGTTATTTTTTATTTTTTTCTTAAATTATTTTCCTTAAAGGCGCATTTTGGAAAATATGCTCTTTTCAAAGTACCTTTTCAAAAAGTTACTTTGTGTAGAATATAATTTTTTTTTAATTTTTTTATATTTTCAAACCTTTTTTAAATGTTCTTTCTTTTAATTGCTTAAATATGTCTTGAGCAGCTTTTTTGTATGCAGCTGACTCGATTCCATAATTTCAAATAAAACTCATCTTGTTGGCAATATTTGAAATTTTGTTTTGTTTATTCTACATTAACATACTGCATTTGAAAAAAGTTAGAACTTTCAATTTCTTTTAAAGAATTTTTCCAAACTCTAATAAAATTCACATTTGACAAATAAGCAATATTATTAAAAATAAGTTCTTTCCTTCTGTTTGTTCTTCTTAAACTGAAAACAAGCAAACGTTAACACATCCTTCCATCCAACCATCCCAAGCACGGATGAATGTATTGTCACGTTTCTATAAAACATTATGCAATTATGTTCTATTGCATTCCTGTTAACCCCAAATCCCCCCAAACGCTTAAAGGATTGTGTTAAAACTGCAGACAGAGAGCACAATTAATAGTTAGTGTATGTGTGAGTGTTAGAGAAAGAGACAGAGATAGAGAAACTGCAATGAAAAACTTTCACATTTTCACAATTTTTAAAAAGCCAACAGGGAGTACAACAGTTGGTTAAATTTGCTTCCAACCACAGAAGCTGACTCATATACTTCGTTCATTGTTTTAGTTAGAATATAAATATATATTTTTTTTTTAGTTTTTTAAGTTCTTGGTTTTAATATATAAAAGGTTTTTGCTGTTTTCTAGGCAACTGGCACACTAGTTGTTGTGAACTCCAAACTAAATACTAATATAGAAGTGAGCGAGAACAAGAATTTCTACGAAATATTTGAAAACTATTTAAAGGTCAGTTTTAATGCAGTTGTTGGCAACAGAAAATGTACAACTTTTCGTCCAACAGCAACAACATTTTCAGTTGCTCAATTTTAATATCCATTTTAATATTAGTTTAATAATGTTAGAGAAGAAAGTTTATTTTTTTTTTGCAGAAAAATATATTTCTAATGAAAAACAAATATAAGAGGATATAATGAGAGTTTTGCATAATATTTGTTTTTTTTTGTTTATATTGTTTTAGTGTTGTACATACATACATGCAAATTATAAAATATTTTTAAATAAAAAACAACAAAATTCCACATATCAGGAGGTATACTCTCTATTTCAAACAGAAAGAAAATACTTTCGAACTTGCATGTAATTAACGTACAAATTAGAATGCATTTTATTTCGTTTCGTATAACAGCGTAGACTACCAGGAAAATGACAATAATTTTAATTTAAAAAAATGTGCCTAAGAAGCTCCTGATCTGAATTCACAAAGATGTTAGCAAATTGCGAGTATTCAGATTTATAGTCCATTTAATTTTTGCATGAAAACTGACGATGTATAGTGCATTATTTAATTTTTTTTCTTGCATGAAAAAAATGTTTAATTTAATTGTTTGAAAAATGTATAGTTCATTATATAGGGTGTTTTTTATTGAGGTATAGAACTTTAAGTTGGCATCACTTTTTTAACTGGCGGCCATTTTGTCACCTGTCAAGTGATTAATATTTAGTTTGGTTTGCCATTTCATCATGAACAGGTTGACAAAAGAACAACGCTTGCAAATCGTGCAAATTTATTTCGAAAATAATGGTTCAGTTCGCGAAGTTTACCGCAAGCTCCGTCCATTTTATGGTCGACATAATCGTCCATCAGAGCAATTAATTCGGTTAACCTGTCAATTGGCCACCAAGATCGTGTGATTTGACACCATTGGATTATTTTCTTTGGGGATATGTGAAGTCGCTCGTCTACGCCAACAAACCAGAAACGTTAGGGGACTTGGAAGCCAACATTCGTGGCGTTATTGCCAACATACGGCCCCATATGCTCGAAAAAGTGGTTGAAAATTGGACCTGTAGAATTGGCTTTATTCGAGCCAGCCGCGGCGGCCACATGCCCGAAATCATATTTAAACGTTAATGGCATAAAATTATCCTTCCAATAAAGCCAAATTGATGGACATTAAAACGATTTTCTTGTGTTTTATTTCAATTCGAAGTTCTATACCTCTAAAAAACACCCTGTATTTTTTGCATGCAAAATGTACGATGTACAGCCCATTTAATATTTTTCATAAAAATTTTTCATTGTACTTCTATAGAAATGTTACTTTTTTGTAAAAAGTTGTGTAAATGTATAAAATAAAAAGTAATAATTTGTTTTTATTGTCATTATTTTCTTCTAGAAATTCAACACTCAGTCTAGATTGTAAACTTCTAATATACAAATCGCTTTTGAAAGCAATATGGTCCTAAACCCCTTGCTCGTAACATCTTGAATTTTACTGGACACATCCGCTTAAAAAAGAAGGACACTAAGGCTCTAATACTCAACACTCCAGACGAAACTGCTTGAAAATATTTTTGTGCTTTATACGACATGTATTATGTACTATTGATTACTATCACTAAGTTTGTGCCTGACAGTGGTTGGGACTAATTATTATATCTAGATTTAAGATTTGAATAATTATTGTTAGTTAATTTTTTTGAAGATACAATAAATAAATTTAAGCAAATAAAAAAAATATTTGTTGCTATCAATGTTTTTTTTCAATATTAATTAATTTATTATTTTTTATTAGGAAACATTTGCAAGCGTGACAACCTCAAGCATTTCATATGCAAATAGTGCGTTAATCGTGAATAGTTTTCTGAATTAGTAAGTCGCTATAAAAACAATACAGTTTTATTTGCAAATAAGCCGTGCGTATGAATGTAGTAGTATGTAGTCCATTTAATTTGTTCCATAAAAAATGGACGATGTATAGCCCATTTAATTTTTTGCGTAAAAATATTAACAATTTATAGTATATTAATTTTTTGGATTAAAAAAATTTTTTGCATAGAAAATGGACGATGTATAGTCCATTATATTTTTGGCATGAAAAATGAACGATGTATAGTCCATTACATTTTTTGCATGAAAAATGGACGATGTATAGTCCATTAAATTTTTCGCATGAAAGATGAACGATGTATATTCCATTAATTTTTTTGCATGAAAGATGAACGATGTATAGTAAATTAAATTTTTTACAAAAAAATATTAGCAATGTATAGTCCATTATATTATTAGCATGAAATAATTTTTTTCGTAAAAAATGGACGATGTATAGTCCATTAAATTTTTCGCATGAAAAAATGTGTTGCATAAAAAATGGACGATGTATAGTCCATTAAATTTTTTGCATGAAAGTCCATTAATTTTTTTGCGTAAAAATATTAGCAATGTATAGTCCATTATATTTTTCTCACGAAATAATTTTTTCCGTAAAAAATGGACGATGTATAGTCCATTAAATTTTTCGCATGAAAAAATGTGTTGCATGAAAAAGGGATGATGTATAGTCCATTCTATTTTTCGCACGAAATAATTTTTTCCGTAAAAAATGGACGATGTATAGTCCATTATATTTTTCGCATGAAAAAATTTTTTCCGTAAAAAATGGACGATGTATAGTCCATTATATTTTTCGCACGAAATAATTTTTTCCGTAAAAAATGGACGATGTATAGTCCATTATATTTTTCGCACGAAATAATTTTTTCCGTAAAAAATGGACGATGTATAGTCCATTATATTTTTTGCATGAAATAATTTTTTCCGTAAAAAATGGACGATGTATAGTCCATTAAATTTTTCGCATGAAAAAAATGTGTTGCATGAAAAAAGGATGATGTATAGTCCATTCTATTTTTCGCACGAAATAATTTTTTCCGTAAAAAATGGACGATGTATAGTCCATTATATTTTTCGCACGAAATAATTTTTTCCGTAAAAAATGGACGATGTATAGTCCATTATATTTTTCGCACGAAATAATTTTTTCCGTAAAAAATGGACGATTATATTTTTTGGATGAAATAATTTTTTCCGTAAAAAATGGACGATGTATAGTCCACTAAATTTTTTGCATGAAAAATGAACGATGTATAAATTTTTTGCGTAAAAATATTAGCAATGTATAGTCCATTATATTTTTCGCTTAAAAAAATTTTTTTCATAAAAAATGGACGATGTATAGTCCATTATATTTTTGGCATAAAAAATTAACGATGTATAATCCATTAAATTTTTGCGTAAAAATATTAGCAATGTATAGTCCATTATATTTTTAGAATGAAATAATTTTTTTCGTAAAAAACGGACGATGTATAGTCCATTAAATTTTTCGCATGACAAAATGTTTCGCATGAAAAATGGACGATGTATAGCCCATTAAATTTTTCGCTTAAAAAAATTTTTGGCATGAAAAATGGACGATGTATAGTCCATTACATTTTTTGCATGCAAAATTAACGATGTATAGTCCATTAAATTTTTTGCGTAAAAATATTAGCAATGATGACGATGTATAGCCCATTATATTTTTCGCTTAAAAAAATTTTTTTCATAAAAAATGGACGATGTATAGTCCATTATATTTTTGGCATGAAAAATTAACGATGTATAATCCATTAAGTTTTTTGCGTAAAAATATTAGCAATGTATAGTCCATTATATTTTTCGCATGAAAAAAATTTTTCCATGAAAAATGGACGATGTATAGTCCATTATATTTTTCGCACGAAATAATTTTTTCCGTAAAAAATGGACGATGTATAGTCCATTAAATTTTTCGCATGGAAAAATGTGTTGCATGAAAAATGGACGATGTATAGTCCATTATATTTATCGCACGAAATATTTTTTGCCGTAAAAAATAGACGATGTATAGTCAATTAAATTTTTTGCATGAAAAAATGTGTTGCATAAAAAATGGACAATGTATACTGTATTATATTTTTCGCTTAAAAAATTTTTTTTCCATGAAAAATGGACAATGTATAGTCCATTAAATTTTTCGCTTGAAAAAATGTTTTGCATGCAAAATGGACGATGTATAGTCCATTATATTTTTGGCATGAAAAATGAACGATGTATAATCCAATAAATTTTTGCGTAAAAATATTAGCAATGTATAGTCCATTATATTTTTAGCATGAAATAATTTTTTTCCTAAAAAATGGACGATGTATAGTCCAATAAATTTTTCGCATGAAAAAATGTTTCGCATGAAAAATGGACGATGTATAGTCCATTATTTTTCGCATGAAAAAATTTTTTCATTAAAAATGGACAATGTATAGTCCATTATATTTGCATAAAAAATGGACGATGTATACTCCATTATATTTTTCGCTTAAAAAAATTTTTTTGCATGAAAAATGGACAATGTATAGTCCATTAAATTTTTGGCTTGAAAAAATGTTTTGCATGCAAAATGGACGATGTATAGTCCATTATATTTTTGGCATGAAAAATGAACGATGTATAATCCATTAAATTTTTGCGTAAAAATATTAGCAATAATTTTTATATTTTATATATTATATTTTTAGCATGAAATAATTTTTTTCATAAAAAACGAACGATGTAAGTCCATTAAATTTTTCGCATGAAAAAATGTTTCGCATGAAAAATGGACGATGTATAGCCCATTAAATTTTTCGCTTAAAAAATTTTTTGCATGAAAAATGGACGATGTATAGTCCATTATATTTTTTCCATGAAAAATTAACGATGTATAGTCCATTATATTTTTTGCATAAAAAATGAACGATGTATAGTCCATTAAATTTTTTGCATGACAAATGAACGATATATAGTCCATTAAATTTTTTGCGTAAAAATACTAGCAATGATGACGATGTATAGCCCATTATATTTTTCGCTTAGAAAAATTTTTTGCATGAAAAATGGACGATGTATATATATATATTATATATATTTTGCAAATAAAATTAACGATGTATAGTCCATTAAATTTTTTGCGTAAAAATATTAGCAATGTATAGTCCATTATATTTTTCGCTTAAAAAAATTTTTTACATGAAAAATGGACGATGTATAGTCCATTATATTTTTTGCATACAAAATGGACGATGTATAGTTTATTATATTTTTCGCATGAAATAATTTTTTCCGTAAAAAATGGACGATGTATAGTCCATTAAATTTTTCGCATGAAAAAATATGTTGTATAAAAAATGGACGATGTATAGTCCATCATATTTTTCGCATGAAATAATTTTTTCCGTAAAAATTGGACGATGTATAGTCCATTATATTTTTTGCACGAAATAATTTTTTCCGTAAAAAATGGTCGTTGTATAGTCCATTAAATTTTTCGCATGAAAAAATGTGTTACATGAAAAAATGATGATGTATAGTCCATTCTATTTTTCGCACGAAATAATTTTTTCCGTAAAAAATGGACGATGTATAGTCCATTATATTTTTCGCATGAACAAATTTTTTGCATGAAAAATGGACGATGTATAATAGTCCATTATATTTTTCGCATGAAAAATGTACGATGTATAGTCCATTACATTTTTTCCATGAAATATGGACTATGTATAGTGACGTATATTTTTCACATGAAAAAATTTTTTCCATGAAAAATGGACGATGTATAGTCCATTAAATTTTTCGCATGAAAAAATATTTTGCATGAAAAATGGACGATGTATAGTCCATTAAATTTTTCGCATGAAAAAATGTTTCGCATTAAAAATAGACGATTATATTTTTCGCTTAAAAAAATTTTTTGCATGAAAAATGGACGATGTATAGTCCATTAAATTTTTCGCTTGAAAAAATGTTTTGCATGCAAAATGGACGATGTATATATAGTCCATTATATTTTTGGCATGAAAAATGAACGATGTATAATCCATTAAATTTTTGCGTAAAAATATTAGCAATGTATAGTCCATTATATTTTTAGCATGAATAAATTTTTTTCGTAAAAAATGGACGATGTATAGTCCATTAAATTTTTCGCTTAAAAAAATTTTTTGCATGAAAAATGGACGATGTATAGTCCATTATATTTTTTGCATGAAAAATGAACGATGTATAGTCCATTAAATTTTTTGCATGACAAATGAACGATGTATAGTCCATTAAATTTTTTGCGTAAAAATATTAGCAATGTATAGTCCATTACATATTTCGCATGAAAAAAATTTTTCCATGAAAAATGGACGATGTATAGTCCATTATATTTTATGCAAGAAACATTAAAAATGTATAGTCCATTAAATTTTTTCCGTAGAAATATTAACAAAGTATAGTCCATTAAATATTTTGCATGAAAAAATTTTTTCCATAAAAATGGACGATGTATAGTCCATTATATTTTTCGCATCAAAAAATTTTTTGCATAAATAATGGACGATGTATATTCCATTAAATTTTTTGCATGAAAGATGAACGATGTATATTTCATTATTTTTTTGCATGAAAGATGAACGATGTATAGTAAATTAAATTTTTTACGTAAAAATATTAGCAATGTATAGTCCAGTATATCTTTCGCTTAGAAAAATTTGTTGTATGAAAAATGGACCATGTCCAATATATTTTTCGCATCAAATAATTTTACCCGTAAAAAATGGACGATGTATAGTCCATTAAATTTTTCGCATGAAAAAATGTGTTGCATGAAAAATGGACGATGTATAGTCCATTATATTTTTCGCACGAAATAATTTTTTCCGTAAAAAATGGACGATGTATAGTCCATCATATTTTTCGCATGAAAAAATGTGTTGCATAAAAAATGGACGAGGTATAGTCCATTATATTTTTCTCATGAAATAATTTTTTCCGTAAAAAATGAACGATGTATAGTCCATTAAATTTTTCGCATGAAAAAATGTGTTGCATGAAAAAAGGATGATGTATAGTCCATTCTATTTTTCGCACGAAAGAATTTTTTCCGTAAAAAATGGACGATATGCAAACTTTTTGCATAAAAATATAGTCCATTAAATTTTCCATTAAATTTTTCGCTTAAAAAATTTTTTTGCATGAAAAATGAATGATGTATAGTTCATTAAATTTTTTGCATGAAAAATCAACGATGTATAGTCTATTAAATTTTTTGCGTAAAAATATTAGCAATGTATACTCCATTATATTTTTAGCATGAAATAATTTTTTTCGTAAAAAATGGACGATGTATAGTCCATTAAATTTTTCGCTTAAAAAATTTTTTTGCATGAAAAATGGACGATGTATAGTCCATTATATTTTTTCCATGAAAAATGGACGATGTATAGTCCATTATATTTTTTGCAAGAAACATTAAAGATGTATAGTCCATTAAATTTTTTCCGTAGAAATATTAACAAAGTCTAGTCCATTAAATATTTCGCATGAAAAAATTTTTTCCATAAAAATGGACGATGTATAGTCCATTATATTTTTCGCATCAAAAAATTTTTTGCATAAATAATGGACGATGTATATTCCATTAAATTTTTTGCATGAAAGATGAACGATGTATATTTCATTATTTTTTTGCATGAAAGATGAACGATGTATAGTAAATTAAATTTTTTACGTAAAAATATTAGCAATGTATAGTCCAGTATATCTTTCGCTTAGAAAAATTTGTTGCATGAAAAATGGACCATGTCCAATATATTTTTCGCATCAAATAATTTTTTCCGTAAAAAATGGACGATGTATAGTCCATTAAATTTTTCGCATGAAAAAATGTGTTGCATGAAAAATGGACGATGTATAGTCCATTATATTTTTCGCACGAAATAATTTTTTCCGTAAAAAATGGACGATGTATAGTCCATTATATTTTTCGCATAAAAAATTTTTTTGCATAATATAGTCCATTAAATTTTTCGCATGAAAAAATTTTTTGCATGAAAAATTAACGATTATAGTCCATTAAATTTTTTGCATGAAAAATGAACGATGTATATAGTCTATTAAATTTTTTGCGTAAAAATATTAGCAATGTATACTCCATTATATTTTTCGCTTAAAAAAATTTTTTGCATGAAAAATGGGCGATGTATAGTCCATTAAATTTTTCGCTTGAAAAAATGTTTTGCATGCAAAATGGACGATGTATAGTCCATTAAATTTTTTGCATGAAAAATTAACGATGTATAGTCCATTATATTTTTCGCTTAAAAAAATTTTTTTCATAAAAAATGGACGATGTATAGTCCATTATATTTTTGGCATGAAAAATAAACGATGTATAATCCATTAAATATTTGCGTAAAAATATTAGCAATAATTTTTATATTTTATATATTATATTTTTAGCATGAAATAATTTTTTTCGTAAAAAACGGACGATGTATAGTCCATTAAATTATTCGCATGAAAAAATGTTTCGCATGAAAAATGGACGATGTATAGCCCATTAAATTTTTCGCTTAAAAAAATTTTTTCCATGAAAAACTGGCGATGTATAGTCCATTATATTTTTTGCATGAAAAATGAATTTTTTGCGTAAAAATATTAGCAATGTATAGTCCATTATATTTTTAGTTTAAACAAATTTTTTACATGAATAATGGACGATGTATAGTCCATTATATTTTTTGCATAAAAAATGGACGATGTATAGTCCATTATATTTTTCCACGAAATAATTTTTTCGGTAAAAAATGGACGATGTATAGTCCATCATATTTTTCGCATGAAATAATTTTTTCCCGTAAAAATTGGACGATGTATATATAGTCCATTATATTTTTTGCATGAAATATGGACGATGTATAGTCCCGTATATTTTTCGCATGAAAAAATTTTTTCCATGAAAAATGGACGATGTATAGTCCATTATATTTTTGGCATGAAAAATGAACCATGTATAATCCATGAAATTTTTCCGTAAAAATATTAGCAATGTATAGTCCATTAAATTTTTAGCATGAAATAATTTTTTTCGTAAAAAATGGACGATGTATAGTCCATTAAATTTTTCGCTTAAAAAAATTTTTTGCATGAAAAATGGACGATGTATAGTCCATTATATTTTTTGCATGCAAAATTAACGATGTATAGTCCATTAAATTTTTTGCATGACAAATGAACGATGTATAGTCCATTAAATTTTTTGCGTAAAAATATTAGCAATGTATAGTCCATTATATTTTTCGCTTAAAAAAATTTTTTACATGAAAAATGGACGATGTATAGTCCATTATATTTTTCGCATCAAAAAATTTTTTGCATAAATAATGGACGATGTATATTCCATTAAATTTTTTGCATGAAAAAATGTGTTGCATGAAAAATAGACGATGTATAGTCCATTATATTTTTCGCACGAAATAATTTTTTCTGTAAAAAATGGACGATGTATAGTCCATTATATTTTTCGCATGAAAAAATTTTTTGCATAATATAGTCCATTAAATTTTTCGCATGAAAAAAATTTTTGCATGAAAAATGGACGATGTATAATAGTCCATTATATATTTCGCATGAAAAATGTACGATGTATAGCCCATTACATTTTTTGCATGAAATATGGACGATGTATAGTCCCGTATATTTTTCGCATGAAAAAATTTTTTCCATGAAAAATGGACGATGTGTAGTCCATTAAATTTTTCGCATGAAAAAATGTTTTGCATGAAAAAGGGACGATGTATAGTCCATTATATTTTTCGCATGAAAAAACGTTTCGCATGAAAAATAAACGATGTATAGGCCATTAAATTTTTCGCTTAAAAAATTTTTTTGCATGAAAAATGAATGATGTATAGTCCATTAAATTTTTTGCATGAAAAATTAACGATGTATAGTTCACTAAATTTTTTGCGTAAAAATATTAGCAATGTATACTATATTATATTTTTCGCTTAAAAAAATTTTTTGCATGATATATTATATTTTTATTATATTTTTTGCATGCAAAATGAACGATGTATAGTCCATTAATTTTTTTGCGTAAAAATATTAGCAATGTACAGTCCATTATATTTTTCGCTTAAAAAAATTTTTTGCATGAAAAAAGGACGATGTATAGTCCATTAAATTTTTCGCATGAAAAAATGTTTTGCATGCAAAATGGACGATGTAGTCCATTAAATTTTTTGCATGACAAATGAACGATGTATAGTCCATTATATTTTTTGCATGAAAAATTAACGATGTATAGTCCATCATATTTTTTGCTTAAAAAAATTTTTTACATGAAAAATGGACGATGTATAGTCCATTATATTTTTTGCATAAAAAGTGGACGATGTATAGTCCATTGTATTTTTCGCATGAAATAATTTTTTCCGTAAAAAATGGACGATGTATATTCCATTAAATTTTTCGCATGAAAAAATGTGTTGCATGAAAAATGGACGATGTATAGTCCATTATATTTTTCGCACGAAATAATTTTTTCCGTAAAAAATGGACGATGTATAGTCCATTAAATTTTTCGCATGAAACAATTTTTTGCATGAAAAATGGACGATGTATAATAGTCCATTATATTTTTTGCATGAAATATGGACGATGTATAGTCCCGTATATTTTTCGCATGAAAAAATTTTTTCCATGAAAAATGGACGATGTATAGTCCATTATATTTTTGGCATGAAAAATTAACCATTATATTTTTGGCATGAAAAATGAACCATGTATAATCCATTAAATTTTTGCGTAAAAATATTAGCAATGTATAGTCCATTAAATTTTTAGCATGAAATAATTTTTTTCGTAAAAAATGGACGATGTATAGTCCATTAAATTTTTCGCTTAAAAAAATTTTTTGCATGAAAAATGGACGATGTATAGTCCATTATATTTTTTGCATGAAAAATGAACGATGTATAGTCCATTAAATTTTTTGCATGACAAATGAACGATGTATAGTCCATTATATTTTTTGCATGAAAAATTAACGATGTATAGTCCATCATATTTTTTGCTTAAAAAAATTTTTTACATGAAAAATGGACGATGTATAGTCCATTATATTTTTTGCATAAAAATTGGACGATGTATAGTCCATTGTATTTTTCGCATGAAATAATTTTTTCCGTAAAAAATGGACGATGTATAGTCCATTAAATTTTTCGCATGAAAAAATGTGTTGCATGAAAAATGGACGATGTATAGTCCATTATATTTTTCGCACGAAATAATTTTTTCCGTAAAAAATGGACGATGTATAGTCCATTAAATTTTTCGCATGAAACAATTTTTTGCATGAAAAATGGACGATGTATAATAGTCCATTATATTTTTTGCATGAAATATGGACGATGTATAGTCCCGTATATTTTTCGCATGAAAAAATTTTTTCCATGAAAAATGGACGATGTATAGTCCATTATATTTTTGGCATGAAAAATGAGCCATTATATTTTTGGCATGAAAAATGAACCATGTATAATCCATTAAATTTTTGCGTAAAAATATTAGCAATGTATAGTCCATTAAATTTTTAGCATGAAATAATTTTTTTCGTAAAAAATGGACGATGTATAGTCCATTAAATTTTTCGCTTAAAAAAATTTTTTGCATGAAAAATGGACGATGTATAGTCCATTATATTTTTTGCATGAAAAATGAACGATGTATAGTCCATTAAATTTTTTGCATGACAAATGAACGATGTATAGTCCATTAAATTTTTTGCGTAAAAATATTAGCAATTATAGTCCATTATATTTTTCGCTTAAAAAAATTTTTTACATGACAAATGGACGTTATAGTCCATTATATTTTTCGCATCAAAAAATTTTTTGCATAAATAATGGACGATGTATATTCCATTAAATTTTTTGCATGAAAAAATGTGTTGCATGAAAAATAGACGATGTATAGTCCATTATATTTTTCGCACGAAATAATTTTTTCTGTAAAAAATGGACGATGTATAGTCCATTATATTTTTCGCATGAAAAAATTTTTTGCATAATATAGTCCATTAAATTTTTCGCATGAAAAAAATTTTTGCATGAAAAATGGACGATGTATAATAGTCCATTATATATTTCGCATGAAAAATGTACGATGTATAGTCCATTACATTTTTTGCATGAAATATGGACGATGTATAGTCCCGTATATTTTTCGCATGAAAAAATTTTTTCCATGAAAAATGGACGATGTGTAGTCCATTAAATTTTTCGCATGAAAAAATGTTTTGCATGAAAAAGGGACGATGTATAGTCCATTAAATTTTTCGCATGAAAAAACGTTTCGCATGAAAAATAAACGATGTATAGGCCATTAAATTTTTCGCTTAAAAAATTTTTTTGCATGAAAAATGAATGATGTATAGTCCATTAAATTTTTTGCATGAAAAATTAACGATGTATAGTTCACTAAATTTTTTGCGTAAAAATATTAGCAATGTATACTATATTATATTTTTCGCTTAAAAAAATTTTTTGCATGATATATTATATTTTTATTATATTTTTTGCATGCAAAATGAACGATGTATAGTCCATTAATTTTTTTGCGTAAAAATATTAGCAATGTACAGTCCATTATATTTTTCGCTTAAAAAATTTTTTTGCATGAAAAAAGGACGATGTATAGTCCATTAAATTTTTCGCATGAAAAAATGTTTTGCATGCAAAATGGACGATGTAGTCCATTAAATTTTTTGCATGACAAATGAACGATGTATAGTCCATTATATTTTTTGCATGAAAAATTAACGATGTATAGTCCATCATAGTTTTTGCTTAAAAAAATTTTTTACATGAAAAATGGACGATGTATAGTCCATTATATTTTTTGCATAAAAATTGGACGATGTATAGTCCATTGTATTTTTCGCATGAAATAATTTTTTCCGTAAAAAATGGACGATGTATAGTCCATTAAATTTTTCGCATGAAAAAATGTGTTGCATGAAAAATGGACGATGTATAGTCCATTATATTTTTCGCACGAAATAATTTTTTCCGTAAAAAATGGACGATGTATAGTCCATTAAATTTTTCGCATGAAACAATTTTTTGCATGAAAAATGGACGATGTATAATAGTCCATTATATTTTTTCCATGAAATATGGACGATGTATAGTCCCGTATATTTTTCGCATGAAAAAATTTTTTCCATGAAAAATGGACGATGTATAGTCCATTATATTTTTGGCATGAAAAATGAACCATGTATAATCCATTAAATTTTTCCGTAAAAATATTAGCAATGTATAGTCCATTATATTTTTAGCATGAAATAATTTTTTCCGTAAAAAATGGACGATGTATAGTCCATTATATTTTTCGCATGAAAAAATTTTTTGCATGAAAAATGGACGATGTATAATAGTCCATTATATTTTTCGCATGAAAAATGTACGATGTATAGTCCATTACATTTTTTGCATGAAATATGGACGATGTATAGTCCCGTATATTTTTCGCATGAAAAAATTTTTTCCATGAAAAATGGACGATGTGTAGTCCATTAAATTTTTCGCATGAAAAAATGTTTTGCATGAAAAATGGACGATGTATAGTCCATTATATTTTTCGCACGAAATAATTTTTTCCGTAAAAAATGGACGATGTATAGTCCATTAAATTTTTCGCATGAAAAAATGTTTCGCATGAAAAATGGACGATGTATAGTCCATTATATTTTTTGCATGAAAAATGAACGATGTATAGTCCATTAAATTTTTTGCATGACAAATGAACGATGTATAGTCCATTAAATTTTTTGCGTAAAAATATTAGCAATGTATAGTCCATTATATTTTTCGCTTAAAAAAATTTTTTACATGAAAAATGGACGTTGTATAGTCCATTATATTTTTCGCATCAAAAAATTTTTTGCATAAATAATGGACGATGTATATTCCATTAAATTTTTTGCATGAAAAAATGTGTTGCATGAAAAATAGACGATGTATAGTCCATTATATTTTTCGCACGAATTAATTTTTTCCGTAAAAAATGGACGATGTATAGTCCATTATATTTTTCGCATGAAAAAATTTTTTGCATAATATAGTCCATTAAATTTTTCGCATGAAAAAAATTTTTGCATGAAAAATGGACGATGTATAATAGTCCATTATATATTTCGCATGAAAAATGTACGATGTATAGTCCATTACATTTTTTGCATGAAATATGGACGATGTATAGTCCCGTATATTTTTCGCATGAAAAAATTTTTTCCATGAAAAATGGACGATGTGTAGACCATTAAATTTTTCGCATGAAAAAATGTTTTGCATGAAAAATGGACGATGTATAGTCCATTAAATTTTTCGCATGAAAAAACGTTTCGCATGAAAAATAAACGATGTATAGGCCATTAAATTTTTCGCTTAAAAAATTTTTTTGCATGAAAAATGAATGATGTATAGTCCATTAAATTTTTTGCATGAAAAATTAACGATGTATAGTTCACTAAATTTTTTGCGTAAAAATATTAGCAATGTATACTATATTATATTTTTCGCTTAAAAAAATTTTTTCCATGATATATTATATTTTTATTATATTTTTTGCATGCAAAATGAACGATGTATAGTCCATTAATTTTTTTGCGTAAAAATATTAGCAATGTACAGTCCATTATATTTTTCGCTTAAAAAATTTTTTTGCATGAAAAAAGGACGATGTATAATCCATTAAATTTTTCGCATGAAAAAATGTTTTGCATGCAAAATGGACGATGTAGTCCATTAAATTTTTTGCATGACAAATGAACGATGTATAGTCCATTATATTTTTTGCATGAAAAATTAACGATGTATAGTCCATCATATTTTTTGCTTAAAAAAATTTTTTACATGAAAAATGGACGATGTATAGTCCTTTATATTTTTTGCATAAAAATTGGACGATGTATAGTCCATTGTATTTTTCGCATGAAATAATTTTTTCCGTAAAAAATGGACGATGTATAGTCCATTAAATTTTTCGCATGAAAAAATGTGTTGCATGAAAAATGGACGATGTATAGTCCATTATATTTTTCGCACGAAATAATTTTTTCCGTAAAAAATGGACGATGTATAGTCCATTAAATTTTTCGCATGAAACAATTTTTTGCATGAAAAATGGACGATGTATAATAGTCCATTATATTTTTTGCATGAAATATGGACGATGTATAGTCCCGTATATTTTTCGCATGAAAAAATTTTTTCCATGAAAAATGGACGATGTATAGTCCATTATATTTTTGGCATGAAAAATGAACCATGTATAATCCATTAAATTTTTCCGTAAAAATATTAGCAATGTATAGTCCATTATATTTTTAGCATGAAATAATTTTTTTCGTAAAAAATGGACGATGTATAGTCCATTAAATTTTTCGCTTAAAAAATTTGTATAGTCCATTATATTTTTTGCATGAAAAATGAACGATGTATAGTCTATTAAATTTTTTGCATGAAAAATGAACGATGTATAGTCCATTAAATTTTTTGCATGCAAAATTAACGATGTATAGTCCATTAAATTTTTTGCATGAAAAATGAACGATGTATAGTCCATTAAATTTTTTGCGTAAAAATATTAGCAATGTATAGTCCATTATATTTTTCGCTTAAAAAAATTTTTTACATGACAAATGGACGTTATAGTCCATTATATTTTTCGCATCAAAAAATTTTTTTGATGTATAGTCCATTAAATTTTTTGCATGAAAAATTAACGATGTATAGTTCACTAAATTTTTTGCGTAAAAATATTAGCAATGTATACTATATTATATTTTTCGCTTAAAAAAATTTTTTCCATGATATATTATATTTTTATTATATTTTTTGCATGCAAAATGAACGATGTATAGTCCATTAATTTTTTTCCGTAAAAATATTAGCAATGTACAGTCCATTATATTTTTCGCTTAAAAAAATTTTTTGCATGAAAAAAGGACGATGTATAATCCATTAAATTTTTCGCATGAAAAAATGTTTTGCATGCAAAATGGACGATGTAGTCCATTAAATTTTTTGCATGACAAATGAACGATGTATAGTCCATTATATTTTTTGCATGAAAAATTAACGATGTATAGTCCATCATATTTTTTGCTTAAAAAAATTTTTTACATGAAAAATGGACGATGTATAGTCCTTTATATTTTTTGCATAAAAATTGGACGATGTATAGTCCATTGTATTTTTCGCATGAAATAATTTTTTCCGTAAAAAATGGACGATGTATAGTCCATTAAATTTTTCGCATGAAAAAATGTGTTGCATGAAAAATGGACGATGTATAGTCCATTATATTTTTCGCACGAAATAATTTTTTCCGTAAAAAATGGACGATTATAGTCCATTAAATTTTTCGCATGAAACAATTTTTTGCATGAAAAATGGACGATGTATAATAGTCCATTATATTTTTTGCATGAAATATGGACGATGTATAGTCCCGTATATTTTTCGCATGAAAAAATTTTTTCCATGAAAAATGGACGATGTATAGTCCATTATATTTTTGGCATGAAAAATGAACCATGTATAATCCATTAAATTTTTCCGTAAAAATATTAGCAATGTATAGTCCATTATATTTTTAGCATGAAATAATTTTTTTCGTAAAAAATGGACGATGTATAGTCCATTAAATTTTTCGCTTAAAAAATTTGTATAGTCCATTATATTTTTTGCATGAAAAATGAACGATGTATAGTCTATTAAATTTTTTGCATGAAAAATGAACGATGTATAGTCCATTAAATTTTTTGCATGCAAAATTAACGATGTATAGTCCATTAAATTTTTTGCATGAAAAATGAACGATGTATAGTCCATTAAATTTTTTGCGTAAAAATATTAGCAATGTATAGTCCATTATATTTTTCGCTTAAAAAAATTTTTTACATGAAAAATGGACGATGTATAGTCCATTATATTTTTCGCATCAAAAAATTTTTTGCATAAATAAGGGACGATGTATATTCCATTAAATTTTTTGCATGGAAAAATGTGTTGCATGAAAAATGGACGATGTATAGTCCATTATATTTTTCGCACGAAATAATTTTTTCCGTAAAAAATGGACGATGTATAGTCCATTATATTTTTCGCATGAAAAAATTTTTTGCATGAAAAATGGACGATGTATAATAGTCCATTATATTTTTCGCATGAAAAATGTACGATGTATAGTCCATTACATTTTTTGCATGAAATATGGACGATGTATAATCCCGTATATTTTTCGCATGAAAAAATTTTTTCCATGAAAAATGGACGATGTGTAGTCCATTAAATTTTTCGCATGAAAAAATGTTTTGCATGAAAAATGGACGATGTATAGTCCATTAAATTTTTCGCATGAAATATGGACGATGTATAGTCCCGTATATTTTTCGCATGAAAAAATTTTTTCCATGAAAAATGGACGTATAGTCAAATATAATGGACTATACATCGTTCATTTTTCATGCAACACATTTTTTCATGCAAAAAATTTAATGGAATATACATCGTCCATTATTTATGGAAAAAATTTTTTGATGCGAAAAATATAATGGACTATACATCGTCCATTTTTCATGTAAAAAATTTTTTTAGGCGAAAAATATAATGGACTATACATTGCTAATATTTTTACGCAAAAAATTTAATGGACTATACATCGTTCATTTGTCATGCAAAAAATTTAATGGACTATACATCGTCCATTTTGCATGCAAAACATTTTTTCATGCGAAAAATTTAATGGACTATACATCGTCCTTTTTTCATGCAAAAAATTTTTTTAAGCGAAAAATATAATGGACTGTACATTGCTAATATTTTTACGCAAAAAAATTAATGGACTATACATCGTTCATTTTGCATGCAAAAAATATAATAGAAATATAATATATCATGCAAAAAATTTTTTTAAGCGAAAAATATAATGGAGTATACATTGCTAATATTTTTACGCAAAAAATTTAGTGGACTATACATCGTTAATTTTTCATGCAAAAAATTTAATGGACTATATATACATCATTCATTTTTCATGCAAAAAAATTTTTTAAGCGAAAAATTTAATGGCCTATATATATATCGTTTATTTTTTATGCGAAACGTTTTTTTATGCGAAAAATTTAATGGACTATACATCGTCCATTTTTTACGAAAAAAATTATTTCATGCTAAAAATTTAATGGACTATACATTGCTAATATTTTTACGCAAAAATTTAATGGATTATACATGGATCATTTTTCATGCAAAAAATTTAATGGACTATACATCGTCCATTTTTCATGCAAAAAATATAATGGACTATACATCGTCCATTTTTCATGCAAAAAATTTTTTTAAGCGAAAAATTTAATGGACTATATATGTATGTATACAAATTTTTCGCATGAAAAAATGTTTTGCATGCAAAATGGACGATGTAGTCCATTAAATTTTTTGCATGACAAATGAACGATGTATAGTCCATTATATTTTTTGCATGAAAAATTAACGATGTATAGTCCATCATATTTTTTGCTTAAAAAAATTTTTTACATGAAAAATGGACGATGTATAGTCCTTTATATTTTTTGCATAAAAATTGGACGATGTGTAGTCCATTAAATTTTTCGCATGAAAAAATGTTTTGCATGAAAAATGGACGATGTATAGTCCATTAAATTTTTCGCATGAAAAAACGTTTCGCATGAAAAATAAACGATGTATAGGCCATTAAATTTTTCGCTTAAAAAATTTTTTTCCATGAAAAATGAATGATGTATAGTCCATTAAATTTTTTGCATGAAAAATTAACGATGTATAGTTCACTAAATTTTTTGCGTAAAAATATTAGCAATGTATACTATATTATATTTTTCGCTTAAAAAAATTTTTTGCATGATATATTATATTTTTATTATATTTTTTGCATGCAAAATGAACGATGTATAGTCCATTAATTTTTTTGCGTAAAAATATTAGCAATGTACAGTCCATTATATTTTTCGCTTAAAAAAATTTTTTGCACGAAAAAAGGACGATGTATAGTCCATAAAATTTTTCGCATGAAAAAATGTTTTGCATGCAAAATGGACGATGTATAGTCCATTAAATTTTTTGCATGACAAATGAGCGATGTATAGTCCATTATATTTTTTGCATGAAATGAACGATGTATAGTCCATCATATTTTTTGCTTAAAAAAATTTTTTACATGAAAAATGGACGATGTCTAGTCCATTATATTTTTTGCATACAAATTGGACGATGTATAGTCCATTGTATTTTTCGCATGAAATAATTTTTTCCGTAAAAAATGGACGATGTATAGTCCATTAAATTTTTCGCATGAAAAAATGTGTTGCATGCAAAATGTACGATGTATAGTCCATTATATTTTTCGCACGAAATAATTTTTTCCGTAAAAAATGGACGATGTATAGTCCCTTATATTTTTCGCATGAAAAAATTTTTTGCATAATATAGTCCATTAAATTTTTCGCATGAAACAATTTTTTGCATGAAAAATGGACGATAATAGTCCATTATATTTTTTGCATGAAATATGGACGATGTATAGTCCCGTATATTTTTCGCATGAAAAAACTTTTTCCATGAAAAATGGACGATGTATAGTCCATTATATTTTTGGCATGAAAAATGAACGATGTATAATCCATAAAATTTTTGCGTAAAAATATTAGCAATGTATAGTCCATTATATTTTTAGCATGAAATAATTTTTTTCGTAAAAAATGGACGATGTATAGTCCATTATATTTTTCGCATCAAAAAATTTTTTGCATAAATAATGGACGATGTATATTCCATTAAATTTTTTGCATGAAAAAATGTGTTGCATGAAAAATGGACGATGTATAGTCCATTATATTTTTCGCACGAAATAATTTTTTCCGTAAAAAATGGACGATGAATAGTCCATTATATTTTTCGCATGAAAAAATTTTTTGCATAATATAGTCCATTAAATTTTTCGCATGAAAAAATTTTTTCCATGAAAAATGGACGATGTATAATAGTCCATTATATTTTTCGCATGAAAAATGTACGATGTATATAGTCCATTACATTTTTTGCATGAAATATGGACGATGTATAGTCCCGTATATTTTTCGCATGAAAAAATTTTTTCCATGAAAAATTGACGATGTGTAGTCCATTAAATTTTTCGCATGAAAAAATGTTTTGCATGAAAAATGGACGATGTATAGTCCATTAAATTTTTCGCATGAAAAAATGTTTCGCATGAAAAAATGTTTCGCATGAAAAATAAACGATGTATAGGCCATTAAATTTTTCGCTTAAAAAATTTTTAAACTTATTATTATTCAAATATAGAAAAAATTCAACGAAGGCAAAACAAAATTTTACGGATAATAACATCGGCTCCATGGTACATAAGAAATTCAAATTTACATCGTGATTTGAATATGCCACAAGTAACTGAAGAAATTGCAAAATACGCAGGCAAATATCTTACAAAACTCGAGTCTCATCCTAATCCGCTTGCTCGTACTATCTTGAATTTTACTGGTCACATCCGCTTAAAAAAGAGGGACACAAGGGCTCTAATACTCAACACTCCAGAAGAAACTGCTTGAAAATACTTTTGTTTTTGCTTATCACTACTTATGTATTATTAATAACTATCACTAAGTTTATGTCCGACACTGGTCGGGCCTAATTAATTATATTTAGATTTAAGATTTGAATAATTATTGTTAGTTCATATTTGAAGATACAATAAATAAATATATGTACTAAAAAAAAAAAAAAAAAAAAAATTTTTTGCATGAAAAATGAACGATGTATAGTCCACTAAATTTTTTGCGTAAAAATATTAGCAATGTATACTCCATTATATTTTTCGCTTAAAAAAATTTTTTGCATGATATATTATATTTTTATTATATTTTTTGCATGCAAAATTAACGATGTATATGCGTAAAAATATTAGCAATGTATAGTCCATTATATTTTTCGCTTAAAAAAATTTTTTACATGAAAAATGGACGATGTATAGTCCATTATATTTTTTCCATAAAAAATGGACGATGTATAGTTTATTATATTTTTCGCACGAAATAATTTTTTTCCGTAAAAAATGGACGATGTATAGTCCATTAAATTTTTCACATAAAAAAATGTGTTGCATGAAAAATGGACAATGTATAGTCCATTATATTTTCCGCTTAAAAAAATTTTTTCCATAAAAAATGGACGATGTATAGTCCATTAAATTTTTTGCATGACAAATTAACGATGTATAGTCCATTAAATTTTTTGCGTAAAAATATTAGCAATGTATAATCCATTATATTTTTCGCACGAAATAATTTTTTTCCGTAAAAGCTGGACGATGTATAGTCCATTATATTTTTCGCATGAAAGAATTTTTTGCATAAAAAATGTACGATGTGTATCCATTAAATTTTTTGAATGAAAAAATTTTTTGCATGAAAAATGGACGATGTATAGTGCTTTATATTTTTCGCATGAAAAAATTTTTTCCATTAAAAATGGACGTAAAAAACGACGATTTTTGCATGAAAAAATTTTTTCCATGATAAATGGACGATGTATAGTCCATTATATTTTTTGCATGAAAAAGTTTTTTGCATGAAAAATTAACGAAGTATAGTCCATTAAATTTTTTGCGTAAAATATCAGCAATGCATAGTCCATTATATTTTTTGCATGAAAAAATTTTATCATAAAAAATCGACGATGTATAGTCCATTATATTTTTTGCATGAAACATGAACGATGTATAGTCCATTACATTTGTTGCATGAAAATTTTTTTCGAATAAAAAATCGACGAAGTACAGTCCATTATATTTTCCGCATTAAATAATCTTTTGCGTAAAAAATGGACGATGTATAGTCCATAAAATTTTTCGCATGAAAAAATTTTTTGAATGAAAAATGGACGATTTATAGTCCATTATATTTTTGCATGAAATATGGACAATTTATAGCCCATTACATTTTTGAATAAAAAATTAACGATGCATAACCCATTATATTTTCCGCATGATATAATTTTTAGCATAAAAAATGGACTATACCATTATATTTTTTGCATGAATAATTAACGATGTATAGTCCATTAAATTTTTGGCGTAAAAATATTAGCAATGTATAGTCCATTATATTTTTCGAATGAAAAAATTTTTTGCATAAAAAATGGACGATGTATAGTCCATAATATTTGTTGCATGAAAAATGGACGATGTATAGTCCATTAATTTTTTTGCGTAAAAATATTAGCAATGTATAGTCCATTATATTTTTTGCATAAAAATTAACGAAGTATAGTCCATTATATTTTTTCCATACAAAATGGACGATGTATAGTCCATAATATTTTTTGCATGGAAAATTAACGATGTATAGTCCATTAAATTTTTTGCGTCAAAATATTAACAATGTATTGTCCATTATATTTTTCGCATGAAAAAAATTTTTCCATAAAAAATGGACGATGTATAGTCCATACAATTATGTATAGTCCATACAATTATGTATAGTCCATGCAATATCAACAATGTATAGTCTATTTATTTTTTTGCTTTAAAAATTTTTTTGCATGAAAAATGGACGATGTATAGTCCTTTATATTTTTCGCATGAAAAAATTTTTGCCACTAAAAATGGACGATAAAAAACAACGACGACGAAAAAATTTTTTCCATGATAAATGGACGATGTATATTTCCGTATATTATATTTTTCGCTTAAAAAAATTTTTGGCATAAAAAATGGACGATGTATAGTCCATTATATTTTTTGCATGAAAAATGAACGATGTATAGTCCATTAAATTTTTTGCGTAAAAATATTAGCAAAGTATATATAGTCCCTTATATTTTTCGCTTAAAAAAATTTTTTACATGAAAAATGGACGATGTATAGTCCATTATATTTTTTCCATACAAAATGGACGATGTATAGTCCATTATATTTTTTGCATGAAAAATGACCGATGTATAGTCCATTAAATTTTTTGCGTAAAAATATTAGCAAAGTATATATAGTCCCTTATATTTTTCGCTTAAAAAATTTTTTTACATGAAAAATGGACGATGTATAGTCCATTTTATTTTTTGCATAAAAAATGGACGATGTATAGTCCATTATATTTTTCGCACGAAATAATTTTTTCCGTAAAAAATGGACGATGTATAGTCCATTATATTTTTCGCATGAACAAATTTTTTGCATAAAAATATAGTCCATTAAATTTTCCGCATGAAAAAATTTTTTGTATGAAAAATGGACGATGTATAGTCCATTACATATTTCGCATGAAATATGGACGATGTATAGTCCCGTATATTTTTCGCATGAAAAAATTTTTTCCATGAAAAATGGACGTATAGTCAAATATAATGGACTATACATCGTTCATTTTTCATGCAACACATTTTTTCATGCAAAAAATTTAATGGAATATACATCGTCCATTATTTATGGAAAAAATTTTTTGATGCGAAAAATATAATGGACTATACATCGTCCATTTTTCATGTAAAAAATTTTTTTAGGCGAAAAATATAATGGACTATACATTGCTAATATTTTTACGCAAAAAATTTAATGGACTATACATCGTTCATTTGTCATGCAAAAAATTTAATGGACTATACATCGTCCATTTTGCATGCAAAACATTTTTTCATGCGAAAAATTTAATGGACTATACATCGTCCTTTTTTCATGCAAAAAATTTTTTTAAGCGAAAAATATAATGGACTGTACATTGCTAATATTTTTACGCAAAAAAATTAATGGACTATACATCGTTCATTTTGCATGCAAAAAATATAATAGAAATATAATATATCATGCAAAAAATTTTTTTAAGCGAAAAATATAATGGAGTATACATTGCTAATATTTTTACGCAAAAAATTTAGTGGACTATACATCGTTAATTTTTCATGCAAAAAATTTAATGGACTATATATACATCATTCATTTTTCATGCAAAAAAATTTTTTAAGCGAAAAATTTAATGGCCTATATATACATCGTTTATTTTTTATGCGAAACGTTTTTTTATGCGAAAAATTTAATGGACTATACATCGTCCATTTTTTACGAAAAAAATTATTTCATGCTAAAAATTTAATGGACTATACATTGCTAATATTTTTACGCAAAAATTTAATGGATTATACATGGATCATTTTTCATGCAAAAAATTTAATGGACTATACATCGTCCATTTTTCATGCAAAAAATATAATGGACTATACATCGTCCATTTTTCATGCAAAAAATTTTTTTAAGCGAAAAATTTAATGGACTATATATGTATGTATATAAATTTTTCGCATGAAAAAATGTTTTGCATGCAAAATGGACGATGTAGTCCATTAAATTTTTTGCATGACAAATGAACGATGTATAGTCCATTATATTTTTTGCATGAAAAATTAACGATGTATAGTCCATCATATTTTTTGCTTAAAAAAATTTTTTACATGAAAAATGGACGATGTATAGTCCTTTATATTTTTTGCATAAAAATTGGACGATGTGTAGTCCATTAAATTTTTCGCATGAAAAAATGTTTTGCATGAAAAATGGACGATGTATAGTCCATTAAATTTTTCGCATGAAAAAACGTTTCGCATGAAAAATAAACGATGTATAGGCCATTAAATTTTTCGCTTAAAAAATTTTTTTCCATGAAAAATGAATGATGTATAGTCCATTAAATTTTTTGCATGAAAAATTAACGATGTATAGTTCACTAAATTTTTTGCGTAAAAATATTAGCAATGTATACTATATTATATTTTTCGCTTAAAAAAATTTTTTGCATGATATATTATATTTTTATTATATTTTTTGCATGCAAAATGAACGATGTATAGTCCATTAATTTTTTTGCGTAAAAATATTAGCAATGTACAGTCCATTATATTTTTCGCTTAAAAAAATTTTTTGCACGAAAAAAGGACGATGTATAGTCCATAAAATTTTTCGCATGAAAAAATGTTTTGCATGCAAAATGGACGATGTATAGTCCATTAAATTTTTTGCATGACAAATGAGCGATGTATAGTCCATTATATTTTTTGCATGAAATGAACGATGTATAGTCCATCATATTTTTTGCTTAAAAAAATTTTTTACATGAAAAATGGACGATGTCTAGTCCATTATATTTTTTGCATACAAATTGGACGATGTATAGTCCATTGTATTTTTCGCATGAAATAATTTTTTCCGTAAAAAATGGACGATGTATAGTCCATTAAATTTTTCGCATGAAAAAATGTGTTGCATGCAAAATGTACGATGTATAGTCCATTATATTTTTCGCACGAAATAATTTTTTCCGTAAAAAATGGACGATGTATAGTCCCTTATATTTTTCGCATGAAAAAATTTTTTGCATAATATAGTCCATTAAATTTTTCGCATGAAACAATTTTTTGCATGAAAAATGGACGATAATAGTCCATTATATTTTTTGCATGAAATATGGACGATGTATAGTCCCGTATATTTTTCGCATGAAAAAACTTTTTCCATGAAAAATGGACGATGTATAGTCCATTATATTTTTGGCATGAAAAATGAACGATGTATAATCCATAAAATTTTTGCGTAAAAATATTAGCAATGTATAGTCCATTATATTTTTAGCATGAAATAATTTTTTTCGTAAAAAATGGACGATGTATAGTCCATTATATTTTTCGCATCAAAAAATTTTTTGCATAAATAATGGACGATGTATATTCCATTAAATTTTTTGCATGAAAAAATGTGTTGCATGAAAAATGGACGATGTATAGTCCATTATATTTTTCGCACGAAATAATTTTTTCCGTAAAAAATGGACGATGAATAGTCCATTATATTTTTCGCATGAAAAAATTTTTTGCATAATATAGTCCATTAAATTTTTCGCATGAAAAAATTTTTTGCATGAAAAATGGACGATGTATAATAGTCCATTATATTTTTCGCATGAAAAATGTACGATGTATATAGTCCATTACATTTTTTGCATGAAATATGGACGATGTATAGTCCCGTATATTTTTCGCATGAAAAAATTTTTTCCATGAAAAATTGACGATGTGTAGTCCATTAAATTTTTCGCATGAAAAAATGTTTTGCATGAAAAATGGACGATGTATAGTCCATTAAATTTTTCGCATGAAAAAATGTTTCGCATGAAAAAATGTTTCGCATGAAAAATAAACGATGTATAGGCCATTAAATTTTTCGCTTAAAAAATTTTTAAACTTATTATTATTCAAATATAGAAAAAATTCAACGAAGGCAAAACAAAATTTTACGGATAATAACATCGGCTCCATGGTACATAAGAAATTCAAATTTACATCGTGATTTGAATATGCCACAAGTAACTGAAGAAATTGCAAAATACGCAGGCAAATATCTTACAAAACTCGAGTCTCATCCTAATCCGCTTGCTCGTACTATCTTGAATTTTACTGGTCACATCCGCTTAAAAAAGAGGGACACAAGGGCTCTAATACTCAACACTCCAGAAGAAACTGCTTGAAAATACTTTTGTTTTTGCTTATCACTACTTATGTATTATTAATAACTATCACTAAGTTTATGTCCGACACTGGTCGGGCCTAATTAATTATATTTAGATTTAAGATTTGAATAATTATTGTTAGTTCATATTTGAAGATACAATAAATAAATATATGTACTAAAAAAAAAAAAAAAAAAAATTTTTTTGCATGAAAAATGAACGATGTATAGTCCACTAAATTTTTTGCGTAAAAATATTAGCAATGTATACTCCATTATATTTTTCGCTTAAAAAAATTTTTTGCATGATATATTATATTTTTATTATATTTTTTGCATGCAAAATTAACGATGTATATGCGTAAAAATATTAGCAATGTATAGTCCATTATATTTTTCGCTTAAAAAAATTTTTACATGAAAAATGGACGATGTATAGTCCATTATATTTTTTCCATAAAAAATGGACGATGTATAGTTTATTATATTTTTCGCACGAAATAATTTTTTTCCGTAAAAAATGGACGATGTATAGTCCATTAAATTTTTCACATAAAAAAATGTGTTGCATGAAAAATGGACAATGTATAGTCCATTATATTTTCCGCTTAAAAAAATTTTTTCCATAAAAAATGGACGATGTATAGTCCATTAAATTTTTTGCATGACAAATTAACGATGTATAGTCCATTAAATTTTTTGCGTAAAAATATTAGCAATGTATAATCCATTATATTTTTCGCACGAAATAATTTTTTTCCGTAAAAGCTGGACGATGTATAGTCCATTATATTTTTCGCATGAAAGAATTTTTTGCATAAAAAATGTACGATGTGTATCCATTAAATTTTTTGAATGAAAAAATTTTTTGCATGAAAAATGGACGATGTATAGTGCTTTATATTTTTCGCATGAAAAAATTTTTTCCATTAAAAATGGACGTAAAAAACGACGATTTTTGCATGAAAAAATTTTTTCCATGATAAATGGACGATGTATAGTCCATTATATTTTTTGCATGAAAAAGTTTTTTGCATGAAAAATTAACGAAGTATAGTCCATTAAATTTTTTGCGTAAAATATCAGCAATGCATAGTCCATTATATTTTTTGCATGAAAAAATTTTATCATAAAAAATCGACGATGTATAGTCCATTATATTTTTTGCATGAAACATGAACGATGTATAGTCCATTACATTTGTTGCATGAAAATTTTTTTCGAATAAAAAATCGACGAAGTACAGTCCATTATATTTTCCGCATTAAATAATCTTTTGCGTAAAAAATGGACGATGTATAGTCCATAAAATTTTTCGCATGAAAAAATTTTTTGAATGAAAAATGGACGATTTATAGTCCATTATATTTTTGCATGAAATATGGACAATTTATAGCCCATTACATTTTTGAATAAAAAATTAACGATGCATAACCCATTATATTTTCCGCATGATATAATTTTTAGCATAAAAAATGGACTATACCATTATATTTTTTGCATGAATAATTAACGATGTATAGTCCATTAAATTTTTGGCGTAAAAATATTAGCAATGTATAGTCCATTATATTTTTCGAATGAAAAAATTTTTTGCATAAAAAATGGACGATGTATAGTCCATAATATTTGTTGCATGAAAAATGGACGATGTATAGTCCATTAATTTTTTTGCGTAAAAATATTAGCAATGTATAGTCCATTATATTTTTTGCATAAAAATTAACGAAGTATAGTCCATTATATTTTTTCCATACAAAATGGACGATGTATAGTCCATAATATTTTTTGCATGGAAAATTAACGATGTATAGTCCATTAAATTTTTTGCGTCAAAATATTAACAATGTATTGTCCATTATATTTTTCGCATGAAAAAAATTTTTCCATAAAAAATGGACGATGTATAGTCCATACAATTATGTATAGTCCATACAATTATGTATAGTCCATGCAATATCAACAATGTATAGTCTATTTATTTTTTTGCTTTAAAAATTTTTTTGCATGAAAAATGGACGATGTATAGTCCTTTATATTTTTCGCATGAAAAAATTTTTGCCACTAAAAATGGACGATAAAAAACAACGACGACGAAAAAATTTTTTCCATGATAAATGGACGATGTATATTTCCGTATATTATATTTTTCGCTTAAAAAAATTTTTGGCATAAAAAATGGACGATGTATAGTCCATTATATTTTTTGCATGAAAAATGAACGATGTATAGTCCATTAAATTTTTTGCGTAAAAATATTAGCAAAGTATATATAGTCCCTTATATTTTTCGCTTAAAAAAATTTTTTACATGAAAAATGGACGATGTATAGTCCATTATATTTTTTCCATACAAAATGGACGATGTATAGTCCATTATATTTTTTGCATGAAAAATGACCGATGTATAGTCCATTAAATTTTTTGCGTAAAAATATTAGCAAAGTATATATAGTCCCTTATATTTTTCGCTTAAAAAATTTTTTTACATGAAAAATGGACGATGTATAGTCCATTTTATTTTTTGCATAAAAAATGGACGATGTATAGTCCATTATATTTTTCGCACGAAATAATTTTTTCCGTAAAAAATGGACGATGTATAGTCCATTATATTTTTCGCATGAACAAATTTTTTGCATAAAAATATAGTCCATTAAATTTTCCGCATGAAAAAATTTTTTGTATGAAAAATGGACGATGTATAGTCCATTACATATTTCGCATGAAAAAAAATTTTGCATGAAAAATGGACGATGTATAGACAATTATATTTTTTGGAAGAAACATTAAAGATGTATAGTCCATTAAATTTTTTCCGTAGAAATATTAACAAAGTATAGTCCATTAAATATTTCGCATGAAAAAATTTTTTCCATGAAAAATGGACGATGTATAGTCCATTATATTTTTCGCATCAAAAAATTTTGTGTATAAATAATGGACGATGTATATTCCATTAAATTTTTGCATGAAAGATGAACGAAGTATATTCCATTAATTTTTTTGCATGAAAGATGAACGATGTATAGTAAATTTAATTTTTTACGTAAAAATATTAGCAATGTATAGTCCAGTATATCTTTCGCTTAGAAAATTTTTTTGCATGAAAAATGGACGATGTATAGTCCATTATATTTTTCGCACGAAATAATTTTTTCCGTAAAAAATGGACGATGAATAGTCCATTATATTTTTCTCATGAAAAAATTTTTTCCATAATATAGTCCATTAAATCTTTCGTATGAAAAATTTTTTTTGCATGGAAAATGGACGATGTATATACAGTCCATTAAATTTTTCGCATGGAAAATTTTTTTGCATGAAAAATGGACGTTGTATAGTCCATTATATTTTTCGCACGAAATAATTTTTTTCCGTAAAAAATGGACGTCCATTATATTTTTCGCATGAAAAAATTTTTTCCATTAAAAATGGACGATGTATATATAGTCCATTATATTTTTTGCATGAGAAATGAACGATGTATAGTCCATTAAATTTTTCGCATGAAAGAATTTTTTGCATGAAAAATAAATGATGTATAGTCCATTAAATTTTTCGCATGAAGAAATTTTTTGCATGAAAAATGGACGATGTATAGTCCATTAAATTTTTCGCGTGAAAAGATTTTTTGCAAGATAAATGTACGATGTATAGTCCATTACATTTTTTGCATGAAAAATGGACGATGTATAGTCCCTTATATTTTTTGTATGAAATAATTTTTTCCGTAAAAAATGCACGATGTATTGGAAAATGGACGATGTATAGTCCATAATACTTTTTGCATGATAAATGGACGATGTATAGTCCATTACATTTTTTGCATGAAAAATGGACGATGTATAGTCCCTTATATTTTTCGCATGAAAAATTAACGATGTATAGTTCATTAAATTTTTTGCGTAAAAATATTAGCAATGTATAGTCCATTATATTTTTCGTACGAAATAATTTTTTTCCTTAAAAAATTAACGATGTATAGTCCATTATATATTTTGCATAAAAAAATTTTTACCATAAAATATGGACGATGTATAGTCCATTAAATTTTTCGCATGAAAAAATTTTTTGCATGAAAAATGCACGATGAATAGTCCCTTATATTTTTCGCATGAAAAAATTTTTTCCATAAAAAATGGACGATGTATAGTCTATTATATTTTTTGCATGAAACATTAAAGATGTATACTCCATTAATTTTTTCGCATGAAAAAATTTTTTGCATTATATTTTTTACATGAAATAATTTTTTGCATGAAAAATGGACGATGTATAGTCCATTATATTTTTTGCATGAAAAATGAACGATATATAGTCCATTAAATTTTTTGCGTAAATATATTAGCAATGTATAGTCCATTATATTTTTCGCTTAAAAAAATTTTTTGCATCAAAAATGGACAAAGTATAGTCCATTAAATTTTTCGCATGAAAAAATTTTTTGCATGAAAAACGGACGATGTATAGTCCATTATATTTTTCGCAAGAAATAATTTTTTTCCGTAAAAAATGGACGATGTATACTCCATTATATTTTTCGCACGAAATAATTTTTTCCGTAAAAAAGGGACGATGTATAGTCCATTATATTTTTCGCATGAAAAAATTTTTTGCATAAAAATATAGTCCATTAAATTTTCCGCATGAAAAAATTTTTTGTATGAAAAATGGACGTATAGTCCATTACATATTTCGCATGAAAAAAATTTTTGCATGAAAAATGGACGATGTATAGTCCATTCAATTTTTTGCAAGAAACATTAAAGATGTATAGTCCATTAAATTTTTTCCGTAGAAATATTAACAAAGTATAGTCCATTAAATATTTCGCATGAAAAAATTTTTTGCATGAAAAATGGACGAGGTATAGTCCATTAAATTTTTCGCATGAAAAAATTTTTTCCATGAAAAACGGACGATGTATATATAGTCCATTATATTTTTCGCATGAAAAAATTTTTTGCATAAAAAATGGACGATGTATAGTCCATTATATTTTTTGCATGAAACATTAAAGATGTATAGTCCATTAAATTTTTTCCGCAGAAATATTAACAAGGTATAGTCCATTAAATTTTTCGCATGCAAAAATTTTTTCCATGAAAAATGGACGATGTATCCATTATATCTTTCGCATCAAAAAATTTTTGGCATGAAAAATGGACGATGTATAGTCCCTTATATTTTTCGCATCAAAAAATATTTTCCATAAAAAATGGACGATGTATATATAGTCCATTATATTTTTAGCATGAAAAATGAACGATGTATATTCCATTAAATTTTTTGCATGAAAAATGAACGATGTCCATTAAATTTTTGGCGTAAAAATATTAACAATGTATAGTCCATTAAATTTTACGCATGAAA
Source organism: Nowickia ferox (assembly GCA_936439885.1). Lineage (NCBI taxonomy): Eukaryota > Metazoa > Arthropoda > Insecta > Diptera > Tachinidae > Nowickia > Nowickia ferox. The sequence goes on along the minus strand of OW387027.1, from coordinate 81,586,950 downwards.
AATGGACGATGTATAGTCCATTATATTTATCGCATGAAATAATTTTTTTTCGTAAAAAATCGACGATGTGTAGTCCATTATATTTTTCGCATGAACAAATTTTGTGCATAAAAAATGTACGATGTATAGTCCATTAAATTTTTCGCATGAAAAAAAAATTTTTTTTCATGAAAAATGGACGATGTATAGTCCATTATATTTTTTGCATGAAAAATGTACGATGTATAGTCCATTACATTTTTTGCATGAGAAATGAACGATGTATAGTCCATTAAATTTTTTGCGTAAAAATATTAGCAATGTATAGTCCATTATATTTTTCGCTTAAAAAAATTTTTTGCATGAAAAATGGACGATGTATAGTCTATTAAATTTTTCGCATGAAAAAATTTTTTGCATTAAAAATGGACGATGTATATATAGTCCATTATATTATTTGCATGAAAAATTAACGATGTATATTCCATTAAATTTTTTGCATGAGAAATGAACGATGTATAGTCCATTAAATTTTTTCCGTAAAAATATTAGCAATGTATAGCCCATTAAATTTTTCGCATTTTTTTTTCATATATTTATTTATTGTATCTTCAAAAATGAACTAACAATAAGTAATCAAATCTTAAATCTAAATATAATTATTAGGCCCGACCAGTGTCGGACATAAACTTATTGATAGTTATAAATAATACATAAGTAGTGATAATTAAAAAGGAAAAAAAAATAAACGTATTTTCAAGAAGTCCCATCTGGAGTGTTGAGAATAAGAGCCCTTGTGTCCCTCTTTTTTAAGCGGATATGTCCAGTAAAGTTCAAGATATTACGAGCGAGCGGATTAGGATGTTTCTCGAGTTTTGTTAAATATTTGCCTGCGTATTTTGCAATTTCTTCAGTCACTAGTGGCATATTTAAATCGCGATGTATATTTGAATTTTTGATGTACCATGGAAAAAAATTTTGTTTTGCCTTCGTTGGATTTTCTCAACACTTGAAGCTGAAGCAGTGCCCCATAGCTGAATTCCATAGCACCATATTGGCTTCAAAAGCGACTTGTATATCAAAAGTTTGCAGTCTAGGCTGAGTGTTGAATTTCTGCCAATTAACCAATATATTTGAGTTAATTTAAGTTTCATTTGAGTTAACTTAGAGTCAATGTGATATTTCCATGTAAGCCTTCGATCAAGGTGTATGCCAAGGTATTTCACTTGAGAATGTTGAGGAATACTTTGATTGTTGATTCGAATGGGAGAGCAAGTATCTCTTCTTAGGGTAAACGTTATGTGGACACACTTTTGTTCATTTACTTTAATTCTCCATAAGTTCAACCATATTTCAAGCTGGGTAATGTGTTCTTGGAGATTGCGGGATGCCTCATCAGGGTTTTTGTGTATACTCATACAGGCTGTATCATCGGCAAATGTAGAAGTTAGGATGTTATTGCTCACAGGCATATCACAAGTATATATTAGATACAAGTCTGGCCCCAGAATACTGCCCTGTGGCACACCGGAAGATATAGATTCGGGCACACTCGTGAACTCTCCTTCCACAACAGTGAACTTCCTATCAATAGTATAATTTTCCAAAAGCTTTTGTATGTTTATTGGTAGGTACGTCTTCAATTTTAAAACTAGGCCTTCATGCCATACTTTATCAAATGCCCGAGAAACATCAATAATACTTCTTTTCTTCAAATGTTCTTCTTACAACTTGGACCACAATCTATGCGTTTGTTCAATGGTGCTATGCTGACTTCTAAAACCAAATTGAAGGTCCGGGATGCACCCATTATCAGCTTAAATTTTGGACAATTTAGTCATGATCAGCTTTTCGAAAAGCTTTGAGATTGTTGCTAGTAAGCTTATAGGCCTATATGACTTAGCCTTGGTAAGATCTTTGCCCGGCTTTGGAAGCATTTTTATTTTGGCAAGTTTCCAGTTATTTGGAAAATACTGCATTCGTAAAATAGCATTAAAAATAAATAGCAAGATTCATATTGCAATATGAGGCAAGCTCATCAGCATCTTGTTACTAATGCCATCAATACCTGGAGCTTTCTTCGGGTCGAGTTCAGCAATTATTTTTTGTAGTTCACGCAACTTAAACCTTAAGGGACGAGGGGGTAGAGAAACTACACTCGGTAATTCGGCAGCACCCGTACATGAATTGGAAGTAAATACAGATTTTAAATGCTCAGAAAATAAATTACCTTTCTCACTATCGCTTCTCGCCCAGCCTCCGGTCGAAGTACGCAGTGGTGATTTAAGGTCAACGGGTCTTTTAAGATTTCTAGTAGCGCGCCATAAAGAGTAATTAGATGCTGACGTTACATCAAGACCTTCTAAATACTTTTCCAGTAATGCAGTTTTGTCCGACGATAGCAGCTCTTTGAGTCGTTTAGTACATTCTTTAAGTCTGATTTTCTTTAGGGGTGATCTGTGTTGTTGCCATTCTCTTCTAGCTCTCCTTTTTTCACATACAAGACGTTCAATTTCCGTAGAATAAATTCTATTAAAGCCAGTCTGCGGATAGGAGTTAGTGGCATGTTCAGCAGCCTGTTTAATATTTTCGTTAATATTGGCAATGTTAAATTCAATATCATCAGATGATCTTAGCTGAATGTTTTCTACGCAGTGACTACTAAGATATTTTTTGAATCCTAGCCAGTTGAGCCCATTAATAATTTTCACATATGAGTTAGTTAAATCACTCCTTAGTGGGTTGAAAATTGTAACTATTGTGGGAGAGTGATCGGAGGACAGATCTAGGAGGCCTCTACGTGAATTAAGTCTCTATGAATATTTTTCGTAACGCCAAAATCTATAACATCTGGAATTTTTCTTACGTCAGTAGGCCAGTAAGTAGGCTCCCCGCTCGAAATGACATCTAAGCCCATTTTTGAAATTGTATTAAACAACGCTCGACCTCTAGGTGTAACAAGACGCGAGCCCCAGTACGTATGTTTTGTATTGTAGTCACCAGCTGCCAGGAAACAAGATCCAAGCGATTTGTAGAACTTCTCATACTGATCTTCGGTAACTGAAAATCTGGGAGGTGAGTAAATTGCGGGAAAAAATTTTATCATAAAAAATGGACGATGTATAGTCCATTATATTTTTTGCATGAAACATGAACGATGTATAGTCCATTACATTTGTTGCATGAAAAATTTTTTCGAATAAAATATGGACGAAGTACAGTCCATTATATTTTCCGCATGAAATAATTTTTTCCGTAAAAAATGGACGATGTATAGTCCATACAATTATGTATAGTCCATACAATTATGTATAGTCCATACAATTATGTATAGTCCATGCAATATTAACAATATATAGTCTATTTATTTTTTGGCTTTAAAAAATTTTTTGCATAAAAAATGGACGATGTATAGTCCACTATATTTTTGCATGAAATATGAACGAAGTGTAATCCATTATATTTTTCGCATGGAATAATTTTTTGTGTAAAAAATGGACGATGTATAATCCATTTTATTTTTTGCATTAAAAATTAACCATGTATAGTCCATTATATTGTTTGTATTAAAAATGAACAATCTATAGTCCATAATATTTTTTGCATGAAAAATTTTTTTTTATAAAAAGTTGACAATGTATAGTCCATTTAATTTTCTGCATAAAAATTATGATGTCTAGTCCAGTATTTTTTTTTTCATAAAAATATATTTTGCATGAAAAATGGACGAAGTATAGTCCCTTTAATTTTTTGTGTGTAAAATGGTCGATGTTTAGCCTGTTTATATTTTTTTATGAAAATATGGACAATCTATGGTGCATTTAATATTTTGTATGAAAAGTGGATGATGGGGTACACATAATATTAATTAATATTTTGTATGAAACTTGGACGATGTATGGCAAAATTTTGTTTTTTCTGTATACCCTAATTAATTTTTGTTAAATTTTCCCATTTTGAAGTCACTATACTCGTATTTTGCAAAACTAGAACGTTTAATGATTCAAGATTTTGTACTAAGGGAGTTATCGTTGGCGCAAAATTTTATTAAAATCGGAAGAAAATTTTACTTTGGTTACTTGATTATAATGCTTTTTGATGCAGCCTAAAATACATACTACAATACATTCAAAAATCACATGAAAATAAATTTGTAGCATTTCATGAAGTTATATTGTACACATAGATGTAGTACATACAGCATTTCATTTAAATTGAGTCTTTAATTTCGCCAATATAAATTCTTAAAACAGAAAGATTTATGGAATTATATTAAAATAATTATAAATAATAAATATTATATAAATTCACAAAATGTTAGCCAATCAGGCCACTCGTACTTGGGCCTTTAGTATAAACTATTTTCGCACAAATCAAACGCTTTTCCAATTCTTTCTTCAAAATATATCTACAAATACCGCTAATTTTTCGTTGCACTTTGATACTTATGCAAACTTATTCACAGAAGAGTTTTAAGCTAAAGCGTCATTTAAAATGTTTACTAGTAATTATGTTTGGGTATTTTTTTCATACTTGCTTAAAATCATTTTTATGTTGTTGACGTTTATTAATCGTAAACTATTTTTGCAAAAGAGGTACACAATTTTTTTTTGTGTTTAGTGAATGCAAAAGCGAATGCAAATAGCAAAAGTACTCGTAAGCGAATAATATGCGAATGCAAATGCGACTGCGAATATTCTTTACATCCCTAATTTAAAGGTTTTATTTAATTAAATAAAACTATCCTTTTTTGTTAGCAATATGGTCTTGAATAAAAAAATCAGTTATTTAAATGCAGCAGCAATTAAATTATTTTATAATTTAATGATAAAAATACAGAGAAAAAAATCATAGAAATTATATTGCCACAGTAAATATATTATTTCACGCCACAAATCTCTCGGCAAAGCAAAAATCTGTACAAAAAATCAACTGTCTCAACTGGACTGCACTGAATTGCCCTTTTGCTTTATCAACACAAGCATTATAATTTATAACAGGTTGTAAATATAATTTCACAATTCATTTATTTTTAATGCAAAATATTTATTTATGCATCTCATACATCAGACTTGAAAACATGCATAAAACGAAATAAAATAAAAGCAACGACATAATATTTCGAACGAATCACACAGACTAAGGATCACAAATATCAGCCAGCAATGGTTACAATGAACTTCTCTAACAATATACAAACATATACATATACATTTATATTTTTTTTAATTTAAGTAGTTTTTGTGACAAAATACAAGCATAATTCACATTTAAGGCGGTAGCGGCAGTAACCAGGAACAAATGAATCACATTAGCCAACGTTTATAAATCACAGCAATCACCTGGTTGTAACTTTTTACACAGGATTAAAAGTATAAATCAATTTAATACCCATACCTGACAAAATAGGTGGAGTATTTGCAAAGGAGAAAAAAACACAATTTTAAGGGAAAAAACGACAGTTATATTTATGGCAAATATGTGTACAAACATACATATGTGTATATGCATGCACACATACATACATACATGTGAAATGGAAAAGAATAACTTTTTATGACTGCAAACAATTGCCCGCCAGAACAATTGTTTAATGCAATGAAATGTGGCCGAAAATTATACAGGAGTTTAGAGCTCATTTTTACATCACAAAAAAATTCACTCGATAGTGAAAATGAAATTATATTCACCATTTAGTAAGTTTCGCGTTATAATGAAAACATTTCGATAAAACACACAACACAAAAATTGCTGCATACTTTTAGGAAAAAAAAATAATATTTGCTGCAGTAAATGGAAGTCAAACAGCTGCTTCTAACAGCTTCTGGCTTCAAACAATAAAGGCAAGACATTAAAAAATTCCTTTTCCTATTCCTCTTGTCAACAAGATTACAACAAAGCTTAAAGGTTGACTTCAATAAACAGAAATAAGTGAAAGCCGGGAATCATTAAGGTAACATGTCCCAAATGCCCAGCTATCTGACGGACAACAGACATAGCTGTTCATAAGCCTCTTTCGCATTAGATTATTCAAGTAGTTGGGTTTTCGAATGCTTTCGAAATACTTTCATTATTTAGCCAAAAGAACCAATATTTATTAATAACAGTTTTCTTTGAAAAAAATGTCATGTCTGACGAAAATTAAATTATAACACAATAATACAGCGCCTGAACATGAAAAAATTTATCTTCTTGTGATTGATAGCGTTAAAATTTTGTCAGAAAAAATCCAGCTAGACCGAGCAAAAATAAATGTTTTAAAATAAAATCTATAAGTTTCATTATTATACACCCAAATGAATTTAGTGGCCACTGCGTTTTACCACAAAAACCAACAAAGCCAACAAAAAATAATAATGCTTTTCCGATATGAAAAAATGAGTTAAAAAAATACTTTTGTTTTTACTGAAAAGTTACTCGTGCAGTAACATGAAATTCAATATGCATACATGGGTATTATTTGCTTGTTTTGTTTTTATTTTTTGTGCATATAATTCTATTTTATTTAAATTTAGTTTAACAACTGCATATGTGAGTATGAAATTTATACACCTGCATACATACGAGTACGTATCTATATGTAAACAGAGGTATTTTGATAACACAAGTGACCAGCTGGTCACAGATGGCATTTTCTTTAACACAAACTAAAATATGTGGTCTATAAAATGTAATCGTTATGACTGCCTTTTTTTTGCATGGAAATCTTTTTTATAAACCTTTATTAAGTTTTAATAATTTTTATAAATAAGGCAGAAAAAGTTAATGAGATAGAAACTGCATTTACAAGTGTTATAAAGTAGGCAGATGCATTGCAAACTTGGCCCAGGGCCTCCCTTATACACTCGCTTACGTTCATGATTAGCAAACACGGCAAACTGGGTAACACAGATAAATATTCACTCACGTCTCTCGTCTTTTGCTTTTCAACAAAAACTTTTATTTGTTTATTTATTTATTTTTTATTAATATTATATTTTAATAACATTTGCATTAATTTTATTTTTGTTTTTGATTTAATATATGTACCTAAAAATGTTGAAAATGTTTTATATCTTTTGTGGGACTACTCTCAAAGTTAAACAGAAAAAACGTTATTACATTTACTTTTAAAGGATGTAGCGACATAAATATAAAAAAATAAAACCTTTTTTAATATTCATTAAAAAAATAAAGTGAATGGTGGAGTATTTTTTTCGAAAACGATGGAGAAAATAGCACAGCACTGATGTTCCCGTATATGTGCCTATCTAGTGTCTTTATTGATTGATTTATAAAAAGTTCTTCGTTCAATGGAAATTAAATTGCTAAAAAAAAATTAAGTAAAAAAAAAAGGTAAAAGTTACTTATCATAAAAGTGATTATTTTCAGTGGAATTATTTTTCGATGAATAGAAGGAATATCACCTCTAAATTTTGAACAATCTGCTTTTTAGGTTTAAGCCACATAAGTATTTTCGCCTCCTCAATCAGTTAATGTAATTTTAACATATCTTGGAAACCATAAGAAACAAACTCTTGAAATTTTCAAAAACGCTAAAAGTAAAAACAATCCAACACCACCAAAATGCCGAAACAAAAAATCGCAAAAAAGAAAAAAACGATAGAATTCAAAATATCACCAAAAATAAAATAGATTGCAAAAAAATCAACAAAAGTAAAAAGATCGCCAAAAATAAAAAAAATTTCGCCAAAAACCGAAAAAACGCGAAAATTAAAAAATTTCAACAGTATAAAATCGCTGAAACTAAATATATGCATTGTAAAAAAAACAAAAAAAAATAATTACAAAAAATCTAAAATAATTCCAAAACGAAAATATCGTCAAAAACCGAAAAAATCGCAAAAAAAAAGAAGAAACAAGCGTAGTACGGAACTCTTCGTGAGCGAGTCAAACATGTTCTTTTGTAATACCAGAGAGTAAGAAAGGAATCGTGCAAGTATATGCTGTGAAGTGATAGATAGAAAGAGAGAAGATTATCTTACTTAATTTTTTGTTTGTTATTACAACTCTGCTATTATTTATGAGGTTAATTTGTTTCAGCGCCTCTGGTGTTAAGTAGGCGTATTATTTTGATATGAAGCCATTCTATTACTCATTTTACATTTGCCGAGGAGTCATCAGCATAGCATAAGTAAAATCTGTGATGCTGGTATGACTGGGTCAGGGTATGCATTGAACTCTGGCTCGCGAATACCAGTATTTGCTTTATAGCCGAATTACTATCTAGTTCAGCCGACAGCACCTTCTCTTTAAAAAAAACTCCTAAATTTTTTTTGTTTGTTTGTCGATTGCCTTCAATAAACAGGCATGAATAAAATTCCGCGTGAAATTTTTCCCTAGGAACAATTCCAACTAATAGCAAGTAGTGTTGAGCGATACTGTGATTTTTTAACAATGTTGCTCCTTGTGAACGTGATTTCTAAATCGCTGTTCTTTTAAACTGTTACTGTCACAGTTTAGCAATATTTTGTTTGTAGCAGTTCTGTTATTTTTACAAAATCTAATAAGAAGAGCAGCAGTGAAATTAAACAGTGACTGTGATCACGGTTTAATACATTTCAGTTCTTCTGCTTTAAAAGTATTTATTAGTATTGGTATTTTCATAAATACTAATAAAAAGAGAATTGTCGTATAAGAGGCAGAGAGACAGTAAAATTGCAAATACAAAAATGTGAGAGCTATACATAGTTGTCAGAAAAGACGATTTGACATTTGATTTATTTACTGTAAAGTAAGCATACAAGAATATTCACAGTTTTTATGGAAGAACTATATTTCCAAAACCTATTACTTGATAAATTCAATCACAGTTGTGATTAGTGATTTTTCAATCGCTGTGAAAAAGTAACAGGTTTCGAAAAATCGCTCATCTCTAATAGCAAGTAATAGGGAAAAAATTTTAATTGGAAAAGGGAGAAATTTCACGCGAAATTTTTATTCATGATTGCCCTGAATATTTTGAGCGAAATGCGCAATAGCCCAATTTTATCACTAAATGAGAATTCGTTCAATTGGTATTTTCGATTGCAATCAATTCAAATATAGAAAAAATTCAACGAAGGCAAAACAAAATTTTACGGATAATAACATCGGCTCCATGGTACATAAGAAATTCAAATTTACATCGTGATTTGAATATGCCACAAGTAACTGAAGAAATTGCAAAATACGCAGGCAAATATCTTACAAAACTCGAGTCTCATCCTAATCCGCTTGCTCGTAATATCTTGAATTTTACTGGTCACATCCGCTTAAAAAAGAGGGACACACGGGCTCTAATACTCAACACTCCAGAAGAAACTGCTTGAAAATACTTTTGTTTTTGCTTATCACTACTTATGTATTATTAATAACTATCACTAAGTTTATGTCCGACACTGGTCGGGCCTAATTAATATATAAAATAAAATATATTTAGATTTAAGATTTGAATAATTATTGTTAGTTCATATTTGAAGATACAATAAATAAATATATGTACTCAAAAAAAAAAAAAAAAAAAAAAAGATTGCAATCGAAGATTGAAAATTTCTCATAAAAAGGGTCTTTAAATTTAGAGTTTTCCAATATGCTTTATTTTTGTCAGACCGGTTTTAAACACAGCAACTTTAGTTGGGTAAGTTTTGGTTTATGGAAGAGGGAGGAAACGTTAATAAAGAGGAGAGCAATCATATTTTCCTCTCTGGGCCATGAACTAAGAAGTTGTTTAACTAAAATTACCGCGAGTGAACCAAGTTTTACAAAGCTCTCCATAAATCGTATATTTATTTTTTCCCCTTATAGCGCACAAACTAATTAATTTATTGTTTGATTGTTTTATGCGTTTCGAGTTGTTTTATATCAGATAATTTTAATTAATTTAAATCTTATTTTTATGTGTATTAAATTTAATAGTATATGGCCAATACAAAAACGCAGACAAATATTATTTCAATTAATTAATTAACATGTTTAATTGTAAATAATGCAGACACAAACAAATAATTGTACTGGCATTATGCATTTTAATACGTACGAACAAAAAAAAAAACAGTACACGGTAGACAATAAAATAATATATTAAACACAATTAAAGGACTTACTTGTAAGCGTATTCCAAATTGTCACCACAACCACCCCAGGTCCAATCGTCGTGCAATTGCTTGGGCCGGGAGCCACTAGAGCAGCCACATGATGTCAATTGGCCATCACGACAGGCACGTGCTATGAAACTTGTAACGGTAGCAGCAGCCAACGCATGTATAAGAGCCATTTCCGGTGAACCTGTGGCAGAGCAAAACAAAATTGCTGTTATATTTAAATTAATTAAATGTCCATTAAATTTATATTAATAGAGTAAAAGAAAATTATGATAATGATAATGTTCATTCGTTATTCACTTTTGCGCTATTTTCCCAAGTTTGTTGAAAGTCAACGTGCTGTGCTACACAAATTAACAACACTTTGCAGCAGCAAAACAAAATAATAATACTCGTAATTTGCTAAAAGTTTCGCTTTAACAAACTCAACTCACTTATGCAAAATAACAATTTAATCAAAGTCTAATGATGCTGCCTTTATAAAGATCCCTCCTTTCTTCTCTTATTTGCTTTTAATGTTATCAAGTTAGAACCAAAAGAAGTTATAAAGTCACCTGATGATGAAATAAAACAGAAATCTGTGCAACAGCATCTAAAATGAAACTAATGAATGCCAAGTTAAATAAAGTTTTTTCCTAATAAGGGTGCAACCTTCTCGCCCCCTACAACCTGGCTTCGTTAAATGATTACTGCAATTCTAAGGATAAACTTTGTGATGTTGTTGCCATGGCAAATCATCAACAACAGGATTTGCTATTTTCAAAGATTTCCCTTTTTTTAATGGCCAATGACATTTAATTAATAATGTATCTGTTTTTTTTTATTTTTTTATAATTTTCTTGACTTTCCGCCGTCTACACAGTTCCTTGTTTTTTTTTTTTTATCGTATTATGTTGTGAGAAAGACATTTATTATTTTTCTACCTCCGTGTTTTTTTTCTTCTGCTTCTTCTTTTGTGCCTTAGGTTAAGCCGGAGGTTTTTTTATTTGCCTAATAGTGTAAATTAATTTTTATTTTTATGAATAATTTACTCGGCGACATCATTAACTAATTTTGTTTCTTTTAAGCGCACTTGGTTGGCACTTTGATGTTCGAATTATTAACACGTCATTAGAAGAGTTAAAAAAGGACGATGCCAAAGGTCGCTTTTTGCATCGAGCAGGCGGTAATTAAAAATAATGACAATTTACTTTGTAGCATATTTACTCGTAATAATGATACACTTTCAGAACCAAATTTAGTAAATTTATGATGGCAGAAAATTTTTAAATAAATTGTATAAACATCATCCTAAATGATATGAATTATCGTGATAATAAAGGGTGTTCTACTAAGACGTTTTATTTTGAATAGCCCACCGTTTTAGCATTTCTCATGACACAAGCTGTAACTGTCTGACAGGTGAGAAGTAAAGACTACGACGTTAATAAAAATAAAATGATAAGGGATGCAGCAAGATATTGATATTATGAAAATTCGCTATAAAAAATGGTAACATTTTGAAGTAAAAATTCGCAAGACTAAAGCATTTTTCCTTGAAAAAAAAATAAATAACTTTTTTTAATTAAAATTTATGTTTAACTGAAAAGCTCAGTTTTCAAATACTTGACAAAAGAACACTGAGAAGTGATTTATAAAACTAACTGTATATTAAAATTTTTTGATTTTAATATATTACTTTTCGGCAACTTTGAACAGTAAGTTAAGAGATCATTTTGTCACCCTCCTTGCTTAAGTAACCAATTGAAAGGAATACTTTCGATAAAAATCACCAACTAGCCTTAAACAATTTAGTATAATAACACAAATAATAATAATAATAAAAAAAATATAAGAATTTTTTTGGCAAAGTATTTCGTAAACATAATTTACATAAGTGCTTATAAAGAGGCCTAGTATTATTTTTTTCACAACAATAGAAAATATTTTTATGCTTTGAAAAACTTTTCCTTTCAAATACAAAATGAAAAGTATAACAAAACCTTATAAGATGCTGTTTGATGGCTGAAACCCTGCAAGCTTCGCAGATACATAAGCAAAGAATAACTGGTTGAGAATATGATATACCTAATATATAATGGGGTGGCTTCATCTAAAGTTGCGCCTCCAGCGATTAGCTCTTTTGACCAACGCTTTCATTAAGCCCAAGTAATGGCCAATCCCACGATGTCTCACACTTCAAAACAAAAACAATTTTTTTATATTTTCTTGTTTCAAATGTAAGTGTGCGACAAATCGAAGGCTGTCGACATGGTGGGACAGGCCCTAACTAATTCTTTCTTGATTAAAAATATAAGTAATTATAATTGGGAATTTTTGTTTAACCGCGAAAGCGTATCAATATCACACTTTATTGTATATTTGTAATTCTCAGTTATTTATTGTATTTTTTTTTTAAATAAAAATTTAAGATTTCTTAGGTTTATTTCGAATGTGGTTGGAAGTGTATGAAATAAACATTAATTTAGTTCATATAGACTAGTTTTAAGCACAACAAACAGGCCTTTTTAATGGACTTCCTAAAGAGATGAGGAGTCTGAATTCGGTTTTAATTCTTTGTTAACTTTTTTCATGTGCGTGTTGCTTTACAACTTCGTCATTTGTAGTTCGATTTAAAAATATTTTTTAGCCACAAAAGTGGACGGGACCAAGTTCAATATGTTTTTTACTTTGATTTTGTGTACTTTTATTTATCCGATTTCTAAGGAACTGGTCACACGTCGGATATTATATTTTAGTTAGAAAATTTAGTCTTATTTACTTCTCCGCTCATCTGCTCCTCCGATTCCCACAAAACTTGGCAAAGACTTTGGCTCTTTGAGTGACACAATCTTGTAATAGAAAAAGAGGGAAGGGCCATGTCCATTAAGATTTTCCTTTACATTTTAACTGCTTCTACTTAAAAAATTTTTTCAAAACATGACACACGTCCTCATCACAGAAAAAATATTCCTGCAACAAACAAATTTTATTGAAAATAAAACCAAAAATCAATTAAAAATGTATTTAAGTCAATTAAACTTTGGATTAAAAATTTAATTAATCACAAAGTTAAATTGACTTAATTAAATTTTTAGTTGGTTTTTGGTTCTATTTTCAATTAAAGTTGTTTATTGCAGGCATATTTTTTTCTGTGTAACTTTAAAAGTGTTATGATTTTGTACTTAGAAAAGTAGGCGTGGTCACGCCCATTAACATTTTGCTTTATATTATATGTACTTCTACACATCCAACTTCCACGAAACAGCGCAAGTGGGCAAGTACTATGGCTCTTGCGATGTCATAATCTTGTGATTAAAAAAGATAAAAGATAAAAAGACATTTCAGGTGATTTTCTTTTACCGAGTTTTACAAAACTTGACACATATTCTTTGACTTCTAAAAGTGTCACGATCTGGAATTTTGGAAAACGGCGAGAACACGCCTATTAAAATTAAGTGTTTCGCTATATATGCATACTTCTATGCGATATAACTTGGCCCTTACAATCATGTAATATGATGTTTGCAAAAGTGGGCGGGGATAAGACGCTTAGAATTTAATATTGAGACTAAAAAGCTTATCAAAGAACTTAAAAAAATTGATATGCATACATACTTCAAAAATAAGCACTAAAAGTTAAATATAATTTGCTAACCTGCTTGGCACTGACTTCAATGAGCTTTATAGATAATACATATAAGAACTTTGTATTTTAGTGAATAGTAATTAATTTTAAATTTTTAGTGTTTATTTATAAAATCGATTCAATTTAATTTTTAATTTTTTTCTAATAATTTTATTTTAACTTATAAAAATAGAAATAAAAAACCATAAAGAAACTTTATAATTAATAATAGAAAAATTTTGCCCTAACAGTTAATTTTTCTTTGCAAACTTTTTCTTCACAAACTGTATAAGAATAAGATAAGAATAATATGCTTAACTAAACACTCCCACCCACACAGACCCATTTCACTTGTGTTCAATATCTTGGGGAGTTGAGTATATTTTTTTCTTTCTATTAAAATTTTTTTACCCACTTAATTCAACAGTAAATACGTCATTTCATAACCATAAATGCTTGATAAAGTTTTTCTTTCAAATAAAATTAGAAGGAAAAATAGAAATAAATTTCAAAACTTTGAGCCATGTAACAGTATTTGAAGAAAATTGTTAGAAAAATATACTTATAATTTTTTTTTTTTTTTTAATAATAACTGCTGTCTGCTTTTGTTCAGTGATGTGTCATAACAGAAATGTAAATGGAAAGGGAAATCATTTATATGGTACAATGATGTAGAAAAATAAAGATCAGCCATTTGTATAATATTTTTTTTTTTTATTAATAAAGTCAATTCTCCTACTTATGTATATAAAAAATGTTACAATTTATGCAGGTTGCTATTGCTACATCCTTTGGGTTAAGTCAATAATTGCGTTTAACACGAAAAAAAATATGGCAAGGTTATAACGATAAGTCTGACGGAAGAGTTCATATATAAAGGGCACTACTTTTACAGATTTTTGTAGTGAAGAGACACAAAATGTAATCAGTACTTTTTTAAATAAGAGAAAATTTTTACAATGTACCATTTTAACTTTTTAAGCTTTCTCCGCATGGGTATTATTTGTACTTTTAAATAACAGTCCCTGTTATTGAGCTTTAACAGGGTATTTAAGGGTAAAAATGTTCCACAAAAAAACTTCAGGCTCTGAAGGCCCTCAAAGAAAATATTCTTTAAGGAATGTAAAACCTTATCACCGGAAGTTCTGGTAAGAGTGATGGAAAATGCAATAAATCGGGACCGCATGAACAACAATACTAGTTGCGGCTGCTTGGGCGATATCGTTTTCTCTACTTAATGTAAAAAAATAAAATATATATATATATCAAATAAACACAACCTAAAAGCAAAACTAAAGTCTTTTTATAATTAAAAAGAATACAGTCCAAGAACATCGGGTGACAACTATTGCATCGCCTTGTATAAACATGTTCTATCCAGTAAACAGTGTTGACTGGCAACTAAAAGCTCTTAATTTCAGTTGTCAAATTGCCATAATATTGGCAGCCACAAATTTTTAGTTGCTGCATGATTTTTAAGGCAAAAGGTGTTAAAATTTCGGAACAAATCTAGTTTAGTGAAGCTCATCCAAATAAAATAAAACTTATCTGAAATGATAAATAAATTTAATTCTAAGAAAAAAAGTTTTATGTCCGAAAATTCTCGGAAAGGCATATTTACTGAGTTACGGACCTCCAAAGTTTTGAATGTCTTTATCCGAAAGATGTTGAGCTCACTTAGATGTTCAACCGATAGTGCACCGGTTCGGTTCTATAGATTTTGACAATTATCGAATATAAAGCTTTCACGAAACGGTTTCTTTTAAACTAATTTTAACCTATTAAGCCGATGAAGTTCAAAATCTAATAAAAAAAACGCATCGATTGCTGCCTAATTAAATAAAATTTCGCTGATTCGTTCGAGAGATATCGTGGACGAAAAATTTCAAAATATTTAAAAAAGACTTAATCAAATAGACTTTAGATATTCACTGATTTTTATAGCCTTCAAAAATTGATCAGATTCCGCATGATATCGAGAAATATCGTGTCTAAAATATGCGTAAAAAATTTGTATTTTATTACTACGCAAGTTCTTGTCAAATCGAGAAAATTCCAAAGACTCAGTAAATATGGGTTTCCGAGGATTTTTTGACATAACAGCTTTTTTTTTAGAATTCAATTTTCTATCATTTAAGATAAGTTTTATTTTATTTGGAGGAGCTTCACTACACTAGATTTAAGCCAAAATTTCAAAAATTAAAATGAAATTAAATGCACTACTACTTCTTTGTAAAGGCGAAAATATGCCTTAAATTGTTAGTAAAACATTGTTTTAAGTAATTACATTTACACAAAGTACAGGTGGTAGTTTTGAGGGCTTTGAATTGTCCCTTAAGTGCCGCCATCGAAATGCAACTTTTTGTTCTTTTTATTCCTTATCGAGAAATAATTTCACTGAACTAATCATGTTTGTGATAAGTAATTTATTTTCATCATATGTATTTTGTGTAAAACACACACATTTTCTAGTTTTTATTTTTCGAAATTCCCGACAAAAAATTCCGGGAATCGGGAAACACAAAATTAACAGAATTTTCGGTAAAGTTGTGCTGGGATTTACCGCGATACAACCCTAACTACCACACATAAATTTATAAACAAAAAAGCTAGACTGGCAACACTGCTTATAACTTAGGAAACGCACATATACGCACACATAGCACACGCACGCACACTTGTAAAAGCATACAAAACTTGTTGGCAAACTACTCAAGAAAAGATAAAGCATAATGACATTGATTTTGACTTGTACTCGTATTTATGCGGTTGAGTAAATTTTAATGAAAAACTTAATTTAAGCCGCTTACACAAATGTGCATGAATAATAAGCTAAAAGTAAACTTGAAAAGAGCAAAAATAATATTTTGTTGAGGGTGGTTCAATTGCACCCCAATTCACAAAAGACTAAAAGGAACAAAACAAAACTAAACAAAAAAACTAAATTATAAAACGCAATTCATACATATTTCATCATACTTTTTCTTTGCTCATGATGAATTGTCAAATGATAGTGACAGTAAAATGATTTGTAGCAAATTTTCTAAGTTTAAAGGGAATAGAAAAATTGAGCAGGAAGCAAAAAAAAAACGTGAACAACAACAACAGGTTGCTAAAACGCCATCAATCACTTGTGTTGTCTTCCAGTATGAATGAACTCTGTGTCATAGGGTTTGTATTTGTGTGTCAAGGAAATTTGTAGTAAATCGCTAATCGATTAAGAAATTGAGCGATGTTGTTTGTGGCGGTGGCAGGGTATTTACATACATCCATTTGACAACTTAATCATTTTAGATGTTGTCATGATTTACAAAATTTTACAAATTATTAAATAATAAATCATTTTTCTGGTAGAAAAATACACATCAATATTAGACGCTTGTTTATTATGGCATAAATGTACTATATGTTGAGCATAAACTGATGCTCATGTGCACCATAAAATGTATTAAGGGGTGAGTCAATAAGTCAGTAACTTTTTGAACATCCCGCTTCTTAACTGAAAGAGCACCCACGCTTTTGAGTAGGCAGCTTTCAGTTGACTGCTGTCAAAATTTTAATAAGCTGCGTAATTTGTGTTTGGCAGCTATTGATAGCAGACTACCACGTGATTTGAGAAGAAAATGAAAAAAAGTGAACTTCCAAGGCCAAGTTTAATAAATACTATGGACAGTATTTAGACACCATCAATTTCAATGCCAAAAAAGGTAGTTTACTGTATTTCTTGGTGGCCTTCTCGACTCCTAGTTGGGGTCCCTACATCCGAAGCAATTGAAAAATATATATATAAAGGGTGAGTTTTTAGCAAGTTTCTTTTTGGCAACACTGTTTTTGGCAACTCAGCTGTTTTTACGTATCATGTTTGTGATAAACATGTTCAGTTTGAACATGAATCGACTTCAAATGAGCAAAATTCATTATCGGTTAAGAAAGTTCAACCGTGCACTTCTTCCATTTTATAGTCAGTTTGGGCGACCTTCTGAGGTGGCCATTCAGAATTTTGTGATTAAACTTCGCACCAAAATTACATTATTGAAAATTAAACCACCCATACGCATACGTATAATGTGGACAGAAATAAATATTGCAGCTGTGTATCCGTCAGTGTTGTTGATGACGTGAATTATCGATTCGACGCCATTCAAAGCAATTGGGCCTCTGTTTGGTTTTTTTTTGCCAAAATGAAAGAGCTGCACTTGACTGACATGTGGTTTTAGCAAGACGATGCCACATGCCACACAGTAGGCGAAATAATGCTACAATTGAGAGGTGAGTTCGGTAAACAGTTTATTTTACGTTTGGGGCCGGTCAATTGGCCGCCTAGATCGTGCGATTTAACGCCTTAAGATTATTTATTATGGGACTTTATTAAGACTCATGTCTATAGGGATAAGTCCACAAGGGCTGACAGACTGTAAGACAATATTGAAGAATTTATTCGTGAGATACCGGCGATATGATGGAGAAATTAAGCCAAAATTGGACTCAGCGTATGAACCATTTCAAACATATTAGCGGTAAAAATTAACATGAAATTATCTTTAAACATTGAATTATATAAATCGTTCTACCCACTCAAATAAAGATTTCATACATTTCTCTTAGTTTAAAGTGTTTTGTTTTATAAATCAAATCCGAAAGTTCTTAAAAAATCACCCAATAAATAAAATGGTAGCCAATAGGGAGATTTAAAGTGAGAGCGATTGTGGGGGCCTTATGCATCTCACAAGGCTCAGTGGTTTTCAATTTTGAATTACATATCACTTAGATATGAGAAAGCTTTCCGCAGAATGGGTGTCGAGTTTGCTCATAATCGACCACAAACGCAATCGCGTGCCAACTTTGCAGGAGTGTTTGGAGTTGTTCAACCGCAATATGGAGGAGTATATGAACTTGGGAACACCATAATACACCAGAGACCAAAAAGCTTTCAAAAAAAGTAGATTTCTCGAGGTTAATCAGCGCCAAAGGCCTGACTTAATTGTGGGCAATTAAATCATGAGTATTAAAGATATTTGAATCAAAGTTTTACATGCGCAGAAAAAATATTCCAGCAATAAACAACTTTAAATAATAAACCAAAAATCAATTGAAAATTTAATTGAGTCAATTAAACTTTGCAATTATGTAATTAAATTTTTAAACAAAATTTCAATTGACTTAAATACATTTTTAATTGATTTTTGCTTTTTTCTTTCAATTAATGTTGTTTGTTGCAGGGAAACGGTACGAGAATTAATTTTGCATTATTAGCTAAAAAATCTAGTTGTTTTTTTAGTGATTATATGGTTGTATCAAATGAGTGACATGTTGACAGTTATCAATAAATGGCAATACTGTCGTCTATGGGATTAGGGATGTGCAACAAACGATTACCATCGGCGTTGTGTTGTGTTGACGACGCCAAGTAGAAGAAGCGTAAATAAATTAAATTGTTAATTAAATTGTTGATTTTTGTGGTCTGTCTTCAATCTACGGAGAGTGTGTAAAGCTGCTTTTGCATGCTCAAAAAATATTTTTACATATCTTCATATATCGTTTTTAAACTCTGCTTTAATATTTTCTACTTAATTTTTACACTTCATACTTGACCAATATTCAACAGCAATTGGTGTCAGCAGATGACTGGCTGACCGTGTGTTTTGTCTTTGGGCTCCATTATATGGATTTTGTTTTTCAATTTAATCCATCATACAAAACCAAACATTATCTTTTGTTCACATTAAACTCTTACTACTACCCAAAGCTTCCAAAAGAAAATAAATGAAAGAAATTAAAAAAAAAAACTTAATTTCTATGCAAGCAGAAGTATTTAAACCAATACAGTATTTTTGATTATTGATTTTTGCTGGAAGAAAAAACCAAAATTCAGCAATAACTACACACAAACAAACAAAATTTCGTTATGACCAATATCCAGTAGAGTTAACTGCAGGCAATGCATGCATACACATTTGCATTTTTGAAATGCTTAAGAGAAAGAAAAAAAATAACACAAATCCTTAATATGATAAAACAGGTAGAGCAAAAACAACAAAGAAAAGGAATATAATTATTATTTTTCAATTTCAACTCGTTCAATTGTCTTTTCATTCTCCATTCTTTGCATCTGTCATTGATTGAATTTTAGTTATTGGCATTTGTTTAAGAGATATTCTCATACGATGTGATTTAAAGATATCAAATGATTGTACAGATTAAACGTATTATTTGCATAAAATGAAATGAAAAAGGATAAAGCAAATTAACAGCAAGCATTGAAGTCAATGATTCCAAAACTATTCGGAAATTTTACACATTCATGACTTCAGTCACACAGTGGCCGGTCACAGCTGTAGTTTTATTTTTTGCTTTTATTTTTTGTTGCAATAAATAAACATTTGCCCCTTAAATATTTATTAAAACAGATTTAGTTTATTTTATCCTTAAAAGGTTTTCTGCAATCTTTTTGGGTCTTTTTTTTTAATAAATGATTCAATATTTTATTAGATTGCCCTATAACCGTCAAATTGGGTTTTAGTCATTGATTTGGTATGTTAAATTTTTTAAGAATTTTTTGCTTGCAATCATTTGGAATAAAAAACACATATTTAGCAGTTATATTTACTACAATATTCACTTTCCTATGAACTTTAAGATAAACACATTTGTGTAAAAAATTGATCTAGAGAAAATGTTCTGCAATTCATGTTATAATCTTCTTTTTTCGCAGGGTCAAAAGTTCGGGCGTATACTTAGCACGTTGACTACAACATCGATGGTCCTGGGTTCAAGCCCGGTCTCTGACAGTCATTAAATAACAACACCAGGCATTTTTCTGATGCGCATTAGTATCCCTTTGTATCAGTTATTGTAGGAAAAGTTCTAGTGATAAAGGCATAGACACTGGTCACTGAACTAATGTTACATCAGAGCGCCAGAAGCTTCGCCGAAGTGAAATAACCAATAAAACGGCTACCAAACACATCTTCAAAATTTACTGCGCCTCATTGAAACCAGAGGCGCTGCAACACTGCTTTAATAGAAACGTGCAAAAAAATCAGAGTTGTAAAATAATAAAGCTGTACTCTATCTTGTCTTCACTTTCACTATCCCTATCCTAAAGAATGTAATACCCAGTAATAGTAGTAGGCATTCATTATCTGACTGTTACTTCTCTTTAATATAAAAAAAATAAAAATAAAAATAAAATATTCGAACAACAACAAAGTCATGAAATTTTATTCGAACAATTACAAAACACAAATAATTGACAACAGGTAGGTAACACACAAAAAAATATTTACTTTGCCTGAAACTAATGTATTTTTAGCTTTATAGTGCTTATTTTTATTCTCATTCTGCAGACAATTTAACCATATTTTTATCTCATATTTTCTTACCACCTGCTTCACTGTTAATATGCAACATTTACTGCCTCCTAAGTCGACCATAATGTCATCTAATCTATGCTCCTCATTCAATTTCAATTTATTGTAACACACATTGTCATCATCGTCATCAATTTTCATCTAACTTTACATGTAAATTGACTTCTTTAATGCTTGATTTGCCATACATACACAAAAGATATCAAAGTCAGCAAGGGAGAAGAAAGAAGAACAGCACACAAACTAGACCCCAAACAGTATGACATTTATATCTACTGGCAAATAGAAAAATCTCTATAGAAATCTTCCTTTACATCACTACCACAGCACACACGTACTAAAATGAAACAAAATTCAAACTCAAAAACACACATACAACATACAACATACATACATATGTACATCTAAGATTTCAATTAATGTATTCCAGAAAAAAAATATATTTTTTTCTATATTTTTTTTTCATTGCATAAACAATTTTTGTTTGTATGGACTTGAATGCAGCAGTTAACCATTTTTGCTAGTTTATTTCGTTTTATTTTTTTGTACTAAGTAAATATATTGATTACAATCTTATTGTGTTTTATCATTTGATTATTAAGATTTTTTCTTTTATATTTCGTGGAAATGGCTTTTTAAACAACTGTCACATTTCTCATCATTCTAATGTTTTTTAGAAGGGTGTACATATGTACTTATGTAAGTATGTATGTACATCAGAATGTCTTTGTTTTGTGTATTTAATAAAATTTAATGTAACATGCAAATTTTTGTATTTTCCATTTTTAATTTTTTACCATTTGCGCTTTACATTTTGATGACAAGTAGAATAGATAACAAGGGGTAAAATGCAAAAGTCACTTATACAAGGATGAGAACAATTTTAAACTATGCATCTCATACTCAAATCCACATGTTTGTGTCTATATGCATACGATATCCTTCAACAAAGTTTCCTATTGTGCATAATTGATAAATCCTGTGTAAACATGTCAACATGCATCATGTTTTATATTAAACAGGGGTTCGATACCCTTCAATAGAGCACCATAAAAGTACCAAACGGAAAAGAGATGTGGAAAAATAAATAAACGCTATTGTTGAAAATGTAAATATTGAAAAAAGTTTGTTAGCGTCAATAATGCACTCTTAAACATACATATCAATCGCAAGAAATGGCAGATACTGACATATAAACAAGGGAGAAGAAATGATTTTTTAAGAACTTTTAAGTACACATTTACATTTTAGCAGTTATACTTGATACACCGGTCTACACTAAATATGTCTTAATATATGAGACGTGAGAAAGACATAGAGAACTCATAAGAGAACATAAATAAATATCAAAGGCAGGACATAGGCATAGACATAGACATAGACATAGACATAGACACAGACATAGACATAGACATAGACATAGACATATACATAGACATAGTCATAGACATAGACATAGATATAGACATAGACATAGACATAGACATAGACACAGACACAGACACAGACATAGACATAGACATAGACATAGACATAGACATAGACATAGACATAGACATAGACATAGACATAGACATAGACATAGACATAGACATAGACATAGACATAGACATAGACATAGACATAGACATAGACATAGACATAGACATAGACATAGACATAGACATAGACATAGACATAGATATAGACATAGACATAAACATAGACATAGACATAGACATAGACATAGACATAGACATAGACATAGACATAGACATAGACATAGACATAGATATAGACATAGACATAGACATAAACATAGACATAGACATAGACATAGACATAGACATAGATATAGACATAGACATAGACATAGACATAGACATAGACATAGACATAGACATAGACATAGACATAGATGTAGACATAGACATAGACAACAAATAATCTCCTTGTATATCACTTTATAGACGATGACTACCAAGAATTTCTTCTGAGGACTAAAAATTCTAAATCAACTTATGACCTGTCCCCAACTTTAATATTTACGTATTTTTTCATACTTCCAACAAACTTCGTATATTACTTAAAGACCAGTAATAGACAACAAAAAAGTTTATAAAATTTTTTAATAATAAACTCAAGCACATAACTATTTATTTAGTTTGTATAACAATCGTTTTAACTTTGTTATTTAGTAAATTATACAACAGCAATTTGTATTTCCTTAAAAAGCAAAATAGCAAGCAAAAGTGTTTTCTAACTAATTTTAGTAATACTTCCTTGACTCTTTAATGGAAAAAAATTTTCTTTGTTATATTGAAAATTTTATAAAAAAAAACATAAAACTAAAGCAGATCTCATTGAATTGCTTACAGGTTCTAATTTTGTCAAAACTTTTAACTTGCTTAATGGCAATATTTTTTGTTTATGCGTCATTATAATCAGTTTTGAGATTTGCTAAATATGTTTTAATTCTAAAATTTGGTAAAATTTGGCGCAAACAAACTTAATTTTTTGTAAAAAAGTGAAAATTTATTATAAGCGAGCATCCAATTTAATAATTTCTTAAGTGTTACTGCTTAAAGGGCTTTATAATTTGAAAAGGAACAAAATATGATTTTATTTTTTAAGACAAATGAATTGCCAAAAGGAAATAACCTTAATTTGATATACCACAGACAAGTAGTGAACTGAATTAAGCTCCTTTCACAATATTAATAATAATTTATTTATAATAATTTTCGTCATCTTGTTGTGAAGTGCATATAAAACTTTTAGAAAAGAGATTATTGTGTAACTAAAGACTTATGCATAAATTGAAATTTTCATATTCAAATATAATTTCAAAACTTTTTTACCATGAGTCATAATTAACGTTTGCAGTTAAGCTCTAATTTATAAAATATTAAAGGAAACTAATCAATTTATAATTAGATTTCCAAGAAACTTCCTCACCTTTTACATCATTTTAAATTTATAAATAGCAAAGTGTATTAATACAGATAAAGTATTTTCAATTCATTCCAAAGCTTGCTTTGAAAATGTAAACAAAACACTCATTCACATTCACTGGCACATGCTACAATAATTTATTCAAATTACTGTTTAGTTATAAATTTTGTTTTGCAATTTTATCACAAGACAAACAATAATGAGAATAATTGTTAACATTGAAGTTTTGCTGTAAACAAACGTGGAAATGTGTATAAAAACAGGGGAAGCAAAAACTGAAGCATAAGCAACAATGGCATATCGATTAAAAATGTATTGCATACTTTTAGGCTGTGCGTATAAAATTTAAATAAAATCTGCAGGATTATATTAAAAGTAATGTTTTGTAAAATTCCATTCAACAAAGAAAGTTAGCTTTAAGACCCTTTAAAATTAATCTACAGGATTTAACATCTTTCAAATTAGTTCTTTATTAGTTTTATGTTTTCTTATAGCCAACTGTTGTCTGCATGTAGGATTACAAATTTTGTTTTCTAATCCTTTTGGGTTACCCTACACAATAATAACAATAAACAGTAAAAGAGCAAATGAATAAATAATATATAAGTTGGAAAACTATTTAAACAATGAATGAATATGTTAGAACTCATACTCATGCGGCTTTCCTTTACTTGTTTTTCCAATTTTTTATTCATTAAATAATAAAATTCGCATCAACCTTAATACACTTTCATAGTACTCACCCAGCAGTCGAACACATTTACAAATCCAAATGTTTTCCTTTATTTCCAAATAACTTAGAAAATTTAGCAGCAGTCTTTTAGGCTTTAAAGTTCGAGCAAGTGAGTGTGAGTAAATTCAAACGAAATTTTTGAATTGCAGCCAAGAAAAACAAATGGTGGTAAAAATAGATTAAAATAAAAGCGAACTTTGAATAAACTGAATAAAAGACTGAGTAGTATTCAGTTGGAATGGAATGTGACTCAAAAGTAATGATAAATTATTTATGCATTAATTCCCTGAAGAACGTGCTACAAATGTGGCAAAAAATGGTTGCCAAGAGGTTAATGGAAGATGGCTTTGAAAAGGTTGTAGCAAATGTGAGATAAATAAATTTATTATTTTGAGGAATACAAAGCTAAAGGTTAAACATTTTTATTTTAATTTTATAATTATTAAAAATTTATAGATTTATCAGTTTTCCAAAAAATTCTTAATGATGGTTTCTGTTTTTAACAAAATTAAAAATTTTTTATATATTTTTTTTAATTAAAAAACAGATTTAGCAGTATCATTTAAGAAATTATATGACATTATATTGAGATTGAGTTACTCCCTGCTACAAATATTAAACTTCATAAAAAACATGAGACTAATTTTCCTTTTTTTAAAAAAGTAAAACATGTTGCTTTAATATTCAAAAAATAAATAGTTTAGGTAATTCCATTGTGACGGGTGCGACCTTAATACTCACATAAAATTAAAAAAAAAAGCTTGGGGTTCCCGAGGATGTTAATCTTAATCTTCATTTAATAATTGGTAGACACTAAGAGAACCTGATTTCTACCCAGAATGATCTCCAAAAGGATGTGACGGGTGTGACCTTAATAATTTCAGTTTTTAGAGAATTATTACTTTGAGGATGCATTCTGTAAAATTTTCCATTGAACACGCACAATAACTATGTTGTATTGCATTGTTCAAAGTCTTTTTGATTATTTTAAATATTTACTGCCTAAAGAAACCATATTTTTCCTCAAAAAACTCTTTCAGAAATGTGACGGGTGTGACTTCTTTGAGTGAGAACTCTGATTTAGTAAATAAATAATTACTGCATGGAAAAACTAATTTTTTTTAAGAAAAATTTTTTAAAAATGTGACGGGTATGACCTCTATATGTGACGCATGTGACATAATATAGAAACTTTTTGCATATTCACTTCATTCATATAATCAATATAAGAGAATTTTGATTCATGTGCTTATGGGAGCCACCCAAGATTGCGAAGGAACATCTGTGAAGAATTGCTGAACAACAGCAATTCTATTTTATGGACTACAAGAAAGGCTACGTTTACCTTTGGTCACGACCTTTTTTAATGAAAGATGTGACTTAAAACTAACAATTTTTCCTGTATTCAAAACGCTTATAATTAGACTTTCATCCTTTTTTCCCTGTTTGTTTGCTCTTTCGTTTTTTTTCGCGATCACTTTTCTTTTTTCTTGGAATGATTCGTTGTCCATTACGATTTTCTTAAAATTTTTACTCTTCCTGTTTTTTACTCTCTCTCTTAAGCTTAAGTTTATAGTTTTCTTTAGTTTCTGTCTTTCCATTTTCTATTTGTGTTATAAATTGAAAATTAGCACTTAAGAGTTGGTATGATGGGTGTGACCAAATTTGCACAACAACTTATTACACGAATATTTAAATAGATATTCAAAAAATTTTATTACATATATTTTTAATTACGCTTACTTTTTTGTTTTTCAAAAGAATCAAATGCTTTAAAATTTTTACTGTGACGGGTGTGACCGATAATTTTAATACATCAATTAATCCACAAAAAAAAAACTCGTCATATGAACAACAAAGTCGAAAATTCCAAAGAGTATATTCTTTTCAGAGATATGGGTTTTATTAAAGGTGAGAAGGGGCTAAATGAAAACGTAAAATAAATATCAAATATAAAAAGAGCGAAAGCAGAGCAGCAAATTCTTCCTATAAATACAATACAAACCTAACTTCAAGTAAATATACCTGTGGCAATGTGAAATAAAAGCTTAAGTAGACTTTCCGTGGCAATATGGAATAGTAGCTTAAGTAGATTTAAAGAAATTCATCTTTATTATGCTGTATTATGTTCCAATTCGAATTTGTAATGGTGAAAATGCTACATATAGAAAGAAAGAGCTTTTTATTCTGTTAGCGGTAGCGTTAAAGCTTCCAAAAAACTGCTTTGCTTAAGTTGACATAAACTTTTATACCATATTTGCCACATATTAATAATTTGCCATTTTATATTTAAAGTAACTTCAGATTACACGTTTTAAAAGGCCCCGTCGATGCTTTACAAACATTGTTTTATTTTTCTAAGTCAATTTATATAACAAAAATTAATTTGCTATCAGCAATTAAGAATTTACACAAGCTTATATACAAACGCGTTTATTGCTACCAAACGCAGATGTGCTATATTTCCTCAAATACGTTTTTTTTATTTAAATACTTGTGTATTGTATACAACTCCTGCAGCAAATATTCAACTCAATTTCTTTACACATTAGCGAATTTGTAAAAACTTTTACTGCTGTAACAAAAAAAAAAAAACAAAATCTCATACCACTAACAATCAACAAAAACAAAATATTATACGCTTCACCTCACCGAAAATTAAATATAATGCAGGCTCTTCCTTAAATATTTTGTAAGCTCCTGCTGCTTATCTACAGTTTTTCTGTCATACCCCCTCCGCCCACCCCCTGTTTAAACCCTGCAGAAGAAGACCACGAATGGCAGAAAATTATTATTGCAAACTGAGATTACAGAAGCTTGCATATATTAACTGAAGATATATACTTTTTCTGTTTTTTCGTCCTCAGCATCGTTGCTACTTTGTTATCGTTGTATCATGGTGTCTCTCGTAGGAAAAGGAAAAATAACTCGTATTATTTACCCTCAAAAATTACTTGACATTGTTATCATACCCATACTTATCATCATCATCTTTTAACATTGTACTCATTGTTGTTATATTTGTCCTCATCACCATTATCATCATGCTTTATCGTGACACTAAAAATGGCAAAGGATATACTTAAGAGCGTCAACGTAGCGTGACAGCTCAACAAGAGAGTAAAGGGAGAAGAATTGTTACTGCTACAAAAAAAAAAAGAAAGTGCCAAATGTGTATTTACCTTTTTGCCTTTGTTATTGTAGATTTCGATAGCTCTTAAGTACATTTCTTAAGCATTCACTAGAGACTATTTTATTTGACTTTATGTGATGATGCTGCTGTTGTTTTTTTTCATATGATTTTAGCTTAAACTGCGTGTTGTAACTACCAAATTTTTTTAAATTTACTTATATGCTTCTTTATTTTATTCTCAGTGCTCTACGCTGGGGATATAGCGATACATATTTTTCACCTACTTCGGGATAAGTTACTGCGATACATTTAATATGGTTTCAGGAATAGCTGGAGTATGCGTTAATACATAATGTGTATTCTTGGCTTAAGACTGCTTGAGCTTTGGTTTAACAAAATTTAGTAATCGTGATGGGAGCATTTTCCGCTAGGAGTCGCCGTGTTAAACTATGGACGTCCGATAGTCTAAATTTTTTTTTTAAGTTCCCATTCATCCACAAATTTACCCTCATCACTGAAGATGATTTTTCGATGAAAATTAGTATAAATTTTCAACTGCTCCAGGGTTCATTCAGCGATGACATGACATTGTCTATGGTAGTTTAGCTTCAGCTCCGGGGTCGTTTGAATTTTGTAAAGGTGTGGGTAGGCTCAAGTAACGAAACATAATTCACCAAGTTATGGTATGCGAAAGCGAAAGCCAGAGTCTTAGAGAGCGACACAAGATCGTTTGCCTCAGATATTCCGGCACACTCTAGTGGACAGCAGCAATGTTTTCGGGAGATCTTACGTTTCGCCGACACCGGGTCTGGTTCGATTGTTTAGTGACACAGTGAAACTAAATTTATTCACCACACTGCGAACAATGCTCTCTGGCCCAAGCACTCGCAATGTTTCCCGAACTGAGCACCAATTTTCATAAAACCATTTCATCATTTGAACGTGTTCGTGAACACTATATCTTTCCATGCTCATTTGGCAAATTGGAGTGAGACAACTGTCAAAGTTTGACATTCCCTGTGGAAATGTTCTTCTTGTGCGAACTGGTCAAATAAAACGCAAACTTTTTGCACAAAATTGAGTTTTATGCAAATAGTTACTGGAGAGAAACATTTTGAACCAAAACATTAACCCTCTAACTCTGGTGCGTATGAAAAAAAATTGTTAAATACCCTTAAACAGGCTTAAAATTCTATGCTTGAACCTTAATTTGAACACCAATTGAAAAGATTGAAAGTGTATTTTAAATAATTGCTGCATTAAAAATATCTAAGCTATTGAAATATTCAAACTATTTTCTTATTTGTAAGTCCATATTTACACTATGCAAGTCTTATTGCTTAAGCTGATTAGATTGAGGGAGAGAGAGACGAGGGGCACAGTAACGTTTCTTTTCCCCTCGTCACTCTTTCCTAAGAAACTAATCAGCTTAGCAATAAGACTTGAATAGTGTAAATATGGACTAACTGACAATAAAGAAAGAACTTTCTAAATTCTCATTGATATATGTATGCACTCGCACGTTACATTAAGGATTTAATTATTTTAATTACATTTATCTACAAGTCAAACCAAAATGGTTTCCTTTATATCAGCCAAATACAACTTGTCTCAGCAAAGCTCAAGAAATGTTCAAATGAAAAATTTTTCAATCCTTAAATCTCAGCAAAAGTTATACGTATTTAACTCATACCAAACAAACAGCAATTGCCTTAAATGACTGGGTCTCAATGTTTAAGTGTTTGTATGTATTCGTGTAATTGTGATGGTAAAATGTAATAAATGCTGATACCACTCAGTCGTAATTTAACAATTTGTTGCGGTTTCAAATTATTATGATGCTGATAGTAGAAATATTTACGATTGAATGACTAACAAAAAAAAAGAAAGACTTGCATGAAAATCTCTCGGCGACATAACGCAACCCCCCTCCCTCTCCCGGTGTATTTATTTTAGCATACACGCACCACTTTGTTTTTGTGTGCATTCACAAGGGCAGCAAAAAGGAAAAAGAAAAGGGGTGGAAAGTCGTGTATTTGTGGTTGAATATATTTGAATGTATTTGTTACAAAAAGTCCTTTATGCTTATTACAAATATTTTAGCTGTCATACCTTTTTATTTACGTTTTCGCATTTTTTCTTATTTTTTTTTTTTTGCTTTTTTGCCAGCATGTCATTTGTGCTTGAGCTTAATTTTAGACAATGTTTGTTAAGGGTTTTTGAATGCGTTCGCCTTGTTCTTTTGTTTGTTTGTGTCGTAAAATCATTTCATTATTTGTGTGCTTCTACGCCATTGTTTGGTGTGCCTTTTTTTAAGGGTTTATTAATAAATACCTCACGCACTTTCAATTGAGGTTTCATGTTTAATTAGTAACGCTTAAACTAAGGCGCATTATTTTATTTTATTTTTCATTGTTTTGTCAAAGTTTCTTTCTTTTGTCTTCTTTCAATTTTGTCCCTTTTAGTGAAGTTTTATGAATTTATTGCATTTTGTTTTAAGCTGTAAGAAGCAGGATTTCCTTCCTGCTTAAATAGTTCAACATTTAGCTTAATTTGTTGTTGGTCGTAAAAGCTAAAATTTCACTTTTGTCCCTTTTCATTGGAAACGTTTTACAGCTCTGATTAGTGAGTTCTTTTGCCTCAATGCAATAAATATTGGAACAATTTATTTTAATTAACAAATTTCAATCTAACTTTTGGTTAAACTTTATTAAACTAAAATAAAGAAATAAAACAAAAATATGAATGTACTCGTATGTAAGTATGTATAGTAGTGACATTAGTTAAACAAATTTTTGGTTTGAGTGAAAAACGTGCAAGCAATTTCGATACGTTGAGTGTGTTGCGAAAACTTTGTGAAAGAGATTGATGGATAAAGTTTTGTTGGCAGTTTTTTCTTACATTATCAAGAGAATAAACTATTATCTTTGATTTGAGTGGGAGCAAAAAAAAACAAAAAAAAAAGAATGAACGAATGTGCAACTTATTGCTGCTACATCATCTATTCGAATCTGACATATCTGTTACCAGTTTGGAGAGGTCAGTTTCCTTATTATATGTCTTTTCTTTTACGTGACTGTAATTTAAACTTGGAGTTATTCAAACAAAATGAAATATGAAAGCTTAAATTACTCAAGATCTTTCAGATCTTTGTATGCATGTATGGGCATTTCCACTGAAAGGTTCAACGTCATCAACAAATTAAAATTGGTTGAAAATACAACAAATCAAATTTAACTCATGTAAAATAAGTCTACATTTAGTCATAAATCATTTCAATATATTCAAATACAAAGTCATAAAAGCGCCACTTTTTTCATTTGAATATTTTTTTTTGCTCGTTTTGTTTTCATAAACGTCCTCAAAGAGAAATAAAATTTCACATGGAAATTTCCGAACGTGTGAAAAATCGGAATTCATGATAAGGCTGATTATTTATTGACTTTTAATCTTATGGTACTAAGAGTGAAAAAAAGAAGTCCTATTCCAACTAAGTGATTGCAAATAACTTTAAGTTTCAACTTTGCAAATGTGTGATCATTTTTATGTCACGTGCGACACTGAAAAATATAAATTTTTATCAGTGCATCGAAAGTACAAGCAGAAAATTCATCAAATGTTCAGTACTAACAGAAATATTTAAAATTTTTAAATTTAACAGAAAACTAGAAGAAAAATATAAAGATTTTTTGGTCATGTGCGACATTTTAGGTATAAAATTAAAAACAAATTTTGGCATACTTTTAAAATACTTAACTTAAGATGAGCAAAAAACGCTGCAAAAATAAAAAGATTTGGCAACAGTGGAGAGAAAAATTGAAGGAAGATGAATTACTATTGCAAAACCATATATTGAAAAAACAAGGAGAGAGTGTGAAATAATAGAAAAAAATGGGGTTAAAATATATTTTATGCCATCTGATGAGATTGAAAAACATTTCGTGGTATAAATATAATTTAGACGAAAAATGGGGAGAAGTAAAGAGCATTTGAGGTATAGTGCACTTGCACTTCTTTTGCGGCGATGGTCAAGAAGTAAAATTAGTTTTTGTGATGAGTAGTACTTGTAAGTGAAATTTATTTGCTGGTGGTTAACCGATTTCTATATATGCATATCATTGTTGCTTTAACAAATCGTCAGTAGACATCAACCACACATTTTGAACAGTCACAAACCTCTTATCTTATGCACAAACTTCCAAAAACTATTTGAGAATTCACAAATATTAATATTTTTGAAAATCACAAAAGCAAAATAAGCGTAGTAGGCTTAGTAACTTATACAAAACCCAGCAAATAATTTTTATTCGATACGAATCTATTTTATTTTTCTACACCTTTATACAATTATAATTATAAGGCAAAATGAAAAATAAAAATTATTTGCTTATTTTTTTGATAGTTGGTAATGTAAATAATGCATTTATCATCAGAACAGCAACCAAAAAACAAATGTGTGTTACACCACTTCTGCGCTGATAGCCTCAATTATAATTATCCCTTGATTATTTTTATAAAAATTTTTTAATTTTTTTGTTGTTACACATTCAACGTGCTGAAAAATTATACTTGTATTTAAACATTCGTTTAATGCAACAAAATTTTAGGAAAATAATTTTTATTTTATTTTATTTGATATTCATGTGCCAGTGGAAAGAAATTGTCTGTCCACAGGGATCTCAACAGAAACTCATATTAAAATCAAGATTGGACTCATGTACGAACTGCATTAACACACCTTATTTTTTTTTTTTTTTGTTACTAATGATAACAAATTACCAAAAGCTTAATGCTTTTCCAGGAAACACATACAAATACGTTAATGATCACAACGACTTACAGAAACACATTAATGTTTTTCATATAAATATACGAATAATCTAAGATATTTGAGACTCAAAGTAAAAACGAAAATTAAAATGTTCATAAGAGGATATGGCAATAATTACGGGTCAAGGATGCAAAAGAAGAAAAAACATGTTGTGCTTGTTATCATTGAAAGGTGTCTAATAAAAACGAATAGGATCCGTGCATCAGAGATGTCTAATTATTTCGAAATGATGCTCTGGGTTCTTTCAACCCAGAGAAAGCTGCTCATTGGCATTAACCAATAAAACTAAACAAAAACTCCCAATATTCAGTGTGATAATATCAAAATGAAAAGTTTTTGTGTTTTACTTATATTGGAGATAACCGTTCACATTCAGCCACTATATTTAGTTAAGCTGTTAATGCTGTTAGCCTCAGCGAAGTCGTTTTCGAAAATGTCACCCCAAAATCCGCCTTAAACTATATCTCTTGTAAACAATGGCACGAATATCTGTTCAATGTGTTTTATCATTTAAACCTTATTGTGAAACCCTCTTTTAACTTGTCTAGAAACATCATTGGCAGGAAATGTTATTAAGGCTATTTATAATAATTAGTTGTTTCCCAATTAAGTATTTTACGTTAATTAATGCCATAAGATAAAAATCTTAAATTGAGAAAACTTAATCAATTTAAAATGTTGCAAACAAAATCATTGAAAATAACTTTAAACAAACGAAACGGTAGAAAGTCATCTTAGTGGAAATCTCTGTTAACAATAATTTATCCCAATTTAAAATGTTATCAATAAACTCATTAACTAGCGACATTGTTCCCCATTGAGGTAATAAATCAGAAAGGAAACCACTACAGAAGTTCTAACCACACACACACATGCACACACATACAAACACACACACAGACAAACCCCACTTGCGGCACGAACCACCACGCACATTGTGCAAACGCAGGACTAAAATATAAAGAACTACAACGGTAATAACATTACCTTAATTGGCCATTTGAAGATTTTGAATGGATAACAACAAAAGACTTTCTTTCCTTTGACATCCTTGCGAGTGGAATGTCTGCATCTATTTCAGAGATGGAGAAATGAAGATATAAAATGCAAAACCATGCATATGCAGTTATATTGCTCAACTTTGAATTCACCTTGGTATTAAAATGGGAAATCCGGAACTCTCCCAATACTTTTCTCCAGAGCGCACAACATGCTATAAGAGCAATGGATTGGGTCAACATTTATTGCTACTCTTTTCAACCTAACCTAATATAGAATAATTTATTTTACTTTTTTTATTTTGCAGTTGTAACATAACTGCTGTAGAGTAATAGAATGCAGTTTTTGTGAAGAGTAAGCCAAAACTAAATTTTTGCTGCTTTGAAACGAAAATTTCTTATACTAATAAGTTGTCCATCTCCGTACAGAATTCTGCTTTTACTTGAAAGTATTAATGTTTGCGTATTGTACATAAAGGAAGTGAATTTCTTACTTTATGGTCTCTGTCGCTTTCTAAGTTCTCTATTCACCTTAAAACACAGTCAAATAATGCAAATATTTGCTGAAAGGAGCGTCAACCATGAAAACATTTTGTCTCTTAAACGCAACTAATCCCACAAAAAAAGAAAAGAACTTTCAAGGAAGTCAATAAATTCAAGTCTTGGCATATGTGGAATAAATTGAATTTTTATTATTTGCCATAGAAAATTTTATTTTTTCTTTCATTTGATCGAAAGTCATGATAATGTTGATGTTTTTTTTTCCTCAGAGCAGATGAGCTAATTTTTGCTGTTAGTTGTTTTTATAAATTAATATCGTATGTAATATGTTGACTGGTTTCATTGAGTCATTATTCACCAAACATATTATTTGTATAATTTTTTGTTATGTATCTAGCATATGAACTAAGCAATATAAGTATAAAAGATTTCATTACATTTTAGCAGAAAGAAATCGAAAGACATTTCCTTCGACTAACAAAAAATCTAGCAAATAAAATTAAAAACAGAAGTAAAAAGCAAACAGCTGTTTAGAATTAACATGCCTACATTAATCGTTGACCGGCGGCGCCAGAAGAGTTGCATGCAGACCGTGGACCTTTGCCGGCCTTTGAAAATATTCTGCGGTTAAAAAACTAATCGATTTATATAAGAGCAAGAAAAATATTTCAATACAATAAATATATTCAAAATTTTAAGGCAGTTTAAGATGAATAAAAGTACGATAAACATCAGTGTGGCATCATCGTCGAAACAGGCGAATTATTAATTTTTTATTCCTTGGGCTTCTAAAAAACCAATTCTGATCAGATCAAAAGTCTTATCGTTTAAAAAAATTTAGAAAAATTACCTATTCTTGTGGAATTTCAAATTTTTATTGTATTATTTGCAATTCGTCATGAAATTTTGCATTCACACAATCGCACTTGCACGTATTATTTGAATTTTTGACAAGCACTTTAGTGCGATATGTGCCATATGAGACAATTATTGAAAATGTGAAAACATCATTCAATAATAAATTTTACATCTTCTTTTGACTTTCTCGTATTTAAATACGTATTGATCAATTTGACTAATATTCATCTTGTTTGAAGTTTTGAACACAATTAATATAAAAATATTTGCAGGAAAGTGTAGTTGCAGTACGATGTGCTTAAAGTACATCACAGTTTCCCTGCATTAAAATTAAGCTTTCATTACTTATATTTGTTTTAGCATGAACTAAATGGGAATTCTACCTTATAATATCACACGCAATAAGTGCTGTACATGGAAAAAACAACAAAAGTTATAAATATATGAACATATAGTCACCTAAAATCCAAAAGGCCGTAACAACCAAAAATGCAAAATAGATTTTGATGTGATTAACCAAAATCACATCATAATCAATCAAAAAGTATATTTTGAATTTTTTAGGTGACTACATATACCTTTTACTTCTTTAGAAATTAAATGTAAAATATCATTGCTTGAAAATAATTTTACGTTTTCCCTTTACTAGAATATAAAATTAAACTGATACATATTCAAATAAATAAGTGGTTAAGCGCATACTTGCAAATATTTTTCCGATGTGATCAACCCTTTACATTCATATTTTTTCTTTAAGGATTTCACCTGAAGTCCAAGAAGAAAAGTTAAAAAAAAATTGCAAGCAAAATGTTTAATTAATTAAAATTTTGCTGAAGACTTTTTCACAAGAACAACAACAGTTACACAACATAAGAACTGACAACGTAGACTGCAAATAGTTTACAATTTAAATTAAATACTAGAAATTGTATCTTAAAATATTTTAATACACTTACATAAAAAGAGAATAGAAATAGCAAATAAAAGTAATAAATTTATTTAGCTAAGGACGAAAATGATACAAGAGATGGGTTGTGATTGTCAAGAAAGAATTTTATTTAATTTTTACTGCTGTAGCACTTGGTTTCCTATTTTCTGAAACGCAGATATTTAAGTATATTTTATGAAAACATTATAAAATTTTTTACCTTTTAAAAACGTTATTTTTCTAGGTTGGAAATTTTTCAATTTACTAAAAAGTTCCAATGTACAATTCTTATCGCGGACAGACAGTTTATTTACTCAACATTGACTAAGAGCTTTTAAAACACAGCACACTGGAAGTTTTTATTTAATTGAAAATTTTATAAACTAGAAAATTTACGTGAGACAATTTTAAATTTTTATTTCTGACTAGAAAAATTACGTTTTACAAAGGTAAGAAAATTATAATACGAGTATATTTTGTTAATATTTGTTCAATTCACAAGCTCAGTCGTATGGCTTATGGTGTAAAACTTGTTCTGCTTGTAAGTTGTCTAATTTTGTTCTATCGTTGTTTTACTTTTAAAAAGCAGAGATTCAAATTGGCACTCATATTATTTGAAATCATGAAATTTAACCATGTATGGGAACTTTAATTTGATGCGAAATACTTTTAAGTTTTTCACTAAAAGCAGTTTTGCTAAAAATAGCCTGATAATTTAATTTAACTAATTTAAATATATATTTATCATTAAGATGAATTTGTTTTATGATGATTGTTGTTATATCACATTTAGTAGTTTTTTATTATTAATCTAACCTATAGAATATTCCCAGACGTGGCCTCAGTAGAACTATTTGAAAAAGATACAAAATTAAATTAAATCGAAAAATTTTGAACACGCTATTGTATGAAAAATTTTAACAATAAAAATACAATATAATATAATTACACGATTAGAAAACGCATACGAAATCATTTCAATGACGCATGAGCGCTTGTGAATTGAACAATTAGGGCCTGTCCCACGATGTCACCAACGTTGGACTCGTCGCACAGTTATATTGGAAACAACAACAAAATTTTAAATTTGTTATTGTTTTGAACGTAAGTGTGCGAAAAGTCGAACGCTGTCGACATCGTGGGACAGGTCCTTATTTTTTTTTACTTAATTTGTGCTTAAAATTCTTTATTACACATACTAGGACGGGTAATGTAAAAAAGTTCTCAGATATCTCACTTGCTACAAAACTCTTTTAGCACTAACTAACTCAAGAAATTCTAGCATCAATATGTACTTCATTCAGATATTTATGTGACCTTTGAAAAATTTGTTTTATTTTTTTACAGGCACAGAGACGGACACACAAGTTCTATTGATTCCACATCATACCAATTCATAAAAATATACATATTTTTATATGATGCATGAGCTGCGTATAATATTTGTTAAAAATTTTGTATTTTTAAATTAACTAAAATTTTATTAAAAACATTTTCAAATCTTTGCAAAATATACACTTACCCATACCCGTCATGGGTCCAAATACGGTGTTATCATCAGTTGTGGTGCAATTCCAGCGGCGATTTTTAAATTGAAACTGGCATTCCTGCAAAAACCAATAAGTTATATTTAATTAAATTAAAAATATATTTTTTAAGCAAAATATTGAAATTGCAAAAAAAAAAATACTTTTTAATTTACAACTGCAAATTACCATAAAATATTTTATATGTATTTAGCCTGGCTAAAGAATATCGACATAAAATGTAATTTCCGTGGAAAAAAAAAATATTTATATATAATGCGAAAATATTTATTTGCATGAAATTTTATAATCAACCAATTTGAACTAATTTGTTTATAAATATTTTTTTTCTATTGCTTTACATACATATTTTAATTTGCAACAAATAGAGCAACAGTAAAAATATTCGTAGCAAGGGGAATTTATAAAATGAATTATGGCCTGAATAAATTAAATTTTTTGTGGCCAATAGGTTAAACGTTTACACGTGGCAAAAATTTGGGATGCAATAATTTTTTTCCATACCACGAAAGAACTGTGGAATTTTTAAAGTGAAACAAGAATGTAAGGTAGTTAAATTATTTTTCTGAAAGCAATTTAAAAAATGCACGTGAAAAAAGCAAAAAAAAAATTCAGCTAAAAATACTCCTTGGTTTGGAAAGCACAGTGCAAC
This sequence comes from Nowickia ferox, assembly GCA_936439885.1. Taxonomy (NCBI): domain Eukaryota; kingdom Metazoa; phylum Arthropoda; class Insecta; order Diptera; family Tachinidae; genus Nowickia; species Nowickia ferox. The sequence goes on along the minus strand of OW387027.1, from coordinate 81,548,797 downwards.
CAATTCAATAAATTATTGAAAATTTCAATTGATTTTTTTTAACAGAATTCTGACTTTCAATAAAAAACACTTATTATACTAACGAATTTTTAAAAACGTTCCACGATGTCTACCGGAAACTTTCGATCGACAACTTTTCAGCAAAAAATTTTAAAAAGGTAATCGGGTTTGGAATTTAGCATTTCTGGTGTAAGCTCTTCCCTACTGGATTACCAACTTAATGATTTTGAGAACTACTTTAATTACTTTATTTATATGGCAACATGTTCACGTAGTCTATTAAAACCAAAAGAATCATTCTTCTCATCGATCAACTTCTACGTATTTTTTTTTTTTTTTGATTTTATGTAATGCGATTTGTAAGCGAGTTAAATGAAATTTGACAATCAGAAAAGTAGTTATGATGGTAATTTCTAATTTCTTTGCTGGGTTGTATTGAAAACAACAGTAAAATATGAAAATTAGTTTTTATTTTTAATGGGGCCTTTCGGGTGCCTTTAAAAATTATTAAAAGCTCAATTATTGCTTTTATAAATCTATTGAAGTTGGAATAAAATATTCTACTTTAATTGACAAAAACTTAAAATACAACAAAAACTCACTAACAAGCGAGCTAATAACAGGAATATAATTATTCGATCGAACGTCTTCTGTCGACATCGTGGGACAGATCATAAATGTATACATATGTCTTCAAAAATAACGAACGAAAACGTCTTTACGTTCTTGTAACATTAAATCATCTTCATGTGAGTGACAAAAACAATATTTTTTAAATTCTCTATGTACTTTTGGGTATACGAAAAAAGCTCTTTCTAAATCAAAATGAAATAGACCAGAGCTTTAGAGTATTTCATAAAGAACAATTTTTAAACGTTATTGTTTATAAGGGATAGATAAATAATAAAAAATAGTTTGTCCTAAAACGAGTTTAAGGCTTTCAATTTACACACAACTTAATGAAAAAGGAAAATTTTATTTTGCTTTCAAGAGTTGAGTAAACAAGATATCTGTATAAAATACACGTTTTAAGTTTTATAAAAAAGATCGTAAGACACTAAACAAAATTAATCAAGCGAGTGGAGTAAAGTATCTTTATTTTTATTTTTAATTTGGCTGACTTTTATGATAAAAGTTAGAAAAATTTTAGGCACATGTGTTACGCAATAATTAAATAAAAACTTAATTGTGAAACTTTTGTCATTGATGTGGTTTTGCATTTCAGCTGACGATATCTTGAGCAAAGAATGCTTTCCTTTACTGCTAACTAAAAAAATATTGTAATATAAAATATAATCATTTTACGTTTTGTATGGTAATTATATTTTAAATAATAAAAACTTCTACATGAATGATCAATAACTGAATAGCAGACCTCTGTCGTCCCTTCGCAATAGCAATAAATTAAAATTAAATGCAAATATCATGCAGATTTCAGTTTTTAGATGTAATAATTGTTAAATGAAATGCATATGATATATGGGTATCTCCATTAAAATTACACACAGAAATGTTTTATTTCTTTTTTCTATTTTTTTACACTGAACAAAATGTTTTTTTTTCAGTTAGTTTAATTATTATTAAATTATTTTTGTTGTTTCATTTAATCTTAAGCTTAAAAAAGCAAAACTATTATAATTATTTTAATTTCATCTTAGGAAACACCCATATAAATGCTTTCCTACATTGGATATCAATAAAATGTGACCATAAAATGTTACAAGCTTCAATAATTGCAGTATAAAAGAATATGCAAACACACTTAGTACATGACATTTATAAACTAATTTAGAATAAATACAAATTTCTATATATAGGGTGTTTTTTATTGAGGTATAGAACTTTAAGTTGGCATCACTTTTTTAACTGGCGGCCATTTTGTCAGCTGTCAAGTGATTAATATTTAGTTTGGTTTGCCATTTCATCATGAACAGGTTGACAAAAGAACAACGCTTACAAATCGTGCAAATCTATTTCGAAAATAATGGTTCAGTTCGCGAAGTTTACCGCAAGCTCCGTCCATTTTATGGTCGACATAATCGTCCATCAGAGCAATTAATTCGGTTAACCATGGATCGTTTTCGCACTACGTTTACTCTATGTGATAATACGCATCCGCAGAGACGTCGAACAGTGCGCACCGAAGAAACAATTGCCGCTGTAGAGCAAAGTGTTGAAGAGGACCCGAATGAATCGATTCGCCACCGTGCACAGCAATAACCGACTATTTTGTTCCCGAATTGGATGGCATGAATGTGGATGAGTTGTGGTTCCAACAAGACGGCGCTACATGCCACACAGCGCACGTCACAATCGATTTATTGAACGAAACATTCGATGAGCGCATAATTTCGCGGAATGGACCTGTCAATTGGCCACCAAGATCGTGTGATTTGACACCATTGGATTATTTTCTTTGGGGATATGTGAAGTCGCTCGTCTACGCCAACAAACCAGAAACGTTAGGGGACTTGGAAGCCAACATTCGTGGCGTTATTGCCAACATACGGCCCCGTATGCTCGAAAAAGTGGTTGAAAATTGGACCTGTAGAATTGGCTTTATTCGAGCCAGCCGAGGCGGCCACATGCCCGAAATCATATTTAAACGTTAATGGCATAAAATTATCCTTCCAATAAAGCCAAATTGATGGACATTAAAACGATTTTCTTGTGTTTTATTTCAATTCGAAGTTCTATACCTCTAAAAAAACATATGTACATATGTATGTATGTGTGTGTATACAAATTATGTCAAATGCTGTGAGAAAAATATTATAATAAGCTTACTTGCGAAAAGATTGGAAATATATTGTAAAATGTTATCGTAACAATTGTAAAATAAGCTTAAATAAATAGCTTTTAAAATTTAAAGCTTTTTACTTTTAAATTTTTATAAGCTTTTTTTATGCAATTGCTTCACAAATAATTTATTTTTGACTGTTAAAAGTTAAAAATATTAATTATTTCCTTTAACTCATCATTCAATTTTATTTATAACAATTTATGTTTGTCATGTTATACAGGGCAATCTAGTAAAAAGCAGCAGGATTTAGCTAGAAATCTCTCAAGTACTAGATTTTGAGACAATGTAAATGCCCTATAACGGTATACTCGTATAGTTTCATAAAGATTTTAATTAAAATCTGCTAGATTTTGTGCAGGTAGTAAATGCTCTTTAAGACATATTTTAGACAAAAGATTTTGTCTTGGATACAAAATCGTGAAAAATATCAAAAAAGCTTGGTGTAAGCGATACAGATTTCGATAGAAATTTCAAATTAAATCCACTAGATTTCTAGACAGTATAAAATACGTTTTTTCTAGCTCTTAGGAAAAATAATTATTTTGTCACTTACAACGTTATTTGCGGCTTTGCTTGAATTGTCTAACGGAAAAAAACCATTCTTGCCAACATGTTCTCCTTTCGCAATTAAATACAGATATTTATTTTCAGCTATTCACAAGACCGAAGCCTTATTGCAAGAAAGAACTTATTGTTGTTATTAGATTATTTCAGTTGCTGTATGCGCAATCATGGTTGTCTGCTCTGCTGATTTACTTACTCTGCTTACTGAGTTTGCATGATATTTGTTTAGAATTTTGTCAGAAGTTGGATTTTAAATAAAGTTTAGTATTAAATATCCATACACACTCACTCCCACACCTTCGCTAAAACATCCTGTTTGTTATTTAGAATTTTGTAATGAAATTTTCTCGCCAACCAAAGTCTGTGAAATGACTCTGAAAAGCCAGAATTGTCCTTCTCTCTGGGTGACTTCTTTGTCTGAAGATATCCAGCAACACATTGACTGAGTTGAAAGGTTAAAATTGGTATTGTTCTATGTATAACAAATAACTACAATAATGTAATGAGTCATCTTGGGTTTGGTTTCGGTGTTTCTATAAACAGTTTGTTTATGGGCTTTATATTAGCAGTAGATAGAAATGATGTTAGTGTCTCTGCTTATGGTATTTGTTCATAATAAGGTTGCTTTTAATTAAATTAAATTGTTTGCTGTGTCTGTGTGTGTGTGTGTGTGTGTGATAATAATTTATCTTTAAATATGTATTAATTTTTAGCCATCTTGTTGCATGGAACAAGAATAATTTAAAATTGGTGTATAGCTTTGGTGATGATATGTACAAGATGTTGCAGCCACGAAGCCATAATTTCATATTTTAAGGTAATCTTCGGACAGGTTCTGCCTTAGGATAACAGTAGTGTTACATCGATCACATCTGTTTCCTGCATTTTGGGTGACTTTGTAGTGCTGCTCCGTGAAGGACGGGGATTTTAACGAAAATGTTTAGTTCACCATTATAGTATGTGATTAGTTATTTTTTAATTTAATACACAATCCTTTCTCTCTTTTGCCAATTTATTGCAAGTTTGGCTCAACATTTGTTAATGATATACTTTGTGGAAAAAAAATTCGAACTGACCGCACTTTTGAAAATGCTTTGGCTTGGTTTCAATACGGCAAGCTTAATTTTCAGGTATTATTATGATTAAAAAAATTTAAATGTATATTGCTAATTAATATTTGAAGATTTTTTTTAAATTACACACTCGAGGTGCGTAAAGTGTCCTGCGCTACCACATTAATTCAGACATGTAATAAGCTGATACCTCTTATGATACCGGAGTTAGTGAATTATTTCCAAAATAAAAGCCATTCAAACCACTGTGCGGTATGAGGTAATGGAGTGGATCTCTCTAAGCAATACACTCTCCATTACAGATAAGTTACAGTTTTTTACTGGAAAACATTTTGCAAAACCTTTTCCTTTCTTATTAAAAGAGATATTTTGATAATGTTACAAAGAGTTTCTTGTTTGAGAGTGTGTACACATTTGTTTGCATCGTTAGTTAAAAGCAGGGATCGCAAATAACGATTATTTTCCAAATTTAAACTGAAAAAATCACAATAATAGAGAAGTGCTACGGGCACAAGGAATATACCACAATACTCCATGTTACATGGACTACCTATAGATGCAATGATTTTTATTTTTTTAATTTTTATTTATTCCTCACAAAATAAGAGTTATTTCTTGATTTTTATTTATTCCTCACAAAATAAGAGTTATTTTGTGACTTTTATTTATTCCTCACAAAATAACAGTTATTTTGTGATTTTTATTTATTCCTCACAAAATAAGAGTTATTTCTTGATTTTTATTTATTCCTCACAAAATAACAGTTATTTTATGACTTTTATTTATTCCTCACAAAATAACAGTTATTTTTTGATTTTTATTTATTCCTCAGAAAATAAAAGTCATTTTTAAAATGTGTTTATTAATTAATTTAATTTAACAAATAAGAGTTTTTGCATGGACTCTGGTGATAAATTCGATCTTAAATCTGTCAATATTAATTTTAGCGCAGAAAATGCTCTTTCTACAGAGACTTGTGTTGCTGGCGTGCTATGCAAAACCTTTGCCAATCTGTACAGGTATGGATATATATATTTTTTTTCCTCCCAATATTTCATTACATCTGCATCCACGTCAATGGGCTTAGGATTGTAATTGTCTATTTCGTTTATCGCCCTTTTCATTTCCTCCTCCAGATCACCATCTGAGTCTTCATCCTCTGAATTTACTTCAATAGAGTTTAAGAACTCGTTTAATAATGAACACGTGTTTGTGTCTTCAGACGACGGTAAAGCATCTGGTGTTTCAGCGTTTGAAGATGATGGTAAGTCAGAAGACTTTTGCGTTGCATCATTCTTCACAAAGAGTAAAATTTATTAAATTCATGTACATTAGACCACCCAATGGGCCGAAGTTTTTATTTTATTCGCTAAAGCCCATATGACATTTCATTTTTCTTTCATTTATCGTTTCATTTATCAAGCTGGTAACTCTTATGTGTTAATTATGAAGGTGTTGAGATATTTAGTACATTAAAAAATTTTGACAAATCAAAAAATATTTTTATGTTATGCAACAAATTAATTATAAAATACATAAGAACCGGTCTTAAAACCCTAACCAGCACAAAAATGTGTTTTTCGGACAAAATCCGTACCAAATATAAGAAATCCGGTTCCAAACCGGATAAAAATATCTTATATTTGACGCTGGTAATGTAGATTTCCATTGGTGAAAGAATTTTTAAAACCAGATGAGCGGCTTGGGCGTGAAAGCTTAGCAAAAAACAAACTCACTTTCTTATAAATTGGTTGTTTTTGTAAATGAAATAAAATTATTTGTAATAAAAGATATCAAATTTGTTTTTTTTTTCAATTTAAATAGGCATATTTTGTAAAAAATTTCATTTCTACACGTTACCAAATTGTATGAAAAATAATGACAATTCGTTACAAACAATATGTTTTTCATACAAATTTCAAAAGGAAAAAATTATTGTACGAATATATGCAGAATCTATACTAAAGTCTCTATTTTTCATTTTATTTACAAAAACACTGAGTTATTTTTTTATATTTTATTTACTGCCAGTTCATAGAAGCCATGTAAAAATTCTTGCTTGGCTATTTATATTGAAAACACAAACAAAGCACTCAAAATTTGTTTTTGATTTCAATGTAAATAGCCAAGCAAGAATTTTTACTTGACTTCTATGAACGGGCAGTTATTAGTTTAAAAATGACTTTTATTTTCTGAGGAATAAATAAAAATCAAAAAATAACTCTTATTTTGTGAGGAATAAATAAAAGTCACAAAATAACTGTTATTTTGTGAGAAATAAATAAAAATCAAAAAATAACTCTTATTTTCTGAGGAATAAATAAAAGTCACAAAATAACTGTTATTTTGTGAGGAATAAATAAAAGTCACAAAATAACTGTTATTTTGTGAGGAATAAATAAAAATCAAGAAATAACTCTTATTTTGTGAGGAATAAATAAAAGTCACAAAATAACTATTATTTTGTGAGGAATAAATAAAACTCAAGAAATAACGATTAAAAAGTAATTTTTAAAATAAAAATTATAACCGTTACGGTCCCTGGTTAAAAGTCCTGTTTGTGTGCGACATTTGTTTGAATGTGGAAATAATTACGAGTCACAAATTGTAATTAGTCTATTGCTATTAAATCGCACTTCTTTCTATAAAATACTATAAACTTCCTGCTTGTGTCGTTAAATAACTGGCAACAGTAATTAGATTATAATGGATTTAAAACAAAACAAGACACCCAGGATGCCAGAGAGAGGGAGAAAGGGGTTGGGGTGCAAACATAAAAAGATGCATCCACCTTATAAATACACACACCAGCACAGATTTGAGAAGTATGAAAATAAAAATGGATATTATGAATAATTTAGCACGATAATAATTAAAAGTAGATTTCAAATGCTTTTTATGATAAAAGAAAGCAAAAGGATTCTCTCGATGACTGGCAAGTAGTAGTAACGACAACATGTGCAATAATAAAATGTATAATTACAAGTATTTGTATAAAATAACTTATTGAAGGGGTAAGAAGTATTACGAGTATTTGTATAAAATAATATATTTAAGGGGGGTAACAAAGGCAGCTTTAAGGGACTTAATTTAGGTATACAAAACGTACCTTGTAATAAGTTCTTTAAAAGAATAAAGTATTTTTCTTGCCAGTATGTATGTATATCCAAACACTTCTTGCTCTAGTTAAGCAAATTGAAGTTGTGTTCGGAAATAATGCCTGCCTTTCGTGTATATAAAAATCGAATTAATTTAATCTGAAGATTTGAGAAATTATTTTCAAGTGACTATTTTCATTGGTTATGATTCCCTGCCACAGATCCTAGGGCAATCAAGCTAAAGTAAGAAAATAAAAAACATGTTGCTTATTGTGTTGTTGTTTAAACTACCAAAGATATTAGTTGCTGTTCTCATTTAAATTAAATTTTTTACATAATATCTTTAATTTTTGTGAAAAAAAAATTTTGGATACAGACTTTCTGATGATCTGCATTAGCAACAGTGAAATACGCCCCTCAATAATCCACTTCAATGTATTTTTAAGAAAAAATTAATATTTTACTGAAAAAAATTAAATATTAATGGTAGCAAAAAATGCGATAAATAAATAAAATTTTGGTATAACAATATTATCAAAAAAAAAGCACAAATTAAAGCTTTAAAAGCTGTGCAAAATTATTTGTAATCTGGCCAAAACACCACCAGCGTAAGACGCTCTTTCAACTCAGATTTTAACTTAAAATTCCAATATAGATAGTGATGAAGTAAGTAGACTTGTATCGAACTCTTTGTAATTTAAATGGGTTGGATCATAGGTTTGTGTCAAAAACGAGCTACTAAATGAGTTCGACTTAATTCTAGAAGTAAGTTGCATTTCGCAGACTCTGCCTCCCACTGATATTTATACATTTCTAAATTTAAATCAGATTTATGTGCTGTGATGACTGGAAGTCAATCTGGTATCACAACACTTCATGCAAACCTGGTTTTTGGCAAAATTCACTTCGAATTTCGCGTGACAGCAGCGGTTTAAACAAAAATCCCGAGAATTGGAAGGTAATCAATTTCTGCTTTCCCTTCTATGATGACTTGCAATAAAATTTTACCTCAAACATCTTTTTTATATAATATTCTTTAAGTTCTTAGAACCAATTGTGAATAAGTATGAAATTAATCTTTTTAAACGTATATTAAGCTTTGACTTATTTCTGATATTTAACTTGAATTTTTAGCTTTGGTGTGTTCAGAGACTTACAGTACAATTGTGTTTCAAATATTTTTCTAGAACATTTTAGATCCTCATATTCCCTTTTAGTGGAAAGTTGTTGCCCCGTTTTTTGAAAAGTTACAAATACGACCCACACGTAGAAAAAGAAGAAATAAAGGGATTCACAAAAAAAATTCTCATTAGATTTTTTGGAAAGAATTATAAAAATATCCAAGAGGTAAATTGTAGAAGTAAATAATACTGCATTTACATTGTCTCGCAATCTAGTATATTTGATTAGAAACCTTTAACGAAATCTATATCGTTTACACTAAGGTTTTTTGACATTTTCCAAGATTTTGTATCTGAGACAAAATCCTCTGTCTGTAATTTAGTCTTAAATTGTAATAGGGCATTTACATTGTCTCAAAATCTAGTACTTACGAGATTCCGAGCTAAATCTAGTTGCTTTTTACTAGATTCCCCATACAAAACAAAATCTAATTTTTCAAAAGATTTGTAAGCAATCTACTAAAAATATAATCATTTTATTTATTTTTTAATACCCTGTACAACATAATTTATATAGGAGGTGAGTGAATTAGCTACGCTCTTCACAGTTTTCTATTGAAGGTGTGTGAGTGAGCTAAGTCGGCATTTTTTCATACAAGTTAAGATTAAATTTCAGACAAAGGATTTTGTCTCGGATAAAAAATCTTGGAAAATGTCTAACAAAGCTTATTGTAAACGATATAGATTTCGTTAAAGATTTCTAATCAAATATACTTGATTTCGAGACAATGTAAATGCAGTATAACGAAAAAAATGCCGACTTAGCTCATTCAAACACCTTCAATAGAAAATAGTGTAGAGCGTATCTAATTCACTCACCTTCTATATAAATTATGATGTACAGGGTAGTAAAAAATAAATAAAAATATTAGATTTTTAGTAGATTTCCGGCAAATCTAGTAAAAAGCAACTATATTTAGCTCGGAAAATGCCCTATAAGAAAATAATTTATTTGAAGGTAAGTAAATTGGAGTTTAATTAGCAGAGACAAAAACCATAATTTCGAGCACAGCATGTTTTGAACATAACAGAGCACTGTTAATTACATAACAATAGTTGCTAAATTTATACATATTTTGTACTCGATTAAAGAAAAACTGTTGCAAAGTTCTTTAGTCTACTACAAAAACGTCGTAGTCGAAGTTGTAATACGACACTCGTAATAAGGCCCATGTTAAATTAGATTCAAGCGTAAGATTTCGAAACAGTTGGGTAAGGCAGTTTAGTCTAGTCTAGTAGTCGGTAAGTCGCAGGTTCGATTCCTGCCTGAGACTCTGGGTATTTCTGTAGATAAGCCAAAAAGCTTCGCAATTCGTGTCTGTGGAAAACTTTTATTTTTTTATCTCTTTAGTCAGAATTAATGTTTGCTTATTTTGTAAAAAAAATTATTTTGCCAAGCAGTGTAATTATAATTTGTATATACCCATCAGGAAAAAGAAGAGTTCAGACTCATTCTAGAAGGCCTTAGTACTCTTTGTTTTGGATGTGGAAAATCTGCTCGCTCTATTTTACAATCACGATGTCATTACAGCCTTCCGCTCTCGCTACTTTCTCCAGAGATTATGAAAGGCCTTCCAATTAATGGCTTCTGCTTTGGCAAGAAAAAAAAACAAGAAAAGAAAACATTTTACTCTTTCTCCTCTATTTTCTCACAGGAGCAAATAAGGAATATGCATCTTATTTTTTATACGTCATAACGCATTTTTTGCAGCTAGATAAAAATAACCATTAAATAAAAAATTCCTAAGCAGTCTTTTAATAAGGCCTGAAGTAAAAAGGTAATCTGTATTTTCTCGCTGGGTACTCGGATATATATTTAACGTTTAAAAGACTAAGCCTATGGAGAGTTTGATCAACCATACCACAGACAAACTTAACCAATGAGTCTCCAATCGACAAAAGGCTTTGATATTAAAAAAGTTCTAGCGCAAGAAAATAGAAAATCTTTGTTGGATCACTGAAGCCAAAAATAACTACAACGTGCTACACCATATAAACACGTGGCCTCACTCATGGCACGATTACAAAATATCAAAATGATTTCAAAAGTTCAACATAAAACTTAATTTGCCCCTCTGAATACACCAACTCTTTAAGCAGCCCTTCTTTCAACTGAAATAAAAACGAGAAAAACCAAAGTTCCTTTTCCTGATTGCATTTTAATTTGGCTCTTCACAGTTTAGAAATTTTTAAATAACCTCCTATTTTATGGGGCGAGCATAATTCAATGTGTAAATTTAGTTTATGGTCCCCTTCCCTTCCAATTGCTTTTGTTCTTTTACATTTTTGTTTTTGTATTTTAAGCATTAACTTGTTTTAGCCAACCCCAAATAACTTTCATTATTTCATAGTTAGTTAACCTTAGAAAATTTTTCCTTTTGTTTTCTCGTGCTGATTTCCAGTGCTTTTCTTCTCTATTTTTGTTTTCTTATTTTTCTTTTAAAATGAAAGTGAATGCAATTGTGCTTAAAGCTTTGGGTAAATGTAGCCAAGTACACTATTTTTCTTTTTTGTTTTTTTGTTTTATGCATTTGTTGTTTGTTTGCAAGAAAAAAATATTTTTTTTAATGCCAGAAGGAGAGGAATTGCAGTAAACAAGCGCTAAAAAAAGGGTGAAAAGGATATGCAAAAAAAAAAAACAAGAATGGTACTTGAAAGGCGGGAAAAAAGGAAATCCGTTTTATTTGGAACCATTTTCTTTTTTTTTTTTTTTGAAATGAAGAGAGTGTTTTAGTATGTTTACAAATGTGAATGAGAAATTTTTATTTCTTTAACAAATATATTTCATGCTGTAAAAATATTATTATGATGTGAATACGAGTACATGGCTTAATGGTTGGCATGGCTGGATCATACGAATACATAAAACGAATGTATGGCACAAATGAAGTGAATAAAATGAGTGGAAATTTATGCAGCTAAATATTGCTGCAATATGTGAAATTTGCTGCAAGGCATCGTTGTTTTATATTGTTGGCTTTGTGTTAAGCTTTATAAGAGCTTCAGTGTGTGTTTGTGTAAATATAATCTTATTTGGTACAGGATTAGGAATCATTTTTATAACATAATTAAAAAAATATATTAAAGTTTTCTTTTTAATTTCTTACGATGTCCGTCTGTCTGTCTTTTACAAGCTATTTTCTTGAGAATCGTAAGAGCTACGGACCTGAAATTTTCACAGAATATGCCAAACTTTGGCAGCTACAACATTAAAAAAAAAGATAATTGAAGGGTTTTCTAACTAAAGCGAGCAACGAAACATGTTGAAATTCTAATGACATTTAAAATTTTCGAAGTTAGCAAATTTGTATGCAGTCAACGAAATTTAAGTAATCAAAATCAAAAAGTAGTCTATCAGTTAACGCATTTTTGACTATGTAATTTTTACAACTTGCTGTATCTTGGAAACCTTAAGAGAGGCAAACGTTTGAAATTTTCAAAAACGCTGAAACGAAAATAAAACTCAGAACTAATAAAATACCAAAATAAAAAACCCATAAATAAAATATATCACCAAAAATAAAATAAATCGCTAAAATGCCAAAAACATCACCAAAAGTAAAAAGGTCGCAAAAAAAATACACAAAAAAAAGAAGAAAGATGAGATATGTCTTAGGATACCCGGTTCACCCGGTGCTGCTTCGCTATATCACACAAATTTAATGTGTGAAATAACAATAGAAGGAAATTATATTGTATGATGATGTAAAATTTGCCACAAATATTTCAAAACTTTTCTATTTATTTGCCATTATTTTATTTTCTAACTGCGTACGATTGATGTATTGCTTGTGGCCGGCGGCGGCTGGTAACCGGCTTACAGCCGATCGGCTTAATTCTCTGGTTTGTGCCCACGTGCAAAAACAATACAAAGACAAATTGAGCAATCGTTATCATTGTTTTTGTTTCATTCACTTCAGAGAACGCAACAAAACAAAATCAAACATTTTGTTTCGTTTATTTTCGTACTCTGCTTTTAAGCACAAATAAATCAAAACAAAAATAAATTTATAACTGTAGTAGTGTAGATTATTTTTGTTGCGGAAATCACGTCCTAACTTCTGTATCGCGCCAAAAAGAGCATAGCTCCAAAATCCCAAAAACGAAAAAAAGCGCCAAAGCGAAAGAAAATCGCTTAATCTAAAATTTAGTTGCCCATTAGGTAACAATAAAAATAATATAAAAATTTTTGTTGAGTTTAAATTTTTTTTAAGCTTATTACGTTTACATACATAATTCTCAATATCATTATGATATTATTCCTATAAACATATACATTTTTTTAAGTTTTTTTTCAAGAATTTTTTAGTTGAAGTCTAGTGAAGAGTTTCGTAAGCAGAAACGTGCTTACTACATATTCATAAAATTCTTCATATTAATACATTACGAACTTAACTTCAAGTAATTTTACTTCAGTGTTTTTATATACTTTACTTAAGCTTAGAATGGAAAAAAGCTCGGATTTCTAATACTATATTTTTTTCTTTAACGTAAAAGTCCAATTTAAGATCAGCGGTTTTGTTAGAGAAAAATAGAACTAATCATCCTTGTTCCCATTAAAATTTTGCAAAAAAAAAAAAATTGATGGCTGTTTTCATACGTATTTCTTGCATGGAAAAGCACAACAAAAAAATTAAAAAACAAGCTCTTTTACATAAAATATATACACACATATGTGCATGTGTACAGCTGCATTTATAGAATCAGATGGATGTTACTCTGTTGATATGGACAAGTAGATGTGTTTGTTAACACATGTAAATACCCAGTTAACATTTCTTAAGATCTCTGGCAGAAGCTCAGCTTGTCGAAAAAGCAATCCTCTTGGTCTAAGGAGATTCATAAAACTTTAACGCAAAATGTTCTGAATTAACTTCAAAAATCTTGCAGAATATTCTGTGCAAGGTCTTAAGACTGCTTAAGCATTAAATTTCTGTTTTTAAATAGAAGGAGATAGTCGCTCTTATAGTGGTTGTCCTATTTCGACTTCGACTATGACGTTTTTGTAATAGATTACAGAACATCGCAACATGTTTTCTTGAATCTAGAACAAAAATTTCATAGTCGAAGTCAAAATACGCCAACCACGATAAGGCCCAATATTTAAAAAAATGTCCAGAGTTTATGAGGTAAAATGTAGACAATTCCGTCGCTTGTCTGCTAGAGTTTCAGAGTTTTTCTGACATCAGACATGTTGGCACAAAATGTGCGCTGGGTACATGCTGTACACAGCACATGACTGTGTTACACAGTGTGTACACGAATTTTGTATGAATGCATGTCTGTATTTGCTAACTCGTCCTTCAGATTCTTTGTTATATTTTATGCTAAAAAAAACCAGAAGCAAACGCTGAACAAGTGCAGTGGCGGAGCGAGGACAAGTGAAAGAGGAATGCAAGCATAAACAACAAATTCAACTGCAATATTTTTATAGATTTAATCTAAAAATGTACTGGGAAGGTTTTTGCTTTGTGTCAGTTTTTATTTTAGTTGGATTTCATTTTATTTATTTTGCTTGGATGCTTACAATTTGTTCGTTGCATACAACATCGCAAATGCATTACAGGATAAGGCAACAAAAGCTGTAGTCATTCATAACAGTTTTCCGTAAATCCAATTTGTTGGTCTTTTAAGCGAACACACTTTTTATTATCGAAAATATTAAGATACCCTGTACGTAAATATGTATTTCTATATGTCCTTTTGTAATTGTATATAAACAAATGTCGATGGTTTTGTATTCATACTATGAATTTCATACAAACAAACGAAAAAAAACAATATATGTGAATCCATTATAAATTTCAACTCGAATGCTTTAGTTTCTGCTGCTGCCCTTTTTTGCTTTCCTTCTTTATTTATTTACGCTACGGATGGCTTCAGCGCTAAAATAGTACAAAAAGTGTTATTTGTTTGTTACAAAAACAAAAACTTGGTCACCTTTCACTCTAATGCTTCCTTCCGCACATAAAATCTAAAGAAGCACAAAGAAAAAAAGATTGGAAACACTCAAACATTTGCATTCTGACACGAACACGAACGAACACTTACACAGATGCATTCAACTAAACTTTCACACACATGCACACACACCCATACAACAGCATGTGGAAATTTATAATGGAAGTAATGCAGCATAGTGCTGCAGCTTTGTGCAGTATTACGCAAAGATTGCTGCCAGTCAAGCAAAACATCATATAATGCCAACACTTGAGCAGAATTTACTCGGCAAGTAAGTGCAAATAGTTGGCACAGTGGGAGGAGTACTAGTATATTAGATTTAGGGTTTCATGTGTGGCGATACTTAAAAATTAATAGGAAATATGGTTTAATCTCTTATTATTAATAATTAAGAGAAACTGAAATTATTAAAAAAAATGGCGCATAATTTTCAAATAATCTCTAAGGGTATGGTCACACTTGGGCAAACATTTGCCCAAAAAGCGTAACCCCTTAATGTTAATTAAGAAGATTACAACTCAGAGACGTGTTTGTTAAGTTAAACAATTTCCAATAATGTTGGATAATATGACATTGTCTATTAGTTATTTATAAAACTGTTTAACTTAAGAAACACGTGTCTGAATCAAAATGTTTTTCACTAATATTTAGTGGTTACGTTATTTTGGGCAAATGTTTGCCCAAGTGTGACCATACCTTAAGAATATATTTTATCTTATTTTGCTACAGTGAGTTCAGCTGTGATTTTGTATTTACTGAACTAAAATCGTTTACAAAGATTTTGGCGATTTTTGTTTATATTTTCTGTTTGAACGATTGTTTTTGTTTCAGAACTTTTTGTCCCTTTGGTGATTTTTTTCGTTTTAGAGACACTATTCTGTTAAGCCAGCTTTTCTCAATTTTAAAGATTTTTCATTTCAATGTATTTTGCTATTTTAGCCAATTTGTCGTATTAGAAAATTTTCCCCGATTTAAAAACTTTTTTAAATTGTTTTTTAAAGATATTTATATATTGAAAATTTTTTGTCGTTTTTACTACTTTTCCTTTTACTAAATTCCATTTCTATTTTTTTTTCTTTAAACATTTTTTCGTTTAGTCGTTTTTTCTAAAAATTTTTGTTTTTCTGTTGCATATTTGTGAAGTTTGGAGATTTTCTTTAATACACTAAACTTCCCTTCTGACGATTTTTCCGCATTTTGTTTCCTTTTCAGGGCTTTTGATCGTTGGGCCTTCTTTATACGGTTTTTCCAATATTTGACGACTTTTCCATTTCTAAAATTTATAACGTTTCAAACATTTTACCATTTAAGCGATTTTTTCGTTTTGGAGATTTTTCCGTTCTGGCAATTTTTTCGTCTTGGCGTTTTTTATGGTTTTCTCTTTGGCTTAACTTTGACAACTTTTGCCGTTTTTTGTAATTTTTTAAGATTCAAAATTTTTTCATTTAGAAAGTTTTTTCCAATTTGCTGTTTTTCTTCATTCTGGTGATTTTGTATTTTTTTTTGGGTTTTTGTTTAAGATTTTTCCAACATATGAAATTTCGAAAATAAAAATATTCATTCGGATGATTTTTCCCACTTTGGCGATTTTTAATTTCTAGCGTTTTTTCATTACACTTTTTTTACCTTTTGCAACATTTGCAGTTTCAAAAATTTTTCATTTCAATGATATTTTTCCTTTTGGCGATTTTTCAGTTTGATAATTTTATATATTTTTTGCGTTTCTTGTTACGATTTTTGTAACATTTGGCTATTTTTTTTCTCTTTTGCTATTTTTACGTCTACAATATCTTTATTCTGATGCTTTTTTTCCACTTTGGCGATTTTTAATTTACACATTACACATTTTGTAACTGTTTTTGTTTTCTTCTCTTTTAAACAAACATAACTCGCTAAGCGATTATCTTTTCTGCAGAAAACACCTTGGGTCTATGGCTGTAATCAAACCCATAACCTCTGGACTGAGAGGATAGTATCGCTACCACTCAGCAGTTTCAAAAGTTTTTAATTTGAACGATAATTTTATATTTTTGGCGAGTTTTATTACACTGTTTCTAACATTTGGCTAATTTTACGTTTTGCAATTTTTTCTTGGTTCGAGAAATGTATTTAATATATTTTTAAAGATAAATTAAATTTTACTTTTATATTTGGATAAAAGGGGTAAAAAACGGAAAGGTCTCACCCGTTTTTGTACCCCTTAGAAGTGCAAATATGGAGAAAGTATTTAAAACCTGTAGAGTTATTTTTTTCTATTATCTGTATGGCCTTTCTATTTTAATTAATTCCCAAGCTATTAACCCACCGATTTTAACATATTTTACTATTGCTTAAACATTTCACATTTGAATTTCTAAAAGTCCTTTCACAGTGGATCTGGACATCCCAGAAGGCAGCTGCATAAAAAGTTACAAACTTCATTAACTCATTATTTTATATATACTTTAGTATGCATAAATGTAAAAGAAGACAGCAAATTCAATCTTGGTCACTAAGCCTTTGTTCACATACGGCAATTTTTGTTGAGCAACTTTTTAGTTCAAGGGCGAGAGAGGAAAATATGATGGCTTCTTATTTTCACTATTGTCTCTGCTCTCTTCCATAAACTCAAAAAGTGCTCGATAAAAATTGCACCCAGTGAAGCCAGTCAAGGACCACTGTTCATTTGGAATTTGAGTTCGAGCTATTACTTTGAATTTTTATTCTTAACATTAAACTATTTTGTTTTTTTATGCTAATTTTTTTTTTTTTTGCTACTCACGTTGATTCCTCTAACATTCATAATTCCACAAACGGGGATGAGCTGCACTACTTTATACTTGTCCTTAATTTATTCAATTTAATTTTCTTTCACTAAAGGGTTTGCCGCAATTAAGCAGATGTTTTAAAACATCAGATTTACCTGCGATGTTATATAGTGCCATATAATTTTCGAACTTCATTTTTCATTGTAAAAAATAGATTTTCGTTAAAAAAAACTAAGATCAAAAAATATGTCGCTTAAGCTTTTTTTGCCGTTATGGCTCGACATTTTAAAATGTAAGTACTGGCTAAGAATTGAAAAAATATTAAGAAACAATTGCTGGACTTGTTTAATAAACTCTATTCTCTGGCTGAAAAGATTTCGCTGAATGTTTTGTTTGAAAACTTATTTTCTATAAAATATAAAATGGAACAATTTATATCCCAGACTTTGACATCATTTCTTGTGACAAAGTTTTTAATTACTTTATTTGATATACACTTCAATATTATTTCTATCCATATGAAAGATAAAATATTTTTCACACCACTTTTGGCACACCCTTTATTTAGTTTTTTTCTGCTCGTTTGCGTTTATAACAAAGTAAAGTGTCGGTATAGTTTATGTCCTTATTTTTTTAAAGCAAAATTTATTTAAACAATTTTATGCGCGAATATTTTTTGCAGCATGTTTGTTTTTTTGTGTGTTTTATTTTCCAGCAAATTGTTTACCGGATTTTTAGTAGCAAATTGTTTTGTTTATTTTTATTTTTTTATACGACACTAGTTTTAAATAGCTTTAATTTTTTAAGCTTAACTAGTGCTTTTTTTAATATCATATTTATTTAGCTGGTTTTGTAGAGATGTTTGTGTTATTTCGTAATTTTTTTTATCACTTAAGTATTAAAAAAAATTTCATTTTTATTTGCTCGTTTCATTGTTGCTACTCGTAGTAGTTTTTTTTAGTTGAAGGTATAAAAGTATAAATTTTTTTGGGATTTAGTTTTATCTAGTTTTTTTTTTTTTTTGTTTTGCCAATCAATTTGTTGTTAGTTAAGCTGTGAGTATTAGTCATTGTGTTTTTGTCACATTCACTTTAATTCTCAACTCACTGATGGGGATTTGGCCATGTAAATTAAGCGACATAAATGCTGAAAAATAAACTCGAGCTAAATTTATTTAAGCCTTCAAAACAAAATATATATATAGTAAAGCTTTTTAATAAAGCATTAGAAAAAACTATGTTCGAAATAGTTTTATAAAAATAATAATAAATAAAATTTCTTTTAAAATTTTAAGAATTATATTTAAATTTTGCAAATTATATTCAGTAATAATTTTGTAAACGGGCTTAAGTTCAGTATTTTCAATTCTTATAGAATGCAATATTTTTATTAATTAATAACGTTATAATTTGAAGAAAAGTCGACAAAATCCGCCAAATAAAATTTTTCTTTCATTTTTTTTATGATTTTTTTTTTCTAAAGCCTGTTACTCTGTTCACAATTTCGTACGAAATGCTGTCAAACTACATGTAAAAGTATTTGGTATGAAATATTTGCGAAATAAATTTGCAAAGGTAGTACTCTGTTCTTATTGCGAAAAACGCGTAAAATCTATCTGGCAGCATGCTTTTCCATGCAAAATGGCTCTGGCATCATTTTAGTTTCGCTGCAGTACTTTTTTCTCACGGAATTTTGACAATGTTGCATACTTTCAAGCAATAGTCCAATTTTTCACGCGAAATAATCAATGTTGCTGAAAATGTTTCACAACTTCGAACAGAGTACCAGCATTAAAGCAGATTTTTTTTTTGCCTAAATATCTCTTTATCATTTCAATAATGTCGTAAACAGCAACTCATTACATTGAAATATCCTGAACTAGTTGTCATTGTTGTGCCAATTAGTTTTGAAAAATTATTAACAAGTTTTTTCACGAATTTAAACCTTTATCAATGTCTTTCAATGCTGTTAATCTGACCTTTAACTCTTAACTATTGAATGCCGCACTTGGCAAAAGTTTGTTTATGTCTTTCACAAATGACAATCAATCATTTTAATCATTTGAAGTTTGTGTGTGTATCAATCAGCGTGGGTTTCCAAGTTCCAAAAACAAAAACTGACAAAAACATCAGAAACTCTGAATAGCATGGATGAGTAGACAAATTTGGCGATTATTCCAAACATTTCAGACATTTAAAGTAATGCATTCGTGAGCTTAAAAGTATATTAATCGCTGGTAAGGAGAGACATTTTTGTTCCCATGAAATTTTCATTCCCCTTGCAGTGAAAATTTTTATCAATTGGCAGTGAATGTAATGGAAATCTTAAAAGTTTATTAAAAATGTAGCAAATTTAAGTTTAATCATAAAGAAATACAAATTTTGGGTTTCAAATGAAATGATTTTAAGTGTACAGTGAAACGGTGTCGCAGGGAATTATTGTTAAGAATCCTGAACCTTGTTTACCGATCCTGTCATAATAGTTAATATAATTGTACATTTGTAGCCTTAATTCAATTTGCCTGCAAAAGTGAGATGAAAAAACCAAGAAAAAACTAAAAAGCTCAGTGAAAAATAAATATTAATGATAAAGGAATGAGAAAAATGTAAAACATTTCTTGGGAAAAATTATTCAAAGACTAAAATTATTGGTAAAAGGCAAATATTTTCAGGGAAAAAGTGTTCACGATAACACAAGAAGTTAAAGATTTCACCCAAATATTCGAACATCAAGCTTTCAACAATGACATTATTTATACCTTCTGCTTGTTAAGAAATATACAACCACACAAACACATAAGCCGATGCAGATGAAAGGCACAAACAACAGTAACAACTTCTATAATAATAACGTTCATTTTTAGTTAATCCAAGTAAGATACATATTTAAACTTAATGTAAAAATTACGTTAGAATTATTGTGAACTCATGTAACATGGTTTGGAAAATTTTCGCATATGAAACTTTCGAACAAAATGTTAATTTTTAAAATAAATTTTTTCGAATTAAAAATTTTTCTGAAGTTCATTTCATTTATAAGTTTTTATTGTAAAAAATGTTACTACACAAGCTCCATTAGGTTTTTTTTAACAAAAAACATACTCATATAAAGTTCTGCAATATCTAACTTCTAATCAATTTAAGCAAACGTACTGCTGCTGGTTTGTCAAATAGCAACATTTCTTTTGTTGCTTTCATGAAAATGGCATTTTGCTAATGATGGCGAATGAAATCAAATGCCACAGCAACAATAAAAAATTAGCTTCAAATTTTTAAAAAAGGGTGCAAATACATCCTACGAAATATGGTCCACAAAACAATTTTTTTGTTTGTTTTTTTAAATTACAAATCACAAAGGCAAAACATTTCTAAATCCAAAAAAAAGGACTACTCCATACAGGCTGTCATCTGCAACCAAACTGGGCAAGGCCAGCAGCGGTGGCAGTGCACTGTAGCGTAGTCGATAATGTTGTTGGTAAAGCATATGATTTTCAATGTTGGCATAACTTTAAACATGTTGTATGTCTGTTGCGTTTAGCTAATTATTTAGAAAGCAAAAAAAAAAAAAAAAAAGAACTGAAGTAAAACTGATGTTAAGGCGTGTTTAATGTAACTGTCAATGTCAAAAATTAAAACCCTTAAAACGAGAATGAAAAAAAATAATAAAATTCTAAATACAAATAACAAAGTAGTATTTATCATTTCGAAATACATACGAGTCTGTACATACAGACATATTAATAATTCCTATTTTAACATTACAATGAACAATCATAACGAATATTCTGTATGACTCTTGTTTCAATGCACGCATACACTTTATGTTTTTATAATATCAAGCAATTGAGAAATAATGGGACCAACTAATTTGCAGTATAAGTATACTCTAGAAATAATGGGAAAAAAATACATAAGTACTCTCCTTTCGAAAATAGCATTAATAAGATCCAGAATTTTTGGGAAAGTCTAAGCAAAATTTAGAAAGTCTTTCAAAATTTTTGTAACACTTTTCATGAAATAGAGCAAAATATCCGCTTAAATGCAAAACCACGCAAATAACAAAAAATTACAAATATTGGATATTTCGATGTAACACTTGTTCCTAAAAAATTTCCAATCATTATCATAACAATCAGCCAAATTAAAAATACATCACGAACGTATAATTTCCTCCTTTTTTGAAGTCGGTTAATAAAGAAACTTTATGTCAGTCATAAAAAAGTGCATTTACGTGATTTAGCATTTTATCCAACGAAAATCTCTTTACGATTGCGCAGACTAAATGGTCCAACGAAGTCAGCTGCTCTAGCTAAAAATGAACCATGCCACGATACCATCACAATTGGTCCGCCATCTTGGAAGGAATCTTTGGAAGTCAGCTGACATTGGAAGACATTGCCACATAATTATACAAGCCAGGAGATAAAATTTCCCTATAATGATGTCTGCTGAAGTTGTTGCGACGTAGAAGAGGAGAAAACTGTTGAATACCCACTTTGTCATTTTCCCGCTGTTGCCAATAAACCAAGGTAATTGCCTAATCGTCTAATTATATAATATTGTATTTTTGTTGGTGATAATTTTCACACAAAGGTAATTGTAATATTGAATTTTATATGTTTTTAAAATAGTTGTATTGAAGGCAGGTCTGGGAATAATCTATTTGTTTGATAAATTTTTAAAAATTTTTTAAATATGTGATAACAATAGAAAATAATTTCCTCTTAATAATAAATATCGTTATCTAAAAAGCAAAATGCCTTATCTAACAAGAAATTTAAAATCAATTTTTTTTTATAAATTTCATGGTATTTCATCAATATAAATGCTACAAAAAAATTAAATAAATCTGAGCAAATAAAAACAGCAATTTTATTTATTTTATTTTATTGAAACAAATTTTTAAAATATTCATAAGGACGTTTTGTGTTTCAGGTAACGATATAAATTTATTGATATCAATTTAATTTATAAACTATTTTAAACACAATTGCTTATAGCGAAATACTTATAACTATTTTGCAGCATATTAAAATTCCCAGGTCTGGTGTAATTTCAAATTATCAAATGAAAACTTCATTATGAAATGAATCTGAACTTCAATTTCTGCAAAAAAAAAAAAAAAAAAATTGACGGCTCAAAAGTGCATGAAATAAAATCCTTTTTTAAACACTAAAGCATACGACTGTGGTTGGGAATTGAACAGTTCTGTGGTGGTATGTATGCTTAAGTCGACTTATGAAAATTTAATTTTATTATACTATATTGTGCCCCAGTTAAAAGTTGCAATAGTTATACACACGAAAGTAAAAGCACGCTTTAGAGAAGCTGCGTCCAATCCATATGCAGAATGTGCATACTTTTACAAAAGAGCTTTTGTGCCTTCACAGCGACGAGAGCACGACGGTCAACCAGATCAAGGCGACAACAATGCAAGCTCTTAATTTGCAAAGAAACAAGGACAACGTTAAGAGCTTTCAAAGCTCTTAAATTTGTTCTCGTTACTTTGCAAAATAAGAGCAAGCATTGTTGTCGCCGAGATCTGATTGCCTGCTGTGCTCTCTTGTGCTCTCGTCGATGTAAAATCACAAAAGCTCTTTGGTAAAAGTTTCCACATTGTCCACATGGTTTCGACGTAGCTGCTTTAGAGCAATTTAATAATTTAGCAGTATTGTCAAATTTTTCGATAAAACTCTGGAAGTAAAAGTTTATATTTTAAACTTTTACTTCCCATTAAGTTCGCGTAAATTATGGGTCAGTTTCAAGTTTAGCTGGCGCTGCTGTTTTTATCTGCATTAACTTTTTAATGATTGAAAAGCAACGCATATGTATGTACATGTTCGTTAATAACTAAGCGGAATCGTCCATGTTTCCTCTTTTAAACTCTAATGAATGTTAACCAATCCGTCATGCTTAAATATGCGAAAAGGAGCAACAACTCAAAGAAAATATGAAATATCATGTGACATGCATTCTTGCATGTTACGAAAAATTACAAAAAAAAACCAACAAGAAACAAATGAACAACCCCAAGAGGCAATAAAACAGGGGATTGTTCTTTTTTTCAATAAAAATATAATCAAAATACTTTTATGAGTATTAAAACATATTTGCTTTAAACTTCTTTGCCGTTATACAACTTCTATTAAAACGTTTTTTATTTAAGTATGATATATATACTTTCACAGATATATCGGTGCTTTATTGTTAAAAAATAATTTAAATTTTTGCTGCTGTGGCAGTATTTTTCAAGTGTTGCAATGAATTCTCTCGTCACTTTTGGTACATGATAATTTGCATGACTTGATAAATTAACGCTGGCTTTTGAATTCATTTGTAAATTTTAACTTTTTTTGTGGCAGGAAAAAGTAAAGTTCTTATTGAATTTAATACAATGCGGTTTTACTTTTATTTTTATATACATATACGAGATATATTTTTTTTTGTATATAGTATAAGTGTGTCATAATTCACTTTTCATTTGGCTTCATGGGTTTTTTCGTCAGTGCCTTACACTGTATCTGTGTTGTTGCATAGCAACAACTTGTTAAAAATATATGATGAGTTTTTTTTCCGCCGATAAATAATATAAATAGCTTCAATCTACAATACAAAATTCTTCACAAGTATCAGTTGCATTAAATTTAATGATTTATCTACCAGTCAAATTACAACTGAAGCTACAACTCCACTGACTTTAAAAATTTCTATTGCTTTGACTTGGAAAAGAGACATCGCATAGTGGGTCCAAACCCTTTTTTTCGAGGATTAATTAGTATCATCACAACTATAATAGTAAGGGCCAATAAATTTAATGTGAACATCTTTTAGAATAAAGTACATGTTTCGTCCAAATCTTGACGGTATAGGAGGGGGGAAAGGGGTACCCCCATATAAATTAATTAAAGAGTGAGGCGCACTACTTTTGGAGTGCGCGAATTATATGAATGAAACACAATTTAAGTGGTGTTATTCATATATTAAAATGAATCTTAAGACTAACTTAAAAAATGTAGATTAGCGTCTATTTATAATAAATCTTATCTCTAGTTTAATATTTAGGTTTATCTCTTGTGTT
Source organism: Nowickia ferox (assembly GCA_936439885.1). Classification (NCBI taxonomy): domain Eukaryota; kingdom Metazoa; phylum Arthropoda; class Insecta; order Diptera; family Tachinidae; genus Nowickia; species Nowickia ferox. The sequence goes on along the minus strand of OW387027.1, from coordinate 81,524,293 downwards.
TGTTTAGGTTTATTTTTGTGTTTGTTTAAATGTTAATAATACTTATCATTTGTCTAGCAATACTTAACGTATTTGTTTAGTATACATTGTAATATTATTTGTTTATTTAGGACTACTGTAGTGATAATAAATGTTTCTAGACCATTGTATTTACTTATGTCTTAAGCGGTTGTAATTACTTATTTCTACGGATACACTTTATCTATTTCTGTCTGCATATTATTATAATAATAAGGGTGTAACTCTTAAGTTTATTATAATAAGGATGTAACTCCTCCACCCTTAGACTGAAATTCTCCTGAATTTCATTTGTTATATTAAAGATACATAGTTTTTATTTTTATAATTTATTATAAGACTCAAGTCCTCCACCCTTAGATGGCAGATTCTCCGGAATTTACATATATACTCGTATGATACTTTATTTTATATTATATTTTTTTTTTAAATTTCCCATTTCTATGTCTCCTTTGCTAGCATCATTTCTTACTTCTAATTTATTTATAACATTTGTATCCTTTTTAATTCTTACAACTATAGTTACAATAATTATTATGATAATTATAAATGTTGTACTTATTCCGTATGATATATTTCTATGGAATTTAAGTTCCGTTATTTCTTCTGTATTTTTGAAATTCCCTAATTCAATCGGTTTAAATTTTTCCGGTGTTATATCAGATTCCGTGAGATTTTGACTAGGATAAAAATATTTATCCTGAATAGCTACTTGCTGATTTATAAAGGTTTGCTCTCTGATTTTTATTTTACAATTATAAAATAAAATGAGATAATTTTTATTAAGTTTTATTTTCCTATCGTCACAATCCTGTACAATTTCTAAATCTACGGCATTTTTAATTAAAATCATGTCATCTTCAAATACCTCGATCTCAGTTTTGTTATTGTATTTAAAATTGCAATTATTTGCTATAGTGCAATGTTTGCTATTTTTTTAAATGCTTTAGATATACATTTTCCTTATAGTCCAAAACTTGATTATCAATTTCAACAATATATCCGTTCGGCTCGTTGATTTCCATATAGTTTTTGTTAGGTAAAGCTGTAAGCATTCTTAACTCTGTCCGAATATAGTCATATGGAATTTTAATTGCAATAATTAGAATTCCATCTTTGTAATTGAGAACGTCAATTTTTATAAATTTTAACTTATAAAAGTCGATTTCAAATTTATCAATTTCCTCAGATGTTAGAATACCTGGGTGGAATATATGATTCCTAGCGGATGCTATGTTATCCTGAATTTGTTCAATTTTCTAATCTTTTTTTTATAATGCTATGATCAATTAATTTATTTTGTACATCTAGAGGACTGCATTTTATTGTACTGTGATAATTATTATTGTAGAACTTTATTGCTTTAATTATCTGGGCATTTATTGGACATTTTTCCTCTATATTAAATATTCTGATTTTTTCCGTAATGGTATTATTAAATCTTTCAATATCCGAGTTTCCAGTATGGCTGTTTGGTTTTGTAAAATGGTATTGAATTCCCTCTTGATCTAGATAACTCCTTACATTTGCATTATTGAATTCATTGTCCAATACAAATTTAATCACCTTGCCCTTAATGGCTAAAAATGTTCGAATTTTCCCTACTAGTGTTACGCTATTTCTATCGTGTAAGTGAAATGAAATCACGTGTTTCGAAAACTTGTCAATAAAAATCATAAATGAATGTTTACTGTTAACGTATGTATCGACGTGGACTATTTCATTCGTGGTAGAAGGTGTTTCCGTTATTTTGAATTTATTCTTTATTGGTTTCCTGTCATATTTAGCTGAGGTACAAATTTCACAATTATTAATCACTTTCTGTATAAACTCTTTTAAATTGGGATTATATATTCTGTGTTTAATTTTTTCATAAGTTGGAATTATGCCAGCATGACCGGTTTCGAATTTATGGAATAATGCAATTTGCTTCTTTAAGTCATTTTCCTCAACGATATCTTCAGCAAATTTGGAACATTTAATAAATTTAATTTTTTTATTTTTGGGAAATTCTTTGGTAATGATTTTCTGTAATTTATAGTATTCATGATCGTTTAACTCGGAAAATATTGCAACCTTTCCATTTGAAATCTCTCTTTTAAGAATGTTTACAACATTTCCCTCTAAAAAATCGTTTTTATCGATAAATATTCGCTTCTTCCTAAAAATTTCCTGTACTGTAATATTCTTTTTCTTTACTAAGATAATTTGTGTTTTGAAGCGGTTTACCACAGTATCCAAAATAGGTACCTGGTCATTGCTTTCCTCTTCCTGCGAATGGATAGTTTGAACTAATAATGACTCCTCTTTTTCATTTGTTTCATTAGAACCATTCCCTAAATAATTTATTTCATTTGTGCCAGAATCAATACGGCTTAAAAAATCGGCAACCTTATTTTGCTTACCTTTTATATAATTTAGTCGAATATTGTATTCCCCCAATTGAACCAGCCACCTTTGGAGGCGTGGGCTGATATCTTTACCATTATATTTTATTTGTAACCATTTCAAAGGTTCGTGATCGCACTCAAGATCAAATTCCCTTCCGTATATGTATGGTCGGAAGTATTTTACAGCCCAAACTATCGCCAACAATTCTTTTTCAGTTGTTGAATAGTTTGTTTCAGTTTTATTTAGGGTTCGAGAGGCATATGCAATTGGATGGCCTTCCTGTGAAAGAACAGCACCAATCGCAAAATTGCTTGCATCAGTGGTTAACTTGAATTTCTTTGTAAATATTGGATATATAAGTATTGGTACATTGGTAACAATTTCCTTTAGTTTTTCAAAAGCCAGGATATAATTAGGATCATAAGTATTAATTTTTTCGTTTTTCCTTAATGCTTTAGTTAAAGGATTAGTGATCTTTGCATAATCCCTAATAAATTTTCTATAGAATCCTGTCATTCCCAAAAATGATTTTATTTGTTTGGTTGTTTTTGGAAGTTTTAAGTTTTGTATTATTCTAATTTTCTCAGGATCGGGTTTAATGCCCTTGTTGGTTAATACGTGACCCAAAAATTGGGTTTCTTTCTTTAGAAAGTCGCATTTATCTATTTGAATTTTTAGTTTTGCTTTCCTCAGAGTAGTGAAAATTGATCTTAACGAGATCATGTGCTCTTCCAGAGATGTGCTAAATACTAGTATGTCATCCATATAGACGACACAAGTTTTATTAATTTGTTCACGAAGAACCGAATTCATTAGCCTCTGAAAGGTTGAGGGCGCATTCTTTAAGCCAAATGGCATTCGAATGAATTCATAATGCCCGAAAGGCGTTGAAAACGCTGTTTTCTTTTGATCTTCCTTTTTGACTAAAATCTGGTGGAATCCTTTCGCAAGATCCAATGTGGTAAAATATTGGGCTCTTCCTAACTTATCTAAAATACCATTTAGATTTGGTATTGGAAACTTATCATCTATTGTATTTTCATTAAGCTTTCTATAATCAATTACAATTCTCCATTTTTTTATACCTGAATTATCTTGTTTTTTAGGTACGACCCATAAGGGACTATTATAAGGAGAATTGCTCTCTTTTATAATATTTTGATCTAACATTTCTTTGATCTGCTTCTGTATTTCTTCTTCATGAACTTGCGGATATCTATAAATCTTTGAATACAAGGGTTTATCCGTTGTCGTGATTATTTCGTGACATATTTCAGTCGTTGCAGTTAAATTATCCCCTTCCACAAAGAACAAATCCCGAAACTCTTTCAATAAACTCTTAACAGAGTCCAGCTCTTTTTGATTTAAGTCATTTATTTTAATTTTATTCTGTATGTCGTTAATTTTTACATGCTGAAGACTTGTAATCCTGTCAAATGCTCGTGGGTAACTATTTTCTTCGAAGAATATTTTATTTCCGAATATTTCCAAGAAATCTTGATCCAAATTTATTTTGGCCTTAAAAGGAACTAAAAAATTTTGTCCTATTATTGCATCATAATCTTCGTTTCTGAATTCAACTATGTTCCACAAAAGTGTACCCCTGGCAAGAAATTGTGAAGGCATTGGTGTAACAACGCAATGTTTTACTTCGTTATAATCATTGAGGGTTTTAATATAGATAGGTTTTTTAATATCTTGCTTTTTATAAGGAGAAAATATATTTGGTTTTACTATACTTGTACTAGCCCCAGTATCTATTAAGCACCTGACATTTTGTTTTCCTATGGATAAAACAACTATGGGTAACTTGTGTTTTGAGGCCATTCTAAAAAATTTGTCTCCTCATCGGGTTTTACTTTCTCTGCTTCTTGCAATGTGTCAACCTCCATATATTTAGAGTTATTAGACCTTTGCGAATTCGTATTGCTATCAATACTCATATGAGACAAACGTGTTTGTGATGAATTAGGTTTATAATTGTTGTTATAAAATTTTCGTGATTCATTATTTCCCTTATTCTGTTGATTGTGTTTGTGTTGTTGTCTAAAGTTATGGTTGTTGCTATGGAAATTTTGAGTTTGATTATTCCCATAATATTTTCCTTTCTTGCTGTCATGGTTTGGGTTTTGGAATTTACAGATTTTATTCCTATCGTTATTATTATTTAGATCTGAATTAATTTTAAAATTTATATTGGCCTTATGTCTGCTATCAATAGCCCTATTATCATCAAGCAATCTAAGTCTTGTATACTTATTTATAATCTCATTTAATGTTAGCCCGTCATCTAAATGAATCCTGAGTGGTCCATCAATTTTTTCAATTAAAATATTAACTAGATCCCTGTCTACATTTTCAGATTGATATAACATTGATTTATTATCTTCGAATTCATAAATTTCACTTATCTGATGCTTAGCATTTTCAAAATAATCAAAAAGTTGTCTTAAATTACTTACTTTTACATAACGACACTTATTAAATATTTCCGCATATGATGTCCTTGGTCTTGCTTGAATCTTCAATTTGGTTTTTAACTGCTCCCAAGTAATATCCCCCAGTTCTGTTATATAGGTTCCAAATTCTGCATTTATTTTTTCGTTTATGACTATTTGAACTCCGAATTTTATTAAATCCATATTATTTCCGCAAAGACTCATTATCATTTCTACAGATTTAATGAACCTATTGATGTTACAATTATCGTCCAGTGGTTTAATCTGACGAAACTGTTGAATTATATCCTTCGGTTGCATAAGGAAGGAATTCTGTGATTGAAGTTGCTGTTGTTGATACTGTTGCAATTGCTGTTGAGAATATAATAACTGACTATCTTTCTGACTCAATTGCTCCTCCTGCTGCCTTAATGCTCCCTCCAACTGCAATACTTTTCTTTGCAATTCATCGATGATGTTTTCCTTCTTTTGGTTCATTTTTTTTTATAAAAATATATTGCCAAAAGCCACAGTTAGTGTAAAATGTTTGTTGCTTTAACAGGTGTATTCAAACAAATATGTTGGTTGCTAGTACAACTGTTTTAAAATTTTATTTTCCTTTTTAAAATAATTTCGAGAAACTTCTATCAGTTCCGAAAAATGTATTTCTGGATTTATTTTTATTATTTGCTAGTAGGTTAGAACCGACTGCGCCAATTATATGAATGAAACACAATTTAAGTGGTGTTATTCATATATTAAAATGAATCTTAAGACTAACTTAAAAAATGTAGATTAGCGTCTATTTATAATAAATCTTATCTCTAGTTTAATATTTAGGTTTATCTCTTGTGTTTGTTTAGGTTTATTTTTGTGTTTGTTTAAATGTTAATAATACTTATCATTTGTCTAGCAATACTTAACGTATTTGTTTAGTATACATTGTAATATTATTTGTTTATTTAGGACTACTGTAGTGATAATAAATGTTTCTAGACCATTGTATTTACTTATGTCTTAAGCGGTTGTAATTACTTATTTCTACGGATACACTTTATCTATTTCTGTCTGCATATTATTATAATAATAAGGGTGTAACTCTTAAGTTTATTATAATAAGGATGTAACTCGCGTGGATGTGCATAACTCTTCGAACAAACTACATTTTCCAACAGAATCTTGGCGGTATTTTATTTCCTGTGAATGCACACGAATTTGTAAGAGGCCCCATCTTCCTTATAAGAGATAAAAGGAAATTATATAATATGGAAAGGGTTAATTATTTTCTATGCCTTTTCATCCCAATAATGTACAGCGTTACAGTTCTTATTCTTCTAATTGAATGTAGCATGTCGCCAGAAGCCGCAATTGTAATTGTAATAATTTTTATTTGTTTGATTTTGTGCAATACGTGTGTGTGTGTGTGTGTGTGTGTGTGTGTGTGTATATGCGCCGTAGTGATTTATTAAAGAAACGCATGGCTCGTTTATTTTGCACACTTCTCATTCTCCCAAGCTTTTTCGTTTCTTTTTTATTTTGTAACTTTGCACAGTTTTGTGGCTTGAAATGGTAATGAAAGTGGCGTCTCGTTAAATTATGTAAATTATTTAAATTATGACTGCATACAACATGATACTGTTGCAAATTAAATAGAATTTTAAATTTCATTGCATTAAGATTTTAAATTTTATATTAATTTACGACCTAATGAACGATATCGAAAGTGTATGTATGTTCGTTCTACAGTTGAGATTGAATACAAACACATATTTTCTTATTTTATTGTTGTTTTAAATATATATAACTTTAAGGGCGATTTTCACAACGAATAAAAGTATACTTTAAGAGTTTTAAAACAAGTATTTCAATACAAAATACTGGTTTCAAATTCTTAAAGTTTACTTTTGTATCGTTGTGAAAATGGATGGCCCTAAGACAAACTTAATCGTTCGCAATCGTTATTTTTTCCCTTTTTTTTTTCTTTCGAGGCGCAATTTAATGGCTTCTACTACCAATTTTCCTGCGCTTCTAGAGCTTGTTACGAATAAATTTTCATCTTAGACTGTGCTTCCAAAGGCTGATCGAAAGTTTGGTATTATGACGCGCATGCGTCGAACTATTGTGTCATTGTGAACTCAAAATAGCATTAATGCGACTGTTCGTTAATACACAATTTTGCAGTATAATGTGCGTTACATGTTCGTAAATGCAAATAGTGGAAACACTGCAAACATAGAAATCATAAAAAACAACGGACAATATTGAATGCAACCGAAAATCCGTATTAATTTGTACTGAGTTTTTAAATTAATGTTAATCAAAACTAAAATTAAATAGAACTTCCAATATTTATTTATTTAAAAATTAATGTACCGAATACTTGTTAAATAAGCTGCTGTCCGTTGCGGAAACAATTTTGTGAGTGTACTAACAGTCTCCTCCGGCATTCTAGGGGGGGGGGGCACTCTAATCTACGAGGGCATTTGTACCGGATTGGAGCCACGAATGACAATGAATGCAGGGAGGACATGGAGACAATGGAGCACTTCCTTCCTTTGTCATTGTCCAGCTTTCGTCCAGCCGAGAACCCGTTATTTTGGAGATGACACCTTACCGGACATTTCCCACCTTAGAGGTATTGACTGGAAAAGTTTGAGGAACTACGTGAACGATACTGAGTTCCTATAAAAGTGGGGGTTCGTTTGTTAATTTACATGAGAGCGCACAACATGCGCGTAATCTAACCTAACAGTATCCACACTTCTATCCACAAAAACTAAAAATAAATACGCAGAAAATAAAATTAAAAGAAATCACTTAAAATTTGCATTTAGTTGCTTGAGAGAGAAACTGGCGCTCACTGAACAGTCACATTTTTCACACTACTATATACACATCGTCGAAAGTAACGAAGATGTTACCTTCCAGTAACACGAATTTGACTATTATTATGTCAATGAGCGATATCCAGCAAAGAACGAACTTTCTTTCTCGCGCGCCCTATCATAAGAGCCAATGAGTTCTTCTTTTCACTTATAAAATGTTCTATAAAATTCCATTAAAAAAAAAAAACTCACCTGTATTGCTGACCTCGCTCCACGGCTTATGGCCGGCATAACGCTCGTATGCAGAACACATTGTTTCTTCTGGCCATAAGTCATTCCCTCCACCAGATAGCAGTTGTCGGGATTTAAGTCTGTTGGCTCCGAATAGGCAGGCACAGTGGGGCTGGCTGTAGTGGCATTAGGTGGCAACATACCAAATTGCTCGGGATTAGTGATTAAAAAATCTCTGCCGCCACTGGCCGCTACCATCGCATCACGTTCTAAAAAAGCACTAGCACCATATTTGCCAGCAAATTTATCATTGCTCGCCGAAGAGCGACCAGCCAAGCCACCGCCTATATTGCGCCGCTTGTGAGTCGATCGTACAAAGCGTGACAGAATTTGCAGACTCTCTTCGCCTCTGGAGGAAAGTGAGTCAGATTCATTTAAGGGTATTTTAAAGGAATCGGGTATTTCAATGGAGACGGCAAAACGTTTGGTATTATTGAGCGTCTGCATGTAGGGCTCATAGCGTGGCATATATTTCTCCTGTTCCCTCAGCAAGGCCTCACGATCTCGTTGGCGCTGTTGCTCCTCGCGCTTACGTTGCCTTATGCATTTAGGCGATTCGGGATTGCGTACACAAGGCGGCAGCTTAGTGGGTTTGGTGGGTCGTCTGGTGGTAGAAGTTGTAGTTGTTGTGGTAGTTGTACTGCTGCTGCTACTTGTCGCACTGGTATTTATTCTCCGGCCCTGGCTGTCCTTGTTCTGATCATTAAGCAATAACACTTGTGGTACAATGGCAATTTTGTCTTTAGCATTTACAGGCTGCAAGAATGCCGATAAGGAGTCTTCATCATCCTGATTGTGATAGTAGCCACCGTAAGGTGGAATTTGGGCAACTTTGCTATTTACATTTAACGTGGTTTTACGTGTGGGCGGCGCTGAATACTGATAAATGGGCCTCATGGGCACTTTGGGCACCATGGTGGTGGCTGCCGGTTGAGGAACTTTTTGCTTATCCTTTTGCAAGCTGGGAAATACTACAAACTTCGATTGAAAATTGCTATCGTGCTTGGTGAGATTTTGTAGAAACAATATGTGTTTCTTCAAATCTTCAATGTTTGAGGCAAATTCGGGCGTGGCTGGTGTTGTGGGTTTCTTTGTTGTCGTTGTTGTTGTGGTGGTGTCTTTCGCTGTGGCCGATAGCATGGAACTTCTGGCCATTGTCTGCGCATAACGTGGATCGGGCTGGGAGTTTTTTAGCGCCATAGGTACAATAAATTTGCGGTCCTCATCCGTTAGACTGGCTGGCAAGCCATTCTCGTCTGTATCCTCGTCGAGTAATATTATTTGCTTCTGATCCATTTCCTCTTGTATGGGATGAGGTCGTCGTTGATTTTGCATTCTTTGGCTAATGGACGGCAGGACTTTCTTTGTAAGATTTGCTTTTACAAAACCTGTTTCGGAATCCCTTAGGTCGACAGGTTTTATAAAGGTACCCAGCTTGCGCAAACCTTCTTGATGCATTAAGGCCTGCTCATCTTTTGTTATATTCAGAGGTATGCTGTTGTTGGCCAGCACTTCAAAATCATTCCGAAATTCGATGAAAGGCGACTTAATGCCCAGAGATCTGCAAGAAAATATTAACGATTTATTATTATTACAAGACTGAAATGTTAATTGTTGTATCAAAAATATATGAGAATAATAAATTTATTAATTTTTTGTAAAAATAAATTTTTATATAAGTTATATAGTATAAAAAGTACCTTTTATAAAAAGTAAAAAAAGGTACTTTTTATAAAAGGTACTTTTTGTAAAAGCTACTTTTTATAAAAGGTACTTTTTATAAAAGGTACTTTTTATAAAAGGTACTTTTCATTAAAGGTACTTTTTATAAAAGGTACTTTTTCTAGAAGGTATTTTTTATAAAAGGTACTTTTTATAAAATTTACTTTTCTTAAAAGGTACTTTTTTTAAAAGGTACTTTTTATAAAAGGTACTTTTTATAAAAGGTACTTTTTATAAAAGATACTTTTTATGAAGAATACTTTTTATAAAAACTACTTTTTGTAAAATCTACTTTTTATAAAAGTTACTTTTTTAAAAGGTACTTTTCTTAAAAGGTACTTTTTTAAAAGGTATTTTTTTTAAAAGGTACTTTTTATAAATGGTACTTTTTATAAAAGGTGCCTTAATGGAGTTTCGAATAAGTCAATGATTATTTAATTCATTAATAGGTTTCCTTTTTCAATATTTATCACTTAAGAAAATTTAGCCTAAAGGTGTCGTGATATGAATGCAAGTTTTAAATGAACAATACTTAAGACCAGAATTTGTCAACTTTAGTGATGAAATAACTTTTCTAAAAATTTCTTTGGCATAAAGTTACAGGTGCCGAAGTATTTGTCCCAGTGTTTAAAATAAAAATTTTTTAGGTCGAATGGCTGTTGGAGATAAAACAAAATAAAATAGTAAGAAAAAGCTTAAATATTTGTTACAGAGCACAAAATGCGGTGGTGCCAAAGTAATTTTTCAACGTGAGTCATGCACAAAATTTAATTAGTATACTAAAGAAATATAACAAGCTGTAATCTCAAGAGTTTAAATAAAGCTCGCCGCTTAAATAAAAGCATGAAGTAATATAAAATTTTCAACAAGTTGGGGGGAAAAAATGATCTCTCTGCACTCAAAATGCTTCAGAAAAAATAAAAGTGTAAATGGCTTGAGTGGTTTTGCGCTTTTGATATTTAAATTAGTTCTAAATTGTGACTGCTGCTTGAAGCTTGTTTATAAAACAGCAACTTTTGTTTTCAAAGAGAACAACAAACAATCAATAAATTAATGAGCGAAAAATGTTACAAAAACGTCAAATTCTAATTCTACTTTTAATAGTTAATGTTGTGCAAATTGAAGAAGCTTTTGCGGCCAAAAGCGAAAACAGCCATAATGAGGTTTGGGGAGCGCGCAGTCAAAGAGATGTGCATCTAATCCGGCAAATCGTTGCCAACAAAGTCAAGACAATGCGTATTATAAGCGGTGATTATGTGTACAGACCAAAGGTATGTAATTGTATGAAATTTTTTTTTTATGAGGATGAGTTAAAACTAATTGAGTTTCTATTTAGCCCAATGATTTGCATTATGGCAAGACTATAACACAAATCCAGGTAACAGACCAATATAATAATGGCAATGGTGGTTATGCCACCCTAAAAGATGGCGGTCCCAGCACCGATTATGCTGTCATTCATTTCAAATCGCAACGTAATCATGGCTACAATTTCACTATTGACATTTATGGCCAATGATTTCACTATTTGATGAATTAATGAGATGTACTCGTACATAAATAAATAAAATGCCAAAAGTATTTATTGATGTTTTCCAAAAATTAGCCGTTTTACAGACAGTTTTAATTAAACTCTTGAAATAAATTGTACGCGCGTGTATACAAAAAAAAGAAACAATACAGTTTTATCCTAAGAGAGATAATAAAATGCAAAAAAAAACTACATATTTAATCAATGTCATTATCAATTGTCAGTGTCAGGGGGCGGTGAGAGATAATTGTGGTGGTTTTTATTTGATGTGTTTGCTTCCACATATTTTAAAATCATTGCTTAATTAGGTAATTGACACATTGGAGATACACAAATATACAATTAAACATTTTGCATTATTTAAATGTTTTTTTTATAGAAAAGAGATTATACATATATCAAATTCCCTTGCTGTATTTAAATTATTTTCCCCCCAATAATTGCAATTATATCTTTTTAAAAATATATGAATATCAAGAGTAAAGAAAATGAGAAGAGGCTTAAAGTGATAAGATTACCAGAGGGTAGACTACGCCGTGCACTAGTGATTCCATGTTACTTATTAGCTATAAATAGTTTCTAATTATGACTTCCCATAATATCCACATAATCTCGTGCGACTGTTAGGAAGACTCTACATCATAATTATATTAAGGTTTTACCTCACAAAAAACACCGCGTGTACTCCAGAAGGAGAACTGACCAATACTTGGTTACGGATTATTCAACTCATTGTCTATAAAATGAAAAATATAATCTTTAGGTTCTGATGCACATTCAGAAAAAATTAATTACGTAAGTTAGTCTAACCAATTTTAGTTGTTACTTTTGCATCTAAAGTAAATTATTCCCAGCAAAAAATTAAAATATAAATCATTAATAATTGCATTGATGAGCTCCGCTCCAAGTAGTTCCATTTCTGGTGAAACATTAATGAATTTAACACATAGTTGTCATAGGATGGACGTCATGCAAATAACTGAATGATATTCGCTTAAAAGGTTGTCTAGAGCAATTTTTTGTATAAACAACAGCCTTGGAATATTAAATTCAGTACCTGTAGTAATTGATATGCAGTGGAAATGGTAAACCTTTGGAACTAGTTCCGATTTTTCTTGCTGGGTTGTTGAAATAAAGGCTAGCCAAATTTTTTCTAATTACATCTGAATTTGTTGTTGTGGTTGCAATTAGGATGAGTAAATTAGTTTTCTGGCTAAAATGACTAATCTGATGTAGCTAAGCAGATAAAATTGTAAATTATTGCATTTTATAGAAAGTAGAAGGTTAAGTCCACCAGAATAAGCTTTTTATTCTTAAACTTTTTTTATAGAAACTTTTTTTTTAACAAATTTTTATAATTAAAATTATAATTTGTTGATAACGAGATCCTAATCAATTTCTCCCTGTTTTTTAAGCGCCTTAAAAAAGATAACAGTAAAGCTTTGAAAAAGAAAAAAGCCATTGCATAACTTAAGGCATGTAGAGAAAATAACTGTATAGCGTTTTAATTTTCAAAAATAAAATCACAAACTTACGCCTTGTTCCACGATGTCACCAGCAAATGTTCGATCGACAACTTGTATTGCAAACAACAATAACAAAAAAAATTGTTGTTGTTTTCAATACAAGTATGCGATCGAACTGTTTGTGGTTAAATGAATTTTACGGCCTGTCCCACGATATCACAACAACTTGTATTGCAAACAACAATAATATTAGAAGATTTGTTGTTGTTTTCAATATAAGTATTCGATCGAACGATTTCTAGTGACATCGTGGCACAGGCCGTTAGTTTTTTTATTCTTCTTGGCTCCGTTTCGCTTGTTTTGACATTTGGTGATGCAGAGATGGCACATGATATAGAAATAAATAGTGAAAAAAATACAAATGTACACAATCGTAGAGGGTATATTGCAGAATGACATTATCGTTATTGCAAACAAATAAATATTTCGATAAATATTACGCTTTTCGGTTCGCAAAAAGTTACTGAATCCAGCTACAGTTCTGAAAACCAGGCTCTCGCGTTATCGTAATTATTGCTAAGTACGATCTGGCTTGTGTTTGTTGTTTTGTCTACAAAAGTTTTGCTTCTCGCTTGCGCTGGTTGATAGATTAGCCTCAAATAACTGTATAGTTGTGCCGTTCTATGGTGGAATTTCGTTAGCAACATGCTGATGATTTCTATGTGAACGCATGGCTTGTTTATAGTCAGTCACAAAAACATTTACAACTATGATAGCTTTAGGCTGAGTTTACATCTGGCATTTCTTGTGTGCCATGTGCTCAAAAAACCGTAACCACTAATTACTAATGAAAAACTGTTTGATTCAGACATGTATTTATTGATTTAAACTGTTTCCAATCATGTTGGATTCTATAAAATTGTCTATTAGTTATGTATGAAACTGTGGTAAATAAATACGTGTCTGAATCAAACAGTTTTTCATTAGTAATTAGTCGTTACTCTTTTTTTACTTGTGTGTGGCACATGGCACACAGATGTTAGCCCGCCCTTATTTATGTAAATTCACATTATAATTTATGTTCTAAAAGTACGTACACACTTGAGCAAATCTTTGAACATAAGAGCGTAACCACTAAATATTACTGAAAACACTTTTGATGCAGAAACTTGTTTATCAAGTTAAACAGCTTCGTACATAACTAATTGAAAATGCCATAGAACGCAACATTTTTGGAAACTATTTAATTTAATATTTAATAATTTAATGTCTGAATCGAATGGTTTTTCATTGCTGTTTAGTGGTTACACTTTTTTTGTTCAAATATATGCACAAGTGTGAACGTACCTTAAGTTATTAAATAAATAATAAATATTTTGTGCTTCAATTAAAACTGCTACTTTCAGTAAGAAATTTTTTACAATGAATTCAAAGTGCATCATAACGAAGTTTGCTTTGCCAATATTGCACACTGGGCCAGATTTGAAGCAATTTTTATATGGAAATGTTGATTTTTTGTTATGCCAATCAAAATAACTAATCAATACAATCAGCATTTATAAAGTGAATTTTTTTTTTCGAAGAATTGCAGCCTTAAGCAGACTTTTACGTATACACGACTTCAAATGCCGCTGGCTGCATTTGTCGCCTTGTAGCCAGTTATTTAATTATTTTGAAGACGGCGGCGGCATCATTAATATGTAAATATTTTAGTGAAATATTTAAAAATTTATATATAAAAATAAAATCACCTTTTTTGAATGTACTCACATATTTATATCAAGGAAAAGAATAAAAATGAATCAATCAATTTCTTTGCATGAATTTCGCGATGTTCTTTTTCTTAAATAATATGAGATAATGGTAAAATATCAATAATTCAACATTTTGTTTTATATTGGCAGCACTATTGGACTACAGCGACGAAATCAGCATGGACAATAGCTTGCCGGCATGTTGCCTTGCTGTCGTGAATATAATCATTCTCGTATAAACATGTGTATTCTATTGTTATGTGTTAAAGCATTACAATTTTACAAAAGAATTTCTGAATTCTAGCGAATTATTTTATAAGACATTGACTTTTTATGTTTTCAGTGTACGTACTTGAAAATCTTGTTAACTTTGATGTGGCAATTAACGGGCAACTACTGTATATATAGCATTTGTTTATTTAAGTGTGCTGTTAAAGACGAAACTTATTATTGAATTGATAAGATAACAAAGAGTGTTTCAGCAGACGTTGGAAAAAAATAAGTATAAAACAATAAGGAATAATTTATTAACTCATCAACAACAATAACAGCCATACTGCAGTGAATCACATTTCAGATATATAGACTAGATATTAATACAAATGAAAAGATATTACAAACTAAAATACTTATTTGTACGCAAGAACATCTTTAAATATATCTAGTAAGTTATTGAACGTTAAAAAGCGAACACTTGTGCAATTGAAAAATAAAGTGAATTTTTTTTAAAGAAATATCTTGATAAAAAGAAAATACAATAAAAGTTATAAGAACAATGAGATTCTTAAGGGCATTCCATATTTTAGCGGCAGTTATAGCAGTGTTCAGTGTTGTAGCCACAGCCAGTAATATAACTTGGGGATATATAGGACCCTACGATCGCCTTTTGGCTGTAGATTCTATTTTCAAACCCAGCCGCTGGTTCACCACACAAACCGCTGAAGTTGTTTATCCTCCCAAGGTAAGAGTTTTCACGTAATTTTCTTTTTGCCGTTAAAACCGAAAACGATTTGTTAAACTAAATTGTCATTTCTTTTTCCTTTAGGGACACTTTAATTATTTAATTTTGTCAGCTGTAAGAATTCTCGATTATGGCGGTCGCAAAAATTTTGCTTATGCCACTTTGAAAAAAGGTGGACCGGGACATCGAAATGTTACTATTGCCCTTAAATCTCAAAGTGGCAAGCCCTTAAATGTTACCGTGCAATATTTTGGAAGATGAAATTTTTTATTAGCACAGTGAAACAAAACTCTAAAAATATCACAAAGTTTTAGGCCCGTTTAACGATATCAAAAAAAAGCATTGATGTTTCAACATTTCTATTAACAACAACAATAAAGTAAATCAAAATTTTTAAATTTAAGACTTTTGGTGTAATTTATTGAATGTACGTATTTTTTTGATGTCGTGCCATTTATCTTTCGTCAAATAAATTAAAGCAAAGTCCTACAAAAATTTTTTATATTTTATTTTATGTTATTATTATTGAAGATAAGTATCTAACACTCTCACACTTGATATGCTGCCAATCAGTGTTGCCAGAAGGCAAATTTTCATAAAATTTTAATTGCATTTGTATAGAGATTTTGATCGATACCTGATACTTATTTGCCACCAGTTTAAAAAAAAATGCAGGTAAGTATTTTTTTTAAGTGGTGCTAACGAGATGCTAAATATAATGCTAACTTTTAAATACATTTTCTACTCAGTAAATTAAGTATTTTTCAAATTTTCTAAACTCTTAAATATTTTAATTAATTTTATCTAATAAGGCTTCTTTTCAAAAAATAAATTAGTAAAAATATTTAAAACAAAGTATGAAGCAATAAATTAAAAAAAGAAAGGTGTCTTAGGACATTCGGTTATACCTTTGCTGCTAAGTTATATAAAACAAATTTCATGTATGAAATAACAATGCAATAAAATTATAGTATATGATGATGTAAATTCTCTGCAAATATTTCAAAACGTTTCCATTATTTTCTTTTCTAGCGGAGTACGATTAAATTATTGTTAAAGTATTGTTTGTGCAAAAACAAAACCAAAAACAAATTGAGCAATCTTTCTCATTGTTTTTGTTTTACTCACTTCAAAAACCGAAACAAAACAATATCAAACAATTTGTTTAGTTTATTTTCGTACTCTGCCCTCAAGTACCAAGAAATCAAAACAAAAATAAGTTTATAAATGTAATAGTGTCGATTATTTTTGTTTTGTTACGAAAATCACGTCCTAACTCCTGTATCGCGCAATAAATTGCATAGCTATAAAAGTAAAAAGCAATTAATATGCTTCCCACCAGTGTGACCAGAAGGCAGATTACGGCATTCGAAAATCACGTCCTAACTCCTGTATCGCGCAATAAATTGCATAGCTATAAAAGTAAAAAGCAATTAATATGCTTCCCACCAGTGAGACCAGAAGGCAGATTACGGCATTCGATAAAAAACATTTCATAAAATTTTACTTGCACTTATATAAAGATTTCGTTCGATATCGAATACCGTAATTTGCCAAAAGATTAAAAAAAAATTGCAGGTAAGTATTTTGTTAAGTAATGCTAACGAGATGCTAAAGAAAATTAAAACTATGCTAAATATATTGCTAATTTTAAACACATTTTCTACTCAGTAAGTTAAGTATTTTTCAAAATTTTTAAACCCTAAAAATATTTTAATTAATTTTAATGAAACTGCATTTAAAAAAATATGTATAAAAAATATTAAAAAAAAATACAAAAGGTCTGGCTACTACATGAAAAAAAATATATGAAACATACTTATTATATTGATTGAACTATAATGAATTTCTTCTAATCAAGGAATAATTTCTTAAGCCGGCTCAAGTTAAATATAATTTTTTAATTTCTACTATAAAATGAAATATTTTATTAATCAATGTGATTTTCTATAGAATGTGTAATAAGAATTGAAAAAAGTATATTGAAATTTGAGCCTGACTAAGGAATTATGAAATGTAAATTCAAACGCACAAATTCCAATTGCATGAATGATTGATTTTTGTAGGACACTTACACTTGCACGAAATCTAGTAGATTTCAATGAAAATCCTTATCAAAATCTATACCGTTTGCACGAAGTTTTATTGACATTTATTAAGATTTCATATCCAAAAAAAAAACCTTGGACTGAATTTTTTCCAAACTGCAACCAAACAGTTGCAATATATCCAATTCACAAACCTTTTAAATCACATTCGTGTACTTTTTGGTACAATTTTGAAAAAAAAACCGCAATTGCATCACCAACTTATACTCGATTTTAAGTAGATTTCGATAAAATTTAGTGACGAAGTATTTTTTTTTGCTTGAAATCTCGTATGCACTAGATTTTGCTCAGATGTAAATGCACTATTAATTTTCATCACCTTGGTAATAATGTATTGGATTATTTATTCATTAGTGATTAGAAACATTTATATTTAAAGAATATATAATTTTTTTATTTTTTCATGCCTTAACTTGTAATTTTGGCAAAATACTTTAATTAGATTATTTTTGTTTAACCTACTGTGCCATTTAGAATTTAATTTTATTGCCATTGCTCATCTCATTTAATTTATTTATATATTTATTTTATTATTATAAAAAATTTCAAAAACTGTTGAGCTTATTTTTATCTGCGAAAATACAAATCTCTTTGGAAACATTTTTTTATGACTTATTTTTATTAATTCAAAAGTGTCTTTAATATTGTTTCACAAATACATATGCAAGTCTATTAAACAATAATTATAATTTAGTAAGTATTATTTTCTTTTTTGTTAAATTAAAATATTAAAAGCTTTTTTGTATTAAAATTAAATTTTAGTTATTTCCCGTAAATTTCTACACGGAACATTAGACCATAATTGTATTGTGACTGTAATTTAATGTTGACAAAATTGAAACCTGGTCCTCCTGAATATATGGTGGCATGTCCGCCCGTACCATTTGTCACCTGATCGAAGGCTCGTATGCCAGTTATAATGCGACCATTGCCAATGCCCTGTATATTAATAAGGCGTAAGAAAAGTTATTAAACAAATAATAAAAAGCATTCGTTTAATCTGCTAAATATGTTTCATGCCTCTTTAAACTGAAATATGTATATTTAATATTTAGCAGGGCCAAGAGTTATTTAGCGGAATAAACGAATACCTTTAATGTATTTTTATCATATCTCTAGATGTATTTTCTCATCAAACATTGAAGTATAAATTTTATCAAGCGTTGCGATATTTTTCAGTAATTTTTTTTTAACTCATTTTTAACATTGTAAGTACACTGAAAATAATAATTAGAGCTCTTTACGAAAGGCAAAATTGTCGTACTTATTTCTTTTTTAGACTGAATAACACTTTCGTTAATATTACGAAAATATTTTTACTTAATATTTTGTTATTTCACAATACGAAATTCTTACGTAGAATGTATGAAATAAACGAAGGGGCAGGTAACAAAAAATTTTCCAGTCTGTCTAAGTTGATGAGTGAACCTAAGGAAAAACTTCTAACATTATGTTACTTATGATATTAAAAAAAATTATTAATGCAAGAAAGTGAATTTAATTTTACGAAAAAAAATTTCCATACAATATTGCATGGATTATTTTTAGTGTAAGCCAGATTTTTTTTATTTTAATACTCAAAGTTATCGAAAGTAAATTACACGTACATTCATAACCCAAATCAGACAACATTGAAAGTTTTTACTTTTCGCACAGTGGACTGCCGAATATTTCGTACAACTGTTTACGTGCCAAGTTCCGTTAGAATCAGTGAAGTACAAATATACAAAATTTGAGTAGGCGTTTCTCTCTTGTATAGAAATAAGTGAAAAATAATATCAAAGTTAATTGTAAATATTCTGGCAAACACAAGCAGAACGGAACAACATGTTGTTTTCGAAAGCAGCCACACGTTCACCATCATCGTTCTATTATTTGGTCCACTGTGTGACTTGATGCAAATTTCAGCTTTCTATACTCTTTTTGCAGTGCAAATGAAATGCGTGAACTATTTTTATTCATCGTATTACAAGTTTGCTGAAACCTTTTTTGTGCTAAATATTTTACTTTGAAGACAATAAAAAAATGTCAATGACAGTTTTTTTTTTTTTGAGAAAAATAAAAATAATTTTTAAATCCGGCATAAACAAACATAAACGGTTAAAAATAAAAACAATCGAAATGCTAACAATACTACATTTACTTTTAACATTAAACAAATTAAACGCAATATGACTCTTCAAACAATTTTGCAATCCAAAAACTAAGATTCATAGCTCTGCTCCGCTGAAATATTACATTTCATACATATGTAACATCGTGGTATTCTAGCAATAAGTAAATTTAGCACTGTGTGGTCGAAAGCTTCTAATATCACAATTTAGTAAGAATAAGGATAAGGATTTGATGTGATATTTTTTATACAAATAATACACTGAGTCTTTTTATTTAAGTGCAAGTATTCGAAACTACAAAAACAACGTTGTTAGAGGGTAAAACCGTAACAATATGAATATCGACATCAAAAGCTTCATGACATAAATATTCCTAATGATGTTAAAACAATTTTCTGTTAAAAAATATCTGCACTTAGCCCAAATAATTACACACATGCATATGTATGTATTTGTGTCACGTGTCATGTATTTAAAAATTGCTATTCATGTTTTTTGACGCACAATTAACGAAAACGGCTCATAGTGCGCCGTCTTACGTGCATCCCTTTTTCATGCCCAACTTTTGATTCTGTGTGAGTGAGACAGAAAGTTATTATATATAATTTTTTATACCTGCCCTTTACTATAAGCAGAAAGCTGTGACTAAATTTAACTAAAGTTTTTCCAAAAAAGCAACACCAATTATGGCAGGGATGGAAAAATTTATACAATCTTAATTTAGTTGATAAAATAAGATGCTCAAAATCATTGTTACTATTTGATACTCTTAAAATAATTTATAGTGTATAATATTATAAAACTGTTTAATGTCTTAATGCAAACCTTGCCTTGTTAATTTAACACATTCAGTCATATCACGATATTAGGTAAAACTTTTATGCTCATGGAATTTTTCATCAGAAAGAAGCAGATCCACGGAAATGAAATGCAACCTGTCTAATAATTAATTTTTTATCTATCAATATTATTTACTGCTTTATTTAATATTCATTCCATTTACTAAATATTAATAAGGATTCAGTTATGCACGTGTTTGTTGTCAACTTATGATGATCAATTTGAAGCACAGGGCCGGATATGATCAATTGTGCTAAGAGCATAATCAACAATATTATCGCAATATTTATGATTGTGTGGCTAAAATGGATATACCACGCCAATTCGGACGGTTTGGAAATTTTTTTGTTTTGATTTCTTAATTTTTTTTTTTTTTCAAAAGACTCCCTGGTAAATTTAGGGATTTTTTATTACTCGTTCAAAAGATATTATGTTTTAAAAAAACTACTTTTTTAGTATTTTTTATTCACAATCCTTTCTCAATACCGGCCCATATTAAAAGTTTTTTTTTTGAGATTTTGTTTTAAATTTGTTTTAGAGAAGCAAATAGAAAAAAAAAATCCAAATTTCTTTGATTAAGATTTTTGGACTTTATATCTTATATCGTGTTTTTGAAAAATTGTTTTTTCATATTTATAATTTTAAGCTTTTATCCATTCAACTCTTTTTAAACCGGTCCAGTAGTAGTGGGCATGCCATAGCAACAATTTTTACGATTTCTGAAAATTTAAGGAGTTCTGAGAAATATCAAAAAAATTGGCGAAATCAAAACAAACAAATTTTCAAAACATCCTATTTGGCATGGAATGCCCTATATCGATGAGCTCTTTTAGGTGATTTGGAATCAATCCACATCTTAATTGAATTTAAAACAAATTGATTGATTGCTTTCTCTTTGATATTAATTAAGCAAAATGTTTAACTCCTGCACAATACTTCTTGCATTAAATATTGCAACATTAACTTTGCTTCAAACTTTAATAACCTTTTTAGCAACTCTAGGAGAAAAACTTTCATACTATTGTTTTCTTTATCAATTTTTCTCAACCCTAACGATAACATGGAAAATTTAATTGGCTTTAGTCAATTAGCAAACCAACAGCACTAAAGTTCTGAATGGTCAGAAATATTTATGCGGAAAAATTTCCCGATTCTTTAATGCGAACTGTCAATCAAAACGAGAAATCTAGAGGAGGATGCAAAGTTTATTTTAAAAAACGAAGAAAAAATTTTTTCTTTAATAGTATTCTTTGTTTTATGAAAAAAAAAGTTTTTTTTGGTAAACGAAAATCGGGGCTCGACTGCTTTTTAAAAAATTTAATATTTTGTTTACCTTGAATAGAATATGATTTTCAAAAAAATACTACTTTTATAGCTCAGGAAGAGAGGCGCGGTGTAGGGTTTCATTTTAGACCCATGGTTTCTTCGCAAAATTTTTTCAGAATTATTCGTACCTACATTTCGTTTTTACTATACGATTTTCTTATTTTATTTTTGTTCATCCCTACAAATCGACCCGGCCTAATGTACACATTTATGCATACAGATATCTATGCGTGTAGATATGTACATGCGTATTTTTTTTTTTACAAAATTCTAAACAATATAGAGATACGACTTAAGAAACTGGTTAGAACTGCATGTGCTTAGCTCAATTTCCCTTCAAAGGCTGAACTGGCTTTATCAGCAAATAAATTTTTTAGCATAAAAAAAAAGATTTCCGGTAGCAGAAAAACGCAAATTCGCACAAAAAAAACTATAATGACTAGTTTCTATACAAAAAAAAAAAACTTTGAGAGCATTTAAAAAGAAATAATGAAGGAAATTATATAAATACATAAATATTTTAACATGTATACAATATAATTTTATGTGTGGAAGTGTGCATACGAGTATAATTAAAGCACTTGATATTAATTTTTCCTGTTCAATAAAAAGTGGCATAGAAAGCAACCTTGAATAGGTGCCACCACTGATGGTAACTTTTTTTGCCTCAAAAGCACATCAAAATTAAAAAAAAACCCTTAAAAGCGTAATTTTGAGATCTAGAAAGCGTAAAAAGCACTAATGTGAAAAATGAGTGAAGATCCAAACGAGTGAAGTTTAATGTTTAATGTTTAATATTTTCTAAGCCATTCTCTATTTCGGCAATAGTATCAACATCTTTAATGAAATATATCAAGAAAAGATAAATACACAAAGTAATTTTAAAGTAATTTTAAGAAATACACAAATTTCTTAAAAGCACTACTTAAAGCTCAAAATTTGGCGTTCTTCAAAAAGCATTAGAAATAGTGCCAAAAGCACCAAGTTGGCATTGCCGGAATAGGCATCACAAATAGAAAGAGCGAGAGAGAGAGAAGAAGAGAGAGATGGTTTTTGAGTGAGTGTGGTTTTGTTAGAGCGCGGGAGGGGGAAGGGCGAAAGAGCATAGAAAGAACCAAATCTTTCATATTGAGAAGAAAATATAATGCAGATAAGCTTAAATCGAAAGAAATCGAAACCATTCTTAAAAGCGAATGCAAAAGTTGTTGGAAAGAAGAAAGGCAATTAAAATGTTTCGAGTTGATAAGAGACGTCAGCCACTGTTTCACTCAATAAAAAACTTTCGTTTTAAAATTAACCCACAATAAAAATTCTTGTGTAGTTTTGCCTTTTTTCAAGGGTACGAACGAGTAAACAAGCAGAATAAAATAAAATAAAGTTTTTTTACTTCAATGTTTGATGACTAACACTTTTGAATTGTTGTTGATGCTTACGTTTTTGGGAAACTTAATTTCATGAGTCACATATTTGCCCGGCGATGAAGCATTAAATATTTGCTCGGCATGCAATAACTGGGCCGAATTGGATATATTACCCCAAGTACTGGAAACGGCATAAGCGGTGGCCAGTAGACTCAAAACCGCAACAGTTAAAAAAAATCGTATATTTTGCATTTTGTTAGATAAGACTTTTTTCCTCCCACTGTTCCTCTTTAAATTTTTAATAAGTTTCCCGGGTAACTTTGTTTAATTTAGTATTATTTATTAAAATTTTACAAGCCACACACGTTTATAATAATTGATTTTTTTTTTTTTGTAAATTCTGTGGCACACGTTTTGTTTCTTTTTCGGACTTAATGAGCCTTTTTTACAATTTTACTTTGATAACAATATATTTTCAATCCGTGCTGAAGCAGGCAATTTTTAAAACTAATTTTCATTTCATTTTAAAAATTAAAGCTTAGCTTTGCTTTTTTTCCATTGGTGGAGATCTGTGCTGGCATTAAAAAAAAGTTTTCAAAAAAATGCAAGAGATTTTGTTGGCAGTGAAACTTAAACGAATTTTATACACCCTTCAATTCCAAAAATAAAAGAAAAATAAATAAAAAAGAAAGACAACAAGCTTAATTTTAATAAAGTTTCGAAATATTCTACAAAAAGCGTTTTATAATTTGCAAAAATTTTCAATGTCTATTTTAAAATAATTCTCAATTAGTTTGGTAAAAATGTGCCCATAAGCTGTGCAACAAAATCTCAGTTGTTCCAAAATAATCAGGCTGTAACGAATTATTCTGTAATAGAAAGTGTTAGGCAAATATAAATATCGTCATATAAAATGCAAAAGGACCTAAGCCACATTCTCAAAAATTATTTTAGTTGTATATGTAAAGGGTGTTTTTTATTGAGGTATAGAACTTTAAGTTGGCATCACTTTTTTAACTGGCGGCCATTTTGTCAGCTGTCAAGTGATTAATATTTAGTTTGGTTTGCCATTTCATCATGAACAGGTTGACAAAAGAACAACGCTACAAATCGTGCAAATTTATTTCGAAAATAATGGTTCAGTTCGCGAAGTTTACCGCAAGCTCCGTCCATTTTATGGTCGACATAATCGTCCATCAGAGCAATTAATTCGGTTAACCATGGATGGCCACCAAGATCGTGTGATTTGACACCATTGGATTATTTTCTTTGGGGATAT
Source organism: Nowickia ferox (assembly GCA_936439885.1). Classification (NCBI taxonomy): domain Eukaryota; kingdom Metazoa; phylum Arthropoda; class Insecta; order Diptera; family Tachinidae; genus Nowickia; species Nowickia ferox. The sequence continues at coordinate 81,499,868 of OW387027.1, read as the reverse complement.
GTGAAGTCGCTCGTCTACGCCAACAAACCAGAAACGTTAGGGGACTTGGAAGCCAACATTCGTGGCGTTATTGCCAACATACGGCCCCATATGCTCGAAAAAGTGGTTGAAAATTGGACCTGTAGAATTGGCTTTATTCGAGCCAGCCGCGGCGGCAACATGCCCGAAATCATATTTAAACGTTAATGGCATAAAATTATCCTTCCAATAAAGCCAAATTAATGGACATTAAAACGATTTTCTTGTGTTTTATTTCAATTCGAAGTTCTATACCTTTAAAAAAAACACCCTATATATTCTCCTCCCAAGTCATTTCTTGTACTCTTATTTTCACCGGCTGGCAGAAATAACATGTAATCCTACCCGATATTCTTCCCTATACACCGATCATTCAATACCTCAAGATCGGCAAGGCATCGAAATCGCAGTTTATATTCTGACAGATGCTTTTGAACTTGCCACATCAGAATAGTGTATACTCAGTAACAGCAGGGGCAGGATGGTGAAATCCTGAAATTGTAAAGGATCGCAAAGAATTTCGAAGGCTTTTCAATGAGGTTAAGAGGCTAAAAAAATTGTTCGGCTTATAAGTCATCAATAACCAAATATAGGAACTTGATAAGAAATGTGAAGCATAAGTCAGAGAGTTGTCATATTCGCAAAATACTTACAGTCCTTTTCTTCGTCAATTTCATTAAGAAACCATATAGCCCTAGAGCACCACAAATTCCTGTAAATATGGAAATGCTTATGTGGGCTATAAATAGTTTTGGACCTTGCAAGTCATCGAAACCACGGCATTAAACCAGCGGGACCTTCAGCATAATGTGTCACATCTCCCCGAAAGATTTCAGGCCCTTAATTCTGTTCTCTTTTCTTCTTAAAACCAGGGAATTGATAATTGATACCCATTTTAAAATAGAGACATGTCCAAACTGGCCATCAACATCTTAACGGCAAAACTGTTGAGACTGCGCTTCATTTGCTCATTGGTTTTATTGAGAAATCTATAAAGCAGAAGATGCTTTCAACAATGGGAAACCAGAGATCATCGTGATAACTCTAAGAAGACTTAATTTGCATCCAACGGATATGAATCAAGTTTGGAATTTATTGACCAACAGAGTCTATTCATTTTTGGACGGATAGTAAGGTAGTAAATCGAGGTACCCCCGCCGGGAGGTGTTACTTCCCCTCTTCTATGGAACCCTTCACCATGTATGCTTACGGAATTGATTCCATGATGTTGAAACTCCTGGCATATGCCGCTGACACAGTGAAAGTGGCTTCTAATCCTAAACGAATTAGAGCTTAGGTTGCCTGAGCAACTCAGCTTGTTGAGTCGAACTCATCAATTCTGTTATTTTGGACACAAACCTATGATCAAACTCATTTATATTACAAAGAAAAAAAAATTAAAGGTTTGGGTGACTGAACGAGTTCGATCCAAGTCTACTACACTAGATAATGCCACATGGTTTCGGATCATAGAAAAAATGTTGCGTACAACCGTTTTGATCATCCCAGATGCACAGCGCACCACTTTTTCAAAAATACTCTTTACAATGATGCCTTGGTTGAGAGCTGATTTCATGGTTAAAGAACTGTCTAGCAGACTTGAGGCAGCAGGTGCGTGAAAAAATTCTGCCAAAGAACATTCCGGTATTTGTGAATTCTCACCCATATTTCTGCCTGATAAATGATTTGCTGTAAGGCTCTCATTATGAGAGCGTGCTAGAGATCTATTTTCAACCGAGCATGAGATGTAAGCTACAGAATCAATGTACCGCAATACCTGAAATATCAGTCATCAAAACAGCAGCAATGGGATAGATATGTAATTAATTTATTCCAATTTGTACTCACATTAAAGTTGCGATCAGATATCTATGGGTTATTTATACAACATGCGATTTGTTATGTAGCAAGACATTGAAACCCGGAGCTACTCTGGGTGTCAGGGAATAAGAATGTGACCGAAAATATCATTGCGGATGAATTATACAAGTCTGTAGCTAGAATACATACTCGTCATACGGATAAAATGGTTGGCATTTCCATTAAAATGCTTTAAGATTCAAATTCAGCAAAATCTATTTGGGATCGCACAGACCAGGTGGTTTAACGACTTTACCTGCTCAATGACGAGGTAAATATGGCTTCAAAACGATTGTAGTAGATCTGCAATCCTGGAGGGGAAACATCGCGAGCAAATACGCACGCTTGGTGCGGTAAATACAGGTTAATGCTCTCTATGGGCAGCCCGCTGAAGGACTTAGAGGACTTGTTAAACTGTGACTCATTTGTACGGTCGTCAAAATGATTCAGCACTGAACCGCACAGGAAAATGTAGAAGAAATTACCTCTTTTCACGTCTCCGGTCCAGGGGTAGAATTACTCTGTAATTCGAAACGAATTTACATGTTTCTTTTTCGAATTTACATGTTATCAATATACAAATTGGACCCACCAGGTAACACAACGGCACCGACTAGGATCCAAGTGAACTGGTTGTGACCATTACACTATACAATCTAACCTAATCACCCCGGATTGTTATAGCTGAAGTAGACTTTAAACCGGTGTTTTTATAACGAATTCGTTTGTTAAGCCAACACTCACCGCTTTAATCATTCATGAATGCCGGCACTTATGTTTCCAACCTATTGATTTATTTAATTTCTGCCATTATGATTTTAGAGGAATTGCAAGAAAAACAATTCTTTAATTTCGATTATTTTGAGTCATTTTTCTAATAAAAAGCACTCAGGCTGGCATTTTATATTTTCTCTTTCCGATTTAAAAATAAAACTTTACAACACAATTCATATTTCGCTAGAATTTCTTATCAGTAATACATTTTTTTTTCTTTCGAATTTTGAGTAAAAATAAAGTAAAAAAAAATTAAATGAAAATAAATGCAAAAAAAAAAGAAACCAAAAAAAGTTGGCTTTTGAATCATAGAGAAATTGTGCATTCTACCACACTTAAGCTAATGAATTTCAAATTGTGTGTGTATCATATCAATTTGTGTCGATATCATATCAATTTTAATAGTAAAAGTATATGGCAAAAAAATAATTATTTACACATGTATACACATCCATACAAATTTGATAGCAGTGAAATGATTTTTAGCTACTTAACAGATTAGATTTATTTACAACAAAGCAGCACCAAGTCAGAGAGCCCGCCCGCCCTACTGTGCTGTTAAATCTACTTAAACTCACTCTCAATGTTTTTGCAAAAATTTGTATCGTGGGAGGGGGTGGGGGGTGTCTGATGGCAAAAATATTGTAAGCAAATTTATTTATGTATTATTTATGTACTATTTATAGGATTGCTAATTGTTGAACATTTGAAATAGAACATTTTGGAATATAGGATTTGAATAGGAGGTGCAAAAATTTTTACATTTTACAATTTTTACAAAATGGGCCGTTTTTTCTGCGCAGTATTTAGAAATACTTGAAACACCAACAAATCGCTTGAGAGACAATACAAACTTAAAAATGAAATATCTCTTGATTTTGACTAATCTTTAAAAATGGAGTAAACCACTGTGTGTTACGGCCCTAAATTAAGTTGGGCTGTCTCGGCGTTTTTCTGTGTCATTTTGACGTACTTTAGAATAGTGTAATTAATGTGATTTTCTAAAGAAGTCAAGAAAATAGACATGTGCGCTGATGAAGCGCGAAATGGAACAAGAAAAAAAAATGCACCATCTCTCCCAGCTTCAGTCTAGTTTATATTTTCTTGTCTTATTTAGACGATAAGATAATAACATGGGACTGAGAAAAATTTATAAAAGAAAAATTCTCTTTAATATTCAAATGTTTTTATTTCCTCTCAGAACTTAAGATATTCAATTGCAATCGGTTTATTTGCCATAAATTAAAATATTCGCAGAAATTCCTTTGGAAAAGTCACTTCTTTAATCGACGACGCAAAAGTTAAAGCCTGGTCCACCAGCATGGCACTATAATTCTTTGCGTTGCAATAATTAACGTAAATCGCGCTGATGTTCCTGGAACTAAAATTAACCTGAAACAAGAATCATCTCTATTTATTACTTTTTCCAAATCAAGGGCCTCAACAAATGATAAGCACCCTTGTTGTAATTGTTAGCATCGCCGTCACGTCAACACAATATCAAAAAAAAAAATAGGGCTTTTCTACTCACTCTCGAGAATAATTGTTTGACAATCTATTTCTGGTCCCAGCCCATAGCCGTCATTTGTTTCGACAACAGCTAGACAAGCTCAAATTTTTTAGTACTGAATTGACGTGACGTCGTCAATGTCGAGAACTGAAATAAGGGTGAATATATCATATGGAAAACAAAAACAAACTCTCAAATATGTATGTATGTATATTAAAAAACAATTTTAGTTTTCATAGAAATTTAAAATTTTACATGCGCTGGTATAAAAAACCAATAAAAAATTTAAGAACTTTTTGAAAATTAGTTTTTCTTTCTTCTTAAGTTTACATAAATTGATTTCCCGCTGGCTTTCTGATGAGTCCATTTGCTGGGCTTCACATCATAAAATTAATGAGCAAATAAGCGTAGAAAGACAGATTAATTTATTTTACATATTTATGTACAAAAAAAAAATAACAATATATAAAAAAAAATTATTGTGATTCCGGGATTTGTTTTAACTTTTAATAAACTATAGTAGAAGTTATTTGCCATAAAACTCAATGGTTGAATTAATGCCTCTAGAACGTTGACTCTTCAAAATGATTATGGTCGAATTGAATCTAGTGTTACTGGTTTTATGCAACGGTATAGCGCGAATTGGCACAGCTCCCGAACTATTTGTAAATCTGTCGTAGACCACAATTGCTGTCACGTTTTCAGCTCTCGCCAAGTGGGCACCCTGAAAAAAACTTATGAATTAGCTAAAAAAAAATGTTTTCTTTTAAATAAATATTTACCAGTTTTGGATAGGCCACATAGATCTCTTGTATGAAATCTTTCACAGGAAAACGTATGACATTTTCGCGATACAACAAATGATCAGTGGCATTACGTTTGCCCCAGCTAATGGATTTGCTTCGACTTAAACGAATTAGAGTTACCAGAAAACACATACTTAATACAAATTTCATATTCATAATTGTTAAGTTTTTATGCAAATTTTATAAAAACAAATAAACTTCTTGCACTCACACCCCAACTCTATATGAACTAAGTGACGAATGATAAAGGCATACAAGAGGAAATTGAACAGATGATATAATTAGATTTTTTGCGGTTAAAGTGAATGAATGATTTTTATTATGCATAAAATTTTTTAAAATAATGCACACAGTTTGCATTAGGGATGAGCGCTATTTCCATACCTGTTACTTCTTCACAGCGATTGAAAAATCACTAAACACAACTGCGACTCAATTTATCAAGTAACAGGTTTGGAAATATAGTGAACGTTCTTGTTTGCTTACTTTATCTTATAAAAAATTCAATTTCGAAAAACTTATTAATTTCATATTATTAGCAAATTGATTATTGTATATGGCGAACATTTCATAACTTATCTACTTGCATAGTAAAATAAATTAATTGAATATATGTATGTATCTCTTTTGTTTATTTTGAATGTTGATAACAAGCACCAGTTGTGTTTAGTGATTAATAAGAAACTATTAGTTTAGTTTAACTATTACAGTGGCAATATAACACACAAACTTTATCAATTTACCAATTTATTCGATATCTGTAGTAAAAATGGGCTTGCAACTGCCGTAAATATTAACAGTATTTGCAAAACTCGTTCACTAGCAGCAGGAATCAATATGAAATTATTAATAACCCTGTGCTTAATCATCTCAATGGCCACAGTTGCTTGGACCAGCAGTGCCAGCTGGGGCAAACGTTATCCCAACGATTATTTGTTGTATCGTGAAAATGTTATACGTCTCCCCCAAAATGGTAATTACCAAAGTGTGAGTGTTGCTTTTCCCCAATCGGTAAGTATATATTTTGAAGAAGAAGTATAAATATGTTATTTTTTATCTAAACGAGTTATTTTCTTCTTCGGTTTTCCTTAGGGCCAAGTCAATGCAAGAAACATTACCGCTATTTTTGCCTACGATCGTTTTACAAATAGTTCTGGTGCCCAACCTTCTCTGTGGTCTGGTGGTCCTGGCTACAGATTTGGTAATGTCAACTGGAAGAGTCAACTTTCGCGAGGCATTAACTCAAGTGTTGAATTTTATGGCCGATAATTATTTTATCAATAGACATTCTTGTACTGAAAAATTTAAATAAAATAAATTGATATTTAAATTTTGTTTCTTGTTGAGATTAAAAATCAATCGAGCTTTTTTATTAAAACCAAAAAAAACATACGTTAACAATGCAAAATGTAACAGATACAGTGCAATCAGCTGTGCATGATCAGCTGTGATGTTGCCATTAATTTAACTTTCTAAAAGTCAGTGATGCCACAAAACAATGATGAGAATGATGATTTGAGAATGATAAGTAAAATGTTCGATTTTAAATTTAAATTTTTAAAAAACTTGAATGCTTTTGTACGAAAGAATATGGTAAGTTTATTAGTGAAAATGCTAAAATAGCAACAATGTTAAAAGATAATAAGACATTTAATGCGAAGAATTTAATAGTATGTACACAACTGTAGTCGGTTCCATTTGACTACCCAAGTTTAGGTGTTCTTATGTAATACATAAGTGTTAGTAGGCCACTGTTTCAATTAAGAGTTGTCATAGTTACTTTCTGCTGTATATTAGATGCAGAGTTGCCAAAAAATGATGACGGTAGAAGGTTAAACAGTGTTATTATATTTTACTTAACTAAAGTACATTTTTACTTAACATTCTGCTAAAATTTTTCATATGAATACTTTTTAGGGTTCCGTACACCAAAAGTGAAAAGGAACCCTATTGTTTTCTCAGCGCTGTCCGTCTGCCCGTTTTCTCGAGATGAGTAAGAGCTACCGACTTGAAATTTTGACAGAATGTGAAGAACTTTGGCCGCTAGAACAACAACAGTTAAAAAGTAAGTCGAGCAACGAAAAGTGTTAAAATTCCATGTAATTATATGTATACAGACACTTGAAATTTGCAAAGTTAGCGTATTTTGATACAGAATACAACAATAAATATTAATGTAAAAAAATCAAAACTAAAGGGTATTCTATCAGTTAATGTAATTTTTACTTTGTAATTTTGACAACTTGCTGTATCTTGGAAACCGTAAGAGGCAAACTCTTGAAATTTTCATAAGCGCTAAAACTAAAGAATCTCAAAATTACAAATTGTCAAACTGAAAAAATCTACAAAAACCTAAAACAAATTGCCAAAAAGAAAAAAAAGCGCCAAAATGAGCCAAAAGTAAAACAAACAACGCCTAAAACCGAAAAACAACCTAAAAGCGAAGAAAAACGCCATAAATAAGAAAAACGACCAAAACTAGAAAAATCGCCAAAAAGTGAAAAACAAACTTTACCGGGTACTATTTTTTTAATGTTTACATCAGGTAAGATATTTGATGGTATACTTGCATATTAAGAGTCATTCAATAAGCACACAAATTTGTTTAGCTTACGAATATTTCAAAAATTTTGGGTTAAAGTCTATGGAAAAGTTTCTTAAGCAAAACAAACAAAAATTCTTGGTAACAAGAAAAATTTCAACTCATTTTCAGCAAACTAGCTTTTGTGAGTTACGAATATGACTATATTATAATAGGGGAGCAGTATGTATATGTTATATACGGCCATGTCACAGAGTTCAATTCCGTTCGGAAATGAAATTCAATCCACTCTATTTTTGTAGGCGATGGTGTCTAAAAAAGAAAACTAAAATATGGAAATTTGTCAGGTTTGTGCAGGCCGTTGCAACGCGTTGGGGGCGCTGGTATGCCGGCGAATTCTCCGGCTAGTGATTGAGATCTTGAGGTGGATTAAATTCTGTTCCCGAACGGAATTGAACTGTGTGACATGGCCGATAAAAAAGTTTCAGATAGCAAACTTTCCACTACATCAAAAGTTAACTCGTATATATAACTTTTTCTTTATTGTTTGACCACAAAAAAGCTTTGGTTTTCTATTTAAAATTTTTCGGAGAAAAAGTGTCTGATATCAGACAAAAACACTTGCGATATCAAATTTTAGAGTAGCAAAAATTAATTAAGATCACAACAGTAAATTTTTTTCAGATTTGCTTGCTTTTGTTTGTAAAACTTCTAACACTGATAACAAGCACCAGTTGAATGGCAAAACGTTAAAATAATTCAAAGAAAAGCACCAACCATTTAGTTTAATCTTTTTGATATGATAGGAGGTTAATTTCAACGTTCTCTATCTCTGATCAAATATTAAGTATAAAAACATTGTAATTTTTTCTTAAATTCATGAGTTTTAACTGAACTTAGTTAAGAGCAGCAGCTAAATAGTTAAACGCTTTCAGTCCAAAAATAAAAAATACAAAATTCAATATGAAATTCCTACTAACTCTTTGCTTAATTGCCTCCTTGGCAGCAGTTGCATTCACCAGCAGTGCCAGTTGGGGTAGACGTATCCAGAATGATTATTTATTGAACCGCGAAGAAGTTCATCGCAATCCCATCAATGGAAACTATAATAATGTCAACGTTGGTTTTCCAAGATATGTAAGTGTTAATTCGATAAAGAAAATATGTGTTTTTTTTTCTTTTGACTTTCCACCTTTTTTTATTAAAATATCAAAAAATGTATCTTAAAAAGATAAATACATACAGTTAAACAAAAGTGGCAGCTAGTTAGTCATAATGCTTTTTACATTTTTAATATTTTTTTGTTTTGTGAAGAAAGAAACTAATGCTTTCAATATTTTTAATCATTTTTTTTAATTGAGTGGAAGCGCTAATTCAAAAGTGCTAAACACATTTCATTTATATTTGAAAATGTGTTCATATTATTTTGTAAAACCATGGTTTTCTTTCAGGGTCAAGTGAACTACAGAAACATTAGCGCAATTTACGTGTATGATCGCTTTACCAACACTTCCGGTGCCATACCTTCGCTCTTTGCTGGTGGTCCCGGTTACAGGTTCGCCACCGTCAATTTGAGAAGTCAGCATTCAAGAGGAATTCGTTCGGTTGTTGAAATCTATGGCAAATAATCCAATCGCAATTTAATATCATAAAATGCAAAAAAAAAATAAATAAATAATATAAAAATAATTGAAAATAAACGAAAATTTAGCTGAACGAAATAAGACCTTATTAAATATGTCCCAATGAAATTGGATATAAAAAAAAAATTAAATTATTTTCACCAAAATTTTATGAAAGAATTTAAAAAAAATGGAATCGCTTTCAAAACTCGAAGTGTAGCAAATCCCCATAATTGGAGGCTCATTTTATAATGTAATTATTATCATGGGAAACGACGAAATAAATTCAGTAAAGTGCGACTTGGACACGTATATGAAGCATTCGCTGTGAACATTACATATATAATACTTTAAGAAATTTAGCCTATATAATCGAATATCTTAACTGATGTAGACATTAAACAAAATAAATTCGGCGTTTTTTTAGTTTTAGCTTTCTGATGCTTTGGCGATTTTTTTTAATTTTAGTTTGAGCGATTTTTTTAGTTTTAACATTTCTTTTCGTTTAGACGGTTTTTTCGATTGCGTTGACGATTTGTCTAGCTTTTGCGCTTTTATTTTCGCCAATTATTTTGGTTTTGGCGATTTTTTCCGGTTTTGGCGACTTTTTACAGTTTTAGCGATTTTTGTAGTTTTAACACTTTTTTTCGTTTAGGCGATTTTTTTCGGTTGTTGGCGATTTCTTCGGTTGTGTTTAAGATTTAGTGATTTTTTCTTGACTTGGCAATGTTTTTCGATGTGGCGTTTTTTTCTGTTTTTAACGATTTTTTATTGATTTAGCGATTTTTTTGTAGTTTTAGCGCCCTTTCTTTATTGAGGCGTTTTTTATATTTAGCGATTTTTTTCTGCTATTTTTCACTTTTAGACAATTTTCTAGTTTTGGCGCTTTTTTTGTTTCGGCGTTTTTTTGCCATTTTTTCTGATTCTTCACGTTTATTTGTTTTTTTTTTAATTTTTTATTTTTTGGTGATTATTTTCATTTAAGCGCTTTTATAATTTTTTTTCATTTTCGGGATTTTTAGTTTTAGCGCTGTTAAAAATTTCAAGAGTTTGTCTCTTGCTCAAAACAAAAATTAAATAAGGTCCAAATATTACAGTAATCCCCACTTAATTGATTTTTGATGAGATTAAGAATTGTTAAGTGTTGAGTATCAATATACTATACCATTTTGCACATGCTACGGTGCAAGACCATTTGCACAAGTGTGAATTGGGCTATTGCAATGCAACTATTTAACTTAAAAAATTTAAATTTCCAGAAAAGCTCTGTAGTAAGTTGAAATAAATAACAATTGTTTCTCCAAACTATACGATTATTTTTATATCTCCTTTAGCCATCACCTTGGTCATTGGCAATAAAGTTGACTTTAGCGTAAGTATGTGAAATTATTACTAAAAGAATCCAGCCAACTAAGCCATCTTTGTTTGCACTCCGATTGGCAAATGTTTCTCTGCAAACTGATATTAAATTTTCCAGGAACATAAATTGCTGCTGAATGTGTTTCTGTTTAACGTCTACATTTACTGTGGCAGTTTATGTTTGTGTTTGCTATTGTTAGAATAAAACCAATAACCGCATTATTAAGACCATTTTTGTTTATGACTCTTTCGTAAATAGTTTTGGGCGCAGTTGACAGCATGTGGTGCGAATAGGCAAGCGTCCTTTTAAATCAACAATATTAAGTGCATTTTAATTTTTTTTATGTATCCCTTTCTAATATTCGCTTGTGATCGCAAGTGTCACCACTTAGGAACTAGTAAAAGATTTATTAGAAGCTAGAACATTGAAATTAATATTTTCATGCTTTTATAAATTATATTTTGCCGTTCAGCAAACACAATAGTATGGAATAATAGAGCATTTACACCTGCAGTAAATGTAGCAAATTTCAATTAAAATATTTTTGAAATCTACACCGTTTACACAAAGTTTTATTGGCATTTATTGAAATTTCGTATCCAAAATAAAAACCATTGACAGTAATTTTTCACAAACCACAACCAAACAACTGTTATATATAGCTAATTCACACACCTTTTTAAGTACATCGGTTTATTTTTAAGTGAAATTTTGCATCACTAACTTCTACTAGATATTAAGCATATTTCGACTACATCTAGTGAAGAAGTAGATTTTGCTTTGTATGAGAAATCTATTACATTTTGCTCGAAATCTCATAAGTACTAGATTTTGCTCAAATGCAAACGCATTATAAATAGTTTCCACTCATATACTATTAAATGTTACACACTATGTAATTCGCAAAAAGTTTTAGCGAAGAGAGGTGGTATAAAAGTTCCACATATGCAGATTTGTAGTCCTACAATTGTTTAAAAAATAACCCAGCGAAAATTTACTAATGACTTACTTTCCCACACCAACTACATACCGTCAAAGTTACTTTACAGACAGCAGCAATGTAATGAGTGCAAAGTAAAAAAAATAAAATAAATCATTCTCTGATTGCTGCACAGTAGTAGAGCGTATGTTTATTGTGCAGATGGTCGATGTTCACACCCTACCGAGAGAGAATATGTGTTTTCTTTTCTTCTGAGTGTGTTGTTAGTGAAAACAAGTTTTTAATGCGATGGAGCCGTGAGTAAAACACTTAACTTCAATTGCAGCAAACAGTGATGCCATTAGGATACGAAAGATACATTTTTCGTATCTTTTGATTACTTCAGGTACCATGTGTAATCCCGAAATTTTTCGTATCTTTTGAATCTGTACTCAAAATGTACAGAAAATATTAACATCTTTTTTTTTTGAGGAAATATGAACATCTTTTTTATTTTCAGAAAATTTATATGAACTTTTCGATATAATCGCCTTAGTATAAGGACCTTAACTCGTTTATTAATTTTTACAAAAATGAATTTGTTTTGATAACATACAAAGATAGCTATGTACATATAATTAATTTTAAAGTTTGCTTACTGTATTTTAAAAAATTACATGCCTAATATTTATGACTTAAATATATATAAAAATGAATTTATATGATATCGTTTTCTTTACAATATTCGTTAAATATGAAATAAAAATGTTATGTTAATAAACGTTAAAAATAGACTTTAAAATTTTTTACAAAATGTATCTTTTTGGGAACACATGTATCTTTTTGGAAACTAAAATGTATCTTTCTCGAAATTTCACTGGCAACACTGAGTAGAGCGTATGTTTATCGTGCAGATGGTCGATGTTCTCACCCTACCGAGAGAGAATATGTGTTTTTCGTGAAAACAAGTTTTTAATGCGATGGAGCCGTGAGTAAAACACTTAACTTCAATTGCAGCAAGCGCGAATTCAATACTTTTTTTTTGGTGTATTCCATGACTTCTAAGTATTGACATTTCGAAATTATTATTTGTAATCCAATGATATTATTAATTAGTGAGCACTAACTTGAAAACTTTTATCGTCCAAAGCACCGAGTTGACAACGTTGTGTTGTGTAAAAAAAATCTGGGGATAAATTACGGCATTCGATAAGGCAAGTAATTTAAAAATATTTCCATATAAACACTATTGAAATATTTTTAAATTATGAGTCGTATCGAATGCTGTCATTTGTCCCCTGTTTATCTGTATAAAATAACTGAAGGCCTAAAAATATGCCACAAAATATAATTTAATTGATTAGACTCAGTAGCGGTAATCAGAGCCAACAGTAAAACCATTAAAAGAGGAAATTTTTATAAATGAATAAATTATTTAATTTTAGTTTTCGTTATAAAGATAAAGTAATAAAGAAAATATAATATGTATATAGAATTTAGGAAATTCATATTTTGCTCATTTTGCTGTAAGTTGCCGTAGTTTTATTGTTTTTATAATTTCCCATTACACTATGCAACAAATTGAGACTTTTGGAAAAACACACAGACTGTACAGTATAGGTTCGACAGCTAATTCAGACTTAGTGAGCTATTAGGGTGCCTCGACATGTTCAGATTGTATTGATATGTTCACAAAAGTTGTTCAGTTTTATCTTAGCTACAACTTTACCAAATATTGTTAGCAAAAATTTAGGAGTCCTTTTGATCCATAATTTTTGTACAAAAAAAGTGCACAAAGCAATATTTTTTTTTTTTTTTGGTAAAGATGTTAACAAGATTTATTTGGTAGACTCTTAGCTACATTATTGCTATATATAGCTCAGGGCTATCACTAAGTCTGACTTAGCTGTTGGCCAAAAACTGATGACACCATTTTAGGGGCGCACTGATTTTCGAAATGTTTGGAGGCCCATAAAAAACAATTGCTCACCAAAATTACCAAACTGAGTATAGGGTTTTGCTACCATTTGTTAGTACTATCGAACCTATACTGTCACAACCGTGTGGATTTTTCACTGTTGCACAGTGTTATTTATTTAATGTCTAATGCCTACATTTTATTAAAAAAAAAAATATATATATATATATAAAATATAACAAAAAGAATATAGCAACAAATTCAATTAATAAAAATTTTTTTTGAAAACCTGCATCACACTATCGGCATAATGACCGATTTTCGTCCGCTCACTGAAATAAAGTCATAAGTAATAAGCTAAATCTGCCTTATTTCTCAACTAATTGAAAAATAGGAACCACACTGCATTGGGAATATAGACTTATTCCGGAATTAATTGATTAATAATGCCATTTTGGCTTATTACTTATGATATTATTGCAGTAAGCCGACGAAAATCGGTACCTTGTGCCGATAGTGTGATGCAGGCTTAAGTTTAGTCTCCACATTATAAATAGTCTCTCTTATATCAAAAGCACTTAATTTGTGCAGTGATTTTTATTTACAAAATTAGAGCCCATCCTTCCATGTCTACACTAAACTTTCGAAGGACAACTTGTATTGAAAACAACAATAAAATAATGAAATTTTGTTGATTTTTCAGTATAATTAATCGATCAAACGTTTTCTGTCGACATCGTGGGAAAGGCCGTTAAATAAAGCAAAAGTGGTTGAAAAATCGCCTAAACGCCATATTATAATTAAACAAATCAAAATATTCACATTGTGAGGCATTCATGACATGATTATCCCCATAATAAAGCGATACTCATGCTGACCCACTTTGTATTTCTTTCTTTTTTGTTAATTTCAAAATCAAACTAGAGTGTTTGCTTGGAAACGAGAATTCAACGAACGAATAGTTTTAATTTGTCTTTTGTGAAAAAATTATTTACAGTTTACTTTAAGTTTTTATTTTTTTTTTTTAGATTTTTGTTGTAGCTGTTATTTCAAAATCTATTACAAACTTTTTTCCAAATTGTTTGACTAATTGAAAACAAATTTCAATTTTATGATCGATCATAAAAATTTTTATTTTCGTTACCAGTTTTCGTGATAAAATCTGTCAATAAATAAATACTACACAACATGTTTAGAGTAAACAGCGAAACAACCAAACAATCAATCCACAACCCGCCAACTCTAATCCCCTCACAATGGCACGATTTTATGAACACAAAAAAAGATTTACGATTGTCATAAATTATCTATCAAATAGAGGAAACGAAACCAACTAACAAATCTTATTAAGCAGAAAAAAATTAAGAAAGTTGTAACATGCTAATGAAAGTAATGAAGAAAATTATTCGACGAAGAATTAGTTTGTTAAAATATCTGGGAGACAATTTTTATGACAATTAAAAGTGGCCGATACAAAAAACTCATTTAAAAAAAACCCGCCTTGGACAAGCATCAACGACTTCTGCAAGAAGAAATGTTGGCAACGACACAAAAGCATTCACACACACTGAAGTTCGGTTATAACGAATTCTGAGTTACTTTTAAAATCTGCTGGCTATAGACGAATATTGTTGTGAGTGAAAGAAATATTTTCTGCAATTCAAAGAAAGTATAAATCATAACTAAAAAATGGAAATTGACTTATGCCCTAATTCAGTAAGAAGATTTAGGACGATTTTGCTTGAAAATACTTTTGAGTTCTTGTTTTTGAATTCTCTGAATTATTTTCTTCAAAAATGGTTGTTGTCTTTGATAATGAAAAATAAAAATATTATTACCATGTAATTAAAACATAAAAATAAAATTAAAGTATTCTACAATAGTTTAAAAAATATTTGAAAAAATATGAGATGGATATAATGTTTAGAACAAAATCATAAAGCAAATACACGAACCTTCTAGCATGGACAATAAATAATAATTGCTTTAAAGAATCACAATTGCGACTTTTTTCTGTCCATAGACAAGACGATACAATCGTCGAACAGAATTAGGGCATTAATCTTAAAAAAATACAAAACTTTTTAAAATCATTTTCATTATATATAAGACCGCAAGCCATATCGTACTAAAGGCACTGTACTTAGGAAAACTAAAAAGTAACTTTAATTAAAAGTATCTGCAAAAGAATTTTTTTTTTTTTTCGGATTTGGATCTAAATTTATAAAAAAATCGATAAACAATGTTTTGTCACTTAGGGCGTTTTGCCTTTTAACGTCCCATTTAGATAGACGAAGTTTACTTTGCAAATTTTAACTCAGCTGGAAGAGAGACAGAGGAAGGAATTCTTTCTCTTTCTGTCTTTCTGCCAGCTGAATTAGGACTTTGCTAAGTAAACCTTGCGTGTCTAAAACAGGTCTAAGTTAACGATATGTATGTTGGACGCATACTTTTACAAAGTGAAGTAGAGAATGTTCAGAAATTTCAACTAAAAATTTTTAAAATGTTTTTTTGAGCATTATAAGTTAATTTAATTTAATTATTTATTTCTTTTACATACGTACATGTGTATACATATGTATGTACATAAGTATTTAACTATGTGCATAATTGAATTTAATAACAAAATACTTCGTTAGCCAAATAAAACCACAAAATTGTTGTTGTCATAAATTTAACAGTGACCCCAAAAATTGATAAGCAAATTAGACAAAATAAGCCACAAAGGTGTTTGCTGTTATTAGCTAAATTATTAAAACAATTTTTAAAATTAAATTTAAAAAAATTATATATGTATGTACTGATGAACATTGTCTAACATGCGTCTATTATAATGACAGGCTATCGGTCAAAATTATTAAAAAAAAATATGTTGCAATAAAAATGTGCATTAAACCGCTAATTAATGTAAATAATTCTGTTGCCAAAATAATAGGAACTGAAAAAAATACATTTTCATGCCTACTTTTCCTATGCAACATTTGTGTAGCAACACAAAAAATATAATGTTTGTTTTTATATGAAAACAATAAAACAACAATTTTGTTATAGGCCGCGTAATCTGCCACATTCGCGACTAGGCAATGATGTGCAAAAAAAATAATAATAATAAAATTTTGTTATTCACAATAATTTCAGATGATGTTTTTTTGTAAATAATTTTTGGCAATTGTTGAAATTCTAACACAATTCATTTTTTTTTTTTTTGTTTTTGGTAAATGAGGTTAATTCTGTTGTAAAGTTTATTTGTTTTAGTTTAACATTTTGCTGTGTGGTAATTGTTAAATAAAACCAATATTATTAAAAAGATATTATAGATTTGAATGACATGTGTATAAAGAATTAAAAAAGTTAGAATTACAAAAAATAGATAATTAGAGCACGGAAAAGATTTTCATTTAAAAAAACAGCTCGATGAAATTTGGCATATAGGCCGTTTATAGCCTCAATTAAAACACACAAAAATTCAATTTGTAGTGTGAAAATTTTAAAAGGTGCTTTTACACTTTCTTCATTAGGGGCCATTCACATATTACGTAATGCTATTTTTCTAAACCATAAAAAATTTTTTTGTGCCCTAATTCAGCAAGAAGATTTAGGATGTTTTTGTTTGAAAATAGTTTTGAGTTCTTGTTTTTGATTTCTTTAAATTATTTACTTCAAAAATCGTTGTTGTATTTGATAATGAAAAATAAAAATATTATTACACAGAAAAAAATAGACAAGAATTATGTTCAACAAAACCATGTTATTGAAAAAAAATTTTAATTTCAACAATATTTGTCATTAATTTAATACAATATTTAACAATACCCCGCATTTTAAAATATCATTTAATTTAATTTCTTTGTGTTGGTGTTTATCTTGCTTGTTGATTGACCCAACGCGGTCATGTGCAATTGTTGTTGTATTTTTTGATTGCTCGTGTTGTATACGTGTGAATTCCGACAAGAAGCCGGAAAACGTCGTGGATTGTTTTTTTTTCACTCAAAAAAGTTATTTTTAAATTATATCAACGCAAAGCGCACATGTAGAAGAAACATAGAAATCATGTTTGCGTGTATTCATTATTTGCATGATAAAAAAGATTTGCTCTTTAGCTGAGTGGTAAGCACGTTAGTCTATTAGTCAAGAGATTGCCGGTTCGACTCATCCGAAACACATTTAGTTTCGAAGGTTGTGTGGAAAAATAATAACTAACAAAAACACACATTAGAATTTGAAAAACAAATTCATTAAAAATTTTTGTTTTTAGTTAACAACTCAATTGTCAATAACACAATCATTTTAATTGGAAATAATTGAGTTGATTTTGTTTTCTGTGTGTTTGTATTTACAAAAATCGTTGTATGTGCCTTTTTAAATAATATTTTAATTGTATTCACAAATAAATTAATTGTATTTACAAATCTTTTTTTTCTGTGTTGGATATAATGTTTAGAACAAAATCATAAAGCAAATACACGAACCTTCTACCATGGACAATAAATAATAATTGTTTTAAAGAATCACAACTGCGGCTTTTTTTCGTCCATAGACAAGACGATACAATTGTCGAACAGAATGCTCTAAATTAGTAAAATTTAAATGTGTGTGAAGTTAAATTTTAAAATTTACAACCCTTATGAAAAAGTAATAATTCAAACCATGCAACCATCAAGTTCAGATATTCCTACAAACGTTTTGCTTACATTTGTAATACAAATAACTTGTGAAAGTGCTTTTGTTTTTAATGTTTATATTAAATAAATGAATTTTCTCAGTTTAAAAGCCCATCAAATTATGAATTGGTCTCAATTAATTCAGATATTTTAATTTTATTTTAAATGTTGCACAAAGGAGCGTTACTTTGGATAAATTTAATGCAGCGCATCGTTGCGCCCCAGAAGTTATTCATGCATTATTAACAGCCTCACGCGTTAACTTTACCAATAATAAGCGTTAAACGCCTCCTGCTAACACTTGCCATGCTGTTGTTTTTGTCATTGTTTTCTGTATTTTGATTAGAGATGTGCAAATATCGTGATTTGATATGCCTGAATCAGTATTAGTCACATGTGAGTCATGCATGAGTCATGCGTGACAGTGGTTGCATTTGTATATAATAATAATTTTAAAAAATCACGTGTGCCACCTTAGCTAATATTCTGAGGCTTGTTAAGAAATCTATTTTTGGATAATTCGTATTCGATGAAAAAAAAAGATATTTTTGCTTGTTTTGTTGGTTAAGCATCGTTAATAAGCATTTTGTTCGTGCTGCGTTATTTCTTATATAAAAAAAAAATTATATCTAATAATTAATTAATAATCACTTTGTATGAGGGACAGCCGTCTTCACACCCATATACCCACAAAATGCAGTTTGTCCTAAGACTTATCCACATCAAATTCAGTAAACTTAACAATCGTAGTTCTGAAGATGTAGGAAAAATAATAATTGCATGGTATTGGTAGCCGTCTCTCCCGCACCCTATACCATCAAGATTTTGATGGAACATGCAGTTTGTTCTAAGAGCTATCCATATAAAATTTAGTGACAGTCACTATTTTAGTTGCGGAGATATGAATTGATCCGCCTTGGCCCTACTGTGCAGCGTTAAAAAGTTTTTTTAAGTTTTTAACAAATACCTTTTCCCTTTTAAATGTCTAGGGTTTTTTTTAGAGAGTCACAACTTTGAGTTGGCATCACTGCTTTATTTGAGCAACCATTTAACAGCTGATAGTTGCTTTTTGTTTAGTTTGCTTGGAAATTTTATTA
Source organism: Nowickia ferox (assembly GCA_936439885.1). Classification (NCBI taxonomy): domain Eukaryota; kingdom Metazoa; phylum Arthropoda; class Insecta; order Diptera; family Tachinidae; genus Nowickia; species Nowickia ferox. Next base: position 81,480,781 of record OW387027.1, on the reverse strand, counting down.
TGAAGCGACTTCCACCAGAGCAACGCGTGCAAATTGTTGGAATTTTTAATCAAAATAATTATTTTATTCGTCAAACTCATGTTCCGATGAAGCCCATTTCTGGTTGATTGGGTAAGTAAATAAGCAGAATTGTCGTGTTTGGAGTGAGGAGAATCCACAAGCTTTTGTCGAAACACCAATACATCCATAGAAAGTTATAGTTTGGTGCACCTTTATGGGCTAGTGGCCCATATGTGTTCAAAAACTATGATGATAATGAATATTACTGTCAATGCTGAACGGTATAGGAACATGATTCGAAATTGTGGTTCCAAAAGAACGGAGCCACATGCCATACAGCGGGGGCTACAATTTATTTACTCAAAGAAACTCAAAGACACTCTAAAAAAAACTCGCTTTGCTTTTTAAAAGTGTTTTTGGAATACTTCAAAAAAAAACTATTCAAAAGGAATCTGTTAAAAAGGTAGTTAAAACAAATAGTTTTAAGAATACTTTAGCAAGATCTACTTTTTCACAAAGTACTTTTTCTGTAAAAGATTTTAATTTAATCTATTATTTAAACTCACATTTTGAAATAATAATTTTTCAGCTGAGATATTAAGCCTTAATTTTATGAATCATGTATTGAAATAAGTGTGTAAAAATGTATGTATGTTTGTATGTTTATAGAATCACAATGGTAAGGGGCTTGGTACCATTTTTCAAACTTGTTTATTGAAAACATTATACTACATATGCATCTACATATGTATACTCGTATATTAATATGTATTGTGTATTTTTTCCTATATTTTTATAATTTTCTGTTTGATTAAGGTTAACATAAATTATTGACAACATAAATGCAGCTATAAAAATATATATTTCTTAAGTTAGGCATTACAAATAAGGAATTGTTATTTTTTTTTTGTATGTGTAGTAAATTATAATAAAAATTTACGACACTTACAATAAGTTGTAATAATTGTCAAGAATAACGTGCCCGTTTATTGTCTGATTGCACACATGCTGCATATAAAAGTCACGAGAGGCATGAATTTATAAACGTGGTGATTTTTTTTTGTGCTTTGTGCTTTAAGTTTTTCATAGTTTTTTTTTTCGAGATTTGTCAACAAAATCGTAAGTATAAACTTTATTTTTGTTCTTGTGTGCATATGTTACCGATGTTAGTTTGTCATGAATATCTGTCTATGAAAACCTTTTCAGAACAAATTTTAGGCAAAGGGCAAAATGTTAAAAAAAAACTCTTACTACACACCAATATTGTTTTCGGCTTTTGATATTTTTGTAATTAATAATTTCTCTTACCTAAAAGTTGTTTAAATTTAAGTGTAATTTAAATAAGCAAATTCAGACTTACCTGAAAGAAAATAGAAGAAGAAAAATTATATTAGTAAAACAAATATTTCAACATATATGTATATAAAATTATATGTGTATCTATATATATATATATAAATAAATAAATTGTGGCTCCCGTTAAATTATCCCGCCTTAGGTTCGTTCGGATGCCTTAAATTTACACAGTAATTAAAGCGAAGATCTGTCCACGCAGTTCTAAAGAAAACAAATTGTAGCTAAAACATAATTTTTAAAATTCAGAACATATGAGAGAGAAGAAGGCCATACCCTTGCACGGATTGATACGAAAATTATCAACAAATTGAAATGGGTAACTCTACAAGAAACTAAAAATTTTCATTGGATTCTGCTTATAATTACAACAAACATTTTATTTTTAATATTAAGAATATATGGAAAGAAGGCATGACCATCCCTGCTCCGACTGAAAAAATAGAGTTGTGTCCAACAGCTCTTTTTGAACTAGTTTGAAAGCGTTCGAATCAAAAGTTGTTTCACACCCATTTAATTTATATTGATGTTTTTGACTGGACTTGTGTCCAACAGAACGAACTAGTTCAAAAAGAGCTGTTGGACACAAGTCTAGAAATTAATTTTCATTCCATTCCAATTACAACTGTAGCTGTGGATACGGAATAAGAAGGATATTTATTGCTTTCATTTCAAATTAATTAATAAATTCTAAGAAAATTTAAATTTTTTTGGAATTCCGAATTTTAAAAATCAAGGACACATGTCCTGGCATCCATTGGAGTAATTTAGTAACGAATGAAAATGTTTATTTCTAAAAGCAATCAGCTATTTTTAAAGCATTCTGCTTAAAACTGCAGCTAAAGTCTGATTTTTTGAAAAAAGGATACATGGCAAGAACACAAATCCTTGCATTGATTGAAACAAAATTAAACAAGGAAGTAGACAATGTCATTCTACAAGTTATTGCGTACCAGCTTTGACTGTACTCGGCATACAATTGCAACAAAGACTTATTTTGTATATACAAGGATATATGGGAATATATGTCCTGGTACAGTTTGATATAAAATTATAAATAATATATCTTAAATAAATAATTCCTGGGCCACTGTGTTCTGAAGACTCGCAAAGTTTAAACTGAATTTCTAAGATTAAGGATATACTGAGGGAAGGACATTCATGGAACGACTAAATTTAAGTCAAGTGACTATTATGTCCTTGCATCGATAAAAAAAAGTAATTCTAGCAAAAACTAACAATCTTTATAAAATTCTAATTCAAATTGCAAGTAAGATTAAATTTTTAGTATGAAGGATATATGCGAAGAAGGCATATCTTTTCATTGAATGCAATGAAATTTTTCAGGGAATAACTTAGAGTTTTACCCTGAAGTTCTTATTAAAACTGCCAATTTTCACTAAATTCTAATTGAAATTGGAAGTAAAAATAAATTTTTTGTATGAAGGATGTATGGGAAGAAGGCATGACCTTGCATCGATTATAATAAAAAATTTCAGGGAATAATTTAGAGTTTTACTCCGAAGTTATAAGAAAATCTACCAATCCTCACTAAATTGTAATGGAAATTCTAGCTCAAACTCAATTTTTTAGTATTAAGGATACCTGTGAAGAAGGCATATCCTGGTAACGATTACAATTAAATTTTCAGGAAATAGTTCCAAAGATTTTTTATTATAGCTAAGATTTTCTATAAATAAATAATTATAATATTTGATTCATTTTCAACTTTATACGATTTATCACTTCCTTACTGGCTCTCGGCTGATGAAATCCAACAACACTGAACTAAATTTATTTCTAAAATTTTGCAAATGTGTTGAAGATCTTTTAACTTGCAACAATCACATGGATTATCTCCAAAATCCAATGAAAGTTTATAATTCAATCCCACAGCTCTCTTCGTTTATTTGGCATTAGCACTCACGATCACGATTGTTTTTTTTTTTTTTTTAAATAAAATTAAAATAATTGATCTGAAAGATTTTCCTCTTAATTTGATTCAACATTTAATACTCTTGGCGTGTGTTAAACAGATTTGTCTACATTTAAGTATTAAGATTATAAATTTTGCAGCATTTGTTTACTCGCAACAAAATGATGCACAGCCAGCAAATTCGCTGTAAGTTGCGAATTTCGTGTTATAATTCCTCCACTTTAACTGCCAACCAAATCCAAAATCTTGAGTGGTAATGGCTTAAATGCATGAACTGACTAAATGACTAAATGACTGACAAACTGGTTGGTTGGCAGGCAGGCAGGCAGGCTGGTTGGTTGGCTGGCTGCATACTCAACAGCAAACAGCAGTTCGAAATTTATTAAAATGATGCTGCCGCTGCTGATGTCTGGTATTAGTTGCAAAATTTTATTATTTTGTACTTTCCATGGCATTATACTGCAGCAACTAATCATATTAAATTCTATTTTTATTTGGAATTTTTTGTAATGTTTGCTTTGATTTTTTTCTCTGTTTGGGTTTGTGCAAGGATTTTGCATAATCACAGACTACAAATAGCTAAATTTATAAATGGGCATCGCTTAATTTCAACTGCATTTAGAGTGCAGATTTTCTGCCATTATACGTTTGTTTGTTTGTCTGCTGAATGGTTGGTTAAATCGAGAAGTTAATAATGATAAATGGAGCAAGGAGGGTGTTCATGCTATTTAAGTTATATTTGAAGCATTTTAGTAAACTTCGTTTTAAGCGTTCAAGGAACATCATCTACTCCCTTATATCCTTAATTTAAAAAATATAATTTTAGCTTTAGTTAAGTTAATTTCTTGGCAAATTTAATTTTATCTTTACAAGGACAAGTTTTGTTGCCTTATATCCTTCATTTTAAACAAATCAAATATTTGTTGCCAATTCGGTTATAAAATACATGTAGATTAAGTTATTAAAACTCTATAGTAAATTTCATATCAAATTATTGCAAGGACTTAGACACCTCCCATATATCCTTATTTTTGAAAATAGAGTTTTAGCCACACTTACAATTAGATTGCAAATAAAATTGCTAGTTACCTCCAAAATTTTACTAATAACTTCCTTAAAAATGTATACTTGTGCTTGCTAGGATATGCCTTCTTGCTTTAAAAAATTTAATTTTAGCTAAAGTAATATTTAGCATGCAAAGAAAATTGGTAATTACTTCTCAAAATTTACAATCAACTGCACAGTTGTATTTTTTTTACTCCCTGTAAGGATAAGACATCCTCCGTTATATCCTTACTATTAAGATTTCAATTTCAGCTGCAATTGCGCTTAGTGTTTAATGGGAATCGCTAGTACTTTTTATAATTACATTATATACGAAATTTTATTTTATTTAGTCAAAGAACATGACCAAGTCCCTCATATCCTTAATTTTAAAATCTAATATACCAATTTTAGTTACCACAAGAAGTTTTAGGAAAATTTTTTAATAACCTATAGAACAATACCGATAAATGTCCTGATAAATTTAAAGGCATTTCATGCAGGTATATGTAAGTCATCTTCCCAAATATCCTTAATTATTAAAATTAAGTTTTTACTACAATTGCACTTAAAATTCTATAACATTTGAAAAGTTACACACTTAACTCAACCGATGCAAGGATATAACTACATACCTTTCATATATTTTTCTTATTATTTTTTTTTCTACAGGTGCGTTAGAATAAAGCTATTATTGTTAATAACTTGTAGATTTATACTGTTAATAACGATGTAAAATTTTAAGTGAATCACTTCAAGTATATGACTTTTTTCCATATATCCTTTTTTTCAAAATTAAATTTTGCGCTACAGTTGCAATCAGAAGACCTTGAAAGCTTTTAATCAGCGGTAAAATCATGCAACAAATCATCATGCATCCGTGGTTGATGTGATTACACTAGGTGCAAGCAAATTTTTTTTATTGATTTTATACGCTTAATTTTGGATATTAAGTTGTAGCTATAATTATGGCTGTAATACAACAAAAGTTTATAACTACACGTAGAATTTTATAGCTCAATAGCCTGGTGAATTTCATTTAAATAGGTAGAAGTATATGGCTTGCTCACATATATCCTTTTTTTTCGATTATAATCTAGGCACATTCGTGATCAGAATTAAATGAAAAAAAAAACTTTTTATTTATATAATTACTAGATGTTATATGGGGCTTCGCCCGCGTTGATCTGTTTAAAAAATACATAACAACCGGTTTTACAACTGACTAAACAATCAAACCCGAAATGAAAATTAGCCCAACCAGCCCAAAACTGTGTTTTTCGAAAAAAAAACCAGTAGTAAATATAAAAAACCGGTTTCGAACCGAATATAAAATATCCTATATTAAATTCACTTTCCCATTTATAATATTAATAAGGATTCAACAGAGTTCTTGGGAAGGTTTTATTTCAATTAAAATTTTCCATACATCATTAATCTTAAAAATGGGTTTGAATTGTTTTAAAATGAAGAAATCTTGCAAAATTATTTCCTTAACATCTTAGCTAAGTTTCATTACAGTGGAATGAAGAATATGAGTAACTCTCATATATCCTTTTTTTTAAACTTTTTTATTTATTTTGCATTTGGCCATAAATTTGCCAACTAGTTTTTCTGGAAAGTTTAATTTTAAGAAAGAAAGATCATAGAAATTTTTAAAACCACGAAAACTGAAAATGTGACATATTTATAGTTGGGCACTTCCACGCAAAACGGCTCTACACCCGAAAAACATAATTTAATAATTTTTAATACAAATCATACATGAACTACAATTATTTTAATACTCAAATCCGTCGAGCCGTTCCAAATTTTATTTTTAAATGAATACATATCACTCCTTTATTGCAACAGAGACATAATTCAAAAATCCCTGTTTTTTTAATTCAAATTTTTTTATTTACATACAACTCTGTGAAGATATAAAAATATTTTCTTTTTTAAGAAGTGCTTATCTTCCATTTATGAAGAATTTAACAGTAAAGATGAAGGATCCGAGATGACATAAGTGGCCTTAATAATTTACTGTTGAATTAAAAATCCATCAAAGGCAAAAATGAAGTCATATACCAGCCATTAACAATGATATGCATGAGATCGGTCTGTAAGTGGCGGCGCTATAAACATTAAACAACCAAATGTGCTGTATTTTTGGGGCGTGGCAAAAAAACTTTTTTCCTGGTTTAAGATAACCATAGACTTTGCAATACTATTGAGTACTTTATTGTTATTATTATTGTCCTTTTGCTCCACACTCTTTAATAAATCGCACAATATTAAAAAATATATTAAAAAATAATTTTAAAATAGATGTTTCATGATTTATGCAAAATTCTAAATATATTAAACCATTTTTAATTAAGTGATTTAAAAAGTAGAAATATAATGTTTACTGAAATGTTCATGAAAATAATTATTGTACAATATGCCATATACCAATATAATTTACACACAGGCAACTTTGTTGTACAATATTATTGTACAATAATAATGCAAAAATTTATGGATACCTTTAGAAACTTTATTGACATATCTTCCATTATACGGTGCGTTTGATGGAAACATTTTTGTTTTTTATTACGAGTTGACCGGATTTAATATCGCATATATGTGAAAAAGGAAAAAGGGGGCAAAATTTTAAGGCCTGCCATAAAAGTGGGCATAAGTGTCGGATTAAAACAGTCACCAAACACCAGTTAAATGGCGGCTTGGTATATAAAAAAACAAAAAGTTTTGTATTTTGAGGCGTGGCGAACAACTTTTTTTCCTGATTTGGAAACTTCATTGGCATGTCTTTTACTCTATGGGGTGACTGGTAAATTTTTATTTTTTATTTTTTTTTGTTTTTTTTTGTATGTGTTCAAGTACTTTTAATAAGAAATTTTTACACAAGAGTAAATATATAAAATAACGAATTTTTCTGCATTATTAATTCCAAAGCCCATTTGTTGAGTTACGCTTATGTTGCAATAAAGAAGGGTTCTATAGATCATGGAACAAATTATCTCTGCTGATAGGCTGCTTGTTCAAGAGATTTTTGCTCACACTTTCACGGCAATTTCAGGCAGCCAGTTTGCCGGGATTTATATAAATTTAAGGCCACATATAATATGCTTTCAAAGGTTTGTTACAGGCTATCTGTGAATACCTTTTCTAAAGTCAACCATAGAGTATAGTTCATGTTTTTGCAGCAACCTACATAAGTGCATACATGCATGCATACATACATACATGCATACACATGTACATATGCTGGCAACTATTTCAATTGTTTTGTTTGGAAAAACAAGAACTGTGCGGTTTTTTGTGGCAGCAATAGAACTAACAAACTGAAAATAAAATGTTGCCTACATTTTCGCTTGTTGTTGTATGTTTAACTATCTCGTATGTCTTTATAGCTCTACTTCCCTTCCTTTTCAACAAACTGTGTAAATTCTAAAGTTCGCGTTTAATACTGCAATTGCTGTTTAAATCGATCAATCAATCAAATAAACACAACCAGCAACATTAATAACAAGAGAAATAGCAAATATGTATGCACAAAACAAAAACAACAACAACACATTAATTTACTATAGAGATGAAAAAAAAATTAAAAACATATTGGCTGCATTTTGCCTTCCGTGGCTGTTGCAGCAATCTAAAGTTTAAATCCCATCTAAATGCAAACATTTCCTGTGCACATTCAATTTTAGTGTTTTTTTATTATTATTATTATTTTTTTTTTTTTTTTGTTTTAAAAAAGCTTAAAACAACTAGAAAAACTTTTCATTGCCAGATTTAAGGTGAGATGTTGATGGTTTAAAATTTTCAACTATGATGAGACCCAGAAATAAGCACGACGAAGGCAGCAGCAGCTGATAAGAAAAAAAATATATATATTAAAATTATTTGCTGTGGGAGTTAAGTTTCGTTTAGGTTTTTTTCTCTGCTGCTTGTGGCACATCTTTTACTGCTGACTGTTTTTTTTTAATTTTTTGTGTCTTATAAAACTATTTTGTTTTTTTTATTTTGCCATTTTTTTGAAATTATAGGAAATCATGTTGCTGCTGCCATATGGTTATTTAAGTTATTTAAGCTGCTCTCGGTTATTCCTTGCCATTGTTGAAGTAGTTTTGCCGGGTTTCGTTCATTTCATTTCATTGCTTTGCTTCTTAAAATTATCTTATCATTGGATTTTATGGAAACTGTGGGTGTTTCGTTTTGCTTTTCTTTCTTGGTTCTGTCTGTAAGGAAGCTCTACTTGGATTGGGGATGGCAAACTGATTTTAGACAAGTACAGAAATAACATTATAAATGCACGAGAAAAAATGTTACATTGGATCTACTCGTATGCCTTAACTATTTTGAGCTTTTGTTATTAAATTGTTTTAACTCAGTATCAGTCAGCTGATGAAGTGCGTGGTTGCACAGAAAAATATGGGTATTTCCCCCAGCTAATAAAGTCTACTGTAATTTTTATTCTCCTCTTCAGAAAATCACCTTAATTAATAAAAAAAATATTTAATGCAATAAGAAGCCCGAAATTATTGCTGATTAAAAATCACTCTAGTTTGTCCATATTTACACTATGCAAGTCTTATTGCTAAGCTGATTAGTTTGACGGAGAGAGAGACGAGGGGAATAGTAACGTTTCTTTTCCCCTCGTCCCTCATTCCTAACAACCTAATCAGCTTAGCAATAAGACTTGCATAGTGTAAACTAGGACTTTATAATTAAATTTAATATATATCACCAAAAATATTTATCTTAAAATTATAGCTGATATAAATGTCCGTGCTCACCTCACTTTTGTCTTAAACTACGATTGTTTCTTGTGTCCTCTTTGTAGGTGGCAATTTAAATTTGTGAATTGCAGTTAAATAGCAAATCTTATTTGAATTTGTGGCTGCGGTGATAAATGATGGTTTGAAAATAGAAACTCGAAAGATGTTTAAACTTTAATAGCATTTTTGCAAAGGTAATCTCTCTCCTGGTTTTTGCTAGTATGATTGTTTTTTTTTTTTTGTTAAATATTTCAATAGTAGTGAATTAAAAAGCAAAGCAATTGAGTGAGGTTTTAATGATGAATTTTCAGTGATTAAGGTTTGAAATGGTAGTAATTTATAAATAAATTTTAAGCAGCGTGATCACTATCTACTGCGATGTGAAAGCTAAATGCGATAAGTAAGACGCCAATTTTGGTACTCTCTATTACTTTTGCAAAACATTAAATGAAAGAGAGGCTACACTGGCATTACAAAATAAAACATGTTGAAGATTGACAGTAAGTAATGAAATGTCTCGTTATTTCAAAAAAAAAAAAAGGAAAGTTAAGAAAAAGTAAAGTTTAACAGTTTTTAATCTAAAATAAAATAAGATAATGGATTCTTTAGGGTTATGACTAGAAGATAAAAAGGAACATGTGGAATCAGTTACAAGAGAATATAGGTCACATAGAATCCGTCATGGCTTTTTCAACTGTTTTTAAGGCAACGACGGCGCAGGGCGGCACAATGAGTACTTTATTGACGGAAGTATTTGAACAGCTTCAGTTAGTTTGCTCTCCATTTCATTTATTAAACTGGAGTTTTTTGTAATTTTTTATTTTATTTTTTTTATATTTTTTTCCATTCTATTTTATTTTAGCTGCCAGAGAACACAAAAACCTAAACCAAAACATTTAGAAAAAAACCAACTTATAAAGTTCAAATTACTCAATCTACGCTAAAAGTTAAAAGTTGCTCAACTTTTGTACTTTGCGTTGACGGAGACGTAAGAAACTGAAAAGAAAAATAAAAATATCACAAGAAATAAAATAAATCGCTCAAATGCAAAAAAAAAGCAAAAGTAAAAAGGTCGCAAAAAAACTGAAAAATCACTAAAACCGAAAAAAAAGTCACTAACACTTAAAAATCACTAAAACAAAGAAAACAAGAAAAGAAACAAAAAAAAATCGCCAAAACGAAAAAGCAAAGAAAGCGTCAATACGAAAAAATCGCCAAAACCCACAAAAAAAAAACGCCAAAAAGAAATCATCGCCGTAGGGAACCATTCGTGTGTGAGTCAAAGTCGCATTTATTTGAATTTATTTTTAAAAGCTAAAGGCAGAAATATTCGGCGGTAAACGCCGATTCCTTTGCATTAGAAAACTTTTGTATTGGGTATCCCACAATTAACGCGACATTTGAATTTGTTGCTTGTGCAATAAAGTATTGGCAACCCTTAAAAAAAAATTCTACAGCTGACAGTTTAGGATTAGTAAAAATGACCATGACTTATGGACTTATAACCACACACAGCGAAGAGTGTAAGTTCGTGGACATCAACAATTGGATGCTGATTGTTCGAGCAAATTCAAATCTTGCGTTCATTTGGGAACACCCTTTTTTAAAGGTGTAGCTACTCTTTCGTAAAAATTGCTGATTAGCCCCAATTAATTTTAATTGCCCTCCTTTTTTATTTTATCAGCTGTTCTTCGTTTTTAGTTTTGTTTCCATTGTTTACTCGTCCTCGTATTAAAAAAAAAAAACTAAGCGACCTTGTCGTTATATTGCACACTCTATATATATACAAAGTTTTTTTTTTTTTTTGCTTAATTCTGCAAATGTCTTTTATTAAATTTTAAATAAAATTTTCTGGTGAAATGCTTTTAAATATGACTAATTTATTTAAGAGTTCAACATACGGTTAAGCAACTTTCTGTATGCTGTCATTAAAGCCACTTGAAAAAAAAATTATAAATACATTAAACAGCTGTTTGGATTTGTGTCAATATGCACAAGTTTATCAGCTGGCAGTTGTTGGCAGATTTTGTCACGTTGACTTTTTAATGCTGAAAAAAAGAAACATTTTCAAAGAAAGTCCAATTTTTTTTAAGCCAAACTAAATATGTATAATTTAAAATTTAATTAAATTGAATAAAATACTTGCAATATTTAATACATTATTTAAAATAAATTTCAACAATTGCAAAAAAAAACATGAGTACATTCGTTGATCTCAACAAATTGAAAAGAAAAGAAGTAGAAAAAAAACAACATGATGAACATGAAAACTTTAACCAGAAATAATTTGCCAAACTAAAACTGAAAAATAATTGAAGAGCATTTGTTTTTATCAATTGCAAAATTGATTGATTACAACGTTCAGCCACTCGAAATAAATGGAAAGAAATTTCCAAATGAATAAAAATTCAAAAACACTTTGAGATATTTTTAATATAAATTAAAATAAAATGGAAAAAACAGATATTTTGTTTTAGTGTTCAATACCCAGCAGATTGTTAAACAGAATTGCAGGAATTAGAAACAAAATATATAAAATCATATTATTGAATGAGTTCGAATAGAACTGGGATCTAAGTGAACCTCACAAAACAGGTTAGTCTAACGGAGTAAGTTCACACGACTTTGGTGGTCAGTTAAAATCGGTCGTGCAGAATGTACAATGTGGCATGAGCGGAGTGGCTCGTATTTTCGTCCTGTTGAAACTTCATGGTGTTGCTGCTTATATCAGCCAAATTAACCAGCGCTCCCCATAGACCGTGATGTTTGTTTATATCATATGGACTGATATAGTGCGAAATTCGACAATTTTGTTTATTGACGTATTTATTCATCCATTGACCGGCCTCAGCGCTGAAGATAATTTTTCGTTGAAAATTAGAATTTGATGCAGCGTTGCCGATTTCTGTGTAATTATCCCAAAAGGGTACAAAAAAATTTTTCTTCGACTATTTTTGGACCATAACATTTTTGTGTAATTTTTGAGTAGTTTTGCCTCAGCATTACATTCAATTATACTTTTTAATCAAACGATTTCTTTTCATTTAAAAATTATTTTACTCCCCAAATTTACTATCAAACATTTTTATAATCTTTTCGAACTGTTCAGTGAAAGAATTTTTAAGAAATTAAAATTAACAAAAGCTAAAATGAAGAATAAATTGTCATCTTACGTCAACACTTTCTAAAAAAGGAGGTATGGAACACAAGGGAGGGACGCTGTTTTAATCAGCTACAGAAATGTTGGGAAAGAAATATTGGATTAAGAAATGTATATATGTTGAAAATCTATTGAAATTATTTTTGAAAATTTGTATGAAAATAATTAATATAGTAATTAAATGTGCGCATGCATTTGTATACAACTATTTATGTTTTAAAACAATTGCTTGTATTAGATATAGAAAATTGTAATTTTGTGTAATTAATAAAATGTTGAATAATTTTGAAGTTTCTTCTGGCAACACTGATCTGTTTCAAACTTAGAAAGAGAGAAATAGAGAGATATATATAGAGAGAGCTAGATAGATAGACAGAGAAAGACTGAGGTATATAGATATATATAGAGAGAGAAATAGATACAAAGATAAATAGATAGAGAGAGAGAGAGAGGGAGAGAGAAACTAATATATACAGGGTGACGCAGAGTGAGCGTCATGGTTTGAATTCCTTGGAGGCCACTTAAATTGGCTAATTCGAAATATATGTATATCTTAACAAAGCCATTGAGGCACGTGCAGTATATAGTGTGGCTCCATCTTGGTAAAACTACAAGGTTGCATGGTTTTCCACAGCGATCTCAACAATATGTCCAACATCGTACGATATTCACCACAGCTAACAGATATTGAATTGATCCAATCACCAATATCATTTTCAAGAAAATATGGGCCAATTTTTACCAGGAACCAAATGGTTGCTTAAAAGCTATGGGCTTGTGGCAAAAATTTAAAAACAAATTATATTAATAACAACAAAATAATAACGATATTAAAAATCAATTACAATTTTTTAAAACTGACCTTTACTGCGGTCAATAAAAATATGATAAATATCAAATATACTTAAAGTATCAAATCAAATAAATTTAGTTTTGAGTACAAAAAAATAACAAGCATGTGCATAATTAATAAAGACCAAACAACAACGGCAAGACTGTTAGAAGTTGAGGATGGTAAAATTGAGCTTTCATTACAAAAAAGGTTATAGTAAATTGTAATAGGATAAATCAAAGCAATTCACATATTGCATTTGCAATAAAAAATATGTATGTAAAACTAAAAGTTGCATCAACTGACTGAAGAACGCTGATGAAGGTGTAACGGGTGGCCTTAAAAAACAACATGTTGTTCCGTTTTACTAGTATTTGTCAGAATGTTTACAATTATTTTTGGTGTTACATATTTGTGTTCTATAAACTATTACATGTAATTTGGCTTACTAGAAAAATACAAACAAACAAAGAATTTAATTAAGTTCGAACAAAAATCACTAACAATTTTTTTTTTTATTTTATTGCTTTCTATTCATAGTAAAACAAATTTGTTAAACCTAGAACGTCATCCCTATTTTTTGTATACTAACGTCATTTTTCGTCATTTTTACTATGAACTATTTCGAAAGCCAATAAAAAACGTCGCCAACTGACACCAAAAACAGTGGATGAAACAAAAGAGCGCTGATGATGAAGGTGCAAAGGGCGGTCTTGGAAAACAACATGTTGTTACGTTCTGCTAGAATTTGTCAGAATATTTCCAATTAGTTTTGGTGTTACATATAAATATTATCACATGTAATTTGGCTTTTTAGAAATATACGAACTTTAGCCTCAATAAATCAAGCAAAGAATAAAATAAACTTCGAACAAAAATAATTAAAAGAATCTTTTTTTATTTTGTTGCTTTCTATTTACAGGAAAAAAAATTTTTAATAAATGACTAAATCTGCCTTAAATTTATAAATTGACACCAGCAATGAAATTTTCAAATGTTTTTTAAGGCAGAATTTCACTGAAAATTATTAAACTGTTATTACTGCACTATTTTATTTCCAATTCTTTTTTTTAACAATTTATTGCTTGATTTTTTTATTAAAAAAACTTTTTTGTTGCCATAAAAAATATCTAAAAAAAATTCAATTGAATTGAATTTTCGTCTGAAACAAAAATAATTTATTTTTTCCCCTTTCATTACGCTTGCTGCTGACCAACAAAAGGAAAACTCTAATGAAAGTGAAAAATAAAAACCTGTGCATGAATTTCCATTAGATTGAGAAAAATAGAGCGAAATAACAACCAACAACTCAAATACATAAATTTGGTAGAAAAATTTCATCAAAAATTTAAATGAAATAAAATCATATGTATTGTTTAATAAAAAAAATCAAAAAAAAAAAAAAGATTCGAATGTAGAGATTTATAAAATATTAACAAAATTTAATATGAAAATCTATTAAACAGGTCGCATACATACTCGTATATGAAGTTGCTTAATTTTTTAAGTGTAAATACTTAAGTTTAAAATGGCCAGAGGGGGATTAATTAGTAGTTTAACATCTTGTAGTTCCTGTATGAAAGTGCAAAAATTACTTTTTTTAGGTATCCACCATATTATATGTTTGCTAGCAACAAGAAGGCGCCAACCAACATGTTTTATTTAACAGCAAGAGTATGAGATTTTAAATTATAAAAGTACGGCGGGTTGTAGCTGAAGTACAACATGTTTGTTCCTAGGATATTTTATAAAACTATCAAACACATTATCAGCACTTGAACTTCGATAAAATAAAAGTCCCAGTTCCATATATAAAGTGTTTTTTTTTTTTAGAGTGTCACAACTTTGAGTTGGCATCACTGCTTTATTTGAGCACCCATTTAACAGCTGATAGTTGCTTTTTGTTTAGTTTACTTTGAAATTTTAATATGAATCGACTTCCACCAGAGCAACGCGTGCAAATTGTTAAAATTTTTAATCAAAATAATTGTTCTATTCGTCAAGCTCATCGTGCACTTCTTGCAGTTCCGATGAAGCCCATTTCTGGTTGAATGGGTACGTAAATAAGTAGAATTGTCGCATTTGGAGTGAGGAGAATCCACAAGCTTTTGTCGAAGCACCATTACATCTACAGAAAATTACTGTTTGGTGCGCTTTATGGACTGGCGGAGTCATTGGCCCATATGTCTTCAAAAACGACGATGGTCAGCATGTTACTATTAATGCTGAAAGGTATAGGAATATGATTCGAAATTTTTTCGTACCTCAAGTACGTGGCATTAATCTAGCTGGTATGTGGTTCCAACAGGACAGAGCCACATGCCACACAGCGGGCGCTATAATTGATTTACTGAAAGAAACTTTTGATGAAAAAATAATTTCACGCAATGGCCCAATTCATTGGCCACCAAGATCAAGTGATTTAACCCCATTGGATTATTTTCTTGTTTACGTTGATAAACCATAAACAATTTAACATCTAGAAATCAGCATTAAAAGAGTTATGGGCGAAATACGGCCGCAAATGCTGAGAAAAGTTGTTGAAAACTGGTGTTCCAGATTGCGCCTTCTACGTGCCAGCCGTGGCGGCCACATGGCAGAAATCATATTTAAACATTAATTTCATAAAATTTTCTTTCCAATAAAGCCCGTTTCATTGATATTAAAAATATATTTTCTTATTTTATTATGATTTAAACTTGTGTTACTCTTTACAAAACATCCTTTATAAATTTATAAATTCTAATTATGTATATTTAATAAATATTTTGACATCTCTGCATATATTGTGAATTTAATTTAAAATTCAAAACTATTGTGAATTTAATTTAAAATTCAAAACTATTGTGAATTTTATGCAAAATTATGATTCATTTGCCATCATATCTTCATACAATTGATGCATCACGTAATTATCTGTCTTACGATTGTTGATGCGATCACGCATGTGACAATTAGACCCCAAGATTTATTATTCAAGCGTTCTACATAAACTGTTTTACTATGAAAAAATGTAAACCAATAAAAATTTAAATAAAATTGCAAACTAATTAGCCAGATTGTATTATGAGGCCAAACGTTATTCCAGCAGCCCTCGTATTTAAAAAGAAAATCATGTATTCAATTATGCATTCGTTCTCTGGCCTTAATAAGGACTAGAGCTCAGTTGCTATAATCAAGCCAGTTGCTATACTATATGATGCATGAAGTCAATAAAAACAACAAGAACAACACTAGAAATAAATATTAGGAAAATGAAAAAAATAAAGAAAACAACAACAACTTTACTTAAGAAACTAGGAAATTGAAAATATGCAACACCCCATTAAAAATTCACATGCAAACCTGGTTTTTATTTTTTTCCTTCTCAATCCTTAACTAATGCAAAAAAAAAATAGAATTTTGATTACCAGGTGAACAAGAAACACTCACTCCTGGCTAGAAAAGCAAGCAAAGGAAACACAACTAACAATACTGGATATTACAACAACTACAACGATATCCCGGACATCCACAGCTCGCACGCACATGTTGCAAGAGTTGAAAATGTTTATTGTTTGTTCACTAAGTGAATTATTGCGTGTCGTCTGCTGATTGTGCACCATGTCGCAAATAATGACAAACAAACATGTTGTAGTTGTTAGTAAATTGAACTGAGAAACATGCTGTTGCTGACGACGAAAATGACATTACACATACAAAGACTAGTTGATGTATTTGTCATAACGGAAGGTAAAATATACTTTTTTTGACAGATAAACATCAAAATTTACGCTTGAATCATAAAAAAAGTCGGGCTGGGCTGATAAAGAAAGAAAATCAACATGAACATGCAAGCATGAAATAGTCGTGTGGTGCCAAATAACAAAACGAACACAAAAGATTAATTTAATTCGTTCACACATTTGCAGGTACTTTTACTTGTATGACCAAAAGCAAGACAGCAGAAAGACAAGCTGCTGGTGACTTTTGGGTTTTACCAAGTTAAAAAGGGAAATCGTGGTAATTTTGCCATAAGATAAACACTTAAGGCTCAGTTAGCCGACTGTAATGGAAAGTAACTGCAACGTAGGAAATAGCTGATCGATATTTTTATGTGAAAAGTAGGTTACGTTACATTACATCTCTATAACCATTTTCATTACTTTTCATATAACAATACCGATCAGCTGTTTCCTACATTACAGTTACTTTCCATTACAGTCGGCTAACTGAGCCTTTACAGTAGATGCTTAATACAGTGGAGTTTGGTTACTATGAACACTGGTTATAACAAATTATCGGGCATAACAGACAACTTTAATGGTCCCCACAACTTTGCATTAATATTGTATACAAATTAAGAAGCTTACAGCAAATTCTGGTTATAGCTAATTTTCTACGATAACAAACTGTCTTTTAAAGTCGCTTATAATGAATAATAGAAAAAGTTATTGCCTGTTATGTAAAAAAAAAACTCCAGTTCTCTTAGCGCGAACATAAATAAATACCCAACAATTTTTAATTGCTTTTTTTTAGTTTTAGATAGGCCTGTCTCATCGATTAATTATATTGAAAAAAATTTTTCTTAATAGAACAAAACTAAGCAAATTAACTAACATAATTGTGCATAATTAACAAATAACAAAAGTCAATGGCAAGACTGTTGTAAATTTAGAAATGGTAAAATTGAGTTTCATTACAAAAAAAAAATTCAGCAAATTGTAATACGATGAATCAAAACAATTCACATATTCCATTCCATTCCATATGTGACAGCGCATAGAGAAAGGGACCTAAGGGTAAAATAATCAATTTTCACTTTTTTCTTTTTTTGATGTCGACAATATCTGAGCATCGAATGAGACCGATCCCATGCCCCAAAAGTGTTCCCTCCCAGAGATATGCGCGTTTTATGATGTGATGGTACACCAAAGATACACGTATTTAAATCTTTAAAATGGCTCTCCTGAACAAAACCTGTTTTTACCCTTAGGTCCCTTTCTATTTTGCGCGTCACATATGCAGAAATCTACATCAACTGACAACACACAGTGGACCCAAACCACAAAGAACGCTGATGATGAAGGTGCAGTGACCTTCGAAAACAGCTGGTTGTTCCGTTCTACTAGTGTTTGTCAAAGTTTGTATGTTCTTTTAAAACAAAATGCATTACATTATTTTCTTAATTTCTTGTTGCTTTTCTTTATTTTGCACAGCTTAGTTACTGCGACTGCAAGGAATATTACCAAATTTTTTTGAGTTCGTTATAACCGAACTACACTATTCAACTAAATGTAGTATAAATAATGCAGAGTAAGAAGAAAACGGCGTTAACTTTTTTTTATAACCGCTTGCTTAGGCTTAGTTTGAAGAGAAATATATTGGTTTATGGGCGTGGTCCTGCTCATTGTTATTAGTAAAAGGTATAAAGAACACAGAGTTCCATATATCGATATGCTGTACGAATATTTTAAAAGGCGGAACTTCAACCCCTCCCCGCTCCTAAAATAAATTCTGTTGTGATATTTTAAAACGCCGACACACGTATTTATTTTTTTATGTCTTCTACCAGAAAATCCATTGTCAGAGCCCCGTAATTCTCTTCCGTGTTTTATGGTGTAATCTTTTGGTAATTTTTGTTTTTGGGATATGTTTTGAGTATTGTAGAGTGTGGATATTGTTGTATTGTCACCTTTCAAATTATATAAGGAAACCCGTTTGAATTTAAAAAAGACTTTTAGTTTCAGTAACAAATAATGATGTAATTTAAATTAATTTTGCGGTCAGTCGCTCCTCTATTTAGACTAACAAATTTACAAGAAGTTACTTTTCACACACTTGTAAACAAAATGACTCTTGTTTAATACAATCCTTGCTGATGAAGGGCGAAAATAAAGAAATACGTTCCGCTTTTTAAGAAACATTAAGCCAAAAGAACCGAAAACCTCAGGAGAAAACAATAACGAAAAAACAAAATTTATTTGATTAAAATATGTTCACTTTTATAAATAGAAAAAATATGGATTTTAAACATACCTACATACATATCGTTGCCTTAATATAGAAACGCCCTAAATCATTTTTTCGAACATGTGTTTTTTTTTTGCATATTTCAATAGATAAGTTTCTAGTCTATAGAAATATGAAAAAAAAATTCCTTTTGGAAAAATAATGTGTTAAGTCATTTCTATATTAAGGTAACGATATGTATCTGCCGCACCAGACATGTCTTACATAAAAATCTATGAAATCAAACACTTGAAAAGTTTGTTGTTTAAATTCAGCAAAAAAAAAATAAATTCAAAAAATCCATCATGCGTTAAAAAAACACACACAAGATTTTCAATATTCGCACAAAAAGAACATGTCGGTGAACAACAAACTTAGGCAAATAAACAAAGAAATGCCGAAAAGGAAAACAAGGAAGTAGCAACATAAATTCTAACATGAGGAAAGCAAAATTCATCAATAACAAAAAGCTAGAGCATTCGAAAGTGTGTAATTGTCAACGACTTCATGAAGCAGCTGTTCTCACTTTTTGTTTTAAATAACTCTTACAGAACATAAAAATTCTTCTACTCTCTTGTCTGATTTAAAGAATTTTATTGGGAAGACAGACTATTTTCACTAAAGATTGTATACGATAGGGGAAAAGCTTCACTCATGCGTTTCTTTATTTGTGAGTAACACGTTTGAAATAAAGATATGATTGACGAAAATGTTCCTTAAATGGTTATATGATGCAGAGCGGCAAAAATTCACTCAGAGGTTAATTTATTTTAGAGTCACGCTCTCTCACGTGCCCATACAAACTATGCCACTCTTGCAAAAAATAAGAATTATGAAATGTCCACTCATGTTTGTGGTGGGGTGGAAATTATTCTGTCACGCCTGACTTCATTCTGGAGTCACGTTTTTAAAACAGTTATATGATTAAAGAAAATTTTTCACTAATAATTTTTTGTGGCAGAGCTTAAATAATTCACTCACGCGTGAACTTATTTTTAAGTCACGCTCACTCACGTGATCATGAAAACTATGCACTTTTACAAAAAAAAAATACGATTAAAAAATTACACTCATGCATGTGGTAGGGTGAAAGTAATTCAGTCGCGCGTCACTTTATTTTTGAGACATGTATTTGAATGAGTGATAAGATTCAAAAAAATTTTCCACTAATACTTTTTTCATGCCAGAGCTTAAGAAACTTACTCAAGCGTGAATTTTTTTTAGTTATTCTCACTAAAGTGACCATGACAGATGAGTTACTTTTACATAAAGGGAAGGGTTAAGTGTAATCACTTGAGAATGACTTTGCTTTTGAGTCGTGCTCACTCACGTGACCAGGCTATATAAAGGTAACTTTTATATTAAGTCACACTTACGAAATTGCGACTCATGTATATGCCGTCATGGATGTATTCCGCCACGCATGATTTTATTTTTGACTCATTATTTGAAATTTTCTTTTAATAATTCTTTGTGGCAGAGCGAAAAAAACCACTTACGCGTTTATTTGCTTCAAAGTCACACTCACTAACGTGCCCATAAAAGAAAATCACCCATGCACATGTACATATGTATGTAGGTATGTAATACATACTATGTACATATGTATGTTTGTATGTGAAAGGGTAGCAAAATAATTACTTACGCGTGACCTTAATTTTGAGTCATATTTACTCACGTGTTCACGCTGTATAAAGGTAAATTTTATCTTAATTTATACTTATGAAACGCTCACTCATGTACGTGGTATAGTGGATGTATTCAGTCACGCATAACTTTATTTTGGACCCACTTATTTGAACCAATGATATTATTGAATGAAATTTTTCTTTAATGTTTTTTCGATGTAAAGCGGGAAAAATTACTCATTCGTAATTTTTTTTTTCAGTCCCGCTCATCAACGTGACTTTGCCAGATAAGTCACTTTAAATGAAAATCACAATTATGAAATGCGTGAACAACTTAATATTTTTAAGTAATACAGTGTGTGGCAAGAGTAATCACCCGATGTTCTTTTATTGTAATTTTTTTTTATTGAAAACTTTGGTTCTTCAAATCTTTTAAAAAATTTCACAAAGGATCCGCCAGCGAATGCCCAATTACGTGACATGCCGTCTGTTCGATGTTCTGGGCACATATTCGACATCTCGGGTATCAACAGTGATATTCTCTGCCGAACGGCTACTAGGGGCCAGTCAGCCTTGGAAACATCTCGTGCTGTTGCAGTCTCGACGAAATTCGCTCTGCACCAACACAAAACAAAGGAAACCATTCTTCCGTATTCTTGTGGAGTAAACCAGTTCATGGCTTATCGATTTGTATTCTTATAATTTTCCCATTACTTGCTATTGTTTAAAATTGTTCCCCGGGAAAAATTTCATGGTTGCCCCCATAGCATTTTTCAATGGCGTGATTGAATTTTCTCCCGCTATTTCGGATGAATTTCGGAAGGAATCCAACACGAAAACAACATGATTTTTTAAAGTCGAAAATCGTTTAACTTTCAACTTTCAAATTAATATAAAAATGCGATAATGTTTTTTTAGTTCAAACTTCTTTGCTGAAATCTCTTGCTTGTAGCAAAAAAAAAAAAAACTACTTAAAACTTTTAATAGTTTTATCGATGCCAATTTCAATTAATCAAAAATTGTCGCAGCCATTTTGTTCGAAGGACCATTAATATTTGTTAACACCCAACGAACACAATGAGCGCTGCAATATAGTTTAGAAATTTGAGTAGTTCCCAAGAAAATATGCAAATTTGCTTCAAGTTCTTTTTTACATTCGTCTACGACAAAGTAATGAATTTCAGCTCTGCTGTTAAGGATGAATAAACAACATCCTTGTGATTTTTAGTTCCATAAGATTTTCTTGCAAGTTTGTATATTATTACGAGTGCTTTAAAGTGTTGTTTACAAAAAAAAATATTATAAGAAATAAAAACTACGCCGGAAAGAGAAAACATTTACGTATTTATAACACGCAAAGGGGTTGATTTTATTATTTTTTTTTGGGACAGTGATGGGAATTCGAATAAAAAATGTATGTCTGTTCAACCGCCATTAAGTCATTCAATCAATGATATTGTAAGTTGTTGTTGCTGTTGTTTTTTAGATTTCACATTTCATTTGTTTAAAGTTTTGTTAAGAGCGTCTTTATTTTCTTGTTTATTGTTTTAATTTATTTCATCCCACTTTTTTGTTATTGACTGCCAGAAGTTAAAGTAATTTGATACTTTTATTTTTGTTTGTTTGTTTTTTATTGTTTTGTTTTCGGTTCTGAAGTTTGAGAAAATGTAAATTAAATTAAGATAAATAATTTGAATGTGAATGCAGAGTGTAAAATGTTTCACAAAAAAATATGCTGATTTGATTAATGTTAAATAAACAAAAATATATCTTTTATTTGGATGTAAATTTTATGACCGCTTCAGAAGTTTTGTTGAACAAAACCGTTTTTTCTTTCTTTATTAAAATCAAGATTAATAAAAAAAAATTTAGAAGAAAATTATTATTGTATTGAGTGAGTGTTACAGTTTGAAATAAAATATTTATTTGAATTAAATTTCTATTTGATAACTTGAAATTAAATTATTGCAGTTAATATTAATTTATGAATTGCTTTGGCAGATCATCTTTCCAACTGATATAAAAGAGTTCGACAGAGTTTCAAATTTTTTACAGAGCTTCATTATGTCAGGAAAGAACTTTATAATTCTTTAATTCAGCCTATTCCTGAATATGAATCTATTGTACAGTAGACAGCTGACTCCACAAAAGGGCTCTGGGACCATAAGAAGAGCAGCAGAGACCCTCTTGGCCAATTCATTAAATTCTTTGTTACCCTGGTGACCGCTGTGGCTAGGTAACCGGTAAATGGCTAAAAGCACGCCTTTAATGCCTGTAATTAAATTTATATGAAAACACTTGAGTGATCGCCTTTATTTCAGCCTAAAATTCTGAAAACCATTTGAGCATCGGACCGACAGACTCCGGCGACAGCTCCATCTTCTTCTTGGATTCAGCCGCATAGCAACACAAGCTTCTGTAACCCACAGTTGGACCCTATTCCTCACATGTTGCCCTAAATGATATGTATGACATTGAATCTCCTGTCCTCAGTTAACAGTCTATGCACAGTCTATGTCTAGGGCAATGTACGGGCAACAGGTAGAGTTCCCTAAAAACCATCTTATAAGAAGATTTTGTAAAGATTGATATGGATGTCAATCCAAACAAGGCCAAGGCTGAACCTGAACTCATTGAGCCTGTTGTAAGCACACGCCAATCCATGTTGCGAAGAATTAAATTTTTAAAACTTCTCGTAAGACTTTTCCAAACAACTGAATGGTATGCACTTAGAAGGTTGTCTAGAACAATTTTTGGCATAAATAAAAGCCTAAGAATACTAAATTCAGTACTTGTAGTGACTATTATGCAATGAAAGTTGTAAAACTTTGGAACTAGTTTCGATCCTTTTTTTTTTTTTGTTGGGACATAATATGACTAAACTGCAGTTCCTCGGCTTCCTTTAGAAGTTACACTGCTTCCGTATGCCAAACACTGGATCTTATAAATATTTTTAGAAGGCCTTTTTTGCACTAAAAACTTTGATCTGAACTAAACTTAGATTTAAACCTTTCATTCCTGCTTTTTCAGGTATATCGTCGGTTGGTTATTGGTTTGCCGCAGTAATAATGTATTTTTAACATACTGTGCGGCAAGCCAGTAACCACCCGACAATATGTCAGAGTTCACTAAATTCTTAAACTTTCCCTTATAAATTAAATTTTCTTTTATTTTAAATTAATGTACATATATAAACACCTGGTAATATTTATAGAATTAAGAATTTTTTTTTTCTTCTTCTCTGTGTTCGAGTGACCCAAAATTAACACCGCACAATAAACTGACAGGGCAACAAATAATTCAAAAAATAAAATCAAACGTAAACAAACTGAGAAATGGCAAAAACTCTTCGATCTCCTATAGAGTGGCATGAACACGGCTATAAACAACACCACATGACTTCCGATAAACTATCTTATTCAACGAAAGCGTGAAAATTAATTCATAGACTTATAACAAATTTCATATAAACATTTATATTTAGCTTTGTTTTTAAATAAAGTGTTTTTAGGTGAACATTTATCATAATTCTTAGACACTAGAAAAACTTCAATAGTGCTTTTAATAATAGCATTTGCATTAGTTTGCCAGCAATGAATTGTAAATGATTTGAGAGACAAACTGTTTGATTGAAATGTTTACAAAGTTCAAGTTCAAAATGAAATCAATCAAGAATTCTAGCAAGTCTTTTTTATCTTATTTAAACAGAAATTTTCTTTAATGAAAAATTACTACAACATCAACTGCAATAGGAGCAATAAGAACAACAACAACAACAACAATAATGGAGCTATTTTAATTGTTTACAAATAGGCTGACTCGAGTTTTTTCTTCTTTTTTTTTTGTTTACACTTTGTAGCCGCAAGTACATCTCTGCTGGAAATTTTCTATAAGAAAAATAAGGATCGGCAAAATTGAAACTAAACAAAAAATATGTATGTATGCATACACATATATAAATGCAGACATACATATGTATGTATGTATGCACTTATGCTTATATTTTATACACAGGTATCCCTCCTATAACACGATTGATACGTTCCAAAAATGTCTCGCGTTGTAAGAAACTGCGTTACACGAGCGGTTTGCACAAAGCAAAACGCAAATACAAATACAATTGCATGTTTTTTCTTGTGTGACATATTAATGCGGAGATAAGATATTTATCCGTTTCAGAACTTTTTATGAATTTTGACATTAATTTTTAGTGCATAATTTTGCATATTTTACCCTTTAGACCATGTTTTTGCATATTTAAGTCTTACACGCATATTTTCGAGTGTTTAGAGCATTTAAAACGCTTTTAGGGCATATTTTGATACTTTATGGAATTTTCTTATCTTAATATGCTTACAAGCCATATATGTATCTCTTGGTCCAAATTTTTATTTCTACTTTTTACCATCTAAATCTCTTTCCAAAGTTCTATGCATGTATTGTATACATTTTTATTATTTATTACGACGTTTTCATGGATGTTAGTTTCAATAAAAATTCGGTTTTGCTATTTGAGACGGACTCTGCCCCGATTACATCAGTAGACGTTGAAGGAACATTGTCAATATATAAAATATTATTTAGCTGTGACAGGTAACGATTTTTATTTTAAAATCTAGGTAAATATTTTTTTGTTTATAATTAAAAAGCTTGCTTGTCTTAGATGTCGTGATCTCTTTTGAACAGTCCGCTTAAAAATGGGTATGAATTGCAGTTGCATACAAAGTTAAAATTGTGATTGACGATTTTATTTGCAAGTTGCCGAAAAAGCGTCAATTAAACGACACTAAAACACATTCACTGAATGACGCTTTTATTTGATCGTCTCAAGAGTCCATAAATAAATTTTTCGTTTAGAAAAATTGGAAAAATCACCCAATTCAATGACATCGTTCAGGGATACAAACAAGTAACTTTAAGGATTATTTTACTAAATATACGAGAATGCTATTAAAATTATTACTGGGAAAGATGTTGATTTATTTATTTTATTTCTGCACAGAAAAAAATTGTAATTCGTGTTGTAGAAAAACCGTGTTAAAGGCGAATTACAGCAGTTTTCATTTCGTGTTTGAGTGATATGGCCTTTAGGCAAACCGTATTATAGGAGGGCTACCTGTACATAAAACAAAACTCATTGAAAAATAATTGCGTTGTATGTCTCATTTATATTTCCAACAAAATGTGTAAATGCAATAGCGGATCATGTGTGGAATATGCAGCACGAGCATTTAATGTGTAACGATTTTTTAAGGCAGTACCTTAAAGGAATCAATTTCTAATGACTGATTCAATTCAAAAAAAGAGCTGTTCTCTTAATTTCTCATAAAACAGAAGTTGAAGTTAATACAATTTTTTGAACTGTGATTTGAAGCATAATTGTATTTTAGTCCTACGAAAGATTTAACACTTTGCAAAATAAATTTTTTTTGAATTCCCGTTTTCAATGCCGGAACCAGACAACAGCAACAAGTAAAGCAAAAAACACATTTAAGTGTTTACTCTAAAATTTAGAAGCTGCGTATAATCATAGTTGTAGCGTAAACCATTTGTACGCTCACATATGTACATGTGTATGTACTTAGTTTCAGCCAAGTATGACTATAGCCGGTTCCACCACACAAGAGTAACTATATTTCATTTATGCAAAGAACTTCAACACTCTAGGGAAGTAGTTCCCACCAAATTCCTTTTTATGAACCCCTTGTAATAATTTTTTTCCGCAGACATGAAATGTTATAAAATGTTTAATGTTTTTAGATTAAATTTAAATTCAAAAAACCGAGAAACAAAAATAAATTTTTATTTTTATTCAAAATTTAATTATGAAAATTTGTAAATATGTTTAAGAATGCAACGTTTTTATTTAAATATGTAAGGCAAAATTTTCAAGAATCTTCAAAATATTGTCTATTCTTCTGCATGTTAAGCTTCACTTTACATTCTATCAAACTAAATGTAAATGGCAATAACAACAATATCAGCTGTTTTTAATAGCGATGGCAATAACACTTAGTGCAGAGTCTGGATGGCGTACTTTATATTAAACAGTGAGGTGTAAAAGTTCCCACTAATATCTAGTTTACAGTGTGAATTTAAAAAAATAAAAAATAAAACATAAAAAATTATGTAGAAAAAAATAAAAGCCTATTATTATTTTTGAAAACGGGCCCCTTGGATGATTTATACGGACCTCCAGGGGTTCGTATACACTACCCCCATTTGGTAACCACTGCTCTAGATTCTAGAACTTAAAATATAAAGAAAGATGAGTATTGAGTACTTGTACTCAGAATATTGATGTTTATCTATTCGAAAAATTTAAATATCCACATGATACTCAGAGTACTTATTCATAATACGCAACCGTATGTACTTGTTTTATGAATTGAAATAGAAAATATGCTTTAGCTGTTTAAAAACATTAATCAGATAATTAAAAGGTAAAATTTAGAATATACATATTTAACCTTAAAACAACTTAGATTATTCCCTCTCTTGTTTTTTCCTGAAATATGCCAAAAAAAAAAGTTTAATGAACTGATGTTTTATAATTTGTAAAGTGATATATGTATCTCTAGTAACCATTTAATTAAAAAAGTTTTTAATACACTCGAGAATTATTAAATAACACTTTCTAAGTCTGCAATGTAATCAGTTGAACACCCTTGGCATTTTAGCATTTTAGCAATTCACTTTTTTGGCAGCAGTTAAAATACTCCTTTATATACTTATGTGTAGCCGAAGCTGTGTGTTACTGAAGCTGATACAGTATAAAAATTTTGCTTATAGTCGTTTCAATTTAAACTTGATTAGTGCGTTTGCGTATGAGTATGGATTTTATTTTTAATGCGAACAGCATTTATAGTTTGTTTGATGGAAAATACTCAAAGAGTACTTAACGCGATACTCTTGTCATTCTCTGGTTGGGACACGCTTTTTTAATTTTGCTGATTTTCAATATCAATCCAGCTAAGACAAATTCCAACACACCAGTTCGACGGTGAAGTCTCTAGCTACGCTAACTCTAATTCAAGAACAGACAGGCGGACATCGCTTATTCAACTATCACGTCCACAAGAACCTAGAGTATATGTACATACTACAGGCGTAATGACAAACCAATCTAATTATACCCTTATAATTTTTGATAGAGAGTATAAAAACAAAATGGCGGTTATGTTGGCTGTGTAGCAGAAGAGCAATTGCTCTTTTTTGAAGAACACTGCTGTAGTAGATACTTTCTAAAGTCTAGTGTTCAAAGTACTCTTGGCTATTTGTACTTGCCTTGTTCTATTATGAAATAAAGAATTCAAAGCATTCTTTTACATCATCTACGACCAGTACGACATGGACACGTTTTAAATGGTTTAAATACTGGAGTATTTGTTGCTCTTATATTTTATGCATTAATACTCGTGCACACATACGGACATACACACATACATACATATGTTCATATATACATACTCGTATGTATCGTTTACTTTATTCGTATGAAACACCGCATGAGTACTTGTTACGGATGCTTTTTTATTTTATGCCTGAATGCATAATGTCAGTCATTTTTATTTAAATGCACATTTAGAGAGTGTAAGCAGACAGTTAAATTAATGATTATATTTCTTTAGATTCTGCATTTCCCTCACTTGCTCGCCATGGTAAAAAGTGTCTGGTACTAAGTGTTTTTTTTTTTTTTTTTTTTTTGAGAATCTACACCAAAGTGTTGGCAAATAGACAAAAAAAAAAAGAAATGGAAAAATCAACTGAACAAGAAATTGCGGCGCAGAAGTTCTTAAGAAAGTGCATTAAAGTAACAGAAAAAAAGAGAGAGCACAGAGAGAAGCGAATCATTTAAATCACTACTTGGCTATGAGCCGTTAAAGCGTTGCTAATATGCCGTTGCTTAAAAATTTTCAAATTGTTGGAATTTCCATAAAACACTAAAACAAAAATGCTGCTGAAGTGAACATGAAGTACTGCAGCAAATTCAATTTTGTCGTGTCTTATTGCCAATTTTGTCAATCTAAAACAGCAAGTGCATTTCCCTAATCCCTAATAAATATCGAAATTATTTCTTACTTCCTCTAAAGAAAGGTGTGTTTCAAACCCTAATGCTTTTAAGACCGCCACCAATTGACACTTTTAATCATCACAGCGAAATTATAATTAATTTTGCCTGCAACGAATTAATTGTCTTGTGTATTTGAAATTTAAACCAAGAACAAAAGAAACCTGCTGAATTTTTAGTTATTCACGCTTAATCACTTTAGATTTGGAGTTTTTCTTTCAACATTTTCTTCATGGCAATTTAGAATTACAATTTCTATCTGCCTGTCTGCCTGCCAGTGGCGCATAGTTTCTTTGATTTTTTTTTATATAAAAAGTTTTTGTTTAAAATTATGTTTCTTCATACTAATTCTTTAAATTGGTGTTTTGCTAAATTTACGACCTGCTTTAATAAGCTGGCGGCATTTGTGTAGTTTTTTTTTCTTTTTTTCATAAATTTTATAGTATTTGGAAAATTTTCATAAATTCATTTGTAGTTTTTTTCTTTAACTTTTACTGCCTTATGTAAAGGCGTAGAAAAGATTTTCCCGGGGGGGGGGGGCGGAGCAATGCTCCTAAAAATTGATGTTGTCCCTCCCTAAATTAAAAAAAAATAATTATTTAGTTTAATATTACTAAGTGAAATTTATTTGCTGGTGGTTAAGCGATGTCTATATGCATTTCATTGTTGCTTTAACAAATCGTCAGTAGACTTCAACCACCAGCAAATAAATTTCACTTATAATATAATTATGACAATATGTCGAATAATAAATCTCTTGAATGTTTAATATTACTCATGAAAATCACCATTGCTCCCATTGAAAAAATTTCTAGCTACGCCAAGGGCTGTTTAAAGTATTTTCAGCCATTTCTTCCACTATTTTTATTCGTATTTTTTTAAGTTGTTATTTTTCTTTTTGTGCTATTGCACCCTGTAATTATCTGTCAGATTTGACAGCCTTGAGCTACATAAATTTTAGAGTTCGGAAATGAAGGCGGCTTATTTTAAAGAGATAGAAAGACCGATAGACCGCCGCAGGCCGATCTAGATTATAACAACGTTCTTGATCACCTACAATTAAAATTAACAAATAATAATTATATTTACAAGATCAAAGAGGCATTTGTTTTATCTTTACATAGATGCATATGTACATACGAGGGCGGGCCAGTAAGTCTGTGAGTTTTTCAAGGAAATACAATTACATGTCTATGTACCCGCATACTGACTTTTAAGAGATCATGACCGCAGTTCCTTCCCTGATACCAACTTCCAAAGGGCTTGGCATATATGTACATTTTTTTTTGGCATACAAATTCTGTAACTGCGAGTACAAACGAGTCTATTTCAAAGATGTGTAAGTGGTACACAGAAGAAATAAATGAATGGTTTCAATCACCAAAATAATTCAATGAAGCAAGATAAACTTAGTTTTTCATCCTATCACCAAAACAATAACAATATTTGTTAGAACTTAAAAAAATTTTAGGGAGGTATTTTTTCTAATTAACACTTTGTCATTCATGTCATTACGTCAAAGTTATTTCAAGTTGAACCAACATGAATTTAATTTAATGTACTTATTGTATTTTATTATATTAAAGTACACTAGGGTGGTCGAAAAAATTTATATATTTAATTAATATATTTGCACTATATAAAATGTAAAGTGTGCTGTCATTAAGGCGGTCCTAACTTTTTAGCTCGATCCTTGGAAAATTATGCAATTAATATACAAATAAACAAAGTAAGAACAAATAGAATTTGTTTTTGAGTTCCCAGCGATTCCCAAAAAAAATCGCAATATCCCTAAAATGGGATTTTTTTAGTATTTCTGTTGTACTTTTATTATTTTCCTCCGAGCGCAGATAATAATTTTGAAAATATTTAAAAACATATTATATTATGTGACATGATGAATTGTTTGGTTCCAGCTTTAAAATTTGAGAAAAAAAGGCTTACATTTGATATATATTTATTTATTTATTTATACATATTATACAAAGTACATTTGCATAATATGGTTGTACAAATATGGGCGGAGTAACTAGACCATATGCCCAAGATGTTATTAACAGTATTTTAAAAAGGTTTTGTGACTGACTGTATACGACCTAAGCCTTCACATAGGAAGTAGCAACGTGGTTGTTAAAGAAATTCTACCGAAGAACCGCAAGAATATACGGTTATCTGTGGCAGATCAGTCAACCAGTGCGAGCGAGAAGCAAAACTCTCGAAGGCCAATAAACAACAGTGGCCTGGTTGCACTTAAGATATAATTGCCAACGACGCTTGATGTTGACTCGCCCTTTACGACTGACATTTGATATTTATAACAAAAATAGTTCTATTTCGAAACCATCTGGTCCTTCAATAGCAAAAATTTAAAAAAAAAATTTATTACCTTCTGAATAAGTAAGACTATAGAGTTGATATTTTTGCGAAATTTCTTATAATAATTAATCTACTTTTTTTCAAAAAATCGAATTTTTTCAAAATTTGAATTTAATTGCATATAACTTTTGACTTAATTGTGCTTTTTTAATGTTACAAATTTTGTTCTTAATGAGTTTTCTTTTCTAAATCGAACAGATTGGACTTCTCCATTAGCAGAACAGTGGACCAAGGTTGGTGAAAAGCCAAATTTATTTTCTTAGGCGAAAACCCATTAAGTAGCAAAACTTGATGATATCGAAAACATCAGTCGGTGCCAAATCGGTTTTTATTTTCATTAACGCAAGGTTGCCCACTTTAGGGCTTTGTGGCTCCGCCTCCTTTTAAGATGTATGGTCCAAATTCCAGACTTAAGCTTTGTGACACTCGTTTAGAAACTGCAGAATTATTTCCATTTTTTTAACGAAATCCTCCACTGTGTGTCACAAACTGGCTACAAAAGGATCTGATGATGCCAGTAAACATTGAAATATGTCAGTGTTTGGAGAAACTGTATTACATTTTCTAGAAAACATTAACCTGCTGCCGGAAATATTCGAGACCAATTTTTGTTTAGTCGAAAGAAGATACTCCCATTTTTATTTTATTGAAATGAAACAACAGCTAAGGGAAAAAAGGAGACATAATTTTTTTTAATTGAAAATCCAAAAAAATTAATGTTCAGAGGCTTACAAATTTGGGCATACTGATGTAGCCGCAAGAAGACGTCAGTCGGAAGTTTGTGAAGCAGTGCTTAGACTTCGGTCGGAGCACTGTATGATAAAATGCAAAATTAATGTTCAGAGGGTTACAAATTTGGGCATATGTTTTTCACGGTGTATGATATTCCAGTATTTTTTATTTTTTATTTATGAAGCAATGCTCATTCTTTAAATACATTTTATGATCAATAAAATACAACATATACATTTGGAACAATTACTTGCGTGAAAAATAAGTAATTTCTTGCTTTGCAGCCATGCATGGACTTTACTTCAATTTTTAAAACGCAAAATACAAGTTTTTCTAAAAAAAATTAAATACACACTTCGTATTCAAACATTTCCCTACGAGACTGCATCGTTAGATTTTTGAAATTGCAAGGAAAAATAACTTGACTTTTGAGACCAAAATCCCACTGTGCGGCGTAATCGTGATAATTTTTTTTGTGACTCATATGCATAATTTTACTCAAACTACATTTATTACTGGTAAATGGAAATGGCCGTGAGTGAAAAATTACTCACTATCTATATCCTCTTAAGATCCTCAATAATGATCTTTATTTTATCTAAATATGTTATGAGTGTCTCATAAATTTTATTATACCAGCTTTTTTGTTACATTTTCTCTCAAGCCTTTGAAGTACATAAACATATTTGTTTAATTACATATAATTTCAACATGAGCACAAAATATGTTTGGCCTAAATTTGAAAAATCTGTTTTACACTTATCTTGGCCATAATTCACACTAATTCGTTCAAGCACAGAAACTTAATAAAACACATAATTTATCTACAATAAATAGTTTAAACTACTTAAAGAGTTGGAACTCTTATAAGAGAAATACAACAGAAAAATTTACTCCTAATGTAACCTGTTCCCATACACACACAAGCATACGAGTACATACACACATACATACAATTTAAATTTAAAGCCTTAACTCAATAATAATTTCAAAGTTTATTATTTTATGGCCTGTAAATGGACAATATTTCACTCATTTACACTCATACAGAGATACGGCAACAACGACATTGACTAACATCGTAAATACATACATACGTACGTACATATAAACATGTTTATTTACATACTGGTACAAATATAAAATCATAAATTTTCTAAGATTTTATAGACCTTTTAAGTGAACAAATCTGGCTTAAGGCTAAAAGCACATAAACATTAAGGTTATTAACCAACAACAGCAACAATGACGACGACAATATTCAACATTCACACAAATAAATTTATTTTGCGCCACAACTACTCGTGCAACAGCAAACATTATGAGCGTTAGCAATTTACAGTGATTGTGTCTTTATAACGACCATGTTAACAACTTTGTGAGTCCTGTTGCACTCATTACTGCAACTTGCCCCGGCGAATTTGTTTCTTCTTATGTACTCGTATGTTTCTTTTTTCTCCTTTTCTGCGAAACCAAAATGATTTTAAGGCCATAGTGATAATAATAATGTTTTGCAATTAATGTTAAACAAATGTGTTAAAATATAAATTTCAAAAATCCTATAGCACTCAAGAAACTGAAAGTGGCAGGCAAGTTGTTCAATATTTTAGTTTAAAAGAAAATAATAAATTATGCACCACATGATACAAACAAAGAAAAAGCTATTACACAAAAATATTATTAAAAAAATAACTTAAAAACAAAATATCTTGCTAGAGAAATAAATATTATTTTCGAGTCTTTATTATATATCTTCATTTAAACCAGAACTTAGTTATTAAAAAAGGACACCTAGTTTCAATAAATAAAGAAATACTCTACTCCTTAACGGAATCAACAAAACGTTTTCAAATCAAATAACTTTTTAGAAACAAATGAGCAGCTCTCTATCTTATCAAAAAATATTTATATAATTCTCCTATTCAAAGACACACTTTTCAATAAGTATTTCCTATAATTAGGCAATTATGTAATCTCTTAAAACTAGTTCTTTACACACAAAAATAAGTAAAAAATACCCAAAAATTCTTTTCGTGACTTAGAAAGTACCTTAAAAAAATAATAAGTAAAAGGAGGTTTGGAGAAGTTTTTTAAAGAAAGCATATTTTCAAAAATATCTTCGTACCAAGTTATTTATTGAGGGGAATTATCATTTCAATAAAAAAATAACTTCTTCAAAAATATTAAAATTTCCGAAAATTAATGTCTTCATAAATAAAAACTTTTCCAAAATAGTACCTTTTCAAAACAAATTTAAACAGAGAACGTTTTCAAAGCACCTTTGCGAAAAAGTATGCTGTACACAATGTACCTTTTAAAAAGAAAGTACCCTTCAAAAAGTACCTTTTCAAAAAGTATCTACCTTTTAAAAAATTTCCCAAATTTTACATTTTCATTTTAATAAGTACCTTAAATTTTTTAGTATAAAGTACATTTTTTAACAAAATATTTCTTTTTGGTAAAAGTATTTTATAATTAACTAAATTTTTGGTAAAAAAAAGTAACTTTTTAGCAAAGTACATTTTTAGCTAAAAGGGCCGTTTAGCAAAAAGTACCTTTCTAGCAAAAACTAACTTTTTATCAAAGAGCAAAAAATACCTTCTAAGCAAAAGTACTTTTTTTAAACAAGAGTTCCTTTGAAGCAAATAGTAGCTTTTTTAAAAAAAGTTCCTTTTTAGCAAAAAGTTCATTTTTAGCAAAAATACCTTTTTTGCAAAAAAAAAGTTCCTTTTTAGGAAAAAGTTCCTTTTTAGCAAAAAAGTTCCTTTTTAGCAAAAAAGTTCCTTTTTAGCAAAAAAGTTCCTTTTTAGGAAAAAGTTCCTTTTTAGCAAAAAAAGTTCCTTTTTAGCAAAAAAAAG
Source organism: Nowickia ferox (assembly GCA_936439885.1). Lineage (NCBI taxonomy): Eukaryota > Metazoa > Arthropoda > Insecta > Diptera > Tachinidae > Nowickia > Nowickia ferox. Next base: position 81,446,034 of record OW387027.1, on the reverse strand, counting down.
TTCCTTTTTAGCAAAAAAAAGTTCCTTTTTAGCAAAAAAAGTTCCTTTTTAGAAAAAAGTTCCTTTTTAGCAAAAAAGTTCCTTTTTAGCAATAAAGTTCCTTTTTAGGAAAAAGTTACTTTTTAGCAAAAAGGAACTTTCAGCAAAAAGTACCTCATAGGGATGAGAAAAGGAATGTTTCTGGTAAAATTACCCTTTTGAGTAAAAGTATTATTCAAGAAAAATTGCAATTTTAATGAAAAGTACCTTTTTTTTAGCAAAAAGTACCATTTCGTTACTTTTGCCTTTTTGGTAAAAGTACCTTTTTTTTAAAGTATCTTTCTGATAAAAGTACCTTTTTGTTAAGAGTGCGTTTTTGGTAAAAGTACATTTTCAGTAAAAGTACCCTTTTGGTAAAAGTACCTTTTATGGAAAAGTACCTTTTTGGTAAAAGTGCGTTTTTGGTAAAAGTACCTTTTTGTAACAAGTACTTTATCAGAAACAATTTAATTTTCGGTAAAACAGTACAGCGGATCAATAAGTCCGTGACTTTTCGAACTTCCCTCGTAGTTATATGAAATGCAACACTGTTCCCATCAATTACCACCTGTTAGTAGACTATAGTCATTTACGTCGTCGCCATTTACTTTGCGTTTAACAGCTGTTCTAAACATACAACCTCGTGTATGTTTTATATAGGGTGTTTTTTTTTGCACGATTTGCAAGCGTTGTTCTTTTGTCAACCTGTTCATGATGAAATGGCAAACCAAACTAAATATTAATCACTTGACAGCTGACAAAATAGCCGCCAGTTAAAAAAGTGATGCCAACTTAAAGTTCTATACCTCAATAAAAAACACCCTATAAAAATGAAAAAAAGTGAATTTCGAGTGCGAAAAAAAAACCGCCAATCAAACCAAGGAAAAGCTTGATATATACTATGGGCACTCTGCACCATCGATTTCAACCTGCTCCGAAGAAGGCCAATATGGTGATGGAATCAGTTTTCTAGGATGCACGCGGAATAATCCACATCGATTACCTTCAAAAGGGAAAAACAATAAATGGCGAACATTATGCCAGCTTATTAGACCGATTTAATGAGGATTTAAAAAGAAAACGACAGTGTCAATAGCAAAACTCTATGAATTGGTACCTCATCCACCACATTCTCCGGATTTAGACCCTAGTGACTACTTTCTATTTCCAAACCTAAAGAAATGGCTCGGTGGAAAGAGATTTAGGGATACAAAAACTGGAGAAACGTTGGACTATGTGTATTGAGTTAAAAGGAGATTATGTTGAAAAATAAATTTTTGTTTTACAAAAAAAAAAACTGTGTTTCATTCAAAAAGTCACGGACTTATTGACCCGCCCTCGTAGCGATAAGTACTTTTAGTGCAAAAATATGAAAAAATAGAAGAAAAAAATCAAGTATTTTAAGAAAGTTTTTTTAAAGCAAACAGCTTTTAACCAAATTAAATTTCTAGAAAAATCACATTTTAAAGTACTTGTTTTAATAAAAATACCCTACAGTCAATTTTTTAAATGGGTATTCTTACAACTCATTGTTAGAAAAAACTGTTTTTTTTAAAGAAAAACTCCAAATTACACTATTAAAGAAAAAAGGAATATTTGGTAGAAAAAAATTTTTTAGAAAAAAAATTTATCAAGCAAATTTTGTTTTAAATAAAAAGGAGTATTTTTTTTTTTTTTTTTTGAAAAAAAGTAAATTTTAACAAAAGAAGTACATTTTTGGTAAAACTACATTCTTAGAAGAATACAAAAAATTTTTCGGAAGTAATTTTATATAAAAAAAAGTAAGTTTAAGAAAAACTACATTTTAAAAAAAGGAAAGATTAGTTAAGAAAAATAAATAACTTTTTAGCATATACAACCTTTTTGGGAATACCTTCGTGTTTTTTAAAGAGAAAAAGTAACTCTTCAGTAAAAGGTCACATTTAAAAAAAAATACATATATTGGGTGTTTTTTATTGAGGTATAGAACTTTAAGTTGGCATCACTTTTTTAACTGGCGGCCATTTTGTCAGCTGTCAAGTGATTAATATTTAGTTTGGTTTGCCATTTCATCATGAACAGGTTGACAAAAGAACAACGCTTGCAAATCGTGCAAATTTATTTCGAAAATAATGGTTCAGTTCGCGAAGTTTACCGCAAGCTCCGTCCATTTTATGGTCGACATAATCGTCCATCAGAGCAATTAATTCGGTATATATGAAAAAGTAAAATTTTGGAAAAAATTAATAAATATCAAGTTATCGAAAAAGGGCTGGGGACAAATTACGGCATTCGAAATTTAAAAATATTTCCATGTAAACTCTATTGAATTATTTAGTAATTTCATTCGATAACGAATATTTTATGAAAAAGTAAAATTTATGAAAAAATCAATAAATATCAAATATGTATGTATTTATGTGTAACTAAAAATCAACCGCGCTTTTAAATGAATTTCTCTACATGCCAGGTTCAATGTGGAATTTTCATTTAGCGCCTGTTTTCAGTAGCATCATGTGTTGCCTTTGAAAATTCTTATGAATAAAATGACATTTGTGCTTAAAGGTTTTATCTGAATAAAATTAAAATAACAACATAAAAGTCATTTGAAAAGGAATAGCAGCAGTTGGTTACGAGCTGTCTAATTTTCGTGTTTTTTTCTCCGCTTTTCCCAACATTTTATTAATTTCCTGGTAACAACTTATGTGTGTCTGTGTTTAACCACAATGAAATTTATTTTGTTACCAACACAGAAAACTTCTTTTTTCTTCTTCTTCGCTTTCATGTCAGTTTTATCTTAATTATATTTTTCAAATATACTTTTTTTTAATCTTCACTTACACAGTTTTCCAATTAGTTGGTTAGATGGTTGGTTGGCTGATGGTGCCGAGTTTACTTTTCGATTTTTCTTTTAAAGTTTTCTTTTTCCTGGTTTTTGGGTTTTTTTCTCTTTAACCAATGAAAAAGTTTTTTTTTTGTTTTTTTATCTGTTAAAATAAATCGTATATTTAGATGGCTAGAAGCCAACAACAAAGATTAATTTTGTTGGTTCTTAAAAGGGGGAATTTTTAAGCGTTGGGTTTTCATTAGAGAAAAAACATTAATATGTAATTTAATCGGTTCATTGCACCATTAAAGAGCATTATCTTCTATATTTGGGCGCCCTCTTGCCTGGTTGGCAGCATACTAGTCTAATAGTCTAAAGGTCGCAGGTTCTTTTCCAGCCGAAACAATGGCTGTTTATTAGTTTAATTTATTTCTAGTCGAAGTAGGCAGCTAGAAAAAAATCAGCCTATACTTTATTATATTACAAATATTATGTTTCCACGATTTTCCAACACTCCAAAATCATTGAGAGAAACATTTAAATAAACTTGAAAAAAAGAAGCATTCTTTATAGATAAATCTACAATTTGAAAACCAATTTCAATGTTTAATTCCACAAGGTGTATTGGTGAATAAATACTCGTAGTACAAAGATTGATTTTATCAGTTTAATTTTTTTTCTTTGCCTTCTGCTATTTGTTTTCTTATCATTTCTTTCACAGTGTTTAATAACAAATATTAATTTCTATGTAGACGTTTTTTTTTATTATTGAATCTAATTAATTTGTTATGCAAATTTTGTGTATTTCTTTTGGTTAATAAGAAAAAATATTTATGGTCTTTTAATGAAGGCTTTTTAGCGGTAAACAATGAAATGATTGGCATGCGAAGATGTTTAAGCCAACAAAAAAAAAATTAATGGGAAAAGTATCAATTTACATGAATGGGTACATTCTATAAAATTTAATATTTAAAAAATTTAAATAAAATATAAGTAAGTTTGTTGATGTAACTTAGAATATCGAGTTATTGAAAAAAAAATTCGGGAATTAGTTGTCTTGGCAGGCCATCCCTGAAAATTCTCACAAAGCTACAGATTTTTGATAAAATTTGCCGCATCCGATATACTTTTTAGTCTAAATAGTAAATACCTCAAATGGATTTAAAAAAGACTTTTAAATTTATTAAAAAAAACATAATTATTTCCAATATTTTCGTCAAAGTCCTATGAAATAATTTAATCCATATAAATAAAAATAAGTTAAGAACGGCACACATTTTTGTTAATGTTTGTCATAACGCAACTTAGGTTTTTAAGGAAAGAAAAATTTAACACGCCCACTTTTACGCCTACTTTTTTAATTTCACTAAAACTGCGGACTGATTTGACTTACTTTTTTTAATATTAATTTAATTTAAGGCAATAGTATTACGGAGTGGAAAAGTGGGCGTGGCACCTCCCATATATAGCAATTATTTATTTTGAAATATTTTGAAAAGAAATACGGTAAAACATCTGAGATTTTATAGAACAAACTCCATTGACGTTATAAGTTGTTAAAAAACAAAAATTTGGAATAGAATAAGTGGGAGTGGCAACTCCCATAAACAAATTTTTTATTTTGGAACATATTTGCGAAATTTTGTTTAAGTAACGGTTTTTATTATGAGCATTGTCTTGCAAAAAAGTTCGAATTGGACATGTGGGTGTGGCACCGCCGTTAAAGAGAAAATATTTTCTTTGGGATGCCTGAAAAACTAATAAAGGGAGAACGTTGAAATTTTGTAGGCATGGCATAACTTGTAGGAGTGATGCCTCTCATGCAGTGCAAATTTTTGTTTGTCTAATTTGAAAAGAAAAAAATATCCACGTCAAAATAATATTTATCGATAACGTAAAAAATAAAGTATTATTTAACATCTTTAGCATTCAAGAACAGCTGACTTTCTTTCATGGTGCTTGTAACGCGTACAAAAGTAGAAAGTAGACCTACTTTTTGCTTTGAACGCGCGCTTTTTGCAATGTAAATTGTCACATACTATTACATTGATTCTACTTTTTTGACAGATGCATAGAAAGCGTAACGCGCAAAAAGCGAGCTATGAACCTCTACCTTAACGCGAGCGGAGGCGCGGGTAAAGGCTAGTGGTATTATAATAACAAGTAGAAATTAAGGAAAGCAAAAAAGCCGACTGCGATCAACTTTGAACCGTTCAATATCCTAAACCGTCATTCGACTTGGAAAATCATAAGAAAAGCCTAAAGATGATTTTAAAATACCTATCGAATGATACTTATTACCATCTATATCAAGTTCAGCGATTTTTTATTTATTTTTCGTATTTACAAAATGTCGTTGTTGGCCGCCATATTGAATTTTTAATACTGTCATATCTTTAGCGACACTTCCAGGATTAAGACAGTCAGCGCCCAAGTAAATTAGATATATGTATGTATATTGTTTTTTAAATCTGGGTATCGGCTAAAAATACAAACTTGAAACTTCACTGATTCTGCTGATGATAGAAAATAATCGGTATTGGATAAGAGAGCGTACCTGTTCTCAAAAAGAGAAAATGTTTAGTTAAAAATTATATTGCAAAAAAATCGAAACCAAACACCTGACGCACTATAACGAACGTTTTTGTTCAAAAGCATTTTAGACGACAGACAATTCGAGCAAAAGGGAATGAAATATTAAACAGTTCAATAGAAATTCACGTCCGACTGTCGTTGTACTAGCAAAAGATTAATGGAAAGACAATAGTGGGACGCTTTCTCAAACGAAAGCGGCTGAATGCCTTCCTTTCGCTTAAGTTTTCTTGTGAGAACACGGGGAAAGGCTCTACATTTCATTAATACAAATACTAGTTCAAAAACTTTTTTAAAAATTAATTATGTATCACAAAAAATAAATGTAAAATTATGAGATTTAAAAATTTGTTAACATTAACAGGCCGTTAATATCACAATGTCGACAGAAAACGTTCGACCGATTACTTATATTGAAAACAAAAACAAAGTCCAAATGTCTTGTAACACTGTGATTTTATTACGTTTCTTTAAAATACCAACATGCGGTCGATTGTCCTTCATGTCAGTTGGTAGCATCAAGCTACTTTTTTAGTCACAAAATTAAATTTGTGATTACAGCGGTATGAATGGTGGTAGATTGGAAATATGTAGTTGGAGAATTCGGTCTCAGGGGCTTCGAGAAAGCATCTATTGGATTGACAAAAGTTGTAGCATTTGCAAAGCTTTAGCAACAATGACTTTTGTTTTGCCGTGGAACCAACAACTTTATTGTCGCAAGAATTTAGTTTGAAACATCAAAAATGCTGCAGCCACTTAAGGCCTTGATTTACTATCCTACACAATCGTGTGACTTTTGAGAAAATACAACCCTGGCATGATGGAGTTTATGAAAATTTTCAAAACACAATAACAGTTCATCAGATCCGGGTTGTACTTTTTTGTAAGTAGTGCGATTGTGTACGATAGTGACTTCCAGCGTTTAGTAACACTTGCAACATTACATGAACGTCTGCAAACTACAATCAGGTCTGAAGGATCATAAAAATTAAATTGAAATTAAATTGAAATTAAATTAAATTAAATTAAAAATTATTATCGCTAGTTATGAGCCGTTACACATTCCATCAGCAACCACAGCTAAGTTTCTTTATTCTTTGCGCTGAAATTAATTTTAAGTTTTGAGAAGGCCACTTTGCAGTCTCTGGGAAATGTCCTATTTCTAAGAAGACAATCAATGATTTGGTTGTCAGAACCAAGAGTTTTGTATGGGAAGCACCAGTAGCATCAACATAAGCTTCTCATACACAAATCGGCCCGAAGGACCATAAACAAGTTGCAAGCATTGTGCATAACTTGTGCTTCATGCCTTCAGAGCCAAAGGAAAAACCGACATGCATATAAATGCATAAAATCTGTTGCACTCGTAACTTTTTACATTAATTTTTTTTTACTTCCAAAACATCACATCAATTTCAACTCTTTTTTTTATCAAGTGAGGTGTAAAAAAAAGAGAAACAAAATAATCAGCTTTCATACATGTGTCTGATTTGTTGTTGCATTTACTGCAACTATTTTCAGATTTTTTTGTGCACAAAATCTGTCTGCCTGGCCTGCTGTTTTTATTGCCAAAAGTCAAAAGCAAAAGAAAATTATTTGATTTCTAATTTTACCGTTAGACCATTGGAAATCACAGTTTTTTTTTTGTTTTTTTTTTCACTCAAACATTTCAAGGTATTTAAATTTCTGTGTGTTTGCAAGCTTTTCTGTATCTTTGTTTTCTTTTTCTTTTTTCAAATAAACCTCTAGGGTTAAGTCAAAATGGTATTTTTGTATATCTTTTTATTTCATTTTCATGCTGTTTGTTAGATTTTACCTCATGTTGAGTAATGGCAAAGTGATTTTTCGATAAATATTCGTTTACGTTGAAAGTTTTCTTGGGTGTTTCTTTCTTTTTTTTTTGGCATTTAAAGAGGCATCATATTTTCTGTTTGCATTAAAACGAAATGATTAATTGTATTTGGTTCAATATAAATTTTACTCCATATGGGGGCATTACATCAGAAAATAATAATAGTGAAATTTTAAATATAGTCTAAAAAAATATAAGAACATTCAAACTTTAGCTATAATAGACTTTAGTATACACACAGTGTGCAGCATAAGTCTAGGCAATACAAATATCCAATTAAATTTTTTTTTATTTACTGCTTCATTATTATTTTAATTCGGTTATACAAGACAAAACAAACAGGCAATGTGGTATTCTAAATTAAAATATTAATAAAATAATAAATAAAGATATTTAATCCGATACTTTTTTTTCAATTGATTAACTGGGGTACCTGAACTTATGCTGGATACTGTGGGTACAGTAAATTCCTTTTAAAAGACTTTTCAAAGATTCATAACGTTTGCTACAGCTCAATGGGTAAATGTAAGACTTTAATTATTGATTTTCTAGAGCAATTGCAGGCTTTTTCAACTAATTAATTAACTAAGTAAAGCACTTAAAGAGAGATCAATCAAGCGGAAACTACTGTATTGCTTAAAAATTGCATACAACTAACTTGTAAGATGATTGAGGGAAATTCGTAAAATGTTGTATATTTAAATTGAAACTATGGGAATTCTTTTTGTGTGGGGAATTGTAAAATACCGAAAAGTAGTAAAACGAACTGAAACCATTATCACTTAGTTATTTTTGGGTCTCTTTCCCCAAATTCAGTTGTTAAAAGCTTCTTCATTTTCGTTGGTGTTGCACAGTGTGCAATACAGTGTGCAACGCAAAAGAGCCACTCATTTCAGCATTAAAAAACATTTGGCATTATTAACTCCCTATTTACACAACACGAACGGTCAACTTATAGGAAAGGCACTAATTTTTTTTCGTGATTTTCATACAAGTTTTTTAGACGGCTCGACTGCCTGACTTGTGGAAAAAAAAGGGGGCACACATTAATTACAGGGATTTTTAATTACAACGAATACCGATACCAGCAGTTTTGCATTCAACTTACATAAAAATTAGTAAAGTTAAAACAAAGTTCGGTTATAGCGATGTTTCACTTAGACCGAACACCGCTTTAAAAATAACTGCCTATAACAAACAAAAGTATTGTTTTCAAAACAGCTGTACCAGAACGTACAGCATTTGTGGTGCTTTGCCAGTTTTCTCTTGTTCGTTATAACCAAACTCGACTGTTTGAAAGAAATTTTCTTTAAATTTAATTTTATAATATTTCCATTTATCTTTTGTAATATTCATTAGTATTTCGACAATGAAAAAAAAATATTCGAATAAGCGAATAAATTTAAGAAAAGTTATTCGATTAAAAAATAAATAAATAAACCTTTGATTATTATAAGAAGAAAAAAAATGTTAAGTAAATTTTTTTAATGTAAATTATAAAAAAAAATTAAATAAACATTCGAATATTCGATTAAACTTTTAAGCGCCGTTTAATAAAACTAAGCAGAAAAAATATTCGGGTCATCGAATGAATTTCGAACTTTAATCGATGAAACTATAAATAAATTTGCTATGCCCAAAAATTATATAAATATTACCTTATCTCTTTTGCCATATTATTTTTAAAATGAAGAAGTATATTCGAATAAGTGGGTAAATTTAAGTTTTATTCGCTTAAAATTTTAGAGAATACTTATTCGATTAACCTTTCAAGCGCCATTCATTAAAATTAAAAAGAAACAAATATTTGGGTTATAGAATAAATATTGAATTTTAAGCGATTAAATTATAAATTAAAATGAAAGAAAGAAATTTTCTTGTAAATTAAACATTTTTTTAAACACCTAACAATGTAATATAAATATTATCATTTCTCCTTTGTAACATTCATTGGTATTTCGACAATGAAATAAGAAATGTTTTTTATGAAAGAAAATAATTGTCTTGGAGTAGTATTAATATGACAGTTACCAGGATGAAAGCAAAAATTCTTAAAAAAAATTTATAATAATAATAATAATAATAAAGCAGTATAAATATGTTTTTTATTGTTTGCAATACTTACATCCACGTTGGTACACCCTGCAGCCCCTGAACGGTGGACAGATTTAACACAATGCCGGTCATGATTATAAATGTTGTTGCCGTAATCCACAATGAAAAATGTTTCCTTTTAAGAAATTCCATTTTTAACTTTATTACTTTTTCTGTTTAATAATGCTGGGCTTTTTGCTCGCAGAATATTTCTTTTGAAGTGGGGGAGAACAAATCTTTCCTTCTTTCCTCTGCCGTTCCTTTTTTTGTTTTGTTTGCTGAAACGTTGTCAATGTAGGGGAAATTAAGAGTGTTTGTTGTTATGGCGTCGTCTTAAGTAATTTTTAAGTATGACAACTTTTGAGCCACTAAACCTTAAAAACAGCAATAAAAAGAAATCCTTAGAGCAGACACATTTTGTCTCTTCTCTCTTTATTTACATGTCTTATTGATGTTAATGGTTGCCAAAAAGAAGCAAAATAAAGCGAGAGCAAATCTTGCACTTGTTCTTCTTTTCTACTTTGGCTATTTGCTGCAATTGCTGTTAAGGTCTATTGCTGCCGCAGCTTTTGTTTGTTTTCAACACGGACATCCGCTTATAACCATAATCACATATTATTGTTTCCGTTTGTGTTTGTTGCTACGTGTTGTTGCCTTTTATACTCTCAATGCTAGAGATCATAAAACATTATTAATCACTATGGTACGTTTTTTTTCGGCTTCCAAGAAATGATTGGTTATCATCTACTTCATAGTATTTTTTTTTTTATATCTTTTTCTTGTATATTTGTATGTATAAATATTTTTTTATAATAATATTTTGTGGTTACTGGAAATAATATTTCATTTTCATCTTCATATTATTTTATTTCAATTTTTATTTGGTTTCCTTTATATTGTCTGTATGTGTCGTTTTATTGTTTAATGGACGTTTTTATTTCCTGTTTTGTTTACTAATGAGATTTTATTATTCCAGCACGACTATTTTTTTATTTTGTTACTTCTGCTTAATAGATTCCGAATGTTAAATTAAGATCTGTAACGAGAAGGCAATAGAATAAAATTGTTAGCATAATTTTTAAATTAGAAAAGTGAGAGATTAAAGTATTATTTAAACTTTAAAATTGGTTGTAATAAGTTTTTGGAAATATTCTTAAAATAAATAAGTTAAGTGCGACTTTGACTCGCACAGGAAGGTTGCCGTATGGCGCTTGTTTCTTTTTAACGATTTTTTGGTTTTTTGCCGTTTTTATAGAAAAGACGCTTTTTTAATTTTAGCATTTTTTTTTTTTGGTTTGGCTATTTTTTTTTTAGTATTGACGCTTTTTTAATATTGGTTTTTGTTAGACTTTTTTTGGTTTTTGGTTCTTTTTTTTGCTTCCTTGAAATAAATATTTTAAGTTTTTGCAATTAAGTTTTGGCGGCTTTTTTAGTTCTGGCGATTTTTTTAGTTTTAGCGTTTTTTTAGTTTTAGCGTTTTTTTTTGCTATCTGTGTTTTTTTAGTTTTTTTTTCGATTTTTTTAGTTTTTTAGCAACTTTTTTCCTTTAGTTGATTTTTTAGCGATGTTTTTTCTTTTTGCTGATATTATTCATTTAAGTGCTTTTTTCATTTTGGCAATTTTCTGACTCGGCATTTTTTAATTTTAAAATTTTTTAGTTTAAACGTTTTTGAAAGTTTCAAGAGTTTGACTCTTACAATACAAATCCAAGATGCAGCAAGTTGTCAAAATAACATTTACGGATAGAATACCCTTTAATTTTGACTTTCAGTGTTAATTGGTGTGCCTGCATAAAAATGCACTAACTTTGAAAATTTTAAAAAGGTCGGCAAAAACCAAAAAAAAAATATCAAAATATCAAAAAAAAATTGTCAAAACCTAAAACAATCGCTCAGATTAAAACACAATAGAAAAAATCGCAAAAACCGAAAAAAATCGGCAAAACGAAAAAAAGCACTAAAACCAAAAAATAAAAATTAAAAAAAACACCAAAAAACTTTTTTAAATGTCTACATCATGTAAGATATTTGATTATATAGGCTAATGTTCGTATAGTATTACATATCGTCACCTAAAATCCAAAAGGCCGTAAGTACACTTTTTACTCTTGCATGAGAAGCAAAAAACCCTAATAAATTGAAGACTATTATTTTTTAGGGTCTTTTGGATTTAATGAATAAAATCGATATCTTTGAATAAAATTGGTATTTTTGGTTAATAACATCATGATTAATCAAAAAGTCTATTTTGAATTTTATGGTTGTTACGGCCTTTTGGATTCCATACGGAATCCTTCCTACTCTTTACTGCCTCTCGTACGTAGACCAGGCGTACTCTATGATTGGTTTCAAAATTAGAAACCTTACACAGTTTCATTTATTAACTATCTGAACATTTTTCGCAAAATTCACCAGCATCAATTTAAACAAATATATTAATTGTAAATTAACTGCAAACTTGACAGCTGAGAATGGTTAGATTTACCTACGAGTTACAGTTATCCATAATGCTAGAGAGTGAAATCTGATATGATTTGTGTTGTAATATGCTTGTCAATAGAATATCTTATGATGCATTAGAGAAGCAGAAATGCTCATAATACTTTTCTGCTGGTAGAAAGAAAAATTTCTATTGCTTGAGTGATGTATATTTCCTCCGATGAGGCTTGACTTAATTTGGAAGCTTTAGCAGAATAGCGCAAATGGCGCATAGCCGACACCGTTCTATTCATCAACCAAATTTGATGCGGAATGACGCAAAATCGTTCCAAGTTTATATTACTTCTGACAATTACGGAATGTTTGGCCGGCAGTTGCGAAATAGGAGCCGTGAATTGAATGAAGATTAGACATGCGGGAAGAAACTCTCCTGCAATAAAGCCAGGTTAAAGCTTTTACCATAAAAGGGTCATCTGCATGATTATTATATTCAACTGGCAAATTTTTTGTCACTCTAGCAAGACATCAGTTTGTACGTCACACCAACTTCCCCTGTTTACAAATAAGAGCGCCATAAATTATGCTTATTTAAAAAATTTTAATTCCCACATCGTTCTAAGTCTATTTTTATGGTCTTCACTAATCGTAAATCATAATTTTTGTTACAAAATTTCTTCCTTTAACATCAAACGTATGTGTTTGGTTTTTTAATTTAATATAATTCTTTTAATAGTCTGCAATATTTATAACTTTCAGGCATTTAAAAGTTGTTGTTTTTTTTGCTTTTTAAAAATCTTCTAAAACTTAATAAATATAAATTTTTAACAAACTCTTTTGAGTTCAGGCAAAAGAAATTAAGAAAAAAATTAAAAATTGTCATTTTTTTAGATTTTATGTTCATATTTTTTATTTGCTGCTGTTTGTTTGTGGGTTTGTAATCTCGCATGGACGAGACGTTGTGTCGTAATGTTGTTTTTAATTTTTATGTTTTTAAAGTTAATAAATTTGTTCAGAAAATTTTTATATTTATACATGTACGATTGTATGAGTGAGTGTGTGCGTGTGTTTAAGTGTGTCTAAGATTTTTAATGTTTTTTTTTTGTTGGTCGTGTTGTTGTTGTTGCTCATGTTAAGTTTGTTATTATTTTGTTTCCTTTTAGTGATCTTTTGACTTTCGTACAAGTGTTTAGTTTATGTGATTTTAAAAGATTTATCGAAAATAAATTTTCAAAGCGAAAAACACAACAAACACACTTCGTTGTTCGTTTATGGGTGTGTGCATGAGTAGCAACATCATCATTATCATAGACAAGATTAAAAATGTTGTAAATATTTTGTTTTATTTTTTATCGGTTTCATTTTTATGATTATTGAACAAGTTTTGGACTACAATAACAATCTTTTAGTAAAATTAATTTTTTTTTCGTTTGATATGAAAGGCTAACTAAAGCCACGGCCGTTTTATGTTGAACTAAATAATATATAAGAAAATGTTTTCTTTTTAATTCCATAAAAACTACACCGAAAAAAATATAACTTTAAAATTTCAATAGAAAATTAAAAAAACTAACAATTCATCACCAATTCAATTCAAAATTTAATTAAAATAAAATTTTCGAACAATTTTAAAATATTGAATAGCTGAACATGTAAATTTTCGCTAATTGATATAAAAATGTTTGTTCTTCAGTACAAAAAACTAACAAAAAATTAATATGCAGTTTTGGATTTAATTTTTTTGAGTGTAGTACATATTTTCTAGAAGAAAATTTTTAGCCTAATTTTATATTGTTTTAAGTGAAAAAAATTCAATTACAGCCAGTTTGTAGAAGACAAGTAAAAATTATCGTATGTCTGTCAAATTTGTTTTTGTTTACAATATAAATAGACAGGAGAGAATTTTTACTTGAATATTTTTTTGCATAATTGTTTTAAATTTACCCCGTCTTTCAATATTTGATTGCTAATTTTTTCTTACGTATTTTAAAAACTTATTAGCATTACAACAGTTTAGTTTAAAGAATTTTTGCGTTTTTTATTTTAAATTTATCTTTATTTGACTTAAAAAACTAAATAAACTCATATTTTTATGCGTTTTCAAAATTTTCAAAGAAAAAGGATACATGAATACATGCTGTAATAATGAAGGTATCAATATAATATTTGGTATAACATTTTGTGGTTTATTCTTCATCCTTATCCTGAGAATCAAGGCATTTAAGTGAAGTAGAGATTTTCTTTAAATTTAATAAAGAAAATTCCTTAAGCTTAAAAACAAAAATAGTTGTATATGCAGTTTTTTTTAATTTTTTTTTTTTGAGTTTTTCTGTCTTGAGTTTTTTATGATTATTTATTGTGAAAGAATTTTTTTTTTACAAATTTACTATTTTATATAAAATACATACCTTTGCATGCATACATTTGCTTTTGCATATTTTTTCATTGAAATATTTTACATTTGCTTTATCTTTCGCCTTTGGCTGCTAATTTTGTTATTATTTCTTGTAATTAGTATAAGATTCTTATTTATTTTAAGAATGTAAAAAAAGGACATAAGACACTATGGTGTTATATTAGAGATATGAGAAAAATTTTTGCTACTTTATATTCTTATATATATATTACGTTCATATACCAAAAATCATGACTTTTGAATCAAGTAATGAATTTTTGAAGGATTTACGCAAACAAGAAAATAGATTTTGAAACTAACTACATATTTCTACTACAATTTAATAGGAAGCAGTTTTGCGTTTTCAATTTGAAGTTTATTTTCATTTTCCTTAACAAACTAAATAAACTAAATTTTTTTTATACATTTTAAGAATTTCCAAAAATACATGCTGTAATAATGTAGGAATCAGAACAATATTTGCTGTGCTGTATATCTCTACTTAGTCTACGTTTATGTTTTTTAAATCAGGTCATTTGCGGCTAGTAAAAGCACAAATTTTAATAATTTACAGAAGTAAGAGAATTTTTACAGTTAAAAACTTTTAAGTCCAAGACTAAATAACATAATTTTTAATTAGATATGCAGTCTTGAGCTCCAGTTTTTTTTTCTGTGTAAGTAATATGTCGAAGAAAATTTTAAGGCAAAATACACTCACATAAAACTTTATTTTATTCGCCATGTCTATGTAGCTGCTTTTCAAACAACATTTTCTCAAGTAGTTTGTAGTTTTTAGTTTTTTTTTTTTAATACATTTGTGTATACGTATTTATTTAATCGGTTTTATTAAGTGTTTTCGTTTCACATGGAATGTTATTGCTAAGCAGGCAGATTAACTTAAGTGCTGCAAGACAAAGCGAAAGTATCCACTCAAACACGTACATATGTACATGCACTCGCACACAAGCCTCAACGAAGGAGTACGAAAAGTTAAAGCTATAATCCGCCTGAATTGAAAATGAACACAAAAGGCAAATGAATACAAGACACATAACATAAATTTAACCCTTTAAAAACCACTAAAACAAGGTAAATATTCACAAAATTGTAAATTATAGAAATTAAAGATAACTTTTACTTATTTAAGTTAAGACCCTTTAGCACTAAAAACCTTTAAATGTCTCAAAAGCATAAAATTTTATTCGAACACATTTAATAAAAGCTACGCCTTTACTTTTTTATTATAAAAAATTCATTAACTTTTAAAAGTACGCAAAATAGCTTTAGAAAAACTAACTTACGATAAAATACATTTTAAGCACATGCTTTTTTTAGATCTCTATAAATGCAAACAAAGAAGTATTAGACTAACAAGCAAAAAGTAGTAAAACTGAAAAGCTTTATGTGCAATTACTCTTATTGGAAATTAATTAATATTTCAAAAAATATCTCATATATTTGATTATTGAAAAATATAGCCTTACTTTTACTTAAATTATGTAATTTTAGGAATATGAACGCAGAATAGTTCAAAGAAAACTATATAATAAATATTTTTCTTATACCTTAATTATTACAGTATGGCGCCATATATCCTTTTTTTGGAATATTTCAAAATGCATAAATGTTTTAAGCTAATCAAAAAATCAGCTTTTTTATTTCTTTTTTATTTTGAGGAATAGTGCCACAGATTTAATATATACAAGTGGAAGACTTAGGAAAACACAACAAACGAAATATTTTTTTTATACCTAAACTATTTTCGGATGTCGTCATATCTCTTTTCTCAAAATCTTAAAAGTTCTTAAAATTCAAAACTATCAAGAGATACAAAAAAATTTATAAAACAATCTTGGCGAAAATGTCTTTAATTAAAAATTAATATGTACTCGTAGAGGGAATATCCCTCAAATCTTTCAAACACCATGAACTTAACAATGTAAAGAGTAATTATGAAAACAAAACATGGAATAGTTTTCTAATAAACATTTTTCATTATTAAGACAACTGAAGCAAATTAAACTAAATAATACTTTATATGTTCTTTACCTTCTGTAAATTATTGAAATATAATCTAAGACTAACAGAAACGAAATAATTTTTAAGAAACGAACGTAGTATAAATGAAAAAATATAACACATCAAATATTATCCTGATACTAACATTTTGACAGCATGACGTCATATATCCTTTTTTTGGAAACACTTAAAATGCATTAAAATTTTTTGTTTATTAAAGCATATAAAAATAGAACTTACATTGAAAACGCAAAATACTTTCAATTAAATTATTTTCTTCAAAAGACATATTTTCAAAATATATCTTTGAATTTTAGTCAGTTAAAAATATTTTTTTTTATAAATTTAAATGTCATGATTCTTAGGATATGAACGTAGAATATAAAGGAAAGTACAACATATCAAATATTATCCTGATACCTGTGCTATTACAGCATGACGTCATATATCCTTTTTTTGGAAACTTTTAAAATTCGTAAAAATTGTATTTTATATTAAATTAAATAATAAAAAAAACATTGAAAACGAAAAAATACTTCAAATTAAATTGATACAATGAAAATACTTTAAATATATTTTCCTTAATTTTTGAAAATTTTTGGAAAAATTCTTGGCTTTACTTAAATGTAATGATTCTTAGAATATGAACGTATATTACATAGCAAAATATAACAGATGAAATATTTTCCTCATATATATTTAATAACAGCATGATGTCCTATATCCTTTTTTTTACATATTTATTTCAAGTTTTTATTTCTATAATTTTCATACAATTCTTATTAGAATAAGTTTCGCAAATGTTTTAAACTATTTAAACAAAGAAAGATCACACATATGTATATGTATATATTTAAAACAATTATATAAATAAAATATTGAAAAGCATACTTATACTTATTTTTTATGTTTGTTAATCTGGAGGTCCTTTTTAAAAAAAATTTTAATTCAATTTTATTCATTTTCGATATTTTGTTAGCAGTTTATAAAAATCGCTTGTTAGCAATTAAAGATTTATATAAACGACCTCGAGCTTAAAAATGCATACTTATATTTTTTAATTATTGATATAAAATATCATCATGGAGAATTGCATGTATGTATATGAACGTAGAAAACATATGAATAGTTAAATACGGAATAGTTTTGAACTACTGGCAATATTTCATAATGGCTTCATATGTCCTTTTTTCTTCCTTCAGTCGTTTAAAAGTATATTAGATAATTTAAGAAAATATATATAAAATTATTTTTAAGTCCAAAAATTTTACTTATTCCTGTATTGAAAAGAGTTTCTAAATAGATTCTTATAATATGGCAAAATATTTAAAATAAATCGTTATTTTGCTTAAATGCCATAATTTTAGGAAAATGAACGTAGAATATTTAGAGCAATATATTTTAGCAAATATTATCCAGATACCTGATTTGTTACAGTATGGCGTCATATATCCTTTTTTTCGAAAACTCTTAAAATGCATAAAAATTCTAAAATACAAGGGCAAAGAACAGTTAAATTAACATTGCGAGTATAAAAGAACTTAAGGTATAACTTTTGCAACGAAGATAATTTCAACTTATATTCTTGCATTTTTGTAAATTTTTACGAAAATCTATTTATTTTTTTTTTTTTTTTTGTTAAACGTCAAAATTTTAAGTATATGAATGTAGAATGGTTATGAGAATTTAATATAATAAAAAGTTTGCTTCTGCGCTCATTATTATATTGAGGCGCCATATATCCTTTTTATCAAAACTTTTAAAATTCATAAGAATTTGAAACTATAAAGGAAAACTAACCAAAATTAGCAGAAATGAGTGAAGAAACATGCAACATGCAATCGTTATATTTCATATAAAAGATATTTGAAATATTTATTCAAAATGTTATTCTTTTAAAAGTTTTAGTGTTAAGAATATAAATGAAAATACTTTTGGAATAACATATTTTCGTAACATCTGCGATATTACTTAGCGGTTCCATATATCCTTTTTTCTGTAAGATTTTAATTTAAATGAATTTCAAATTTTTAAGGTAAGTAAAAACAAAATTAGCATTTCAAGGACAAAAGTAATTTATATGCAGTTCTTGCAATGAAGATATTTTAAAATTAAATTTTTATGTTTTTGCAAATTATTGGATTACTTTGCGCAAATGCCGTAATTTCAGGAATTGAATGCAGTTTAGTTTCTGAGAAAATAAATAGCAAATATTATTTGCATATCTACTTTATTACAGAAGGGTGTCACATATCCTTTTTTAGAAACTCTTAAGATTTTTATGAATCTTAAATAGATGAGCTAAAAATAGCTCAGCTGTAGCTATTTTGGGGGAAAATATCTTAATATAAACTACATAATGCAACCATAAAACCATAAATATCATTGAGTCTGAATTATTTAGAGAAATACATGTTAAGTAGCTGCGGCAGTTTACGGACCTAAAGTTATGAAATTCCTTAGTAAGATGCAAAGGTGTCCAATGCATACTTTTTTAACCCTTCGGTAGTATATGAAATTTTATAAAAGAAATAACTTGAAACTAGTTTTAAATAAAATGTGTTGCTGTTAACTTGTGATCAACTACACAAAATTGATACTCGTATGCTGGCAAATTTCTTTATATCATTCTTCGAAGGGTTAATTTTTTAACCAGATCCATTTTACACAGCAAAAACTTCAAAAAGAAAGCGAATAATATATCCTGCTGGAAACAACTTTTATTTTGTTATGTTTACTTTACCCCTTTAACAGTTGCAAAAGAAAGAATGAGAGGAAAAACTTATCGTTACATTTGATTCTTAACAATTGCTTTGGATTTGTTATTTTTCAAATTCAGTGATTTTCCTTTTACAAGTTGTTCTCATATGGTCATTGTTGATTTTATGCTTTTCACTTTTTTCCAGAAGTTTTAATTTTTTTTTTTCGTTTGTTTGTTCTACTTTCGTATCGAATCAAGTTGATTTTGATTAAAAAAAATTGCTATAAATGGTAAAATGGCAATATAAGCGTTTTATAACAATTTTCATTTCCTTTCAGTTTATTCATTCATACACACTCACACACACACACATATGCAAAATTTATTTTACCTTTTTGGAGTTTCTGTTTTGTATTTTCGCTTTTAATTCATTTATACGGACGATTGAGTTCATTCATTTAATCAATTATTTTCTCTTCTTAACTAAATCTGATTGATATCACAGCTCAACTCCAATTCAATACACTTTTGCGCCTTGACTCAACTTTATTTACGTTTCAATGAAATACAAAAGGGCGACCATACATGCAGCATTAAGCGCTAGTATGTTTCTGCTTAATCTCATTCCTTTTGTTTCCATTATAATTGTATGCTTTAATTCTTTATTAACAGTGCACTTGTGTTTATTGTGCTGCTATTAAGCATTGCATATTAAGCAAACTTTCAAGATTGAAGTATGGTTATAATTAAATGCTTCTAGTTTCTAGTTTCCTTGGAACAATACCCAGTATTAATATATTTATATAGAAATCCTAACACAATTGAGTCCAGGGCTAATAACAACTAACCAGAGTATTATCTACTCGTATTAATACAAGAGCAAGGCAACCTGCAGGTCGCTTAGACCTGACAATATTTTTAAGCAAGTATGCGCGAATAAACCTAATACAACTTTTTTATAAAAAGATTTTTTTGTCCCGGTCCAGATTTGCAATTTTTGTTGCAGCAACTTTTAACTTTTTAGTGCATAAGAGCGAGAGAGGAATA
The DNA here is from genome assembly GCA_936439885.1 of Nowickia ferox. Taxonomy (NCBI): domain Eukaryota; kingdom Metazoa; phylum Arthropoda; class Insecta; order Diptera; family Tachinidae; genus Nowickia; species Nowickia ferox. Next base: position 81,426,075 of record OW387027.1, on the reverse strand, counting down.
CAAAAAGTATATATTTCTATTTCAACACTCTCACCACATTCAAGAATTGCTGCAACAAAAACTGCAAGTCTGGACCGGGAATTTATCAAGAGTAGAAATTATCCAGAAATCATAAGCTAAAGAAGAAAATACAAACAACAACTTTAATGTTATATTTTCTGCTTATTAAGAAATATACAGCCACAAAAACACATAAGCCAGTGCAGACGCTAGATACAAACAACAACAACAACAACTGAAATGCTTCCACGCACATACACACAAACCAATTATACATATTAGCCCAGTTCATAATCCTGTGCAAATGGTCTTGCATCGTAACATGTGCAAAATGGTATAGTATATTGATACTCACCACTTAACAATTCCTAGTGGTGAGTATCAAGATAATATACCATTTTGCGCACTCTACGATGTAAGATTATTGGCACAGGACTGTGAATTGGGCTATTGTAACACGAACTAAAGCCGTGAAGATCAAAGCTATAGAATGTTTTGCTAATTTTTGAATGTTTGTTAATATCCACGCTCATCAGCTAAACAGTCATTCCTGTGTTAAAAATAGTAAAGTTAACATCGTGCTATTCGAGCACTAAATAATGTAACCGTGTGTGTTAAGAGCTCTTAATATCAATGTTAAGTAATAAAGTGTTCTGATTTGCTAATGATAATACAATTGGGACTTTTTCTTCAACTGCAAATAATTTTCAAAACGTAACAATATTATTTCTATAATATCTAAATATCAGACAAAGAGATGTCAATAATTGGCTTCAATAATAGATGTTAACCCTAAAGTGGTCTGAATAAACTTAAAAAAAGATATGGGGAGAATAAGAATTGCGTTTAGTTTTTAAATCATTCTTATTTGTCACTTTTTAGAAAGTTAAATAAACATTTTCAAGGAACAACTCTAACCTTTATTAGTTAACACGCAAGAGTTAATTTTCTCATGCTTAATTAAGTTCTTTCTTTATCAACTTGAAGGGAAATCCAAAAAACCATTTACTCCACAGCAGAGCATGAGTGAGTGAGCTCTTCAATATGTCCACCTCAATTTAGTAATTCACTTAATTTTGTGCAGCCTTCTTTGTTAAGAACTTTTTTTTTTTTTTTTTTGCTTTCTATTTAATATATTAACGATCCTTAATTGAATATATCAATCAATTTATTTAAGCGTGCTGTAACCATTTGACATGAAACAAAGAGCAATGAAAAATATAACTTACATTAACAATGATTTCGCCAGCAACCAGCCAAAAATAAAACAAAGAAAATATTGAAATAAAAAAAATAGAGAACTAAAAGCAGCGAAGAAGCAGTTCCCTTTTAAACAAAAAAATAAAGCAAAAAATCCTAAAGCACAATAAAACAATTTTAATGGCATTTAGTGCAATTTCTGTTAAAACTTTCTCTGTAACAATTTTTCCCTGAGATTCTTGCTTTTCTTTTTTTTTACTCCCCAACTTTTGCTTTTAGCCTTTCTTCACTTTGGCTGTACTTACCCTTCTGGCAAATGTCTTTCCTTAAAAATTCGTTTTGATTTTGGTTTTTTTTTTTTTTGTTTTTTTGTTTTGGCTTTTTTTCTGACTTTTGCCGCTTCTTAACAATGTTAATTAGTCTCATTTACAGCTAAAATAATTTTATTTTTCTGTTAATGAGATTTTTTCTCTCTCTCTTTTTTTGTACTTGTGCTTGTTTTTTTTCAATTTAATTTTCTTGCAGCAATTTAATGAGTTCAATTGAATTGTGCTTAATTTATGCAGAATTTTATATTTCTTTTTCCTTTTTGTATGGATTGAAATAAGCTGTTAATGTTTTGTTGGGATAATTGCAATAAATGCTGCCAATAGTTGCTTGTGTGTATTTTATGCCAAGGTGAAAGTCATTGATACCGTGATCCTATTTATGATTGAAACAGTTAGTGTTAGTGTTAGTGTTAGTGTTAGTGTTAGCGTTAGTGTTAGTGTTAGTGTTAGTGTTAGTGTTAGTGTTAGTGTTAGTGTTAGTGTTAGTGTTAGTGTTAGTGTTAGTGTTAGTGTTAGTGTTAGTGTTAGTGTTAGTGTTAGTGTTAGTGTTAGTGTTAGTGTTAGTGTTAGTGTTAGTGTTAGTGTTAGTGTTAGTGTTAGTGTTAGTGATAGTGTTGTTAGTGGTGCTTTTCCGGGAGTGATATTGCTTATCGCATTTTTATTTGAATTTGACAAAAGGGTTAAGAAAATAAATAGAAGTACTTTCGTAATGAAAATTAGCTTCAATGTTTTTAAAGTTCTTAAAAACAATTTCAATTATTTTCTACAATAACCACCAGTTTTCAACTTTTCTAACTTTCTCAACAATAATGTTACATTTTTCATCTGGTTTCTTTTAAAAAGCTTAATAACTTAACTTAACTTATTGAACAATTTTGTTCTATTTTGTAATTTTATTTTCAATAAAAAAATATCTTTAAAATTAATCTTTTATTTTACGACTATGTCGTCATGCCAGAGCAGGTTAATATTTTAAATTTGTTATGAATACATTTTTCCTTGTAACATTAAAATGTCCTTGTGATAAGGAAATCCATCAAATAATAAATTTAATGCTTGAATTTAATGGATCATAAAACAAGTTAAAGCCTATAAAAATTCAAATACATTATGAAAATGTAGGTGAGTGGTGGTACGGTTGTACGGTTGTTGGATATACATATAAGAAGAAAAATAAAACGCTCATCAGCTTAAATTGAATTTCAATTTGGGAAATTAAGAAAATACATTCAATTTGATATTTGTGTAAAGATAAATTTTAACTTAACTAGCAGAGACAAGAACCACAAACAAATTTATTTTAAAAAAATTGTATCATACACATACTGATATGTACATTAATTTCCTTAAATTTATTCAGCACAGTTGAGCCTTTTTTTTTTGGTGCAGTCTTAATTAATTCACTTTCATTCCACTTGCCACCCACTGTCCCCAATTGGTTGTATGCACCTCTTACAACATCAGGAAGTTTCAGTTACATTCATTATTATATCTTTAAAAAAAAAACTTACAAGCAACATGCATTTAAATCAAACTTAAATCTCGCAAATGATCAGTTTATATGACAGCAGAAGTAAATCAAAAGAAGAAAAAAAAACAGCAAGAAACGACAAAATTTTAAATTTACAAACACTCAACAAAAAGTAAAAAAAAAATATTTTGCTATTCAGTTCAACAGCAACAACATGACATTTAAACAACATGCAGACAAATAAATACATGACTCCGTCATGTAGACACTAAACTTATACTACACAACACTTTCGCCACAGCAGTTCGTGTACACAGCTGTGCGAGGAAAATACTGGGTGGACGAAAAAAGGATAAACGATTGTGTAAGAGAGCACACATAGTTAGGCGTCCAATGAAAAATTACAAATGAACAGGAAAAAAATACAAATTTATGCAAATAGTAGCACTTTTTAAGAGCACGTCTAACAACTTCAAAAATATTTTTGAGTATATGTACAAGTATGTATGTTTGTATGTATATAATGTCAAGTACTTAACAGTGCAATACTGCAACTTTACACAATTGTGCATAAATTTTGGGCAGAGAGAAATGCACATAACACACGTACATATGAAGGCAGTACAATAAGTATTTCCTTGGTTTTCATTTATAACAGCGTATGTGCAAAAATCAATTTTTTTCAGTAGAGTAAAAAAAGTTCTTTTGGAAGCTTATTTAGAAAAAAAAGGTAGACGTTTTGTTGTTGTTTTAGAAAAAAAAGATGTACATGCGTCCATATTTTTCAAAAATTTCTTAGAACTTTCTAAAAATCATTTGATATCATAAACTCGAAATGAGAAATATATAACATACGTTGTTATTAATGAAAACCACAGATTTTAATTATTCGCCTTCAGTGCTAGTGCCTTAATAATTATAATTTTTAAATAATATTTTGGATAAATTTATTATAAATACACTTTATAGGCCAATGTTTCAGTATTTCTCTGATTGCGAACGAAGTCGCGGGAAGATGCAAGTTTATAATAATAGTAAGAGGCTTAAAATTTGGACTAAGTAAAAAATTGAAGAAAACTTTATTTTACACTTTAAAGACCTTTACATACCACCCACATATCGCGACATGCCTGAACTTGTATGTACACATTTGCATTTCTCTAGCCTGCAACAAAAGTGAAAGCGTGGGATTCACTTAACAAAAGAAAAAAAAAACTATAAAACAGGCACACAAAAATTTCAAACAACTTTAATTCAAGGGAGTCACACCACAAGAGCATTTTATTTTTTTAATACAAAAAATTATTTGAATTTTTATTTAATAAAAAAAATATAACAAAAGTACGAAAGCCAAAGCCAAATGTAATAAAATATATGTACTCGTATGTATGAACGTCTGTATAAGTGTTCCTTTCCACACCATTAAATAAACATGAATTTGCATAAATGTTTTTTTTTTCAATCTCTTTTTCACTCTCAGTTTAAGTGCAATAGTGAATGCACTGCAAAAGATCTCAAATTGCAGTATAGTTTTGTGAAATATTTTAAGTAATGCTACTTAAGAAGTATTGTAGAGGGTGTCCCTGGAAAAGGATTTTGTTATAAGAATAAAAAACTCATTATTCTTAAGCATACATATTTAACAATTGTACTCCCAGAGTAAGAAGGGCTTCTCAATGAAGCTCATTTCTGTTACTAAAACCAATTTTACACACTCAAATTTTATTTTGCAAAGTTTTAATTCAGCTGAATGAGAGAGAGAGAGAGAGATACTTTCTCTTTGTGTCTTTCTGAAAAGGGGTCCAACTTACAGCTCAGTTTTCAGAGGCTGATTGTATTTAAGATTAACTTAAGTTACTGCCTTGGTTTATTTGTAACACTTGGGTATGCTCTGTCACCATCATATATAAGGCTTGCGTGGCTCACACAGCTGGCAGTTTAAGTGCAGGATTGTTCTGCTTAAAACCTCTCTTGCTGAGGGATTGAGCCGATCTAAGACTTATGTTGGCAATCGCATGTAATTTACTATGCAACACATTCCTAATTTCCTACAATTTTAGTTTCAAGCACAGCCACCAAATGTGTCACATATCGATGCTGATCTCACCAGTAAAAGGTCACAGAATCAGCCAACTGTTTGGATCAAGCTCTAGATGCAAAGAGAAGCTGTGTTCTCAGAAAATTTGACACGCACATTGACTCTCTCAAAAGCCACCACACGATGACCTCATATGTGAGAATTGGGCATCGTATGGCAGTATGGATACGGAGAACGAGTTTTTGGGTAAGAACTTGGTTTTTCTAATAGATTTCTTGCACAGATAAAGTGAGCGGAAATCTTCAAAACCGCGCACATGTGCGAGTGCTCTCACAATAATGAAGAGAGCAATAAAAGATAATTTGTATTTCTATTTAATATGTAGTCTCTTGTTACTACAAGCAGGACTGCCACTACTAATATCAGACCAGTTGTGTAGTCACATGTTACTACGCGTAGACAACAATGAATTCTATTTAAATGACTTTAATTTCAAAGTTTCTCTCTTTTTGAACACGAGAAATTTACTCGAATTAGAGTTTTACAAGTACGACTCAAATATGTATTGGCAGCCCTGATATGATGAGAGAAAACTATATTACGCTCAAAAACGAACCACAACACAAACATAAAAGTGAATGTATGTATGTGGGGATCACTGCTCTATAGAGAACATGCATGCCCTACTTTGATTTTAAAATCTAAGCAACAAGCATTTCCTGCAACGATTTACTAAAAACTGTATAAGAAACAAATAAAGAAGTGCGCAAGACCAAAAAACTTTTTTCCCATTAAACTTTTCTTAAAATACATTTGAAGCAAATAGCGAGTGATCATGCGAGTGCGACTCAGTTTTCTTTCTCTTATATCAGTGCAATTGAGAATTAGATGTGAGAGCAAACGATAAAAGAGTTTCACGGGCTCTACTTGACCTGACGTTCTTAAAAAAATATATTTCATACAATTTCTGAAATCACTGCTCAGCCTAAAACTCAACATGGCCTGCTGTTCACAAATTTCTAAGCTTTACCACAAAGTTCATAATTTACTTTAAAAATTTGCCTTTTTAATGTTGGTGTGTGCACTTTCAAAGTCTTTTTGCAAAACAATTTGGTTTATTTTTTTTTTATTTTTTCAATTATGAGCTAATAAAATGCAACACATGAAGCCTGTCATGTCAATTGTCAACTCATTTTAACACTTTAAATCTTAGATTAAAAAAAAGGAAAAAAAAATTAAAATAAACTAAAATATCATTCTAGCTACATATTCATTCGGTGAATGAATGAATGTCTTGTTAATATATTTTTTCTTTCTTTCTTAAAGTGCGTAATTTGCCAGCCAACGCAATGTGTCATTAGCAATTCGTTTTTTCTGCTGATTTTTTTTTTATTGTTGCTACTTTTTAGTGCAACTTCTTTTATAAACCCTTCACTCTTGAAGTGTCATAAGTCAGTATATTAAAATAAATCTACTTAATTGCTTAAGCGTTTAAGTTAAAAGTAATTTTTTGTATTTTAAAATACATTTATATATTAAAAATACTAGGCTGACTTACAAACAGTCAACTGTTTTGTCTTCGAGCAAAGTGTGGTGTTTCATAACGCTGCAGTTCAAAGTTGATGCTCATGGCTACAATGTTTTTCAGCTTTGCATATCCACATGATATAAATAACGCATCAGAAAGGTATAGAAACTTTGTATTGATAAATTTTGGGAAGTCAGAATTGCTTAAAAAATTAATAAACCAATGAAAGAAATTCAAAGTTATTATTGAGGAACTACTTCTTATCTATTTTTTATTAACAACATCCTGATAATTAACAATAATTATTAAGGGTTTTAAAATTTTTACTCGAAGGAAAGAAAATAATTATAAAAATAATTTAAGATATTCTTACACTATCCCACAATTTATTTAAAATAAATTTTTTAAGCTAAATCCATATAAAATAAATATGAAGGTAAATATAAATTACTAATAATTATTTGTGTATATGAATATGAATGAAGTTAACAGCGATCTATGCAGTACATCCTGTTGTTCCCTTGATCATGGAAGTGTTTATTACTTCATTGTCCCGTATCTAAATAAATTCAATTAAAATCTAGTCCTAAAGGGGTCCGTACGCGCTTGTTTCTTTTTGGCGATTTATTTTCGATTTTTTGAGTTTTTTTTTCGTTTTTTCCGATTTTTTCAGTTTTGGCGATTTTTTCTGTTTTGGCGACTTTTTAGTATTAACGCTTTTTTGTTTTAGATTTTTTTCGTTTGGCTTTTTTTCGGTTTTTGGCTATTTTTTAGTTTTTGGCAACCTTTTTACTTTTAGTGATTTTTTGCATTTTAGCGATTTATTTCATTTTTGGTTCCAGCATTTTTTTTATTTTGGGATTTCAAGAGTTTGACTCTTATGGTTTCTTAGTTGTCAAAATAACATTAACTGAAAGAATACCCTTTAATTTTGGTTTTTTTAAACAAATTGTGACAGACAGACAGATAGGCAGAATAAATATAGATAGACAGATAAAAATATTTTTAATAAAACGACTTATGCCATTTTCAAAATAAACGACTCATATAGAAATTTATGTATGTATGTTGTTTGCTGCCTCATGTTGTTGCCTGTGCTGCTGCTGGTGACAGTGTTTTTATTGCTGGCTGGTGGCGTACATTTAAATTAAAAGTGTGTTGCTGATAATTTGTTTATCATGCTGTTGGGCCTTGCACAAGCATGCAGTTTTTTCTTTGTTTTTTTTTCTTTTTAAGTAGATTAATGATAGCGCTTTAATTAATATAAATATATAAAAAGCTTTAAGAGTGAGAGAGAGAGACACAGAGTAAATGCACCTTTAAGCTTTATGTAAAACGATAGCTTTAATATTATAAAAAAAAGTGATTTGAGAACTTCTTTTACAGAACCGAATTCCAATTCAATTACGAAATTCTCTGAATAAAATACTAATTTGTTCAATTAAATATCATACAAAGAAATTTTTAAATTCAAATGCAAAAATGTATAATAATTAATTTGTTTGAAAAAAAATCAGATTTTTTTCAAACAACAAATTTTTTGGTAAAATTAAAAAGCAAATCAAAGAAATATTTATTCATATTTGAACAGAAACCTTTCCTAAACTGTTTTTTACAATTGCTACTTTATATTAATTGTATGAATTATAATTTTTCTTTCTATTCAATTTTTTTTTTTGCATAAAATTATATATGAACAAATAATTTAATGGAACAATAAAAAAGTATTTCCTGAAACTAAATTTTATTTCACACAAAAATTTTTTTTGAAATTTTTTGAAAATAATTTTTTTTTGTATAAGGTGCTTTCACACGACCTGTATTTTACACTTATACGACTCATATCCTGCCATAACCGCCAAAAAACCTTAAGCTACATAATTTTCGAAATTAATTTTTTTTTATGAAAATCTGTTATTTGCGATCGTAAATAATCGTTTTTCGTTTTCGAGGTCCGAAAAGTGTCGGTTAAATTTTTTTAGCCGGTTATGGCTCGATATGTAATTTGAAGTTTTTTAAATTGTAACGTGGAATGATTCTTAAAAAAAACCAGTTTAGCTCGATTTGGATAAAATATTTCGCCATCGCTTACAACTGCATGCACAAATATTATACAGTGGAGTTCGGCTTTAACGTTTATTACAGATTAGATAGCATTTTGTTTGTTACTTTCTATACCGAAGTATATTTATTTGACATAAAGTCGTTATTTATTTAATTTGAAAATTTGCATGTTTTTATGGTTTAGCAATTGTCTATATGCATTTCGTTCCCGCTTTTTGGAACTCATCAGTAGACTTCATATAGACAATTGATAAACCATAAAAACAAGAAAATTTTCAATCTTATCTCTTTACTTTACGACGTTTATAATGAGTCTCGCCTATAAACCACAAAATCGTCTGGTCCCACCATTTATTATGGGTATTCAAACTTATACCTAAATGAGTGTGTTTTCTTATATATTTTTGTATTAATTAGGGAATGTGTGTGTCTGTCTCTCTGTCTGTCTGTCATGCGTGTTGTGTAACCGTACCTACCACCCGCTGTTTTATGAAGTCAATTTGCCTGTCAGTGCTCATGTATTTTGTTTCCTTTAGTCAATTTAATTGTGATGTGTGCCATTGTTGCTTTTGCACTCAAATATGTTCTGCATTTGTCTGTTGGTGAGTTTGTGTGTGTGTGTGCATTTTTTGATAAATGACAATGGCTGTTATAAATGACTTTAATACGACTGTCTCTCAGTTCAACAACAATGTATCACATACTCGTACTGTCGCCAACAATCAGATATCACCTGATACCAGTGCTTTTCTTCTCACTTTCAAAAAAAATTTTTTTTGTGTTTTTGTGGTGCACGTGTGAATACGTGCAAGTACAGAATATTTTTAGAGGTGAGGCTGTTTAAGAGGGCCTTTCGAAAATATTTTAGAGCCTGTTTTTTAGTAAATTTATATTCACTCTTATTCCACTTCTCACCATCAATCTCACGTCAATACAATACCGAAAACTTGCGACTTGCCGACTCGCCTTCTCGAACAATTTTGTGCTATTGACAAAATATTTTTGTTTTCTAAGTTCTAGAAAATATCATGAGACTGTCAATAGCTCATGACGTGATGTCGATTTTGACAGCTGGAATAAGCGTGATTGGAACAACAATAAAAAAAACTAGTTAAAAATTGTAGTGGTTTTCCATTATAAATTTTTAACATTTTTTTATTTACAAAAAGAGGCATCTTAACAGCTTAGCATTTGTCTGCTCGCGTTCGTAGACCTCTTGCATAAACTAGTCTTATAATAATTTTGAGACTACCCTCGTTATCCACCCATAAAGGTGTCAAAATCAATTTAAACGTTCATATCCCGTACAGCAGTTGTCTCTTTGTTTCTAAAAAAAAACATCTCTCTCAAAATGTTTGTCTGTTTTATTCTGTTTTTTTTTTGTAACATAAATTTTTATGTTCAATGTTAAAATGCCATTTTTAGAGGGGGGTTACTGTCAACAACACTGTTTGTGAACACAACCAACAGAAGCACCCATAAATGTCACAATCTAATGTTATCGCTCTTTTTTCATGAGACTTTTAAACGTATTGTGTGTTTGTATTTTATTTCTTATTGTCATAAGAATTTGTTTTTGTAATGTCAAATGACAAATTATTTGCTAAATAGCTGTTACCTGGTATAAAAACAGCTTTCGAAACGCTTGTGAGCATGTGGGAAAATGTTAGAAAAAGGGGAGTTTTTTTTTGTTGTTGAAGCCGTAAGGAAACAATTAAACAACATTTTAGTGGCTCATTTGGAAACATGATTAGTTCTTTTTTTTCGTCTCTATTATTTGAAATACTTGAGCCTGAACACAAGGGTGTGCCAACATAAAATAAATTCACTCTTAAATGATCCATTAGAAAAAGAGCACAAAGACAATTTTTTATTCCATTTGCTTGTCAGCGGCTCCTGTTGATTTTAAAGTGATTTTTGTTGTTGTTTGTTTTTTTTTTGTGTGTGTGATCAAATTTGAAAAGTCTAAAATTTTTCGAAACGATAAATTATTATTTAAATATATATTTTATTTCCAGCTAGAAAGAAGTGGAAATCGTGTTCACTGAACGATATATTCATTGCTTCCAAAGCATCGATTGCTCATACACATGTTGATGGCATGCAATGAAAAAATGAGGAATCATTTTGAATAAAAGTTATTTCAAGTTGAAACAACGTGAATTTTATATTTAAATAACACGAAAAACCATGTCGAATCAAAGTTATTTCAAGTTGAAATAACATGAATTCAATTTAATGTAGTTTATTTTTTAGTTAATTACTTTACTTATTCTGAGTACTCATCTGGCATTTCTTGTGTGTCATTTTGTGGTGTCATTTTCAAAAAATGTGAAACGCCGTTCACATTATGTTTTTTATATGGCAATGCTACACAAAGAAAAATATCGGAAATGAAAAAACGTTACCACTAGTACACACTACTGCGAAGTCACAAAATGCCATAATGTGTACTCGGCATTACATGATTGTGCGTATTGGTACAGAGAGCAGCAAAATGTGTGTATGTATGGTTAATGTTTGGCTTGAGTTAAACTTTATTTCAAAATGAGGTAATATAATTTTAAATCAAAAATGTTTCATGGTGATTTTACATTGGTATTGTTTTGTGTGTTCTGATCAAATGCTTGATATTTCTATGAAAAATTACAAATTAAAAATAAAGCAGTGGCTCTTTACTTTTGCAGACTAGATGGCCAAAAGAGCTTACCTGCTTGACCCCGTTACAATTCCAGATGGTACGCAATTATGGAAAAAATTCGGAGAAATCAACTCCGTATGTTAGTGGCAATACTAACAGGATATTGTCATATAGGTATGCCTGCCAGAAGATTATATCTTCCATTTAGCAACTTCTGTAGAAATTGTCATAACGTAGAAGATCGAAAAACTGTTGAGCATCTACTTTGTCACTGCCCCGGTCTTGCAACTAACGTCGACTTTTAATTTCTGCAGGACCTTGCAAGGATATCGAAAAGTGACATTAGAAGAATAAATACATTCGTAAAAAAATCAGTTTCAGTTAATACCGAAAAAGTGGAAAGATGCAGGAAGGAAGAAGTCAGCACAAAATGGGACTAATTAGGATCCATCAATACCCAACTGAGCCGCTTTCTCATGAAATTGGTGGCCTGTAATATATAATCTAACCTAACGATGGCTCATCAAATTTTGTATTTGATTTATTGTATTTGCGTGAGACAATTTAATTTTTTTATAGCACTTTTACTTAATTTTTATATAATTTTTTTTTTATGTCAGTCAACCAAACCAACCATTCGCATTCATTCATCCATTCATTCATTTTGCATATTTATGACTTGACATTCTAGAAAAGTAAAATTTGTTTTTTTGTTGTTGTGGTTGTTGTCTTCCTTTGCTTTTCATTTAAAATGTACAAAAATTTCAGTCAAATATTTTATTTATATTAAAACCATTCGTACTATTGGCAGCCGACATACGGTAAAGTGTCAAAATTGGTTTCGTTTTATTCAACAGCATTCATAAAATTTTGCTTAATGAAACAAAAAGCAACAAAACGGAGAAACATTTCTTAACTGATTTGTTATATTTTTCAAATATTTTTGTGGTTTTTATAAGAGCAATGAAACCACTTTTCTCAACATGGGTGAGTTTTAAAAAGAGAAATTTATGGTCCAAAATCAAATACGTTTAGGTATATCAACTGTGCATCTGTTCGATGTAAGATCCTTGGAGAAAAATTTTAGTGCAATATTTTAACCCTTTGACTCATCCATATGGCCTTTTGTGCACCTTTGGTAAAACTAAGTCAAATAAATATGTTTAAATGAGGATATAATGAGTTACACTATTCTCCTAAAACATTTGGCATTAAATTTAATTATAAGTCTTTGAATATAACAAAGCTCGAAATTTAACAAAACATCAGAAATAAATAATTGAAAAAAAAAAAGTTTAACCTTTAACAAAACAAACTTTTTACTAAATTCGTATTCATGGTTGACTAGTGTTTGAAAACAAATCCGTAACAAATTTTAATGTCTAAAAGGGCAGTTCTTGGTATAATATTATATTGAAATTACCTGCTCTTACGACAAGCCTGTTTCAATGCCAACGTACATACCTGCAAGAAAAGAATACAAAATAAAATTATGTAAGTTTTCAAATTAAATAAAATATTTTACTTTTTTATTTCCTTAAGTTTAATACTTCAAATCTCCAATATAAAGTTCGTTAATTCTTAAATACTTAGAGATACATTTAATGCTCTCAACGAAATTATTATCAAAATTCTATTGTTTGTTAAAAACTTTTGGTTTAAGTGATATAAAAAAAATGTTTTTCTAAAGCTTTAGAGATCTGTTTTTAATGTGACTTTAAGGTTCTCCCCAATTTAAATGCAGTAAAAAAATTGTTTTAATTTCTTTTGTGGCATTTTAATTTTCTGAAAACCAAGCAAGCCACTATCATTTCGTTTATGTCATTAAAAACCTTTTTGGAAAAATAATATACAGACCAGCAATACATAAAAGGCTAACCAAACAAAATAAAACGTTGCAGCTCGTTTTTGATTCTGATAACATGACCCCTTTTTAAGAACCAAATACATATAAGTTTTGATACTTGCCAGTGGTATTAGGGGTATAACTAAAGAACTAGAAGCAACGAGACAGTGTTTAAATTTATTAAGGGATTTGTTTGAAATCGAACGATTAAAAGAAATAAAAAATAATTTGATCGAGAACAAACAGTTTAAAGTTTTATTTGAAAGAATGATAATTTTTAGTTCTCAATTCTTCCAACTGAAGTTTTATCAAATTTTAGGTGAGTAACTTTTTCTACAAATATTCGATGAAATTCTTAATTTTATTCGATTAAATATTTTATACGATTATGCTAACGAATGGATAACGATTAACTAAAACTATTTAGTTGTTTATTGTTGACGAGCAATTTCTTCGAGCAAAAGTCCAAGCAGTATTCGAGTAATCGAATATATTTGAAAATTTATTCGATTATTCGAGTGAAATAAATATTTTATCTCAACAAATTTATTCAAGTTAATAATTGAATGAATCGTTTGCTAGAATCAATAGCAAATAAAAAGTTTTCAATTTCTTTCAGTTAATCGAGTAATAAACCTGATTTTAGTTCTCATTCGATTAATTGGAAGCAATTAATTTTTATTATTTTTTTTATTATTTGTGACCTGCTCCACGAAAAGGGACCTCTGCGCCGAAAAAATTTTTTTTACTTTTTGAGTGATTCTTAGAGGAGAAAAAACGCTCTTTCAAATGCCGCAAACCGCAAGTTTCTATGTCTTTTAGTTTTTTTTACAAATTTTAACCTGAAATTAATTAAATAATAGATAAATTAAATAATAATAAATAATAGAATAAAACAGCTCTAGTAATTTTGAAAACAAAATTAGCAAAAACAGGTTTTTAACTGTTAGAAATAATTTTCATAGAGGCAACACTGCATAGTGAACATCGTGCAAAGTACCAGAGAGTCGAAATACATCGCCAGATGATCAGGTTGAAGGAAGAGTTGCATAACCATGGGAAAAACACGGAAAAACGAAGCGCTTTTTTTAAACGCGTTTTTCTCAATAACTTCTTTTCGGCGCAGACAGACGCAATAACTTCTTTCGTGGAGCAGGTCATATTTGTGTTTTTTTAACTCTCACAATTTTTTTTTTACTTTTTTCTTACTTTATGTGAATACCTCTATCCCATTTACTTTCTTAAACTTGTCAGTTAATGTTCCACAGTATTGTTTTATTTTCACAGACTTTTGTAAAAATGTTTTTTTTTCTATCAATATGTTGTTGTCATTTTTGTTGTTGTGTTTGCTGCTCGGTTTTCATTTTGTTTTATTTTATTTGTTTATATTGTATTTTTTATTAATGTCCTTTTAATTTTTGTTTTACCGTGTTGTATATGTACATATATTTATTTTGTTGGTTGGTTCATTGCAGGGTTCCAGTTGTTGCTAAAGAAGAGGATTTTTACAATGTTGTTCTTCTTTGCAGTTGTTATTGTTGTTTCGGTTGTGGTTTGTTGTCTTAAATACTAGACAGAAAATCATTTAAAATTTATGACATTACAAGTTGTTATAATGTCACATATAAAATGAAAGTTATATGTGGCAGGAATGGGAAATTGAGGCAGTAGAATTAAGAATAAATTTAAAAAAAAATTTAAAATTTAAATTAAAAGGATGACGTAGAAGAGGAACGCGAAGTTTCTTAATATATTGCTTATATAAGAGAAGTGTAAAAAAGTCCTAAGTTTTCCACAACAAGTATTAATTAATGCCATATTACTATTTAACACTAACCAATGAGAAAAAATTTTTTTGTAACTTTGTTAACAGGCCTAGATGAATTTCGTTGCTGATAAGTTGCCTTAGCAGCAACGAAGTGCTTCTAGATGTACTTAACTCACAACTAAAAACTTTTTGATTTTCGCTTATAATACTGAAATGTTGTTGAACAAAGACAGGTCATCTTTTTTCAGGTTATTAACAAATTAAAATATGTACTCATATAAGCAAATATTCTCCTCAAATTGTGTGTTCCTTCGCGTTAAAATAAGCTTTGATTCCCAATGTGTATGCTTTTTGTTTCCACTTATAAACATTTTCATATATCCATTTAAGGGAAATTTTATTTCTGTGCAATAATTTGTATTTTATCAAGAATATAAGAAGCAGCAAAGCATATATGTGAAACTTTTTAAAATTTCCCTTATATATAAAAATGTCGTTTTAATCATACCCAAATTATATTCCAACAGAATTTAGCATTACAAAATAACTGAAGTGCAGTAAAAAGGTAAAATTAACTATGCATATGTTTATATTTTCCCTTGCCTATGAAAATTTCCCTTTACAGAAATCATGCTTTCAAACAATTTTGTAATATTTATTTCATATATGCGATTCAGTAAACATATTTAAGCAAAAATCCACCCATTTTAAAATTTTAAGTTCGTATGAAAATTTCCCTTTCAAACGATATCACGCACAAAAAAACGTCTAAAACCAAAGTATAAATATATTTTAAAAATTTTCCTGGCCTATAAAAATTTCCCTTTCAAGTATATTATGCTACTGAAGTTAATTCTATGTACGTAATGCAGTAAAAATACTTAAAGCACAGGTCTAAAAAAATTTTACTTTAAACAAATTTTATCAACTTAAATTTAAATTTTATATTATTCTCTTTAAGGGAAATTTTGTTTTTTTTTCTTTAAAAATTTTATATTTTTATCCACAAAGTGAAAGAGTTCCAACCAAATAAGCTGTACAAATATAAATTTCCCTTTCATACAAAAATGTCCCTTTAAAAATACACATACATATGTGCACTACCAAGGAATATACAAAGTGATTTGGGTATTAAAGAATAATTGAAGTGCAGTAAAAACACTTAAAGGAATTTTTTAAATATTTCTCATAGTTCTCTAAAAAAAAGTTTAAGTTTAAGTAAAAAAATTTTTTAAAATATATTCAATGTCGGCATTGCAGTTAAAATGTCGAAAATATAATACATATTATAAAAATTCCCCTTTCATAAGGAAACTTCATTTTGAAAGGAATTTCGAACTATTTTATCTTACACTGAAATAATTTATGTTTTTATACAACATTTTAATTTTAAAAATCTTGTCACTTCAATTGAAAGGGTCAAAATATTTGCGAAAAATTCCCTTCCACTAGCAACTACTGGCTATCGGCTTATTTAAATAATAACAAATGATTATAGAGCAGTAGGAAAGTTTAAAATGAGTATGTATTAATATGCCACTTTTTATATAAAATTTCCCTTTTTATATAAAAATTTCCCTTTTTATATAAAAATTTACCTTTTCACATAAAAATTTCCCTTTTCATATAAAAATTTCACTTTTTATATAAAATTTCCCTTTTTATATAAAAATTTTCCTATTTATATAAAATTTCCCTTTTTATATAAAATTTCCCTTTTTATATAAAAATTTTCCTTTTTATATAAAAATTTCCCTTTTAAAAAATTTTCCATTAATCAAAATTATGCATTAAAAGGTATCAAAACTTTTTATTAAGTTACATATATACGAGTATGTATTTATTTGCATACATAATTTAATTTTCAGATTGTTTTATTATTTGTCATTATATCGTTTTATGTATGTAAGTTTGTATATTTTTCATTCCTCCTAATGCTTTGTTTTATTTACAATTTATATATATATATATATATATATATATATATATATATCTTGTTGAAAATGAAATGCGAATAAAAAGCAAGCCACAATGTCATAAACTGAAACTTGTAGCTAAGTCACTCGCTAAGGTAACTATTTCATTATTATATATTTCAGCCAAAGGCTAAAAAAAAGTTCATCCTGAGTCATCTCTCTCTTCCTCCTTTGGCACCGTTCCTATTTTTTCACATTTTAAATCCTCAGCTGCTTTTATATTGAAATAAATACATAAGATAAAAAGAATTAAAAATAATTGAATTCTTTTTTTTTTACATTCACAATATTGTGCTTTTATGCAGCATGAGGTTTGAGGTTGTTGTTGTTGTTTTTTGTTTTGGTAGAATGGCAACAAAAATATGAAAAATATTTGTTAAGATTTTTTAGCTTGACTTTGTTTCGTCAGATTGAATAAATAAACAAGAATTTTGAAATTAAATTGAGGGTATTTGAAAATACATAAGTAAAGTATAACAATAAGCAAAAAAAAAAAAGAAATAAAAATAGAAAAACTACAAAGACAAGAAGGTTGGATGAAGATGAAAACAAATAGCCGGCTATTTTTCTTTGGAATACAAAAAAAATATATATAAAAAAGAAAGAAATAATAATAATAAATATTTTTTGTTAAGCCCGAAGGCATGTTTGGAATTATAATGGAATTAAGGCCATTAAAAAGTTATTAAATCAAGAAAAGCAGATACAGAAATTATTTGTTTCATTTGAGAGTTTATACACAAAAATTAAGCCAGATATGGCAGATTAAAAAAGCAAATCAACAAGTTTATAACATTCTAGACGACCAGACCATTAATATGGGATTTAATGGCAATTAGTTGATGCTTTTACAAAGTGTCTACTTACTAAAAAAAAAAAAACAGAAATTCGAAACCAAGTTTGTAGCATTAACAAAAGCAAAACAATATTTTTCATAGGACCAAGTCTTAAACTGCATATTGCGTGTTTTCTTAGAGACGGCGAACCGCCAAAGCAAATAATATAATTTGAATAGTGAACAGTATTTATGGAATTAATTTTGATTTATTCAGACACGCTTGGTTAAACATGTTCCGAGATTATTATCCACGACTCTAATTAATTAAGGAATCTTTGATTTTTTCACTGTTCTCTCGATACGAATACTTTGCATATCATTTTAAATTTAAAACTTAAATTATATTTAAAAGACTAAAAGGAAAAATATCTATGCCTGTATACATTTTTAATTTTTGTTTTCCATTTTATATTAAAATTATTATTATTATATTAAAACATATGTATATGTATACATATATATTTACTATAAAGATTTCCCTTACGCATAAAATATTTCGTACAAACATGATTTTATTTATACCACTGCTGAGTATTACAAGTGCCTTTTCATTATAATAGTTTAGTTTCTGCTTAAAATTAACTTAATTTATTCTTCTAGAAATAATGCAATTGCATTAAGTTTTTCTAAAAAGTGTCTTAATTTTCTTTCTAGAACGTATTAAATCTTAATCTAAATGCATATTTTTATTTCTCATAGACCCCTTAAAATTGGTTTTAATGAAATTCATAAGATGCTACAGAAAAATATTTGCTTTGTTTGCTTTAGTTTTACATAAATAATCCCTTGCAAAACAATTTAGTCTAAAGTTTGCTAATTTTGTTCTTAAGTTGCATTTATGCAAACTGAAATCTCAGCATAATTATGCAATCTCAAAAAGGGGAAAAGTGGCACATTAAATATTTATATTTTGCTTAAATTAATATTAATAAAGAAAAGCTGTTTTCGACATCAGTAGAGTTAGTTAGAAGAGAAAAAAGACTAATTTTAATAAGTATTATTATTTTATATGCAATGAACAGCCAAAGTCGAAGAGTAAAATGTTTAAAAAGATGTTGAAATAATAAGGCAGGAAATTTGATAGTATTGGAGGACAGTGATCGCGGTTGAAGTTAATGGTTGAGCTTGCAGAAAAGGGAAATTGTACTTTTTCGATTTGTTAAAAGAATAATTTTGTATAAGAAATTAGTTTGCCTGAATATAAGACCCCTTTTTGAAAACGCAAAGTTTGCTTTTCAAAGTCAGTCAGCTGGGTGGAAGGCAGAGGGAGAAATACTCTCTCTTTATGTCTTTCTCCCAGCTGAATTAAAACTTTGCAAAATTAAATTTGCGTGCCTAAAATGGTGTTAATATTTATTAAGCTCAACTAACTAAATATCTTAGCTGAATATCTTAAGTCTGAAGCACTAGCTGATTTTTTGATTTCATAGCTGAATATGACTGATATAATTAAAAATTAATTCAAATCTTTTTTATAGAAATCTTAAATTAAATTTCATCCCTTTGAAATTATCACAGCGGAATAGCCATTATATTAACTTTTAGAAGATACAAAGATAATTGTAGCCATATGTAAAGATTCAGCCAGCTGAATAAAAAAGAAATATTAAAAACATCATATATGCTAAAGTAAAATATACGTCATATAGATATGTAATTTAGCATTTTGCAAAAGTTTTCGAAAAAAACAGAAGTCTTGGGAATTTATTTTAGCTGTAATCAGAAATATTCAGCTGAGTTAATAATTGACACATATTATTTAATGTTTGCTTAGCTGAACAAAATATTTTATAGATATAGCAATGATATCAATAAAAAAATTCTGCTAGCTGAATTGTAGTCTAATGTAATTTGACTGAAAAACATTTTACTTGAAACTATGTTATGAGATTTTAAAATTATTTTATTTTTAAAATTACTATTATTCAGCTGAATCAAAATATATTTCAGTTGAATTAAAAGGCACTTAAGCTTATTATTCATGAAATTTATTTAGCTGAATACATCATTGCGATAATATAATGGTTTTTTACCTATTAAAAATTAATGATCTTATGTCAATACACAAATTCAGCTAGCTGAATTGTAGTCTTACATAATATTATTGACAAAAATCATATCCTAAAATATGTTGTATTACTATTAATCATCTGAATCAAAATATATTGCAGCTGAATATGAGGCAAAATAAATCTTTAAATTTCAAAATTATTTATATTCATGAGGCTAAAATTTAAATACTTTAGCTGAATTGAAACTTGATGCATAACTTATATTTACTTAGCTTGAAAATTTGGTTTGCTTAACGATAAAAACAAGCCAAATTTTTAAATTAAATAAATAGACTTTATGTCAAATATATATACTACGGTATTTAATTTACTTATCTTCTTAAAAAAAAATTTATAGAAATGTAATTGGAAGTTAAAACATTTAACTTAACTAACTAGAATTCGATGTTAATAATTAAGTTTTGTTTAAGCTTTCTGGGACTTTATTTCAACTTTGCTGAATGCAAAGCAAATAATGCAAGAATGCCCCCTGAATTAATCATTTAGTTGTACATGAACTTCACATATATGTAGTACATTCAGCTAAGAAAATATTAACTCAGCTGCACTAAAAAATTTATTTGTGTACATAACTTTATTGACTTAGGGCCAATTTCACCAACTCTATTTAAATATCAATTCATATTTAAATGTCGTTTATCATTAATTTTTGTACGGAAAAATGACTTTTAAATATGAATTGATATTTAAATAAGTTGGT
This sequence comes from Nowickia ferox, assembly GCA_936439885.1. Classification (NCBI taxonomy): domain Eukaryota; kingdom Metazoa; phylum Arthropoda; class Insecta; order Diptera; family Tachinidae; genus Nowickia; species Nowickia ferox. Next base: position 81,405,604 of record OW387027.1, on the reverse strand, counting down.
GAATTAGGCTCTCAAAATATTTAAATTCACACAAATTAAAAAAAAATTGCTTTTAAATTATTTCAATCGTAATAAATCTATTTCAGCCGTAATTAGTAATTGGAAATTTTCTTCTCCAAAATTATTCAAAATTTATTTCAACCCTTATTGGAGCCCACCGTACATATTTTCTATTGCAGTAAAGAAGGAGCAAAAAAATGCAACAAGAGGTGTATACTACAGCACTAAAAGTTGAACTTGAGCTAATAAATTCATACATGTTGGTAGCAGCCAACAGCAACAGCAATTACTATTATCATCTTCTCATTCTCAGCGTCAACAGCAGGAGCAGACTTTTAGTAGTTTTTGAGGCAAGGCAAATCATGGTTGAAAGCTGCACTAATTTATTCATTCAACATAATTTTTAAGAGCCGCCTTTTAAGTTAAGGTTTTTGTTTTTTTTTCATCTTTTCGTTTTGTTTTCTCTCAAATACAACATCTTTTGATTGCATTATGATTAAGCAAAAGAATTTTCTAAAGCTTGCTGTACGTCAACAAAACTTTTTTAGGTTTGTTAAGGTATTTTGTTGCACGCTTGTTGTATACAATAATAATGATGTTGAATAAATTTCACTCTCTTACATTGTTTTCTATTATTAAAAAGTTTGGTTTTGTAAACAACAAAAAATGTTATGTATTCAGTTTTTTTATATAGGGTGTTTTTTTTAGAGATATAGAACTTCGAATTGAAATAAAACACAAGAAAATCGTTTTAATGTCCATCAATTTGGCTTTATTGGAAGGATAATTTTATGCCATTAACGTTTAAATATGATTTCGGGCATGTGGGCGCCGCGGCTGGCTCGAATAAAGCCAATTCTACAGGTCCAATTTTCAACCACTTTTTCGAGCATATGGGGCCGTATGTTGGCAATAACGCCACGAATGTTGGCTTCCAAGTCCCCTAACGTTTCTGGTTTGTTGGCGTAGACGAGCGACTTCACATATCCCCAAAGAAAATAATCCAATGGTGTCAAATCACACGATCTTGGTGGCCAATTGACCGGTTAACCGAATTAATTGCTCTGATGGACGATTATGTCGACCATAAAATGGACGGAGCTTGCGGTAAACTTCGCGAATTGAACCATTATTTTCGAAATAAATTTGCACGATTTGCAAGCGTTGTTCTTTTGTCAACCTGTTCATGATGAAATGGCAAACCAAACTAAATATTAATCACTTGACAGCTGACAAAATGGCCGCCAGTTAAAAAAGTGATGCCAACTTAAAGTTCTATACCTCAATAAAAAACACCCTATAGAATAAATTATAATAGAGGATATTTATTAATGGTGCACAGAAAGCTGCACATGCTGCTTTTGTTAGATGCTTAGTAGCATCACTGTACTTGTGGGAGAAGGGGGCTTTCCTTCAAGAGTGTGTTTACTTAAACGCATCAGTGTTTACACAGTATATGGTATATGATATTTGTAGACGGACATTTATGGTGAAAGGCAGACATGTACTACGTCTCTCTTTAGCTTTACAAAGGCTGTCAGGCAGCCAAATAATGGATGCAGTATCTGTGTGATATGAAATACAACAACAGTAGATAAGACAAGAATATCAAAACACCATTTCTCACAAGCCAGTAAAAAGAAACATTTTGAGCAAAGTTCAAAAAATATATCAAGAGTTTTCCCTATATATTTACGTGTGATAAGCCAGTTAGACAAACTGGGGGGACACAACAACTGCAATCTTCTCTACCATGTTATATGTCGTGTAATACGGCGACAGCTTAAGAATGGCATAACATACTGAGCAAACGAGTTTGCATTTGTAGTAGCTGAAACCAGGACGTCTACTTTGTAATTGGAAATTAGCGACAAAGCTTTCGATTTGCAGAGTTGACCCGCAAGCTTCCACAAGTTTTATAATTTGTTTGGAAGTGCTGAGATATTGCCACTATTCTATCTATTCACTTAATTCAAATAAGAAGGGCAAGATAGTGCTTAGCAGATTGCTCAATCAAAGGCACAAGACAAGAGTTGTCCCAAATATATTTAACTAATTCTCTCTAAAAGGATTTTTAAGAAAACTTTGTGTAATAGCGGCTAATCCGTGGCATTTTCTCATGCTATAAAATATAACAAATTTAGACATTTACAGTCGTATGCAAGTTCTTAAACAATATTTTAAATTTGTTAATTTTAACCCAATCAGAAAAAATAAAAACGAAACTTTTTCATCTCTCATAGAAAACATTGTAGCCATGCATGAATTTTCTTGTGTTGTTGCCTTTGCTCTCCTCTCCTCTCCTCAACGGTGCTCAAGACACCAAAGTTGTAGTAACTACATTGTGCTGTCATTTGCTTTTTCTATTGTTGTTATTACTATTACAAATCCTTTATTATTGTTCTTGTTGTTAGTTGCACAAGGAAAAGGAAAAGCAACAGCAGCAGTAGTCAGTTGCCGTAAGTAGCGGTGGTTGTCAGTTGTTTGTTTAGCAGAAGTGATATGACATGACGCCCAGTTGACTCGTTCGAGTTGACTGAACACATCTTCAAAAAAAATAAAAATTCTTGATTCTTGTATGCTGCACTTTTTGCTTTAATTTATTTATTATTTTTTTTTTTAGCTGTATGCAGGCTAAGTTCCGCAGGCACACGAACTAAGAAGTCGTCTGCTGCCTCTCGGCTGTGAAAGAAGTTAAAGTTCACAACAAGTGCATAAAAGACAACAAATGTATATGTGAATGCAGTGTACATATGTATGTATGTACATATGTATAGTAAGTGTAGTGATGTTTGTAGTCACATATTTGTGTAAATATATAAAGATATGAACCAGTTTGTCATCTTATTTCAAACAGGTGGAAGAAGGAACGGTTAAGCATCTTTGCACTTTCTATGCTCATTAAATAGAAATTTTTTTAAAGAAATTGTCAACTTTTAGGACTATTTAAAAACCTTTAAGTATTAAATCTCAAGTAGGAAGGAAGGAAAATAAAGGAAGCTCCTGCTATTTTGCAAAAGTAAAAGCAGTGAAAAATGATTGAACATTTTAGTATATGTTTCATTTCATAAATGACATAAATTGTTGGCGTAAAATACGACAAAAATCAACTCTTAAACGATTTGTATTAAGCTTCTTTTTCAAGTTTCAGTGCGATAAGTTTTAATTAAATATATATTGGCTTACGGACACCATTACTAACCGGTACATACCAACTCACTTAATGTAGGGTAAAATATTAACTGTTTTTGTTTGTATTTGTTTATTAAAATTTATGCTGCTTTATGTACCCTTAAATTCTCATTCAGTTAGTGAGGGCAATTCTATATAACTTGAACTCAATCGGGGAGCAAGACACGATACCATACGAACATGTAACTGTTCATTATTGTACTTAGGCAAGTCTACAATGTTGTAGTAAGCTAATTGTAGATATTTAGAGAAATCTGGCCGGCTAGAAGGCGGCCAATCCTTGTGCCCGACAACAGAAAAAGTTGTATGGGAAATTCCGTGAGTTTGATATAACTTTAACTTAACATATATATATTGGCATAAAATAGAAAAGAATAGAATACTGTGTTAGTTGAATAATAAAACATCAAATATCTCGGTGGTTTTTATTTTTAAACGGAGCAGATCTTTGGTAAGATCCAGGCAGAATTGATTTCTTTAATCTCAAAGGGCGAAAAAATTATGGAAAATATTGGGTGAAATCAGCAACTTCTTTCATTTTATAACAAATACATATTTGGTCTCTTACAAATTGAAAAGAAAAGTAATTAAAGGAAAATTGCTATGAAAAGAGGAATATAAATTTTCTTAAATATTGTTTTCTTTTTTTAACCGACTAACAACAGTCTGTATTTTTTATGTATGTTACTTCATAATTTCGCCACTTTAAGATAGATTTTTAATTGTTTTGTCTGCCAAAAAAAATGGGTGGGTACAAGCCCTTTAATTTGTTTCCATAGATACTTTATTCTTTAAATTGTGAGATTGCTAGCACACTTAGCACATATCTAGGACTCTCTTCATGATAAAATCTCTATTAAAAACATAGGCGGAGCCACGCCCTTTTAAAGTTTAATATTATATTTCACGTGCTTGCACTTAAGCGATTCTTATGAAACTTTTCACATGCCCTGAGCTCTGGAAGTGCTGCGATCTTGTATTTAAAAAAGCGGGCCCATTAAAGTTTAGTATTAAATTATACTGCTCATTTATTCAAAGAACGTCATAACTTAAAAAACTTAATTTTTCAGTTAATGATGCGGAATTAAACCTCATATCGTTCATCATATTGTGTGAAAATTTTATTCAAATATCTTGAAAGCAAAATAAATGTTTCTTTTTCATTTAAGTTGAAACTTGTTTTCTGACAAACACGTTTTTTTTTTGATTTATGACATTGTTTGAGCAAATGAGCGATATGTACTTCTGCTTATACGATTCCCACAAAACTTGTCACTCAGTTTGGGCTCTTGTAAGGCATAATCTTGTGCTTAAAAAGTGGGCGAGGCCATGCCCCTTACAACTTAATATTATCTTTCACGTGCTTCTACATATGAAAACGTTTTATTTAACGAAGGGCCTGTGCCTCTAAATGCCAACAAAAGAGGTTCCATTGAATTTTTATATTGCAAACAAAAACAAATTTTAGTTTTTTGATTTTGCTCTTAACGTAAATGTTCGGTCGAAAATACCGTTCGCATATGGAGCAAAAGGTGCTGAATCAAAACTACTTTTAACTTCTTCTTACATTTGAAATAGGTTAAATTTTTTTAAAGATTTATTTTATAAATAAGTCTGCAAACGACTGTAGCAATGCCACAAATATTAGATTACTCAATTTTATATCGAAACCCAGCATAACTGACTTCTTTCTTTTAGTTAACCTTCCCTTCTAAACTTTTCCTAACTAAAAGGCTTAAATTCTAGTGCACACTGATTTGATTGCCGTTCTTGTTGTTGTTGTTATATTTCATGCTCCTTTTTTACTAGTTTGATGATAGCAATGAGGTCATAACAACTCATACGACTTGTTGTTTAAATTTTTTTATGCCGCCTCTCTCTATGCAATTTTGTCGCCATAAAAAATATAATAAAAAATAGAATAATAAAAAAATATAATAATAATATTAAAAAAATACGTTGACTATAGTGTCAACAAAAGTGTATTTTTCGCAGTGATAATGACATGATGCCTGACTGTTTGAATATATATTTACATTTCAGGAAGTACTCGAGTATACGTACACACACACATACAAACATACACGCATACATATACACTTGTGTATGCGTTGCAGTTTTTTTTTTGTCAAACGAATGCACTACTACTCTTGCATGTCAAACAATCACTTAATATAATATTTTGACACATTAACATACAATGGCTCCTCTCACTTAGGGTGAGGTGCAAAAAAAAAATTGTTGCAAACTTACAAAGAGAGAGTGAAAGGACTGTGATGCTGAACAAATATGAAACATGTTAATAGAATATTTATGAGTCTGTACGGAAAAGTTATTTGGAGTTGAAATAAATAAATTTTTTGTAGAAGAATATTGGAGACTTTGCACAGAGACTGTAGGTACGAGTAACAAAGTGAAACTTAATTCTTCTTAATAAGTGACTTTTGGAAGTCGATTAAATTCTTTTTTTTTTATTAGAGCTATGCTCTTTATGGCGCGAAATTTTGGAAGTCGATTAAATTCTTATTTTTTTTATTAGAGCTATGCTCTTAATGGTGCTATACAGAAGTTAGGACTTGATTATCGTAACAAAAATAATCGTAAAAAATAATAATAATAATGTGTCTTAATTTTAGGTATGATGGTAAAGCTATGTACAGACGGTTGTCAGATCTTACAATATTGTTAGTAAAATGTGCTAAAAATTTCTTATAACCGTGTGAACTGGCAATTTTTGTCTGACATCGTTGCCAGAAAAAGCATTGTCAGTTCATTGCAAGACTAGCAGCTGATAACAAATTGTCAGACAGCTTACAATCGTGTAAACACATTGTAAAATTATTGCCAGATATTTGTCAGACATTTTAATATTGTCAGATGTGCGAACTTTATGCATCTGACAATGGCGTCATTGTAGGAGAATTCTTTCTATGGGCAACACTGCATACGCTTTATTTTAAAGAAAATATAAATAAAAAAATATATCCCGACTAAATCATTCCAATTGCGTCTTTATGGTTCATAATAATTTATATTTTCACTTTTTACATTTAACACAACCAAAAAGGATTGATATTTAACAATTTCTAATAAATTCTTTGAGTCTGGCAACGCAAAACAACAGATCTGAAAATTTTTGTATAAGACAACCGTGTGAACTGACAATTTTTCGACTAACGATTTTGTCAGATGAATTTATTGTCATACAACCATCTGGCAATAAATTGTAAGATTTTCTGACAAATTTGATACAAACGTGTGAACTGAAAATCTACCTTTTGCTGGCAATTTTTGATTGCCAGTACATTGTCAGCACAATGCCAGATCTGACAATATTGTAAGATCTTACAATCGCCTGTACATAGCTTAAGACAACAAAATGACATTTTAAGTTAGATTTTTTGACAGTCGCAACAAATGTCGTTAGATGTCTTTCTCGTAGAATGTCATACTTGTATAACATTATGAGTGGCCCTTAAGCAAGAATAGTATTTAGCAAACAGTGAAGTGACTTTTAAGCCCGCTTTCTAAGCTTGTAGACTTTAGACTTGTACTTATGTGTAAAAGTGAAGCTGTATGCTTAAGTTTGCATAAAATTAAAATGTTTTCCTAAAGGGCTTTAACACAATTACACATGCTGAGGGGCAGAAGCACACATACATACAAGTTGCTGCAAGTTGTTATAAGCCCTTGGCAATTTTAGCAACATTAGCATTATTACTTTCATCTTGTTATTGTTGTTGCTATTGCTGCAGCTGCTACATCAGTCTTCGCCATAGTCGCTTTTAAATGTTTCTTTTTAATGCCTGTTTGAATGTAACACACTTGTTATAATATTTTAATTTAGCTGGTAGTTTCTAGTTAAATATTTTTGGGAATTTTTCTAGAATTGTTATTTCCTGCAGCTGCATGTTCATCAACATCAGCAAAAAACAAAAGCTCTCTTTAACATATTTGCCATTGAGCGTTTAAGCTGGCGTGTGCGAGTGAGTGCGAGTGTTTTATGTGGCAAGCAGTTATCATGTTGTTATGTAAATTTATTTATTGTTGTTGTTATTATTGTTTTAGTTTTTAATATCATAACTAAACTAAAACTAAAAATTTAATTAAGAGTTTTCTACATGTTTACTAAACTTTTTATATTTTTCGTTGATATTTTATTTTGTGCAGGAGTTAAAGAGCAGACGGATTGTCATTGTTTAGTGGAATTAAATATGTAGCAGTGCAGTAGCAATATTAGCAGAGTGTAGCATTCTAGTTTTGCCAGAATTTATTAAAGTCAAATCAAAATTTTTATGTTTTTTTTAAATCCCTGCTATTCAAAGTCGTTGCTAATCAGGTTAGCAAATGCTATATTTACTTATGACATTTCTTCTAGAAAAAATTTAACATTTGTTGCACTTTTCAATGAAAATTCTCATTAAAAGGGTTTTTTGAAATATAAAGTTTATTAGAAATTATTAAGTCATCTTTCACCAGCGTAATTTTTTTTTTGTTTAAACGAGAACTAAATTGCATTTTTCTTAATAGAAAGTGAAACAGATATAACAATGTTTTATTGAACCGAATCTAAGTTATTATTAACTTTTTGCTGCTTATTTTTGCAATCGATTGAAATTTTTTTAAAGTTTTATTTTTAAATTTTTAGTGCCCATTTTATATTTTCAGGGCCAGATCACGCCTAATTTTAGAAAAATAAAGATGTTCGCACACTTTTCGCGTCAAGAGCTCCATGTGTGTGCAAGGTTTGGAAAAAATCTGTCAGGCAGAAGCACATGAAATATAATATTAAGCTTTGGGTGCATTGTCCGTCCACTTTTTAAGTAAAATAGTATGCCACTCTAAAAGCCGAAACTGTTTGCCGAGTTCCACGGGAATCGGATGAGTAAAATTACATATAATTCATAACAAACCGTTCATTTGCGTGGTCCCACCCACTTTTTGAAATGCAAGATTAATCCTTTTTTTAGGGCGTGTGTCAAGTGTCGTAAAAATTAATTTAGCAGACGCTCACCCCCCCCCCCCCACACACACTTTTGAAATGTAGTATTGAGACTCTTTTAAAGCTCAAGATGTGTGTCAGGTTTCGTAAAAGTCAAGTTAAGTAGAACCACGTAAAATATAATATTAATTTTTAATGGGCGTGGCTCCGCCCACTTTTTTAAATGCGGTATTTTTTGGAGCTCAGGGCTTACGCTAAATTTTGTAAGACTGTGTCAAGTGCATAATGTATTACATAATATTAGATTTTAATGGGCGTCACTCCGCCCATTTTTTCCAATTTTGAGATTGTTTTATTACAACAGCCCAATTTGTGTGCAAGCGGAGAAGCAAAAGATAATAAAATCAAAGAAGAAAATTAGTGGGCGTGTCCTCGACCCATAGTTTAGTTATCTAAGACTTGCTGAGTTATGAAGTAACAAACATTAAAAAAATATAGACGAATTGATAATCTGCTGCTTCTTTGAAGATCCGTAAAAAGGAAAAAACTCAACAAGTGAATGAATTTTTTTTTCATTATTTTTTTTTTTTTTCTTTTTAAAACTTTTCATTTATTTCTTTGTAAACTTCTGAAATGTTATACCTGCGATGAAAATAAAATCCTTTAGCGTTTCAGAAAAGCACATTTACAAATCGTACATTTGCTTTTTAACTATTTAACTTGTTATTTGCTTATTTTTCGTTCAACTAATGCTGCTTGTTTTATCTTGTCAAAATGTTAAGCAAATCTTAGCGATTCACCAAAAAAAAAAATAAATATTTGAAAAACTTTCAACAAAATTTTATCAAAAAAGAAAAGCAAAACTTAAGCAATTGTCTTCTTTGTTTGTTATATAGAGAGCAGGTCTGCTAAAACGCTGCATAAAATTCCAATAACATATTGTTGACTTCAACCAAAAGTGGCAAATGTGCATGAGAATTTTTGCTGCTATCTCTTGTTTTAAATTATTTAGGAGCAATAAGCACAAAAAAGTTCAAAGAAAAACAATGAAAAGTTGTTACATTTACCAACAAGCTTGAAGGTGCTTGGAAAGCCACATGTACAACGTGGATAAAAAGTAAAAAAAGAAATTACAGATAAAGTTCAATTTGTAGTAGAAAATCTGACATAGACAGTATACATATAAAGTTTTAGATAAAGTTAAAAAGTTAAACTATTGTTACATGATTTGCTGCCAGTTCTGGCTGCACGTTTTAATTTCTGTGGAGAAGAAATATAAAATTTTAAATCAGCAATTGAAAAAAAATTATTATTATCGAAATGAATAAATATAAAGAAAATTTAAATGTTGCCAAAAATTAAATTTGCTGATGCTGGTTTTTGCAACAACCATCATCAATTCGAGAATACGTCAAATTTTGAATTTTTTTAATAAGTTAAGCGAATTTAAAAGCATTAACTGAATTATTAAAAGCCATTGAAGGCATTAAATAAAATATAAGAACAACAGTTTTCGCATTATAATTTCAATTTAAAGTTTTCACCCAATTTATTTTTTAATGCCGCCGCACTTTATTTTCATCTGTCATTGATTTTTTTTTTTAACAAATTAAATTTTGTTAGTATTTATTTTGTCGTCTTTATAAAGTTTTCTACTGCTACATAAAGCTTAGCAAAGTTGTAAAGTTATAATAGATTTTAAGGGTGATATGAAAAGAACATTAGAAATCTTCATGTACATTAAGCATCGAAAAGTATGGTTGAAGATTCTTGGCTTCTAATTTTCTTAGTTTCAAAACAAAAATGCTTCATGCCGAAAATAAGAGGGGTATGATTAGGGCAAATAGCTCCTGCTCTAGCTCTAAGTTTAAGCTGAAGAGAAGGTCCCATATCTGCTCCGTATTAGTTCTATATCTTCTACATCATAAATCATATTTTTATGAAATTTTATTCCACCACTCTAACTGTTTTAAGAGATTCCCTACGGCGATTTCTTTTCTAGAAAAAATGTTACATTTTTTCAACGAAAATTCGAAATAAAATGTTTTTTTTAATAGAAATTACGAGCGTTTTTCTTCAAACTAACCGCTCAGTTTCATTTTTCTTAATATAAAAAAAGAAAACAGCATTAGGAAACAGATATTGCCGTATGTGACACGCTGTTGGTAGCTAGAGCATCATATATATGCATACGACAGTTACAAATTAAAGGGTGTCTTAAAGCGAGCAACGAAACATGTTAAAATTCAAATCTTTGAAATGCTTAAAATTAGTGTATTTTTATGCAGACTATACCAATTAATACTAAAATTTAAAAAAAATAAAAATGAAAGGGTATTCTATCAGTTAATGTTATTTTGAGTATGTAATGTTGACAACTTGCTGACAACTCTTAAAACTTTCAAAAACGCTAAAACTGAGAAATCCCAAAATTAAAAAATCGCCCAGAAAAATCGCAAAAAACCGAAAAAAATGCTACAACTAAAAATTCTAAATTAAAAAAATCGCCAAAACAAAATAGTTGCCAAAAACCGGAAAAATCGTCAAAAACCGAAAAAAATGCTACAGCTAAAAATTCTAAATTAAAAAAATCGCCAAAACAAAATAGTTGCCAAAAACCGGAAAAATCGTCAAAAACCGAAAAAATCGCCAGAACAAAAAAACACTAAAACTAAAAATCCTAAATTGAAAAAATCGCCAAACCAAAAAAAAACGCCATAAACCAAAAAAAATCGCCAGAACGAAAAAAAAAAATTATAAACCCATAATATCGCCAAAAACGAAATTTAAAGCTAAACTAAAAAGTCGCTGCAACTAAAATAAATCGAAATAGACCAAAAAAAAAACAGCCAAAACGAAAATATCGCCAAAACAAAAAATCGTCAAAAAAACCGATACAATTTTACCGGTTACTTAATATTTAAGAGAAAAAATTCTACATTAACTAAGATATTCGATTATATAGGCTTAAGTTCGTAGAGTATTCCATGTGAAATCTCCGCACGGAAACCTTCGTGTGTGAGTCAAAGTCACACTTTACTGAATTTATTCGAAGAGTGAGGTATTTACTCACTAGTTACTAAGCACTACCTCACTCTCAAAGGGGAAAATTGCGCGTGTGGGCTACTTCTTCGAATTCACAATGGCCTGAGAACTACCTCACTACCGAAGAGCGAGGTAGACTACCTGACTTTAAAATTTTTTAAACATATTTTATGTCTTTATCAAAATATGCATGACATTTGCCATAACATTGTCTGCTCAGCGAAATTAATTAAAGACAGGTGCAAGCCGCTATTTTATGACTCCTTTCGTCGAAACTTGTTGGTATAAGAGCAAAGTATAAGCAAATGAGTTCCACTCGATTATGCGATTAAGCATGGCATGATTTTTGTATTAAATTGTTATTTTTCTTTACATTCTATATCTCTATCTTTCTATCACCCTCTTCCTATTACATCCTTTGCTATTGTATTTTGCCTACTAGTAAATTTCAGTTTCCAACACAAATAGTAGCAAAGTGTATTAACTACAGCAACACATTTGTCGATATACTATTTAATCTTTGACTATGAGGCCGGCGACGAATGATTATATTGACAATAATGAGGAGGCTGATGACTGGCTAAACAAGAAGGAATCAGCAGCAGCAGCAGCATATAAAGATTGAAATAAGCCAACCAAGTTGCTGCTACAAACGACCGAACGACCCAGCAACCTGGTTTTATTTTTTTTTTAACTCCTCTCTGTAAAGAACAATCTGTTTCTTTTTTTATTAAAACTTGTTTAGCGTTTATTAAATATTTGTGTGTGTGTGTGTGGCAGTTTTACAAGAATGTTTGTAAGTATGTTTTGATTTCTACCTTGTTTTTCCCTGGTAGTACATTCACAAAAAAAGGATGAATTCACATGTGAACGTTAGTATTGTCTTAATACCCCAAAGGCCTTATCAACGTGTGGTTGTTATACAGAGTTTACGGCTCAAAAATTATATTTATACATTAAACATGCAGGAATTCTCAACCCCGAATGAAACCATTTCTTTGTTTGAGTTTTTTTTTCACATTTTCATTTTACAAAAGTCCATTTGTTCATCAAATGTTAATGTGCAGTTGTTGGATTTTTTTAAAGCAATTTTCTCATAAATTTACAATTCGCTACGTTACGTTTGGTTCCTTAATTCATGTTGTTAAGTTGAAATGAAATACGTACTTTTTTTTTGTTATAATAAGTCTTGTAAAACACGATGCCTTACAAGCCAATTTTGAAATCGGTGATTTTTAAAATTTTTTTTATTGTTTTCAAAAAAATGGCATACAATGATTTTATACTTGTTTTTTTTATTACTCATTCATTGAAAATTCTTAATGTTTTAACATTAAATATTGTGTTCGTCTTGTGTGTGGCACAACAGAAGAATTAATTGATTTGCCTTTAATGGAATTCACACTTTGAACTAAAAATACATATATTCGTATGTATAACTTTTAATATGTAGTCTTTAGCTTTTACCAAGAATTTTTCGAAGTCAATTAGTGAGTTTTTTAAGCAGAAACGAAATGAAATGTTGTTTAAGCCATAACAAACTGAATTACACCAGCTTCAGCAAATACTAATCCTAATGCAACATCAGAACACCCTACTTCATCGGTATTTTGTAGCAGAATCATCGGCGAAGTAACATATGGCTACTAAGCGCAACCTCATGGCCACTAGAGGCGCTGCAAAACTGCCTAATTAAGGAAAAAATAAACATACAAAAAGCAGAGTTGTAAAAGCTCTATCTTTTCCTTCGACACCTCTCTTCTCTCTCACTATCACTTTCGTTGCTCGCTTTAGAATACCCTTTGATTTTTAGCTGTTTAACATATTCTGTGAAAATTTCAGGTCCGTAGCTTTTACGGTTTTCGAGAAAATAGCCTGTGACAGACAGACGGACGAGATAGCGAGAACAATAGGGTTCCTTTTCACTTTGATGTGCGGAACCCTAAAAACTGTATTACCCAGAATAAATGCTAAAAAAGCTGCCATTTGCAACAGATAATTAAAGTTTTCTGGCAACCAAGAAATACTGCATTCATGCTTCTGGCAACACTGAACTTTGCCTGCTGTCTACATTAGACCTATGAGTTGTCTTTGCTCTTAAAAGCAAATAATTTTCACAGTATGTATTTCAAATATATGCCAGGAGTCAGCACAAATTTTTCAGCTATTTATTCACAGAAATTCCACATTTTCAAAATGCTGTTTCTTTAATTCTTGCCGCTTCCAACATGTATGATTTATTTCTTAATTAAAGGAAAATAATTTATATTTCGTTTCAAAAAGTTTTGCAAATCTTTCCTGTAACACCACAAATATAAACAACCCTTCACTGATTTCATTACATCAAAAAAATATTCTGTTGCCTGATTCCCAGAATATTTTCGGTACTTTTGAAAGATAAAACTAAACACACATACACATCAATCCCTAGAAATTACTTTTGTTTTTGGAACATTTGTCAACATTGGGGAGATGATTACACTCGCATTAAGCAAATCACAAAATAAAAACCAAAGAATAAATCTTTGTAATTATGAAATGAAAATATTATCTACGTATTATTTCATTTCATTCATTCATTCATGCACTCAGTTACATTTTTTGCACAATATTTGCTTTCATGTTTTATGTCATATTTTACAACATTTATTAGTTGTATGAGCCGCATCAACTCCGAACGGATACATATTTTGTTGTATGCAACATAAAGTATCTAAGTACTCGTACTAGGAGTTTTGTATGTGGTACTAAAGAAAGTGTGATACATGTGGCAATTATAACAACCCAACTAATTGTTTGTTTTAACTTCAAGTTCTTGTTACGTTTAGTTTGGTTATTTTTCCTTTTTTTTTGCCACATAAAATTCGTTCAACAAAAAAGTAGAAGTAGCAAGAAAATATATAAAGAACATACCACAAAATTGTATGTGTTACAAACTAATTATGCTGCCATCATCAAAATTATATAAACAAAGAAGCAAAAACCATAAATGAAATACGTAAAGTGAAATAAAATTGCTGTTGAATACACTGGGGTCTTACTTTACGGTATTTAAAATGAAATGAGTGCAGCAATTTCCACTTAATAATCTTTAAATCGCGTGCGTTTTCTTTTTTAGTCAGTAATAATGGAATGACTCATACTCTGGCAATTTAATCTTTCGGAATTAGTAATATTGATTAGGCAAAGCAGGTAAGTGTATGAATAGAGTATTTGAGAACATGCAATATGAATTTTCCCACGTTTTTAGGAATACAAATTGCTTCTCCAGGTGGTCTTTTTCACATGCAAATGCATAGTCCAGCAATTTGCTGGTCATTCAATTAATAATGAGTTATGAATATTATTCTGACTTACTTTTCAACTTCAATATCTCATACTTATCTCATGATTCGCGAAATGAAAAGTTGTAAAAAGTTTGTAATGAAATATGGACATTTCTTGATCTAAAATGAAAGAAATAAGATTTGACTGGAAGGGGCATTTTATTTCAATGAATTCTAACTAAAAAACCAGTTAAGATTGCAAATGATTCTCTGCCGGCCGAATCTTTATTAAGGGCTTTTCGAGTACAAAGATGGTCTGTGACTGCCGATCATTAAAATCACTTTTTTCTAAGCTCGGCGGGTTTTAAAACATTTACTCACGCCCTTGGTACATACTTAACCTCTATTATTTTATCACTCTCTCTCCATCTTTTCCCTCCCCATATTTTATCACTCCATGTTTCTTCTATTTTTCTCTGCCTTTTTTCCCTTCTTTCACAATATTTCTACAAGAACTTTTCTACATCTGCTTACCTATCTCTCATTTAGTTTTGATCCATTTGTTTTCTTTCTTTGTGTTCTCTTTTTCTACAGCTTTTTTTCTTTTGCCGTTTCTTTTTGTCTTTTTTACTCTCTATCTCTCGTTTTCCCTGTTAGTCTCTGTTTCTTTCTATTTACCTTCTTGTATCTTTTCTTTCTTTCCTTTACTTATTCTCTCCCTACAGGTGTACACCTTCATATATTTCTTATCACCATCTGTTATATTCGCTCTCTTTCTTTGAAGTATCGCTTCAACCCTGGCTGAGCGTGATAAATATTATGGGGAATCTTCATTACTATAAATTTTAATGGTAAAAAAGTGGTTTATTGCATTTCATTGTGGCCATACAAATAAGTACGAGATTTAGCTCCAACGATAGAGCACAAGCAAATAAATATTTTGATGACCTCGACCTGGGATAAAAATGTGATAAATATAGGATAGAGTGTAACTATAGAGTTCAAGTAGACTTTAGCTGAAAAATAATGTGGGGGTCACGGACTTATGGGCCCGAGTTGCATTTTTAAAATTTAATCAAAAATATGTTATCTTCTTTAAAAAAGAAATGATATATTTTGTCATAGGGGATTCCCAAGATTTTTTTGTGTCGGAAAAATACCTGGCAGCTCTGATCTTGCATATTAATATAATGACTCCTATTCCATTATGGTTTTTCACTTAAAATTTTCCCTTCGTTTCATGTTAAATCAAGCCTCAATGTAAATTGAATAAAATGATGTAGATAGATATTATATGTCTACCACCGTTTGAGTATTGAATGTTAAAAAGATACTGCCACTTTGCCACAAGTACTCATGCTGTTGCTGCTAATGTTGATGCCGCTGATGTTGATAATGATGACGACGACGGTGATGTTGATGTTGATGTGGATGTTGAAAATAATAAATGTTTAAGTTGTAAACTATTGAAGTTTATATTTTTAGTTTCCTTGTGGGTTTTCATATAAAATCTTTTTTTTTTTTTTTTTTTTTTTTTTGCTGAAGTTTTCCTTTTCAACAATTTCATTTTTGTAAAACACAGCATGTTGCTGGCGGGACATGAACTACTGGTAGCTGTGCACTTTTTACATACAAACATACGAAGATGACATGATGTTTTATTTTAATTTTTTTTTGTACGAGTATCTTTAATAATGATGTATGTAGACGTTCATATGCTGCTCTTTGTCGCTGATGTTTACGAGATAATGATTGGTGACTCAAATATTGAAAACGTTTATGTATTTTATTTATAGTTTATAGAAAACTTTATATATACTTCCTAAATGTATTAAAAAGAAAACGCAATGCAAATAATATTGCAAATGTGTGCTTGTGCGTGAGTCTGTCAGGGTACCCAGCGGGAAAAAGAATTTGTACGGATGCCTTCTACAACAGGCAACCGATATAAAAATGTTTTACTTTTAACTTTTTAGTGCTTATTTTTGAGATCGGTTTAATTTGTTTTATTTTTAAATTTTTAGTGCATATTTTATATTTTGGGGGCGTGGTCACGCCCAATTTGGCAAAATTAGTTTTCGCGCACTTTTCTAACATCGCGTCTCGCATACTTTCGTAAAAATCGGTCAGATAAAAGCACGTGAAATATAATATAGGCATGGTCCCGCCCCACTTTAAACTCTAAATTATCTCATTCTAAGAGTCGAAACTCCTTGACAAGTTCCATGGGAATACACTCTCTCAGACACAAAATAAAAATCTTTAAAACCCGTTGAAGTCGGTTAAAAATGCCTAAGCAGGCCTTTAATAAGCAAAGCCTGAAATAAGAAGGTTTTCTGAATTTTCCTGTAGGGTATATGTGTGTATGTGTCTGTGAGTAAGCGAGTGTGTGTGTGTGAATAGAAAAATATCCTTTTTTGTCATTAGACAGACGGCTTTTCAAAACTGTCATGGTATTAACAAAAACACATCGGATTTGTTTTTTTCATTTAGTTCTTCTAACTTATAGGGGCGTGCTTAATGTCATGTTGACTATTTGTCTTCTTGCCTTTATGTTATTTGCGCTCTTATTAAACTAAATTTCAACATACTCTTATGCACATATGTTGCCGATAAACTAACACATGCATTATGTTTATATGTATGTATGAATGTGTGAGGACTATGTAACATTTGTTTACGTACAGTTTTTGCTGGCCCCTTTTTCCCTTTTCAACTGCTAAACGTCAACTGACAGAGTGCAAAAACTTTAATTAGTTGATGTGTGATTTAATACAAGCTTTAATGGAATGATGATAGACTTCTCTGGAGAACTTTCTATTTGAAGTGGCAGACGAAATCTAGTATTTAAATTAATTTTGTTTTTATGTGTATCAAGAGCAAAGTTTAAGTTTTTAAACAATTTAGAGATAATGGATTTTAATTGAAATTGTTAACAGAAAAAGTTTGAAACAAATATATATCCTCTGTAATCTATTGCATATAATATATGAAAATATCTACAGTAATTGTTTCACAAGCATGTTTTATGTATAAAACTATTACGTAATGAGAGATTTCGCAGGATAGTAAAATCTTTTTCGAAGGCGAATTTATACCAGATGTTTATCAGCTGATATTTTCTCTGATATCAAAATCACGCAAAATGTTCGTTGATTATATGTATGTCAGCAGGAAATTTTCCTTTAACAAATATGTAAGTTTTCTTTTGAAGCATTGCATTTCATATCAAAATCAGTTCTCTTTATGAAATTGGCGTTGCATTAATGGTATCCCCGATTCCCTTAGGTATAATTGAATTAATATTTTAGCTCAATTTACTGCGAATAGGTAATTAATGTCAGTAATTGACTTGGATGGAACTCATTCAGTAGCTCGTTTTGACAAACCTATGATCCAACCCATTTAAGTTGCACGAGTTTGATCACTGGTTAGTGTCAAAAACAAGCTGCTGAATGAGTTCGATCCAAGTCTAGTGTAATGAAAGCTCAATTCTATAGGGTGTTTTTATTGAGGTATAGAACTTTAAGTTGGCATCACTTTTTTAACTGGCGGCCATTTTGTCAGCTGTCAAGTGATTAATATTTAGTTTGGTTTGCCATTTCATCACGAACAGGTTGACAAAAGAACAACGCTTGCAAATCGTGCAAATTTATTTCGAAAATAATGGTTCAGTTCGCGAAGTTTACCGCAAGCTCCGTCCATTTTATGGTCGACATAATCGTCCATCAGAGCAATTAATTCGGTTAACCGGTCAATTGGCCACCAAGATCGTGTGATTTGACACCATTGGATTATTTTCTTTGGGGATATGTGAAGTCGCTCGTCTACGCCAACAAACCAGAAACGTTAGGGGACTTGGAAGCCAACATTCGTGGCGTTATTGCCAACATACGGCCCCATATGCTCGAAAAAGTGGTTGAAAATTGGACCTGTAGAATTGGCTTTATTCGAGCCAGCCGCGGCGGCCACATGCCCGAAATCATATTTAAACGTTAATGGCATAAAATTATCCTTCCAATAAAGCCAAATTGATGGACATTAAAACGATTTTCTTGTGTTTTATTTCAATTCGAAGTTCTATACCTCTAAAAAAACACCCTATATCATCAACAATGGCAATACTGTAGCAAATTAAAGATAGTAAAATTGAGCTTTCCTTCCAAAAAATTTTTCAGCAAATTGTAATAAGATAAATAAAAACAATTCACATATTCCATTTGCAATAAGAAATATGCATCTAAAGCAAAATTTTGCATTAGCTTACACCGTACACAGTGAAATAAATATAAAGAACGCTGATGATGAAGGTGTTGCGAACTTCGAAAAACACTAGTTGTTCCGTTCTGCTAGTGTTTGTCAGAATATTTACAATTAACTTTGGTGTTATTTGTTCATTGATAATTATCACATGTAATTTGGCTTCCTAAAATATACACAGGAATGTTGATGATGAAGGTGTGGCGAGCGGCCTAAGAAAATACCATGTTGTTCCGTTCTTCTAGTGTGTGCCAGAACATTTACAAATAACTTTTTTGGTATTTGTTACTTAAAAATTATGGTATGTACTTTGGCTTCCTGAAATATACGAACCTTAGACCAAACAATCAAAACCAAACAAAAAAAAAGCAAATAAAATTCGAATAAAAAAGATTATCTTATGTTATCCAAGTAATTCAAACCGCTCGAGAAACTATCTTAAAGATAACGGTTATGACAATCCCGCTGAACCCAGTCTAAGTAATCTGGCTTCTTCATATATATTTCCTACTTGAATTTTCCTGAGTACAATAGTAGGAAATCCTTTTGGGGCGAAACTTAGAAGTCTAATCAGTGACTTCGTACTGTTACTAAGGGTATGGGTGACGCAACAGTTGATCTGCCTCTGTGGTTAAGGGATGGTGACGTAGCAGTTTTAGTCATCGACCGAAAGCCGATGGTAGACCTCATTATTATTCTACTGTGCTTAATAGGTTTTGCTTGACATGGTAAGTAAATATTGAGGGTGGCGTTGGCTGAAGTAGTTAGCACAGTTGACTACAAAACCAAAGATCCTGGCTTCAAATCCGGTTCCCACACTCATTAAAAAAATACCAGCACCACGCATTTTTCTGATGTACATTAGTGTTCCTTTGTATCAGTTGCTGTATGAAAGTTCAAATGACGAATTTATAGACACTGGTCACTGAACTACACCGGCTTCAGCGGATACTAATCCTAATGTAGCACCAGAGCGCTCTCCTTCTTTGTATAGCAGAATCATCGGCGAATTAAAAATAACCAATCAAACGGCTACTAAACACACCTTCGAAATTTAATACGCCTCATTGACACTAGAGGTGCTGCAACACTGTATTATTAAGAACGTGCAAAAAAAGCCGAGTTGTAAACGAATGAAGCTTTCCTCTATCTCTTTCTTCACCACCTGTATTCTCTATCAGTATCCCTTTGCTAAAGAAGGTAGCACCTAGTAATAGTAGTAGGAACTAATTGCCTGAGTTTTACTTCTTTTTAAGAAAAAAAATTAAAAAAAAAAATTTCGAAGTTGTATGCGGCGGTGATTATTGAGTTTTTCTCTAGGAGGGCTTGCAATGGCTGTATTATTACAGAGAAGCATACGTAGTGGCTGTGGTTGCAATCAAAATCGCTAACAGAATGGTCTTAGATGTCTAGTGGCGACCAATGGTCGGATGTATTCAGCCAGGTATTATTCTGCTGCTTATGATGGTGTAGAATGATTAATGCTATCTCCCGCAAATGTCTTAAATAGTGAGAGATTAGCTCGAAGCATTCCTTGCAAGTCTTATATTGCTTTGTTGGTATGATTAGGGGCTCAACGTTTACGTTCACCCGGTGTTAAGAGGAAAGCGATTTTGCGCCATTCTTAATGATGGATGCAACTCTTGGCACCAACATCATTCATAACTTCGCCAATATTTGAGCGCCTGAATTCATAAATGGTTATTAAAGTTAATCGCCCGTATTGCATATGTCGAGTCGAATATTCGTCTACGAGAATTTTGTACTAGATTACAAGAAATGTGTGCAAGTTTAACATGCGAATTTTGTTTTAGAAAACCAGTTTAATTAATACTTTAACTTTAAAAATTATTTATGAATAAGGGTGTACTCCTTATCACTTTAATTACTGCTTCATTTTAAGTTACACTTTGCAAGTAATTTAAAATTTATAAATACTTTTTCTTTAAATTTCTTTGTAATTACAAAAATGAATTTATGGAATTAAAATACTCACATATGAATGTATTTATATCAATTAATATAGACGAACAGCAAACAAGTAAAAGCCCAAATGTCCATAATTTAAAATGAACATCAAACAGAACAATATATTTAAATAACATTTGGGCAATAATAAATGATTTGCGTAAGCATAATAATAAATAGAAGAAGATTACAATTAACTTAATTAAAATATCTAAAATATTATTTTAATAATGGCAATAAAATCAAACTTTAGGTATTGATTGAGTAATCCTTCAAAAACTTTTACAATTTCGGCAAATTCTTAAGTTTCAAAGAGATATTTAATTAAATACTTTAATTTCAAATATGTTTATTTAATATTTATAATAAATACCTTTTAGGTGACATATGAAAAACGTACCTGAAAATAAACAAGAGAAATACATAAGTGTGTAAGTAAAGGCATTATGGGGAAATTGAAATACATAAATATATTTATAAGCTTTAATAAATTTTAAATAAAAAACGAAGAGGACACCCGGTTATAGCTATGCTGCTTAGTTATATAAAACAATTTTCATGTGTGAAATAGCAATGCAATAAAATTATATTATACGATGATGTCACATTCGCAGCAAATATTTCAAAACTTTTCCATTTATTTCCCATTAATTTCTTTTCTAGTGGCGTACGATTAAATAAATGTATTGTTTGTGGCCGGTGGCGGCTGTTAGTCATCTTACAGCCGATCGACTGTGTTCTCTGGTTTGTGCTCATGTGCAAAAATAAAACAAAAACAAATTGAGCAATCGTTATCATTGTTTTTGTTTTGTTATTGTTTCACTCACTTCAGAGCACGAAACAAATTAAAATTAAACATATTTGTTTTGTTTATTTTCTTACTCTGCTCTGGAGAGGACTCCTCCAGAATCGAACCTGTCTCTTCTTTAATATTGGTTGAGCTGAGACTTTTCAAAGTCATTAAATAACATCATGACGGATATTTCTGTTATAACTGTGCTTTTCCCCCACCTGTTGTAATATGAGACCGCCCTTCTTCGTTGGTTTTGTGTAGCTGAATCGTCGGCAAAGTGAAATAACCACTAAAATGGCTGCAAAGCATAGCTTCAAAAATTTAATACGCCTCATTGACACCAGAAGTGCTGCAAAACTGTATTATTAGAAACATGCAAAAAAGCAGAGTTGTAAGAGAATGAAGCTGTTCTCTATCTCTTCCATCACCACCTGTCTTTCCTATCACCATCCCTTTCCTAAAGAAATTAACACCTAGTAATAATAGTAGGCATTCATTGCCTGAGTGTTACTTCTCTTTTGATGAAGGCATAGTCTCACTGGTAACTGAACGATACCGGTTTCCGAGGATATTAGGCCTAAAGTAAAACTGGATCGCCGTGCTTCATAGGTTTTGTGTAGCAGAATCATCGGAGAGGTAAAATATCCCAAAAAATAGTTACTAAATACAGCTTTGAAAATTGAATGCGCCTAATTGACACCAGAGGCGCTGTAACGCAGCTTGAAAAATTTAAAAATATGCAAAATTCAGAGTTGTAAAGAAAGGTTATCAGGTCTTGAAAATTTCATTTTAAAAAAAGCAACACAGTCTAAGATATCACTTTTCAATGGTCAGCCTTTCTAAGAAATTCGATTAAAAATAGTCTACGGCGAGCCAAAGACCTTATACAGGAATCGAATCGTCACATCCGTGAACGTACAACTCGTCACGTTAAAACACCATTTTCGAATTATGAGATACATGAACGTACTGAAATCACATTCAGCTGATACGATTGACGTATTACTTAATTTGTTTTCAATACGACCACAGATGTCACGATTTGAGCCCAGATGTAAGCATTATTTTGGAAAAGTTAAAAGGCGCTGTCAGCGGTTTGCCTTTAGTAAATTTTTTGGAACGCCGTGCCGTACATAAATAAATACATAAGTAATATACAAATACATAAGTAAATAATTAATTTCAAAAAGTTGTCGGTATGTGTGGCAGCTTCAAGAACAGACCGACACCACCAAGTCTACGATTATAATTTAAACGATTTCTCCGCCAACTACACACACAAGTGCACTCCTTGTCAGATACAGATGATTTGTTTAATAAAGTTATATTTAGTTTTTTTTCTCTTTTCTTTTCCGCTCAATCTTTCCTTTTATTAAAATTTTTTTGCTTCTTAATATTGAATCAGTTCGTTCATTCCGCAATATTTGTAAACATAACTGTAAAAAGCCAGTGTTAGCAAATACTTTTGCATGTAACTACGCGTATGCATGGGTGTGTGTGTGTGTGTTTGCAGAAATATGTATGAATACACTACAAGTATGCATTTTATTTTTGCATATTATGCATATTATTTGTATGACCAGATGTACAGAAATAAGTATGGTATAATATTTTCAGTGTATGTGAGTGTGTGTGCCTGTGCTTCGAAGTAATAGTTCTTTATGGTTTTCCTTATGAAAAACTACCTTAAATGAATAAGTGAATGAATGCATGAGTGCGAGGGAGGAGGGAGTGTGTACATGTGTGTGACATTTATGTAAGTGGTTTTGATTCATATGCACACACATTCATTGGAACGTGAAACACAAAAAAAAATTAACATTTGCATGCATTTTTTTTTTGTTTTGCTTATTTTATAACATTTTCTTCATTCTTTTGTGTTCTGAATATTGACATGATTTATTTGAGGTGATTTTTTCTACTCGTTATTGTTTTTGTTTCACAGAGTTGCTGGTTAATATTTCAGTTGTTTTTGGTTAAGTGAGTGAATGAGTGAATGTCTTTGTTTTCCAGGTGATTATAAACATGCAAATAAAGCACAAAAGCCCTGGAAAAATGTTCAAGTGTTATTTGTTTCTTTTTCTCTTAACACATTTTGTCTTTCAACATAATGTTTAGACATTATTCAACAATGGTATCGAATCGTTTAAAAGTAACAGTGGAGTGAAAAAGGAAATTAGTGCGGGTAACACTTTGAAGGTACCCTAAATTTCTATAGCGCCTGGGAATAAATATTTAATAAAACTTAAAAAATATATAACCAACTTCAATATAAACACTAAATATAAACACTAAAAAATAAAACATTTTAATAAGTGTTACCTATAGGGCTGCTCGAAGTCGGTGCAAATCAGGTTAGCAAATCCTGCATTTTGTTATCATTATTATTGTCAACTTGAATAGCGCTACAAGTAACACACGTAAAAATGATTTATTGAAATGAATCTAACTAATCACGTCAATACAATACTAACAGATTGGGGCCAGTCTACTTGTTCTCGAGATCAGTTCTGTGCTATAGGCAATCTATTTCTGTTCCCTAAGGTCTAAAAAATAGCATGAGCCTGTCAATAGCAGTCAGAGATTTTCGACAACGGATAGCCAAGTCAAGCTGCAATTTTTTGGTATTGTATTGACGTGACGTCGATGTTGACAACTGAAATAAGGGTGAGTATTAATTTTAAACAGCATGATGACGCCCACTTTTGCAAATATTATTGTCCCGCCCACTTTTGTGAGTGCACGACTGCATCACTTTCGAGGCTCAAGGTACGTGTATCAAGTTTAATAAAAATCGACCAATTAGAAGCACTTGAAATGTAATTTTAGTTTTTAATGGGCATCGCTACGCCCACCTTTTTAGCACCAGACTATGTCATTCTAAGAGTATAAATTGTTTGCTAAATTTCATGGCAATCGGATAAGTAGAATTCCATGTAATTTAATACCAAAATTTCAAGGGCGTGGCCTCGCCCACTTTTTGAAATGCTAAATTGTGGCATCTTCAAAGTTCAGGGTATGTGCCAAGTTTCGTAATAACAGGCCAAAGAGAAGCACGTAAAATAAATTTCGAATTTAGAAGGTGTGTTCCCGCCCACTTTTCAGACAAAAAATAATCATTTTTAAAAATCGAAATATAAAAAAAAAAATTATAGAAAAACAAAAGAGACCTCTTTAACTTAATAAAATTAGAGATTATTATAACTTTTTTTTAAGAGAAGTAACACTCAGGCAATGAATGCCTACTACTATTACTAGGTGGCACCTTCTTTCGGAAAGGGACAGTGATAGAGAAGACAGCTGATGAAGAAAGAGATAGAGGAAAGCTTCATTCTTTCACAACTCTGCTTTTTTGCATGTTTTTTAGTAATACAGTGTTGCAGTGTTGCAGCGCCTCTGGTGTTAAATGAGGCGTATTAAATTTGTGTTTCGTAGCCATTGAAGCTGTGTTTAGTAGGCATTTTATTGGTTATTTTACTTCGCCATTTTATTAGTTATTTTACTTCGTTGCTACACAACTAAGGAGGGCGCTCAGATGTTACATTAAGATTGGTATCTGCTGAAGCCGGTATAGTTCAGTGACCAGTGACTATGCCTTCATCACTTGAACTTTCCTACAACAACTGATACAAAGGGACACTAATGCATATCAGAAAAATGCTTCGTGTTGTTATTTAATGACTGTTGAATACCGGGCTCGAACTTAGTACCTTCGGTTTTGTATTCAACGTGCTAACTACTGCAGCCAACGCCGATCGATTTTAAAAACTCTTTTTTCTTTTGTCTGAGAGTTTATGGAGTTGGGAAGAACATGTTTTAAAACTACAGAAGAATTTATAACCACCTGGCTAAAAATTTAAAAGAAATCGCCTGTAAATAAGAACCACTTAAAAAAGTACTCTTTAAAAAAGTACCTTTCTGAAAAAGTACTTTCTAAATAGGAAAAGAAAAAAAACTACCACAGAAATAACATTTGAGGAGAGAGAACCTTGAAAAATCGCCATGAAAGTAGAAGAACAATTATTAAAAAAGTGCTTTTTAAAAAAGTATCGTTCTTAAAAAGTACTTTTTAAATTAGAAGAGAACTAAAAGTTTAAACAAAGGAAAAAGTACCATGAAAAAGTATTTTCTTACAAAGAACCTTCTTAAAAAGTTCTTTATAATCAAGTCTTTTTCTTAAATGCAACTTCGAAAAAAATTATCGTTAGAAAAATACATTTGAAAGAAAGCACCTTTACAAAGAGTACTTTTGAAACGAGTACTCTAGAAAATTTGTAAGAAAATTTAAAAAAATTAGTACTTTGCATATACATTTTATACTCAAGTCTACTCTTCAAAAGTAGAGAAGTTTTTAGAGGTTAGACCTGCCTATTCTATGCACTCTAAACAATAGAAATAACTACTTTTTCAAAGCAGATTTGGGCAGCGTGAATTAAATTTTCGTTATGAGCAATTTTATTTTTTATATATCAAATGTTACAAATAAAATTGCAAAGTATTTGTATAGTAATAACAAACATTGTTGTGAAAAACACCAGAGTCTTTGGTGGGAATTGAATCCACCGTCCCCAGCCTGACAGCCCGGCTTACTAGCCACTAGGCTATCGCGCCAAATTTCTTCGCCAACATCAATCAATTTTGACTTGCTCTGCCATCTTTAAGGGAACTTTATCCTGAATCGAAGTTTGCATGTCAAATTACACGATATTTAGATATATAAATGAAAAATATTTTGCGACCACTGACAAACCAGGGAGTTTTGCATTCAAAGAATTAATACAAATCATATGTATCTGTCTGCCTTGTGGTTTGTTTGCTCCACCAACAAAAAAAGCTGATACTGGATTGAAAAAATTCAAACAAATAAAGTTGAAAGGACTAAACCAGAGATTTACATTTTTTCTCTGATTTGCGTTTCATTTTAATGGTCATCATTTATGGTTGTTTATTATTAAAATTTTTGTTTGTGTACCGATTATTTTTTTCTTTTGGAAAAGTGTGTGGCAACTTTATTTCTGACACAATAAAAAAAATATACATATTTAACAAACCCACAAACAGAGAGACAGACAGACAGACAGACGGTAGTTTAAACAGTAGGTTTATTATGACCAATGAAAGGCAAACAGGTAATAAATTAGGAATATTACAGCAAGACTTTCAGGTATAAGAAAAATTTAATATAAATTAAACAGGAGCACAAAAACCAGAGTTTTGAAATATTTCGCCGGAAATAATTAAATTTATGTATGTATGTCTTTTGTTAAAAAGTAAGAATATAAGAAATAAAATAATAAAATAATATTCACAAAAATAAAGCAAATAATAGATTTTTGTCAAAAACTAAGTTCGAAATTTATGATGCTTAAGCTTTTTTGGCGGTTACGCCACTATACGAGTATGTATGTATGTAGTTTATTTATTTATTTATTTATTTATACATATTATACAAAGTAAATTTGCATAATATGGTTGTACAAATATGGGCGGAGTAACTAGACCATATGCCCAAAATGTTATTAGCAGTATTTTAAATAGGTTTTGTGACTGACTGTACACGACCTATGCCTTCACATAGGAAGTAGCAATGTACTTTGTGGTAGCAACGTGGTTGTTAAAGAAATTCCACAGAAGAACCCCAAGAATATACGGTTATCCGTGGCAGATCAGTCAACCAGTGCGACCGAGACGCAAAACTCTCGAAGGCCAATAAACAACAGTGGCCTGGTTGCGCTTAAGAGATAATTGCCAACGACGCTTGATGTTGACTCGCTCAGAGCTGCTTTACGACTCGTATGTAGTTTATATTTCTGAAACTTAATCTCATTTTAATGAAATAAAATCAATGACACTTTATGCTCTAAAATGTCATTGATTATGCCATATACTCGTACATACATACATACCCGTACATAGAAAAACTGAATGGGTCTATTTCTGTTTTGTGTATCTAACAGTTGCACAAGTTTATTATCTGTGGCTGCATTTGGATGGAGTCTAATTGTGTTCAAGAGAGTTTGTGTATTAAACAAAATTAACAATACACATTATTTTGTCACCTGTCAAACTAAATTCGTTCATTCATTTATTTATAAACCATGCAACAGCAACAACGCATTTCAAGTAGTATGTGTAATGTAGATGTTGTAACCGATGTTATTTTTTTGCTGTATGAACTGTTAAGCATTAAACACATTCACTGCACCAAGCTACCGACTTCTATATGTCAAAAATAGAATAAACATGTTTATATGGGAATGTTTTTTTTGGCGACAGCAAAGCACCACGGCGGCAGGTTGTTGTCCATGCTAACCTAATTTCTATTTTTGATGGCGACCATTAAGGCTGGTACTCTGTTCAAAGTTGTGAAAAATTTTCAGCACCATTGATTATTTCGCGTGAAAAATTTGACATGTACTAAATGTAGCCCAACTCGCGGTTTTTTTTTATAAATTTCTTGCTTTTATTGCTTGAAAGTATGCAACATTGTTAAAATTCCGTGCGAAAAAAGCACTGCTCATGTTGTTTCGCAGCTAAACTAAAATGATGCCAGACTAATTTTGAATGGAAAGACATGATTTTACGTGTTTTTCACAACAAGAACAGAGTACTACTTTTGCGAATTTATTTCGCAAATATTTCACACCAAATACTTTTATATGTAGTTTGACAGCATTTCGCACGAAATTGTGAACAGAGTACCAGGCTTTAGGCAAATATAGTGCTGCCAATAGAACACAAAATGTGGAATGAATGACAGCTTAAAAGTATTTCACATAATTGAACAAAAATAACGTTTAGAAATTGATGTAAAAAAATAAATAGATTACTTTTTAGAATTCCATACACCAAAGGCGGAAAAGAGCTACGGACCTGAAATTTTCACAGTATACGTAAAATATATCCCAGTTAAGAATTAAAGGGTGTTCCAAAGAGAGCAACGAAAAATGTTTAAATCCTAATATAATATACAGACAATTATATATACACGCTTGAAATTTTCAACGTTTGTGTATTTTTATGCACACTACAAAAATTAATATTGAAATTTAAAAAAATAAAAATTAAAATGTATTCAGTTAAGGTAATTTTGACTATGTAATTTTGACAACTTGCTGTATTTTAGAAACCGTAAGATATTTCTTGATATGTTCTAAAACCCGAAAGCTAAAAAATCCAAAATAAAAAAATTGCCAAAAAACCGAAACAAATCTCCAAAACGAACAAATTGTGCCAAAACTAAAAAAATAATTAAAACTAAAATAACTCGCCAAAAATCGCCAAAAACGAAAAAAAAAACACCGAAAACACATTTTAAAAGAGTGATTTTGTTTGCCTGTACAAATGTTAAAAATTTTAAGGTGGCAACACTGAATATCAGCTGCTTATGATGCTGCTGCCGTCTCCAAAATAATTAAGTAGATGGCTACTAGGCGACAAATGCAGTTAGCGGCATTTGAAGTCGTGTTTTCGTGTAGTATGCTGTCGTGAATGTGTTTCATACATTAAAGTAGATTGTGCATGTCGGTGTGTGTGCATGTGTGCCTCTTTGTCATGCCAATTTCATGAGTTTAAAATAGATAAACACTTATTACTAATATTAGAAGCTATAGATGTGTGTAGTGCGGCGCGAGAAGATAAAAATATAAACTAAAAAAAATATTGCATGTCTGGTTTATAGTCTGACGAAAACATCATAGAAAAGAACAAACATCAAAGTTCACACACAAAAAAAAGTAGTTGTATATACAATTTTATCTCTATGTGATGTTTCTGTAAAAGATTTTTCGAATTTTTTTATACCCAAAATCGATCCCAAAATCCATACTGTCAGCAACCATAGTCAGTCACAGAAGTGTCTAACGTTTACGAGGATATCTGTCATGACGGTTTGGATGAACTGAAGCGTTCACACGCACAGACCTTTCCTGTGTGTTTATCATTTAGGCTAAGAATATCAAAAAGTCTAAGAAAAACACAAACCATAAGGCCTCTCCACATAAATAGCAACCCTCGTACACTTGTGCATTAAGTGTGATTGACTTTGCAGTTAATTGCTGCCATGTTTCATTAACAGCTGTCTCACGCACTTTCGGAAATAGTGACAGCTTTATGACTGCCCCATCGATAACCGAACTGATAAGACTTTAATAAAAAATTATAATTAATAATTACTGATTGGAAATTATCTCTAAATGAAAAAAATCTAAGCCAAGCTGCAGTATTGTAAGATGCCATTTACATATGTGAGGGAAAATCTTAGAAAGAAAAAAATAAGACGTGACTTAATAAAATTTAAATTCTAAAAATATGGCCAAGTTGCTTCAATGAATGGCAGTGGTGTCTTCTATTAGCTTTCTTCTGCACTAGTTGAGCTATTTTTTTTAAGTTTTATAATTACAATTCAGTCAAGTTTGCTGTTTGTCTATTCATGCATGCATTTGTCTGGCAAAAGCTGACATCCTTTCCGACGATCTGTCTGTTACTTTTTGCTCTCTAATGTTTTTTTTGTGTTTGTTTTTGTTATTGCGATTTGTCTAACAAAATTATTGTATGTGCAACATATGTACTAGATACATATGTACATATGTATATTTGCATTGAAACGTATGTGTTTCTTATGTTGCTACAGATTTAATCTTGTAAGTTGGTTTTTGTAAATATGTTTGGCTATTTCGTTAGTAGTTTCTTCATTAACTTCAATCGCATTACTTTTTTACATGTTTTGTTCAAACAAGTTTTTTTGTCTTCTTTTCCTTAAGTGTTTCCTCACTCCACAGGGTAGTCTAAGTAATGAATTAGATTTGCACTAGTCTTTCTAAAAGTTAATATTAAACTGGAAACGACTTCAAACTTTAAGAAAACTTAAAAAGGGTTGAACTTAGTTTTAAGCTTTAAGTATGATGCAACTAAAACCAACATTAACTGCAACTTAGCGATAGAAACTATATTAAAACACAACTTTAATCCCAAAAAAACTTAAGACAAGCTGAGGCGCATGTACATTGGCGTAGAAAGACCATTCTCGGGTAAACTGAATCAAGGCAATACATTTCCCCAGCCCCCAACCTAAAAGATTGCTGTTGCCACCCCAATACTGGTAATTATTAAAAATTTCCTGTAATTATTTACTTTAATGAAAATCATCAGTAATAATGCACCTCCTTGCCCCTCTCAGGAAATAAATTTCTAGCTACGCCAATGCGTGGGCACAAAAGTGTTATTAGTCCTATTATTATTACATTATTAGGTTAGACTGAAAAATGTGTTAACTTATAACCAATCCGGCGCTCTAACCAAAGATGCGGAGTATCTCGTTGCTTTTGCTCTATTGTAAGATATGTTGAGACCCTCCTTGCCTCTTTCAACAAATAAAAAACTTTTACTTAAAGATGAAACCTTATAGGGGTATAGCAGTGAGCGAGTGTTTCCAGACTTTTATAATTATTGCAGCCTAGACTGTGTAAATGTCGAATAGACGGCGCTTTCAGGAGCTGCGATGAAAAAACCACTTGGCACCGATTTGAAGGGTATGGAAGCCAACGTGATATATGTCTTTATATATATATATTTAAAGGAGGACACTTTTTAATATGAGAGTAGACGATGTCTAGCTGCCGAATAAATTTTGCACGGCGCCAAAAAGTGGCGTTTTCGAAGTCTGCGGAGCAGTTTTCGGTTGGTACTGAATTTTAGGTTAAGAAAGATGATGCGATAAATTGTCATTGCCGAGGGACAGGATTGCCGGACTTTTTTTCAATATGAAAGTAGACGTTATCTTGTTGAGAAATAAATTTTGAGCGGCACCAAAAAGTGGTGTCTTTGAGGTCTGCGGAGAAGTTTTCGGGGGTGCCATCTTATTGATATCGCCACGTCATTTGCTAAGCAGATGGGTTTCAATCCTCCTTCGTTTAGAGTTATCAGTAGACAGTTTATAGTGGTTACCCATAGCAATGGAGACAAGAGGATTAATGAAACACTTAAAATCACATGAATAGCGAAATACGTGTGAAGTTATTACCTCAATTTAACATTTGCGCCACCCTTTATGCTACTTTTTACTAAAACCTACTTCTGCCACTACACTCAGGAAAAAAATAATGTCTATGTTATAACATTATATTTTTTTATTGCTTCCGCTTTAGTAATTTAGATGATTTGAATTCGTGATACTTGTGCAAAAGAAAAAACTTCATATTTTATTCATATCTCTAATCAAATTTAACATCAGTACTCTCATTATATGTACTCGTATGTATGTACTTATAGGCTTATGACAGATGAAAGACAGAAAGAAGCTCATAACATACTAAATTTATTATGAAAATTAGATTTCATACAATAAGAAATTTTATTGTGTACAAGGAAAAATTATAAGTTAATTGGTTTATTTTGATGGGCATGAATAAGAAATATGTGTGTAAATCGTTATCTTTGCTTTAGATTTAGCGTAAATTATTATTGCTAGAAAAATGGCTTATAAGGTCACATAAACGTACAGGGTTAGAAGAAGCTAAAAATTTCATGGTAGTGAAATTTTTCAGGTTGCATATTAATCATAAATTTTCAGTAAACGTTAAATAGGTTGGTTCTCCATTTAATGAATTATAAAACAGATATTTTCTTCTTGAAATCACCCAAGTGACAATTTAGATTAAATTTGTGTATTCGTACAAAAGTTGTGCAATTCCGCAGAAATGCCAACAAATAAGTTTGCGAAAACCATCCAATAATTTTGTATTACAATTTTTTTAACATAATTGTTAATTTATTAAAATTTTATTTTTTTTTACAAAATATGACACAAAAACATGAATGTCTACCAAAATATGCATTTATGATCAAATTATGCAAAAATATGCATTTTCATGAAAATATGCATCAACAAATCGATGCCATTTTTACACAAATTAAGTGTTTCGTATAAAAATTTAATTATTGGTATTACGAGGGTTAAAAGAAAACACATGCATTTGCATGAACTCCCTGTCCTTGATAATAAAAAATTTCAAAGATCACTTTATCGTTAACATTAAATATCGTTGAGGTCAATTGTTAGGAAATTTATTGCCAGGATTTTAAATTGCGATAGAAAAATTGAGATATAGTTCCAGGTAAACATAACGATGCTGCGGTAAAAAAAATATTAGGAGAAATCGGTTAAAGTTTTTCCCTTTTTAAGGAAAAAAAAAATAATAATAAAGTTCAAGTGTGCTTCAATCAAAATTTTTATGGAAATTAAATTAAATCAAAAAATTATTTTTTTTTGATACGGCAGTTTATATTTATTAGTTTTTGAATTAGCCCATTCGAATCTTTACTGCTTATCATTCCAAAGCACTTTTGATTGATTGATTTTCTTTTAAGAAAACCCACATCTTTAACAAATTTCTATTTCAAAGGAATATTGCAATTGAACATTTACAAAATATGTATAAACACATTACATACATACATAAATTCTATGTATTTCTAATTTAATTAAAAGTAAATACTTTTGATATTTTTTTCTAATTTTTTATTTTCCTTTGCTATTTATTTAATCTAGCTGACTTGTGAGAAGAAATTCAATTTTAAAAATTTCAATATTAAAACTCTTCACAAACTCTTTATTTTAAAATAAACAACTTAACACTTGTGCATTCATTTATAAAAATCTTTTATTTGTTTGTGTATGTATGTATGTGCATTTGTTCTCTATTGCTTCCCAATTACTTTGCATGTGCATACATACAAATATTATATGTTTAATCCTTTACACACACATACTTACATACATACACATTGCGGAGGGATTTTTCTTTCTTGTTGCTTTACTTTTGTGCATGATTTATGATCCTAAATGCATTTTACAACTATTAAGAACAAAATTGAAAACCAAAGAAATATTTTTGAAGTCTGCAATATTCTGTAAAGTAATTTTTTGAAAGAGACCCAGCATGAAATTTTTTGGTGGAAAAATTTTAAGTAGAACAGATCAACAGGGCGTGCTTACTTATAGCGGTTTTAATAATAACTATGTTAATTGTGGGATTATAACAAGATAGTGTGATACCGTTCAAGAATTGTCTTATGACATTGTTAACAGCAGACAGGTGTCATACTACCTGCTTTCTATACTTTATCATTGTAATTTTATTTCAAATATCTTCCGTAGCTACAGAGAGGAAGTGAAAATATCTTGTAAACAATAAAGTAAAAGCAACATTAAATTTAAACGGCTCTTAAAATCACAAGCGGTATTCACAAATGCCGCTTTGTTATGTGTCAAGAGCACAGCAAGTGTCAAAAAGACATCTGCCAGATTATTCCTTAACAGCACGAGTTAATTACGAATATGTACGAACATCTATGTATGTATAACTTCTTAAGACAACGTCTTAAAGTCATTAACACCATATGCAGCAAATGTGAATTTTTCATAATACAGTACGAGCTCGATTTGCGCAACCACCGATTATTGCAACACCCCGATTAGCGCAACAGGTAATTTTTTTACACTACAGTCCTCAGAAAAATATGTGTGGTGAGTTCTCTTTAAAAAAAATTTCCAACAGGGATTTCATGTAATAAAAAGTATTATATGTACATTTGAAATGTAATATTTTACAAACATTTATTTATTTATATTTTAGTTTTTGCAATACTCGTACCCAATTAGCTTTTTACAAATGTGTAAATATGCAATCAATTGAATCTTTTCTGGTAAAAAAGTAAATTTATTTACACACTTTATTCTTTTTTAATTTGCAAATGAGAATATAGTTTTTGTTGCAAATTTTGAAATGAATATTATTGGCTTTTTTCAGATTTACTTGTAAATATTTATGTATATGATGTTTCTTCACACAAAAAATGCAAACATAAAATGCAATATGTCTGAAGAAATTGCACAAATTAATAAATATGTAAAAATTTATGTTTAACAATTTTTTCCTGATTTATTTATTTTTTATTTTTTGTATTTTCTACCTGTTGTTTGCTGTGGCTAGTTGTTGCAATAATGCATGTAACTTAACCTTAAAACTTGAAACTAAGGCTTGAAGTTATTCAATTGTGTTATAAAAACTGGCATTTTTATATAAAATAAAATTAGTTTTCGTATTGTTCAGATCTTTAGTAGTAATAAACAACATTTATGGCCAGTGCTTCATTTCTGTTAGGAATATGAGAACTTTTCGAGTCAAACGAATATTTATTCTCCTGTGAAACACAGATTAAGTAAGATATAGACTATATTTGTTGATGTTTTTTGTAAGTTTATTTAAGTTTTTATATGAATAACCCTGTGTAAAATAGGACAACCACTAAAATTATTTAATTTTGCTCGATGCGAGATTTTCTCACAATTTGCAGAAACGAGGAACAGCTCAACGATATCGAAATTATAATTTAGTTCTATAGTTTATTTTTGTTGTTGTTTTCAATATAAATTTTAAAATTATCATCGTTAATCAATCCTTAAATGATGTACAGAAGAATTTTAAGTACATACGAGTACTTACATATATTACATAGCATACGAAAAAACCAAATTTGCTACTTGTTGCCATCCAAAAAGAAAATCAAATACAAAGAGAACATAAACAAATTACCTTTTATTTAAGGTAGAGGTCCATAGCTCACTTTTTGCGCGTTACGCTTTCTATGCATCTGTCAAAAAAGTAGAATCAATGTAATAGTATGTGACAAGTTACATTGCAAAAAGCGCAGAACGCGTAGGCGCGTTCAAAGCAAAAAGTAGGTTTACTTTCTACTTTTGTACGCGTTACAAGCACCATGAAAGAAAGTCAGCTGTTTTTGAATGCTAAAGATGTTAAATAATACTTTATTTCTTACGTTATCGATAAATATTATTTTGCCGTAAATAATTTTTTTCTTTTTTTCAATAAAAAAATTTCTTAGTAAAAAAAACTTGTTTAATAAAATATATGAATATTTTCATTAATTAACTTTTCGCCACACTTTTCTCAGTAACAAATTTTGCATATTAGTTATCGATTACTTTTACGTACTGAGTGTCATCTCCGCTAAATCTGTATTAAATAGCTGCTTAGAAAAGTTATTGCTTAAGCCAATAATGTGCATACATTTATATGCAATTTTCAATTTACTTACAATAAAGTCAACAACAGGCGACAATCTGCTGGAATAGCCCTGGCCGAGTTCTTCTCAAGACTATCTTTTAAATTTGCTGAATAAATAGTCAAAGATATCTGCAGACATTCTTGTCGCGGTTCGAAATTGCTCAGGGTCAGAAGTTTTAATTTTTTAAATGTGGTTTCAAAAAACCCACTTAAATTCCGTTCTAAATACAACGGCAATACCCAAAAAATTTTCTTTTTTGAAATTGTTCATAAGCATTTTTTGCACATAAAATTAAATATACAAACTCGACTAACTCCACAAATTCTTTTAAAAACTCGATTTCACTCTCCATTTTTTCTTTATAAGTATTTATAAACAAGCGCACACAGCTGATCAAAAAAAAAATAAAATGGCGCATGAAAAGCAGTGCATGTAACTCAACGCGAACAAAGTATAGAATGAAACAACAAGAGGATGAAACGCGTGTAAAGCATAACGCGCAAAAAGCGAGCTATGGACCTCTACCTTTATTTTGTTGCGGAATTTCGTAGCGACATGCACTTGCCCGTCTTCTCAATAAACACCATGATTACATTTTTCCAAATACAATACACACACACTTAAAAAAACAATGATAACACCAAGGCTGCCAAAGAATTTTACATATATATTTACATACTCGTACATACGACTATTTGCAGCAAAGAAAACTTTTCCAATTCAGAGATTATTTTCAATGAAAACTTATCAAATAACAATTAAATAATTAATTTCTTTAATTATGTATATTAAAATTTTTACACTTTTTATTAATATTTATGCAGCTACAATTTTACTAAAACATTTACTAAATGCGGAACTAACTGAAGCACACATCGAACCGGTTCAATCAAAAATACACCAAGAACTAAATGCTTCATCTGCTGAAGGCATGAAAGAGAGTGGGTGTGGGGAGTTTTTAAAATTGTTGTTGCATTCCTAATAGGGCACAATATATTGAAGAGTTTGTGTTTATTCGGTTAAAGATTATAATGATGTTGCAATTATAATTAAAGTAGTTCGTGTTTGTTGTTGATTTTTACATTGCATAAGTGCATGTATGTATGTATATACATATGTATGTATGTGCATAGGCATGTTTTTTCATTGATGTTCGATCGTTTCGTTTAACTTAAATGTATTTTTTTACCAATAATTTATGCTTCTTGTTACCATACGAGCAGCGTTGCCATATGTGCAGTTTTACCTACTTTTCGCAGTTTTTTGAACTTTAAAAAATCAGTTTTTTCTTTAAAATGTTCAGTTTTCACGGTTCTTTCCCCCTTGCTTTTTTGACTTTTCAGTAAATCTTTAAATGCCAATACACATGTATTTCTAACACTCAGTAATTAATTTTATAAGCGCTAATACACGTTCAAATTGCTGCTGACAAGCAGCAATGCCAATTTAGCGCGTTTTATCTATGGCAAATTGGCTTTTTTTCTTTTAACGCTTTAATAATTTGTTAACAATTTTCTACTAGCCACTACTACTCTGATAAAATTTCTAAATTGGTTAATTAGAATTAAAAACGCATTTTAATGCTGTAAATGGCAAATATTTTGAAATTTCACAACTAAAAATATGCAATCGTATAATGGCCCAAAAAATTAACATATGTAACTTATTAAGCATCTTATCTAGTTGAAGTACAAAATGCATTTGAATCGCAATACCATACTTATACTCAAGGATTTCGATTATTTGGAAGGCAATATTGATTCTGTATTAAATGATTTTAATTATTTAGAATATAATTTCGAAGAAGCAATAGTGGAAATCTGAAAGAAAGTTACAAGAAAAAAAATAATTGCACAAACTAATATTAAAATCAAGATATAATAGTTTACAATGCTGTAACTTAGAGCGTTTTAAAGGGGGCTAGCGCGTTTTAGTTATAAATAGTTGGAACCGCTGCTGAAAAGTTCATGCTTATGCTCAGTGATAATCATATAAAACACCTCATCAAAGTGCAATTTATGGTAAGGAAACCAACAAAAAAAAGTAAAATATATTAAAATTTCGTTATGTTTTCTCTACGAGTTTAAAAAATTATGAATGACAAAGCAACATCTGAATTTTTGCGCGCTTCTGCAATGAAGAATTTTTATGAAAATCATAAAAAAAAAATTAAAGTTTAGATTTTTGTTTTCTTTTTATATACATACGTTTATAATTTTCACTTGACGCCGCGCAGTTTTCTACGATTATGCTCTTACTGATCACACTACCTTTTAGCAGCATTGATCACATAATGCCAGAGCATTTAAATTAAATATTCATTTAATTTACAAATTTTTTTTGGGAAGAAAGTAATGTGATTCGCATTGCAGACTCATTTCACTCCGCACACCCAAGTAAAATCCAAAACGTTATACTGAGTACTCATTTGGCATTTCGTGGTGTCATTTTGAAAATGTGCCGTTCACATTATGAATTTTGTTCGCAACGCATTGCCACACAATGAAAAGTATCGGAAATTACAAGCATTGCCACTAGTACATACTATTGCGATGTCACAAAATGCCTTAATGGGCACCCAGCATTATTCAACATCTTATAACAAATCTTGAGAGGAGCCAGCAATAATGCAAACGTGTCTCAAGAAAAGTGATAATAAATAGTTTATAAATTATTTAGAGTCGAAGTACATAAACTTTTAGGTTTTAATAAAAAATATTTGGGGGATTCAAATGCTAGTCTTAACGTGTCATAGTGTCATAATATTTTAATATATTTTTATCTTGTCTGTCATGAGTGTAGAAAGTTTTCAATTAGAATGAAAATTTCCGAATCGCAAAAAGAAGATTTAGTGTCCACAATGCACATAATTTTTAACTTTTTCAAAAGACAATTTAGAAACAGTTATGTAAGAAAGCAGTGGGGCTTATTTAATTTCTTATTTAGGCATTATTTCCTTGGACCTTATTTCATAGCGCCTTTTCAGTCATCTTATTCTATTGATGTTTGGTCTTAGCAAAAGAATACATTTTTGTCGACAAAATATATATTATATTATATGTATTTTTATAAAAAGAAGAGTAATAAAAATATGTATCTTCCGAACTGTCGATCGATGCGCTCACAAAGAGAAAAGACAAAAACTTTAAAAGAGAACCTAAACCTTCAAATATAGTGTTTCTGAGTGTCTTGTTTTAATATGAGTTATGAATACGAGGGTCAATATTTGGACTAATAACAAGGAACGGCAGCAATTCTACACTGTACTAGAACTAGGAAAATAGGTAAATGGGGCGAGTCTATAGGAAGTAGTGTTTCTGGATATTCGATTTGAATCTTTAGACATTAGTAGAGAGAGGAAAATCATCTGTAATGCGTAGAGCAATTGACTGGCTAATCGAAAAACAATGGATGTGCTCTAAATAGAGAGTATGGTGTACAAAAAATAAATCGGCAACCTTTGCCCTAGTTCTATCTTAAAAGTAACTTTTGCCCTTGTCTAGTGCACAGATAGGGAAAGTTTGTTAGCTCAAGCAGTGGCCAGCTCTGCCGGTTGAAACTTTTTCTGCTCACCCAAACAATATAAGCATTCCATGATGGCCTTCCCGCCTTCTTCTTTTTAATTATTGATACATTTGAGCGTATAAGGATTATAGATATTACTTTCATAGCGAATTGAAAAAAGAAATTTTCCAGCTGACCAAAACAATTAATTAAAATTTTTATAATTTAAAGCCGATAATAAAACCGTTGAAGTATTTTCCTTTAAAGCAGTAATTAAATTACCCTCCCTTGCACGATATAAAATATAAATTACACCAATTAAATACATACAAACATAAATCTGTAAACTTATAAATTATTGCGTTTGAAGGAAAACAGCTAAACTTACCTTTATGTATTTAATTAACATATGCCATCCATTTTAGCGCATTTATAATGATGATGATGATTTCAATTTGCTTTTGTAGTGGCTGCTTTTATTGTTTTAATTTATTATTTTTAAATTTTACATTAATTAAACAAAAACCCAACCGCAGTGCATCCTTGTTATGGCCATAAATCACTTGTGTGTTTATTAAAATTTTTCCAATTTCATTATAGATTTCAGCGTTTTTTTCTTCTTATTATAATTATTATTATTTTTTGCTGCCTTTTGAAAATTATTGCAGGAAATTCACGAAAATATATGTTCATTTAAATTTGTTGAGTGAA
Organism: Nowickia ferox; assembly: GCA_936439885.1. Classification (NCBI taxonomy): domain Eukaryota; kingdom Metazoa; phylum Arthropoda; class Insecta; order Diptera; family Tachinidae; genus Nowickia; species Nowickia ferox. The sequence goes on along the minus strand of OW387027.1, from coordinate 81,365,835 downwards.
TAATAATAGAATACAATTTGTGTATTACCAGAGGCTAAAAAAAGCATGTAGTTTGCTGCTGCTGCTGTTTGAGAATGTTGCAAATGTTGTGCCTCTGACGTTTTTGTTTTATTTTTATTTTTTTTGATGATTGCGTGCTACAATATAATTTGTTATACTAGACGAGTTTTAAAATAACCTTAAGTATAACAAATTATGGTTGAAATGTTTCTAAAGGTAGAATTATAATTAACCGAATTTGAGGACTGGGTTGGCAATTTTGTTCTTGATTTATGCACGTTTAGTTTTTTTTTGTAGGGCTAGACTTTTTTCAAGTTTTTTTAATGTCTTAAAGGCGAGCGATTTATTTTTTCTATTTAATTAAAATTTGTTTTGAAATTGGCAGGAAGTTAACACATTGAGTGGTATATATTTTATTTTTATTTCTTAATTTTATTCCATTTATATTTATTTATTTATTTAATTTATATTTTCTTTTTTTTTGTTTCACAAGAAATTTAATTTTTCTAATATTTTTCACTGTGATTTTTAATAATTGAGTATTTTTTGTGTTCACTTTTTAAAGCAAATTTATTTCTCTAAAAAAAGATCTTAAGTATAATTGCTTACTTTTTTTTATAAATATATTAAATTTTCTGTTTTATTTTTCTCGTTTAATTTCATATATTAATTTTCTATGCTTCTTATTACATTTTAAGCTTTTTTTTCACTTGTGCCTCTTTTTAGATTTTATTTTCCAATATGTTCGTTTCAAATTTCACCCCTTCAACAAAACGAAAATGTTACATTTGTACCCGCGTATTTATTTAAATTAATAACACTTTATATTCCTGCATTCATATTGATTACATTTGTGCATTAATGCATTTAAATTCTTGCGTGCGTTTTTGTTTTTTTTTTTGTTCACCGATATACGAAAATTTCTTGTCGTTGTTGCTGCTCAACACTTTGAGAGATTTAATCCTTTTGTTGTGGACCATAAAAAACCAAAAATATTTGCTGCAGTTGCCGTTAATGCCAGCGTTGAAACAAAAAACGTCTGAAAGCAAGAAGAGAACATAAAAGCAGGGATAATGAATATCAGTATGAGTTAAGGATTTTTGCAAGAGGGGTGGGTTGAGGAGACAACCCTACACATAAAAAACATAAAATGCACGTGTATGCTTAAGTCTGTCCGCCTTACTGTCTGTCTACCGGCCAAAATCTGTACTCTGTTACGGATTTTACAGCAATAATGAAATACATACAAACATTTATTTATACAAATTTGCAAAATGTTGTGCACGATGAAGAAAGAGAGCAGCAACAACAGCAACAAGATATCCTTTTTGATTTAAAAACAAATAAGCAGTAACGATAGCAAACTAAGGTTTTTGTGTGCAGAACTTTAAAAGATTTTATTAAGCAAGAATTTAAAAGATAGCGAACAAGATTTTTAATCTGAATCGAGATCGTGAAAATTAAATGTAATAGTGGCAATTAATGGTCGTTTCGGCATCTCTCCGCTGCAGAGGAGAGAATACATCTTTCGCTTTCCATGTTTCAGACATTATGCACGGGCTGGAGGGCTTAACAAGAGGATCGAAAAACCTTGGGAGACAGGTGTGTCAGCACTTAGAAAGGTGTGTGATTGATACCATTCGACCAGGCGCAAGTATTGATGCAGCACTAGTCATCTCTCCCAGTGATTTTGATAGCAATCGCAGCCACTACGTTTGTTGGTCAAGATGACATGCAGCGACCGTTATTGTTTAAAACCACCACGTATTTTCCGAATTAAGAGCTAACCAATTACTGTACCCAGTGTCAGCCCTTTTCAAGCGGCGGTTACAGCAAAGTCCGTAGATATACAGCATTTAAGATCTACTAGCCGATGACGGGACCCATGGGGTCAGAACGACATCTACCATGGGCTTTCAGTCGCTATAACCGGTCTGTTCGGAAACCCTTCACTGCGCTGCATCTGATGTGCCTAACGTTCGTAAAAGTAAGAGTTGTCAACACTGCAGATGTTATATGTTCTAAAATACAATTCCGCATGATGAGCAAAAAAAAACATTATACTCTCATCACAAAAATGGCTGATCCCATGGATCAGAATCCAATTTATACCTTTCATCATGGATACATTTGTAAAAAGTTTTATTATCACTTAATCAGCCTTATCAGGAATTCCATAAGTGAAAATTCCGAATAAAATTTTTCGTTCACATGGATTTTAATTTCGTATCATCAATTCCGTTCAAATTAAAAACTGACCATAAATAGCCTACGTAAAAGTAAAAATTTTCATATTTCAATTTTTTTACGACAGACAAAAAAAAATCTTGTTCTATACATTTGCTTTACAATCAATTTTAATTAATACTACAAACAAGAAATGAGAATATAAAATACTATGCACTTGTAAATGCCTTGTGCTCACCTCTAGTATGTTGACAGAAAACGTTCGATCGCTTACTTATGTATGTATGTATATTGAAAACTAGAACAGGGGGCAAATTACGGAAATGACTCGTAATTTAAAAATATTTCCATATAAACTCTATTGAAATATTTTTAAATTACTTGTCGTATCGAATGTCGTAATTTGTCCCCGGATTTTCTTATGACCTGTTTTACGATATCGAAAGAAAAATTATATCGAAAACAAAAACAAATTTTCATACCTATTTTATGGTTGTTTTCAATATAAATCTTCAGTCTAAAGTTTTCTTTTGATATACTGAAACAGATCATTATTTTATTCTTGTTTTCGATAGAAGTTGTCGATCAAACTTAAACGACATAATTTTCGAACTTAATTTTTTTACCTAAATCGATTATTAGCGAATGTAAAAAATCGATGTAAATCATTATTTAATTAACAAATTAGTAAGAGTTAGAATTATTCGGTCTTCAGAAAAATTTAAAGAATTAATTCCTTCAAGCTTTGCTTGTTGTTCCTTCAGATATTGTTTATTGTTCAGATGGTTGTTGCTGTTGTTTTTGTTATACTTAAATGTTTGCTATGATGATGATGATGATGTTGATGTTGATGTAAGGTAGTACTTGTATGTATGTATGTATGATGATTGTGCTGCTGCTGCTGTTGCTGCTAACGTTTGGGCTCTAGCGAAATATTTTGATATCCTTGTTTTTCAGACATTTGTTTTATTTTTGGAAAAACACAAACAGAGTAAAACACAACATTTATTTAAATTTTATTTACGTAAGTGTTTATGTATGGGAGTCTTATGTGAATGTGTAAAATCGTTTTTAAATCTCCTTCTGGTTTTTGTGTGCATATATGTATGTATGTATGTTCAACAAATACATATAAGGAAATATGTACTTATGTCTATACAGTTGTATCGGCAAATGGGATTTTATTGTATTTTAAATGAACACTAGGGTAACAAAAATGTTATCATGTTTCAACTTTATCCTTTCGCTTGTTCAATCATTCATTCATTTATTCACCCAGCCGTACAGACATGCAAATCTATGAGCACTCGTTCAAACGCGTGCAATCCAACATACAGCAACAACAACAACAGCAGCAGCCTCACCATCAGCTTCCATTTAGACAACAACCAGCCATAGTAGCACAGGCTTCATAGTAGAGTTCAGTAAAATAAAATATAAAAAAAAATAAATAAATTTTTTCATACTATAATCACCGGAATCCTCATGCGTATTTAAAATGAACATAAAAACACGAAATTGTACATGGACGCGACATGCGGTAATTAGTGTTTCATATAGAACAACAACAACAATAATAACACCACCGTTAAAACACAACTATCAAAACCCTATTAAAGCGCTTTTTAAATAACACGATTTTTTACGCCAGAAATATGTATAAAACAAACGAAAAGAGCAAATGATGGTTTAGATTTTCAGCAGATGCACAAATCCCGCGCGTTTTAGTGCTATTTTTTCTTTGAATTTTTTGATTCTGTTAGAAGATACAATTTAATTCACAAATTTCCGTCTAATTGCACACAAATTTTTCACAAATATTCTTTTTTAATTAACATTTTTTATTTGCTTTCGTTTTTTTTTCCTTTCTTCTTAGTAATAAAAGAAATTTTGGTTCCACTTTGCCGTTATTCTTTCACGATACAACCGTTCATTTGCTCTGTTTGTAAACAACTAAATAAAACTTGTTTTCACATGTTTGAATAATCATCGTCTCCTTGTGTTTTTGTTGCTGTTGCCGTTTTCGTGAACAAGAGTGGTGAATTCAGTTCGTTTTTTTCGCATGTGTGTGTGTGCGTGAGTGTGGGTAAAAATGTTGCTTGTTTATTTTGTTTGTTGTGTGGTGGATTTTTGGGTTAGTTTTAAAATAAACCTAATGCATGATGCATAACGCATGCTGCACGTAGTTTGGCATGCAGTAAAAATGCATACATATATACAACTCGTATTTCTTCTTTGTGGTGCGAGAATAAATTTGTATGTTATTGGACAGCCGCAAGAAGGATTTATTAGAGGAAATAGGATTTATGTTAAGGCAACCTTGGAAGTTGTTAACGCCGCCATTGATTGCTAGACATTTCTGTAAATTGAAAGTAAGAAGAACAGAAAAATAATGAACACTTACTTGACCAAAAAAAATTAAAAATCCTGATAGGACCCAACACAAAAATATACATACATATCTACATATGTACATTCATACGTGCATAAATGTGCATATACATATTCATATCTTTACCCTAATATAAAAAGGCCCTAACTCATTACTTTTTTTAAATTAAATTTTTTTTGTTTATTTCGATAGAAGAACATCACATGTATCGAAAAATGTAAAAATCTCGATTACAAAAAATAAATAAAAGTTGGGGCCTTTCCATATTAAGGCAACGCTATGTTGTATACTTGCGTACATAGATAATTGCCATGAAAAAGCCTGCTGTTTGAGTAACCGACTTCAAGGCGCTTTTGACCAGTGAACCGCCGATTGTGTTGAGAACTCTTATCAGTTATCACTTTTTTCCTTTTAGAAGGCTAAAGGGATTACATGGAAAATAAAGCAAATGACTAAATTTTTTGAGGTTTAAAAAATACGATCCCATTATTAATTCAAGTTACAGAGTTCAGAAAAGCTTAGCTTCAAATTATAGAACGTCTTCATGTTTTGAATAGAAGAAGTGCTATACTTTGGAGGCATTTAATTCGGCACCCTACTGAAAAACGAGGTAGTTCCAAAAACTGTCAAAGCTGGAAGCTGCAGGTGTTGAAATGACCTTGGAACCTTTTGAATGCAGACCGGTTGATATATATATAAAAAAATAACAAGGTCCGAAATAAGCACACAGTTATGGCTGCTGCGAAACTCTACAGATTTTCAGAATCTTTGCTATAGCCCGGGATCTTGACTACATTGCACATTATGAACACCATAATTTTAGAAGTAAAGACACCGAAAAGAACAGCCAGAAATCGATATAATCTAGGACAGCCAGCCCACCAAAAAAAGTGAAGCCTTGTAAAGGCATATTAACTTCCTTGAGAATTGCTTCGCTCATAATTGGGGTGTGAAGCATGAATCATACTATAACTGCAAACCAAAATATTGAAAAACTTGATAGTTCTTTATAGGAATCTCAGAATGTTGTTTAACTGAATTTTTCGGCAATGAAAAATAATTATAAATATGTATTGAGTTTTTTAACTTAACTCCGGGCGATTCAGTAATCCGGGCAAAGGCTGAAACTATATCTTTATGGATTAACGAGATTCTACTGTACTAAAAATGTAAGTAAAAGAAGTAAACAAGAAGAGTAGTTAATGGATATTTTGAATGTTTTTCATATATTTTCAATATGAATCTACTTGCGAAGAACATAGAATTGATATCTTCTCTAACTTTTATCGCCAGTTTATCTTAACTAGCTATCAAAACAAAATGGGTACATATATGTGGATGTGAGTGTAAACAAATAAAAACAAACAAACATACATGCGTATGATGCGTATGGATGTGTGAATATACATAAAAAAATGCCAAAACGAAGCACGAAAGCGCAGTGTAAACGGCAGGTTTCATAAGCATGGTTGAGAAAGCGAAACATGTGATTCTACTAGTAGTGGAAACATAGCATTATTGATTGAACTTTTTCTTTATCAGAGAAATCGGAAGCGTATTCATTTTCTCTTTGTGCCTTAATATCGATTTCAGAAGATTAGAGATTAGCGAAACGGTTAAGAGTAGATAAAGTTGAATAAATATTATTCATATCCTGTCACATCCTATCTATAGGTTTTGTTGATTTCATATCAAATATTGTGGATTTTGAGACACTATATTGTTCCACTTGTCTGATCGATTTTCCATTATCAATTGTTGTGCATTCTTTTATTCATACAAAAATGTACTACAGAGTTAAAATTTCTAAACTCTCGGAAACGTGGACATGTACGGATTACTGGTTAGTCCGAAATAGTGAGTATTCTGTTACTTGGATTTGCTTCTTTTATTTACTTTTAAAAGCCAATTTTATATGGTACTTCCTTTATAAAGAGTTTCTTTATATAATTTTTTTGCCCACTGTATATGTATGTGTGTATTTTTTACAACCAAGCCACCAGCAAGCTTCAACAATTCAAAGCAATATGAATAATAATATTCAACGTAACCTCAGTAGATTAATTACGGGTCATTATTTAAAACGGATGTTTAAATAAAAAGATGAAAACTAAAATCCTTACAACTATTAAACAAGTAAGTCGACGACAACACTCAAAAGTCAGCATTTCGTTTTACTTACAAAAATATTTGTCTAAAATGAAAAACAAATAAAAGAAATTAATCTTAGCAAAAACTGAGCGATTATGTTTATCACAAAGAAAAATAATACTATTTAAAACAACAACAAAACAAATAGCCAAACCACCAACAATCAATCAAAAGCAGATGTTATAAAATAAAAGTTAACAAAAACAAAAACACTCGCTTGCACAAATACAACACACACACACACAATACAATGGCTTCCGTAAACAAAATTAAAGAGGGTTTATGTAGCTGATACATGTTGCTAGCAACATTTTTTCAACATAAACAAACTCACCACCAGCTGTATTTTTATCATGTGAGCGCGAGTGTTCGTAACAATTATCACAACGTCATTATTGCATCTTAATATAACATGAATCGAATAAGCCCAAAATAAACCACAACACATTTTAGCATTTAATGCACAAACTGGGTTCATAAAAGCAAAACCAATGTTCATTGATTATGAACACTAGTAGTTCATGTTGTTTTTGTTGTCCGTGTTATTATTGCTTTATTCGTATAATGCCAAGCGCTGTCTCTATATGAGTTCGTAAATGATGATAATGACGAGCATGTGTGGTTTTTTGAGTTGGAATATTTTTTTTTTAACTACAAACATAAATATTTTCAACATGTTTAGTTTTTTTAGCGTTGCCACGTTCTACGAAAGTTGGCGCATTACACAAACATTTATGAGAACTTGTTTAATCAGATATTTTAAAACAGTAAAGCACAATTGTTACCCATTAATTTTGGACAGTGTCTAAAAAAAATTCAAGACATAAGAAAAAATCAAGAACAGTAAAACTCAACAAGTTTGCTAAGCATGTTAACAAAATCATGCAGTTCTACCCCAAAAAGCATTTCTCTTATCCCTGGTCAACTATTATTAGACGTATGAACCACGTTTTTTTTGTGAATTATTGCGAAAAAGTAAACCATGCTAAGCAGAAAACAGTTAACAGCTGTTCAAATAGCACACATATCAAGCAGTATTGTCAACTTAAATTTCTACACGTCAAAAAAAAAAGCCATAATATGACACTGATGTTTAATTTAACCTGGGAAGTACAATGCTTGATGTATGTATGTATGTACACATGCATACATATACTGTTTGAAAAATAAAAAGATATTTATCAATACATCTGGCATCACTGCTTACATGCATCCTCAGCCTTAAGTGCTCCTGTTGCCGAAGGGCAACCAACCACAATGGAATGTTTAGTTCTACAATGAGTTTTAGTTGTTTCACTAAAACACAAGAGGTAAACGAATCAGTTGGACACAAAGTACATGATACGGAAAAATAGTTCTAGGCAGCAATCAATTTGAAAACATTCACAAAAAATCCAGTATGTATCCCAACAGATGCCACGTCATCGTTCACTGTTGTATTGTAATTCATATTCCAAAATCAAAGTTAGAAATGGTTTTAATTTTTTCTCCTACTCTTTATAAATCCTTGTGGACTTCAAACAGCGTTCCTTGAATTTTTTTTTTCTAGCTACAGAAACATATTTATGTATGTGCTTTTGTACCTCTAGTATGCATTCGAACCTTTTAACTCTTTATGTTTAGAGAAGTTGTCTTCTCATGACAAGTTATGGCGGGTGGCCGTTGCGGTAGCATGTGAATTACATTTTGTGGTTAACAGCAGTACTTTCACTCCTACATATCAGAGCATATGTATGTATTTTGTATTTGTACGGGTACTTATCTTCGAGTTGTATGCATGTACGATTGCATATTTACTTATGAAGCGCTTTTGAAACCTTTGGACTTATTTAGCAACCATGATCTAATGTATTTATGAAGTTTTTTGTTCTTCAATAGACTTTGGTGTATTTACGTATGTTAACGAATGTAATACCCCATTTAAGTAGGGGATTTAAGATGACCAGAGTCATCAGTAAAAGTGCGCCTGAAAACAAGCTTATAAACGAGTGTGTTTAAATGGAGTTAAACATGCCCATGAATGTTTGAACTTGATAATTCTTAAAGAGACTGTGGCACTTGTATTTAATAGTGCTTAGCACTCGGTTGTGTGAAATCTGTAGACTTGAGGTTATAAGTTTGTACTTAATTTGATTTAACAACTCTAGTAATAAGGTTGCAAGATATATTAACAACTGCTGCAACGACGTTCATTCATTAGACATTAATAGTAGAATCTGTACGCATGTTATTGCGTTATAGGTATTGGAATACAGTTTAAGAAGTAAAATGAAGAGAATTATGTTGCAAGAACAAAAAAATGTGTAACAGATACGATAAAGAATCTTTCAAATAACGGCTTAAGTTTTCGTTAATTTGTATAGAAAGAAATTGATTTCCAATTCGAATGTTGCTAACGAAGAAATTCGGAAAGTTATAGTTATCTTCCTCCCTCCCTCGCTCACTATCTCCCTCGCTATTTTATTGAGTGATGCGAGTTGTTGAGACAAGAAAGCCATGAGAACATTCTTTCTAAGATCCAGAGGTATTCTTTAATTGGCATATCAAGTACCGCAAGAAATGATCCTCAGGCGGCCCTGGACGACGTAATTCATCATTGGACATATGAAAATTGTTTAATGGAAACGGCGAGTAAAACTTAGTGAGGTCTCGACTTATAAGCCGAGCGACAAACTTGGTTTGGTTTGGTTGGTTGGTTCTGTGCACGAATACTGGGTTTACAGACTTATAAGTCGCAGAGATTGACTTTTGTAGGACATAAGAAATATTTAAAAAAAACTAACACTCAGGCTATGATTGCCTACTACTATTACTAGGTGTTACATTCTTTAAGAAAGGAATAGTGAATGAGAAGACAGGTGCTGAAGGAAGAGATAGAGGAAAGCGTTATTATTGTACAACTCTGCTTTTTACACGTTTTTTAAATAGGGCAGTTGGTCAAATCGGATAGTCTCTACATTAGGGAAACTACACTAAACCAAAAAGCTGCAAAATTCAAGCAAAAAAGTACCTGGTTCAACGAACTTATTCTTCATTTTTCACCTAAAAAACTTGTTCGTTTAATTCAATGTATGCCGATCATTGGCTTCCTTAATTTAAAGCATCAGTTCGTTACACGGAAAAAAATTTACTGCAATAAACACTTTAATTAAAAAAAACCAAAAATCAATTAAAAATGTAATTGTGTCAATTAATTTTCCGTGTAAAGATAAGAAAGCTTAGAGAAGAACTAGAACGTTTAACAAACTAAAATTAAATTGCAGTGTACGATACGTTGAATAAAGGCTTTTAAAAGAAAAATTTTAATCAATTTAAGTCAATGAACTTGAGTTCGTTAAATTTATGTATGTAAAACTGTTTTTTCAGTGCAGCGTTCCTAAATCCTTTATACTCCCGAACCAATGTATGGTTTTTCAGCGAGAATTCTTACTTGTCTTCTATAAACTGGCAGTGAGTCTAATGAAATCCAACAGTTAATATTTTTTTTAATCCTTACAAAATAAAAAATGCTCTCGAATTAAGAACATAATTCTCTTTTAAGTCCGTTAAATGTGTTAACATCTTGGGAAATTATAAGAGCCAACTAGGATAAAAACTTTTAAAAACATGCAGCCATTTAGGTTCAAGTCTTAATATCGGTAAGAGCCCTTTTTAGAGAAAGACAGAGGGAGGGAGAAATACTTTTTCTTCATTCAGCTGGGAGAAAGACGGAAACTCTTGAAATTTTCATAAACGCTAAAACGAAAATCAGCCAAAAGGGAAAGAGCGCTTAAATGAAAAATATCATAAAAAATAGAATAAACAGCTAAAATGTAAAAAAACATCACCAAAATTAAAAAAGTCGCCAAAAATCCGAAAAAATTGCCAAAACAAAAAAACGCCAAAACCGAAAATCGCTAAAATCAAAAATATGTTTTGTAAAAAAAAACCCAAAAAACCGAAAAAAAAATTCCCAAAACTAAAAAAGCTTCAATACAAAAAAAATGGCCAAGAACCGAAAAGTCACCGAAAAGAAACAAGCACCGTACGGAACTCTTTTCGTGCGAGTCGAAGTCGCCCTTTATTGAATTTATTTCTTCGCTGCAGATTATAAAGCGCACCTGTGTTTTATGCAAGTAAATTCTCAAATTATCTTAGCAAGTGTTTCCCTGCAATATCCCTTTAAAACATGACGCTATATGACTTAATACAGCTGTTATCACAAGGACTGCACCACAACACTAAGGAAAATTTCTATGAATGACCTCTTATGATAATTGCTCATTCCAATGTCCGTCCGTAGTTTTGTGTATTTATTTCTATTAACATGTTGTCTTATGCTCCCTTTAAGACAATGACTGTTTGGCATTTGTTTATTTCGTCCTTTTTTTTTTTTTTTTTGATTGTACAATATTTCTCACACTTATACATAAATACTTATCGATATATCAATGTAAGTATATCCTGCATTGTCATTGCTTTGCTTTTTTTACTGGTACTTTTTCTACTTCTAATATTCTTAATCAGCTTGGTTATGAGTTGCACATTTGTGGGTCTGTGTGTGTGTGTATGTGTTTGTATGTGAAAGTGAATATGGGCATTTGCACAGAAAAGTCCACCTTTTGTCAAGTTACCTCACCATAGAATTTATATTATATTTTGGAGCTACATATGTTGTTCGATTGTTTTGCAGTTTTTACCGAATGTACACCTACACCGACATGCAAAAAAAGTATATAAAACATTATCTAGTTTTTCTCTAAAAAAAAAACAAGGTATGTTACAAAGTAACGTAACGTGACAAAAGGTGGAATTTTCTGTGGAAATTCCCATATGCTGCTTGAATGTATTGTCTTTCGTTGTAAGTGTATTTGTTGTTGACACGCACACACATGATGTGCTTTATCATTGTCATCTATTTTATTTTCTTTTTTGATTTTTTTAAAACGTCATCGTAATTATCATCAACACCAAAACCAAACAGTCAACCCAGCCAACACTAACACCAATATGTCATGGTATGCCAGTCGATGTATGTACATTGTTTGTCAGTTAAATTCATTGTAAATACACGCTTAAAACATACAAAGAGACATTCTTTTGGATCTTAAGTTAAGCTTTATAGGAGGGAGGACATTAAAGTGCTTTTAAAATCATAAATTTTTTTTAAATAGGAAATTACAGATTTCACCCCAATTTTCGTAAAGGGAGTTTTCCACGTTTTGATATACTGGCAGTCGATTTTGACTATTTTCGCGATAATGTCCGTATGGATATATGGATGTGTGTTTGTATGTAAATATGTAACAAATTAAGAACGGATTACCGGATCAGAAACAAATTTGCCACATTCGAAAGATATTGAGGTCACTTAGATGTCGTAAGATAGTGAATCGACTATGTTCGGTAGATTTCGAAAGTTTTCGAAAATTAATTTTCACAAAACTTTTTTTTTGAAATTTCAAACTACCAAGTAGATTAAATTCAAAATCTAATCAGCTCTTAACCACGTAAAGATACGTCAATTGCTGGCAACTGAACCAAAATTGAGTGAGATATTCTCCTCTAAGGTCGGTAATGTTCGGTATGGTGTCATTCGCAAAATAGCGGGATCTCTAATGGCCGTAAGCTCGACAATGGCAAAGAATGTGCTCCATTATCTCGATGGCTGTAAAATAATTTTTTAATCACTAGGATTTAAGGCTTAGGGCTCACTATCCTTTACAATCGCAAAACTTTTAAGCAAATACAAAAATGTTTAAAGGACAAAAACAATTCATTAGACGAGGGGGCAAATTACGGCAGTCGATACGACGCGTAATTTAAAAATACTTAAATAGAGTTTATATGGAAATATTTTTAAATCACGAGTCGTATCGACTGCCGTAATATGCCCCCCAGGATTGTTTCTTTTTGTAAGACCTACAATTGTGCAGGATAGTGAGTCCTAGAGGTTACGAAGTATCAAGCATGGAAAAAAACCAAAAAATAACACTGAATGCAGAATTTGAGCTTCGCTATTATTTACGTGATTTTCATAAACACTTTAAAGTCTGCTTTCTCTTAATAAATATATTACGCTGCATCATATTGCATAGCATCACATAGTTTGTTGTCCTGTCTATCTGTGTGTTTGTGTGTTTGTATGCTTGGGTGTGAATTTTTTACAATTCGGAGTTTTTCACAGTCTTCATGCGTTTCAATGATTATCACCCTTTTTTTATATACATATTTCACATTTCATTGCTGAACGCATTAATTTGATTCTGGCACACGGGAAAGACAGACAAACAGACAGAGAGACAAATGTATATGTAAACGGACAAATAAACCAAATAACAAAACATCAATTTAACCAACAGCGAACGAAGAACAGTCAACCAACAATCCAGCAACAACAAACATTCATCGAATAAGCGTTTGAACCATTTGTAAATATGCATGACTTTCAATTGCCCTCCGGTTACCAACAACATCATCATCATTATCATGATGATTATCAACGTCGTCATCGTTGTCATTGTCGTTGTCGTTGTTCAATCTAACAGAACCTTTTTATTATAAAAAGTATTTGTTGATTTCTTTTGTTGTTGTCATAATTTTTTATCTCAGCTTTTGGATGTTTGTTTGACTTTTTTTAACCCGCTCACTTCATTCCGCTTTGCGCTAATATATTATGATTATTATTCATTTTTTTAATAAACCTTGTGAACAAATAAAATGAAAATTATTTTAAACTGCCAAAAAAATAAACCCTTCACTTCTACTTTTTATCACTTTAATGGTTCTCTCTTTATCTTAAGTTACAGTGGATTTGTGGCCAACAAGACCATGGTGCAGTTTTCGTCCAGGTGTCAAGTGCTTTAACTGCACAACTGCATTTCTAAGTGAAGGATTTCTTTTTTTTTTTTTTTTTTGTATATGTTTTTCATTCGTTCAGTGGTTGTTTCGACAAGGATTATATTTGACTGGATTTATTAGAAATTTTCCAGTTGAAATAATGAAGGATTGCCGGTACTTATGGAAACTTGCGGATTTGCTGTTGGGTGTTTTTTTTTAAAGGTGGCTAATTAAAATTTCAATATTATTTTAATAATCATGAAATTGAGTTAATTCAAAATCACCCTTATTCCAGTTGTCAACATCGACGTCAATTTAACACAACACCAAAAAAAATTTATTCTCGAGAACAATTTTGTCTCGAGAATAGAAAATAGCATAAACCTGACAACAGGAGTCAGTTGATTTCGACAACGGGTACACAGGCCCCAGTTTTTTTTGGTATTGTGTTAAAGTGACATCGATGTTGACAACTGAAATAAGGGTGAATATTATTTTACAGCATTAATGAGTGGTTTGTGTGATATTAACATTCTGTAAGTCACTTCGTGTTGATTTGAGTCTGTCAATTCGGTCTTGCTCAAGGCTGCTAAAGGAAGAAGTCTCGAAGTCTTTCGAATTAATCCATTCTTTCAAAACAACGCTGCAACTTAGTTAAGGTTAGTGCTGACTTTTGTCTTAATTTCCTCTGTAGACTTTTGGCTTTTACCTTTCTACATTGACATTAAAAGTGTCTACGCGTGTAAAAATGGTTGGAAATTAACACTAAGCTGAAGTCAGATAGAACTCAGTACCAAACCTAAACGTTGCAACCACGAAGAGTTTTTTTGTTAGATCCATTATTAAAGAAATAGTATTACCAATGTAAAATTTCCTTATCCAAAAACAAAACACCCGTTGCCTTGAGATCACACACACACAGCAACAATTTTAGTAGATTTATGTTTGAATTGTTTTTACAGCCAGCAAAATATTAGGTAATTTGGCATACCCTCCCAACAACGTCTAGCTTAACTTTTCTTTGCCTTTCTTGCTTTAAGAAATTACAAATTAATGAAAGATTTCATTTTATATTGAGAAATGAAAATACTAAACTTCAGGTCGAGTTAGAAAAAAGCAAAGAATTTGATGGCAAAGTTTATGAGTTAAAGTGATGGGGGAATGGATCGGATAAGACCACATATCGCACAATCAGAACATATAAACGTCACTGGCCAGATATGACCAGACATTGCAAATTGCTGACCGGATACCCCAGTCTCAGGGTTATAACTGAATGCGAGACATTGATACCACAAAGATACTCCCGGATCAATCGAACCCTAGAGAAAACAGTCACGGAAGTTTGCTGTTACACGGATGGTTCGAGGCTAGGGGAAGAAATTACCTAGCTTTCTTCATGGAAGAACCGAAGACCAAAATTTACCTCCGCTTAGCTGACCATAATTTAGTCTTCCACAAGGAAGTTGTTGCAAACACGGAGGCTTGAAAATGGATCAGTGTGAATATTAAGGCCAGTTTTCAACATATTTACTGACAGCAAATCAGCAATGAGGGAAATCACAACCGGAAGAGTAAACTCAAGGACTGTTATAGATTGCAAGATATAATTAGCGATTATTCAGTACATGGCAGCCGGTCCACTACGGTGTAATCGCAAATGATCGTGCAAATGGACTGGTGAAAAGGGCCACAACGTTAATTCTAATTAAAGCAAAGCCTTTTAAGGCAGCAAAGATTGAGTTGAAAAATTGGGCGAAGATGGCCTACAGGACACGATGGAATAAATACTGATACTATGGGTAATCTAAACAAGGTTCTATGAAGCGACCCAGAAGAAGACAAAACAAGGAAGCTGAAACTCTCTCAAGCCTAAGCAAGGAAAGTTGACCGGAGTCTTAGCAGAGCACTCTCACTTACGAGGACACTTGCACCAAATTGGAGCCACTGATAACATGAATGAATGTAGGGCATGCACTTTCTTCGTCATTGTCCAGCTTTTGACCAGCCAAGATTCCGTTATTTTGGGGATGAAACCTTAATGGACATTATCCGCTTCAGAGGTATTGACTGGAAAAGTTTGTGGGACTATGTAAATGATAGTGAGTTCCCATAAAGGTTAGGTTTGTTTTTAATTTAGGCCTATACTGTTTTATGTGTATGTGCCCTGACGACATGAGCTCCTCTCTTCAACCTAAGCTAACCTAACCTAAAATAAGGAGTTAAATTGCTAAAAAAAAGTTACGTTCATACTTGGCAAACATTTGCCCAAAAAAACGTAACCACTAAATACTAATGAAAAACGTTTTGATTCAGACACATCCATGTGCGATCCTTGAAGATTCTATTCGATTTTTTTTTAAAGAGAAGTTACACTCAGGCAATGAATGCCTGAATACTATTACTAGGTGTTACCTTTTTTAGGAAAGGGGTAGTGATAGAGAAGACAGGTAGCGTAAGAAGAGATAGAGGTAAGCTTCATTGTTTTACAACTCTGCATTTTGCACGTTTTTAATAATGCAGTGTCGAAGCGCCTCTGATGTCAATAAGACGTATTAAATTTTGAAAGCTGTGCTTAGTAGCAATTCTATTGCGCTATGGGCGCTCTGATGTTACATTAAAATTAGTATCCGCTGAAGCCGGTACAGTTCAATGACCAGTGTCTATACCTTTATAACTTGAACTTTCCTACAACAACTGATACAAAAGGGTGTTGCGTGGTATTGTTATTTAATGACTGTCGGAGACCGGGATCGAACCCAACGTGCTAACTACTTCAGCTAACGCCCGTGCAATTTCATTAGTTTTTCGAAGCGTGTGTTCAATTCAATACCATTTTTGTCTTTGTATCTTAAGATCGATTAATGTTTGCGAAGTAATTGCCTATAGTGTGGAATTACAAACAGTATTGGGCCAGACAACTTGTAGGATTCTTTGCAAACAGCTGCTTACGAAGGCACGCATTAAGCCAATGTCAGGCGGGGTTGCATTACAGTTTTCACATCCATAAGACATGAATAAATTTTCGTTGAAATTAAGGAGGTTTATCTGCAGAAGGCGGAATAGCGTTGCAGATTTCTACACGTTGCTGATTTTCAATACCAGTCTGTTAACGTTAAATTCTGACACATGAGTATAAGATAAAAGATATATTTCAGTTACAGGTTTGTCTGACAGGTGGACAGACGGACATCCCAAAATTAAAAAATGTCGAAACGAAAAATCGCAAAAATTAAAAATATCAAAAAAAAAAAAAATAAGTGATAAAATGCCAAAAAATATACCAAAAGTAAAAAGGTCGGCAAAAAACTAAAAAAATCGACCAAAATAAAAAAATCGCCAAAAATTAAAAAACCGCTGAAACCAAAAAAAAAAACAACAGAAAAACCAAAACGAAAAAAGCGCCAAGACTAAAAAAATCGTTTAAGCTGAAAGAATCGCCAAGAACCGAAAAAACCGACTAAAACGAAAAAAGCTCAAAAACTTGAAAAAACGCCAACACAGAATTAATTTCCACATATTTACAGTATTACGCCGAGTACACATCGGACATTACTTGTGATGTCATTTTCAAAATGTGTGCAACGCCGTTCCCATCATGTTTTCTATGTGGAAGGCAATGCCCCACAACGAAAAATATCGGAAATTACAAACGTTGCCATCAGTATGCACTATTGCGATGTCACAAAATGCCTTAGTGTGTAGTGTCCGTACAGAACCCTTCGTGTGGGAGTCAAAGTCGCACTTTACTGAAGTTATTTTTGAAATCCTTCTTTCATAACAAAATATTTTAATTTTAATCATTGTTTTTCTTCGAGTGTAGCTCTGTATTTGTTTTCATAAAAAATGTTTGCAATGTAAAAAAATTAAATAAAATGCTGCAAATAAATGTGTAGCGAACGAAGAACATTTTTACCACAATCATTTTGTATATATGAGTCGTTGACCTAAATTTTGACATAGAAGAAGAAGTAGATCGTTACAGTTTGATAAGTGCTTAAACCGTTTTATACCTCATTTTTCTATTCTATGCAAAAAAAATATAAAAAAATAGTAAATAGCAAAAAAAAAAAAACTAAGGTAAACACTGTATTGTTCTTTTTCGAAGTTAGTCGTATGGGTCCCCAGTCGGTTGGTTGGTTGGTTGGTGGATTGAGTTTTGTTTTACAAAACCAAACCCTCTCATAGGTTCGTTAAAGATTCCATGTTTGTTTGTTTGTATGGATATGAGAATTTGCCTAATGTCTACATTTGAGAAAATATATTTATGATTT
The DNA here is from genome assembly GCA_936439885.1 of Nowickia ferox. NCBI lineage: Eukaryota > Metazoa > Arthropoda > Insecta > Diptera > Tachinidae > Nowickia > Nowickia ferox. Next base: position 81,348,012 of record OW387027.1, on the reverse strand, counting down.
TATTGTAAGATTATTATTTTTTTCCCCTTCCCAAATGTACTTGAGGTTAACTTTTCAGTTTAAATTTATATATATGCATGTATGTTTGTATGTACGCACATTTGTTTAATAAAAGTACTGGCTTTAGTAAAAATATGTATTTGCAGTTGTACACACTTATACCAACAAATTCATTTGTACTGGTACATTTAATATGAAGGGTCTTCCAACGGGGGCGTCGGAACTTTGACAGTTGATAGCGGCCATTTTGTTGAAGCTCTATCAGCTGAATTGGCTGTCATTTATTTAGTGCGTCTTGCCAAATCCCCGTAGACGAATATAGCGTTCAACAACACGTGCAAATGATAAAATTGTTTTATTAACACGAGTGTTTTATTTGAACAGCCCGCCGCACGTTTCGCTCAATTTCCGGCGAGAGAGCGCTATAGGTCGATGATCAACAACTTCTTTGGCCAGTACTGAACGATATGTACACCAACGAAATGTTGTTCTATCAGGATGGCCATACGTGTCACACAGCTCATGCGCTATTGGACATTGTGTATGAGCGATTTAAGGGCTTATTAATCTCACGTGGAGGTAAAGGGAAATGGACATATCGGATGCTTGCTAGCTACAGAAACCACCGTGGACATTTGCACGATGTTGTATTGCAAACATAATGTTATTGACAGGCCTTTCAAATGAATAAAATATCCCGCTAATATGTCGCACACACTTTGTTGCATTTAAAATTTAAAGATAGAAAGCGCTGAATGAAAAACCCTTTATATTTGTAGGCAGACATAAGGAAATCGATAGATATTAATCTGCTATTTATTTTTCTTTCTGAGGAAATTGTTAAGGAAATAATTGTTGAGTCATCACAAAAAAGTAAATTTATTGGGTTTAGCTTTCTTAGGCGTTGTTCTAACTTATTCACCTATGGAAACTAGTTTAAAGCAACCTGGCCATTTAAACGAAGAATTGGGTAGATACATTATAATACTTTACTCTTGCATAGTTTCTTTTGAATTTCCCAGAGTTTAACTACTCGACAATACATTGTCAAACTTGCCCTAACTGTATATAAGCTTAGTCCATTGCCTATAGAAAAATTTGAAAGTGCTTTCGGTAATTAATTGAAGGACTATGGGAATGTTCCGATTGGATATGCAAGAAAACTTGCATACGGTTCCTTTAATTTAGCACAAAATTGTCGAAGACGAATATTCGACTCGACATACGCAATACGGGTGAGTATTATAAGAAAATGTATTTCAAGCAAATGTTTGTCCGGAAATGATATTCAATTGAAGTTTTTTTAATTACATGTAAATTTTTTTCCAAGCTTAAATCGGCTCATATATTTAAGAAAATTGTATTTTCAAAAAAATTTTTTTTTAAATTTCAGCATTTCCCTAAAATGAAAATGAAATCTGGCAACACTGCTTGAATTTCTAAGGTATGTGCAGTCCTTATTTCTTATCCCAAATCAATATCGAAAAAAGAGCTTAATATGTGCGCAAACATTGGGAGAAATTGTTTCACCAAACGTTCATAAAGCATCTATTGCTTTCAATTAGGAAGGGCGTGGTCACGCCCGCTTTCTGAAGTACGACTTTATGTCGTAGTATAAGCTTCATGAGTGTGCTGGGTTTTGTTGAAATCGATTGGAGACTACATTGTAATGGGCGTGGCCCCGCCCACTTTCTGTAGCACGAGCACGTGTCTTAGTATGAGCTTGATTTGTTTGCTAGGTTTTGTTCAAATCGATTGGCTAGAAGAACATGAATGATGAGAATAAATTGTAATGGTGAGGAAGTATCACTACAAGTGCCTAAGGTAAGTATTTAATTTCATAGGAATTGTTTGAATGGAAAAATGTAATAATTTGTTTATTATATATCAATGGTTGTAGCCCCTCCCACTTTTTTAAACAGAAAACTGGGTTGTTTTAACAACATAAGGCACGTGTAGAGTCTTGTAAGCATTTGTTGATTAGAAGTACGTGGATTTTTAGGTTAAATTTTGATGGACAAGGCCTCACCAAGTTTTTCAAACGCGAGTTTGTATCACAACAAGAGCTTAAGTAAGGTTTCGTATTAATCGGTTTGGGTGGAAGATTAAGAAATATAATGCTAAACTTACATGAATAAGGCCCTTCCTGAGTTTTCAAACTCGAGATTGTATCGTTATAGACTAAGACACAAGCTTCATAAGAAATGTAGGTATTGATTTTATTTTATTTTTTTCCAGAAAAGTATTAGGTGTTACCTTCTTTAGGAAAGGGATGGTCATATATGAGACAGATGCTGAAGCAAGATATAGAGGAAAGTGTTATTATTTTACAACTCTGCTTGTTGCACGTCTTTTTTTATTTTCAAGGCTTTGTTGCAGCGCTTCTGATAAATATAAATAAGGCGTATAAGTTCATAAAATTGTATATATAGTTTTAGTGGGCATGGTTCTCGCCTACTTTATTTTAGCAAATAATCAAACAACGCATATACCCTTTCAATGAAAAAAAACAATTTTTTTAAATGCTCTAAGAAATGGCAAACAAGTGAAGTAATAAACATAAAATATATTTATATAAGTGATTTGCGGATCTTCTGCTTTGTTGAAGTCGCTTAAAAGTCATATTGGACGACTCGAAGTTCATTTATAAGTTATTTAGGTAAACATTTTGTGAAAAATATTATTGAAGGAAATGCGTAAAATACTTTTTAATATCAACTTACACATAAGTATACGAATGAGTCTGTGAGCGCAAAAGTGGTGCAACCACCAGCTATTTAATTACTTAATTGCTGTATTTAATTATTCTATTACCTGGCAAAAAACAATTTTTCAGCTGCATTTCTTTTGGCTGCCAAACTTTTTTACTTTTTTTTATAATTGATAATGTATTTATCAGCAGAACAGCAACCAACAAAATTGTAGGTTACAGCATTTTTACGCTCATGGCCTGATATATCATATTCTCTATCCAATATTCACTTTAAAATTTTTGCTCTTGTTAATTTTTTTTTCACAAATCCTACCAAATCTGAAAGCTTAGATCTTTAGACGAAATCAATAACGTTTATTTGCAGTTCATTAAATACGTTTCAAAACAAGCCTAAATATCTATAGTTACACAATTTATGTATTTGTAAATGCTTAGACATTTAATAGATACTTTACGAAAGCGATAAATTTTTATTTATATGTATATTTGCTAATTTATGAAGTATGCATTGCATTCAGACGTTGTGAAATTCAACTTAACACTTAAGGTAAACATCATATCATCATCATTGCCACTAAATCAAAAACTATTTTAAATCGAATAAAATTGTACAAATACAAACGGAATCATATTGTGTTTGCAGGTGTGCGTGGGATGTGCGCGAAGTTAAATGCAGAAATGATTTATTTATAAGCAAGTATTTTACTTCAAAATAATATAATTTTTGTCTGGCTATAAAGCGATTTTGTGTTGAGATTTCATTTCACACAGAATGCATAATTCCGAAATTCATATCTGTTCGCTCCAAAAACTCCACTTATTATGTTTCTAACATTCCTGTGTCTCGCAGTTATTTCATTTTTAAAATTTGATATTGTGAAGAAAAAAACTATTGTAGTTCAATCTATTGTAAGTCAATTGTCTAGCTTACACTGTATAACAATTGGTGATGAAATTTTATTTTGGTTAATCTCACCAATTGTTATTTGTAATCTTAATTTTATTGCAACTTGCTGTTGAGTTGTACAAAATGAACAAACTAATTGAAATAACTGATTTGAAAAATTTACATAGGAAGTTGCTGATTTTACTCTGCTTTTGGAAATTGAGTTTGAGGTCATGGGAATCTGTTCTGAGTATTGTTACGATAATTTCCCTAATGGACTAATGTTTTGCATACGGGATTTAACTCCTCACATATGCTTCCCATTATTTGTTTATCATGATATTTTTTATTAACTTACATGCAGATATTTATTTATGTTATATTTGATTTAATCATACATGTAGATATTCGTAAAGTGCAAATGTTTGCAGGAAAGTGCATAATGTAGAATATTAAAATTTATTTAGAATTGAAACAGCTCAACTACAAACGATAACATTTTTATGAATTCTCCTACATATACGCAGGCACACGTACACACATACTTGCACAGTTTAACAGATCCAGCGGGAATAAGAAGAACTACGGATGCCTTCTCAAAGGCCTCTTCCTCCTTGTTTTTAGTTGCACAACGCCTACTTGCTCCATTCCATTCACATTTATTTTTTTAAACACGTTCTCCTTGAGAGGTATGACTTCCGCTCACGCTTGCCTTTTGCTTTGGCAAAAACAAAGCAGAAAACGTCACTTCTTCTCTTCTACCTTCTCATAGAAAGGAATGTGGAATGCATATCTTATGTTTTATAAGAAAGAATCGAGTCCTTCTACAAGAGGTAGATATTGTTCATGCAATGTAAGGAGTACAGAGGAGTTCTAGAAGGCATTTGTACTCCTGCTTTTTCCCGCTGGGTATATATGTGTGTACATACACTGTATGTATGTGCATGTGTACGTATTTTGCAAGGAATTGCATTAATGAAGCCAATACCATTAAAATCATTTAGGAATGAAAATGAAAATAGCAGGATCATAAAACAGCAATTGCAATAATAGCACACAGACCAACACTACAAACACCAGATGGTCAGTCAGTCAGGCCGCCAACCACCCATCCAACGAATAATTATATTTTATAGTTTCGGTGAATGCTCGAACTCTTTAATTTATAATTTTTGAGTATTTAATATGCAAATGTATGTACAAAAGCTTAAAGCTGGTGTAGTTTTTAGTGTACATTTACATTTTGGGGTAGAATAACTCTCTGTGATGTTCTGCAAAAAAAATTCATAAGTTAACTAATAGCGATAAATTTTGATGAGTTCAATTATACACGTTTATAGTTGAGTGAGTGAATGCATGAATAAAGATTCCTTTTGATACAAAGTAGAAGTAGTAGGAAATCTTTTTTGTATATTTAACTTTTTTTTTCTACGAAAATAGGAAGCAGCTTTGATAGAAGAGATTATTGGAGACATTTAATAGCACAACAATCTATGTGACTATTTTGGCTGCAACAGCTTCGTATATTGTATAACTAAACGATTGCAGAAATGTATTGATGCAAACTAATGGTTTAGTTTAATTAAAACAAGTCGTATTAATGATAAGAACATTAACTTAACTGCTCGTAACTATAATTAAAATAACACAGAAGCTTAGCATTACACAAAAGTTTTTCTATCATAAACTTTAATTGATTGTATTACTCTTATTTTGCCACAAGTAAGCTGGCAGTGATGATGTGCTGAATTATCAAGTATATTTTGTGTGGCTTCGATTGGTTGGATTTCGAACATTTTAGTTTTACGAAAGATGTTGAATATTAAATTGAAAGGAAATTTATTAGTATTTGTGTTTATTGAAATTGGGGGGATTTTATTGATTTAAGATAAAAATGTTTCACAAGTGTATTTAATAAAGGTAATTATTAGTTACAATTCATCGAATTTTGTCAGCTAAAGAAAATTTCAGGGAGGAATTGAATGGAGAAGACAAGACTCAATACCATGATGAAACTAAATTTCTATCTATCGCTAAAAAGTGTAAGAAAATTTCAATTGCAATAATTTTAAGGCAAGTGGCATTCAAAATTATATTAACTGCAAAATGTGGCAACTTTGCTGAAGCCGCGTTCAGACTATTATACTTTGTATTTATACTTGTCAATAATTCAAATAATACGTGCAAGTGTGATAGTCTGAACGCAAAATGTCATCAAAGTGGCAAATAATACGAAAAAAATTTTGATATCCCATAAGACTTTTTAATTTTTAGAAAATTTTCTAAACGATAATACTTTTCATTAGATCAGGGTTGCATTTTCACACAAACCAAATTTCCAAGTCAGCTGTTTTGCCGCCGATAGCGTGTATTGTACATTGATGTAATGTTTTGTCATATTTATATCAAAATTTTGAATAAGTGAATCGTATGGAAGTATATTTCGTTGACGTAATTTTTTAACGTTTTTTTAATATATTTTCTTAAATTTTTTCTGTTATTTACATAGAATATTTTTAACTGCTGAATTTTTTCAAGTGCCGGCATGTCACCGCCTACATGAAACCTCTTTGCCGCTGCTAGTCAATGAATAGCACAGACATTTTCACTGAACAGCTGTTTTGTTTTCTGCTTGTATTACACATTTTATTTGAAGTGTGATGGTCTGAACACAATATGTGATTTTACGTTAGATTTTTTGACAGTCGCAACGAATGTATTTAGATTTCTGTATCGTAAAATGTGATGAAAGTATCAATACTTGTATAATAGTCTGAACGGGGCTTTATTAGCATTAAATAAATCTAATCTTACAACTTGAGATTGGCCAAGCGATCGCATGTGCATACATATGTATGTATGTATATTGATAGTTTAGATTAATAAGTTACGGCGGTATATATTAAAGTCATAGTAGCCTTGTTAAATCCACAAAATTAATGTTTTGAATAACAAACAATATTTTTTTTTTAATTTAGCCCCGCTTAAATTTTCTGATGCATCCTTATCTTGATAATTAATTCAGTCAATAACAATGTGGAGGGTATAGAATATTTAAATTAATGTTATTCTTCTTTTATCTATACCTTTATACACATTTTATCTTGCTCCGTTGTGGTTAAAAGAAAAATGAAGTACACAAATTTCCAATAAAGAAAAAGAGCAGTGAAAACATACAATTAACAAGATGCTGCAAGGCATTAGTAATCTTTTTGATGTTATGAAAAATAAAATAGAATAAAAAACAGATGCTGAAACTAAAACATGAAACGGAGGCTGACTTTAGCCTCCAAAAGTCTAAACTGGCAACGCTGGGCTTCAAATTGTAGTACGTGCATGTGTATACTCACTCGTATGTGTGCGTGTGCGAGTGTGTGAAAATTTTGGTCATTAAATCTGAGGCATTTAAATTTATGACCTTTTAATATGATTTTTAGATTTATTGGTTCATTTTATATTTTTATGATATCAAATAATTCGAAACCACTAGACTTGGCTTAACATTGTTTATTTGAAAGCTTTTAGATACTTTCATATGTAAATATAAAGGAGGGAACGGAAATGAAGCCTATCAGTTGAAGGATATTTTATTGCTTTTATGCCTTTGCCTGCTCATAATAAAAAAAAAATCATTAACTAATCTTTGTAAAAGCGATAATACTACTGCAACTTAAAAGTCAAACTATCCAACTATTTACTTGCTTTTAAATAAAAGAAAACTAATTTCTTTTTAAAATTAGTATTTGCTTTGTAAATTTTTCGTACACATACATTCATACGAGTACATATGAACATTGTATTTGTGGCATTTCTTTTTATTTTTAATTTATTAAAACAGAAGGCATAACAACTTGACCTAACCTGAATGTATTGTTTGTTTGCCGTAATGCTCGCCCGGTTGGCCTACTGATGACAGCTGCTGTGTTTCTTATTTTTTTTTTAATTTTCTTATTTCTTCGTTTTGTGTTGTTGCATTTCGTGCTTGAGGTTAAATAATAGATGTTGCAATAACGTTATTCCAAATATTGGACATGCTAGTTTTTCAATTCGTTATGCTGCAGCAGCATTAGCCATAGTCAAACAATTGTAAAGGCAACATCTTAATATCTGAGTGCAATTATCTTAATTACAACAATCAGTATACACCTTCTATTTGGGCCAGGTTATATTTTTTTTAAACATAAACATACATATTTTTTCGTATGTGTGTGTGTGTGTGTGTGTAAATGTTCATTAATTCTTTATGGGACAGGCCAAAATTTATGTATGAAGTCAAACTACAAGGAAAAAATACGTTTTAAAAAGTTTTTATTCGCCGTTACTGACAAGCACGAGGGTGATTAGTAAAATGTTTCCTTATGAAAATTTCATGCACGGTGAGTTGAAACAGAAATAAATCAGAAAATACGAGTTTTTTAAGAGTTGTTCGTAAAATATATATTTTTATACCAGGTACATTTTATAAACCGTACTTTTTAAAAAGGTACTTTTTATTACATGTACTTTCCATAAGAGGTACTTTTTGTAAAAGGCGCTTTCTATAAAAATTACTTTTTATAAAAGGTACTCTTTATTAAAGGTACTTTTTATAACAGGCACTTTGGGCTTTAATTAAATGTACATTATATAAGAGGTACTTTTGACAAAGGGTTCTATTCATGAAGAGTACTTTTTATAATAGGTTCCTCTTATTAAAGCTATTGTTTATTAAAAATTTTTTATAAAAGGTGCTTTTTATTAAAGGTACTTTTTATAACAGGTACTTTTTATTAAAGGCAGTTTTTCATAATGGTATTTTTGGTTAAAGTTACTTTTTATAAACGGTACTTTTTAAAAAAGGCACTTTTTGCAACAGGTACTTTTTGTAAAAGATACTTTTTGTAAAAGGTACTTTTTATAAACGGAACTTTTTAGAAATTGTACTTTTTATGATAGGTACTATTTTTACTTTTTATGAAAGTAACTTTTTATAAATTGTACTTTTTATATTAACTACCATTTTTAAAAGGTACTTTTTTTAAAAACTACTATTTTAAAAAGTACTTTTTATAAATAGTAGTTTTTATAAGGTATATTTTTATAAAAGGTTCTTTTTAAAAAAGGTACTTTTTATAAAAGCAATATTTTAGAAATGGTACTTTTTATAATAGGTACTTTTTTTAAAATGTACTTTTTATAATAGAATCTTTTATAAATAGTACTTTTTATAATAAGTACTTTTTTAAAGTACTTTAATAAAAGGTTTTTCTAGAGAAACTACTTTCTACAAAAGGTACTTTTGATAAACGGTGGTTTTTACATAAGGTGTTTTTATAAAGGTACTTTTTGTAAAAGCTACTTTTATAAAAGGCTTTTTAATTCAAAGTACTTTTTAGAAAAGGTACTTTTTATGAAAGGTACTTTTTGAAAAAGGTACTTTTTATAAAATTTACTTTACATAAAAGATACTTTTTATAAAAGGTACTTTTTGTAAAAGGTAGTTTATATAAAAGTACTTTTTAGTAAGGGTACCTTTAAAAAAAGGTACTTTTTAATAAAGGTGTTTTATATCAAGTGTACTTTTTATAAAAGGTACCTTACATAAAATGTACTTTTCTTAAAAGCTGCAATACTATTTGTAAAGCTACGGTCACACTTGTCAAACATTTGCGCAAAAAAGCGTAACCACTAAATGCTAATGAAAAATCTTTCAATTCAGACAAAAGTTTGTCAAGTTAAAGAGTAGCCAATATTGTTGGATTCTATGACATGGTGCATTAGTTGTGTTCGAAACTGTTTCATATGATAAACAAGTGTCTGGATCAAAACTTTTTTCATTAGTGTTTGTTGGTTACGCTTTTTGGGCAAATGTTTGACAAGTGTGACCGTACCTTAAAAGATACTTTTCGCTTCTTTTATACAAAGTGTCCTTTTTTTCTTTATGGCATATCTGACCGTCTGTCTTTTATCGCTCTATCATGCAAGTTTACGTCTTACGCGGCAGTTGCAGTAGAGTTGGCCATAAAAATAGTTGATTACCTTCTGATAATATATGTACATTAAACATACTTTTACAGAAGCATCTTCAACATATTTAGTATATATGGATGTACATATACGTATACATTTGCATGTATGGACGTATGTACGTGTGTTGGCAGCTTTTAGCAATTATCTGTGGTCTTATTGTGTTCTGTGCAAGGAGTTTCTTTCTTAACAAACAAGAGATTACGGCTTAATGGCTTTGAATGCGTTTATTAACAAAACAAATTTTTTTTGCAGTAAAAAAGTTCATTTCTAGATAATTATTTAACACTGCATAGATATGAACACACTTCGCCGGAATGTGATTACAATTTTATTAAGATTTTTATGGCATTTAAATGGATTTCTGAATAAATGCTTCAGTAGTGACGAGAAATGAAATTATATACATATGATATGATAAAGTTTTAATTTGCTGTGCTGTTTTAAGAGGAAAAGCATTATGATTTCTCTCTAGGCATTCATGGAATATGACTTAAGTGGAATAAATTATGGAATAACTGAAGTAAAATAAAGAAGAAGATTTTTTTGAAAACTAAATAGATGCAATGAAATTTTAAGAAAATATTGATGCCCTAATTCAGTAAGAAGATTTAGAAAGTTTTTGTTTTAGAATATTTTTGCGTGTTTGGTTTTGAATTCGTTAAATCATTTTCTTCAAAAATGGGGGTTGTCTTTGGTAATCAAAAATAAAAATAAAAATATTGTTAATAAAAATGTTTTGTTTAAATTTTAACCTTTTCTTGTTGCACTGAAAAACATCTTAACTACAATTCCATAAATCAAAGCTTAACGGTTAAACTCTTGTGGTCAATAAACTTAATACAAAAAATCAGTCTAAATTATAACTCTACGATTTTAAGCAAAATAATATGAAGTCAACATAAACATCTGCACTCAACATTTAACCATTTTTTTTTGCACTAGTCACGCAATTAATAAAATATTAGATGTTGCATTTCAGATTTATTTGCAATAAATTTAAAATCAGAAAATCGTTACCAATGTGGCGCAAAACACTTTGTTGTTTATATTCTTGCATCTGAGGCTTCGACATACAAAACCGTACTATATAATAACAAGAGCACCTCCATACTAATGGCACAACATTGCCCACATATACAAATACTCGTGCACCACAACAGCCACATAAAATGATGTAGAAATTAAAAATATTATTGAAAAAAATTTCATATACATACGAAAAAGTGCTTAGAAAATTGCTACAAGAGCAGAATTAGACTTCTTTCTTTTGCAAATAGAAGTAATGAAACGAAATCATAACTGGCAACGGACAAGAGTAAATTAATATTTGTCATAAATCATCAGGCGTATTTGTAAATGTGAATGAAAAGCACAACATGAGATCGAAAAAAAAATACTTAAATATATACTTACACATAGTAAATATGTATGTATGTACTCGTGCAGCATACATCTACATTTTTTTAAGCTCAAAAATAGGTTTAGCCTACGCAATCCATGTTGCTGGCAAAATGGAAGATTTGAGGGACAGATGTCTCATCAACAGTTGCATTTCCTGATGCTGAGCAAGTGATATAGTCAGTGCTGTTAACTTTTTGAAAAGAAAAGGAACAGCAGAAAAGCAGGAAATGCTTTATTGTGAAAACATAGATAGAAGTTAGTTATTTTAAGGGAATGTCATTTTCCTTGTGAGAAGTTTTCGAGGCGAAAAATTTGTTATCATCATTTAAATTGCAGAATTTGTGGCACCTGGTGGAGCAGCTGCCTTAAGCAGGCCATACACTAAAACAGTATGCACTCGCAATGACAGTAGTCAGAACTCAATATGGCGGCCTACAAACGTTATTTTGTATATATGAAAAAAAATAAAAGATCGGCGAACTATATCAAAAGGGGTGTCATCCGACAGGTATTTTAAAATCATATTTAGGTTTCTCTTTTGATTTCTCATTTCAAATGACCATTTAGGATATTTAACGGTTCAAAGCTGGACGCAGTCGGGTTTTTTGATTTTTTTAATTACTGCTTATTCATCATTGCAATAACTATAAGTTTTTACTTATAATTTCATAATATCAATGACAATTGGCTGCAGAGTTGGTCTTCACCCCTCTAATCATGAATGCGAGCGTAAATATTTATATAGAAGGCCCTAAATATGTTATGTGCTGGTAGACAAATACATATATTCTGGGTCCGAGGACAAAGGGGAATTCAATTACCGGATGAGGAAACGGTATATGTCCGAAAACCAATTCAACAGCTTAAAGAGATCATAGACTCTAAGATGAGGGAAGAAGCGGAGAAATGTTGGCGTGCGACGAAAACTTGCAAAACTTCTTAAATCGTGTGGAGCTCCTATGATCCCAAATCGACTAAATTCCTTTTTTCATTAACTAGAAGCAACTGCAAACTTCTAGTGAGGGTATTAGCTGGACACTGCTGGACGGCTCCGTATTTGCTGTCAAAATAGGACGAATACTTGACGGTACCTGCAGGAAATGTCAGGAACCCGGGTTAATTGAAATAATTGAACATATACTGAGTCACTGTCCGACTCTAGGGCGCACTAGATATTACTGTCTTGGTGCTCACACTTTTCGTAGTCTTAAATTTGTATCGAGAGTGAAAATGTGTAGATTGCTAAAGTTTGTTTAATCTGTGTGGAAATCATTCGATACAGGCACCACGAACTAGGCTGCTATATTTACAGGTTCTCTTCTCATCTGCTGGTATCGCTTAGGATCAATACCGGTTTATGCGAGGGATTTGGATCACCCAGATTAAACTAACCTAGCCATGGTATCGTATTGATGACCAAGTACTACGTTGTCAAAGACGAAGACACTTGCCATAGTATCGACATTAATTACAACACAATTATGACGAATTTTCGGTAAGTATTTTTTTATTTTATCTCAAAAGCGTACTTTATTGCAATTGCAATAATAATTGAATCACTCAAATCGCTTGAGAACTAGTAAGGTTGCAATTTTTTTTAAAATAATATTTCAAGTAAAAATAGTACATGCAAATGGTAAATAATATTTAAAATTTAAAAAGTGTGCTGTTTCATTAAAAATTATTAGTAAATTTTCAAAAAAAAAAAAAAGAATTATTTACAAATTTCGAATAAAAATTATTTTCTTGCAACAAATTTTGCTAAAAAAAAAAGCTCTTAGCAGATTTTCCTCTGCATTATGATATTTATCGTACAATTATTGCATGCGCTATGGAAGGAAATGTTGAAATTACGTATTCAACTTGGGCTTCCTTCCTAATTGCAATTTCCTAGTTGACTTTGAACAAATATTTGTCAGTACTTCCAACCGTATTTGTCCAACATGTATCGAGTATTAGTTATACTTACAAAGTGTAGTAATCATTTGTTTTGTACATGAAGTAGGCTTTTTTTGCCTTTTGTGTGCATAAATAATAAACAAGCAAAAAATCGAAAAGAAGAAAAGTTTTAATTACAAAAAAACACAATACAGAAAAAAAAGTTGACCACCAAAATGAAAAAAAAACTAGAAATAAAATGGTACAAATTGTACAAATTTTAATAAAAAAGAAAATATCCAAAGATGATTCCATATTGTGGGTAAAGCTTCACGCTTTATTAGGGAAGTGACAGTTTGATTAAAATTATTTTTAGCACTTGAACACTTTTCGAAAACAGTTTGACTCCCAAACTAAGCTAATTACATTTATTTCTTTTCCTGCTTGTGATGGTTTTTGAATTTTTTTTTAACCTCTAGTTTATTTCGGCTGGGAACATCCTTCGTATTTCATGCAATCCTCTACTGTTGTTAGGACAGTCGTTGAAGTCGGAATTGTTGTATGCACGAACACATTTGCTTACACATTTGTCTGTATGCATTTTATTTCAATTCAACTCATCTGAGTAAAGAATGCAACAATACGAATTTCCAAACAAGCAAACAAGCGAGTGATGTTGCCACAATTTTACACCGTCTAAACATGAACTGCATTCAATAAATTTAAGTTGATTTCTAAAGAATGTTGCAAATGCAAATGAACAAAGGCTAAATTGTTCGCGAATTAAGAGCATTCATTCTTTGGATTTGTTCAGCGTAAATATATCATTATACATGTGTAAGTGAGAGAAGAATCTTTTTAAATCGTTGTTTCTAGTGAACGTGGTCTACAAATCACTATTCTTTTAAATGGTGACCGTTATCACAGTTAAATAGATGTAAACTTTTCTAACTCAAAATCATTTTCCTTGTTGCCGAGTTCTATTGTTTTGAGAAATAAAACTAGAAAAAGTAAGAAGAGAAAACAAAATATCATCTCATTCTTTTTGACTTGCTTAACATTGACGAAAGGGAGAGAGAGATAGCGAAAGAGAGAGCGGAAGATAGAGAGAATGGAAGATAGAGAGAGCGAAAGAAAGAAAGGGAGAGAGAATGCGAAAGAGAGAGAGGGAGAGAGAGACAGTAAAACTGCAACAAAAAAAATAACAGCTATTGCGCCAGAAAAGACGATCTGTCACCAATTTCACAAATTTTTCCGGTAAAAACTGAAGATATTAAACGATTTATGTTGCAGCTATATTTGCTACAAAGTCCACATACAATCATTTTGGGTTTATGAAAGAACTACATCTCAAGTAGCTGTTACTTGGTGAATTCAGTTACAGTAGTGATTTTTCCATCACTGTCATTGAGCAACATGTATGGAATATTGTTAATTTCTTATGTAGATGTATAACCTCATGATTATTTTTCAGATTAAGCCTGAAGGTACTAAAAAACAAAAATTTTATATAATACAACTAAGGGGTAATATTGAATTTCTCAGCCACAGAATCGCACAGTGGGATTTTGGTGCCAGAAACCTTATTTCCCAACCACTCAATTTTAAAAGCAGAATGTTGCAGTTTCGTAGAAAAAAGTTCAAATATGAAATATACACTATGGTTTTGTTGAAAATTTCAATATTTCTTTTGAAAAATTTAAGTAAACCATGAAATGAAATTTTTGGGCAATGCAGTGGTCCAACATATTTTTTGGACTTAAGCGTAATTTGAAAGCTGAAAGGGTCAAGTGTTTATGATATTTTTTTCAGATTTTTCGGAAAAGGTTTGAAGGTCGCACAAGTCGAATTTTTGACAAAAATCGTGTGTTTTCTTCATAACTTTACAAAAACTAGTATCTTCAATTTTGATTAATTAATTTAAAAGAAAAAAATTTCCAATATTTATGTGCGTGTACAAAAAGTATAAGTTTTGGCAATGAATTTGGTCATTTAAGTAGCCTACATTACAATTGTTCTTAATGTTTCCATAAATTTATAGCTTTATAGCTTTAACAATTTTTATAAAAATGAAAAAAACTAATGTTGTATTTTGAAAGGTAAATTAATTATTTCTTTATTTAAAACAAACTCTCAATCACATGACTGAATTCAATTTTAATCTAGTTTTGAATAAATCACCTTGCAAAACACATAATTCCTTATTTTCATATAATTCCTTAATTTTTCTCGTTGCAAAAACTTCTCACAAGTGACAAAAAGCGAAGCACAGTTAATTGTTTATGATTATTACATGTTTCAATATGCTCCTTTTGGGGATGGAGCTTGTAGATATTTTTCAGAGCCCTCTTTAGGAATTTTGAAAAATTTAGAGTACATTATCTAAAGAATTAATACATTTCCATTGCTGTATTCTATTTGTTCGTACTCAGCAGATCGTGATGCTGCTAAAGCTAATGGCGATGACCAATAATGCCTTTTCTTTCAATCTATTAACAAACACATACATAAACATACTTCAGCTGCCAACCAGGCATTCAATTCCGGCTTAAAGGAATCGCCAGCAAAAAAAAATATGAATGGTTGAAAAGTGGTCAGTCAAGACGAAAAGCAAACAGGAAATTATTAAGCGTACATACACACGCCGTTTACAATGTGTAAACGTTTGTTGGTTGTTGGCTTAAAGTTTTGTTTTCAAACAGTTTGCTCTGCTCTATTTTTTTAATTGGCCATACTTTGCGGAGTTCTATTCAAAAGAAGTTTGCGCTTATCGTTTCAATGCCTTGAGAGGATTTACAGATGCAAGTTTATTTATGTGTGCATGTGCGTGTGTGTGTGTATGTGGAGGTGCGTTTTTTCTTCTGTAGCAAAAGTGATCTTTTGACAGCCGTAACTTTAGTGAAATGCCACAGCATTAAGTTTGCAAACAAAAAGTTAAATTCGTGCTTCAATTGTAAGACTTATAGAAACTATTGTCTTCCACAGGCATTTGAGTGTGTAAACATATACGTACGAGTGTGTATATATTTAACTTTATGTGTATGTATATTTTCTTGTAACTTTAGGTAAATTCACCCATGTTGTCCCGACAGCATTTTTTTTTTCGGAAAAAAATTTGTTTTCACATCCCAAGTACGAAATTTTTAAAGGAAATTGAGCTGAGTATACGTTATGTGAATATGCCTTGAATACTTTCTTCAAATAAATGATTTATTGATATTATTTCGTCGACAAAATAATTTGCAACTTATTTCATTTTTTGAAGAGTTGGCTGAAGTACTTAGCACATTGACAACCAAACCAAAGATCTTGACAGTCACCGACAGTCATTAAGTGACAACACCACGCATTTTTATAATGTGCCTTAGCGTCCCTTTGTGTCAGCTGTTGTAGAAAAGTTTAAATGATGAAGGCAGTGACTAACTGGTCATTAAACTATATCGGCTTCAGCGGATACTAATCTAAATGAAAGTTCGCAGTGATCTTCTTCGTCGGTATTTGGCAGCAGATTCATCGACGAAGCAATGGCTACTCAATACAACTTCGAAAATTTATAATTTGTCCTTCACCTTGTGTCTTCTCTATCATTACCCTTTTCGTAAAGAAGGTAACACTTAGTAGTAGTAGCAAGAATTCAGTGCCTGAGTGTCACTCCTTTAAAAAAAATTGGACTTAATTCCTTCTTTTTAACTATTTCTTGTAGAGCAAAACATTTTGCAATTCTTCTTCTGAGACTTTACCACTTTGAGAATTGCAAACTTTGCAAAGGTGAAGATGGTGTTGGTTAGCCTCAAAGAAGAAACTAAAATTTTGTTGCTTTCTTCCGACGTTTTTCATCTTTTCACTTCATCAACTAGATTTTTATGTTACCTTTAGGCGTCGATACAGTCACATTTCTTTCATTATTTTTTGTTTCATTTCTGGTCTCGTCCATTTGGTAAAATTTTGATTTAATTAATTACACAGTTTGAAAGCATTGCCATATTGGATAACAATTACACTTTTGCAATTTCTGTGGCAATGCTTCGTCGCTTGGAGCCACTCGCCTCTAATTATGTAAATTCAATCAAATATATTAAACAGTGGCAGAAATTCATTATAGTTTAAGTTAATGTTGCTTAAACAGTAATTTATTTGCGAATAATTTATTTACTGGGGCATAAGTCATACCATCTTTTGTGGTTAGCGACAGTTTTGTAATCAGAGTTCCTTGGTAGCTGTTAAGTAGAGTATGCGGTAAGTTCATTTATGTTTTATTTGCTGTGGTTTAATATCAATGCATTTTAATACCCTGCAGCACAGCTAAAAAAAAGTTGCAAAAGAAGTTTCTCATAATCTAACGTTAAGATGACAGAATTTCAAACGAAAAAGTATATCGAAAAAGTTCATGTATTGTGAATGATTGTGCGTATGAGGTTGTTGAGATTGATACGGATGTAATTTATTCGGTGAGTCCAATTTTTTTTATAAATTTGTAATGGATTTGGTTATGTTAGACTTTGATTGTACTCAAAATAGTTCAGAAGCTTTGAATTCTGCAATCTTTGGGGACAATAGCTTAAATAATTTTGAAAAAGATCATGATCGCAACTGACGAACTGTATAAACTTAAGCGTTTGGTGTCTTAACTTACGGGTCGTCGTCTTCAAACAGAAACATGAAAATTTTCCTTAATGGGGCTGAGCATTGCCACAAAATACTCGATTGATTTTTAATTTGTTTGCAGAACCAAGATATCTCACAAAGTGTGAATTTATTTCCAAAGCAAAGACAATTGGTCGGAAATTGAACGAAAATGATAAATAAAATCATATTTTCTGACGAATCTCATTTTCATCTTTAATAAGCAAAATTGGCCGATATTTCTTTGAAAATGAGGACGTCGCAACCATTAAAGGTCAAGGGAGACACCTATCGCACCATGATAACCGATTTTTTTGTGCCCGCTATTCATGGCATTGATGTGAACAATGTTTGTTTTCAACAGGATGGTGCAACTTGCCACACATCTCATGCCGTTTAATTAACCGAAATGGTGATGTTTATTGGCCGCCAAGATACTGCGATTTGACATCGTTGGACTATTTTCTGTGGTGTGTCATTAGCGAGATACAACCCCATACGCTTGAAAAAGTGATCGAAAATCGGTCCAATCGAATGGGGTACTGTGAGGCCAGCCGCGGGAGCCATATTAATGAAATAATATTCCATCTTCCATTAAAGGAACAATTGTACTTCACAACAAAAACATAAATTTGGCAAAATTTTAAACAATTTTTCTTTTATTTCATTTTTAAATTTTAACTTTAAACGGCCCACCTGATAAGCTACTGGTATAGCCGTTGACTTCCCCTATGGCGTGTGCACACACAGGACCCATTTTGAACTCAATCTCTCGTCTGCACTAGCATCTAATATCTCTGTTAATAAATACATTATATTAAATTCTACATCTACCTATTCACCTCTTTCCCTCTCTACGCCTTTTGTTCTCTATTTTTTACTTGGTTTGTTCTCGTAAAAACTAGGAAAAGTTCTTGAATATTTTTTTTTACTTTTCCTGAAGGGTGCTTAAGATTCCACTCAGTTCAATATCACTCCTTTTTCTTCAGTTTTTCTTTTAATTTTTCTCTGGAGAACTGTCACTTGTACGAGTATACGCATTTTAATCAACGAGAGGTGTGTGAAGTGATATTTTCTAGTATAAAAAAAACCACTACTTGTCGATTTTTTTGCACTTGTTTCTTGTTTCATCCACTTCTACCAGCAACGTTATCCTCGACATCGTCAGTAACGTACGCTACAGTTGTTTTATTATTGACACATACACACATACAAACAACTATTGCATGCATACGTTGTGTTGTTGTCATCAATGTCAAATGCAGCTGAATGAAATTCCCATAAATTTTATCATCGTCGCTTATGTTGCTGTTGCTGTTGCTGGTGTCGGAGATGGTAGTGGTACTGGTAGTAGTGTTAGTGGTGGTGTTGTTGTCGTCGCCACCGTCATCGTCATCATTAAGTGTGGCTTGTGTTCGTTGTGGCGAGAGAAACACAAGTAACTATAAGCAACTTGTAGTATAAATAATATAACAATGCCCTACGCCTATGCAGGAAGTATTATGAGGTCTTTTCTTAAAGCGATCAGGTGCTTCATAAAAAGAAAAGCATCTCAACTGAATTAAAGGCTTAAATGCACTTCATTATTTCCTTTTGTTGTGATTTAATGGAAGCCAGTAACCTAAAGTTTGCCACACATGCTTTCATTTTACTGCTCTTAAGGCAAAGATCCTCATTGCGATCGAACAATTCACATATCTTTTGTTACATCTGCTCTCTGAAATAAACTCCACAATTACCTTCAACAGCTCAAATCGCTGCAGGAGTCGGATAACGTTAAAGTGAATGAAAAAAAAAAACAAAATCTTGTGATAATAACCCCACAGGCGGCTCTTCCGCCTTGATAATTTGCCAGCGCAGGAGTTTAGTTTTTCAGATTTTATAAGCAAACAAAAACACAGCTGATTCAGAAATGCGAAAATTTGCACTTCTCATTCCGCAATGATTTGTTTGCGTTGCATGTAGGAAATAGTGTAGGAAATCTATTATCTGTATATCCAAGACTTGCAATATTTTCACCAGCAGTTTGCAACAAGTAAACTAACAATATATAAACTTTCTTTTCATTTCTACTAATGGAAGTCGTCAGTAGGACTTCAAACCAAAAGATTTTTAAGTCTTTTGACGAGTTCCATGAGACATTGCTAACCGAAAAGAAACAAGCAAAAATTCCAACTAAAATAAAGACTTTATGTCAAATAAATATACTTCTGTATTCTTGTATAAAATATTTCTTTGAAGAAAGCCTGCATCTAATCATAAATTTAGAAACACCCTGCACCTAATCATAAATTTATAATAACTAAATATTACAAAATATTAGGGAACATTTTACCAACAAACCACCAACCAACCAACCTTGACCGACTATACTTGCATTCTGTTTCATTAACACACACACACACACAAAAGTGTGAGTGAATATGGTTTGAAATATAAAATAATTTTGAGGTAAATGCTTGTGTTTACGGTACCGAACTGAACAGATTCATAATGTTCACATAAAAACCTCAACAACCAACATATTTTACGCGATTTCATAACTGAGAATCTGCGGATTTAATAAAGTCAAATACTAAAGCGACAACGACAATAATGAAGAAAAATTAAATCTATAACACACACGCACACACACACACACACTCATGATAATAAACGTACGAAATTGCACACATGCATACGCAGACATTTTATCCCAAGACATTTCATATTTTATACAACTACGAAGAAGGAAGTGTTTAGGTTGTAGCAAAAGATATTTTCGAGTTGAAGTCATAAGGCCATTGAAAAAATAATAAGTCGCATCACTGAACACGATGCGAGTATTGAGATATAAGAGCTTGGTTGACTTCCATTACAATTTCAATAATGAGAGCTCTGTCTCACGAAACAGAAGATAATTGTGTTTTCAGGCACTCAGTACCTGAGTCTTCTTTAATGATTCTTTTGATTGACATTGGGTCGTATATGATCGTCGGCAAGGGGTTTCCATTACATGTATTGCAGTTTCTGTTGCAGAATCAACTTCGACTCGCCAAGAATCATGGTTAGTCGAAGTAGTCTTTCGGATGAACATTTGTTTTCGGCATGAAATGCACGTACCATATGAAAATATTTTCGATGTCTAAAGTATTCAATAAACCGGTCACGCCAAGAAATCAGTCTGTTCTATACCAAGTCTTGTACGTTGTCCCTATGAAAAATCCGTTCTCTACGCTGACTAAAGGCTGGACAATGACACAGACACTGTTTTCGTTTTCCTCCTCGCATGCTCTGGATGTGATATCCTCTATGAATCCCATGCAAGCTGGATATAACCTCATCCCCGTGCAACAGGTTATTATGTTAAGCAGGCTCCTCAATGTGGACCTCATTAATCTAAGAATCTCTTTTGACTTCTCTTGTTTATGATTAACACATAGGGTTCTGGTTACTCTTCCCAGAACAGCATTTTGCCAAACTCTTTCATGTCCTCCAATCGTCCATTGGAAGATATGAAAGGTCTCGCAGTCTGCAGTGTGATGTTATTAAGAGATGATCCAATCATCCGTTGCATTTCTTTTTATACCTTTATGTCCCGGTATCCCTATTATCTTTAGATCTGTAGATCATATAATTTTTCCTGATTTAAACTTTAACAACAGCTTAACTATTCGTGAAAATACTCACTCACTCACACCTTTCCGTAAAAGTCATGATCTCAGTCTGAGAAACTGAGGGCCTACTCTGTTATTGGAAACGAAAGAAAACATTTTCGAATTTACATGTAATTAACATGCAAGTTCAAAAGTATTTTCTTTCGACTACTGTCATAGAGACCACTTCCCTCTCAGTCACCACTTTTAGAACCATCTGTATATATTTCGGTTCTTGGATTATTCTACGCTTCGTTCATAACATCCCCTTACGGTAACTATTAAGGTAATGCATTTTATGTTTATATGTGTATTTAGTTAGAACTCTTTCACACATTTCTGTGATGGCATTGCTCCTAGGTAAGATCTCCCTTATCCTTTGGTGTCTGTTGTCAGCCATTCTCTCATCATTAATAGCCTGAGAGCAGCAAAGGATTCCTCATATTTAAGCTGTTCGTTGATCATCAATATCAATGAAATGTTCTCCATCACTTTTGTCAGTGTAGTTTTCATAGTGCCACAGATGCCAATAAAGTAGTGTTTGGTTTTTTTAAGATACTTTATATTTATGTCTTTCTCGAATGATATCTTTGTCACATTAACAATACGTATGTAAGAATTGGTCTTACTAGGCTTTTGTGGAGCCAAATCAGGTTTATATCCCATTTCAAAGCAATTCCTCTTCTGCAGAAGGTTCATATTGTTTGAGCTTTTCTTACTCTATTCTCTATATGGTTCTTCCAAGATAGTGTCTAAATTAGTATGACGTCTGGATATTTGACCTTTGTAGGGGTCTGGTTCGTTCTATCTGGAAAGACCGAGGGTTTTAATACAGAAATCTTCCGCTTCGCTGTGCACAAGCAAATTAAAATTCTTTTTCCGGCTTGATATTAAGTCTTGGTTGCCTTGTTCAGTTGTAGAATATGTTCAGAGCCTCTTTTAGTTAAGATTCTAGCATAGTTCCATCAGCTGCATAACAGACGGCTTTAAAGTTTAAACTCCCTGCAGTATTATATCTTTTATCTTTGCATCACTGAAAGCTGAAGCTTATTTACCTCTTTCAAAGTATGTAACCTATCCAAGCGATTATCGAAGTTATTTCTGAATCTATGGTCAAGCTTAGAATGATCTCTTACTTAGCGCATGTTGATAAGAAAAAGCACAACAGGAAAATGCGAAATGTTCTTGTATAGCAGCTAAAGTACTTGACGGTTTTGTGCGAACAATCTCCTGCATCTCTAATGCTTGGTAATCAGATCAACTAAATTCTCCCAAAAGTTGCAGTTATTGGAAAAAATATGTACGTAATAATCATACATCACATTGATAATAATACAAACATACAATTGACAATATTTTTAGAACTGTGTCAGTATTATTTTACATATATAGGAATTCTTTTATTGAGTGACTCCAAGCACAAACACCGTGAGACGACCTGAATAAGTTATGGATATCTTAGAGAAGAAATATCTAACGTAATCGGAGTACTAAGGCATTTTAAGTAATATTTCTTAAATGATGCCGCAAAGTAATATCTTCAAATAAATTGTAAATACAATTGCACTTTTGTTTGAAAGAGAAAACGTCAAAAATTTCTGTTTGCTTAATTTAAAGCATCAAATGCTGAAACTCCACACAAGCTGGTAGTAAGAGATTGTTATAATCCCACTGTTTGCATTCACTGCAAGTTGGAAATAACCTTTACCTCAACCCAATAAAGTTCTTTGCACACATGCATATGATAAAGATACTTGCTTGCATCCTCACACATTCTCCTGGTTTTTGGTCAATTTATTTCTTATAAACTAAGATGTACCATAAAAAACAAAAACCAAAAAAAAGCATGAGATGTCATAACAACCGTGTAAAATTGGTTTATTAAAAATGTTTGTTGGTTGGTTCAAGTTTCTTTTGGTAAAAACTCATTAAAGCTGCGTTCGAAGCAGTATACAGGCAATCAGTATTCAATTGTTATCGGATGTGCATATATATTTCTGTATGTAAGTCTCCATGTGTGTATGTGCATGCCAGATTGTACCTGAGAAATGTCCTCAGGCCACAATAAATACACCTCTGCTTATAAGGAATTTTTGCGCAAAGAAAGTATTGTTCGCAAGTAATTTGTTCATATTTTTATACCCTACAGCTGAAGACAGAAAAATAAGTTTGTCATTATGTTTAAAATATTCCTTAACGAGAGAATTTGCAGGACTATGTTGGTGCATGCCTAGTATATACATTTTCTAATGATTCTCTTGTTAGACACACATAGATACAATTTATATCAAGCAGCGAAAGATGCCGCACATGGGAATAAATTTTACCTAATCTTGAAAATTAGTAAGAGAAAACAAAATGTTTTTCGAGTGCGTGGTTAAGTAATTAATAATTCTGCCGAAAAAAAAACGACTTCAATGTAAAGATCTGATAGAACATTTTTGAAAAAAAATTTATGGGAACAAACTGAAAGTGAACTCTTTCAAACAAACAAAAAAATTTAAAAGCTGTTGGTTAAGAAGTACGTAAAATATAAATTTAAATATTAATGGGCGTGCCTCCGCCCACTTTTTCAAATGCAAGGTTGTTTGTTTTTCAGAACTCAGGGTGTTTGGAAAGTTTTGTAAAAATCGGAAAATTAGAATCACTTAAAATAAAATATTAAATTTTATTGGGCGTGACTGCGCCCATTTTTTAAATGGAAGATTGCGTCTATATTAGAACTCAAGGTGTGTGTTAAGTTAGGTAGAAATCGTAATAAATATTAATGGGCGTAGCCCAGCCCATTTTTTCAACTTTGAAATTGTGTACATAATTACAAGAACCAAAGGTGTTTGCTAAGTTTCGCAGCAATCAAAAAAGGAGAACATCATATAATCAAAAAAAGTATTTGGGCGTGTCCCCACCCACTTTTTTTTAATGAGACCAATTGGAAGGTATACTTTCGAAGCAAATAAAAAGAATTTTTACAATTGGTCGAAAATGCACCGAGTTGTGAAGTAACAATGCCAAAAACAAAATACAGACGAATTGTGATAACCTCCTCCCTTTTTTTTTTTTGTCGGTTAAAAAGAACAGAGGTTTTTCGTAACTGATTATTTCTTTCAAACTAAAGCTCATATTAAGCGTATCATAACCACGACTATATAAAATAATTTTGGTTTTTCGTCAGTCGTAAACATAAACAGCTGCTTGCTGTTTAGAAATATTTATTTTTTTTTGCACTTTTCTTTGTTCATATGCTGGATTGATTGGTAAGTTTTGATTTATATTGTTATACTTTACTTATTTCAGTCTATGGTTTTATTAGAATTATTTATTTTAAATTTTGTAGTTAATAGAATTGGTGACAAAACAGCACTTTTGAAATTAATATACAAATGAAAGCATTAACAGCTGTTTATGGTTGTGGCAGCATTAATAGGTGAAGCAAATATTTTTAAGGTTGTGGCAATAGTATGACCATGGGATTATGGTATAACATATAGAGCGAATTAAACTTTAAGAGAAAAGTGTTGAAATCGACGCTTAAATTAACAATTGCAATAGGCCTTAATATTTAAAGAACTTGAATCATTTCATGATGAATAAACAATTGCAAAAATAAACAGCTGCTTATGGTCATGGGTGCACTAATAGTTGAACCAAATATATTTATGGTTATGTATATTGCATTATGGGCATTAGTTTTCATCACCACAATCCAATTTTCGTGTATGATCGTGAGTGAAATTTTATGGCTTCGTTAGTCAAACCCATACCATAAACGATATATCAACTTGTCGTATCGTTTAAGTCTGGATGTTAGTTAGAAAAAACGTAAGGCTGTCAGCGAATGTGTCAGCTGTTATTGTATTTCTCTTTGCTTTATGCGAGTGTGTGCATGTATAAAAGCCAAAAGTTGACGTTTAATACGTCAAAATCTAGCAAACGTTGCCAATATACATATGGATATTCAATAAGCACCAACAGGTTTATTAAATGCCAGGGATTTTGTCACGATTCGACTAACTTAACTTCATCATTTCGTAGGATGCCTGCTATATCGAATTCAACACTACCGCTGTAACTGTAACTGCTATTACTTGTTTTTGCTTAATTTTTGGAAGTAAAACAACGGACAAAAAATATCCATAAATATGTATTATAAATTGGCACAAAAGGACATGGCTTTAATTGTCAAGTTCTTAACATGAAAAGTAATTCCATAAAAAATGTACCACAAAGCAGATAAAATTTTACAACTCAATGTCTTGCTTTTTTACCTTAAATTGCTGTTTAGTTAAACTTGTATTGCACTAATAAAGACCTGTTTAAATTATAATAATTAAAACGAACAACTCTGATGCCCAAACTGATATCAGGAAGAGCATAAAAAGATTCATAACAAAAACTGTGCGAAAGTCCAGCAATTTTAGTTTTAATTTATATTTTATTTAAAAAAAAAAATCCAGTTTTTGCAATTACTATCAACTTGTGTGGTTCCGTCTTAACTTCTTTTTAATATTCCTCCATTTGCCATTAAATTACTCACATTACCATTTATATTATAAATTCATTGACAAATACGAGTAAATAGAGTGTAACCAGTTATAAATCACTGTAAATATTTCATAATTATGGTTTATTAAAAGATACTACGCCTCTGCAGCTTTAAATTGTATCTTTATTTTGCCATTTATAAATATATAATGGACAACATCTTCTGTAAGCCTCTGCATTATGCAAAAATATATATTTTTCATTTTATTTCTTTCATAACTCTTGACAACGTGCAATTCCGTAGGCAACACAACATGCATACACACATACGAGTACACACATAAATTCATAAATAAATAATGAATGTCTTCTGCAGAATATTGGCAGTTTATCATGTTAATAACGTAATTAATATACAAATAAACATTTTGTACTGTTTGATATCTTGTCCACAGTAAATGATACAACACTCTTGCCAGGAAAGTACGAGTATGTAAAGAAGCTGGGCAACAACCAGTAGTCAGGCAAGCAGGCCACCACCAACATCTTATGGTTATTGATCAAATATCGTTTCATAACCGCCAAAAAAAGCTTAAGCGAAGTAGTTTACGAACTTACATTTTTGACGAAATTCGATCATTTGCGATAGTAAATAATCGATTTTCGTCAAAAAAAGAGGTTAAAAAAATGTGTCGATTAAGCTTTTTTGGCAATTATGGCTCGATATATGCATGAGAAACCATAGGGGAATTATTATATGAGTATGTGTGTGTGTTTTTGTGTTGATCAGTGAGTGGTTTGTTATGGGAGGTATTTTTAAAATTTAAATTGAGTTGTATGAGTGATGGAGCTGGTTACACATGCGCCACAAAACTAATTTCGTTTCGGAAATTAAACATGCTTGACTATTTAAATTTTGTTTAAAAAAAATTTAATTTCTTTTAAAATTATTGTCTATATTAAATGCTTAAAACGAACAGAAACTGATTTTATACATGGCAGACAATGTTTGGGCAAAGTTTGGTAAAATGTACTCTCATTTACATCTCTACATCTCACTATAGTTTCTCTCAATAAGAAGTGAAGTGCGTTTTACTATTTTCTCGCGCTGCTAAAATGGTACAAACTTCAAGTCCCCCAGTCCACATATTTTTACGCATAATAGGCTCCTCATTATAAGCACATCATTTTGTGATCGATTGGCCAATGAATCGCACTATTCATTTTATTTAAATTTCGGTTTTAAGCCAGAATTGAAAAAAGTGAGTTATGAATTATGTCATTAAATTCTTAACAAGATAATGAAAACAAACAACAACAAATTTATACTTTGTGAAATTAACAAGTAAATATTTTCACCAAATTAAATGAAAGAATGAATGAAAAAAAGATTGTGAAAGAGAAACTTTTTTTCTGTCACAAACCGGAGGCCTGGTGGGTAAACCTAATTCGAGTACGCTGAATCCAATAGTGCTAACCAATTTTTTTTAGGTTAGCTGTTGCTTAAAATATAATTAAGATTGAAAACTTCGTTAAAAGTACCTAAAAATCGCAATTTTCCTTATTTTTCTACCATTTGTTAACCTTTATAGCGATAAACATACCGTCAGCCCTTTATTGGTTTAACCCACCGACCATTAAAAAAATAATGAGTTAGGTATGGGGTATATATATTTCGAATATCTCCTTTCTGAGTTCAAAATATGTTTCCAGAAAATAATTATGGTTTCTGAGATATTTAGCATTCATTTTGCTCCATTTCAACTAATTTAAGGTTTAATAAGTTTTGTTTTGCTGTATATGCTAAAGTTTGGCGTTTGCGAAGTAAAGTTAACTCTTATTTTTCTTCATTTCTATATGAAATGAATAATAAAATAAAGAAGGTGCCTCAAGAAAAATTCAACGGCGATTGTTAAGCAAAAACATCATCACCCAGACGCAGCCGTCGATTAAATATTTTAATATTTTTATTAAACACTAAGATAAAATAGAAGAAACCTTAACTATGCATGTTTTGAGTACAACAGAAATCATTTAATTTCATTCTTTATATTAAATACACTTCAATTACTTGTTTTTATTGTGTAAGTGTGTAAACGGATCGATAGTTAAAAATATTACGGCGGCGGCTTCTTGGTCGGCTTTAAACGACCGACTTATTTCTCTAGACAGCGAGAAAAATAAGCAAAACAACATAATTCTGAATTCGCAGCAGTAAAGTATACGTGTGGAGCACAAAAAGCTACTTTTTGAAAATAAATTAAGAAAAGCGGTGTATGCGGCACAAAACGTATTTAGACTTTTACAATAAAGTAATATTAACTTCTAACTTTATTCGTGAAAGTTAACTAAAATTTACACATTTCTTCCAAACATGTGTCGGAAGCAATGGCGAAAATACAAAAAAATTCTATGGGGTATACTTTGAGTAAACTCCATGTAAACCTTCTTTGTCGTTTTTCTCCATTCCGACTTTTTGGAATATGCTCCAAACCAATAATGGGCTGACAATATATCGAATAAAAAACATGTATTGATAAACATGCGTCCTTAGGAATCTTAATAAAAATTTCAAATTTTTTTAAATTTTTTTTCGTCAAAAAAATGGAAAAAAAATTTTTCGTCAAAAAAATTTAAAACTTTTTTACGGAAAAATTTTTTAATTTATTTTTTGGAATTATTTTTCCAAATTTTTTAAGGACGCATGTTTATCCATAATATGTTCTTTTAATAGATATAAAAATAAATAAATAGTAGAAAATTTTTACCAAGCTTTCAATTTTAATTATTTTTTAATAAAAAAAAAAAAGGTTAGCAACATTGGATTCAGCGTTCTCGAATTAGGTTTACCCACCTGGTCCCCCACTTGTAACATTTTTGAACTAGCACAGTGTTATTAGCATTAAAATTTGCTTTAAAATGACTCCAGATTTCATTTCGACATTATTATTCAAAAATATTAAGTTTTTAGATTTTACTTACAAAAATCACACAGCGAATGAAGCAACAAATTATAAAATGAAAATACATTAAACTAATGCAACGCAAAAGAAACATTAAAGACCAATTGACGCAGCACAATTATTTTCCGTCTCGTGACACCTCTTTAAGAACTCTGGGCTTTTAACCACACCATTACCATTATTTTTCAGAAATTGGAAGAAAAAAATGCTAATTTTCATGCCCTACTTTTTCTTAACTCACGAGATTCAAACTTAAACTGCTTCATTCTAAAATTTCGTTGCACTTTATTTATGCGAAGGGCTAAACCAGCGATGTCGACAACGTTCGACTTGTCGCACACTTACATTCCAAACAAAAACAAATTTTAATATTTTGTTGTTGTTTCAAATGTATGTACATAGGTGTGCGCGACAAGTCGAACGTTGGCGATATCGTGGCCCTTAAATAACACAGATTGCACACTGATGCATAATGGCCTTAATTTAATTTATATGAAAATAACTTTTAATAGTACAAGAAATCTTCACATTAATTCAAGAATAAATACTTAAACTTTTTCTAACCGTTTTTTCTGCTTTCATCACTTCAATAAATCTAAAAGCTTGAAAAATTTAAGTTTTCTTTAACTTTCTCTCCTTCCGTCTTCTAACCATAAATTTTCTAAGAACAAAAATAAACCGCTCTGCGAATAACTAAAACTTTAAGAAAACTTAAGGTAAGTAAATGTTAACGAAATCAATAGACCACATCACAGAAGATTAATCACTTAGTAATTCAGTATAAAAAAAGAAATAATACTAGAATTCAACTAAAAAGCTCTTCTAATACTCTGCAAATACAAAGTTGCTGCCAAATATGTACGTCCATTCATTCATTCGTTCATTCATTCATTCATTCACTCACTCACTCACTCACTCACTCAATGCCTTCAGTCAGTTGTTTGGTAAGACATCGTGGTCACAATCAGAGTTCCTTCAATAAGCTATTAAATTGTTTAACATTTGGACAAACAATGTTTATGGGTTTGAGTGTGTCGAGAAGAGTTAAGAAGAAAAAATTTATCCAACTACTTACATATGATTACATCTCAAACATTACAATGACGCTGGCGACGACGACGACGACGACGACGACATCGACATCGAGAACAACATAAATAAAAATAAAAAAATGTACCAGCAGAAATCCCTTAAGACAACCTTATACTCGCATGTATTTGATATATTTTGTTTTATTTTCTTGCTTCAAGCAGAAAAGTGCAGCCTTTATTTGTAGTGGAGTGCCAAATTTTCCAGGGGACTTTGTATTAAAAAAAAAAAATTCTTAAACCTTTCTTTAAATTAAACTGTACAATAAAATAAATTTTTTGCAGAATAACATATGTATATACATAAATAATAAAACATGGCTGAGTTATAGGGGTTCAAAGTTCAATTTTTATAAAATTTTTTGCTTCCCAATAGACACAAATTGGCGAAAAATGGCAAAATTTCATAATATATTTCATAATATGAGCCCCTATAAGTCAGCCATCTTTTATGCGAGCAAAACCAATTATCCACGCGCTGACAGATAAAACATGTCGCCGCTTTACTGCACGACTCGAACAGATTGGACCTACAAAAGGCCTGGCAGGATGTGGCCGTTTCCGGACTGATCATTCTGTCGAAAATATTGTGGCTGTGGTGCCGATGTCGCTGAGAACGAAGAAAGATCAGCCAGACAACGCGTCGCGACGTGCCACGCAATTGAGCATCACAATACCAACCCTGCAGCGAATTTTAGTGAAAGACTTACAAATTTTCGCATACAAAGTGCAAACAGTGCATCAGTCAATGCCTGCTGACCATCAGTAGCGTGTGCATTACACTACAGTACAGCAAAGGGGGTAATTTTGGGTCAAAAATCATTATGAGCGACGAGGCTCATTTTCATATAAGCGGTTACCTTAATGAACAAAAAATCAAGTAGCGGGTGGTGTATGTCAACAAGCCCCCGACAATCGCAGCTCTTAAAGAGAATAGTCGATAGGATTGCGAACAGTTATCACCGAAAGTCATGGAAAATGCGATAAAACGGGCAGAAATGTGTTCCAAAGAAATTGTAATGACCCAAATAAATATTTTCATCACTAAAAATCATATTTTTGTTTAGTAAAAAATTTGTTCAAAAACAAAATTGCATGATTATTTTTGCGCCATCCTGTATAACTCTGTGAATAAACCAAAGCTCGAAGTTCGACTTAAACACCGGAATCAAATCAAAGTTTTAAATGCGTTAAAGGGTTATTTATTCACGCGTTCAAGTAAGTAACACTTATGCAATGAATGCCTACTACTATTGCTAGGTGTTACCTTCTTTAGGAAAGGAATAGTGATAGAGAAGACAGCTGGTGAAGGGAGAGACAGAGAGGAAAGCTTCATTCTTTTACAACTCTGCTTTTTTGCACGTTTTTAATAATGCAGTGTTGCAGCGCCTCTGGTGTTAAATAAGGCGTATTAAATTTTTTTAAGAAGTGCTTAGTAGCCATTTTATTGGTTATTTTACTTCGCCGATGATTCTGCTACACAACGAAGGAGAGCGCTCTGATGTTACATTAGGATTAATATCTGCTGAAGTCGGTATAGTTTAGTGACCAGTGACTATGCCTTTATCACTTGAACTTTCCTACAACAACTGATACAAAGGGATACTAATACACATCAGAAAAATGTGTGGTATTGTTATTTAATGACTGTCGGATACCGGGCTCGAACCCAGGACTTTCGGTTTTGTAGGTATGTGATGTGTTCAGAAGTTTAATGAAAAATCCTACAGGTAAAATTTTCCTGGAATATTTTAACCCTCTAACTCTACTACTTATGGGCCCTTTTGTCCCTTTCCTAATAAGGGTCAAGTGCGTACCCTTAAGTGGTGACAAACGTTTTTGGCAAAAAAAAAAAAGTTTCGTCACTAGATTTTGTCAAAATCAACGAGTACTTTAGAATTCGGTGATGCAAATATGGTTTTTCAAATTTATACTAAAAAGTCAGCCTATGTATAAAAAAAGGTGTGTGAATTGGATAAAATGCAGCTTTTTGTTGTATTTTTGGAAAATTTTAGTTTCAGTCTGTCTTGGCTTGCATAAAAAAATTTTGTTAAATGTCAAAAACACTGTGTAAACGGTATAAAGATTTTAATTGAAATCTGCTAGATTTTGTGTAAGTGTAAATGCCCTATTACAAGTATGTGAATTCAGCAGACCCACAAACTCACCTTAAGCACCAGAAATAAATTACAACTCATTAAATTAGCCCTAATGCGCACTTTACGTATTTTCAATATACAAAAATTAGTTCGAGCTCGTTAGCTGAATTTCATAATTTTTTATCAATTATTTTCTGTTAGCAAACTTTTTTTCTAGATTCAATATTTATTTATTTCTTTCAGAACAACATTTCTCTATTGCCCATTTCCGGTTTGTGTTTTTTTCATGCCTTCAGAACATTGAATATTTTACCTTTCGGTTTGTTGCAACTTCAATGTGGCATAACACATACTTACCTGCTTCTTCTATTTGTTCTGAACAACACTAAAGAAAATACATACGAGTGCATACGAGTATGCATCATGTACATTTTCATGATGAAAAATTCTAGTAAAATATTTTTATTTGTTCTTTTATTACTTGTTATTTTCAACAACACTTTACTCTATCGAGTGCAGATTTTCTCATACTTTTTCTTTTCTGGGCAACAAAAAAAATAATATTTTTAGTAAAACTTCTATGCATGAGTACGAGAACGAGAACAAACTAATAAAAGACACCCAAAAGACTAACTTGTAGGTGTACGAATGAATGCCTCACATATCCCAACTAATATTCCAAACTGATTTCTTTTTGAAAATATTTGCTGACAACAAAAAAATAAAGAATTTTTACTTGGATTTTCTGCTTCTTTTATTTCTTTTTTTTTTGTTTGTCTTCATTTAATTTTCTAACAGATGGATGCAAGAGACACACACACACACACACACAAATGCACACATACATACACACGCTTTTTTGTTTGTGAAGTTTATTCAACAAACATACTCGCGCTCGTGCAGGAAAATGCATCAGTGAAAATCATTAGACCGATAAATGAATGAGTAAACTTTTACTATATTGTCACCACTAACAGCAGAATAAAAAAACAAACCGTTGGTAAAATAAAAAGAAATAAAAAATAACGAAACTACAAAGTTCCACACCGTTTTAATGTTCGTAAATAAGATTTAAAATTTTTCTAAAAATAAACGGAATGGGGAAAATTTTTCGAAGTTTAAATATTGTCAGAAAAAGAAATTTGGTTTCCATTTGGTGGAATGATCAGCCCCCTTATTATGTAACTCGCTAAATTTAAAGCCGATTATCGATTTTCGGCTACGAATGCAATTTGAAAACATTTTAGGCAATTGCTTAAAAATTCAAACTGCCCAAATTTTAATATTTTTAATTTTGTTTTTGTTCAGCATTTTAGCGGTCGAATTTAGCTTTAGCTGATAGAATATTTGATATTTTCAAACGTTTGCAAAATTGTTTAGCGAAGAAAAGCTCCCGATTTTTAATATGGTCAAGGTTAAGTCTAACAGCCTTCCGCAAGCGCTATCCATGAATATGAAATTAGTAAGTGAACGTAGAACATGGAAAGATTGGTTCATTGAAATCCACACAATATCTTTTTAATAATGCATGGATCTTTCCTGTCTTGTTCACCAGCTCACAATGCACTATGGGAAATTTCCAAATTTTTTTGGCCAAAGCTAAAATATATTAATATCGTAAACATAACAAATTACATGTTTTGCTGCACGTATTTTCGCCACGTGCTTTACCACTACGTTATAGTATGTTTTTCATGCGGTTTGTAAATGAAATAACAAGTAGGGACTGCATGCAGTGAATACCGTGCAAATTTCAGATGAAGGTTTCAGCAACAAGAGTTTACACGTTCTAAAATTTAATAAATAAATGCTGAACACGAAATATTAGGTCAATTAAATAAAAAATATAAAGTCTTTTTAGGGTTCCGTATACCAAAGGTGAATAGTAACCCTATTGTTTTCGCTACGATGTCCGTCTGTCTATAACAGGCTGTTTTCTCGAGAATTGTCAGAAAATACTCGTATGTAAAATTTTGGCCGCCGCAACAGCAAATATATGGCAGTTAAAAATTTAAGAGTGTTCTTAGGCGATTAAATGAAAAATACCAACAAAAATAAAATAAATCGCTGAAATGCAAAAAAAATCACCAAAAATTATTCAACTTTGACTACACAACGTGTGATGATACATAGTTCGAATCCCAGAAATTTATTCTTTTAATTTACTGACTACAAGGTGACTTAAAAAAAAATCAATTTTAAGTTAGTTGAAAATTAATGCAGAGTGAGACAATTGACTACCGCCTAGGACATCGCAATATTAAAATAGTCAGTTGATTACATTGAAAAGTAATCCAAGTGTCAGTCAGTAATAATTGAGAAATAGTGAGCTTAAAGTTAGTTTAAAGCTAGTTTAAAGTTAGTTTAACGGAATTTCCGATAGGGATGCAATACCCTTCTTTGCGTCGCGCAGTCGGGTAATAAAGCAGCAGGAAAAAAGCTGTAAAATCAGTATTGCCAAGTTTAACTTTACTTTTTAAAAAGCCCATTCAACACTTTAGTTCTATGGAGTAGAAAAATTTTAATCACTTTTTTTTGCATTCACAGCCTTTCTATTGGAAATGGTGTGCCATCATATAAGCATTATTGCTTTAACATGACCCAAGGTGGAAAAAGCGGGAGGAATCCAACAACAAGAACCCACCGAAACAACAAGGGAAATGAAGTGGTAAGAAAAAGTTCTTAAGCCTTAACAAGAACTGCTGTGCAAATGTTCCGGCATCTATCGGATGCCATCGGATGGATGGCTGTTGCTGCAAAATATTCAGAGGCTTGTGTTGGCGGTTAACAACGGGCAGCAAGCCCGGGCTGAATGCAACCATGCATCGATTCCTTGTGGTGTTTATAAGTTTTCATTTGTAGATGTTGTTGTTGCTGCTGCTCTTCGTTGTGTTTGTTGTTGCTGTTGTTCGTAACCTTATCATTGCTGTTGCCTGCCTTTGTTTTTGTTGTATTCTGTTGCTGAGTGCAATCTTGTGTTCCATTTAATAGCACAATTCCAAATCGAATTTCAATTTCCTTTATTGAATCTTTGCAAACAATAAAACCGAATTGCTTTTATTTAATTTTTTTCCTGACTTTTTTCGCGTTGTGGTATTTATTTGTGGGCTGCTTGATGGCTGCCTGGTTAAGGCTTGTTGTTCAGTTTTGTTGTTATTCCTCTTGCCATGAAGGTGAATTTTTGTGTAGGAATTTATTATTTCTTTTTTTTTTTTTTTTTGCTATTAAATGCCACTTCATCTACCCTCAATTTTATTTTAGTTTCAGTTCTTACATGCTTAGGTTTCGATAAAATTTTTATTTTAACAGAGACGTTGCCATAATTAAATAATTTATTTGTAAATAAGCTTAAGCGTAATTTTTTGAATAGAAAACTTTAAGGCTGAGCTGCCCAATGGAGCACCAGAGTACCGAACATCAATCGGCTTTTTACACAAATAAATGCACATACGCGAATACATTTCTCTCGTTTTTCTCTCCGTGGCCCGCTCTGCTTTAAGGCAATGCTGGCCAACGAGAGAAATGTATTTCCGTATGTGCACTCATTTGCATAAGAAACCGATTGATGTTCGCACTCTGGTGTTACTTTGGCCAGCGGTACTTTAAGGTCTTGTATTTTACGATCTTGAAAATAGCCTAACGTATGCGATAGTACATACATATGTATATTCGATTTCTTAAGAAGTCGTATTTAAAAATCTGTTATTGTTCTATAATGTTCAAACTTTGTATAGTAATTTGTTTTAGAATTCTCATTTGGTTTATATTAATAAAATTGTTTCCTAAAAAGTTTGAAGCTAATTTTTTTAATAATCCTCCTGGGTATTACAATATTAGCAATTAAATCATGTCATGCTGTTATCAGATCTGTCTTAAAATAATAGAACACAATCCGAATTGGGATCTCATTTACTTCTTTGGAAGAAAATTGTTCGCTAGCCAGCGAGAGGATCAACGTATATTTGCTTTGCAAGAAGCAAAGAGGAAGGAGAAGAATTTCTAGCCCACTTCAGAATTTTATACATCCTACCGCAAGGAATAGAAGATTTTTAGGGTTATTCGAGGAAAGCCAAATGGTCTCTGAAGTAAAAAATACAAGATGTATTTTCTTTATAAGCAACCTAAGCAAAGTTCGAGCTAATATCACAACTTTTTTCTAGACTGTAGAATGAAAATATTTTTTATAGAAGTTATTGCTATTGATTTATATTTAGGACTATATTCCCCCTGTGCTACGTCTCTGACTGTTTCATATCAATTATGTATATTTGCAGACTTAATTACACACACATTAGAGATCTTATGTATTCCTACCACATTTACTAACACAATTGTTGCCACTACCAACACTAATGCAATACACAACCACAACTGTTACTTCTATTAAACCAACAACAATAAAAACAACAACAACAACAACAACAGCAATTATTCTTATGTAGTATTGGATAATGAATAAATGGTTGAATGAATGGAATGAATGTTGCAACATTACATTTTAGCAGTAGACAGACATCACAATGTGTTCGTTCGTCGGTTTGTGTCCAATTGCTTGCAACACAGGCAAGTTCTTGTTTTTTTTGTGTTGTTTTTATGGTTGATGCTGTCGTTTGTTGCAATTGTTATTGCATTGTAGTAAGTATAGTAGATATGTACATAGTAAGTAGTAAGAACTATGAATAAAAATATAAAAAAAGAGAAATTGTACATGTTTGACATTGACATTGGCCACAAAAAAGTTACTCATCTGAAAGAGGCCATTGGTGTTCCGGTTTTACATTGAGTTCAAGTTTGGTCTGTTTATGTTGTAAATTTTGTTATTGTTGCTGCTGTCGTCGATATCTGCGTTTAATTGTTCAGTTCGGCTTGTGTCTTAGTTTTCCTTCTCCTTTTGTTGTTTGTTGTTTGTGTGTTTATTTGTAGCATTTATCTTCCCTAAAGAAATTTTAGTTTTAAAACTTTTTTACTTCTTTAAAACTGTGTTTTATGTTTTTATGCTTGTTTTACATGTTTAAGGCAGTTTGTTTTGTTTTTGTTGCCAGCATTTTAAGCAAAAGTTTAATGTTACTGCCATGTTGCAAGCATACATAAACTGTAGTAGTGATTTTTTTTATTTTTGTTGGTTCTCCTGCTGTCTATATGTCTGTCTCTTTATCTGTTACATAGTTTATTTTTATGTAGATGTTGTGGTTTTTATATCGGAGCCATTTATTTGGTCCATTAATTTTGTTGTATTTTTCTGTGCAGCAACCAACTGTATGTTCTGAAAATATCTGTTCAATGATGGCACATAATTGCCTTTATTTCAATTCGAAAGTTTGTTTTTTCGAAATCGCACTCTGGATAGGTATTTGTTTGCAAAAGATTAAAATCTGGACAATTGACAACAAAAACATTGATTTTGCAAGAAATTAATTAAAGTCTGGGAAATATTGGTATTAAAATGTATCTTAAATGATAAATAAATAATGGTTAGCTACTTTCAATTAAAGCAAGTTAAATAATATTTATTTAGATACTGTTTTCATTTTAGTTTAAAATTAGAAGATGCTGTTATTTTAACGTTAGTGTTATAAAGTAGAAACAATAATAAATAAATTTAAGACGTATGATTTTTTGAATTAATTTAAAAAAACTTAATATATCAAATATGGCTTTAATATCAAAATATTTGCTGATTTAAATGAAATTCATATTTTTTTAAGCTAATTTTGCCTTCAACATTCAAATTATATTAATTTTCGAAAATTCGAAATCAACTTCGAAAATTCGAACATTTGGTTTTTACATGAAAAATGCAGCAATAAAGTTTAAAACTGAGAAAAAGAACTAACACCCTGTTTCTACAACGCAGATGGACGACTTGAGTATAAAATTTGTATGGAAAGCACTCATATTTTTGAGTGATTTTCATACAAACTTTCTAGACGTGTCGCCTGCCTGACTTGCGAAAATAGGGTATTAGATTAAATTTATATTGTGAAAATGTTCATCAAATAAAGTTTTATACCCTGTTTCCACAAGTCAGGCAGACGAGACGTCTAGAAAATTTGTATGAAAATCACTCAAAAAATTTAATACATTTCCGTCTGCGTTGTAGAAGCAGATTTTAGTTTTATTATGTGGAAAAATAAATTTTTGTTTTGCAAAAAAAACTGTGTTTCATTCAAAAAGTCACGGACTTATTGATCCGCCCTCGTACGAAGTTAATTTCGAATTTTCGAAAATTAATGCAAACTGTATATACAACGCCAAGTTGTCTTAAAAAAATATTTTAAATCAGCAAATATATCGATCTCCACCGAGTCATATTATTTTTCAAAAATATTAAAAATTTATCTTGTCATGGAAATTTCGGACTTACTTTCGAAGCGGAATATCAGGGGGTTATTATGTAATTCGATTCGAAAAGAAAACTGTTCGAATGTGTATGTTATTAACATTACAATTCGAAAGCATTTCCGTTCGAATCGGATTACATAATAACCCCCCAGTTCTAAATTTTTTTTAATCGTAAATAAGTTTAGGGACTAAAATTTAAAAATTTTGGGAAGAAGTTTTTTATTTTCATTTAAAAAAATTAAAATTTTGGAATATTTGTGTTTTACTAAATAGTGGTCTTAACAGAGACTTTTGTGTCTCACAAAAAAATTAAAAGCTATTAAACAATATTTTAAGGGTAAAACTCCTTAATAAAATTTAAAACTAAAATCTTTTACAATTTATTACAACTTTAGCCTTCACATATTTCACTAAAAGCATTTACAATAAAATTTGATTTATTAAATTAATTTATTCTTATCAGAGTAATAAAACATTGAGAACGTTAAAGAATTTATGAAAAATTGGAAGGCTCCGTCTGCCTTCCTGTCTTCTCCTTTTTGGTGTTTCGTACAAAAATCTTTTCACTGAATCACTGAAAACAATTAAAGTTAAATCAGCCTGATTGACATTTCTCTATCTTAATGTGATATTTTTTCTTTGTTAATTTAATTATTTTGGGTTTTTCTTTCTTTCAAATTTGTTTCGTCTCCATGCTGCCAATGTACGATTCCTACTTTTACCTGTCTAATTAAATTTGATGTGCTTTTCTGAACAATAATCTTGAATTTTTTCAGTCTGGAGAATATACAACATACGTGTACATATACGTAAAAAATGTGTGCGTATATAAATATATTAGGGCAGCTCGATTTTTTCAATTGCAATAGTAAATTTTGTTATTAACAGAAATATTTTTATATACATATGTATGTCCATAAATTCTTTCGCTCAAACATATTTTTTGCGAGAAAACAATATGAAGTGGTCCTATCTAAACACTGTAAAAACCATTCATAATTCTTGCCTATTCTTTCGCCAAAAAAAAATACATTTGTATCTCTCTTCATGACATAAAAAGCTCTGGAGACGATTAAATAATTGAGTGCGTGTAGTTGTCGGTAATATTTGGTGAAAGTCCGAAAAAATTTATTTTTTATTTGACGGCTGTTTGTTTGATCGTCAGCAACTCTTATTGACAAGAAAGCAATGAAAGAGAAGTGCGCGGACGAACTAGTTTATAATGAGTTTTAAAAGATTTTAGTGTTTAAATCTATCCCCATTTTTATACGAACTTTTTATCTCTTTTTCAACCTTCTTTTTTAACAATACTACACAAGTATTTAATAACAATAAATCATCATCCGATGATGACATGCTTTTGATACGAACTCAACGAAGGCAAAATACGAATGGTAATTGACGAGTTTATTTGTACGTCTCCTTTGAAGCGACAAGCATACGACACTCACACATAAGCACTGATTGACGAATTTATTTGATCGTCTTCAAAGGCCATAAGAATAAATGAAAATAAAAACTGTTGTTTATAAAAAATATTTAAATTTTAAGTTGCCCTCGTTTAGAGGAGCAAGTGAGACATGTGTTGGAGTGGAATTTTGTTGCCACTGAGAAATATTTCTTGTACGTATGTACAATTTACATATATATTTTTTCAAAACCCCATCAAAACTTCCTGATAACTAATTTACTATAGTCCATGAAAAGAAATAATAAATAATAAAATTTCATTAAAGTGCTCGTTGCTTAAATATTTGTATTGTATTTACATAAATACAAAAATTTAGGACCTAAATCTAAATTTAAATGATATAAATGAGCTTTTAAAATATTAGTCAAAATTGAACATTAGCGTACTAAAAACACCTTAAAACTTCTTAAGAAAATCGCAGACTCTATTTTAATTAAATAAATGCATTTATTTTTAAAGTTAACCTTTGATTCTTCAATAAACATTTTATTTGGTTTAAAAGAAGATTTTGAGTGGAAGACAGGTATAGAAATTCTTTATTTTGTTTTCGCAACAAACTCGGTTTTCGCAACAGCCCAAAATTTTTATAGGTTGCGTTAACCGAGTCTGCATTGTATTTTCATATGTGTTAAGGCTGGTGCTCACTATCCTACAAAATTGTTAGATTTTGCAGAAAATGTACCCAGATCTAATAAGTTGGAAATTTGTTATAAACTTCATTAGATCAGAGTTGCAGTTTCTCAAAGGTCGTCTGACTATGTAGGACAGTGAGCACATTTAGTAAAAAAAATTCCTTGCGCTACTTTTAATCATTCATTTGTTGTAGGCATGTTATTTCAAATAAATAATATAAAAAAAAGTATGGCAACCAAATGCTAACAGTTGCTGCCTAACAAAATCTACCCTCGGTTACCTGTTGTACATTCAATTGACACTCCTGTTGCTCGTGCTGTTTTCTTGGTTTCTTATAAATTACAATCTTTTGCTGTGTTCATATTTTGTTTTCTCGAACCAACTAAATAATTGTAAACAGTTCAAGTACTTGGTTAAATCCTACTTTGTCTTTTGTAAATATATAATTTCAATTTCAAGTAAGAGTGGTTTTGTTATTACGAAGGATTTTTTTTATTTTTTTTTTATATTTCAACTACTGTTTCATTTTAAGAGTGCCTACTTGTGACTATACATGCAACTCAGTAGAAGTGAAAATGTACACACAATATATGTATGTCTGTTTATCGGTTTCAACTGTCAAAGGCACAATTTAAACTTTTCTTTGCACAATGTGATAATTTGTAGTTGCAATGTATTATTGTTGTTGTTTTTGTTGTTGCTGCTACTGCCAGTAGAGTTGACGCTCCTTTTGCACACCAATACCTGAAGTTGGTTGCATACACATGAATTTTTCTCTACGTAAGTAAAGACATGTGTCGTGCGGCATGTGAAGAAGACAAGAAAATTAAGACTTAATTGATTATATTGTTGTTACAACCCCAAGTAGGATGTTACAGACTGGATATTGATGGTAGGTTTTTGGTATAAAATTACAAATATTTCCACTCACTCGCACACATGTCGTATACACATTGAGGGGCAATAGCCCAGCAAACACAAGGTGATAAGAATTGCCTATCATATTTTATGTGAAATGAAAAATGGTTGCCAATAATAAAAAAAAAATTATTTTGAAAAAATTTATTTGAGTTTCTCAAATGAACTTCGCAATGTGTCTCAAAAAAGTTTTTATTCAGAAGTTATTAGCTAAAGAACAAAATACTCAAAAATACATACTTTCAGCAGATGAAAGATACAAAAAACAAAACGTACATACACCCAACTCTGTTTACACGATGGATACGTTCTTAAGGAAATCGAGAAGAAAAAAAATCGTGTAAAAAATACCTGCAACATATGGAAAATTTAGTGATAGGTTCCATATCTTTAAAAAATCGTGCAAGTTGAAAAAAATTCAAACATTTACTAAGTAAAACGTGTAAAAAATGTGAATATCAAAAAGTTTTATTAAAAAAATATTATATTAAATAAAAAACCAATTCATTTTCACAAGAAAAATAAAATAAAGTTTATGCCAAGCTTGAAAGATTAAAATTAAAAGTTAATTTTAAAATTGCTCGTCGGTTCCGGATAACAAGCGTCAAAATGTAAAAATTAAAAATAAATATCGTGCAAGTTCAAAAACTTCGTACCAAAAAATAATTTGTTCTTATTTTTGAACAGTGTCGTTTCAAAATCGTGTAAAAAGAGAGTTAAATGTGCACACAAACTAACAAAACGAATTACAGCATGAACTAATGAGAAGCTGTTGAATGTGCTGTGACTTTCAGTATGTTATGAACATTTTTCTGAAAGCTTTATGCTAAGTTTTAAAGCGAATAACAGCGAATGTAACACCGTGGTATTCGGCAGTGAATTAATTTAACATTGTGTGTCTTCAAAGCTCTAAATGTCGATGTAAAAGTAAATAAAGTGGCTTATTAACTAGAAATGGTGCAAATATTCGAAGTCATGAATCTCTTGTCGAAGATGAGTTCATACGCTATCTGGATTCTTACTTAGTCTTCACTTACTGAACAATCTCGACATGCTTTAGTATAGGCCTGACAATTATTTTGTAGATTCACATGACGAGTTTTTTTTTTCTTCTTTTATGTATTATACATGACAACTGTAAGACAATCTTCTGTCAAAGGTAAAGCTCAAAGTATTTGAAATGTAAACAAGTAAAGAAAAGTAAAAATCAAAAAACTCTCCCTATATTTACAATAGAGATGAGCGATTTTACGAAACCTGTTAATTTTTCACAGCGATTGAAAAATCACTAATCACAACTGTGACCGAATTTATCAAGTAACAGGTTTTGGAAATATAGTTCTTTCATACAAAATGTGAATGTTCTTGTATGCTTACTTTACAGCAAATAAAGCTACAACATGATTTTTTTTATACCTTCACCGTTTGTCAAGAAAAAGTCGTCAAATCGTGTCAAATCGTCTTTTCTGGCAATTATGTATAGCTCTCACATTTTTGTATTTGCAATACGACAATTCTCAATATTTGGATGGGGTTGATTGCTAATTGTTTATTCTTGTCACTCATCTTATTAGTATTTATCAAAATACAAATACTAATACATACTTTTAAAGCAGAAGACCTGAAATGTGTTAAACCGTGATCACAGTCGCTGTTTAATTTCACTCCAGCTCTTCTTATTAGATTTTGTCAAAATAACAGAACTGCTGCAAACAAAATACCGCTAAACTGTGATCACAGTCACAGTTTAAAAGAACAGTGATTTAAAAATCACGTTCACAAGGAGCAACATTATTAAAAAATCACAATATCGCTCAACACTAATTTACAATAAGGATTGAGAATAACCGCCTATACCAAATTATGGTTATAGCTCAAACTTGTTTGCCGTTGCGCTTGTTGGGTAACATAAAAAAGAAATCAAAACCTTAAAAGAAACCTTGTTGAGCTGCTTCTTTACGTTGCTCACAGTTACTATTTATTGCAGCCAGTACGAGTAGATTGAA
This sequence comes from Nowickia ferox, assembly GCA_936439885.1. NCBI lineage: Eukaryota > Metazoa > Arthropoda > Insecta > Diptera > Tachinidae > Nowickia > Nowickia ferox. The sequence goes on along the minus strand of OW387027.1, from coordinate 81,304,865 downwards.
AAACAAAATAATATTTAATACTGCACATCTATGAAATTCATAGTAGTTAAAGAATTTTATCAAGTTCTTGCTAAATAATTTGCGCCACTCTGTGGGTGTTTTTGATTATAGAGCAACAATGCAGGATAAATAAAAAACTTTTTAAGCTCAATTTTCAAAATACAATTTTGTTGTTAATCAACAAGTTTGAATGTTAAGTGAGCCATAATATGGCCTTAACTGCACCCTACAGTGTGAGAATTTTTGGGAAATATCTTAAGTTGTTTACATACAGCTACGAGCAACCAATTAACGACACTTGCAATAAATGTGTCCTGCAGTGCATTTGTTTGCTAATGGAATCATGTAAAATGTTTCCCAGTATGTAAAGAAAAATGTCTACTATGCAATTGATCGTTAGGCTTAACTTATTTCATTTGATAAGAGAAACATCAAACTGTTCATAAAGCTTTTTAAATACTAGCAAATTTGTATTATTTCATTTCAATTTGAGTACGACAGTGAACAGTTTTATTACGTTATAGACGATTTGGTATCAGTGAAAGCTCATCATATATATGCTGCTAGTAACCGCTAGTAATGATTCATAGCTAATGTCAAATCTCAAGATCTAAAATGCTTTAGGGAATAAAAATTACAAAATGGCTGCAATGCTTTCCAAGTTGAGTTGATGTTGTAAGAGACTGTTAACTTTGTCCTTTGGTTGGTTTAATACGCCACGATACTCTACTTAATGAAAAGTTACTAAATTTTTGGTATATACATATTTTATAATTCCTTACATTAAGGTACAAAGAAAAAATTAAATTTTTGTATTTAATTACTAAATTCGAAAGATCAAATAATATTTTTAATGAAATAGGACCTATCACAGAATTCGTAAAACCAATTACCAAAATTCGAAAAATTTTAATATATGTATGTATGTATTCTGTGAATACATATTTATGTATTGATCAAACCAAGTATGGAAAATAATAAGACTTTAAATCAGTTGTACAAAACTGTTTTCTAAAAAAAAACCTGTTATAATTTTTTCTGCATAAAATGTTAAAATTTTTCCTCGGATTTTTTACTAAAGTTTCTTATTTTTTTTTCTTAAGTGTATAAACTTTCTTCTTTAGCTTTCGAATACCCTACATATTCGTATCGGAAATTGTAGTTTCTAAGATCTACTAAGTCAGGCTGAAGAAATATTCACGTAGTAATGGAAGATTTTAAAAAGGATATGCGAACAGTTAGTTGAAGTCCTCAAAATAGCATACACGCAAAGAAAAGATATGGTTGTAGCATGGTTGAGAAAACAATATTATGTTCTCCAAAACACATGTGTGGTCGTTGAAAACAAGTTATTGTTATTTTAAACATTAATTGCGTTACGATAAACAAAGTTATGTTTGAATTTAATAATTACATCATTATATTCATAAAAAGTGTGATATGGTTAGAATTTAACAATGTAGTTTTGTTAAAAATTTAAGACTACATCATAATTTGTATAATTATGTAAAAATAATATGATGTAAATAACAATATAATGTTATCCAAAACCATATTATATTTAGTTTAAAAAAAATCTTTTTCAGAAATATCTTCTGCCAGTTCAGTGTTTCGTTTGTAAGCTATCGGTATTGCACGCGTAGTGTTAAATAAATTAATAAATAAATGAAGTATAAACAAGAGGATAGATGAATAAAAATATATATACATATATTTCCTTATACATGCGAGTCTGCATTTCGTGTATACGCAGATATTTGTGTAAGTACACGTGCACATATATAGATTTTTTTTGAACAATATTATTTTATATTTATTTCGGCTATGACGCAAAGCTGTTTTAAGCAAAAGATCTACCAATATATGGTTAAAAAACAAAATATTATTATTATATAGAATAATATTGTGGTCGTATTTAACAATATTATTATAATATTATAATATGGTATGGTTAGTTTTAATTATATTTTAGTCACATCTAACAATAGCATTGACATATTTAACCAAAATGTAATAGCTTTGAACAATACTAAGATTAGGTCTAACAAAGTTAATTGTTATTGTAGATAATATTATTATTAACGCAGATAATAATATTACTAAAACTTTTTTTTTCTATTGACAATAATATGATTTGACTGCAACCATATAATTCAATCATAGTATGTTGCTGTTTGATTATGGTTACCTCAACCATATTTTTTCTTTGCGTGTACCTACCTGCTAATTTATATAATAATATAAATTTTCCAAAAAAATTCCTAGTTTTTTTTTGTCCATAATTTCGTTAATTAATAATGGTATAAACTGAAAAAAATTTTCTCAAATGTTTGTTTTAAAATTTTTACAAAAAAATTCAAAAAAAAAATATTCCAGTGTTCCTGATCAAGATTTTTGGATTTCAAATTTTAAATCCTGATTTATCGGGCAGAAAATTCTAAGCTAAATTAAAGAAAATACCTTTCACGTAATGGCAATGCGCATATACTTGCATATACATACATACTTAAATATGCCTACATAGGTACATACATATGCATTCAAATATATGTATGTAGATATGTACATAAACATATGTATGTTTGCACATGTGTATATTCCCACATTTGCATTTACCTGTGTTTCAATATTGAATTATGTATGTATGTGTTTTCATTTGCTTTACTAAAGAAAACTCTCTTTCAAACGAAATGAAATTCAAAATCAATGCAATTAAAACTGTAAATTTCAATAAAGCATTAATGATCATTTACTTACCCACTCGCAAGTACAAACAACCCAAACCGTTCAGCATTGCCATTTTTAACTATCAACGCATTAAGGAACATTTTTTCTGCTCGTTGATGACGTCACATTTTATTATACACACTTGCACTTTCACATTCTTATTAGAATTTGTAAATGATTATAACTTTTTTTCCACATAATTTAGCACTTTAATTTTAATACCATATTCTTAATTTTTCAATTCACTTTTAATGAAACTACTTTTATTAACATATTTTTGCATTTTTACTATATTATTTATTAAATTAATAACAACCATCATGCGCTTACAACCAAACACTTTGAACATAATAACCGAACTGAAAACCTGTTTTTACTATTAATGATTGACACTCATCAAAATATTCACCACTCTTTACTCATCACATTTACAACAACAACATTTAGCAGATAGTTAAAATATCAAACACAACTACATTGACACTGTAGTAGAAAATCACAGAATAGTTCAATAAACCACTCTTTAGCATCGGAAGTGATTGGAAATCTTAAACTCATGTTTTAGACTCAGCAGTTTTTCTTGAAGCAAGTTTGAGTTTATTGGCGAGAAGGGAAAGAAGAAAGAAGTAGGGTACTGAATTGCTTGTACCGAAAAGTTGCTTCAATTCTCTTTTGTTATTTCATTCGCTGTATTAAAACAACAGCAAAATTGAACAAGAAACCGTCTGCGTGTAAACGAACGAGCAATTTTAAAAGAGAATTGAAGAGAACTGCTTCAAGAAAAACTCGGCAAAAAACAAAAAACAAGACAAATGAAGAAAATTTTCAAGAGAAATTATACATTTAGTACATTGTAAATCTTGCAATTAAATTTAGTACGGCTTGAGGTATGGCTCACATGTGTAAAAATTCAATATTTTTCCTGAGTATATGTGCATTGTTTTAAGAAAATTAAATTTTAATTTAATTAAAAAAACCAAGAAATATGTTCAATTATTTTAATTTAATTTTTGCAAAAGCAATTTAATTTTTAATTGAATCTTCGTTATTCTTATTTTAATCTGATTTTTTATTTTTTATTTTTGGTGAACAATGAATCTGTACAATTTAAACTATAAAAAAAATATTTTGTTTTATTGCAAGTGCATAAAATATTACCTAATGAATTATAAAGCAGCATTATATTCAAATTTTTAGCTTTGTGCTTGGTGGCTAGCTCTGCCACCTCACTAATACATACTTACATACATACCACTGGCTTAAAAAGTGATTTCAAACTCCGGAGTGTTTTTATATTATCAACCAACTATCAACTAGTTGATGAATGGAATTAGAAAACAAGGACTCTCAATATAATAATTTGTCTTATGTTTTTGCATTAATATTTAGAAATTTTAAATTTAAATAAAATACATTATTGTCTTTTGAAAATTTACTAAATTGATAAGAATCCAATTATTGCAACTATTTTCCACTTCCTGTCATTACAAAAAAAAAATAAAATTATGCCATATAGTTGCTTTCAATATCTTCGATGTAAAACATATTCGCTTAAAAAATCTTATCATATTCGATGGATCTTCTGCTTGCAAAGAAGACCTCAATACTCACAATTGATTTCCGCATGATGAAACACCACGCATTTTATGTATGTGCAACGTCAGTCAAGCGCACAACTAAAATAAATTACAATAAAATAAATTACTTGAAATTCCCAATTAAGCCTACAGGAAAAATTTTTTATTTTTTTTAAATAGCATTAAATTCGTTAAAAGGGCTGGGATCAGTGTTAATTTAGTTGGTTGTTCTACATGTGGCAACGATTTTAAGAAGCTGATGCTGACGATGACAGTGCGGTTTCTTGGCAGCAAGATTTGTTTAACTTTGTATTCGCAACTTAAAGAAATGGTTGGTTAAAGATGAAAATATCAAAATTGTTCATGTGAAATGAGAATATTATTTAAGTCACGTCATGCTTTTAAGCCATTGATCTTTTTTTTTTGAGAAGCACAACAGTTGTACATATTACTTTTTCCCTTTTTATTATTTAATAATGTTGCAAACAACTTTCTTGTATTGGTACCAGAAATTCCAAAGAAAATTAATTTATTTTATCGGGTTGGTTTTGTAAAAAATACGGATATTTCTCAAAATTAAAAACATGCCGGGTGGGTCAATAAGTCGGTGACTTCTGGAATGAAAGGGCAGCACTGCTATTCACAGAAAGCAGCTGTCAGTTAACTCCTGTCAAAATTTGAACAAGCTGCGTTTATGTTTGAGCACCATTAGTCCTGGTTCACACATTTCAACTTTTGTTGAATTCAGCTGTAAGAAAGACAGAGAAGGAAATACAATTATCTCTGTTTTTCTACCGGTTGAATTACGAGTTAATCAACCATATTTGAAGTGTGTGAATTGGGTTATAGCAGACTGCCGCGATACACTATCCCACACAATCAAAAGACAATAACAATTCCTGAGGGTTGTATTTTTTCGTAGGTCGTGCGATTGTGTACGATAGTGCGTCATGGCCTTAAAGGCTCAGTTAGCCGACTGTAATGCAATGTAACTGTAATGTAGAAAACAGCTGATCGATATTTTTATATGAAAAATTGGTTACGTTACATTACATCTCTATAACCATTTTCATTACTTTTCACACAACAATATCGATCAGCTGTTTCCTACTGTTGCAGTTACTTTCCATTACAGTCGGCTAATTGAGCCTTAAGCATTTTTTTTTCGGAAAAATTTATCACTCAGACCAGGCCTAAGCTTGATAAATACTATGGAGTTTCTTCACCATAAATTTTAATGGTAAAAAAGTGGTTTATTGAATTTTGTTGTGGCCGTACAATCACTGAAGATGCCGAACGCTCTGAACGCACAGTTGAGGTCTATAAGGGCGAAACTGTTGAGATATTCCACGAAACTGTTGAGATTGCACTACGCCATCACTTAATTGCTAAAAAAGCACCAATAATTTTTCTTTATAGGCCACTATACAACCTTGATCTCTAAAGGCCATGATTCACTATCCTACACAATCGCGCGATCTACGAAAAAATACAGCCCTGATCTGATGAATTGTTTTTGTCTTTTGAAAATGTTCATAGACTCCATCATACCAGGGCTGTATTTTCTCAAAAATCGCACGATCGTGTAGGCTAGTGTATCACGGCCTTAAGTGAAAATTATGGTTCCCTACTTTCTTACAATGTTACCGATTAATCTGTATTTGAGTTGAATTTCGAAGTTTCGTGTATTCAAAAGCTCTTAATAAAATTTAAGTGCAAGTGGTCCCAAGGAGCATTTTAATAATAGACACATACCTTAGCGAGTTTGAGTTGCTCCACAAAAATTTTCCTCACAGCATTTTCAATAAAACTGCTGAACACCTTCTACACCCACAATGCAATTAAAAATATTTACAAAATCAACTCTCAAGCACACATAAAATTTTATCTTATTTCTGATATTTAAGTAAAATTCCAAACTTTGCTGTCATACATAAGTAAGCTACAGTAGCTCAAATTTTAGAGTATTCATAAGAGTTTAAGGACTCCTTTGCCATTGTTTTATTAAAATCTCTCAGTGCTTCTAGAAACTCTTAAGTATTGTTAACAAGTCTTGTGCTCACCTGGGGGTACTTTTATACAAATAACAAAAAAAATAAAATAAAAAACAATAAGCAAATATAATTTTATTTTTCACATTAAAATTCTCTTTTTTTTTTGCACAAAAATTGCACCAGACCTTATTAGTTCCTTTCAACAAGGAACACAAAAAAATTTGTATGCTACATGTTGCCAAAGGAGCATAACAAATTCCCTTTAGCCACACAAGGCACTCAATTATTGGATTAACTTTCAAATTCTCTCAAATACAAAAATTAAATTTTCTACTAATTTTCCCATTCGAAGAATTCGTAGAAATCACAGAACTCACATCAACACAAAGAAATTTTTCATACTTCATGGTTTTTAATTTATTGAATTTTAAGCAAAGCAGAAAGAAATTCAAATATAATTTTCATTTTTAAGTGTAGCTGTAGAAATTTTGTTTGATATGTACGAGTATTTCCATTATTATTATCTTTAAAGAAATCATAATTTCGTTACAGAAAAAAATCTATAACAATTCCTGAGTCATAAAAGTGGAGAAAAAACTTTTCAGCTGACATTTGAAATTGTATTGTGTGGAACATATACTATACTCGTATGAGCCCAATTAAATTGATCATCACAATATACTTGTGTATAAAAGAAAAGAAGAGAAAATAAAATCTTGTTTAGGAAATGCTACATTCTTTTGTCGTTCAACAATTGCTGTGTGGCATATTGTGTAGAACGTGGAAGAGGGTCAAACAATTGTTACAATATTATATTGACAACAAACTTTGAATGCGGCTTAAATACAATAAGCAACTTTATGAAATAAGAAAAATAAATGCATACACATATCGTCGGCTTAGAGTGTAAACCTGCTAAATCCACTTTTTATAGCATATGACATTTTAATGCCATTCGAAAGAACAAGAGACGCCTCATCGATTTGCTTAGATATTTCTTTTAATTTGAAGCTCTATATATCGAATAAACTTAATTTATAAGGCTAATTTCTTAAGCTTTGTATAGAAACCGTTAACAGTATTTTATCTCTCCTGTAAAATTTGCTGGAAGTGAATTAGCCGGTTTACACTCTAAGCCGATGATATGCACTATTGCAGGTTGTTTACAATGCGAACCGCTGGCCGCAAACTACATGAACACCAAATTTTATATGATTAAACTTGGGTCAAACTCGTTTATACTAGTTCAGTTTTGTCTACACTTCAATGACGTAAGTACATATATGGATTATATTTATTTTGCTTAAAGAATCGATCTTTTACTTTTTTCTATAGTCCAATTTATAGCAGATAAGTGATTTATAGGTATTTTTCGACTAAAGAATGTGAATATATAAGTTCAAAACTCTTGAGCAAAGAACTTCCTAAAATATAAAATATGTTTAGTTAAAAAAGAACCAAATTATTTTAATTTAAATATTTATGATTTGATAAGGCTAAAGTTCGTATCGCTTTGTAAGCCAAATTACATGTGATAATTATTAATGAACAAATAATACCAAATTTAATTGTAAATATTCTGACAAACACTAGCAGAACGGAACAACTAGCTGTTTTCGAAGGTCGCAACACTTTCATCATCAGCGTTTTTTGTGATTGGTGTGTGCTGTCAGTTATATACTTGGCTTTGTAGTGCAAATGGAATATGTTAATTGAAACCTTTTTTTTAATTAAAGCTCAATTTTACCATATCTAAACAGTCTTGCCATTCTTATATCCATATCTTTCTAATTATGCACATGTTAGTTAATTTGCTTATTTTTGTTCTACTTAAGACAAACTTTTTTTGATTTGTTACTATTATTTTATTTAGTTATTTTTTAACAAAAAAGGTTGTCACTTTCCAACCCTGGAACCATATTGTTGATTGTGCTGATTTTTAAGATTAATTTATTTCTGTAATTAACAAAGAAAAAATAAGTTTTATTTAGTTACTTTTATGTACTAAAAGGTCGAAATTTTCCAGCTCTGGAGATATATTTTGTATTTTTATAATTTTTTTAACAACTATTTCTTTCTAACACATAAAATATATTTATTCTATAAAGAAGTAAAATTAATTTGACCTAGTTACTTTTATATACCAAAAAAAAAGTGTAACATTTCCAACCCTGGAATCATTCTTTTAGATTTTTCTAATTTCTTGTACCAATTTATTTAAAAAAAAAATTGGTGTTAGCTGGTTACTTTTATATACCAAAAAATTTTAAAATTTTCCAGCCCTGGAATCATTCTTTTAGATTTTTCTAATTTCTTGTACCAATTTATTTCTTTTAAAAAAAGTTGTTGTTAGCTGGTTACTTTTATATACCAAAAAAAAATAAACATGTTCCAACTCTGGAATTGTTTTTTTTAAATTTTTTTATTTTTATTTTATTTTATTTTTAATTTTAAATGCCAATTTTATTCTAACTGATATACATATAAAATAGGCTTATTCAACAAACAAACAAAAAACAATGGCTGTTAGTTGATTTCTTTTATATAAAAAAAAAATTTAATTTTCCAGCTCTGAAATCGTCTTTTCGATTTGGCTGATTTTCAATACCAATCTATCTTGGACCATTTCTTACATACACAAAAGTCAAAGACCGAAGTTTTTAGCTTTTCTGGCAGCTTCGGAAAACCTATTGCACGTACAGACGGACGTATGGACAGACAAACAGCGCTTATTAGTCTTCCCTACTCATAACGACACATAATATATGTGTTGTATATACTTTTTGGGTCTCATATGAATATTGAAATTACAATTTTTGGTGAAAGAGCAAATGTGCTTGCCATTCTCAAAAAAAACTTTCTTTTTAATTGCAAGGGCCATGATATTTGAACAACGAACAACAACGAAGTTCCCAGCTCTTAGTGAGGCATGCAACGAACAGCGAGCTCATTTTTATTATAAAACAGAATACTAAACCACATGTCAACTACAAGTCGTATAAATATACACATATATGTTGCACATTTACTATACCTTATATGAAGTACTCATATCTCATCGTTATGACTATGAAAAATTTATTAAGAAAATAAAACAAAAAACTTAATTTTATATCTTCAAGCATGTCACAACAATGTCGACAGATAATGAAGAGTATGGGCGATCGTGTGCGCCACAAGTTTGATGTCACATAAAATGGTTTTTTGATGTTGCGACATTCTGTCTAATGTGTGTGCAGCAGCAACTTTATAAAAATATTCTGATGCAATTCTTTAAGCATAATCATATGAAATAACTTACAGATGTCATTCTCTTTCGCTTAGAACATTAAAGCACTAAAATTTTACTAAAATGCTTATTATTTTAAGTCACGAAAAATACGAACACAAATATTTGCTAGAATTTAGTTACAGTGCACCATATCATGCACATGATGCCTTATGCGATACAAGCATTGTTGCAAGTTTAAACAATATACCGCGGCCAATTTAATGCTCATAAAAACTATACAGTGGAGCAAGTGAAGATTCGGGGAGATTAGGGAACTTTTTTTTATTTGTCGATTTATAACAAGATGAAGTGTGGTAACAATAAATAAGTTTCTAGGTCAAATGCTTTAACTTCCACTTAAAATAGTGTAAATGAATGACATAAACAAAAAAAAATAAATAATAAATATTGAGGTATAGAACTTTAAGTTGGCATCACTTTTTTAACTGGCGGCCATTTTGTCAGCTGTCAAGTGATTAATATTTAGTTTGGTTTGCCATTTCATCATGAACAGGTTGACAAAAGAACAACGCTTGCAAATCGTGCAAATTTATTTCGAAAATAATGGTTCAGTTCGCGAAGTTTACCGCAAGCTCCGTCCATTTTATGGTCGACATAATCGTCCATCAGAGCAATTAATTCGGTTAACCATGGATCGTTTTCGCACTACGTTTACTCTATGTGATAATACGCATCCGCTGAAGTCGCTCGTCTACGCCAACAAACCAGAAACGTTAGGGGACTTGGAAGCCAACATTCGTGGCGTTATTGCCAACATACGGCCCCATATGCTCGAAAAAGTGGTTGAAAATTGGACCTGTAGAATTGGCTTTATTCGAGCCACATGCCCGAAATCATATTTAAACGTTAATGACATAAAATTATCCTTCCAATAAAGCCAAATTGATGGACATTAAAACGATTTTCTTGTGTTTTATTTCAATTCGAAGTTCTATACCTCTAAAAAAACACCCTATATTATCTATTACTTGTTTTGAACAAAAAAATCGATTTATATAAAATCGATGAAAATCGGCGAAAATCGATTATTTAAGATCGCAAAAAATCCATTTTGGTCAAAAAATTATGTTTGAAAGTTATGTCGCGGTATGGTGGTTATGGCACGATATTTGTTGTTGTATCGGCCAAAGTTTTAAAAATTCTGTGAAAAATTCAGGGCCGTAACTCTTACGGTTTTCGAGAAAACATCCTGTCACAGACGGCAGACAGACAAACAGACAGACATTGTAGCGCAAAAAAACGATCTCCTTTTTACCTTTGGTTTACAGAACCCTAAAGAAAATGGAATAGAATTATAAAGTCTTCAAACCTTTCTAAAAAAAATGAGATACCTAAACATATCGAACCATAAACGCCTAAAAAGCTTAACCGCCCAATTTTTTGGAGGTAGTTTTTTTTTGAATAAAATCGATTATTTACAATCCCAAATAATGGATTTTTGGCCAAATAATCAAGTTCGAATATTATGTGCCTTAAGGTTTTTTGGCGGTTATGGCACGATATGTATGTTTAAAATTGAGAAAATTTCGCATAAAAATGTGAGTTTAAATTTTAAATTCAGAAAATTCTACATAAAATTTAGAATTTCACTTTAAAATTTAGGAATATTCAAATATACATACATAAATGATAATTTCACTTTCTGCTAAGAAAGTTCTTCGTACGATTTTATATAGAAATGCCAAACACATCCTATTAGAAAAGTATAATGTGTCAATAACCGTTAAGTTTTAAGCCTTCCCTGCTTGAATCAGGGAACAAACTTGTGCAATTTGGAACCAATTACAATGCCATTCCCTTAAACTCACTTCCAAAAAAACAAATTTTTATTGCTGGACCAAAATTACAAGAAAATTTTAAAAGTTTTTTCAATTAACTTTAATATTTTTCCATACAACGTAAGCAAACTAACCGACTTTTAGTCCCGATAAGGGCCAATATGTCCCTTGAATCCACTGTGTTCATATGTGTACTTCGTGTTTTAATTTTTTTCCTAAAGCATGAAAGCCAACATTACTTTTTAGCTGTATTTCCCCTTGCAAAAGACAATTCAGAGTTCTTAACATGACAGGTATTATTATTCTGTTATTGGCCAACTTCATTTCTTTTGTGTGCTGCCGTTTGTTTATTTATTTTTGTTTGTTTTTTTTCCTTTGTTAATTTGTCCGTACACTTCAATTCAGGTTTTGTCCTTTTTTTGTTTGCTTTTATTTATTTGTGAATATAAATATTTATGAAAATTTCATAAATCATTTAACCTTAAGCTGGACTTTAGTATTATAAAGAATATTTAATGCTTTTGCCTGATTCAACTTAAAATAAACAATAAATTCAACTTTTTTTGTTGGGTTTTGTTTTAAATCAACCAACCAAACAAAAAAAAAGAACAATATTTAACTAACCGTACTGGACCGCCCAATAACAAAGAAAGGAAAACAAATAAATCAGTTAATGGCTCACAGAATCACTTTATTTTTATTTTATTTTTATTTTTATAACTTTTATTCAATTTTATACATTTTACTACCTGAAACAATAAAATACAATTTCAACCAAAATATAAATAAAATTGTAATTGTTAGTCTTACAAACCACAATGCATGTGTGTATGTGCTAAACCTGTGCAATGAATGTTTCAATAGGCATTTCATTTTACGTCCAAAGAGCTGCTGGACGAAGCAGAACTCTCGTTAGTTTCGTGTATAAATCCTGACCATATATCAAGTTTGTTAACTTATTTTAAAAAGTATGGGCTTAAATCCACTGAACGAAAGGCATATAGACAGTGATTGTTCTATAAAACAAGCCAAACTTGCTAACTTTTTCTTTTATTTATCATCATAATCCATATAATTTTTATATCATATATAAGACTATCCGCGCAGAAGTAGTGTAACACACAACTATTTAATTAAACAATTGCTCTATTTAATTACACATTTAGTTGCTTTATTACTTTGCTGTATTAAGATTAGTTGGTAATGAAAAGAAAGTATTTATCACCAGAACAGCAACAAAAAACAAATATGGGTTACACCACTTCTACGCTGATAGCCTCATATAACATTTGTGTATATAAATCGTTTATATTCATAAATTTCTCTAAGTGTAAAGCAACTTATTTACTCTATTTTATTCAATGCTCTCTGTGCCCATCGCTGCTCTAAAATTAACCAGTGGACGCATCTTATTTATTTTTTCACGTTTTAGAGCTATGCTATTTATGCCAGACACAGGAGCTAGGACGTGATTTACGTAACAAAAATAATCTACACTATTACGCGGTCCCAACACGTTGCGACTTGATGCTGATTTATTTTTTCGTTTTTCATTTTCATTCTGTTTCATTCGTTACGAAGTAAGCAATATGTTTAAAATAGATGAAGAAATGCCAATGCACAATTTTATTTGAAGGACATAAAACATGTTTTTATTTTTCTTTTCTTGATCTTCTTCCTCCTCCATCAAAATTTTATTAATGACCAATAGAGCTAAAAAATCGGAAATCATGTTGACTCTATAAAAATAATTTCTTAATGAAGTTAAATGGAAAATTGGTTGAAAAATTGCAGCTTATGCAGTGAACGATCAACTGGTACATGTGTAGGGGTCGCATTATATATAGTTATAAATTTATTTTTGTTTTGATTTCTTTGTACTTAAGGCGAGAGTACGAAAATAAAAGAAGCAAAATTTTTGAGTGTGTTTTGTTTAGTTCCTTGAAGTGAGTGAAACAAAAACAAAACGATGGTTCAATTTGTTTTTTGAAAGTTTTTAACTCTATTTATTGCTAATCGAATTTTAAACATTATTACGCAGATAGCCTTTGCCGCTAGTTCTTTATAGTTAAAGATTTATTATAATTTTATTATAATAATATTTAAGTTAAATAAAATAATAAAAAATTTTTAAGTGAACATTGTATTTATTGCAGCTTAACGTGAATGACTTGTGCAGCCCTCTAGTATGCACATAAACTTTGTCAATGATACTGGGTGTTATTGCTATTGCTATTGTTGTTGTTTTTTTTTTCAAAAATATACAATAGCGGTCAAAACTGACCTTTGTGCATTTTTCGATTAACGAATTTGATTTAAAGATTTTATTTTCGATATCAGCAATAGTTAAATATTTTATTCTGCACTCTGCATTTAAGAAAATTTTTACTTTATTAATTTTTTTCTATTTTTAAAATAAATGAAAAGAAATTAATGAAAGCGGGCTTTAACAGAGATCAACCTTATCCGATGGCAATTTATCACTTACATTTTAAACAACCTGTATGCGCATATACGATATATGTAGTATATCTTAAAAATTTTGCCATCCCTTACTGTATTAATACAGACACTGTAAACTGAATGAAATAAGTATCCATAATGACACTGAAACAATTTTCTATTTTAAAACATCTCCAAGCAATCTACAACAATCACATTTATGCATATGTTAACTTGAAATAACTTTGATTCAACATGATTTTTCATTTTGATTTAACAGTACGGGAATGGTAAATGAACATGAAATAAAATCATGTTGGATTAACATGAAACACATTTGAAGCAAAATTATGGCCGAAAACAATGAAACTATTATTCTTTACGTAGATTTTAAGTTGAAATATTTGTGTGTGTAGGTGTTCAAAATATTTTTCACGCTTTAAATTAAAAATTTTTTTTAGCATTGAAGCGACATCTATTTTCTTTTCTTTATTATTACTTTTTTTAGCGACCGAGCAAATTATCCTTACTTTTTTTTAACAAACACAAACCGCGAAGCGATTAGCTTGTCTGCAGAAAACACCCAGTTTCTATGGCGGGAATCGAACTCACGACCTCGTGACTGAGAGGCTAGCATCGCTATCACTCAGCCACAGGAGCATTATTACCTCTTAATCTAACGGAAGTTCCATTGTGATTTGTTTTTTTTACTGCAAATATCACACAATCGGTGTTTTATTCTTTGTTTTTGAGCAAAAAGAATAAATGAAAATGAATTTTATAGCAAAAGGTCAAAGTTGAAAGCGTATTCACTTTGAACCTTTGATATCAATTTACCTCAAAGAGAAAACCATTCCACAAAAACTTTTATTTGTTGATTTTACAAGACGTGGTTTTTAGTTGCTGCTGCTGTTGCTGTTACTTCCCACCTTTTGTGTTGATGAAGAGTCAGAAGATTGACTTCCATTAAAACTTCGTTATGCAATGCACATGTGTGAGTGTGTTCAGAGTACAAATACTTTTTCCATGTGTCTTCTTTAATGTCACATAAAAGTCATTAATGTCACATTAAGGTGACCAGAATAATTTACACAGTGATTTCTGGCGCTTTACTGAAATGTTCAGAAATTAGAAGTCATTATAAATCTTGTGTTTTTTTTGGGTTTTATCTTAATGTAAAATCAATGTTATTGGAAAAACAATATGTATGTGTATGTACTTTAATTGTTTGAACTGAAATTTGTTATTTCTATACTTAACTTCGGTGCTACAAGTCACAAGAGGAATGAATATGATTCACACACCGGCAACAGGTTCCCTCGGAAGGGCGTATTTATTTTCTCGCTTGATATAGAAAAAAAAAATTTATAGATTTTTAATTGTTAGTTCAATTAATTTTTTTAATCAAGTCGAGTACTTATTTCATTAACTGAACTTCACGCAGTAGAAAGTTACTGTCTTCTCGACTGCTGCAAGTTTTACTAAAATAGATTGATTCGATCCAGAGAGATTGTTGATGAAAATTTTTGAATTGTAGTGGGAAACTCTAGGGGCGGCACTAAGTTTAACCGACTGCAATAAATGTAAAGGAGTTTATCAATTCATCTGTATTTTAATTATTTTTTTTTTGTATTTGTTGCTTCATAGCTCAGTACTTTTGAAAACGATTTTATAAATTCGTTTTTTGTCTGAGAGAGTATAGCTTCCATTTGGTCCCATTGTAAAAACAAAGTGGGCTAGAACACACCCAAAAATTTTTTGTTCTTTGATTTTATGATATTTTACTTACCCGATTGCTACGAAACTTACCCAAAACATTGGGATCTCGTAACGTCACAATGTAGAAGTTGACGAAATGGGCGGAGTCACGCCCAATAAAAGTTATTACTATATATTACACGTGGTTTTATTGGACCAATTTTTAGGAATCTTGGCACGGACCTTCAGCTCCAAAAAATACATAATATTGCTTTCAAAAAGTGTGCGATGCCACACCCATTAAATTTTAATATTACATGTCACATGTTTGCGCTTATCTGATTTTTACGAAAGTTGACTCACATTTTGAGCTCTTAAAAGGACAGAATTCAGCATTGAAAAAAGTGGGTGGGGCTACTTCCCCTAAAATTTTAAATTGTATTTTCGTGCTTCCAGCTTACCGATTTTTACGGAACTTAGCACACATCTTAAGCTCTGCAAAATACTTAATCTTGCGTTTCAAAAAGTGGGCGGAAACATGCCCATGAAAGGTTAGTATTAAATCATATGTTATTCCTTTTATCCGAATCCCATGAAACTAAGCGAACAGTTTGGGTTCTGGAAATGGCATAATCTTGTAATTTAAAAAGTGGGCGTGGCCATGCCCATTAAAACGTAATATTACATTTCACATGCTTCTACTGGAACCACTCTTACAAAAACTTACAGACACCTTGAACACCGAAAGCGGAGATATCTTGCATTTAGAAAAGTGGGTGCGAAAACTAATATTTACAAAAGTGGGCTTGACCATTTCTGTCAGTTTTGGTAATATAATAAGAAAGAACATTCTAAGCCACAAATAATAAAGTTAACTGCTTTTTTTTGCCCAAAAAATTCATTATAATTGTGCTTTATTTTCATGGTCAGTTAAAAAACTAATAAATTGTTTTTATTACCATCTCTTATGATGCCCGCTTGACGCCACCTAATGGTTTATATATTTTTTTCTTCTGGTAAGTAAGTGAATTGTTTTATTTTTATGGCCTTACTTACGTTTCATCCGTCCATTATGGCATTTATGCATTTTAGTGTCTGTCTGTCTGTTTGTCTGTCATTCGGGCTGTGTTGTGTCCCCATGAAGTGTTTATGATAAAAATCAACAAAGCGGTTGCAATAAAACAAAGACCCCATTACGTGAGAAAACAATTAACACCTTTTTTCGATGCAGTTCTTATTACAGTTGTTTGCTGTTGTTGTTGCAGCATCAGAACACGTGTAACATCAAGTTTGCCACAGCAAACGAAATAACTCTGGAAAAAAAATATAAAGAAGAAAACAGAGAAAATAAAAATGGGCAATATGTTTGTCCATTTAGGAGGCAAAACGAGTACAAAGCGTTTAACTGCATTTTTGTTAATGTTATTATTCTTGTTTTTTCCTTTTTTTTTTTTTGAAGTAACAAATGCAACAAGTGCTTGATGCCTACATACACCCATAGACACTCACATGCAACAAACTTGCCGCCATTGTCGGTTGCACGCATTTAAGTGGAAACGAGGAAAAATGATACGCTTATAGAGTTGCGAGTTAAGTGTTCAAATTATTTAAAATAAAACAAGTGCAGCTGCTAATTTAAAAGTGATTTCTAATGAAGACATTTAGGAACAGAGTTAATGAATTATGAAGATATCTTAGAAGTCGATTGAGAAAACGGAATAAGGCGCGAACATGTGAAACTTTCTTTTTCATGAGTTTTGATTTACAGACAAACATATCGATGGCTTAGTATAAAAAAGATCGGTCTTGATTTTTAGTCTTGTACCCAACAAATAATTTTATCCTCCTTCAATGACTAAATGCGTTACAGTTAAAAATAAAAGATTTTTTATGTAAATGCTTTAGTTCTTATTCAGTTTTTTCCCTTCTCCGGCAAAATACTCGTATCAAAAATTCGTGTTATGCTTATAATACTGTATACACACAGTTTCATATTTTTATACAGACACTGCAACCTACAATGCAACCTATAAACATCAAAACATTTTGATATTTTTGAAACTTCGAATGCAACTTCGAACGCAACCATAAATAAGACTACACACTATGCGACCGACAATGCAACCTGCCTGGTTACATAAGCACGTTGCTAAGTCTGTACCTACCATAGGACTTAAAAGGTAAAATATGCATTAAAAGATCGATGCAAAAATTCACTAAAAGTTCTGAAACATCACACATCACACCAGAAAAAACATGCAATTGCATATTTGCGGTTTCCCTGCTTATATTATTTATTTATTTTTTTTTAGCTTAAGTATCTTTTATTTATTTCTATGAACATGAAGATTAATTGAAACAATAAACAAATTTGTTAGCAATAATTAATAATAAGACCTCAAAATATATATTTTTTTATGAAATCAACGCAACCACAAGAACAAAAGATTTATTGAAAATTTATATTTTATAACAGAAAAATTGATGAGCGAGAACGAATGAATTTTCAAATATTATTTATTTATGTGCTCAAGCAAGATTATGACACTCGGCGATGCTTTTGCTTTTTGTTTTGCCCATTTACATATTCGACATACTCTAACCAGATAATCTATGGCCGGTCAGGCCATCCATAGGCATCGCTCAATGTACATACTAGTGCGAGTGAGTGTGTCATGGTGTTTTGCGGTGTTGAAGGTGTTGTGATCTCAGCAACGTAAAAATAAACAAATTAGTGCCCATTGGGCTTTTGACAACGAACACTGGGAAGTATTTACGTTTTTTATTTATTCTATTTTTATTTTTTTATGGTCTTGTTTTTACAAATGATCGCATGCTCCAGTTACTTCCTCCTCTGCAGCCAGTTACAATTGGCTTTGTTGCCCAAGATAATGTTGTGTTGTTTGTTGAGTGTTATGTAGGTGGTTATGGTTGGATTTTTTTTTTCATATCTTGTTGGTCGTAGTATTTCTCAAAGTGTCTATGATTTTGTGGCATTGTCCCTCTGTTCTATACAATTTGTTTGTATTTCCTTTTGCTTCGTTTTTTAATGGTTTTCATTGTAAAAGATCATCTTTGTAAATTTTTTGGATCGCATTAAGCAAATTATAAGAAAGATAAGAATGAAAAAAAAAATAATAAATTGTGTCTGTATGGTCGCTGAGTTTTTATAAATTCGAATTTAAAATTTGACAAAATGAAAAAAGAATCGTTTGGCAAGAGCCCCCTACACCAAGTAAAAATTGAATTTACATTGATAAATTTTTCATAAAAAAGTTGCATGAAAGTTTTTTTTTATTTAAGTAAAGAAGGTGTGAAGATGCAAACCAGATAAAGGAGGTGACAATCATGATTCAGACATATAAGTAATTTTTTCTATGCCACTCTCTTCTGTAGGGCTGGTGTTTAGTCCTCGTCCACACAGTAAAATATTTGCTGGAAAAAATTTTTAAATTTTCTTTTGAAACTGCTTTCGTGTCCACACTGTGAAGTTTTCGTTTTGCAGCTTAACATATTTTCTCATGGGAATAAGATACTCAACAAGAACTGCATGTACATGAAACAAAGTACCCTTTTCCGTTCCATCTTCGCTGGCTATCGAAAATCGAATATCAAATTCGTATTATGAGCATCGAAAATTTCGTTGAGCAACGAATTTTCTATCGAACAGAATTTTGCTTACAATGGAGTTGTTAATTTTAGTTGTTGCAATCTTTAAACATCACTGTTGTAACGCAGTTTATTTTTCAGCTGGGGTATGACTCAGTCTACCCAGGTTCTAGTCAAAGGTCCGCTTCCTTTGACTGGTATGTTGTTATACTAACAGAACCAGTTTTATATACGAACTCACGACTTCTAACGTCTACACTATTAAAAAGTGAAGAGTATGAAGTAAATCCGAGAGGTGATATTATGTTCGGTGAATTCACGAAGTACATTTAATACGACTATAAAGTAAATTCGGGAGACTTCGTATTCGATTACTCTACGAAATAATATTAATAATACGGGAAATAATATAAGGTAAATTCGGTAGACCTTACGATCGCTAAAATACGGTTTATCTATGGGTTAAATACTTAGAACAAGAATCGGTAAACCTTTCGGACGACACTTTTACACTTTTGAGTAGCTTGCAGTGTAATCCCGACATTTTTCGTATCTTTTGAATCTGTACGCAAAATGTACAGAAAATATGAACATCTTTTATTTTCCGGAAATTTATACGAACTTTTTGATATTGCGCCTTAACTCGTATATTAATTTTTACAAAAATGAATTTGTTTTGATAACATCAAATTAATTAATTTTAAAGTTTGCTTACTGTATTATTAAAAATTATGTGTCTAATATTTATGACTTAAATATACATACATAAAAATTTATTTATATGATATCGTTTTCTTTACAATATTCATTAAATATGAAATAAAAATGTTATGTTTATAAATTTTAAACGTTAAAAATGGTCTTTAAATTTTTTTTTAAATGTATCTTTTTGGGAAAAAATTTATCTTTTTGGAAACTAGAATGTATCTTTCTCGAAATTTCACTGGCAACACTGGTAGCTTGCTTATAATTGTCGTTCGTACGGTATCGTAACTTGTTCCTCATTGTGCACAAACGTTGATTACTTATGCCAACTAAAATATGACGTGAATGAGAATCATAGCTTGCGTTGGCATGTTGTGGCTCGGTTTCAATCAGTGGTGGTGTTTGCCTCTGTATGTATGTCGTGCTTTGTTCAGGTATACGGTAAAAGGTACGTGCAATTTCACTACGGTATACGGTAAAAGGTACGTGCATTTGCACTTATTATTGAATACGAGTATAAGTGTATAAGTACTTGTTACTTCACGTTACACTGTGAGTAATATTCGCAATAAGCATATTCTTTGTGGAAACAAATTTCATGATGTGCGAGCTTTGGAGCTCAAAGTATTACGTTTGTACGAGTATCAACTAGACAGAAAAAATTGCACTGTGTGAGAAAAATAAACTTTTTTTGAAGCACAAGTGCGCAATTGGTTTTTCCTTTCCACATCTTTTATGCTTTTTTTAGGGAATTGAATATCACTCTGTATAGTCCACTGCTGTTTCTTCACTTTTACCACATTGTGCAATCATGTAGGGGCTTACAAAAATTCCACTTGTACTGCTTGTTGCTTCTCTCTAGTTCTATTTATTTAAAATTATTTTATGTTGTACGTAAGCGCATGTGTGTTCCATTTCTTTATTTTTTTCTTCTTTATGCTGCATTGAGAGCAAACATTAAAAGAATATTCATGTGGATGTTTTTTTTTTGTATGTAACTAATTTAATTTAGTTGATTTGTTAATTCTATTTTAGTTGTTTAGTAGTTTATTTTAATTTAAATTCCTGCCATTTAATGTCTGTAGAAGAAAAATGAAAAAGAAACAGAAATTGTACTAATTTTCTTGAACTTATGGTTTCTTCTGCTGAATGTTTAACACAGATAAATAAATTTATGAGCGGTTGGCATAATTTGTTAATTATACTTACAACAAATTGCATCATTATTATTAATTTTTTAAAGATGCATCCCAGCAAAAAAAAAGAGAAGTTTGTATGCCATGCAATAACATTATCATTGCTGCCCAGCAAATTGTACATTTAATTTGAAAAACCAAAAAAAAATATATACATATATGTATGTATATTCTTAATTATAGTCAGCTGAAATTTAAAATTTTTCATTTAGTAATTGAATATAAAATGAAGTTTTATTCTCAATATTTATTCATCATATGCGTTTGTGTATATGAAATTGAATGGATTGATGGATAATTAGGAGGTAAAACTTAGAACAAATATAACCTTTGAATAGCTGACATTATTCACTATTTTTTTTTTAAATTTGCAAACAAAAGTGTTATTTAATTTGTAAATTAATAAATGTATTTCTAGTAAATATTAAGTAAGAAACGTTTCCAGTGCAGTCGAGAATTATTAAATCGCACTTTCCATCCCTGTGATGCAATCAGTTTTAGCAATTCACTTTTCTGGCAGTACTGATGCTTGTGTGTGTTTGTGTGTGTGCAAATAAAATACTCATGTATATACTCATGTGCAGTCGAATAAATACTCAGAGCATTTTTATACTTACATGTATGAGTGTAGCTGATACAGTGCATACAATTTAGTAACAAATAATCTTTTGTGCTGTGTAATTTAAGGAATATGTATAGAAATATCGTTGCTCGCTGATATTTATGCGTATTTAGTTTAGACTCGATGCGTATGCTTGCATATGAGTATCGTTTTTATTTTTAACTGTACGTAGTTTTAGAGCAGATAATTAAAATTTTACTTTTGTCATTCGACACTGTCTACTTGCTCTAAATTTTTTATGTATAAGTGTTGATTGCTGCTGCAAAATATTTTAATGAACTAATTCAATAAATATTGGTTATTTTAATTTTTTATTGATCTAGGCAAGTTGGATAAATTTCTGCTTTAGAAAGGTTTTAGTGTTTTCGGTGGTTACTATAAAGTCGGTATATATATTTGTTTCGAAAAAAGTTATTTGCATTGAACTTATTTTAGAAAATTAAAACTTTCACTGAGCTTGTTAAAAGGCTTGAAAATTAAGCATTATAATATGCGATACTCAGTGATGTCATGTTTTGCTTTATTTTCAGTATGTAGAAAGAGTTTCATGTTACTTTATATGGGAATTTCCACAAAATAGTCCACTTTTTTGTCGCGTGCGACAGCAAGCAATTAAGCTTGTATTTCATAATAATGTGACTTGATTTTTCTTAAAATTTTATCGAATGTAGAGCTGCTGACGGCCTCCAAAAATATATAAAAAAGTAAAAAAAGAAGTTTAATTTTCTTTGTGAAATAAAACAAGCATATTTGATTGGTGTCGCACGCTACAAAAAGTTGACATTCCTGTGGAAATGCGTATATGCAGATTGTGTAGAATATACATATATGTATTCATATATGTACTTAAATGAAGTGTGTAGAATGCAATGGCTTATTGTGTGGTCTTTGAACTTAAAATATATTCATACCAAGTTTCGTTATGTCGTGTTAAGAGCCTGAGGTGTGCGAAAACTGTTGCCCTATTTATTAGAAAATTTTGACTGGCGTAACCCCAAAGATCCTAAAGAGTGCATCAAGCTTCGCAAGCGTTAGATGGGCAGAAATACTTAATAAAATTAGAGATTAAATTTGAGAGGGCGTGGCCCCATCCCACTTTTTCATAACTATGGCACCAAGCACCCTTTCAAATAATGCAAAAAGTTTAGAAGCGAATAACAAATGACAGAGCTATGAAATAAAAAAAAAAAATAAGATTGACAACCCGATCATTTTATGATGTCCGTCAAAATTCAGTTAAATTTGCCTAAATATTTTTTTTTTCTATATAATTTAAAAATCATGTAAATGTTATAGAAAGTAACGAAATTTCTTTCAATTTCTAGGAAAATGCAGTAAATATGCTGTTGAGATGAAAATATGCCGTAAATATGCAAATATATGCTAAAATATACTAAAACTACCAAAAATATACTAAAATACGCAAAAATATGCTGAAATGCACAAAATCTCTGCTTGAATCTTTAAACAGCCTTACAACGTGTGAATAAATATCTGCCACAGGAGTTCATTGTTTGCGCAGGGGAGAATAAGCCATTGCATATACTATCTAGTTGCTCAGCTCATTACCATTTATTTTATTAACCAGCCAGTGCATATTTCTTACTAAAAAAAAATATTCAAACAGTATAATAAAAAATAAAAAGCAACTGATAATAGGAATTAAAAAGGTTCTCCAAAATAGATGCACTTCATTTAATGCTATGAAAAATTTCCCCTTTTTAAATGCTTTAATATTATTATATTGATTGATTGCATTGATGTGGATAAAATTTCAAAAGATTTTCTTTAACACAAAATAATGGCCTCAAAGTTGTCTAAAATCGTAGACGACTAAAAGAATTCATTAATAATATTTTCATGACACTATTCTCTAACACATTTATACATCGCTTTCTTTTACACACAAATTTATCATATTTCGAACCTTCTTATTAGTTTTCTATTTATAATTTATGTTTATTTTTTTATTTTTGGGAAATCGATCTGTAAAAATGCGTCAATTTGTCACTAAAATTTGGTGTGTCACAGAATAATTTTATTCTCTGGTTTTCTTTACTTTTTATTTCATAAATCTATTGAAGGCTTATGTGGTATTATTGCTGTGATTAGTATTGAAGCGTTGCTAGACAAAAAGGTCGTCTTTCTTCTCATTATAGTCGTAATTATGAAAATGGAATGTGCATTAGCAGTCAGTCATCATGCTTCTTGCGATAAGATTTTGTGGCAAAAGAAATTAATAATAGTAATTGGTTGGCCTTAGATTTAGTTTAACATTTTTCTTTTCTTTCATTATCTGCATGTCAGCATAAGCATGTGCACGTATGTACGCATATGTATGATTCATAAGTCTCATTATGATTAATTTCAATTAAAATGGTATTCAAATGGCAGGGAAGATTGAAATTAAAGATAGCACAAAAAATCAATATAAAGATAAAAAGTTGTATTACTTTAATCATTTAAGCTAAAGAGAATTAATCCAAAATGACTGATTTAAAAGAAAAATTCTTGAAATGTGTTTGAGGTAACCATACTATGGTTGTATTTAAAACATAGTACAGTCGAACTTCCCTGTAATGAATGTACATGAAATTAGGTATATTCTTTGTAATTCAAAACCAAAGAAAATTCATAATTGTATGTTAATCACAGAATTACAAAGTATACCCTTAGGAAATCTCTCCATTATAAAAAAAGTTCATTATACAGTAATTATATTTTTTCACTTTTTTTTAAATAATAAGGGATTAATTATTCACTCTAGTTCAATTAAATTTAATATGTATCACATTATAAGGGGTTGTAATTTGATCTATACAAAAAATTTTTAATAGGGCATTTTCACCTGCACAAAATCTAGCAGATTTTAGTTAAAATCTTTATGAAACAACACGATGTTTTTTTTGCATTTATCACGACTTTCTTATCTGATTTGATTTCAAATCTTTAATGAAATCTATATCGTTTACACTAAGCTTTTTTGACATTTCTCAACACTTCGTATCCAAGACAAAATCCTTTGTCTAAAATTTGTCCCCTAAAAATGCCGATTTAGCTCATTCACACACCTTCAATAGAAAATTTTGTAGGGCGTAGCTAATTCTCTTCCCTTTTGTATAAATTACGTTGTACAGGGTTGTAAAAAATAAATAAAAATATTAGATTTTGAGTAGATTATCTACAAATGTACTGAAAAACTATATTTTGTTTTGTATGTGGGAATGTAATGTAAATGCCCTATTATGTATATTTTTTCAGGCTTTGGTTTGGATTACGCTCTTTAAATTTTCTTTCTCAGCTAAACAAGCAAGTTTTTTCTTTAAATTAATTTATAATTTAAAAACCATTGATTGAAATTTATCCTAAGCTACAACCTACTAACTGCAATATAGCTAATTCACACACCTTTTTAGCTAAATTGTTTTATTTTTCAGTACAATTTAGAAAAAATCAATAGTTGCATCACTAAGTTCTACTAGACAGCATTTAGATTTCGACAAAATCTAGTGACGAAGAATATATTCATTTTGGAAAGAAAACTTCACTCTATGGAAATTCCTTATAAGGAGATCAAAATACATTAAAACTGTAACAAAAAAGCAATCTTTTTGATATAAAGTTCACTAAGAGCAAAACTATTCATTCAGCTAATGAAGTAGCATCATTAATAATTTTTCATTTTATGAATGAAATATTTTATTATTTTTATTTTAAGTTTTCTTTGTATGCATGAAATTTCATAAAATACATGAAACAAAAGAAATTATTCTGCATTAATATAGTGAATTCGAATGTAAGCTCGTTATTAATGACAAAATGCATTGATCCAAATAAGGTTTTCTTTTCACTATATAGAAGTTCAGTATAGAGAAGTTCGACTGTATTATAAATATAAAAGAAACTCCATTAATCATAACGTTGTTGTAACGTTTTCATATAAAAAATATATTTTTTAATTGAAGAACATGCAAAGAATTTTTTCCAACAATATTATTTTTGAACTACATAAATTGTTAAAAAAAATTATTTCAACACTCAACATTTAAATATAACAGCCCACAGTATTCTTTCTATATTTATACTCACCACTAAGAACTGTTAAGTGGTGAGTATCAATACACTATACCATTTTGTACATGCTACGATGCAAAACCATTTGCATAAAATTGTGAATTGGGCTAATTTGAAAATAATTTTAGTATAAATTTGTTGATATTTTGTTTAATTAAATCGAACAGCTAGTTCTCGAATTACAGTAAAATATGTGGTGCATACATACAAAGTTTTCATTTAATATTAACCTTCGTTTGCTAGCGCCCCCTTTTTTTCAAGTTTAGAATGAAAATGATTGTGTCTGTGCTAAATATTTCTCACTTTGTCTACTGCCTGGTAGATGTACCCTTCAAATGCAAAACATTTAAACGGCGTTTTTGTTTCAAACTTATTATATGGCAGGGAAAAATGTATTCCATTTGAAATTTCTTTCTTTCTTTTTCTATTACAATTTGTATGAAGGCTTTATCACACAAATTTTGTATGCAAATCTGTTTCTAATCTAAAATATTTTATGAATAAGTCCTTTAGTATACATACATCTTGAAAAGTTTTATTGTATCTAACAAATGTTGACCAAAACTTTTAGCCTGCAACCGGTCAAGTAGCAAATTATACCAGACGATACCGATAAAAATGTTAAAATATTATTGAATTATTTTGAGGTTTCGTTCAATTTGGAGTAATACAAATTAACTTGAAACAGTTGTTGTTTAATTCTTAAAAATATTATTTAGAAATTAGAATAAATGAAATGATGAATTTTTTGGAAAATAAAGCATAAGATTCGAAGATGAAATAAAATTTAATAACATTAACAATTTGAGATTACCGGCGGACATAAAAAAGAGACAATTAAAAAGTCCTAAGTTACAAATTTGAACTTTACTCCGAAAAACAGTTTTTTTCCAACTAGAGATGGGCGCGTGTCGTGTTTTTTTTTCGTGACATGAACACGCATGACTCAACACGAACACGTGTTCGTGACAGAAAATCTGATTTCGTGCGTGTTGAGCGAAATTGACACAAAAAACACGAAACAGTTTTAGATATAAAATATGTGTGCATGAATTTCCAGTAAAGAAAAAATTTAATATTTTGTATCGTCAAACACGTAAAACCATCAAATTTGTTGCTGATGTAGGGGTGTGTTAAGCTTAAAGTTCTGATATTAAACAAAAATATGTATCTATTTTAATATAAAAAATGCTTTTTTTGCTACTCAATTTCATATCGCGCGTTTCTGGTTTGAAAAAAATTCGCGTGCGTGTTTCGTACGTGTTGGACATCTTGGCATCCATGTTCGTGTCGTATCGTGTTGGAAATATTCAACACGCGCCCATCTCTAGTTCCAAAATCAAAATTCCATTTCTATAAAATTTCTTTATTCGAGTATGTAGGTATAAATTTGTTTGGTTTCGTTTGCTTGCCAGTAGAGCTGGGTCCAACTCGTTCGTTGGTTTATTTTTGCCACAAACCTATGATCAAGCCCATGTAATTTAAATGGGTTTGATCATAGGTTTATGGGAAAAATGAACTAGTGAACGAGTTCGACCCAAGTCTATTTCTGTGTGACTTTACGCTGTACGAAAAACACAAAAATTCGTTTTTTGTGCAGTAGCACGAGCACAGAAAACAACCATATTTATGTCTATGCTTTCTCCTACAAAATTGCAGAATGCTTCAGGGAGCATTCAATTATTTGTGTCAGCCTGTTGCTGATAGTAGCGGTGCAAAACTCTCGACGGTACTATCGATGGTTAATTTGTTTTGCGCCAATGGCCGTTTTTATTCTGCAATCGATTAATACTTGAAAACAATCGATATTTTTTAGTCAGTATCGATCGTAAACGATGATACACTTCTATAAGCAAAAAATTTAAATATGTTGCTTTTCATAAACAAAAATAATTAAATGTTTAACTTAAAATCTCCTCCAATCATCTCACTTATTTTTTATATAATTTCGGCCCTGTTCTGTAACCCGCATCCGAATAAATTTCTCATTTTCCAAAAATTATGTTTAAAATCATACATGATAATTTTCTTTCAAATACGATATTTGGGAATCTATAAAATAAAAAAATTTAAAATATCCAAAAAAATTCCTATTGTCGAAGTTAGTTTTATAAAATCGTGCGATTTTATGTTTTTTATTGTTTTTTTTTTGATAGTATCGTCGATGTATCGAAATATCGACAAGGTTTTTTAAACTATCGAAAACTTTCGATAGTGACACTATCGATAGTTTTCCACCCTACAGGGTCTATATTTTATGCAAAACAATTTTTTATGAAAAAAGTTAAATGGATTGTACATCGTTCATTTTTATGCAAAATATTAAATGGACTATAAGTAAATTTTTATGCCAAATATTAAATGGACTATAAATCGTCTATTTTTTATATATCGTCCATTTTTTGCGAACAAAATTTTTTGTGAAAATAATTTAATGGAGTATAATTGTTCGTATGTTATTAAAAATGTTATTAAATTAAATCGTTCATTTTGTATGGAAAAAAATAAAAAATTATAAAAAAATAAATAGACTATACATCGTCGATTTTTTATGCAAGATATTAAATGGCGTATAATCGTTTATTTTTTACGCCAAAAAATTAAATAGACTATACATCGTCCATTTTTTGTGTAATAAAAAATACATCATCCATTTAGTATGCAAAAAATTTTTTATGGTAAAAATTAAATGGACTATACATCGTCTATTTCATATGCAAGAAATTTCATGAACTATACATCGTCCATTTTGTATACAAAAAATATTTTTTATGCAAAGAAATTTCTTACGAAAATAAATTAATGGACTATACATCATCCATTGTTATGCAAGAAAATTAATGGACTATATAAAAATATTTTTATGAAAAAAATTAAATGAACTATACGTCGTCTAATTTTTATCCAAAAAATTAAATAGACTATATACATCGTTCATTTTTATGCAAGAAATTTATTGGACTATACATCGTCCATTTTGTAAACAGAAAATATTTTTATGCAAAAACCTAAATCGTCTATTTTTTTGGAAAGAAATTTTTTATGAAAGAAATTAAATGGACTATACTTTTTTTCATGCGAATATTTATTTATTGTATCTTAAAAAAATGAGCTAACAATAAATATTCAAATCTTAAAACTAAATATAGTTATTAAGCCCGACCAATGTCGGACATAAACTTACTGATAGTAAATTAATGATACATAAGAGTTTTGCTAAGCAAAAGAAATAAATAAAAGTATATTCAAGCAATTACATCTGGAGTGTTGAGTATTAGCGACATAGTGTCCTTCTGTTTTAAGCGGATGTGTCTACTAAAATTCAAGATGTTACGAGCAAGGGGATTAGGCTGAGAATCGAGTTTTGTTAAGTATTTGCCTTTGTATTTTTTAATTTCTTCAGTCACTAGTGGCATGTTTAAATCACGATGTAAATTTGAATTTTGATGTACCATGGAGCCGATGTTATTAGTCTTAAAATCCTGTTTTGCCTTCGTTGGATTCTCTCTATATTCGAAGCTGAAGCAGTGCCCCATAACTGCATTCCGTAGCACCAGGTTGGTTTCAAGAGCGACTTGTATATCAAAAGTTTACAATCTAGACCAAGGGTGGAATTTCTAAAATTAAATGGACTCTACTTTTTATGCAAAAAAACTAAATAGGATATACATCATCTGTTTTTTATGGAAAAAAATTTAATTTTTATGCAAGAAATTAAATAGACTATACATCGTCCATTTTGTATACAAAAAATATTTTTATAAAAAAAATTAAATGGACTATATATCGTCTATTTTTTATGCAAAAGAATTAAATGGACTATATATCGTATATTTTTTATGCAAAAGAATTAAATGGACTATACATCGTCCATTTTTATGCAAGAAATTTATTGGACTATACATTGTCCATTTTGTATCCAAAAAATATTTATATGCAAAAAATTAAATGGACTAAATAAAAATCGTCCATTTTTATACAAGAAATTTAATGGACGATACATCGTCCATTTTGTATCCAAAAAATATTTTTATGCAAAAAATTAAATGGACTAAAAATCGTCCATTTTTATGCAAGAAATTTAATAACATTAACATCGTCCATTTGTATCCAAAAAATATTTTTATGAAAAAAATTAAATGGACTATACATCCTCCATTTTCATACAAGAAATTTAATGAACTATACATCGTCCACTTGGTATACAAAAAATATTTTTATGAAAAAAATTAAATGGACTATACATCGTCCATTTTCATACAAGAAATTTAATGGACTATACATCGTCCAGTTGGTATACAAAAAATATTTTTATGAAAAAATTTAAATTGGCTATACATCGTCCATTTTGTATCCAAAAAATATTTTTATGAAAAAAAAATTAAATGGAATATAAATTTTCCTTTTTTTATGCAAGAAATTTAATGGAATATACTTTGTCCATTTTTTATGGAAAAAAATTAAATGGACTGTACATCATCCATTTTCATGCAAGAAATTTAATGGACTATACATCGCCCATTTTCTATAAAAAAAATATTTTTATGAAAAATATACATCGTCTATTTTTTATGAAAAAAATTAAATGGACTATACTTTTTTTTTCATGAATATATTTCTTTATTGCATCTTCAAAAAATGAACTAACAATAAGTATTTAAATCTTAAATCTAAATATAATAATTAGGCCCAACCAGTTTCAGGCATTAACTTAGTGATAGTAATCAATAATACATAAATATCGTAGTAACCACAAAAATATTTTCAAGCTGTTTATGCGGATGTGTCCAGTAAAATTCAAGATGTTACGAGCAAAGGGATTAGGATGAGACTCGAGTTTTGTTAAGCATTTGCCTTCGTATTTATATTTTTTTAGTCACTAGTGGCATGTTTAAATCACGATGTAAATTTGAATTTTGATGTACCATGGAGCCGATGTTATTAGTCTTAAAATCTTGTTTTGCCTTCGTTGGATTCTATCTATATTGGAAGCGCAGCAGTGCCCCGTAGCTGTATTCCGTAGCACCAGATTGGTTCTAAGGGCGACTTGTATATCAAAAGTTTACAATATAGACTCAGGGTGGAATTTCTAAATTTAAATGGACTCTATTTTTTAAGCAAAAGAATTAAATGGGCTATACATCGTCTATTTTTTATGGAAAAAAATTAAATAGACAATACGTCGTCCATTTTTATGCAAAGAAATTTTTTATGAAAAAAATTAAATGGACTATATATACATCGTCCATTCTTATGCAAGAAATTTAATGGACTATACATCGCCCATTTTTATGCAAAGAAATTTTTTATGCAAAAAAATAAAATGGACTATTCCTCGTCCATTTTGAATACCAAAAACTTTTTTATGAATAAAAAATTAAATGGAGTATACATCGTCCATTTTTATGCAAGAAATTTAATAGACTATACATCGTCCATTTTGTATCCAAAAAATATTTTTATGCAAAAAAATAAATGGACTAAAAATCGTCCATTTTTATGCAAGAAATTTAATGGACTATACATCGTCCATTTGTATCCAAAAAATATTTTTATGAAAAAAATTAAATGGACTATACATGGTACATTTTTATGCCAAAAATTTAATAGACTATACATCGTCCATTTTGTATACAAAAAATATTTTTATGAAAAAAAAAATTAAATGGACTATATATACATCGTCTATTTTTTATGCATAAGAATTAAATATACTATACATTGCCCATTTTGTATAAAATATTTTCATGCAAGAAATTTAATCATCGTCCTTTCTGAATACAAACAAAATTTTTATGAAAAAATTTAAAAAAATTATTTTTTATGCAAAAACATAAATGGACTATACATCGTCCTTTTTAAACAAGCAATTTAATGAACTGTACACCGACCACTTTGCATACAAAAAATATTTTTATGAAAATAATTAAATTGACTATACATCGTCTATTTTTAATGGAAAAAAATAAATGGACTTTAAATAGTCCACTTTTATGCAAGAAATTTAATAAGCTATAAATCGTCAATTTCGTATCCAAAAAACATTTTCATGAAAAAACTTTAATGGACTATACATCGTCTTTTTTTATGGAAAAAATTAAATGGACTATAGATCGTATAGTTTTTATGCAAATAAATTTTTTATAAAACAAATTAAATGGAATATAAATTTTCCTTTTTTTATGCAAGAAATTTATTGGACTATACATCGTCCATTTTGTATAGAAAAAATATTTTTATGAAAAAATTTAAATGGATCGTCCATTTTGTATCCAAAAAATATTTCTATGAAAAAAATTAAATGGACTATAAATTTTCCTTTTTTTATGCAAGAAATTTATTGGACAATACATTGTCCATTTTGTATACAAAAAATATTTTTTGAAAAAATTATATGAAGTGTACATCATCCAATTTTTATGCAAAAAAATAATTAAATGGACTATACATCGTCTATTTTTTATGCAAACAAAATAAATGGACTATAAATCGTCAATTTTGATGCAAGAAATTTAATGAGCTAAATATCGTCCACTTTTATGCAAAAAATATTTTTATGAAAAAAATTAAATGGACTATACATCGTCCATTTGGCATCCAAAAAATATTTTTATGAAAAAAACATAAATGGACTATACATCGTCTTTTTTTTATGCTAAAAAAAATTAAATGGACTATAAATCGTCCATTTTTATGCAAGAAATTTAATGAGCAATACATCGTCCATTTGGCATCCAAAAAATATTTTTATTAAAAAACCATAAATGGACTATACATCGTCTATTTTTTATGCAAAAAAAAAAATTAAATGGACTATAAATCGTCCATTTTTATGAAACAATTTAATGGACTATACATCGTCCATTTTGTATCCAAAAAATATTTTTATGAAAAAAATTAAATTGACTATACATCCATCGTCCATTTTCATGCCAGAAATTTAATGTATCGTCCATTTTGTATACAAAAAATATTTTTATAAAAAAAATTGTATGGACTATACTTCGTGTATTTTTATGCAAAGAAATTTTTTATAAAAAAACATTAAATGGACTATAAATTTTCCTTTCTTATGCAAGAAATTTAATGCACTATACAACGTCCATTTTGTATCCAAAAAATATTTTTATGAAAAAAATTAAATGGACTTTACATCGTCTATTTTTTATGCAAATAAATTTTTTATGCAAAAAATTAAATGAAATATAAATTTTCCTGTTTTTTTTGCCAGAAATTTATTGGACTATACATCGTCCATTTTGTATCCAAAAAATATTTTTATGAAAAAAAATAAATGGACTATACATCGTCTATTTTTTATGCAAAAAAAAATTAAATGGACTATACATCGTCTATTTTTTATGCAAAAAAAAATTAAATGGACTATACATCGTCCATTTTGTATCCAAAAAATATTTTTATGAAAAAAAATAAATGGACTATACATCGTCTATTTTGTATGCAAAAAAATTAAATAGACTATAAATCGTCCATTTTGATGCAAGAAATTTAATGAGCTTTACATAGTCCATTTTGTATACAAAATATATTTTTATGAAAAATTAAATGGACTATACATCTTCCATTTTGTATCGAAAAAATATTTTTATGAAAAAAATAAATGGACTATGCATCGTCTATTTTTTATGCAAAAAAAATAAAATAGACTATAAATCGTCCATTTTGATGCAAGAAATTTAATGAGCTATACATCGTCCATTTTGTATCCAAAAAATATTTTTATGAAAAAAATTAAATGGACTATACATCGTCTATTTATTATGCAAAAAAAAAAATAAAATGGACTATAAATCGTCCATTTTGATGCAAGAAATTTATTGAGCTATACATAGTTTATTTTGTACACAAAAAATATTTTTATGAAAACTTAAATGGACTATACATCGTCCATTTTGTATCCAAAAAATATTTTTATGAAAAAAAAATAAATGGACTATACATCGTCTATTTATTATGCAAAAAAAAAAAATTAATTGGACTATAAATCGTCCATTTTGACGCTAGAAATTTAATGAGCTATACATAGTACATTTTGTGTCCAAAAAATATTTTTATAAAAAAAAAATAAATGGACTATACATCGTCTATTTATTATGCAAAAAAAAAAAATTAATTGGACTATAAATCGTCCATTTTGACGCAAGAAATTTAATGAGCTATACATTGTCCATTTTGTATCCAAAAAATATTTTTATGAAGAAAAAATAAATGGACTATATCGTCTATTTATTATGCAAAAAAAAAAATTAATTGGACTATAAATCGTCCATTTTGACGCAAGAAATTTAATGAGCTATACATTGTCCATTTTGTATCCAAAAAATATTTTTATGAAGAAAATTAAATGGACTATACATCGTCTATTTTTTATGCAAAAAAAAATTAAATGGACTATACATCGTCTATTTTGTATCCAAAAAATATTTTTATGAAAAAAATAAATGGACTATACATCGTCTATTTTTTATGCAAAGAAATTAAATAGACAATAAATCGTCCATTTTGGTGCAAGAAATTTAATGAGCTATACATTGTACATTTTGTATACAAAAAATATTTTTATGAAAAAAATTAAATGGACTATACATCGTCCATTTTCATGCAAGAAAGTTAATGAACTATATAACGTCCATTTTGTATCCAAAAAATATTTTTATGAAAAAAAAACTACATGGACTATAACATCGTCCATTTTGTATCCAAAAAATATTTTTATGAAAAAAATAAATGGACTATACATCGTCTATTTTTTATGCAAAAAAAAAATTAAATGGACTATAAATCGTCCATTTTGATGCAAGAAATTTAATGAATTATATATTGTCCATTTCGTATACAAAAAATATCTTTTTGAAAAAAATTAAATGGACTATACATCGTCCATTTTCATGCAAGAAATTTAATGAACTATACATCGTCCATTTTGTATACAAAAAATATTTTTATGAAAAATTAAATGGACTATACATCGTCCATTTTGTATCCAAAAAATATTTTTATGAAAAAAATTAAATGGACTATACATCGTCTATTTATTATGCAAAAAAAAATTAAATGGACTATAAATCGTCCATTTTGATGCAAGAAATTTAATGAGCTATATATCGTCCATTTTGTATCCCAAAAATATTTTTATGAAAAAAATTCAATGGCCTATACATCGTCCATTTTTATGCAAGAAACTTAATAAACTATACATTGTCCACTTTGTATCCAAAAAATATTTTTATAAAAAAAACATCGTCTATTTTTTATGCAAAAAAATTAAATAAACTATAAATCGTCCATTTTGGTGCAAGAAATTTAGTGAGCTATATATCGTCCATTTTGTATCCAAAAAATATTTTTATGAAAAAAATTAAATGGACTATATCGTCTATTTTTTATGCAAAAAAAAAAAAATTAAATGGACTATAAATCGTCCATTTTGATGCAAGAAATTTAATGAGCTATACATTGTCCATTTTGCATACAAAAAATATTTTTATGAAAAAAATTAAATGGACTATACATCGTCTATTTTTTATGCAAATAAATTTTTTATACAAAAAACTAAATGAACTATAAATTTTAATTTTTTATGCCATAAATTTATTGGACTATAATCGTATATTTTTTATCGAAAAAATATTTTTATGAAAAAAATTAAATGGACTATACATCTTCCATTTTTATGCAAGAAATTTAATGAGCTATACATCGTCCATTTTGTATCCAAAAAATATTTTTATGAAAAAAATTAAATGGACTATACATCGTCTATTTATTATGCAAAAAAAAAAATTAATTGCACTATAAATCGTCCATTTTGACGCAAGAAATTTAATGAGCTATACATTGTCCATTTTGTATCCAAAAAATATTTTTATGAAAAAAATTAAATGGACTATACATCGTCTATTTTTTATGCAAATAAAAATTAAATGGACTATACATCGTCCATTTTGTATCCAAAAAATATTTTTATGAAAAAAATAAATGGACTATACATCGTCTATTTTTTATGCAAAAAAATTAAATAGACAATAAATCGTCCATTTTGGTGCAAGAAATTTAATGAGCTATATATCGTCCATTTTGTATCCAAAAAATATTTTTATGAAAAAAAAACTACATGGACTATAAATCGTCCATTTTGATGCAAGAAATTTAATGAGCTATACATTGTCCATTTTGTATCCAAAAAATATTTTTATGAAAAAAATTAAATGGACTATACATCGTCTATTTTTTATGCAAATAAAAATTAAATGGACTATACATCGTCCATTTTGTATCCAAAAAATATTTTTATGAAAAAAATTAAATGGACTATACATCGTCTATTTTGTACACAAAAAAATTAAATGGACTATAAATCGTCCATTTTGATGCAAGAAATTTAATGAGCTATACATTGTCCATTTTGTATCCCAAAAATATTTTTATGAAAGAAATTAAATGGACTATACATCGTCCATTTTCATGCAAGAAAGTTAATGAACTATACATCGTCCATTTTGTGTCCAAAAAATATTTTTATGAAAAAAATTAAATGGACTATACATCGTCTATTTATTATGCAAAAAAAAAAATTAAATGGACTATAAATCGTCCCTTTTGATGCAAGAAATTTAATGAGCTATATATCGGCCATTTTGGATCCAAAAAATATTTTTATGGAAGAAATTAAATGGACTATACATCGTCTATTTTTTATGCAAAAAAAAAATTACGTGGACTATAAATCGTCCATTTTGATGCAAGAAATTTAATGAGCTATACATTGTACATTTTGTATACAAAAAATATTTTTATGAAAAAAATTAAATGGACTATACATCGTCCATTTTCATGCAAGAAAGTTAATGAACTATACATCGTCCATTTTGTGTCCAAAAAATATTTTTATGAAAAAAAATAAATGGACTATACATCGTCTATTTTGTATGCAAAAAAATTAAATGGACTATAAATCGTCCAATTCGATGCAAGAAATTTAATGAGCTATATATCGTCCATTTTGTATCCAAAAAATATTTTTATGAAAGAAATTAAATGGACTATACTCGTCTATTTTTTATGCAAAAAAAAATTACATGGACTATAAATCGTCCATTTTGATGCAAGAAATTTAATGAGCTATACATTGTAAATTTTGTATACAAAAAATATTTTTATGAAAAAAATTAAATGGACTATATATCGTCCATTTTCATGCAAGAAATTTAACGAACTATACATCGTCCATTTTGTATACAAAAAATATTTTTATGAAAAAAATTAAATGGACTATACATCGTCTATTTTTTATGCAAAAAAAAAAATTAAATGGACTATATATCGTCCATTTTGTATCCAAAAAATATTTTTATGAAAAAAATAAATGGACTATACATCGTCTATTTTGTATGCAAAAAAAATTAAATAAACTATAAATCGTCCATTTTGGTGCAAGAAATTTAATGAGCTATACATTGTCCATTTTGTATACAAAAAATATTTTTATGAAAAAAATTAAATGGTATACATCGTCCATTTTGTATCCAAAAAATATTTTTATGAAAAAAATTAAATCGACTATACATTGTCTATTTTTTATGCAAAAAAAAATTAAATGGACTATAAATCGTCCATTTTGATGCAAGAAATTTAATGAGCTATACATTGTCCATTTTGTATCCCAAAAATATTTTTATGAAAAAAATTAAATGGACTATACATCGTCTATTTTGTATACAAAAAAATTAAATGGACTATAAATCGTCCATTTTGATGCAAGAAATTTAATGAGCTATACATTGTCCATTTTGTATCCCAAAAATATTTTTATGAAAAAAATTAAATGGACTATACATCGTCCATTTTGTATCCAAAAAATATTTTTATGAAAAAAATTAAATGGACTATACATCGTCTATTTTGTATGCAAAAAAATTAAATAAACTATAAATCGTCCATTTTGGTGCAAGAAATTTAATGAGCTATACATTGTCCATTTTGTATACAAAAAATATTTTTATGAAAAAAATTAAATGGACTATACATCGTCCATTTTGTATCCAAAAAATATTTGTATGAAAAAGATTAAATGGACTATACATCGTCTATTTATTATGCAAAAAAAAAATTAATTGCACTATAAATCGTCCATTTTGACGCAAGAAATTTAATGAGCTATACATTGTCCATTTTGTATCCAAAAAATATTTTTATGAAAAAAATTAAATGGACTATACATCGTCTATTTTCTATGCAAAAAAATTAAATAAACTATAAATCGTCAATTTTGGTGCAAGAAATTTAATGAGCTATACATTGTCCATTTTGTATACAAAAAATATTTTTATGAAAAAAATTAAAAAATATTTTTATGAAAAAAATTAAATGGACTATACATCGTCTATTTATTATGCAAAAAAAAAAATTAATTGCACTATAAATCGTCCATTTTGACGCAAGAAATTTAATGAGCTATACATTGTCCATTTTGTATCCAAAAAATATTTTTATGAAAAAAATTAAATGGACTATACATCTCCTATTTTTTATGCAAAAAAAACTACATGGATTATAAATCGTCCATTTTGATGCAAGAAATTTAATGAGCTATACATTGTCCATTTTGTATACAAAAAATATTTTTATGAAAAAAATTAAATGGACAATACATCGTCTATTTATTATGCAAAAAAAAAAAATTAATTGCACTATAAATCGTCCATTTTGACGCAAGAAATTTAATGAGCTATACATTGTCCATTTTGTATCCAAAACATATTTTTATGAAAAAAATAAATGGACTATACATCGTCTATTTATTATGCAAAAAAAAAAATTAAATGGACTATAAATCGTCCATTTAGATGCAAGAAATTTAATGAGCTATATATCGTCCATTTTGTATCCCAAAAATATTTTTATGAAAAAAAATAAATGGACTATACATCGTCTATTTTGTATACAAAAAAATTAATTGCACTATAAATCGTCCATTTTTATGCAAGAAATTTAATGAACTATACATCGTCCACTTTGTATCCAAAAAATATTTTTATAAAAAAAAACATCGTCTATTTTTTATGCAAAAAAATTAAATAAACTATAAATCGTCCATTTTGATGCAAGAAATTTAATGAGCTATATATCGTCCATTTTGTATCCAAAAAATATTTTTATGAAAAAAATTAAATCGACTATACATTGTCTATTTTTTATGCAAAAAAAAAATTAAATGGACTATAAATCGTCCATTTTGATGCAAGAAATTTAATGAGCTATACATTGTCCATTTTGTATCCCAAAAATATTTTTATGAAAAAAAATAAATGGACTATACATCGTCTATTTTGTATACAAAAAAATTAAATGGACTATAAATCGTCCATTTTGATGCAAGAAATTTAATGAGCTATACATTGTCCATTTTGTATCCCAAAAATATTTTTATGAAAAAAATTAAATGGACTATACATCGTCCATTTTGTATCCAAAAAATATTTTTATGAAAAAAATTAAATGGACTATACATCGTCTATTTTGTATGCAAAAAAATTAAATAAACTATAAATCATCCATTTTGGTGCAAGAAATTTAATGAGCTATACATTGTCCATTTTGTATACAAAAAATATTTTTATGAAAAAAATTAAATGGACTATACATCGTCCATTTTGTATCCAAAAAATATTTGAATGAAAAAAATTAAATGGACTATACATCGTCTATTTATTATGCAAAAAAAAAAATTAATTGCACTATAAATCGTCCATTTTGACGCAAGAAATTTAATGAGCTATACATTGTCGATTTTGTATCCAAAAAATATTTTTATGAAAAAAATTAAATGGACTATACATCGTCCATTTTGTATCCAAAAAATATTTTTATGAAAAAAATAAATGGACTATATATACATCGTCTATTTTTTATGCAAAAAAATTAAATAGACAATAAATCGTCCATTTTGGTGCAAGAAATTTAATGAGCTATATATCGTCCATTTTGTATCCAAAAAATATTTTTATGAAAAAAATTAAATGGACTATACATCGTCTATTTTTTATGCAAAAAAAAAAAATTAATTGCACTATAAATCGTCCATTTTGACGCAAGAAATTTAATGGACTATAATCGTCCACCTTGTATCCAAAAAATATTTTTATGAAAATAAATAAATACATAGAATATACATCGTCTATTTTTTATGCAAAAAATTAAATAGACTATAAATCGTCCATTTTGGTGCAAGAAATTTAATGAGCTATATATCGTCCATTTTGTATCCAAAAAATATTTTTATGAAAAAAATTAAATGGACTATACATCGTCTATTTTTTATGCAAAAAAAAAAAATTAAGTGGACTATATATTGTCCATTTTGTATACAAAAAATATTTTTATGAAAAAAATTAAATGGACTATACATCGTCTATTTATTATGCAAAAAAAAAAATTAATTGCACTATAAATC
The DNA here is from genome assembly GCA_936439885.1 of Nowickia ferox. Lineage (NCBI taxonomy): Eukaryota > Metazoa > Arthropoda > Insecta > Diptera > Tachinidae > Nowickia > Nowickia ferox. The sequence goes on along the minus strand of OW387027.1, from coordinate 81,264,678 downwards.
GTCCATTTTGACGCAAGAAATTTAATGAGCTATACATTGTCGATTTTGTATCCAAAAAATATTTTTATGAAAAAAATTAAATGGACTATACATCGTCCATTTTGTATCCAAAAAATATTTTTATGAAAAAAATAAATGGACTATATATACATCGTCTATTTTTTATGCAAAAAAATTAAATAGACAATAAATCGTCCATTTTGGTGCAAGAAATTTAATGAGCTATATATCGTCCATTTTGTATCCAAAAAATATTTTTATGAAAAAAATTAAATGGACTATACATCGTCTATTTTTTATGCAAAAAAAAAAAATTAATTGCACTATAAATCGTCCATTTTGACGCAAGAAATTTAATGGACTATAATCGTCCACCTTGTATCCAAAAAATATTTTTATGAAAATAAATAAATACATAGAATATACATCGTCTATTTTTTATGCAAAAAATTAAATAGACTATAAATCGTCCATTTTGGTGCAAGAAATTTAATGAGCTATATATCGTCCATTTTGTATCCAAAAAATATTTTTATGAAAAAAATTAAATGGACTATACATCGTCTATTTTTTATGCAAAAAAAAAAAATTAAGTGGACTATATATTGTCCATTTTGTATACAAAAAATATTTTTATGAAAAAAATTAAATGGACTATACATCGTCCATTTTGTATCCAAAAAATATTTTTATGAAAAAAATTAAATGGACTATACATCGTCTATTTTTTATGCAAAAAAAACTACATGGACTATAAATCGTCTATTTTGATGAAAGAAATTTAATGAGCTATACATTGTCCATTTTGTATACAAAAAATATTTTTATGAAAAAAATTAAATGGACTATACATCGTCCATTTTCATGCAAGAAATTTAATGGACTATACATCGTCCACTTTGTATCCAAAAAATATTTTTATGAAAATAAATAAATACATAGAATATACATCGTCTATTTTTTATGCAAAAAATTAAATAGACTATAAATCGTATATTTTGGTGCAAGAAATTTAATGAGCTATACATCGTCCATTTTGTATACAAAAAATATTTTTATGAAAAAAATTAAATGGACTATACATCGTCCATTTTGTATCCAAAAAATATTTTTATGAAAAAAATTAAATGGACTATACATCGTCTATTTTTTATGCAAAAAAAACTACATGGACTATAAATCGTCTATTTTGATGAAAGAAATTTAATGAGCTATACATTGTCCATTTTGTATACAAAAAATATTTTTATGAAAAAAATTAAATGGACTATACATCGTCCATTTTCATGCAAGAAATTTAATGGACTATACATCGTCCACTTTGTATCCAAAAAATATTTTTATGAAAATAAATAAATACATAGAATATACATCGTCTATTTTTTATGCAAAAAATTAAATAGACTATAAATCGTATATTTTGGTGCAAGAAATTTAATGAGCTATACATCGTCCATTTTGTATACAAAAAATATTTTTATGAAAAAAATTAAATGGACTATACATCGTCCATTTTGTATCCAAAAAATATTTTTATGAAAAAAATTAAATGGACTATACATCGTCTATTTATTATGCAAAAAAAAATTAATTTTGACGCAAGAAATTTAATGAGCTATACATTGTCCATTTTGTATCCAAAAAATATTTTTATGAAAAAAATAAATGGACTATACATCGTCTATTTATTATGCAAAAAAAAAATTAAATGGACTATAAATCGTCCATTTTGAAGCAAGAAATTTAATGAGCTATCTATCGTCCATTTTGTATCCCAAAAATATTTTTATGAAAAAAATTCAATGGACTATACATCGTCTATTTATTATGCAAAAAAAAAATTAAATGGACTATAAATCGTCCATTTTTATGCAAGAAATTTAATGAACATCGTCCACTTTGTATCCAAAAAATATTTTTATAAAAAAAAACATCGTCTATTTTTTATGCAAAAAAATTAAATAAACTATAAATCGTCCATTTTGATGCAAGAAATTTAATGAGTTATATATCGTCCATTTTGTATCCAAAAAATATTTTTATGAAAAAAATTAAATCGACTATACATTGTCTATTTTTTATGCAAAAAAAAATTAAATGGACTATAAATCGTCCATTTTGATGCAAGAAATTTAATGAGCTATACATTGTCCATTTTGTATCCCAAAAATATTTTTATGAAAAAAATTAAATGGACTTATACATCGTCTATTTTGTATGCAAAAAAATTAAATAAACTATAAATCGTCCATTTTGGTGCAAGAAATTTAATGAGCTATACATTGTCCATTTTGTATACAAAAAGTATTTTTATGAAAAAAATTAAATGGACTATACATCGTCCATTTTGTATCCAAAAAATATTTGTATGAAAAAAATTGAATGGACTATTATACATCGTCTATTTATTATGCAAAAAAAAAATAATTGCACTATAAATCGTCCATTTTGACGCAAGAAATTTAATGAGCTATACATTGTCCATTTTGTATCCAAAAAATATTTTTATGAAAAAAATTAAATGGACTATACATCGTCTATTTTTTATGCAAATAAAAATTAAATGGACTATACATCGTCCATTTTGTGTCCAAAAAATATTTTTATGAAAAAAATAAATGGACTATACATCGTCTATTTTTTATGCAAAAAAATTAAATAGACAACAAATCGTCCATTTTGGTGCAAGAAATTTAATGAGCTATATATAGTCCATTTTGTATCCAAAAAATATTTTTATGAAAAAAATTAAATGGACTATACATCGTCTATTTTTTATGCAAAAAAAAACTACATGGACTATAAATCGTCCATTTGGATGCAAGAAATTTAATGAGCTATACATTGTCCATTTTGTATACAAAAAATATTTTTATGAAAAAAATTAAATGGACTATACATCGTCCATTTTCACGCAAGAAATTTAATGGACTATACATCGTCCACTTTGTATCCAAAAAATATTTTTATGAAAATAAATAAATACATAGAATATACATCGTCTATTTTTTATGCAAAAAATTAAATAGACTATAAATCGTCCATTTTGGTGCAAGAAATTTAATGAGCTATATATCGTCCATTTTGTATCCAAAAAATATTTTTATGAAACAAATTAAATGGACTATACATCGTCCATTTTGTATCTAAAAAATATTTTTATGAAAAAAATTAAATGGACTATACATCGTCTATTTATTATGCAAAAAAAAAAAATTAATTGCACTATAAATCGTCCATTTTGACGCAAGAAATTTTATGAGCTATACATTGTCCATTTTGTATCCAAAAAATATTTTTATGAAAAAAATTAAATGGACTATACATCGTCTATTTTTTATGGAAAAAAATTAAATAGACAATAAATCGTCCATTTTGGTGCAAGAAATTTAATGAGCTATATATCGTCCATTTTGTATCCAAAAAATATTTTTATGAAAAAAATTAAATGGACTATACATCGTCTATTTTTTATGCAAAAAAAACTACATGGACTATAAATCGTCCATTTTGATGCAAGAAATTTAATGAGCTACACATTGTCCATTTTGTATCCAAAAAATATTTTTATGAAAAAAATTAAATGGACTATACATCGTCTATTTATTATGCAAAAAAAAAATTAATTGCACTATAAATCGTCCATTTTGACGCAAGAAATTTAATGAGCTATATATCGTCCATTTTGTATCCAAAAAATATTTTTATAAAAAAAATTAAATGGACTATACATCGTCTATTTATTATGCAAAAAAAAAAAAATTAATTGCACTATAAATCGTCCATTTTGACGCAAGAAATTTAACGAGCTATACATTGTCCATTTTGTATCCAAAAAATATTTTTATGAAAAAAATTAAATGGACTATACATCGTCTATTTATTATGCAAAAAAAAAAATTAATTGCACTATAAATCGTCCATTTTGACGCAAGAAATTTAATGAGCTATACATTGTCCATTTTGTATCCAAAAAATATTTTTATGAAAAAAATTAAATGGACTATACATCGTCTATTTTTTATGCAAATAAAAATTAAATGGACTATACATCGTCCATTTTGTATCCAAAAAATATTTTTATGAAAAAAATAAATGGACTATATATCGTCTAATTTTTATGCAAAAAAATTAAATAGACAATAAATCGTCCATTTTGGTGCAAGAAATTTAATAAGCTATATATCGTCCATTTTGTATCCAAAGAATATTTTTATGAAAAAAATTAAATGGACTATACATCGTCTATTTTGTTTGCAAAAAAATTAAATAAACTATAAATCGTCCATTTTGGTGCAAGAAATTTAATGAGCTATACATTGTCCATTTTGTATCCAAAAAATATTTGTATGAAAAAAATTAAATGGACTATACATCGTCTATTTTGTATGCAAAAAAATTAAATAAACTATAAATCGTCCATTTTGGTGCAAGAAATTTAATGAGCTATACATTGTCCATTTTGTATACAAAAAATATTTTTATGAAAAAAATTAAATGGACTATACATCGTCTATTTATTATGCAAAAAACAAAAAATTAATTGCACTATAAATCGTCCATTTTGACGCAAGAAATTTAATGAGCTATATATCGTCCATTTTGTATCCAAAAAATATTTTTATGAAAAAAATTAAATGGACTATACATCGTCCATTTTGTATCCAAAAAATATTTTTATGAAAAAAATTAAATGGACTATACATCGTCTATTTTGTATGCAAAAAAATTTAATAAACTATAAATCGTCCATTTTGGTGCAAGAAATTTAATGAGCTATACATTGTCCATTTTGTATACAAAAAGTATTTTTATGAAAAAAATTAAATGGACTATACATCGTCCATTTTTTATCCAAAAAATATTTTTATGAAACAAATTAAATGGACTATACATCGTCCATTTTTATGCAAGAAATTTAATGAACATCGTCCACTTTGTATCCAAAAAATATTTTTATAAAAAAACATCGTCTATTTTTTATGCAAAAAAATTAAATAAACTATAAATCGTCCATTTTGACGCAAGAAATTTAATGAGCTATACATTGTCCATTTTGTATCCAAAAAATATTTTTATGAAAAAAATTAAATGGACTATACATCGTCTATTTTTTATGCAAATAAAAATTAAATGGACTATACATTGTCCATTTTGTATCCAAAAAATATTTTTATGAAAAAAATTAAATGGACTATACATCGTCTATTTTTTATGCAAAAAAAACTACATGGACTATAAATCGTCCATTTTGATGCAAGAAATTTAATGAGCTATACATTGGCCATTTTGTATACAAAAAATATTTTTATGAAAAAATTAAATGGACTATACATCGTCCATTTTCATGCAAAAAATTTAATGGACTATACATCGTCCACTTTGTATCCAAAAAATATTTAAATTAAAATAAAAAAATACATAGAATATACATCGTCTATTTTTAATGCAAAAAATTAAATAGACTATAAATCGTCCATTTTGGTGCAAGAAATTTAATGAGCTATATATCGTCCATTTTGTATCCAAAAAATATTTTTATGAAAAAAATTAAATGGGCTATACATCGTCCATTTTGTATCCAAAAAATATTTTTATGAAAAAAATTAAATGGACTATACATCGTCTATTTTTTATGCAAATAAAAATTAAATGGACTATACATCGTTAAATAGGCAATAAATCGTCCATTTTGGTGCAAGAAATTTAATGAGCTATACATTGTCCATTTTGTATCCAAAAAATATTTTTATGAAAAAAATTAAATGGACTATAATACATCGTCTATTTTTTATGCAAAAAAAACTACATGGACTATACATCGTCCATTTTGTATCCAAAAAATATTTTTATGAAAAAAATAAATGGACTATACATCGTCTATTTTGTATGCAAAAAAATTAAATAAACTATAAATCGTCCATTTTGGTGCAAGAAATTTATTGAGCTATACATTGTCCATTTTGTATACAAAAAATATTTTTATGAAAAAAATTAAATGGACTATACTTCGTCCATTTTGTATCCAAAAAATATGTTTATGAAAAAAATTAAATGGACTATACATCGTCTATTTATTATGCAAAAAAAAAAATTAATTGCACTATAAATCGTCCATTTTGACGCAAGAAATTTAATGAGCTATACATTGTCCATTTTGTATCCAAAAAATATTTTTATGAAAAAAATAAATGGATTATACATCGTCTATTTATTATGCAAAAAAAAAATTAATAGCACTATAAATCGTCCATTTTGACGCAAGAAATTTAATGAGCTATACATTGTCCATTTTGTATCCCAAAAATATTTTTATGAAAAAAATTCAATGGACTATACATCGTCCATTTTTATGTAAGAAATTTAATGAACATCGTCCACTTTGTATCCAAAAAATATTTTTATAAAAAAAAACATCGTCTATTTTTTATGCAAAAAAATTAAATAAACTATAAATCGTCCATTTTGATGCAAGAAATTTGATGAGTTATATATCGTCCATTTTGTATTCAAAAAATATTTTTATGAAAAAAATTAAATCGACTATACATTGTCTATTTTTTATGCAAAAAAAAAATTAAATGGACTATAAATCGTCCATTTTGATGCAAGAAATTTAATGAGCTATACATTGTCCATTTTGTATCCCAAAAATATTTTTATGAAAAAAATTAAATGGACTATACATCGACTATTTTGTATGCAAAAAAATTAAATAAACTATAAATCGTCCATTTTGGTGCAAGAAATTTAATGAGCTATACATTGTCCATTTTGTATCCAAAAAAATATTTGTAAGAAATTTAATGAGCTATACATTGTCCATTTTGTATCCAAAAAATATTTTTATGAAAAAAATTAAATGGGCTATACATCGTCTATTTTTTATGCAAATGAAAATTAAATGGTCTATACATCGTCCATTTTGTATCCAAAAAATATTTTTATGAAAAAAATAAATGGACTATACATCGTCTATTTTTTATGCAAAAAAATTAAATAGACAATAAATCGTCCATTTTGGTGCAAGAAATTTAATATCGTCCATTTTGTATCCAAAAAATATTTTTATGAAAAAAATTAAATGGACTATACATCGTCTATTTTTTATGCAAAAAAACTATATTGACTATAAATCGTCCATTTGGATGCAAGAAATTTAATGAGCTATACATTGTCCATTTTGTATACAAAAAATATTTTTCTGAAAAAAATTAAATGGACTATACATCGTCCATTTTCATGCAAGAAATTTAATGGACTATACATCGTCCACTTTGTATCCAAAAAATATTTTTATGAAAATAAATAAATACATAGAATATACATAGTCTATTTTTTATGCAAAAAATTAAATAGACTATAAATCGTCCATTTTGGTGCAAGAAATTTAATGAGCTATATATCGTCCATTTTGTATCCAAAAAATATTTTTATGAAAAAAATTAAATGGACTATACATCGTCTATTTATTATGCAAAAAAAAAAAATTAATTGCACTATAAATCGTCCATTTTGACGCAAGAAATTTAATGAGCTATACATTGTCCATTTTGTATCCAAAAAATATTTTTATGAAAAAAATTAAATGGACTATCATCGTCTATTTTTTATGGAAAAAAATTAAATAGACAATAAATCGTCCATTTTGGTGCAAGAAATTTAATGAGCTATATATCGTCCATTTTGTATCCAAAAAATATTTTTATGAAAAAAATTAAATGGACTATACATCGTCTATTTTTTATGCAAAAAAAAACTACATGGACTATAAATCGTCCATTTTGATGCAAGAAATTTAATGAGCTATACATTGTCCATTTTGTATACAAAAAATATTTTTATGAAAAAAATTAAATGGACTATACATCGTCTATTTTGTATGCAAAAAAATTAAATAAACTATAAATCGTCCATTTTGGTGCAAGAAATTTAATGAGCTATATATCGTCCATTTTGTATACAAAAAATATTTTTATGAAAAAAATTAAATGGACTATACATCGTCCATTTTGTATCCAAAAAATATTTTTATGAAAAAAATTAAATGGACTATACATCGTCTATTTATTATGCAAAAAAAAAAAATTAATTGCACTATAAATCGTCCATTTTGACGCAAGAAATTTAATGAGCTATACATTGTCCATTTTGTATCCAAAAAATATTTTTATGAAAAAAATTAAATGGACTATCATCGTCTATTTTTTATGGAAAAAAATTAAATAGACAATAAATCGTCCATTTTGGTGCAAGAAATTTAATGAGCTATATATCGTCCATTTTGTATCCAAAAAATATTTGTATGAAAAAAATTAAATGGACTATACATCGTCTATTTTTTATGCAAAAAAAACTACATGGACTATAAATCGTCCATTTTGATGCAAGAAATTTAATGAGCTATACATTGTCCATTTTGTATACAAAAAATATTTTTATGAAAAAATTAAATGGACTATACATCGTCCATTTTCATGCAAGAAATTTAATGGACTATACATCGTCCACTTTGTATCCAAAAAATATTTTTATTAAAATAAATAAATACATAGAATATACATCGTCTATTTTTTATGGAAAAAATTAAATAGACTATAAATCGTCCATTTTGGTGCAAGAAATTTAATGAGCTATATATCGTCCATTTTGTATCCAAAAAATATTTTTATGAAAAAAATTAAATGGACTATACATCGTCTATTTTGTATGCAAAAAAAATTAAATAAACTATAAATCGTCCATTTTGGTGCAAAAATTTAATGAGCTATACATTGTCCATTTTGTATCCAAAAAATATTTTTATGAAAAAAATTAAATGGACTATACATCGTCTATTTTTAATGCAAAAAATTAAATAGACTATAAATCGTCCATTTTGGTGCAAGAAATTTAATGAGCTATATATCGTCCATTTTGTATCCAAAAAATATTTTTATGAAAAAAATTAAATGGGCTATACATCGTCCATTTTGTATCCAAAAAATATTTTTATGAAAAAAATTAAATGGACTATACATCGTCTATTTTTTATGCAAATAAAAATTAAATGGACTATACATCGTTAAATAGGCAATAAATCGTCCATTTTGGTGCAAGAAATTTAATGAGCTATATATCGTCCATTTTGTATCCAAAAAATATTTTTATGAAAAAATTTAAATGGACTATACATCGTCTATTTTTTATGCAAAAAAAACGACATGGACTATAAATCGTCCATTTTGATGCAAGAAATTTAATGAGCTATACATTGTCCATTTTGTATCCAAAAAATATTTTTATGAAAAAAATTAAATGGACTATACATCGTCTATTTTTTATGCAAAAAAAACTACATGGACTATACATCGTCCATTTTGTATCCAAAAAATATTTTTATGAAAAAAATAAATGGACTATACATCGTCTATTTTGTATGCAAAAAAATTAAATAAACTATAAATCGTCCATTTTGGTGCAAGAAATTTATTGAGCTATACATTGTCCATTTTGTATACAAAAAATATTTTTATGAAAAAATTTAATGGACTATACTTCGTCCATTTTGTATCCAAAAAATATGTTTATGAAAAAAATTAAATGGACTATACATCGTCTATTTATTATGCAAAAAAAAAAAAAATTAATTGCACTATAAATCGTCCATTTTGACGCAAGAAATTTAATGAGCTATACATTGTCCATTTTGTATCCAAAAAATATTTTTATGAAAAAAATAAATGGATTATACATCGTCTATTTATTATGCAAAAAAAAAAAATTAATAGCACTATAAATCGTCCATTTTGACGCAAGAAATTTAATGAGCTATACATTGTCCATTTTGTATCCCAAAAATATTTTTATGAAAAAAATTCAATGGACTATACATCGTCCATTTTTATGTAAGAAATTTAATGAACATCGTCCACTTTGTATCCAAAAAATATGTTTATAAAAAAAAACATCGTCTATTTTTTATGCAAAAAAATTTAATAAACTATAAATCGTCTATTTTGATGCAAGAAATTTGATGAGTTATATATCGTCCATTTTGTATTCAAAAAATATTTTTATGAAAAAAATTAAATCGACTATACATTGTCTATTTTTTATGCAAAAAAAAATTAAATGGACTGTAAATCGTCCATTTTGATGCAAGAAATTTAATGAGCTATACATTGTCCATTTTGTATCCCAAAAATATTTTTATGAAAAAAATTAAATGGACTATACATCGACTATTTTGTATGCAAAAAAATTAAATAAACTATAAATCGTCCATTTTGGTGCAAGAAATTTAATGAGCTATACATTGTCCATTTTGTATCCAAAAAAATATTTGTAAGAAATTTAATGAGCTATACATTGTCCATTTTGTATCCAAAAAATATTTTTATGAAAAAAATTAAAAGGGCTATACATCGTCTATTTTTTATGCAAATGAAAATTAAATGGACTATACATCGTCCATTTTGTATCCAAAAAATATTTTTATGAAAAAAATAAATGGACTATACATCGTCTATTTTTTATGCAAAAAAATTAAATAGACAATAAATCGTCCATTTTGGTGCAAGAAATTTAATGAGCTATATATCGTCCATTTTGTATCCAAAAAATATTTTTATGAAAAAAATTAAATGGACTATACATCGTCTATTTTTTATGCAAAAAAACTACATTGACTATAAATCGTCCATTTGGATGCAAGAAATTTAATGAGCTATACATTGTCCATTTTGTATACAAAAAATATTTTTATGAAAAAAATTAAATGGACTATACATCGTCCATTTTCATGCAAGAAATTTAATGGACTATACATCGTCCACTTTGTATCCAAAAAATATTTTTATGAAAATAAATAAATACATAGAATATACATAGTCTATTTTTTATGCAAAAAATTAAATAGACTATAAATCGTCCATTTTGGTGCAAGAAATTTAATGAGCTATATATCGTCCATTTTGTATCCAAAAAATATTTTTATGAAAAAAATTAAATGGACTATACATTGTCCATTTTGTATCCCAAAAATATTTTTATGAAAAAAATTAAATGGACTATACATCGTCTATTTTGTATGCAAAAAAATTAAATGGACTATAAATCGTCCATTTTGATGCAAGAAATTTAATGAGCTATATATACATTGTCCATTTTGTATCCCAAAAATATTTTTATGAAAAAAATTAAATGGACTATATATAGTCTATTTATTATGCAAAAAAAATAATTAATTGCACTATAAATCGTCCATTTTGACGCAAGAAATTTAATGAGCTATACATTGTCCATTTTGTATCCAAAAAATATTTTTATGAAAAAAATTAAATGGACTATACATCGTCTATTTTTTATGCAAATAAAAATTAAATGGACTATACATCGTCCATTTTGTATCCAAAAAATATTTTTATGAAAAAAATAAATGGACTATACATCGTATATTTTTTATGGAAAAAAATTAAATAGACAATAAATCGTCCATTTTGGTGCAAGAAATTTAATGAGCTATATATCGTCCATTTTGTATCCAATAAATATTTTTATGAAAAAAATTAAATGGACTATACATCGTCTATTTTTTATGCAAAAAAAACTACATGGACTATAAATCGTCCATTTTGATGCAAGAAATTTAATGAGCTATACATTGTCCATTTTGTATCCCAAAAATATTTTTATGAAAAAAATTAAATGGACTATACATCGTCCATTTTGTATCCAAAAAATATTTTTATGAAAAAAATTAAATTTAAAAAATTAAAAATTAAATCGTCTATTTTGTATGCAAAAAAATTAAATAAACTATAAATCGTTCATTTTGGTGCAAGAAATTTAATGAGCTATACATTGTCCATTTTGTATACAAAAAATATTTTTATGAAAAAAATTAAATGGACTATAATCGTCTATTTATTATGCAAAAAAAAAAAAATTAATTGCACTATAAATCGTCCATTTTGACGCAAGAAATTTAATGAGCTATATATCGTCCATTTTGTATCCAAAAAATATTTTTATGAAAAAAATTAAATGGACTATACATCGTCCATTTTGTATCCAAAAAATATTTTTATGAAAAAAATTAAATTTAAAAAATTAAAAATTAAATCGTCTATTTTGTATGCAAAAAAATTAAATAAACTATAAATCGTTCATTTTGGTGCAAGAAATTTAATGAGTTATATATCGTCCATTTTGTATCCAAAAAATATTTTTATGAAAAAAATTAAATCGACTATACATTGTCTATTTTTTATGCAAAAAAAAATTAAATGGACTATAAATCGTCCATTTTGACGCAAGAAATTTAATGAGCTATATATCGTCCATTTTGTATCCAAAAAATATTTTTATGAAAAAAATTAAATGGACTATACATCGTCTATTTTTGATGCAAAAAAAACTACATGGACTATAAATCGTCCATTTTGATGCAAGAAATTTAATGAGCTATACATTGTCCATTTTGTATACAAAAAATATTTTTATGAAAAAATTAAATGGACTATACATCATCCATTTTCATGCAAGAAATTTAATGGACTATACATCGTCCACTTTGTATCCAAAAAATATTTTTATTAAAATAAATAAATACATAGAATATACATCGTCTATTTTTTATGCAAAAAATTAAATAGACTATAAATCGTCCATTTTGGTGCAAGAAATTTAATGAGCTATATATCGTCCATTTTGTATCCAAAAAATATTATTATGAAAAAAATTCAATGGACTATACATCGTCCATTTTTATGCAAGAAATTTAATGAACTACATCGTCCACTTTGTATCCAAAAAATATTTTTATAAAAAAAAACATCGTCTATTTTTTATGCAAAAAAATTAAATAAACTATAAATCGTCCATTTTTGTGCAAGAAATTTAATGAGCTATATATCGTCCATTTTGTATCCAAAAATATTTTTATGAAAAAAATTCAATGGACTATACATCGTCCATTTTTATGCAAGAAATTTAATGAACTATACATCGTCCTCTTCGTATCCAAAAAACATTTTTATAAAAAAAAACATCGTCTATTTTTTATGCAAAAAAATTAAATAAACTATAAATCGTCCATTTTGTTGCAAGAAATTTAATGAGCTATATATCGTCCATTTTGTATCCAAAAAATATTTTTATGAAAAAAATTAAATCGACTATACATTGTCTATTTTTTATGCAAAAAAAATTAAATGGACTATAAATCGTCCATTTTGATGCAAGAAATTTAATGAGCTATACATTGTCCATTTTGTATCCCAAAAATATTTTTATGAAAAAAATTAAATGGACTATATATCGTCCATTTTGTATCCAAAAAATATTTTTATGAAAAAAATAAATGGACTATACATCGTCTATTTTTTATGCAAAAAATTAAATATCCAAAATCGTCCATTTTGGTGCAAGAAATTTAATGAGCTATATATCGTCCATTTTGTATCCCAAAAATATTTTTATGAAAAAAATTCAATGGACTATACATCGTCCATTTTTATGCAAGAAATTTAATGAACTATACATCGTCCTCTTTGTATCCAAAAAATATTTTTATAAAAAAAAAAACATCGTCTATTTTTTACGGAAAAAATTAAATAAACTATAAATCGTCCATTTTGATGCAAGAAATTTAATGAGCTATATATCGTCCATTTTGTATCCAAAAAATATTTTTATGAAAAAAATTAAATCGATTATACATTGTCTATTGTTTATGCAAAAAAAAATTAAATGGACTGTAAATCGTCCATTTTGATGCAAGAAATTTAATGAGCTATACATTGTCCATTTTGTATCCCAAAAATATTTTTATGAAAAAAATTAAATGGACTATACATCGTCTATTTTGTATGCAAAAAAATTAAATGGACTATAAATCGTCCATTTTGATGCAAGAAATTTAATGAGCTATACATTGTCCATTTTGTATCCCAAAAATATTTTTATGAAAAAAATTAAATGGACTATACATCATCCATTTTGTATCCAAAAAATATTTTTATGAAAGAAATTAAATGGACTATACATCGTCTATTTTTATGCAAATAAAAATTAAATGGACTATACATCGTCCATTTTGTATCCAAAAAAAATTTTTATGAAAAAAATAAATGGACATCGTCTCTTTTTTATGGAAAAAAATTAAATAGACAATAAATCGTCCATTTTGGTGCAAGAAATTTAATGAGCTATATATCGTCCATTTTGTATCCAAAAAATATTTTTATGAAAAAAATTAAATGGACTATACATCGTCTATTTTTTATGCAAAAAAAACTACATGGACTATAAATCGTCCATTTTGATGCAAGAAATTTAATGAGCTATACATTGTCCATTTTGTATAGAAAAAATATTTTTACACATCGTCCATTTTCATGCAAGAAATTTAATGGACTATACATCGTCCACTTTGTATCCAAAAAATATTTTTATGAAAATAAATAAATAGAATATACTCGTCTATTTTTTATGCAAAAAATTAAATAGAGTATAAAGCGTGCATTTTGGTGCAAGAAATTTACATTGTCCATTTTGTATCCAAAAAATCTTTTTATGAAAAAAATTAAATGGACTATACATCGTCTATTTTTTATGCAAAAAAAAATTAAATGGACTATATGTCGTCCATGTTGTATCCAAAAAATATTTTTATGAAAAAAAAATAAATGGACTATACATCGTCTATTTTGTATGCAAAAAAATTAAATGGACTACACATCTAAAGAATATTTTTATGAAAGAAATGATCGTCTAAAAAATATTTTTATGAAAGAAATTAAATGGACTATACATCGTCTATTTTTTATGCAAAAAAAAAATTACATGGACTATAAATCGTCCATTTTGATGCAAGAAATTTAATGAGCTATACATTGTACATTTTGTATACAAAAAATATTTTTATGAAAAAAATTAAATGGACTATACATCGTCCATTTTCATGCAAGAAAGTTAATGAACTATACATCGTCCATTTTGTGTCCAAAAAATATTTTTATGAAAAAAAATAAATGGACTATACATCGTCTATTTTGTATGCAAAAAAATTAAATGGACTATAAATCGTCCATTTCGATGCAAGAAATTTAATGAGCTATATATCGTCCATTTTGTATCCAAAAAATATTTTTATGAAAGAAATTAAATGGACTATACATCGTCTATTTTTTATGCAAAAAAAAATTATATGGACTATAAATCGTCCATTTTGATGCAAGAAATTTAATGAGCTATACATTGTACATTTTGTATACAAAAAATATTTTTATGAAAAAAATTAAATGGACTATACATCGTCCATTTTGTATCCAAAAAATATTTTTATGAAAAAATTAAATGGACTATACATCGTCCATTTTGTATCCAAAAAATATTTTTATGAAAAAAATTAAATGGACTATACATCGTCTATTTTGTATGCAAAAAAATTAAATAAACTATAAATCGTCCATTTTGGTTCAAGAAATTTAATGAGCTATACATTGTCCATTTTGTATACAAAAAATATTTTTATGAAAAAAATTAAATGGACTATATATACATCGTCCATTTTGTATCCAAAAAATATTTTTATGAAAAAAATTAAATGGACTATACATCGTCTATTTTTTATGCAAAAAAATTAAATAAACTATAAATCGTCCATTTTGATGCAAGAAATTTAATGAGCTATACATTGTCCATTTTGTATACAAAAAATATTTTTATGAAAAAATTAAATGGACTATACATCGTCCATTTTCATGCAAGAAATTTAATGGACTATACATCGTCCACTTTGTATCCAAAAAATATTTTTATTAAAATAAATAAATACATAGAATATACATCGTCTATTTTTTATGCAAAAAATTAAATAGACTATAAATCGTCCATTTTGGTGCAAGAAATTTAATGAGCTATATATCGTCCATTTTGTATCCCAAAAATATTTTTATGAAAAAAATTCAATGGACTATACATCGTCCATTTTTATGCAAGAAATTTAATGAACTATACATCGTCCTCTTTGTATCCAAAAAATATTTTTATAAAAAAAAAACATCGTCTATTTTTGACGGAAAAAAATTAAATAAACTATAAATCGTCCATTTTGATGCAAGAAATTTAATGAGCTATATATCGTCCATTTTGTATCCAAAAAATATTTTTATGAAAAAAATTAAATCGATTATACATTGTCTATTGTTTATGCAAAAAAAAATTAAATGGACTGTAAATCGTCCATTTTGATGCAAGAAATTTAATGAGCTATACATTGTCCATTTTGTATCCCAAAAATATTTTTATGAAAAAAATTAAATGGACTATACATCGTCTATTTTGTATGCAAAAAAATTAAATGGACTATAAATCGTCCATTTTGATGCAAGAAATTTAATGAGCTATACATTGTCCATTTTGTATCCCAAAAATATTTTTATGAAAAAAATTAAATGGACTATACATCATCCATTTTGTATCCAAAAAATATTTTTATGAAAGAAATTAAATGGACTATACATCGTCTATTTTTATGCAAATAAAAATTAAATGGACTATACATCGTCCATTTTGTATCCAAAAAATATTTTTATGAAAAAAATAAATGGACTATACATCGTCTCTTTTTTATGGAAAAAAATTAAAAAGACAATAAATCGTCCATTTTGGTGCAAGAAATTTAATGAGCTATATATCGTCCATTTTGTATCCAAAAAATATTTTTATGAAAAAAATTAAATGGACTATACATCGTCTATTTTTTATGCAAAAAAAACTACATGGACTATAAATCGTCCATTTTGATGCAAGAAATTTAATGAGCTATACATTGTCCATTTTGTATAGAAAAAATATTTTTATGAAAAAAATTAAATGGACTATACATCGTCCATTTTCATGCAAGAAATTTAATGGACTATACATCGTCCACTTTATATCCAAAAAATATTTTTATGAAAATAAATAAATAGAATATACTCGTCTATTTTTTATGCAAAAAATTAAATAGAGTATAAAGCGTGCATTTTGGTGCAAGAAATTTACATTGTCCATTTTGTATCCAAAAAATATTTTTATGAAAAAAATTAAATGGACTATACATCGTCTATTTTTTATGCAAAAAAAAATTAAATGGACTATATGTCGTCCATGTTGTATCCAAAAAATATTTTTATGAAAAAAAAATAAATGGACTATACATCGTCTATTTTGTATGCAAAAAAATTAAATGGACTACACATCTAAAGAATATTTTTATGAAAGAAATGATCGTCTAAAAAATATTTTTATGAAAGAAATTAAATGGACTATACATCGTCTATTTTTTATGCAAAAAAAAAATTACATGGACTATAAATCGTCCATTTTGATGCAAGAAATTTAATGAGCTATACATTGTACATTTTGTATACAAAAAATATTTTTATGAAAAAAATTAAATGGACTATACATCGTCCATTTTCATGCAAGAAAGTTAATGAACTATACATCGTCCATTTTGTGTCCAAAAAATATTTTTATGAAAAAAAATAAATGGACTATAAATTGTCCATTTCGATGCAAGAAATTTAATGAGCTATATATCGTCCATTTTGTATCCAAAAAATATTTTTATGAAAGAAATTAAATGGACTATACATCGTCTATTTTTTATGCAAAAAAAAATTACATGGACTATAAATCGTCCATTTTGATGCAAGAAATTTAATGAGCTATACATTGTACATTTTGTATACAAAAAATATTTTTATGAAAAAAATTCAATGGACTATACATCGTCCATTTTCATGCAAGAAATTTAATGAACTATACATCGTCCATTTTGTATACAAAAAATATTTTTATGAAAAAAATTAAATGGACTATACATCGTCTATTTTTTATGCAAAAAAAAAATTAAATGGACTATATATCGTCCATTTTGTATCCAAAAAATATTTTTATGAAAAAAATAAATGGACTATACATCGTCTATTTTGTATGCAAAAAAAATTAAATAAACAATAAATCGTCCATTTTGGTGCAAGAAATTTATTGAGCTATACATTGTCCATTTTGTACACAAAAACTATTTTTATGAAAAAAATTAAATGGACTATACATCGTGCATTTTGTATCCAAAAAATATTTTTATGAAAAAAATTAAATGGACTATACATCGTCTATTTTTTATGGAAAAAAAACTACATGGACTATAAATCGTCCATTTTGGTGCAAGAAATTTAATGAGCTATACATTGTCCATTTTGTATCCCAAAAATATTTTTATGAAAAAAATTCAATGGACTATACATCGTCCATTTTTATGCAGGATATTTAATGAACTATACATCGTCCACTTTGTATTCAAAAAATATTTTTATAAAAAAAAACATCGTCTATTTTTTATGCAAAAAAATTAAATAGACTATAAATCGTCCATTTTGATGCAAGAAATTTAATGAGCTATACATTGTCCATTTTGTATCCCAAAAATATTTTTATGAAAAAAATTAAATGGACTATACATCGTCCATTTTGTATCCAAAAAATATTTTTATGAAAAAAATTAAATGGACTATACATAGTCTATTTTGTATGCAAAAAAATTAAATAAACTATAAATCGTCCATTTTGGTGCAAGAAATTTAATGAGCTATACATTGTCCATTTTGTATACAAAAAATATTTTTATGAAAAAAATTAAATGGACTATACATCGTCCATTTTGTATCCAAAAAATATTTTTATGAAAAAAATTAAATGGACTATACATCGTCTATTTTGTATACAAAAAAATTAAATGGACTATAAATCGTCCATTTTGATGCAAGAAATTTAATGAGCTATACATTGTCCATTTTGTATCCCAAAAATATTTTTATGAAAAAAATTAAATGGACTATACATCGTCTATTTTGTATACAAAAAAATTAAATGGACTATAAATCGTCCATTTTGATGCAAGAAATTTAATGAGCTATACATTGTCCATTTTGTATCCCAAAAATATTTTTATGAAAAAAATTAAATGGACTATACATCGTCCATTTTGTATCCAAAAAATATTTTTATGAAAAAAATTAAATGGACTATACATCGTCTATTTTGTATGCAAAAAAATTAAATAAACTATAAATCGTCCATTTTGGTTCAAGAAATTTAATGAGCTATACATTGTCCATTTTGTATACAAAAAATATTTTTATGAAAAAAATTAAATGGACTATATATACATCGTCCATTTTGTATCCAAAAAATATTTTTATGAAAAAAATTAAATGGACTATACATCGTCTATTTTTTATGCAAAAAAATTAAATAAACTATAAATCGTCCATTTTGATGCAAGAAATTTAATGAGCTATACATTGTCCATTTTGTATACAAAAAATATTTTTATGAAAAAATTAAATGGACTATACATCGTCCATTTTCATGCAAGAAATTTAATGGACTATACATCGTCCACTTTGTATCCAAAAAATATTTTTATTAAAATAAATAAATACATAGAATATACATCGTCTATTTTTTATGCAAAAAATTAAATAGACTATAAATCGTCCATTTTGGTGCAAGAAATTTAATGAGCTATATATCGTCCATTTTGTATCCCAAAAATATTTTTATGAAAAAAATTCAATGGACTATACATCGTCCATTTTTATGCAAGAAATTTAATGAACTATACATCGTCCTCTTTGTATCCAAAAAATATTTTTATAAAAAAAAAACATCGTCTATTTTTGACGGAAAAAAATTAAATAAACTATAAATCGTCCATTTTGATGCAAGAAATTTAATGAGCTATATATCGTCCATTTTGTATCCAAAAAATATTTTTATGAAAAAAATTAAATCGATTATACATTGTCTATTGTTTATGCAAAAAAAATTAAATGGACTGTAAATCGTCCATTTTGATGCAAGAAATTTAATGAGCTATACATTGTCCATTTTGTATCCCAAAAATATTTTTATGAAAAAAATTAAATGGACTATACATCGTCTATTTTGTATGCAAAAAAATTAAATGGACTATAAATCGTCCATTTTGATGCAAGAAATTTAATGAGCATCCCAAAAATATTTTTATGAAAAAAATTAAATGGACTATACATCATCCATTTTGTATCCAAAAAATATTTTTATGAAAGAAATTAAATGGACTATACATCGTCTATTTTTATGCAAATAAAAATTAAATGGACTATACATCGTCCATTTTGTATCCAAAAAATATTTTTATGAAAAAAATAAATGGACTATACATCGTCTCTTTTTTATGGAAAAAAATTAAATAGACAATAAATCGTCCATTTTGGTGCAAGAAATTTAATGAGCTATATATCGTCCATTTTGTATCCAAAAAATATTTTTATGAAAAAAATTAAATGGACTATACATCGTCTATTTTTTATGCAAAAAAAACTACATGGACTATAAATCGTCCATTTTGATGCAAGAAATTTAATGAGCTATACATTGTCCATTTTGTATAGAAAAAATATTTTTATGAAAAAAATTAAATGGACTATACATCGTCCATTTTCATGCAAGAAATTTAATGGACTATACATCGTCCACTTTGTATCCAAAAAATATTTTTATGAAAATAAATAAATAGAATATACTCGTCTATTTTTTATGCAAAAAATTAAATAGAGTATAAAGCGTGCATTTTGGTGCAAGAAATTTACATTGTCCATTTTGTATCCAAAAAATATTTTTATGAAAAAAATTAAATGGACTATACATCGTCTATTTTTTATGCAAAAAAAAATTAAATGGACTATATGTCGTCCATGTTGTATCCAAAAAATATTTTTATGAAAAAAAAATAAATGGACTATACATCGTCTATTTTGTATGCAAAAAAATTAAATGGACTACACATCTAAAGAATATTTTTATGAAAGAAATGATCGTCTAAAAAATATTTTTATGAAAGAAATTAAATGGACTATACATCGTCTATTTTTTATGCAAAAAAAAAATTACATGGACTATAAATCGTCCATTTTGATGCAAGAAATTTAATGAGCTATACATTGTACATTTTGTATACAAAAAATATTTTTATGAAAAAAATTAAATGGACTATACATCGTCCATTTTCATGCAAGAAAGTTAATGAACTATACATCGTCCACTTTGTATCCAAAAAATATTTTTATGAAAAAAAATAAATGGACTATAAATTGTCCATTTCGATGCAAGAAATTTAATGAGCTATATATCGTCCATTTTGTATCCAAAAAATATTTTTATGAAAGAAATTAAATGGACTATACATCGTCTATTTTTTATGCAAAAAAAAATTACATAGACTATAAATCGTCCATTTTGATGCAAGAAATTTAATGAGCTATACATTGTACATTTTGTATACAAAAAATATTTTTATGAAAAAAATTAAATGGACTATACATTGTCTATTGTTTATGCAAATAAATTTTTTATACAAAAAATTAAATGAACTATAAATTTTAAATTTTTATGCCAGAAATTTATTGGAGTTATACATCGTACATTTTGTATCCAAAAAATATTTTTATGAAAAAAATTAAATGGACTATATATCGTCCATTTTCATGCAAGAAATTTAATGAACTATACATCGTCCATTTTGTATACAAAAAATATTTTTATGAAAAAAATTAAATGGACTATACATCGTCTATTTTTTATGCAAAAAAAAATTAAATGGACTATATATCGTCCATTTTGTATCCAAAAAATATTTTTATGAAAAAAATAAATGGACTATACATCGTCTATTTTGTATGCAAAAAAAAATTAAATAAACTATAAATCGTCCATTTTGGTGCAAGAAATTTATTGAGCTATACATTGTCTATTTTGTATACAAAAAATATTTTTATGAAAAAAATTAAATGGACTAATATACATCGTCCATTTTGTATCCAAAAAATATTTTTATGAAAAAAATTAAATGGACTATACATCGTCTATTTTGTATGCAAAAAAATTAAATAAACTATAAATCGTCCATTTTGGTGCGAGAAATTTAATGAGCTATACATTGTCCATTTTGTATACAAAAAATATTTTTATGAAAAAAATTAAATGGACTATACATCGTCCATTTTGTATCCAAAAAATATTTTTATGAAAAAAATTAAATGGACTATACATCGTCTATTTTGTATGCAAAAAAAATTAAATAAACAATAAATCGTCCATTTTGGTGCAAGAAATTTATTGAGCTATACATTGTCCATTTTGTACACAAAAAATATTTTTATGAAAAAAATTAAATGGACTATACATCGTCCATTTTGTATCCAAAAAATATTTTTATGAAAAAAATTAAATGGACTATACATCGTCTATTTTGTATGCAAAAAAATTAAATAAACTATAAATCGTCCATTTTGGTGCAAGAAATTTAATGAGCTATACCATTGTCCATTTTGTATACAAAAAATATTTTTATGAAAAAAATTAAATGGACTATACATCGTCCATTTTGTATCCAAAAAATATTTTTATGAAAAAAATTAAATGGACTATACATCGTCTATTTTTTATGGAAAAAAACTACATGGGCTATAAATCGTCCATTTTGGTGCAAGAAATTTAATGAGCTATACATTGTCCATTTTGTATCCCAAAAATATTTTTATGAAAAAAATTCAATGGACTATACATCGTCCATTTTTATGCAGGAAATTTAATGAACTATACATCGTCCACTTTGTATTCAAAAAATATTTTTATAAAAAAAACATCGTCTATTTTTTATGCAAAAAAATTAAATAGACTATAAATCGTCCATTTTGATGCAAGAAATTTAATGAGCTATACATTGTCCATTTTGTATCCCAAAAATATTTTTATGAAAAAAATTAAATGGACTATACATCGTCCATTTTGTATCCAAAAAATATTTTTATGAAAAAAATTAAATGGACTATACATCGTCTATTTTGTATGCAAAAAAATTAAATAAACTATAAATCGTCCATTTTGGTGCAAGAAATTTAATGAGCTATACATTGTCCATTTTGTATACAAAAAATATTTTTATGAAAAAAATTAAATGGACTATACATCGTCCATTTTGTATCCAAAAAATATTTTTATGAAAAAAATTAAATGGACTATACATCGTCTATTTTGTATACAAAAAAAATAAATGGACTATAAATCGTCCATTTTGATGCAAGAAATTTAATGAGCTATACATTGTCCATTTTGTATCCCAAAAATATTTTTATGAAAAAAATTAAATGGACTATACATCGTCTATTTTGTATACAAAAAAATTAAATGGACTATAAATCGTCCATTTTGATGCAAGAAATTTAATGAGCTATACATTGTCCATTTTGTATCCAAAAAATATTTTTATGAAAAAAATTAAATGGACTATACATCGTCCATTTTGTATCCAAAAAATATTTTTATGAAAAAAATTAAATGGACTATACATCGTCTATTTTGTATGCAAAAAAATTAAATAAACTATAAATCGTCCATTTTGGTTCAAGAAATTTAATGAGCTATATACATCGTCCATTTTGTATCCAAAAAATATTTTTATGAAAAAAATTAAATGGACTATACATCGTCTATTTATTATGCAAAAAAAAAAATTAATTGCACTATAAATCGTCCATTTTGACGCAAGAAATTTAATGAGCTATACATTGTCCATTTTGTATCCAAAAAATATTTTTATGAAAAAAATTAAATGGACTATACATCGTCTATTTTTTATGCAAATAAAAATTAAATGCACTATACATCGTCCATTTTGTATCCAAAAAATATTTTTATGAAAAAAATAAATGGACTATACATCGTCTATTTTTTATGGAAAAAAATTAAATAGACAATAAATCGTCTATTTTGGTGCAAGAAATTTAATGAGCTATATATCGTCCATTTTGTATCCAAAAAATATTTTTATGAAAAAAATTAAATGGACTATACATCGTCTATTTTTTATCCAAAAAATATTTTTATGAAAAAAATTAAATGGACTATACATCGTCTATTTTGTATGGAAAAAAATTAAATAAACTATAAATCGTCCATTTTGGTGCAAGAAATTTAATGAGCTATACATTCTCCATTTTGTATACAGAAAATATTTTTATGAAAAAAATTAAATGGACTATACATCGTCCATTTTGTATCCAAAAAATATTTTTATGAAAAAAATTAAATGGATTATAATACATCGTCTATTTATTATGCAAAAAAAAAAAATTAATTGCACTATAAATCGTCCATTTTGACGCAAGAAATTTAATGAGCTATACATTGTCCATTTTGTATCCAAAAAATATTTTTATGAAAAAAATAAATGGACTATACATCGTCTATTTATTATGCAAAAAAAAAATTAAATGGACTATAAATCGTCCATTTTGTATCCCAAAAATATTTTTATGAAAAAAATTCAATGGACTATACATCGTCCATTTTTATGCAAGAAATTTAATGAACTATATATCGTCCACTTTGTATCCAAAAAATATTTTTATAAAAAAAAACATCGTCTATTTTTTATGTAAAAAAATTAAATAAACTATAAATCGTCCATTTTGGTGCAAGAAATTTAATGAGCTATATATCGTCCATTTTGTATCCCAAAAATATTTTTATGAAAAAAATTCAATGGACTATACATCGTCCTCTTTGTATCCAAAAAATATTTTTATAAAAAAAAACATCGTCTATTTTTTATGCAAAAAAATTAAATAAACTATAAATCGTCCATTTTGGTGCAAGAAATTTAATGAGCTATATATCTTCCATTTTGTATCCCAAAAATATTTTTATGAAAAAAATTAAATGGATTATAATACATCGTCTATTTATTATGCAAAAAAAAAAAAATTAATTGCACTATAAATCGTCCATTTTGACGCAAGAAATTTAATGAGCTATACATTGTCCATTTTGTATCCAAAAAATATTTTTATGAAAAAAATAAATGGACTATACATCGTCTATTTATTATGCAAAAAAAAATTAAATGGACTATAAATCGTCCATTTTGTATCCCAAAAATATTTTTATGAAAAAAATTCAATGGACTATACATCGTCCATTTTTATGCAAGAAATTTAATGAACTATACATCGTCCACTTTGTATCCAAAAAATATTTTTATAAAAAAAAACATCGTCTATTTTTTATGCAAAAAAATTAAATAAACTATAAATCGTCCATTTTGGTGCAAGAAATTTAATGAGCTATATATCGTCCATTTTGTATCCCAAAAATATTTTTATGAAAAAAATTAAATGGACTATATATACATCGTCCATTTTGTATCCAAAAAATATTTTTATGAAAAAAATTAAATGGACTATACATCGTCTATTTTTTATGCAAATAAAAATTAAATGGACTATACATCGTCCATTTTGTATCCAAAAAATATTTTTATGAAAGAAATTAAATGGACTATACATCGTCTATTTTTTATGTAAATAAAAATTAAATGGACTATACATAGTCCATTTTGTATCCAAAAAATATTTTTATGAAAAAAATAAATGGACTATATATACATCGTCTATTTTTTATGGAAAAAAATTAAATAGACAATAAATCGTCCATTTTGGTGCAAGAAATTTAATGAGCTATATATCGTCCATTTTGTATCCAAAAAATATTTTTATGAAAAAAATTAAATGGACTATACATCGTCTATTTTTTATGCAAAAAAACTACATGGACTATAAATCGTCCATTTTGATGCAAGAAATTTAATGAGCTATATCCAAAAAATATTTTTATGAAAAAAATTAAATGGACTATACATCGTCCATTTTCATGCAAGAAATTTAATGGACTATACATCGTCCACTTTGTATCCAAAAAATATTTTTATGAAAATAAATAAATAGAATATACATCGTCTATTTTTTATGCAAAAAATTAAATAGACTATAAAGCGTCCATTTTGGTGCAAGAAATTTAATGAGCTATACATTGTCCATTTTGTATCCAAAAAATATTTTTATGAAAAAAATTAAATGGACTATACATCGTCTATTTTTTATGCAAAAAAAAATTAAATGGACTATATATCGTCCATTTTGTATCCAAAAAATATTTTTATGAAAAAAATAAATGGACTATACATCGTCTATTTTGTATGCAAAAAAATTAAATAGACTATAAATCGTCCATTTTGATGCAAAAAAATTAATAAGCTATACATCGTACATTTTGTATCCAAAAAATATTTTTATGAAAAAAATTAAATGGACTATACATCTTCCATTTTTATGCAAGAAATTTAATGAACTATACATCGTCCATTTTGTATCCAAAAAATATTTTTATGAAAAAAAAATAAATGGACTATAATCGTCTATTTTGCATCCAAAAAAATTAAATAGACTATAAATCGTCCATTTTCATGCAAGAAATTTAATGGACTATACATCGTCCACTTTGTATTCAAAAAATATTTTTATGAAAATAAATAAATAGACTATACATATTCTATTTTTTATGCAAAAAAATTAAATAGACAATAAATCGTTCATTTTGGTGCAAGAAATTTAATGAGCTATATATTGTCCATTTTGTATCCAAAAAATAATTTTATGAAAAAAAACTACATGGACTATAAATCGTCCATTTTGATGCAAGAAATTTAATGAGCTATACATTGTCCATTTGGTATCCAAAAAATATTTTTATGAAAAAAATTAAATGGACTATACATCGTCCATTTTGTATCCAAAAAATATTTTTATGAAAAAAATAAATGGACTATACATCGTCTATTTTTTATGCAAAAAAAAAATTAAATGGAATATAAATCGTCCATTTTGATGCAAGAAATTTAATGAGTTATACATTGTCCATTTTGTATACAAAAAATATTTTTATGAAAAAAATTAAATGGACTATACATTGTCTATTTTTTATGCAAATAAATTTTTTATACAAAAAATTAAATGAACTATAAATTTTAAATTTTTATGCCAGAAATTTATTGGACTATATATACATCGTACATTTTGGATCCAAAAAATATTTTTATGAAAAAAATTAAATGGACTATAGATAGTCCATTTTGTATCCAAAAAATATTTTTATGAAAAAAATTAAATGGACTATACATCGCCTATTTTTTATGCAAAAAAATTAAATAAACTATAAATCGTCCATTTTGGTGCAAGAAATTTAATGAGCTATATCCAAAAAATATTTTTATGAAAAAAATTAAATGGACTATGCATCTTCCATTTTCATGCAAGAAATTTAATGAGCTATATATCGTCCATTTTGTATCATAAAAATATTTTTATGAAAAAAATAAATGGACTATACATCGTCTATTTTTTATGGAAAAAAATTAAATAGACAATAAATCGTAAATTTTGGTGCAAGAAATTTAATGAGCTATATATCGTCTATTTTGTATCCAAAAAATATTTTTATGAAAAAAATTAAATGGACTATACATCGTCTATTTTTTATGGAAAAAAACTACATGGACTATAAATCGTCCATTTTTATGCAAGAAATTTAATGAACTATACATCGTCCATTTTGTATCCAAAAAATATTTTTATGAAAAAAAAATAAATGGACTATACATCGTCTATTTTGCATGCAAAAAAATTAAATAGACTATAAATCGTCCATTTTGATGCAAGAAATTTAATGAGCTATACATAGTTTATTTTGTACACAAAAAATATTTTTATGAAAAATTAAATGGACTATATATACATCGTCCATTTTGTATCCAAAAAATATTTTTATGAAAAAAATTAAATGGACTATACATCGTCTATTTATTACGCAAAAAAAAAAATTAATTGGACTATAAATCGTCCATTTTGAAGCAAGAAATTTAATGAGCTATACATTGTCCATTTTGTATCCAAAATATATTTTTATGAAAAAAATTAAATGGACTATACATCGTCTATTTTTTATGCAAAAAAAAAATTAAATGGACTATACATCGTCCATTTTGTATCCAAAAAATATTTTTATAAAAAAAATAAATGGACTATACGTCGTCTATTTTTTATGCAAAAAAATTAAATAGACAATAAATCGTCCATTTTGGTGCAAGAAATTTAATGAACTATATATCGTCCATTTTGTATCCAAAAAATATTTTTATGAAAAAAAACTACATGGACTATAAATCGTCCATTTTGATGCAAGAAATTTAATGAGCTATACATTGTCCATTTGGTATCCAAAAAATATTTTTATGAAAAAAATTAAATGGACTATATATCGTCCATTTTCATGCAAGAAATTTAATGGACTATACATCGTCCACTTTGTATTCAAAAAATATTTTTATGAAAATAAATAAATAGACTATACATCGTCTATTTTTTATGGAAAAAATTAAATAGACTATAAATCATCCATTTTGGTGCAAGAAATTTAATGAACTATATATCGTCCATTTTGTATCCAAAAAATATTTTTATGAAAAAAAAACTACATGGACTATAAATCGTCCATTTTGATGCAAGAAATTTAATGAGCTATACATTGTCCATTTGGTATCCAAAAAATATTTTTATGAAAAAAATTAAATGGACTATACATCGTCCATTTTGTATCCAAAAAATATTTTTATGAAAAAAATAAATGGACTATACATCGTCTATTTATTATTATGCAAAAAAAAAAATTAAATGGACTATAAATCGTCCATTTTGATGCAAGAAATTTAATGAGCTATACATTGTCCATTTTGTATCCAAAAAATATTTTTATGAAAAAAAATCTTCTATTTTGCATGCAAAAAAATTAAATAGACTATAAATCGTCCATTTTGATGCAAGAAATTTAATAAGCTATACATAGTCCATTTTGTATACAAAAAATATTTTTATGAAAAATTAAATGGACTATACATCGTCCATTTTGTATCAAAAAAATATTTTTATGAAAAAAATTAAATGGACTATACATCGTTTATTTATTATGCAAAAAAAAAATTAAATGGACTATAAATCGTCCATTTTGATGCAAGAAATTTAATGAGCTATACATCGTCCATTTTGTATCCAAAAAATATTTTTATGAAAAAATAAATGGACTATACATCGTCAATTTTTTATGCAAAAAAATTAAATAGACTATAAATCGTCCATTTTGGTGCAAGAAATTTAATGAGCTATATATCGTCCATTTTGTATCCAAAAAATATTTTTATGAAAAAAATTAAATGACTATACATCGTCTATTTTTTATGCAAAAAAAAAAAATAAATGGACTATAAATCGTCCATTTTGATGCAAGAAATTTAATGAGCTATATATTGTCCATTTTGATGCAAGAAATTTAATGAGCTATACATTGTCCATTTTGTATACATAAAATATTTTTATGAAAAAAATTAAATGGACTATATATCGTCTATTTTTTATGCAAATAAATTTTTTATATAAAAAATTAAATGAACTATAAATTTTAATTTTTTTATTGGACTATACATCGTACATTTTGTATCCAAAAAATATTTTTATGAAAAAAATTAAATGGACTATACATCTTCCATTTTCATGCAAGAAATTTAATGAAGTATACATCGTCCATTTTGTATCCAAAAAATATTCTTATGAAAAAAAATAAATGGACTATACATCGTCCATTTTCATGCAAGAAAGTTAATGAACTATATATAGTCCATTTTGTGTCCAAAAAATATTTTTATGAAAAAAATTAAATGGACTATACATCGTCTATTTTTAT
Source organism: Nowickia ferox (assembly GCA_936439885.1). Classification (NCBI taxonomy): domain Eukaryota; kingdom Metazoa; phylum Arthropoda; class Insecta; order Diptera; family Tachinidae; genus Nowickia; species Nowickia ferox. The sequence continues at coordinate 81,234,969 of OW387027.1, read as the reverse complement.
GCAAAAAAAAATTAAATGGACTATAAATCGTCCATTTTGATGCAAGAAATTTAATGAGCTATACATCGTCCATTTTGTATCCAAAAAATATTTTTATGAAAAAAATAAATGGACTATATACATCTTCTATTTTTATGGAAAATAATTAAATAGACTATAAATCGTCCATTTTGGTGCAAGAAATTTAATGAGCTATATATCGTCCATTTTGTATCCAAAAAATATTTTTATGAAAAAAATTAAATGGACTATACATCGTCCATTTTCACGCAAGAAAGTTAATGAACTATACATCGTCCATTTTGTGTCCAAAAAATATTTTTATGAAAAAAAATAAATGGATATACATCGTCTATTTATTATGCAAAAAAAAAAATTAAATGGACTATAAATCGTCCATTTTGATGCAAGAAATTTAATGAGCTATATATCGTCCATTTTGTATCCACAAAATATTTTTATGAAAAAAATTAAATGGACTATACATCGTCTATTTTACATGCAAAAAAATTAAATAGACTATAAATCGTCCATTTTGATTCAAGAAATTTAATGAGCTATACATAGTCCATTTTGTATACAAAAAATCTTTTTATGAAAAAAATTAAATGGACTATACATCGTCTATTTTACATGCAAAAAAATTAAATAGACTATAAATCGTCCATTTTGATTCAAGAAATTTAATGAGCTATACATCGTCCATTTTGTATCCAAAAAATATTTTTATGAAAAAAATTAAATGGACTATACATCGTCCATTTTTATGAAAAAAATTAAATGGACTATATACATCGTCCATTTTTATGGAAAATAATTAAATAGACTATAAATCGTCCATTTTGGTGCAAGAAATTTAATGAGCTATATATCGTCCATTTTGTATCCAAAAAATATTTTTATGAAAAAAATTAAATGAAATATTTTTATGAAAAAAATTAAATAAAATATTTTTATGAAAAAAATTAAATGGATTATACATCATCCATTTTGTATCCAAAAAATATTTTTATGAAAAATTAAATGGACTATACATCGTCCATTTTGTATACAAAAAATATTTTTATGAAAAAAATTAAATGGACTATACATCGTCCATTTTCATGCAAGAAATTTAATGGACTATACATCGTCAACTTTATATCCAAAAAATATTTTTATGAAAATAAATAAATAGACTATACATCGTCTATTTTTTATGCAAAAAAATTAAATAGATTATAAATCGTCCATTTTGGTGCAAGAAATTTAATGAGCTCTATATCGTCCATATTGTATCCAAAAAATATTTTTATGAAAAAAATTAAATGGACTATACATCGTCCATTTTCATGCAAGAAAGTTAATGAACTATACATCGTCCATTTTGTGTCCAAAAAATATTTTTATGAAAAAAATTAAATGGATATATATCGTCTATTTTGTATGCAAAAAAATTAAATAGACTATAAATCGTCCATTTGGATGCAAGAAATTTAATGGGCTATACATAGTTCAATTTGTATACAAAAAATATTTTTAAGAAAAAAATTAAATGAAATATTTTTATGAAAAAAATTAAATGAAATATTTTTATGAAAAAAATTAAATGGACTATACATCGTATATTTGTTATGCAAAAAAAAATTAAATGGACTATAAATCGTCCATTTTGATGCAAGAAATTTAATGAGCTATACATCATCCATTTTGTATCCAAAAAATATTTTTATGAAAAATTAAATGGACTATACATCGTCCATTTTGTATACAAAAAATATTTTTATGAAAAAAATTAAACGGACTATACATCGCCCATTTTTATGCAAAGAAATTTTTTATGAAAAAAATTAAATGGACTATACATCGTCTATTTATTATGCAAAAAAAAAATTAAATGGACAATAATCGTCTATTTTGATGCAAGAAATTTAATGAGCTATACATTGTCCATTTTGTATACAAAAAATACTTTTATGGAAAAAATTAAATGGGCTATACATCGTCTATTTTTTATGCAAAAAAATTAAATAGACTATAAATCGTCCTTTTTGATGCAAGAAATTTAATGAGCTATATATCGTCTATTATGTATCCCAAAAATATTTTAGTGAAAAAAATTAAATCGTCTATTTATTATGCAAAAAAAATTAAATGGATTATAAATCGTCCATTTTGATGCAAGAAATTTAATGAGCTATACATTCTCCATTTTGTATCCAAAAAATATTTTTATGAAAAAAAATAAATGGGCTATTATACATCGTCTATTTTTTATGCAAAAAAATTAAATAGACTATAAATCGTCCATTTTTATGCAAGAAATTTAATGACCTATGCATCATCCATTTTGTATCCAAAAAATATTTTTATGGAAAAATTAAATGGACTATATATTTATGCAAAAAAAAAATTAAATGGACTATAAATCGTCCATTTTGATGCAAGAAATTTAATGAGCTATACATTGTCCATTTTGTATACAAAAAGTTTTTTATGAAAAAAATTAAATGGACTATACATCGTCCATTTTCATGCAAGAAAGTTAATGAACTATATATCGTCCATTTGGTATCCAAAAAATATTTTTATGAAAAAAAATAAATGGACTATACATCGTCTATTTTGCATGCAAAAAAATTAAATAGACTATAAATCGTACATTTTTAAGCAAGAAATTTAATGAGCTATATATCGTCCATTTTGTATCCCAATAATATTTTTATGAAAAAAATTAAATGGACTATACATCGTCTATTTTGTATGCAAAAAAATTAAATAGACTATAAATCGTCCATTTTGATTCAAGAAATTTAATGAGCTATAAATAGTCCATTTTGTATACAAAAAATATTTTTATGAAAAAATTAAATCGACTATACATCGTCTATTTTTATGCAAAAAAAAAAAATAAATGGACTATACATCGTCCATTTTGATGCAAGAAATTTAATGAGCTATACATGGTCCATTTTGTATACAAAAAATATTTGTATGAGAAAAATTAAATGGACTATATACATCGTCTATTTTGTATGCAAAAAATATTTTTATGAAAAAAATTAAATGGACTATACATCGTCCATTTTGATGCAAGAAATTTAATGAGCTATACATTGTCCATTTTGTATACAAAAAATATTTTTATGAGAAAAATTAAATGGACTATACATCGTCTATTTTGTATGCAAAAAATATTTTTATGAAAAAAATTAAATGGACTATACATCGTCCATTTTGTATCCCAAAAATATTTTTATGAAAAAACTTAAAAGGACTATACATCGTCTATTTTTGATGCAAATAAATTTTTTATACAAAAAATTAAATGAACTATAAATTTTAATTTTTTATGCCAAAAAATATTTTTATGAAAAAAATTAAATGGACTATACTCGTCCATTTTTATGCAAAGTAATTTTTTATGAAAAAAATTAAATGGACTATAAAAAAATATAAATAATTATATGAACTATAAATTTTCCTTTTTTATGCCAGAAATTTATTGGACTATACATCGTCCATTTTGTATCCAAAAAATATTTTTATGAGAAAAATTAAATGGACTATACATCGTCTATTTTTTATGCAAAAAAATTAAATAGACTATAAATCGTCCATTTTGGTGCAAGAAATTTATTGAGCTATATATCGTTCGTTTTGTATCCAAAAAATATTTTTATGAAAAAAATGAAATAGGCTATAAATGGTCCATTTGTATGCAAGAAATTTAATGAGCTATACATAGTCCATTTTCTATACAAAAAATATTTTTATGAAAAAAATTAAATGGACTATACATTGTCCATTTTGTATCCAAAAAATATTTTTATGAAAAAAATTAAATGGACTATACATCGTCCATTTTGTATCCCAAAAATATTTTTATGAAAAAAATTAAATGGACTATACATTGTCCATTTTCATGCAAGAAATTTAATGAACTATACATCGTCCATTTTGTATCCAAAAAATATATTTACGAAAAAAAAATAAATGGACTATACATCGTCTATTTTGTATGCAAAAAAATTAAATAGGCTATAAATCGTCCATTTTGATGCAAGAAATTTAATGAGCTATACATTGTCCATTTTGTATACAAAAAATATTTTTATGAAAAAAATTAAATGGTCCATTTGTATGCAAGAAATTTAATGATCGTCCATTTTCATGCAAGAAATTTAATGAACTATGCATCGTCCATTTTGTATCCCAAAAATATTTTTATGAAAAAAATTAAATGGACTATACATCATCTATTTTTTATGCAAAGAAATTTTTTATACAAAAAATTATATGAACTATAAATTTTCCGTTAAATTTTTCGTCCATTTTGTATCCAAATAATATTTTTATGAAAAAAATAAAATGGACTATACATCGTCTATTTTTATGCAAAAAAAAAATTAAATGGACTATATATCGTCCATTTTGATGCAAGAAATTTAATGAGCTATACATTGTCCATTTTGTATACAAAAAATATTTTTATGAAAAAAATTAAATGGACTATACATCGTCCATTTTCATGCAAGAAAGTTAATGAACTATACATCGTCCATTTTGTGTCCAAAAAATATTTTTATGAAAAAAATTAAATGGATATATATCGTCTATTTTGTATGCAAAAAAATTAAATAGACTATAAATCGTCCATTTTGATGCAAGAAATTTAATGCGCTATATATCGTCCATTTTGTATCCCAAAAATATTTTTATGAAAAAAATTAAATGGACTATACATCGTCTATTTTTTATGCAAAAAAAAAATTAAATGGACTATAAATCGTCTATTTTTTATGCAAATAAATTTTTTATACAAATAATTAAATGAACTATAAATTTTAAATTTTTATGCCAGAAATTTATTGGACTATACATCGTACATTTGGTATCCAAAAAATATTTTTATGAAAAAAATGAAATGGACTATACATCGTCCATTTTCATGCAAGAAATTTAATGAACTATATATCGTCCATTTTGTATCCAAAAAATATTTTTATGAAAAAAAATAAATGGACTATACATCGTTTATTTTGTATGCAAAAAAATTAAATAGACTATAAATCGTCCATTTGGATGCAAGAAATTTAATGAGCTATACATAGTTTATTTTGTATCCAAAAAAATACTTTTATGAAAAAAATTAAATGGACTACACATCGTCTATTTTTTATGCAAAAAAATTAAATAAACTATAAATCGTCCATTTTGATGCAAGAAATTTAATGAGCTATACATTGTCCATTTTGTATACAAAAACTATACATCGTCCATTTTCATGCAAGAAATTTAATGAACTATATATCGTCCATTTTGTATCCAAAAAATATTTTTATGAAAAAAATTAAATGGACTACACATCGTCTATTTTTTATGCAAAAAAATTAAATAGACTATAAATCGTCCATTTGGATGCAAGAAATTTAATGAGCTATACATAGTTTATTTTGTATCCAAAAAAATACTTTTATGAAAAAAATTAAATGGACATCGTCCATTTTCATGCAAGAAATTTAATGAACTTTATATCGTCCATTTTGTATCCCAAATAATTTTTATGAAAAAAATTAAATGGACTGTACATTTAATTGAATATACATCGTCTATTTTTTATCCAAAAAAAAAAAATAAATGGACTGTATGTACTTCGTCCATTTTAATGCAAGAAATTTAATGAGCTCCACATCGTCCATTTTGTATCCAAAAAATATTTTTATGAAAAAAATTAAATAGACTATACATCGTCCATTTTTATGCAAGAAATTAAATGGACTACACATCGTCTGTTTTTTATGCAAAAAAATAAATGGACTATAAATCGTCAATTTTTATGCAAGAAATTTAATGAGCTATACATCCTCCATTTTTATGCAAAAAATATTTTTATGAAATAATTAAATGGACGCTGTCGACATCGTGGGACAGGCTCTAAGTCAAACTTTTTGCAAATGGTAAATATTTTAAGTTTTGATTTGATATTTATTATTTTTATAGATTTTGTTTAAAAAAAAATACGAGAACCATCTTTGATACTATCACGATAGTATCGGCGTATATCGATAGTTTTTTTTAATTTTTTATGGTCTTGAATCGATATATCGATAAAGTTTTTTAACCTGTCGAAAACTTTCGATAGTGACACTATCAATAGTTTTCCACCCCTAGTTGATAGCAAGCACAGGGTGTCTTAAGTATTTGCTTTAATGAACGCCTAAATGTATGTAAGGGATTTATTTGCAAAACATTTTTCTAGCTGCTGCATTTCTGCTGTTCTGTGCGCCTGGTATTAAAAAATCAGATTGAGGCCCAAATTTCTAAAAATTTAATTGTTTTGCGTGTGACGTCACCCCAAGCAAACAAAGAAGCAAACAAATAAAAAGTAGATGTAAGTGGCGTGTTTGCTTTTTAACGATGAGAGGTTGTTTGTGATGGATAGATAAATGGACGGTGAGTGAATAAAGGAAAAATATAAATAAAATCACAACGTTTTTTGATACTACTACTTATGGCATTTTCCATTCTGTAAAACTTCGCCGATAAGTTGGAGAACATCTTTCACGTCGTTGTAAGTATTTCTCAAGTAAAAATAAAGGCTTATTTGATATCGATCGAAATTTTCATACAAGCACAATTAAAATTGTATGAAATTTTTTTTTTTCAATGTCTAATCAGTAATTTGCCTCCAGGTTTGTTTTAGTTTGTGTGACTTATGATTGTTTTATTTGGCACTAAGTTCTATTCTCTCGGTGGCGTCATTTTATTCACATGGATTCGTTTTTTTTAACATAAATAAATTTTTGATAACGTAAAACAATTCTATATTGACAAGTATTTGCTTTACATTTGGAAGATCAAACCTGGTGGAGTTGTATATAAAACTCATGATAATCGTGGAGACCTTTTAGGAGAGGATTCAGTGACTTTATTAGAAATCTTGGGAGAGCATGCAATAATTTTGTGACTGGTGGAGAGCAAAGATATACTCAGGCAGAAGATTTCAGTACTACTTCTTCTTATACTAAGGCCTAACTTTATTTAGCGAAATAGTTTACAGAATTAAAAGTAATAATGGTCTTAAATCATATAGTATAAATTTCTTTCAGAAATGATATTTGATGCTCTATACAATAGAAAAATTAGAAAAAAAGAGTGAAAATTTTAAAATCACATGTGATTGGGAAAATGTGATTTTCAGTATATGCCTGTGTATGACCTTAAGTTCTTCAGCAAACGCTTCTAACATGAATTTTCACTTCCTAGTGCATTTGAATTTTTATTTCTTTTATTTAAAAGGTCGCAAGCAATTTTGTTTTTTAAAAGAAAACGTCCTCAGATGGTACAATTCAAAATCAAAATCGTTCAATAAGCGAGTTTCTAAATACGTATGAAAAAAAAACATTTTATTTTTGAATCAGTTTAATTTTAAAAACTTATAATTTTTATTATATATATTCCTCTTGGCTTTAAATACATATCTAAAATTTTATTTTTGTTGCGCTTTGTTGTAGTTAATTAAACAAAACTTTCTTACAACTAAAATAAAGCTTAAACGCAATCAAGCATGTGATGGATATTAATTACGAAAACTAAACGATTTGCAAATAAGTTAGTGAAAACGCTCGTTAATAATTTCCAATTTTCTTTCCTTAAAAAAAATAAAATCTCTCTATATTTCAAAATATAATTTTCCAATTATTTGGAAATTTATCGATTACACATCAACTAAATATTTTTTATCTGTAATTATTTATTTTATTGTGGTATTTTTGTTTGTTTATAATTGTTGTTCTAATTAATAAGTGATATTTTAAATTTTATCATTATCATTTTTAAATTTACTAAAAGCTAAAATTAATTAATTTAAATTTACATACATATGTATATGAATTTAAAATTTTTAAAAATAAAGTGTTTAATTAAGAATGTACATACGTATTACAAGCGAACGATGATACTAAAATTAAAATCTAAACAAAAATCTTTCGGAATATGTATGTATGTATAATCGCTAAATTTATAAAGAAAATATTAATATTTATTAAATTATATACTCCTATTTGAGCTTTTTTTTATAATTATGCACACAATGTTAAATTTGGATTTTGTTTTTGTTCCAGAAATTTTGTCAAACTTAAGCATTGACTAAAGAACTAGAGCCTTGCAAATATTTTATGTAAATAAGTTTTTTTCTTTATATTTTAAGCATAGTTAGACACCGTTTTGTTTTTTTTTGTTTGTTCTCAATAATTTTTTTCTTTTTGTGTTACAGGCGACTTTGGTCAGGTTTTTGTTTTTCTTTTTTCTTTTTTTTTGTTATTTTAACTGCCTTATTCATAAAAAATATTATTGTTTTAAAAAAGGTTTGGCTGGTGGCTTATAGAAAATTTTTTTTATTAAACTTACAGCCTGTCCCACGATGTCAACAGAAAAAGTTCGCTCGACAACTTGTATTGAAAAAAAGTTATTTTATAAAATACATATATTTTTTATGAATAAGACTTTTAATGTTTCGTTACTTTTGTTGCGATCAAATAATTAAACGATGTACATGACTTGGATTAATTGACTGCTGTTGACGTGCCACCATGTTGCCGTTTTCACCAATCGAAATGGTGCTAGTGTTATTGTTGTTACTGATATTAATATTGTTGTTGTTGTTGTTGTTGTTAGTACTGATTAAGTTGCCCACTTGTAGCAGGGACGTGGTGACCTTAACACGTCGATGTAAACCACGTTTGCCCTGAAAAAAAGATTAGAAAAGTGTTAAAAAGAATTAGAAATTAGCCTACACAAATGAACTGGTGGAAAACTACGGCATTTGATATCGATCGAAAGTTTTAATAAATATTTTCAAATTTCGTTAGATATCGAGAGCCATAATTTTTCTCCTGTACCTGGATTCAGTAACTTTTATTACGATAATCGTATCGCTATAATAAATATAACGAAAATTTTTCGACTTTACTATTCAGTAACATATTTCAACGATATTCCCTGTCGGTTTAAGTGAAAAAGTAAAACAACAAGTAAAAATTCATTTAGCTTTACTTTAATTCTTCTTTGTGCTTTTCGCTAATTTTGACATTTTCTGCATACAAAATGTCACACGAAATACAATTAAATTGCGAGTAGAACACAAATGTATACTAATACAACTAAAGTTCAGTTGCCATCCATAATCGATCTATATAACAGGTGGTCCTATCCCTATTGGAGGATTGGGCACTGCCAACACCAGACCCACTGGCAATCCTGGGATTCATCAGGAGAGTAGGTCTCGATGAGGTGCTCTAGCACCTGGCAAGGGATACAATAGATCTACTTTGGTCGCAGTGTCCTGTGTTTCCCGTTTGACTTAATAATTCATTCATTCAACAGGTGGGCCAAAAGAAATCATCCTATTGGAAGATGCTCTTATTTTTTCAAATGGCGGCCAATGTCAAATCTGTTTTGACATTTGTGAACTAGACAGATGTAGAATACAAGTGAACAAGCCATGGACCGATACACTCCACAAGAACGCGGAATAATCGTGTATATTTTTTCCGGGTCACTTCATCTCTCGTTTCGGCGATTTACACTGGCCCGCAAGATCGCCCGATTTAACCGTTCCAAACTTTTTTGTGGGGTTTTTTGAAGTCCCGTCTTTACGTGAACAAGTCCGAGATCCTGGAAACCCTCAACGACAACATTCGACACCAGTGCGAGAATTTGTCGCCCGAAGTTCTAGCCGGAGTGATGAAAAATGCCATAAAACGAGCAATCAATTGTGACGGCGCCCATTTGGCCGATATCATCTTCTCGACTTGACCAATACAATTCTAAAGGTTAAAATAACCAAAATCAAAAAAAAAACAGAATCGAAGTTTTTCATTTAGAAAAATAAAATGAGAGCCAAACAACAAACAACGTATGTCTTCTTTTGGACCACCTTGTAATTAAAATGTCCGCTTTCCCCTGGTATTGCACAAAGATTTTTATAAAAATACCTCTTTATTTTTCAAATTTAATTTTATAATATCATAAAAAAAAAGATAATCTTTTAAATGTTTTTTAAATAATTTAAATATATTTTGAACTTTTTTGTTATTCTTTGCTGCCCAAAGAGGCTATAAAATCTTTTACGTATTTGAAAATAAAGTATTTTACCTGTCTTGTTTTGTTCGACGATTTTGACTCTTCAATTAAATTATTTGGCACTTGAAATAGTGTTTCGCCACGCGTTATCAAGACATTTGTTAGACGGCAACACTGCGCCGCCATCTTGACTTGATCCTCTATGCTGTTCTTATCGATTGGATGCACAAAACGTGGAGGAAAGAACGACGGTGCTATGATCGTTGCCACATTGTGTAAATTCATTTTGTTTAAATCTTTCTGATCGATCACATTGTTGAGGAAACGCAAGAGCGTGCGTAGCGTATTGCGATTTTCGTGTGGCAACATTTGGCAAATGATGGCCAAGGCTTTGGCTTGATCTGTGGGCGGGAGAGCATGACACTGATAGAATAATTGTATGAGTTCGTTGGTTAGCAGGGGTTGGGGTAGTTCGCGTAGCCAACGCTTGAGCAAAGCGCTCAAATCGTGAACACTGGCCGAGCTTAAGAGTTGTTGGAATTTTTTTGGCTTTTGATAGAAACTCGATTCAAGTTCTTGATAAAGTAATTCAGTCTGAAAAATGGTGGTTGGAAAATAAATTAGATATATTTTTTCTTTTTTTTAAGTTTGCTGCTCTCCTGCCTTACCTTATGTTTATGTCCAGCGACACGTAGTATACCCTCTTCTCGGGTACCACGTTTAGTTAATTCCTCTAGTAGTCCTTCTAAAAACAATGGCACCAATGTAGAGTCGGTACCCGTTATCTGTTGGTCACGTCTGATGAGCGCATTGAGGGAGACACCAAATAAATTGCCTTCCTCTTTGCGGCGACGTTTAACGGGTTTCCGCTTATCCAACTGGACGTGATTGCGATCGAATATCGAAGCTAATTCCAACCAAAATAAAGGTTGCAAACGCTTCAGTTCGGTTTCGTTAATTGTATCAATGTCGGAGTAAAATTCCAAAGATAAATCACTGCTATCGACAGTATCCTGGCAAATAATAAAAAAAAAAAAAATAATGCTTTAAAAGGAACACAGAGAGAGAGAGAGAGAGAGAGGCAGAGGGTGTAACACAAACTTACCACTCCATCTTGACTAGAGGTCTCACGGCACATACTCTCAAAACTTATACCATCTCTGGAGGAGGGCGAATTCTGCACACTTTGTGGCGGCGTATCCAAATGTATTTTGCTAATCAATATCTTTTGCGGCGATGTTTCGGGCGACGAGGAATTTGATAATCTTTGATGGTTCGACAGGCATTCATCGCTTGAATCACCTGAAGAGGTGTTATTATCACTTTGGGAATCCTGGGTCATTAATTCACCGCGAGCACGTCTGTAAAAAAAATATAAAAAAAATTAATGAACCATTTTGTTTAAATACTTCAATTTGGAAACTCTTACCCCACGGAACATGAAGGATCTGAGCCAGATCTGTTGCGGTTTCTTGGTATGTGTATGGTACCGATACGTGAGAATCCCAAAAGCTCTATACCATCCGCTGAATACAATGGTATATCACAGCGCACATGAGAACCACGAAAAATATCTGTAGAACCTTTCAAAGGAGCACTTGGTGTTCGTCTCAATTTTTGCTTAAGATTTTTGCTCGAAAACAAGGGTGAATGTCCATTACCATTGTCCGTTGTATTGCCGTGATCGAAAATGCTTACAAAAGTGGGTCTGGGGGGGGGGGGAATAAAAAATAGAGAGACATATTACTAATGAGAAGAAATATGAATATTAAAATGAATTGAATTAAGCAAAAAAAAATAAGTAAATAAATAAAATAAAATAAAATAAAATAAAATTTAAAATATCGAAGTCTGTAATTTATTTGACATTTAATTGACATTTTAAATTTGTTCTTGTTTCTTTACAAAGCAAGAGCAGCATTGTTGTCGCCGAGATCTGATTAGCTGTTGTGCTCTCGTCGGTGTGAAAGCACAAAAGCTCTTTTGTAAAAGTTTACACAATGTCATATTGACTTGAACGATGTCGACAACGTTCGACTTGTCGCACACTTATAGCCCATTCAGGCTGACGCCAAATTAAGTAGTTTCGTGATTTCGGTCGAAATCAAGTTGAAATTAAGTAATTTCCCATATATTTTCACACATTCCAAATTAAGTTATTTTACTTAATTTCGACGAAATTAACAAGAAATTACAATATACATCGCTGTTTTTGTACTAAAACTACTCTTTTTGTACAAACATGAATAAATTTACAACTATGGGAAACAACAAATAAAAGAAATAAAAAAATTTTAAATTCAATATGAAATTAAAAGATTGAAAATTATTATATTTATGACGATTTTTACAAGAAAAATTTTTGTAAGTGTAACAAAGAGCTTATTCAACTGAAAAAAGTACTTCAATGTCTGCAGTAATGAATTAGGTGTTTGCGAAATCAACTCAAATGTCATTCAGGGAACAGCATGAACACTTTTGATTTCGTTCGCAATTTGAGCTTAAAATTACTTAATTTCGTGTCAGCCTGAACTCACTATTACATTTGAAACAACTATTAAATATTTTTGTTTTGAATATCAGACGCAATTTACACTGTGCAAGCAGGCTTTTTTAGTTTGTTGGCATTAAGTGTGTACATAATTGCCAAAAAGGCATGAAGAAAAAAACTTTAACTAGCGGTCTCCACTAGACATGATGCCCATGTCGGACATCGCAAATGGCTAATGGAGACCGCTCATGTCCATGTTTCGTCCATGCTCTGACATGGATGCCCGAACATATGTCTGAGCAATGATGTTCGCCATGATATTCGTCGCCCGCAACCATTTGCCATAGAAAGAAAAGAGACCGAACAAAATTGGTATATATTCCATCCTTATTGCACTAACGCAAAATACTTTGATATGCCTGAACATGGACATCGCACGTATTCACCACAACAAAGTAATTGATGAATTTTTCACAGTTGCTCTGCCGGCGTCATGTTCATGTCATATCCAAGTCGATGGCTAGTGGAGACGTAGGGTAATGTAAATATGCGTGACTTTTCGTGGGATTGGCCCTTAATGTATATAGAATTTTATTTTGCTCATTGGTTAAGCAACGTCTATATGCATTTCATTTCTGCTTAAGAAACTCATCAGTAGACTTCAATCAAAAAAGTAGTGTTGAAAAATATAATGAAACTGTTGAATATTTTCTTCATGACTTGGAACTCTCACAGAGAGAAGATCATTTCGCATAAAAATTCCTTGGATGCAGGATCTAGCAAAAGCATACGAATATGACATCAAAATCATTTATTAATTTATTATTTGTTTGGCACCAAGCAAATATATTGATTTAGAACGACTATCCTGTACTTCTTCTATCATTCTGGTTATTGGCGAAGTACGAACAAAATTGTCTCTTTAAACGCAAACTATACAAATATTTTCCTAAGCAGCAACAAACAAACCTTTTGAATACAACAGTTAATTTTAAAAATTTGTTGCATTTGAAAACTAACGTGCAGCTCTTGTTTTCACAACCCAGACAATCTACTTGAGTACAAAAAAGCACATATTTTTTAAGATTTTCGTAAAAAATTTTTAGATCAGCCGAATGTCTGGCTAGTGGAAACAGAAGGCAGTTTCAACATTACGAACAATAATTTTTAATATAAACTACTTAAAATCTTTAGTGCTTTTCAGGTAATTTTCCCAGGCAAGTTGACTGTTTGTAATAAAAGAAACTACAGTGAAAACTGCAAGATTGTTTAGAAAAATTTCATTCCTGCAGTTGGGCTAAGTTTACGCTTCCACCTTTCTTTATAAAATATCACATGACTTGAAAAGATATTTGTGTTCTTAGTAGAGAAACAAAAAATTTCCCACACCGCACCCAAACTATTCAATGGACTATAATTTTTTGCAATTTAATTTACTTACATGGATGTGTTGCCCCACACCTCATCACCTGGTATAGAATCCAAAGAATCAGGCGTCGCACTACGCGATCGGGTACCAGTGCTTGATTCCTGAAACAAAATTTAAAATAATATTCTGCCATAACAGCCAAAAAATATAAAGCGACATAATTTTCGAGTTTCTTTTTTTTTAAAAAAAAGAAAATCGATGATTAACAATCGTAGTTAATCGATTTTCATCAAAACACGAAGTTCAAAAAAAAAATGTCGCTTAAGCTTTTTTGGCGGTTATGGCTAGCTCGATATGTGTGTGTATAAAGTCTATTGAGGACTCACATCAAAATCTCGAAAAACATCACGTATATCTGGTTTGCGTTTTTGGCGATTCTTGGTACGCCCCCTTACAGTTTGATTCAAAGTGCGTACTCTCTGTTTAATGGCATCAGCATGGGGTTTTGACAATGAGGCCAATATGGGTTCCAACTCCGATGTGCGCAATTCCAAACCCTTAAGACAGAGAGAATATATTAAGTGTACATACATATGTATTTAACAAGTGTCAATTCAGTTTGAGCATTAAAAAAAAAATCACACACCCACCATTAAAAAAAATATTAGATATTTCATTTTGATTTTCTTTTAAGTTCTTGAGAAAATTTATTTAAATTTTTTTATTACATTTTTTTTGTTTTTCTTTTTGCTTTTTGTTTAATTGCTGCCGTCTTATGTCATTAAACTTTCGTGGCTAATCAAATGCCAATTTACTACTGTCACTAAATATTGACAACTGCAGCGCTTGACTTTTTGGTTTCAGTTGTAGTTGTTGGCGTACTTTGTTTTTCCTTTTGCCATTTTTTTCTTTCTTTTGAAATCGCTTTGAACTTGTTTTGTAGGAGATCGTTTAGCATTAATTGTCTAATTCATCAAATTTCAAACATTGTTATTTTTACTGTAGAAATTGGCGGATCAATCCAAAAAAAAAATGTTTAGACAAGTTTTCTGTTTTTGCACGAAAAACAACAATTATACAAAAAGAAGAAAAAAAAAGAACTTAAATATTGTAATTTGAGTAATTTTAAGTGTCAAGTTGAAAATAATTATATAAATATTGTGGCGCGAGGCTTTTAATAACGTCTATACTTTTTAGCGCTTTAGACACGATCAAAATGCTTACAGCTTAATTTATAAAAATTTTGAAAATTTGTTTTATAAACCCTTTATAAAGCCTTAATAATTTTTATAAATGGGGCTTTTAATTTTTCTGCATGAAAAATGGACTTTGTTTAGCCCATTTAATTTTTCGGTAGGAAAAATTGACTACGTATCGTCGGTTGGTTACTGGTTTGCCGCCGCACAGTATATTAAGAATACATTATTACTTCGGCAAGCCAATAACCACTCGTCGATATGTATAGCCCATTTAGTTTTTCAGCATGAAGAATGTTATATCTGAAAAACGTACCATGTATAGCCCATTTAATTTATCTGTATGAAAATTGTACCATGTTTTCAGCCCATTTAATTTTTCTATATGAAAGATGTACCATGTACAGCCCATTTAACTTCTTATACGAAGAATGAACTATGTATAGTCCATTTTATTGTTTTTTTTCTGTAGCAAACAAAAACTATGTACGCCCATTTAATTTTTTTTGCATGAAAAATGGACTATTTAATATTTCTGTGTGAAAAATTTACGAAGTATGGCCCATTTAAGTTTTGTTTATGAAGAATGGACTATGTATAGCCCATTTAATATTTCTGAAAGAAAAATAGATTATGTAGAGCCCATTTAATTTTTCTGTATGAAAAATTTACCATGTACAGCTCATTCAATTTCTTATGCGAAGAATAAACTATGTATAGCCCATTTGAATTTTTTTTTTGTAGCAAAAAAAGAAAACTATGTACGCCCATTTAATTTTTTTTTTTTTTTTTGCATGAAAAATTGACTATTTAATATTTCTGTGTGAAAAATGTACGAAGTATGGTCCATTTAAGTTTTATGTAACGACAATAATTTTTGTGCTAAATTAGCAATCTTATCACTAAGACGCGCATTGTGTAAACACAGACTTAACAATGAACATATCAGAAGCAAATTGACCGCCTTCGAAGATGTTGAGTTCACTTAGACGTCATGAAAATGTGATTTAATTCGGTTCGCCAGAATTCAAAAATTAAATTTTTGCAAAATTGTTGTTTTTAACAAATTTTACACTACTAAGCCGATTAAGGTGGCCTTGGCTGAAGTAGTTAGCACGTTGACTACAATACCGAAGATCTTGGGTTCGAGCCCGGTCTCACACAGTCATTAAATAACAACACCACGCATTTTTCTGATGTGCAATTAGTGTCCATTTGTATCAGTTGTTCAAGTGATGAAGGCATAGACACTGGACACTGAACTACACTGGA
The DNA here is from genome assembly GCA_936439885.1 of Nowickia ferox. Classification (NCBI taxonomy): domain Eukaryota; kingdom Metazoa; phylum Arthropoda; class Insecta; order Diptera; family Tachinidae; genus Nowickia; species Nowickia ferox. Next base: position 81,218,576 of record OW387027.1, on the reverse strand, counting down.
TTCAGTGGATACTAATGCTAATGTAACACCGCTCTGGTGCCCTCCTTCGTCGATATTGTGTAGTTCAATTATCGGGAAAGTAAAATAACAAATAAAAGAGTTGTAAAATAATGGAGCTATCCTCTGTCTTTTTCTTCACCACCTACCTGTCTTCTCTATCATTAGCCCTTTCCGAAAGAAGGTAACATTTAGTAATAATGAATGTTATTTCTCCTTAAAAAAAAATACATAATCAAGTCTTCGCCTCGTCGATTGCTGACAATTTGGCTTAAATTGCGTTATTCATTCGAAAGACGAACGTTGACGCACAGTTTCGAAAAAAATACTATTTTACTAATAACTTCAAAAGTCTTCACAAAAACTATTTTAGACATTCACTGATTCTTGAAGACTTCAAAAAAGTATTGGATGCCTCAAATTTCGCACATGTGTTGATAAATTTTTAGCATATTCTCTGATCAATTTTAGATGCATATGATCAGCATAAGAAAAACGATATTAAGTTTATGTAGGCGTGGCACTGAAAATATTTTCCTTTTTTTTGTATTTAAATTGCTTTAAGAAACGTTCAGCGGTTTTTGCATCATTGAAGCGACTTGCAAGATTTAATTTAATTCACCTAAAATAATATTTTTCAAGAACTAAAATCTAGGTTTCGTAAATTGGGGATTAGGGGAATGAGGTGATTCACAATGAGTATCTTGAAATTTTAATGTGGCAACATTGTGCCATCTTAAAATTTTCATTGCGAGCAGCAACGATATAATAAAACACAACAGTATATTAAAGTTTTGAAAAAAAAATATTTTTTAATTAGAAATTATTAATGGATAATTTTATCAAAATAACTGTCGCTCTGCAGTTTTAACTTTAGTTTAGTTTAGTTTAGTTTAGTTTAGTTTAGTTTAGTTTAGTTTAGTTTAGTTTAGTTTAGTTTAGTTTAGTTTAGTTTAGTTTAGTTTAGTTTAGTTTAGTTTAGTTTAGTTTAGTTTAGTTTAGTTTAGTTTAGTTTAGTTTAGTTTAGTTTAGTTTAGTTTAGTTTAGTTTAGTTTAGTTTAGTTTAGTTTAGTTTAGTTTAGTTTAGTTTAGTTTAGTTTAGTTTAGTTTAGTTTAGTTTAGTTTAGTTTAGTTTAGTTTAGTTTAGTTTAGTTTAGTTTAGTTTAGTTTAGTTTAGTTTAGTTTAGTTTAGTTTAGTTTAGTTTAGTTTAGTTTAGTTTAGTTTAGTTTAGTTTAGTTTAGTTTAGTTTAGTTTAGTTTAGTTTAGTTTAGTTTAGTTTAGTTTAGTTTAGTTTAGTTTAGTTTAGTTTAGTTTAGTTTAGTTTAGTTTAGTTTAGTTTAGTTTAGTTTAGTTTAGTTTAGTTTAGTTTAGTTTAGTTTAGTTTAGTTTAGTTTAGTTTAGTTTAGTTTAGTTTAGTTTAGTTTAGTTTAGTTTAGTTTAGTTTAGTTTAGTTTAGTTTAGTTTTGTTTAGTTTAGTTTAGTTTAGTTTAGTTTAGTTTAGTTTAGTTTAGTTTAACATTACCCTATTAAAAATAATATGCTTTTTATACTTTTAAATTTGCCACCTGGTAATCCTGGTAATAAATTTGATTTACACGCAAATAAAACTAACAAATTTACCAACCATTATTAATATACTCATACTTTAATTGAAACGTTGCAATATTGAGACATATTTTAAAACGCTATTGTGAACTCCCTGAATATTTTCAATTCTCTCTCGATTTTTCTTAATTACGAGTATTTAGAAGATATTTGCAAAATTTCTTTTAATTCAAAATTTAAGCTTCACTGCAAGCAACTTGCTTTTTAATCTTGCAATGCTTCCTGTGCGCAGCATTGCTTTCCCACGCACACCTTGAACCACTTTAAACTATTTCCTTTTCCCAAACTTTTTTTTTTCTTCTTTATAACACTTATTTAAATTGTCAAAGCATAAAGACACATATTTTACTAGGAACTAAAAATGCGGAAAAAAGATTCAAAAGTCACTGAACTAATATTTTAAGTGTAACATAAAAATGTTAGTGTAAAAATAAAGTACATACTTGTATGTAACTAAATGGATTTCCTTAAAACACAAATTAAGAAATATTTGTAGAAAATAAAAACTACTTTTTAGGCGAGTGTTACCAATAAATATCAAATCAAATCTTACCTGTTCAAATGGTTTTGTTAACTGTGGAAAACCGGCTGAAATTAACCATTCAGCCTCCAATTCACCCTCTGCAAAATAAGGCAAGAAAATGAGAAAAAAATATGTATGTAAAATTATTGAATTGCTTTAAAGTTAAATTTAAAAATTTCAAATATGTTGCGGTAGTTTTATGGCTGTCGTTTTTATGTACGAGTTGTTTTTATTTATTTTTTCTTTTGTATATTGAAATTGTAAGTAAAATATTTTTCATAAATAGACTAGACCCGTAAAATGCGGTTTTGTGCAATTTTTTTTTAGCACCACCAAAGTCCAAAGGTACAGAAAAGAGCCATACTGAACATTTGTTAGATTGTTTAAAAAATGTTACATAAGAACGTTCAACATATTTGCTGGATTCACAAGCCTTGTTGTATCGTTTAAAGTGGTATTTGAAAAAACAATGTCAAATAAAATCTCTCAAAACCAAAAACATTGTACAATTTGTCCCTTTCCAGACTTGTAATTTTTGTTGCAGCAATTCCTGAATATGTATTCCTCTTTCGCTCTTTTTCACTTAGTCCCGGTCCAGACTTGCAATTTTTGTTGCAGCAATTCTTGACTATGTAAGCGAGTGTTGAAATAGAAATATATACTTTTTGTATTGCTTTCTTGCTCCTTCTCACTATAAAAGAATAAGTTGCTGCAACAAAAATTGCAAGTCTGGACCGGCACTTATTAACAAAAAGTTGCTGCAACAAAAATTGCAAATCCGTACCGGGACTGTGCGAGAGTAATAAAATAGAAATATGTACATTTTGTATTTCTCTCTCGCTTTTTTTTTCTGCACTAAAAAATAAAAAGTTGTTGCCGAAGTAAATTATTTTTAGTGTGGAGAAATTTCGTTTGAAATTTGTCTTTTCAAATGCAACTTTAAACGATACAACATGTGAATTGTGAATTGAGCAATTGTTTGTCTAAAATATACTAATTTCTATAATGATCCATCCCTTCACCCGATAGAAGAACTCCTCTTCGGCATGAAAATTCTAAAATCAAATTGAAAATCATGTACTCGTATTGCACTTACCTTCATATTGTGTTTCCGGCTCATTGTGCGGCGAATGTGTGTGCAGCAGATATTCATTTAAGAATTCGCTATAATCCTGATCCGATGTATTGTCCAGTGAGGTATTACTGCTCATTTTATTACTACTTTTACTGATATTTGGAAAATATGGCATGATTGATGATTTCTCGTATTATTATAAATTTCCTGTTTTACAATTTTTGTGTATGGAAGTGTGTCTATCTGTTTGCTAGAAAAACACTTTTTTATTTGAAAAGAAACTGATGTTAAACAGTTTGATAATTTGTTTATAAGAAAGAAGAAAAAGAAAACAACTGAAAACAAGACTTCTACGTCTTGCGATTAAAATGTTAGTGAAGCATTTTATTCAGTTTACAAGTGACGACAATGAATCTTAGTGCTGTCAGTGCTTTTGCTGACATAATGGAAAAGCCGCAAAAAAATCACACAGACAGAGGAAGGTGTTTGTTTTGATCTGAAATGAAATGAGAATTATAAAAATAAATTGATTAATAATTGTGCTGTTGCTCTGCCTGCATTAATTAATAAGTTAAAAAAGCGTTTAAAAATAATAATTAACATAATGTCAGAATGTGCTCAAAGCGATGAAGGAAACATTGAAAATTAAAAATTTCTTTTCAATTAATATAACGTTTTCAGTAAATCGGACTATTTTTAGTGTGTTCCCTACATCGAAGGTGAAAAGGAACCCTATTGTCCGTCCGTCCGTGTCTCTGTGTGTTTGGCAAAAGCCGTTTTCTCGAAAACAGCCGCTACAACAACAAATATATGACAGTTTAAAATTAAAGTTTGTTCTAAAGCGAGCAATGAAAAATGTTGAAGAAATCCTAATGTAATATACAGACATTTGAAGTTTTCAAAGTTACTGTATTTTTTACACAAATTAACACTGAAATTTAAAACATCAAAATTAAAGGGTATTCAATCGGTTAACGTAAGTTTGACTATGTAATTTTGACAACTTGTTGTATCTTGGAAACGTAAGAGTCAAACTCTTGAAATTTTCAAAAACGCTAAAACTAAAAAATTGTAAAATTAAAAAAATGCCCAAACGAAGAATCGACAAAATAAAAAAAGCGCTCAAATGAAAAATACACCAAAAATAAAATAAATCGCTAAAATGCAAAAAAAAAAAATTAAATTAGCAGAAGTAAAAACGTCGCAAGAAAACTAAAAAAATCGTCAAAAGCCAAAAAATCGCCAAAACGAAAAAAGCACCAAAACTAAGAAAATCGCCAAAACCTAAAATATGTACTGTAAAAAAGCAACTAAAACCGCCAATTAGTCCATATTTACACTATGCAAGTCTTATTGTTAAGCTGATTAGTTTGATGGAGAGAGAGACACGAGGAGAACAGTAACGTTTCTTTTCCCCTCGTCCCTCTTTCCTAACAAACTAATCAGCTTAATAAGACTTGCATAGTGTAAACTAGGACTTACCGAAAAAATCGCCAAAAAAAATAAAAAAGCGTTAATACTAAAAAATCGCCAAAAACCGAAAAAATCGCCGAAAAAAGACAAGCGTCGTACGAAAGCATTCGTGTGCGAGTCAAGGTTACACTTTGCTAAAAAATTTTAATACACTTTTAAAACGAAAACGCTTCTAGATTTCATTTTGTATGGAAAATTTAAAAGATTTTGCTCGAAATTTCGTAAATACTTGATTTTGCTCAGATGTTTAAAGCACTATTAGATATATTGTATTGGCAATTTCACACAACTTTTGGGCTTTCATTTTAACATTAGAATTTCCATAATTGCTCCTTAGTGGATCTATGCACCCGGAGAGGAAGAGAGAGACATACCAAATTTCTAGTCTCTATATTTAGTCATGTTTTAGACTCGGCAGTTTTTCTTTAAACAAGTCGGAGTGTTTTAAGAGAGATTCGAAGAGAACTGTTTCAAGAAAAACTGCCGAGTCTAAAACATGACTAGTCTGTCAGTCCCACAAGCAAGTTATTACTCTTAATACATCTAAGCATGTATGCATGTATGTGTGTACGTATATATATGTGTGTGTGTGTACATTAGCCGTTATTGCTACAGCTTTCTCATGTAAAGAATAAATAAATTAATTATTCATTTATTAATTAAAAATTAAATTTCTATTAATTAATTAATTAGCATTAAATGCATATAATTGATGTACGAGCATTTTTTTTAACGATAATCATATTTCAAATCTGGAATATTTTCTTTTTTTGTATGCAAGTCTGCAGTTTATCATTTTTTGGAAATCTTTTAATTATACGAACAATTATTAGATACTTGTGTGTTAAAGAAAAAACACAGCTGTCTGCACATTTGGGTTATTTAGCAAATTAGCCAAGTGTTAAAATAAATAATAACAATAAAAATATTATAAATTTTTTTTTTTGTGAAATAAACACATGAAAAAAATAATAGTAAAGAGGTTTCAGAAAAATAAACGCATTTCAAATTATGTAGTTTCTAAGTGCACAATTCAGCACAGCAGCAACAATAATATTTTTATTTTATTTATTTATTTTAACGAAGCTGTAAAGATATTATTGAAGATTTTGAGTTATCTAATCTTTTAAAAAGTAAAAATAAAATATATACATATATGTATAATATGCAAATATATATAAAACTGAACCTTGAGCTGCAATATAAATATCTAAAGAGAATAAGCAGAAAAATATACAAAGAAAAACATATTTTCATATTTTCAATTAAGAATTTAAATGCATCAATTAAATTTTTAATTGCTGTAATAAATTCAAGTGGAAAAATTTAATTTATCTAAACTTTTAATTAATATTGCAAAATGGTTCATATGAGTTTTTTCTGTGCACTAACATATTCAAATGTATGAATATTAATGGTCCTTCGAGCCGTAGTTTTTTAAGTGATTAATTTGCTGTAAAGCTTGGCGGACCCAGCCATAAATAAAAAAGAATAGTCTGCTTAAGTTCATTAGCGGGGGAAAAAAGCAATAAAAGGCAAAAACAAACATTTATGGTCTTTGTCTTATTAAGTTGTTTACTGGTGAAAATTTAATTAATTTTTATTTAATTTAATTTTTAAATATTCATATGTATGAATATTAAGGGTCCTTTCAGTCCTATTTTGCTGTAAAACTTTGTGGACCTAATCATTATTCAAAAAGAATAGTTTGCGCAAGTTCATTGGTTTTGTAATGTTGGACGAGTTGTTTTGCGAATGAAAAACACAAACATTTATGATCTTTGTGACGTGATGGGCAGTGCAAAACTGTTTTGCAAATTAAACAAAGCCATCTGTCTTTTTTATTTCATGGGATTTAATAACATCAACTGTGGCATTGAAGTGATGTGAATGCCGGAAACAACAACATGAGTGAAGTTTGTGTCAACTGATTTGATCTAACCTGTCTCATGAGTTATTAAAGATGAGATTCAGTGCGAACCGCCTAAAAATATCTTTTAAGAATACACAGAAGACAAATCAGCGATTTTTCACTTTTTGAACCGATCCAATTCAGGAACCAATTATCAAACCCGGTGACCTGCTAAACAATGATCAATGATATGACAAATGTGTCTTGATTGTGAATCATTGCCATTGATCTTAATATTAAAATGTTAAAAAAATTAAAGAGAAACGAATCTGTCGATTTCTGATCTATGCTTTGTCAACAAAATAAATGTAGATTTGTGGTTTTGTATTATTGAACTGTGAAAACTATTTTGTTTTATATATTAGTGAACTATGGAAAACCTTTTTAACAATCATTTAAACTTCAACTTAAAAATTAAATGAAACAAATTATTTAATTACAATAAGAAAAATAAAAACAGAAAGAAAATCAAGTACATCCACTATATTTAAAGGCCGTGATACACTAGACTACACGATCGTGCGATTTTTGAGAAAATACAGCCCTGGTATGATGGAGTCTATGAACATTTTCAAAAGACAAAAACAATTCATCAGATCAGGGTTGTATTTTTTCGTAGATCGCGCGATAGGATAGTGAATCATGGCCTTAACTAATTACATTATAGTAACACTTATAATGAATTTTCCAAATGCTCAACGTACTGTGACCATACAAATTGTACGTTCGTCCATATAGAATTTTTGGAAGTGCACTACCCTTAAATATCGAATGCAAAATCAACCTTACCAACCATTTTAGTTAAACTAACCAATTACTGTTGTCAAATTACAGTTAATGTAAACTGTTGTTCGAATTTTAATTCACAAAATTTTTCCGTTTATGCTAAACCATCAACGTTTACAATTTTACTTTTAGTGCAAACTGTTGTTGTGATTTTAGTGAAAAAACTGGGTCACATAATTAATTTGAAATAGTAACTGAATTTATAGTGTAAATTGTAGCTGAAAAACAACAAAATTTTTAAAGAAAATGCGAGTAGCCAATTTAAATTAATAAAAATTAATTAATTAATTTATTATTAATAAAAAAATTTTTAGTTTTTTGTTCAAACAACGAATTATATTATTTTAAATTGAAATTGTTTGCATTATTCTTATTTTTTAACTCCATTTGTACTTGAAAAACAAACAAAAAAATTTAAATTATTAGCAGGATCCATTTTGCAGTTTTCACAATTATTCAGTTTTCCACAATGAACACCAATGTTTAAGAAATTTTGTTTAAAATAAGACTTTATTCAAATAAATTTTTCGAAAGTTCCCAAATTATGATTTTTTTTTTAAAGAAAAGTGACACTAAGGCAATGAATGCCTGCGACTATTACAAGGTATTAGCTTCTTCCTATTACATATTTATACATCTTTTGTATACATATTCCCTTGATATAATTTCATCAACCATACCTCGGACCATATTTGCCATTAACTGGTGAATATGGTCCTAGCTGCAGTTACAAGATTTCGCTAAGAAATAATGCCATCCATTCTGGAATACGCGTCGACTTGGTGAAAATTACATGGAAAACAAAATTGTGTAAATGTACAAAATTTGTTTTGTTTCTCATAAAAAATTTACCATTTCTAAAGGGGGAGAAATTCTCACGTTTATTTCATTTTAGAATTGTATGGTAAACTAAAAGAATTTTTGAAAATTTATTTTTGTTTTAATGTAAAGTTTTACTTCTTCGACACGTTTTGCAGACTAGCTTCCAATATTCATTAATTTTACTAGCACTGTTAAGTTGTTAACAGTGCGCTGTTAACTGCAAAATGGTCTCGGCTAAGTCTGTTTGGCTTTTGTCTCTGCTAGTTAATTGTAAATTTATCTTCACTCATACACACATATGTTAATTTTTAATGCGAAGTACATTAAAAAAAACCCCCAATATAATGACATAGTTTAATCTAACCAATTTGGATTAGTACTTCAAATTAGAGATCCAAACTTTTACGTCACGTCGGAAGAACATAAAAAATGGCCTTTTGTCTGCTCGCTATTGATAACATTTTACTTTTAATGGCAGCAGTGGACAATACTTATCGACAACTACTATTGAAGTGATGTCCACTAGTAGTTACGGAGTAAGAGGAAATATTCGCAAGCAATTGAGAGACTCCGTTTTAAAAGATATCACTTCAGTTGTAAGAATCCGAAACTTGAAAAAAAAATAAAAACTCTACTTTGTGAACGTGAACGCAGGCAAAATTATGGACAGAACTTAAAAATGCTTCACAGTCAAGGTTTCATAAAATGGACGAAGAGTAAAGAAGATTGTTCTTAATGGTGACAAACAGCAATGCGACCGATACCATATTAAGCAAATGTATAGCGGATCTAGCACTGGCCAGTTTAACTGCCAACTAACTGTCGGCGAAGTTGCTACATGCAGGAATCCAGATGAGAGAGAATGTTGGTCTGACAACATAATTTGGAGAATAATACTTTCTTATATTGACTGGCGAAGACTAAGGAAAAGAAACATATGGCGGTTTTTTCAACGAGCATTTCTTCCGTTGAGCATTCTGCTTGCCTTATGGCCATCGGGAGGGCGGTATAATGGCTGAAAGCCAAGGTCATTTGAGAAAATTTCAGATCCAACACCGAAGTTCATTCTTGATCCTAAAGTAATTTTCTATTTCGCTCGTTTTTCATTATCTTCTGCACAAAAAAACCATTATAAAGGTTCTACCAAAGTCCGTATGGGGCACCATGTAATCCGAGGCTGTTTTCATGTCTGGAGGCATTCCATTTTAAATTCAAAATTCACCCTTATTCCAGTTAACGACATGGACGTCACTTTAACACAATACCAACAAATTGGGCTTGTGTACACTTTGTCGAAAACAACTGACTCTTGTTGGCAGGTTTATGCGATTTTCTAGACCTTAGGGAACGGAAAGAGATTGTCAGTAGCGCAATAATTGTTTTTGAGAGCGAGTAAACAAGTCCCAATCTTTTGGTATTGTGTTAAAGTGAAGTCGATGTCGACAACTACAATAAGGGTGATTATCTTGACCTTTCTCAGCGATATAGATGTTGTCAATCTTACACGATATGGAATTATATTTAGCATTTCACTTAGAGCTTCCAAAGGCCTACTATGTAAATTGCGATTCATGCGGGCGCTTCTTTAAGTTCTGGACAGTTGGTCTCTTACATATCTTCCACTAGTAGTGATCACCCATAATTCGCACCAAAAGTCTTGCGACAGATTTTAGTGCGATATACTCATGAGAATATTTTGGATTACAAACGATACCTTGAACTTAAGCTGCCATTCTAATGGTTATAACAAAAACACACAAAAATTAAGTTAGAAACATTAGATTTTAGAAAAAGTTTTGCTTTTAACAAATTATTGAGAAAATGGTAACAAATAAATACACTTTAAGTGGTTAAACGCCGTAATAGTTGCAACTAACTTGTAACAAATGAATAATTTAATGACAAAGATACAAAGCAACTACTTGCAAAAAAACAAAAAAAAAAACGAAAAACAATTAAGACAAAATCTATTAATTTTGCAGCACTGATTTGTATGAATGTGATCCTCAAAAAGCAATTGATTTGGAATGACTTCAAACAAACGTAACAGGAGGCACGAATAACTTGAATTTTGTGACACTGGCTAAAAGAGAAATACAAAAGGAAAAAAACACACAACCACAACATAAAAGCATGTTTTTTAGAAACGTCCGTCCGACTGTCTGTCATTGACTGCATTTCAAAACGTATGAAAAGAGTTCAACCAAAAACATGCAAGTGAAATAGTTTTAAAGGTAAAATTACCACAACAACGTGTTGCTGTTGGTTTCGAACACACTCCAAATATTGATTTCAAAAACTCTTAAAGTTTATACTTGAAAAAGATTGCTAATATCTATTTTTTTTGTGTGTGAGAAACAAAAAATTTCAAATGGAAATCAATAACGCTATTTTTCGAATATGCATTTTGTTTGTTTTTTATTTTTTTTTTTTTTTTTTATTTAATAGATGTTGTTTTTATTAAAAACCACTGAGGCGTGCCTTGCAGCAAAGAAACATTATGAAAAATACAACGATGAAAAATATATAAATAATAATAAACATTTAAACTATGTAGACTGTATTTCTTTTCGAATAGACTCGTATTAATTTACAATACAATTTGTATTAAGCAGAGCTGAATTTTCCAATCACTAGATAAGATGTGGTTAACTCAACTTGTACACTGAGAGAAAAATCTGCATAAATAAAGAAGGAATGATTATGAGCGATATTGTGGTTTACGAGATCAGTCCCAGCTCTGAGGTATATATAGCGGCAGTTGTTTGAAGACAACCTTCTTACACAAGTGTTCTAAGTTTCAAGATGCCAATATGTTTAGTTTTATTTTTGCACTCACCGACCGCACTTTCAAACAGAAGGTGTTTCGCCACTCTTAACCCTCGTGAAATTATTTTAATTTAAAAGATTTTAAAAGCTCGAAGCATAAGTAAAAACATTTCTTCTACTTTTTTTTTTGGAAATCTTATTTTTTGTGGTGCAAATGGGTAAAGAAGGAAATGTAAGGAACGTCAAATTAAAAATAATTTAACCCACAATATTTTCAAAATAAAAACAATAATTGACTTCGACATTAATACAATTTAATGGAGTAAAACACCGAAAATATAACTTTTTAAAAAACTGCACAACGGCAACATTGGTTGAGTAAAATCGAAGGATTACTTTAAATCTGGGGCTTTAAGGCAGAATTAGTTTTTACTTTCTGTTCTGTTACAAATCAGCTGGCTCTTTTTTGTTAATAGAAAATCTTATACAAGTCGTTAGTTTTTCTGTTTCGTTCAACCTGTGAAAATCAAAAAATTTTTACGTAATTGTAAGTGACAGCATAAATAAAATAGAAACATTTTGAAATAAATTGTGATTGTGCTATAAGAATTTTAAAAATTTAAGTTTCTTTTTAAAAACTTAAAACTGTATCGAAACCTGGAAAACTGTGACCGTTCAGGTCAGAAACAGCTGATAAGTTATTACAGAACGGCACAGTACAGAACAGCAACAGAAAGTAAAAACTAATATGAAGCCTTAAATCGTCACATCCGTGATCGTATCGACAATCGTACGAAATCATATTAAGTGATACGTCCGTCAATCGTATAAGTTGCATGGAATTTTAATACGTTCGCATATGTCATAATCGAAAATTGTGTTTTTACGTGACGAGTCGTACCTTCACAGATGTACGACTACTGCAGCAGATAAAAAATTTTATTAAGAATGAATTTCACAGTTTGAAACAAGATATTGTACCAAATGTAATGAGTTGAAATAAAATTTCAAATTACATTTAATTAATAGTTTTTATAGAGATTTAATGGTTTGTAACACATCTGTAACAAGGGGTGATGAAAGGTTTAATTAGTAATTTTAAGTTATAAGCTGTTATTGATTAAAAAAAAAAAGCACAATATTTCTGTTTATGATGCCCCTCTTCCTACAAAACATATACCCTTAAAACTAATTGATTCCTCATTATATCAAAAAATCAATTCATCCCAAACCTTCTCTTCCTGGCTCACAAACTTTTCGCTGAGTGTAGTTCTTTTTTTTTACAACCCGTTTCCATATCTATTTACATACAAACGTCTTAGTTGATACGAGTGCAGTGTGCAACCTGTATTAAATGGAAATAAAATAAAAGCAATAACGAAGACTATTGATAAACATACTCGTACAATATCTGCCATCAAATTGAAATGACTTTATAACTGCCAATAGAAATGGTAAGATGTTAGTCAGCTAGTTTGCCACTTAAGCCGCGTTCAGACTATTATACTTTGTATTTATACTTGTCAAAAATTCAAATAATACGTGCAAGTGTGATAGTCTGAACGCAAAATGTCATCAAAGTGGCAAATAATACGATAAAAATTTTGACATCCCATAAGACTTTTTCGTTTTTAGAAAATTTTCTAAACGATTATACTTTTCATTAGATCAGGGTTGCATTTTCACACAAACCAAATTTCCAAGTCGGCTGTTTCGCCGCCGATAGCGAAATGTATATCGGCTCAAAATTTTGAATAAGTGAATCGTATGGAAGTATATTTCGTTGACGTAACTTTTTAACGTTTTTGTAATATCTTTTCTTAAATTTTTTCTGTTATTTACATAGAATATTTTTAACTGCTGAATTTTTTCAAGTGCCGGCACGTCTCCGCCTACATGAAACCGCTTGCCGCCGCTAGTCAATGAATAGCACACACATTTTAACTGAACAGCTGTTTTGTTTTCTGCTTGTATTACACATTTTATTTGAAGTGTGATGGTCTGAACACAATATGTGATTTTACGTTAGATTTTTTTGACAGTCGCAACGAATGTATTTAGATTTCTGCATCGTAAAATGTGATGAAAGTATTAATACTTGTATAATAGTCTGAACGGGGCTTTAGCAGATGTTGTATGCGACATCATCTATATGGTTATTAAATTCCATTCGATACCGATACGTATGTGCACAGACATAAATGGATTCAAACATACATACATATGCACATACTCGTATGTAAATATAGTATATAGATGTATAAAAATATAATCAGGCATTTAGTAAATATGTTAATGTTGTATAATCACAGGTAGTAAATGTGTATGACGAGGCATCAAACGTGGATATCGAAAACTAGACACGATACGGAAATAAAGTTAATGTTTGTTTTTTTTTTAGTTTGAGTATTATTTTTCTTCTTGAGTTTATTTACTAAGAGGGTGACGAGGCAACAGAAATAGTCAATATTATAATTTTTTTAATAATAATTTATGGATTAAGTAAAAGCATTTTCAAACCCAATTTAAGTGTGATAAATATAGAAGAAAAAAATCGTTTTAAAAGAGGCATTTTTTTAAAGTGCCTCGTAGAAATGCACTACAATTGTTGTTTATACTAATTTCAGCTTTTAGGAAAGACAATTTCGAAATGATTCTTGTTTAAAAAAAAATTAAAAAACAAATAGAACTTGTGCAAAAGAGTTTTCTGGAGTATTTTCTTTTAAAAATGCCTTTTACAAAAGTATATTTAATAAAATGCATCTTTCAAAGGAAAAAAGTACCTTTCACAACTTTTCTTTAAAATAAGGGTCATTTAAAATAAAAATTCTATCGAGTAAAGTCACGCTGACGAAAAGAACGTTTAAAAATACATCTCAGCACAAGTGAATATCAAAAAAGTTTATTTTAAAAATAACTATTGAAGACTGCGCTGGACTTTAAAACACTTAATAATAACTTTTCCAGGCAATACCTCTAAAAAAATATTACGGGATCTCGGCTGGGCAAAAGGAAGTGCTCCATTGTCTCCATGTGGCTCATGCATTCATTGTCGTTCGTGGCTCCGATCCGCTACAAATGCGCTCGTAGATTGGAGTGCCCCGTTAAGATGCCCCCTAGTCCTAGTCCCCTTGTTTTGTCTTCGTCCGGGTCGCCCCATAGCACCTTGACTTGATTATTTACAGTATGACAATTGGGCATCTTCGCCCAATTTTGTAACTCAATCTTCGTTGCCTTGAAAGGCTTCGTCTTAGTTAGAGTTTCTGTTCGTAACACTCTGGCCTTTTTCTCCAGTTCATTTGCACGTTTATTTCCAGTTACGCCGTATTGGGCCGGCATCCATACCAGACGAATATTTCCATGTACTGCGCAAGCAGTACATATTTTTTCATATTTTTGCAATCTGAAACGGTGCTAGAGTTTGCTTTTTCGGTTGTGATTGACCTCTGTGGGTCTAATATTCACACTGATCCATTTTAAAGCCGCCGTGATCGCACGACCTTCCACCTGAAAAACTGTATTATGGTCAGGCAAGGGAAAGTAAATCTCGGTCTCCGGTTCTTCTATGAAGAAACCTAGGCCTGTTTTTCCCCCACCTTCGAGCCATCCGTGTAGCAGCAAACTCCCACGGGTGTTTGTTCTACGGTTCGATTGACCCAGGATTGTCTTTCTGGAATCAATGTTGTGCATTATGCGCTGTTTAATTTACAAATATATTTGATTAGATCAAGCGCCTATCCTGGCACACTCATCTAGGGTTTAGCAGCCGCCAACAGACCTCAAAATTTTTTTTTTTTCAGCTTGAGTGGGATGTTAGGCCCAAATCCTTTTCTCAGCAATTTGTAGATTTTGGCTTTAAAAACTTTGCCCACGAAATTTAAAATCTTTGTACCTAAATCATTTTTGCAGCGCTTACTGGTGGGAAACGACGGAATCAAAGCGATTGTTTTTAAGAGGTTTTTTTTAATTTCAAACGATTTTGAAAATCATTTTTTAGTCCACATCAAATCAGAAGACAAAGCAAAGCTAGCAATATTAAAGAATTTTGAAAAGAAATATTTAATTTTGATTAGCTTGTGGTGCCAGATAGTCTGTGACTTACTCCAGCTGCTTTCCATATGCATTTGTCTAATACTAACAACACTATACAGCTGCATCTAAGCAGGTTGCTTCTAAGCACGCTAAGCACACTAAGGCTAAGGTAGAAAATCTTATACATTGTCTCGGTGTGCTGTCGTATACTCGTACAATTAAGTAACACATTTAAGAGAAACGAAAGACAAATTTATTTCAAAAGTTTTATACAAATTAATTACATACATTCAAAATGCTAATGCTGGTAAATAAAATTTTACAGATGCCAACAATTTATTTAATTAAAAAAAAAACAAACAAACTGCCAAACATAATTATTAAAATGGAGAAATTTAAGCCATAATACTACAAGTCAAAGAGAGAAAAATTTTGCAGCATTTTGTAGATTTAATCTTAAAGCAAAATGTATTTAATATCGTTATCTTATCAACATCGTATTAAAATAACAAGTACTCACTCCAATGTCTGTTCGAGACTTAGTTGCATGTCTGACTAAGAGTGTCGTCTGTCTGACTATGAAATGACAGACATTTAAAGTTGGGCTAATTAAGTAGTCTTTTCTATTTCACTTTTTGCCAAAAGATTTTCTTATGAAAACTTAATGAAACCATTTCATATACGAGTATATATTTTGTTTGTACAAATTTTTCTTTTGTTTTTGTACTTGTGTTGAAATGAAAATAAAGTTTGACGTTTTTTGTATCTAGATAGGATACACACATACATATGTACTCGTATGTATATATGTATGTATATTTATGTACCCAATGGTATGACTGCACTCATCATATTGGATGTTTGTTTTTTTTTATAAAAGTAAACATTGTCATCTTATAAACACTTTCTTTTTCTCTTCACTTTTTTTGTCATGTGGCAGCTGAAGCTTAAAGCCCCATAAGAAATTAAGATTAAAACAAAAGATGCAGGCAGGTATTTCTAATTCACATCTCACACGAGCACAAAAAATAATATTATGCAGTGTTGATGAGCAACATGTCTGAATATGACAATACGAGTAATTAAACACGAAAACAAACAGATAAACGTAAGATTTTATATCAGATAAATTTACTATAAGATAGTACAGTGGGCATGGGTTCAGACCGCTTGAAAGTTCATTTTAAAAATAGTAAATTCTCGTGTATTAAAATTAAAAAAAAAAAAAATAAATAAAACAAAGTAATAAAAATCAAAGTTAATATATGTATATAAAAGAATAATTAAGCTCTTAAATCTATTCTAAGAGTTTTTTTTACAAACACTTTTTCTTAGGAGAATTTTAAAAGGTACTTTTTATTTATTTTTAATTAACCTTTTTTTTAAAGGCGCTTTGTCAAAGTGTGCTTTTCTATGTTTTTGAGGAACTTTTAAAAAAATTAATTTTAATGTGCTTTTTGAAAAGGTACTTTTTAACAGCTACTTTTTGAAACGGTACTTTTTTTAAAAGCTACTTATTTTAAAAAACTTTTATTAAATGTACTTTCTTAAAAATTTCTTTTTAGAAATGTACTTTTTTTAAAAGGTAGTTTTTTAAATGGTATTTTTTTCAAAAGATACTTTTTAAAAATATACTTTTTTTAAAAGGTACTTTTTTTAATAAGTATTTTTTTAATGTAGTTTTTCAAAAGGTATTTTTTTACATGTTACTTTTTTAAAAGGTATTTTTTCAAAAGGTACTTTTTAAAAAGCTACTTTTGTTAAAAGCTTCTTTTTTAAAAGCTACTTTTTTTAAAAGCTCCTTTTCTTAAAAGCTACTTTTTTTAAAAGCTACTTTTATAAAAAGCTACTTTTTTTAAAAGCTCCTTTTTTTAAAGCTCCTTTTTGTAAAAGCTCCTTTTTTTAAAAGCTACTTTTTTTAAAAGCTCTTTTTTTTACAAGCTACTTTTTTTAAAAGCTTTTTGTACAGCTACTTTTTTACAACATCCTTATTTAAGGACTCCTCTTATTAAAAGCTATTTTTTTTTAAATTTACTTTATTTAAAAGATATTTTTTTAAAGATATTTTTTTCTTTTAATTTTTTAAGGAACCTTTTTTTGAAATGCGCTTCTTTAAAAGGTAATTTTTTAAACGAAACTTTTTTAAATAGTACCTTTTTTTAATTGTACTTTGTTGAAAGACTTTTCTAAAATTTTTCTTTATTTTATATGAACTTTTCGCAAAAAGTACTTTTTTAAAAGAAAGTTTTTACCTTTACAAAAAATACTTTTTTCATTTAATAGTAATTTTTGTTTAAAATGTAAGGTTCTTCTTTTTAAAAAGAAATTTTTTTAAAAGGAATTCCTTTAACAAATCCTTTCATTAAGATATACTTTTCTTAAAAGGTACTACTTTTTCAAATAGTACTTTTGTCAAAAGAAAAATTTTCTTAAAAGGTACTATTTTATATGGGTACACATTTTTAAGCAACTTTTCTTAAAAGCACTTTTTTAAAAGGTACTTTTTTGAGAGGTACCTTTGAGAAAAGTAATTTTTTGAAATATATTTTTCTTATGTGTATTTTTTTAAGTCACTTTCAAAAATATCTTAATTATTTTAGATAAAAAGATATTTTTTTAAAAAACTATTTTTTTAGGGTGAAGTAAAATAATGCATAACTAAGAAAATACTCGTATGTCTTAGCAAGGGAAAAATTTTAAATGAAAATTATAAAATTGGGTTTAAATAATATTCAATGATAAATAAATGAATACTAGTAATAAAAGTTATGTTGATTCATTATAGGGAAACGTTGCGTTGCTACTTTTTTTTAGTCAAACAAAAACTCTTATTCTTTATCCCGTAATATTCTACCCAGATTTTTGTACACAAAGTAACAAAACCTACGCTCTCAAAGGAAAAATAAATATTAGTTTACTCATAAAAAACATGTTGGTTTAACATATTTCGTTTTGAGTAAACTTATATATATATATTTCATTACGAAAAGTATTTATAACGAAAATATAACACACCCACTTAACCATAAATGATTGGTAGTTCTAATACATCTTAAAACAAATCGGTAGCGCATTAACAACATGAACAAGAAACACATATCAAAAAGTTAAATAAACACTCGTATTTAAAACGTTCATTAGTAAGTCAGTGACGGATGGTAATAAACAAATTATAAAAGTTACATGTATTCCTACTTGAACATGCTTAATTTGGAATTAACAACAAATAACAACTTCTTATTTAGTCAACAGCATTTTATTTTTCAAAAAGACTATATTAAAATAAAGGAAAAAATATATGATAAAATACGAGTGGCAAACGAAACCTTTCACTTTCATTCAGAGTTCATGATCAAATCTATGAATTTAAAAATAAAAAATTCAATTAAATTACAAGAAGTCAGCACACAACATTTGTATGATTCATCGCAATTTTGTTCAAATAAAACAATTACAAATGTTGATCATCTTTGTAAAAGGCATTAATATGGGCTTGTCAGACATTAGGAACGGTTTTGTTTTTTAACTACGAACTTGCAATTTCGTTCGTTTTCTTTGTGATGCTATTTTTTTTTTGTCAAAAGAATAAAAAACTTAATTATTATTTTTGTAATCAAACATTTAATAAAGTGGCATTATCATTACAAAAACTGACAGATCTTTTTGGTCGGTGTATCAGATTTTCACCCGTTTCAAGTGCTAACAAACTGTTTCAAAACTTAAAAACTTATATTAATTTATATACGAACCAAATGAGAATTCTATCATAAATTATTTCATACAGTAAGTATCGCATACGAGACCCTTTTTTTGGTTGGGTATTATATATAAATCATTTAAACGATCGCTAAGGTGACTTCTTCACCATTAACTTTAGTGGTACCAAAACTATTCACAGAATTTAGTTGCGGCGAACGTTCTGGACACCAAGTTGAGTTCTCTACAAGCAAAACAATTGAAAATATGATATGGTTGTTGAAATTGAGTGAGATTGATTGATTTTAAATGATCACTTGGATATTCGAAAGCTTTCTCCAAAATGGAAGCCGCGTTTGCTCAAAATCGAGCACAAACGCAATCATGTGACAACTTTGTAGGAGTGTTTGAACTTGGTGAACCGCAATATGAACGAGTTTTTGAGCGTTTTGTAACCCGGACCGAAACGTGGCTACACCAGTAGACACTAGAGCCCACACAGCAGTCAAAACTATGGATTTATCGAGGCGAATCGGCGCAATAAAAGGCCAAAATGGGGTTTCTGGCAATAAGGTCATGCCGAACGTTTTTGGGGATGCACACGGTATAATCTACACTGACTACCTTCAAAAGGTTAAAACAATTAATTGCGAATATTATGCCAACTTATTGGGTTGATTTGATGAGGATTTAGAAAAACGAATGCATTTTGCCAAGGAAAAATTGTTTTTCCACCAGCACAATGCAAGCGTAAACACAATGTGCAGTTTCCATGAATTCAGCTGCCAATTAACCCTTAACCGCCCTATTCCCCGTATTTAGCCCCGAGTGACTATTTATTGTTCCTGAACCTGAAAAAATGGCTCCATGGAAAGAGATTTGACTCCAACGATGAAATCATCTTACAAACAAAAACATACCTGATCTAATGACCTCGAAAAATTAATTTTTTGGAAGGCATAAAAAAATTGGAGAAAATTTGTAGCGCTCAAATAAAATAATTTTTTGTTTTCCAAAAACCTGTTTCATTCACTTCATTATTGATCAGTCAGACCTTTTTACCCGACTGCGCGACGCAAAGAAGGGTATTGTGTTTATCAGCCTATGTATGTATGTATGTATGTATTTGTGTATGGGTGCGTGTATGTGTGTTCCTTTGCGGCCTTATATAAACCGAACGCTTGAACCGATTTCGTTGATTCTTACGGCAATCCCGGGAGTGTCACTAAAGATATGACAGTAGTAAAAATTCAATATGGCGGCCAACAGACGCCATTTTGTAAACACGAAAAAAATAAAAAGTCGGCGAACTATATCAAAATGGATATCATTCGACAGGTATTTTAAAATCAGGTTTCTCTTATGATTTTTCATTTCGAATGACCATTTAGGTATTGAACGGTTCAAAGTTGGTAGCAGTCGGGTTTTTGATTTTTTTTTACTTACTACTTTTTTCTGAATATTTTCATTTAGGTTTCAGTAGGCACTAATGAATTTCATGGCTTTTGGATGCGCAGTCTTGAATTACCTGCGGTAAGCGAAAACCGAAACACCAAGAAATCAGAATAAATTTTGCTGTACCGGACAATAATTGGAAATTTACACAAAATTCAACTTACGCGGTTATTCATGAAAACTACACATTTACGTTTCCATGTGAAACTCGTAGTTATAGAATTTAAAAGGCTTAAATAAATATCTTGCCATATTTACATTCATATTTCTCAATCAGGCTTATCATAAATAAAATTTCACATGTAAATTTCCGAACGTGTGAACAATTCGTATCAAAAAACTTCATACGTCTGCGAAATATTTTGACAATTTATGAATATGTATTATCATTCAAAAAGAGTTGTCTGTTGGAAAAAGTGGAAACTTGTGAGTTTTTAATTGTATTGGAATTGATGATACGAAATTAAAATCCATGTGAATGAAAAATTTGATTCGGACACTTTCACATGTGGAATTCATGATAAGGCTGAATAACTCAAAATTTAACAAAATCGACTTGTGTGTTTTTACTGACAATGCAAAGACTTTTGTGTTTTTTATTTCAGGCGAAAGTTTTAGGTAGAGAATTATTAAAAAAATATATATTTAAAATTATTTTATTATTATTTCTTCATTCCTAAAAAATATTGCCTATATTTTTTCAATAAAATGTTTTTTTTCTATTAAAATTATGTTTACAAGTAGAGACGGCGAAATATGTGTAAAAAAAATTAAAATAAAAATTAAAAAAAAAAATCTTTTAGAGGTTAAGGAAATTATGAACCCGTATTAGCCAATCGCAAAAAATACTTTCAATGTGGCTTTACTTGTTTTTATTTTTATATAAAAAAAAATCAAACGTAACCGGCAGATTGTACATTTCAGTTTAAGTCATTAACATAATTTCTGTCACGTTTATTTTTATAGCAAAAATTAAAACTTAATCTGTGGCCCTGAGTAATAACAGCTTAAGTCACAAATAAGAGATATAATATATTCGTATGTATGAGTTTTATGTTCTAATTCAGTAAGAAGATTAATGTTTTTTTTTTGTTTGAAAATATTTTTAAATGTTTGGTTTTGAATTCTCTAATGGGGCATTTACATTGCCTCAAAATCTAGTACTTACGAGATTTCGAGCTAAAGCTTGCTGCTTTTTACTAGATTTTCCATACAAAATATTTATAAAAGAAAGATGAGTGAATTAGCTATGGTCTGCTTAAAATGGTGTGTGAATTGGGTACATTTCAGTTGTTTTGTTGTAGTTTTGGAAAATTTTCAGTTAATGGGTTTTATTTTGGAGCAAAAATTCTTGACAAGTGTCCAAAAAAAGTTGATGTAAACGGTATAGATTTTCATAAAGATTTTAATTAAAGTCTGACAGATTTTGTGCAGGTGTAAATGCCTTATTAGATATTATATGATAATTGGATACAACGATTTGGAACAAATGCGTATAATTTTTCGATACATTAGATGTTCTATCGGAATATAGAAAAACTTCGATTTTAAAAATATAATAGTACTTTCTGCATTAAGATAACGTGCAATTTCAACTAAAATATGAATAAAATTTGCAAAAAAAAATATATTGTATAACTACGACTTAAACAATAACATAAACTTTGTTAAAGAAATGCGACTTCAGGTGGTAGAATATTGCAACATATGTAACCAAATTCTTTTTAAGTCTACTTAGTCGATTATGGCTTATGACCAGCTCTTTTGTAATTCAATAGTTAAATCTTTTATTATTTTCGATCTTAAAACTTGAACGAATTGCAAAAAGTTTTTGGTATCTTGGTTCAAGATGAATTATAAAAGGAGAGAGAGTTATAATAGACACACCTTTTAATAGCCTTTTTTCCAAATTTATTTTTTTATTATTTTTAAGAATTTTTGTTGAAAAATACCTGAAGTGATTTACTTATTCCCTCATTTTTTCATGGATTTGTCAGTATATTACAGTCATCTTCATTTATCTTCCAGCAACGTGCTAAAAAAAACTTGACAACTTTCTGTATCTTTAAAAACTTGGCCATCAGACCTAAAAAAATTTATAAACATATTTATTGCGCAAATAAAAAATAAAAAAGTTTAAACATTTCTGCTTTTACAGATAAACATGTAGATATACAGAAAAAGAAACAGCAAAGACCTAAAAACCTACTTATTGGTTTTATTATGTTTGTTTTTTTTTATGAAAGAAAAAAAATCAATCAAAAAATTAAACACCTCAAAAACTAAAAACAAACAATCATGCAACTTGAGACATTTCAATGAAGGTACGCAATTCTTTAAAAAAAAAAAATTATTAAGTGTGAGAGACTAACGCCCATTTCATAAACTTTCGATACTCGTAGCAAGTTTTAATTACTTATAAGTTTTTAATTATTTTAATACTGTTAATTTTTTTAAATAAACTGAACTAAGTCAGGGTTTTATTTTGATAAAACTAGCAAAACGGTCAATTTGGTAAATGACCCAAAAAAATTAAGAATATAAAACCGCTACCAAGCAAGCACGTGTTTTGTTAAGAATAAATTTCATTCATTCTGTAGTTGTAGTATATACTACGACAACTATTTGGAGATTTAACGAACTTCACAAACGAAACAAATATGTTGCTTAACTTTTCATTATCAGTTTACGAGTATGGAATTTGACAGGCATGTGGTTATCAGCTCACATCAGCTGATCTTGGTAGATGTTATGCAGAAACTCCCCAAAAAAAATTTTTTTTTTACGTTATACTTTTGAATGGAGTTTTTATCAGTCTGTTGAACTTTAAATCCTAGGGAACTTCACATATAAAAAAATGTGTTACTAAATTTTTAATTACAAGTTATATGGAATTTGACAGCTCATGATCAGCTGATATTGTTAGATCTGACACCGGAACCCATCCACGTCGTCTCTGTTTGCCTTAAATAGTACACTTCGGAATCGAATTCTTATTGGTCTAACACTAAGGTCGTGACTTTAGCATGCCAAAGAGAGATGTGGGGATATTTCTGTAATTGTTACTTAATCAAAGTCAGTGACTGTCACTTAATCTCTACACCGCAAATGAATTTATTAAGTAACTCGTGCTTGAAATATAGTTCTTTCGCTAGAGTCAAATTTATTCTACTTTTGTCATAAAAAATATGTTTGGTCAAATAAATAATAAGAAAAAAATTTTTTCTAAGGAAATTATCATTTTATAATATTTTTACAGTCTATCTCCGAAGTAAGTTTACATTTAGTGGATCGTTTAAAAAATAACTAGTAACCTGGCACGCGACATCGACAGAAAATGTTCGATCGATTGCTTATGTATGTATGTATTAGGGTGATCGACTCGGGTTTTCAACCGGTTTTAAACCCCGGTTTTTTTCACAATACGGTTGTCGGTTTTTACAAAATCTTGATTTTTCGAATGTCGAATAGTCCGGTTTTTTTGTATTAAAAAATCGGCTCAGTCGAATGCTTATCAATTGGTAGATTTTGCAATAAAATGAATTTTCACTATATTAATATATAGACGCACGTTTTCTGTTGACGATTCGATTTTGTTGAGGTGCAGCTTTGAACAGCATTTAACGCCCGGTACGGCCCCGACAAATGCTCCACAACAACTAAATTCTCAAGAAAGATGCTACCGATATATGAACATACCCATCATGCCCCTTATATTTATTGCGTTCACGGAGTAAACTAAACAAATATAAATTTGTTTTAGGGCATGTTGTATAACTGCCTGTTTTCATAAAACGAAAAAGAATTTCTCCTTAAAAGAACCATTAAAATACGAGAATGACCTTTAGAGAAAGTGGGCGGAATTACTTGAGTTGCTTTTACCCAAACGATATTTGTGAAATTTAGCATTTATGCCGACACAATCTCGCATTTCGGAAAATGGAGTGAAGCCACGCCCCTTGAAATTTAAAGTAAAATTTCACAAAATTTTTCTTTATAGACTCTTGCAAAACTGGCAAGCAATTCGAGCTCAATCTTGTGATGACATTTCACTGCATTTGTAAAAGTGGGCGGGTTACGCCCATTAAAAAGTTACTTTGTATTCCATGTTATACCATATAAGCGATTCCTACGAAGCTTTGTATTATGCTCTTGCTATGATATAAATTTCATGATAAAAATTAGACAGTATGAGATCTTATAAAAATATCATCAGTGTTGCCAGTTTGTATTTGCAGCTTTTTTTTTATAATGTAAACAGGGCAATCATGAATAAAATTTCGCGAGAAATTTCTCCCTTTTCCAATTAGAATTTTTTTTGTTTTCTTTATTGCTTGCTATTGTTTGGAAATTTCTTGCGGAATTTAGTTCATGATTGCCCTCAACGAGCTCAGTGAACATAAAAAATTTTACGAAAATAATAAGTTTTAACAATTAAAATAAACATTTAAAAATAAATATTTAGCTCCTAAATTTTCAAAAGTATGTCATCATAATTTCTAAAAATTTCATATTATTATTTAGCTAAAAATGGCAAATAAATGATAAATCATCTACTAAGTATATGTGTTGCAGTCTTTGCTTTTGTTTTATTAATAAATCTGCAAACCCACATGGAAATGTTAGTTGGTTATTTGTTAATTGTCTTGTTGACTTTTTGTTTGTATTTGATCTGTTCAAAAACTATTTTGTTGTCTGTCAAGTTTGAGTTTTTTTTTGTATTTCTCAGTTTCTTTTATAATTTTAATATTAAACAATTTAATAATATGACAATCACTAACAATATTGAAAAGATTATATTCCACTCACTGAACAATATCTCGCTGAGCATGCCAACAATTAGAGATAAGTTTATTAAAAGATACAATGGGAAAAAACATACAAACTACTTGTAATAAACACGAAATTAGTAAACGGTAACTTGTGAAGTGCCTACACAAAATGCAAAAAAAGGCAGTTAATAGGATTAAAATAGCGATTTATGTCATTTGCAACATAATCGGCGCAAATCAATAGACATGTGCATGATTAATAAAGTAAGTTTTAGTTTTCATTATAAAATAGCTTTAAAATAAATTGTTATGCGATGAATCAAAAAAAAAAAATTCACGTATTCCTTTTGCACTGAAAAATTCAGCATTAACAGACACAGTGTGTCAAGCATGTGAACGCTGCTATTGAAGTTGTAAAGGGCGTTTTTTTAGACTGTCATAACTTTGAGTTGGCATCACTATTTTATTTGAGCATCCATTTAACAGCTGATAGTTGCTTTTTGTTTAGTTTGCTTTGAAATTTCATTATGAATCGACCAGATCAACGCTGAATTGTTGAAATTTCAAAATAATCAAAATAGTTGTTCTATTCGTCAAATTCATCGTGCACTTCTTCGATTTTACGGCGTACATAATTCTGCTTGAATGGGTAAGTAAATAAGCAGAATTGTCGCATTTGGAGTGAGGAAAATCCACAAGCTTTTGTCGAAACACCATTATATCCACAGAAAATTACTGCTTGGTGCGCTTTATGGGCTGGCGGAGTCATTGGCACATATGTTTTCAAATGATACGATGATGGCCAGAATGTTACTGTCAATGGTGAAGGGTATAGGAAGATGATTCGAAATTTTTTCGTACCTCAATTACGTGGCATTAATCTTGCTGATATGTGGTTCCAACAGGATGGAGCCACATGCCAAAAATAAAAATAATTTCACATAATGGCCCAATTAATTGGCCACCAAGATCGTGTGATTTAACACAATTGGATTATTTTCTTTAGGATTATGTTAAGTGACTTGTCTACTTCGATAAACCACAAACAATTGGACACCTGGAAATCAACATTCGAAGAGTTATCGGCGAAATACGGCCGCAAGTGCTGGGAAAAGTTGTTGAAACTTGGTGTTCCAGATTGCGCATTCTACGCGCCAGCCGTGGCGGCCATATGACAGAAATCATATTTAAACATTAATTTCATAAAATTTTCTTTCCAATAAAGCCCGTTTCGTTGATATTAAAAATATTATTATGATTTAAACTTGTGCCATTCTAAAAAAAAAACACCCTTTATTAGTCCATGGAGAGATCATGTTGTTCCATTCTGCAGGTGCTTGTAAGAATAACTACAACTGTGTTTGTTGTTATTTATTTCTTAAAAGTGCCAAGTTTCACAAGTAGCTGTTGGCGGTAAGTATGCAAGATAAAAGTGTCATTCCAAATTTATTCTCTCATTAAAAAAATTAGTAGCCAAATTGAATTTAAGAAGTTGTAATAAATTTTTATGACTTGAAGACCTTTGATGCCCTACTTTGAGACCCTGTGGCGCCGCTGCCTGTAGCACTATTAGACCAAAATAAAACATAATATCTATTTTCACATATGCAAAGCAAACTATTCGCTTACAAACTATAGCTTAATCTCCAAATTTCTTCAAACTCACCCACTGTGCAATGAAAGTATCATTTATGTCCGTTTACCTTGTCTATACAAAAAAAACCCGACATACCAATTCGATTTAATATTTAAATGTTGAAGATAAAAAATACAATATGCTTATAGAAAAACTATAAACTATAATTTAACGGTCGTTTGACACGTTGCAGTTGAAAAGTGTTTTCAAATATTGTAATTTTATTTCTTGTTCACGTTTTTTTTCTGTTTTCTTTACAAAGACGATGATTTTATTCATAGAACTTTTGTTTGAATTGTTTTGGGTTTGTCTGATTTTTTTTGTTAAATAAATAATTTAGTATGCAAAAGTATGAAACTTTTTTTGAAATTCTTTTGTAATATTGATATTTAAGGCGTTTTGTGACACAATTTTAATCGAACTAAAGCTTAAGTTAAACATGTCAAGAATGATTATGAGAAACAATAAAAATTTAAAAATTTATCTCGATAATAAAATTTGTTTTATTATATAAAATTATACATAACGGTCAAATAACAAGGTCGGATTTGGTAGAACAGAATGTGGACGCTGGATCAAAGACACGAGTTTATCAATATTTCAAATAAAAGAAACATTGTTTTAAAAAATTAATTTACTAAAGTGTTATAGTTTACTTATAGTATCTACAATATATTTTGAATAAATTAAGCTTTCAAATATATTATGCATGTGATTTTCTGAGAACTTCTTTGGTTTGGGTTCACACTAGAGATGGGTGGAGTTATGCCCATTAAAATTTAACATAAATTATATATTTCTACCCGGTTTATTGGTGAATGGTGCCACGCCCACTAAAGATTAGATTATGTTAAGAAGGGTGGTGCTATACCGCACCTCCACTCGGAGACCCAATTGGGTCCATTGTGATTCCCTTCTGTTGCCAAAAAAATGTAATATTTACCCCCCATTTGTAGCGAGAAGTGACCCTATTATCCGTCCTTGAGCCACCGAATTTTCATGATGAAGCCCCTGATGTCCTCTAGTTTACACTTCCCGATATCAGTAATGCTTTCATGGAAACGTCTGCTCAGCCGTCAAATCCTATGACGTTGCAGCTTCGGGCAGTGACAGATAATATGTTCAATGGTTTCTGGTTCTTCTTCATCTGCGCACATCCTACAAAAATCTGGAGTGCCTATCACAATTTGCATCGCCTTAATATTCATGTCCAGTAGCAGTTTGGATCTTCCTGAGTCAAGTTTTGGCCACAAACCTTTCGAGACTCTACTCTCCCTACTTCGCCATGTTTTCTAACCAATTAATGAGTTCCCTATAGTAATGACGCCCACTAAAACTTCCCTCTAGTCAGCCTAGAACCATATGTCTCTATGTCAACACTCTTTTCTATAGCGACAATTGCACTAGTTGAAATGTCGTCAACTTTCCTTTTATGCGCGAGTAGAGATACGTTAGAGACATTGTCAATGAACGCGTCAATAGTTTGGTTTTCTTCTTTATTATGTTGTGTAATACTTTTAAAATACACATGTATGTACATTATGAAATTGTACATGAGGGCCACTAAAATGTACTACTGAATCTTTGGTTCCAATGTCTCCATGTGGTCCCAAAAAACTACTAAGTCAGTAGTGCTACAGTCTAGTGGTGGATTTTCAATTACAAGCTAATGTTAAATGTCAATAGGCGATTACATTGGCTAGGATACACCTGGTCAGTAGTGCTACTGACAATGTCACTAGTAAATCACTACAATTTCACTATTCGCATTTTCTGCAGGGTTAATACTAAATTTCACCTACTTCTTTCCACTCAACAACTTTTAGCAAACTTTGTGCAAAATTTTGCGATATCATAATCACGCAAGCTTGCATTTAGAAAAGTGGGGGGGAGCCACGCCCATTAAAATTTAATTATATGTTTCACATAGTTCTGCTCTAAAGATTTCAGCTAAACTTTGCACACACCTTAAATATTTTAATGGCACGATGACGTATTTTGAAACATGGGCAGTGCCATGCCCATTAAAAGTTATTATTATATATCATCTATTATATGTATATCTATGCAACCGATTCCAATAAAACTTTTCACACATATTAAAAATAATACCCTCCTTCATCGAATAAAATGGCTAAATGGCTTGAAGTAATACCCCTACTTAACACCAGAGGCGCTGCAACGATGCTAAAAAAAAATTAACAAAGCGCACAATAGCAGGGTTGTAAAAATGAAAAAATCAATTAAGTTTCTTTTCTCTCTATCTAACTGTACTTGCATTGTCCCTTTCCTACTCTCAGGTAACACAAAGAGACCTGTTGTTTGGACCCAACTGAGTTAAAAACTTACTTTCTCCTCTCAGCAAAATGTTTGAAGCAAATAGATGAATTTCACTAAAGAAGTGCTGCCGACATCAAAGGTTTATCACCGCCAAGCTAAAAGCAATCTAAAAGGCCTTCTTATAAGTGGTTCCATTTTGATATGTAAAAAAAAACAAACGAGTATTTTGATTTGAAATCTCTAGATGCTTATTTAAGTTTAAATAGAAGGGTATACAGCCATAACGACTACGCTTGAAGGATCATATTTTTTTATGAAATTTTCCATCATATTTTCATCCATATTCGCATATTTGTGGCTGTATGTTCTTGATAACTTCACGAATTCAATCTTTGAAGTCTTGAATCAAAAGGGGGCATAAATCACAGGAAACTTATCACACAAAAGAGCGATAGTATCGGCACTGGTGTAACACGTAAAATATAACAGATATATTGATATTTTCCAATATATCTGTGGCAATAAGAAACAAGTGCTTAAGTCATATTGCACTGATTTGTAGTAGAGAACTTTTAAACTTTCAAGTCGATTTTCAGAAATTTATTTCTTTAACAATTAAATTTGAAAATTCGGTATTCACTTAAATTTTTTTCATATTGTTATACACACTACAAATAAAACATTCAATTTGAAATATACCAAAATATACTATAAATGAAGCTACGAGTATTATTCCATATCAGATTGTTAGTCGAAGAAAGATATGCGACAAATCATTGCGCTAAAACTTTTTGAAAAATCGCACCAAGTAATTGAGACCTCGCTCAGGGCTGCTATCAAATATGAAGATTACAGAGGTGTCATTAACTCAAAATCTGTTTATCACGACTTAAGCCCCTTTTTTGCTTTTTACCACAGCTATTCTGATATAATTTTCCACTTCACTTTTCTATAGGCGACAAACATTCAACAATAAAAAGTTACATTATTTAACTTCTGCTTACAGAAATAAAAAAAATAAATATTTACTAGTTTCTTTTTTTTTAATCTCATTTTATTAAAACGTTTCTCTACAAAATAATTGAAAATAAAACAAAACACAAAAATGTACCATTTCAATTAGCGCCCCAGACACTTGTAGTTGTCATTGTAATAATTTCATTAATTTAAATTAACTTTTTTTCCCCTTTCGCAGTTGTATAAATTCAAGTGTGTTTGTTTACGGTGGGCGTAAGCCATAAATAATGTTAAAGAAATACATATTTAATAAACATTAATTATTTCCAACAATAATACTATTAATTGCATCAACAAGACAAGGTCGTCGCTTTATTATTATTTATTTTTGTATCTTTCTTTACAATATTACAATCAAACCACATTTTCATAACGTCATTTGTGAGCATTTTCATTTCAATAAGACAATAAAACAAGCACGAGCTTTAGACACTAAATTCTGACACAAATGCAAACCTGTAAACGGTGTAGAATTACCTTGAAATTATGTTTATGAAAAAAAAATAATAATACAAAGAGGTATAGAAATATGTAAATTGAAAGGGAGAGAAAATAAATAAAAATTCGAATAAAAAAAACCTCTTTCAATTTTAAAGAGAGAGAGTCACAACACTGTTCTAACCATGATACAATTATACAAGGTACTTGCACAAGCCCAGCTTGTTAATGTATACAATGCAGAAAGTTGTCAAACTTTGTTTACAAGCCGCAAAAATGGTAGTGTATGTGTGTGAATAAAATGATTACAGTGTTGCCAATGAATTTGCATGTGGCTGTGTCTCCAATTACACATTGAAGAAAATTACACTACACATCCTTTGTGTAGGTTAAAATTAAAGCAAAATTAAACAAACATAGAAGTCAAAGTAGAATTACACACAGATTATACATGAATCTAATTATAGGCCTACACATGTGAGTAGAAATTACAAACTCTGTATATTACACACATATTGGCAACACTGAATGACTATAATCATTCACGAATGCCGCGTCTGCAATTGTACTTTAGTTACCCTGTAATTGTTATTTTTAACAACAAAAGACATCTGTTTTTTGACTAAATTCTGTTTGTTTCTACCAACAAAATGCGTGTGTTTCTTGGTGTTGCAATTTTGTTGTAGTCGTGCAAGTACCTTGTATAATTGTATCATGGTTCTAACGGCTGATTATAGCGGACAGTTTATGCTCAAATCATATCATTAATGCTAGGAACACAACTGCGACGAACGACGAACTTTTGGTCGCGAATGTAAATTCGTCGTCAAAAATAAAACACATTGGTGTATATGAAAATGCACACAATCATGGCGTAGGGCGAAATTCGTCATACGCGGCGAAAGTAGCAATAGATTTATTTCTATTTCTTACGCCGGCGAACGACGAAAAAACAATTTTTTCTCTCTCTCTCTCTCTCTGTCTTTGCACACACAATAACCAACTTTATCAAATATCAGAGAGGAATTCGCTGAGTAAATTCGTCGTTGTTGTGCTTCACACGACGAATTTACGCAGCGAACTCTTATCGACGAATTCGTCGACATGAACGAAATTCGTCGTTTGTCCCAGTTGTGTTCCTAGCATAAAGAAGAATTGAAGTTCACTCCATTTTGCTTATTACTGTGGTGAATGGGCATAAGGGGTCATTCACATATTACGTAACGCTTTTCTCAGATATTGCCACTTTTAAAACTCAAGGTGTGTGCCAAGCATAGCTGTTAACTAGATAATGATTAGTAATTGTAATAATTAGTAATTTAATTACTTTTTTTTTCAAAGGTGAAGCAATGATATTCAGTTTCGCACGGTTACTAATTGATTACGATTACTAATAATGGAAAAGTAATCTGAATTACTTGAAATTACAACAAAATAATCAAAAAATAGTCCAATTACTTTTAAAGATTACTTTTAATTCTTTTCCATTATTTATGAAATTTATTGCACTTTACTTATCTTAAAATTTTAAAAATTTAATAACTTAACAAATGAGCAAAATTTTGTAAAAAGCTTGAAAGATATCACACATACAAAATACATTTTTATATTGAAAAAAAACTGTTCAAAATTCCCTTGTTTTAATTTGAAGTAATTTCCAGTAATCCAGATTACTTTTCGATTATTAGTAATCGCAATCAATTAGTTATCAAAAATTTTTCAAAAGAAAAGAGTCAGTAAAATGATTTTTCAAATGTAATCTAATTGATTCCTAATCGTAATCGAAATTTAACAGCTCTGGTGCCAAGTTTCGTCAGAATCGCTCAAATAGAAGCATGTGAAATATAATACTAAGTTTTAATGGGCATGACCCTGCCCACTTTTTAAAGCACAATGTGATGCTTTTCTAAGAGTCCCGAAAACGGATAACAGAAGTAGATATAATTTAATAATGAAAATAAAATAAAACAACACATTTATTGGGGGTATTGCCGCCCACTTTTTCTGACTATGGGACCAATTGGACGCTGAAAATTAAAGCTAAAAATGTATTAACTCGGAAATTTTGGGATATAAGCTATCTCTCTCTCTCTGTCTCGCTTTTAAAGAAATAGTTGTCATATAAGGACATGATTGCACTACACTGTATTGATAATAAAGCCATATAGACTTATTCCGAAATTAATTGAGAAGCTAGGCCATTTGGATTTATTATTTATGACTTTATTACAGTGAGCCGACGAAAATCGGCCCATTGAGTAGAAAGTGGAATTTGGGCTTAAGTCTTCCAATCAATTCTAAAGATAGCCACACATCTGCACATCTGCAATATTATTGTGCAATAAAATTGATATATGGCACAACATATTGGCTAAAGTCAAAATTCTGCTGTACCTGAATTCAGTAACTTTTATTACCGTAATCGAATCGTTATAATAAATATAACGAAAACTTATCGAATTTGCTATCTAGTAAAATATTTTAACGATATTCGCTGTCGTTTGAAGTGAAAAATGAAAAATCCCAAGCTCAAATTTATTTGGTTTTTCTTCAATTCTTCTTTGTGATTTTTGCTTATTTTGACATTTTGCATGCAGGGATGCCACATGATATACAAATAAATGGCGAGTAACACACAGAAGTAGACTATTATAAAAGAGAAATTACAGAATCGCATTATCGTTATCGAAGACGAATAAATATAGCGATAAATATTACGATTTTCGGTTCGCAAAAAGTTACTGAGTCTTACTCACCATTTAACTCAATACTATGTATGTGGTATCTCTGTATAGAAAATGTGAAAATAAGAGAAAAGCACAGAGAATAATAAATAAAAACTCAATGAATTTGAGCTTGTGATTTTATTTATTTTTTCTCCAACCGACAGCAAATATCGTTAAAATATGTTACTGAATAACAAATTCGATAAATTTTCGTTATATTTATTATAGCCATACGATTATCGTAATAAAGTTACTGAGTCCAGGCACTGGTACTGATTTATATTGCGCAAAAAGAAGTATTTTGTCATGTGTTGACAACAACATTGTATAATAATTATTTCCATGTATGTATACCACTAAACATTATTTTTATATTTTTTCAATTATTTAATTACAAATTATATATGTTTACGATTTTATAGGTGTGTATAGATTGTGCCATATATTTTTTTTAATACTCGTATTGTGCAATTTATTGCATAGTCTGGAACAAAACGCCAATAATAATATTAATAAAGCACTCAATAATATTGCATAGTCTATGGGTACCTGAAAACAATATTTGGCTACTTATGGAATGTTAGAGAGAGAGAGAGATAGATCAATCTGTAACGCTACAAATAATATTGTGAAAATTTTGCAGCACTAGATATTTTAGCAGATTTCTTTACTTGCCTGCTACTTTGTTTATGTTAAAGGCTCAGTTAGTCGACTGTAATGCAATGTAACTGTAATGTAGGAAACAGCTGATCGATATTTTTATATGAAAAGTAGGTTACGTTACATTACATCTCTATAACCACTTCCATTACTTTTCACATAACGATATCAATCAGCTGTTTCCTACTGTTACAGTTACATTACATTACAGTCGGCTAACTGAGCCTTAAAGCTTCTAGCATCACACCAGCCACCAGCCACCAGGCAAGCACACGCTCTAATATCACGTCAGAATTACTGAATTGAAAGAAGAAAAAAATTTTTTTTGGCTGGCTGGCTATTCCTCCAAAATTATCTAAAATTATTGTTATAAGTAGCGGTAGCTTTAAGTAAACCAGTTGCAATAACTCTTAGCGCTCAAGCTGTTTTTCGCAGCTGCTTAGATAATTTTTGCATTATGACTTATTAATATTATTTTTTTTACTCGTTTGTTTCAATTCAAGCCGCAAACTCCACTCAATGCCTTCAAGGCAGCCGAATGTTTCTTTTTTTTCTTTTTTTTTTGCGGCTGTTAACGAACAAGCTTATGGTCTTTTTAAATGCATAATTGTTAAGTTAGATCTAAGCAGATAAGGCAACAGGAATTTTTATTGCTTAAAATTAACATACATAATAATTTTTTGGAAGCAAGTGTTCATAGTTAAGTTTTTATTTTTATTTTTTTTGTGCATTGCGGTCAAAATATTTATGTAATTTTTTTTTTATTTCATAAACTAGGGAAAAAATATGCACAATTGGTTAAATAAAAAATTTGTAGCATATTTTCAAAAAAAAAAACAAACATTTAAATTACTGCAAGTTTGCGAGCTTAAAGCATGATTTGAAATTTTTAAGTCTCTGTTTCTTGAAAATTTCTCACCAAAAATACAGACCATAGGAAAAGTATAATTCCTTAGCATCTTAAAAGTTTAAAGCAATGAAAGTGCAGAAGCTCGGAAAAGATGAAATTCTCTAACCTTTGGAAATCATTCGCCAGCCTCAGAGAATCAAAAATATTATCAGCTTGTCGCTAACACATGACAAAAGTCTCTAGAGCGTTCATTCCTTTTTGCCACCGAGTTTGCGAAGCGATGGGACTTGCAAACGCTTTTACTGTCTAAGCCACAAGCGCCTCACAAGCTCCAACAGATCGTTATCGCTATATAAAAGAAAAGAATGCCCAGAGATTTTTTTGTTTTTGTTTTTTTTTGTTTTTAACAAACACAACCATTAGCTTGTCTGCAGAAAACACATAGGGTCTATTGCGGAAATCGAACCCACGACCTCTGGACTGAGAGGCTAGCATCGCTACAATTCAGCCACAGAGGCACCCAGTCTCCACCATCAATAATTTCTGACTGACTTTTCGACTTAATTATAATGACACACGATTTGATTATCAAACTTTACGAAAAAGCTTTAAAGTAAGTAAAGCTTTTTTAAGAATTTCCTAAAATTTAAAATAGCTTTTAGGTTTATATTACATGACGTATCAAATGAACTGAAAATTACTTACACACGGATTTATGTCCTCAAGCTATGCTTTTGAAAGCATAATTAATTTTTCTCTCAAAACAACGACTAAAAGCTTCATTAATTAAAAAGCCTTCAGATTAACACTGACACTTACAAGTAACTGCCTCCATCAATTTAGGGGAAAATTAAAGCAATTTATATTCCTGCTTTTTTTTCTTAACCAGTCATTAGTAGAGTTTACAAGCAATTTCATAGATTCTTTTTTGTTCTCACAAAAAAAAAATAGAACCAAAAGGCAGCAACAGTAGACTAGAGAGAGCAAAGCTTTAAAATGAAAGCATGTGCTTCTTATTGTTGCTTTTGATTGGCTTAATGTCTGTTTCCCAGACAGGGAGAAAAATTCTTGTATTTTTAAACTACTGGCGCCTTTTACTTAAAAACGTTTTTTCTGTTAATTAAAAAAATCGTTTTTAGATTGGAAACCTAGAAAAAAATTGCTCATGTTTAAATGTTCTTCTTTTCTTGTTCTTTGATTTGTATTTTATTTCTTCATTTCTTTGCAGAGTTTATGTGTAAAAGACTTAACCTTCCCATGACTGATAAAAAAAAACTGATAGAAACATTTCAAATTCAGATAGATAATTTTTCTTTATTTAAATTTTTTTTTTAATTTTTTTTCGGGCATAATGAGTTTGTATGTTTTTTCTGAATATTCGAAAATGGTCATTTTTAACTTTTCTTTTTTTTTATCCACAGTAATCGCCACCAACAGTGCCTGTAATGGTCGGTAAGGTGTTTGTGTTTTTTTCACTTGTGGCTGCCACACAGAAATTTGGGTTATTCGGCAATTTTAAATAAATTAAGAGAGAGAGAAAAAAACATATAAATGTTTTCCATGTGATTTTACGCTTGTTGTTAATAAAAAATTAAAACAAGTTTCAACATGTTTTATATTAGTTATCAATTTTCGATTTTATGTTAATTTATCAAACATATTTTTATGCTTCCGTCAAAGTGTTTTTCTTTTTTTTTTTTTAAAACTGCAGGAAAAAATTTCATATAAAATTTACTGTGTTACTTAAAAAATATTTAAAAAAAATATAGGTACAATAAAATAATACCATATAAAACAAATCTTTTCTATAGAAGCTGATTAATCATTTTATTACTTTGAAATAAATATAAAAATGTACGCTTGAAAATAAATTAAATATTATTTTTCTAGTGAATCATTCAAATTCAAATTCTCCATAACAATAATTATTTTATTTCGTTTCGTATAAGTAACAATGATTTAAAGAGGTTTTTTAAAAATCCTTAGGCGATATATTTTTTTTTTTCTTTTTTATTTGATTTTAGTTTTTGTGTTGATGCTACCGATTATGAGTTTAGATAATAAACATACCAAAAAATTCATTAAATTAATTTGAAATCTCATTTTTTAGACTTCATTATGATTAGGATTTACTCAACAGCAATAATTTATAGGAAAGTACTTTTTATCAAAAGTATATTCTATTAAAAGTACCATTTATAAAAATAAAAAGCGCCATGCAAAGATACTTTTTCTAAAAGGTACTTTTTATGAAAAATACTATTTAAAAATGGTACTTTTTATAAAAAAAAATCTTTTTATAAATGACACTTTTTATAGAAGGTACTTTTTATAAAAAAAAACTTTTTATAAATGGTACTATTTATAATAGGTACTTTTTATAAAAGGTACTTTTTATAAATGGTACTTTTTATAAAAGATACTTTTTATAAACGGTACTTTTTATAATAGGTACTTTTTATAAAAGGTACTTTTTATAAAAAGTACTTTTTATAAATGGTACTTTTTACAATAGGTCATTTTTTTAATAAAAAGTACCTTTTAAAAAAAATTCCTTTAAAAAAAAAATTCCTTTTATAAAAAGTACCTTTAATAAAAAGTACCTTTTACCAAAAGTACCTTTCATCAAATGTTCATTTAATCAAAAGTTCCTTTCACCAAAAGTACGTTTTACCAAAAAATACCTCTTTTATCAAAAACACTTGTTAAAAAAATGTACTTTTTAAGTAAAATATTTTTGGTAGAAAGTACTTTTTGTGAAAAGTATCTTTTACAAAATAAAATATTTTTTATTAAAATTTAAAAAAAGTTTTTTTTTTATAAAAAGTACCTCTTCTCTTTGAAGAAGCACATTTGAAAATAAATGTTTTATAATAAATTTTTTTCGAAAATATTGTTTAAAAAATGGAAAACAAAATTTTCTTTTATAGGGAATAGTTTTCATCCCCAAAAAGAAACTCATTTCACAATAAAAAGAATCAATCAATAGGAAATGCAAAATGCTCGTAGTTGTCCTTAATTAAGTACCTAAAAATTTTAATCAATATCAAGGATTGATTACATCGAATATATAGACTAGTTTTCTTTAATGATTTATTAATTTAAACATAAAAGCAGCAGCAAAAAAATCATGAAAAACAAACATTTTGAACATTTAAAAAAATTTCTATTACGAAAGTAAGTTTCCCATAAAATATTTGAAACTTAAAAGAAAATATTGATCAAACAATTTTTTAAAAAATTGGCTTCTGCACAATTACGGGTTTATTGTCTGCTATGGACTTTGCTTTATGATAATTTGTGTTATTTTACTGTTTCTGTTTTTTAATTTATTTATTTACGACTTGCATTTTGTATTTGTTGTAAATTCACTATACGTTTTAATATTTATACACTTTTTTCTTATGAACAAGAAAAAAAAAATAATACGTAAAATGTTTTTTTAGTAAGAAATGTTATGTAAAAAAATATGTATATGGAATTGAATTT
Organism: Nowickia ferox; assembly: GCA_936439885.1. Lineage (NCBI taxonomy): Eukaryota > Metazoa > Arthropoda > Insecta > Diptera > Tachinidae > Nowickia > Nowickia ferox. The sequence continues at coordinate 81,180,562 of OW387027.1, read as the reverse complement.
AATAATGAATTTTAAAAATGAATTTGTGTTTGGAACTCTTTTTGCATTAAATTAACATAATCATTTATTTGTTTAGGTTTTTTCAAACTACAAGTAATAATTTTTGTAAGGAAAAAAAGAAATATAAAAGAAAACCCCATAAATACCTTTTAATAATTTCAAACTTTTGGTAGAGAAAATCACTAAGTTGTTGGTGGTGTGTTGACAAAATCTGTAAAAGAAAATTAAAATGAAAGGAAAACGTTAGTTACATTTTGGAATCACATATGTATGTATGTATATGGGCATTTCCACAGAAAAGTCCACTTTTTGTTACGTTTAAAAACTTAATTGAGTCTGTGTTGAGGCCTTCCAACTTCCAATTAATATAAATATAAATTGAGTGAATTAATTTTTTGTTTAAAAATTTAATTGATTTAAGCTTAATTAAACGTTTAATTAAATCAATTAAAATTTTGTTTAAATATTTAATTGAATTTTTTTAATTGTGGTTGAAATCTACTGACAAAATGTTTGAGCAGCAACGAAATGCATATTGATGAGCTTATTCATTAACAAATAAATTTTTTGAATTAATTCGTATTCATTTTTAAACACTTTAAATAAGTAAAATATAAAAATAAAATATTTATTAAGCAAAAATAAGCATTTTTTTTAATTAAAATTTTTTTTTTTAATTTCAGCGTTATTTTTCAAGTAATTTTATTTAGCATTACTTCAAGAATGGATTCACACACGGCAATTTTTTAGTTCATAAGCGAGAGAAAAAAGGTAATGGCTTCTCTCTTTATTATATTTTCCTCTCTCTCTCTCTCTCTCTTCCATAAACTTAAAAGTTGCTCAACCAAAAATGTCGCTGTGTGAACTCATTCCAACGTCGATTTAGCTGCATTTTTTATTCGGTCACGGTTCACACACATCAACTTTTAATGCAGCTGGCAGAAAAATAGAGATATTTGTATTTCTTACTTCGTCTTTCTTACAGCTGAATTACTAGTTGATCAACTAAAGTTGGCGTGTGTGAACCGGTACTAACAAAAGTGATTGACCTAGAAGAGTGTGTAATGAATATGTGCTCGACAAGTTTATTCTATGACGAAAGAAAACGGGGGAAAGTCAATGTTATTCCATATTCTAACTCCACCATATTAAAAGCAATAAACAAAATAAACCTTAAAAATGTTCATAAATTCAAATTCCTATCCATGCATAACTCAGCCATAAGTTGCTTAACTTCTTGTTTGTTGTTGTTGCTGTAATTTTGACAAAAGAAATTCCCTTTTCTTACCAAGATGCACAATTTCGTAACACTATAATTTCCGGTTTTGTAAAGCAAATTGTCAATAATAATACAAAATAAAAAAATAAAAATAAAACGAAATAACTCAAATGACAAAAGAAAGTTGTTGAATCTTTTTATTTGGCTTAGCGCTAATAAAAATTTATTATTTTTTTAATACAATTATTTTTTTTTATAAAACACAAAAGACGACAAAAGTTGGCAAAAATAAAATAAAAACTTTAAACAAAAATTTCATGACTGTTGGAAACATGAAATTTTGGCAAAGTTTAAGTTTCAGCTCAATAATTAAATGCAATAAGTATGTAAGTGATTGAAATAATTTCCAGAAATGTTTTAAAAAAATATTATGCAAACTACATAAATTATTTTAAAAAACCCCATCATTTTGCAAATGACAAATAAAGAAACTGAATCTAAACATAAATGGTGAATAATTACAAAAATGAGAAGAAAAAAATTTAAAAAAATTACAACGTAAAAGAGACCTGTTTTAAGGAAGTTAAACGAATGAGTAAACCTTTTACCAGAGGTAGAAGTCAAGTTGTGCGCATGCGTGCCTGCCATTTGGACTTTAACTTGGCTTAAATTTAAAACTCTGGCACTTAGCAAACACTTTGTATGATGATGACTTTACTGCCGGTTTGTTGGTTGTTTCTTTCATTTTCACCATTATTACTTGTCTGTTTTCGTTGTTATTTAAAACATGATTTGACATTTAAATAATAAAGTGAAAGATTTGAGAACAAATTAGCAGCCATTTCTGTAAATTTCTTAAGAATTGTTTTCTTCGTTTGTGGTTGGTGGTGGTTTCTTGTCTTATTAATTTAAAGTTCTTTGTATTAGTCATAATTTCTTAAAAAAATAATCTTCCATATTAAGTTAAGACTTTTCCTGGTTCATTGTCAATCAGCAAATTAAATCACAGGAATTCGGAATTGAAATGACCTTTAGACTCCCGGACGAATTTAGCATAGATATCCGTCATTAAAAGAGCAACACACTGGCTCAGTTTTTATCAGATACATAATAGAAATATCCATATAATAACAGACAACTAATCTGCAATCAAGTCCCTCGCAGGTGTGTACTCCACATCATTCCTCGTCCAAGAATGTCGCACAGTTTGCGCAGCACTGATCCATCACACTGTATTGCGTGCTTGGACACGGCACTAATTTAGGCAACATAGCTGTGGATGAGCTGGCAAAGAGGCGGAGGGAACCCTGCTCAGAGTAGTCGATATCGACAATCTCTGTCGGTTCCTTCTCTCATCCTGCTGGAGACGCTTCGATGCTGCCTTTGGCCTTTGGCCTCGCCTAAATATCAACAGAACTAAAAAAATAAAAATAAAACGAAATAACTCAAATGACAAAAGAAAGTTGTTGAATCTTTTTATTTGGCTTAGCGCTAATAAAAATTTATTATTTTTTTAATACAATTATTTTTTTTTATAAAACACAAAAGACGACAAAAGTTGGCAAAAATAAAATAAAAACTTTAAACAAAAATTTCATGACTGTTGGAAACATGAAATTTTGGCAAAGTTTAAGTTTCAGCTCAATAATTAAATGCAATAAGTATGTAAGTGATTGAAATAATTTCCAGAAATGTTTTAAAAAAATATTATGCAAACTACATAAATTATTTTAAAAAACCCCATCATTTTGCAAATGACAAATAAAGAAACTGAATCTAAACATAAATGGTGAATAATTACAAAAATGAGAAGAAAAAAATTTAAAAAAATTACAACGTAAAAGAGACCTGTTTTAAGGAAGTTAAACGAATGAGTAAACCTTTTACCAGAGGTAGAAGTCAAGTTGTGCGCATGCGTGCCTGCCATTTGGACTTTAACTTGGCTTAAATTTAAAACTCTGGCACTTAGCAAACACTTTGTATGATGATGACTTTGCTGCCGGTTTGTTGGTTGTTTCTTTCATTTTCACCATTATTACTTGTCTGTTTTCGTTGTTATTTAAAACATGATTTGACATTTAAATAATAAAGTGAAAGATTTGAGAACAAATTAGCAGCCATTTCTGTAAATTTCTTAAGAATTGTTTTCTTCGTTTGTGGTTGGTGGTGGTTTCTTGTCTTATTAATTTAAAGTTCTTTGTATTAGTCATAATTTCTTAAAAAAATAATCTTCCATATTAAGTTAAGACTTTTCCTGGTTCATTGTCAATCAGCAAATTAAATCACAGGAATTCGGAATTGAAATGACCTTTAGACTCCCGGACGAATTTAGCATAGATATCCGTCATTAAAAGAGCAACACACTGGCTCAGTTTTTATCAGATACATAATAGAAATATCCATATAATAACAGACAACTAATCTGCAATCAAGTCCCTCGCAGGTGTGTACTCCACATCATTCCTCGTCCAAGAATGTCGCACAGTTTGCGCAGCACTGATCCATCACACTGTATTGCGTGCTTGGACACGGCACTAATTTAGGCAACATAGCTGTGGATGAGCTGGCAAAGAGGCGGAGGGAACCCTGCTCAGAGTAGTCGATATCGACAATCTCTGTCGGTTCCTTCTCTCATCCTGCTGGAGACGCTTCGATGCTGCCTTTGAAAAAGAATGTCGCACAGTTTGCGCAGCACTGATCCATCACACTGTATTGCGTGCTTGGACACGGCACTAATTTAGGCAACATAGCTGTGGATGAGCTGGCAAAGAGGCGGAGGGAACCCTGCTCAGAGTAGTCGATATCGACAATCTCTGTCGGTTCCTTCTCTCATCCTGCTGGAGACGCTTCGATGCTGCCTTTGGCCTTTGGCCTCGCCTAAATATCAACAGAACTAAAAACCTCATTATATTCACTAGGAAGCGCTTGAGGAATATCTTGGCCATACCTACCGGCTACTGCACTTTCGGAGCCCATGCTAAACGTATGGGTCTGACGTACAATGATTACTGCTACAATTTTGGAGGATTTCCGTCTGCGCTTCCTTGGCAGTATATATTTCAATAGCCTGTCCGAGTTATCGGAAATAGGACTCAGAAACCTAAGCCTACACATTAGGAGCAGCGGCTGGTATGGTCGTTAACCCTCTTCTATGGCACACTTCTCTTTTCTTTTATTTTCTCCTATCCTCAAGAAACTTTTCATCTCTATCTTTGAAAAAGAATTCAATAAGATGTTTATGGAAAAAAATATATAAGCATTTTCAAGTCATTATTTTATATGTAGGCAAAATATTCGTTGCATTTTTTTATACACAAGTGCGACCGACCGACTTGTGCAAGCTTAAGACAATTTTATTATAACCTGCCACATTTAATAAGCAAAAATCGTTTAAATTAAAAAATTTCCCACCTGAGAATTTTGTGTGTAAATTTGAATTTCAAATTCAAACAGTTTCCATTTGTACGTTTTTTTTCCTTTTGTTGTTTTGTTACAATTAAAATTTTTCTTCAGCCAAGGTTGTTAACTGACAATGCAACAATTGCAATTGTTAGTCTGTTTATTCTCTGATAATTTGTTTTTTTTTCTTCATCAAGCTATTGTCTTACACAATTACATGCACACACATACAACAATCTATTGACCAGAAAATTATATGGTCAATTATGCATAAATTTGTGTGTTAGTGTGTACTAGTATGGCCGTGTGTTCGTGTGTTTTTATGCATATTTGGCTTGGGAGTATTCGCAAACAATAAAAAACCGATACAAAGCAAACACTGCTGATGTTGAATGGAAAATGACGACAAACTCTCTCACATAACGGCAAATGGAAAATTGCGAATATCCGTTAAATACATTACAAAACACACACAAAAAAACAATTACTTGTACAATTGAAAAAAAATGCAAAAGGCAAATTTAAATAAACACAAGAACACCGAACCACAAGCAGATCCTTGAAAGAGTGAAATCATTAGCAACGAAAATCTAAGCTAACGTGACTATGATTTTGTTTAATTTATTGGTTACAGCAACAGTTTCCAAATGGGGGTCTGCGGACCCCAGGGATCTGCATCAACCATCCAAGGCGTGCGCTTGAAGAGCTGCACAAATGTGTTTTTAACAATAATATAATTTTTTATTTTCATTCTATGTACTTCTTATATGTTATTTTATTTTATGTGTAAAACCAAATCACCAAATATTAGTGGGAACTTTTACTAAGTAGCCCAGACTCTGTCTGCACTTTCTGTTATTGCCATCACTATTATAAACAGCTGATATTGCTGTTATTGCCATTTAATTTCAACTGATAGAATGTGAACTGAAGCTTAAACATGTCACAAAAGAGACAATATTTTAAAGATTATTTAAAATTTACATACATATTTAAACCAATAAGAGGTCCGCAAAAAAAAATTTACAAAGGATTCTTCTTTGGGAAGCCCTGCATTAGAGAATGCAATAGTTATCTGTCTGTATTGACATACTTTAAGTATAAACCCTATGGAAATATTTTCAAATTTAATTGAAAATCTAGTGTCGCAATTTTACTACCGAACTTGAGACCATTCCTTGTTAAAAAAATTATTATAATTCAATTAATTTAAATGATAAATATGTACCACATGATTAGAGTTATTTCATAAGGGGAAAAAATACTAAAATTTATGAAAAAGTTATCTAATTTTTGTTTGGGAATTTCTTTATTTGAGATACATATATCATAGAGCCAAAAATAATTAAGTAAAAATATATATTTTTTTTTTTGCTAAATATATTTTCAAATTAATAAAAAATGCAGGGTTATTATAAACTTAGTGGTTTGAAAATCGTCGATCTGGCAAGGCTGTCAGCTGTTAAATATCTGTCATCTGAAGTGTCATATATTTACTGAAAGATTTGCCATTTATGAACATGAGTCGTTTAACAACCGAAGAATGTGTGAAAATAGTTAAAACTTACTACAAAATTGGTGGTTCACAAGTGGTGGCTACTCTTCGAGCATTACGGGATGATTATGGCCATTATAAACGATCTACTGTACAAGGAATTGGCAAGTTTAAAATAAAAATTTAAGAGCCTGGAAGCGTTAAAGATGTGGTCAGGCCTGTGCATCCTCGCAAAATATCGCTTGTATTATTGAAAGTGTTGCGGATAATCCGAACAACCGTTATCGTTCATTCAGAGCGCTATGGCCGTATGATAATTGACAATTTTTGGCTTGCAATTGAAAATTATGAGCTGGTAGACATGTGGTTGCATCAAGACAGTGCCGCATCTACACAACATGATCGATTTCGGCTTTATTGCATGCGAAGTATCACGTTTTTGGCGACGTCAATTGGCCACCAATATCATGCAATTTGACGCCGTTGAACTTTTTTGTGGGGCTACTTTAAAGACCGTATCTAAGCGGATAATAACTAAACGTAATGGCAAGGCCCAAGCATTATAATGAATCAAAAGTATCATCAAAATCATATCCTTATGTGTATTTTATTTTACTTTACTTTTGAAACCGAAAAATGGATAACTCAGTAGATATTTTGTTAAAGTCTTTAAATTTTACCCAGCAAAAAATTCACATACAAATCATTAGTTACAGCATTGATGAACTCTGCTCCAAGTAGTTATATTTAATGGAACTAAATGGTATGCGCTTAAAAGGTTATCCAAAACAATTTTTGATTTTTGAGTAACAGCCTAAGAGTATTAAATTCAGTACCTGTAAAACTAGTTCCGACTTTTTTACTGGGTATTTCTGGAAAAGTTTTCTTTTTCATTTCAGCCTAGTGGAAATCTAAACTTTTTCCAGGGAATAAAATATAATAAATAAAATACCTTAAGAGTTCAATAACGGCAAGATATTGTGCTGTGCTCAGTAAGCCTCAAGTAATTGTACTAATTATAATACTAATCGAATGAGAATTATAACGTATATGGTGCGCAGTATATGAGCTAAAACACTCTTTTAAGTTATGCTACTATACAAGTTATTATTATAACTACTACAACAATAAGAAATTATTATATTTTTTTTTCAAGGCTGTGATTTCACTCTTTTGCATACTTGCCTGAGAACAGTTAAACTGCCAACAATCTTAAGTGGTAACAGCGAAATAGCGCAAACAAGAGGAAAAAAATAAAACAAATAACCAGCGGCTACCCAGTAATGACAACGGATACAGGCCACTCACTACCAAACAACTCTGTACCGCCACATTCTACTCTTAACGATTTCGTAATTGATTAAAATAACATTAAACAAAAGTGGCACGAGTAATTCATATATATTTCTTTTATGCACAAAATTAAATGCAAATAATTGTGAAAAAAAACTTTCAAGATTTTAAATTAGGAATATAACTGCCAAATTAGAAGAACATTATTTTTTTTTTTTTGTAATTTATACAATAAAAATATATTTGATTTGGGTGGGGAGGGCGATAAAAGTGTGCCAAGCTTTAATGAAATATTTTGGGTAGAAAAAGAGTTTGCTTTTGGGTAAATGAATGAATGAATGACTGGTTGAAATGCGAGAACGCTTTAGCTTTATCAAGGCCAAAGACAAAAGTTTGCCAATAAAAAATAAATTTGCTTTCAAAAAATCACAAACACACGAAAAGACATGGAAAGAGTTGATACTAGACGAGTGTCATGGATTTGGGCCACATTGAAAATTTACTTAAGGCCACTGCAACTAGTGCGAAGGTAAGAATGAATATGCAATTGAGAATAAATTTGCACAAGTCTTAAACTATCGAAATAAATAAACTAAAATGTAAATTTATTTGTTTATAAATTTTTTTTTTCAAAATACAGCTCCAGCTCAGATAATTCCACTTCGAAATTCGATTTTCGGCCTTGTCACTTTGATTGTCCATAAATGTAATAAACAATTTCGCATTTTATGTTTAGATAAATTGGGATTACTTTTTTTTTTGAATTTTCAAATTCTATGAAGACAATTACAGTGTTTATATTATATTTAAAAAAGAAAATTGCCATAATTTGTTTGCAATCAACCAGCAAAATTTATATGCAAAATTCTACATCTCCTAAATGGGAAAACACAAGCTCAGTTTGCAAATAATTTAAATCCATTTATTGTGTATGAAATGAGAAAAAGTCATATGAAAGAGTAAAACAAAAAGTGGTATTAAATATTTTTAAAATTTAATATCGTTACCTTAACATAGAAAGGCCCTGACTCATTATTTTTTTGAAATCGAGATTTTTGCATTTTTCTATACACTACTTGTTCTTCTATCGAAATATACAAAAAACTCGAACTATAAAAAAATAATATATAAGGTAACGATATTTTTATCGTATTTTTTCCACAAAAAATTTTAAAGTTTTCATTATTCAATAAACTATCAATTGTTTCTACAAATTAAAATAAATTAAAAATAATGCTGATAATCAGGGAACCTTTATTCAAAAAACTTCTTTCAACATCTACAGCTTTTATATTAAATTTTCACTCAAACAAATGAGCAGTTCAACGTACATCATAGTTGAAACCAGAACTCAATAACAAACATGTTTGTTCCTTAAGGCTGGTACTCTGTTCAAAGTTGTGAAAAATTTTCAGCACCATTGATTATTTCGCGTGAAAAATTTGACATGTACTAAATGTAGCCCAACACGCGGTTTTTTATAAATTTCTTGCTTTTATTGCTTGAAAGTATGCAACATTGTTAAAATTCCGTGCGAAAAAAGCACTGCTCATGTTGTTTCGCAGCTAAACTAAAATGATGCCAGACTAATTTTGCATGGAAAGACATGATTTTACGTGTTTTTCACAACAAGAACAGAGTACTACTTTTGCGAATTTATTTCGCATATATTGCACACCAAATACTTTTCGCACGAAATTGTGAACAGAGTACCAGGCTTTACCCAAAAAAATCATAATTTTCAATGAATTTTTTATCAAATATTGAAAACATTTCCCATTCCACGAGAATTTGTTTGCCAAATATTTCTTTTGAATTGAACAAAGAAAACATAAATTTTCTACTTAAGACATTCTTACTAACAAGTCAGCATCTTAAGCAACGTTATATCCAAAATTTCCTTAGTTTATTTCTTTACTAGTTAAACTTTTGTTTTTAAGTAATTTTTATATTTGCAATTTCAATCTTTATAAAAAAAATTGTGTCACATTCAATTAAATTTAACGAAACTCTCCCACAAATAGTGAAATTTTGTAATTTTCATAGCACCAAAATAAAGCTGAGTTCAACAAGTGAGAATGCAATGCATGAAAGTAAGATCTGTTCAACAGTGCAGGGGGAGTGTGCAAAGAAGATTAACACAATAACAATGAAATAGTTACACCCATAATGATTTTTTTCTCTTTATTTTATATAAAATTATTTAAGCCGTTATCGATGCTTTACTCAACAGCCAAAGCTTTTCAAGCAACATTCCAGTTACGAACTGCTGCCGCCAGGCACCTTTGACAGCTAATAGTCACCACAAAGAAGTATTTTAAAAATGTGCAACAAAAAAAAGAAACTATTAAGAAAAAAATGCAATAAACAAAAATCATGACTAAGAGTCAAATAAAAATGCTGTTTTTTTGTTTAAGTAAAGTCCAAAAAGACAGTGATTGTATGAAAAAAAAATAAATAAAAAAAAAATTATTACCCAAAGTATTTGAGAGGAACCAGTGGTGTTGTCCAAACTACAAACAGCTGGAGACCTCTACAGCTACAACAACAAAAACCTAAATTTAGTTAACAACAACACTTAGAGGTGGTAGAGTGCATAACTTTTCGCAAAACTACTGGAAAAAAATTGCACATGATTTTCTCAGTTGTTAGAAAAAATTAAAATTGCTTATGTTAAATGATGAAACAGAATAAAGTCTGCAACTTCAGGAAAATCGCTCCCAAATTAATAAAGCCCATAATAACATCCTCGGCAGTAACTTCAAATGCTCTCTAATTTTTGTTTTATTTTCTTTGTGCTTATTTTTCCTTGTAGTAGTTTTGTTTGTATGAAATTTATTGAAAGTATGGTAACATTTTTGAAAGAATGAGTACTTATATGTGAGAGCATGAGAAAAAAAGCGTTCTGCTTTCTGCGACTGCTTTTTTCTGCCAATTTGTATGGAAAATGTGTTTATGCCGGTATTCTGTTTAATCAAGCGAACACCATCAACATTAATCGAAAACGTGCATCTGAACTCACCGAATTGTTTCGTGCACAAAAAATTTCTTTGAATGCAGTTTCTATTTTTCTATATCTACCTCTATCTATTTCTCTATATCTATCACTCTTTATCTATCTCTCTCTAAATCTTTCTTTCTCCAACTATCTGTCTATCTCGCACTCTTTATCACTTAACTAAGTACATCTTATACAAAATCGATTGATTTCAATAAAAATCATGAATCAAGAAAACAAGATTGACGCATTGCGCAGGTCCGTTATTTTATTTTATGCTTGTGACGTAGACATAGAATTTTTATTGTAAACAAAGTACATACATTTTTGTGTGGAATGTGCTCTCTCTCTCTCTCTACCCAAACGCGCTATTCCCCTTCGCAAAACGCGCTAGAACGCGCTAAGTTACAGCATTGTCAACTATAAACAATAAAAAACACCCTATATTTATAGCCAAAACGCGCTATTTTCCTACGCGCTAAATTAAATTTTAATAAAAGTAGATGTATATATATATGTACATGTGTATTAATAAATACAATTGATTTTTTTTAGTAGGTCTTTTCAGATTTTATAATATTGTTTCTTCAAAATTATATCCTAAATAACTAAAATCATTTAATACAGAATCAGAATTGCCTTTCAAATAATCGAAATCCTTAGTTTAGAGGGGTGAAGTTTGTAGTGTGTGTCTGTGTATCTGTGCATTTGTGTGTCTGTCCGTGTCTACGCACAGACTAAACGGCTGATCGGATTTTGATTTAGTTTTTTTCTGTTTGAAAGGTGAGTTGATCAAGAGCTATTAGCTATTCTTTTTGTACTTGAGCTAGAATAGATCTTAATAAGTAATATAAATTTTTTTGGTCGCGAGTAGGAGTACATATTTTTAGTTGTGAATTTCAAAATATTTGCCATTTATAGTATTAAAATGCGTGTTTAATTTTAACCATAGTCAGAGAATTTTATTTGCGACAGCTGAATCATTAACCAATTTAAAAAATTTTATGAGTTTGGAATACTAGAAAATTGTTAAATTTATGCAAAACAAGTAAAAAAAAATATTGAACTGAAATGATGCTGACTTTATTCAAAACGCGCTAATTCAGCGCTTTTTTTTTAGTAAACGCGCTAAGACGAAAAAAAGCGCGTTTGGTATAGTTAAAACGCGCTAAATATAGCGCGAAACGCGCTAAATTGGCATCTCTGAACAAACACACGTGCGCAGTAGAAAATTTGTTTGTACAGCTGAGTGCGCAATCTTGTTTCTTTGATTCATGAACAGAAATCATTCACCGTGAGTGGAGGAGTCCATCTCTAACCAAAAGTATTTGAAACGAATCAGGGAACCATAAAAATGGATTTGCATATAAATTTTTAGTACATATTTCCTTTTGTTTAGTGTCGTGTTGTAATTCCAAATTTTGTTTTAATTTTGTGTTCAATGAAGTCTCAATATTTGCATTCAAAGTACTATTCAGTTTTTTCACTTAACTGTCAAGCCATGCGCCAGTAATTTCAATTGACTTTTTTTTAAATTAATTAAAATAAATCTTTTTTGTTTGCACATTTTGCTGTAGGAAATGCCAGCATTATGTCTTATAAGGAGAAATTAGATCAATAGGTTATTAAAGTATATAAAGGGTGTTCAGGGAAAGTTAAAAAATTTATGTATTTTCTGCTGTTCAGAGTAGATTTGAGCTGCATTCAATGGTTAGTGGTGCCTTAAGCAAAGATAGAGTATGAAAACAATAAGACTTAATTAAGCTTGGAAAAATAAATTTAATTATTTTATACATGAGCGAAGCTGAAATACGTCAACCACGATAAGAGCCACAAATCCCCTTAACGTTAAATTTTTTCCCCTCAAAAAATTTTCCCTTTTCTTAAATTTGCAATCGTCAATAGTTTTTCCCCAGAAATGTTTGTTTTTTTATTCCCCTTATTATGAACAATATTTTTAACTGGGGATTTTTTCACCTTTTGCTTGGTTTTGTTCACTTTTTACACAATAACCCTCGCATTTGCTCAAAATATTTTTTAAGTAAATGCACAAGAGCAATAAACGTGCCAAACGCCAGATTATTTATTTTTTTCCTTATTAAAACCCATGCACGCTTCCAATTCAAGCCACTAACAATACAATCCGCAATTCCAATTTTAGACCAAACTCATGCAAGCAGCGTGCTCATGTTTTACTTTACAATTGTGCAAACTACATTTATGCAAAAGCAAAAGTAGTGATACAAAAATTTTAAAAATTAAATTAAACAATAAAACAAAAATTTTATTTATTTTAATAAAACAAGTGACCAACACCCATAAATGCCATAATTGACAGTAGAGCGCAACTGCTGCTGGCTGGTGTTACAAAAATCCAGTAACAAGGTTTAAAAATAAAAAATAAAATAATACAAAACAAACTCGCACATGGAATTTTGTGTGGACCAATTAAAATTCCTTGCAAATGTTAGAGACGTGAACAGAGCATAGAGAAAATAATTTGCATATTTTTTGAATTATTTACCAAAAATAAAAATAAAAAATTTCAGGAAATTCAATGTACTAAAGCAACAGGTAAGAAATTAATTTGAGCTTAATTTCCTTATTCATAAAAAATTTTAAATGAACTTCATGGAGAAATTAACCGGAATATTTAAATGAAAAAATACAGCAGAGGAGAAACCCCTTGAAAAGGATTCAAAAGCCTGCAATAGACAAAAGGTTTAGTAAGCGAATTCGAATTTTGTAGGTCATACCAAGTCATATTCATATAAGTTTCACTCGCTTCAATTCGCTGGGAAAATCCGATCTTGGGTTACTGAAAAATCTGTTTTGATGTCTGAGAGAAATTCAAAATACAAACAGCGAAAACCATCAGCTGGGCTGTCGAGACCATCTGTTATGAATTCGTCTTGGGTCACTTAACAACCAAGGTTTATTCATATAAGGTAGACTCGCCCCAATTCGCCGGGAAAAATGCGTTTTGATGTCAAAAAAATTTATAAAAAAATGTATCTTGTTATCTGCGGGAAATTCGAAATGCAAGCGTCGAAAACAGTCTGCTGGGCTGTCGAGACTATCTGGCATGAATTCGTCTTGGGTAATTTAGCAAACAAGGCTTATTCATATAAGGCAGGGTCGACTAAATCCGCTTTGAAAAGGGCCGTCTTGGAATGTCAAAAAAAAAATATACTGAAAAATGTGTGTTTACATTTTAGAGATATTTAAACTGCAAGCGGGCGATTGAGACCACCTGATATGTATGGGCCTTGGGTCATACCAAGTCATATCCATGTTATGTAGACTCGCTTCAATTCGCTTACAAAAGTCATATTCATATAACGTAGACTCGCTTCAATTCGCTTTAAAAATTAGTTCTTCGATTGTCAAAAAAATTTACTTGAAAGTGTGTGTTGACATTTGAGAGAGGTCACCTTGTATGAATTCGCCGCCTCGCTGGCAAATAAATTATTTTTGAAGCCAATTAATTTTTGATATGCAAATTATAAGAGGCGAAAATAATCACCAGGGCTGAATAATTTATATAACCATTTGGGAGATATTCAAATCCAAGTGGCGAAAATAATCACTTTGGCAGTTGAGAACATCTATTATGAATTCACCTTGGTTCATAGAAAGCAACCAACGCTTATTCATATAAGGTAGGCTCGCCCCAATTAGCTTTAGCAAAGCGTATTCAATTCGCTTTGCAAATCTAGTTTTGCGGATGTCACAAATATGTACATACTGAAGAAGCAGCGAAACAAGGTTGCCTAATTTTATGAGATCACCTGAAATGAATTCGCCTTGCCAGCAACTAATGCTGGCTACACATTATGGCATTTAGTGACATCGCAATAGTTTGCACTAGTGGCAATGTTGGTCAATTTCCGATATTTTTCGTTTTGTGGCATTGCGTTACAAAAAAAAACAAGTTTGAACGACATTGCACACATTTAAAAAATGGCACCACACAAAGACAAGAGAAGAACTGCGAAATGGGTACGCAGCATAAGTTATTTTTGAAGTTAGTTAATTTTTTTTCTATTCAGAAAATTTTTATTTTACTTGCAACACTCGCCACCCCAATAACCTTTTCTGATGGCCAACACAAGTCATATTTGTTTAATAAACATGCTGGCTTGCTGGCACTGACGTGCAATAACATGTGTTGGCATGCTATTTGCCAGCATTCTGTCAGCATAAATTAAAAAATAAAAAATTTTACAAGTTATTTTACTGTATTGTACATTTTGCTAAAAACTAAGAAAGAAAAAAAGTGAAATTTGTGTCAATGCACATTTATGTTATGTATGTATGTATGTATGTATGTATGTACATTTGTTATGTTACACCAACATAGTACAAAAAAATTCAAACTTAACAGCCTGTAATTAATCAAGTGCCAGTACCTTAAGCTTAAGAAAATGCATTTGAGAATACTTTACTAAGTCTGAGAGCAAAGTTGGTTGATTTTTTTTAGTATCACAATAATAATTAAACTTAAACCTGTGCTGAGTATACATTAGAGCATTTTGTGACATCGAAGTACGAGTAGTGTGTACTAGTGCCAAGATTTTGTCATTTCCGCTACTTTTCGTTATAAGGCCTGACAACATTTCACACATTTTGAAGATGACGCCACAATGACGACAAACGAAATGCCAAATGTGTACTCACTCAGCCTTAGTTCATTTTGCAAAAATTACAGCTTTGATGACTCACATTTTTTTTTTTCTTTACGTTTATAATTTTATTTGCTTTTCCAGATTTATAAAACATAATTTTCCATTGCTCATGATTGCTTTAAACGCAATAGATATATAAATAAAATTAGCCAGTCAAACAGACAGTCCAACAATCCATCTACCCCGTTTGCACAATCGGTCAAATGTACATACATACATACTCTTAAATTGCGTTTCTAATGTGAAATTTTTTCAGTTTTCTTTCTGCTGTCTAAGCAATTTGCAGTTGATTTTAAACTACACTTGGTTGCACAAAAAAAACAAAACAAAACAAAACAAAGAGCAACTACATCTGATAATAAAAGTATATAAACTTGGAAAATAAATACATAAATAAAAAAATTATCCATTACTATAATAAATGTTAAGTATGTACTTGTATGTAATTCGGAAGAGGCAAGTGAAAAGACAGTAAGACAGATGAACACACGTACAGGCAGGCGGGCACAAAACTTATCGTTGGGCTCGAGTAGAAAGGCTCTAACTCAAATAATTGGAACTTTACACAGCAGCAGGTTATAACATAACAGAAACTGTGCAATTGCATGTACAACTGTTTTGTGCAATTGCTTGTAAGAGCATTATCTTTTACACTATGGCAATATTTTTTTGTGAAGAGGTGCATTTGTGTGAAATGTATTGGAATCAGGTGTAATTATATCTTCAAAAATCGTCGAAATCAAGACCAATCGTCATCTTTGACAGCCCTGACTGAAAAAACATACATAAATAAATAATTGTAGGATGTGAAATTGGTATAAAAAACGATAAGGAAGACTTGCAAAAATTACAGATAACGTGGTGAAGCTGAAATACTACTTACAGCCAATTGATAATGAAACAATAACAGCCCATCCCACGATATTGAAAGAAAACAACAATAAAATAAGGATTTTTTCTTGGTTTCTAATAGAAATTGTAGAAGAAACAGGACGGATTGTTATTATTTCTTATAGATTATATATATATATATTTAAGTATGCATTTCGTTAGTAATTATGCCAACTCATCTATACAAACATGTTTTGAAAAATCTACCCTGTACGAATTATCGCCCAAGTGCAAATCACCCGAAAAATAAAAAAAAATTATAAATTTTTCAGCAACTTTGAGCGACTCAACATTTTTATATATTTAGGTATTTGTTCTTAATGAATAATTTCCAAATTTCCTCAAAATGTTAAAAAACCAAAACAAATTTTTGGCGATTATTCATTCCAAATTCGGGTGATTAGAGATGTGCAAATGTCGTGATTTTATCGTGTCACGCGTGATGGTGATCAAATTTATAACTAATCACGCGTGAGTGCGTGACCGTGACTTTAAAAAAATTACTCGTGCGTGATCGTACGTGAGTTTTTTTTCTCACGCTCTCACGAGATAACACTCCTGCGTGGGTATATAACTATATTGAAAATTTTAAATTTTCTTATAATAAATACTACAATCTATGGCTGAGCTGCCCAAAGTAGTAGTAGTAGTAGAGTGCCGAACATCAATCGGCGTCTTATACAAATGAATACACATTCGCGAATACATTACTCTCGTGTTGCTCTCGGTGGCCAGCACTGATCTATGTCCATACATATAAGTAGAATGAGCCTGTAAACATAATGCATACATACATACGTATGTATATACATACATATGTATGTGTAAGAACCTATTTTTCAACCAACAAACATGAAAAATTAATTATAAATATATTTTTCGTAAGCGTGTGTGATCGTGATAAGATGTACACCACTCGTTCGTGATTAAGAATATTTTATACGTGATTGTGAAAATTTTCAAAATCCTTCCGGCGTAAAATATTTTTCTGCGTGAGCGTGCGTGCAGTGAGTAAAAAACCGCTCACGTGTACATCTCTAATAAACACCCAAAAACTTCGGGCGATTATTCATTTGACACTTCGGGCACTGTTTTTTTGGGTATTTCATCACAATGACTAATCACCCAACAATTTTGGGCGTTCCTTCATTAAGCTGTTTCGTGCGATTTTCACTTGGGCGATAATTCGTACAGCCTATGCATCCTTATAAAATATTATGCAAAAAATAACTTAGAAATATTTACTTTTTTAACAAATTTAAAAGTTTTTGCAAAAAATACAAGTTTATATATGGATTCGTTATTATGTCTGAGTTCAGACAAGGCAAGTCATATTGATAAAATTATTACTCTGAAGGCGAAATAAGCTAGGGGAAAAGAAATGAGTGGTCAGCTTCATGTACTGTCAATACGTTTTGCTTTCTCATTTGTAGTGTCAAAAACGCCAAAAATAAATAAAATTTCGGCAACAATAAAGGCCGAGTCACATATAAAGGCTCAGTTAGCCGACTGTAATGTAACGTAACTGCAACAGTAGGAAACAGCTGATCAATATTGTTATGTGAAAAGTAATGGAAATAGTTATAGAGATGTAATGTAACGTAACCTACTTTTCATACAAAAATATCGATCAGCTGTTTCCTACATTACATTTACATTGCATTACAGTCGGCTAACTGAGCCTTAAGCCTTCATACGTTATACATACATGCATCGGCTTTTTCAACTGACATTAACGCAACGATGGTGCAAGTTCACACGTTGAATACTTTGTTGACGGAAACATTTGAGCACATTAAATAGGTTTGTTCTCCATTTCATTAATTAAACTTAAGTTTTTTGTATTTATTTTATTTATTTCTCTTGTTTTATATTATTCTTGCTCCCACAAAACACATCAAAAAACTAACTAATAGCTGTCAAGCTACTCAAGGTGCGCTAAAAGTTAAAAGTTGTCCAAGGCGACGTATAACGTATGACTGATTCTATGATGACTCGGCCTTAGGATTTGAATGGTGCAAATGCCAAAGACAGTAAGTAAAATTCTTATCAACCCGACTTGCTTGCATTGTCTGAACACAGACTAAGAGCAAATCCACATACATCCACAAAAACCTCTACTTGAAGACTGGCCACTGAGAGAACACCGAGAGAAATGTATTCACGTATTTGTATTAATTTGTATAAGAAGCCGATTAATGTTCAGCACTCTGGCTCCATTTAGGACAGTCTTGCTCTAATTCCCAAATAAATATTTAGAGCAGGAATCACGAGAACAAGTCACACCAGGCGTCGGGTTCCTCGGCGATGATTTTTGAAGTGTTCACCAATTTCAATTCCCCCGCACATTTTCCAGTGAAACATTTTAACATGCTCATCTCACCGTTGCGGAAGCAAAAATGAACAAGTGAACACTGCAATTGGTAAACACTTCAAAACTCATCGTTACGGAATCCAGCCAAATGTATAATGTACGAAGGAATTGGAGTCTAGTTGTTTAATTACTAAACAATGGCATTTTACTTTTGAATCGAAAATTGCTTGCGAAAGGCTTTGTTTTTCGAATAGAATTACATATCGCTCGCATTAAGAGTTCGCTCTCATTAAGAGTTTGAATGAAGCTGAAATGGTTTTAATTTTTTTGAAATAACAGCATTTTTATTTAAGTCTATCGCATAGTGTTTTCTTATTTTATTTATTTCACTAATTCCATTGTTTCTTGTTGTTTTTATTTATTATTATTATTTTTTTTTTTTTTTTACAACAAAAGCTTTATAAAAATAAAAATTTCTTTTAAATAAAGCAAATGACTTACAAGTAATAAATCATCAAACAATAGACAAAAAGAGAAAAACTAAATAGCATTTGAAATGCAATTGCAATTTAAAGTTTGATTTTCCTTAAAACAGTTTTTGCAGAAAACACAAAAATATCTATTTCTTCTTCTTTCGGTAAAAGAAAGCAGCAGAGAAAAAAAAATAAAAATACTTTAAAAATTATGGACAATTAAAATTAAGTGATTATTATTTTTATTTTTTTATTATTTCATATTTGAGCTGTTGTATTTAAGATGTTGTTGCAAATTGCAAAATGGGATTAAGAAAAATATGTTGAAACAGTATTTTTGTGCTACACAAACACACACGCATACACACGCACACCAACATACATTCATTGATATACATAATTCACATGAGATTTACAAGATCTTTGCGACTTGTGCTGCTGGCAAATTTTATTACTTTTTTTTTTTTTGCAAAATAATATTCAATACTTTCTATTTGAATACTCGATATTTTTAAAGAATTTTTTGCAGTGTCTACAAGACAGGCAGGCGACTCGTCTAGAAAATTTGTATGAAAATCACTCAAAAATATGAGTGCTATTCATACAAACTTTCTACTCAAGTCGACCGTCCGTGTTGTGGAAATAGGGGGTTAGTTTCAGTTATTTTTCGCCTTTCTTTACACATTATGTACAAAAATATTTTTCTTTTTGGAAAGATTGAAAAAAATTATATTTTTCCAGGCAGAAAAATACGACACCACCAACGTTAACGATTCTTTGGTTGATAAATTTAAGTATTAATTAAATTTCTTTTAAAAAAAGTTTTTACTAAAAGTAGAAGTTTCTACTTACTGAGTTTCCCACAAAAAAATTATTTAAAGAATTTTTTTTTCAAACGTTAGGACTATTTTTTGAGCGTAAGCATAGTTTTGGTTTTCACTCAAAAATACAACTCTGAAAATATCGAGTAAAAACTATTGTTGTTATTCGTATTTTATGTTTGTTAGAATAAATTTTCATTATTTTATCTTTGTTCCAATAGACGAACAATATTGAGCTTTTGTTCGAATATTCAAGCGGACAAGCGGCTGAAGTAGTTAGCACGTTGACTACGAAAACGAAGGTCATGGGTTCGAGCCTGGTATCAGACAGTCATCAAATAACAACACCAAGCATTTTTCTGATGTGCATTAGTGTCCCTTTGTATCAGTTGTTGTAGGAAAGTTCATGTGATGAAGGCATAGTCACTGGCCACTGAATTATACCGACTTCAGCAGATACTAATCCTAATGTAACATCAGAGCGCCCTCCTTCGTTATGTAGCAGAATCATCGGCGAAGTATAATAATCAATAAAAAAATGGCTACTCATCACAGCTTCAAACAAATTTAATACGCCTCATTTAACACCAGAGGCGCTGCAACACTGCATTATTAAAAACGGGCAAAAAGCACCATCTGTCTTCTCTATCACTGTCCCTTTCCTAAAAGAAGGTTAACACCTAGTAATAGTAGTAGGCATTCATTGCCTGAGTGTTACTTCTCTTTAAAAAAAAAAAAAAAATTTGGCTCGAACAATGCACCGCAAGATGTTCATCACAAAATAATCGTGAAAAGAAAGTATTTCCTTACTCTTTTGTCACCTCGTTTTCGTTGTTTAGTCATATAAATATTTAAGAAGTTGTGAAATTTAATGAAATGTAATATAAGTCCATGTCACAGAGTTCAATTCCGTTAGGAAACGGTATTGAATCCACCACGTTACCTAGCCGGAGTATACCCCAGCGTACCAGCGCCCCCAACAGTCTTGACACACCTGACAAATTTCCATACATTAGCTTTCTTTTTTAGACACCATCTCCTATAAAAGTGGGGTGGATTGAATTCCTTTTCCGAACGGAATTGAACTCTGTGACAAGGCCGATAGTTTTTGTATGAAGTAGTTAGAGAAATTATTCGAAAATTCGAATATTTGACATATATTATTGGAATAATTTGTTACACTGGTTGGTTTACGTGGCAGCCTACTTACTACACGCAGGCATTCAAGTAGAATTTAGATGGTTTCTTTTTGAAAAATTTTTTACTCTAAATTTAAAAAATTATGTTCGTTCGAACAAAAATTAAAAAATTTTTTTTGAATGTTCGAATAATTATTGTTCGAATGACAACACTGGTATTAACAGTATATCTATATAACTACTCGGTGCTCAGCGCCCACTACTAAATACTTTGCCAATCTCTCGCGTTAAGGTTGAATTTAGAGATTTATTTTTAAATTTTCACTACTAATTTTCGCAAATTCTTTCGTCAAAAAGCATTCAAGCTTTTTAAAAATCTAAAGAAATTTAAATTCTGCCATTTAATTTTTTCTTCTGTACATTTCTGTACATTTTCGCAGATATTTTCGATGAATTTAGCATTCTCTCAACATCATTTTCTGGCAACACTGGTTGTAATAGAATCCCATTATTTATTATCTTAACCCTTTACTTCCCCATTTGAGAGAACTTATTTGATCAATTTTTGGGAAAGAAACAAATAAGTCAAATGTAGAGAATAGTTAGAGGGTTAAAATGCTCCACAAACATTTTCTCCTCAGCATTTAGCATTAAAATGTTGATCCATCCTATACCTAAAATGCCAGAAGGTACTCAGCGTCTCATAATGGGACTTTAGTTGAATATTCTAATATAATAATAATATTTTAACCCTTTATACTCGTATGTATAAAGGGTTGGAGTGTGAAAATGTTCCGAAAAAAATTCTCCTTGTAAGATTTTACATCCTCGCAAAAACATAAATGTGAAAAAAATGCCAAATTCTTATCTATTCCTATTAATAAAATTTGGACCAAGTTCTTGTTTGATATAACACCTAATACTAAAATCTGCTGTGCATTATATACATTTTTCAACGCCAAAGTGTCATCTTATTTCTAGGCAACCTTAAGTTTTAAATAAAATCCATATACTTAAACTTCAAAAAAATTATTTTACTTTTAAATGTCTAAGCTTCAAAAAAAAAGAAACAAATCTTTGAAGAGGGCAGGCCACGTTGTTTTTTTATGAATAGAATTTTGCATAATTTGTTGTAACTTTTTATAGGCACTTAATTAATTTAACTAAAAATTCTATAAATACGAGTAAATATGACAAGTCAATGAAGCAAAACTGTCAAATCTTCACTTAACAAATATATTGCAACAAACTTGAAATGTTCAATGTCAATGTTACAAAAAATACGAATTCTTTTTATCTTGGAGACACATTATAACGTACGAATATGTGTGTATATATTTTAAAAATTTTTATTATCTTATAAATGTTTTCAAAGCCACTAACGTCTAAAATCATAAAAATGTGGATGAAAATGTACAATCTTGGATAGTTTTAATTTGATTTTAAATTAGTTCGTCTATTTATTAAAAGTCAAATTCAAATTCAGTACAAAATTATTTTATAATCAATAGATATGCTACAGAATAATATAATTCAGTCAACAAACTCTTTAGCCAGGGTTAAATTAATTAATTAAGCCAATTAAAAAACAAGATTCTAATCTTGCAGTTTCAGTCAAAACAAAAATTTTTAAGTCCAGCTTAATTTTGATGTTAAAAAATTGGCTGCTGATTTTCATTTCACATTTCAAGAGATTAAGTTTCATGTGAATTTCTTTTACATTTCGTTTTATTTTTACAAGTTTTAACACTTTTCTGCTGATATTTAATTTTTTGTTTTGTTTTTCCATATTGGCCTAGTCACCCAAAACCGGCTAAAACTAAAAAAAAGTACAAAATTTAACTTGATTTAAATATCTTATAAATTTCACTTGATAAAGGGTGGCTATAAAATTTGTATATGAGCGAAATTTCAGGAGGCCAAGTGTGCTATTAAAAAAGAAAAATTAGTTTATTGTTTATTGGAATAATGAGCGATGGCATATTGGGCATTCTCTATCCTAAGATTCAGGGCAAAACTGCCTTTACTTTCAAAGAGTAGGAAATATATTTTATGTGGATTAGGAAGTGAAAATTTATGGAAAGGTTTATAATTTCTGTTCATGAAAAAAGCCTTACATTCGTGAAAACCCACTTTTTAAAACTAATTCAATGGCTTTTAAAAATTAAAGGATTTTTTTAGTTAAAAGAAAGCTTTAAGCTGAAAGCTTTTGAGCAAAGCTTTTTCTATAAAAATATTTATTAATCTAGTGCAGCTAAGTCCAACCCATATGCACAATCTGCGAGCTTTTGCAAAAGAGCTTTGTGCTTTCACAGCGACGTAAGCAGAAAAGCAAATCAGATCTCGGCGACAATAATACTTGCTGCTTACTTTCCAAAGAAACAAGATCAAATGCAAGAGCTTTAAAAGATGTTTACCTGAAATGCAATTATCAGAGTATCTGTATTTGAACGTAGCTGCTCTAAATCAGACCCCATAGAGCACAACTCTTTAAGAGCTTTTCAAGACTATTTGAAAGCTCTTTGAAAGAAAATTAATTTCGCCAGCTTTACTATTCATTATGAACATTAATATAAAATTTTTCGAAACAAAAACACATGAGAAATGAAATAAAGTACTAAAGATTTTAATTTTAAGCTACAAAAAATTATTAAAACTTTTTTTTTAATTGAAAGTAATAAAAACAGAACTCAACTTCTATATACAGTAAGGCCTCGATTATCCGTCATTTGATTAATTGTTTTTTTTTTCTTTTGTCCATCAATTTAATTTTCTTTTTCATCCATCAAGCAACTGGTTTTCGCCAAAAAAAAATTTTCGTTTTAGTAAATATTTATATATTTTGGTTAAACACAAGCATAAAATTCATGAATTTTTCTTTTATTATATGTAGTCCAGGAAAAGATATCTAAGTAAATGCAAAAATATAAAAAAAAAATTTGTTAAAAAACACTCAAAGCTGTTATTCTATTAACCGGGCTAATCGAGGCCTAACTGTGTCATGATTTTAAAAATTTGAGAGTCTGGCTTTACTCTCTCTAAAAACTTTTGAGAATAAAATTCTAAATGAGTTGCTCTATTTTCATGACCTTGACAGCTTTACTTTATACAACTTTTAACACGAGCTTTTTATTTTTTCATGGTAAAAAGTTATGAAAATTAGTGGTGATCTTAAAAGCTCATCGTTATTAATTAAGGTTTTTTTTATTTAATAGTGATTTTTTTCCAAAAAAAAAATATGAAAAGGATAACTTTTGGGATTTTTAAAATAAAACATTGAGATAAATGTTGTTTATTTTAATGTTCTATTGAACTTATAAAAAAATCGAAAAAGAGCTTTGTTGACTCCATATAGATGAGATTGTTTAAATACAACTTTTTACATAAAAGGTTCTAAAAGAGAGTTCATGGTAAATCACAAAACAAATGATTCAACCTAGTTGCAACATACGAAATTCAGGAAGAGAGGCCAAATATGTATTACTATGGATTTCTTTTTCAACCTAACCTATTCAAATTAAAAATATCAGTGATATCAGAAGTCTCGATTTATTAAAAAAGAAGAGGTTTAATATTTTAAATTACTATTTTGAAAGCTTCTTGTGTGAATTAATAAATTTTATTTTATTCTAGCTTTTAATAATTTTGAGCTTTAAAGCTTTCTATCTTAGGAAAAAGGCTTAAAGGACAGCTTTAAGCCGTTTACTTCATGGGCTAAAAATAAAAGAGAGCTCTTTAAGAAAATCTACTAGTATATTCGAGTCGAACGGCTATTGCTTTCTCCAGTTGCCTTATCAATTTTCTTAAATATTTTTCACAGTTTTTTCATAATTATTAACATTTGTAGCGAAGGGCACAGATGCATCGAAATATACCACAAGAAATTTCTTTTTTATTAATTTTTCTGTGTTTATTTTCTCATTGCAACTTTGTTGCGAAATCAGTCAACCATTTTATGATTTCGGTTTACAAAAGCGCATTTTTGTATGTGTTTGATTCTTGTGAATTTTAACTTGCCGCACTTTAAACATCGTTTTTGCAAAACTCACACAGTACGTGCTCACGACAGCAATAAATAAGACGCTTTAATTTTTTTTTTCCAATATTGTTTTTAATGATTCTAAAACATTGTCTTCAAAAAGCTTTTGCAAGTGGCAAATAGTGTCAATTTCATTATTACATGGTTGATGAAGGCCCAATAAGTAATTTTTTATTTACGTTTACCTTTTTTATTTATGGTCCCTCGGAACTATCTGTGCAACATATTTTGTTTAACTAAAGATAAAATTTGTTTAATGCTTGCTGGATTTCAAACAACTCGCGTCAATACTGCAAACTAGAGATGGGCGCGTGTTGAATTTTTCCAACACGACACGTACACGAATACCAAGATGTCCAACACGTACGAAACACGCACGCGAAATTTTTTCACAACACGAAACTGCACTACACGCACAAAGTTAAATTGAATATCAAAAAAAAAACATTTTTTTATATTCAAATAGATAAATATTTTTGTTTAATTTCAGAACTGAGCTTAAGAGACCCCTACAAAATATTCAATTTTTTCTTTACTGGAAATTCATCCATTCACGCATTTTAACACAAAAAATCGTTTCGTGTTTATGGTGTCAATTTTGCTCAACACAATACGACACGAACACGCACGAAATCAGATTTTCTGTCACAAACAATTCGTTTTGAGTCGTGACTATTCGTGTCACGAAAAAAAACACGACACGCGCCCATCTCTACTACAAACTTAAAATTTAAATTTTAAAATTGCAATCACTTACAAGTTACCAGTCAAAAAATCTTTAAATAAATTATTTATTTTGTTAGTTTTTGTTTTAATAAAACTATTTGTTTTGACAAATAGGATATTCCAAACCCCGATAATAACGCACACTGTATAAAATACAGTTTCTGTTAGCAATGGTCAACGATCACGTGACGATTACGTAAGTCAAAAGCTATAACAGAGTCATATATGAAAGCAGTGATTCACGTGTTACAACAGTGAGTCACTTGTCATAGCAGTGAGTCAAGTGTTAAAGCAATGAGTTACGTGTCATAACAGGGAGTCACGCGTGATAATAGAGGGTAACATTTGATAACAGTGAATCACGCGTGATAACTGTGAGTCACGTATTGACATTGTGAGTCATATCTCATAATAGTTAGTCACGTGTGATAATTGTAAATCACGTGTAATAATTGTGAGTCACATGTCATAATAGTTATTGACGTGTGATAACAGTGGTTAACGTGTGATAACAGTGTTTAACGTGTGATAACTGAGTCAGTGATAGCAGTTAGCCAGTGAATCACGAGTCCTGGAAGTGACTTATACACGGCAAAAGTGAGTCAGCGCGGCAACAGTTAGTTTCAACACGATCACAATCAGTTATACGTTATTAATATGGTGCACGTGTGATAAGTTAGCACGAATAAGGGGAGATCAAAATGAGTCACGCGTCGTTATCGTGAATAACTTAACGTATGATTGAGATAAGCCATGATCTTTAGTAACTGTCACGTGACTAACGTGAGTCATAAGTGATTGCAGAGAGTCACGTGTGATAACAGTGAGCCACATGCGGTAACAATTAGTAACATTTGATAACATAGACAAATGAGTTGCACGCGACAAAAGTGAGTCATGTCTGAAAACAGTGAATTATACACAACTACCAATATTCTTACGTAATTAATATGGTACACAACTGACACGTCATCACGGGTAAAGCGTGATCAAAATGAGTCACGCGTCGTTACGCATGATTGGCATAAGTCAATTAATAGTCCAACAATTGGCAAAATTAAAAATGCGTGACAAAAATTTTTGTGCGATTATCGCGTTATTAAAAAAAACTTTTTGAGACTTTCCTACACGAATTCTTTCTAATCTCGTTGTTTTAAGAACAAAATTTTCAACTACAATTTAACAAATTCTGTCATATAATTTTAACTATCTGGAAACTAGTTTTTAAATTCTAAAATTTAAATGAAATTGGGGCGCGCAAAAATATCTCATAAAATTTGTTTATAAAATTGAAGCAAGTAAATCTCTAAAAACGTTTTCTTTTCTAAAAAAAAGTGCAACATTTTTTAACTTTTTATTTAAAAAAAAATCAATTTAGCATTTGTTTTAAGCCAAAATTTACGCTCGCCAGAGATGATACAATAATTTCTAATAAACTCTCTACTCCAAAAAAAAAACATTTTACTGTGAATTTTCATTGGAAAGTGTAGTAAAGTAAAAATTTTTTTTTTCTAGAAATGAAAACGTCATTAGTAAAGATTTTTTGTGAGTGTTTTGCAATTGCGAACTTTCGTGAACGTGATTTAATTTCTAGGTGCAAGCACGCCCAAAATATACTCGTAGAAAAGCGCGTGCATGAGCTTTTATTTGCAATAACCCAACCAACTATTTTTCCTAATTTAGTGACATTTAGCAATAATCATTTTCGAGAACAAACAATCAAAATTCGCCACTACAAATTGCTTGGCAACCATATTTGAGAAAATTTCCTTTTGCGTTACAATTTTTGCTTCGTCGTATTATAGCACGTCACATCAAGTGATCTTAGAAATTAAAAATTTATGATATTTTTAGTTAATTAAATACACCTCGACTTTTTTTAACTTTAATGAACTGAAAAATATAAATTTCTTGGTAGAGTTTTTTTTTCTCCTTTCTTATGTTAACAAGCTGTCGCTACTTGCAACATCTTGACTTGTATGGGTAAAAAACGCAACTAAACAATTGTTTAATTTTTTTTTCTCTCTTCAAATTCACACATTCACTAGAAAGAAGGTGGTACTTAGAAGACAGGCGGACAGACACACAGCCTGTTGAAGTAGTCAAGGTTTGTAGAGAGTGAGTGGGAGGTGACAGAGGTGGAGCTGCAGACAATGTTTTTGATTAACATAAAACGTGCAACATAACAATAATAATAATAATAATAATGCAAACAAACAACAAATGACATTTGGCAAAAGCTAAAAAAGCACAAGCAGCAGCAAAAATTATTATTCAATTTCTCTACGTCCGTCCGTCTGTCTGCCTTTCTTTCTTCGTTCGAGTATTTTATTAGTGTTTGCTGTTGTAATAAATTCCTGGGGGAAAATACGCCAAAAACAAAAAGATATTTGAAAAACAATTGCTAATATTATTTGCAGAGAGGAAATATCTATTATTTTCTTTAAAATTTTATGCGACTTGGCTTTTATGTGAAATATCTATTTATTTATGTTTCAGCTTTGCTGAGAGCACAGAAAAATCCAAAATCACATTTTGTTGCACGACACATTATCTTAGTGAATTGATTTCAAGTCAGCAAAAATATAGTAATTTAAATTATCTACGGCGTTTTTCCAAGTAAATACAAAGTCTTAAACTCACACACATCAAACACATTAACTAGTTTCGCATAAAAAAATTTATGAATTTATTATGTGAATTTTGAGGAAAATTGTCTCGCTCTCTTTAGCATTGTTTGACGCAAATAATAAATGAAAATTGTTTGTAAAAGTGTTGTTATTAAAAATCTTTAACAATAAAGGCAAAAGGCAGTCAAAAAAATTATTAGCAACTGCTTAATCACACAAATTTTTGTCTGCGTAAGACCGATAGTCTCCAAGAAGATTAAATATAATTAAAGTATTTTAAAAGTAAGTTTTTGCAAAAGAAAACTTCAAAGAAGTTTATGGATATTGTATTCATTTCATTGTATTCTTATACTTTTATTATTAATCGGAACTATTATTTTGTTTAAAAATACCATTGTTTCTTTAGACAATACACACAGAAAAAATTACATTAATAGCTTCTTTTTTTTTGCAGTGTCGTTTATTAAAATTCTATCTGATATATCTGATATTTTTTTGTTTTAATTTTATTGCAAACTTTTGTTGCAATTGTTTCCGGTTTAAACAATTAATTTTAAATAATATACACGTCCTAAATTATTATTGCATTTTTTGCATTCTTTGCATTCTTTACTAAACAAAACAAACACTTTTAGTTAAAGCAACCAAGATAGAGTTGTAATGCAGCCATTATGTTAATTGTTTGACTTCATTTAAGAGTAATGTTGTTGTTGCAGTTAGAAGGCGACTGCTTAAGATTATTATATTTCGCCAACTATTTTATTTATTAATTTTTAAATAATAATAATATTTCCTCATTTTTCAAAACAAGACCAAATAGATAATGAAAGTTAATCTAACCAATATTTATTGTTAATTTTACCATAAATGAAAATTTCAGCTATTTAGAAGAACAAACTCTTTGTTCTACTAAAAACTATTTCTGTTGGTTGGCCCCAATTAATTTACTACATCAAATAAATAATGAAGGTTAATCTAACCAATATTTATGGTAAAGTTTACTGCAAATAAATATTGCAGCCATTTAGTTTGTTCTATTTTGCTCTACTAAAAACTAGTTTTGTTGATTGGCCTACTACATATATCAAATAAATAATGAGGGTCAATCTAACCAACATTTGTTGTTAATTTTACAGTAAATTA
Source organism: Nowickia ferox (assembly GCA_936439885.1). Classification (NCBI taxonomy): domain Eukaryota; kingdom Metazoa; phylum Arthropoda; class Insecta; order Diptera; family Tachinidae; genus Nowickia; species Nowickia ferox. Next base: position 81,151,294 of record OW387027.1, on the reverse strand, counting down.
AAATTTCAGCTATTTACATGTACTATTACAAACAATTTTTTTATTGGCCCAATTAACTACATCAAATTAATAACCAATATTTATTGTTAATTTTAGTGTAAATGAACATTTTATCCACTTAGGTTAAAAAAATAACCTTGTACTATTACAAACTATTTTGTTTTGTTAGCTCAATCAATTTAATGTACCAAATTAATAATGAAGACCAATCTTCCTCTTTTGCCGGTTACTTCTCGATATATGTGTTTAATATAAAATATTATGCAAAACTCGTTATTTATTTCGTTACCGATGTAATATGCATTTTTCGGAGAACTGTCTGAGTAAATTTGTTTAGAGTTGTCAACTACACATAATACGTACATATATTTTTGCAAGAGACTATACATTTCGCATATGAAACAAATTTGGTAGCCCTTACAATGAGACAAGTACTTCATCAATCTTATCTTATGCTCCTAAAATTATACCCCACAATAATAAAATAAGTTTATAATCGAAATTTATTTGCTGGTGGTTAAGCGATGTCTATATGCATTTCATTGTTGCTTTAACAAATCGTCAGTAGACTTCAACCACACATTTTGAACAGTCAGAAACCTCTTATCTTATGCACAAACTTCCAAAAACTATTTGAGAATTCACAAATAATAATATTTTTGAAAATCACAAAACCCATCAAATAATTTTTATTCGATACGAATCTATTTTATTTTTCTACACCTTTATACAATTAGAAATCCATTGGATAACAATAAAAGTATTTACATATAGGCAAAATGAAAAATAATATTTTAATGAAACATTCAAGAGATTTATAATCTCATGAAATTTTTTTCTTTACAAACAAAATAGTTAGTTTTACTATGAAATAAGTTAAATTTTTACAGCATATAGCAGAAAAATTATAGTTTAGCAAAAAAATTTTGGTTAAAGACTAACTGATTTTTGTATGCAATTTTCTTATTGCTGCAATTTTAATTGAAAAAATTTGTTAAATTTAACTATGCCTATTTGTTGTGGATACAGTAAAGTGACCATAAATAAAGTAATTTTAACCAATCTACTATATGTAACTAAGACGCGTCAATTATGCTATATCGAATTTTGAATTAAATTTTGCTCAACTACTTCACATTGATTGGTTGGTTTCGTCCAGTTTGCTGATTTAAGATACTTTATAAGTCAAAATTGATTAGATTTGCTTGTTAATTTTTTTTTTCAGTGTTACACAGATCGTGTTCTACCGAAGCTAAATCCAGGGTGACATGTATAAAACTCAGTATTATTTGGCAAAAAAAAAACTTTGCATTTTTCAAACTAAAAACAATACTCTCGTATCTTAATTAACTAAAATATAAAAATTGCTACGGCAAACTTTCTAAAGCGTGCTATATTAAATGATTGGAACACCAAAATAAAGTCTACGTTTCCAGATGATAAAAATCTTCAGAGAAGAGCAAACAGTACAGCACAACTCTGGTGTCTATTTAATAATTACAATGTTTGTAGTGTTAAATTTAAGAAGAAGAAAAAGCAGTAAAACATACCAAAAAAAATTATAATTAAAAAAAAGAAGCCAACAAAAAAGTAAATAAATGAAAATATAATTTATGCCACACACAATATGATGCTTAATGATCAATGATATTTTTGTTTTTGTTTCTGAAAGCCAACTCTAAATTTTTACTTTCAAAAAACGATTTACGAGTATGAGTTTATTTTTTATTTTCTTCTTCTATTATACTTTTTACTTTTTATTAAATTTCGTGTACGAAAATAGAAAATATTAGATACTTACATTAAATTTGATTTAGTGATTTATTTTTTGGCGGTAGTTATAACTTTTTATTTAATTTTTTTTTTCTTTTTGAAGAGCGGAGCTGCAAATAGAAATTTAAAATGAAATGGAAAGTTATTAGCTAAAAGTCTAAAATTATGTTTGTAAATTTTCTCAACAAATTTATATAAAAAAAAGATACTTTAAATTTTACATGCCAATAAATAAAAAGAAACGTTAAATGAAACGTAAATGGATGCGCTTAAAGCTTTCGTCTGTAGTGTAAAGACTTTTAACTTGACAATAAAAAAACATAAATTTATAAAACTTCAGGATTCGCCAAAAATAACTAACCCGCTTCACGTTTGCTGTGGCACAGTGGGCTATATTTAATAAAAATTAAAATTTATTTGTTCCCTCCCATTCACCCATGTTCTGCAAACAAAATTTTTGTCCGGACAAATTTGTTTTTACTTAGAGCTTTTTGCAGCACGATTGACTCATTGCGGAAATTTTTTCCCGAAAATCAAAGCTGCCGTATGTAAAAATAGTTTATTAATTTTACAAAGTGGTGGTACTGCAGCGATTGTTCACATTTTTATAGCTATGCTATTTATTGCGCGATACAGGAGTTAGAATGTGATTATCGTTACAAAAATAATCGACACTATTATAGTTATTAATTTATTTTTGTTTTGATTTCTTTGCACTTAAAAGCAGATTACGAAAACAAACTAAACCAAATATTTAATATTGTTTTGTTTCGTTCTCTGAAGTGAGTGAAACAATAACAAAATAAAAACAATGTTAACGATTGCTCACTTTGTTTTTGTATTGTTTTTGCACATGAGCACAAACCAGAGAACACAGTCGAACGGCTGTAAAGTGGCCCATCCATTATACAATATTATTGCATATGTTGTTGTGCATATTAATATCATTTTGCCCTATACTATGCAATAATTGACACAATATTTTTACAGAAAATATTGGCCAATTTTCCTGGCAGTGAAAAAGTAAACAACATTGAACAATGTTGCCCAAACATTACACAATTGTCTTGATTGTACAATAAAAATCTAAAGTCTTTTGATATTTGCCAATATATTGTGCCACCTTCGAATATGACATACACATTGGCGATATTATTGTACAATACGAAAAATTTTGCAATTATATTGCAAGTGGGTGCACAAACAAACATTAACAAACAATACATTAATTTAATCGTATCCTGCTGGAAAAGAAAATGATGGGAAATAGATGGAAAGGTTTTGAAATATTTGCTGCGAATTTGACATCATCATATAATATAATTTTATTGTATTGTTATTTCACACATGAAATTTGTATCATATGGCTAAAGCAGCATAGCTATAACCGGGTGACCTAAGACACCTCTCTTCTTTTTCCTTGATTTTTTTTTAATTTATTTTATGAGTTTTTGGGCAATTGATTCATTAAGCTCCTTTTTACAATATTATTTGTTATTTTCATTTGAAAACAAATATCACTCACAAATTAATTTCAAAAACATAAAATAACCATGCAAATTTTTTATACGATGTGGCAACTCTATACACATTTGTGTGAAAAAAATTAAACTACTGACAGCTCAGTTCAAGTTTGTCCGTTCTAGCTTTAATGATTTCTGTGTAATTATCCAAAAATGGGACGTAACAATTTTTCTTGCACTATTTTGGGACCATAAGATTTTTGTATAATTTGTGTGTAATTTCGAGTCAATAGGTATTATTTTTAATTTTAATATAATTTTTTTTATCAAAAGCTTTCCTTACAAAATTTTGTCCGGATAACATGTTTGAATCCACCTTCAGAGTCACCTGAAATTCTTTACAATCGGACATCCGAGTTAGAAACTGCAGAATTATTTCCAATTTTTTTTATTTATTTATTTATTTATAAACCACTGTGTTTGTGTTGGTGCTGAATAAAAATTCTTCTAGTCTAAACATTTCTGACATTCCAAAATAGCCTTAGAGCAATCTACAATTATATTATTAAGACACACTTACGATCATGCACCATTCTAGGCTTAGTGCTAAAAATCTATTCAATATTTACTATTTAATGGTGAAACGATAAATAACTCACAATTTAATTTCTCGCTTTTTTTTTGCTTTAATTTTCTTTACAGCGTTTTTTTTTAATTTTTATAACAAACTATTCTACTCTAATTATCAATTAAATCATGTTTAAAGTTTATGGCCAAACGAACGCCACGCCACGCCACGCCACGCCACGCATTCACTCATTCAGTCGATGGTGGATATAAAAAAAATAAAATTATGATTATGATTATGAACAATAAACATGATAATCATGATGGTAATGATGACGATGATGATGGTGTGGTGCGGCTGGCGGTGGCAGCAGTAGTAAAAGGAAATAAACGGTATTGTGGCTGCTGCAATGATTTTGTTGCAAATTCAAACGGTTGTTGTTGTTGTTATTTCTCGTGTTGCAGCCGTTAAATCAACAACAATTTAATGTATTTATAACGTTTTAGTTTTTGGGTTGGCTGGTGCCTTTTTTTATTATTATTATTATTCTTCTTCTTCTTCTTTGTTTCTTGGTCATGTTGCATGCATTTAACAATGTTTGTTTCGTTGTGTTTTTTTTTCTTGACCAGTTTTTCCACTTTTTAGCCATCTCATGAATAAAAGAATGTCTTGCAACAGCTGTTTGTGGAATGTTGCAAGTGCAATTGTTAAAATTTTGTTCATTGATTTTTTGTTTTCATTTGAGTTGTTATTCTTAGAGGAAAATCATTAAATTTTATTTTATGTCTTATTTTCTAAAATCTATAGAGCATTTTAGCGATGGAGAATTATATAAATGTCTTGATATTTTTATGTGTGAAATTGTTTAGAATGTAGAAAATAGTATAAATTTTATTACGTTAAAGGCCGTTTTATTTGCACTTACTACAATATACAGGTAATTATAGTTTTTACGAAAATCCAAACTTATAATTTGTTGTTGTTTTCTAAAAAATTTTCAAGCAATAATTAAATATTTGATGCATTTTCGAAAAAAATTATTCATACGAGGTGTGTAAAAAAAGTATCGCGAACTTTGTGTTTTTTAAAAAATTGTTGAAGGTCTCGGGCGTCCGGCACGCTCTTCGTCGTTTACATCTTCTTGGCCTTCTGAGATTATTTTTATACCACCGATAAACGTTGCTTCGGTCAAAGGTAGCTTCTCCGTATGCCACAGTCAACATTCGGAATGCTTCCGCGCAATTTCGTTTTTCACACAAAATTTGATACAGGTTCTTTGTTCCATTTTTTTAATAGGTAAAAATTGAAGGCGAGCTGTCAACAATTTACTGAACATTCAAAATGGCCCAAATTGTCGGCATAAGTGAGAGACATCAGTACCAACATAGCGCCACAAAAGAATCAAAATTCGAGTATACGTAACCCGCGATAATTCAAAATTCGCAATACTTTTTGAACACACCTCGTATATACTTACCTGTATTATAAAGTAAAATATACTTAGGCCTGCACAAATCCGTAGTGTTTATAAATAAACCCGTATATCATAAAATGAATATTTTAGGAGACCCAAAAACATCTTGTAAAGAAAATAATTTAATTTTTGGAATAATACAGTAACTTCCGCTTACTGGATTGTGAGAAAATAGTAGATAATTAAGAATTTGGGTAATACTTTGTTAATTTAAAAACTAAGGTAATGGCATATTTTTTTATAAATAAAGTGGTTAATACAATTAACAGGATATCAACTTTAAGCATATTATACAGCATATCAAGTAAATATTAAAAGTGCTTGAGTTAGAATCACTTATCTCAACTTAAGCGGTTGTTCGAAAATAACAATTATTGGAAAGTGGCAAATTATATTCAGAGATAAGAAGGTAAGTGCTTTTATATTTAGAAAATCTTAAAAACACCAAGTTTTTATAGCATACGAACAGTCACAAACCTCTTATCTTATGCACAAACTTCCAAAACCTATTTGAGAATTCACAAATAATAATATTTTTGAAAATCACAAAAGCAAAATAAGCGTAGTAGGCTTAGAAACTCAATATGTCGAATAATAAATTTCTTGCATGTTTAATTAAGATTTTATTTTTCATTTTGCCTTATAAATACTTTTATTGTTAACCAATGGATTTCTAATTGTATAAAGGTGTAGAAAAATAAAATAGATTCATATCGAATAAAAATTATTTGCTGGGATTTGTATGAGTTTCTAAGCCTACCACGCTTATTTTGCTTTTGTGATTTTCAAAAATATTATTATTTGTGAATTCTCAAATAGTTTTTGGAAGTTTGTGCATAAGATAAGAGGTTTGTGACTGTTCAAAATGTGTGGTTGAAGTCTACTGATGATTTGTTAAAGCAACAATGAAATGCATATAGACATCGCTAAACCACCAGCAAATAAATTTCACTTACAATATATAATTATGACAATATATCATATAATAATAAATTTCTTGAATATAAAATTTTTAAGGTTTCAGACGATTTGGGTATAAGTTTATGGCATAAGTGGGAATAAAAATTAAATAATTTTTTTTTATCCAGCAATAAATGCATGGGTACTGCCAGCCTTGGCTTTTTTGCTTAACGTTAAATGTTTTTAGTTTTTGTGAAAAAAAGAGATAAAGTAGGGTAGTGTTTGCTTTGACCTGCATTGCAACATTGTCTCAGGTAACTTTTGTTTGGCTGCTCTGTGTGTTTAAGATACAATTCTCATTTAGTTAATCTTAAAATGAATACAATTATTATATAATTTTTTTTTTGTATTTACAACAAAACTTTAAAAGATGTAGTACAAATTTCATACTAAAAATCAATTACACTACACAAGAAATGAAGAATTTTGGAAAAACATACACAATGCACAGTATAGGTTCGATAGTACTACCAAAGGGTAACAAAGTCCTATACTCAGTTTAGCACTTTTGGCGATACATTTTTTATGGGCCTTCAAAACTTTCGAAAAATCATTGCGCCCTCAAAAAATAGTGACATCAATTTTTGGCCAATAGCTAATTCAGACTTGCTGATAGCTCCAAACAATATATGGCAGTAATGCAGCTAATAGTCCACCCAACAAATTTTGTTAAAATTTTACACCACAAAATTATTTCTTCGTGCACTTTTTTTGCAAAAGTGAAAAAAATTCACTTTTATCTGACTAACTTACAGTATTAGCCCAGTTGTAGCTACGGTACAGCTGAACAACTTTTGTGAACATATCAATAAAGTCTGAACCATAAATACCTCATTAAGACCACATTGTACCTTCTGCTACATCCATAGTGAAGTTATTTGTCTTACTGATTTCAAATTTAACCCTAAACTTTTCCCAACAACACCGAGAATATTATGCATGCCAATTTGCCATTGCCACCACCTGTTGTTTGATCTTTATTTTAAAAAAGTAATAATAAAAAATAATCGTCAACTATTAAATTTAATGTCTTCAATACAGATTTCTTTTCTTCCGTAAAATACAAGTAGAAGCAAATATATGAAATGTGTTGAAAAATAGAATAAAACTAAAAATATTATTAAAGAATAAATAATTTAAAGCACGTAGTTTAAGTAAAGACAAAAATTTCACCTCCACTTCTGGTGCTATTTGTTCCACAAAAAAAAAACTAAAGAATTTTGGAAAAAAAATTTATATGAATATTACGAGCATAATTAATTAATAAATAAAAACGTGCAAAATTTTTAAAGTTTTTATGTTTGTTAAAGTAAAAAAGAAATACACAATTTATGAAGTGATATTAATGGCTTTTGTAAAAACTTTATATATATGTAGATATAAAATATAATGACAACACTGCTCTCTCCGGACAGTGAAAAATTAAATTTAATAACAGCAGGATACAAACGCGTGACTCTGGCAGGGGAGGACAAAAAATGTGTACGTGTATGGGGATCCGCTGAAACCTTAAATCTGAATCTTTTATATATCTAACGTTTTTAAAAGCTTAAAGCGTAACAATATATTTTGGCCGAAAAAATGCGATTTTTAGAAAATTGTGCAATGGTAATAATAAAATCCTAAAATTAAAGCATCTCCCTTTTTAGGGTTCCGTGCAACAAAGGTGAAAAAGAGCCCAATTATTATCACTAAGAAGTCTGTCCGCCTGTCTGTCACAGGCTGTTTTCTCGGGAACCGTAAGAGCTACGTACCTGAAATTATCACAGAATATGTAATACTTTGGCCGCTACAATAACATATGTTGCAGTTAAAAATTTAAGGGTGTTCTAAAGAAAGCAACGAAACACGTTTAAATCCTATATAACATACAGACAATTATATACAGACACTTGAAATTTTCAAAGTTGATGAATTTTTATGCAGACTACAGCAATTAAAAAAATCTAAATTTAAAGGGTATTCTATCTATCGCCAAGAAGCGAAGATAATAGCCAAAATGAAAAAAGCGCCAAAACGAACAAAATCGCTTAAACTAAAATAAATCGCCAAAAATCGAAAAAAGTCACCAAAACTAAAAATCGCCAAAACGAAAAAATATCGTAAAAACTAGAAAAAAGCGCCAAAACTAAGAAAAATCGCCAAAACTAAAAAATATCTCCAAAAACCAAAAAAAAAATTACCGGCAACTTTTTTCAAAGACTAAAAGGCGCCAAAACTAAGAAAAATCACCAAAGCTAAAAAATCGCGAAAAACTGAAAAAGAATTTACCGGATACTTAATTTTTTTTTTTTAACCAAAAGGCACCAAAACTAACAAAAAAAACTTAAATATTTTTAAAAAACTAATTTTTTTTTTTTGTAACTAAACAGCTCCAAAACTAAGAAAGAGCACTAAAACTGAAAAAAGTCGCAAAAAAACAGAAAAAAAGTTTTAGCGGCTACTTATTTTTTTTTTAACTAAAAACACCAAAACTAAAAAATCGTCAAAAACCGAAAAAAGGTATACCGACTGCTTAAATTTTTTTTAAAAAGCTAAAAAGCGCCAAAACTAAGAAAAAGCACAAAAGTAAAAACATCGCCAAAAACCGAAAAAAGTTCAACGGATATTTGAAATTTTTTGAAAAACTAAAAAACGCCAAAAACAAAGAAAAAGCAGCAAAACTAAAAAAAATCGCCGAAAACCGATAAAAAGTTTGCCGGCTACTTAATTTTTTTTTTAAATAAAAAGCGCCAAAACTAAAAAAAACGCCAGAAACCGAAAAAAGTTTGCCGGCTACTTAAATTTTTTTAAGTAAAAAAGCGCCAAAACAAAAAAAAATCGCCAAAAACCGAAAAAAAGTTTGACTGCTTAAATTTTTTTTAAAAATCTAAAAAGTGCCAAAACTAAGAAAAAGCACCAAAACTAAAAAATCGCCGAAAACCGATAAAAAGTTTGCCGGCTACTTAATTTTTTTTAAATAAAAAGCGCCAAAACTAAAAAAATCGCCGAAAACCGATAAAAAGTTTGCCGGCTACTTAATTTTTTTTTAAATAAAAAGCGCCAAAACTAAAAAAATCGCCAAAAACCGAAAAAAGTTTGCCGGCTACTTAAATTTTTTTTAAGTAAAAAGCGCCAAAACTATGAAAACGCACCAAAACTAACAAACGCAACTCTCGTGTGCGAGTCAAGGTGGCACTTTAAGGAATTTATTAAATACTTAGTTTGACTCAATTTTTATTTATTAATAGTTTTGATGCATTTGCTTTAGGAATTTGATAAAATATATATTAGAACAAATATAAAATATCATAGACGACCACTTCCATTACTTTACTTCCATAATAGATTTATATTCAATTACATTTCAATTCTAGTCTTTTTGGTTTTTGCTACTGTCAACTGGATTTTATATTTATTTTGTATTTCAAATAGAAAAGAGAAACAAAAGGAGCTAAAAAGCCAGCAACAAATATTTAACAAGCAGCAGCAGTTGATCATCTGCGTAGTGTAATAATGACAATGATAAAGGCACAACAATTCATTTACTACTTTTTTTAGAGAGTTTTGACACTGACAACAATATAGTTTGCGTTTGAAATGGCGAAAAAAGTGCACTTCCAACAATACGAATATAAATTGTCTAGTGCACATGTTGCCATTGTCCAAGCCAACTTTAAGTTCAAGGCATTTAATAAAAATAAAAAAAATGAATAAAAATAAATAAAAATACTTTATAAAGTGCTGCTGGTGCTGGTGCACTGATTTAATTTTTCCTTTTTGTTGTTTGTTGTTGCTTTGCTCTTCAAAATTATGGGATGTTTATTTTCATGGCTTTTTTCTGTTTTTATTCTTTGTTTGCGTTTTCTGATGTTACGCACATGATACAGACATAAAGATGGACAAGTTTTTCAAATATGGGCTGGATTGGATGGATGGATGGATGGACCCATGGTTGTACTCGTATGTATGGATGTCGGTATGTTGAGCAACTTTTTTTTTGTCAAGTTCTGGTGGCAGGCAGTTGTTTTATGCTGCATCATGACATTGTTGAACATTGTCGTTTTTTCGTTTTTTTTTTGAATTTTTTTTTGTTGCTTTTGATTGTTGTCTTTTCCTTTGTCGGCTGTTACATTAATATTTGACATTTGATTTTGATGTATTTTTGTATGTGCAACAACAACAAACATCAGATCACCAACAACTGCAACCTGCTGAAACTTGCATGTGTGATGACAGCTTTAAAAGAGAAGGCTGATCATCATCGTCAGTCATCGTCAGTGTTATAACGCAAGTTGCAGATTTTTCTATTTAAAAATATTGCAGCTTAAAAGAGTATTTTCTCAGAGCACATTTTAATTTTTAGCTCGAAATTTATGAAATATGTGTTAATGTAGTAAGACTAAACACTAATGCTATGGCGAAAAATGTGGCTCTGGAACATTTAGAGAGCCTTTCAGTTGTGTTACAGCAATTGTGGAGAATGAAAAATATTCTAACGCAGACTCGATGATAGAAACCATTAAACTCATAGCAGAGCAAAGCTCACGTTTGAAAATTACATGGAAGAGAACCAGGCGAATTGACACCAGGTGATCTTATTTCAGGAAATGTGATCAGCTGTTTATTTCTCTTGTTTCAAATCAGGCAGAATGTTTGGAAATTTTCTGAAAGCAGGAAATTTTGCACGAGATTTTCAACAAAACTTTTCGGATTTGTCTTTACAAGGGTGACTCAAATAATAGATAATAAATATTTATTTACTAGAATGGAAAATAGCTTGAAAAAAAATTTAACATTTTTATAATTCAAATAAATAACAATTTATTTTCGATTACTCGAACCACTAACTAATAAAAAAGTTTTAATTATTTCATCAATAGACATCAAAATGTTTGAATGAAATTAAAAAAAATTATTCGAGTAATCCAATTAATTTGAAGCTTTACACGATTATAAGCAAAAATAGAGATTAAAGTTTAAAATTATTCAAATTGTTCCAACAAAACTTTAAAAAAATATTCTTTCGAGCAATCGGTTAATTTTTAAAATTTACTTGATTCAATTATACGATTTATTCAGAAAATAACGTTGTTTCAATTTTTCAACTGTTCGAATAAAAGTTGTAAGAAGTGCATACTCAATACCCGATTAAAATAAAAAAAAATATTCGCTTATTTGAAATGTATGGGAATAAAAATGTTTAAATTATTAAACTGCTCGGGCTTGAAGCCGAAACTATTTAAATGAAATTAAATTTATTTTATTCGATTATTCGCAATTTTTATTTTATTTCAGCAAACTTTGACTCCTTTCACAGAAATTCTTTTCTTTTCTGAGATAAAAAACTTTTATAAATGATTTAGAGTATAATTTTAACACGTATTAATGCCCGATAATTTTCAAAGTATTTTCCAATATTCTTTACACATTAATCATTGTGCTGAGATGAGAGTCTTTGTTAAAAAGAAAGATGAATGATTCATCACACTTGTTGGCCAATTTTTTTAACATTTATTATAACATTTTAAATTTTTTTCTAGTCATTCTCAAATTTATGATTTTTTTTTATTTCTCTGTGGTTTCATCCGTTGTTTTATCTATTGATATTTTATTGCTTGTTGGTTCACGAAATTTATGCCAACTATGGAGTGTGTAGAATACAAACATACATATGTGAAGTATTTTTTTTCCAACGATTACTTAAGATTCATCTCGACATCATGCAGGCAAATATTCAACAAAAAAAAAGAAAAGTTGTAATATTGTGTTTTAATGTTGCTGAGTTTGTTGGGCAGCTACAAAACTACATACATACATTAATAAACGAGTATTTTTATGGTCATTTTAAGATTTTTGCATTCTCCCCACATACAAATAAATGAGCGAGTAAAGTCATTGTTTTATCTGAAAAGTAATGGATATTAAGATAAACGCTTCACATTTGCGGCATTATTTGTATGGGAAAATTTATTTATGCTGCCTTTTTTTTATTCAATTAAATACTTCGTAATAAATTGTGTTTGGTATGAATGAGTATTGGTGAAAGAGACCTTTCACCTCTTGCATTTTTTGTTGCACTTTTTGGTAGTGGAATGAATAGTTTTGACTTAAATGTAAAGCATGAAGAATTTTTATTTTTTGTTAGCTCGGCAACATCGAAAAGCATTTCGATTCTGCTCAAGAAGCTCACAACTAGACTATAACCAAAAAATTTTTGAGACAAGCTAAACCACTTTGTATGTTTAGAGAATAGTTCTCAAAATGCAATGGCCTCCAAAGATCGTGCGAGATTTAAAACCGCTAGACTATTTTCTGTGGGAATATGTGAAGTCGTTAGTCCACACCGATAAGCCCGAAGCGATTGATTATTTGCAGTAAAACATTCGCCGCGTTATTGCTAATATACAGCCACAAATGTTGCAAACAGTCATTGAAAATTGGACCTCTAAATTAGATTAAGTCCGAGCCAGCCGTGGCTGGCGGTCATATGCCAGAAGTCATATTTAAATTATAATGCCAGAAGATTATCTTTCGACTCAAGTAAATTTCATATAAATTTAAAAAAAATTAAATTTGTTTTATTCCATTTCAAAGTTCTATAGCAGTTCTATAAAAAACACCCTTTATTAGTTGAAATGGCCTTTGTTATTGTGAATGGCGTTCTCGACGTCACATCAAGACGACAGTGAATATTGTCGCTTGTCTTCTCTTTATCGGCAACAATTGGCTCGTATTGACAATCTCTTACTAATCTGTAAGGCTTTGTGAATTATTGTTGTTGTCGACAAAGAGTAGACAATTGACAATTTTTATTCTGGACGTAATGTGACGTCGGCATCCATATTGTAAAGGAGGCATTGTTTGTTCTCATGTTCCGCATGTTGTTTCCTTTCTTCTTCTCTAGTGTTTATCTTATAATTAAATATTCTTGATCGACGGTTGTTTATTGAAAAATCCTCACATCGAGCCATAACCGCCAAAAAAAAGCTTAAGCGACAAATTTTTTTAAATTCGTTTTTCGACGAAAATCGCTTATCTTTGATGGTAAATAATATATTTTTGCAAAAAAAAATAAGCCTCTTTAAAGCTTTTTTGGCGGTTATGGTACGACATGTTGTTCATTTGGCTTCTTCAGGGTATGAAACTTTTCTTAAAAAGCAATAAACAGTATCATTAAAGGCCGTGATACACTATCATACAAAGTCGTGCGATCTACGAAAAAAATACAACCCTGGTATGATGGAGTTTATGAAAATTTTCAAAAGACAATAACAATTCATCACACCAGGGTTGTACTTTTTCGTAGATCGCACGACTTTTTATGATAGTGTATCACGGCCTTAAGCAAGTGTTGCCTAATTTGTTTTGCAATTCTCAATAAGTTATTGGGAGTTTGTCTATAAGAACATTGGGGTTTTGTAAGCTTTTTTGAATTGGGGTTAAAGTCTTTGCTTAAGCCTGGTACTCTGTTCGAAATTTTAAGCGAAATGTTGACATAATCCATATAAAAAAATTTCACATGAAATATTCATGAAAAAATGTTGCAAAACTTGTACTCTCTTCAACTCGTGAAAAATGTATAAAATGTATCTGGCAACATTTTCTTGCAGTCTGCGAAATAATGTGACTGGCATTTATTTCGCGTGACATATCGACAGCTGATGTTTATGTTTACAAAAAAAAAGTCGATCAATGTTGCATACTTCTAATCAATAAAAACGATTATTTATTTGTTACGTGTCAAATTTTTCATGCGAAAAATCATCAATGTTGCTGAAAAATTCGAACAGTGCACTAGACTTTAAGCAGCAACGAATTGTATCTAGACATGCTTAAGCAACAACATACAAACTTTTTTCAATTAAATTAAAAATAAGAAATTAAAACAAAAAATAAAGAAATAAAAAAATCGCTTAAAAAGTAAACTTGATTAAAAAAAATCTATTAAAATATAATTTATCACTGTACCACATTGCAGGCATATTTTGCTGTGAGTCAGTCTTAACTTTAATTTAATTACAAAATTTATATAGCCAAGCTTTTATTTCGAAGTTATTTTTTAATTGCATTATTTTTTGTCAATTAATACAAGTATTCCAGTTTCACTTGCTTTAAATTTTTTTTTTTTTAGAAAAAAAAAACTGCTTTATTTGCCTACTACTCCATCTTAGATTGTTTTCATGCCAAGATTGACAGTGAAAAGTTGCCCCACAATAGCTGAGCGCACCGTTTCGTTAATCTTAAGTCTAACTTACTTGCAACTCAAATTCGCGTACAAGTACTTTTCAAAAATCTACAATATGGCCGGCTGACTATTTGGCTGATTGCCCTGCCTGCCTGCCTGCATGGCTGCCAGCCAGTTTGCCTGTTAAACGAAATTGTATGTACTCGCATAATGGGTGTGTAAATAAATAAATAAATGAATAAAAATGTAGTTGCTGTAAAAATGTGTTGCAAGCAAGCAAAGTTGCGAAAATCATGCAAAAAAAAGGCAATAAATCCCGTTTGTTTATACATTTAAACCTGTTGCCGCGAATTTTGAACAGAGTGTAAGTGCAGCCGAAACATAAAATGCAATTTTCAACGCAAAATAATTGCAGGAAAAAAAATACAATCAAGACAACAACGTTTAGATGTTGAAAAAGTATTGATGGATATCGCAGGTACTTAATATTAAAACTAAAGCGAATCAAAGGAATGCAATCTTTAACAGAGAAGAACTGGTTTTTCAGTTGCAAAATCGGGAAACGAACTATCCAGTAAATGTAACATAAATCGTATGACAGCAAATTTTTTCAGTTTTAAAGAGCCTCTTAAGACTCTTAAGGAACATTATTTTGTTTTTTTTTCATTTAAAGATTTATAAACGAAATATTGATTTCATGGTATTGGGTATCTGACAGAGTGTCTGTCTGTCTGTCTGTCTGTCTATCTGTGCGCTTGTGTCCATAAAGATTTTAGTGTAGTTTCTTATGTGTTTATTTTTTTTTTTTTTATTTGGTTTTTCTTTCTTTCTGACAAATGTTGCAGGTTATTAATGTTGCACAAGCTGCAACAGCAGTAACATTATTGGCAATATTTCACTTACTTAACATGATATATGTTGTATACGCCATTTATACATATTGTTGGTCTGTTTATTGCAATTGATTCTTCACAATTTACTGTTATTTTTTTGTTACAAGTATGAAAACGACAGGATACATACCTAAAAGAAGATAAAGAGAAAGAAAGAAATACACAGTTATAAATTGAATTAAGAATTAATTAGAAAATCATTAAGATATTAAGATAAAAGAGAGACAGATTTGAATTATTGTTGGAGCATTTATCATGTATCATGATTTTATTAATAAAAAAAAGATTGCACTGTAGGAAATTTAGACACTTTGTGGCCAGAAATTAATTACAGCCCAAGGCGGCAGGACCGATTGTAATGATTTTTTGGAATCAAACTTCGGGAGTTTGCCTCTTAAAATTCTTAAACTTTTTGTCACTTCAACTCACAAAGAAAAAAATTTTATGACTCACGCTCACGTCCTCTAACGCGTGACAGCTTTTGATTTATTTTTTATAATAAACTCACTTCCCACACTATTTTTGATTTTTTTTAATTTTCAAAAAATAAAAATTTTTATCATGAAAATATTTACCACACTCAATCGTTATTTGCAATCGCACGCACACACACACAACACTTGATAAAGTGACAATAAGTCAAAACTGTTGAAAAAGTTTTAAATTAAGTTTTTTAGTTTTGCCGAAAATTTCATATAGTGCAAAAAAAAATTTAAATTTTTGCAAAAGGACAAGATTTTAATGCTTCATTATAATGGCATAGGAGATCAACAAAATTTAAGTACAGTAAGGCCTCGATTATACGTGTTTCGATTTACCGGAATCCATCCGTTTAATTTTTTTTTTTTTTTTTTTTTTTAAGAGAAGTAACACTCAGGCAAATGAATGCCTACTACTATTACTAGGTGTTATATTCTTTAGGAAAGGGATAGTGATAGAGAAGTGGTGAAAGAAGAAATAGAGGAAAGCTTCATTCTTTTTTACAACTCTGTTTTTTGCACGTTTTTCTTAACAATGCAGTGTTGCAGCGCCTCCGGTGTTAAATAAGGTGTATTAAATTTTTTGAAGCTGTGATTAGTAGCCATTTTATTAGTTATTTTACTTCGCCGATGCTTCTGCTACACAACGAAGGAGGGCGCTCTGATATTATATTAGGATTAGTACCTATCTGCTGAAGTCGGTATAATTCAGTGACCAGTGACTATGCCTTCATCACATGAGCTTTCCTACAACAACTGATACAAAGGGATCAGCCGTGATTACTTCTATTATCCGGTATTGCAAGCACGCAGCCGTTTTCAGCCAAAATAGTTTTTCCCCTATAGTACATATTTATGCATTTCTTGATTAAACACAAGCATAAAATGCATGAATTTTTCTTTTATTATATGCGGTATATACAGGGTGTCCGCCTGGAAGGTATACAACTTTGTTTTGCCGCCATTTTGGTAAACATTAGTCTTGACAGTTCATATTTGGCAGTCGTGAAGTAGACACGTGGCAAATTTATTATGGAAACGTGTTGTAATCATTAAAACATTTTATCAAAATCAATCATCGATTACTGTGACGATGAGAAAGTTACGTGAAATTTTTGTGAGAACAAAACTCACTATTTATCGTGTAGTGAATGATTTCGAAGAAAGAGGGTCTGTAGGTGATAGTCCCAAGCATGGACCACAACGTACTGCAAGATAGGCTGAAAACATTACTGCTACTCAAGAAAGTGTTCAAAACAATCCATCAAACTCAATTCGACGCCTTGCTCAGCAGCTTGGTCTTCAAAGAACAACTTTGGCCACAATTTTGGACATTTGTTTCCATATAAGATTTAGTTGACACAAAAGCTTCTTTCACAAGACCATTTACGCCGCCGTACATATGCCAATTTAATCAAAAATTATAAACAAACAAAGTAGTATACCTTCACGGCGGACACCCTGTACAAAGATGTATAAGTATTCGCCGGGAAGTACAAAAATATGGAAAAAAACAATAAAAGCTGTTACCCTATTAAGCGGGAAAATCGATTATCCAACATGCTCCCGGCCTAACTGTATACACTTTGGAGTTATGAAAATTTTTGAGGCGGAGACACATACATAGAAAACCATGCAATCCTTACAATCTAGGTGAAGGACATGTTCACTTTTTTTGTTTATTTAAAACCTTTTAATTAATATTTTGTTGAAATATATTAAGCCGCTAACTCTTCTCTGTGCACGCCTTTTTGTCTCTGACAAGAGAGAAGGCTAAAATTGTCTTCGAACACTTGTGACCCCATGAGTTTACATGATTTTCTACGCTGTCGCTTATTCATACACAGTAACTTTCCTTCAAGGAAGTAAACACATAAAATACTTCTTCAAAATCAAAATACATATCGTTTTCCACTTAAAACCGCTCAAAGAATGTCATTCATGTATTTTTAAATTGAAATAAAAGAAAAGGAATTTCTTATCTTTTTTTTTTTTTGCAGCAGCAACTGAAAAGTGTATACTCGTATGTATGGCGTCAAGCAGGTAAAAAATAAACGCACATACAATCTTCTTGCCAAAAATAGTACTTGAATATTTTTAGTAGAAGCTTAACGCAACACAGAGTACATTCAAATATTTACACTGAATTAATTTGCATGCGTACAAATCTTAATGTTCTTTATCAACATGATGATGTACGAGTATTGTTTAGTTTCTCTCTGCATGTTCGTATTTATTTGTTTGTGGAATTTGTTGCCTGATCTGTTGACTTTGTTGTTAAGATTTAAAAAGAAGAAAAAAAACAAAGACGACGCATACAAATATTTAAACAAATACCAGCAAATAAACAAACTTTATAAATAATCTTCAACACCATCTAAAGTAAACACAGTCAGAGGACCAAGAGACGGATGGACAGACAAGCATTCAGCTGTACGAGTTGTACATGTTTCAGACACACCTTAAATACGATTTTGTTCTTTTTTTTTCTTTTTAATTTTCATAAGACATTTAATTCTTTTTATTTCATTCTTTTCTTATAAATCATAATTTATGTTTATAAAACTTTTGCACCATAAATTCAATTCTGAACGAAAGAAACAATAATGACTTTCCCTCGCAGTCATGAAGATGACTGAGATTCTCATGCAGATTTTTTTTATTTTTTTTACTATAAAAAAATTAACTGAATCTTTGATGTCGTTCAAGAATTACTAATTAAACGTTTTTATTAGCAAGTAAAATACGAGTATGTAACTAAAAAATTTAAAAAAAAAATCTTTTTTAACCCACTCCAAAGAATGTGGGGAAACTCAAAACCACCAGATAATTACGAGTATTTTCAAAGGGTCAATGAGGGCTCATGTCTTTATCTAAGAGTTAATTGCTAAATATTTCTTTTAATCTAACAATACGTACTGAGAAAGATAGACTATGCAATTTTTTACAGACCAAAATTCTTGACGCTTAAATATATTTGCTTTGATTGCTTGCGAAAATGTTTTTTTGCTTTTGATGAGTTTGCTTGGGACGGGCAAAAAGTACATTTCAATCCCTGATTGATTTAAAAAGCTTGTAATGCAGTTAAAAAAAATTAACTTTTTGAACGATACTTTTAGGGCATTCTTTTAAGTAAACTTATTAAAAGTAATACTTTACGAAAAATACTCGAATGTTTCTGTTGAAAGTACTTACTTACAAAAAGTTGAAAGTACTTACAAAAAAGTACGTACCGTACGTACGTACTTTTTTGTTAAAAATACTTTTTATGGTAAAAATACTGCATAGTAGAAGGTACTTTTTTAAATGTGCTGTTTTGTTGCAGGTACTTTTTGATAAAAATTACTTTTGGTAACAGGTACTTTTTGGAAAAAGGTACTTTTTGGTAATAGGTACTTTTTGGAAAAAGGTACTTTTTGGATACAGGTACTTTTTAATAAAAGGTACTTTTTAATAAAAGGTACTTTTTAATAAAAGGTACTTTTTAATAAAAGGTACTTTTTAATAAAAGGTACTTTTTAATAAAAGGTACTTTTTAATAAAAGGTACTTTTTAATAAAAGGTACTTTTTAATAAAAGGTACTTTTTAATAAAAGGTACTTTTTAATAAAAGGTACTTTTAACAAAAGGTACTTTCTTGTAAGTTGTTTTTTAAGACAATTTATGCAAAGGGTACTTTTATGTGGAAGGCACATTTTTGATAGAACTATTTTTTTACTCAGTACTTTTACGTTAAAGGTACTTTTTATTTGTACAATGAACTTTTTGTAAAAGTTTATTTTCCGTCAGAGGAAGTTTTTTGTTAAAGGTTCTTTTTTGTCATAGAAACTCTTCGACTCTTTGATGAAAAGCACTTATTTGTGAGATACACTTTTTGGTAAAACTATGTAATTTTTATGTGTAATGTTCTTTGTACTTTTGCTAAAGGTACTTTTTGGCAAAAGTTACCTTCTTTTCTAAAAGGTACTTTTTTGTGCCAAAATTACTTTTTACTAAAATGTAATTTTTTGTAACGTTAAGTTTATTTGTTCAAAGTATTTTTTACAAAAATTTCTTTTTTTTAAAGATACTTATAAAAAGTATATTTTCATAAAAGTTTCTTGTAATGAAAAAAGTACTTTTAATAGAAGTATATTTTATTAAAAATACATTTCCGTTGTAATCAATCTTCAAAAAAAACTTAAATCTTGTAAAACTATTTTTTTGAAATAAATTTGCATACATACATACATATGTACATATATGTATGTATATATGCATGTACATACGTACTAGTATGTGTGCACACTGAAGAAAGAGGTTTATTTATTTTAAAATTCCCCCCCGTTTCCATTTTGTTATAAAGTTAGTTTAGATAATTTCAAAAAAACTATATTTACATAAAGTGTTAACTATGTTTATATCTTCAAAAGATGACATCGTGAGCAAATTTTCACTCACAGTTAAGAAGGTTATTTTACTCATATTAATGAACGCTGACGTAAGTATAAAATAAATTATACAAAAATCATTTTCATATCTTTCTGCAATTTCTAACAGCATTTCAAAACTTCTAAATCATGCAAAATTTATAACAAAATGTACATACATACATACATCACGTCATCAAAGGAAATATACTTAACATTATGATTTATGCACGACCATCACGTGAACGTGGTTTCTCACAAATAATTGTACATATCGCTCATGTACTTCAATAGTGTCACAACTCAAGAAAAAAAACAGTTTTGCAGAAAAATGCTGTTTAAAGACATGACATGAAAGAATATTCTTCTTTCAGGAAAAAAAACCTTTTTTGAGTTATGACACTATCGAAATAAATGGGCAGTGTGTAGGTATGTCTCCTACATATGTATGGGAATAGAATAACAGATTAAATCACAGAAACTTTTATAGGAGGAGAAAATGTTAAAAAGTCAACAAACTTGTAAATGAGATAAACAAAAAGCAAATAAAAGTGTTGTGAAGAGTACAAAAGTGATCGTATAATTTTATTTTTTTATTCAATTCAAACGACCTTCTCAAGTATACTCCGTTCTCAAAAGTATTTATTTACTTTTGTTTGATTGCCTATTCTACTAATTGTTGATGATTTGCCTTTGCTTCGAATACGTTTTAAATTAACTGCTGCTATTGTATGAATTTATAGAATTAAATTGATATTTTAGATTTTTTGTGGTTTTAGTTATCAGTCTAAAGTTTTTTAATTTTAATTTATATATTAAGCGCTGTATGAGTAAGTTTGCAATTCCAAAAATTTCGTATTAGTTTGAGGCAATTCTGTGAATTTTAGTTTAGAAATTTTGATAAGTATCTGAAAATAAATAATTAACTGAAGCTGAGATTTAATTTTAAGGTGTTCTTTTATTTGGTCTAAAATAAATTTTTTTTGAGCACACACACACACTTTCTCTGTCAATACCAACTTCAAATATAAATTATGTTTAAACTTTTAGGGCTTATTTTTGAAGACGCTTCAATTTACTTTTAAAACTTTATTTAGTACCAATTTTTAATTTTCAGGATCGTGGTAATGCCCACTTTTGAAAATATTACTGTTCCCACCCACTTTTCTTATTGCAATATATAAAAATATATAAAATCAAAGAAAAGATTTTAATGAACGAGTTCCCGCCCACAATCACTATCCCTTTCCTAAAGAATGTAACACCTAGTAATAGTAGTAGGCATTCATTGCCTGAGTGTTACTTCTCTTTTAAAAAAAAAAGAAAAAAACAATTTAGACAAAAAAATATTTTTAATCGGTTTAAAAATGACGGAGTTACGAAGTAACATACAAAACAAAAATATAGACAAATTGATAAAAATCCTCCGTTTTTAAAATCGGTTAAAAATCAATTTGCATAGACAAGAAGCTTTAGGCTTCCTGATCACTTAAAAAATAACTATTTGATTAACTGATCCGTGCGATAATCTGATATTACAGAAATAATACCTTGCTGTGTCAATATAACAATAAATTGAACTATTGACGCTGCTGTCTGTGTGAGTTGAAAGCGAATGGTAAAATTTAAGTGAATAATGTTTTCTTTTATTAACTTTACTTTATTTTCTTTATGACTTCTGCAGGAATTTCTAAAAAAAAAATTTTTTTTGCAATATTATTGTGCAATAATTGATATTGTACAATAAAATTGCACAATATATTTGATCAAATCAAAAGTCTTATCATTTATATTGCGCAAAAAGAAATATTTTGTAAATTGTTAGATTGCACAATAATTATTTTTAGTTATTGTACTAAACATTATCGCCCATATGCAAAAAAATAACGTGTGCTTCAAGTGTACGTTAAGTCCGGTTTTTGTATGGAAATTTTGTTTTAACGTACACTTCAAGCACACGTTATTTTTTTTTTTTGCATATGGGCGATAATGTTTAGTACAATAACTAAAAATAATTATTGTGCAATCTAACAATTTACAAAATATTTCTTTCTTTCTTTCTTTGTTTCTATTTGTTTAAATTATTTAATTATAAATTATTTAATTTATGAAGGATTTTTTTTACATCTAGCATATATCACGAAAAATTAATTTTGAAATTTCCTAAACGCACATGTGAGTGTAGCTTTTATTTACTTTTACATATATTGTAAGAAAAATTGCGCAATATATATTTTTTTAGTATTGTACAATTTATTGAATTGAATTATTATTATTAATATTTTATTATGTGGATTAAAACGACAACAATAATAGCAATAAAGTGCTCAATAATATTGCATAGTCTATGGTTATCTTTAAATAAATCTGAAGACGGTAAATTCAATTGATTTTTTTTTCTATAGGCATACGTTCATCAGAATTATTTGAACTCCTTTGAATAACTTTTGCTTTTTTCCACATTTTTTCTTCTATGCGTGAGTCTTTTTTGTTCATATTATCGAGAGTCAACTGTTTTTTTTTATATAAGCAGCGATTATGGCAACATGAATTTCAGTAAAGAAATAATATTAAAAACCGAAAGAGAACGTCATCGCCATAAAAAATTTATATGTATTAGATTTTCTAAGCCAGATAAAAATGTTGCTACATCAAAACTAAATTAGACTATCTTGCACAAATGTTGGTGCTTTGAAGTTGTCTAAATGACAATAAATTATTAAATCTAGCAAACGCTTTTGCAGGGTTTACTATTTTCGCTCTCATTTCTAATTTTATTTTCTTAAATTCTTATCTAAGAGCTAATAGTATTTTATATACGAGTATATATACTATAGTTATTACTTTTTTTAACATTTTAATGAATCATAAGTTATTTAATTGTTAATTAAATATTTTTTTTTTTTTTTGGAAAAACATCTTAGAAAAAGAGCAAAAAAACGGCCTTATCGCTTTTGTGAAATTAATTTGTTTATCTTGTGAAAACAATATATTTTATAAAATAAAGGGGCCATCATTATCAGGCAGAAAATAAAAATAAAATTAAATAAATAAATTTTTGAAATTCTTTCAAGTGCATTATTTTTAATAATTTAACCAATATTTGTCATTAAAATTATAAATGCTTAGAGTACAATTAACTCTGTGACAAATACTTGCTTTCAATCACAAAATTCAACAAAGAAAAAATATCATTCTATAGTTAGATAATTATTTTTATTCGAAAAAAAAGTAACACTTTTTAAGTGTTAATTAATTTATTAAAGAAAAGTAGTTGTTAAATATTTATTTAATGTTCAGTCAACAAAACCAGTATGTATGAGTAAATATCGTTATAGTATACGACTTATCTAATATTTTTAAAGTTTTACAGCAGAAATATAAAAAAAATAAAAACTTGTTTAACAAATGGACAGCAGAAGTGTGAATTAGGGAATTTTTATTGTGTTCAAGCAGTTTGCATTTTCTCACAAAGTAAATAAAATTTACCAAACAGTAAAAAACAAATTATATAGTTAAAGCTAGCTTTCACTATCCTACACAATCGTGCGACTTTTCAGAAAATACAACCCTGGTATGATGGAGTTTATGATAATTTTCAAACGATTACAACAATTCATTAAATCAGGGTTGCATTTTTTTCAAAAATCGTGCAATAGCTAAAATCTGGCAACACTATACTAAAGTTTGATATATTTTAGCATAAACGTACTCACAACGTTTTAATGTACAAGTTTTTTTTCACATAGTTTTTTTTTCAACAAACACAACCCGCGAAGCAATTATCTTGTCTGCAGAAAACACCCAGGGTCTAATGGCGGGAATCGAACCCACGACCTCTGGACTGAGAGGTTAGCATCGCTACCACTCAGCCACAGGGGCACCCTAAGTGCGATTTGTTTTGTTTACAGTGAAATCAATTAGACAATTTGAAAATGTTCGTTAGATTATTTTTCACAACTTTCGAGGTGGATTATCTCAACAAGAATGTGTCGTTGAACGCAGTTCTTTGTATGGCGATAAAGCACCATCAAAAACCTCAGTATTACGCTGGTAAAGTGAATTTAATTGTGGTCGTAGTTCCGTCGCCGACGAATTCCGTGAAGATCGTCCAAAATCGGTTGTTGTGCAACAAAACAACGATGCAGTGCGTAAACTGATAATACAAGATCGTCATGTGACATATTGTGTGAGAGAGAGAGAGGCATCCTGGCACATTACTTCCACTTCAATACATTCGATTTTTTATGAGCACTTAGGGCCAATTTCACCAACTTATTTAAATATCAATTCATATTTAAAAGTAATTTTTCCATACAAAAATTAATGAAAATCGTCAGTTAAATATGAATTGATATTTAAATAGAGTTGGTGCAATTGGCCCTTAGTTGTAAAAAATATGTGTTCTTGTTGAATACAATCGCTCAAAAAAAAGGCTCGCGTGAAGTGGTGTAAGAAAATGATTGAAAAGTTCAATTATGGTGCTTCAAAAGATGTTTATAAAATTGTCACTGGCGACGAATCATGGATAAATGTTTACGAGCCGGAAACAAAACAGCAATCGACCGTGTGGGCGAGCTAAATCCAACAAAAGTTGTTCGTGGAAAAAGCGCAGCGAAGCAAATGGTCGCCTGGTCGCCCGTTTCTTCGGCCGAATGGGTCATGTGGCCACTGGTCGGTCTGCTTGAGTAAGGAAGACTTGTCAATTCTAAGTGGTACACTACCATTTGTTTGCCGAAAGTCTTCGGAAAAATTCGTAAAACTAACCCCCGAAGACGAATCATTCTTCATCATGACAATGCGAGCTTTCACACATCTCTTCAAACAAGTGAACTTTTTGAGCAGTCAAAACATCGAATTGTGATTCATCCTTCGTACAGTCCTCACTTGGCACCCAATGACTTCTTCTTGTTCCCGAATGTCAGAGGTAAACTGCGTGGTTAACGATTTATGAGCGCCGAAGAAGCAGTTGAAGCGTTCAAAAACCATGTTTTGGAGGTGTCTCAAGAGGAATGGAAAAACTGCTGTGACAAATGGTTTGACCCAATGCAAAAGTGTATTGTTCATCAAGGGGAGTATTTCGAAAATATATATACTATATTATTATATAGTAGCCCTCGTGGCAGTAATTTTTAAAAAACCCAAAAAAAAAACAGAATATTTGCAATATTAAATCCTTATATACGATTATTTTGAAAGAAATAAAAAATACCCCGATGTATTGAGAATTATGTGACCTCATCACCCCTGATGATAATCAGCTGTTCGAAGGCGAGTGCAACTGTTACATAACCCAACTGTCAAAACTTTTTTTTAATGCGTTTTAAGTGGAAAAAAATTTAAGAGCGTTTGCTAAAAACTTAATCGTGCTTTATTTTTTGTCCGCCAAAAATCAAAAGCGCCACATTTTTTAACTTCGTTTTTTTTTTGGCGAAAATCGATTATGTACTGCCGTAAATAATAGATTTTTGTAAAAAAAAAAATTAAGCTCGAATATTATGTCGCTTAAGGTTTTTTGGCGGTAATGGCAGGATATATTGGTAAAATATTTTTCAATCATTGTTTTGAAAAAAAAAGTAATAGAGATCTTTATTTTCTAGTCTTCTAAGAAGTCACATTAGTACCAACCAAATGCTCAAATTAAAAGCATATTCACTGTCATGTACGCCATCTATATTGCGCGTAATAACATATGCAAGAATTCTCATTTGATTCATACTAAAATTAATACATATAAACATCAAAATTCTAAGCTGATACCGCAAATAAAAGCTTCTACATAAAATGTTTATTTCAGTTTGAAACTCCACATTTCGAACAAACCAATAATGAAATTATCTTATCCTTATGCTACGCATAGAAAATTTTAAGAGTTTTTAGTCTCTTTTTTCTTTGAAGTGAGGTAGAAGAGCATGATACGTAGAAAATATTGATGGCTTCGGATTCTAGAAATACACATATAAAAATAAAAAAAAACTTCCTCGCAAAGCAAGACTGTCTGGAAATCATTAAATCTATAATCTTTTAGTCTTTATAATCATTTGAACTACTTGATACTCAAAACATATATAATTGTCTCCTTTGAAGTTAGTTGGTACATATTTTAAATTTACCAAAAATTCAATCAAAATTAATTGCAGAGCAAAAATTCGATTTGATTTGTTTAAGAATCGAAATTATGCTATTCATATTGCTGAAATTTTGCTTGTCATATTTATTTCACTTGATTGAGCTGTTGATTTTTCTAATATATTTGAAAATGATTTACTTTAACTCATCATTTGAATTATTTTACGAACAACAACAAATTTATGGGGGAGAGGAAGGAAGGAGGTTTCATAAGAATTTAATTATGAACCAAATAAACAAAAAACCAGTTAAAATGAAGAATATTTACAAATAAATACATATAAATTACTTTATAAGCAAAAAAGAAAAAAGAAAAACCAGCCTCTTTGTAAGTCAGTCAGCCACTCAGTCATTAGTCATCACAAGTAAATAAATAAAAATATTTCCAAAACGTTGTTCAAATAATATGGCCTGAATTTAAAAAAGAATCAAATTGTTCTCTTTTTGTTATACGAGTATACGAGACGACGTCATTTCAAACGTTAAAGATTTTAGCAGTTTCACTTGTTTTATGGAGTCACAATACAAATTTCAACTCAAAACTCAAATTAATTATTAATTTAGCTTTTGCTTTATTTTTGTTTCATCTGTTTAATATAAAGAACCTTGACAATTTTTTTTTTTTTTTTTTTCATTTAGTTTTGAGAGATACCGAGAGTATCAGTATAAATGAATGAATGAATGAATTAATGAATTAATAAAAAGCAATGAGTTAAATTAACTTTTTGCGTTACTTTTAACACATTTAAAAAATAAACAAATTTAACAGAATGAATATAAATATTTATAAAACAAATTGATTGAGCAATGAGCTCAGAAATAAATTTGTTTAATTTTTAACAAAAGAACTTCTAAAATAGTAAAAATATTTGAACGTAAGAAAAAACATTTAATGGAAATTACAATTTATTAAAAATGGGTGGGTGTAGACTAAAAAATTATAAGAAGTTGCCGTTTATTGCTTATATTTATTTGGGATAATTATAAGTTTCTTAAGTTTTTTATTAACAAGAGCATGAAATAGAAATAATGAAAGATGGGAAATCTTTCTTAATATACAGTCTACCCCCTATAAAAGCCACACGCTAGAATACTTTTTGCACAACTTTACCACGACTATTAAACCTCAGCTTTTTCCACTTTAATTTCAACCATTTGGCGTGAATGCATTAGCATTTATGAACTACATACATACGTGACAGAAAATTAAAAATTTATCGTTTTATAAACCCTTGAAATGCATACTTTAAAAAAAAACCCTACTTATACGCAAACATGTTGATTACGTTTAAAGTTAATACGTATAACTAACTGTAAACAACTAATGTTTATGTTGTTCATTATACTTGGCATGTACTCTTTCACGAGGCCATTTTTGTGGCAGATCGGGTCCAACTCGTTCAGTCGATCGTTTTAAATACAAATCTATGATCGAAGCCATTTAAATTATATGGGTTTGATCATATGTTTGTGTCTAAAACGACCGATTGAACGAGTTGGACCCTGCTTTAATTTTCAGACTTGGGTCAAACTCGCTCACTAGTTCATTTTTGACACAAACCTTTGATCAAACCCATATAATTCAAATGGCATAGTGAACGAGTTCGACCCAAGTTAAATGTTCATACACATTCCTTACATTACTCGTAAGTAAAATTTATACACTGTATCAGCTAAAATCATACACACATGTATAAAAATACTGAGAGTATTTATTCGGATACACATGAGTATATATAGGAGTATTTTATTTAAACACACGTAAAGCATCAGTGATGCCAGAAAAATTTATTGGTACAACGCGCTGCAACGTAAACAGTTAAACGGTGTTCAACGCATTGCATGACAGGGATGGAAATGTGACTTTAAAATTCTTGACTATATTAAAAACGCTTCTAACTAAATATTTACTTAAAATAAATTTATCACTTTAAAAATTACAAAACATCAGTTCATTAACAAACGATTTTTGTTTGCAAATTTTAAGAAAAAAATTCTAGTAATAACATCAGTTGTTTAAGGATTATATTTATTCTAAATTTTACCTCCTTATTATTTCGTTAATGTTTTCAAACAGCCTTCGCATGTCTTCTCTATCACTATCCGTTTCGAGCCAACACAAAGGGATCATTGCATTGGACCCAAGTGAGCAGAACTCTAAATTTCACCCTTCCTTACTAGCAGCCTGCTAACCGAACCTAACGTAGATATACATATATAATTTTCCTGATCATGGTTGGCGTATTTTGACTTCGACTACGACAGTTTCGGTTTCGTCGGCGTCGAAATACGCCCCTCAAGATAAGGGGAGTATATGGTGTAGTGATTTACAGTGCTGTTGAGTTTAAACTACATTTAAATTTAAGTTTAGCTCAACTAAATTAGCGTTTAAATGTGCACAGATTTATTAGGCTTTTTTTATTTTTAGTTATTGTTAATAAAGTGTGATTTTATTTGCATATCTTTATTTTTTATTTTTTTTTGCCTTTTAAGCCACAAACCAGTTCAATAGGATTTTTTTATAAATTTTTTTAAC
The DNA here is from genome assembly GCA_936439885.1 of Nowickia ferox. Lineage (NCBI taxonomy): Eukaryota > Metazoa > Arthropoda > Insecta > Diptera > Tachinidae > Nowickia > Nowickia ferox. Next base: position 81,122,443 of record OW387027.1, on the reverse strand, counting down.
CATCAATATGGTTGAATCGTCTTTTTAAGTCTTTTTTTTTAAAGCTGCATCAAAGAAAAAAACCCCAAAAAGAATTTACATTGAATACCAACAATTATTTAAAACTTTATGACAAAAATATTCATTTCGGTTCCTTGAAATTTAATTAGCATTTTTATTTAAATCTTCATTCAGCGACGTTTGTTTGTTTATCTTCATAAATAATTGTTGAAGTTGTTGAAAAACTACTTGAAGATTAACACTTTTAATAATTGCTTTAAAATAAAGCAAAGATAATTTTAAAAATATAAAAGAAAAACAGTTCCGCTTTCTATATAAATAAAACAACAAACTTCTGTTACCCAGCAAACAAGAAATAGATAAATTGATTTTTATGGAATGACATTTTTAATGCCTTCACAGTATCGATTGTCTTTATGTTTAATTTACATTGAAAAGACACCGTGTTACCCTAGCACCGTATTACCATTTCAAAGCAAAAGTTTAGTATTTTTTGGCGTCGTTTCAAAACAACACTCATACAAGAATAGGTCATATTATTTAAATGTATATTTGTGACTTCCTTAGTATTTCTATGAACAACTTTCAATATTTTGATAAAGAAAGAAGTTCTTTATCCTGTAATATGTTCGCTAGGTGCAAAAAAATGTTTTAGAATTCTCATTTGATTCATATAAAAACTAAGAATAAGGAAAATACAGGTTTGTCTATTTCTCTTCGATCTGTGGAGTTGGGCATTCCACAAACGATTGCGTATGGCCGGATTTGGAAGATATTGATGTGAACGACGTTTATTTTTATTAAGACGGCGATACGTGCCACGCAAGTATAGACATAGCCCTTCTTTTGTGTGAAAAGTTTCCTGACCATGTGATTTCTTGAAGAGACGATTATAGTTAGCCACCGAGATCTAGTGATTTAATATAAATGGTGGGCAAATTTTGATGTGGTTAGGCAGTAAATTGGCTGTCAAATGATGAAATGTCAAGAATTGAGCTGTCATCCTTGGATATTTATGTGGTAAAAAGTTGGGAAATTTTAACCATGAAGCACTACACAAAGAAATTTAATTGCGAAATTTTACTATCAAAATGGTGAAAATTTTACTGTATCACGTCATAAAATTAATTCGAGCAGCTTTTCCAAGCAATCAGGTTCCTTCTGAGACCACTGTACGTAATTTAATCGCTAAATTCGAGGCTCACGGTACTATTGTTGACAATAGACCAAAACAATACGCTCGTAGTGGCCGTAGTGATGCAAACATAGGCGCTGTTCAGCAAAGTGTTGAGAATGAGCCTGGAACATCAACTCGTTGACATTCGCAACAATTGGGCATCACCAAAGGCACTTCTTGTGGCCACAATTGGCTAATGTTGACATGAGTGACCTTTGGTTTCACCAAGGCGGCGCCACAAGCCACACAGCCGGCCAAACAATTCATTTATTGCATGAGAAATTTCCCGGTCGCGTAATTTCTCAATTTGGCAATGTCAATTGGCCGCCCCGTTCTTGTGATTTAACGCCGCTGGATTATTTTCTCTGGATCCATTTAAAAGACCGGTTTTATGTGAACAAACCACAAGCAACTGACGATCAGAAAGATGAAATTCGGCGCTGTATTGCTTTGCTGCAAAGTGTGGTTCAAAATTTTGTAAAACGAGCGGACGTCTGCCGACGTGCTAGAGGTGGGATATATTATTATTAATTAATTCCATTACTAATTCTACTTTAAATTGCTCGCTAACCTTAAATTTGCCCATCCTTTATTTAGACATTTTTCTTTGGTATGAGTATGACAAGGACTCACATTTAAAACTCCGAAAATGACATTTGTGAAATTATGGAGGACATAATTGGTAATGAAAAATTGCATGCAAACGTAGTGCAGGTTATTAATAATAATTATTAATACCCTCTCCTTTACAACTAAATAAACGTACAAAAATTTCGCTTTAAAATACTCGTAAGCGTCTTATTGGAAGACCCTTATATACCACAATGCCACGGTTTTTAGATTGAGACTAGTAGACCTTGTAGACTTTTTAAGTTTTTTAAAATAACTTAACTACTTTTTTTAATTTGAATTTCGTCCTTAAAAAATCTTTATTTCAAATCTTTTTATGTATACCCCACTGCGCTAGAGGCCCCTAGAGTCTAGACGGATAGACTTGGCACACTTTGCAGCATTTGCAGCAGGTTAACAATTTTTTAACAATTTTAAGCTGTTAAATATTTCAAACTTTGCCAAACAAAATTCAATATAGGAATTTTATTACATATTATTATTTTTTAATTTTTGCACAATTTCACTTTCTTTTTTTTTTTTTTTTTTTTTTGGTAAACAAATTTCTACGAAAATTAAAACGAATACCAGTAAGACATTTTCTTTGTTCTAGAAATATTATCGGCGGGCAACAAATTAGTACACAAAAGTGAAATTTCATTAATATGAAAAAAAAATGCATGACACTTCCGTCCGCTTGCCACACAAAATAAATAAATAAAAAATATCACTTATCGATTGTTGTTTTAATTCGTGAAACTCACTCTGAAGTACTTTTCTTTTGTACCCAGTCGCCTTCGCCATAATCGCAGCATGTACGCAAGTGTTTAAAAATGTAAATGCACATGCATGTCATTAAAAATTAAAAATACCAAAAAAAAAAATATAAAAAAAAAATACAAAAAGAATAAACGGAAAAGATAAAAACTTCACTTGCCACCATCATTCTCAGTCAGTCACTCATTCATTCCCTATTACAAAATACCTCGTACAAGAAACAACTTTTATATATAGTTTCGTAATTCAATATTTTGTAGCTCTTCAAAATACATACGAGCACAACAATGGCAGCAGAACCATCATAATTTGGGGGAAAAAAATTACAAAAAAAATTCATTCAAGAAAAATTAAATTTTTAAAATGTCTGAATGGATGATTTGAGGATGGATGGATGGTCGGATGGATGAATGTCTGCTTAAGTGGCTAAACGTTAGATAAAATTTGCTATTTGTGGGGGAAGTTTATTTGTTTTTTTTTCCTTCCATTTCAAACTTTTGTTAAACATTTCAACACTTTGCTGCTGCTTGTGGTTCTGCTGCTGCTGCTGCTGTTGTTGTTGTTGTTGTTGTTGCTCCCAGTTGTAAGTGTCTTGTTTTTTGTTGATGATGATCATGTGAAAATTTTCTTATTATTTTTAATTTTAAAACAATGAAACAAAAAGTGCTTGTAACAAAAGAATAACTTGCAATGTTTTTTTTGTATTTTTAAAGAAAAAAAAATTTTTTTTTTCAAATGATGCATTAAACACATTCACGACAGCAAACTACCATATCTTTTTCTTTTTTTTAATACCACAAGCTACTTTTTCAAAAAGAAAGAAAGCAAAAAGGAAATTTATAAAAAGGGTACTATTTTTTAAAAATGCGTAATTAATTAAAAGGTACTTTCTGCACGTTTTTAAAAGAATGTTTATTTCTTAAGAACAGCGATGCCAATTTAGCGCGTTTTAACTATGCCAAACGCGCTTTATTTCGTCTTAGCGCGTTTAGTAAAAAAAGCGCTAAATTAGCGCGTTTTTAATAAAGTCATCATCATTTCAGTTCAATATTTTTTTAAACTTTTTTTTGAATACATTTAACAATTTTCTAATATTCAAAACTCATAAAATGTTTTAAATTGGTTAATGATTCTGCTGTCGCAAATAAAATTCCCTTGACTGTGGTGAGACTTAAAAACGCATTTCAATACTGTAAATGGCAAATATTTTGAAATTTCACAACTAAAAATATGTACTCGTATTCGTGACCAAAAAAATTAATACAATTTATTAAACATCTATTCTATCTAGCTGAAGTACAAAAAGCATTTGAATCGCAAAACTATTCGACAATTTATATAAGTTGTCAAAAAGTCTGACAAATAAAATAAAAATAAACAAATAAATAAGTATTTCGATTATTTGGAAGGCAATTCTGATTGTGTATTAAATGATTTTAGTTATTTAGGATATAATTTCGAAAAAACAATATTATAAAATCTGAAAAGAGCTACTAAAAAAAATTAATTGTATTCACTAATATAATATAATAATAATGTAAATGCAACGATTTTTATTAAAATTTAATTTAGCGCGTAGGCAAATAGCGCGTCTTGGCTATAAACAGTTGATAATGCTGTAACTTAGCGCGTTCTAGCGCGTTTTTGCGAAGGGGAATAGTGCGTTTGGGTTATAAATAGTTGGCATCACTGCTTAAGAAAGTTTAAGATTGTAATTTTCAGTCCACATTTCCCATTGTTATTACATTGTGCTAGTCCTTTCTTTAATTTTTCATTTACAACTTTATTAATACGAGTATGTTGCGGAGAAACTGCACTATAATATAAATAATGTTTTAAAAATCCCAATGCTTATAGACAAACTCCCAATAAACTTTTGAGAATTGCTAAACTATAACCAAAGTGGGCCATGGTATTTTTTCAAAAATCAACAAACAATATTGTTCAGCAATAAATATTTTTTTTAAACTTTAGAGACAAACTTGGCAATTTCTGCTATTGCAGATAAAACTTTTTAATTTAATTTTTATCTAATTTGTTTACATACGAGTACTTCGAATCTGATTATTCTGACATCCTCTATTTTATTTAAATATTCCAACTGCAAACAAACAAACAAACAAAAAGACAGCATATTTCCTGTATCAGCGGCAGAGAAGAAAACACTAAAATGATTTTTAATTCAATATTAACTGGCTGTCTAAGTGAAATAAATCATCAACAAGTTTGTGTGAAGAACTTTTTTTCAATTCAATTATAATATATTCAATCGTATACAACAAGTTGGAAAAATAAGTTAAGGGAAAAAAACAAAACTTTATTATAAATTGTATACACAAAAAAAAAAATAAATATGGAATGATAAAACTTGGCATCTTGTTTTAATGTGATTTCAACAAGATTGATTACAAACTAATTTTTAGCCATTTAAGTATTTATTTATTTGTTGCAAGAATTTTCCAAGAAAATGTCTTTATTAACAGAATAGTACTGAAACACAGTTTCCTTTCCTTTGCCTGCTGTGCATTTAAAAGTTTAGTTCAGACGAATAATATTTAAATACCATAATTATTTTCGATTTTCTTGATTGCTTTAGTTATTTTTTAGTTTGTCTTTAGTTAAGTTCGATGGTTGTAAAGTACGAGCCTTAGAATTATATTATAGTTAGTTTAGGAAGGAAATCCAATTGCAACAAGAACATGTATAATTATATTGTAGCAAGATCGTTATGTCTATTTATTTGTTAGTTTGCTACAAAACCGCCTAAATATACATATACATACACTTCAAGAAAAACAGCGATTAAGATATCTGCAAGCCAGAGTAACTCAGCAACTAGAGACGGAAATCAGAAATTAAGGAATTATATTACACAATTACAATTACACATGAAAGTATCAAGAAGTTTATATTTTTAATTTTTGCTCAAATAATTTTAATCACTTCCCAATGTACTAAAAATAAACTTGTTAGAGTTTCTTTTCACTTTTGGTATACAGAACCTTAAAAAGCTCATTCATTCATTCTATTTGAATGAGCTAAAAATAATAAAATTAACTTTCCTTTTTTTAACTTACATATTTATAATATAAAACCTTGTCGTTGAGCTTAGTTGAGAACAATAATAGTATAGATAATATTTTATTCTTTTTAGCGCATTTAAATAAGAGCTGTTTTTTACCTTTACTTTTCTCATTTATAACAAAATGGCAGCCACATCAACTTATGGCATTAATTTGCCTCTATCTTGTACATATTTTAACAAGAAACAAATGAGAATTTTTTACATCTTATTGAATGTAGCGAGTGCAGTGCAAAATAACTAACTAATGTTGAAATCCTAGACACTTTAAATCTTTAAAGTTAGTGTATTTTTATACAGGCTACGCCTATTAAAACTGAAATTTAAAAAATCAAAATTAAAAGGTATTCTATCAGTTAATGTAATTTTAACAATTTTAACAATTTTGGCAACTATGCAGCAAGTTGGGAACCGTAAGAGGCAAGCTCTTGAAACTTTCAAAAACACTAAAACTAATAGATCACAAAATTAAAAAAATGCCGTAACGAAAAATTGAAAAAAGCGCTGAAATGAAACATATCACCAATAATAAAACAAATCTCTAAAATGTAAAAAAAAAATACCAAAAGTAAAACCGTCGTCAAAAAATAAATAAAAAATCGCTAAAACATAAAAAGCGCCAGAACTAAAAAAAAATCTAAAACTAAACTTCATCGCTAGAAACCGAAAAAAATCTTCAAAAACCAAAAAAAATCGCCAAAAACCAAAAAAGAAAGCAAAAACCTGAAAAAATCCCAAAAACGAAAAAAGTTTGCAGGTATCTAATTTTTTTTTTTTTGGACGTACTGACATTCCATTCAGCTTATACGATTGACGTATGACTTAATTTGTTTTCGTACGATTGTCGATACGATCACCGATTTTACGATTTGAGACCAGGTAAGATATTCGATCATATAGGCTACAGTTCGTATACTATTAAATATGTAGTATCCGTACAGAACCTTTGATGTGCGAGTAAAATGCGCACTTTATAGAATTTATTTTTATTTTTAATTTATTCCATTGGAAATCAAAAATAAGTTTACTTTTAGAGACTCATAGATTTGAGCATATCAATGCACATTTCATATTTAAAATTTTCTCTACAAAACTGCATCATTAGATTTTTTAAATTGAGTGGTTGAAATATAAGGCTTCTGACCCACTGTGAGATGCATTGCGTTCTCTCTCTCTCTCTCTAAACATAAGATTTGGAATTATATAATGCGGAATAATCCCCCTCATTCTGTAATTATTTGTCGACGTCAATAAAATATCTGCCAAAGAATTGGCGTTTGTTTACCCGTTGACAAAAACAACTGACTCATGCTATTTTTGAGACCCACCCGCGCATTCCGTAACTCAAGAAAGTCAAATCTCTATTGCTTAAAATCAATAAAGTCATTTTATCGCTTTTAGGCTGCGAAGCTAAGTCAGCCAATGGCTTAGAAATCTAATCTGCCGAAATTTTACTGCTTTATGTAAGCGCCAAAAATTTGTATTTATTCAGCATTTTAGCGATCGAATTTAGATTTAGCTTTAGCGAGTTAAGGCTGGTACTCTGTTCACAGTTGTGAAAAATTTTCAGCACCATTGATTATTTCGCGTGAAAAATTTGACATGTACTAAATGTAGCCCAACTCGCGGTTTTTTTTATAAATTTCTTGCTTTTATTGCTTGAAAGTATGCAACGTTGTTAAAATTCCGTGCGAAAAAAGCACTGCTCACGTTGTTTCGCAGCTAAACTAAAATTATGCCAGACTAATTTTGCATGGAAAGACATGATTTTATGTGTTTTTCACAACAAGAACAGAGTACTACTTTTGCGAATTTATTTCGCATATATTTCACACCAAATACTTTTCGCACGAAATTGTGAACAGAGTACCAGGCTTTACAGAAAACGGCGGGGGGGGGGGGGGTGAGGAAGTAGCAATAATCTGCCAATAACGTACCACTGTTCTTTATATGTTTTGTAAAAAATTTAATGGAAATGGTTTTGTGAGTCCAGCTGATGAGAGACTTTTTTGAAAGCTTTTGAAAAACTATAGAGACATTTATTATTCAGTCTACTACTGATGGCCAAAAAAATCTACAAATTTATATTATTTCTGTATATTTTCTTTATATTGGTTATATATATATTTTTATATTTACCTTATGAGAACGCGGCAATCTGCAAAAAGAAAAGAAAACATTATTAAAAGAAACTTAACAAATTTTCCAATTTTAGATGATAAAATTTTTCATTTTATTCTTTTGAAATTGCATTTTCTATCACACGTAAATATTTTTTTTTTTTTATATTAAGAATGAGAGTACAAAACGAAGTTCACATACATATGTAAATGTGTGTACAACTTTTCCCTTTCGCCAATAATGTAAAGCTTTCTGCAAGAAAAATTTCATCATCTAAACTGGGTTAAATTCCAAACAAAATTTAAAATCTTTAAGTCTAGATGTTAAAGTAGGTGCATAGAGAGAGGCCTAAACTTTTGTAACTTGTTTTTTTTTCTTTTAACAAACACAAACTGCAAGTCTACTTTGGCTTGTCTGCAGAAATGGGACTAATTTTATTGTTTGCTTTTGATTAGACTAACCCCCTTAATCTGAACTTGGTGACAAACAACAAAATTATAGGAAATGACATTGTAAGCAATGTAAAACTAGTCATTTGTTATAATTTTTACTTTCTCACAGAGCTTAGAATACTGGTATAAGGTTCGTAGTTTTAGAAAATTACAAGTGATAATTTTTAAGGAACAAATAACACCAAAGGTAAATGTAAATATTTTGACAAACACTAGCAGAACGGAACAGCATGCTGTTTTTGAAAGCTACCACACCTTCATTATCAGCGTTGTTATGTTTGGTCAGTGTGATGTCAGTTGGTTGCAAATTTCATCATTTCAAATATGTACGAGTATATAAAATATTTCAGTGCAAATAGAATATGTGAATTGTTTTGATTCATCGTACTACAATCTGCTGAAAGCTTTATTGTAATGCAAGTTTATATTTAGCATCTCTAATTTATATTGTTATTTATTTTAAGTCGAAGAAAAATAAGCAAATAAATAGCCATGTGCACAATGAGTACAGAACAAGCAACAATGGCAAGACTATTGTAAATTAGAGATGGTAAATTTGAGCTTTCATTACAAAAAAGCTTGCAGCAAATTGTAATACGATGAATTAAAGCAATTCACATATTTTATTTAAACTGACAAATATGTATGTACATGTATAAATATGAAATTTGTTTCAACTGACACCACATACAGTGGAGCAAACACAAGAACGCTGATGATGGAGAAGAGGAGCTAATTTTATTTGTTCGAATCCCAAGAAAATAGAAATTTTGTTAAAATCTACAAATCTTTTTTTTTTGTATTTCTTGAATATTCATCAGCGGCAACATTTTTCTTGTGTAAAGAAAAAATAATTTCCTCTTAAAAAAAATGCTTCGATGATGCAAACAAAACAAACAAGATAATTTTAGCTTTAAATGCAACAACTACACATCCTACTGATTGTAATTACGTAGTATGCTGGTTGCCCATGCAAACAACTCCTATTGCCACAAGTTGCAGCAACGGAAAAGAGCTAAAAAGTTTTGCAAACATTTACGTCTGCCCTTCAAACATCAAGTGCAAGTATTCATAAGCGAGTGTGTGTGTACATATGTATGTGTCTGTATGTGTGTGTGTGTGTTAATATGCTTTAACATCCTGCAACCTTCAGAATAATTGTAAAAAATTATATTACAATTTTAAACTGGTTCAACTGAAATAAGATGGGAAAAAACATAAACACTTAATGGCATGATCTCTGCTGCCACCACAACACAACACAGCACAGTGTTCAGTTGGTATCAAAAAAAATAAATAAAATTAAAAAACCTACAATTTATTTTAAAAAAAATTATGCGAATAAATATCTGTAACGACACGTGTGTGTGTGTGTGTTCGTGCGGTTTTTTGTTAAAAGCAGATACAAAAATTATTTGTGGGTTTTCAAGTTTGCCAAGACTTCCACAATCCAAACCACTCACTCACTCACTTACTCAAGTCCACCCATTGATCATATACCAGCGATATTGTTTGTTGTGCACCTAATGGACCTCACGTTGTGGTTCCAATTCGGTTTTATTTTTAAATTTCTGTAACATTTTGCGTGTTCATTAGTCCTTTGCTTGTTATGACATCTTGCGGACGGATATTGGTTGCGTAGCGAAATGATTTTTATTTGATGTGTTGCAATGTCGGCGGTGGATGGTAAAGCATGGAAAAAAGCTTTTTTTTTTTGGTTTGCTCTTCTTGGTTTTTTTATGTGAGTGACTGTGTGTGTGTGTGTGTTGACTTTTTTAATAAATGTCGTTTTAGGCCATAAATAATTGGAAGCACAAAAGCAAATTATGCTGCTATTAAAAAGAGGAAATAGTTACCATAAATTGTTGGAGCCCTTTTAAATTTTAGACACTTACAAAACAAATTGTGTACAAAGAATCAGTAAAATATCGTATGAAAATGAAAATGTAGAAGAAATTTAAAAACTAAGGAGAATTAAAATATTTCACGAAATTAGTGAAATAATATTTTTGAGAGAATAGCAAGCGTCTTTTCTACATAATTTTTACACGTAATAAAAATAGAAAATGAAAAATTTTACTGGAAATTTTCCGAATTGGGAAAATATTTTTTTTTTATAAAATTTTTTTTGTTTTAATTTGATTTTTTAAGTTCCGACCAAAAAAAAGGGGTGTTATAAGTTTAATCAAACAGTTGGACCGATTTTAATTTAATTTAAATTTTTTTTCTTTTTTTTTAATCTTTTTATTGAAATGTGACTTGATTGTGAGTGTTCTTAGCTATGTTTGGAGAAAATCGGTCCAGCCGTTCAGAAGATATCACATCTTTTTCAGCTGTATTCTGGTGAATATATGAGTGTTTGACGTCCTGGTTCTCAAACGGATAGACCGATTTTAATTTGTTTTTTTTTTGTTTGAAAGGTGACTTGATCTAATATCTTCTAGCTTATACTTGATGAAAATCGGTCCAGCAATTTGGTCTGTACGGCGGAGTTTTTAAAAATTTTTAATTTTGATTATTCCTGATTTATTTTTAAACAAAAATAGAAACATAATATTAACAGTCTGTTTAGCTATATCGAACGACAATCTATACGAACGAAAGCCACTCACTCGAACTTGAATCAATTTGGGCTTATTACTCACGACTTTATTGCAGTGAGCCGACGAAAGTTCGTACAATGCGCCGATAAGTCACAAATTTAAAAAAATCGCCAAAACTAAAGAACAACCGACAAAAATCGCCAAAAACCGAAGAAAATCGCTCGAATGAATAAAATTGCTAAAACTAAAATAAATCGCCAAAAACCAAAAAACGCAATATTGAAAAAAGCGCCAAAACTAAAAAACACCCGAAAAAATCGCCTAAAACCAAAGAAAATCGCTGGAATGATTAAAATTGCTAGAAGCTAAAAAATCGCTGAAAACGAATATAAACGGCAAAACTTAAAAAATCGCCAAACAACGTAATATTGTAAAAGGCACCAAAGCTGAAAAGCAACCGGAAAGATCGCCAAACACCGAAGAAACCCGCTAGAATGATTAAAATCGCTAAAACTCAAATAAAACGCCAAAAACCGAAACAAATTGCCAAAAACGCCAAAACTAAGAAATTGTCAAAAAAATTAAAAAACGCCATATTAAAAAAAGGCCAATACTAAAAAACAACCGAAAAAATACACAAAAACAGAGGAAAATCGCTAGAATAAATTAAATCGGTAAAACCGAAAAAATCGCTGAAAATGAATTAAAACGCCAAAACGAAAAAAACGCCTTAACTAGAAAGCAAGCGAGAAATAAAATCGCTTAAGCTAAAATAAATCGCCAAAAATTAAAAAACCGCCAAAAACGAATAAACACGCCAAAACTAAAAAATCGCCGAAAAACGAAAAAACACCATAGTGAAAAAAAGTGCCAAAACTAAAAAAAAATCACCAAAATCTTATGCCGTAGTGTTACATATGTAGTGTGTTTGTACAGAACCCTTCGTGTGCGAGTCAAAGTCGGACTTTACTGAATTTATTTTAATTACTTTTTATTCCCTTGCTTCTCTATACTCGTATTATGCACGATTTTATTGTGCTTGTTTAATAAAAAACGTTTTAATTTATAAAAAAATTTTTTTAATTTTTTTTACAAAAACAAAATTTGCAGTTATTCTCTTTTACATATTCTTAATCCAACTTCATGAACAAAAACATTATTAATGTTAGTGCAAAAAAATATGGTTGGCCAAGATTTTGGGTCAACTTACCTACTGTGCAGTGTAATGAATTTTTCAGTCTTAAAAGAGAAAGATGTTTATATTTTACTAATTTTTCCAATTTTATATTAATATGTTTCCATTATGAGCAAAACTTTAAAAGATATTTTAAGGCCGTGCTTAAGGCCAAACATTTGAAGCCAGCGTTTGCTCTTCTCCTCTAAATTTAAATAAGATTTTATAAATGGCATCTCTCAATAAAGCCATTTTTGGTTTCACAAGTCTAACTGAATATATAAAAATTATTATTCATCTGCTAAACAGAAAAACAATCACAGTCATGATCATTTATTTTAAATAAGAAAACTTAATTTATAAGTAATTTTTTACAAAAAAAAAAAAAAAAAAAAATAGAAATAATACTTATAAATTCGTGAATATGTATATAAAATTTATTAATGTCATAATTTATCCAACTTATCCAATTATCTGTCAAAATGCAGCAAACGCATTACGGGGTGTTGAAACTCGAGAGAAGAAATGGGAAACCAGTGCAAATAAGATAGACACAAAAACACTTAAAAACAAATTGAAAAAAAAATATATATAATTTAAATTTGCATAACGATTCTAAATAATTCCAGACACTATCGATCATTCATAGAATGTAAATGAAAAAATAACCATGGAATAATAAATATTTTGCACATACTTGTTAATAGAATGAATGAATATCATTGAGGTACAAATAAGAAAATATGTATAAAATGAAAAGAGACAAGACTTGAATAAATTGAGTGTATGTAGGAAGATGTCGGCAGAGTGAAAGAAGGGGGCAGAAGGGGACCGAGAAAGAGGCAGAAAGCACGGGCATAAGTATTGGAATTGGCGGTAAAACCAACAGATCCATTTACTTAATCTGTATTCCAAAAACACATATTGAGAGGCAGCCACTAACTAACCCGTCCCTACACAAACACAAATGATCACTACATGCATATGTATGTATGACATAAACATTGAAAAATTATTATAATAATCGAAAACATAATGGCACTCGCATGCAAAGTTTTAGGACGATCAAATCAGCCAACCTACCAACATCCTTGCCATGCAAGAATTGCAGGGAAAAAACTAGAATTCAAAAGAAATATTGAAAACATTTTTATAGCGAAATCTAAATAAATTACAAGTAATAACGATGCTGATAATGAACACCATACAAGCGATCTCTGAAGCATATTTACAAATGTAAAAATAATCAACTATAACAAATAACTATTCAGCACAATCGTAGAAATTGCATTTTCTAAAGGAAAACTTGTTAAAGACACCTTATTCTTTTTTTTTTTTGCTAGGAAAGAATGGAGAAAAAAAATTTAAAATTTGTTTGTAAAAGAAGCCACGGAATAACTGGCTAAATAATACGCTCAACAACCACGGGTTGAAAATTCGCAAAAAAAATGCAAAAAGAATTTTAATTTAACGAAAATCAGTTATTCATTTATTGCAGTTTCATAATGCACAATGGGAGTGTAAAAAATTGTCCCATAGTGAATGTTCTAAATCTTCATATATCTATAATTACTTATAGTTCAATATTTTTATTTAACGTGTGTCAACATGAATACAAATTTAAAAAAAAAAAGTTGTTTATTGTTGGTTAAGCACGTCTAGTTGCATTTCGTTGCTGATTAGGCAACTCATCAGTATATTACAACGATATTTATCCACACGTGCTTAACCAATTATAATAAATAAAATTTCCCAACTTTTTTGTAGAAATATTGGCGCATAACAATAGTCAAAACAAAGTATACTTTAAGAATTTAAAACCAGTATTTTGTATGGTAATACTGGTTTTAAACACTTAAAAGTACACTTTAATTTGACTATGGTTATGCGCCATTATTTTTCCGATGTCTTAAATATTTACCGCCTCTTTTTTATAGTTTTTAGGAAAACATTCTTAATGCACTATGGCTCAATATTTGCCACATATATTCAAGATTTTCGGCAAAATATATTGTTTACGCCCACATGGTCAACAATTACTTCATTGTTTCGAATTCTCAGCAAAATATATTTTGTGCACAATGGGTCATAATTTACCAAAAAAAAATTTTTTAATTTTTAAGAAATTTGAAATTTATTTGCTGGAGGTCAAGCATTGTCTATATATTTCATTGGTGCTTAGCCAAATCATCAGTAGACTTTAACCACATTTTGAACAGTCACAAACCTCTTAACTTATGCACAGACTTTCAAAAACTATTTGAGAATTCACAAATAATAATCACAAATAATAATGCTTGACATCCAGCAAATAAATTTCAAATTAAAATAAACTTATGACAATATGTCGAATAATAAATTTCTTAAATGTTAAATTTAGATTTTATTTTTCATTTTGCCTTATAAATACTTTTATTGTTATCCAATGGATTTCTAATTGTATAAAGGTGTAGAAAAATAAAATAGATTCATATCGAATATAAATTATTTGCTGGGATTTTGTTATAGTTTCTATGCCTATTGCTTGTGTTTCGCTTGTGATTTTCAGAAACATTATTATTTGTGATTATTATTTGTGAATTCTCAAATAGTTTTTGAAAGTCTGTGCATAAGATAAGAGGTTTGTGACTGTTCAAAATGTGGTTAAAGTCTACTGATGATTTGGCTAAGCACCAATGAAATATATAGACAATGCTTGACCTCCAGCAAATAAATTTCAAATTAAAATAAACTTATGACAATATGTCGAATAATAAATTTCTTAAATTTTTAAGAAATTTTTCGTAATGCACAATTTAATTCAATCACAAATTTTTTAAATTTCAGTAAGATATTTTCCATTACCAGATAAATATTTTTGTAATTTTCATTACATTTTCTTGTAATTTTCATTAAAATATTTTTGTAATTTTCATTTAAATATTTTCGAAATTTTCATTTAAATATTTTTGTAATTTTTATTTAAATATTTTTGTAATTTTCATTTAAATATTTTTGTAATTTTCATTAAGGGCCTTATTTTGTAAACGGCCACGCTTAGCGTTGAAAAATTATACATGTATTTTGTTTTTGTAATTTAAATTTTCTCCATATAAAATTTGTCAACGTTGCGTTGCGTTTTACACAATGAGGCCCTAAATACACAGACAACAAATTTACCAAACCATTCTTAATTGCACAGTGGGCCAACATTTGCCAAACTTTTTAACTTTTTATTAAAATAGTCTTCATACACTTTTTTGATTTTTTGCAAAATATTCTTCATGCACTATGGGAGAAAATTTATCATTTATTTCCTAAATGGATATTTTGTGTTAAATGAGTAAGTTTTACATATTTTTTTATTTCTAAGAAAATATCCAAAATTGCACAGTAGGCCGACATTTGCCATAAATATTTTTAATTTTTAGCAAAACATACTAAATGCATAATGAGTGAACATTTCTCATTTGTGTCTTATTTTATTTTCATCAGAGCAGTGCACAATGGCTTAACATTTTCCAGATATTTTTTTTAACTTTTTTCATCTCTGTGACTTCTTGCAAAATATTCCGAGTGCACAATGGGATAATATCTATCACTTGTTTTCTAAATATTTATGTATTGTGTGTAAGATTGGTAAAAATCTAAAATTTTTTTTAATGTCTACTAAAATATTTTAATTGCACATTGGGCCAAGAGTTGCCATAAAAATGTTTAATTCTTAGTAAAATATTCTAATTCCTCAAAATGGTAACATTTCTGATATGTTTATTTTCTATTTTTAGCGGAAATAATGCACAATGGTTCAACATTTATCACAAATTTGTATCTTGACAAAAAAAATTTGTGCATGTATCTTTTAGATTTTTTGCAAGATATTCTAAATGCACAATGGGGAAATTTTTATTACATATTTACCAAATGAATATTTTGTGTAGGATTGGTAAACATTTTACAGATTTTTTTTAATTTCCATTAAAATATTCTGATTGCACAGTGGGTCACATTTTTTGTTCATACCAAAATGTTTTTCTTAAACTTTTTAGAAAATAATCTTCATAACTTTATTTGTTTTTTTGCATAGTATTTTTGATGCACAATGGGAAATATTTGCCAAATTATTGTTTTGTGTAAAGTAAAGTACTAAAGTTTGCAAACTTGCCACATCATGTGCGAAATGTTCTCAAACGTTTTTGGAAGCCAAAAATATCAAGATATCTGTGCTTAATAGGATTAAAATCCCTCTAATGTGCCCCCAAAATGTTTACCGACGGTTGAACGCACCCCAAAGCTATTATAAGAGTGTGACTATGCACTATTTACATAAACTAGACCTAGTCAATTAAATTTAATTTAGAACACTATGATTTAGTATATTTCTTTAATATTCTTTAGTAACTGACACCAAAAGATCAAATGAAGCATGCATATTGTGTAAACTCCCCATTATTATTACGTTGCAATGTAAGTCGGAGTCTGTTACTGATAACGACTTAAGCCTGCAAGTATTTTATATTTTTTTTTATATAAAATAAGCCCCACATACGAGTAATAAGCATACCAACCATCAGACGGACCGACAGTCAGCTAGCAATTCAAATAAATACGCAGTTTATGACTAGAGACCAACTCTATCAAGTGTATCAGAGAAACGTGCTTTGGAATTATGTATTTTCTTTCCATTTCATTTTTAAAGCAAAAACCAAAACTAAAGATGCAATTGTTGGACGCGTCTTATCGCAGCGTCTTTAACAGCCACAAAGACGACCAAATGACCCATAACAAATGTACGAGTTGTACGAGTATGTTTTTTTATGGATTTTATGGATAAACTAAACACTGGCAAATATCTGTTAGTTCAGATCATGGTTAATAACTTTTGTAAATAAAAGTGTTAATGGAAATTAATTTTATTTATTGTTACCGGCAATTTTCTTAACATGATTGCGATGATTGGTTTTCCTTTTCATTTGATTACATTTAGAGAATTTTTTTTTGTGTTGCACAAACATGTACTTTTTTCCACCCCGAGGGAAAAGCAACATTGTTGCAGGTTGATAAATATTAAAGAGGAGTAACTAGACTTTTTAGATTGCATTACCTTGTTTTTAATAATTTCGTTTGTCATAAATTTCTTGGGGTTTTTTTTTTAATTTCACAATATAGCATTTTCTCAGTAATTTTGGTCTACCGTTTGAAAATAAATTCCATACGAGTACAGACATTTTTGTTGCTGTATGTAGAGCACACAATGTTGGAATATCTAAATACATTCTTTGTCATTCTCGGTATAGAAACAAATCACAAATATCAAGTGGCAGTTAGAAATAAACCAAAAATAAATAAACAAAGACACTTTATAACCCACTTTCTAATTGGCACTAACAATTGAACACCCTCTATACGAGTACATACATACAAGGTGTTCGTTCGACAATAATAGACAGTCAGTCCATACACAAAAACCAAAGTCAAATTTGACACATTTTCGTAGTTATTGTTTTGGAATTTTAAACGACTTTTGTAAAAAAAAAAAAAGAAGAAACGTTATAAAAGACGTGAGTACGTTTCATAATTAAATAAAATAGCAAAAGAAATTGGATAATAGAAATTACGAAAAAAAAATTTATTTTAAATAATAGAAAATTGTTTAAAACAAGAATTTAGTTGACAAAAAAAAAGGTGGAATATGAAGAATATTTTCTTGTCACTTTAACCAAAAAACTAAGTAAACGCTAGAATTCACTATCGTACTACAGAATCGTACGACTTTTCAGAAAATACAACCCTAGTAAGATGAAGTAAGATGGACAACAAGAATTCATTAGATTTTGTATTTTTTCAAAAGTCGTACGATTGTGTAGGATAGTAAGTCCCAGCCTTAATTTCCATTGACTTTTTGATATAACAAGTAACAAACTTAAGAACGATTCAATGGATCGGAAGCAAATTTTTTGCATTCGAAAGTTGTTGAGTTCACTCGAAACGATTCGTTTCGATAGATTTCGAAAAAAATTTACAATAAAATATTCACAAAACTACTAGGCCGATCAAGTTTAAATTCTAATTTAAGTTCAGCTCTTAATCTCACGAAGACAGATTGACCGCCCTACTTCGTCGGTGTTGTGGAGCAGAGCCATCTGCGTAGTAAAAGAACCAATAAAATGTCTACTAAACACAGCTGCCAAAATTTAATACGTCTCATTGACACCAGAGGCGCTCGATGCAACACTGCCTCATTAAAAACGTGCAAAAAGAACAGTTGTAAAAGAATGAAGCTCTCTTCACAGTTTTGAAAATTTAATACGTCTTATTGACACCAGAGGCGTTTCGACACTGCATTATTAAAAACGTGCAAAATGCAGAGTTGTAAAAGAATGAAGCTTTCCTCTATCTCTTTCTTCACCACCTGTCTTCGCTATCACTATACCTTTGCTAAAGAAGGTAACACCTAGCAATAATAGAAGGCATTCATTGCCTAAGTGTTACTTCTATTTATAAAAAAAAAAAAATTGTGACTTAAGCCTGATACTCTGTTCAACATTTCATTTGAAATGCTGTCAAAATACATATAGAAAAAATTGGCACGAATTGTTCATGGAAAAATGTTGCAGAAATAGTACTCTGTTTATCTTGGGAAAAATGTACGCAATGTATCTTCAACATTTTAAGCTTTCATGCGAAAAAAGATAGGTGGCACTTTTTTCGTGTGGAATTTACAACAAACACATGGGACATTTTTAAAAGCATAAGAAATCGTAGCATAGTTTCAGGGCTAGTTAATATTGTTTACATGTCAAATTTTTCGTATGAAATAATCAATGTTGCTCAACATTTTTCACAAATTTGAACAGAGTACTATACTTTAGCTGAAAGTTTCAGAAATGACCTGCAAGTTCAATCAGTTGCCATATTTTTAGGTTTTTTATTAGCGCTTATGTTGGGTAACGTAGTGCTTTAACTACAGATGAAATAACGAACTTTCGATAGCCCGTATCCGATCGATTTCAGGCCAGACCCAGTCATATCAACATCACCAATTTTTCTGGCATCCTTCGTCGATACTTGTAGCCATGAGTCCGTCGGCGAAGTAAAATAACTGAAAAAAAAAATGGCTAAATAGCTTAAAAACACTAACGCACTAATTAACACCAGAGGCGCTGCAACGATGCTATGAAAATTAACAAAAAAAATACACGAAAGCATAGTTGCAAGCCCGAAAAATTTAATTAATTGATTCTGTGACAAAAAGGAAAATGAAGGGAAAAGAGCTTCCATTCTCTATTCCCTTCTCCCCTACAAACTCAAAACTTAGCAAAGTAAATTTTGCGTGTGCGCAAGCCGCATTATATCTTTTATAAAAGAAATTATGACCCCTTTTTAAATGTTATTGGAAAGAAGTTGATAGCTTTTTAAGCTTTGGACAATAGCAGAAAGATTTCAAAAAGTATTGTTTTGCAGAAATGTTGGACGATGACTTTGATTATACTGGCAGCTTGGTTAACGTGGCTGCCTGCTGCCTGCTGGCCCCGGGCAATTAAACTGAAATCGCGAGATTATTCAAGAGTCTTTAACTACTACTCCTTTCTTTCATAGCAAATTTAACACAGACAAATAAATATCTTCAGCTGAAATGCAAAAACCACGTAACTAACAACAATATCAAAATCGCATTTGGAATTAATTATTGGACATTATATCGAAATACATGTCCCCACAAACTTTCATAACAATCAGCTGAATTAGAAATGAAAATAAAGAAACTTTACTTCAAACACTTGAATATGTAATTTTGTTTATTTTTTTTTTAAAGTGTAGTTACGTGCTTTTGCATTTCAACTAACGATACATAAAGCTCAAGTGTGTTTTATTACAAAAACAATTATCGATTGCAGCGTTCTGAAACTAAAAATATATTAAAAAATAAATAAATAATATTTATTCACACATTGGATTGAATAAGATGCGAGTTGAAAGACATCAGAGTGTGAGGAGGTCTTATTTGGTTGATTGCCACAATAGTTTGGTTTGCTTTTACAATTTTATATGTAGGTACATATTCTTTTGTTTTTAGTCTTAAGTATTATTTATTCTTTGTTTAAGTTTTCAACTTGTAAACATTTCGAAACACGAGATACGAGTAAAATACAAATAAATAATCTCTCAGTTTAATTTTTTTTTTCTTCTTTACTTGTTCTACTTCATGGCTAGAGCTACAACAATAACGTTGCTGAAGATGAATCTGTATGGAGTTTTGGCCAGTTTAGTTCTTTTTAAGTTTTTATTATTGAATATAAAGAAAAAATAATAATACAATAATAATACAATAATGCAAACATGTATACGTTTTATTTTTGAAGTTGTTTATGGTTGGTTCTTTTGTTTATCTGATAAATATCTACTTTGAGTTCAATGAAACGGATTTGTGTTAATGGCGGAGGGGGTGAAGATGAATCTCGAAATTACATATATGCTTAAATAAATAGACTAAATCTTTATTACGGTAAAGCTTAGATAGCAGCATAGATTTTTAATATGTTTCTTTTTTCTAATTTTGGCTCAAAATTCAAAAAGTTTCATATGAAGGCATGTGCAAGCTGTATTTTCTATAACAATACAACTTTATTCGGGAGTCGATTTGTCAAAATGTCTATAGACACGAACATAAAAATAATTTGACAGGTAACTTTCCTGCGTGTATCGACTTCATTAATTGGTCTTGATTGGCATTTTCTAAAAATCTCATAAGGATTTATTATTAGTGGCAACATCTAAATGTGAGGGCAGTGACTTAGTCCTAGTTTACACTATGCAAGTCTTATTGCTATAGGCTGATAAGTTTGTTAGGAGAGAGAGAGACGAGGCGAAAAGAAACGTTTCTGTTCCCCTCCCCTCGCGACAATAAGAAAAAGTATTTTTATATTTTAATTATGATTTTAAAGCTGAATACGTCACTAAGTATGCACGTACATGCATACATATGTAAATATACCCTGCAGAAAACATGGGGTTAAGTGTCCCCAAGTCACCACTTTTGGTGACATTGTCAACAGAGCGTCTATTAATAATGGTTTTAATGCGTAGAAAACATTTTTTCAGATACACACAACTATGCTTCTTCTTAATGTTTTATTGGTTTGTTGAAAATAAACGTGACGTCAAGCAAAATTTCAAAATTTAAGTGTTTATAAAAATTATCTTAAGAAATAGAATTATAAGGTAAATAGATATAAATGTATTTAACAATAATTAAAAACATAATACACAAAAAGAAAATAAAAAAACAAATAAAATAACAATCAATTTTGTATTAGGGTGTTTTTTATTGAGGTATAGAACTTTAAGTTGGCATCACTTTTTTAACTGGCGGCCATTTTGTCAGCTGTCAAGTGATTAATATTTAGTTTGGTTTGCCATTTCATCATGAACAGGTTGACAAAAGAACAACGCTTGCAAATCGTGCAAATTTATTTCGAAAATAATGGTTCAGTTCGCGAAGTTTACCGCAAGCTCCGTCCATTTTATGGTCGACATAATCGTCCATCAGAGCAATTAATTCGGTTAACCATGGATTGGCCACCAAGATCGTGTGATTTGACACCATTGGATTATTTTCTTTGGGGATATGTGAAGTCGCTCGTCTACGCCAACAAACCAGAAACGTTAGGGGACTTGGAAGCCAACATTCGTGGCGTTATTGCCAACATACGGCCCCATATGCTCGAAAAAGTGGTTGAAAATTGGACCTGTAGAATTGGCTTTATTCGAGCCAGCCGCGGCGGCCACATGCCCGAAATCATATTTAAACGTTAATGGCATAAAATTATCCTTCCAATAAAGCCAAATTGATGGACATTAAAACGATTTTCTTGTGTTTTATTTCAATTCGAAGTTCTATACCTCTAAAAAAACACCCTATAAAAATATAAAATGTGATAATTGAAGAGTTTTAAGTGAAAGGTGCCAATTATGGAAATTTTGACCCTGTGGAAGATTTTGTGCCATCAGGTAAAGATTTGTCACATTTTAAGATCCATATGTATGTAAGTGTTTGACTTTACTAATTCAGCGAAACATAAAATTTTTAATTTTAATATACATATATAGAAATGACAAACAATTTCCTGCAGGTGGTGACAGGGTCTATAGTGAATCAGTACAGTTTTACTATGGACATCGAGCGAGAAATATCGATATTGTAGACTAGAGCCCCTAAAATTTACTAGTGAATCTTTGGTGCCAATGTCTCCATGTGGTCCCAAAAAAACTACTTAGTCAGTAGTGCTACAGTATAGTGGTAGATTTTCAATGACAAGCTAATGTTAAATGTCAATAGGCGATTAAATTGGGTGGGGTACACCTGGTCAGTAGTGCTACTGACAATGTCAGTAGTAAATCACTACATTTTCACTACTCGCATTTTCTGCAGGGTATATTTATAACGAGTTTGTCATCATGAATATTAAAAAGAAATAATAAGACTAAATGAAAACAAGTAAATATGTACGATTATATATTCCTTGTTTGAGTTGGTCTCATGTATGTATATATTTATTGAAAAGACTACTACAGATGTACGAGAGTATTTGTGAATTGATTGGGTAGTATTGGTAGTGAATGAATGGTGAGGGAGAGGTGGGTTGTTCTTCTTTTATTTTATTTATTTAATTTCAACTCTCAGACGCAATAAGGCTCACTTTACTCCAAGTGATTTTCGAATATTAAAAGTTTCATGCCGAAGTACATATGTATGTATGTACTCGTACATATGTATTCATGAATTCGTGTATGTAAGTAAGTGAATGTAAGTGAGGCGTTTGTTAGTATATTTCATTAGTGCTAGTCTTGATCGCAATGATTTTCTTTAACACTTTCCTGAATTTGTTTTCAGTAACCAAAAAGACTGGTTTTTGTTTATTTGTGAATCACTCACTTTGCGTGTCTGCGAGCCAAAAAGTTTTGAATGAAAAAATCATGTAAATCAAAAACAATCAATCATTGTTTAGTTTTTTTTTTAATTGCATTATTTTAAAATCAGCCATGATGTATATATACATATGTATGGATGAAATCATCACAAGACTTTGGGTGGTACATTTCGGTCGTACCTTAGGTACATTTCGTGCGAACTAAGATCTATAACTTTTTGCTATACCTATACCAATCTGTGATACCTCCGACAGGTCGTGTATTATGTGTTTTCCGGGAAATTTGTATTGCGTGGTGTGAACTGCCAGGTGAGAAACTAACTCTTCTTTGTTCTGTTCTTGACAGCTGCAACAGAATGTATTATTGGGAACATCTAGACTACTAGCAAGCATGTCTGGCCCAGTGGTCCGTTAGTGAGATATATAATATATATGTGTGCGTTCCCATTGATCCTATAAGGAGCGTAGGCCCGCAATAAAGTGGTAGAACTTATTCCTGTCTTATGCCAACGCTCTCACTTCGGCCCTGGTTTTCCCCATTCCAGCCACTTCTACATCGATTTGTCTTCTCCACGTATGAGCTGGGCGTCCTCTTTTTCGACTTCATTGAGGATTCCAGTCTATGGCATTTCTTGTGATGTCGTTTCTGGATTTTCTTAAGGTGTGTCCAATCCACTGCCATTGACGTCTTTTTATTTCTGTGGCCATGATTTGTTGGTTGGATTGTTTCCAAAGCCTGTTATTGGCTACCACTCTTGGCCAGAATATTCGCAATATCCTGGATCTTCTGCATGCCTCGAGGGACAGCGTTTTATATCTCATAACCGTAGAAGAGAGTGGGCTTGACATTTGCGTCAAATATTGTTAATTTTGTGCGCATGACCCGCCATTTTTGAAAATTATGCTCACAAGGTAGCAAAATCGGCTGACATCTTCTATTTGATTATTTTGTATTGTAAACAATTCCTTAAACGTCGCATTAACTCGCAGGGTTTTGGTTTTAGCAGTGTTAATTTTCAGTCCAGCCGCAGCCGTTGTGGTTGTTATATTTCGCAGGTTTAATGCAAGATTTGAGAAGCTGATCAAGATCGTTTAAACAACCTTGTAGTCCCCAAGTAATTCCCTTTCCGTTTTGTAGGCCACTTTTAAGAATTGTGTCTAAGACAATATTAAATAAAAGTGATGATAAACCGATTTTCACAGCTGGCATTCTGTTAAAGACGGCACCTAAAAAGTAAAATAAGTTTAAGCGGCACGTTTTTGCATCGCAGAATGCTGTTCCTATTTTTATTTACTATTTGTCCTGAGCGTATATCATGGAAGCATGGCCTCATTAACCTTTGCGATCCTTAGCGTACGCAGCCCATTTTATTTCTTTCTATTTTCTGAAGAAAGAAAGTGTTTGAGAATATAATTTTCAACGTTGCCAAACGGCAATGCGACTAGCCCTGTCTAGTTCTTCTGCCCGCTGGTTTTTTTCAACATGCCGGTCTCACCACATGTTGTATAGCCCATCGATTAATGAACATTTTGTGAACGTATGATTTTTTTTTTTTTAATAGTCCCGTCGATTGACCACCACGGTATTGAAATTTTTAAACCAGACTCGTCAGTACCTTCCTCCATTATGCTTTTGCAGTTGACTCACAGTGTAAGTTTTCGTAACTACTTGTCTGTTTCAGTCAGTCGGAGAAGAAAAACAAAAACTGAATTCTTAATGAATGAAAACGAGATGAAAAATTATAAAAAAAAAAAAATAAATACAAAACTAAAACTCAAACTGGTCGCTCGATCTATAATTGAAATGACCACCCATTCGTTAAACAGGTAAGGAAAGAAAAAACTTTAATAACAACTTATAAAATAAAACTAGAGAGAAAAAATATATACATACATACGAGTATATGTAAACTTATACGTAAAATAAAAATGTAAAACGAAGACGATGCAAAATCAGCAAACAACAAGTTTACAATACATAATTGCATATTAAAAATACACAACACAGAATACAAGTGTATCTGCAGCTACAATCTGTTTTATGAGTAAACAACTTTTATATAGAAATACGTATGAATGTGTGCATGAATATATTTTTTTTTAGAGTAGAGCAGATTCATAAAGTATCGAATGGTTTTATCAACTAGAATATAAAGTGTCTACAACATCATGCACGAGTACTCGTATAAGCATAAAGGAAATCAAAAATAAAACGAAAAGATATAAAAACAAAAAACAAAAAAAAAGCTTGAATGACCATAAAGATGTTATAGTTTCAATCAAATCTAAAGTAAGTAAGTGAATGCGACAAGTGAAGTGTTTTTTTAATAATAATAAACGAACACAACAGAACAGAACAAAAAAAACGGCAAAACATTGGGCAGCCCTGCTTTGCAACACTTCTATCTTAGAAGCAGTTGTTGTTGTTGTTCGTTTATTAGTCTTTTTCATTCTATTAAATACACAAAGAATAGCGAACTAGTTTGTTTTTTAATTAATTTATATTCCACTTACATTTTTTTTATATTTTATTAACTGCCATTGTGGTTTTATTTTTTATTTATGGCAATAAATAAAATAACTAGTTCTACTTGATTTTTGTGTTTAGGCTCAAAAAAAAAGCAATGTATTAATAAAATATTTGTTATAGAACTGTTTATTCTAAAAAATACTATAATGTTTAGCTAAAATCCTGTAGTGGCTGGTGCTTTTAACGAATAAAACATTTTGGCATGGAAAAAAATCTGCGAGGTGTTTCATATGCACAACAACAACTCATCCATCATCCTGTGCTCCACATGATGTTAATAATAGTTTTTTTTTTCCACACGAAAACTTCTCACATTCATTGCAGTAATTAGCCACTGTATAGTTAAAGATTTTTGCATTCTACTAGCAATAAAATAATATGACCCGATAATTGTCTATATACGAGTATGTATTTGATAGTCTAAAGGCCTCATTAGTTTTTACTTTTCGTTGCCGTGCTGTGCCGTTCTTTTCTGTATAAAATATTTTGCAATTACGAGTACTTTTTCTGTGAAAAAAAATCAGCTGGCAATCTATAGAACTAATTACACTTGTACACCAAATACCACAACAAACTAATACATACACACTTTTTGGCTGCCACTTAACATTGAATTCTATTTTCTACAGATTTGTCCCAAGGCGCATTTATTAGGTGGCAGTACTACACCAGGTGACTAATGTCATTATACCAAGCTAAATGACAAATTTGGTTTGCATACGTATAAGAATACAAACAAGCTTTTATTTGGGTTATCCTCAAACTCCATACGCATATTCAGTTTTGTATGGTGTTTGACATAAAAAAATGGGACAAAAACAAAGGAAATGTCCGTTCAAGAGAATTTTGTTTTCGTCCATCGGATGTTCCTTCCGCTTCCGCCCAGGACAGAGTCCGTTCAAGGCAGAGCAATTGCAATGCTTTTGTTATAGGATGTTGACGGAGCCGGCCAACCGTGTCCGTTCACATGGGGTGTCCGCTTAACGGAAGAATCCGTAAGGGGAGGTTCCACTGTACACACAAGCCGACGTGAATGTGTTTAATTATTAAAGGCGTATTCACAAAAAAAAATATGTCTGATTAAGAAAAGGTTTATAAAATAGATTTCCACTATAAATCCTTTATAAAACAATATTTTTTTTATGAATAAGAATTTTAATATTTAATTAAAATACAATATGATTTAATAGCTGATGTTAACAATCAATCTATGCCCAATTAGATAGACATGAGTGCTGATAAAGTGCGTGGCTGCACTGAAAAATGTTGGCATTTCCTCCAGCTAAAGTCTAGTTTCATTTTTCTTGCCTTCTTTAGAAAGTAACAATATATGAACTTGAGCCCGAATTAAAAATTATTCCTCAATAATATTATTTTAGTTAATTTATTGTCCCAGCAAAAATAAATTTGGTACAAGTAAGCATTAAGACAAAAAGAAGCGCTTTGGGAGCGTGGAAGATCACATATTGCATCCCTTCTGCCTTACGAGGATGCAATAACGTAAGCGAATGATGCAATTTAACACAAACACTACGAAGTTGGTCGGCTGTTTATATAGTCAAATTCTTAAAATTTTTTATAGTGCATGCATGAATGCGAATGAAATCTTTACTTCGAGTTTTGATTATTTATTTTTTAATTGAATTGTGTACGAAAATAAATACATATGTGCTTCTGGACACTTGGTAGTGTTCTAGCCTGGGATCGATTCTGATTCAATGCGCGAACAAAAAGTATTTCATAAATATACGTTGTAGTGTAAATATAGTTTCCAAAAATAATTTCTTAGTCGGGCTTAAGTTCAGTAATTTCAATTCTTATTGAATGAAATATTTTTATTAATTAATGTGAGTTTCTAAAGAAGAGAAGAAAAATTAAATTAGACTATAAGCTGGGGGAAATACCGATATTTTTCTGTGCAGCAACGCACTTCATCAGCACCCAAGTCTATCTACTGGGGTAGAGATTGTTATTAACATCAGCTATTTAACGCAAATTTTCAATGAAATGGAATATGAGAAATATTGTGTATACAATTATTGATTTACCTTTGGCAAACACATTTGTAAGTAAGTAAGTAAGTTAATCAACTGTAGAAAGCAAAAACAATGTAACATAATATCCACTACATTAATACTTACATGTATGTACCGACGGTACATCGAATAAGTAAAAATAATTAATGTGATGATCGTAAAAGATAAGCAAGAATAATTAAATATACTTAGGTAGAGTGACATAACTTCGTGCTAACCTGAATAGAAAAATGAAAAAAACGGATAAAACAGAAAATGAATAGTGATACTTACAAATGTGTTTGCCAAAGGTAAATCAATAATTTTATACACAATATTTCTCATATTCCATTTCATTGAAAATTTGCGTTAAATAGCTGATGTTAATAACAATCTCTACCACAGTAGATAGACTTGGGTGCTGATGAAGTGCGTTGCTGCACAGAAAAATATCGGTATTTCCCCCAGCTTATAGTCTAATTTAATTTTTCTTCTCTTCTTTAGAAACTCACATTAATTAATAAAAATATTTCATTCAATAAGAATTGAAATTACTGAACTTAAGCCCGACTAAGAAATTATTTCTGATTAAAATTCATTATAGTTCAACTAAACATTTAAAATTGTTTCACTTAGTTTACAATTGTATTTAAAATATAATAAATATAAAAACAAGATAAAGTATTATAAGTTAATCTAACCCCAGCAAAAATATTCGTCTACCTGGAAGCAGGTTGGTAAGGGAGAGTTGTGCTCTTCAAAACTGTGTCATCTATAAAACGATTTTTTTTTTTTGGTCTGATGATATAACATCAAAAAAAGTTAGATTGCACCACGCCCACTAATTTTTTTCATTTCATTTGATGGACTTTTACTTATACGATTGTTATGAAACTTGGCACTCACATTGAGCTCTTGTAATGGCACAGTCTCATGCAAAAGTGTCTAAAATGAGCTATTGAAAGAGAAATGGAATGTAACTGCAACAGTAGGAAACAGCTGATCGATATTTTTATATGAAAAGAAGGTTACGTTACATTACACCTCTTTAACCATTTTCATTACTTTTAACATTACAATATCGATCAGCTGTTTCCTACTGTTGCAGTTACATTCCATTTCAGTCGGCTGAGCTTTTAGAAAGGTGGCATTATGAACGCATCGAACTCTTTCAATAGCTCATTTTAGACACTTTTGCATGAGACTAACTGAGCCTTTAGCAGACTGAAATGAAATGTAACTGCAAGGTAGGAAACAGCTGATCGATAGTTTTATGTGAAAAGTAGGTAACGTTACATTACACCTCTATAACCATTTTCATTACTTATCACATAACAATATCGATCAGCTACGTTGCAGTAACATTCCATTGCAGTCGGCTAACTGAGCCTTAAGTAAATTAACCTTACTAATATAAATATTTAAATATATATGCATGTAGTTTAAAAAGGGAGACACGTACATACAAAAATGTGATAGAAAAATTATTTAAAAAGTTCCGCGGCCAAGTTTTTATGTCTCCTCCTTTTTTTCACTTTCATTGAAAACAATTATAAAATTTCTATTTAAAAAAGCATCATATGGTTTTCATTTTATGACATGGCTGAACAAGCAAATGCATCAACAAGATTATAATAATGAAGTGGCAACAAATCATTTGTTAATATTACCACATAAACTAATGAGAATACGAGTATATTGTTGTATGTTAAAAGACAATGACAATTCCGTTGATGATGGCGTTGATGAGCTTACCATGATGAAGACCATCACAAGTTAACAATAACAAAAAAGTCAAGAGATAAGTAAAAGATGACTAAAATTGAAGAAACTGGAAAAAAAAACAAACACCCTGGCTCATCGCTGCGCCGTCTAAAAATAAAACTAACAAATTCACTAAAGTGAAACGAATAAGTATGTAGTTAAACAAATAAAAGTTAAAAGTTGTTGCTGATTTTCATTTGCTGTGACTGCGTCTGTGTCTGTCGTGTTCTTCTGCAATAGTTGTCAACAGCTGATGTCGTGTGTGTGTGAATTTGTATTTTGCTGTAAATTTTTTTCAGACTTTGTATGAATTTTGTTTGCAAAATTTTTGCTTGTTGCAAGCAGCATCAGTTGCTTGGGTTGGCAATATCTAATGGTCTCATGTTTCAATATGAGATTTGTTATTGCAAATTTATGTTCAAAAAGTTGGCCAACAGGAAATTAGAAGCTGTGGACGACGGTTAACAGCTGTAATGCTTGCGATATAAAGCATCAGTCAGATGATTTTGACAGTTAGCACGACATTTCAATAGTTTATGTGTCAAGTGAAATGAAGTTATGATTTAATCATATTTTTTTGCTTTTTCTCGTTACACTGAAAAAAAAATGTAGAAAGATTTTGAATATTAACTTTGTGCTTTTGCAGTTGCAGGACTAACATACCAGGGATTCTGTGCTGTATAAAGACAATTAATACCTTCAATAAATTTCCAAGTGGCCAGTTTTGACATTATTACCAGCAAAATTAGTTTGTGTGTCTCTGCGAGTTTCCTTTTAGGTTGCATTTTTTTACACTTGCAATGTTTCGATTTTGCTGATGCCTGCCGTCTGCGACAATGTTTTTTTTTTTGATTTTTACAAAAAAGAAACAGCAAACTAACAACAACATTAGCAACATTTTATAACCTTTGTTCTGGTCGTAGTTTCTGCTTTTTCCTCTTTTTTTTTTTGTTTTTGTCTTTCCATCTTTAAATAATTTTCTGCTGCTGGTGTCTAGCCAAAGGTATTTATTTTTAAACGAGCACTGGCTGCTCTGCCTGTGACATCTCTTGCTAAGTATTAGCTAAAGTATAAATGTATCTGCAGAAATATCTAGTAAATGTATCTTTTTATGCATTTTAAGGAATTTCATTATTTTATTTATTTTTTGTTTCTTCTGTTGGCACCGAACATAGTTTTAGTTTAAAAATCGAAAGTGAAATTGATAGTTTTCTAAACTTAATGGGATAACTAACTTTTGTCGAAACGCTAGTAAAACTTAATAAAATATTTATGAAACTAGTTTTTTATTGGTATGCAGCAGTATGTATGTATTTAAGCAAGGCGTACATAAATTATGGGAATAATAATTTTTTAAACAGATTAAAAACTACAGGCGACATTTGTTTGCAGTTGTAGGCAGATACATGCATATTCATGCGATTTGCATGGGCTGCTTCATAATGGAGTTTTTATGAATTTAAATATTTATTGGAATTTTTTAAATCGAAAGAAAAAAATTTCTTTGAGGTCTTATGAATTTCACATTTAAACTAAACTTTCTAGATTTTCAAAAGAGCATCTTCAAAAGAAAAAAGTACGTTTTTAAAAACAACAGTACCTTTAAAAAAGAAGTAAATAAACTAAGTAAAAAGTAGTGTCTAAAAAAATACATTTTAAAAAGTTTAATTTTAATAAGTACGTTAAAAAGAGTACTTTTAAAAAAGTGCCTTTGAAAAGGTACCTTGCAAAAGAAAGTTCCTTTAAAAACGTTTAACAAAAATAACTTTAAAGGCAGCTCCTTTAAAAAAAGTAAATTAAAAACAGGTACCTTTCAAAAAGCATCTTTAAAAAGTACCTTTAAAAAAGTACCTTTTGGAAAAGTGACTTTAAAAAAGTACCTATTAACAAAACTATGTATGTATCTTTAGAAAGAAGTGTCTTTGAAACAATGTTTAACAAAAATGTTAAAAAAAAACTACTTTTGAACAGGTACGTTGAAAAGCACGTGGAAAAAGTATCTTTTGGAAAAAGGACTTTTTGAAAAAATTCTCTTTTGGAAAAAGTATCTTTTGGAAAAAGTCTCTTTTGGAAAAAGTACTTTTTAGAAAAAGTACGTTTTGAAACAAATTCCTTTAGGAAAAAGTACGTTTTAGAAAAAGTACGTTTTGAAACAAATTCCTTTTGGAAAAAGTATCTTTTGGAAAAAGTACGTTTTAGAAAAAGTACCTTTAGCAAAAAGTGCTTTTTGGTAAAAGTATCTTTCGGAAAGAGTGCCTTTTGGGAAAACTATCTTTCGAAAAAAATTCTTTTAGGAAAAAGTACCTTTTGGAAAAAATATCTTTTGGAAAAAGTACCTTTTGGAAAAAGTATCTTTTGAAAAAAGTACCTTTAAGATAAAGTAAATTTTAAAAAAAGTAGATTTTAGAAAAATTTTTGGAAAAAGTACCTTTTTAGAAAAGTACCTTTTAAAAATAGTATATTTCGGAAAAAGTTCCTTTCGGAAAAAGTACCTTTTGAAAAAAGTACTTTTAGGATAAAGTAAATTTTAGGAAAAGTAAATTTTAGAAAAAATTTTGGAAAAAGACTTTTTTAGAAAAAGTACCTTTTAAAAATAGTATCATTCGGAAAAAGTACCTTTCGGAAAAAGTACCTTTTGAAAAAAGTACCTTTAGGATAAAGTAAATTTTAGGAAAAGTAAATTTTAGAAAAAAATTTCGAAAAAGTACTTTTTTAGAAAAAGTGCCTTTCAAAAATAGTATCTTTCGGAAAAAGTGCCTTTTGAAAAAAGTGCTTTTAGGAAAAGTAAATTTTAGAAAAAGTATCTTTTGGAAAAAGTACCTTTTGGAAATAGTATCTTTCGGAAAAACTACCTTCTAGAAAAAGTACCTTTTGGAAAGAGTATTTTTTGAAAAAAGTACCGTTTGGAAAAAGTATCTTTTGGAAAAAGTCTCTTTTGGAAAAAGTATCTTCCGAAAAAGTACCTTTTGGAAAATGTACTAATAGACAATTTTATAAAATCCAACATGATTTAAAACTATTTAAATCAATAAATACATGTCTGAATCAAACAGTTTTTCATTAGTAATTAGTGGTTACGATTTTTTAGGCACATGTGTGCCAGATGTGTACTCGGCATGTATAAACACTATATCGGTTTATGACATACATGAACGTGCTGAAATC
Source organism: Nowickia ferox (assembly GCA_936439885.1). Classification (NCBI taxonomy): domain Eukaryota; kingdom Metazoa; phylum Arthropoda; class Insecta; order Diptera; family Tachinidae; genus Nowickia; species Nowickia ferox. Next base: position 81,090,124 of record OW387027.1, on the reverse strand, counting down.
CCATTCAGCTTATACGATTGACGTATTACTTAATTTGTTTCCGGCAACAGTCTCCTGAATTCCTGAATATAAAAATCTCTATATTTCTCGAGTGACAAAACAAACAAAAATTCAAAAACTTTTTACTGGGGATTAAAGTTGGCTACTTCTTCTTATTCTTATTCTTTTACTACGAGTATCAAAAGCCGAAGTTTAATATTCTATTGGAAAGTTTTTATTTCTATAATAACAAATCTGTTGAAATGCTTATTTATGTATTTTATTATAACCTTTTTTTATTATTTTCTTATTTAAAAGAATTACATAAAAAAAATTCTATAGGAATTTTTTATTAAACACCATGACTATTTAATTCGTGGGCTTTTTTTATTATCTATAAACTTTTATGACTCAACTATCGCATCTCAGTCTTTATGGTTGTGAATATAAATTATAGAAGTAGATATTAGGCCATATTTATACACTGCATGACAGGTGGAAGGTTTTAATACATTAAAAAGTTTATCTTTCCATTTCTATACGCCTTAATTTACGAGTATATTTGTGTACGCACATAGAAGTAACGAATATTCGGCGCCTTTAAAGAGCTGAGAATCAAAGTATCGATAACGTTCATGCATATTTATATGTTGCTATTAAAAATCAACAAAATCGATTTACTGGGACTCAGTTTGTATGACAAAAGTATTATTGCAGCAATTATTTATTATATTAGTTAATTTAATTTTCTTTTGTTTTTCAGGGTTGAAAGAGTGAACGAATATATGCAAACCTTTCTATTATTCTCTTCTCACTCGCAAACAAAAAATAGACCTTTTGTGAGAAAAATTTCGTCATCTAAGCAGGGACTATATTACCTAAATGTGTGAAAATAATTACTCTTCGGACTACTATTTTACATAAGTTTAAAAAAACAAGTAAGAGTTCTATATTCGGCTGTGCCGCATCTTATATATCCTTCACCGACGCACAGTGGGGCCAAAAGTCCTTTCATATATCCACAACTCAATAAATTTTATATGGGTGGCTCTTAGAACAAATTGCATTTTGCAACAAAATCTTGCCGGTACCCCCAATACAAAATAATTATTATTTTTCTTATATCTTCAGAATTACAATAGTGAGACACACTAACTAAATTTGATGTGGATAACTTTCAAATCAAACTACATGTTCCACCAAAATCTTGGAGAGGGGAGACAGCTACCTCCATATCGAAGACGGAACAAAATTTATATAAAAGGTCCCTCCCTAATGAACAAAACAAGTAAAAAGTCATAATTTTTTTATTCACGCACGCTCCTGATGAATTGTCTTCCATTGAATGAATTCGGATAAGAATTGTTTAAAAAATCACTTGCACAAATAATTTTAATAGCAAATTTAAGCAACCAATTTGAATAATTATCTCCGAACTTGATGGTTTCATGGTTAGACTTATTACTTTTTCAAAATTTTTTTAAGATACTCGTAAACAGAATTTAATAACGCAAAGTTTTTAGCTTTTTTCTTCTTCAATAGAATTTCTTCAATTTTAACGCGTCATTACAAAAGCACCGTTACTTAGTTGACATTTATTTTTTCCCTAGTGATGTAGAATTTTGTGAACTTTCAGTTTTCACGGCACTTGAAATTTGTTTTAATTAATCCGTAAAATTAACGTGTTTGGTCCCTATGTGCGATGCGCCGATTGCTTGTTTGCATCGTTCTTAATACTTGCCGAGGACGTTTTGAAATAGTGCACATTGTCAAGGCTTTGCATTGTTGCGTTATGAAACACTACACTTTGTTCGAAGACAAAGCAATTGACATTTTGGAAGTCAGCCTATATAACAAGCTCATAATTTTTTTTTTTTTTTTTGTAAAGAGTTTTCATGGAGAATTTCCGTATTGAAGAGTATTTTTGCGCCCTTGTTAAAGGGGTCCTAAAAGACTTATTCGAAGAAGAGTTAGAGGGTCCTAAAAGACTTATTAGAAGAAGGTTTAGTGCCGTTATTATAACTTGAAGATAGTTAAAGACAGGATTTTGTCTGCCCGATAAAAAGCGTTGCATTATAACAACTTCGATTTTTGTTTGTTATTATTATTAACAATAATAATATTTAATGGATAAAAAAATAATAAATGAAGGTTTTATAATGTTAAGCCATATGTCCGTCCGACAAAATCTTGCCTTTAGCTATCGGCAAGTTGTAATAATGGCCCCTTAGAGGATTAAAATATCATACAAAAATGTTTCTCTTACGATTTTATAAACAAATGCGGAATTCTTTTCTCTAAGTGCATACGTAGCATAACTTTTCGATTTAATTCATTGCTTATAGCTGCAGAGTATACAAAAAGCATCGGCACAGCTAAATACCAAAGCGCTTGCTTATTTGATTTATTTAATAAAACTTTTGTTATTTAATACGAACAAAAATTTAACGCAAGACTGTTAAAATCAATTTCTTTCTCTCTGTCATATAAATAAACATTAAAAAAAATTCAAAGAAATTTCACAGTATGTTACGAACATATTTTTATGATCAGTTACTTAAACACTGTGAGAAAAGTTTAACTGCAAGACTTACCGCTCAAAGTTGTTATTATTGTTTCGATGAAATGAGACGGTCAAACATTGAAGGCTGTCGCGGGTTAAATCAAGTGCAAACTGAAATTAGACCGAAGATGGGAATAAAGTACATTATTTTAAAAGTTAAAAAATTAGCAATAGTTTTAAAATTATTTAAAGACAATTTTATTGGAAAACAATTTTATTACTCAAGCAAATAATTGCATCTCTCAATAGCTTTACTAAATTAAGATAATATGAGCCAAACCCACGATGTCGATCGACAGCTCGAGCGAGCGACAAGAACTAAATTATTATCTTTCGCATAAGCGAACCACTAACTATGGACGTTAACGTTATGCATTTACTCATTGCGAAATGAATATATATATTGCCACATCTAAAATTTTAGTAATTAAACCCCAGTTTGGAAATAAAAAGCGCTAAAATTTAAAAGTACATCATAAAAAATACAACCCTAATACAGGTATAAATATATAGAACATGTGTTTAAATTTTTTTTTTAATTTAATTGTTTTTGCTTGTGTTTTTTTTTTTGCAAACATTGTGACAATTAAGAATACCGTTTGAATACCCCAAATGTGACAAACATTTTGGTAAGATGTAAAAATTATTAAATAATTTTTTGTGCTTGTGAGTTTCTTAAGCAGAAATGAAATGCATATAAACAAGCGGTGGCCAAGCCCTATGCGGTTAGTGCTCATTTGTTTCTGTAAAAGCGCTTAGCTATAGGCACGTATACACGCAAGTGCAAAGCAACAACACTTTTTCTTTTTTCTTTCTATACATATATTGGTTTTTGCAACAAAAAATATTAAATAAAAATTAGGTTTTCTTTAAATGTATTGGTGTTTGCTCTTCCATAAGGAACTTTTGGGCACCCCTGATATAGACGTTGCTTTACCAACAACAAACAAAACTTTTTCATTATTATAATTATTATTATTATTACAGACTTAGCGTGAAATAAATATACATATCGCTCTTTTACTCAAAGAACGACATAACTCAAAAATATAAAATTTTTCACATTTTACATTTTTTGAGATACATCTGACGTTGTTTGAGTCAATGAGGGAAATCTTGTACTTACAAAATTTCAGGCAAAATCTGGTAGATTTCCCCTAGAAAACAAAATCTACCACGTTTGTCAAAATCTATTTAAAATGTAGTAGAACTATGGGATGCAACTGTGTTTTTTTTTTTTTTTTTTTTTTGCAAATTTTTACTAAAGGTGTGTGGATTAGCTATATTGCAGTTGTTCGGTTGTAGTTTAGGAACATTTTTAAGTTAATGGGTTTTGTTTAGGATAAGAAATGGTAATAAATGTCAAAAAAAAACTCATGTAAAAGGTATAGATTTTCATAAAAATTTTAATTGAAATCGGCTAGACCTGCACGCGGTGTTAATGCCTCATTATTAAATATAATAAATATAATAATAATGTGGCAGCTAATTGTAAAAAGGTGGTGGAAAATAAAATAGATGCACAATCGAATAAAGATGCTTGTTTTGTAAAGATTTTTGTTTGAGACTTTCAAACTTATTATGTTTGTATATTGTGATTCTCAATATAGTATTAAGGAGTCTTACTATAAACATACGAAGTTTGTTAGCTAAAATCAAAAATGTTTTGGGTTGAAGTCTACTGATGAGTTCCAAAAAGCGGGAACGAAATGCATATAGACAATCGCTTAACCATAAAAACAAGCAAAATTTTCAAAATAATAATTTAAGTATTGGCATAATTTTAACACTTACTTGATATAAAATAAACATGAATTATTGCATTCTTCGAAGTTTAATAACGTCTAATAATAGAATTATAAAAGTAGAAAAGTTTATAAATATGTACGCATCCATGTATCTATGTATGCAGCCAAGACTTTTAGGCTTTAAGGCGAAATTACTTGCAGTTATTTGACGCCAATAAGTATGAGTATTTTTTTATTTTTTATTTTTTTTCTTCTTACAGGCGGAATTTTTATTCTTTTCATCATTTCATTTCTACAAACAAATTCAAAAGAACGTACGTGTATTGAAGTTTAAAAATGTAGACGGTGCTATTTTAAACTATTTTGCATAGATAGTACTAAAGAATAACAGCCACCTTTGACGATGACTGCAAATGCAACTAAATGCAAATAAATTGGTAAAAATTTAAAAAAAAATTATAAAACTTGAAAGCGGTTCATATAAAATTTAGAAGTATTGTGTCATAGAAACTCATACTTATTATATATTATTGGCTTCGGGTGTAGATTAATACAAGCCAAAAAAAAATAACTCAGGATATGAGTCCGAAAAAAAGTTTTCAGTAAGCTGAGAAGAATTAAGATATATCTACATATCGCAGAGGATGAAACTTTTGGTTAGGTTAGGAAGGGTCGTGCTACAAATTACATCCACTCGGAGACCCAGTTGGGTCCAATGTCTACTAACAGCTGTCATTAAGGATACAGCTTATCTTATAGCCCTCTTCCACACGAAAAGTTTACTTTGCAAACTCTTAATTCAGCTGTGTGAAAGACAAAGGTAGTTGTACGGTCTTTTTATGTTTTTCTCCCAGCTGAATTAAGACTTTGCAAAGAAAACTTTGAGTGTGGAAAAGGGGTGTTATAGAAAAAACTTCACATTCGATTGATTCGACTGCTATTGCATTATTATTTTTAAATTTTAACGGACTTCAAGAAGAAGTAAGGTTCTCAATTTGGTTGTAGTTTTTATGTTTTTTAGTACAGAGCTTCCTCATTTGCCAAACGACTTGAAAATATTTCGTTTTTGTAATTTTTACAAAAGTACTTCGCTTCTTACAAAACTTTGCAATAAACGTTCAGTCTTTTTATGTGAAAAAGTGGAGATTGACATGCCTATTAAAATTTAACATCATATTTTACGTAATTTTATTCCATCGAATATTAAAAAACTTCGCTGAGACACCTTGAAAACTTATAACGTCATTTGATAACATTTGAAAATGTGGGTGGAGTTACGCCCACTAAAATTTCATTTTATATATATTTTATTAGACGTTTTCTAATAAACTTAACACACACATTACACTCTGGCTAAGGTACAAGTACTGATCTTTGAAAACTGCAGTTTTGATCTTAGATTTTACCAGTGTTGCCATATTTTTATCTTGCTATCTTATCAAGCTCAGAGACAATTTAAATTTTTTAAGAGGAATTGAATCAAAAATTGTAAGAATAATTACGTTTCAGCCAAATTAAACATTGAAACCGAAAGTTCGTCGTTTGCACCGTATTCTAAATTAGTGCATTTGGAGTACAAGAGACATTCTGTAGGCTGAATGGAATTGGGCCATCAATTGCAATCAGTACAGAGTCATGATTATCAATTATTTGGGGCTCCAACTCGCTATATGGCTCCACAAGCCATACATTCGAATTAATTAGTTTAAAGTAATATTTGAATCAATGTATTTTATTAAAATCTAATAGCTTTCCCAAGATCTGTAAAGGTCACATTCTTTGAGCAATTTGTATTGAAAACAAGCACAAAATAAAAAAATTTGTTTCTGTTTTCAATATAAATTAAAGAAAGTCGTCTTACGATATCATGAAACAAGTTGCAAATTTTTCAACTGCAATGATGATAGAATAAAAAACAAATAATAAAAGTATATGATATTTCCCAAAATGGGCCACTACATTATCCAACAAGATTGTACGACTTAATGGTTTTTGATTATTTTATTTGGATTATGTACGATCATTGCTTGTGCGAAAAAAGTTCGCAGCTCTGTGCTTATGACCGAAATCACATTCAAACACTAATGAACCAGGTTATCTTTTTACTAAAGATAATTTATTTTATTATAAGTCATGTCCTAGAGTTCAATAGTACTGCATGAAAAATTGAGACTAATGGAAAATAATTGGCGACAGAAAAAGCTTATTTAAATTGGAAAATTGGCGGTAAATGCAGAACAGAACGAAAGAAATCTTATCGGAGAAATGAGCACCTTATTTTGTACTATTTTAGAAAGATAATCTTTTAAATTCATAGTCGGCTTGACTCGCGTTGAATAAAAATAAAATATTAAAATTATGTTTTATTTAAACATAAAATTTGGTAGGCAGTTAACTAGCTCCACGTTTCATAAGAACACTTGCGTATATTTTTAGTAAAGCAATAGTGAAAAATATTTCTTAACAGCAAGCTAAACAAGTAGTAAAATTTATATTAGAAAATAAAAAATTGTACAGGAAAACCAAAAACAAATACTTGTTAGGAGCACTTCTAAATAAATGCAATGAAATTTATTCATAACACATTTTAACTTACATTCATTTAAGAATTCTTTTCAACTTGAGATTATTTAAAGCTCAAAACATCACATATCGTACTTAATTTGAATAAAATAATGGCGGTAAATTGTTTCGCGATAATAAAAAAAGACAACCACATGGTCTGGAGAAATTCTAATAATTATGGTTGATTTTTTTAAACTAATGCAAGTTGAAAAAAAAATGCAAATTCAGAAAATCTATTTTTATTTATTTTTTATTTCTCTTTAATAACTTCAATTTGAAAGACTAGTAATATTTACATGCCCATATTTTTTTTCGTTGTGCTTTTTCGCAAAACTTCTTTAGTTTAACACTAGTGCAATACATTTATAAAACTGCATTTAGAATAAAAGTTTTCTGCTTAAAATTAATCTGCATGCAGTGCACGTATTTCTTGATTAATCAATTCTATTTTTTCTTCATGGCAGCGTCACTCTTCTATAGAAAAAACAGTAGAATAATAAGCTTAATAGTTATTGACCTTTTAATAAATTAGATGGAATCCGCATTAACGATCAGAATAAGTGATTACTGTTTGTGTAAAATATATTAGGGGGACTTAATGATAGACAATAATTACAAACATGGTTTGAAGCTTTTTTTAATGTCAGCTGTTTTGTAGAAAATATTTATGACATTCAATGAATTCTCAAATTTGCGTTTAGCGTTGCCTTTCATTATCGATTCAAAATTAAATTTTTTCAGTGTATATTTGTATAATAGACAAAGTTTAAAAATTAGTTTTGTTAGTCCCGGTTCACACAAGCCAAGTTTTGTTGATCAACTCTTAATTTAGCTGTAAGAAAGACGGAGAAGCAATACAAATTTCTGTTTTTTCTACCAGCTGAATTAAAAGTTGATCAACAAAAGTTGACGTGTGCGTACCGGAGACCACAATTCTAACAAAGGAAATTGTGTTGTAAACAAGAAATAATTCTACAAAATAGAAATAAACTTAAGAAATGCCATTTTAAAAATTCAGACTATTTAATTCGACACATGGTAATTTTTTTTGCGACAGCAAAATTCATCCATATGGCTTGTACAATCAACACTTGAATATTTCTTATATCTTATTTGAGTTGCTTGTAAATTGAAACCATTAAACTAGTTTTCTACAGAAGTGGCTTTTTGAGTTATGTCGTAGTTGAAATAATTGCGCGATATAAAAACATATAAAAATTCAATTGATATACAATGTACTTACATATTTTGATACATATTTAATTAATTTTAATAAAGCGATGCATTTAAAAAAAATTTACTATAGCATTTACACCTACAATCAATTATATTTAAATTCAGGTATGCTGAATTGTTTTTATAATGGCAAAACCTAAACAAAAGTGAATAATTGTTAGCTTTCTTTGAAAAAGAATAAATTCAGCTGAGCTGAATTGGACAAATCATAAGCTACATCTTTCGCTAAGGTTTTATAGTATAATTTGTTTATGTTATTCATTAAAACATTTAAATTCAGCTAAGCTGAATTGTTTTTATAATGAAGAAAACTGAAAAAATAAATAACCGTTAGTTTTGTTTGAAAAAGAATAAATTCAGCTAAGCTGAATTGTTTTTATATAATGAAGAAAACTGAAAAAATAAATAAGTGTTAGTAAAAAAAAGTATCAATTCAGCAGAGCTGAATTTGAAGAATTCAAGTAAGCATGTAAATTGAAAACATTATACTAGTTTTAAATAAGTGAGCGACAATTTTAAAGACTTTTTGATATAAAAATTAAACCAATAATTATTTATATTTAAATTCAGCTAAGCTGAATTGTTTTCACAATGGATAAAATTAAACATAAACTAATTATTTGGTAGTTTTCTTGGAAATAAAATCAATTCAGCTATGTTGAATTTTAAAAATTATACGTTTTCATACTATAAATCTTTAGTTTTAGCCATTTTAAATTTAATTAAGCTGAATTTATGTTTAAATATTTGCGTTTTATTACAGTTGTACATAATTTACAATGCAATGCAATACATAATTTACAATGCTGCATTGACTCAAAATTATATACATATGTAGGTACATAAGTTTTGTCAATGATTTTTGTAACTTTTGTTTGGCCGTTTTTTTTTTACTATATAACTCGCTTTACCCTGCGCGCCTTGCTACGCCACCAACTAAAATAAATTTTGAAGGAAAGACATTACACAAATATTCAATTCACTTAGAGTAATTTGATTGATTTTGAACGTTTCGGAGAGGAAGAAATTTCCCTTCTGTGTTCTAAATTTCATTAAAATCGGTTCGAACGTTTCGGATGGGCTGAAATTTCCCCCTATCGCCCTACTGGTCCTTGTTCAAAAAATGTACATAGACCATGTGACTTTTTAGACTTTTTTTGCCCTCGTGGTCCTAGTTTTAAAAATTTTCGTGGCCTAGTACATACATAAGTTTTGTCAATGATTTTTTAACTTTTGTTTTATCATTTTTTTTGTATTATATAATAATTTTTTTTAATGACTCAAACTTAATAAAATAGTTATAAACATAATTTGTGTCGATCAGTTAATATTCAAAACTTTCTAAAATTAAAATCTTCCGAATTGTGAGCTGAGCGCTTACGTTGTTTTTAAATAAATTAAGTAAAATGCAGCCGCGCAAGGTTTATAGACCGTATGTACGAGTATGTATGCAGTTTCTATCATGCCCGTTTCTCAAAACTTACAAGTTTTGTAGTAGTTTTGAAAATACATACTTACGTACATATGTACATATATTATTTATGGGAAAATAATATATTTTCACAAGTATCAAAATAAACAAAAATTAATTTAACTTACATACTTAAACAATTGCTTAACTAATTCAAAGTGCCTACTTAAGTTAAATAACTTTAGACGTGCTAAAACTTACCTAGAGTTTTAATCCCTGGCAGCAAATCAGGAAAATTTAAATTAAAAAGCTTTTCACAAAATATTTTCCCGTAGAAGAAACATGTACAAACTTGATAATTTTTCAAAAGCTTTTCGTTTTTTATTTTTTAAATAAAAAGTGAAATTATTAAATAAACAACACGTTTTGTTTTCTGCTTCTCGGTTTCTTTTTATTTTTTGTTTGTTTTTTTTTTTTGAGTATTATATTTCTTTGAATTTATTTGCTGCTCTATTTTTTATTTAAAGTTGCATGGTATTTCGTTTACATGTGCATGCATACTTTTATTTTTTATATTTTAATTAAAATTAAGACCTTTTGTTGGATTTCTTGTTAAATAGCAAAAACAAATGAACAATTATGTTGGGTAATTATTAGTCTGTAACTAAAAGACGTGTGAAGATATAAAAGAAAGAAAAGAAAAACGACAAATTGTCAACTCTTCTTTGCTTTTTTTTTAGTTGTTTCTTTAATTTATTAACACAACAACAATTTTATATGTACATATGTATTTATGTTGTTTTTGTTATTTTAAAATTTTTTATTGTTTTAATTACAATCTGCTTCAATAACACACACACTCACACACATGCACAAAGTAGCGTTTTTTTTCTCAGCCAACAAAATCAGAGCAACTACAATAATATAAACATACTTAGATAATTATTATTGAAAGGTAGTGAAGTGACTGACTGACTCTCTGGTACAACCCAAACCAAAATATTTAAAAGTAATAAAAAACACCAACAAAAACTATATCAACAGTTTTTTTGTTTTTTGTTTTAATTTGTCGCAACCGCAAGAGTGGAGCAGGTTGAGGGCCAAAACCAAAAGTCACACCGAATGTAGAAAAATCAAAAAAAAAAAAAAGAAGCAGCAAAAATCGTAACAAAAAGCAACCTTTAGTTGTTGTAATTTGGTTTGTTTTTGTTTTTTGGTCAAAGGTAAAGCAAAATCGAACACGAATCGAATCGAATAACTGTAGTTTGATAGAAAACTTTTGTTTTTTAAACAATAAATAAAATCGTTTACTTTTAATGTATTATACAAACGTTTGTATGTACGATCAACTTTTAAACTGTTTTTCTCACCATTTAGCGAAATGAAGTTTTTATTTTAGAAAAAATATCTTTTAAAATAAAATAGCACATTTAAGTACGACTATTCATTTTATATTTTATGCACTTTTCATCGTTTTGTCTTATTTTTTTTTTTGCTGAATTGCGTTTCTTTTATTACTTTTTAAACTCTTTAATTATATTAATTTCTATGTTTTCTATTATAGGTGTGATTACAATTTAGTTTTTACAAATACTAGGTTTATTTTTATATTTTACGCGCTTACAACAACCATAAAGTACGACTCTTAAAATACAACTAGCATGTCTTTATTTCAAAGTTGATCAGTTTGTTGTTCGAAGCCCTCAAAAAAATATTAACGTTGCTTTAACTCCAACAGTCGACAGCAACAAACAAGATAATCACACAAAGGAATCAGTGTTGCCAGTCGCTGGAGAAAATTTAACTTAAATCGAGTAGCAATAATATATAATTTTAAGTCACATTAGCATAAAAATATTAAAATCAACAGCAAGTTATGCTGTTATTTAAATCTTACAGACTATCAAAAAAAAAAAAAAATATACAAACATGGGTGAAAATGACCGAACTAAATAACTGAGTTCTACATATGCACCAATCAATACTTAATACTAACAAGCATCACTTTACAACAGCTACGCCCAAGCCAATATGCACAATGTGCAAAATTTTATAAAGAGCTTTTTGAGCTTTCACAGCCAATCAGATCTTGGCGACAACAATGCTTTCTCTTATTTTGCAAAGAAACAAAAACGAATTTAAGAGCTTTCAAAACTGTTTACCCCAAATGCAAATATTAAACTATGTGTGTTTTTACGTAGCTGCTTTGCAAAATTCCGAATGCATGATGATCTTAATTTGCACAAAAATTGTACTACTAATACTGGCTTCACACACGGCAACTTTAGTTGAGTTTAGTTTTGAGCTTATGTTAGAGAGAGGAGAAAATAATGAAGAGGGGAGCCATCGTACCTTCTTCACTCGCCCTTGAACTACAAATTACTTAACTAAAATTGCAAAAACAAAATCCATTTTCGGCGCCCTGAATCGATTGTACGTCATTGTCATAGACCGTAGCCCCGAGCGAACGAAAAAAAGTCTAAACGTGTTAAATTACAAAACTCAGGTGGTCCATTGTGTTCACAACTTCTGGAAATCACACGGGGTCAGGAAACTTTTCGCGCAAAAGAACGATAGTATTGTTACTTGCGTGACACGTAGTGCCGTTCTCTTCAAAATAACCGTCATGCACTTTAATATCTTCCAATCCCGAAAATTGTGTGAGTTTTTCTGAACACTATCCCAATAGCTCGAATTTTTCCATGAGTTTTACATTTGCTGTCCGAGAAGGTGCTTCACATCGCCCCAGAAATGATTTAGTTTTGCGAACTGTGAATGTGAAATGTTTAAGTGGAGGGTGGCGTTGGCTGAGGTAGCTAGCACGTTGACTACAAACCCGAAGGTCCTGCGTTCGAGCCCGGCCTCCGATAGTCACTAAATAACAATACCACGCATTATTCTGACTTGCATTGTGTCTCCTTGTATCAGTTGTTGTAGGAAAATTCAAGTGATGAAGGCATAGTCACTGGCCACTGAACTATACCGTCTGCAGCAGATTAATGTAACATCAGAGCGCCCTCCGTCATCGTTATTGTAAAATAACCAACAAAATAGCTACTAAGCACAGCTTTGAAAAGCGCCTCATTGACACCAGAGGCACTGCAACTTTGTATTATTTCAAATGCACAAAAAGCAGAGTTCTAAAAGAATGAAGCTTTGCTCTATCTTTTCCTTAACCACCTGTCTTCTCTATCACCATCCCTTTCCTAAAGAAGGTAACACCTACTAATAGTAGTTGGCATTCATTGTCTAAGTGTTATTTCTATTTATAAAAAAAAAATCTAGAGTCTAATAAACCATTAACTTTTTCACGTAAACTACTGTTGCTGTCTAGTCCACATCTGGCATTTCTTGTGATGTCATTTTCAAAATGTGAGCAACGCCGTTCCTTCTTTACTGTTTTATATGGAAAGAAATGCCACACAACGAAAAATATCGCAAATGACAAACGTTACAAGCAGTACACACTATTGCGATGTCACAAAATGGCATAGTATGTATTTGGCATAAGTTAGTACATGTTTAATTATACAAATTTTATACAAATACAATTCATCGATTTCCTCTAATGAAAATTAGTACCATGAGCAAGAATTTTTCTTGACATTATTTGAAATATTTCTCATTTGCATCTTTTTCCTTATAATATTTCAAAATTATTGACTTCTCTAACAGTCGTACTTTTTTTTTCTTAAAACTAACAGAAGTAAAGAGGTTTGTTTTTTTAAGTCTATACTGGCAACATTGAAATCAATAACACTCAATACCAGGTTAAGTAAAACATCTCATTATCTGATTATTCATTACTTGTTGCTCTTTTAGCCATATGCGTGTGGTGTGTTCAGTGCTGGCATATTTTACTAGACCATGTAATGGCCATGCCAGACGTTTGTATAAAAAAGTGATTTCGGATTGATTCATTGGAAAATTTATGGAGTTAAGAAATCTATTTATTTTTATATATTTTTAGCCTCTATTTTTAAGTTGTCCTATATTCATACATATTAAATTTAATTGAACTAGAATGAATTTTAATCAGGAATAATCTTTTAATCGGGCTTAAGTTCAGTATTTTCCAACTCTTATAAAATGAAATATTTTTATTAATTAATTTGATTTTCTAAAGAAGAGAAGAAAATTAAATTCGACTTTTAGCTGGGGGAAATATCGAAATTATTCTGTGCCGCTACACACCTCATCAGCAGCGGTGTCAACTTGGTGCTTTTTGAAGGCTCAAAACGCCAAATTTTGAGAGTTAGTGACAAAACTAAGAAAAAGCATTAAGTAGTGCTTTTAAGAAATTGTTGTATTTCTTAAAAATACTTTCATAAAAACTTGGTGCATTTATTTTTCACTGTAAAGCATACCTTTCTCGTCTGATATATTTCATTAAAGATGTTGATACTATTGCCGAAATAAAGGATAGCTTAGAAAATATTACAAATTTTTAAACTTCACTCGTCTGGATCTTCACTCCATTTTCACGTTAGGGCTTTATACGCTTTCTAGATCTCAAAACTACGCTTCTTGTGCTTTTTTTAATTTTGATGTGCTTTTAAGGCCAAAAAAAGTTGGCATCACTGCTCGTAAGCACTCATGTCTATGTACTTGGTTAGAGATTGCTTGTTAACATCAGCTGTTTAACATGAATTTTTAATGAAATGGAATATGAGAAATGTATATATTCTATATACATAATCTGTATATAATTTATTGATTTATCATTGGTAAATGCATTTGTAAGTATAACTATTCATTTTCGGCTCTTAACTTTTTTATTTTTTGTTCAGATTAGCACGAAGTTACATATATTCCTAACTTAGTATGTTTAGCTATTATTGATTATCTTTTGCTATCATCACAATAATTAATTCTACTTATTCGATGTACCGTCGGTTTATACAAAATAAAATTTTCTTTTTCCACTAAGTTCAATTATAGCGTTGTTGCAGTAAAAAAGCGATATACATATATTACCAACAAATTCCTTAATTTATTTTGAAGTCGGGCAAAAACAGTTTATCAAAAAACCATCATTTACTGAACTAGAAAGCCTTAAAACTAAAAATAATAAATACGCATTTAAAAACAAATCGATTCACTACAGCTATTTTATTAATTAAAAAACAAATTTTGGGTATTTTAACAATAAATGCAAGAATTTGTAGGAGAACACTCTTTCTCTATTGCAAGAGCTCAAAAAGTGTCATTTAATTCTCTTATAATTTAAAATCACTCTCTTAAACTACTTCAAGAAATGTATCTTTTCGAATTCCATTTTATTTTATCTTTTGGATTGTTTTTCTTATATTTATGGACTGACGTTCTTCTTATTTCGTTCGTTAAACGGCTGATAGTTGAGAGTTTTTAATGCGTCATCTGATATGTGTGTATGTATGTGTGTATATTTTTTGTGCGGGTTTTTTTTCAATATGAGTGAGTGTTAAAATAAATGATTTTTTTTAACTTCATTTAACTTTTTACACTTGTTTCGTTTTCTGTTTTCTTTACGTTTTCATATTTCTTTTCTTTTATTATAACTTTGTTGTTGTTTGTATTAGAAAATGAATTGAGCACCATACATACGTACATATTGCATTTTTCCATTGATAATGTTGATTTTTTTATTTGAAGTTGTTGCACAGTGGTGTTGGGGATTAAAAAAGCGAAGAGTTTAAATATGAAGAAAATAGGCATAGCTTGGGATTAAGACGTGTTGTTGTATGTAGTACATTAAGGAGGAAAAAGTTCGATTATGCAACAACAAAAAGAGTTTTTCTATGAAACAAAGCTTGCTAGTAGAATAATAATAACTTGGCGAACCACTAATAATTCATGATAAGGAGATTTTTGTACATGTATTTCTGTACATACTCGTACATATGTACTCGTATGTATATCCTTTTCTTTACAGCAACTACGTCCAAACACATGTACTCCGATATTTGCATTTGAAGTAAACAGCTTTGAAAGATTTTAAATTTGTTCTTGTTTCCTTGCAAAATTATAGCAAGCATTGTTGTCGGCGAGTTGTGATTGGCTGTTGTGCTCTCGTCGGTGTGAAAGCACAAAAAGCTCTTTATAAAAGTTTGCACATTGTGCATATGGCTTGGACGCAGCTGCTTTAGAGATTCCGAGCTATAATATCGCTCTTCAGTTGATATACATATGCACAAGTGGTGCTAAAAAAATGTCATGTGATAATCAATAATTTTCTCTTAATTTATACAGTACGATCGATTTGAGCAAAGAAATTGAGGCTTTTGCTTTTTCCAAAAAGTTGCAATAATCGACTACATATACACCAAACTATCATTTAACATAAAATAATTTATTTTTAATACTTAAACATAAAAAATTCATACATGTGATTAAAAAAGTTTAACTGCCAGTTTATAGAAGCCATGTAAAAATTCTCATCTGCCTATCTATATTGAAAACAAAAACAAATTTGAGTGCTTTCAATATTAATAGACAGATGAGAATTTTTACATGGCAGTAAAATAATATTTTATGCATGCATTGAAACTGAAAACCAGTCTTCATATTTTGTACTTGTTAATTTTTTTTTTTATAAACACAATCTAGTTTCAGAAAAAGAATGTTGAAATTTTGATTAAAATTTTTTTATTCTTACTTTTTTCAGATATTGCCGCTGCTTTAATTTCTTGAACGGCAACTAAGTTTTCATAAGGAATATTATTTTTCAAAGGAAAATTCAGAGAGAAAAGCGTTTTAAATTGACTAAAAAAAAAAAAAGTTGCGTTTATCGAGACTGTTTTTTGGGAAAAAAAAGTTGCACTTATAAAAACTTTAATGTAAAAAAATAATTATCTGTTGCGCTAATCGGTGTGTTGCACTTATAAAAACTTTAATGTAAAAAAATAATTATCTGTTGCGCTAATCGGTGTGTTGCAATAAACGGTGGTTGCGAAAATAGAGCTCGAGATGTATTTCGAAAATACATAGTATTTTCCGCAATTACCAGGTAAATCGGTTATAAGATATTTTGTTAGTTTATTCATTAACGCATTTAAAAGAGAACTTTTTAGCTGAGTGTCCCTCGACACGAATATTAAATATATGAAAATTCCTCCCATAATAAAATTTTGTATATCTTTAATTTCTAATTTGAGCTGATCACCGATAAAAAAAATGGTGAACCACATCTGTTGTTTATTAAAGAGATGCCAGATCTGGCAACCGTTTCACCGTTTCACCTTTTCAACCCGGCATCCTCAGAGCACCACACTCGAGAATTTATTTATATTGTATCTAAAATTGAGAACTAGTAAGATAGTGTGAGGCGCTTTTGGAAATGGCTGGTTTGAACACTGTATTTCATATTTTAAATTTTTTTTTTTTGTTAGTAGTGTAAACTTATATAAATTATTATACGCTGATGTTAATATGTACATTTAGTGTTCCGTGGTTTGTAGTTTAGTTGCATATTTTCTACCCAAAACATAAAATTTTAATTTTTCATCGATCCCACAGTGCACAATGAATTGGGACAATTTGGTTATTTATTATTGCCCCAACAACTATTTCCAAAAAAAAAAACCATTTACATTTTTCCTTTCAACAAACTTATTATTTAATGTGAGTGCGAGTTGGAGTTGTTGGGCTGACATTGCCACCTTTTGCTCCCTCATTCATAACAGAATGCATTGAATATTGCACTCAGTGAGTGATAGTGAGTGAATTATGTATAATCAATACAATTGGAGTTCTATTTAAGTTTTTTGTTTGTTTTTTTTTTACTTTTTTTTATTTTTCGATTGCATAAGCAACATTTTACATAATTTTATATCTCTGGGTTGACTTCTTTTGAACTTCTTTCTTTTGTTTATATTGGTTACGCATCGGAATCTTTTCGCTTTGTTCAGAGTTTTACAAAACAATTTTGTGTCTATTGAATAATTGTTGTTTATTTGATTTAATTGATTTGAAGTTACATATTGTTGAATTGCTTCATTATTATTATATTTTTCGATCTTCATGTAGAATTCAATAGGGAGATTGATTGTTTTGTGTGTATAAGCGTGACTCGAAAAGTATTATTGAATGAAAAATTTAAGAATAATGTACCATAAGCTAAAAATCCAGTTCTTGACACACAGAACATTTTAAGCCCTTAGATCTTTTGTTTAATTCGAAAAGGGTTCAAAATATATCAAAAATTTTGCTTTTACTATTTTAAATACTCGCAATATTTCTATCCAAAGTGTAAGTTTCTTTTTTCTATGAAGAAAATCTAAAGATATCCACATTTTGCAATATTATTGTGCAATAATTATAATTGATATTCACCCTTATCGGCGGACCATGTTCAAAATCTAATCAGCTCTTAATCTCAAAAAGACACGTCGATTGCAGCTAATTTTACTAAAATAGGGAATATATTCGACGAGAGATATCGTTGATGAACAATTTTGAAGAAATCGTTTTTTCCATAACTCCAAATCGACTTTAAAAGTGTATCCCTGCCGCAAATTTGCCGCAAATTTGACCAAAATCTGGGGTATGGATCGAAATTTTTAAATTTTTCTATATAAATTCCATTTAAATATACATATATAAAATTTCATTCGATATCGAATGCCACAATTTGCACCCTGTAGCTTAATAGGGAGTGTTAGGGACCGCCCGCAAATTTAACCGATTATATGGCA
This sequence comes from Nowickia ferox, assembly GCA_936439885.1. Taxonomy (NCBI): domain Eukaryota; kingdom Metazoa; phylum Arthropoda; class Insecta; order Diptera; family Tachinidae; genus Nowickia; species Nowickia ferox. The sequence goes on along the minus strand of OW387027.1, from coordinate 81,071,947 downwards.
AGAACGCGCGGCATCGCGGAACTGGTTTTGATATTTCATTCGTTCTTGATGCAATTTGTACATAGGCCTAGTATTTTCAACAATATCTAAAGAGTTTTTTCTAACAGCTTCTCAAAATTATTTTCTAACATACTTAAATACATACATACATATCGTTACCTTAATATAGAAAGGCCCTATCTCAATATTTTGAAAACGAGATTTTTTAATTTTGCGATACATTAGATTTCCTTCTACCGAAATACACAAAAATATTGATTTAAAAAAAAATTATGATTTAGGGCCTTTATAATTTACGGTGACGATATGTACATATGTACATGCATAATTTGTTTAATAAATTTTGAGAAAATTTATAAAAATTTTGCAATGGCCCTTGAAAGTTTAGTACAGTTGCATACACTTACATATCTCATTACATACATATCGTTACCTTAATACAGAAAGGCCCTAACTCATTATTATTTTTTTTTTTTTTTGAAACCGACATTTTTGCATTTTCCGAAGAAATTAGATGTTTTTCTATCGAAATACATAAAAAACTCGATTTAAAAAAATATGGCCTTTTTATATTAAGGTGACGGTATGTACATACATAATTTATTTAATAAATTTTGAGAAAATTTATAAACATTTTCTCAATGGCCCTTGAAAGTTGTGTACATTTACATACACTTACATATATCATTACATACATATCGTTACATTAATACAGAAAGGCCCTAACTCATTATTATTTTTAATCTAATTTTTTTTTTACATTTTTCGGTACCTTAGATTTTCTTCTATTGAAATATACAAAAAAAAACACTCAGTTTCAAAAAAAATAATGAGTTAGGGCCTTTCTATATTAAGGTAACTATATGTATGTACCTTCATTATGCTAGAATTCACTTTGGAATTTTTCAAAAAAAAAAAATAAATAAATAAAAACCTTAACGATCAAATCTCCCACAATAAAATCACTAACACATGCTCATTCTAACATTTGCACTCAACAGGATCTTTATTTTTAACGCCTTAAAACGTTGTTAAGCTCTTCTTTAACGATCTTGTCGCCAAGAAATAAAAAGACACTAGAGGTCGTTTAAAGACAGTTAATGATTCACTTGAGACCCTTCATAATTAAATGGAATTTATGAGAAATTTTTGTAATAAAACAATGAACTCAATTAAACAAGTGAGACTGAACACTTCAAATACGAGTAAAATAGATCCTACATTTTTGAAAAAAAATACTAATCTAGTCTTTTCCTTTAACTTGGAGATTTAAGATTTTGGAAAATAGAAAAGATTTAAACCTTTTCTTTTAAATTAAAAACCCATAAAGCAGTTTTTGTATATAATTATGCATTGCGATATTAAACTAGACAAATAAATACAAAAGAAAATAGAACTAAACTAAACTATCAGTCAACAATGACAACAATAACAATTAAAGCAAGAAGAACAAACAATGAAAATAGTCTAATTTCAACTACACTCCTCGTTTTTTTTTTTATCGCATTTAAAAGCCTAAAAAGAAGGGCGCGTAAGGATTTTGCCTTCAATTGATGTTTGTGGACGCTATTTATATAGAGCGCTGGCATATGGGAATTTACATTTGATTGTCAGTGTCGTCGTATTAATCCATTTATCAATCACTATTTATAACTAAACAATTCCAAGAATTAATGTCTTTGAATATTTATTCACATACGGGCACAAAACGAACTGGTTCATCATTTAAATTGTCTATGAAAAAAAAAAACACAGAGATATAAAATAATATTTTCATTTTAGACAGAAACACATTTTGTAATGAATTGGTGACATGAGATTGTTCCAAAATTGCCACAACATTTGATTCTTAGAAGGATTTTGTTACACAAATTTAGTTTTTTTCCGATGGTGCTTGCTCATAAAGTCTGGTACTCTGTTCACAATTTCGTGCGAAATGCTGTCAAACTACATATAAAAGTATTTGGTGTGAAATATTTGCGAAATAAAATTTATTAAATGTCAAATTTATCGCGCGAAATAATCAATGTTGCTGAAAACTTTTTAAAACTTCGAAAAGAGTACTAGGCTTAAGGGTGTTAAGACCCCAAGAGATTAGGCCGTAACTGCAGGTACTCACGTAAGTCTTAGCCACTTCTATATCTGTCTATTGCCGTACAATATTTGATACTTGATCATTCATGGTTAGTCTGTGTAATACTCTCTAGTTTAGCACTTTGCCAAGCTTCTGGACTGAGCACAAACTGAGTCGATTACCTCAGCGCTAAGTGAAGCCACGGGTGTGGGTATGATACTTCAGTATCAATAAGAAGTTGCTGTGCTCTGTTGTTACCATTTGTACCACTGTCGGCCAAAGCAGAGCCAGATTGCCGAACATCAATCGGCTTCTTATACAAATGAATACACATACATACGTGAATACATTTCTCTCGATGGCCAGCATTGATCTGTACTGCCCCATATCGCGTTGTGTGAGTTGGCAACCATTTTTTGTATTGCTGTTGAAAGACGGGCATCTGATGCATTGTCAATTAGGTACACTGATGCAGAAAAAAAATTTCCCACACACCAGGAAACATAATCGCACTTCTCACTAAGCTTGTGAACGATATAGACTAGTGGTTTGTTGTGACAGCTCTTTAATCTTATTTCGAACAATTCAGGATAAATTGTAGTTATCACAACTATTGTATCTTTAGCAATCCTCCATTTCTCCCCGACAGATACACTCTCACTCTTCAACACAATACTTACGGCCTGGTTCACGATGTCGACCAAGAAATTTTGTTTTTGTTTTCAATATAAATAAGCGAAAGAAAATTTTTTGTCGACATCATGAGCCAGGCAGTTAAACTTTGTTTTTCCAAACAAAAAGAATTAACACTTTTAAATAAACAAAACCAAAAATTCAACTACACAAAACGAAAAGGATATGAAAATAAGAAAGAAGAGAAGTGTCTTAGGACACCCGGTTATAGCTATGCTGCTCAGTTATATAAAACAAATTTCATGTGTGAAATAACAATGATATGATATATGATGTCAAATTCTCTGCAAATATTTCAAAAAGTTTCCATTTATTTCGCATTATTTTCTTTTCTAGCGGCGTGCGATGAAATTAATGTATTATCTGTGGCCGGTAGCGGCTGTTAGCCCACTTACAGCCTATCGGCTGTGTTCTCTAAAACAAATTGAGCAATTCTTCTCATTGTTTCTGTTTTGTTTTTGTTTCACACACTTCAAAGAACGACACAAAACACAATCAAACAAATTGTTTCGTTTATTTTTGTACTCTGCTTTTAAGCAATAATTAGCATAGCTATAAAAATAAAACAATCACTTAATGCAACATGTTGAATGAAGACTGTCATCAATACTTAATACTCACTCAAACAAATATACGCACGCACAAACTTGTCAGAATATTTTGTTGTTAAATCTTATGACTGACTAAATGACTGACTGATCATCAAAACGTTGCTTGCTATGTATAGACCTGTTCGACTCTTGCTTCGAAAGGAATTTGCTTTAAACCACAAAGTTATTTTTGGTCGTATCCTTTTTCTTTTACGTACAAAAAAATAAAACGTTTGCAATTTTATTTTTGTTATTCTTAGTTGTCTGCTCTAATAAGAGAGGCAACAAGTGTTGGGTTTGTCAGCTCACTGGCTTCTCTTCCACTTGACTGAACTTTTAAACAAGGCAATTCGTCAATTTAAATTTTAAAATAAGGGTTCATCGTTTGTGTTCTATATTTTGCTTTTTTGAATTTAAACCAGAGAGTGAAATAAGTGAAATGTATTGTAATTTCAAGATGCTAGATATTCTGGCAAAATAAAAATTTTAAGCAAATTCTATTTATATGAAGTAATCAATGATCTCAGGAGGTCTACTGTGCAATTCGAAACGAAAGAAAATGCTTTCGAATTTACATACTATAAACATACAAATTCGAATTCGAAACCATTTTCTTTCTAATATGCTTAAAAATTTTATTCTGCAAGAAGAAGCAGAGTTCACCCACTGTTGAGAATTTTTTAAAAGTTTTTAAAATTTCATGTATGAGATTCGAAGTTCGAAAATTAATAATTTTTAACGTTTAAAAAAATCTGTGTATAACAAAACTATGCTATGGTGTATTTCTGCAAAAAAATCGCAGTTTTGGAATCTTCGAATATATGTTCGAATTTTCGAACATTGTAAAATAAGCAGCTATAGCACTTTTCACATAAAAATATTAAATTTCCAAAGCAATTTGTGCTCCGAGCTGATATAATTTCTCACTATAGCAATTCGAAATTTATTAAATGAAACAATTTATATAATTCAAAGTAAGGAAAAATTTAACTAAATGAATACTGGGTATTTTTTTATAAAAATTTAAAGACATACTTATATTGCAGTAATTCCAGGGGGGTATGCCGATATGGTAAACACATAAATACATATCGTTATACAAATCAAAAAAAGGCGTAACCTACAAAAAATTAAAAATCGTCTTTTTATTTGTACTCGTATTAAGTATAATTAATGAAAACCCATCATTTACTAATGGAATTGAAACTTACGACTTTTTTTATTTTATAGGATGATATGTATAGATGTACGTAAGTATATGTACATACATATGTACATATCGATGGCTTAATATGAGTTCTTTAAGAATCATGTAATTATTTGTTGACTAAAACGCAATTTCGAAATAAAATTGAGATATTATTTACTGGAGATGTGTGTATTTTGATTTAGTAAAATCACAGTTAGAATACTAGAATATTCGAACTTTAATTCAAATTTTCTCAAAACTGTGAAAAATATTTTTCTTATGTGCAGATAGCAAGAAAATCAAATATACTTACAGAAAACTGCAAAATATATTACTAACAAAAGTTTGTTCGAAATTTCGAACTTAATTTTAGACTCTCAAAATTTATATTAAACAAGATCTTTAAAGCATTAATTTAAAAAGCAAATTAAATTTTGGTCGAAAAGCATAAAATTTCCAATTCGAACTTAATTTCAAAATTTGGTAATAGACTTTTTATGGAAAAATTTTAAAAATTTATTGATCATATTTTTTTCGCAATTTAGCCGATGATGCTCATGAAAATCAAATATACGAGTACTTATGGAAAAATGCAAGACATATTATTAATTAAAGTTTGTTCGAAATTTCGAACTTAATTTGAAATTGTCAGATTTGTGTTAAATAAAATCAGTAAAGCCTTAACTTAAAACAAATGAATAAAATTTTTATCGAAAATTATAAAATATCAAATTCGAACTTAATTTCGAAATTTGGTAATAGACTTTTTATGGGAAAAATATTTATTTTATTGATTATACATATATTATTTTTTTGGAATTTAGCCGATAATGATCACCAAAATCAAAAAAAAAAACTGCAAGATATATTACTATTTAAAGTTTGTTCGAAATTTCGAACTTAATTTGATATTGTCAGATTTGTGTTAAATAATATTTATAAAGTCTTAGCTTAAAATAAATAAATAAAATTTTTATCGAAAAGCATAAAATATCAAATTCGAACTTAATTTCGAAATTTTTAATAGACCTTTTATTGATTACATATTTTTTTCATAACTTAGCCGATGATGTTCGGGATCATTTAGCCCAGATTGTTAAGAAAAAAAACTCTAGTGCATTGGACTATTTTCGAAATGAAATCATAATAATTTCGAATTTCGGAAATTGAAAAACATTAATTCCTCTAAAGCCAAAAATATTGAAGCCCAATCTTCTTGTAATGTTTATAAAAACTTTTAAAACAAAATTTTCATTGGCACATGTAGACCACACAACTGTTGATGGTAGATCCTCATGAACATTTGAAAATTTTTTGGAAGAAGTTTTCAATCTGCGTTCAATGCACTACTTTAAATTTCTGCAGTTGCTATATTTTTCCCTTATTGTTTTTAATATTTTATGCATGTAGAATTTCATTATGATCATAATGTTTGATTTTATTAAATGGCCACAAATCGAAGTCTACTCGTGTTGCGTACTTTTTTACAACTTCTTTTAGTTAAATATTGTGTATATTTTATAGCAATTTTTTTTTATTAAAAATGCAAGTACGAGACTTGTATTGAATACAAAAACGTGTAGTTTAGTTTTGTATCCATACCTTCTTCGTTTATCTATTCCAGTTTAATTTGTTCTTAAATGCAAGTGCATATTGAGGCGATGCGTTTTGCCGAAGTTTGTATGAAGTGGTTACGTTTTGTGATGGTAAGTATGTGGATAAATATATGTACTCGTATAAAGAAAAGTGTGGCAAGTGTTTAAAATAGTTTTTTGCTGAGTTAAAAAATTTTGCTTTTTAAAAAATATTAATATTCAATTATTACTTAAATAATTTTTCATACGATGGCTTTTACCGAATTTTAAAGTTCTCATCCATTACCAGCAAAAACTTTTCGAGATTTTGTAATGATCACATTTAATGGCTTACATAGTAATGAGTGGTTCTTATTTATCTAATTATTTTATATTTATAACAGCAACTTCCCAGTAATGAATAAAATAAGCACTTATTTATTATGTGAAACAACTTATTTTAGTACTTTCCAGTTATTAATGAAATATGTAAAGACAAACATTTATTGATGGTGAAAATTATCTTTGAAAACAAAGAACATTCGTACTTTAATTTCCCAGCAAAACAAATCGGAACTAGTTTCAAAGGTTTGCCACTACCATTGTATACCAATTACTACAGGTACTGAAGTTAATATTTTAAGGCTGTTGTTTATATATGAAAAATTGTTCTAGACAACCTTTTAAGTGAATACCATTCAGTCATTTGGACGACTTCCTTCCTATGACAACTACTCGTATGTGTTAAATTCATTGATGTTTCATCAGAAATGGAACTAAGGGTCCGCCAGATAACTTTTTTTTTTTTTTTTTGAAAACAGGGCGCAAAACATAGAGTGTAGCTTCGGCTGTGTGACACGTAGCGCCGCCCTGTTGAAACCAAATGTTGTCAATATACTCCTCTTCAATTTTTGTGAACAAAATTCTTTCAACATGGCCCGATAACAATCGGCATTGACTGTAACGGCCACTACTTGCTCATTGGCCCAATTATGCCTCTGGACCAAAGTCCGCACCAAACAGTGACTCGTTTTGGTTGCGTCGGCTTTTCAATGTATGCGTGCGGGTTTTCTGTGCCCCAAATGCGACAATTTTGCTTGTTTACATACCCGCAAAGATCAAAATGAGCTTCATCTGAAAAGATGATTTTTTTGGCAAAATCGGCATCTTCTGTAAGTCGATCGCAGGCAATATTTCCCAGCGTTGTTCAAGCGTATACACAACCATGTCAAATCAGACATGAGCTAAGTGTTACCATTCACGAAATAAGCACTAGTTGAAAAAAAATACGTTAGATGGCGGACCCTTTACTTAGAGCTGAGTTATTATAGTACAAAAGATCCATCAGGTGTCGCAGTGCCGGTCTTTGGACCAGATCTTTCCCCCCTAGAGCTGAGTTCATTCATCAATGCAGTAACTAACGATTTGTATCGTCATTTTTTGCTGGGTTACAATAAATTAAGTTTGGTTTCACTCACGTTCACCTGACTATAATTTTTGTTTCAAAAAAGTCAATTAATTTAATCCATTAATTTTTTTTTTATATTTGTAGGCAAAAAATATTACATCCTTTTAACAATACAACCGCGCTTCTTTTGAAAGTACATTTGTAAAAGGTACGCGCTATATTTTTTCTAAGAAAAAAAAAATGCTGTCAAAATAAAATAGATTCTATTTCATATCTGGTTTTTTTTTTGAGGCTGCTTCTTTTATGTCAATTTGTATGTTCGCAGTTCTGTTTGTTCGTTTAGTATTTTTTTGGCGATTTTTTTTCATTTTGGTGAATTTTTATTGGCCGATTTTTTTTTCTTTGACATTTTCCAATTTTGAGTTTTAAGGAAAACTTAGTGTACATATGTTATTTAAAAGTCATGAAATTTGCTTATTATTTTGATTGTAAAATAGATTGCAAATAAAACAATTAAAAAAAAAAAAAGAAAATTTCCAATTTGACTCAGGATTGTATTGTGTTTGTAAAGGGTGTTTTTTATTGAGGTATAGAACTTTAAGTTGGCATCACTTTTTTAACTGGCGGCCATTTTGTCAGCTGTCAAGTGATTAATATTTAGTTTGGTTTGCCATTTCATCATGAACAGGTTGACAAAAGAACAACGCTTGCAAATCGTGCAAATTTATTTCGAAAATAATGGTTCAGTTCGCGAAGCTTACCGCAAGCTCCGTCCATTTTATGGTCGACATAATCGTCCATCAGAGCAATTAATTCGGTTAACCGGTCAATTGGCCACCAAGATCGTGTGATTTGACACCATTGGATTATTTTCTTTGGGGATATGTGAAGTCGCTCGTCTACGCCAACAAACCAGAAACGTTAGGGGACTTGGAAGCCAACATTCGTGGCGTTATTGCCAACATACGGCCCCATATACTCGAAAAAGTGGTTGAAAATTGGACCTGTAGAATTGGCTTTATTCGAGCCAGCCGCGGCGGCCACATGCCCGAAATCATATTTAAACGTTAATGGCATAAAATTATCCTTCCAATAAAGCCAAATTGATGGACATTAAAACGATTTTCTTGTGTTTTATTTCAATTCGAAGTTCTATACCTCTAAAAAAACACCCTATATTACAATTTGCCAAATTATACCTCAAAGAGAGTTGTGATTTCTATAGCAACTGGTTACCCTTGGATACAATTCATAATAAATATACATATTCTTACCCTGTATTGATATTAAAGTCAATTTGTGAATTAATTTATTAATTTCGTAGTAACAGAAAGAACCTCAATTATTTAAAATTTATTAAAAGAGTTTCCAAGCAAGTCATGGTTATTTTGCAATTAAAACGCGGTGATGACAGCTTTTTTCTATACGAGACGAGTGTCAATGAACTTACCACCACCGTTATACAGGACATAACGGCCATTTATAATGGACGTTTAAAAATTGCACGCATTTGCATGGAAATGGAGGAGTTGGCTTCGCATGGCACTCTCTTGCCACCAGAAATTTTGGGTCTCACCGACGAACAAGTTGAGGAGCTAAAATTAAAAGATGTCTGGGGTGACAAGTGCATACCATCCGGAGGTTTTATATTCAACAAAGATCCTATTGGACGCCGCAATGGCCGTCAACCTAAAGAAAGTATGCAGCAGGTATTGCGTAATGCCATCAAGGAGGCCAAGGCCATGATAGATAAGAAACTTGTGCTAGCCAAAAAACCTCTGACACTTAAGATTGTAGGAGAGGCCTTAAACCTGCTCAGGGGCGCTGTAACTATAGTCTATCCCATGCAATTGCCACCGCATGATGTCATACGTATGGAATTCAGTAATACCGAAGATTTGGCGGGTACTCAAGCTTCAAAGGACATTATAGAGCCGTCAAAGGCTCAACTGTGGTTTGCCGGCCGTTTAATTTTACATGACAAAAAACTATCTGACTTTGTCGGCAACAATGATAAAACGAAAATTATTGTCAAACTAAATAGTCACGGTCAAGGTTCACCGTCGCGGGAACCCGTCATAACGGAGGATATACGTAAGCGTATGATGGCCGATGCCTACAGACGTCAGGAGGAGTTGAAGAAATTGCAATTTGATGACGATGACAACTATTTGAATTCTTCATGGGCAGACAGTCGCAGTTTGAAACGTCAAGTTCACGGTTTGGAGAATGTACGTTTTCGTATGGGTCCTTAAATCATTAAAAAAAACAATTTGTGTGTATTAAAATTGATGACTAAATAAATTTATGATGAGATCTAAGATGATATTCAACATATTTTCATGGTACGAATGGTACTTCGCCTTTTTTCAAGGATTCTTTTTCAGACGTTCACATCTATGAGTTGCGAAGACTGTTTTGTTTGTCAACCGATTTGACAGCTGATAGTTGCTTCGAGGTAAGTTTGGTTGCCCTGAGACACAATTATTCATATCTATCTATCATTTTATATAAATATATTTTTTTTAGTCTTGACCAGCGTATAATTTTTTTCAAAGAACAGTTTTTTTTTCAGAAATTAAACATTTTGGAAATTAATTTTTTAACAAAAACTTTTACACAAGCAATACCGAGTTCCATATAACTTACTATTTTAGATTTCTCCGTTTTTGCGATTTTTTAGCTTTCAACAATTTTTTTAAGTTCAACTGCTTATCGGCGTTTTATTGAATTTTTTTCTCTTCAGAGTTGTTTTTTTCAATTTTACGATTTTTCATTTTTGGCGATTTTTTGTTTTTTTAAGTTTTAAAGATTTTTTATTTAAGCGATTTTACATGTAAAGAAAAATTTAAATTTAAGCGCCTTTTTCCCCCTTCAACTGTTTTCAATTTGGAAATTTCTTCTTTTTTCAGGTTTGATGATTTATTTTGCTTTAGGATCTTTTTCTTTTTAAGTGTTTTTCCATATTATATCTTGAAGTTTTTTTTTCTGTTGCAGAGTTTTTTCCAACTTCGATGCTTTTTGTCTCGTTGAAAATTTTTTCACGATTCAGCGCTAAGAGAATTTTTTCATTTGGGGGGTTTTTTTTTTTTGTTAAATAATTATTTGTTTTTTTTTGTCCTGTACACAGATTTTATAGCTTTGAACTTTTTTTTTGTATTTTTAGCGCTTTTTTACATTTTAAGTTTTTACTGCTTAGACGATTGTTTTCCGTTTCAGTGTTTTTTTTAATTATTTATTTTTTTGTGGTTTTTCGTTTTCTTTTTCGTTTTGGTAATTTTTTGTTTTTTTTTTTTTTTGGTTTTACAGATTATTAAACTTAATTTTTCTTTTTGATTTTTCCCGTTTTTAACGTTTTAAGTTTTTTGTGCTCCGACTTCTTTCTTTCATTTCAGCGCCTTGAAACTTTCAAAAACGCTAAAAAAAAGCGCCAAACTGAAAAAAGCGCCAAACTGAAAAAAATTTCAAAAACTAAAATAAATCGCCAAAATTCGGAAAAAAAATCACCAAAATATTTAAAAAAATCGCCAAAATGAAAAAAAGCACCAAGCTGAAAAAAAAATCCGTTAAACTAAAATAAATCGCCAAAAAACGAAAAATTCGCCAAAATTAAAAAAAGCAAAACTAAAAAAAAGCCAAAACCCGAAAAAAATTCCAAAAAGCGAAAAAAAGCGCCAAAACCCGAAAAATGGTTTATCAGGTACCTAATTTTTTGTTTAAGTGTTTACATCAGATAAGATATTTGATTATATAGGCTAAAATTCGTATAGAATTACATATCGCTCATTTACTTCAATAGTGTCATAACTCAAAAAATGCGATTTTTGAGTTAATAATACAAAATCATTCGGCATTTCGTATTTTATCTTGTGTAAAAATTTCATATAAATAGCTTTTATATGAGAGAAGAATATTGTTTCATGTCTTCATTGCGTTGTATGTAAATTGAAAACTTTAAACGCGTTTTCTGCAAAACTAGTTTTTTTTGAGTTGTGACACTATTCAATTATTCGTACGAAATCCTTCGTGTGCGAGTCACAGTCGCACTTTAATGAATTTATTTTCATTTTGACTATTTTTTAGGATTGTGTCGTTTTTCATTTCGGAGTTTTAACTGTGCAGGAGAAATATTTTTTAACATTTTTCTCGTTTAGCGACTTTTTCAAGTAGAAACCGATGACAATTTTATTTCTTTTCTTTATTCAGTACCAAAATTTAGTTTTCAAAAATATAAATACTGTCCGCGTAATTTCTTATCAGATTGCGGTGTCTAACATAAATTAGTTCCGTAGTTATTTACAATTATCACGAAAAATAGGCGAACATTTTATTCCGCGACAATTTTATTTTCACCTGAATAAAAGATTTGCTATGGTGAATTTCCCGTGAATTTTTGTTTTTAGAGAAATATAAATTTGTTTTTGTTGGAAACTACATACATACTCGTGTTACTCACATTTCATTGAAAAGAAAAATTTTTTTTGGTGGAATTTAGAAAACTACAGAAAAAATTTACGAGTAAACTCGTATACACATATTTGTCATGCTTCCCTAGCTGCCTTCAAATGATCAATGAATACTTTTAATAAGATTTTATTAAAAGACAACTTGAGTAGTTTTTCAACATTGAAAGCTAGTGCAGACCCTTTTAGTCAAACCAAAAAACAAAACAAAAAAAACTTCAGTTGAAAATAATTAATATTTTCTTAGTTTAATTACAATGCAACAAGCAAAGTAGATGGAAAAGGTCGTTTAACACCACCGCAAAAACATTGTGATGAGAAATTTTACATGAATACGAAGTAGTTGCCAAAGCTTAAAGCCACAAGACATCGACGAGACCACTGCTTAATACAAGCCACAAACTGCTCTTAACCACATTAACATTTGCTACTCCATATTCATAAGATGGATAGAAAAAAAAAATAAAGTGCTCGAGAGGAAGAATTAAAAGCAGTGATGGGTAAAGAAATATATATATCACAAGTCACTTGATTTAAAATAGTTGCTAAAAACTTTATTTGGAACTAGTTGCCACTAAAAGGAGACCTCCTCCGCACCCACCCCCCTCACATAAGTAAAGCGACAGTTCTTCGTGGGTGAGTTGATTTTTCTCTCTTTCGACTTTTTCCCAAAATACCAGTGTAGCCAGTTTAGCATTTTCGCAGATAATTTTTGTTGGCATTTTTTATTTCGACTTTTATTGAAATTTTCCCATTCCATTTTTTCACATCCAAGTTCGACAAAGAAGTGATTATTTATTTATATTTTTAAGCGACTTCAGAAAAAGGAGGAGAATATCGATTCGTCTTTTTTTTTTTGACATTGTTACTTCATAACTCGGTACATTTTAGAGCGATTGTAAAAATTCTTTTTTTGTCTGAGAGGGTCCCATTGTAAAAATAAGTGGGCAGGACCTGCCCACAAACTTTTTAACTTAATTTTATGATATTCTACTTATTTGATTGCTGCAAAACCTAGCAAACACCTTTGGTTCTTGTAATTACACAATTTGAATGTTTAAAATATGGGCGGGGCTACGCCCATTAAAATTTATTATTATATTTGACGTACTTCTACTTAACCGATTTTAACGAAACTTACCACACACCTTGAGCTCTAAAATAGACACAATCTTCTATTTTTAATAAAATAGGCGGAGTCACGCCCATGAACATTTTATATTTTATTTTGAGCTTTGAAAAACACACAATCTTGTATTTAAAAAATGGGCGAAGGCACGCTTATTAAAATTTAATTTTATATTTCACATACTTTCTCTTAACCAACAGATTTTCAAAGTTTTTTTTTTTGTTTGAAAGAGTTTACTTCCAGTTTGGTCCAATACATTTTTTTTTGGAAATGTTCTATCAGATCTTTGCATTGAAGTCGGTTTTTATTGGCAGAATTATGCAGTTAATCAAAAGCATTTGATATTTTATATTATTTATTTTGAATTATAGAAATTATTTAAGAGAACTTCGCCTTCAATGAACATAATTGTGCGTTGCTTTGGGGTTCGTCATAAACGAGCTCTACTGTATTATCAATTTATTAATTGCTGTATATTTAATTAATTTTTTAATTGACACTATTAAAACTTTTAATTGATTTAGGGTCATGTAAAAATGCAAAAAATCGGCTAGCTCGGGTTTTAAGTTTCTTTAATGGTTCGTACACACTCTCCCACATGGTCGAATTACAAGCAAACAACAATAGCCCTGGTTTGGTGGAGTTTATAAAAGATAAAACAGGGTTTCATTTTTCCAAAGTCATACGATTATGGAGTATAGAGAACGCTATACTTCAATGCTGCCACTGCTTCACTCACTTGACCATCTTTGGCAATTTCAAACAATGACTATGCGCATCTGCTCTTTACAGCAGATGCGCAACATTGCCTCAAACAATTGCAGGTTTTCTTACAGTTCCATTTTTTTTCTTGATGGTTTTTCGATTTTCTTACAATTTTCCATCTAATACAAGTACAAAAGTTTATATAAATTAAAATAAAATAAAATAAAAAAATATAAAACAATGAAAAAAAGAAATAAAGAAAACTTCATGTATGAGTAGGTTTTTTACGATGTTTGAGTTTGCGTTTGAATTTATTTTGTTTGCCACCACTCGCGTACGTATGTATTTGTGCTGCAACACTAATTTGTCGTGAGAATTGTGCAACCAACCTTGAAGGTTAGGGTCAATTTTCTAAGCGGCCAAAAAGACTAAATAACAACATTAAAAAAATAAACAGAGGCAAAGCAAGACATTTTAAGTTTGTTAACCATGAAAAAGGGAAGCTCAAGTCATTTGACTATTATTTAAATGCAGAAAAGTAACGTCTTGTTTTGTTTTGTTTTGTTTTTCCTAATGGCAGAATAAATTTTAGGCAAAGAAAACTAAATTAAACGTATAATAATATAATAGATTTGCTTTTTTCGTGAGAGTTGTTATACAATTTTTTTTTATTGGAATAATTAATGAGCTTTTCTTTTGTTTTGTGGTCACTGGCAAGTATATTGACCCTGCTTAAGCTAAGACGCTTTGTTTATAATTAATTGATTAATTTCTGTTGAGCATAGTTGTAAGTATATTCGATCCCACTGCTCATGGTTAATTAAACTTAAGTCAAGTTCAAGTTTTGAACAACAGCTTTAATTCTTAAAGGGCTTCACGGTTATCAGAAAATTTTTAAGTAATATAAATTATCTTTTAAGCTATTTAAAAAAATCACATTTTAAATTAACAAAATATTGAGGAGTATTCACAAGTTATGATATTATGCAATATTGCCCGTCTCACAATGTGGACAGAAAACTTTCAATCTTATAGTGAAAACAGCACCCAATTTTCTTATTTTATTGTTGTTTTCAATATAAGTTGTCGATCGAACGTTTTCCGTAAATATTTGGCATTAATGAAAAAGTAACTTAATTTAAAAAAAAATTAGGCACCAAAAAATCAACAAAATAATTCTGCCAAAAAAAAAACGACTTCAGTGCAAAGATCTGATAAAACATTTTCGAAAGAAATTTATGGGATCAAACTGGAAGTAAACTCTTTCAAACAAAAAAAAAAAACTTTGAAAATCTGTTGGTTAAGAGGAAGTATGTGAAATATAATATTAAATTTTAATAAGCGTGCCTCCGTCCATTTTTTAAATACAAGATTGTGTTCAAAATAAAATATAAAATGTTCATGGGCGTGACTCCGTCTATTTTATTAAAAATAGAAGATTGTGTCTATTTTAGAGCTCAAGGTGTGTGGTAAGTTTCGTTAAAATCGGTTAAGTAAAAGTACGTCAAATATAATAATAAATTTAAATGGGCGTAGCCCCGCCCATATTTTCAACTTTCAAATTGTGTAATTACAAGAACCAAAGGTGTTTGCTAACTTTTGCAGCAATCAAATAAGTAGAATATCATAAAATTAAGTTAAAAAGTTTGTGGGCTTATCCTGCCCTCAGACAAAAAAAAAGAATTTTTACAATCGCTCTAAAAAAATCGCTTTAAAAAAAAAAAAATTTTAAAATTTTTTGGTTAAGTACGTGAAATATAAAACTAAATTTTAATGGACGTGCCTCCGCCCATTTTTTAAATACAAAATTGTGTGTTTTTCAGAGCGCAGGGTGTGTGCTAAGTTGTGTAAAAATAGAAGATTGTGTCTATTTTAGAGCTTAAGGTATGTGGTAAGTTTCGTTGAAATCAGTTAAATAGAAGAGCGTAAAATATAATAATAAATTTTAATAGGCGTAGCCCCGCCCATTTTTTCAACTCTAAAATTGTGTAATTACAAGAACCAAAGGTGTTTGCTAGATTTTGCAGCAATGAAATAAGTAGAATATTATAAAATTAAATTAAAAACTTTATGGGCGTGTCCCGCCCACTTTTTTTACAATGGCACCAATGGGAAGCTATACCCTCTCGGACTAAACAAAAGAATTTTTACAATCGGTCTAAAATGTGCCGAGTTATGAAGTAATAATGTCAAAAAAAATATATATAGACGAATTGATAATCTCGTCCTTTTTTTTAAGTCGGTTAAAAATATACCTGCATCTTTCTTTCTTTTTTCTATTTTCATACAACTTAATGGAAACGTAAAAATATTTTTTTTCTCAAATGAAATTTTTACACAAGATTTTTCTGCATTTTTAACTCCAAAAACCCATTTTTTGAGATATGTCCTTGTTACAATAAAGGAGCGATATGTTTTTAACCCTTATTTTTAAAAATGAAATAATTTTTATTTATATTTATTGTTTTTATTCTTTTTGTACCAATTTTTCTGGAAAATCCCTTTTTCGTGTCTATTTGTCAAATTTTCTAACGGTAACTCTGCTCAAGAGTGGATGTCGTCTCTCTCGCACACATAATGAGTTTGTGTATAAAAGACTTAAGACACAAGCATATCAATGAGTCCCACATTAATGTTGCTTTCTTAAGTCTTTTGTTATTTTCGCTGACTTCCCTGGGAAATTAAAAAATAAATCAGTTTTAGTAGTATAAAATTTAAAATTTTTGAAAATTCAACGATAATAATTCGTGACCTTTACAGCTTAATATATTTTAAAGGTCTTGCCACATTATAATTTAGAACAGAAAATAGGAATGCGTGCTTTCAGTATTTTTTTCTACTATTCAAAACCTAAAAGCATAAAAATTTAATAGAAAGAATTTGGGGAAGCTACATACATATATTAAACTGTTTCTTCAACTGTAAAAATATAAGATCTTTCACACTTGCTGCATCGCAGTGGTCCAAGTAAATGGTCCTTGGCTGCATATAAAAAAAATCCATCAGCAAAACTTAAATGTTGTTGTCACTTTTTACTACATAGTTCTATTTATAGTTCAAAAACATTAGACCCCATATTCATAAAAAAATAATATGTGTTTCAAATTAATTTTCAGAAAATGTTAGGGTAGATTTTGTAAATACAAATTATTTTTGCGTTTTGAAATTTGTATGGAAAAAATATTTTTTGAAATTTTTTGAATTTTTGTTATTTTTCATTCAAATTTGAAACGTTTAGAAACTAAATTTTTTACAAAATCTGCCTATTTGTATGAAAAATTTTAAATAAAATAAAATTAAATTTTATGATTATAAATAAATTAGTAAATATTGGATCTAAGCAATATATTCTGAAGTTGCTGGTATAGCCCAACATTATAATTAATAAGCCTTGATTTTACTTTAAGTTCTCTTCAACATTTTCTTGTTGCTTTAGTTATGTCTTTCAGAGGTGCGTGTATTTATACTTCGTGTTAAATTAATTCTCCCACAATTAAATTCTTTCTTTGTTCAATGACTGCCTGGAGTGTCTTAACCTTTCCATATTCTACAAGTCAAGAACATTTTTTTTTTATACTTGAGTAAAATGGAAATTCTTTACAAGCATTTAAATATTTCGTAATAAATCTTTAAGCGTGTTTAAGCAACATTTAAAGCAAAATATATTCGTGTATATATACATATATATGACTATATATACATATGCATATGCGTGTATATTTGTATATACATATGTAAAGTTTAAAAAACTATTTTGTGAGAAAATACAGTAAACCCTTAACCCTAAAAAGTTTACAAATCTAAAAAAGAAATTTATTATTTTAGATTAAAATGTAATAATTACGCTGTATAACAAAATCAATTTTTTCCAAATAACAATGGTTTGCCAACTGATTCTTGTAGAGAAGACTAAAAAATATGTACATCTGAAACTCATTTTACGGTCTTTTAAAGTTGTCTGCTTGTGTAGTTGAAAATTTTGAAAATCATATGTTTTCAGAACATTTAATCAAAACATTACAAGCAAACTTTTGTTGGTATACACATTAACCCTCTAACTCTTCTGGAAATGGGTATTTTTGGATTTTTTTTTTATGCTGCCTTAAAACAGGGATGTATGTAGTTGAAATATTCTCCAAAACTATTTGTCATGAAATTATTCCCGCAAAGCTGAGCTTAACAGAAAATGAAGTGAAAAATTATTTTAAATAAGATCCAGGGACAAAAATTTTGCCCAAAAAAGAGCTCCATTTGTGCGATATCACTATCTTCTCTATAGAAGAAGTTTGCTGCATCAAATTTCATTAATGAAAAAATGTTCACGGTATAAATTTAGTGCAACTCTGAAATAAATACTAAAGACTTTCAAACAGGAAATTAATATGATTTAACATTTTTCACTACTCGATTCACAAATATCCCGACAAACAGCATAAAAGAACATTCAAATCCACCTACCATCAGTGCTTCAACAAATTCATCTAGAAAATTTCATGTAAAGATGAAATTCTTTAACATAAATAACAAATTTGTGCTGCATTATACTACAAGTACTATAGAATATGTGGGGTGGTGGCTTGTCTAGTGCCACACAATAGAGCCAACCAAGAACGGTTCAACATCTAAAGGTTTTCAAAAGCAAGCGACAAAAGAATTTAAATTTATTAAAAATATCGAGGATTAGAAAGAAGACAAAAAAAAAATAATGGAGAAAGAGTAATAAAAACTGTTACAAGAAAGAACAAGCGAACTGTAGTTAGATTACAAAGAGACGGCTCACACTTCATTCGACAGATTCATCTTTCGTTCTTACAAGACGAAAGCAAGAGATGGAGCACTTTGTAGCAAACAATACGAGTATATAGATAAAGCATTTATTAATTTTGGAAGCATATTTTTTAATGTTTCCTTTAAACTTTTTTTGTTGCTGCCTTTTCGTTCCATTAATTTTAGTTTTAAATTTAAAAGCGCGCGGCATATTCTGGGGGAAGGTACCAGAACATAAAGTTGTCAAAAGTTGAGTTCAAAAATTAAACTAGAAGCTTAAAAGTCACTCATTTAAGATTTTTTGCTACTAGCAATTTTTAAAATTGGTCCAAATTTAAATTTCGACGACCAATTCGAATTTTCGAACATGCATATTAATTATAATTGACATTCAATATGAGCAAATCGAAACTCGGCTAGAGAAATTCCTTCAAAATTTGAATTACGAACTTAAATCTGGGTATTCGAATGTACATTTGTACGAGCATGATAAAATACATTTTTTTTTTAGTTTACGAACATACGAGTACATGCATATTTATTTGTTATATTTATTTATTTTTATTTATCATTATTAATTTCACTGAAAACTGGACATAATATCTAAATTTCCGTTTTCGCATATACAAATTTATTTATATGTTTTATGAGCAAATCTAAGATTTCTCAAAAATTTTATTTACACGCGCAATTATAATTTTCGAACATTTATATTAATGGTTGACCACAACGAATCGATATCAAAAATTAAATTTCATGCTTCTTAAATTCAAATTTTCGAACACACATAATTAATAATATATTATTCGAACATATGAAAAATCGTTTAAAAGTTAAGTTTTGTTAATAAATATGTAATTTTTTTCAGAAATTAATCGAAACTCATTAAAAAATAATTTTTTTTGCTAAGTTCGAATTTTCGAAATAAAGTTCGAAATTTCGAACATACATATTTATTAATATATTTCAGGAAAAATCTAAATTTAGGCAAAAATTATTTATTAAACTGCAATAACTGACCAAAAATTTATATAAAAGATTAAAAATTAAAAAAAAGACAAGATTCGCTGAATATGTGTATATGATAAAAAAAAATCGCCCAATTACATAATTAATAATATTTTCTTCGAACAAATCGAACATCGATTCAAAGTTTTGTTAATAAATTTTTTTATTCTTTCAGAAATTAATCGAAAATTATTAAAAAATTATTTTTTGTACATTGTTCGAATTTTCGAAATTAAGTTCGAAATTTCGAACATAAATATTTCTTAATATATTTCAGGAAAAATCAAAATCTGGGCAGAAATTATTTATTAAGATAAGAAATATAAGAAGAATAATGTATAAGATTCGCCACAGCTGAATATATGATTAAAAATTCCCTGGAATTTTCCCTCAATTCTTTGAGCCCTTGTAAAAGAAACCATTTGCAATTTTTCAAGTAAAACAAAAAAATCAAAGTTATCTCTCTCTCTCTCTCTTTCATTTATTTCGCTTCTCAGATGATTTTATTTGGAGGAAAAGCGAATTCGCAGGCAATTATTCGCCGTGTAATTTTGTGTGTGATTTCTTGTTTTTCTTTTGTATCTTCATTATTTTTGCTCTCAATTTTTACTTTTGCCTTAGCATACTTCCCAATTGTAAAAGATTTGATTATTCAATGTATGCATGTATGTTTGTATTCCTTTTTTTTTTATAACATTTTCTTGTTGGTGTTTGTAATAACAGTAGATAAGCGTGGGCTTTAAAAGCTGACATTAAAACCATTTTGTTCATTAGATTTGATTTGCAGATACATACGAATACATACAGCCACCAAAAAAGTAATAATAAATAAAGATAAATTCTTTTAAGCATCAAACGAGTGAGCTTCAGCACAAAACATAAAATAACGTCTTTAATTCTTTAAAAAAAAATAAAATAAAATAATTATGCCCAAACAAAAGTGTGTTGCATCATTTATTGAGCATTTTTTATTGTTTGGCTTATTATTGGAAATGATTTTCCTTCTCTTTAAAATCGTTGTAAAACTGAAATTAGTTTAATGACAAGCACAGCTAATAAAACATTAAAACATTTAACAAAGTTCAAGAAGAAAAAAATAAACAAAAACAAAACAAAAGAACACTGCACAGATTTCTTCTAAAGACATTAAAAATAATTTTAAAGGTGGCCCTCTTATTGTTTTCCTTCTTCTTTTTTTCCTGAACATTAAATCGATTTTATTGTTTTCCTAGAATTTCAAAGCAAAATGCCAATAATTGTTTAATTGTCTTAAGTGAAACATTAAAATTTCTACTTTATTAGACATTTTAATCATAAGGAAAATGCATTCACTCATTCATTTATAATTTTAAAGATGGCTTCGAGACATAAGTGATTTAATTTACTTTTTATGCATTTGTAAGAAAAGAATACGAAATAATAAAACATTTAAATAATTTTTATTACACCTAGAATGAATGAATGATGGCAATAAATTGTTTTCAGTAATCGGGATAGCATTATTTAACTTCATAGAACACTTAAGCAAAGTAGAGATAAAAAAGCGTACTGAACTGGCTAAATTACGGCATTCGATGTCGACAGAAATTTTGAAATATTTCCATAAAAAGTCCATTAAAATATTTTCAAATTTCATTCGATATCGAGTGCCTTAATTTGCCACTGATGCCCGAGTTGCTTTCTAAACTGAAACAAGTAGAATATACATAGTTCCTGCCATTGGCTTCCTTAATTTAATAACTTTTGAATGCTTGAATGAAAAACGCTGTGTAGGGTAATTACTGATAAAATTCTCATTTGGTTGATAGTAAAATTAATGTAAATATTTTATGTCTAGTGGGCTGAATAATTTCTACAAATTATGATTGTTGTAGTTTATATAAGTTCAAATTTTATATACATTGGGTGTTTTTTATTGAGGTATAGAACTTTAAGTTGGCATCACTTTTTTAACTGGCGGCCGTTTTGTCAGCTGTCAAGTGATTAATATTTAGTTTGGTTTGCCATTTCATCATGAACAGGTTGACAAAAGAACAACGCTTGCAAATCGTGCAAATTTATTTCGAAAATAATGGTTCAGTTCGCGAAGTTTACCGCAAGCTCCGTCCATTTTATGGTCGACATAATCGTCCATCAGAGCAATTAATTCGGTTAACCATGGATCGTTTTCGCACTACGTTTACTCTATGTGATAATACGCATCCGCAGAGACGTCGAACAGTGCGCACCGAAGAAACAATTGCCGCTGTAGAGCAAAGTGTTGAAGAGGACCCGAATGAATCGATTTGCCACCGTGCACAGCAATTGGAGCTTTGTCCATCAACTTTATGGAAGATTTTGGATGGCATGAATGTGGATGAGTTGTGGTTCCAACAAGACGGCGCTACATGCCACACAGCGCACGTCACAATCGATTTATTGAAGGAAACATTCGATGAGCGCATAATTTCGCGGAATGGACCTGTCAATTGGCCACCAAGATCGTGTGATTTGACACCATTGGATTATTTTCTTTGGGGATATGTGAAGTCGCTCGTCTACGCCAACAAACCAGAAACGTTAGGGGACTTGGAAGCCAACATTCGTGGCGTTATTGCCAACATACGGCCCCATATGCTCGAAAAAGTGGTTGAAAATTGGACCTGTAGAATTGGCTTTATTCGAGCCAGCCGCGGCGGCCACATGCCCGAAATCATATTTAAACGTTAATGGCATAAAATTATCCTTCCAATAAAGCCAAATTGATGGACATTAAAACGATTTTCTTGTGTTTTATTTCAATTCGAAGTTCTATACCTCTGATATTTACAATAACTGGCATCACACAGTGTATAAAGCAAGTCAACAAGGAAAATAAAGAAACCGAAGTTAAAGGATTTTATAGCAGAAGCAAATTTATATACTTCTTTTAAAGGCTGTCTCTAAAATTAAAATTGGCAGCAAGTGACAAAGAATTTGCTTTGCACAAGAAATTAATTATGAAAATGTTTAGTTTTTTAATTTTTACCACTCACTCACTCATTAACACTAACTTGCCAAATAAATACGAGTATTAGTCTGCCTCAACTTCCTGTATTTCTATTTAAGACATACGAGTATTATGCAGAAAAATGCTTGATGAAAATCAATGAAGGCTTTTGAAGAACACTTACGAACTATTAACGAATGTCACATGGAAATAAAATTTTACAAATAAAGAAGACTAAAGCACTAAAATTTTAACAAAATTTATGATGGAAAAAAAAATTCTAACGACTTATCGTCACTTCTGCAGCCATGGTCGGTCATTGATTTATTAGGTTGGTCGTCCGTCAATATTCATTGGAAATCAAAGAAGCATAAAGTACAAAACAAAAATTAATATTTGTATACATTTACTAATATTTACTTAAGTATGTTAACAAACAAACAAACAAAAAAAAACGTTTGTGTATCTGCAAATCCATAAAAAAAAATTTATGAGAATAATGAATGTTTGTTTGACTTTATTTATTGTTTGTTTGACAAAAACTTTTAAAAGTTCTTTTGTTCAGCAAAATACAAAAACAACTGGAAGCATGAGAGTATCGAAATGAAAACAAAACAACAACAAAATAATAACATTATATACTACATGTGACCTTGAGTTTAAAAGAACATTTAAAAATATATTTTATTCTAAACGAACTTGAGGTTCTAAGAAGTAAATGCACACACACACACACTTCCATGTCCAGTTTTAAAAAGAAGCATATCTTGAAATTTCTAGACAATGAAGTTCAACAAAAGTATTTTTTTAGGCTTTCAATGTATAATGCCTTTTTATTTAAAGCACGTTTCGTAATAAATAAGCCGCTTTTAATAAATAATTTGCATAGGCTTAATTATATACATAATATTGTATAAATATGTATATTTAAAAAATTTATTTGTTGTATTTCACTAGAATTGCCACGCATTAAATCCAAATAAAATATTGAAATTTTATAAATATACTAGGTGAGCCCGGCAACCGTTCGTTGTCTTACCCTCAATTATATTAACTTTTTTAACTACAAATTACTCCACACAATGGTCACTTGTTGGGTCAAGAACCAGTTTTAAAATTTTTAGCTCCACAGCTCTTATAGTTCCACGATTTTATATGTATATATAGAAGATATAAATAGTTTAATATGAGTTTCCTTTGAATGTAAAGAACTGCTTGAATCTGATACTTTATTGAATTATTAAAACTTTTCAAACAAAAATTAAGTTTCAAATAAAAGTACCATTTTGATTAAAAATACTTCCAATAAAGGTACTTTTTTAAATTAAAAAATACTTCCTTTTGAATAAAAGTACATTTTTGGTTAAAAGTACCTCTTTGAACAAAAGTGCCTTTTGAATTCAGGTACCTTTTTGAATAAAAGTATCGTTTTAAATTAAAGTATTCTTTTGAGTAAAAGTACCTTTTTGCATACAAGTACCTTTTTGCATACAAGTACCTTTTTGCATACAAGTACCTTTTTGAATAAAAGTACTTTTTTTGGATAAAAGTACCTTTTTAAATAAAAATACGTTTTTGGTTAAAATTACCTCTTTGAATAAAAGTACCTTTTTGAATATAAGTAAATTTTTGGTTAGAAGTACCTCTTTTAATAAAAGTACCTTTTGAATAAAAGTACCTTTTTAAATAAAAGTACCTTTTTGAATTTAAGTACCTTTTTGAACTTAAATACCTTTTTGAATAAAAGTTCCTTTTTGAATAAAAGTACATTTTTGAAAGTACATTTTTGGTTAAAATTACCTCTTTGAATAAAAGTACCTTTTTGTATTCAAATACCTTCTTAAATAAAAGTACATTTTTGAATAAAAGTACCTTTTTGAATAAAAGTACTTTTTGGGATAAAAGTACCTTTTTGCATACAAGTACCTTTTTGCATTAAAGTACGTTTTTGAATAAAAGTGCTTTTTTTGGATAAAAGTACCTTTTTAAATAAAAATACGTTTTTGGTTAAAATTACCTCTTTGAATAAAAGTACCTTTTTAAATATAAATAAATTTTTGGTTAGAAGTAACTCTTTTAATAAAAGTACCTTTTCGAATACAAGTACCTTTTTGAATACAAGTACCTTTTTGAATAAAAGTACCTTTTTGAATAAAAGTACCTTTTTGAATTTAAGTATCTTTTTGAATTTAAATACCTTTTTGAATAAAAGTACCTTTTTGAATAAAAGTACCTTTTTGAATTAAAGTATCTTTGTAAATAAAAATACGTTTTTGGTTAAAAGTACCTCTTTGAATAAAAGTACCTTTTTGTATTCAAATATCTTCTTGAATAAAAGTACGTTTTTGAATAAAAGTCGAAGTGCCGTTTGGAATAAAAGTACTTTTTTGTAACAAAAGTACCTTTCTGAATAGAAGTACCTTTTTGATTAAAAGTATCGTTTTAAAAGAATGTCTTTTTGAATAAAAGTACCTTTTTGGAGAACAAAAGTACCTTTTTGAATACAATACCTTTTTGAATAAAAGTACCTTTTTAAATAAAAGTACCTTTTTGAATAAAAGTTCCTTTTTGTATAAAAGTTTTTTTATTAAAAGTACCTTTTTGCATAAAAGTACTTATGCAAAATAAAAGTACCTTTTTGCATGAAAGTATATTTTTGCATAAAAGTACCTTTTGAAACAAAATAATCTTATAAATAATAAATAGCACATTTCTGCGTAAAAGTATCATTTTTTTCTTTAATTATATTTTTGATCAAAAGTACAATTTTGCATAAAAGTAGCTTTTTGCAGCATTAAAGTACTCGTACCTGTTTAGTATTAAAAAGAAATTTTTTTTTTGAAAAAGGAATGAAAGAATTCCTTTAAGTGCATGTATACTACTCACTCTCATATATTTGCCGCATCATTTAATGAAGTCAATATTTGAATTCTGATAATAATCACTGAAGTCGTAATTTTTATTTTCCTTTTATTTGTACTTGTAAAAAAAATTTTTTTGTAGCTGCAATTAGTTGATTAATTTTTATTTCATTAAGTACATTTTTCGAGTCTTAATGCATATTTAAAGAAGTTATTATTAAATGATTTTTAATTATTACTCAGTTTTTCTTTCGGCTTGATATAGCGTTTTTATTATAGTACGAGTAAACATATTTCCATTTATGATTAAATAAATATTTAAGACGATACGACAAATAAGGGTGTAAAAAAAATATCCTTATTTTGAAGGCAACTTAGGCTGCCTGGAATTTCTTTAAATATTCATTCAAATAATAAATAACTAAAAGCAAAAACTAACAAAATGCATTAAAAATAAAAATTACTCCCACTTGGCAAAGATCTTTGCGCTGAGTGAATGAAAATTGACCAAGAATATTTTTGACTATTTCGCTAATTGCTGCTAAAGTGAATGAACATCGACGAATAGAAAAACGTTTAAGCAGTTAGAATATAAAAGAATTACTATAACTCGATTTCAGATGTTCATAATCGGGTGTGTGTATTCTCTATTTCGTTCTCGCTGTAAGACTTCACATATAAAATTGTGGCTTATATTTCATCTTAAAACTCTAACGCTAACGAAAATATATTCAAAAATAGTAAATAATGACCATAATATGATTGTATGCCCTAGTGATATATCATTTGAAAAAAAATGTTTAATGATTCATTAAATATTAATTATTCAGGAATGCTTGACTTGGCATCTGATCTTATAATGGAAGGTATTCATTTCAAAGGGATTATGGTTAAAGGTTTTGTAAAAATATGAAAATAACATAAATACTTGCTAGTAAAATATTTCTAAGATAAGAATTGTGTTTTTTTTTCTCAGGTAGTTTTAAATTCTTTGTACTGGTCATTATTTTTAACTTAAGATTAACGTGACTAATGCCAAGGACAATGGAATTTGGTTTTCCCTTTCGAAATTCAAATAAAACACAGCAAAGTTAAAGGAGGATTACTGAAATAAATTAAAGGTAAATTATATTTTGTTCCCATGTCAGTCAATTGCTCGTACATACTTTAAAACCAGACACATAACACAAAAATAATTAAGGAAAGGAAAAACCTTTTGCTGTCGATTTGCTTACATATTTGTAAGACTAACAACAAAACTGTTCAACTATTACATCATACATACTGGCCTTTGTTGCTGTTGTGTTTGTTTCTTCTTTTTTTTTTACAGGGAAAATGTTTCATAAATAAATGTAAACATATTTCTGATTTTCAAACAAACAGACCCAGAACAGGTAAAGTAAATCCTTGAGTGTGTTGTCATCACTCTGTGTGTACATGATAAGATACACTTTTTTTCGCTCAATGGATGAGTAAGATTTTCATTGATACTTGGGAAGGTTTTTTTATTAAAGCAGTGTTTCCCAAAGTTCTCTTTCTCAAATTCCTTATGTTTTAATTTAAAGTTGATTTTCTGTAATACGAATATGTTGTGGTTTAAAAAAATATCTCAAAATAAATGTACAAAATGCACCAGCATAAAATTTGTTTAAAAAAAAAATTTAAATACTTTTATTTTCAAATTAAGTAACATGTGCATAGTTAGTAAAGAACAAACGATAATGGCAAGACTGTTATAAATTTAGAGATGGTAAAAATGAGCTTTCATTACAAAAAAGCTTTCAGCAAATTGTAATACGATAAATCAAAACAATTCACATATTCCATTTGCAAGAATGGCTGAGTATGTAAAGCAGAAATCTACATCAACTGACAGCACACGCAGTGGACCAAACACAAAAGAACGCTGATGATGAAGGTTTAGTGGCCTTCGAAAACAGCTAGTTGTTCCGTTCAACTATGTGTTTGTCAGAATATTTACAACTAACTTTGGTGTTATTTGTTCATTAATAATTATCACATGTAATTTGGCTTACAAAGCGATACGAACTTTAGCCTGATCAAATCATAAATTTAAATACTTTTATTTTTTATTTATATGTAACACGTTCAAAACTGTTTTATTTAACTAACGGCCCTTTTCACAATGTACAATTAAAAGCTAACGGGGACTTTAACGGCAAGTTTTGTATAAAGAACTTCCAGTTAGAGTTCACGTTAACTCTTAATCGTACATTGTGAAAAGGGGCGTAAATCTAGATTATTTTTAACTTTTTAGGGTTGCGTACACCAAAGGTGAAAAGGACCCCTATTGTTTTCACTACGATGTCCGTCGCAGGCTATTTCCATTAGCAACGTAGGAGCTACGGAGCAGAAATTTTCACAGAATATGTAAAACTTTGGCCACTACAACAACATATGACAATATGTCAGTTAAATATTAAAAGCTGTTCTAAAGCGAGCAACAAAAAATTTTGAAATCCTAATGCTATATACAGACAATTGAAAATAACACTGAAATTTAAAAAAAAATCAATATTAAAGGGTACTCTACCAGTTAATGTAATTTTGGGCAACTGTCAGTATCTTGGAAACCGTAAGAGGAAAGCTCGTGAAATTTTCAAAAACGCTTAAACTACAAAATCTCAAAAATTAAAAAAATCTTGTCACATAAAAGAAGCGAAAAAGCGAAAAAAAGAGCCAAGCCTAAAAAAATCTCTAAGACTAAAAAATCTTAAAATAAAATAATCGCCAAAGCGAAGAAGTTGCCAAAACGAAAAAAAATCGCCAGAACTAAAAAAACGATAAAACTAAACTAAATCGCCAAAACCGAAAATAAAATCCCAGAAATGAAAAAAGCACCAAAACTAAGAAAAAGCGCTTAAACTAAAAAATCGCCAAAAAGCGATAAAAATTTTCCGGGCGCTTAAATTTTTTTTAAAAAAGATCTACCTAAATTAAATTTTTAGTTCCAATTTCATATTTCTAGGGGCGTACCCCTTTAATTACAGAGTTCTGTAATGGGCGTGGCCCTGCCCTTTTTTTATTTACAAAATTATGTATTTTTCAGAGCTTAATATGTGTGAAAAGTTTCGTAAGAATCGGTAAGGTAGAAGCACATGAAATATAATATGAAATTTTAATGGGCGTGACACCGCCCATTTTTTAAATGCAAGATTTTGTATTTGTAAGAGATTAAGGTGTGTGCCAAATTTCATAAAAATCAGTAAAGCACCAGCACGTGAGATATAATTATAAAATAAAATGGGC
This sequence comes from Nowickia ferox, assembly GCA_936439885.1. Lineage (NCBI taxonomy): Eukaryota > Metazoa > Arthropoda > Insecta > Diptera > Tachinidae > Nowickia > Nowickia ferox. The sequence continues at coordinate 81,043,248 of OW387027.1, read as the reverse complement.
GTGTTCCCGCCCACTTGTTTAAATGCAAGGTTGTGTATTCTCAAGAGTTTAAGATGTGTGCCAAGTTTGATAAAAAATCAGTTAAGTGCAAGCACTTTAGATATAATATTGAATTCTAATGGGCGTGAGCCCGCCCACTTTATTTAATGTCAGATTGTGTATTTTTAGTCTCGTCCACTTTTTGAAAGCAATATTGTGTGTTTCTTAGGTGCGTGCCAAGTTCCCTAAAATCGCTCAAACACAAGCACGTGAAATATAATGTTACGCCCCGTCCATTTTTTCAACTTGGAAATTGTAAAGTTACGAGAGCCGAATGTGTTGGGTAAGTAAGTAAAACATCATAAAACCAAAGAAAAATATTAGTGGTCGTGGTCGTGGCCCCACCTACATTGGGAGCAAATGGAAGTCTTTACAGTGGGACCAAATTAAAGATACAGCCTCTCAGACAAAAAAAAATAATTATTTTTGAAATCTGTCTAAAAGGTAACGAACAGAAATACAGACGAATTAACAACCTCCTTCTTTTTTTTGAAGTCGGCATTTACCAACTACCACTAAGAGTAATTTAGGCACCAGCAATCAAATGTTTATTGTAGATATTACAAAACGTATAATAAACCTAAAATCGAGCAATTGTTTACAGACTCTGTTTACGCAGCTTATTGATAATACGATTAATTACTAAAGTTATATGAGAACGAGATAAGACTAGTTTTATCTGTATCATTTAATACACTTTTATTCAATTTGTATCCAATTAATAATAATTATCTTTATTGTTTGTTTTTTTTTTTTTTTTTTTTTTGAAATAATTTGATTAGAGAACAACCACAAAACTAATTAATAGTCAAAATAGATAAAGTCCGTTTAGCTAATATTTTTTTTTTCAACAAATTGTATTTTTATATCGCACATATCTCATAATGGTTTTAGATAAATAAAAACAGCTTAACTTTTATAAATAAGCAACAGCATATTGCAAAGTTGGACTCGAAAGTCATTTCAATTCGGATTAATGAAATAAATCCAAAATAAAAAATTTTGAATTTTCCCAGGGAGTTCTTTCTCTGCCCAAACATTTGTTGCCGGAAAAAAATCCCGCCATGCTAAATAAACGGAGAATAAGAAAATATGAGAGAGGGAAATAATTAGAACAGCTGATCTTAATGCTTTTATTTTATTATGCACTAACGCAAATGAAAATCTCTTTATGACTCATTGAAGACCTTATCGAGCCTTATTTTCGATTTAATCGCAAGCGACAAAAATTAAATTTTTCAGGAGATGGTTTTTTTTAAAACATTCAAAAGTATTTTTGTGCCAGTGCCAGTATCTTAAAAGTTATCAACAATTCTAGTATTTTGATAATTCTAAACTATGGGTTTGTCCATAAAATTTTAATTTCAATAAAAAATTATATTCCTTATCATGTCGCTTACGATAAAATCGAAAAAAAAGCCACGAAATAATTTCGCTTTAAGAAATTTTTTTTTTGAAATTGTCTTTTGAATTTATTGAAAGCATAATAAAAAAAATACAACCGAATTCAGAACCTCCTCCTTTTTAGAAGTCGCTTAAAAAACAACACATTTTCGTTATCTCCAAATAGTATGTGCAGATGTTGCAACTGCACTCACATACGATAAAAAAAATATATTTTTTGTGTCATAATGAAAATTAGAACTAGGTCATGTTAATCGAAAAGCCTATAAAATTACAAAAACTTCTTATCATTATTTCAGGAATTACAAGAAATATTTCAAGATTAAAATAAATAAGTTACTTTTTTTTTGAGACACACAGACAACCCAACCCATTAATAATAATTGTCATTTGGTGTGTGATTATTAAACTAAAATTTAAAAAAAATATGGAGGCCGAAAAAATAATAACCTTCACAGTTTTTGATTTTTTTTTTTTTATAAAAAAATCTTGTATTAGATTTCATGTTCTTTTTAGCGTAATTCTTCTTATAAATTTTTAATGCTTACAATACATACATGAATAATAGGAATCATAAAGCTTAAATCCTCTTTATTGAAAAAAAAATCTTAAAAATTAAAGAAATCATATCAAAAAAAAAACCTTCTTTGTTGAAATAATAATAAATTAAAAATTCTTTGAACGAAAACAAAAAACTTTAAAATCACAACGAAATTCAGATTGTGTAAGTCTCAAGAGCAGGTAGCAGCAAGTCATGGTTAAATTAACGCAAAATTCTTAATAAAAAAAAAGCTAAAATAAAAGTATCTCGACTAGAACTGAAAGCGTGAATCCATCTTTACTAAAGACCACGTGTAAAATAATAACATGAAGCACGAAGCACTCACGAAAATTTTAACGAATTCATTTACAGTAATGATTACATTTTCTAACTGAATATACATTATAACATTTGTTGTAATTGTAATTTAATTTTTTCAATTACAATTACTTTTTCAATTACATTATAACATTTGTTGTAATTGTAATGTAATTTTTTCAATTACAATTGGATGTTTCCACAGTAAATTACTCCTTACAGTAACGACCGTTACTTTATTAACTGTCAAAGAAGCATTGAAATTATGAAGAAGATTGCTTATTTTTGGACCTACGAAAGAATTCAATCATATGTAATTTGTAATTGAAACATATCTAATTACTACTCGTATTACAAGTAATTGAAGGTTTTCAATTATAATTACATTTGGCAATTATATTTAAAAAAAATTTAATTACAATTACATTTTTGTAGCTTTAATTAAAAAAATATCAATTGTAATAAGAAATAGTTGTAATTGAAATTAATGGAATTGAAATTGCCCAAATCTGCTTATAAGTTTTTTTTTCAACAAAATTTTTTTTTTTTTTTTTTTTTTTAACAAACACAAACCGCAAAGCGATTAGCTTGTCTGCAGAAAACACCCTGAGTCTATGGTGGGAATCGAACCCACGACCTCTGGACTGAGAGGCTAGCAGCGCTACCACTCAGCCACAGGGGCACCCGCGAAGCGATTAGCTACTCTGTAGAAAACATTCAGGATTATGGCGGGAATCGAGCCATTAAGCGATTTTATGAAGTTCGTTTTTTGATGAAAATCTATGGTAAATAATCGATTGTTTTCAAAAACTTAAACTCGTAAATTTTGTCGCTTAAAGCTTTTTTGATTTATTGTCTTCGATCAGATTTAATAAATAGTTTGTTTACTTTAAAATTGGTAATTTTACCGTACACCGATGTTTTTATTCTCATTAAAAAAAACAGTATTACCAGACCCAATGTTTACAACAATTTTTAAAGGTGTGCTAGTGTACAGCTGTCTTTACTCCCATATTACCAGACTTTGTATATATTTGTGTTAAGCATAACCCGAGATCTTCAGTACTCACAAGTAACTTTGAAGTCACAAGTGATTTAAAAATTTTGCGTTTTTGAGCACATGAGCGTTTATTTGAATTTTTAATTCAGTTTAGTATTATAATTTTTTTGCTTTAGTAATTAAATTTTTTTTTGAACAAAAATTTAGTTTGAACAAAAATATTAGCCACAACAATCGTGCATGAGTAAGTATCCCAGATTCACGCCAATTTCGTGAATGTTGTTGATCATCTCTACATTAAACTTAAATGATATGGTTGAGAAGAAGCTCGTTCATTAATGAATAGTTGCCAAAATATGAATGACATAATAATGAAGGTTGCTTTTTTTTAATAAAAACAAAGAGTCCGAAATTTATTTACTTTTTAACACTTTATGACAAGGTATCAAAATTAAGTTATTAAATTATTGTTTAAGCGATGATGAGTGTGTGAAATTTTTCAGCAAATTTTTTTTTGTTCCTTAGAAATCATGAAGTTTTAGTTGAAAGAATAAACAATTTGTTAATAAATTTCTCATAAGAAATATAAAAGCTGTCTAAGTGGTTAAGATAATTTTAGAAAAACTCTTTATTCACCCGTTCTCGTAGTAGATATTTGCAATTATAGTTTGTTGTTAATACTTTGAACATTAGTTACAAAAGATTTTATCTCAGTCAATCGATTCGATTATATTATATAACTTTTTTTTTAACGAAACTGTAACAGATTATAGAAATGGGTTATACAATTTTTGAGATATTACATTATTTTTATATAAAAATATTAAACAATTTTTCTTACAACATCAAAGATTTCACCTACAATTGCTAACGTAATATATGAATATTATTACGCGTTATGTTTTCATTACTTTTTATTGTAACAAAAAAAAAACACAAATACATTAAAAAAGCTTGAAGTCTACTGACGAGTTCCAAAAAGCGGGAACGAAATGCATATAGACAATCGCTTAACCATAAAAACAAGCAAAATTTTCACATTAAAAAAGCTTTTTAATTTGTAAACTTTTTGGTTCATTAAAGATCATTTGCTTGAAAAGTACATATTTAATTTTATATTTTTCTTAAAAGCATCTGTCATAATAATCATTAATGTCTATTACTCTTATAAAGAAAATTATTCATTTACTCTCGCGTTATTGAAAATTTAAAAAATAAAATTGTTTTTAATAAAAAAAAAGTCCGATATTATTCGGTTTTTGTTGGGCCAATTTGGATGTCATTTAGAAATTTTATCCGTTTGGAAAAAAACGTCAGATTGAATTGCATTTATTTTTATTGCATTTCAGTTCATAGTGCAAGCAGTGAATTATATACATACATATGTATGTACGAGGTCAGCTAGATAAGTTTTTAAAGATTTTGTCAAAATTTTAGCCATCTCATAGTAAAGTAAATAAAGCAAGTTAAAGGTGATTTTTGAAGTATTCAATCAAACCGTAAAACTATACAAGAAATTTATAAAAACTCTCGTGTCTTCAATTTCATTCAATTGTTTGGTTAAAAAAATGTTGTGTAGACAATTAAAACCATCATTAGAACAACTTTTAATTAAATTCAAATAGTGGTAAGAAATTCTCAATAAAGTTTCTAAAACATTTTTCCATTACGAAATAAAATAATTTGATAATTTTATGTTTTTCATTAATTGTTTTTTATTGCGAAGCAAAATAAAATTTATAAAACTTTAACTGTGAACTCTTACTACTCTGATCAAAATCAGTTATCCACTATTCGACCCGTGGTTTTGTAGCGTAATGACACTTTAAATGGAAGTATACATCGAAAAATATAAATTTGCCGTTATCTGGACAATACTCAAGAAGAAAATTTTTATTTTATTTTTCTCGTTTTAATCTGAGAAAAGGCATAAGAAACTTTATATTCTGCAAAAATGTTAATTTGTAAACGAGTGTTATTGAAGTTAGAATGTCATCGACCAGATAAATATTTTTTAATTATTACAAGTTAATTTAAGCCTTAAAGTAAGCGATAGGCTATCCGCAAATGTGCTCTCGCAGTAAATTTAAGAGCGCAAATTAAGATTTTAATGCTGCCATTTTTTTTGTGTTGTAGATATGGCAACTTCAATTAAATTAAATTATTTCTAATTTAAACAAAATATGACACAAAATAAACAAACGAAATATAACACAAAAAATATAAGAATAGACAAAATGGTCTCATTATGTTTGTAATTGAGCAAATAAACAAAAGCAAGTCGTTGCCACTAAGTATTTTTAACAATCAAAAGCAGTCGGTGGTCAGAGCAATGTTGCCACAATACAAACAAAAGTATCGAAATTCCTACCTACAACATTTCATAACCCTATATATTTTTATCATCACACTCCATATAGAAAAAAGAGCTAACATAAAAAATTATTTTTCAATATAAAGTTAGACTTTTGTTATGATAAAAATATATCAGGTGTAGACGTAGGGTTAGCAGCAACAAATTTTGAAAGGGACTTTTTCTTGCACTACGAGTAGTAAAAATCCTGAAATAGTGAATCTTAAAGTAGCGAAAATCCTGTCTTAACATGCACTCTTTTAGGGCCGGGCAATAACTATGTAAGTAGGACCGATTGCAGCATCTTCTGTAGTCTTAACCACAAATAAAATGTAAACGTTCCAACATGTGTTCGATTTTGGATGTGTCGCTTCGATTCCAAACAAAAGTGTAAGCGGCTCCCTTCCCAACCAGTAAAAATTATAGAATTCTTAATAATCTACAAGTGTTACGTGTGAGTCACATGGGAATTCTATAAAGGGAATATGGATATTCTTTCATTACTATGGCCACGCCTTCTTTTGAGGCATACGCAATATATACTTATTTGCAAATAAAACTGTAAACTGTTGCCATATTGATGTTTTTATTGCGACTTACTAATTCAGAAAACTATTCACGATTAAAGGCTCAATCAGAGGTGCCATAACCATAACCATAAAAAAACAGCCGTTCGAACCAAACTAATGGGCAACACTGTATTTGATTATAGGTGACTCGCCATAACGCCATAACTCTCACCATAGAAACCAATTGAATTTTGGTTTGGTTATGGCTATGGCATTATGGCTATGTCACGTCTAATTTAAGCTTAACGCACTATTTGCAAATAAAATGCTTGAGGTTGCCACGCTTACAAATGTTTCCTAATAAAAAACAATAAATTGATAAATGTTGCACAAAAAAACATTGATAGAAGAATATACATAATTACAATAAAAACAAATTATTATTTGTTATTTTATACATTTACACATTTATTTGTAAACATATGTAACATTTCTATAGAAGTGCTACCAAGTTTTTTATACAATTACAATCCCGTATAAACAGTGAGTTAATTTATTTGCGAATTTTTTTATTTGCAAATAGTGCGCGTATAAACGTAGTAATAGTTTAGTTGGTTTCAAAAATTAAAACTGATTCCAAAAGAATCGAAATATTTCATATCAGCTGCTATTGAAAGCAGTGTTGCCAGTTCATATGTAAGGCATTGAAAAAGCAGCCGTTGCGCCTATTTCATGGCATGTCTCATTATATTTATTTGTACATACCAATTATTTTCATTTATAATTCAATTAAAAAGTTAAATAAACAATTTTTTTACGCTTTAACGTTCCATGTAAATCTATTTATCATTTTATAATGATCGAAAATTTAAGGAAAACAAAATGTCCAAGCAATCAAATCACTGTCCATTTTCAACAATTTGTCGCGCTTCGCTGCTGATTGTAGTCTTTTAGATGTAAAGACATTTAAATATTTACAAGCGTGTAATTTTAAATTGAACAACCAGAAATAATTAAGAAAAGATTTTGTGCGAAATGTCGTAATTTACAAATGGAAAAAGTAAATACATATTTAAATATGTACGAGTATGTAGGTAAAAGTATATATATATATGTAAATTTTTTAAACATAATTATTTCTGGTCGCAGAATAATAAAAAACAATATGGGAGACGATTGATGTTGCAGGCTACACCTTGATTTTTCGGCCAGGCTTAAATCCCAAAACAATCGAAAATTTAATAAATTTGAGAGGAAATTTTTCAAGTCCAAAAGAATAAATAAATATATAAAATGGATTTTTTTGGTAAAATAAAAGGCACGTAATGAAAATTCGAGGGGATTTTTGACTTTTCTCTTTGCGCTTTTCGTACTCAGCATTAAGCGTGTATAAAAAACGCAAATACGGTTTTAAAACATACTTTCCGTAAATTTAAGAAAGCAATTATTTATTTTTGAGCTACGAGAATAATTTTTTGAAAAAACACCAGATAATAACTTGCAGTTTTTTGTTCGTTATAAGCGTATGAATTTTGTTATACGAGAAAATGTAATATAACCGGAAATACGAGTAACAATTTCGAACTGTTGGGATTGTAGAAATGTTGCGTTATTCGCTGTTCGTTATAACCAATGTCCACTGTATATATATCACACATAATTAATTTATACTCTAATTTTCTTCACTTTACTTTTTTTATTATAATTAAACCCATTTTTCTAAGAAAGCATATTGCGCTATACCTTGGCACGATTTTAAATCTGCATTTACTTTTTTTAATGCAGTCGAACTGCTTTTAATTCATTGAATTAAAATTCAATTACAAATTTAATAGTAATAACTTTTTCAAAACTTTGCTACAAAAATTTAATTTTCGCCCTTGAGTTCTTTCTTTCCAAGCGATAAAAGAAAGCTGAATTCAATGAACCCTAATAACGAATTTACTTAAATTTTGTTTTTAAGGAAATTACAAAAACTACAAATAACACGGGCTGATATTTAAACGATTTTAGTTTATTTTAAGTTCAGGAACCTTTTTAGTAATTTCAGTCGCTGTCATTTTATTTAACTTAAGCAATTAAATAATTTTGTTTTCTTTTGTTTTTATATCGTTTTAACTTTTATTATTTGTAGTTGAGACTTGGCGGCAATTTATGTACGAGTATGTAGAGTATTGTTGTAGTTTAAACTTGAACTTGTCATTTTTATGGCAAATGACACATAATTTGTCAATTATTTCGTCGTTTTTGTGTTGTATTTCTTTTTCTTATTGCTTTAAAGTAAGTAATTTAAATATATAATTATGTATACGTTTAAAGAAGTAAAAATAGGACTGTGTTTTTTTTTTAAATAATTGCAACAGGTAAATGTACTTCAAAGGTTGCTTTGTGAAATGCAAACAAAATTTCCTAGAAATAGAATCGACTAATTGGTAAAGAATATCAAATAATTAAGAAGATTTTTTAAACTATGTACATACATATATCTTTTTCTTAAATAATGAAGTATATTTATTTGAAGTTAAGTCTGTAAAGCATTAATATGAAAAATTTTTGTTTCTTCTTAAGAAACTCGTCAGTAGACTTCAACCAAAAAATTCTTCAGAAAAGCTATAAAAAAAACTCCGCATGTTTATAGAAGAACTCTCAAAACGTTATTGCGAATTACGTACGTACATTGTAATTTAAAAAAAGTCTCAAACAAATACATATATCACAACAATAAAAAAAATTTTCGTGCGTTAGTGCAAATGCAAAATATTGTAACTTTTCTTTAAAATCCAACAACAAAATACAAACACAATACAAAGAAAAGCTACGAAAGAGTCAATTGTGTTACGGCACACTTTTCTTCTAAAAAAAAATTACAGCATACGTTTCTTATAAAATAAGTCGAAGGTGTCACAGCACACTTGTGTCATAGAAAAGTCGACTGTGTTACTGCACAATTTTTTTATAGAAAAGTCGACTGTGTTACAGCAAAGTTTTCTTATAAAAAAAGTCAACTGTGTCACAACACACTTCTCTTATAAAAAAAGTCGACTTTGTCACAGCACACTTCTCTTATACAAAAGCTATCTGCGGCAGAGCACACTTTTCTGATAGAAAAGTTGACTCTGTCACAGCACACAATTTTTTATACTAAAGTCAACTGTGTCACAGCACACTTTTCTTATAGAAAAAATCGACTGTCACAACAGGCTCTTCTTATAAAATAATTCGGAGGTGTCACAGCACACTTATCTCATAGAAAAGTCGAGTGTGTCACAGCACACTTTTCTTATACAAAAGTCGAATGTGTCACAGCACACTTTTGTTACAGAACAGTTGACTGTGTCACAGTACACTTTTTTTATAGAAAAAGTAATAAAAGTCAACTGTGTAACAGCACACTTTTCTTATACAATAGCGCTAAAAAAATTTCCATACAAATTTTGACAAAAGAACACTTGTAGCTCAAATAAATTTTTTTTTTTTTGATGCGCCGGATAATATTTTATATAATAAATTATAATAATATTGCGAGAAACAGAATATTTGCTGATTTCAAAGATTCAAAACACAAATTTTTTCGTAAATATTTGCAATTTGTATTTTGGCAACACTAAGTACCATGTGCTCCCAACCAACTAAATTGTTCAACGTCCGTAAAGTTTCCATTAAACGTGCCATAACCATGACTATACAGCAACAGCTGTTCGAACCAATTTTATGGGGCAACACTGTATTTGACTCGCCATAACGCCATACAAACCAATTGTATTTTGGTTTTTTACCGTTACCATAAACAGCTGTTTGCTTGACATATTTGTTGTTGCACTTTTGAAATGAAGAAACAAATGAGAGCTGTTTAATAGGTGAAGCAAATATATTTATGGATATGGCAAAAGCAATGGCTACGGCTATTTTTATTTTTTTTTTGTTTAGCGTTAACGCTAAAGTATCGTACCAAAATGAGAACGTTCACGATATTTATAAAAAACAATGGTAAAATCTGAATATAAAAAATAATAAAAATTAAATGCTGCTTGAAATTATTTTCTTAATGCGCTATCAAAAACGGCTTTTTTAATATCATACGCGTACATACAAATTGTGTTAGAACAAGAATTCCTAAAGCTGAATTCACCACCCATTGTTTCCGAAAAAAATGTTTGTCCGGAATAAATTTATTTTATATGTAGTTTGACGTCTCTCTTCTTGAGAGAGAGAGAGAGAAAATACGATATTTTTTACAAACAACTCTCACTTGAATTGGTTTAATTTTATATTTTGTCCTTACAAAATCGAATTGAGATGCCAACTATTTTAATTTTTCAGCCAATGTTGAACTGAGCTACCACATCATGTTATATGGATAATAAAAGCACAGAGTATACTTGTGTTTATTGGAATAGAAATAAAGAAAAATTTAAAAATAAAACATATTCATATGGAGTTGAACGAAAGAATTGCATTCATTAAACAATTAAAAAGATGTGTGTCACCCAGCAAATGGTAATCATTTGCCGCTGTGCTGCCATTTGTAAAATTAATACGCATCGTTTACACAAGTATTTCATATGGTAGCTTTGAAAATGTTCGAAAACTCTCGGTAAAAAAAGTTTTGTCTGGACAAAAATTTTGTTCGGAAACAATGGGTGAGTGAATCCAGTTTAACAGTTAAAAAATATTTTACGCTTTTTTAGGTTCGTTTGTAAGAAAATAATAGTATTTGCTACGCCTTGTTATCTAGGATATTGAGCAAATGACAATATTTGTATGAAATATAAGCAAATATTTATTTTTCACATTCCATGACGGAATATATAATAGATTCAAATATATGTACATACATACATATGAACGTGTGTACGAGTATGAATTTCTTTACTCATTATTATATCAGAAATACAGCGCATTAATATAAAATAAATAACCATAAATTATCTTAAAGTCCATATTTGACAAAAAATTCTTTAAATGCTTTATTTGACCACAAAATTCTCCTATTTACATATGTACATTTTTACTTATTTATGTACATACATATATCTGTGAGAACCATAACAAATTTAATTTATTTATGGTGATAAATTTTAATTAACACTAGAATATAATAATATACGCAACACTGTTATGAAATTGGAATTCATAATAATTAAAACGATTTAAATTTTCATTTTAAGTCAATAAAAAAAATAAATGAGAAATTTCTAAAGATTGAAGTTATTTTTGTTAAGATTATTTCCGCAAGTTATATTTTAATATTTTAGTATTGTGTAATTGTTTGCGTCAAGCATTTGCTTATCGTTGTTATTATTTTTATCACACAATTCGCATGAAATTGTTTTAGGTTTTAAAATACATAGTAACGAATAAGGAATTCGGAAGTCACTAAAATTTTAAAAATAAACTGCATTGCATGTATTTTTTATTTAAGTATTTTAGTTTTCAAAAGTACTATATTACATTTGTATAATACGTTATTACATTGTTTAACGTCATCTTTTATAAAAGGCACACAAATATAATTTTTTTAAAGAGTTCCTTTTAATGATACTTTTGCAAAGGGAAATTTTTTTAAATTAAATTTTTTTAATGTACTTTTTCAAGAAGAATTTTTTATAAGGTTCCTTTTTACAAGGTACTTTGTTTAATAAGGTACTTTTTTATTACTTTTTTACAATATACTTTTTAGAAGCAATTTTTTAAATGTACTTTTTTGTAAGGTACTTTATTTCAAAAGGTATTATTTTAATAGACACTGTTTTACACTTTTTATGAGGTACTTTGTCTTAAAAGGTACTTTATTGGTAAGTTCCTTTTTAATACGGTACTTTTTAAATGTACATTTTTTAAAAGTATCTTTCTTTAAGACACATTTTTAAAAGATAAGTTTTTGAAACGTTCTCTTTAGTAAACTTTGCTTTTGTAAGGTACTTTTTAAAAGGTCTTTTTCTAGAGGTATTTTTTTCTAAATGTACTTTTTTTAAAAGGTACTTTTTTTAAAAGGCACTTTGTTTTAAATGTACTTTCTTTAAGGTCCTTTTTTAAAAGGTAATTTTTTCATAAGGTACTTTTTTGTAAGGCCCTTTTTAAAATGTACTTTTTTAAGATACATTTGTAAAAGGTACGTTTTTGAAAGATTCTCTTTTGGAAAATCTTTTTTTATAATGTACTTTTTAAATTCACCTTTTTAAAAGTGTTTTTGTGAAGGTACTTTTTTTAAAAGGTACTTTATTAAAATGTACTTATTTTTAAAGGTACGCTTTTAAAAAGGTATCATTTTTAAAAGGTACTTTTTAATAAGCACTTTTTTTAAAAGTTAAGTTTTAAAAGGTGTTATTTTTAAAATGAACTTTTTTGCAAAGGTATTTTTTTTAAACGTATTTTTTTAAATGTAATATTTTTAAAGGTACTCCTTTTAAAAGGTATTTTTTAAAAAGTACTTTTTTTAAGAGGTTCTTTTTTAAAATGTACTTTTTTGAAAATATGTTTTTCTTAATAGACTTTTTTTAAAAGGTACTTTTCTTAAAATTTAATTTTTTTAAAACGTAATTTCTTTAAAAGGTATTTTTGGAAATGTACTTTTTTAGAAGTTACTTTTTTTAAAAGTACTTTTCTTAAAAAGGCATTTTTTAAAAAGTACTTTTTTAAGAGATACTTTTTTAGAAAGGTCCTTTTTAAAATGTACTTTTTTTAAGAAAAATCTTTTTTTACAAGGTACTTTTTAAACGCATCTTTTTAAAAAGTGTTTTTGTGAAGGTACTTTTTTTAAGGGTACTTTTTTATAATGTGGTACTTTTTTAAAATGAACTATTTTTAAAAGGTACTTTTTAATAGGCACTTTTTTAAAATGTACTTTTTTAAAAAGGTTTTCTTAAGGTACTTTTTTTTAAATGAACTTTTTTAAAAAGGTATGTATTATTTTTAAAAGCTATTTTTGTAAAAGGTATTTTTTAATGTACTTTTTTTTAAATGAACTTTTCTAAAAGCTATTTTTGTAAAGATACTTTTCTTAAATGGACTTTTTTTAAATGGTACTTTTCTTGAATATGTAATTTTTTTTTAAGTAAATCTTTTAAAAGGTATTTTTTAAAAAGTATTTTTTTAAGAGGTACTTTTTTTAAGAGATACTTTTTTACGTACTTTTTTGAAATTATATTTTTTAAATGTAATTTTTTTAAAACGTAATTTCTTTAAAAGGTATTTTTGTAAATGTACTTTTTTTAAAAGTTACTTTTTTTAAAAGTACTTTTCTTAAAAGGTATTTTTTTAAAAGTACTTTTTTAAGAGATATGTACTTTTTTAGAAAGGTACTTTTCTAAAATGTACTTTTTTGAAAAGGTACTTTTTTAAAACGTACTTTTTTGAAAATATACTTTTTTAAATGTAATTTTTTGAGAGGTGCTATTGTAAAAAAAATATTTTTTGTTAATGTACTTTTTGAAAATAATCAGATATTTTAGTTTGAATTAGACTCTTACATATGTATTACTTCTTCAAAAACCTTCGCATACACTCAGGGATTTAAATACCTTGAACGGGACGTTACTCTTCATATCCATCAAGTTTCGAAGCACAGTAATTGATGAATAAATGCTAACTGACGGGACATTCTTTCTTTTTTTTTATTCTTATGTGCATATTTTGGGAAACTCCTGATTATATTTTACTCCCTCTCGATATACAGTGTTGTTAGTATGTGTAACAAAAAAATGTATAAAATAATTAATTATATGAAGACAAAAATGCATGTGATTTAAAATTATATTTTTTCAAAATGTATTCATTGTAAGGAAAAAGTTCACTATAGAGGATTTCGACTGCAGCATGATTTTATTTCGGTTTTGTAAATTTTTTTTGTAAAATAAAATGTTAATTTGTTACCATGTATAATTTCCGTTAAATCGGGTATATTATTTCCTCATTTCAAATGTTATTGTGAATTTTTGAGGTGGTAACACTGATTAAAAGGCTGATCATACGGTAATTAACATTGCTTGTGTCTTAAGTCTTTTGTTTTAAGAAACATATGCATGCACATGTATGTATGTATGTATGTATGTATACACATCTCTAATTTTAATCTCAGATTACGTGCCCATGAAATTAGTCAATTAAATTATTTTTCATAAATTCCAACAATCAAAAGAAGGTGCAATAAATTCAATATTACGAGTAATTTAAGCAATACGCACAAATAACTACTTAAGCTACTCCTTCATTGTTATTAACGATAAAACTATAAAATATTTTCTAAGCAATTCAAAAATTTACGTATTACGTTCAAATCTTAAATAAATTTAATGCCATTGTCAGTATCTCTAGCAGCCAGCGTCAGTCGTTTAGTTGTTTGATGTTTTTGTTAATCTTAGCACCTGCATCTTGAAATTGAGGTGTGTTCTTGCATAGTTAATCATTCATTCATAAAAATCTGTTTGAAACTCTGTGTGCCTGCGTGTGTATTTGTATAAATATATGTATTTGTTAAAAGATTTATAGTTTTTTTTTAATTTACTGGCTTGTTAACTCAATACAAATTTATATGCATTTAGATCTTCCTCCCTCGTGTAAAAGCTCAAATAGCTATTTGAATATTTTCCATATGCATTAACTAATTGCATTAATGTTAAATAACTTGATATATTGTCAAAAGTTTAACGCATTGGGGGTCGATGATTTTCGTGTTCTATTGTTGTATGTTTTTATGACAAGGAAATTAATTTAAAATTAGTATTTATGTGAATATCAAATGTCAATGAGATTACAGCACATCTAAATTTTTATTTGAAATACATTTTACTTCTTTGATATGTATTTACATTTACATACATATGTATGTATATATGTACATACTCATATATGATAAGTATTACGCTTATTTAAATCATTAATATTTCATAAACGTAAATATCTTCTCTATCATCTAGTAAAATCACTGCAGAGGGGCTAGAATAATTGGTGAGCCTTGTAAAGTGTTAAAAAAATTTTATACGCAAATAACACATATAAAATATTCAAAAGGCGTAAATTGTGTTTTTTTTTCTCTATTATTTTCAAAACAATTCCACAAACAGATACCGGGTACTTGCTTCGTGATTATGAAACACTTTGCTGTAGGCCCAAGTATGTGTTGAAACAACAACAAAATACTCGTATAGAAAACAAAAACGTAATTAAATATTTAACTTATCCGTTTGTTGCTTAGACAGCGCAATGTAGCTGACTACTGCTCCCTTGAAAATCTGTTTATTAGTCTAATAAACAAACGTTAAAATTGGCAAATGATTTTAGAAAAAATACATTGCATTGTTATACATGTGTAATAAAATTTTAATAGAATGTGTCACATATTGAGATTTAGTTTAAATGTGAATAAAATGATACAAGATAATATCATTATATCAATCCATTTATTTGCTGAAGGTATAAAATTCCAAAGCAAATCAATTCGGAAACGAACATGTATGTACGAAAGTTTCGAAATTATACGCGAAAAAACCGAATACAAATGTATTCCATAATATGTTTGCCATAAAAATATTTGTATACAATGAGAGTAATCAAGAAATCATTAGCTGAAGTACAAAAAAGACGATGTTGAAGTAAGCATTAAAAGCATTACAACAACTATTCATTCCTTATCGTGAATATATGTGACCTTCTCCGAGAAAAGAGACCTAGTGTGTCAAAAAACGGGTTTGGAGGGATTCTGGTACCTGTAATGGAATGTAACTGCAACAGTAGGAAACAGCTGATCGATATTGTTATGTGAAAAGTAATGAAAATGATTATGGAGATGTAATGTAACGTAACCTACATTTCACATCAAAATTATCGATCAGCTGTTTCCTACGTTGCAGTTGCATTCCATTACGGTCGGCTAACTGAGCCTTAAGACCACGGCATGAACGGCAGAAAGTTAAAGCTTGAATTACTATTGAAATGGCAATGCCATGGGAGGCATCTAAGCAGCATTTCTGAGCGCCTCCGAATTCGGGCAGTTTTTTTTAAATTTTATGCTATTCACGGATATTATAATGTTTTGGGTAATCAGGAAATTCCAGGCGAATTTCAAAGTTTACAAAATAAAAGAAAAGTAAATAGATTAACTCAGTTTCTACTATAAAAAAAAACATTTAATTGCACTTTTTTTTCATTTGCTGTTGCCAAAATCTGTGTAGAAATGAATTATTTACAAGCCACTGTATGTCGCATGACGCACGGGGGCAAGCCCCTAAATGTAAATGCACATGCAAAAAATTTAATTTCAAATTTCGAAACGCTAAAATTTATTAAATTTCAAAACAGTATCGCAAAGACCGTAATGCAATTAATTTTCTAAACCAGTTTACATTTTCTAATATACAAATGCAAATGGTGTATTTTCGGTTAGAAACTGTCTTTCAGTAAAATTTAATTTCTTTAATTTATTTTATTTTTTCGTGAATATTTCAAATGCATTTTCCTGGCCCACTATTATTGAAATCGTGTCGAACTTTTACTCGATAAAATTTGCCCCCACTAACCTTAATTTGTTTTTAACTATAAATACTTTTGTTGGCCGTTAATGAAAGTTTAGTTTTCCATAAAACTTTCCTCTTCTAAACACGATCACAAAAATCATTTAAGAAAAAAAAAAACAAAATAAAACATGTTACTTTTAAAATTCCTCTACATTGTTGCAGTTTCGATGGCAGTCAGTGCTCATTATGATGAATCGGATATAATTCCTCTAAGTATGTGATGTATTTTTTGAGGAATTGTACAAAAGGCACTAGAAGAATATTTTTTATCAATGTTGTTATCACTTCTTTCAGTCAACGCTGTCAATGATGTGGTGCTGGTGCAGGGATCGCACACCTGTGTTATTTTAGTAATTGAGAATAGAATCCAAATTGTAACTAATGAACTTAAGTCCACTCATGAATTAACCAAGTGCAGCAGCATTCCGCTTAAAAATTTAGAAATTGTCAAGGCCACGTTTGAGCCTCTAAATCCTTTGGATATTCTAGAGAAATTGGAAAGGATGGCTAGTACACGTAGTTCTTTTTTGGTGAGATCTGCATACAGTGTTTAAATAAAAATAAAACCAAATTATTCTTTTTAGGTGTATTTCACAGCAGACGCTACTCCACCGGCAGATAAGCAGCCATCAGCTCCTCATCGACCAGCTACTGAAAGAAAAAAACCTCTTGAGGGTCTTTTAGGTCTTGCGAAGGAAGCTCTTGGGTCCACAATTTCTCATAAGAATTTGCCTTTGAATGTATTGGGTATTAAAAAAGAAATTTAAACGAAAAAGAATGTGACGTCAATTAAAATTTTAAAATTTCAAACCAGATTAGAAGAGCTTTTATAATTCATGATTTAAAAATTATTTGGCGAAATTCATTAAAAAGAAATCTACCAAGAAAAATTGTATGGGAAAGTTAAATTTTAAAATAAAAGCTGAAGGCTGAAGTTCTCACAGGTCACCCCCTAATCCTCGACTAATTCTTACAACTTCTTAAATACTTTAATTTCATCGTACACATAAATATATTTTTTATAATAGAGAGAGTGGCAAAATAAATATGCAAAAAAAAAAAGAATATAAAAAACTGCTGTTGGGAAAAAAGGGCATTGCACAGTGGGACCAATTTATCTAATTTTAGAAAATAAAATTATTTAATAAAATATTTTATAAAAATATGTTATTGCAAAATACTGAACTTGAGCCTGATTAAGAAATTATTCCTTGAAATCGCAACGATACGAGATATAATAGAAATGTTGATAAATGCAATCTAATGGCGGAAACATTTACACCCAATCCACTGTAATTCCTTTAATACTGGTGATGAGGGAACATAGTGAAAGACACTTCGTTATTTTAAGTCACGTACGATTATCATTCTTGATGAAATGTTACTAAACAGTTCTCAAATACAGAAAATTGTACCTTATCACTTTTCATACTGCCTCGAATAGGGTCGAGGGGCGGTAAGCCCCCATATTCACTACATTTTTTCTAAGCAAACCTACCTCCCCCGTTCCTTAATGGAGCACCCATACAAAAATAATATTTATATTAATTTTCCCCACCATTACAACTAGATCCAGTGTGCTTCTAGAATCTAGAGGGTAAAAAGTAAGATCGAAAGTTACTAATTTTTTATCTTTAACGGAGAAAAAATGGTCTACCCTGAGCCCTTTTAGTCCCCTTCCATAGAGTGAAACATTTGCTGCAAAACTTTTGAGTTTGTAGATGAAGGGGGAAAGAGGAATGGAAAAAGGTACTTTGCTTCATTCTCATGAGAAATATATGAGAAAATGTATTAAGCTGCAAAACAAAAACTTCACATTGTGGACATGAAAAATGTTTCGCAGCAAATGTTTCACTATATGGACGAGGACTTCGGGCGGTGGGGTCGACTTTACATTTTATTTTTATAGCAGCGGGTCAGGGTCTGTTATGAGACTTTTAGTGGACTTTTAGCCCTTTAAGCCGATCTTTGACCCCGATGCGACGCCTATTTATATTGAAATAGTGACATGAAATATTTACACAATAATTAATTTTTACGAAACCATTTAAAAGATTCCAGCATTAAATATTTTTACTTTTCGAAAAAAGTACCAGTATAGTGAGTATGCTTTTCGGCCACCAGTCCATCTGTCCGCCCAGCCGTCAAACCCTGTCAAATGAAAAAGTAACTTTTTTTGTAGGTTAGGTTACCTAATCTAACCTAACCTAGTATTTTGATGAAATTTAAAATATACATAGATAGTTCTGTAGCTAAAAGAACACAAAGGGTATGTATTTTTTTTTTTTTTTTTTGAAGTTGGACCAAAAGGTGGCAAGGGGCAATATCTGCCTTGCGAAACTATTCAATCGGTTTTTATGAAATTCAAAACATAGATATGTATATCTTCGTCTAAAAAGACAAACAGGCTGCATATTTTTTGAAAACTAGGACTACAAAGAATATAGAATGAACCTCTAGAGCTATTAAAAATTTCCTGTAATTATTCATTTTGATATCATTCATGAGAAATCCAGTCGTAATGCCCCCCCCCCCCAAAAAAAATTGAATAGCTTCGACAACGTCATAGAGGAAGGGGGCAATTCCTTCTCCTCTGAGACTACACAGCTGTTTTTTAAAAAATTCAAAACCGAGATACATACATCTGCATGTAAAGCACACACAGGCTTCATATTTTTTTCTTAAGCGAGCGAGGACCAGCAAGATGGTAGAGGGCAATTTCTACCTCTCCGAAACTATCCAACCGATTTTTATGAAATTCGTAGCTACATCTCTTATTTTTTTGACATGCAGGAGAATATTATCATGAAATAAGCAATTACCAAGTTCAAACTAAGGGATATTGCTAAACGGGTCGAGCAATAGCAATGGATAACCTTCGGATTATGAGGGGAGCAGATACAATACATGTCAAAAGTAGATGAACACTTATTTATTAAAGAAATAAAATATGTATTTTATTGACGGTCTGGTACGAGTAAGTAAGGAAACAGCTGATTGATATTGTTATGTGAAAAGTAATGGAAATGGTTATAGAGATGTAATGTAACGTAACCTACTTTTCATGTAAAAATATCGATCGGCTGTTTCCTGCATTACAGTTACATTGCATTACAGTCGTCTAACTGAGCCTCACCAATCTAAGGTTCAATCAGACCTGCCATACCATAATGCCGTAGTAATAACCATTGCCTTAACCATAAATATATTTGCTTCACCTATTAGTGCTGTCATAAGCATAAACAGCTGTTTCTGTTTTCATTTGCTTATTAATATCAAAAGTGCAACAATAAATATGTCGAACCAGCAAACAGCTGTTTATGGTTGCGGCGAAAAATTCTAAATTCAATTGGTTTCTATAGTTATGGTTATGGCTATGGCGTTATGGCGAAAAGCTGTTTTATATGATTATGGTAATTCCACGTTTAATTGAACCTTTACCTTTGTGATCAGCGAAAACCAAGACGATAACAAAGTTTGTAGTGACAATTTTTCCTCAAGTCTGTGTTATTAATAATTCTTTATTCCATTATTAGATTTAATTGTTGTAGAGCTTTTGAGACTTTTAAATAAAGACAAATTTTAATTAAAAAAAGTTAGTGTTTAAAACCATAAAACTTGAAAAATAAAATTAAAAAACTCCATATCATTAATTAGAATCGTGCCTAACTAAAACATGGGGCTTCAAACAAAGAAACATACTCTAAGTATAAATAACTTTGTTAAGTAATAGGGAAAATTTAGTTTGTTAAAGCAATATCCATACAAAAAGAAGGCACATCCCGCTGCTCTACTTAAATCGTTAAAACAAAATGCTGTCACTAAAATTTATTGGCTTTGTTGCTATTGTAATGGCAGTTAGTGCAACTTTGACAATTAAAATTGACACCAAAACAGGTGCTTATTTAGGCTAATAAAATTTTATTATCATTATTTTATTTTAAATTTTCTTTTCACTTTTTCCAGTCGCTGCTATCAATAATGTGGTGAAGAAGTCCAACAGCTTCATCGTTTTGGTAGTTGATGGTAAAATTCAACTTGTAACTCCGGAAATTAACGCTTCAGTTCAACTGAACGCTTATCGTAACGTCTTGAAAAATAAAAACTTGGTACTTATCAAGACTACATATAAGCCACGATGCGCAAAAGATGTTATAAGGAGTTTGACAAACATCATTAAAAAACATCCTACCTGTTTGGTAAGATTTTCAATTATTATCAATCGAATAAATTATTGTTAACAAAAAAAATTTATTTTCAGGTATATTTTAGAGTTGCTAGCCGTAAGCCAATAAAGGGTTCCGTAACTACTGAAGTAACGAGACCTGTTGGTCTGCTCGGTAATTTGCTGGCTGGCTTGGGAATTAGTGAAGATGACGAGGGTTTGGTGCCAGCCATATTATCTGAACTTGGTATTAAAACAACTGTAAAAGATGTTAATCGAGTCGAATTTCAAGGTTAATTAAAACTTGAAACTTAACAAAATGTTTTTTTTTAATTTTTAGAAATTCTAAAAACTTTTAAATTATTAAGATAGTAAATTTATAATATGCAGATATGTATGTACATATGTACATACATATGTAAGTATGTAAACATTTGTGTGTATCGTCCGTTAAAATCCCAAACAATTTAATTTATAAAAATTCGAGATCACGATTTTTACTCATTACTCTGTTTTATTTGTGGACTAGGATTTGGAATTTCTTTAACTTTTTTATTGCACGGGAATGGGGAAAACAATTCGCATTCTTCTGTTCGGGATGTAGAGAATGACAAGCGCATTTAATTAGAATAAGTGTAGGATTTTCTATTTTCAATAGCGTATATACCAACGGACAACATTTTTTGCACTTGCAAACCACTTTTGTTTAAGTACCTCTTCGGTTAATCCTTTGAAAAACTTGATAGCTGTAGCCTCTTCAACAATAAATAGTGCCAAAAAAATTAATTGATTATAATAAATAAAATTTTAAAAAGTATCCCCAAATAAAAATGTCCATCTTTTTCCCGATGAAAATTTCCCTACAAATATGGCAAAAATGATTAATTTATAAAGAGACATGTTTATAAAATAAAATTCCCTGTTGTTGTTGTTTTATCCACTCTCTTACTTGAAAATAAAATACAAAAACAAATCAAAAAAAAAATTACCTTTTATTCAGTTTGTTTGGGAATTATGCACCGGCATGCAGTTGGCTTTGCAAAACAGTAAACTTTTGCAAAAACAATAATAACAACAACGCGCCATTAAACAAAGAACGTGTACACACTTTAAAAAAGCAGCAATAACAACACGAACACATCTTATTTTTTCTTACACACAAATTTATATGAAAAAAACATTTCTAATTGATAGATTCCTTTTAATTTTATATTAAATACCTAACACACAAATAATAATTGCTTAATCAAATTTTAGCACTTTATTAATTATTTACTTTATTAATTCATAACTTTATTATTGGGAATATTTAACGGAGAAATTAATTAAAGTATAAAACGATCAGCATCAATCAAAAAACCCACAAGAACTGAATGTTGAATTGAAAGAAGAATGCGAGAGTGTTTGTGGGAAGTTTTTTTTTATTAATGCTGCATTATTGAGAGGAATAAGGGAGCACTTGTTATGATGATGTTTTAATTATAATTAAAGTTTACATTTTAGTTGCGTTTTTTATATTAGTATGGACATGCATACATAAACATATGCATATGTGCATTTGTGTATGTAAATATGTATGCATGTGCACAAACCTACACGTGTGTACATTTTTATATGATTTTTAATTGACTTGAAGGCTGAAAAATCAAGAGATAAGTTTCGGCAATTGGATTTCGAACTAAAAATTTTTAATTTTTTGTTTTTATTTAACCAACTTATCCGTAAGATTTCAATACGATTTTAAATCCAATAGTGTTCACATAAAATAATTGACAATAAATGAGAGTTAAAAATATAGAAACATAGTAAACTTTTAGGCGTACTTATTCGAGCCCTTTTGTCAAAAGAAAATAAGACCCATACGAAAAAAATGAGAGGGTTTAAATGTTGTAAAAAAAATTTACCTGTATGATTCGGAAGTAATAATCACATACATATGTACTTCACCTTAAGTGCAAGTGTGAATCAGTAAGAAATTAATTATCAAACGCATTTAAATTTTTAGCTAATTTCTGGTCGTTAAGTTGAATTTCAAGCAAGTTCGACCTTAATATTTTTATAAAGTCTATTTTAAGGCCATTGAAAATAAAATAAAAATACACAAAATAAATATCAGATACAAATCAACGCTCGCAACATTAAACAAACTTGCGAATTTAGCACTTTAGAATTCATGAAAACTTTCAAACTTTCCGAAAATATGAATCAAATTTCACTATTTACAGAAAAAAGTATCAGCCCAATTCTAAATATTCTCCGGGAAATAACTCCCACAGAATTCTTTTTTTTAATAAAATCCACATATCCTAAATAGATTGAGTTAAAAATTAAAATTTTAGGGAGAACTTTGAATTTTCGAAGTCAGCTATTTTGTTTTCAGTTGTTTTATATTAACTGAATGCAAATGACTTTTTAAAAGGGGAAACAGGGAATAGGGAATAAACTCCCGGGAATATGTTACTCAGATTGAGGCGGTACCTATATGTTCTTTCCATCGACCAACAACTTTGCAATATTAAGGTTGTTTTTGTTTTGACGAATCACCACAAAATGTCGAAAACATAAACTTATTATGATCTTAATTGAACAACATAATAAATTCCCAGGATTAATAAATTGAATTTTCTATTATCTTATAAATAAGCTAAACGTGTTACCACCTTTCGAACATACATACATATTTATGTATATACGCATGTGTAAAATTAAATAGTTCAATCAACAGAAAAAATATACAACCGAATTGCGTGAGAACCTACTTCCTTCTTTTTAAAGTCGGTTAAAAATATTCAAAATTATTGCTTAATTGCAATACATACATACATATATGGAATTTTTCAGTTTTATCATATTTTATTATTTCATAAAATAATTGTTGGTATATTAACTGAAGAAAAACATACAAAAACTATACCAAAAAAAAAACAGAAAGCAGTAAGTATTAATGAAATACTTCGTAGTTTAAATTATCAAAATTCTATTCAATTGCATTGCGATGGCCCTTTTCGTGTGTTATCATATGTTTCTTCATTGGCGTCAGTTGTGTAAATCGTCGTTCGCATATAACACACTTGAAAGGTTTTTCGCCGGTATGCAGCCGTGTATGTACCTTCAAAGTATTCTTGGCGGCAAAAGTAGCTGGACAATATTCACATGAGAATGGTTTCACGCCATTGTGAACAGATAGTACATGTTGTCTGAGATGACTTTTCGATTTTAGGACTTTCTGGCAGACTTGGCATGAAACATTTTGATTTTTATGAACAGTAGTTATGTGTTCATCCAATTTAAGTTGTGATATCTTATGCTTGCCACAAATGTAACAGCGATATTTCAAATCTTTCTTGTGTTCGTTAATTGTGTGAACTTTTAAATCGTAGGAGGTTTCAAAACTCTTAGTGCAAATCGGACAAATATAGGTACGTTTACTTAATAATAATGAAGATGTTTTCGCTGGTATTGGTGTCTCTACATTCATTGTACTTGAAGAAGATGACGGCTCTGTGAATGAATGTCGGGAGTTTTGTAGTTCTTCATGCTTTATACATTCTGGGGATACTTTTTCAGCATGATCCGGTAGAGGTTCATGGCTATGAAACTTTTCATAGTGTTTTCGTCTTGTAGTCAATTGACGAAAACTACGATTGCATTTATTATATTCACATTTATACTGGCGCAATGATTGATTGTGATCTTTTCGCATATGGCGGTAAAGATTGCAGAATTTTGTATAAGTCTTGTGGCATATGTCACACTCGAAGGCATGCTCAATGCCCAAGTGCATTTGTCGTATGTGTGCCACGTACGTGTATCTGTGTATGTAACTATTTTTACATATGGGACATTTGTATGATTTTGTAGCTTTTGGTTGTCCTACATCATCGAAAGGAGGCGAAGATGATGATGTAGCTGCCACAGATTCAAGCAGTAGTTTTGAATTTTCCTGAAATAAAAGAATTAAATTAAGTTACAATCCAAAGGTTAAATTTTGAACATAAGTTCTTTTATATTCATAAAGTGGAATAATATGGCACAACAGAAGACTAATGAAAGAATCGATGCCAAGGTTTGATACTCGTATCAAAAAGATAAATTTCAGACCTCGTATGCTTTTTACACATATTTTTTATCTCTATATGATATTATTTACTTGAGTAAACAAGTTCCATTTATTTTTAGTAAATCGTGTTATTTTGCCCAAATAACATAATTGAAGTTAAAACATGTCACTGTTAAAATTATTATTTTGTTTAAGATAATACATATAAGTTATCTATTTTTATATCTTATACATACAAACATATGTACATATCGATAGCATACAAAAGTATTTTATGTGGTTAATTTTTTTATTAATTACACACTTTCGAAGGCTTTTGTGCATTGGAAAATGCCTTGCAACGTCTGCCGATGTGATCGGCTCCAATTTAAATGTTTCTATTTATAGGTATTTCTATATTTATTTATATTTTTAATTATATTTATCATTTTCACATCAGAAATGGCACAAGTTTGAAAAACAAATAAAAAGTTTAACTGCCGATTACTGATGCGCTTACCATACGACGTTTTAGTAATAATTACAGAACATCGCAACATTTGTTATTTAATCTAGGACCAAAATATCGTAGTCTAAGTCGAAACACGCTAAAAAAAATATTTATCTTTTATTTGAAAGCAACATATTGACATTGAATAGGGGTCAATAGAAATTATTATATCGTGGGTTCTCGTTGTGCTTATTATATTATTTCAACTTTGATGAATTTTAGTCATGGAATCGTTTCTTCATCAGGCTAAAGTTCAGTATTATTCAATTCTTATTACAGAATGAAATATTTCATTAATTAATGTAAGCAACCACTCTCTGCCCAAGTAGATAGTCATAAGCTGATGATAAGGTAATTCTAGTTTTTAGAAAATCACGTGAATTAATAAAACATTTCATTCTGGAATAAAAATTTAAAATGCCTGATGAAGAAACTATTCCTTCAAGCTACATAATAATTATCAAACAACTAAGGTAATAAAATATATAAATATTCAAATTACCATTTTAATATTTTTTTCCAGCAGGTCTTTAACGGTTTGATTGTTAACCATAGCATCGTCCATTTCCCAATCATTTTCCATATACTCATCATCATCATAATCATCGTCGTCGTCGTCGTCATCGTCATCATCATCATCGTCATCCTCGTAATTATCAACACTTGCTTCTACTGGTTCAGATTTTATTACCAATTCACCTTGAATCACTGGCTGTTGCAGCTGTGTTGGCTGTGACTCTTCTTCAACCGCCAGCAATTTAGACAAAACGTTGAAGGAATGCACTACCATTTCTTTGAAATCGTTCAGGTGTTTAAAATTTTCATAGCATGAGCGACAAACATATTTTGGATATTGTTGATAATGCCGACTGTTTTTAAGACGTGTCACATCTTCTAAAGGGTTTATAATTGTCATCCATTTATGAAGATTATGTGTACGATCAATATTGTAGAAAGCAGGTCCCGTCTGTTGTTCGCTCAATTGAGTTTGGTTATTTTTTATAAGGTTTCGTAAACAAGCGCGACATAGATGTGGAATGTTTTCTATTGTCAATGAGGACATTTTTCTAATTATTTGCCTTCAAATCCGAAAAATTTTATATTAGAGGCAATTGTAATTTCACTAAAAAATTCCAGAGCTGTCCTATTTATTGTGAAGAGGTTAAAATGGCAGCAGCAAACAAAAGAATGAAAGTTGCCAGAGTATTATTGACAGAAGCAATGTAAAAATTCCTTTTACGGGAAAATATACCCTTAATCTAGTTGATATATCGTAGGGTGGGTACTGCTGTATGGTTTGCGGCAGTAATAATGTATTCTTAATATACTGTGCGGCAAACCAGTAATCTCCCGATGATATGTATATTGTTGTAATTAAATATTACAATTATTCCGTTTTACTAGCAATTATTTTTATTTATTGAAATTTATTATAATATATATACTATTCTATTGGATTTGAATTTAAATAATGTCAATGAAAGCATTAATTCACATTATTTACAATTGTACACCGTATGCAGACATTAATGAACACTAAAGCTGATTTCGCAAGGCACGTATTTTAAATCTGAATGTCACCTATACGAATCATATATAATTTGGTATGTCTGTCAAAATCAATTTACAGACAACTTTTATATTTTTCTTTCATTTATAATTTTTTGTATTTTATTTTTTCCACCACACAGACTGTTGTTATTCCAAAACAGCTGATGTCAGATGCTTTGTCAGATCAAAATAGAATGCGCTCTAATAAAAAAATTTTCTTCTGACTTTTACAGCTGCAAAATTTTAATGCTTTCACACGACATGTCTGTGTTTTGCAGTGGGAACTTTGACATGTCAGATGTAAATTTTGGTAATGACTGAACAGACAGGGAAATTTTTAAGTTTGCTTTATCTAATTAGCATTTCTATTGTATTTATAAATACGTGATTCTTTTATATAAACTTCAAAAATTTTGTAAACGGCATAAGTCAAAAATACGTACAACATAAATCACCTCTATTCTGCGTTTCGATTCGAATCGAAATTTTCTCCGTTTGGCAACTTTAACTACGTTTTTGTAAGTTGTTATTTTAGTAAGGGAGAGTCTTTCGATTTTTGTTTGTTTAGCTTCAAAAAGTGATTAATTCAAAAAATAATGTAAGTATTGAATGCAAAAGAAAGTTTAATTAATGATCTATACAAGCATTTTTTTCTTTTTTGTACTGAAATGTGATTTTTATTTAATTTACTACAGGTAGAAAGCAACAACACCCGAACAGCTGGGCTGGGTTAAACATACTCTACTCTTCTTCTTTTTCTTTCGATTCAGTTTTTTTTGCAGAATACCATTTTTCGATCCGTGCGTAACTGAATGCGGGAACGTAATCGAAACGCAGAATAAGAGTGAATATGTATGACTTTATGAAGAAAATTAAAAAAAAAAAACACCAACATGAGGCTGACTAAAAAGGCAAAATATAAATTATGACTTATGATCATACAGAAATTTAGTCTGGCCACGCTTTTCTAAAAATTACATTTTTTCATTTCTCGCATAACACGCAGCTTTCACATATGTCTATCCAAAGTGTAAATATACAACTATGTACAAACAAGCAATTCTGCAACAACTGAAAAAGTACAAGAACAACAAGCGTTTTCTTTGTTTAATAAATGCGGCGAAATGTCAAAAAGCGTATGAAAGCAACGAGAACAAAACGTGTGGAGTGATATAGCTAGAGTAAATTTATTAATTGATAAGTGAAAGTAGTAAAGTATAAAAAATATATTTTTATGTATTTGAACAATTAATTATAAATACTTTTAAATGTCTGTAAACAAATTGGCATACAAAAATTTTAAGCATTTTTTGACAGCTAAGCATGAAAACTAAACGAGAATAAAGTCAGTCACATAATTTCTCACATAGACCTTATATTGATAGACCTTCTGCATATCACACATGCATACATATTTTGTTTTTCTCCATGGTGAAAATTGTTTGCTTGCCTGAGATTTTTATTAAGTATTGTGCAAAAGTTGGGTTAATATCTTATATCTTATATCTTATAAAATAACTTGTTAGTTTCTTAAGAAAGTAATTAACATGGCGGAAACTGAAGATTTGAGCGAATTACTCTTTTTTGATACATTTTCTCATGAATCAGACACGGTAAATATTGGCTTTTATATTCTACTATATGTATGTAATAGAAAACTATTTCTATATATTTTTAAGGACATAAATTTGGACCTAGTCCAATTTCCTAAACCTGTGTTTATTACCCAAGTACGCATAATACCATTGGGTGCCCGAGTTCAAGCAGACTTTCCGGGTGGTGTTCGTTTAGGTGCCACAAATCCCTCCAAGTTTGAGATAGAATTCTTCGTTAATGATTTGGGCATGCCGGGTGCGTCTGCTTTTGAGAACTTGGGTCAATTGCAATATAATCAAAATGATTGCATACATTTGGAATGTACACAGGAAAAAATACCCACCGATGGTTTGGTATTAAGAGGCTGGTATAGTACCATAACATTGGCAGTGTATGGTATTCTGACAAATTCCTTAACCGAAAATATAGCTAGTCCGCCACCGGCTCCTTGCGAACCCGAAGAAATGGACGAAATGCCTAATATAAATGTAGATATTGTTAGAAATTCCAGTATACCTGATGATGAACTGAAGGAAGAGTGGAAAGAACCTTTGCCAGGAGATCTAAATGCTCAAACGCATGAACATGAAGAAGTTGATTATGAAGGTCTTAGAGTTCGTGGTGCAGATGGTCATTATAGACGTGATTCTGGTGATGAAAGGGATAGAAGATTAAGAAAATCGTCTAGATCCTCGGAAAGATCACCATCGTCGCGTAACCGTTGCCATTCCGAGAGCAATGAGTATATGAGAAATAGAGAGAGGGAAAGAGAAAGAGAAAAACCTCTGAGAGATTGGTCAAGAAGTCCAGTGTATTCGCGTCATTCTAGAAGAAAACGTTCTGAACGCTCGCGATCTGATGTAGAAGAACCACTTAAATGGCCCAGGACACCACCAGCCTCCATAGACTCACCGGTTAGGCCAAGATCACCGGACTATACCGATGAAGAGTCCAATAATCATTATAAAACTTCAAAAACTAGATCTTACCGCAGATCATCCGAGTCTTTAACACCCTCAGGTACTACGGCCGATATACCGGAATCGTGCACCATAGAAGACGATGATACTCCCGGCACACCTGTGGAACAATATGAACCCATATTAAGTGACGATGAAATAATGGGCGATGACCAAGATAACGATTCGAATACCAATGAAGGGCCTGCGACAAATGCCGATGAATTTGAACAGGAGATTCAATCCTTAGCTCTCAAAGCGAAACCAGCTATTATAGCATTCGATGCTTCTACACAGCCCGTGCAGAAATTTCATTCGGATTCGCAACAGCAATATCGAAAAGATGTTGATATCTTAAAGGCTATACTCAAGAAATTTGAATCACAATCGAAATTTGAAAACGTAACAAGCTTTAAAGATGTCACTACAACAGAAGAAAAGGACTATTTTGTGTTTCTATGCGAACAACTGATAACTCATTTATTGTACATTAATCAAAATTATAGAAGAAGAGAACAAGTTTTGGGTTTTGTTTTAGAAAATCAAGTTCATTTGAAGCTTTTATCCAAAATATGCATTATTGCTTTGGACTTTGAGGCAGCTTGTTGCCAACCTAAGCCGGCCTTTAAAATCAGACATATAAAGACAGGTGCGAGATTAATGGAACTTTTGGCATCAAGTAAAGAAATATTTGATTATTTGTTAAATAGTGAAAAGTTCGATCCCTTCAAGGTAGTACTATCACTTTATCATCAAAACTATATGGCTTTATCTATTAAACTACTGCTACTCAAAACTATCTACTCTTTGTTGGATTGCAAACCTGCCCTACATCACTTCCTTTCACCTGCTATTAATGGTTATGAAGTTATCTTGGATTTGCTGAAGAACTCTAAATTTACACGAACCAAGTACTTTTTACAATCTATTATCAAAAAGCTGCATCTAAATGAGGCCCTTTCTACTATGCGTGAAACTTGTACACGACTTTTTGTCATTGCGAATTATGAAGCCACATCGTTGGAGCCTTATCAAACACTAGAAGCTTGCATGCAACAAATTTTGGATGCTTTACAGGAGAATTGTCTCTCGTATCAACAACCTAAGAGATTTTTACCAGTTTCTAAGAAATTTGAAATATCCGTGGATGCTGCGGCCCAAAAAAGATTTTCTAACGCTCTACGCACGTATTTCATACAACATTCCTTGGCAGAATCTTTATTGTTGACTATAAGTAATGCCAGTATTTTGCCGTCATCTTTGCTGGTAATGACCTTGGATGTTTTACGTTGTTTAATGCAAAGCAGCTTGGGTATAGATTATTTAACTGAGGACTGCTTCGAGGTGACACAAATGTTGGTGGCAATTTTGCTGGGTTTAAGAGAAGTGCCATCACCAGTGGCTGAGGAGGAGATGAGAGACATCACGGACGGTAAGATCTTGTTCTTTATTTTTATTTATTTTTTGTTGCGAGGATTTTTAAAATTTATTGTGCAAAAGAAAAAAATTAAATTCGGCAAACTACATACATACATATGTATATTAAGAGTGGAATCAGCTTCGGGTTTTTCTTAAGTTTTCATTTCAAATGATTATTATATCAACCAAATCGACGTTTGACGACGGAAAATCACTCCAAATTAAAGCAAGCCCTAGTTTTTTTTTTGAATTGTTACAATTAAGTTTGTTAACGCAGTAATAATTCCAAATTAATATTTTACTTATTCAGTAAAATATTTTTTGTCTATTAAAAATAAACTTAAATTGATTATTGAGGCGTTAGCTGGAACCTATGCGCATTCCACTGTTACTATTGCAGATCACCAGGGAACCTTTACCCAAAAATTTCTTAGAACAACTTGAGATATGTTAAACTTCCATTTAAACAAATGAGAATGAAGTTCAAAAATCTCAATAATCAACATGTTTTTTATTTTCTAACCTTACCATTGCTACATTGGCTGTAACAAAGTATGTAAAGAAAATAAATGTTAAAAGCAACAACAAGATTTTGCAAAATTAAAGTGTTGCCACACAAGTATTTTTAACAGGGTGAATGTCAAGTTTATTACCGATGTTTTTTTTTTTGGGAATTGTTACAATTAACTTTAACATTTGTTAACGCACTAATAATCCCAAATTAAACTCATTAAACCGCGTGGGAAGAAAAATGAACCACTCAACCATTTAGGATATTTAAAGGTTTAAAGTTGATTATCAGCCAGGCATTCTTAAATGCTCGATTCAATCGTATATTTAGGTCTTTTAACGTAAAAAATTACACTGTGCTAGTTCAAAAATGTAACAAGCAAGGGACCTGGTGGGTAAACCTAGCTCTTGTTTAAAAAAATAATTAAGATTGAAAACTTGGTTGAAAGCACCTAAAAATCACACTTTTTCCCTGTTTTCTACTATTCATTAATTTTTATATCAATTAAAAGAACATATTATGGATGAACATGCGTCCTAAAAAAATTAAAAAAAAAAATTGCAAAAAAAAATTAAAAAATTGCCGCCAATTAAAAAAATTGCTCCAAGAAAATTCGAAAAAAAAAAAATTTATTTTGTTTCCAAAAAGTTTTCTCAGGACGCAAGTTCATCAATACATGTATTTTCAGGCGATATATATCGACACAAAGGTTAATAAATGGTAGAAAACTAGGGAAAATTGTGATTTTCAGCTGCTTTTAACCAAGTTTTCAAACTTAATTATTTTTTAATTAAAAATGGTTACGCCATTGGATTCAGCGTACTTGAATTAGGTTTACTCACTGGGTCCCCGGCTTGTTACAAAAAAAAAAGTTTCGAATTCGAGCACAGTGTTATCGTCAAAATATACTCCCTTATTCATAAAAAATAATTTGTTTTTTAAAAGTTTATTATACTGCATTTACATTGTCTCAAACTCAAGTATATTTGATTAGAAATCTTTAACGAAATCTATATCGTTTCAACTAAGCTTCTTTGACATTTTCCAAGATTTTATATCCGAGACAAAATCCTTTGTCTGAAATTTAGTCTTAAATTGCAACGAAAACCAAAAACACACCTTCAATAGCAAATTGAGATGAGCGTACTACAGGCTAGTAAAAGATAAAAAAATTAGATATTTTTGGTAGATTTCCTACAAATCGATTGAAAAATTTTATTTTGTTTTGTATGGGGAATCTAGTAAAACGCAGCAAGATTTAGCTCGGAATCTCGTAAGTACTAGATTTTGAGACAATGTAAATATTCTATTAACTAAATTTTGTATGTAAAACTGTTTTATAAAACTCTTATAAATCAAAAATACTTTTATGAATAATATTTAGAACTAGTAACGCCGACGACCGATACAATCATTCGTATTCTAGTTATACTAAAAAAAATATAATCATTTCTCCTATTCCATTTCATTAAAAATTCATGTATGTAGCTGATGTTAACAAATAATCTCTGTACAATTAGATAGACAAAAAAAAATGTCGATAATTCTCCCAGCTTAAAAGTCTAGTTTAATTTTTCTTCTCTTCTTTAGTTAATCTTTTAATTATTATATTGGGGCTTCTGATTACGAGTGTCGTGTTCGACTACGACGATTTTGTACTAGCAAAACATTTGTTCTTTAATCTAGTACAAAATCGTCGTCGTCGTAGTCGAAATACGACACTCGTAATTATTACCATTAATTAATAAAAAATATTTCATTCAACAAGAACTGAAAAATGCAGAACTTAAGCCCGATTAAGAAATTATTTCTGATTCAAAAAGTTTAAATTACTGGCATCTGTTCTCTTTTGCTGCTGGAGAAAAAAATCTGTGTTGTTTTTACTCAGTTACATAATGTTTGTTTATTTAAAAATCAAAAAACTAACATATTTAACAATTTTCTCGCTTTTAAGCAAAACCTGCTGACTGTGTTGAAGATACTCATATTGGGAATTCCACAAAACCCGCTGCCAAAACAGAAGACAACAAAGAAAAAGATGCAGAAAGTAAAGATGAGACCGCTGCTGAAAAAGACATTGAAATGACTGCTATTGAAAACGTTTCTACAGCAGCGGTTGGTGTTAAAGAAACTGTCGCGCATGATAAAGATTTGAAAGCATTGGCTATAGAATTGGCATATAAAATACAAACACGTTATCATCTAGATGCCATTGTATTTTACTCGTCCATAAGCGAAATTTATGATTCAATAGCTTTGGCCACACATTTGCATGCACTGTATTCGCAAACTTGTGATGCTAGCGGCAGGCGACATACTGTTCAAGTGCTTGGTCTAAATAAGCATTTGCAAGTCTTTATGGATCTTATTAAGCAGGAGCAACGTTTGCAGTCTCAGCGGCAATTGACTTCACCGGGTGCTAAATATAAAAGTCCCGTCTTGAGTTATGCCGTCGACATGGTCGATTGCTGCGTACGTTATTGCGATAATTTGGATTATTTAATTGAGTTCGGCACTCGTATTCTGGAGTTGGCCAAAAATCATGAGACTTTTGAACCTTCTGTATCGGCTGTGCTGCAGGAAATGTTTGTTTATTTAAAACCCTTGGAAGCTATAAATATTTTTGCATATGATGACATTACACCGCTGGTGGAAGTTATTACACGCTCTTTGGAATACATCACCACGTTCCCCGGTGATCTAATAATGGGTCTAAGAATACTACGGCATTTGGCTATAGGGCCAGTCACGAAAATATTCAAATCTGCTTATACAGAAGAGCTCAAATATCGCAATGTGGTCTTGCAATTTTATGCCGCTGATGGCATGCAAACTTTGGTGCAGATTTTGGAAAAACTATGCGCTTACTTTGAACAACCTGGCCTGCACACACCCGCGCTGGTTACCATTCAGGGTATACATTGTTGTCAAATTATTTTACCAACTTTGCAAATAATGCGCGAAATGCTATCGTTTGCCATACAGTGCAGAGATGTGGAATTTAAGGATTTGACAGCTATTGATCATTTGATGCGTACATATTATTTAATGCATTTCTTTCCGGCCACAAGTCCTGCAGCGGCAGAAGTTGAAAAGGCAAAATACGAAATTATTCAGACATTGTTGGCCTACACGCAGCCTAATGAACAGGACGAAGAGTTATTGCACAAATCCTTGTGGACTCAAATGATTAGAGAAATATTGAAAAACATTGACAGCCCTTCGACATTTATACCAGGTAAGAGAAAACTTTATCGCTATATCGAGCCGTAACCGCCAAAGAAGCCTGAGCGGCATAATTTTCGAAATTAATTTTTCTACGAAAATCGATTATTTTCGATCGGAAAAAAACCGATTTTCGTAAAAAAAAACGGAAGTTAAAAAAATATGTCGCTTAAGCTTTTTTGGCGGTTATGGCACGATATTTTTAACGCCAGTTACTTACTGCCCGTCGATACTATGAAACTTTGAGTTTATGTATGAACGGGGAAAGGCGAATGGAGATGGGAAATTTGTTCTATGTGCATACATATCGTCACCTAAAATCCAAAAGGCCGTAAGTACACTTTTTAGCTTTCTACAGGAGAAGCAAAAAACCTTATAAATTTAAGACTATTTATTTGTTAGGTGCCAAATGGAATAATCAACAAAATCGGTATTTTTGAAGGAAAGATGTAGTTTGGTTATATATTTTGTATTTTTTTTTTTTTTGGTTGTTACGGCCTTTTGGATTTTAGTTGACGATATGTTTATGCCGCTCTTGTATCTTATTATCATGAGAACAAGAAGAAACACATCTGTGGCAAAAAGGAAAAAGTGCTTAAGTCGAGATAAGCAAATTTTGAGTTAATGACACTCGTGTAATTTTCATATTCAAAAGTACCTCTGAGAAAAATCTCAATTATTTTGTGTATTTATCTTTTTTTATGATCACATATGGAATAATAGCTTATTAGGCTTATACATATATTTCAAACTTAATGTATTAGTTACAGTGTGTAGAACGGATGTTTTCCTAAATAAAATAACGAAAACCGAATTTCCCAAAGTTTAAAGGTGATTTCCTGCAAAACAGTAAAATATTACTTAAGCACTTCACTGAGTGAAAATATTTCGCAGAAAATTTTTCATAGTATGGACGAGGACTAACTGCCAGTTGAAATTTTGAGTGCTTTGTTTTTGTTTTCAATATAAATAGGCAGACGAGAATTTTTACATGGCTTCTATGAACTGGCAGTTAATGAAAGCTCAATATTGAGTTTTTTTTTATTTTTTGAGCTATAAAGTTATTAAACAAAGCTATACTATGTGCTTGTTTCACAGCAACACAAACACTGAACAGCAAAAAAGTTTTTCGTTACAGTAATACTAATTGTGTTCGAGTACGCAAAAGTTTTTAAAATTTTTTTACTGAACTTTACTGCATTTTACTAAATTGCGCTCGTTTACCCAAAATTAAGCGAGAACACAAATTGAGGAAGTAAAATGGCAACAATTCATTCCTACAGTTTTAAAATTCAAAATTGAAATTTTTTCGACATTTATGTCAAGGATATCTCCCGAACGGTTCAATCGAAAATTTTATTTTCAAAACTGAATCGGTTCATTATTTTTACAAAGTCTTAGATACATTCATATGTACATACATACACTTACACATATGCATCAATACCGACATCATCATAACCTCAAAATGTCGAGATCTGGGGATCTACTCTGTAATTCGAAACGAAAAGAAATTATTTCGAATTTGCGTAAAATTAACATAGAAATTCGAAAGAAATTTCCTTCGTTTCGAATTACAGAGTAGACTCCCTGTGATAAAAATTAAAACTCAATTTTCGAAAATCGTTGTGGAATTAGTAACTTATATTGCAATATTGTTAAAAAGAAGTTAAAAATCAACAGCTAAAAATCAATTTTATCAACGCTGAAATTTTTTTTGCAGGTCTTCTTGTGTTGGCTGAACTTTTACCCCTTCCTCTGCCAGTTCCAATCGCAAATATTACTGCCAGCACTGAATCTCTCAAAGCTCAAGCTCAACATTTGATACGCGAACGCAAACTCTGGTCTGCCCATTTGCATCCACAGGGAGCTCAAGTCTCGCGCCTCATTGAAGCCATGGCTCACTCATCATTCCCGCAGTTAAGCGATCTGCTAACAAGAGTCTGCTTACAGCTGGCCGACTTGGCACCCAACATGACTCTCCTCATATCGAAAACATTAAGTGATTTATTAACAAATGAGTGGAATATGGCCGGACAACAGCCTTCTCCACATTTGGCCCGTTTGCTGCAATTTTCTTCACGTCTCAATGCTTATCCCTCATTAAAAATATCCACGCTGTCCATATTGTCGGGCAAATTGTGGGATCTATTTAATGCCCTATTGACTATGAGTATTTCGACGGCGGTGGGCATTAAATGTCAAATTTTCGTACATCGCATATTGGAAAGCTTTCTGGATTCCGAAATATCTTTTATAGCTTCAGCCCAGGCCATCGTTAGTAGTAACAATAATCCATTGCTAAACTTGGCCACGGCATTGCCCAACAAGGAGTTGATACCTAAAATTGTGGATGCCATTTTCGCCAATTTAATGCAAATGGAAGTCACTTCGGAGGTTTCGGCCATGGGTGTTAGGAATTTGGTGATACTAACAGAGCATGAGTAAGTTTAATTTTAATAAATACATACATATGTACATATTTACTGCTGAACTAATCACTGATATTAATTTCATGTCAATGTCAAATTTTTAGCATTACTTTTTATCATTTATCGTTGGTGTTGAAACAAAAATCCGCGCAATTCACGGAATGGATGCAAAAAATAATAAATTTGAATAAGGCTGGTTCCTTTAACTCCAACATTGAGTCTTTGGTTTTACTGCTACGCTCGCTAACACAAATAGAAGACTTGGCATTGCAATATTCGAGCCTACCGACAAGAACATTGAAACTTTCGAGCTCGGAATTGGCTCAGATTATTGGTTATAAAGTAGAAGATTCGGCATCCAATTTGATTGAATCGATTAGCTCCATTTTTGAGCACAATGATAAAGATATTAACGATACTTTATTAGCTGATATACAACAATTGAAGGATGTAATTATGAGTGTACATCAAAACCCAAATGTCGAGGAAGAGAGCTTAGTACCAGAGCCTCATTTACCCCAAACTGAGAGTATTGTTACGCAGTATGATGCTCGTCCTATTTTCACTACATATGATACCCAATGTGATGATGCACAACTGATGGCTCGCCACTGGTTAAATACCTTGAATGTTGAAGCTCTAACGTCTGAAGACTTTGAGACTCAATTCGAAAGAATCACTTGTGATTTAACCGAATTGGCAAAGACTTGCTTGTCATCGGAGTGTAATCTTTCGTCGGACTGCAAAAGAGTCTTGCATTTATCAGCCTCGCCCCAATCAAATCGCGAACGTACACCTACTGCCCCCTGTTTCCGCACCAGGCGGGTCGAGGTTGAGCCTTCGACCGGTAGACCGGAAAAGAAAATATATATAACTTCGATGAGAGGCAGAGGATTTCCCCGACCACCTCCTTCGCGAGGCGATCTATTCCGTTCGCGACCTCCCAACACGTCTAGGCCACCCTCTCTACACGTCGACGACTTTTTGGCCCTGGAGACTTGTGGTGCCCAGCCCACCGGACCGACCGGCTACAACAAAATACCACCTTTAATGCGTGGTTCACGTGTGGGCCGTAATCGTGGCTCTCGTATTTCAGCTGTAGCTGCCTATCGTAAAACTAAACTTTTACGCACAAACTCCCCCTCTACTTGGAATGAGGCGGGCTCACCACTATCACACTATCGCACCAATCCTGAGTCGCATTTTGCTTTGGGTCTCGGTGAAGTGCCCCACTATTCACCTAATCATTTTACCGGTCGAATTCGTGGTCGTGGCATGCGTGCACGTCCCTATTTGCGTTAAATGTTTTCATTTACTATTTAAGCTTTTAAAATTTAAAATAAAAGAATACAATATTTTTTGTCTGCTTTATATTTCCTAAGCTGACCTTCATTTATTTCGATTTGCACACCTTTTATGACGAGAAATCAACATAAACAATAATTTACTTTAATATTATCTTTAATACAATGTAAAAGTTTTGTTTAGATTTTTTTTTTCACTAATTAGGTGATAAGAAAAATTTACGTAAAGTATAAACACATGGAAATTGCACTATGTATTTATAATTTCCTGATAATACATACATACATAAACACACATGTGTATTTTTATTAAAATTAATTTATTATTTGTTTTCTTTTTATTGGGTTATTATTGTATGCATTCTAACATCATGATCATCTAAGGGCAGAATTTCTTCGTCAACAATCTGCTCCCGAAATGCTAAAGCCATAAGTGTGGTTTTTTTATTGGGATAGGTGCTCAAGTGTCTCTTTAAATATTTGTCGTAATAACCCATACCATGGCCCATGCGACCGCCTGCCAAAGTAAATGCAACGCCGGGTATTAAAAATAAATCGATGCCATGATCTGAAAGAAAAAGGAATACGAAATGTAAGTTTTAAGTGTCTGGCAGACACATCAATGTTCGTTCGTTCGTTCGTTCGGATTAAAATATTTGTTAGAATATCCCATTTAGTTTTATTTTGTCGCATTTGTGTCCTGGAATGATTTTTTAATTGTATGTCAAATTCCAGATACGGCTTCTCATATCTAGGATACTCATTAATTTTTTGAGAAACAAATCAATTTACATTTGACTGACTCTCTCTCTCCCTCTCTCTCTCTCTCTCTCTCATAAAAGTACCCAGTGTCACGTTTCTGTAAGGAATGTGAGAACTTTTCGATTTGAAAAAATTCAGGGTGACTAACACAAAAACTGTATTTGTTGATATTTTTGTAAGTGTTTATTTAAGTTTTTATATTATATTATTTAACCCTGTGTAAAACAACACAACCAATATAATTATTATTTTTTAAATATTCTCACAAGTTACAGAAACGAGACACAGGTATGTGATGGAAAACGATCATTTTGAGAGGGTGCGATGAATTCCGATCGATTTTTAGAATAATTTTTAAGCCAATATCAAATGAATGAATTACTTCAACTAATGATTCCTTCAAGTGAAAAAATGAAATAATTCTATATTTTCTCTATATTTCTTTCATCTTTCGGTTTCATTTTTCTGTTTACTTTCGTATTCTTGCTTGTTTTAATTTTTCTGTTTTTAAGCTAATAAGAAAGAGAAAATGAACTTTTAAATTGGTATTAAAAAATGTTTTTGTTTTTAAAATAACAATTCACGCAAATTGAAACATTTTCGAAAAGAGATAGACATTTCTTCCTGAAAAGTGTGTGACATTCAGAAAGATGAAAGGGAATGAAAGATTTTGCCCCAGACTACTGATTTTTAAAACAATACTAGAAGTTAAATAAAATAAAATAAAATGCTATTAAAAAAAACGACTACAGCAAACACATCACACCTTTTATGGTTTTCAAATCGGTTTTGTATCTAAATTGTTTTACATCACAAATTACGGCATTCGATTTCGAACAAATTTGCATAAAATTTTAATTATGTTCCGGAGCGGATTTGCAATTTTTGTTGCGTTTTTTTTTTACAAAAAGTATAAATTTTTATTTCAACAATCTCACGCATATTCAACAAAAATTTCAAGTTTTGAGCGGGACTTTGTGCATACATATCGTCGTATAAAATTAAAAAAAATCGTAAGTTACAAATTTTGCACGGAAAATAATTTTATAAACTGTTTATAAATCAAAAATATTTTTTTATAAACAAGGCCGACGGTATTTTACAGGAGTAGCAAAAAAAATCATTATAAATTTTAGTGTAATGAATTCTCAGTAGTCTTTCGGCTTTCGCCGATAAATTCGATTTTGTTGGACATACACGAAATTTTGTGAGTAGATGGTTTTATGTTAACTACACTTAATACAATAATACAATAAAAAAAAAAACGATTTTGAAATTTCTATTAGCTACGCCTTTTTTGATTTTATATGACAAAGATCTTCGAAACCGATAGTTGGCAGTATTACAAGTTAGATCTGGTTTTCCTGACCCAATTTACTAAATATGTATGTATGTTTACATAAATAAATAAAATAAGTAAACTTACGATTGGTCAAAGCATTTTCGCGACCATCCTTAATATGTGGTTGCTTA
Organism: Nowickia ferox; assembly: GCA_936439885.1. Taxonomy (NCBI): domain Eukaryota; kingdom Metazoa; phylum Arthropoda; class Insecta; order Diptera; family Tachinidae; genus Nowickia; species Nowickia ferox. Next base: position 81,002,626 of record OW387027.1, on the reverse strand, counting down.
ATATTCCACTTGGTTAATGGTAATGTCTCATAATCATTTAAATCTTTTAATCGTACCATTTCCATGCGATTGCCCTCATAGGTGGGCACAAAGACATGCTTTTCCAAACGAAAACATTCACGCAACAATTCGCTTGTATCCACCTCCGATGCAGTGCTCAAATAAATACTAACACGCTGAGCTGAGCGAAATGCTTCGGTTTGTAAAACCTTTCAATTGTAAACAAAATAATTAATTAATTATAACATAGAAAAATAGTTGAACTTGCTTAAACTTACCTTTTCGGTTATAGCCTTTGACTGTTTGGCTCGTGACTCAGGTGAAATAGATTTTAGCACTTCATTTTTTATGCGATTTCTTAAAGCGATCTTTAAAGGATTTGACAAGCTCATAGCCATAGAGTGAGTTATTAATAAAAAAAAAAACACAGTTTAAAAACAAAACTTATTTCTTCACTTGCCAGCAATCTGCTTCGAACTATTTGAACGAGTTATTTGTAATCTTTTAAGTACAATTTTAGTGCGGTTGGGGCTGGTTTGCTGCCGATACTTGGCGCTCAACTATACCTAGTAGTTTATTTAGTTTTCTCAAAATGTAGAAAGTAAGCTTAACACCTTATCACTGTTTTTTTTTTTAGATGGCAGAGTAATACATACATATCGTTACCTAAAATCCAAAAGGCCGTAAGTACACGTTTTACTTTTTTACAGGAGAAGCAAAAAACCTTATAAATTTAAGACTATTTATTTGTTAGGGTCTTTTGAATTTAATGAACGAAATCGGTATTTTTGAGCATATGTGAATAAAATTTTAAGGAAAGATGTATTTTGGTTCATCACATCATAATCAATCAAAAAGTCTATTTTGAATTTTTTTGGTTGTTACGGCCTTTTGGATTTTAGGTGACGATATGTACATATGTGCAGCAAGATAAGAATTTGGATGTATGTATGAAAAGTAGCAACAATGTGCTTTACTTTTTATTTACTTTTTTACATGCCATCTGTTGTTTATCGCTGTTATGGCAGAGAATCGTTTTCGATATTTTTAACAAAAAATTTCTCACAATCTTTTGATTTTTCTCAATTGCAAGATTTTAAGATTTCCAACTTGTGATGATGATGAGTTTTGAACGATTTGCAAATCGAAAACAAATACCAAAAACTATTAGAAAAATCGGTTGAACTTGCAGGGCGTACCTGAAATTTCCCACCAAGGTATTGATTTTTTTTTTTTTAGTTTCCAGCATCCAATATATTTTTAAGTCTATAAAAATCAGTGAATATTTAAAGTTATTAGAAAAAAATGTTTTTTTCAAAATTTTTCGTCAACGTATCTCTCAAACGAATACCCGATTTTAGTCAAATTGCATGCAATCGACGAGTTTTTTTTTAGATTAAGAAATGGGGCCTAATCGCCGCTTTCGATAACGAGCTGATTCGAACACGTTTCTTCAGTTTGTGATTACGGCATTCACCATCGGGCAATGTAATAATATTGTTCGATATCGAATGAAATAGTCGCAAAATGGAAAACTGTGATCGAATCAGCTCGTTGTCGATTAGATTTTGAACTTGATCGACTTCGTAGTTTAAAATGGATTTAAAAAAACATTTTGTGAAGATTTTCGAAGTCTAAGGAACATCTTTCGAGTTCGGCAAATTCGCTTCCGTTCCCTTAACACGTTCTTAAGTTAAGAGATGTTTAAATATGCCTGAGAAAAAAGCACCGCCACAAGTTATTTTTTCGGTTATAGTTTCGTTTTTCAAATCGATTTCCATTATATACCGCATAAAAACAGTTTGAATTTAAATGAAACTTTTATATTAAATAATTATATGTATTTTATTATATTTTTTATCTTAATTTTTATTTTTCCCTTTTTGATATTTCGCTACCCTTTGTTAGCTTCGTCAAAAGCGCTAAAAAAGGCTAACGAAATATTGAAAAGGGAGCTTGGTAAAAAATATATAATAAAATATAATTATAAAAAGATCAAACAAATAGTAATAAAATAATTTTGAAAATAAAAATAAAATAAAAAAAATTCATAACTATTGAAGAGTTTCCTGTTTATCATACTATTTTGTTTATTGATAATTTTCTAATCAACTTATAATAAAAATAACAATAAAAAATTAGAGCCGATTATAACAGTCTTTTAAGGCCCATGCATAAAAAATATATAACAAGTTTTCTCTGATTAACTCATTTTTATTGTCTTCAGTTTTTGGCAGCCTCGTTTGACTTTGTTGTATCTGTTTTTGTTTTTAAATTCTTTAATTGTTCTTTTTGTTGTTTGTAAAAGAATTCTTCCTCGCGGGCAGCTTCCATTTTACCAAAACTGCCACCAGCCTCACGAATGGAGCCTCCACCACCGCCTCCTTTACCAGCACCACTGCCCAATTCACCAATTTGAGACATTTTCGAGAGTCTTGAAAATAAACCGAATTAAAAATAAAAAAAATTTCCTTTTTTTCGAATCCAAAAGTAGGACAATTCTTATGTAATCTTGATATTAAATTATTTTATACTCACTGTAATTGTTTTGGATATAAGCGTTGAGTTATACGTCTCACTGTTAATAACATACTGGAATAATTGTTAACACTCTCTCTGTTTTTATATATTTTAATTTGTTTTTAAAACTTGAAATTTCACAAATATTCGTTGTATTGCACTTAACTACAAATGTGTATTATAAAAAATACTATTTTTACTGTGAATTAATTAATTTTTTCTTATTTTAATCATTTGTTTATTTTTACATCTGTGACTACTAAAGAGTTGCCAGACTTTGAGGCAGAAGATTTTCTGCGGGATCAAGAAATACGAACAAAAATTTAAGCTGACGTGGGGCAAATTTGACCCCTTTAATTTTCCCAAAAATATTTACTAAAAATCGTTTGGTTTAGATAATTTTTATTTTAGAACATTTTTAATTCAAAACCAAAAAAAACTATTGATAAAAAAATTTTACGTGCAACAAAACAAAACGCTTAATTTTATTATATGAGTATTTTTTAAATCCAAAAAATAGCATTTTATGAATTAAAAGAAAAAACATGAATTTAAAATTAATCAAAAACGTAAGCGCTATTTTTTTTTCATGGCCAAATGTATAGAGTTAAGTAATATAGAAGAGATCACAGAAGGAAAATATAACTGTAGGAACTACGGATCAACATTTTAAAGGTTAAAAATAGGTAAATTAAGCAGTCTTTTCGTTATAAAAAGTTAAAAGATTTTCTGCGGAATAAAGAAATACAAACCAAAATTAAAAACATGTATAAACACATTTAAAACACGTAAAATGGACTGGAATCCTAAAAACATTTATTTTCGTTAAATCGGCTAAAGCCATTACAGGTAGTGAGCAATTTTGTTCAATAAATTTAAAAAATATATTAAATTTCTTTTAAAAATATAATTATTTTAAAATTTTGTAAAACTATTTCCTTAATTCCGTTGTCCACAGCTTAATCATTAGTATGTCCAGGTTCACACACGTCAACTTTTGTTGCTAAACTTTTAATTCAGCTGGTGGTAAAAAAGAGATGTTTGTATTACCCCCTCAGTCTTCCTTACAGCTGAATTAAGAGTTGATCAACAAAAGTTGACGTGTGTGAACCAGGAATATATGCAAAATAGGAAATTATATTTTTTTTATATAAAATTTGACATTCTTACGGATTCGTCAGCATCCTTTGAGTGACAAACTCTACAGGAAAAAAACTACTCAAAGCTTTTTGCATCCCATTTTTGCCTGCTTCCTTGTGTTCGAATGCACTGTTTACTATTATTTATTGTCTAGGTTTTTTTCTTGCATTATTAAATTATCTTTACAAAGCTTGGTATAACAATCACTTTGCTGTGCCAAATTTAAAAAAAATTAAATTTATTATATGAATACAAGACTTTAATTTCATATCGAACTGACCTCATTTAAGAAAAAGGCTTCCTCTAAACAGTTTTTATGTTTATTAAGAGAACACGTTTCTCTTAGTGCTGTGCGATTATCTCTAGCTGCTAATACTTTTTCGAATTGTTTCCAATCGTTTATGTAATTTTTGGACTTTAATTTCGCACCTTGTTCACGGATTTTAGCCATTAGATCGTTGTTTTGTTTATAAAAATATTTCTCTTCTTTTAGACCGCCTTGGTGTTTTTCCAAACCCCCTCCAATCATGGTTTCATGGTTTTCATCACCCATACATCGACATTGTAATATTGGACTGTGCAAAATTTTAAATTCTTAATTTGTTGTGGGCAAAATGACTTTGAAATATTTGATTTACCATGTAGAAGATATTTTCAGACATTTTTCTTTCAAATTGTTCACAAATAAACGTAACATAATTTATGATATAACAAATATATATGTATGTAAACGGTTTTTAGAATTTCTTCTTGAAAACAGTTGAAGAAAGTTGTCATTAATTAAAAAATAAAATTTATAATAGGGTGTTCAGTCGTAAAGCAGCTCTGGGCGAGTCAACATCAAGCGTCGTTGGCAATTATCTCTTAAGTGCAACCAGGCCACTGTTGTTTATTGGCCTTCGAGAGTTTTGCGTCTCACTCGCACTGGTTAACTGATCTGCCACGGATAACCGTATATTCTTGCGGTTCTTTTGTGGAATTTCTTTAACAACCACGTTGCTACTTCCTATGTGAAGGCATAGGTCGTGTACAGTCAGTCACAAAACCTTTTTAAAAAACTGTTAATAACATCTTGGGCATATGGTCTAGCTACCCCGCCCATATTTGTGCAACAATACTTTGCAAATTTACTTTGTAAAGTATTTCTTAAATAAATAAATAAATAATAGGGTGTAAAAAGTGTGGTGAAAATATGAATAGGGTTGTAACATGGAATGAACTATACTTTCGATATCATTGAACAGACCATTTACTTTTATGAAAATTGCTGAATGAAACTGTTTTATTTCCCAGTGATGGTTGATAAGGAAGTGTCTTTAAAGAAATTTTCTATCTAATGGCAGATAGTTACTGAGAAAGTTATATGGTGAGTACATTTTCAATCTCTGGTAGAGCTGGGGGCTACTCTGTGTAATGAACACACAAATTCGAAAGCATTTTCGTTCGTTTAAATTTGTACTAAAAACAAAAGCGATTAAAAAATAACGGTTTGTTTAAGGGAAATGGAAATTACCACTATATTTCAAACCAACCTCGCATATCATTTCATGTCTAAAAGTCTTGCCCTCCTCTTTTTTTTATTTTAATTGAATTTTTCTATTGCTAAATTATATTTCCAGTACTCATTACTGTTTTCAATACGAAATAAAACCAAAAAATTTCTTTACAAAAAATTAATTTGAAATTATTAATTTTGTCAATTCATTAATAATAAATGTTTCTTACCAAAATGGTAAATGATATCTTTGCTAATATGTAAGCATATAAAATCATAAGCTCAGCCTCTTTGCAAATCCTTTTTTCTTATTTACATTCAGTACTAACTCGAACCAACAGCATTTAAGTGAAGGAGCACAGCAAACCTCATCAAGATCAAATTATAAAACGTGTAAAAAATCGAGTAAAAACAAAAAATTTATGAATTGTTCCTACAACGTCGATGAAGCGGAACAATTGCCTGAAACAGCCAATAAAAAGTGTATAACTTTGGGAAAGAGCTCTAAAGCTCACAACAAAACCACAACACCTACAAAAGTTAAATCGGGGAGTTGGAAACGATCGGATAAATCGATTGCTCCTTTTAATACTTTGTCGAATAAAAAACACAAAACGTTACGCAAAAAATCACCAAACTGGTTGAAATTCTCGAATAGCAAAATAAAAAAGTCGGAGAAGCTTGTTAATGACAGCGAATCCGCATCCGCCTGCAGACCAGGTACATTATATTCCGATGTGTTGTTTGGTGCAGGATGCTCTAATTTAGTCAAAATTAAAAATTGTATACAACCTAGATTCTGTAACAATTCTTCGTCGCATGCGTCTCAGGAAAAACTAACAAAAGCTTTATTTAAATTTAACGGAAATTATGAAAACGAAACCTCTGACGAAAGTGAAAATGAAGGGAAGAAAAATTTATTTCCAGCTTTAGAAAATGTCAAAAACAAGTTCCATTCACCTAGTCCTAAAAATTATACCAATTTCGAAAAAAATTTAGTTTTTGAGAGGAATGTTTCATGCAATGAATCAGTAAGTAATCCCACATCTCCTCCTAAGGAAAACGAAACATATGAAGAGGCTGATGTTGTTATACTTTCCAATTTGAAAGGATTATCTTTAGTCGAAAACAATATATCCTATGGAAATTATTTGGAACAACATTTTCAACATTTAAATATCAATGTGGAAACCGAAGCTGCAGCTTCTACTAAAGACAGCCAATTTCTGATCTCTTCTATTTCGCAAATACCAAAGTGGAATTTTTTGAGTGTTGAAACAGGATCATCCGATGCTTTTCCAAAATTCTTATGTCAATTTGAAGATGATAATTACTTAAAAGCGGAGAACATGGCTTTACTAGGTCTCAAATTAGCTTTGGGCAATTATGCCTCACAAAATAAATATAAAAAAAATTAGGATTTACTTACCCAGAGGTGTTGTAATTTTACTAAGGAGTTTGAGGATTTCAAACGAAAGTTGTCACAACTAGTTAGAGTTAGGTATTCAAATATATGTACTTATGTAAATAAGTCTTGGTTTTATTACTTTTGAGGCAAAGTTTATAAAATACAATTATTTCTTGTAGGTGCATAAATGCGAGTATGGATATGAACATAGTAAATTTTACATTTTTTAATTCTCGATCAATTCATTATTCACTTGGATAAATAAAATCTTTTCACTTGACTGGACTTTATCTTACTTTATTCACTTTTTCCACAATTATTTTAGAATCATCCCTCCGTAGATGAAGCCAAAATTTCATATTGCGCCTAATACTTGCATATAGATGGGAGTATATATATACTACATGCACGGTTGCATATACACATATCGCTTCTTTATTGCAATATAGTCATATCTCAAAAAAATGCATTTTGGGGAAAATAGGTATATCATACCTATTTGATTTTGTGCAAAAATTTTATATAAAAAGCTGAAAGCGAACCCTATTGAGCAAAGAAAGCATTTTAACATATTTTTTTTCGAGTTCTTTGCAAATTAAAAACTTTAAACTTATTTTTTGCAAAACCCGATTTTTTGAGTTATGCCTGTGCTGCTGTAAGGAGCTAAATGCATGAAAACACATACTTACATCTGTGCATATCTACCCTGTCGGAAATTAAGTTAACTTTAAGCTAACTAATTCGCAACTAGTACTGACTGGTACTTGGATTACTTTTCAATGTAATCAATTGACTATTTTAACATTGCGATGTCCTAGACAGTAGTCAATTGTGTCAATCTGCATTACTTTCAGCTAACTTAAAGTTGGCTTTTTTAAATCACCTGGTAGTCAGTAAAGTTAAAAAATTTTTCTGGAGTTCGATCATGTATCAGCACACGTTGTGTACTCAACGCGCTAACTACACAGCCAAGGTACCATCTAAAATAATAACAGCAACAAGTTAATATAAAATTGAAATGAGTTTCAAAGTAGCTGAGAATAAATTTGTTGGCTCTCACCAAATTCGATTACTCACGCAACTTAAGAATTAATTTTGGATTTGTTCTGGATGACATTGCAGTTAGCTTTTAGTCAGTCTAAGAAAAGTTAACTATAAGGTAACTATTTTTGTAGTCAACCATACATTCTCCGACAGGGTAGTTGAATATACCGAAATGTATGCATGTGTGTGTATGCACATGTGTAGTGAACATCTGTTTACTAATCGGCTTTTTATCAGCTCTAGTTTGGCGGCTAAATTACTAATAAGCAAAATAAGGGAATAGTTTTCTAAAATAACAAAATTGGATATAAACGAAGAACATTCCGTAAAGATGTCCACACATAAATATGAAAATTTGTCGGATAAATTTTTGATAAGATCATTTGATTATCAAAAACAATTTTGCCATCTGTATGCCCATCGTTTGGCCGAAATGTCTACACTGATGCAAAACCGGGCCATTGAGCATTGGGGCTCATCGATACCCATAAAAAAGCTGTGCGATTTGCGTGAGGATGCTGAGGGGGAATGTATAATAATTGGTACCATCTACAAACAGCAGGCTCATAAACCCAGCATATTGAAAGAAATCTCTGAAGAAAATCAATTGGCACCACAACCGCCCCGGCAAAACTACTCTGACCTGGAGGATAAAGTTATATTGGAAGATGAATTGCAACGCGTTCGGTTGTATGGCAACGTCAGAACTGATGAAATGGCAACAGGCGTTGTGTGTGCCGTCATGGGTATGATAGAAGAAGATGGACGGTTTGACGTGCAGGATCTAATATACTATGAAAGCGGTGTACAAAGACCATTAAATTCTATGGGCGTCTCAGAAGAACGATTGCTGATTTTGGTTTCTGGACTAGATTGTATGCAATCGCACAACTATGTGGACTCTTTGAATCTCTTACAACATTGGTTAAGAAGGAGTTTGCCTAGCCGTGAGAAGTCTTCAAACTTACGTTTAATTATTGCGGGCAATTCGGTGAGAAGTTGTGAAGTGAAAAATGTACCTTCTTTACAAATAAAATGTTCCGATTCTAAAGATACTATAGAAGCCATGAAAGCTTTAGATGATTGGTTAACGTCATGGTCAAGCTCGATGGCAATTGATATCATGCCCGGACCTTATGATCCTGCTAATTTCATGTTGCCACAACAACCCTTTCATAGTTGTATGTTTCCGAACGCTAGCAAAAATGAAAAGTTTCAGAGTGTTTCTAATCCCTATGCATGTAATATCGATGATGTTTTAGTTGTGGGCACTGCCGGTCAAAATGTTACCGATCTTATACGCTGTACTACCATAGAAAAACCTATTGATGCTTTACGTCACACACTTCAATGGGGCCATTTAGCTCCAACAGCTCCCGATACCTTGGCGTGTTATCCTTACATCGACTCTGATCCTTTTATAATCAAAGAATGTCCACATGTTTATTTTGCCGGCAACTGTGATGAATTTTCTTCATCACTGTTTGAAGGTTCAAAGGGGCAAAAAACACGTTTAGTGGGTGTACCTAGTTTTGCCAAAACACAGAGTATCGCCGTAATTAATTTGGATAACTTGGATTGTTATGAAATTTCCTTCAATTATGTCCAAGATGATGAATAATAAAGAAAACCCAAAAATTAGTGTTTCTGCTTTTTCATTTTTATTTTCAAACTTAACAAATACTTTTGATAATAATATATTTAATGTACCACAGGTCCCAGGGGTTCGCCTCTTATATTGGGGAAATCCAGCCTCGAATCAATGGTCTCGTCAATTTGTCCTATCACCGCTATGTTGTCTCCTCGTATGATGTGTAAACCCAATACAATTTGTTCAATGCCGGCTGTTGTGGAGAAGACTCGTTCATGAGATTCATCTAGAATAACATTAATGGTTTGATCAAATCCTTTAAGAGTTCCAATGAAGTTCCGACCATCCGCTGTTATAATGGATACTGTGTGATTAATATACTGTTCCAGAGCTGATGCCATTTTTTATAATGAAATTTTAACAATGTGCTAAATGCTTTATGTATTTTGTTTTCTAAACAAAACTAGTTAGAAGGTATAAAAGTTGCTGAAGCAGTGGGGAACGTGGTGAAATCGAAACAATTTGTAAACAATTTCAATGTTACCAAATTAGTGATAAGAGCATTACTGAAATCAACTGTTTTGCATAAAATGGTGATAACAGTTGCGGTGCCAAGTTCTAAAATTTTGTGAGTTTGTCAAGTAAAATTATTCTATGGATATTTATTCATTAATAAAGAATTAATAAACTTGTGTTTTTTAATGATTTACAAAATATCAAAGTCTATAAATAAATATTACTAGAAATTTTAATACGTTCTTATGTAGCAGCTGTGTTTAGAAATAAATTTAGTTGGGCATATACACACACATGTACTTACATACATATGTATTTAAAGACGTACATATGCATGTACTCATGTATAAACATATCGTCGGTTGGTTACTGGTTTGATGTATGGAACAAAAATGTGTTTTCGAGAAAATCGATGAAGAATGTTTAGTTCATTAGTTTTATATTAATACATGATAGAATTTTTTGTTTAATAATAAAAGTAATAGATACATATGTTTTTTATTCAAACTTAAAGTTGATGAACTTTTTACATCCAACATGAAAAGTTATTAAGATTTAAAGAAAAAATTACAAAAATCTTTGTCAACGCATGCCACAATCATAACAACAATATTTTTCACTACTTGTTCAAGTAGGTTAAATTACTGTAGGTATATATTTAAGTAGAAAATATCAATTTTATTCATGCAACATGACATTTAAAGAAAAAACAACGGAAGATATAAAAGGAAGTTTGAATATATTTAATAAAAGAAATTTTATTAATAAAAAATAAATATCAATTTCATTTGATTAAAACATAACACAACAATAAAATTTTTGCAAAAAATTGCTAATTGCTGTAAACAATTTCTAAAATATATAACAATTGTGGAAATGGCGCAATATTGCAGCTCTATATCTCCTGATATATTCAAGATATCGGAAAACTGATAATGAATTTGGAAAGAGGACACATTATTCATATATAATTAATCAATAACTAAATTTTTTTTTAAATGTTCCATACATCAAACCAGTAACCAACCGACGATATATCAAACAATGCATAAATTCGTTACGGAATTGGATTTGGCAGCAATTTCAATTGGAATTATAAGTTTGTTCATGAGTTTGTGGATATTAAGGATGACTAAATATGAATTAATGGTTTCAGAAGATAATAGAGCCATGTAGCCACCACCACTTATTTAAAAAACTAAATGCAACCAACGTGCTAAAAGTTTTCGTGACATGCGCATTTGGCTTTTTACATACCGTATAAATAACGTGACCAGATGGTTTTTGCAAAAAACGGGACATGATCGATTAAAAAGCGGGATTGTGAAGCAAATACAGCCAAGAAGCAGGATTTAAAAATAGGTGTAATTTAGAAAGCGGGATGTATAATATGCACATACAAAGTTTCGTATGTACTTAGGAAACACAACTCAACTTTTCAACTCCAAAGAAACGCTTTTAAATAAAGAAAAATATTAATCTACATACCTATAACTATAAATAAAAATGAAATTCGTTACTTTTGTTTAAATGTTTGTAAATGTGTTCTTATGTTCTAAACTTACCACGCCCCCTTTTTTAATTTCTCTAAAATCGGAGAACGACTGTGCCGATTTGGCTAACTTTTTCTAGTTTTAAGCGGCCCACCCATTTGCAATATAATTGTGCCATTTTTCGTATTGTACAATAACAATGTGTATGTTATATTCGAAGGTGGCACAATATATTGGCAAATATCAAAAGACTTTTGATTTTTATTGTACAATCAAGCCAATTGTATAATGTGGTGGCAACATTGTTCAATGTTGTTTACTTTTTCACTGTCCGGAAAATTGGGCAATATTTTCTTTGAAAATATTGTGCCATTTATTGCATAGTATAGGTCAAAAAGACAATAATATGTACAACAACATATGAATTAATACTGTATAATGGATGGGCCGCTTTAGTAGTGATTTAAAGAAAAAATATTAAGGAGTGAACAAGTGGAGGTGGCACCTCCCATATACAACAAATTTTTATTTTGTAATATCTTGGGAGCTTATACGGTGAAACAGCTGAGATTTTGTCGGAGTTACTCCATTGACCTTATAAGTTGTTAAACAAAAAGTCGAAATAAAAAGAGTGGTCGTGGCACTTCTTTGCATCTAATGTAGCAAGAGAAGTAAAATATTGTGTATGTAACAATTTTTAAGATGTGCATTGTCTTACAAGAAAGTTCGAATTGGACATGTGGGTGCGGCACCTCCCATAAAGAGAAAATATTAACTTTGAGATAGGGAGAAATGTTGAATTTTTTTTTAGAGATAACAATGTTGATACACAATGCATATTGCATTGTCTCTGGAAACAATTTCAGAACTAGAAAATTAGGCGTGGTGTCTCCTAACCGTGATTGGACAAGTGGGGGTGGCTCCTCTCAAATAAAGAAAATGTTTACTTAAAAACTAATGCAGTGAGAATTTTGAAACTCGTCATGACTATTTATCTTAATAATGAGCATTGTATTCTGCAAAATAGTGAAGGTTGAACCTCAATCGTGGCACTTCTAATATAAAAAATTGTTCTTTTCATCTCAAAACGTATGTACTCGTATATGTTGTGTAACGAAGCACACAGGGTTTTGGCTAGTTGAGCAATAACTACACTTAACAAAATATGTATGTATAATGAATTTTTGTCAGTTGCTAATAAAAATCTAATAAGAGATTGAAAATTTAAAAACTGTAAAAAGTGGGATAAAGCGGGATATAAGTTCGAGGCGGCGTCGACCTATGGAAAGCGGGATGCCTGTCTGACTTAATTATGAAGCTATTCATTCATACAGTCCAGTGCCTGGTTTCGCGACTAATTTCTAACAGCTTTCTGCTCTTTTGCATTCATTTATCGAATATTATATTTTTACTCAAGCAGAGACATTTACCGGAAATGGCTTGAACATGTGTAAATAGAGTTACATTTAGAACAAATTAACAGAGATGTTGTATTAACCGTTATATAAAATAGTCTAATATTCTACTACGAGTAGTATTACGTGCCACCAGTGACATTTTAAAAGCATGCGCACTATAGATAAAACTAAAATTTTTACGCTGGTATCAACTTAATAAACACCTATTGATTTTTATTTACATACACTCTCCGAACATCTGTCTGTCATAAAGTATTGAATACAATAGAAGAAAATTGTTACACACAACACAATTGGGATAGAGTGGGAAAAAGGCAAATCGTTTTCCAAAAATTTCAATAGTATGTATACATTTGTTGTGTGATAATAAAAGCGTCAAAACGCAGAAAAAGGAATTGTGCTTGTGTTATTTTTGCTGTAGGTGTAACTAAAGCTGAAAGAAGAAATCTAGTCAAACCACACAGTATAGAGTGAAAGACGACAAATGAAAATGTATTACAATCTTGTGCTCTTAATTTTTCTTTAGTATCCTGACATAAAGTGAAAAATCAAGTAGAATCGTTAATACGCGTTAAAAATAAACTAATAAATAAAAATCATTCAAAAATATTTAATTAATATCCTATTAAACAATCAAAATATAACTAACTAACCATAACAAAAATATATTATTTTAACATTTTACAAAAGAAATTTTCAAGAAAATTAACGTATGCTTTAACATTTTCAACAAATTTTGCAATCAATTTTTAACAAAAAAAATAAAAATAATAAATAAATAAAAATTAACGGAGCGCACAAAGCTGCAAAAAACTGAAATTTAATATTTACTAGGTACATATAATAATTCAAAATAAGCAGCAAAGTATTTCATTTATTTTAAATATAAAAATTTGTTGTCCCAATTATGTATAATTTTCCTTTAATAATCACAATAAAACGTAATAGATGGAACTTCTTGCATTTGTTCCTATTCCATTTTTATTGTGTTAGTTATCGATTTATGTATGTATATGTGTGAAAAGTAACAGTAAATATATGGCAGAGATAGAGAATAAAGAAGCAGCAACAGAATAATTTTCAGCTGTGCTTGCTTATCTTCATATAAAAATATGTATTTGTACTCGTGCAATATATAATTTTCAAAGAAAGCAAACGTTTGTCTAATTAAAGTTAATTTTATTGAAAATTATAAATTGTAGTTTTTTTATAAATTGCTTGTTAAATTAATTATGTTTAAAACATTCTAGAATAGGAAGTTGTAGAAGCTACATATGTATGTACATACGAATATATAGAGAATATGTTACAAATTATTTGATTAAGTGCTAAGAATTGAAAAGGTAAAAGCATGGAACCATGTTGGAAGCTTAATAAAATGTTTTCTTTCTTTCAAAATTCATATCCATGCATACATATATCAATAATTTCTATGGCACAGTAACGATGAGAAAATCAAATAAATAGCAGATTGTAATGATAGGTATGGCACCAAAATCTCGGATAGAAACATTTACATACATACGTTTGCGTGAGAATCACACTCCTTTTAAAATTTTTTTTTTTAATTTAAAGTTTCTAGTCTGTTAAGTTTCTATTTATGATGAATAAGTTAGTTGGAAAGGACAGAATACACGATTACATAAAAGAATGGATTAGAGCTTGAGGGGCGTAGCCTAAGCCTACATTGAAAAATTAACTATTGTGTCATTACAAGAGCCCAATGTTCGTAAGAATCGTTTGGTATGAAATGCACAAAACATAACATTAAATTTTAACGGATGTGACCCCGCATACTATTTTAAGCCCAAGACTTCGTTGTGGCAGATCTTTTGATGTACTCGTATGTAAAGTTTTGTAGGAAAAATGAAAGAAAACTATTTAAATAAATGATTAGAATTAGCACAGTCGAAGTATATAAAACAGAGGGTTAAAATTTGATGGGCATGGTTACGCTCACTCTTAAAAACGCAATATTATATCCTTGCATTAGTGCAATGTACATGCGAAGTTTTAATGAAATCGTTTGTGTTGAAACTAGAGATGGACGCGTGTCATGTTTTTTTTTCTTCGTGACACTAACACACGCGACTCAACACAAAGTGTTCGTGACAATAAACCTGATTTCGTGCGTGCTCGGGTCGTTTCGTTAAATTTTAATTTTTGACTTAGAGCTTTAAGGGCGTGATGCCGCACTTCAGGTTAAGAACACCGGGGTTTAAGATTTTTCTTAACATTTTTCAACGCACTAGTACATAATAATGCCAATTTATTATTTTACTTATTCATTAAAGTATTTTTTTTATTAAAATACAATGAAATTGCTTCTCGAGGGGTTAAGCTGGATCCCATGCGCATTTCACTGTTGTTATTGTAGATCATCAGGGAACCTTTACCCAAAAATTTTTCTTAGAACAACTACAGATATTATATTAAACGTTCATTTAAACAAACGAGAAGTTCAAAAAATATCAAAGTTGAAACAAGAACTCAATAATCAACATGTTTTTTATTTTCTTACTTTATCATTACTACATTGGCTGACTTTTTTTTCAGCTCGCATTGTAGTTGTAAGAAGTATGTAAAGAAAATAAATGTAAAGAACAACAACAGCTATTCAAGCATAGAGTGTTGCCACTCAAGTATTTTTGACCGGGTGTAGTCAAGTTAATAATTAGTGTTTTTTTTTGGAAATTGTTACAATTTAAGTTTAACAATTGTCAAAGCACTAGTAAAATCCCAATTTATTATTTTACTTATTCAGTTAAGCATTTTTTTTTTTCTTAGAACAACTAGAGATTTTATATTAAACCTTCATTTCAGTTCAAAGAAGAAAAAGGGATAAGTTTAGCAATAAGACTTGTGTAGTGTGAACTGAGACTTACTTTAGTCCTAGTTTACACTATGCAAGTCTTTTGATTTCTCATTCGTAATGTTAAAAAAAGCCCACATGCATACACAAAATTATGGGTAAAAAATATGACTTGAATTGTGTGAACTGGGACTTATCATTGCTACATTGGCTGACTTTTTTCAGCTCGCATTGTAGTTGTAAGAACAGCATACATACATATGTAATGAAAATAAGTGTAAAAAACAATAACAGCTATTCAATGCTTTCGCAAGAATAGAGTGTTGCCACACAAGTATTTTTTTTTCTACGTCTATGCCTACAGTAGAATTTTATGGCACATACTCGTATCTTTAAAGCACATTTCAATTTACTATATTCCCGTTTAAGAGTACTTGAGAATATTTGAGCAATTTTTACGAAAGGAGAAAAAAAGACCCATAACCCATGAGAAGAGTTAGAGGGTTCAAATGTTTCTCGTAGGATTTTTCGTAATAGTGTGTGGAAGCTAATTTCTGCAAAAAAAACTATACTTAAAAATTTCTTAAATATTTCGTTTTTAGTCTATCGACAAAAATTTTTTTTACAAAAATTTAGTTACTGAAGGCAACTAGCAATTCCGCTGGTATTTTCTTCTGTTGTTATTACAATGTTTTATACCAACCCCTTTAGTATTGGCAGCAGCATCTAACTAGCAACAATCGGACGCACCAGCAGCAGCAACAATAGTGTCAAATACCAGCACAGAATTTGTAGAACAAGAAAAGAAAAACACAGCACAACGTTAAATATTTTTACAAGAAAAGAAAAAACGATCATTTAAAAAAGCTATAAAAAGGAAATTGACTGCAAGAGAGTCCTTTAAAATCATTAAGAAAAAATATTACATAAAAATACCCACACTAACTAAAAAAGAAGAAAGAAATAAGTGTCTTGTTAAATAAATTGCTGAATTTTCTGCTCTTTGCCAATAAAGAATCGCAAGAAAATATAAACTTTTCGCTTTTATTTTCTAGTGCGTGCCTAAGTAAAATTAAATTATATAAAAAAAAAAATATATAAAAATATAAAAACCTAAAATCAGGCGTATGTGAATTGTGTCCATCTTAATAATTGTTCTAATTATTGCAAATATATTGAGAACGCCGAACAAAGTTGCCAAATTTCTTAACTATTAATCCACAATTTGTACAAAGAAGTACAAATAAATACAACACATACAACTTTATTTCATCTTAAAAAAAAAGTTTTTAAAACTAAGCGCTACACAAATGGTAAGTGTTTATTGCACAATTTTTAAGTCATAATTTTTCAAAATATAAACATAAAGTTAAGAGCAGTCAATGCACTTTTTGGCACTTGCAAGCCAGTCTCCTCAGTTTGATTGAGGTGCTCCAAAATATGCAATAATAAAAGCATCACCTTATTATTCAGATGTCGAATTATGCAATTCGTTAGTGATATAATAGAATATAGTAGAGTAATTTAATTATTTTTTTTCAGTGCAGTGTAGCCAATTCAGTATTTTGGCAATTAAGTTGGGCAGTTTTTATTTTGATTTAGCGTCAAATTTTCCACTTAGTATTTTTTAGCAGTTTTTAGCATTATTTAATCGAAAATGTTTAAAAATTATTAGTTTTTCTATATTTAAAAACGCCCCCCATAACTTATCCTGATTAAATATTTACGGTATAGACTTTAGAGGGCGATAAGTATACTTATTTAGTCGAACTTTAGTTGCGTTGCCAGTTGCTAAAATGTTATTATGTTTGGTAACTGACAACTAACAGCTGATAGAACAGCTGATAGTTTGTCCATATTTACACTATGCAAGTCTTATTGCTAAGCTGATTAGTTTGAAGGAGCGAGAGACGAGGGGAACAGTAACGTTTCTTTTCCCTTCGTCTCTTTTTCCTAACAAACTAATCAGCTTAGCAATAAGACTTGCACAGTGTAAACTAGGACTTTTAGTTGCCCAATTGCAAGAATATCGGTACAACTTTTTAGTTGCTGTGTAGTTTTTAAGACAAAATGGTGCTAAAATTAAAAAGAAATTTGAATTAAATGAAATAAACTACTCCTTTTTTGGGAAGACGAAAGAAAATATAATAAAAAATAAATTTTTAACTCGAAATTATTTCAAGTCTAAAGCATTTGAATTGTTCCCTAAATGCCGTCTAATAAACGTCACATTTTATAATTATTCATTATTATTATTATCAGTTTAGTGAATTGATAATAATTTTTATTATATATAAGTAATTTTTTAAGCACTTTCACTTGAACATTTTTAACACTTACATTTCTTATATTTTGAAGCTAAAGGCTCAGTTAGCCGACTGTAATGGAATGTAACTGCAACAGTAGGAAACAGCTGATCGATATTGTTATGTGAAAAGTAATGAAAATGGTTATAGAAATGTAATGTAACGTAACCTACTTCTCATATAAAAATATGGATCAGCTGTTTCCTACGTTACAGTTACATTCCATTACAATCGGCTAAAGGCTCAGTTACATTCCATTACAATCGGCTAAAGGCTCAGTTAGCCGACTGTAATGTAACGTAACTGCAACAGTAGAAAACAGCTGATCGATATTATTATGTGAAAAGTAATGAAGTTAAAACTTTTTATGAAAAATCGCAACAAAAAAATCCATGCATGGAAAATTTTTTTTAAAATAGCTAGATTAAAACAAAATTGGCTAAAAATGGCTAAATTGGCACCACTGAGCTTTATAGACTCGCTAATCTGGAGTAAAACGTAATTACACTTGATTTTTCTTTTCTTAATTTTTTGCTCTTTTTAAAAGATTTAATTTTTGATATAGATATAATATTTGCACGTAAATTATTTTTCCAAACTAAAATATAATTAAATAGTCTTTAAAAATACCTTGAAATTGGAGAGCCACATGGTATAGTTGCTATGCACACTTCACAGTTTGACTACAATTTGTCTCCATATTGTTTGGGATATAAATTGGATTTTCTGAAAAAAAAAATTAATTTTTCATGTGATGTAGGAATACATTTAATTTATACCTGATATATTTTTATCATGACAGAAGTCAAACTTTATATTGACAAATAGTTTGTTTTTCCTATATGGAATTTGACATTTGTCATGATAAAAATATATCAGGTATAGACGTAGCGTTATAGAAATTTGTATTGTGTATCTTTTTCAAATGTAATTCAGTGAGGTTCATTAAAATTTTGTATATATTTTTAGTAACCTTAATACACCCGAACAGGAGTAAGAAGTTCTTTTTCATACAAAATTAGAATATTTCATTTGGCAGGCGTAAATAGAGGCCCTTTAAATTTCACATACAAAAGTCGTATTGATTCGTATTAGCGAATATCAAAAATTGACATTAATCACATCACTAGTACATACATTGTCCTAGCAATAAGATAATAAAAAAAATAGTTGACATGATAAAACAACTTATTTTTCTTCTAACCTGCAAATAGAAATAAATAACCATGACATTGCTATTAAAAATAAAGAAAGAATAAACATTTTCCCATAAGCAGGACAAAAATCTAATCACGTACCCGTAGTACAGTAAAAATATACGTATGTATGTATGTATGTATGTACATATACTACTCGTATATACTCGTAGATAAAATATATTAATTTTTTATTAAACCTTTTTCGATTTATTTATGTGGATAAAATTGCAATTATTTTTTTTTCAATAAAAAGCTTTTGATTTATGAAATAGAAATCACTTTTTTGACATTTTTTGTGATTTTTTACTTTCGATTCCATTTAGTATTTTGGGGTGTTATAAATTAAAAAGTTAATAAATTTGTGTGTATGGATCTCACTATCGGCACAATGTACCGATTTTCGTCGGCTCACTGAAATAAAGTCATAAGCAGGGAAACCAGAAATATGCTCTAAAAAAATGTTTTAAGCGCATTCAATATGCACTAAAAACTCAAAAAATATGCTCTTAAGAATAAAATAAGTTGGTTTATTTTTAAATAAAAATATATGTATTTTTCAAGAGATTTATTCGACATATTGTAATAATTATATTATAAGTGAAATTTATTTGCTGGTGGTTAAGCGATGTCTATATGCATTTCATTGTTGCTTTAACAAAATTCAACAACTTTTGCATATAAACTAAGACAAAAACAAAATAAACCAAAAAGAATTAACAAAGAATAACTGCCGTATTAAAGACAATAATTTGGGTTTGAAGTGCACGTTAAAAAAATTGTCATACAAATTTTGACTAAAGCAAATAATGCGAATTAATATTATTTTTTTTTTTTTTTGATACTCTCGTAAAAACTTAGTTTCAATTTCAAAAGAGATAAATAAGACACGATTTTTATTTATAATTTTTATTGCAACAAACAGCAAAATATTGACCTAGATTTTCAAATAAAAATCGTTCCTTTCACATCTAAATAACCTTTTATACATTAACAATGTTCCTGCAACGTCTTCCTGGGGCAAAGTCCGTCACAAATAACAAAACCAAATTCTTATTGGAACTAACGTCCGTAATAACTGCGTAATACATAAGAAACATTTATACACTACATGGAACATTGGAATCAAAATTTATATGGCAAAAAATAAAAATAAAAATTTTGACCAACGCATAATCTTAAACATTAAAATAAAAAAATTTCTATAAAGCATCAAAATATGCCCTAAAAGCATAAATTATGCTCTAAAAACTCGAAATCATGCCAAAAATATGCGTGTACAACTGATATATGCAAAAATATGCTTTAAAGGGTAAAATATGCAAAAATATGCAGTAACAAATCGATGCCAAAATTCACAAAAAGTTCTGAAACGGATAAATATCTTGTCCCCGCATTAATATGTCACACAAGAAAAAACATGCAATTGCATATTTGCGGTTTCCCTGGTCACAAGTAATAAGCAAACTAGCCTTATTTCTCAACTAACTACAATAGAAAGACATAATTGCAGCACACTGCATTGGTAATAAAGCCATATAGACTTATTTCAGAATTAATTGAGTAATAATGCCATTTTTACTTATTACTTATGACTTTGTTGACGAAAATCGGTACATTGTGCCGATAGTGTGATTGATCCAGGCTTTATAGTCTCTACAAAGGCTACACGATTATTTTGCCGTGTAGAAAGAAATGTAAGCTCACAAACGTGAATTTCAGAAAGCACTCCCGAACCGGGCTTTAACCAAAAGTGAGCGATAAGTTAAAGGCAAATTTTACCTACCTGTAACTTTTATTGTGATATTTAGTAATTTGAAGTTGCCCCACTTTCATAAGCAAAATTGAAGTCGTATTTATTTGAGCAAAATATGACACAAAACAAAACAAGAATTAAAACACCAGACACATAATAATAATAATAATAATAATAATAATAAAAATATGGACAAAAATGGTTGCATTTTGTTTGTAATTGAGCAAATAAGCAGAAGGAAGTTCGCACTAAGTATTTTTAACAACCAACCCTACAAGAAATGAATGACTGAAACTAACACAAATAAAATTTCTTCACTAACACATTTGCAGCAATTTTACATTGAAATCAATATTGACAGTCAATTGACTAGTCATTTGATCGGAAGTGATGATGGATTTATTTATTAATTATAGTTGCTCTACTCTAGCAAAAAAACTTTTAAAACGTCGAGTTTTATTTAAAAAAAAAATAAAATTCATTCTGTCTGCGAAAATTAAAATTTATAACTATGTATTAAAAAAGATAAGTAAAAAGAAAATATAAAATAAATTTACAAAATTTAATTTAATATATATTTCTTTTCAAAATTTTAGACATTTTTAAAAAGTAAGATGCGTTGGTGGTGAAAAGATGTGAAGAGGGCTATAACCCATGGGCTATTCTGTTTTACTGAATTATATCTTTCGTTTTAATATTTTATTAAATTTTATATTTTTAAGTGACTTTTTGTAATAAAAACAAACCATTAAAATAATAAAAATTATATTTATTGTCAGTATATAAATCATGTATGATTGCTCAATTGTGGGGGACAAAAGTTTCCATCACATTTTTCATTTTGCCCGTAATAATATGATAGAAACTTTGTTCTACGCAATGATGAATATATCCTGCATGACTTCCGATCAAATGACCGGTCAATTGACTGATACTATTCTTGTAGGGAACGTATCCGGTGGCTACAGCAATGTTGCCACAATATAAAAATTATATTATTGATTTTATCGGGCAGTTGTAATAATGGAAAGTTCACTTTATAGTTTAATGGCCCTAAGTTGGTAATCCAGCAGGGAAGAACTTGCATCAAAAATATTTAATTCCAATGCCGATTACCATTTTTTGAAATATTTTGCTGGGTAGTGTGCAATTGCAGTTAACTGTCAAGCACTCATACGTCAAGTAGTTTGACTACAAAAGAAATGGGAAAGGCAAGACAATTTGTTTTAATATCAAAAGCCAACAATTTAATATATATATATACGAGTATGTAAGTGTGTGTGTATGTATGTGGTTTAGATTTTTGTTCAAGAATATACAAAACTTGATTTTTTTTAACTTCATATATATGTATACATACATATGTATGTATGTAAAGAAGGATATCCCAACAAAACAAAATGATAATAATAACACGTAATCTGTATATGTGGCAGCATCTACACTCCCATAAAAACATTCAATTTCCTTTGGAGTTTGCAAATATGATGTAACTTTGAAAGTTAGCAATATAAACTCTTACATTATTGGACTGTGGAATAGTTTTAGCACTGAAAACTTGCTTAGTGAATCCAGTCCTCATTTTGTCTTTGGAAAATTAAATAGTTTTGTATTACATACGAGTACATACTTATTTGGGTCAATCTACATATTAAAAATTAAATCGTATTTACACACACACATTTAAATTTCCAACATAATAAAGTGTTTGTGTATTTGTAAAACGGAACTTAAACTTGTTCACTCTACTACTAATGCATGCATATACATACATATGTATGTATGTATGTATGTATGTATGTATGTATGTAAATATGTATGTACTATGTCTCATCTGTAAATATGTACTTTGTGGTTTCGATGTTCTTTTTTTTTTGGCTCGCATATCTACTAATATTTATCAGATTATTTTCAGTTTGTAGACAACAAATTCATCCAGTTACGAGAAGATTATTGTGAGAAAAAAAATACTCATTTGCTTGTGCCTTTAAACTTAAAGTTTTCTCATCGTAAATCGAGAATCAAACCCTGAATTTTGGATTATTTTATTAAGAACTTTTAACAATTTGTGCTTTATTGGGAATTTCTTTTTATATTCATTTGAATATGCGAGTAAATGAAAGTTTAATATAAAATGTCTAATTCTTGTAACAAGTTTTTGGTTAAAGGTTGCCTGATGATCTGCATTAGCCACATTGAAATGGCTCATAGGATCCAGCTAACCCCTCAATAATCAATTTCAATGCATTTAAAAAAAATAATATTTTTAGTATTAATATTTTACTGAACAAGTTAAATATTCATTTTCATGTATTCATGTGATGTACTTTTCTTCCGCCAGGGTTTTTTTTAATTTGGATCGAGTTTCCATCATCCCGCGTCCAATTTGTCTTCAGTTGTATTTTATTGACTTGAAGTCGACGAATAGTTACAGAATAAAGGGTATTATCATATCACAAGTGTTGTCTGCAGGCCAAAGCTTTTTGATTTACATATCTAAGCGTGTTAGTTACCACTCTTTTTGGTACCGTTTTCGAACAGCAGTGTAGGTAACACATATAATAATGTGCCTGTTTATGAAGTCGATAAATTTTTTTTTTTAATAGTTTTATTATTTTTTAATATTTCAACAACTAGTTGTAAGCAAAATTTTCTTGAACTTTCAAATGGATTGAATTGCGCTGCACTTCTCTAACCCATATACATACATATAGCTCATTTACTCAATGCAGATGCAGCATTTTTTTTTTGTTTTAAAATTTTTATTTGCAATCTATTTACAACAAAATAATAAGCAAATTTAATAAATACTTTAACAATAGATAACAGCAGCGTTAAATTCCATTGAATTTAACAATTAAAAATTTAAAAATTTTAAAGAATTCATATCCAGATATTTACAGAGCTAATACAGCTTAGGATTTAAAGGGGAGATCTAATATGTGTGTTCGTTTTAGCCGTCTAACTTCATCACTGTTGTTTAAGAGCGTTATTGCAAGAATATTTTGATGGTCGCTTAGTCTTTTCAAATAATTTGTGCTGTAAACTTTGATTTCATCCGTTATGTATGGAATATTGAGATCATTGTGGATTGAAGTGTTTCTTATATACCAAGGAACACCTATTATAAATCTAAGGATTTTTGACTGATATTTTTGAATTATATCAATGTTTGAGTAGGAAGCGGTTCCCCATAATTGTATACCGTAAGTCCATATAGGTTTCAGTACGGTCTTATATAATAGTAACTTGTTGTTTATGTTTAATTCCGATCGTGGCCCAAGAAGCCAGTATATTTTACTTGTTTTAGTTTTTAGTTGTTTTCTTTTTATTTTTATATGTGTTTTCCAAGTTAAGCGTCGATCATATTGTGTGAAAATTTCATACAAATATCTTGCTTACTTAGGGTTGTTATCGCGTTATTTATAAAAAGAGGACAGCAGAGGAAAAAAACCGGACATTTGTTTAAAAAAGTAGTACTAAAAAAAAACGAAACTTATTTTTTCCAATAATATTACTACCAATAAAATCTTAAATACATTTCAATGGTGTTGCGTAAATCGGGTCAATCTCGCACAATTTTACATAGAATATTGGATCTTTTTATCCAATATGTTTACATTAAATTGTACCTGCATAAGTATGTACACATTTCAGAATATTTGCATACATAAAGGCACAGAAATAGCACTTCAAATATCATTTCACATTTTGGAAACATTTGTTAAACTTATATTTTGTCGTTTATTGGCCATGTCACAGAGTTCAATTCCGTTCGGAAACGGAATTCAATCCACCCCATTTTTGTAGCAGATGGTATCTTAAGCCTGGTACTCTGTTCAACATTTCATATGAAATGCTGTCAAAATACATGTAAAAAAAATTGGCGCGAATTGTTCAAGAAAAAATGTTGCAGAAGTAGTGCTCTGTTTATCTTGGGAAAAACGTATGAAATGTATCTGCAACATTTTAAGTTTTCATGGGAAATAAGATAAGAGGCACTTATTTCGCATGGAATTTAAAACAAACACATGGGGAGTTTTTAAAAACATAAGAAATTGTAGCATTGTTTCAGGGCTAGTTAATATTGTTTACATGTCAAATTTTTCGTATGAAATAATCAATGTTGCTCAACATTTTTCTAAAATGCTTTAAAGAGAAAACTAAAATACGGAAATTTGTCAGGTGTGTCCAGACTGTGTGGGGGGAGCTGGTGTGCTGGGGTATGCTCCGGCTAGGGCTTGACATCTTGAAATGGATTGACATTGTTTGGTTAAAATGTCTTATTTGTTCATAAAATATATATTTTGAACTCTTGCTTAAAGCTGTGCTGTATTATTTTGGCGTTTTTAACGCAACTCCGCCGATATTTTAAATACATCTTAATAATTCTAAGTCTTAAAATATTATACCACAGCCCTCATGAGCAGTGTTATATATGGTTTTAATAAATACCATTTGTCAAGCAATTTAAAGGCGAAAAATTGCCCTCAAAAAGTAGGATTTCCCGGACACTATTTTTTTTCGAGAACAGAGTTGCCAAAAAGGGGACAGTCTCAGGGAAAAAGAGGACGGATAACAACCCTAGTTTACTCAGCTCTTGATAGAAAAGTAAAATTTTCTTTCTCCTTTAAGTTGTGTATAAATTGGAAACTTTGAACTCGTTTTCTCATTTGGTGTGAGTTATGACGTTGTTTTAGTAAATGATCGATATGTACTTATATTATTAACTCAAAATGTAAGCAATGTGTTTGGTCCAAATACGTTGAGTAGTTTTTGTCTGATTAAGTAACTAAAATGCACACAATCTATCACATTATAGTATTAGTAGATCTTTAATTCTAATCAAGTGCTTTGAAAAAAGGCACTTTTTGAAAAGGTACTTATGTATAAAAAATTATCAACATCATTTGCCCTTAATATCTAGATCTTTTAAGACCTATTATTTATGTCATTAACGTTAACTAAAAGATAATCTTAGTTTCACTTTTAAAAAATTTGCTCAGTATGGCAACAAAATTAATATTAAATTACTAGTATATTTATATATATATGGATGTATGTATGTAGTATATGGCAAAATAAAATTTTTCTTTGCTACTGCAAACTTATTTACATGTATGAAGGATATAATTTATGTGCATATGCATGTATGTATGTATGTATATGTATACTACATTTATCTACTTATTTGTTATCTGTTTATCTTGTGGGAATTTTACCACTTTTTTATTCTATACTACATACATACATCGACTGACCTCTTACAGCGTCATTTCATATTATCGTTTTTTTTGGCTGCAAATAATCTAAAATGTTGAAAATGGAAGAATAACTTGTACTAAAAGCAAAGTGTATCAAATAAATATGCCGTTATTTTAATATGTACATTGTACATACTCGTACTAGGGGTGCCATATCAGATTGGTTTCCCGAATGCGGGGATATCGGGATTTGGAAATGTCTAATTTTTAGACAGCCACATTCTTACGAATTATTCGGTATTTTGTGAAAATAAAAAAGTTGAGCGTGGTTTTGAGTTTTTTTAATTACACTAATGAAAATTTTCGCTAGAAACTCCTTCTCTAGAGAAGCTTTTTTTTTTCTTATTTGTTCTGACTAATGTGTAGTCGTAGTAATGTGTTTGCATTGTGGAAAACAAGCGACTCATCTAGAAAATTTGTATAGGATTCACTAAAAAGTTTGAGTGATTTTTATACATATATTTTTTCTAAACATTTGCATTGTTTGCATTGTGGAAACTACACGTAACCTACAATTTACACATGAAACTAATTGCAACAAAGTAGCACTACAACCACATTTTTTCACTACGACACTCACATTGTTTTTAATTTCTACTCAGATTTCAACGAAATTTTCAAGAAAGTAATTTTTTGAAGTTTTCAGAAAGTAGAATGAAAAAATGTTAACAGTGTTAGCCACTTTAAAGATTTGTACAAATATACAGGATTGCGGCAAATAGTTATTATAAATTATGCTTATTTTGTATAAATATTTAAAGAATTATAATATCTTATATTCAAATATGCATGCAGAAGACAATTCATGCCTTTTTAAAATAATAATATTATTAAAATATTAACAAAAATATTTATTCCCAATTTATTGCCCAACAAATTTGTGTAGGTGATAATCTGGGTAACACTAATTAAATATTAAACAAAACAATTTCTTGAAACTTTACGTTTCGCCGACATTTTTAAAATGAACTTTCACTTTCCTATGCAAACGGACAAGAAATTTTCATGAAAGTTATTTATTTCATTAAAATTTTTATTCATAATACGTATACAGAAATTTCAAGAAGGTACTTTCATGTGTAAATATAGCGTAAATAAAATAAGAAAATTAAAATTTTAATCAACACAAGAAAGTAAGTTCAATCATTTCAAATAGAGAATGTTTTTAAAGCCCCAAAAGGTTAGTTGTCAAACGAATTGTCATACTGCGCATGCTTTTTGACATTTATGGTCAGTATACTCTGACAAATTATTATGATAGATTGAATTAGTGAAGATACTATAAATTTTTTCAACATACGTTTGCTTAAGCACACACGAAGGTCAACAAACATAAGTTCACGATTTTAGCATATCGTGTAGACACCATATTTTTACTTTGTAACAAATTTAATGTGTATGCTGAAAGTTACATACATATGTGATTTGTTGAAAAGTGTTTGCAAGCTTTTCAGCACACGGCAAATTGGATTGTATGTAGAATTGATATTTCAACCCTCTCATATTAGGAAATTTACCGCATATTACATCTATGGCACCATTGATTGAAACGAAACGTTAAGTCCCGGTCAATGCAATCTGCTATAACGCACCTCCACTTGGAGACCTAGTTAAGTCCAGTTCATTGTGATTCCCTTCTATTGCCCATTAAAATTAATATATACCCCCCATTTGTACCTAGAAGTGATTTTATTATCCGTCATTAAGCCACTGAATTCCCATGATGAAGCCCCTGATGTCCTCTAGTTTACACTTCCCCATATCAGTAATGCTCTCATGAAAACGTCTGCTCAGCCATCTAATCCTATGACGTTGCAGCTTCGGGCAGTGACAGATAATATGTGCAATGGTTTATGGTTACTCTTCATCTCCGCACATCCTACAGAAATCTGGTGTGCCAGTTTGCCAAGTGCTGCTTCTCGCTCTGACCGAGCAGTGACCAGTCAACGCGCTTATCAGGATTCGCAACGCCTTCCTATTCATATCCAGTAGCAGTTTGGATCTTCCTGAGTCAAGTTTTGACCACATAGCCCTCGAGACTCTACAATCCTCCCTACTTCGCCATGAACTGTTGGTCCTGTAATAATGATCTGTCGGTAGTTTCACCGATCTGTCACACATTCCCTCATCTAACGCTGACCCTATTCTTGCCAGTATCACACTAACTAAATTTTAATTGTAACATTTACGTTACGTTTACGTTAATTCTATGCCTGCCAAACGACCTGTTGCTGTATTCATATCCGATCATTAAGTGGTCGACTACTAAGGTATGTATGTATTTGTTTGTGAGTGAATGAACGAATTACATACATACATAAATGTATTTGTAACAAGGATAATACTTGAACAATGCAAGGCTGATACCATATCACTTTTCACTTATTGTTTTTACATCCTGTGCATGGTCGTGTAATAAAATTTAATCGCAATCTAGAATGTATAAGCTCATCATACTCGTATTATTTCTGGTTAAGTTCAGATAAATTAAGTAAATATGTAAGTGGGTCGTGGGAGTGAGATGCTTATTGGAATTGTATGTAACTTTTGCTATGTACCCATGATTAGGAAATGTTTGGGTTTTGATCACACAAAACAGTGGGAACGTTGCCCCTTGGGCAAGATATGTAATATTATACATACTTTGGTATTTGGTTGTACATACATACATATATTCCTTCATTAGCCATTCATCCATTAGCACCAGTCTTGTGGCGGCTAAAGCTGCTTCATACATGTGTATATGACCTGTATATAGAGTTTTTCTTTTCCCAGAATTTTTCATTTCCCGGAAAAGCGGGAACGACTTTTCAGTTTCCCGGGAATTCCCGCCCAAATAACAATAACAATAAACAATAACGTTTTATAAACACATTAGTCGAAAAACTAATATAATTTCAGTTCTTTATATAATAGTAATGCATAAATACTAACGGTCTAGTTCATAAAAAATATTTTAGGTTTATTACATGTTTATTTGACAAATTTCCCATAGAAATATGTCAAATAAGCGCTTAAGGCCGTGATACACTATCATAAAAAGTCGTGCGATCTACGAAAAATTACAACCCTGGTGTGATGAATTGTTATTGTCTTTTGAAAATTTTCATAAACTCCATCATACCAGGGTTGTATTTTTTCGTAAATCGCACGACTTTATATGATAGTGTATCATGGCCTTTAATAAACCTGAAGAAATATTTTTTATGAATAAGGCAGTTATATTATATGTAAATAGAAAGTCAAGTGCATTGATATAACGCAAACAAAAAAAAACAAATTACATTATTAAAAAAATATTACAAAATCTTGCTTTGAAAATAGGACTTTAGCGCAGAATAAGCATTAATAGAATCGTTCGACAGTCTATTTCTAATTTTATTTAAAAAAAAACTCCTGTTAAAAAAAAGAAGAGCATTATATAATCTCTGGACACTTTCAGTTTTTTCACCACTTCCTTCAAAAAATTGCAATTCCTATTTTAATGAAAATGATTTACTTTGAATCGAAACAGCGTTTTCTTTACTACAAAATCAACACAATATAAGTTGTTGTTGTAAAATTTTAGCTATTGTGCTAGTACCATCGCCTTATTATTGCACCATCACCTTCATAAGTGAATAACGACATTCATCAAGGAATGTGTACATATGAACTAAAGTTGCCATAATAAAATCAAAACAAAAAAAATCCCGGGAATTCCCGCAAATATATCCCGGGATTTCTTTAACGGAAATTGTCTCGGGAAATCCCGTATGAAAAACACTACCTGTATATCAATTAGCACGATTAATAGAATGTTTTACACTAACTAAAGATGCCTTAGTTATGATTGGTCGTACCATCAATTCAGATAACTCAATATTATATACAAACATACCTACCCGATGTAACTTTATATAATCTTCGTTTAATTATTTAATAAAAATAAATATTCATTTGTTTGCTTTTAAATTTCAAGCATCGAAAACGGTCGAGGAATAATCAAGGGCTTTATTGTGGCATGCACACATACTCGTACACACTTTAGAAGTACTCGTATTGTTGGTTTTTGTTATTATCCTGTTTGAAACCATTAAACTTATGTAAACAAACGACATCCCTGATGTTAAATATACATACATATGTACGCGTATATATGTATGTATGTATGTATCTATCTATCCTGCTCGTTTGTTTCTGTTTGCTGTGCTTGACTTTACTATACTTTTTGTACGGTTTGTAAAAGTATTCATGCGTTAATGACTGGAGGTTATTCTATTTTTATCAGCACGCCCGTACGTACATTTGTTGTAGTTTTTCAAGGACATCGATGCTTTATATAAATACATACATGGATAGATGACATACATATTGTACATATTACACAAACACAAACGCAATTATAAAGAGTGTCAACTTTGTTTTATAAAATGCTGCATATCTTTCCCACTTTTGGGAGTTATTACTGATGGAAGCAATTTCCAGTGGAATAAAAGATAAAAAGAAGTATTACACAATAAAACGAGAAAGGTTAATGCAAAATAATTATTTAAGTACATACATACATACATAGGAGTATGTATGTATGTATGTGCATATGTATGTATGCGTGTTACTTTTGAAGCTCTGTTTGTGTAAATTTTTAACTTGTTTTATCTTCAAGGCAGTTACTGAGCTGACAAGATGTTATTTCAAATGATGAATAATTAAAAGTTAAACATTTCTCTGAGGCATTAAAAATATTATCTTTTGTAAGTGAAATTTATTTGCTGGTGGTTAAGCATTGTCTACCTGCATTTCATTGTTGCTTTAACAAATCGTCAGTAGACTTCAACCACACACTTTGCACAGTCACAAATAATAATATTTTTGAATATTACAAAAGAAAAATAAGCGTAGTCGGTTTATAAAGTTATACAAAACCCAGCAAATAATTTTTATTCAATATGAATCTATTTTATTTTTCTACACTTTCAAGGTGAAAAAGTTTAAATCAAATGTCCACAGACACTATTTCTTCTATGCTCCTCTCCTTTTCCTAGTTCTAGTACAATGCATTGCTTAAGCTGGGGATATCCCCCCAGTGCTGGCCCTTAAAAAAAAAATAGAATTATGACAATATAAGTTCAAATAGAAATCAGAAACTAACTAAAATTAATAGCTATTCCATTCATTCGTACTTATGCGAATTCATACCAGGTGGTCTCGACAGCCCAGGTGACTGTTTTCTTTGCTGATAATTTGAATCTCCCTCCAATGTCAACACGCATTTTGTTGTATATTTTTTGTTTGATATCCCAAGAATACATTTTTTAAAGTGAATTTAGGATAGTCTACCTGATATGAGTATGAATATAAAATAGGTTTGGTATAGTCCTTAAGAATTAGGGTTCCGTACACCAAAGGTAAAAAGGAACCCTAAAACTTAAGGACTATACCAAACCTATTTTATATTCATACTCATATCAGGTAGACTATCATAAATTCACTTTAAAAAATGTATTCTTGGGATTGTTGTTCTCGCTTCGATGTCCGTCTTTTTGTCTGTCTGCCTAAGAGACACGGACATAAATGAAAAATATTACCAAAAATAAAAATAAGAAAAAAGATCGCAAAATAAATAATAAAATCGCCAAAAATTTAAAAAAGCGCCAAAACTAACAAAAATCGTGGAAACTGAAAAACAACAGAAAAAGTCGCCAAAAACCGAAAAAAGTCGCCAAAACTAAAAAAAGCCAAGAAATCTTTTTCTTAATTTCCATATCAAGTAAGATATTCGATAATTTAGGCTAAAGTTCGTATAGTATTACATATAGGCATTTCCACAGGAATTTCAGCTTTTTGCACCGTGCGACACCAAACGAATATGCGTGTTTTTTTTTAAGAAAACAGAACTTTTTTTACTTCTTTATATATTTGTGTAGGCCGTGAGCAGCTCTACATTAGGTAACATTTTAACAAAAATCGAGTCGCATTGTTCTGAAAAGCAAGCTTAATTGATTGCTGTCGCACGCGACTAAAAAGTAGACTTTCTCGTGGAAATACCCATATGTAGTGTCCGTTCGGAACCCTTTTTGTGTGCCAGTCAAAGTCGCTCTTTACTGAATTTATTTATAATTTTCAAATGTCAAATGTCATGTTCTTATTTTTATTCACTGACAACTTTTTATTGCATTTGCATCTGAGGATGTCCTTTACAAAAAAATCTTTAATTAGGAAAAAAAAAATCTCATCAAATCTGAAGTTAAATGAGGAAAAAATCAAATCTCAAGTTAAATGATTAAAACCGCAACTTTTAGAAAAACATTTAATTTACATAATCTATATTTGCTGGACCAAAACCAGTAGCGTAACCATTTCAACCATCAGACATACTGGCGTACTCGTTTGTGTGCCATGAATGATAGTCTTCCTGAAGGTGGGTGTTTGGTAGCATGTGCTTTGGTTTATTTTAAACTTTAACTTGTCTCCACCAAGGCACTGGTTATGTCCTGTTGCAAACAATAGCGTTATTTGTTTTTTTTCCTTTTCCTTTTCAATTTTATTTTAAATTGAAATATCGATTATGCAAATTGCTTTTCTGTTTTGTATTATTTCTGTTATGTTACTATAACAAAAAAGTTTATAAAAAGATATACATATGTAAGCCAGTACAAAATAAAAATAAATAAAAATATAAGAGGAATTATTCTCTATGAGTCAAAAAGTAACTAGCAAATATGTATCATCAAATGAAGTTTTGCTGCAGTGTTCATACAAATTAGTTTAACAAACAAATTTCCATAAAAAATTTGTTTTGTAAACCTTTTGTAAACAAAAATTATATTTTATGAATAAGACTTTTAAGCTTCAACTACTTTTTTTTTTGTCAAAAATTGTATTACTTTTTTGGCTTAATTTCATACCATATTGCCTACCAAGCGCAATCGTCCCAAAATTTTTTTATTTTAAAATTAAACTAGTTATAGGCATTTCCACAGGAATGTCAACATTTTGTTGCATGCAACATCAAACAAATATGTTTTTTTTAAGAAAACTAATTTTTTTTTTACTTCTTTATATATTTGTGTAGTCAGTCAGCAGCTCTACATTAGGATAAACTTTAAGAATAATCGAGTCACATTCTTCCGATATACGAGTACAAGCTTAATTGTTTGCTGTCGAACGCGACAAAAAAGTAAACTTTCCCATGGAAATGCCCATCTGTTATTCATTAAAATAAAAAGGGAAAACATTTATTAGAATTATTCGCATTCAAATGATAAATTTAATTTTTTTATTTTAGAATTAAAGTTTTTTTTTGTAACGATTTCGCTAGAATACTTGAACATTCGAATAATATGCACACCAGAGTAGCAAGCCGATCAAAATATTTCGGCGGCGGCTGAAAGGCAAATATTTTCGGCGGCGGCGGCTTAACGCCGAAATTTTTAAGCATTTAACTTTTTCCCAATCTAGCTCTGGAGAAGAACGTGAATTATTGAATCACCATGTTGTTACATTATTTTATTTGCAATATTTTAAGTATTGCAGTAATTGATGTCCCAAATGCCAAGAAAAGTACCTTCGCAAATTGTTTGATAAACCATAGAAACATATTACAGACTATAAATAAATTTTACTGAAGCTTTTCTATTTCCAAAATAAAAAATTAGTTACTTTATAACACTGCTAGGGGTGAACGAATAAAAAGCATTGATCAAATCAATGACCCTTATCGACTCTTACTACGACGCACACTGGGGCCAAATGAATGAAAAGTGGCGATTAATTGAAAATATGAACTTTAAAATTCATAATCGTGTTTGGTACCGGGTTAAAGTGGATAAAATTCTGCATCACTAATTGCAAAAATTTTACTTTTATGTTGTTTGCTTTAGTTGAAGTGAGCACTTAAAGTTGAATAATTGTTATTTTTTTGTGCATATTGAAAAAAAGTGAAAATTTTGATATTTCAATTGATAATTTTTTCTATTTATACTTCTAAAAGTTAAATTTTTATAATGGAACCGTCAACTTCAGGTAGTTTACTATATAGTACATGTTTTTTTGTTTAAATTAATGTTTTAAAAATATTAAATGTTAATAAAATAAAATTAGCCCAAAAATGGGCTATTTTTGATTTATATATGGAGTTTCAACAACTTTGTTCGTGAGCTTGCGTAAAATCGTCTATATAGTGTTATAATATCAGATCTCAACTAATAAACCGCAAAATATTTTTTGGCGACTTGTTGCGATTTTTCTGTTATGCTTGTTTTTGTGAAATAACTCAAGATGCTAAAAATCCACAAATATGAAAAAAAACAACAAAACAAAACATCAAGTTGTTTTTATTTTTTTTTTTATTATTTTCGTTATAGTAGTTGTTATTGTAGCTAAAAAATGTGTTGTTAATTAGAGATGGGGGCGTGAGTAACTTTAATTCACGCATACTCACGTGATTGCGTATGTTGGGTTTATTTACTATGAATAAAATTATTAAATTATTTTACATGTGTTTATGATATTTCAATGAATTTTACTTAAACATTTGTTAATTTTAAATTATTAGAAAATTGTATATGGCACAAGTGCACTATTTTGAAAAATTGAAGGAGGTGACGCTCCCATCCCTATTTATTATTGTCATTTATTTGAGTCCTACATAATAACTGTTGGTCATATACATGCATCATATTTATTTATTGTTTTAGCTGTCAATGTTTTGTGATGTGATGTTACATATTTAAAGTGTTGTGAAAGTGTAAATTATTCGGTACAGGGTTAAAGGAATTACTTTTTGCAAATTTTAAACGAATACAAATCTTATTAATTTTAGGAACATCTCCCAAAACAATTTTCATTCCTCGTCATGAGTTGCATAATTTTATGAAGAGTGCAGAACCTAAATCACTTCAGGATAAATTTAAACTTTTGAGATGGGAAGTAATAAAACGTGTCGACCCTTCGGATATGGTAGATTTTATGACAAGGTTTCATAATTTTTGCTCTAGCTATGAGATTCGGTGGCAAAAATGTCATAGAAAGAATGAAGTTTTTGTAAAAAATAATAAGAATTGGCTGGATGCCTCAATCTCATTCAGTCCACCACCAGAACCACAACAAAAAAGAGGTCGCAGTGATCTCTCATTTGAAGAGTGCAAAGAAAAAACAAAAGTTAAGAAATGTAAAGACATAAGAGATGAAATTTCTTTGCCTATTTTGGCTTACGCCACTCAAATGAGCTTGAGAGCTGCTGGAAAAATAGATGAGTCGAAAATTGTTAAGGAAATAATATCATCTCCAACAAAAGCCAAAAAATACCGAAAAAGTATAGCACAGGTACCACCACAGCAGTTAACTCCGGATGAAGCTCTGTCCACCAATATAATGTTATTAGAAAGGTTGCACCTGAGAAATTTCCATCATATAAATTGGTCCAAACAGCTAAGAAAAAATGTTACCCAAAGGGAGAACAAATGAAAATTTCTGAAACATCAGCGCAAGTTAGCCTACAAGGAATATTGGATCATACCACTGAACGCCTTTTGTCGGTTAAAAATGCAGATTTAAATTCGTTAGACAACGAAGAAATCGAAAATATTACTTTATACACTAAGTGGGGCTTTGACGGAAGTTCAGGGCATAGTTCTTACAAACAAGCCTTTCATGACAGTAATGCATCTGATTCTTCTGTATTTATTACGTCAATTGTACCATTACAATTAGTTTGTAAAAACAAAATCATTTGGCGTAATCCTCGACCGTCTTCAACTAGGTTTTGCAGGCCATTAAAAATTGAATTTATGAAAGAAACGGTCAACAGTATTAAAACAGAAAGAGAAAGAGTGGAGACAGAAAAAATGCTCTTATCGATACAGTGATATCAGTTGGAGAAAGAAAGATAAAAGTGAACCACAAACTAATTCTCGTTATGATTGACGGTAAAGTGTGTAACGCGATTACAGACACAAAGTCCACACAAAAGTGCTACATATGTGGCGCTACCAGCAAGGAGTTCAACAATATTGAACAAATGATTTCTAGAGATTCCAACATAGACTTCATGGAGTTCGGTTTGTCTGTCCTACATGGCTGGATAAGATTTTTTGAATGTCTTATTCACGTGGCATATAAACTTCCAATTCAAAAATGGCAGGCAAGAAGTGACGAAGAAAAAAAAATTATTGCTGAAACTAAAAGTCGTATTCAACGCGAATTTAAAAAGAGAACGGGATTGATCATTGATCGACCAAAACCTGGTTTTGGTAACTCTAATGAGGGGAATACTGCAAGACGTTTTTTTAAGAATGCAGAAGTATCTGCTGAAATTACTAATATTGATTTAGAGTTGATCAAAAATATGCACACAATATTAATTGTAGTTTCTAGTGGTATTGAGGTCAACATTGAAAAATTTACAAACTTCGCTAATAACACTGCCAGGCTATTTGTGAAAAAATATCCATGGTACTATATGCCTCCTACTCTTCACAAATATTTTATTCATGGGCCTGAAATTATATCATTATCGCCATTGCCAATTGGTCAGCTAACCGAAGAGTCTCAGGAAGCCAGAAATAAAGATTTTAAAAGTTATAGGGAGAATTTTGCCCGTAAATGCAGTCGAGAAAAAACAATGGAAGATATCTTTAATAGATTTCTCTTAAGTTCAGATCTGTTTATAACAAGCATGAACAATAGTTCTAAAAAGAAAAAAGAGCTAATGCCAAAATCTGCATTGGAGTTGCTTGTACTTCCCAGCAATGAAAATAGCAATGATGAAGATGGAGATGAAGATGGAGATGAAGATGGAGATGGAGATGAAGATGAAGATGGAGATGAAGATGGAGATGAAGATGGAGATGAAGATGAAGATGGAGATGAAGATGGAGATGAAGATGGAGATGAAGATGGAGATGAAGATTAAGATTATTGTAACGAATTAATTTATGATTATGAAATTGAATGTGAAGTAAATACTAACATTGAAGGTAATAATGAATATAATAAAAAATTGTTGTTTTCAAAAAAAAAAAAATAGAATAACCGAATTTAATTAAATTTTTTTTAAATAGTGTGTTTATGGTTATTTATCAATAAAAAAACAATTAGATTTTAAAATGTTTCATTTTTGAGCGAAATTTTCAAATTTCGAGAAAAAAGGTATGATTTTAATTTAAACATTTTCTAATAAAAATACATATAAAATATTTATTCCTTATTATTTTTAAAAATATTACTTATTTTTCTTAAAGTACATTTAGTATGCTTTAATTTGCAATTTAATTGAATAATTTATAGCGCACCGTTCCAAAGTTACAGCAAAAAATGTGAAAAAAGAGGATTTTTTACAGAACACAAAATGGCCCATAAAGGGTTATAAAATGTGTTTTTTCACTCTGTTTTTTTTAATGTTGGTTTTTTATGTATTTATAAATATCCATTAATAAAAAATATTTTTTTTTTTTAATTACGAATTCTATGAATTAATCGCCAATTTTCATGCATTTGGCCCCACTGTGCGACGGTTTTGTAATAGATTAAAGAACACTTGTTCTTTTATCTAGGACAAAACTGTAGTAGTCGAAGTTGTAATACGCCAACCACAAATCAATCAAAAAGTCGCCTGAATGCTGTTACAAAAAGCCTTTGTGTAAATGAGCATGGCTTTTAGAAGCGACTCAAAGAGAGAACCTAAGCGTTGTCACAGCTCTTTCTGTGTTATTTACAGTTTTTGCACAACAAAAGCGAAAACAACTATCTTTTAAGGCACTGGCTTCATATTCCATACGAAATATAAGTAAAAACCATACGTAAGTAGTCACAAAATCAAAAATAATTTAAAAAGGATAAAATTTAAAAACAGATAAAAATCGGCTGAGTATTAAGCCGCCGATAAGCCAAGTGATTCGGCGGCGGCTCGACTTCTGAAAAGAAATCGGCTGACCGGCTAGCCGCCAGCCGCGCCGCTACGGCTTGCTACTCTGATGCACACCTACATAAATATGCAATATGTACATACATATATATGTATGAATAATAGGTAGAAATGTATGTTGTTAGGTATATACATACATACATACATAAATATCCTACAGTTGATGTCACGTTGAAAAGATTAATTAAAATTTTAGGTCTTTACGGTTCATGCAAAACTTTTTCATCTTTCTTTTTTGTGGTCTTAAGGAAAAATTTATACTTTTCACGAAACCGCACAAAAAATAAACTTATAATGTACTTATGCATTTATTACATGCACACACACACACACACACACTAGTTATATATTACTAAATTACTTATTCCTTATTTAAGTTAACGACCTTGATGTTCACTTTGATTTCTCCTCTAAAGTAAATATTGCAATTACATATTATTATTTAATTCTTATATTTTGTTGTATTTTAGTTTATTATTAACGGTTATATTTTAAGAGTACTTTGTGTCGTTTAGTTTAAGCAATGAAAGAAAGAAAAATAAAAGGCAGTCTTTGAATTGTGATCAACGCGTTAAGTTGAAATCAGCAAAGTAAAGAGATTCATTTAATTAATGTGTACAAAACTAATAATATAACTGGCGACGAGGATGGGATATGTGGTGAAAAAACATATCCAGTGACAATTCGGTAATAAAAAGAAAATTTTTTGTGTAAAAGCCGAACGAATCCAAAACAATTAATTGGAATTTAATAAATAAACTTATTAACTTCAAATATTAAAAAAAAAAAAAAAAATTTAAATAAATAATAAAACAAAGACATAAAAACGGTTAACATTAAAGACAATTAAAAAAAAAAAACCTAGTCATATGAAGTTTTTTTTAAAAAAATATAATATAAAAAAGGGTGTAATAGGTATAACGAGTACATACATATAAATCAAATAATATGAACAATTAATGTTTTAAAATAAACTAAACATATAAATAAATATAAAAAAAAAGAAAACCTTGAAATAAGCAAAAAGGTTTATGTACTTAAAACTAAGTAGTTTAAGTGGTTCAAGTCGACTTGAAAATCCACTTTAATGAGTGTGTTATAATATTTGCAAAAACTATATTTTATATTTAAAATTAAAAAAAAAAAAAAAAAAAAAACAAAAACAAAAACCCCTTCGAACGCTATATACCTACTTTCAATTTAAATACCTGCATACAGAAAAAAAATCATCCACAGCAAATATTAACAATCATCAACAACAACTTGAATTACCAACAACATAGGTATTAACTTAAAGGTATTGAAAAAAAGAATAATAATCATTGCATCAACTACAACTGTAACCTAAAGAAAAAAAAACAACAAGAAAAAGTGTATTAATAAAAAAAGGGGCATTAAAACAAGTATTAAGAAACAGTGACCTTGAATTAATTTCTAAATAAATAACAAGAAGAAAATACAATAACAATTTGCATTTAGAAATTAAAAACAACAACATGGCGTTGACATTAGCAGAGAGTTTATGCGAAGCGCGCAGTTTACCTGCATTCAATGGAGACAGCGATTATAAGCTTAGTAATTATTTGAGGGACGTCACTACTGTGTTGCAGCTGACGCCGGCAGAACATCAAAATACGATTAAGGCAGTGTTAAGCAATAGACTACAGGGAAGAGCATTAAGAGCTGTAGAGACGTTGATGAACCCTAGTTGGGAAAATATTTTAAATAAGCTAAAGGAAGAATTTGGGATAAAGCGAAGTTTTTTCAATTTAAGAAGCGATGCTCTAAATGTAGAGGCCAACAACATAGAGGAATTGAATCACAAGTTAAGTAACATTTTGTCCTTAATGAATACGAAATATAGTTTTGAACAGGATGAGTTGTATACACCGGAAAATAATGAAAAAATAATATTTGATATCTATATTAATTATATACCAATTAGTATTAAGACACTATTAATTCAGAATAATATTAGATCAATTAGTACATCGTATAGTTTCTTTTTAGAAAATAATTTATTAAAGTATATAAGATTATTAAATGAAAAGGATAGTTCTCAGGTTAATAATAATAAAGGAAGAAATAATAACAATAATCCACAACTTTCAAGTTCTAATAATTTACGGTTTAATAGAACTACAAGGAGTAATAATAATTTAAATTATAATAATAATCCACAGTTTTCAAATTCTAATGGAAATTTTGGTGAATCCTTTTTTAGACATAACAGATTTAATAATAATAGCAACAATAATAGACATGCAGGAAATTTTGATAACCAATTTTTGCCTCGCAGTAATGGAAGGCAAAATTCTAATTATAATAATGGAAATTTTGGACATAGCCAAGATAATTTAAATAGAAATTTTAATGCCTATAATCAGGAGCCAATGGAGGTTGATGCAATTAATACTACAGGAAATTTTCATGTACGGCCTCCCAATCATCGTTACCAATAGTAACTTTAACAATAAATAATAGGAAGGCAAAATGTTTAATTGATAGCGGTGCGGCTACTACACTAGGTAATTATGATTTCTTTTCCAAGCTAGGAGTTAGGCAAAAATTATCTAGACCCTTAATATTGAACACCTTAGTAGGTGAAAACATTGTAACAGATGAAGTGATAGTTGGTGTGCCTGAGGAATTTAGAGAGAAGAACAGTACAATGTCAGTTAAGCTTACTAATTTTAATAATAAGAATTTTGATTGTATAATAGGAGTAAATATTTTG
The DNA here is from genome assembly GCA_936439885.1 of Nowickia ferox. Classification (NCBI taxonomy): domain Eukaryota; kingdom Metazoa; phylum Arthropoda; class Insecta; order Diptera; family Tachinidae; genus Nowickia; species Nowickia ferox. Next base: position 80,962,025 of record OW387027.1, on the reverse strand, counting down.
CGTCCTATTGGAGCCTGTATAGATTTTAGGAAAAATATGCTTAAAATAAATAATAACGAAATGAAACTTTTTGATGACATTTTTAGTATATCGTATGAAGAAATAAATTATTTGGAGAAATTTGAAATAAATAGATTAGAAAATTTAATACCTGAAAATTTAAATAAACAGGAAAATAAACTGTTGGGAAAATTTTTGTCCGAAAACAAAAAAACCTTTTACATTGAGGGCCAACATTTAACAACGACCAATTGTGTGCGTCATAAAATAATTACGACATCTAATAAACCCATATATTGTAGAAATTATAGGCATCCGCAAATATTAGAAAGTGAAATTGAGAAACAGATAAATGATATGTTGCAACAAAATATAATTCGTCCTAGTAGATCGCCGCATAACTCTCCTTTATGGATTGTCAAGAAAAAATCAAATAATTTGAGTGAACGAAAATGGCGTCTAGTAATTGATTTTAGAAAATTGAATGAGGTGACTGTGGACGATAAATTTCCACTGCCAAATATAGAGTCGTTGTTCGATAAACTAGGCAAAGCACAATATTTCTCGTCATTAGACCTGGCGAAGGGTTTTCATCAAGTTTTAATGGATGAAGCTGACATTGAAAAAACGGCATTTTCTACGCCAAGAGGTCACTTTGAGTTCATTCGAATGCCTTTTGGTCTTAAAAACGCGCCTGCAACGTTTCAAAGAATGCTAAATTATGTTTTAGCCGAATATATAAATAAAATTTGTATAATATATATGGATGATATTTTAGTTTTTTCAACCTCCCTAACAGAACACTTAGAAAGTTTGCGGAAAATATTTAATAAGTTGAATGAATACAACTTAAAAGTGCAAATTGATAAGTGTAAATTCTTGTCAAAAGAAACAGATTTTCTTGGCCACATAATTACAGATACTGGTATAAGACCAAATCCGGAAAAAATTAATGCCATACAAAACTTAAGATTACCGGAAACAGTAAAAGAAATAAAATCATTTTTAGGCTTAACTGGTTATTATAGAAAATTTATCAAAAATTATTCGTTTTTAGCTAGTCCAATTATAAAATATTTGAAAAAAGATAGCAAAATTGATTTAAATGATAAAGAATATGTTGAAGGATTTGAAAAATTGAAGAGAATATTAGTCCATCCACCCTTGTTATGTTATCCGGATTTTGATAAGCAATTCGTTTTGACCACTGATGCCAGCAATTTAGCCATAGGAGCTGTGCTGAGCCAAGAGGGAAAACCAGTAAGTTATGCCAGCAGAACCTTGAATGGCCATGAGAAAAATTATTCAACTTTGGAGAAAGAGCTGTTGGCAATCGTGTGGGCAGTAAAATACTATCGTCCTTACCTTTATGGCCGAAAATTTTTGGTTCAAACGGATCATCAACCGTTGAAATGGCTATATTCATTAAAGGACCCTAATTCTAGAATTATAAGGTGGAAGATCTTATTAGATGAGTTTTATTTTGATATCGAATATCTTAAAGGAAAGGAGAACAAAGTGGCAGATTTTTTAAGCAGAGTCCAATTAAATCAAACTTCTATGGATTCAGTTCCTAGTCAGGAACAGAACACGAATGAAAATTTTTGGGTTGTAGATAAGATTGTTAATAACTATAGGACACAGATTCGAATTGTTGGAAGGAAAACTAAGGAAATTGAAATACTTTTTAGAAAATATAAAATAATATACTTAGCCGAAGATGATTTGTCGAACACACATTATTTAAATGATTTATTTAGGCGAGAACTTAGAAAAGGAAAAATTGGAATTTATGTGGAAATTGAGAACATGTTTAATATGGTTAAAAATAAATTGATTGAATTATTCTCCGATAATAATGAATTTAATTTTATAAAATGTAATAAAATTGCGATTGATATCGAATCCGAGGAATCTTTATTAAATATCATTAATGATATTCATATAAGAGGTAACCATAGAGGTATACAGGAGAACTATGAGGAAATGCGCGACGAATATTTTAATCCTAAATTATTTAAATTAATAAATAGATATTGCAATAATTGCAGAATTTGTAGGGAAAATAAATATGACAGAAAACCAATAAATAAACAATTTCAATATACTATTACTCCAGATAAACCGAATGCAATAGTTCATATAGATATTTTTCGAATCCAAAATACATATTTTTTAACAACAATAGATAAATTTTCAAAATTAGGTACAGCACATAAGCTTAGTGATAAGAATATGGTTACTGTTAAAACAAAAATTGAGGAAAGAATAGCATTTTTGGGTAAACCAAAAAAACTAATTATGGATAATGAATTTAACAACACACTTATTAGATTATTTTGTCAAGAAAATAACATTGAAACACATTTTACGACACCGAATTCACACACGGGAAATTCGGATGTAGAAAGATTGCATTCCACACTATTAGAACATATAAGAATAATTAAGAACTCTGAGGGCGTTAATGACTCTGAGGAATTAGTGTTAAAGGCAGTCAAATTTTACAATAATACAATTCACAGTACAACGAAGGTAAGACCAATTGATTTTATAAATGAATTAGATTTAAATATAAGAGATATAAAAGACAGAATGGAAACTAATAAAAGAAAGGCAATTGACAGGGCCAACGAGAAAAGGGAAGAAACAAGCATAAATTTAAGAGGACCAAATATTTATATAAAAAACCCAGCTGCTGTTAGGCAAAAAGTTGCAAAAAGATTTACCAAATACCATTACAGCAATCCAAATAAAATAGATATAGCCCAAATTCGAAGACCACCTAAGTCCATAAAATAAATGGAATATTATTTCTTACTTTTTTATCAATATACTGAGAAAAATCGTAAAAATGCAATATAAAATATGGAGAACAAAACTGTAATATTATTAATTTTTTAACATTAAGGAATAATTTCGCTTAAATTTGATTTTAGTTAACTATAACTTATAATAATATATCATTGAAATTGTAATATTTTTTTTCTCTTCATTTTCTTTATTATTTATTAATACATTATTAAAATGAATTTAACTTATATGTAAAAAAAAAAAAAAAAAAAAAAAAAAAAAAAATATAAGAATAAAAAATAAATAAATTATATATTTATATTAAAAATTCGCTGGGACTCGAATTTTATAAGAGGAGGCGAGTTATATATTACTAAATTACTTATTCCTTATTTAAGTTAACGACCTTGATGTTCACTTTGATTTCTCCTCTAAAGTAAATATTGCAATTACATATTATTATTTAATTCTTATATTTTGTTGTATTTTAGTTTATTATTAACGGTTATATTTTAAGAGTACTTTGTGTCGTTTAGTTTAAGCAATGAAAGAAAGAAAAATAAAAGGCAGTCTTTGAATTGTGATCAACGCGTTAAGTTGAAATCAGCAAAGTAAAGAGATTCATTTAATTAATGTGTACAAAACTAATAATATAACTCACTCATTTACTAATATTAACAGGCTCCATCTTGAGAAGTATGAAGTCATACGTGCATAAACAGTTTTTTTCTTGCTCATTCATCTTCCCGTTATTTGTTGTTTGCTTTTTATTGTTTGTGTAAGTAATATTGCATCATCATGCATTGAAATGCAAGGAAAAATAACAAAATGAAACTAGTTTTTACTCTCTTAACAATACATCCATACATGCATACATACATATGTACATGCATGCATATGTACATTAGACCGACTCACATTGTATGGAGGTGAAAACCGCGACTTTGTTACCCCTCTCAAATCAAAGATTGGTCTTTTTAACGGGGACTCCCAAAAAACATTTGAGGGGTCTAGCAATGACCGTTCGTGAGCTGGACGTTTCTAAAAAAGGTATTTTTTTGAAGTTTTTTGTGTGCATATTTTCGTATTTTGTCTCAAGACAACATATTAAAAAAATTACATAATCTGAAAGACTTTTTCAAGCCGCTTCCAATGGTGTATTAAACTTTACCATTCGCATCATTAGCAATACGTTATTCCATAAATACGACGATTTTTTAAGCATTTTCGTAACAGCTGCTACTTGTATTAAAATAAATTCTATTATTTTTTAACGATTATTTGATTTGAGTCATTGTTAACTTATTTCTGTTAATAGTTTTCGCAAAAGTTCGCGCGAGAACTAACAACAGATATAAATTTAAAATGACTCAAATCAAATAATCCTTCCAAAATAATAGAATTTATTTTAATACAAGTAGCACCTGCTACGAAAAATGCTTAAAAAATCGTAGTTTTAATGGAATATCGCTTTGCTAATGATGCGAATGGTAAACTTTAATACACCATTGCCAGCGGCTTGAAAAAGTCTTTCAGATTATGTACTTTTTTTAATATGTTGTCTTGAGACAAAATACGAAAATATGCACGCAAAAAACTTCAAAAAAATACGAACGGTCATTGCCAGACCCCTCAAATGTTTTGGGAGTCCCCATCAACGAGACCGGTCCTTAATTTGAGAGAGGGTAACAAAAACGTTTTTTTCAGTGAGCCAGTCTAATGTACTCGTACATACATAGTGTAAATGTTATTGTTTGGTTTTGTAGCAAAAACAAAGAAAACAAAACACTGTCTTGTCTCATTTTATTTTCAACATTCATATGAACATATGTGTTTATTTTCCTACTTAGTATGTATGCACATAAGTATGTATGACCATTTACTTATAACTAAGTGCATCCATCCACTTATGACGGAAGCACTTATGCGTGTTTTCGGTTATTGTTGTTGCTGTTGTACTTGTTCTTATTTGGAAGAAATGCTCCTGAATGCCTCTTCATTCGTTTCCGGTTCATACCTACGTGCAAATATGTACATTCACATATATATGTACATATACATACATACGTGTATGTATGTATATGTGTGTATGCATTGAAAAATAAAGAAAGACTTGTAGAAAAAAAGTTGATACAGATGAAGTAGCTTCTTGAAAAAAGTCAGTCTGTCATTTAGAAATGAATTTGCTGACGCAATTGTATTTAATATTTTTACTTAGAAACATGTTAAATGAAAATGGAATAAGGCAAAAATTGCACAAATACTTTAAGTTTGTAATACAACAAAATTCATACAAAAATATGCACATATCGTTACCTTAATTTAGAAACATCCTAACTCGTTCTTTTTTTTTTCAAATCGACATTTTTGCATATTTCGATAGATAAGCCTCCAATCTATCGAAATATGGAAAAAACTGGATTGGAAAAAAATAACGAATTAGTGCGTTTCTACATTAAGATAACGAAATGCATAGCTAGAGAAAATGCAAACCGCCCTATCTAAATTAGTTAAATTAATTCAGTTTTCTAATAACTCCAAAAGCCTTCGGAAAATCGATTTTCTCGGTTGTATCTTTTTTTAACTAAAAACCCTGATTTAAATCAAATAAATGGTTTATTTAATGGCTTCGTTTGTTAAATCGTATCGTCATGTTGCATATTAGCTGGCAAAATTCGCAACATGTTGATGTCTATTGAAAATGTGTTGGCAAGGTTTGCTCCGTAAAAAGCTACAGAAAATATATATTTACGTGACAAAGGTCAACTTCTGGCTTATTACATACATTCACACACATACATATATAAAGTAAAGAGAAATACAATAACAGCTGATACATTCACTGGCAGCCCCGCATTTTACTAACTAAAGGCTCAGTTAGCCGACTGTAATGAAATGTAACTGCAATAGTAGAAAACAGCTGATCGATATTGTTATATGAAAAGTAATGAGAATGGTTATAGAGATGTAATGTAACGTACCCTATACTTTTTATATAGAAATATGGGTCAGCTGTTTCCTACGTTACAGTTACATTGCGTTACAGTCGGCTAACTGAGCCTTAAAGGTTCAAGCTCAAATTAGACGTGCCATAACCAAAATTCAAGTGGTTTATATCGTTATGGCGAATCACCTATAATCAAATACAGTGTTGCTAATTAGTTTGGTTCGAACAGCTGTTTTGTATGCCTATGGTTATGGCACGTTTAATTGAACCTTAACATCAAAACTTAAAAGCGATACGACAACTTCAAAAGTAAGGCGATACAATTTGCCTAACGTAGCCATAAGAGAAATCGTGGTTTTGTGTGTATTTAACGACTCGGTAAAGTTGATTTTCTGGGTTGATTTATATTTTTGGACTCAAAAAGTCGATTTATAGACAATTTATACATTTTCGACCACTTAAGAATTGAACTTAGTAGAAAGTTTCAGAAATCGACTGCAAAGTCCACCATTTTCCATATTTTTTCTGCTAAGATTAAATAAAAATGTCATTCTTTAAAGCTTATTTTATTATTTATTTATTTTTTTTTTGATATTTTTAATGACTTTACCGGAATTTGTAAACACCACTGTAAACGATTATATGCTTGTTCATGCCATTTATTTCATGCTACAAAAATTAGGCCAAAATTAAAGTGTAGAAAAAACAATTATGTTTAGTTGTTCGTTCAAGTATTTTTCTTTTTATGCAAAATTTGCAGACAAAAAGAACGCTTTCCAAACTTTTCTTCCAAGTAGAAAATTTTTTTATACATATTTTTTTATATATGTAGTATAAAATAAAAAAAAATTTTTTTTTAATTTTAATGTTTTTTTTTTCTTTTTCAGATGGCCAATTCAGGTGATCCCAAATGGCAAAAAGATGCTGCCGATCAGAATTTCGATTACATGTTCAAATTGCTCATAATTGGCAATTCGAGCGTGGGTAAAACGAGTTTCCTGTTTCGTTATGCTGATGACAGTTTCACATCTGCCTTTGTGTCAACGGTTGGCATCGATTTTAAAGTGAAAACAGTTTTTCGTCATGACAAACGTGTCAAACTACAAATATGGGTAAGTGTCTTTCAATGACTTTCGAACTGTCTGCTCTCGTTTCATTTTGTGCGTCAGTGTGTGGCGAGTGGGGGTGGAATAAAATGTTTGTCTATTTTATATGGCCGTATTGTTGTTTGTTTTCTCGTTGTTTAACATTTAGTGCCATCATTAAATGAAACCCCTTAAATAAATTGATTGTTACAATAACAAAATTTTAATGAATGTAGATACATACGTACATACGAATACCATATATGTACATACATATGTACATATAAACATTATTTTCTTTTTTGGCCGCCTTGTGACCTCATTGTTGTTGATAAAATTTTTTAAATTTTAAACGAAAAGTGGGTGTTTTTTCAATTGCTGTTAAAGCTTTTACATCAAGTGTTTTCTATTTATTAAAGAAAAATACTTAAGGAAAATCTCAGTTAATATTATTCGAGCTTGTTATGATTCATCAGCGCCATGAAAAACAATTATAATTGAACTCATTTTCAAGTCATACATGACAATAATCTGTTTCTCAAATCATTTTTATATTGCCTTAACAATTGAGCGAAATCTACGAGATTTACAGCAAAATCTATTAGATTTCTAGTAGAACTTAGTGTGATGCAACTATGGTCTTTTTGCAAATTTGTACTAAAAAGTCAGCCTGTGTGCTTGAAAAGGTGTATGAATTTGCTACATTGCAGTTGTTTGGTTGAAGTTTTGGAAAAAATTTCAGTTAATTGGTTTGGGTTTTGCTTTGAATAACAAATCTTGTTAAATGTTAAAAAACTTGGTGTAAACGGTATAGATTTTCAACAAGATTTTAATTGAAATCAGCTAGATTTTGTGCAGGTGTAAATGGTCTAAAATAAACTTCGGATTCATTTAGCTTTAAAAAAATCTATATTAAACGCGGAAATCTTTTCTTAAAATTAAACAGTAACTTTGTTTGAGAAGACTGGGTGTTTTATTCACTAAAATCAAATCCTGACTTAATATGGGAAACTACTTCAATATAAAATTCTCTACAATTTCCAAGTATAATTATCCTTTCTATTTTATGCCAAAATACAAATATGTATTTCATTGATTTTTAATATCAATTATAAATTTTCCATAAGCTGTGGGATTTTAAAACATTGATTTTGAAATAATTTGAAGAAATTACATATGAAAAATAAAAAAAATTATTAATTATAATTTTATTAACCAAAAAAAAAAACTAATGGAGGCAAGGAACATTCAGCAAGTAGTAGCGAAGACCCAGCTGAGCCTATTATTTTCAAGTTGGCCGGAAACTTCAAAAATTGTTTACGAAAAAGAAAAAAAAATTTTTGAAAATTTCAACATGAAAAATATTTTATTAAAAAAATATTTGTAAGCAAAATTTAATAATATTAAAAATTTCTCAGCGTTGCAAATTTTGTTAGTGGTGAAGTGAAAAAATTTTTTCAACTTACTTGAAGGCTACACGTTCAATTTTTGCTTCAATTTTTGTTTCAAAGTTCTATACATTCACACTTTTTTACTACCACACTCATACATTTGGGAATTGAATACCAGGTGGACTTCAATTTTTCTTTCAACGCATTATTGAATTTTTCTTTCAATTTAAAATAATTTTTATGTTCGTAAAAAGTTAAAACAGAAGTAATTTTCTCTGCTGAAATAAAATATGTATAAAATCAAAAATTTTTAATTGTTTCCTCAACGACGGCATTTTGAACATAAAATTGCAATTCAATTTTAGCCAAATTTGACAAATCATATGTGTGAAAAAATTGAAAGCAATTTATTGAACGTGTAGCCGCAAGGTTAATGTGAATAATTTTTGTTTTGTTAAACTAATTATATTTGTGACATTTTGGCTCAACTATGAGGCCATGTTGTTGTTTTCATTTTATTTGAGTATTTCAGAGAATAGCTTAAGTGTTGAAAAATGAATAAAATTAAAAATTAACAAGGATATGTTTTTAAAACGAACGGAATAATTTTTAATTACACCTGATCTAAATCTAAAATAAATTACACACACTCTACCGACGACAGCAAAAATTACACCCAATTTAGGTAATTACCCACGAAGTGGCAATGGCAACACTGCCTTATACTAATAAAGGGAAGAGAGTTCAATAAATTGAATTAGCTTGGCTGAAGGGATTTTGTTTTTGTATTTTACCGTTGCTTTTTAATTTCAGTATAGCAAAGCTGTTATGTATCATTAATTAATTATAGTTGAATTATCTGCATGTATGTGTGTATGTATTATGTTGGTACAAGGTGGGATTGTTTTTTATGACGTTTGTACAATTTTTCTATGAATCTTAATAAAATTACTTAAATCTAAAAAAACCGGTGTTGTGTCGTCGTCCATTCGCTATACTAGTTTACTAGTTTAATAATTAAAATATATTTTGTTTTTGTAATAGAAATAAATTAACTTTGTTTTCACAGGACACTGCTGGCCAAGAACGTTATAGAACAATAACAACAGCATATTATCGCGGTGCCATGGGTTTCATATTAATGTACGATGTCACGAACGAAGACAGCTTTAACTCTGTGCAAGATTGGTAATTGGAAATTATGCTTATAAAAATTACATACATATGTATAAAAAACAAAATTATAATATGTAATAATAATGTGAAATCTTTAGGGTAACTCAAATCAAAACTTATTCGTGGGATAACGCACAAGTTATATTGGTGGGCAATAAATGCGATATGGAAGATCAGAGAGTGATTTCATTTGAACGTGGTCGCCAATTGGCCGATCAATTGGGTGTGGAGTTCTTTGAAACCTCGGCCAAAGAAAATGTTAATGTTAAGGTGAGTTGCACTGTCTTATGGAATAATAATAATCCAAATTATACACACATCTACATATAAGGCGTTTGATTTGAAAAAGGTATAAGCGTCTTATTAAAAAAAACAGGGAGTATCTCTTCATTGCAATAAAAACAATGTAGTCTTTTTAGAAATCTTGAGATTCTTTTTGAGAGAATTTGTGGTAATTAACGGCTTGTTTGGAAATTTACATGTAAGTCGTTGTATGTACACAGGAAGAGAGAAGTAGAAGTACGAAAAATGTATCATTAAGTTTTAATGGGCATGGTGCGCCCACTTTTTTATGCCACATGATTATGCCATTCCAAGAACTTAAACTGTTTGCCAAGTTTTGTGTCACTAAAAAATGTAATAGATGTGCCCCTGGCTACTTTTTTGAATATGGGATCCTCTATACTTTTTCAGGCAAAAAAGTTATTTTCAAGACTGGTATAAAAATTATGGAGTTATGAAGTACATACATGAAAAACCTCCTATTCTTTATTTGTTAAGCTTTGCGAGGTGATTTAAAATTAATTTTCTTGATTCCCTCATAAAATTTTCTATGGCGCATCTGTGACCCGTTTTTGTAACGTTAAAAAGTCGCAAGTACAATTAAACGCCCAAGAATTATATAAAACAGATCAACAAATAAAGTTTTTTTCTTACTCATCCAGTGAGAATTTTTTTGTCCCGAGAAGTTCTGGCATTCGTTACAGAAACGAAGCACAGATTGTTTAGTTCTGGATTGAGGTGCGAACCATTTATAGAGAACGTAGCATGTCTATGGAAACATTGCATAAGGAAATACGTATCTATCGGTGTTGGCTGAAGTAGTTAGCACGTTGACTGCAAAACCAAAGATCCTGGGTTCGAGCCGGGTCTCCGACAGTCATTAAATAAAAACACCACAAAATTTTATCGAAGTGCATTAGTGTCTCTTTAAATCAGTTTTTGTAGCTAAACAGAGTTTCGAAAATTTAATACGTCTCATTTACACCAGAGACGCTGCAACACTGCATTATTAGAAAAAGCAGAGTTGTAAAAAAAATTAAGCTTTCTTCTATCTCTTCATTCACCACCTGTCTTCTCCATAACTATCCCTTTTCTAAGAAAGGAAACAGCTAATAATAGTACCAGGCATTCATTTGCTTACTTCCTTTAAAAAAAAATATATATATTAAACTAGTAAATTGTAAAGACCACTTGAAAGTGCTAGGAAGTGTAAGGGTGTTTTTAAAATAGTATGAGAAGATAAAAAAGAGAATTCATTATTTCCACACTGCACAATATCCCATGCATGTATGTATGTATATTCTTTTGATTTGTTCTTTTATATATTTTCAAGGCTGTTTTTGAACGTTTGGTTGATATTATTTGCGATAAAATGTCCGAAAGCCTAGACGCAGATCCAACGTTAGTAGGTGGCGGCCAAAAGGGCCAAAGACTGACCGATCAACCTCAAGGCACACCCAATGCTAATTGTAATTGTTAAATCATCTAATCACATTTGTTTACCTAATAGAAAGTTATTTAGTGAAAAAAAACAACAACAACAACAAAACATGGAAATAAAACAATACATTTTTTTGGTTATAAAAAATATTAAAAATATATACATACATACCTACTTACATACATACATATATATAAAAGTATACACAAAAACACAAATTAAGTGAAAACAAAAACTAATAAATTTAAATAATGATTTATAAAAATAACAATTATACATATTTACAAATTATTAAATAATACTAAAAACAATATTTATCATAAAATATATTTACTACAAATATATTTAAAAAAATAATAATTATTATTATTAATATAAAAAAACTATACTATAAAATTAAGCTAAACTTAAAATGAAATAAAATAAAATAAAAGAAACGTTAATAGTAAAAATTTTCACATAAACATTATAACTAAATTATTATTATGTATTATTATCATTATCAGTGTATGTCATGTATTTGCAGAAATATTAAAATTAAAGCAAATATATACAATATATATATAAATAAATTGTTTCAAAAATATAAAAAAAAGAAAACAAACTAAAATATTTCCGCAAAAAAAAAGAGTAAACCAAAAATTAAAATCATATTTAAATTATGTACTTTGCAAATAACTTTGTATTACTGGCAATTGTGGCCGAAATTATAGCATAGTTTTATAAATATTTGAACAAAAATTAAAATTGTTCCAATTCGACTTTGAATCAAAAGTTAATGCGAGAAAGTGCAGCATATTTCTGCACTCCACGTGAAATCAAAACGTTAGGAATTGTCAAAGTATTTTCTTAATATATAAAATTTGCATACCTGTGTCCCATATTTCAGTGAAATTTTGTAAAATATTTTTACGACTGCGTACATGATTATAGCGTGTATTATATGATGTTGTTGAACCCGATATTTGGCGCTGTTATCGATATCAAATTGTTTTCAATATTTGTTTGTGTCCTTAAGTTCCATAAAGTTTAATATGTGCATACCGTATGCATGCATGAGGTACAAGAGGTTCAAAAATAATTTGATTGAAAAGTATGTTCTCATATACATATATAGATTATTTTCTTTTTTAATTGTCTAGCTTTGATAAAAATATTTTTTTTTAAATATTTGTGGAAAGTTTGTTTTTACATACACTTTCTTTAAACAAACACAACCCGCGAAGCGATTAGCTTGTCTGCAAAAAACACCCAGGATCTATGGCGGGAATCGAACCCAGGACCCAAATTTATGGCTTTTCCAGAAGAATAAATTTATCGTCATTAGTATTGGAATGTGATTCCGCCAACAACACTTTTTATGTCATGTTGAGCCATCAGTCGAATTGGAAAAAATCCCGATAATTACAAAAGACTTAAGAAATGGAAATGGAATGGAATTTAATGGTGATTTTCGCTTTCGCCCGGGAGTTACCGGGTTAAATGCAAAAACAAATCATAAAGAGTAAAAAATCTATTTTTTTCAACTCTTTCAGGAAACGCTAATGAGATTTTCTTTCTGTAACATTGTTGCCATTTTAGCATTTTTACTCCTACTCGTAGATTTAGCATATTCTTTTTTTAAAAAGAATTCAAGTTTTTTAAAAAAGAAGATATATGTAAATAAATTTAAAATCTAGCATTTTATTTTTTCTTCTGTAGAACATTTTAGCAGATACTTAACACCCATTTAGCATTCTCTCCCATTATAATTTTCTGGCAACACTGTGCTATACATACGCATGTTTAGGAAGACTTAGGACACATGCGGTATTGTGAAGCGTTTTAACAAAAATATTAAACAACTTGAGAGTCTGAGATGGAAGGCATTAGTTATAAAGTGTATTTAGTAATTTTACATCTTGATTTGCAAATTGACAGATATGTGATGAAATTTAACAAAATTATTTATTATCCCGCTTATATGCACTTTTATTGTAAGTTAATAGGTGTGTTGAATTACTAAATTTTTTTTACTAATTTGTAACAATTGTTACTGGAAAATGTTCATTAAACCAAAGTTAGCAAGGAAAGAGCGTCAAAAGGGAATAAAAAATTGAGACACAAAAAAAATCTAGGAAATTATTAATGCTAAAATTTTTACTTGCAAGAATTATCCAAACAGCAGTCCTGTGCTCCTGTTTACCAAATTATTTTTTGAAAATTTTCTGAAAAAGGAAAACTAGAAAAATTTGCTTCTTTCCTTTTAAAAAAGGGGTCTATGGCGGGAATAAAACCCACGACCTCTGGACTGAGAGGCTAGCATCGCTACCACTCAGCCACAGGGTCTAAAAAAGCTTTTTTTTACTGGCTTAACCAAAGCCACATAAATACTTTTTTATGGTTAGACTTGTTTATCATATCTGATCAGGGATGGAAAATTGCTTTTTTATATGTTAAAAATAATAACACAAAATGCATGTAGAAGTAGTTTATGTTAAATATCGATTTTTAAAAATTTTATTATTTAAAATATTATCAAAGAAGTCGTTTCCAAAGAATGTCTAAAATGCAGCAGAAAAAGTTTCTGATATAAATAAAATGTACTTTCAAGTTTTAGCTAGTAAAGTGTTAATTTACAAGTGAAATTTATTTGCTGGTGGTTAAGCGATGTCTATATGCATTTCATTGTTGCTTTAACAAATCGTCAGTAGACTTCAACCACACATTTTGAACACCAGCAAATAAATTTCACTTATAATATAATTATGACAATATGTCGAATAATAAATCTCTTGAGTGTTAATTTACTTTTTCCTAGCAGAGTAATTTTGTAAATGTCTGCCTTATTCTCTCGTAGCTACTTTCTAATAGGAACGATTTGCAAATATGGTGTAAGGTATTGTCAATTATTATTTTTTTAAATATAATACACAAATCTGTGCTATCTACGTATAAATAGTGAGTTCTTCTCTCATAATGTGTATCAATTTTACGATTTTAAGACCATATTTTGTTTGATAACAAATGTTTACAGTACATCGCGTTTCATGAAAAGTTTAGCCGTCACAGATTTCAAGTATATAATTAGAATTATCAGGTCTAGTTTTCGAGATATAGCGTTATGTCAAAATAGAAGGCACTTGCAGGAAATAAAAAAAAATTCAAAATTCGACAACAAAATTATCTTTAAGCCGTTCAAATATTATTTCTAAATCTGCACAGCAGTTTGAGCAAAAAAAAAATATTTTTAGGAATTTTTTTAAATTTCTGTTTTTACAATAACAGGCCAGTTTTTTGTTCAGCAGCATTTAGCTAAATATATTCCAAAATAATTGAGTCCCTTTCCATTTAAATTGGTGCACAGCTTTTGATTTTATTCACAAACAAAACTGATAGAAATTGAAATATGCATACAACAGTAGCACACACAAACACAAATTCAATATTCAAAGTTTGTTTTTTATGAATAGATGTTTTCCAGTTCTCTTTCTAAATTGTAAATGATATCAAAAGTTGTACAACAATTTCAATCAAAAAGGGCTCCATTCCTTTGTAATACATTTAGCTACAAGCTACTAAATCAAAAATTAGCTCCTTGTTGTATTTTTTTTTTTTTTTTTTGCAATCTTAAACACACAAAAAAAATCAAAATTATTTTTAATTTTTTTATTTTTTTTTGGCTTAAAATTATATACATACTCGTATGTAGTGAAAGTGCGTTTATTTTGTACATAACGCTAGATCGCGAAAACTAGAGCTGATAGAAAAAATGCAGATTCACATTCAGCGTTCCAAATAACTAAAAAAAAACTTTTATTTCTAGCGAACGAAAATTTTTTTTCGAAATTTGTAACCTAAAACAATAATAAAAAAAATCTAGCTGAACTGGCTTACTGGCTTTTTTTAATCTTTGCTTTAGCAAAAGAATAAAATTCGAATCTTTCGAACACTATTTAAAAACATCAGTGGCTTCCATATCAAAACTGTGCTTTACCATTAATACATAAATATTTCAATCTACCCACATTCATTGTCTATTAAATGATATCCGGAATCTTTATGAATTTCTTCGTTAAGAATTGATAAATATTCAATTTTCGCTTTCCCACCGAATTGTACAAATGCCTTATAATACATTCCCTATAACATGCATACTCGTACATATACATTCATATATTTAATATGTATAATATCAAATACAAACGTTATTAAAACAATGTTAGTGGAATTTCTTTTTCAAAACACATTGTTTTTTTTTAATAACACTTTTAAATAATAAAAAAATCAGCTGTTTTATTTTGTTTTCAAACAGTTGAAATCACATCGAAAATACAAAAACAGTGCGATTTACAGAACAGCACAAAGTTATATGTGCTACTCTAAAGCAGCATATGATTTGAAATCACGTGATTTTCAGAAAATCTTGACAATGTTAAAGTGTCCCTGCAACAATTACAGCTATACCAAGTGTAAACATTTTTTGTATGTTAAAATCATGAAAAACAGTATTGGAAAATTTTAATATAAATAAGAAATAAAAGAGAATGCAAGAAAATGTTTATTGTACCATTACTACGAGTATTAAGATGTTTTTAATAAGGTCTATGCAAGTGACCAGATGATTGATTTTTTTTTCAAGTGATTCTTATAAAAAAATTTTCATAATTCTTCTTGGCACAAATTTGTCTTATACACATTTCTTTGAGCTGTTAACTTGTTTTTCGCATATATATGTATGTACTCGTATATACATATATCCAAAAGTTAATTTGAGCATATATAATGATGTAAAATAATAACAATTCCATTAAACAAACATAATGACAGTGTTCATAATATACATAAAAAAAACTATAAATTTTTTTAAAGAATTATCTGTCTATTTATTGTTCCATAGGAATAATCAAAAAATTTCAATATCCACGATTATAAAATATAAATCATGCTATAATTTTAAGCCATAATGTATCTTAAAGAATGAAAATGTTGTTATATATGTATGTATTATTATTATTGAAAATATATCATATTATATTTATATTTTATTAATAAATAATAAAAAATTATTATGAAATTTTGTTAATAAAAAATCTTTATTAGTTTGTTTCAATACCAAAAAAAAAAAAACTAAAAAATATATAAAAAATCTTTATTATTATTATTTTATTAAAATAGTAAACAAATTTTTACTTTATACACCTTTTTTACTGCTTTTTTAAAGGGAAATCTTACAAAAAAAGTAAATATATTTAAATAAAATGAAACGAAAGTACTTCTTATGCGAACAGATCATTAAAACAAACAAAAAAGTTATTAAAAAATTTACAGAATTTTTTCAGACAGCTTCTCTTTGCTCCATAGTCTTCAAGAATTTGTATTTTATATGTATGAAAAAGAAACCATAATATTAAACATAAAAAGTTGCATATGTATGTACATATTTAACCAGTATGTATGTATGTACATACATACATATGTACATAATTATATAAACTGTTTTTTACCTTTTTTGTTTTAATTTCACCATCGCTGTCTTTTTTTTTCAATAATTTTTAAAAAGTCTTTAAAGAATTATATACCTAGTTAATATATATCATAAACATATTACTTATAAAGAAAAAGAAAACATAATACAATTAATTAAATGTATTTTTGTTCGTATTCTCATGTAATTCTGAAATTGAAGAAAAACTGAAGAAGAGTAAACCCATTCAAACACTCACACACACACAAAAACACACTTACAGTAGGAACAAATTGGGAAACAGTAAAAAAATCACGTATTTCCGTTACAAACTAAACTAAAGAGAATTGCAACACTTATGCACATACATACACTAAAAGGCGTATAAAGCAAGGCATACATACGCACTGTTGCCACACTATTTTGCTGAAAAATACATATGTAAAATGGGGAAAAAGCCTCATATTTTCAAACTGTTGTTTGTTGAATAAAAAACTAACAGATTTCATTCACGCTAGATAATAAATGGTAAATAGTAATATTTTTACCAGCATACAAAGAAAATTCCAATTAATAACGAAATAACTGGAGGTTGTAACGAAAGATTACATTTTAACAATTATGTAAGCCCATAAAGACTTTTTTTTATATACAAATCTGTTATATTTGCGTATTTTTGCTTAATGTGACAATATGTAATTCTTTGTAACCATTTCTTCTCGTTTTTCTGTGAAAAACATATTCTTTAAAACTTTCGCTAATTTTAAGGATTTGGCTGTGTAAAATTAGAATCTGATTCCGGCAACCCTGGGAAAAATTTGTTCCCCCTCCCACCACTTTTTTTTGCTACATCTTACAGAAAATAATATTTAATTGCAAATTTCTGGTTTTTCTTGCCCAAAAAGCAAAAAAAAAATTAATTTTATAAAATTTTTAATCTAAAATTGATTTCCGTTAATAAGTTAATTAAAATAATGGCAATAATTCAGTGCTAAAAGTTCAACAAATAACTGGCATTGAGTAGGAATACAGCAACAAGGATTGCAGATTAAAATTTTATAAATCTATGAAATAAATAAAGAAATTCAAGGTCCGTACTCATAATAGTTTTTAAAATCAGTCTTCATTTTAATAAACGTTTGTGAATCAAAACTTATGACATGAATATATTTTTTTTTTTTCAGAATTTGGTCTAATGCTATAATCGGAATTTGGCTTAACGTTTCGTATTAAAATAAAATACCTGGGGGTCTACTGTGAAAATCGAAACGAAAAAAATTACTTAAAAAAGTACACATTTTCTTTCGTTTCGAATTACAGAGTAGACTCCCGGAAAAATTAAATTGTTTGTTACTGTATTTTAAATCAATGGCGACAATAGAACATATAACACAGCAAGCATAAATGTATCTATATACATACATACATATGTATATATATATTCATATGTTTATACATACATATATACATATTATATATACATATGTAGATACATATGTACATAAATATATGCACACAAACACTAGTGTATTGAATTTACTCACAACAATAAAAAAATATGTAATAACTGAGTATAAAACACGAAGGGAAACCAAAATAAAATTTCATATTTAGTCAAAATGGCGTTGTAGTATGAATTAAAATGAAAAAAATGTAAAAACGAAAAAAAAAACAAAACTAAGAAATAACAAATAAATTTGAATGTTGCATTGGATAAAATAAATAAATTGATGAACAATTAAAATAACTCTGATATCTATTTGTATTTAATTTTTAAATATGGACGATTCCACATTACTTGTGGTTCATTGAATTAAATCCATGCACATCATTAGAGAAAACCCAAATCGTCCTACCTATCTAACAAAAAAAAATTGGTTTTTTATTGATTCCGGTATGCTAGTCAAAACTCTTCCCTCTTTAAATATGTAATTTATTCAAGGAATAAAAAATCTCAATTCACTAGTGCGTTTATATTTCAAACAAGCTTTCTGCTTCTTCTACTAAATTTTCATAATGAAATTCATGGTTCTATAAAATATAAGGACTTTGTACGCCAAAATGTTGTGTTAAGGGTACATGAACGTTTTAAAAGCACACATTTCTGCATTTTCAATTAAATTTATGGCTTTAAACAATAATTTCTATCTTAGAAGAATATTTTTATTAGACAAGAAATGGGGAGGTATGTATGTATATATGTATAATCCTCTAAAGTTAACGCAGTAACGTGCTTATAGTTCCATCCTAATATTACTATAGAGTTGTCTATATGTACGTCAATTCATATATGGTAAGTTTGATAATTGTAAAAAAACCGTTCCTAAAGCAATTACGACTAGTGCAAAAAGTTTTTGGAAATTAAAATTATGAAAAACTTATACACAAATCTTAATATTATAGGACATTTACAACTGCATGAAGTTTTGTAGATTTCAATTAAAATCTTTATCAAAATTTATATTTGCAACAAGTTTTTCTGGCATTTATTACGATTTCTTATTCAAAACAAAAACCTATTAACTGCAAATTTTCCTCAACTACAAACAAAGGCTTAATTTTTACTACAAATTTGATTATAAGGTGATTTTTTTACTCCCTTGGCTTCTCTATACCGTTCGTCTACAAAAAACAAAAATCGTTTTCAAAAAACATTGAAAAAACCATAGTGTGAATTACGTATATGTAGATTTCGGAAAAATCTATTGAAGATCTAGATTTTATTTTGTATGGAAAATCTACTGGATTTTGCCCGAAATCTCGTATGTGCTAGGATTCTTAAGTATGTGCTAGATTTTGTTCAAATGTAGACGAGTACATTGCCTGATAATAAAACATTTATTAAATACGCTTTTATATTTATATTCAAACTAATACATATAATATAAATAAATAAAACAATATTACATCAATAATAGTAAAAAGTTATATGAAATTTAAAGTATAATAAGTATCTAAATACATTTTTTTTGTCACGTGTCTATGTATGTAATAATTTTTTCTATAATTTTCTCGTAGTGGATTTACTCTGTTAAAGCAAAGTTTTTTGGTAGTAATTCCAAGATTGTAGTGCACAATACGCGAAATGGTGGACTCAGTGGTCGGGTGGCATAAAGAGGAAAGTCTTTTTTGGCAGCAAATTCAGCTAAAAATTGACGACATACACCACAGGGTGTTGTAAAGGCGCCTTCTTGTTGAGCAACTACAGCGCAAGCAACAAAGTCACGTTTGCCTTCGCTGGAAATTAGAAAAAAAAATAGATTAATTGAAAACAGTCAAGTCAATTTAAAAGTTTCTAATAAGTATGTATATATGGACATATAAGGTCACACAAAATCTAAGCACCTGTAACGAGGGAATTATTGTATATGCCCAACAAGTGTATTTGGCAACACTCCACAATAGGTGCTGTTGCATTTTGTTCATTATTTACATACATATTTGCATATGTATGTATGTATGTTCCCAACTATTTCCTGATTACTTTTCGATTAAAGTTAATGGTGTCGATTGAAGAATCTCTAATTAAGTAAATCCCCTTTTGTATGAACACTCTGGGACTAGAACTTTTTTGAATATGTATGTATTACTACACTTGTTCAAGTAGTTACACATTTCTAATTAGACATGTAAGTCCCCTTCATGTAATTGAAGTGCGGCTAACACTTTGTTAACAGACAACTTATATGTACATACATTGATGTTTCTATAACCCTTCATAAATTACCTTATTGCTTTGGCAGCAGCAGTACGTTCAGCACATAACCCTGCCGTATATGCTCCGTTTTCTATATTGCATCCAGTATAAATGCTGCCATCAGCCGTTCGTAAAGCAGCTCCCACAGCGAAGTTACTATACGGACAGTAGGCATTTTTACGTGCCTCTACTGCAGCCATTATAAGTTCTTGGATATGCGCATCTTTACGACAGAATAATTAGAATACATAAGATCAATAGTTGCTTTTAGTATATCAAATTACATACATATGTATCACTCACCTAAATTCTCAAATTCTTTAACATTTGAACTCTCCCGTGAGCCATTTATATAATATTGGGAAGACATTTCACTTACAAATATATTTAACAACTTTTAGTATTAGTCTTTAACAAATTAACTAATAAAAAAAGCTGTACGATTTCGCACTTTTATTAAACTTATTGGAATAATAATGGCAGTATATACAAACACACACACATATAAGAAATGTTTTGACGTCTGATTTAAATAACAACAATAGCAAAAACAAACAAAACATATGTTTAGTACGAATTGTTATTTTCGACAATGTTACCGCTGGGATTTTTGTAAAACACGCATAAAATTAGTTTGTATTAAATCGCACAATTTTTGTAAAGGTTTTTTAATTAAAATCTAGTATGTATTTTCAAAACATCAAAATAAGGTTTAAACTTAAAAAAATCATTCAACTCAAAAATACAATTTATGCAATAAAATGCATTTCCATTATATATATATATATATATAAATACATTTTTTTTAATTATGAGATAAAGTTAGAATTTTCAAGCAAGAATTTCCAAAATTATACTTTCGGCCTTATCATTATCTCTACAAATTTCAGGGAATACCACAGACCACGGAAAGTTTTCCAATGAATACCACAAGCCACAGCGCTTTTGGGATCTCTTAAATTAGCATCAGTATAACATCCATTTAAATTGCTGAAAATATTTAAACAGAAGTATTTAACGAGATTCATTCAAAATATACGAACATGTTTTAATTTGATTTCACCTTTCAAAACATGACTTAAACCACCATCCACTTTGAAACTTCTGGGCACAGTTAAAACTCAAATGTTCATCATTATCGCGATCTCTGGTAGAGAACTTTGAACCTTTGTGGTACATTAAAGAGTCACCAGCATTGCCATTATAGGTTCCTAAGGTTTTTAAAACATATTCCTGTTTCTCACTGCCTATTTCAAATTGATCATATTTTGCGTAGCGCTTCGAATTTTCATAATCCTGCATTACTATCAGTAATTCATGAGGATTTGCAGTTGTCATGTTATGGATTTTTTCAAGACCTACAAAAAATTCATTGGATTTGTTGCCAAAACCATGTTTATAATCACTCCAGTTGCGATTAAAATTTTCTGAACCATCAACACGTCTTTGAATGACAATCCAATTGTTGCCGAAACAATAATTGTCAAGGGACGCTTCTGACAATATACTAGATGTGGGACTGTTGCAGGTTAAAATATTATCATTCGTTAAGTCGTTGATTTTTGATATATAAGGGATTTGTTTAAGTTTTTCTTCCAAATTTTGAATCCTATTTTTAGAAAAAGTCATATGTATACATATATACTATCTAATCACTTACATACATAAATATGTGTGTATGTAAGTATATACTACATATGTATGCATGTATGCATGTGTTTAGATATAAATTTTACAGCGCTGTAGTAAAAAGAAACGCATATTTACTTACAAACGTAATAAAGAGAATCTCAAGTGAATATAACGGTATGCCAATTGATAGACTCTGTTCACACACAGCAATTTTTGTTGAGCCACTTTTGAGTTTAAGAGAGAGTGATAGATAAAAAGAGAGAAGATAAAGCAGAGCGCAGCCATCATATTTTCCTCTCACTCTTATAAATTGAAAAGTTTCTTAACAAAATATGCTGTGTGTGAACCAGCTCATAGATAGGGTTTGGAATTATATATAGTATAAAATAATTATACAATCAAATTACTAACTTCATCCGTAGTAAAACCTATGTACTCGTATGTATGGATGTGTATTACAATTAATTAATCTGTGGTAATAACATAGGGTCTACACCTAACATAATATGTAAGATGAGATCGTCAAATTCAATCGCAGAGCGAGTTATGTTACGTGTAGACTTCATATTAGTGTTATCTCAATCTTATAAGATTTTTTATGAGAGAGTTGTTATAAGAAATCCCATAACAACAATCTTATGAGATGAATTGTCAAAAAACACACGTACATGAAAATAAATTCGTATGCATGTGTGAGTGTTTCTTAAAATAAATGAAAAACAATGTTTTGGGCAATATTTCTGGGATTTTATATGTTCAAATGTGTTAAATTTAATTTGTGAATTAAAGTTTGTGCGAAAAAGTGAAAACAAAATATATAATTATACAAAAATAATACATGTTAACTCGATAAGAATTTGCATAAAATGAAATGTTATAAGAAAAGTAGGATTACGTTGTCCTGTTGTATGAGATGAAGAGAAATATCGGCATTTTATTTTTGTTATTCTGCCGACGTTCTCTCACATATTATGTCAGAGTTAATCGCAGTTGTAGACGCTATGTAAGGAAAGAGCGCTTCAGTCTAATTTAGTAGTTTTTCATGATTTTTCAAAATGCACCCCTGTAACTTTCTTAAGTTGGTTTAAGCATTTTTTTTTCTTTTTTCCACAGATGTTTCCATATACATACATACATACATATGTACGTTTTACTAATGTGAGCGGTAATTTATGTACTTACAATGTAAATATGTTTTTG
Source organism: Nowickia ferox (assembly GCA_936439885.1). Taxonomy (NCBI): domain Eukaryota; kingdom Metazoa; phylum Arthropoda; class Insecta; order Diptera; family Tachinidae; genus Nowickia; species Nowickia ferox. Next base: position 80,938,935 of record OW387027.1, on the reverse strand, counting down.
CTTACATTTATATATGTACATATGTACATGCATACATGCATATATGCAATATTTATGTATATAATTACATACTTACATAAATATGTACTTGCATAATTTACCTTGTTGTTAATCTATGCAAATCTTTTTGCAGTGATTCATTTCCATCTAAGAGTTTATTTAGTTTGGCAAATAGGTGTTTATAAATTTCTATTTCATCTGAGTTCTAGAAAGATACTAATTAATTCACATATAAGAAGAATTAATTATGTACTTACTTCATTTAAATCCAAAGAGGCAACACTAGTTAAAAAATAATTTAACAAAAATAAATATAAACTAATTTTTATTTCCATCTTTGTATTGCTGGTTTAAAATACTGTTTAATCTTATGGAATACACTTTTTGTTACTGCAAATATTAAAATTTATAAGTATGGAGTACATACATATAAAAATACATACATACATATACGAGTATGTGTATGTTTCGGAATTTTAAAAAGTCACCGATTTATAATGAAATGATAACAATTAAGCTGACCAGATGATACAATATGTCTTTCTATGTATTCTATTTCAAATAGCAAAAAATACATAGTTTCAATAATGTACATGTGTACATACATACATATCACTCTGTTATGGCACATGCCAGAAGAATGCAGCAAACCAAGCTTAAACGCATTTAACCAATAATCCAAGATCTTAACAAAAACTTTTATTTTCGCATGAAATAATTTTGGAAGATATGGATCACTCAACTGCTTAATTGTAAGCTGGCAATAAAAAAGGATGTAAATTAAAAATATTGTTGTAATAATTTAGTTATTACTTCAGTTGTGATTAATAAACTCCGGTTGTAGGTGACCTACAACAGTCAACAAAATCGTTTTTTTTTTTGATTTTTTTATTTGTTTTGAGTTGACCCCTTTTGGAGAAACAAGTGCGATATGTATGTAGATACACAACAACGTCATAACTAAAAAAAAACCAGTTTGCCACAAAACGAGTTTGAAGTTTTCAATTTAAACACAACTTAATGGAAAAAGAAATTTTTATTTTTCTGCCAAGAGTTGAGTGAACAAGATATTTGTATGAAATTTTTACACAATATTAAGTACGATATGAGGATTAATTCTGCATCATTAACCCAAAAATTTAATTTTTTGAGTTATGATGTTCTTTGAGTAAATGAGCGGATATGTTTGTTTGAATGGTCAATCCACCCGTTAGGTATTTGGTTAACAAATTTTGAAATCTTTATCTTAAGATTATTGTAACATTTTTTGTGGTTTCTTAAAGACACAACGAAAAAACAAATTGAGCCAGTCCAACTACAAGAACGCTAAAACTTAAATGGGAATAATTTTTTTTATTAGTGTCAGTGCTAGAAAAGTTTCTGAGAATTTGGTTACAGTGCATTTACAACTGTTCAAAGTCTGGCACTAAAGAGATTTCGGGCAAAATCCAGTCGATTTTCCATACAAAACAAAACAAACTTATTCACTACACTTTGTCGAGATTTACTTAAAATCTAATAGAACTCAGTGATGCAACTATATTTTTTTCTCAAATTTTTACTAATAGGGTATTTACATTGTCTCAAAATCTAGTACTTAAGAGATTCCGAGCTAAATCTAGTTGCTTTTTACTAGATTCCGCATACAAAACAAAATCAAATTTTTCAATAGATTTGCAGGAAATCTACTAAAAATCTAATATTTTTATTTATTTTTTACTACCCTGTACAACAAAGTTTATATAGAAGGTGAGTGAATTAGCTACGCTCTACTCAATTTTTTATTGAAAGTGTGTGAATGAGCTAAGTCGGCATTTTTTCGGTATATAGTGTCCACACCTGATGATTTTATATCATAACTCGTAATATGACGCCGGCAGAGCAACTGTCATTCTTTCATTAATATCAACACAAAGAGGTAGAAAGACGTTGATGATTTTATATCATGATGAATCAAACAAATATTTGAAAAATACTTGCCAAAAATATCTAATTTGGGTGTTGTTTAATTTTCTGGTCACAAATAATTGTTGTGCTGTCTTTTTTAAACAAAAATTGTTTAATAAATAACATTTGATATCAAGATGAATTTATCAGGCCGTGAGCTCTGATGATTATATCATAACGCTGCCATAATATTAATAAATTGCGTCTATACGTGATGAATTTTCATCATGATATCAATTTGACATTCATCATGATATAAACTCATCAGGTGAGGACATTAGTTACAATTTAAGACTAAATTTCAGACAAAGGATTTTGTCTCGGATACAAAATCTTGGAAAATGTCAAAAAAGGTTAGTGTAAACGATATAGAGTTCGTTAAAGATTTCTAATCAAATGTACTAGATTTTGAGACAATGTAAATGCAGTATAAAAAGTCAGTATTTGTACTTAAAAAAAGGTGAGTGAATTGGCTAAATTGCAGTTGTTTGGTTGTAGTTTAGGAAAATTTCCAGTTAATGCTCTATGTGCTTTGTATCTGAAAAATATCAAAAAACTTTTTTGTTTTGGTTTTGGTACAATTATTTTTATAATTTTGACGTTCTTAGGTTCTTTACAAAGCTATGGTTGCCGTAATCCTTATAAGGCATTTACACTTGCACAAAATCTAGCAGATTTTAATTAAAATCTATAGCAAAAAGCATAGTCTTGTGTATATTCTTTAGTAGTACTGGTGACAAAGTCAATAATAAATCGGTACTCAGTGCACAGGTAACTATTTTCGTCCCTTGCTCTTTGAATATCCATTAGATGTCAACACACACTTTCAGTATAATTTTTTGGCATCCAAAGTATAAATTTTTCAAAGCGGATTGCGATGAGTATTCCTTCTAAGGAAATGCCTGGAGTACTGCTGTACTATTGATACTTCCTACAATTTACGATCATAAATAGTTCAATATACCACACACGACCCTATGAACTTTTTTAAATAATAAGGCATGTAATTTCAAACGTTTTTATTGCATTTCGAATGCAGAACATAACCATTGGCGCAGCTTAAAAATGTTATTTCGGGGGTTGAAATGGTTCCATTACGACTAGTGATTTTCATGAGTAATTTTAATTTTTAAATAAATGCAGGAAATTTTCAATAATTTTGAAGGGACAACAGCAATAACTAAATACAATGCACCCCCTCCCCCTCCGATTAGTTGTTCTACGACTATGAACCTACCCGAATATATGTATGTAAATAAAAGGCAAATAATTGTTACACTTCAATATTTTTTAACTTCTCTGCTGTCGTTACAAATTATTAAAATTTAACCCTTAACTATGAATAATCATTATTGTTATTGCCCGTTTGAGCGTAAAAATCACATTAAGGCCGAAAGCACTGGATGGCGACAGGCGTTCTATTACCCTGGTGGAGGCACATATCGTGGATGTTGGTTAAATTCTCAGCATCATCTTTTCGGGGTAAAGGAGTCGAAAAATAATTTAATTTATGATGGTCAATGGCACAACGGTAAACGTCATGGTTATGGTACGATGAGACGACGTCTCAGCGATGGCACCATGTTGCGCATCTACATTGGAGAGTGGCGTGATGATTTGAAATCGGGCGAAGGTAAACAATTTTATGAAGACGGCGTTTATTATGGATGGTGGAAGTGTAATAGACGTCATGGTTTGGGTATCAAATGGTATAAAAATGGTGACCTCTACATGGGCGAATGGCAAGCTGATGCTTTTCATGGCCTGGGTGTAATGTTTTATGGTGAAATAAGTTAACTTGAATAGCATAATGCACATACATACACATGCACATATTTTTGTATTTAAGCTAATGGTAACCGTTATGAGGGTCGTTTTTGTGGAGGCTTGAAAAGCGGTGAAGGGACCTTTTATCATATAATGACGGCTCAAGTGCAGAAGGGAATGTGGGAAAATGGTGTATGCAAAGCTTCCATCCTACAAGATGAATATAGTCAAAAAACCGAAGTGTCATCAGCTTGTCCCATACCGAAGGTGAGTTATGTTAAATTACATAAAAAATTATTTCACAATGGACCCAATTGGGTTCCCGAGTGGAGCTGCGCTATAGCATCACCCTTCCTAACCTACGTCCAATTTAGCAAATATTAGTTTCCGCCCACTTATCTAAATTCAACATCGCGTCATTTTCAGATCTGAGGGTGTGTAGCAGGTTTCATAAGAAGTAGAACCAAGTGAAATATAATATTAAGCTATAAGGGGCATAGCCACGCCCACTTCTTTAAGCACAAAATTATGTAACTCTAAGAGCTGAAACTGTTTGCCATATTTCATGGAAATCAGATCAGCAGAAGTATAAGTAATTTTCATGGACATGCGCTTGCCCACTTTTTTAAATGCAATATGTGAAACAGGCACTCACAATATCGAAGGAAAACTGAAGTCTTTTTAGAGCTCATGGTATGTGCCAAGTTTCGAAAACATCGGTTATATAGAAGCTCGTGTAGTATCATATTAAATTTTAGTGGACTTGGCTCCGCCCATTTTTTGAACTTTGAAGTTGTGTCGTTACTAGAGCCCAGGGTGTGTGCTAAGTTTAGCGGCAATCGAATAAGTAAAAGATCATAAAATCAAAGAGGAAAAAATTGTTGGGCGTATTCCCACCCACTTTTACGACAATGGGACCAAATGGAAGCTATAACATCTCAGGCAAGAAAATACTTTTTAAAATCGGTCCAAATGCTACGGGGCTGGCTATGAAAGGAAAAATAAATACAGACGAATTAATAACGTCATCCTTTTTTGAAGTTCGGTTAAAAATGAAAACGATTCTACCATTTGGCACCCTTTCGCCCATAAAGCTTTTTAAATATTCTCTTAAGCCTTGCTTCACTACTGCACACGCAAAGTTTACTTTGCAAAATTTTCAGTATATGTACTAAGAAGTAAGATGTATCATTGATTTTGAAAATGTGTTACTTTCTTTCAGCTAACACTTGCAAATCCTACCGAGTTCATACGCGATTTGTTTGCAAAATATCACATGCAGGCCAACAAGCCTTCAAAATCTTTAAAGGTATGTAAAAATAATAATTTTGAAGTATTGGCCAATACATATAATACTTATAAAATTACATTTGCAAATTTATTTTACAGGAATTGATTTGTTTAAATTTTTGTCGCAAAATTAAATACCTTGCTGAATTTGAATCAAAGTTCGCAACAAATGTAAAACTGCATGCCGCTTGTTGATTATACATTTGTTATTCCTTAACTTGTAAAAATCCTAATAAATTTTAGTTGACAGGGAGTGGAACTACACAATAAAATTTTAAAAAATTGCATATCAAGCGGAAAATATACTAATTATGCGGCATACAAAATTTAAATCATTGATGTAGTACATACTTGATTTCAAACCGATTTTCCCAACCCTAAAGATTTTCTTTCAATTTAATAGCACTATTTCGTTAAGTATTGGTTGTGGTCTTTACTATTAAATATTTTAGATAGTGAAGGTAGTTGTACGATTTTTTGTAACAAAATCAACATACAGTCCTCTGCTTTTATCTAACAGCTGTTGGAAAAATTTGAGTGTATAGGAAAGCAAAAAAGAAGAAATACCACAAATAGTCAACATCATCAAAAATCTTTGGGCAAATTTCATACTTGGGCGTATTTGAAATGTTTTGAGTTTTCTACTAAATATAAGAGCAAAAATGGATATTTCTGCTTTATCTGAAGACAATTTTGACCCGGTTAATTGGATTAATGAGAATTTTAAGAAACACTGTGAGGAAACTAAAACCGTCAAATCGGATGCAAACGGAGACTCTGAAGTGGCTGTGGAATTTATAAATAACTACGTATCAAAATTACAATTATATGTGCAGCAAGTTAATTATGCGGTGGAAGATAGTAGTCAACAGCTGGTGGCCAGTATGCCCAGAATTGTCAAAGAAACTAAAAATTTGCACAATGACGTCAAAGAATTACACCAGCGTATGCTGATTATGCATCAAGAGGTGGCAGCGGTGCAAGAAGAGACAGGAGAATGTATGGCCACTTTGGAACGATTGAATACGATGCAAACAAAATTGCAAACTGCTAAGGAGTCATTACAAGAATCGGACGGTTGGGGTAATTTAATAATGGAATTAGAAGATAGTTTTGAGAGGAAAGATTTGAAGGTAAGTGCAAAATGCATACGAGTACATACTTATTCTTAAAACATTTCTTGCCAAGAGCATATGTATGTGTACTGTAAGCTACAAAAAGAAAATAAATGCCAACTCGTAGTCTCAATAATTTACATTTCAGTGTGTTTGTGACAAGATAGCTGGTTTGCAAAAAAGCCTGCAAGCCCAAGAGCAATTGCCAGGACATTCCGAGCGCCAGTTGCAAGTAGAAGATTTTAAAAATCGTCTGGAAGCCTTAGCTTCAACAAGCATTGTTCAATGTTTTTCTGAAGGGAACGTAGAACAAGCCCGACGTTTTGTTGATATATTTGAAACAATTAAGAGAAAACCCCAACTACTGCAATACTATCGAGCTGTACAAAAATCAGCAATGCACCAGCAATGGAAACAAATTTTGGAATTGCAAGCTGCGGAAATAACAGGACAACAGCAACATTTTCTCACCCTATTCTACGACCAATTATTGGAGACCTGTCAACGACAGATAAAATGGTGCTCAAAAGTATTCGATGAGGAAGTGGCCCAACAGCAACCATTTATTTTAATGGCTGAACTTTTGCCTGCCCTACAGCCTTCACGCGACAACCATATATTACAACTGCTTAAAACCTCTAATGAACGTCTAGATTTGTTGCAGCAATTTGCTCAGGCTAATCATAATTTTGTGCTACAATTAAATGTCTACACGGAAGAGTCGTCAATTATATTACCTAAAGACTTAAAACAGCAGTTGGGATTTTCCATATATGAATATTTTCATAAGTTCATACAACAATATCCAAGGCTGGAAGAAACGCATTTATCAACTCAGGTCGATCGAGTTTTAACTACCCAGACTCATGCTAGTGATGCCGTTCGTCATTTGAGGGATATAACCAGTAAACTCTTTAGTTGGTTGCATGAATCTTTAACCAGATGTTCAAGTACTACCAGTGATTTGGCCCTTTGTAAATTTATACATTTACTGGGCGGAATATTTAAGCGTTTAATGGAACAATTTTCAAAAACTAAACGACAACTTTCTCTTAACTTGGGGAATTCTGCAAATAGTACGAATGTAGGCAGCAATTGGTCCATGTTGCAATATACGCTAGCCCTTTTAGAATGTCTGGCTGATTTCCAGCAAAAATTACAAAAATTCGAGCAAACTTTGCAGGACCGTCTGGCGGCATTGGAAAGCAAACTTAAAGAAAATCAATTTAAAAATATTAATATCTACCAAACATTTGAAATATCGGAGCAACAACGTTTATTAAATTCCATTGTAGAATTTCAACAAAAACGACAAGAACTTAATCAAGATGCAAGCAATGCAACGATGGGAATATTTGCAAATATATATGATACTTTGAAAAGTCATTTCGTTGAAACCCATGATATAACTCTCAATATACTTTTGCAACCTTTGGACTCACATCTCTCAGAAATACAACCATCGTCTGAGCTGTTGCAAGGACATATGCAAGATATGCCGGCCTTTAGTTTTGCCCCACAAGAAAGTATTACGCAGATCGGTCAGTATTTATTGACGTTACCGCAACATTTGGAACCCTTGTTGTTGTCGCCATCTACTCTTCTAAAGCAAGCTTTGGAAATGTGTCATATCAAATATTCCCAACCTATACCAAGTGCTGATGTTTTATTATCATTGGTAGTGGCTCAATGTTGTGTTTTATATCAATCACAAATTTTGCAAATCAAATCCCTTTCAAGTTCGGCCTCAAAGCAATTATCTGTGGACATTGAATATTTGGCAAGTGTTGTAGATGAACTCGGTTTAACTCTGAACACATCATTGACGCAAATATTGAATTTGCTTAAAGCATCGCCTGAAAACTACCTAACGCAAAGTTCGGGCTGTGAGCCACGTTTAGTAACGGCTGTTAGACAAATGCGTAATATTATATCAACGCAGTAATTTAAGTATACATACATACGTACATAAACATTACATATACAGAGTTACGCGTTGCCGCGATTACGTTACTCGAAATTAAATAGTTTTAATTAAAAATAATACAATAATAATAATTTGTTTTAAAAATTCAAGCGATTGTATTATTGTTCTTTTGCTACCAGTTTTTTATTTCTTTTGTTCTCTTCTTTGTCGTCAAGTATGTACTATGTAGATATTTATAGGATGTGTATAGCCATTACGTAGACGTATGTAACTTCCATTAAAAATTAATAAAAGTATGCTTAATATCCACGTATGCAGTACATAAGACACAAAATATTTATTATAATAACCATATATTGTTATTTATTTATCCTATTATGAATTTCTATTTGATCATCTTTCCAAGTTATGCTCCTTAGTTATTGTTTTCATTAGAAATGAAAATATTTTTGTTTTATTAATTAATGTGATTTAATTATACCTACCAGTTTAAATTATACTGCTTTGGAAATACAGTATTTTCTTCAACTACCATATAGGTAGTATATACATATATTGAGCAGGGAATCGGGTATTTACCATAATCTTTTAATAAAATAGATTCACCGTAGGTAAATACGTTTCTAAATATAACTACTCATTAATTATTTCTTATTCTGGATTGACACACGTCAATTTTACTTGAGCAACTTTCGAGCAGATGGAAGGGAGTTGAGAAAATAATGAAGAGGAGCCATCATATTTTCCTCTGTTTCCCAGGAACTAAAAATATGCTCACCTAAAACTGCCGTGTGTGAGCCGGGACTTATTAATTTTTTATAAAAATTGTTTTATATCAATAAACTTACTTGTTTTTATTTGTGAAGAGCCGCAATAATAAAAAATTTCGTAACTTTTTATAAATTTTTAAGTTGTGGTCAGCGCGAGTATTTGTTTTATAAGCATATAACTTTTTGCATTAAACAAATTTCTTTAACGCCCGGCTAATTACATCGTTAAAATTGCCAAGATTTGTGTGCAATTGTGCTGGGGAAGCATTTAATCACATATGTTTGATCCTTTGACGTTTTAGTTAGGCGAAATTTCTTATCACATTTAAAAAAATAAATTATCCGAACTTACATAGGTATGAAAATAAAAATAAATACAAACTCTAAACATTTATTAAATTCACTTATATATTGTATTAAGAAATCACACACACACAAAAAAGGAAACACAAATTTTCAAGTTGTGGTCAGCACCAATATTTGATGTGAAACCATATTACTTTTTGCATTCAATAAAACAAATTGCTATAGCACCCGGTTAATTACATCGCTAAAATTCCCAACATTCTTTTGTAATTGTGCTGAGAAAGCATTTATTTGCATACGTTTGATCACTTATCGAAAATTCTTATTAATATCACACACGAAAAAAGGAAACACAAGCGCATAAAAACGCGCCTTCTATAACTTGGTTGTATTTAATTACATAGTTGCACCCAATATGCACTTTGTAGTTAAACGACGGAATTTTTTATAGCCATACATTTTTAAGAGTACTGCCGGAATTAGGTAATTAAACGAAATTTATTTAACCGAATGCTTTTTTTGTTATATTTTTTCGTTAGCTATTAGACATAATCACTGATGGCTCAAAAATACCGTTAATGTTATTGCTTTTTCTATAATATTTAGTGCATCCGAAAATAGGCGATTTCTTCCTGATTTTAGCTGGCAGCTCTAACCAGCTGTTGCGGTAAGTGTTGCCGCTTGAGTAATCTTTAGCCTAAAAATCGCTATTGTGATGTGAGTTTATTGCAAATATGTTTCAAGCCTTTTTAAATTTTGTATTGATATAAAAACTATACATTACAGTTAGTAAGAACGTTTAAAACTAGTTACAAAAACTTTGACTAAAAACAAAACTATAAACACTTATTATATTATTGTTAAAATTGTTTAATTATTTGTTGTGTCAGCACTGGTTGTGTACGAAAAAGCAGATGAAACAAAACAAACAAATGCAAAAAGCACGAATGTCCCACAAGTTTTTTTAGTGACTCAAAAACTATACGACGGTGGAAACCGTGTATTAATCATCTGGTTAGAAAATAAAAATAGCGCCAGAATTTTTCATGTGTAAAAATTCATGGAGTAATAGATAAATTGTATTCTTATAACGAAAGTTTTTGACTTAAATAATAAAATTTTCATAAAACAATTAAAAGAAGTGGATTAAATTATAAAAGGCAAGTGCAGTTGTAATTAAAGAATGAAATTTTTATCCTCCTTTATTACCACATTTTGTGTATGCATATGTATGTATGTATATAAATTTATGCAAGTGAACAAATGTACATACATACATTCGCATGCATGCATACATACATATATGGATGTATGTGGATTATGTGATCTGTAATAAAATCAAGTGAAAGTTTAATAATTGTTTTGGGTTAAAATAAAAATTATAACTAATTTTTCAAAGAAGAGAAAACACGGCATTCAATTTACATTTTATGTACTTTCAACTTGCTTGACTCCTACAAACCACCAAATTTGATCAATAACAAAATAATAGGAACAGTGGCTTCAAAATATTTACTTACACAGTAAGCAATTCATTTTTGTTTATTATTAATTTGTTTTCATTCATTAATTTATTAATTAGCAGGTGTATCAAACTTGTTTTAACAACGACCTTGCATGTATGTAAATGCAAATTGTATTGTTAATATCGTTAATACCTACTCCGTTCCAAAAAATAAAGTTTTTAAACGAATTGTACTAGAAATTTTAATTTTTGTCAAACAAAATTTTGCTGAAAAATACTCTTGCCTCTCCTAGATAACCCAGTGTTACTTCAAAATTTGCAATTTTTTGTATGAACTTTATGACGTCGACTTTGTTTACTGCTTGCAGTAGATATTTAATACATATCATTTACTTGAACAGTGTTTTAAGTCAAAAAATTCGATTTTTTGATTATTGATACAAAATTGATCCTCATACCGTTATTCACATATACAACAATGTCATAACTCAAAAGAATTACTTTGCCACAAATCGAGTTTAAAGTTTCCAATTTACACATAAGTTAATGGAAAAAGAAAATTTGATTTTTCTCTTAAGACTTTACTATACAAGACTTTTGTATGAAATTTTTACATAATATGAGGATTCATTTTGCATTATTAACTCAAAAATCCCATTTTACAAGTTATGACGTACATACATATGTATTTATGTATGTATTTCTATTGTCATAATGAACGATATGACTATAGCAGAATAATTTTGATAATTTTTTTTTTAAATATACCGTTATACACAAACGCCAGTATTCATAAACGATTATTAAAGTTAAAGTTGGTTCAACGTAGGAACTTTATGTGGTGAAACATGTTTAAATAACAATTTAAAGCAGTATTTTGTATGGTAATACTGGTTTTAAATTTTTAAAGTATACTTTGTTTTGACTATGAATATGCGCCATTGTTTTTATTTTAAAAGTTATTGTAACTATTTTTCAAATGCTTGTTGTTGCTACTATTTTAAAAAAGCATTTTTATATATTTTTATGCAAATAACATCAGTGTGAATTAAGATAAAAAAGTGGTCATAATTTTGTAATGGGACCTTGCACAGTGCGCATGTGGAAGATTTAATGGCATAAGAGAACAAGATGCAATATTAGTGAGGTAGGTACACCAACAAGTAACGACAAAGCTTGTACACTTAGTACAATTTTTGGTACGACATAATGCATTTTGGCTTGAACGTCGCAACTATGTACGACCAAACATTGTGCTTTGGTAACATAGGCGCATAACCATAGTCAAAACAAAGTATACTTTAAGAATTTAAAACCAGTATTTTGTATGGTAATACTGGTTTTAAATACTTAAAAGTACACTTTGTTTTGACCATGGTTATGCGCCATTGTGTCCACACCTGGCGATTTTATATCATAACTAGTAATATAACGCCGGCAGAGCAACTGTCATTTTTTCACAAAGGGGTAGACGTTGATGATTTTATATCATGATGAATCAGACAAATATTTGCAAAATACTTGCCAAAAATATCTAATTTGGGTGTTGTTTAATTTTCTGGTCACAAATAATTGTTGCGCCGCCTTTTTTAAAAGAAAATTGTTTCACAAATAATTTTTAAATGCACAGTGATACATAAAATGACATTTGATATCAAGATGAATTTATCACGCCGTGAGCTCTGATGGTTATATCATAACGCTGCCATAATATTAATAAATTGCGTCTATACGTGATGAATTTTCATCACGATATCAATTTGACATTCATCATGATATAAATTCATCATGATATAAATTCATCATGTGTGGACACTATGTAACGTTCCCAGGGGTTAAGGATTTGTTACGGTTTAGAAAATTTATAGTGACAATTTTGTAAATAGCTTTACGTAATATGTGAAGACGTTACATCAAAATATAGAACATTTATTTACAGAACTTTTCTTTTTGAAACACACTACAATACTATGCGATAAAGTGTAGAATTGTTTATAAAAGAAAATATTGGTTCGACAAAAAAAAAACTTTGTGTACATTTCTTAAAAGACATTTTGATTTATTTAAAAAAATTTAAAGCACAACACTGTGTAGAAGTACCAAAAAAATTTTTGTTAAGTTTTATTTATTTTATTTAAGCAAACATAAAAGGAACGTACTCACACTTAAAGATTAAATGAGTATAAAAAATATTATGTCCCTTTCATCTCTGACTAAAAAACCATCTTTATACCCGCAACAACTCAATTTAACATGGAAATGTTAATTCAGTTCGGTTTTAACATTGAAAGCGTTAAAGTGACTTGATTCCTCGTAGAAATTTAATTTTTATAATACGGAGGTTAGACTCAAACGCATATTTAAGTATTTAGCAAAGCAAAAGTACTAATTTGGAAGGGTATGCGGTAAAAAATTTCTAATAATCTTTCAAGTCAGTCAGATTTTCTTTTGGCTTGAGTCTATACGGGTCCGTTGGATACTTTTTCGTGTTTATTGTTTTATACATAGCAGTTAGTATTTGATTTGTTGTCATAAGAACTTTGTGTGTATTTAGTAAAAAAATAAATAAGGAAAATGTATGAGTTGCAAAAAAATGTTCATACATATAAATTAGTATCTAAAGGACAATATATACATACATACATATGTACGTAGATACATGTATTTGTATGTGAAAAACGTAATGCCAGTGCATTGTATGTATGTATGTATGTATATGAAAAAAAAGTATTTGATTAAATGAACAAAACAAAAGTTATTTTAATGTGTATAAAAGTGTTATTCATAGTTAAAAATATATTTTTATCATTGATAATTAAAATTTAGATTTGTGTTATTCCTTCCACTCCATTTAGTTAATTGATTGTTTTTCATTTTCAATCGTTGAAAGTTATAATTAACCTGTTTAATCACTTTAAAGGATACATTACTATATTTATTCAAACAAAATTCTCTTGTTTAAGAGAAGGTAAGTAGAGAAGATTTCTTTTGCTTCTCCGTCCTTTATTAAGTTATGTTTTCAATTTATTTCTTTGTTTTCTTTTGTAAAACTTCTCTTTTGACCTGCAGTTATCCTTTAAATATCAACCTTTTTAACAAGTATTCGCACCTTTTCTCTTATCATTTCCTTTTTTATCTTTAGTAGCAGTCAGAAGCAGTGTTACCATTTTGTCAATATTTTTCAAAACTAAACAAATGGATTTAACTTGCTGGTAGATTTAATTCTGAAAAACTATTTCTTTCAAATAATAAAGTGAATAATGTAAACTAAAGAAAATAACATTAATGTTTTACGAGATACTACTATTATTATACTTGAACTCGATTTAATTTAAGGAAACAGGTGATACACTGAAAGAAAAATCATTCATTTATGCAATACACGTTTTGAACAATTACATTAAATGAATGAAATGTTTCAGTCTATGCTCTTGATTAGTTTTTCATAGTTCATTGCTTTAAACAAAATCGTTCCATTGCTCAAATGAATTTTCTTTGTAACAAATTTAATTTATAAAGCTCAGTTTGCCCATTTTTTAAGTTTTTTTTTTAACGGCCAGGAGAGAGAGAGAGAGACGTCAAACTGCACATGCAAAAAAATTTCCGAAAAATTAAATATGTATTCTTCATTTAAAAACCAGATTTCGAGATATTTGACTATACTCCAATACTCTCTTCATTATAGACATTGCTTAGTGTTTCATATTCCCACTCCTTTCTTTATAATTATTTTTATATATTTTTTGTAATCTTATATCGGCAGCTATCGACGGCTCTTTTTGTGCTTAAGAGCTGATTTTGACATTTTAAACGTTGTCGGCTTAATAGCTTACAATTTGTTTTAAATAAATTCAGTAAATCCCACACGAAAGGTTCCGCACCGAAGCTACATATGATATACTAGTTTTGGTGGTTTTTCTTATTTTTGGGTTTTATTTTCGCTCTTGTCGATTTTTATGATTTATTTTAGTTTTAGAGATTTCTTAAAAAAAAAGTAAAGTTTGGAGCTTTTTTTCGTTTTTGCGATTTTTTCGGGTTTTGGCAATTTTTTCCGCTTTGGCGATTTTTTAATTTTGGAATTTTTTTAGTTTTAGCGTTTTTGAAAATTTCAACAGTTTGTCTCTTACGGTTTCCAAGATAAAGCAAGTTGTCAAAATTACATTAACTGATAGAATACACTTTAATTTTGATTTTTTTTTTTAATTTTAGTGCTATTTGTAGTCTAAATAATAAATAATTTTCGTAATCTATTGAACCGAATCGATTCATTATCTTATGACATCTTTCGAATGCGACCAATTTGCATCCATTCTGAGCTTATGAGATGTTTAAGTACATACACACACATACATATACATACAGACATCATGGCAAAAATAGTCAGAATCCACTGCCAGAATCTAGATGGAACTTGATTTTCGAAAATTGGAGTAAATGAGAAACTTCCCATAGCGTGAAGTTAGAAATATCAAAAATTTATTTAAGTTGTGAGAAATTTTAAATTCATTAGCTAAATATGTACATATGTATGTATGTATGTATGCCAGTCATTCAAAATAATTTTTAAAATAACGGCAACACCGACACCAAATTAGAGGAGAGTAAAAAGAATGTTTACATTTAACCTACTGCTTATACTTTCAAGGACATCGCTGCGTATGATTGTTATGGAAATGAACAAATTGTTATTAAAAAAAAAACTTTCTTAAGCGTAACTTACATACATACATACATGCATACATTCTTAGATGTATGAACAATTTTTATATTTTATGAATTATTGCACATGACTAAGAGAGGATTATTTAACAGAAATATTTTTAAGTGGAGTATTTTTAATGTTGTGGAAAAAATATGTAAATATGTATGTATGTATGTACATATGTATGTATATTATGGAAAATCCTCAAAATATATACATGTAATACCAAATAAAAAACAACAAAATAACTTTGATTATATCCAGTCAGCATGTGGAAGATTGTTTCACCAAACTGGGTCTTTTTCGACTACCTTATATGATCAAAAATAGGCTAATCAGTTCTGCGCTTAAAATAAGACTCGAAAATGATTCCCGGAAAGTGATTTGTTTAAAAACAAAATGTACAGAATGTACGCAATCATAAATTGATCAGAAATATGCTCGAAATGTGACTACCACAAACTGTCTCAAAAATGAGTCGTAATTGATCAGAAGCGGGAGTCGTCGTAACACACTCTTTTAGAAGATTCGCGGCTAGGGTACCGTTTTCTTCCGAATGGACAGTAATTTTTGACTATTTGTATACATACATACATACATATCGCTCCTTTATTGCAACAGGGACATAACTCGAAAAGCTAGTTTTGCAGAAAATAAGTTTTAAGTTTGCAATGTACATACTATTCAATGGAGATATAAAATTATTTTCTTTCCGCAAGAGGCACATGTACGAGTACAAGCCTTTTATTTCACTTCATTTCATTTATTTATTCTATTATGTATACCTAGCCTCAGGGATCGTCTTTAGAGCTCAAGGTGTGTGTTAAGTTTTGTTAAAATCCGTAAAGTAGAACCACGTAAAATAAAATATTAAATTTTAATGGGCGTAACTCCTCCCATTTTTATATGGAAGATTGTGTGTATTTTAGAGCTCAAGGTATGTGGTGATTAAGTAGAAGCACGTGAAATAGAATAATAAATTTGTATGGGCACAGCCCCGCCCATTTTTTCAACTTTAAAATTGTGTAATTACAAGAACCAAAAATGTTTGCTGGGTTTTGCAGCAATGAAATAAGTATAATATCAAAAAATTCAATAAAAACATTTTTTTCAATGTCACCAATTAGAAGCTATAACCCAATGCCACCAAAAAAAAATTTTTACAATCGGTCTAAAATGCACCGAGTTATGAAGTAAAAAAAAAATACAGACGAATCCTTTTTTTTTAAATTTTCAATTTTTTCTGCAAATGGCTTATTTTGTTTCTATGTAAATAAATGTAGATGAATAAATTTCAGTGTAAGGATTAAATACTTCAATAATAGCGGTCCCGAAAACTATCAAATTAAATGTAATAAAATCACATGTCAAAATTTTATTAATCTCGTGTGGTAGTATACAAATATTTGTCTCTATATATGTATGTACATGAGTACATACATATTTAATTGGGCATTAAATTGTATGTAAGTATAATAAATACATAAATCATTTATTTCTTTTTTCTAAGCTCCAGTAGCCATATATGCTAAAATTTTATTAAAAAAAGTTAATGTCCATTTAAATTTTCTAAAATCAGAAGGTGATAATAATTGAATAATTTTTCTGGTAAATTTATTTGTTGTATGAACATTGATATTGAAATTAATACAATTTAATTTAATTGAAAGTTAAGTACTATATACGTTGCTAAATTTTATTAGCGATTGATATACGTGTGCATAACCCCAGAAACAAATATACATATCCCAGCGAAAAAAATTGGAAGCATATACATAATTATTTTGGAACTAAACGTGACGCCAAAGTATGAGGGATATTTTAAACAAAATCGTCAATCGTCTGTTTGGGAATATTGTTAACAAAAATCGTCAAAATGACGCAAAATCGTCATATCTGATAGGCCTGCTAGTGAACTAGACTAGTCTATATTTAAAAATCTCCTTAATATTATAGATTTCCTCTGTACACAAGTGTTTCATTATAATGTACTACATATTGCAATAATGTCCATTGGTTTGAATTTAATTCAATTGAAAATAATAGAGTTATTTATTTATTTTGTTTATTTATTCTTCAACATACCAATTGAGTCTGCACACACAATATAATTGAGAATGAGCTACGGAATGATTAAATGAAGGGTATTAAGTGAATAAACTAATAATAATATAAAATATGCATGTTTAAAATCAAAGGCTGCCGATCGAGCACATTTTGAATTTTACACCATTTGCAATCACAATTTTTAAGTTGAGTAGTAAAAATATTTTTGCTATGAATTCTTTCATAGTTCGAAGTCCCGTTTTTTTCTCAACTCAACTCAGTTGGGTCGTCAGGACGTCAAATTGATTGGTATTGACACTTCACAACATAAAGAACGGTGAATTTTGTAAATGCTCTCTTTACAACTAGAGTGTTGTCCCTGCTACGTGCGTCATGCTATAGTGCTTTGTTGGCGAAATATTTAGAAAAGTGTTTCGTCGTTTACTTCACATATTGTGCAGAAGCGGTGTTGCCATTTTGGCTTTAATTGTGTAAGGCTTTTCGCATTTTCTCAACTAAAACATTGTTTCAAAGGCAAACAGTGTAATTGTACGAGTACATGAGCAAGCAAAGTACGCACGCTCTTAAGTTTAAAGATTGTATTTGTTACTTGCATGCATTGCACAGTGGGATATTTTGTAAAAAATCATCAAAAGTCGAAAATAACGGTTTTCAAAATTTGAGCACTTTTTATATCTAGCGTGTTCCAGGGGCTTGGGTAACAATACTAAGCAGTTTTTTTTGCTGGTCAGATGTTCCTCCCCACCGAGTAATCAGTGGTCTTTTACGCTATTTTCTAACAGTACGTAAGTTAATTAAATTACCATACTAAATTAATGTCATGCACGAGTACATACATATGTACAGTCAAAGCTCGGTATGACCTATTCGTTATAGTGAAAAATTCGTTATACAGCAAAGTTTTTTCATATGCATGATTTCATTAATTTTAGTTGATTTTTAATAAAAATTCTTTTAAATTAGAAGAGGAGTCACCTTCTTTGATATTTGATATTTTCCTCCCTCTAGCAGTTGCTGCTCCAGCATGAACAAATGTTTTGTCGGGAAGCATTGAGTCCATTAAATCATCTCTAAAAAATGTTTGCCTTTAATCCAACTCCATTTACCAGATTAAATTATTTCGTTGTTTGAGGAACCATTCATACAGCCTTTCCTCCATATCGAGATATAATCCCCTTTTCGAAGAACCGTTTGAAACAATTCTTTCCATTTTCTTTAATATACATATGAAAGATTTCGATAGTCCATATTATCTTAGAAACTTTAATTGACTCAATTAAATTTTTAACTGAATTCTCAATCAATTAAATTAAAAAAAATATGTTTGACTCAATTAAATTTTTAATTCATTATTTTCATTTACTTTTTAAATAAAGGTGTTAATTCTGCATATTTTTAATACATAAGAAATTTCGAAGAAATTTACTATTTGACATATTGTCAAGATAAGAGGTTTGTGACTGTTCAAAATGTGTGGTTGAAGTCTACTGATGATTTGTTTGAAGCGCCAATGAAATGCTTTATGGACATGCTAAACCACCAGCAAATAAATTGCATAAGAAATTTCTTTTTATGTACAACCATTCGTTATATTCAGCGCCAAAAATGAAAATATATAAAGAATATTAGGTAGTTTAAAAAATTATATATTCGTTATATCGCGAATTCGTAAAATTGAGTATTTGTTATACCTTTTGTTAAAGCTTTCACTGTATATACATGTACATATGTATGTATTTAAAGAAGTTTTTTGTATTGTACAGTACTTTTGTTTTATTTCAGGGCTTCATTTGTTTGCATATTTTATGCTACCACAAATTAACAAAATATACAGTACACTACAGTACAGTATGCAAAAATATCCATTTCTTACTGAACAATACAGAAATGCACCTTTAAATACATTTGCATTGAGTTAATTTAGTATGATAAGTTAGTTACGAGCTTTCAGCAAATATCGTAAACGCGACTGATTTTTCGATAGGGAGAAACTCATTTTTTTATAGTACATATATTTATTTATTGTATCTTGAAATATGAACTAACAATAATTATTCAAATCTTAAATCTAAATATAATTAATTAGACCCGACCAGTGTCGGACATAAACTTAGTGATAGTTATTAATAATACATAAGTAGTGATAAGCAAAAACAAAAGTATTTTCAAGCAGTTGCTTCTGGAGTGTTGAGTATTAGAGCCCTTGTGTCCATCTTTTTTAAGCGGATGTGTACAGTAAAATTCATGATATTACGAGCAAACGGATTAGGATGAGACTCGAGATTTGTAAGATATTTGCCTGCGTATTTTGCAATTTCTTCAGTTACTTGTGGCATATTCAAATCACGATGTAAATTTGAATTTCTTATGTACCATGGAGCCGATGTTATTATGCGTAAAATTTTATTTTGCCTTCGTTGAATTTTTTCTATATTTGAAGCTGAAGCAGTACCCCATAGCTGAATTCCGTAGCACCATATAGGTTTTAAAAGCGATTTGTATATCAAAAGTTTACAATCTATACTGAGGGTTGAATTTCTACCAATCAGCCAATGTATCGGAGTTAGTTTATGTTTCATTTGCGTTAGCTTAGAGTCAATGTGGTGTTTCCATGTAAGCCTTCGATCAAGGTGTATACCAAGATATTTCACTTGTAAATTTTGAGCAACAATTTGATTATTGATTGTAATGGGGGAACAAGTGTCTTTTCGTAGGGTAAATGTTACCTGAGCACACTTCTGTTCGTTTACCTTTATTCTCCACCTGTTTAACCATAGTTCTAGCTGGGTAATATGTTGCTGAAGATATCGGGAAGCCTCGTGAGGGTTTTCGTGCATACTAAGGCAGGCTGTATCATCGGCAAATGTAGATGTGTGTATATTACTGCTCAAAGGCATATCACAAGTATAAATCAAATACAAAACTGACCCCAGTATACTCCCCTGTGGCACACCGGATGAGATTGTTTCAGGCATACTCATAAAGTCTCCTGCCACAACAGTGAATTTCCGGGCAATAATGTAACTTTCCAAAAGATTTAGAATGTTTATCGGTAAGTAAGTCTTTAATTTTAAAATTAGGCCTTCATGCCACACTTTATCAAATGCCTGAGAAACGTCAATGAACAGCGCAGAGCAATACTTCTGTTCTTCAAAAGTTTTTCGTATAAATTGAACCAATCTATGAGTTTGTTCAATGGTGCTATGCTGACTTGTAAAACCAAATTGATGGTCCGGTATGCACTCATTATCAGTTAGAATTGGGGACAATTTTATCATGAGTAACTTTTCAAAGAGCTTTGACATTGTTGACAGTAAAGTTATTGGCCTATATGACTCAGCCTTGGTAAGATCTTTGCCCGGCTTTGGAATCATTTTAACCTTGGCAAGCTTCCAGCTGTTTGGATAATACTCCAGACGTAAAATGGCATTAAAAATGAATAACAGGATTCTAATTGCAATACGAGGTAACTTCATCAGCATCTGGTTACTAATTTCATCAATACTCGTGACCAATAAAAAATATTTTACACGCTCTCAGAGAGAACGTTGTTGTATAGAAAAAATAAAAATTCAAGCACTCTGTGAAATGGTATTTTTCAATTTTAATCCCCCCCTGTGCATTGGTTTGTTTATGAACACAAATTTCTTTTTGAACTCTCGATTAGATTTTCTTATAAGTACGAGTATTTATTTTCTTTAATTTTAATCAAATCCCTATAGCAAACAATCAATTTCAGAAAATAATTGTTGCAGATTATATGTGAAAAAAATAAACCAAGCGTATTTCTTCTATTATTTTTAAATTTTGCAATCATAAATTGTTCATGTTGATTTGAAAGAGTTGTTCATTATTATTGCAGTGTGCAGTTTCACTCGTAACATTGAAGTGTTGTACTCGCACTTAATGACTGCTTAGTTAGTTGTCATCATTTACATACATACATGCATACATAAAATAAAATCAAAGTGTGTGAAAAAAATAAATAAAAAATAAGCTATAATAAACAATTAGTACGAGTATATAAATAATGTAACATACAGTGCGATACAATATAATAATAAAAAACACATACATATACTATATATACATACATACATGAATAGAAAACACATAAATAATTATTAATTATATTCAATCCAATCCTAAATATTACCCGGGAATTAATTTTTTCCGAGAATAAAGTCCTTTATTCAGAACAGATGGTGAGAAACATAAAAAGTGAGAGATAATTTCGAACTTTTGAAATCAGTTATTTTATTTCCCTGAAATTTCGCAAATAATTTTTAAAAAATAATGGAACAAGGATTAGGGAAAACCTCTTGAATAACTCTCGAAAGGTAAAAACTATAAACAATGAGCTCTAAACAAATTCCTCTCTAAAATTATTACATGCCGATTGCATTTTTGAATGGAGAAATGGTCTCAACAAAAGCTGTTCCCCATTTCGATAAAAACTTTTTAGTGTAAAGAATAAATTGGTTAATTTTAATAAAGGCGAAATATTTGAAGGTGGCAATACTGAAATATGTACTTATACTTGAATATCAGGTGCTTACGATGCCGCTGCCTCGTTGGCGGCAAATGCAGCTAGCGGCATTTGAAGTCATGTGTTCGTGTAGCTTGAATATGTTTAATGCAACATGCTGCCAGCGAAAAACTAAAAAACTGTCATAATGAAAAATATTACGAAGATCAAAAAATTTTATTATTCATTAAGTTTGTGATCATTCTCGCCGTTATGCCAAGAAAATTAAAAAAAAAAAAACAATTTGACACATTAATATCTCAAAATAGAATAAAATGAACTTAAGCGCTTGTTTATACAAAGTGTATAATAAATGCATTTAATCTTCAAACCATAATCTTTGTTTCTCTTATCAAAACAGAGTTGGAATCGTGGGTAGCATTTCATTCATGGCGTGTGTGAATAAAGAACTTTCTTCCGCTCTGATTTGTGTTGCTTGCGTTCATGTACGTTAACGATTATTTGTAAAAACTAAAGCTCAGGAAATAATCTTGAAAATGACAAGCGAATTTTAGAAACTAATTTTAAATATATGTAACAGTAAAAGTTTTCCACGTCTGATTCGCGATAATAACGTGAGTCATGCTCATCTCTAAACCTGCTACACAAGAGAATAAAACCAAGTTTTTTTTTCAATATAAGCAAATAAATTTGATTGCATTTTAGCCATTGTTTTGATGAGGCCAAAAAATATAAAATATGTCTATATGTATGTAGATATGTATGCATGTATGTATGTATACTTGTTTGCTACAATTTAAAAAAAATCTCTTTTTCATAAAATTTTTCTCTAGAGTGGTTTTGCTTTTTCATTTTGTTACAAAATAAATGAATTTTCAATGTTAGGAAAAAGTCACAAACATTTGAATTAAAATTTGGTAGAGTGTGGTTGGCTGGCCCATAAAAGTAAAATTTTAAATAAGAGGCCAACAAACTTATAAATGTGTATAACTTAATCAACTTATTGCTATTATTATAATTCTTATTATTATTTGGAAGAATAAAAAAAAATTGAACGCGAGGTTATCGGTTAAGAAGAAAAGTCTACGCATAAATTGTTTTAATTATAGAAAATAAAAAACTATTATCGTTTATTTTGCATTAATAAATCACTACTCATCTGTATAATTTGTCTTAAAGGTTTTTGCTCTTTTCAATGAAAAAAAAAACAATAAAAACAATCTAAAAAAATCGCGGAAAATGTGATAAATGCGAGTACAATGAATTATTTTTTCACAAATTCACAAATTTGTTTAAAAATTCAATGTCAGTGTGTTATATTGAAAATACATAATATGAAGGTTTTGTTGATTTTCTTGTTTTTTGTTTCAAGAGATGCCCGTTTATTTTAAGCAAAAATTTTTATTATTAAGAAAACTTGTTTTGTGAGTTAAAGATATGATTTCATATTAAAAAAATATTTCACATAAAACTTTATATGAAAATTTTTTTGTCCTTACTTGTACATTGAAAATGAGAAAGCGTGTGTTGTAAGTTATAATAGTTTTAGTTTTATCAACTAACAAATATTTATAAATTTTACTTTTCATTAATAAATATAATTGCGCGAAA
Source organism: Nowickia ferox (assembly GCA_936439885.1). NCBI lineage: Eukaryota > Metazoa > Arthropoda > Insecta > Diptera > Tachinidae > Nowickia > Nowickia ferox. The sequence goes on along the minus strand of OW387027.1, from coordinate 80,915,479 downwards.
CTACTTATCATTTATTGTTTGCTAGACAATGCTTTACTATACACGCAAAATTCAAAAATAATGTGATTTTATATTAAGTTCCAAGGCAATTTCATATAAGGTATACTCAGCTAAATTCGCTTTCAGAAATTTATACATACTTTAAATGTCAAAAAAAAAAATGTCGTGAAAAATGTGTGCTGACATCCAAAGTACATACATATATTCAAATTATAAGCGGCGAAAATAGTCGCCTGATCGCTTGCGATCATCTAGTATGGATTCGCCTTGATTAAGTTCCAAATACCGACAACCATGATACAATTACACAAGGTACTTGCACAAGGCCAGCCTGTTAAGGCCGTGATACACTAGCCTGCACGATCGTGCGATTTTTGAGAAAATACAGCCCTGGTATGATGGAGTCTATGAACATTTTCAAAAGACAAAAACAATTCATCAGATCAGGGTTGTATTTTTTCGTAGATCGCGCGATTGTGTAGGATAGTGAATCATGGCCTTTAATGTTTACAATGCATATAGTTGTCAAACTTTGTTTACAAGCTGCAAAAATGTTAGTGTATGTGTGTGAATAACATGATTACTGTGTTGCCAATGAATTTGCACATAGCTGTGTCTCCAATTATACATTGAAGAAAATTACACTACACATCTTTTGTGTGAGTTAAAATTAAAACCATAATAAATAAAAATAGAATCCAAAGTATAATTACACACAGATTACACATGAATATCATTGCATGGCCCACACATGAGAGTACAAATTACACACTGTGTATTACACACATATTGGCAACACTGAATGACCATAATCATGCATGAATGCCGCGTCTGCAATTGTGCTTTAGTTACCCTGTGATTGCTGTTTTTAAAAACAAAAGACATCTGTTTCTGACAATTTAAAGTTTGTTTCTACCAACAAAATACGTGTGTTTCTTGGTGTTGCAATTTTGTTGTAGTCGTGCAAGTACCTTGTAAAATTATATCATGACCGACAACGATCAAATTGTTATTCAGTTGTCAGATGTTGCAACTCTTTTTCTTTGCCATTTTATCGTGAATATAACGATAAAAAAACGCTTACAAATTGTACAGACTTATTTCGACAATCGTGGTACATATTGATCCTTAATGTCATATCGCTCATAACTCAAAAAATCTAGTTTGCCAGAAAAAGCGTTCAAAGTTTTCAATTTACATGCAACTTAATGGAAAAATATAATTTTATTTTACTCTCAAGAGTTTAGTGTGCAAGATATTTGTATGAAATTTTTACGCAATATGAACAATGAGAAGCTATTCCATTTTTTTAGTTATGACGCTGATTTAGCAAATGAGCGATATGTACTCGTATTTCTGTTCAGTAATAAGCTCAGTATACATATGTAAATCCATTTTAATAAATAAAATTGCCGCATTCTCGAGGCAATTTACGGATTGGTAAAACCTCCCCCTAGAATTTGAAATTCGACCTATACCTTCGTATAGGAAATAAGAGTCCAGAATTCCACCAACCTAAAAGATTCAATGAATTCTATGTATCTATATGATAATCCGATATACCGATATCTTTGGTTTGGTGTGGTATTCCACCAGGTTAAGTCATGAAGCAACAAACAACTTGATTTCCCCATTTTTGTGATATTTTTTGGTACCCCTGAAAATATCCTTCCTGGTAAATGTTGAGATTTTTTGCTAACTCGTGCAAAAGATATTAAATTTTCGAAGAAATTACTTGGTATTATTGATTTATAAACCGCTTAAGGAATATGAGCAGAAAATGTTTGTTACAATATGCGCGGAATAGGATTTGTTTTAAACGAATGATTTGTAGGAAAAATTTTCTTAGAAATTTCCATAAGATTTTTAACGAAAAAAAAAACAAAACATACACATATTTCTGCTCTGCTTGTTTTTAGTTTCTAGATATATTTGACCCCATTTAGACCCTCGAAATTTACTTAGTGCTAGTTTAGTTAGGAGAGAGAGACGAGGGAAAAAGAAACGTTTCTGTTCCCCTCGTCTCTCTCTCCTAACAAACTAATCAGCTTAGCAATAAGACTTTGCAAAGTCTTAATTCAGCTGGGAGAAAGATACATTATTTCTCCCTGTCTTTCAACCAGCTGAATTAAGACTGCAAAGTAAATTTTGCGGATCTAAAAGGCGACTATTTAAATATTTTATTAAACAAAAATTAGTTCTTAAGTCCCGCTTTGCACACGGCAATTTTACTTGAGCAACTTTTAGTTAATGTGCGAGAGAGAAAAATATCAATCATGGCTCCCTTTTTCATTATCTTTTCCTCTCTCTTCCATAAGCTCAAAAAATGGTCAACTAAAATTGTCGTGTGTGAACTCATTATAAACATTTATTATTCAGACACATACATATGTACATATGTATGTACATACATAATTCTTTATGTTAATATCAGCTGTTGTTCTCTGTTTTGGTTTGGAAATCATTATTTGAAAATTTTGTCCAACACATTACAAAATATTCTTTTCTTTCTTTTGCTCGACATACATGAACCACCTACTAATATAACATACACACCGTCAATTTTATTGTACAATAATATTGCAAATATATGAATACCTTAATGTATCCATATTGAGATCATATAATGAAATGCTTCTTAAGTATGCAAGAATTCACTTTTTTTTGTTGCCTTGTTTTCTTTTGTATGTTATCTACTATTTTAAAATGTTTCATTATTTATTTTCAATTCGCACATACAATTTTGATTTTCATTTTGCAAAATTTTTTATAAAAAAATCCGAATCGAAAAAAATATTCATTGAGAAAATTCACATATAGCAGTTTTATCATGGCCGATATTTCATCACAATCGGGACAATTGCGAACAAAATTGGGTGATATCGTTGAACACAGTTCAACGGCTCTAAATGACGCAACAGAAGTCACCAAAGGACTGCGTAATGTGGTTGGCTGGTTGAAACAGGTTCAAACAAAATTTCTTAATTCTTTTTGATTGTTTTAATGTTTTGTCTTTTTTTGCTGTTTAACATTAATTTAAATGTTGTAATTATTTATGTGTAACTTTTAATTTTTCTATTAATAATAATTAATTAATTCTTAGTAGCTAAAGTAGAATTAATTTAAATTTAAATCTAAAAAAAAGAGTCAATGTTTTACAGGATTTTCAATGGAATATCGGGGCTAAAACTGGAGATGCAAAACTATGTGACTGATTATATAAAAATCTAGTTCGCAAGAGCCAAATGCATGCCAAAGTTAAAATTAAGTTTTAACATTTGTTAACGCGCTAATATTTCCAAATAATTATTTTTCCTATTCAGTGAAATATTTTTTATTAAAAATACATACATTCAAATTTATTATTGAGGGGTTCGCTGGATCCTAGGCGCATTTCACTGTTGCTAATGCAGATCATCAGGGAACATTTACCCAAAAATTTCTTAGAACAACTAGAGTTAATATGTTAGTTAAACTTCATTTAAACAAATGAGAAGTTCTACTAATATCATACTGGTAACAAGAGCTCAATAATCAACATGTTTTTATTTTCTTACTTTACAATCAAGTTCAATGAATTTTTAATAAAAAAAAAAAATATGTTACTGAATAAGTAAAATAATTATTTGGTAATATTAGTGTGTTAACAATTTAATTAATGTCAATGTTAATTTGAAGGACAACTTTAAGATCACAAAACATGTGCAAATTTAAGATTATGAAGTTAATTAAAAAATACTTAATGTTTAAAAACTTTTAACAATATTTTCAACTTGAAAAAATCTTCTTGATACCAAAATTTTCTTAATACGTATACTGAATTTTCTTTAGTGGAAATAATACTCATCCTTTTCGCCACAATTGTTCGCCAGACTGTGGCCATATCTTTGCATCTAGCACTGCACTTGTTGCGATTCCAGCCATTTCGTGCTTTAATTTTTAAATTTAGTTTTGTTTGGATTTGAATCATCGCTTTTTGGAATGAACAAAATCGATCGAAAACTTGAGAATGTAAAACCAAATCGATCGGAATGTAAATTAGTAATCAAAACAATATCGATCGATTTCTGCGATGGGTGTGATTATTGGGGAATTTCGTTCTATTAGATTTGAAAAATGAAGTCCTGTAAGTGGTGGCCATTTTGTGCTTCGCACATGCGTGCTCGTTTTAACATATTTTCCATAACTTTTCGCAAAAATTTCGGGTGAAATGGCCATGATTTCATTTCGAATGTTGGTTTTTAGTTGGAAGATAGTTTTTGGCTTGTTAACATTTTCATTAGTATTTAGTGGTTACGCTTATTTGGACAAGTATTTGCAAAGTGTGACCGTACCTTTAGATTAACTGCCAGTTCATAGAAGCCATGTAAAAATTCTCGTCTGTCTATTTACATTGAAAACAAAAACAAATTTTGAGTGCTTTGTTTTTGTTTTCAATATAAGTAGGCAGACGAGAATTTTTACAAGGCTTCTATGAACTGGCAGTAATTCCCAGTTTCTACGTCGACTTGAGTACAAAATTGATATGAAGAGCACTCATTTGTTTGAGTGATTTTCATACAAACTTTCTAGACGTGTCGCCTGCCTAACTTGCGGAAACAGGGTATTAGATTAAATTTATATTGTGAAAATGTTCATCAAATAAAGTTTTATACCCTGTTTCCACAAGTCAGGCAGACGACTCGTCTAGAAAATTTTTATGAAAAATCACTCAAAAAATTTTTGCTTTTCACATAATTTTTCTACCCGTCCGTGCTGTGGAAACAGGGGCTCATTTTCCATGTTCCAAACATTTCGTCTAGAAAATATGTATGGAAGTTACTTAAAAAAATTTAGAGGTTTTCATATAAATTTTCTAAGCAACGTGACACAATTCCATGGAACTAACTCTCTTTATATGCCAATAGCAGGCGTGGAGAAGCAAATTACATATATGTACATACATACACTGAAAGGAAAAGCTTCATTTGATCAATGAATTTTGTCATTAAGAACGAGCCAACGTAAGAATTCATTGCATTAATGAAATTTTTCATTAGCTTATTAATGAAAAATTTCATTCATACAATGAACAATTATTAATGATGTTACTTCATCAGCTGAATGAATTTTTTTTCTCTTAGTGTAGTTTAAAAAAAAAATTTGCTAAAAATAATTCAGAGATTCATGATATCTTTTCTCTTGATAGAAAAATTTTCGTGCAAAAAATTTACGAAATTTTATTAAAAAAAAACTGTGTAACAAGAAATCGATACCAAGCATTTTATATAGTATTTGGCGAACTTACTTGCTACATATGTATGTGTATTATTACATACATACATACATATGTATGTATGTACCTACATATGTATATCAGCCCCGAAAAATATCGCAACAACTGATATTTTGATATTCCCATTGATTCCAGATTAAAATAATTATGTATGCAAATTTGGAAGGTAATGAACTAGACGAGAAAAATATTTTTAATTGATTTATCGCAAGCTTATGCAGCATGTTTATGCAACAACAGGCATGTTTCGTTATTGGTCGCATAGTCTCTAGTCTTGTTTATGGTTTCATTTCGTGTTGCATTTGAAGTTTCAAAAATATCACTGATGTTGCATTTAAGGTTTAATTCTAGATTGCAGTATGCATATCAATGCAACATGAATGATAAACGTGTTGCGTAAACACGTTGCAAAGTGTGCATTAGACAACTAGAATTAAATTAAATTTTGAAATTTAACACAATGGTGTCTATGCTGGAGTACGCGTCGACTTGGTGAAGGTTACATGGAAAACAAAAACCAAACTGTGTAAATGTAAAAATCTTGTTTTTGTTTCTCATACAAAATTAACCGTTTTTAAAAGAGAGAGAGAGAGAGAGAAACGCGTTGAAATTCTCACATTTATTTATTTCATTTTAGAAATATATGGCATACAAAAACAACTTTTGAAAATTTGTTTTTGTTTTAATGTAAAGTTTCACTTCTTCGACGCCTTTTCCAGAATAGCCACCAATGTTTGCATTTCTAATTTGTTGTTATTTGCTTGTTATTGTAGCGTGCACCTTGAAAAGTTACTGTATTTTTTTTTCTAAAGAAATAAAAAACAATCACAATAACACAATTATATTTTCTTTTTAATTTAAAATTGGCTTTTTGACTCATTTGAAAAAGAAATATTCCTTGGAAATAATATTCGTAAAATTATGATTTTTAATTTATAAATTTTATTAAGAAAATTTTATAAGCTTATTTTTTATTTCCCATGTAATAGATTTACATACATGCATACTTATGTCAATGTTGTGTAAAGAGCTTAAATAATTTCATTTAATCTTCATAATTTCATGACCCTAGAAAATATCAACTAAAATCTTTGTTTTTTTTCTATTAAAGGCCTCTATAGAAGTACGCGAAGCTGGCAAACGTGCAGTCACACAAATACAAACCTCAAATCCCAACTTCCTCTCGCACGAATTTGATTTGGACGAACCGGAACCAATATCGCCAACAGCTATAAATCCGGAAGATTCTACGTACGACACGAAATCGTTATCGCATCAGGATCTAGCACCACATAGTACACGTCATTCTCTCAGTCAGCCTCAAAGTCCGCGGGCTCGTGGTCGTGTTGATAATTTTACAGCCGGCTATCATCGTTCCACCTCTATAATAACACAATTGGAGAAATCGAAAGTTTTGTTGAAAATGTCCGACAAGAATGATAAGCCTTTGTGTATATTGCACTTTAACGACGTTTACAATGTTGATGCGACTACAGAAGTGGAGCCAATAGGTGGTGCGGCCCGATTTTGTACGGCCATTAAAACATTTCAGGATGAAGAACCTTTGGTGCTTTTCAGTGGTGATATATTTTCGCCCAGCATGTGTCAGTTTGTTATTTGAACAAAAGGAGATATTAATATGTTATTTACGATTGTCTTTTCTGTTACAGTAAGTACATTTACACAGGGAGAACAAATGGTACCGGTCCTGAATACATTGGGCACACATTGTGCGGTATTTGGTAATCATGACTTTGGTGAGTTAAAGTGATAAATGGAAATTTGTTTTTGATGAATGATTTTTATGTATATAAAAAAAAAGAAAGCACTTTTTTGCATGATATAAAAATACATGCTTTTTACAAGCTTTCATTTAGTTTCACCTGTCCCGTTGTCTATCTGTAATCAAATTTTGCAAATTGAATTTGATCCACTTCCCGGTTTCCGATTGAGCTGAAATTTTGCATGCATGTATAAATCGCATGGCAATGCAATATTATTATGACATAGAGCTGATCTAATGATGGCGGATAATTTGTTTGGATAATTTTAATATCATTAAAAAGCTAGTTTTTTAATTACTGCTTGTTTTATTGCAAAAAAAAGAAAAAAACTAACGGCCAGGTTCTGAAAACCATTTCGTTTTGAAATCGCAAAGTTTCAAAAACGAAAAACAATGTTCTCCTTATCAGATAATTTAGAGCATTCGAAATTAAGTTCGTTTAAAATATCTCAAGCATATGAAATCTTAAAACCAAATAAAAAGCTACAATATGCGAACTTGTTGAATTTTTTACTGAAATTTGTCGGTTTCAGAACGAAATGGTTTTCAGAACATGGCCGTAAATTTTTTAAAAGTAAAAGTAAAAGTAAAGTCGACAAGAACGACCTACAGTTCACTCTCACTATTGAAGTCTATCGATGAGTTTCTTCCTAAACAAAACCGACGCGCTAACAGCAACAAACAAAAATTGTGATTTTTTTTTTAACTATTTTTTATAAAATTTTTTTTAAATAATTTTTTTTAAAGATTACAGAAATTATAACAAAAAATTGGAACTGGTAGAAAGATAATTTCATGGCATTATGGTCTGAATAAGATTTCTTGCATATGACCGCCGCACAGTGGGGCTAAATACCCCTTTTTTCGGATCAATTTATATCTCTACAACTACAATAGTGAGGGTCACTAAATTTTATATGGGTGTAGCTCTTGGAACAAACTGCATGTTTGAATTAGGATGACTTCACGCTTTATTTTCATTAAATGAAATGCTTTAATGGATGAAAATTTAAGATTTCCCAAAGAAAATAAAATAATAATAATCATATGTAATAATTTTACTATTTTTGCAGATCATGGTCTTGATGTCCTTGTGGAACTAATCAAAAAGACGCCCTTCCCTTGGCTTATGTCAAACGTTGTGGATAATGAAACTGGCCGGCCACTGGGTGGTGGCAAGATATCCCATTATATTTTTCACAACCAAATATCAATTGGTCTCATCGGTTTGGTGGAACGGGAATGGCTTGAGACATTACCGACTATAGACCCCAAAGAAGTCACTTATATAGACTATGTCGAAGCAGGCAACAAATTAGCCGCTGAACTAAGAAACGAAGGCTGTGAATTAATTATAGCACTCACCCACATGCGTACCCCGAACGATATAAGTTTGGCTGAAAATTGTCCGGGTATTGATCTTATATTGGGTGGTCACGATCATGTTTATGAAATAAAGAACGTAAACGGTATAAATATAATCAAATCGGGTACAGATTTTCGACAGTTTTCAAAAGTACTCGTACACAAAGAGCGAGACGAAAATGGTCGCATTAAAATCGATGTAGAGCCCATTGACGTGACTGCAGAATATGAAGAAGATGCAGAACTTAAGCAAGAATTGTTAAAATATTCTGAAGTCATAGAGGCTAGAATGACAGAAGTTTTGGGTAATTTTAGTGTGGAACTAGATGGCCGATTTTCGGCTATAAGAACACAAGAAACAAATTTGGGCGACTGGGTGTGTGATGTAGTCCTGGCTGCCACTGGAGCCGATGTGGTTATAATCAATTCGGGTACATTTAGATCGGATCAAATACATCCGCCCGGCCCGTTTACCATGAAAGATTTGGTAAACATAATACCCATGAGAGATCCTTTAGTATTAATAGAGGTAACGGGCAAATGCTTATATGAAGCGCTTGAGAATTCCGTTTCAGGTTATCCCAAACTTGAAGGCAGATTTCCACAGGTAAGAGTTGATTAATAATTCTTAAACATGATTCGTTTAAATTTTGTTATTTAGGTATCAGGTGTTGTATTTGCCTTTGATGCTGAAAAACTACCCGGACAAAGAGTCGATCCCCAATTGGTGCAAGTGGGAGACGAATATTTAAATATGGAACAGTTATATAAAATTTGCATCAAAAGTTATATTTACAATGGCTGTGATGGTTTTACCATGTTTAAGGATGCTAAAGTATTGGTAGGTGTTTTTAATACATTTACAATTATTTAAACTTACTTATATTTATCTCTTTAGATGGATGATGATTCCTGTCCTGAACTCGGTTTAACAGTACAAAATCATTTTAAAGCAATTAATTTACGCACGGGTAAAGGTGGTCATCATACCAAACATCGACAATCCCTGGTGACACTTTCCCGCCGCCATAGTATGGTACAGATGTTAGACAATTTGGAGCTAGATGGACCCTCGCCTATACGTAAACTATCTGCCGCCCATCCAACCAAATCAATAGATTTATCGAATACTAATTGCTCAAAAGTAGGAGGCTATATTTAATTTTTGTTTTTCTAATTATTTATTCGAACATTATTTTTTATTTATACTTTAGATGCTACGACGTGCTTCCCTAGATGATCTCGAACAAGCCAGTTGTCAATTGGCGCCAAAAATACAGCACAGAATAATACGCATACAAAATCAAGATGTAAGTTGTTAGCATTGGAATGCAGTTTCGAAGTTCTAATTCCGCACTTTAAATGAAGATAAACTTGGCTATATAAATGAAAAATATTTAAACTAGAGAAATTTGAAGGTAGCACAGCATATTCGAAATTTCGAACTTAACTTAACGAATTTTCGAAACAACGAATAAAATCTGATTTAAGATGCAAACCTCACCTTACAAATTTTTAAAAATTTATATATTTCGAATTTTCGAACGTAAAGTGCAACTTACCCTGCTTTTATTTAGACATACAGTTACTTGCATTTAAGTGTTGTGTATGCGTTATCAACAATAATTTCGAAAAAGAAACGCCCTATTGACTGCAAGTGCACAAGTAATAATAATAATAAGTTGTTATCATTTTGCGAAAACTATAAAAATTTTGGGATTCAGTTTCGAAGTTCTAATTCCGCACTTTAAATGAAGATAAACTGTCTATATTTATGAAAAAATATTTAAACTAGAGAGATTTGAAGGTAGCACACCATATTCGAAATTTCGAACTTAACTTAACGAATTTTCGAAACAACGAATAAAATCTGATTTAAGATGCAAACCTCACCTTACAAATTTTTAAAAATTTATAAATTTTATTTCGAATTTTCGAACGTAAAGTGCAACTTACCCTGCTTTTATTTAGACATACAGTTAATTGCATTTAAGTGCTGTGTATGCGTTATCAACAAAAATTTCGAAAAAGAAACGCCCTATTGACTGCAAGTGCACAAGTAATAATAATAATAATAATGTTATCATTTTGCGAAAACTATAAAAATTTTGGGATTCAGTTTCGAAGTTCTAATTCCGCACTTTAAATGAAGATAAACTGTCTATATTTATGAGAAAATATTTAAACTAGAGAAATTTGAAGGTAACAAACCATATTCGAAAACTTCGAATTTTCGAAACACAGAAAAAAATCTATTTTAAGATACAAACGTCATAAAAAAATATTTTTAAAACAATATTTTGTGAGTTCTTAAAAATTATAAATTTTATTTCGAATTTTCGAACGTAAAATTCAGTTTAGGCTACGTTGAGACATATAATTACTTGCATTTAAGTTCTGTGTACGTATTATCAACGAAAATTTCGAAAAAAAAAATAACGACCTTTATGCTGCAAGTGCCGAAAGTCTTACCCCCTGCTTCTACAACGCGGACGGTCGACTTGAGTAGAAAATTTATATGAAAAGCACACAGTTTTTTGAGTGATTTTCATAAAAATATTCTACACGAGTCGCCTGCCTGTGTTACTGCCAGTTCATAGAAGCCATGTAAAAATTCTCGTCTGCCTACTTATATTGAAAACAAAAACAAAGCACTCAAAATTTGTTTTTGTTTTCAATGTAAATAGCCAGACGAGAATTTTTACATGGCTTCTATGAACTGGCAGTAACACAGGCAGCCGACTCGTGTAGAATATTTTTATGAAAATCACTCAAAAAACTGTGTTCTTTTGAGTGTATTGAGTTTTTCGAACTCTCACTTGCACTTACTTCTTACTTTTTTTTAGCAACTTGTGCTGCACCTGCAATAAATCATTAAACAGAAAAAAGATATTAAACTTTCTCTTTTCAATGCTTTTTAACAGATAAAAGTTTTCTGAAAACAAAAATATTTATTTATTCTTTCCAGCATTACAACCAACTACTTATGAAAAAAGAGACCTCAATTAAAAACTCTACAATCACCGAAGCCGAAGATGAATGAATTTTATTTAAATTATTGCTTAGAATAAACAGGAATTCCTCCACTAACACTGAATTACTGGCAACTATTTCTCGCCTAACTCAAGCATCATAAAACACTAACGAAATTAAATCTAGAATTAAAAAAACGCGCAGAATTAATTAATGTTTTTTAAGCGGCATTTTTATTTAATGCTTAAGACTTTTTGTTAATTATTTAATTATTGTTATAGAAAACAGAATTTATTTCCAATTTACAATTATAAGTTATTAATAATTTAAATTAAAAAAAAAGAAATTGTGTCTTCTTTTATTACACATATTAACGTTAATTTAGTTTAGAGAACATCTATTAAGGAAAACAAATCAAATAAGCAAAAGGTTTGCATAGAATCAAATAATAAATAAAAACACTAAATAATACGAAATATGTTTACGAAGAAGACAAGGAATTAAGCTGCGATCACACTTGACAAGCAGTTGCCCCAGAAAGCGTAACCACTAAATATTAGTGAAAACCTTTTGATTCTTACCTAATTTTGTTGAGCGATAGATATGGATTTCAGCCCTTAACTTTTTTTAGTTTAAGCAGTTTTAAACTTTGCAATTTTACTTTTACAGTTTCTGCCCTTGATACATTTACGAGTATATCTGAATCATCAGTTTTTCACACTAAATTTGACACTCATTAGAATTTAAACTTATCAGATGTAGACACTATGATATAGGATTGTTATGGGTGGAGAAAGTGGAGACTTTTTTGGTTAACTTAAACCTAAAATAATGTAAACATAATTGTATGATCTAAGAATTTTTAACATTTCGTATTCTTTCGCTTTTTGAATAATTTTTTGGAAAGCATACATTTTCTTTTCAAGTGTTTTGCAAAAATTCAAACCTGAATATACTCGTATATTTTCTTATAAGTTCTATAAAAATCTTTTGCTAAGAAAAATGATATTAACAACTCCAAAATAAAATATAGGTATGGGTATATACATATATGTATATACACATACATATCTGTAAGTACGTACGTATGTATGTAGGTTTTAAAACACAAAAAGCTTTAATCCAAAATTATTTATAAAAAAATGCAAGAAATTGTAAAAAAAAATTTCAAATATAAAAAAATTATTTTAAGTATTCGCAATGCACATTTTGAAAATTATTTTTAAGCACTGATATATTTTTTGATTTAATATTAGAGAAACTTAAATTATATACATACGAGTATGTATGTGCATACATATTCATTCATATGTATACATAAATGAACTAAACATAAAAGCATATATAACATACTCATTCATATTTAAATCTACTAGATACAAAACACAACTGTTACCCTCGTATATTGCATAAAAAAATATAATAAGACGGTGCTAAAGTCACGTCAACAGCAATATAATAACATTATAAAATATTCGAATAAATAAAAAAACAAAGTTATACCCGCAAAACGTTATTCTTAATTCAAAATCAACAAGACTTATCAACTGACACCACTCACAAAGGACCAAACACAGAGAACGCTGGTGATTAAACTAATATAATCAAATACAGAAACAAATAAAGTTCGAACAATAATAATTAAAATAACTAATTCTTGTTATTATTTCTCGCTTTTTTTTAATTTATCAAAAACTGGACCAACGAATTTTAATTCAATCTATGTGGAACGTATTTATAAATACTTTCAAAACTCATTTTTTTTAATCAATCACAGTAAATACTTATTTATGTATCGCTATCTATTATAAAACGTTGTTATCTAACACTCTTTCATTACTACATTAGATATATTATGCACCCGCTCAATCCATATTCTACGCGCTCAATCCGAAAATTAAATTTTGATTTGAACGAAATTTCATATTTTCCGTGTTTAGGTTTTAAGTCTGTTGTGTTGTTTCTTGCAATACCGCTACAGCATGATCTTCAAAAGACTTAAGATACAAACATGAAAATGAGGTAATGCGCGCAAAATCAGCCTTCAAGTGAATTTTTTTTAATCTTTTCAGATTCGGGCAGGTATATTTGTGCTATCGCATTTCCTTAACATCTTCATTAAACGAGCAAAAAACAATTATTTTCTTAAGGAAAATTCTGAATTAACATTAGAAATACTTGAATTTAAAAAATTGCATATCGATGCTGAACGTGAAAGTAACCAAAAAAAAGGTTCAACTTCAGGCGGCTTTTCTTTGAATTCTCCCACTTTCATGTAATTCTTTTGATGCTCATGCTGCAGCTGCATGCAAAAAAAAATCAGAAAAAACTCGTAAAATATGAAAATTCGGTCGAATCAAAATTTAATGGCGATTTTCGGATTGAGCGTGTGGAATTCGTACGTATTGAGGGGTCAAACGGCAATTTTCGGCCACGCGTTTTCAAATAAATGCAAAAAACTTAAAAATTCACTAATTGTGCGTTGCTGTCTTAAGTCTTTAAAATTTCGCTAGACATTGTGTTGGGTAGCTGGTTGCAAAGATTTAAGAGACGTTGAAGATTTCAATAAATATTTTTGCCAGCTTGAAAACCTGAGTAAGAAGAGGAATATGAAACAAAAAATTAAGGAAGTTGCGCGGAACAGGGTGAAACGGGAAAACTTTGTGCGGTTGGTATTTTTTCTTTCTTTCTGGGCTCTACTCCGTATTTCGAAACGAAAGAAAAGGCTTCCGAATTTACATGTTATTAAGATGCAAATTCGAAAATATTCTCTTTCGTTTCGAATTGCAGAGCCGACCCCCTGGATGCGAACGAAGTCGCGGGAAAATTCTAGTTAACAATATGTAATTTGTAGTTTTCTTTAACACTTTGTATTTGATATGCTTTTAAGAGCTAGTTTCTACTAATTAGTTACAACTTAGTTAGTTTACAAACAAATTTAAACGGTCTTTAGCCGCCCTGAGTACTTATTTATTAACTAAATAAATGAGAGTGGAATAAAAATGTACGAATTTGTATTTTGGGCATTTGTATTTTTATATAAATAATTTCATTTATTTAAGGCATATTAAAATTGTTATTGTTGGAAGAACATGTTAATGTTTTGTTTTTAAATTAGTTGTATATCGCTTTTTAAGATTTCATACACAAAGGGCCGGACGAGATATTTAAAATTTTTTACTTTGTACTATTATAAACGTTAAGCAATTCGATACGAAATGTGAATGGAATTTTTATTTTTTATTGATCTTTGTCTGGTAAGGCAAAACGCATTTCATTGCAAAATGCAATGAATTAGGATTTTATTAACATACAAGCGTGTTCTGAAACTCGCATCTTGCCCAAACATTTCCCATTGTGTTAGTTGAACTCGTAAGAAAGGAGTTTTGTGAATCACAATCACAAGAAGTTTGGCGGGTTGAAGTAATTGCAAAATTATATTGAAGTGAACTGATGTATTTAGCATAAACCAAACTTTGTATAATTAACTATCGGCCTGTGCCACGATTTCGGGAGAAAACGTTCGATCGATTAACTTTTATTGTTGTTTTCAATACAAGTTGTCGATCGAAAGTTTTCTGGCGACATCGTATGAAATTTGTATTAGTTAAAACGCTTTGCGTTTTATACAAGTATTTAAGTATTGCACAATGGCCCGGAACCCTTCATGTATGAATCTAATTCGCATTTGGCCTGTTTTTTTTTTCATTCTATTTATGAACTTATATATATATATATACTGTTTTTTTTTTACTCTATTTTCTTATATATTTTAAAACTGATGCATGATTGTTTGCTTTTATTAATACAGATTGACGAAAATAAAAGTTCAAGGTCAATTTTTAAAATAATTTTACGAGTTAATGATAAATCTAAAAAAATATACTCGTATGTGTGTAAATAAATGATTTTGTTTTCGAAAGTCTACTGTAAATACTCGCACATAAAAGAAAACTTTACATACTTACTGCTATTTACAACTCATTCCAATTGTAAAACTAAAGTTTTTGTGGCACTGGCAATATAATAGACACATTCGCGTACATCTTTTGTATATTTTTCAATGGCGGCTTTATCATTCGTATCGAATGAGTTGCGTAAATTTTCACAACTATGTTGTATCAAAATATTGTTACGCGTTAATTGCATTAAAGTTTCACGTATCGTTTCATTACAATTGTTCTGCAAAGAAGAAATTGACTTGATAATTTTGTTATAAAAATTATGTTTGTACACAAAATAGCTTCAGCTTACCGGTGTAGTGAAGACATTAATTAATTCCAAAACTGCGGCACGTATGCGTTCGGCGCTTGGCACTAACGTTTCACGATTGTTTGGATCTTGCATTGAGTGTATTAATTCCTTTAGGCGATGCGTTACAATATCCGTTTTCTGATTAACTTCTTCGGTAAAAGATTTATCCGCAGCCATTTGATACATGGAGGTGGTGTTGCGTGTGTCCGAAGTAGTTTTTGCTAGAGTGGGCTGCAGACGTCTTTCATACATACTGGCTGGTCGTTTTATTGTCGATTGTTGTGAATTTGTAGCCGATGAGGAGGATGAAGCCGATGATGCTGCCCCACCAGCATGTGTTTGACCTGTATTCGCATGGCTACCTAAACTTGAATTTAAGCCTTCAGGCAAAGAATGGGGTTCATGATCATTTTCCGTATTCTCAATGCGCCTTGAACAGTATTTTAAAATAAAAATAAAAAGTTAAAAGAAAAAAAAAGGAAAAGCAAAAGCAAAAGCAAAACAAAAAACAAAAATAAAATTATACAAAACTGATTTAAATAAAATAAAAAGAAATAAATGAAATGCCTCACAGTGGTTCATCATAAACGCTATTATTTGATGCGGATTTCGAGGTCTGTTGCACAGTGGAAAATTTTGATTTCAGTTCGGTATTTTCAGTGGATAACTTTTGTACAACAGTCTTTAGTTGATTGATTTCGGTAACGTATTCATTGATTTGTTTACGTAAAGTCTCCATTTCAAAATTTGTCATTTCATCATTGGGCTTAGCTGATTGATGTACAATGGCCTTAAAATACAAAAACAAATAAATACGAAAATAAAAAAATTATAAAAAAACATAAATAAAAAATAAACGAAAAGTGTAATCAATTAATTTAACGAAATAACAATAAGCTGTGACCAGACATGTTTAAAACAAATATCAAACGAGCTCTTAGCTGTTCTATTCGGAAAGAAATTTTTAATTTACTAAGAAATAAAATTTTAGTACATATTGATTCTTTTTCTAAAGGTGTAAAAGCTTTTATTATTTTTAATTAACTTAAACTAGTTTTATATATTTAATACTTTATATCAAAACATATTTTTGTTTTTAGTTTCTAAAAAATTGTTTGCCTCTTTTTTTATATCATCTACTTTAAATCTAGTTAATTATTGTAATAAATTATTTCAATAATGAATGCTTTGAGATGAATATGACATAAATAACTTTGTATGGAGTGGTAAATAAACAAAACATTGATTAGAAACAAAAAAAATAAAAAAATACAATTTATCCAATCCCACTAAAACATAAAAAATAATTTTTAACTGAATATTTTTGTTCAGCGGCGCTAAATAAAAATGTTACAAGGCAATTTGAGAAAAATGATGTTAGTCCCAGTTTAGATGATGAAAGTTTTCTTGTAACAATTTTTCATTTTATTTTCATCCACACGAAGAAATTTTACTTAGAGTTTTATTGATTTTTGAAACTCAAGAGATTTTTCCAATATGCATTTTTAAATTTTAGGACAGAGCTGTATATGAATCATTAAGTGCAACAATTTAACGCAAATTTTTAATGAAATGGAATATGAGGATAAACAAAAAAATGAATAGTGATACTTACAAATGTGTTTACCAAAGGTAAATCAATAATTGTATACACAATATTTCTCATATTCCATTTCATTAAAAATTTGCGTTAAATAGCTGATGTTAATAACAATCTCTACCCCAGTAGAAGTGCGTTGCTGCACAGAAAAATATCGGTATTTCCCCCAGCTTATAAGTCTAATTTAATTTTTCTTCTCTTCTTTAGAAACTCACATTAATTAATAAAAAATATTTCATTCAATAAGAATTGAAATCACTGAACTTAAGCCCGACTAAGAATTTACTTCTGATCATTAATTTTTTAATTAGTTCGCGAATCATTCATGCACTGAATTAGCAAATTTTGAATTAATTCTTTTCACACAAAAAAAATTAATTGAATGAAATTTGAGTCAATTCAAATGAATTTGGTAAAAATTAATTGCAATTCATTTTCAATTCAAATTCGTTTCCAATTCAAATGGATTTTTCAAAGTGAATTGCAATTCATTTCGAATTGATTTGAATTGAATTGATTTTGAATTAATTCAAATGAATTAGAAAAAATAATCAGCCATGAGCATTACCAGCTCATTTGAATTGAATTGATTCATTGTTCTAATTCATTTGAATGAATTCAAAATCAATTCAATTCAAACATATTCATTTGAATTGCAAACGAATTGCAGCTCATTCTATAAAATCATTTGAATTTCATTTCGTTTGAATTGATTTAAATTTCATTCAATCCTTTTTTGTTGTGAAAAGAATTAATTCAAAATTTAGCTAATTCGCAATGTATTAAAATCAAAAAAGAATGATTCATTTACAGCTCCGATTTCCTTTTTTGGAAGTTTGTGAATTTTCAAAATGAAGTTTGTTTTTAAATTTTGGTCATTCTTACTGCATTCTTAAAGCTTTGTTATATTCAATATTAATTTTCCAAAAAAAAAGGTGGAGCAATATTTTACAGAAATCTTAAAATTTTTTTTTGTAAAAAAAATAGGAATAAAATTTTTTGCCCTTTCAATAAATTTTATGTTTACTAGGAAGCGATATAAATTTTTAAATGATACCGCTAAGTAGGTTTCCATTAAAAAAAATAACGATGAATTTTTTTTTTAATAAAATGCCAGGAAGTTGAAATTTTTATTCCAATTTCCGTCCCTAAACTAATTGTACCAAAAAAAAAATTCTTTAGTTTTTTTTAACAAACCTTCACTCGTCTATCATCCGCTACCCATTTGAGCACTAAGCGATTGTGATGAGGAGTTTTTTTGATTTCACACACACATAAATTAATCATAATTTACAAGTTCGTGGTATTAAATAAGTATATATAAATTTAAGAAAACTTCAATTATTCTCTTATAATTTTGAAATCTTTCTTATAACGACAAATTGTATAAACAATTCTTAAATAGCAGCGCCATACTTTTGATTTTCTGTTGACCGCTAAAACAGTTCTTTTTGATGATTCGACCATTACGGAATAACAAGTTTATTGTTACTAAATTACCATTAATTTGTTTTTTTTTCAATTTTATGCACAAAATCAGTTCTAACATTTGCTTTTATGTGGGGAATTACAAAACGTATGCAAGTGAATGATTACAAAAAACTCTATTGTTCTAAATTGCTAAATTAAATTGTATAAAAATGCTTGTTATATGTGTGTAGGTATTTAATTAATATCAAAAGCTTAAACGAAGAAAAAAAAAACAAAAAAAACCCATTGCTTGGTTTTGTTTTCGAAACGATTCGCAGTGCACGAAAATCTAGACTAAATTAAATATTAAATATGGATAATACAGTATTCTTCTAATTTAAAATATATTTTATGTATGTATGTATGTTCTTATAATTTATAAATCATTATAATAATTGCAAATAGTAGTTGAGAATTGACTACATTACAGTGTTAAGTTTTTAACCAAAACTATTATTTAGTTTTAAGATCTTTTGACGCATTAAATTTACCTGCTGTGCCATAGGCGGCATTGGTTCGTAATCATCGTCGGCTACTGGATCGTAAATTGGTTCATCATCCGATAAATTCGGATCGTGATAATCACAGTTACCAGCAATGCCAGTCGCATAAAAACCAGAAGAAGCATTATTATTATTTGTCAAAGTTGCTGATGATGATGTTTGAGGGCCATCCAGCGGTCTCAAGTTTGCCATATTTTGACGTCGACGCGCATCAATTAAAACATCCGTTAACAAGCCGTTAAATTCTGCACGAGTAAAACGTGCAAGCTTTTGACGACCCTAAATAAAATAAAATATATGGATGCATGCACTTGCAATCTTAATTATACATATGTACATACATATCGTCAGCTGAAATTCAAAAACCACGTATTTAACAAAAAATTCAAAATCGCATTTTTAATTAATTTTACATCGAAGCACTTTTCGCTACAAATTTTCAAATCTTTATCAGAACAATCAGCCGAATTTAATATGAAAATAAAGCAACTTTACTTCAGTCACTTGAATATTTTTGTTTAGTTTTTTCTCTCTCCTATAAGATTAAAAAAAGTAATTAAATAATTAATTTGTGCACTTTTGAGAATTTTTTATTTCATATTGAGTTTTAATATTTTTATCTCACTTTTTTTTATAAAAAAAATACAAATGGGCAATACACAATTCTTGCGAAAGCAATCATAATTTAAATGGAAGTTTAGCTAATATCTCCAGTTGTTCTAAGAAATTTTTGGCTAAATGTTCCCATATGATCGGCATTAACAACAGTGAAATGCACAGCATCCAGCTAACCCATAAATAATCAATATCAATGTATTAAAAAAAAATCAATATTTTACTGAACAAATTATAAAGGGTCCGCCATCTAACATTTTGTTTTCAACTAGTGCTTATTTCGTGAATGGTAACACTTAGCTGATTTGACAGATAATTAGTTTTATCCTTCCGCTGAACGAATATGTTGTGTTTTCGCTTCGCTAAGTGGGCCTGCGATCGACTTGCAGAAGATGCCGATTTTGCCAAAAAAAACATCTTTTCAGATGAAGCTCATTTTGATCTTGGCGGGTATGTAAAAAAGCAAAATTGTCGCATTTGGGGAACAGAAAACCCGCACGCATACATTGAAAAGCCGACTCATCCAAAACGAGTCACTGTTTGGTGCGGATTTTGGTCCAGAGGCATAATTCGAAAATGAGCAAGGAGTGGCCGTTACAGTCAATGGCGATCGTTATCGGGCCATGTTGAACGAATTTTTGTTCACAAAAGTTGAAGAGGAGGATATTGGCAAAGATTTGGTTTCAACAGGACGGCGCTATGTGCCACACAGCCGAAGCTACACTTGATGTTTTGCGTCCTGTTTTCAAAAAAAAAAGTTATCTGGCGGACCCTTTATATTAGTGCTTATACTGGAAAATTTGCATTAAAACAAATAAAATTTGTAAAAATTTCTCCTTTAAAAACGGTGAATTTTGTATTATAAGCAAAGTAAAATTTTGTACATTTATGCAGTTGTGTTTTTGTTTTCGATGCAACTTTCACCAAGTCGACGCGAATTCTAGAATAGACACTTTATTTTGGGAAAAAGTGCGATAAAAATATTAAAACTTAAAAAGTGTTGTTACGTGATTCTGCATTTCAGCTAACGATATGCATGTACTACATACAGTTCAAAAATAAGGCATGTATGTATGTATTAATTTTTACCTGATTACGTGTGGCACTTAAAAACGGATTGGCTGGTAAAAATGGCACTGCCACATTTTCGCCACTTAAAGTTGTTGTTGCCCAAACTGAAATGGAATTTATTTAGAGAAATATTTTTTAAACCTAATTTAATAATGAAAATTTCAGTTTGCTTTATGCCGAGCACACATACGTCATTTCTTAAGTGGTCATTTTGTGGTGTCATTTTCAAAATGTGTGCAACGTGTGTGTTTTTTATATGGAAAGCAATGCCGCACAACGAAAAATATCCGCAATGACACACGTTGCCACTAGGAGACACTATTGCGATGTCACAAAATGCCATAGTTTGTACTCGGCGTTAGGAAAGTTGTTAAAAGTAAAATTACCCAGGCAGAAAAAGAAATATTAGATGTCAAAGTTTCAAAAATGAGAATGCCAATAGGACTTAAAAATTGACAATAGCATCACATGTTGAAATTATTAAGTAAAGAAACCATTCAACGAATACCGCTTTTAGTGTGGCATTTACGTGCATTTCCGCACTTATTAATAATGAAGAAAAATTCGTTACATCATATTTAATATTGTGTAAAAATTTCATATAAAGGGGAAAAAATATTTTTATATCTTCATTGAGTTGTAAGTAAATTGAAAACTTAGAAATTGTTTTTTTGACTTAGGCCGCTGTTGCAATAAACGAGCGATATATATAAGTCCATATATGTATATTTCATAAGTTTCTATAATGAGAAAATATTTAAAATTCCGAAAGATTAATTTAGGTTTTACAGGATGCCATCTTCATGAGAAACCGGATCACTTGGATTCTATTGGGCCCCGCCGTTGTGCTGCCTAGGCGTTGAGAAGGCATGAGAAAAATTATTCCCTTTCCACTTGCTGGGCAATAAACCATACTATAGAATTATTGTTACATTTTTTATCTATAGTGTTGATATATTTTTATCTACAGCGATGTGCTGGCACAAAATGTTTAAAAGATTCGAAATTTCTGCCTGAGTAGTGTTAAAATGCTATAGAATTATTGTTATATTCTTTATCTAAGTGGTTCGAAGGCATTCTCCCATTAGAATTACAAATTAACGCATAATTGAGGATGCCTGCTATAAATATAGTATAATTTGATATTTCTTACTGGCTTCGTTTTCTCTACGGTCCACTTCATCGTACAAATCCATTACCAACTCTTCAAACATTTTATTGGGCACTAATTGCAAACGTCCTCGGGCTATTTTCAATTGTTCGCTTATTTCAGCAGCGCCTGAATCGGGTATATTTAAATGGCGTCCAGTCTAGAAAATAACATATAAAGGATTGTAAAAAACTGAGAAGAGATTTCGAAAAATGCGATTTCAAGTTATAAAATAAAATCACATCATAAATAAAACTTTTATGGGACAAATTTTGGGCGTTAAAAACATACATATAAATATACATATATATGTACATGAGAAAAAATGTTATGCTAAATAATAATATTATTTATGCAATAATTTTTGTTTTTACTTTATATTATATGAGGCCATCAGCGCAAAAGTGGTGTAACCAAAATTTTTTTGTTGGCTGCTGTTCTGTATGTATGTATTTACGTTCTTGGTATTCAAAAGAAGATGGAATGAAAAATCTTTTTTTCACAGAACATAATAATACAAAGTAATAGAGCAATTAAATAATTAAAAAGCTGTCCGATTCAAAATCAATTTCGTTTTAACAATGTTTTAAAAATTTCCTTTAGCACATAAATTCGTTAATTTCTTTGATATAGTGAGACTCGCTGCAAATTGCAATAACATTCTAATTTACAAATATTTCCAAACAAATTTATTACATTAAAAAATGTATATATGTATATTTTATGCTGTTTATATGTACATATATACATGTGTACATAATCACATTTACATACTTATATTTAAATGTATTAATTTATTTGTAAAATATTTATTTATTTATTTAAGAAATACTTTACAAAGTAAATTTGCAAAGTATTGTTGCACAAATATGAGCGGGGTAGCTAAACCATATGCCCAAGATGTTATTAACAGTTTTTTAAAAAGGCTTTGTGACTGACTGTACACGACCTATGCCTTCACATAGGAAGTAGCAACGTGGTTGTTAAAGAAATTCCACAAAAGAACCGCAAGAATATACGGTTATCCGTGGCAGATCAGTCAACCAGTGCGAGTGAGACGCAAAACTCTCGAAGGCCAATAAACAACAGTGGCCTGGTTGCACTTAAGAGATAATTGCCAACGACGCTTGATGTTGACTCGCCCAGAGCTGCTTTACGACTGTATTTGTAAAATATAATTGAAATAAATAAATAAATATTTAAATGTATAGCTTACCGTATGATCTGGCTTCTTGCCGCCTAAAAACATGATTATACGATCGCTGACTTCATACATGGCGTCCAATAAACGTTCAGCAATTAATGTATGATTATTGGCCTTGGCAACTTCGAGTGGAGTCAGTCCATTGCCATCTATAGCATTTATATCGGCTCCATAAACAATTAACAGCTCAATTTGTGATGCTTGTCCAAATTTCGCAGCCACATGTAAAGGGGTCGAACGCTTTTCTTCATGAAAGAAATTGGGGTCAGCACCTTGAACTAAAAGACGCAAAGATGTCTCTAAATTACTAGTGCGTACACTGGCATGTAATTGCTTGCTTAATTCGTGTTCTAGATTAGCACCGGTGATGTCATCGTCAGTATCTTGCAAATTTGGTTTTAATACAAATGATAATTGAACATGTTTGGCTTTGATGAAATCTGACTTGTTGGGATGCAAAGGATCTTTTGGTGAGGGTTTGCGTATACGCTGAGAGCCTTTAGGGCCTGATGAAGAGGTGCCATCTAATAAATGGTGCTCCCAAACACTGTTAGCACCATGAGCATTTAAAGAATTGACAAAATTCAAAACGGAGGGCTCCCAAGTGCCTTGCCGTAAGGATTTCACTATCGATATGTGCCTACCCAGACTTCTGTGCACTGAACAGCAGTCCGAGCATAGCAAAATTCCACGATTTATCGATGCCCAAGAGGGATCTAACCATAACAAATGCATTAAATGTTAGTAATATTTATCTAAGTGTTCATTTATTAAGTAACCTGAAGCTCCGCAATCTCCACAGACCTCCGTTTGTATGCGTGTTTTGCTACGAGACATTTTAGAATTCTTCAAACTATTGCTATTACTGCCGCTACTGCCGGTAAAACTGCCACGTTTATCACCGCGTAACCCCTTAATGCCACTTAAGGAGTCCCGTTTTTCATTGGCAGCTGCACTGTTAGCACTGCCGCTGTTATTATTGCCACCACCCGCGTTTGCTATAAATAGCTTTTTGTGCGCTTCAACAACACTACTGGCGAAACACATTCATGCCCTTTTACACAACACAATTAAGACCATAAAATTCTTTACTACACAACTATGTATGTTGTAACAATTTCAATAAATTTTCTTTTAATATCATGTACACAGAACACCCACTATTATTGTCAGCACAGCGAACACTAATGCGGGGGAGTAGTCAGTTTGTAAATAGGAAAATATCTTGTCTACTTTTTGGTGATCACCTTCTACTTTTTTATTTACTTTTTATAAAACTGATCTGATTACATTCGTTTGTGCCCTAGTTCATATTTATAATTGTATGCTACGTTAAATATTGGTAGGGGACTTTTAATAATTAATTAATAAAAAAAATATGATTTTTTAGAGCAAAATGCACTCCCGTTTACATTTTATTATTCTTCTTCTTCCTCTACCATTAAATCACTAGGAAATGCTAGCACGCAAATGGCAGATTGTCAGGGTCCAGAAAATACATTAGGAATTCGACCTGAATTGATTTTTGAAATTTATTACTTCGGAAAATGACTCAGGGATATTTTCGTTTAATATCCAAAATATAATTATAATTATATACCTATATAATTTAAACAAAAATATAATGCTGATTATATACGTTACTACAAATTGTACAAGTACAAAATTAGTAACGTGTCGTGCTAATGAATTATACGAAAATTAAACATTTTCGATTTGCGTGGGCGTAGCTTAGTACATCTCCGCTCAGTATTACATTAAAATGGTAGTACACAAGGCGAATACAGTGTCAGGTGAACTTATCACTACAACAATACAACTACACAAAAAACAACATGTTGTTTGGTCTGCTACAAAACCAATCTGTCAGAAGATTTCTAAGCAAATTTTGACATTTTTGTTCAAATTGATCAATTTGACCGGGCGGAAAAGGTCACCTGATACTGAATTCGCCTTGGGTAGTACCATGATAGGGCAGCACGATATCTTTTCTATGTAAAATTCTCGTTTTTATGTGACGCTTTAAAACGATACTGAGATATTTAACTTTTCAATTGCCATTTGAAAGTTTCATTAGAAACGCTTCGAATTTTGAATCAAACACAATGGCCTGTATTCGTAAACACAATTTTCATTGATAGATAAAAAATATGTTTTTATTACATACGCCAATATTCCTCTTAATTTTCAAAAAATAATGAAAATTTTTCCTAATTATTGCAAAAAGAATAATGTTAAACACAGATAATCCATAACAATGATATACATACATACAAAATTGTTTGCCAATTTCGATTTGCTAAATACATACAACTTAATTAATAAAGTGTTACTAAAACTGTAACAAGTATACAAACAAAGAATACAAACTATAAAACTTATAATATCTTGACTAATATAGTTTTATGATGAAAATCAAATAGTTTTATAATGTAAATCTTACACACGACACTGCATTAAAAATATCTGTAATAAAGTCTTTTAATATATTATATCGAAAGGAAATCAATAGCTGCAACAGTTCAATTAGTTACAATAGCTAAATTCACATAGTAGCAAAGTCACTAAGATTACGTTCTGGTTGTACCATATTGGCAGGCATTAACTGAACAAGTTTGTTGAATAGAAAAGAACGACGAGCACGTAAATCAGAAATGAACTCAATACGCGATCGCTTACCGCCTGATTTGCGATAAGCTGTATAAGAAGATGCAACATCTGAAATTCCAGAAGATGTCGAACTTTCACAAGATTCCATTGATAAATCCTCAGTTGCAGCGCCTGTAGATTTCGTGCAAACGTCTAAATATTTTATAGTTTTCTTAGAATATTTTCAATTACATACATATGTACAAAGAATTTAATTTTACCTTCTTCATTTATGTAATTAATATCCGAAATAGAGTCGCCTAAAGATTTATCAGCGCCTAAAGGAGCTGATGCTAAATTTTGTTGTTCCATTTCAACATCATCTTCAGTTTTAAACAGCAGGGAAGCTAATTTATGAAACTATAAAAAAGGATTTTTTTATTAAGAAAATAAGTTTAAGAAAGTACTCGTATTGTATGTTATTTACTTACGTTTTGCAGTTGTTCCTTATTATTATGATCAATAACTTCAGCTATATGCTTGCGTAAATATTGCATGGCTTTATATGGATCCGATTTGGTCATTTCTTCATAGTGTAATTTACGCAACAGGAAACGGCAGTGTCTTAGAATTTCCTCACGTCTAGGTCTAAATAATTTTTTCATTCATAAATATTTATGTATATTAATGCAATATATCGTTACCAGGCGCGCAAAACGCCCTAACTAACATTTTCATAATTTTACAATATTAGGAAAAAACATGTTAAAATCGAAAATATTGAGGTATGATAATTTTTGCAATATAATGAATTCGCTATTTTTTTTTTGGGATTATTTTAATGAAATATGTACTACGGCATTAACAAAAAGTCATATCTCGAATTTTTAGTTAGATAGGGCGTTTTGCGTTTTAACTGACGATATACATATGTAATAAAAATTTCTTTAGTATTCAGTTTTTACTTTTCTAATTCCAAAATCCAAAAATCATCCAAACGCAATTGTGGCGTCGCTGATCTACCCGGATTCCCACCGAATAAATAGTGCAGTTTAGCAACATCATCATAAACCAGTTGATGGGCAAACCGAGGACAAGGCTCTAATACAATATCTTTGCTGTCCGCATTACGTATTTCCCTTAAATATGAGTAATTATAACGGCAGTAGTAGATACGAGACCATGTATGAGTATCAAGCGAATAAACCCAAAATGAGTTCGATGCATCTGCCGTGGGCTGTACATCTCGGCGGTCTTTGATTTTGCTTAAACTCTAATATTAAATAAGTATGTTAAAAGTTACTCATATCTCTTTAAATGGAATAAAAAAACATACTGAGAATATATAAATTTCGTTGCGTTCACAATCAATTGTAGCTCTTAAAGCTACCGGAGATGGTTCACTCTTACTATCAGAGTTTGCAGCTTTATAGTTATAGGGTGCGGTAGATTTTGACCTTGCTGTTGTTCCAGCTACTTGACCACCATTTGAATTTCTATTTAAAAATTCTAAAGTCTGATTATCGACGTCGTAAGTAATAAAGTCATTTATGTCTTCTTTGCCACGCTGACCACCGTATACGTAAAGTTTCCGTTTTTTCTGTGTTAAAGAAGAAATAATATGATAATTTATGTATTAAAAAATTTAAAATTTAGCATTTTATTCTCTTTCGGTTGATTTTTTTACGTGTCAGCACATTTTATAATTTTAAAGCAGACGTCTATTTTAAATATAAGTTCCCATGACGAATTTAAAGAAATATGTACATACATATATCGCAATTTTATTGTAATATGTATAGCCATAACTGTAAAAAGCTGATTTTGCAGAAAATAAGCTTAAAGTTTTTAATTGACATACCGCACAACTAAATCATAAACCGTCAAAACTCAAAATTATCAAAATGGTTTTGTTTTTTCATAAATCAGTTCACTGGACAAATATCTAATGACCGCAAAAATATCTTCTGCTACTCAGGCTTCTTGAACAATATAAAATACCGTTATTTCACTTTGTTTTCATATTTACACACTTGCGTCATTTGTACAGTATCAACCGTTTCTTGCTACTCCTGATCATCTGGGATTTTTTCAGTTGTGACTATTTATGATTTAGTGTGCAATATGTACATATTTATATGTAAGTCATTGAATATATTAAAAAGTAGTCCTTCTCCTGTAATTTATATACAAAATAAATCACAATAAATTTTACTTTGAGATATGACAATGTTGCAATAAAGGAACGATATGTAACAAACGAATAGCGCGAATTTACAAGTTATTTTCTTAAAGTTTGTTTGTTTTATAAACTCTTTATTAAGCCGCAATAACGAATTAAGAAAGTAAAACTCCTAATAAATATTAGCACCTACATCTTCTTTCTTTACATAATTGGACTTACGTTATGAAATACCATACAATGTGTTACACGCGACTTTATGGACAGAACTTCAGGTTGTGAGGCAGTTGGGTGATGACAATCCACCAATATTTGGTTCCATGTATTGGTAGCTATATGATAAGAAAAAAGACCGGAATACTCTGGTTCACTTGAAGCTGAAGCATTCACACTGCGAGGTGTCAATATCTTTCCACCAAACACATAAATGGTACGTTTTTCCACATCAATACACATTTGATGGTCATACATTAGCTGCGGTCCTCCAACTTGGCTAGTGTCATCACATATCTGCATCCAAATGCGTGCTCGTGTATCGTACAAAAAGAAATCACTTTTTATATATTCCGTAGTACGTATGGAATTATCCAGATATCGGCCCAACATAAATATATTTTTTCTGATAGGATCGAAAACCATTTTATGACATGATCTTGGTGTGGGACCATTATGACGTTCCGTTTTTTCAAACAGCAGAGTCCAACAATTATTGCGTATATCAAAAACCCATAAGTCGCTAAGGTCTCGAAAGCCGTTCCATCCACCATACAAGTAAATCAGACGTTTGCGAGAATCCATAACCAATTGATGGCCGCCACGATTTCCTACAAGCCAAAGGTACATATGTAAAAATTATGATAAACATTGTAATTATGTAAATAAATTTAATCATAAATTACCTGGTTGCTTGTCGCCCTCAGCTTGTTGCAAGCGCCAAGCATGCTTATAATCCTGCCGATTTAAATAGTCGTCCACCAAACCTTCATCAATGCAATCGCTCATAAATTTTTCGGCCTTTTCAAAGTCACCATTAGCTACCAAACATTTGTGTAGTTCTGTAATAAGCGGATGTTCGAGACATACACCGGTTTGCTCTTGCAAAGCTTTGAAGGCATTTTCATAACCTTGTTGCCGAAAATGTTTTAAACATAAGCGTGTTATTTCTATTTCTCTCAACTGTCGCAAGTATGCAAAATATCAACAACAACAAAAAAAAAACGATTATGCACAATGCATTTGGAAATTTCGCCATAATAAATATATTTCATACCTTATTATAATCTCTTAAGCAAATACTTGTGTACATGGGATCATCTTGTCCCAACAGCTCAATATACCATATACTATAATTGAATGTTGGACCCCAAGATAGAAGTGGAACAATTTTTAAATACATTATGGGTAAATTAGTAGTATCACTGCGTAAACTGAATATTTCTGGTATATGATCGTTACGCAGGCCTCTGTGTAAGAGCAAGAAAATTAATAGAAAAATAGTAATTTTTAATATTAGTACATAAGTATGAATGCATGTGTATGTTTTCATTCTCACCCTTCTAATATTAGATTCATATTTTCTTCATTTAAACCGCCATAGACGCGAAATTTTTTTATATTACAAACATGAGATTTTTCAAATTTACCAAATTTTATTTTACGCACAATCGCAGGTCTTCGTAATTTTAATGTCAAATATTGCGGAGGATTATTATTAAAGGCTGACCAGCGAGATGACTGATCAGTGGGACAGTCTACTAATATATTTCTAAAAAAAGAAGAAATAAACAAATATGTTAATGGCACATACATTTTTTTTTTTTGGAATATATTTTATTAGGTCTGCTACTTTCCTAGCAGAAACTAGCAACGCGAGAGTAAGGCAGAAATTTAAAAAACTACATTCCCCGGTACGAGAAAGTAAATGAACGAACGCTTTACTAGTAAAAATGTGCAAAAGAAAATTTTATTTACATCAGAAACACGGATGGACATCATCATGCAATTGTACTTTTACTCATGTATTTTGGACATTATTGTTTGATAATACTTTAAATTTTTAAATTTGATATTTAATATGAAATACTCATACATAGTTTCATGTATTATTTACTATTTTTAAACATTTTTCATTACTGTTGTTTTTAATTCTATTCTATTAAAACAATAAACAAGTCTTCAACAATTTCTTGACCATCAAAATTACGGTCCTTGGTTATTTATAAAACAAAGTTTTTAATTTCTAATTAAAGTGCGTTATACAACCACCCTTCCTAACCTTTGCAATTTTCCAATTGATGTAGTACATTCTTTATTATATTTATATTATTTTGTTCATAATTATTTCCATAGGCTTCAAAATAACATAATTATATACATACATATAACCTTTAATACCAAGTCCCATTAAAGTAGCAATATGCAGAGCTGAAAACACTGATAAGTAATGCATATAAGCTTTGGATGATAAAGAAACTTATTTTAATATATTTTAAAATTTGTTTGTGGAATTTTCGCTGATTAAAATTTTCTCTTACATATTTCTGCTCATATTTTTTTGTAATGTACATACATACATACAATTTCATTTAATTTTTTTAACTGACTTCAAAAAAGTCGTCTGTATTTTTTTATGTTTGTTGCTACTCAGTATCTTTTAGACAGATTTTCAAAATTCTTTTTTCGCCTGAAAGGCTTTCATTTGGTCTCATTGTCAAAAAAGTGGGCTTTTGTAATGGCACAATTTCGATGTTGACAAAATGGGCGGAGATACGCCCATTAATATTTAAAATTATATTTCACGTGGTTCTATTTAACCAGTTTTTATCAAACTTGGCACATACCCTGACTTCTGAAAAATACTTAATCTTGCATTTAAAAAAGTGGGAGGATACACGCCCGTTTAAAATTAAACATTATATTTCATTTGTGGTAAACGTTAATATATACATATATACACATATATGTACATACATATGTATATATACATATGCATATGCATGTGTATATTTATCAATACCCTGTAGGAAGTGTCACTAGCAAAAAAGATTTTGGGGTTCCACTCTGTAATTCGAAACGAAAGAAAAGACTTTCGAAAGTAAATGTTATAAAGATACAAATTCGCACTTTTGTCTTAGCCAGCTTAATTACTGAAAAATTATACCCAGCCTGTGCTTTCTGCTATAGAAATTTAACATGTACCTATGTATGTATGAAAATCTAATACTGAGTACTGACTATTGACTATGTACACAGTCCTTTTGGGACGATATGAAAACTTTGGAAATAGAGACTCTATTCAACACTACAGACGTTGGCTAGTTAATTGTTTTGAAATCATCATTCTGACAAAATGTTTTCTACTCATCCAAAGCATTAATATTAATATGTGGATAATCGCTCCGTTGTCAATGTCACTCAAAACTTACCAAAATAGTCTACATAAGTGACGAATTGCAGGCACTTAACCCAAACTTCCTATAGGGTATTTACGTATTCATACATATGCACATGTTAAAATACCGCCTACAATCCAATTAACTCCGATGCATTTGTTTCTTAATCTATTAAAAACATAAACGATACAATAAGAAAAACAACTACATACATATGTACATACATACAAGTGTGTATGCAAATGCAAAAGTTATTGCAGTCTTTGCTGTATCGATGCCTTTTTACTTATGATTTGGTTTATTTTGTTAAATAATTTTTATGCTTGCTTTTGTTTAAAAACAAGACGACAGGAGAGCAGCAGAAGACAACAGAATAGCTGTAAATCAAGGCTGAATAACATTTACAATACATGCTACAAAAAAAAACGCCAAAGTTATGCAAATCTTACAAAGATTATTAAAATTTTCCATATTGTTTATGTTTATATTTTCTTGATGCACTTACTCTGGCACGTAATTTGTTGAAAATGAGGAATAACGATGAATTTCATAGGGTAACTTTTCAACTTCTTCCAAATTCAAATTCTTTTTTAAAGGACGCTTTTTTGGTGATATATCTTCTGTTGAAGGGTTATTACCAAAAGCTATCCAAGAAGTGGTGACACAGGGGTCATCCTTTAAGGCGTCGTTCGTTGCCGGAGATCTCGAAGTCCTATTATCACCGGTCTGGGAGCTCGGAGAGTTCATTATTTTTTTCTTATATATTAAATGTTAAGAAAAATTATTGTCTTTGGTGTTTAACAGAATTTAGGTTGAGTATAAAGTCTGAATTTCTTGAAAAATTCCTCAGACAAAAATTTTACGCAAATTATCTGTTTGATGCTTCTTCTTTTTTTAGCTAAGCAATGAAATATTAGCTCAGAACAGTGCTGTCAGATTTATTTTCAGCCTCCTCGCCAAATGACTTGCGGAATATCGCCAAATATCGCCAATATAATAAAACATTAAATTTTAGCTACAAAAATATTTTTGATTGAGACAATTTTAAATTTAATTGAACTATAGTGAATTTTAATCAGAAATAATTTCTTAATGTGGCTTAAGTTCGGTAATTTCAGTCCTTATTGAATGAAATAAGGAATATGTTGCTGTTAAGTAATTTTATACGCCAGTATTTATATGTTAATGTATAAGTTTGTAACAGTAACAGAATAAAGACGAAAAAAAACAATACAACTTTTATGTCTTACGATGGACGTTACGGAATGAATTTTAAATTTAACAATATTTGTAATTTAATTACAAAAGAAAAATACACGTTAAACATTAAAAAAAATTTCACAATGTGAATGTGTAACGTTCAAACCTCGATCATAGCAGCAATGGTGCGGCGAAAAAAATGGGGTACGGTGAGATATAAAAGTAAGCGCCAAGGTCTACATAAATTTTTTAAAATTAATATAAATTGATGATGTTATATTGCGGCAATTGCTGCAAATGTGTACTTATTTTGCATCTGCTTCTTCTATTCCAGTTGGATTCCCTTTTTTTTCTCTATATATTTGAAAAATTCCTCAGACAAAAATTTTACGCAAATTATCTGTTTGATGCTTCTTTTTTTTAGCTAAGTGAAATATTATCTTAGAAGAATGTAGGTTCAACTCACAATATACATTATAATTATTGTGAATACTGATAGTATTTTATCAGCGACGTTGAAAATTACTTACAGACTCTGACATCTTATCGCCATTTTTGTGTATATCGAACAACGGAATAGTAAAAGACATAAAAAGTAAATTTCTGTGCATTATAAAGAAAAATTTAATTCAAATATTAAAAATTCTGTATAAAATAAAGTAATCTTAAATTATAAACAGCTTCAGTAGTTGTTCTTAAATATAAGTTAAAAAAATATATATTTTTTATAAAATTGTTTAAAGCGTTGAAAAGAGAATATAAATTTAAGAAGTAAAGCAAGAAAAAAGTTCTGTTTCAGTGGTACTGCTCTGTTTCTGCTGCTGCTAAAAAGAAGTGACACACTAAAGTGAAATTAGCGCAGATTTTTGCGTATATTTTGTGAAAATAATTTAAAAAAAATTATAAAATTACCTGGTGGTTTTTACGGAAATTTATTAGCGGAATTGTACTTAAAAGTAAACAGAAATGGTAAGAATAATTTATTTCTATTAAGATGTAATGATTTTTTTATTGGTTCCCATATGATTCGTTACGTATAGCAATTTCTTGGCTACAAAATTTGGGCCACGAAAATCATTAGAAATAATACAACCACTATTGCCACCTGTATAATTTTCTGCCAAGATTTTAGACTTCTTTCCTTGCCTTCCCTACGCATGAACCAA
Source organism: Nowickia ferox (assembly GCA_936439885.1). Classification (NCBI taxonomy): domain Eukaryota; kingdom Metazoa; phylum Arthropoda; class Insecta; order Diptera; family Tachinidae; genus Nowickia; species Nowickia ferox. The sequence goes on along the minus strand of OW387027.1, from coordinate 80,881,687 downwards.
AAGAATAAATATTGCATATACATATATGTACATATGAACTCTTACTATGTATGCCCATATGTACATATCCACATGTATGTGCACTTATCCACAGTTTAATCCAAAATAAGATTTATTATAAAAATCACCCCTATCCGGAATAAAAGGCGAACATTTTGTGCACGCGAAATCTTTCCCATGAACGGAAAATGGTGCACAAAATTAGAAAATAGTACTCCGACACCAACAACAATACAAAATTTGGCGATCTAGGGAAAGGGAATAAATTGCACATGAACTTCTACTGTCTATAAGAGTGATTATATTTACGTATGTAGCTAAGCAAGACCTGGATTAACCGACTAAACTGAAAACTACCTATTTCACTTTATTTTATTAGAGCATACCAAACATTTACTCTTTCCGTGGCACTATAGGTATCAATTCGAGAAAAATTCAAGAGAAGTTTTATTTGCATTTATTTGTAGAAGAAATGCAATTGAAAAAATGTAGAAAAAAGTTCTATCCTTATAGGATTCCACGCAAGGATGTATGATTTTTATACCAGCGCGCTTATGAAGTAGCTTTATTTATTTAGTTTCGTAATAGTAAGCCTACAAGGCCAATCAAATATTACAAGTAGTAAAAACGCGAGTATTTCAATAAAAAAAATTATAATAACAATACTAATATAAATATAATAAAATACTATATAGACTTCGTAAGTTTTATGATGAAATAAATTGAAAACTAGTAGGATAGAATGTTAAAAAAGTAATAATTATTTGAAACAAGGTGGAGAAAAAATAGACAATAAACAATATCATATAAACCCCAACCATAGAAATGTATAATTATTAAATATATGTATGTTGAGTATGATATGAATAAGATAAATAAATAAAAGTTCAAAGGTCCGGTTAGGGACGTACTTCCAACTTAACAACAGGTCAATAACAGGTCAAGTGGGCAAAAGAAGAGGAGAGAGATGTACACGTCAATTAAGAGAAGAAATGTTTAAGCAATTTAAGCTTGAAAGCACTATTAGAATGCGAGAAAGTACGTAATACTAAGGGCAGACAGCTCCAAAGACTAATTAGCCTAACGTGGAAGGACATTAGAAAAGATGATTTAAATATTCGTGAGAAAGTCATTAAAGCTGCAAGTAGAGCACATCCACTGAGTTCTTTCCTTTTGTCCCGTGTTGCTGCATCTTCGTGTGTGGTGGGATGACAAGGCTAGTATGCTTGATTAACAAAAGGTTTATAGTGCTTTTTTATTTGACTTTGCAGTGGTTACTGATGTACAAGAGATTAAGTCAAATGATCTCGAAATTATATCCAACTTAAAATCTTTTACCAATACGACTGCCACATTGATAAAATTAAGAAAAAAATCGATTCCACCAGCTGGAGCTCTTTCTACTCAACACATACGGCCTGGGCCACGATGTCGACAAGAATGTTTCTTTCGCTTATTTATATTGAAAACAAAAACAAAACAAGAGAATTTGTTTTTGTTTTCAATGTAAGTAAGCGAAAGAAACTTAATTGTCGACATCGTGGGCCAGGCCGATAATATTTCTTTAGTTGATCTAATTTTACGGGATTTCACCTTTATCAAAGAGATTATTTTTATTGTCCACTGCATCGATGTGATCAAAACGTTCAGAGATTTGTCTCTATCATCGTGGTACTCAACATCATAGACAATTTAATCAGCGGCTTTATTTTAAAGACTTGAGCTCCAGTGTATTTACTTAGTACTGTAAACACGGAATGGGAAATTAAAACAAAAATGTTTTTCGTGTAAAAAGTTTTCAGAGTATAACTTTCTTGACTTCTGAAGACTGAATAATTTGATATCTAAAAATACATACTTACATACATATGTACGTATGTATGACCTCACTTGATTCAGACATCATACCCATGTCTTATTTTCAACCCCTTCTCTTCAATATTCTATTGTAATTTATAAATGTATTCAGTAAAGAACTCTGTGTGTGATGTCATCATAAATATCTGAATTTTTGTACAGTGATGCCTACTATCATTATTTATTTATTTATTTATTTATTTCAGTCTATTTATTTCAGTATTGATTGTTGCATCTAACTTCTCACTTTGGATTTCGAGTACTTAAGTGGTTTATTTTATTTATTTATTTATTTTATTTATTTCTTCAGTAATACATATGGCCTATTGGCCAATTAACAATATATTACAAGTTTTTGATATATTTACAATTACATATGTATGTAAGTATATAAATACATATGTACAATGTAGCAGATACAATTAAATTCTTGAGATCAAATTATTGGTAATAAATATCATAAGTTATCAGTCAATTTTCAATTGTAACTTCATAAAAACTCTGATGAATAAATAAAAAAAGATTAAAGTAAAAATAAAGCCTGATTTATATCATGTTTTAAACTTCTGATTTTCTATTTTATGACGCAAGTTTATTTTTATTATTTAACTAATTTTCTATAGTTCAAATGCAGTTTTTTTTAGATTTATTTTTGTGTTTGCAGTACATATGTATATCAATTATATTTATTAGCTTTTTCAAAGTTATGGGATAAATTCTCTAGTGTACGAGTAAAATTTCGTACTTCTTGAGTTGAGATCTTAATTTTTGTAAAAATTTCTGACTATAGAATATGCTTTTTGCTTTCACTAAATATTTTATTGTTTGCAGTGCTTTCAGAAGCATTATTATCTTATATATATTATTATTATTAATATTTTTTATAAAGAATAAGCTCTTGCTTATGGCGAGTATAGACGTTACTACAAATCGTGCGATAAATCGCACAAGCACAAAATTAGAAGCGTGTACCTCGCTGTCGTACTAATGAAGTATACATGCGAAAATCGAACATATTTGCTTATTACGAAATTTAGTAACGTCTATAATAGCATTATAAATATAGAACAGCTACGTTAACTTCTTTTTATTTTGCATAATTCAATGACTTTGTGCGTTCTTTCCATTTTTCTTTATTTTTGTAATCTAGGTCACGTACAATTTTTGGATACACAGGTTTTAATTCAAAATTAATAACATCCGCATTGGGGTTACTATTAAAATTTCAAATATGTATGTATATATTGTCAAGTCAACAATGATTATATCCTTCGTTGGAAAATGCTATGTTTAATTAACGCCCAAGAAGACATGTATTTTAATTTTTAGTAAATTATTCAGCATCTATAATGTTAGTATACTAAAAGTAATGATTCTTAAAAAAAACTTATAGCACAGGACAATTTTTTTTATATGTTATTTGAATTATTAAAAATATTTGTTTAAAAAAATGCTTGGCGTTCGCAAAAATGTGCGGGAATTAAATGGTTTAAAAAAATCCTAAAAGTTCTTAAAAAAAAATTTATAAATCGCAAATATGTTCTGTTTTATAACGGAAGAAATTATTTTTTATTTATAAAAGGTTTATAAAACGAATTTCTATGTAAAATTATTTTTATAAACCTTCTACAAACCAAAAATAATTTTTATGTATAAAGCAGTAAATATTTAAGAGCATTATTTATTATTGCATTATATATGTATGTATGTACATATATGTACATATACATACTGTGATGTATCCGAAAATAAATGAATATTAAATTTATCTTTTTCAGGGAAATGAAAGCTCTCTGCCAATGGAGATGTGCTCCAACTGTAAGTAATTTTTTTTATATATTTATTTATTTCATCTATAATAATATTAAGCCCTTTAGGCCAAAAATGTATTTTAATACAATATAAGACAAACAGTTCGCATGCGTAAAATTTTCGAGAAAAAGCAAGTTTTACCCAATTGTACATAAGAAATATCAAAAAGGACATATCGTTAGCTTGAACAAAGAATCATATATCTATTTTTATAGGAAAAAAAAATAAACTTTGTGAATTAATTTCTGTTTATAGAGGGTGTTTTTTTAGAGGTATAGAACTTCGAATTGAAATAAAACACAAGAAAATCGTTTTAATGTCCATCAATTTGGCTTTATTGGAAGGATAATTTTATGCCATTAACGTTTAAATATGATTTCGGGCATGTGGCCGCCGCGGCTGGCTCGAATAAAGCCAATTCTACAGGTCCAATTTTCAACCACTTTTTCGAGCATATGGGGCCGTATGTTGGCAATAACGCCACGAATGTTGGTTTCCAAGTCCCCTAACGTTTCTGGTTTGTTGGCGTAGACGAGCGACTTCACATATCCCCAAAGAAAATAATGTAATGGTGTCAAATCACACGATCTTGGTGGCCAATTGACAGGTCCATTCCGCGAAATTATGCGCTCATCGAATGTTTCCTTCAATAAATCGATTGTGACGTGCGCTGTGTGGCATGTAGCGCCGTCTTGTTGGAACCACAACTCATCCACATTCATGCCATCCAATTCGGGAACAAAATAGTCGGTTATCATGGCTCTATACCGGTCTCCATTAACGGTAACTGACTCTCCAGCATTATTTCGGAAGAAGTATGGCCCAATGACTCCACCAGCCCATAGAGCACACCAAACAGTCAGTTTTTGTGGATGTAATGGCGTCTCAAGGGTCTCATGTGGATTCTCTTCACTCCAAATGCGGCAATTTTGCTTGTTGACGTAGCCATTCAACCAAAAATGAGCCTCATCACTGAACAAAATTTTGCGATGAAAATCAGCATCGAGATCAATCTCATTTTCGGCCCATACACCAAAATCACGACGCATTGCATGGTCTCGCGGCTTTAATTCTTGCACAAGCTGGATCTTGTAAGGTCGCAAGCCAAGATCTTTGCGCAAAATCTTCCATAAAGTTGATGGACAAACCTCCAATTGCTGTGCACGGTGGCGAATCGATTCATTCGGGTCCTCTTCAACACTTTGCTCTACAGCGGCAGTTGTTTCTTGGGTGCGCACTGTTCGACGTCTCTGCGGATGCGTATTATCACATAGAGTAAACGTAGTGCGAAAACGATCCATGGTTAACCGAATTAATTGCTCTGATGGACGATTATGTCGACCATAAAATGGACGGAGCTTGCGGTAAACTTCGCGAACTGAACCATTATTTTCGAAATAAATTTGCACGATTTGCAATCGTTGTTTTTTTGTCAACCTGTTCATGATGAAATGGCAAACCAAACTAAATATTAATCACTTGACAGCTGACAAAATGGCCGCCAGTTAAAAAAGTGATGCCAACTTAAAGTTCTATACCTCAATAAAAAACACCCAATAGTATTGCAGTTTTTTAAAAACAAAATTTAAGAATAATGTGCAGGAATAATGTTCTTTGATATTGAATTTATGAAGTTAGCATATGTAAGTGGCAAAATTGGACATCATCTTAATGAGTTTTGATGTACAATTTTACTTCAAAAATTTAATAGTGGGTTAAAACAACATTATGTTAATGTTGCCCATTAAGCTCTTCACGACTTTGCTTGGCATCTCATAATTATATACAAACATGCATATGTGTATGGATACATATGCATGTATGTACATATGTAATCAATATGAAGTTCATTGCCGAATTTATGAATGCATACATATGAAGGTATTTCAATATAATGGCTACGTTTTGCCAGTCTTGGCATAATCTAAAGTTGTTGCCCAGAATTACGCAAAATTTTTATGTAAACGATTAGTATTTCTGCCAGTTAAAGTTAAATAAATTTCATAATTATCAACAATAAAGACAGATTTATTTTAATTGATATTCTTCGCACATTTTCCCTAACGTTTACCTCTTTGTAGCGCTATATTTCATGTCTCAAAGTTCAAGTTGTGTTGTCGTTTTTTTTCACTTAAACCCCATCGAAAATAGTCCACAGGCGTTAAGTTATAAGAATGATATGGCCAATTAATATCTTCACATCGGGAAATCCCGCGAATTTTTTTTTTTGCAACAGAGTTATTTGGCCCACTGTGTGGCTAATTGTGTTTACAACAATATTGTAGACAATTAATGCTTTCTTATTCTAAAAAAAAATTAGTCTGCTGACTTTTGTTTGATTTTTTATATCAGCTCATAAATAGTGATGAAAACCTCGGGAAAGTTCGCCGCATGGAAAGCTTTATCAGCTCATTTGGTTATATTTTTCAAATTTGTACTAAATTAATGTTAAATGACAATATTTTATTTCTGGCAACCATTATACCCTCCTCAAATGTCTTTTCCACTTAATTTGTATGCAGAGACTTATAGTAGCATTTTATGGCAAATGTTTTCGTAAAACATTTTAATCCGGTATATAACCCATATAAAAATACCCATACCGAGAGGAGTTAGAAGGTTGAAATGTTGCTCTATAACATACATACATATACATATATATATATATGTTGCTCTATAACATACATATATAGGGTGTTTTTTTTAGAGGTATAGAACTTCGAATTGAAATAAAACACAAGAAAATCGTTTTAATGTCCATCAATTTGGCTTTATTGGAAGGATAGTTTTATGCCATTAACGTTTAAATATGATTTCGGGCATGTGGCCGCAGCGGCTGGCTCGAATAAAGCCAATTCTACAGGTCCAATTTTCAACCACTTTTTCGAGCATATGGGGCCGTATGTTGGCAATAACGCCACGAATGTTGGCTTCCAAGTCCCCTAACGTTTCTGGTTTGTTGGCGTAGACGAGCGACTTCACATATCCCCAAAGAAAATAATCCAATGGTGTCAAATCACACGATCTTGGTGGCCAATCCATGGTTAACCGAATTAATTGCTCTGATGGACGATTATGTCGACCATAAAATGGACGGAGCTTGCGGTAAACTTCGCGAACTGAACCATTATTTTCGAAATAAATTTGCACGATTTGCAAGCGTTGTTCTTTTGTCAACCTGTTCATGATGAAATGGCAAACCAAACTAAATATTAATCACTTGACAGCTGACAAAATGGCCGTCAGTTAAAAAAGTGATGCCAACTTAAAGTTCTATACCTCAATAAAAAACACCCTATATAATATGTTCTATGACTAAATTGAAATTATTTCGCGTGGTGCTAGGGCCGAAATTTTGTTATAACCCTTGTACACACATTGAAAATGTTAAAGAATTTACAATAGCTGATTGCATGTTTTGTTTCTACTATGTAGTCGCAAGCAGAAGCAACATTGCTTTGTGTATACAATCATATGTACTAGTACATATGTATGTAGTAAATATTATATCAAGTTTTCGATTTTAGTTGTTCTTTCTTTTTTATAAAACAATATTCCTATATACTATAAATAATTAATATTACATTTGTTCACCTCAGTGAACAAACTGTATAAATACCCAACCCTGGTGACATCAACAATAACCCCAAAAAACTGCAACCAACTTCAACGCTGGGTCGATCGAGAGTAACAGTCAAAATTATTATTATTCGTCTACAAGTGGTGACTTAAGTGTGATCAGCGAAATTAAATTATACGTTTATATTCAAAACAAATATAACAACCCAACAACAAACACATATATAGTGAAGTTCACAATAATCACAAATAAATACATACTTATATACACACATATACAAACACATATATATTGAAACGTATGTACATAAAATGAAATAAATCTATATAATACGTTTTATAACGTTTTAGAAAATTTCTGGATTTTTTTTATAATTATTTATGTACACATATATATAACCCGTAAGAACAACATTCCTTTATATTCACCATATTGCCGTATAAATCATACTATGTCTACAGTGTCTAATACCTTGGCAATGATTTTGATATTATTTTTCTGCAATAATATTTGTATTGTCTGTTTAGAATATGTTGTTTCACATGTATGTATGTAGTATGTATGTATTTAGGCAACATAGATATGTACATACCCAGTATAACAAATGGCTTGAGAAAAATATTATAAGCTTACTAACGTAAGCCTAAAGCTTGAAAAGGTATTACAAATATATTGAAAAAGGTTTTCGTAACAATTGTATTATTACTATAACGTTATCCTTGCAATTGTAAAATAAGCTTATTTTTAAATTTTTTTTCGACTTTTGAAAAATAAAAATTTTAGTTATATAGTTCAATTTCATTCAATTTTAATTATAACAATTTATGTTTTTAATGCTATGATTAATGTTGAGACTTTTTCGCAGTTTGGTACGCAAAATTACACGCCCACTCACTTTGAAATTTATTTATTTATTATAGTTCTGTCAATGAAAAAATAATCCTTACAGACTAAGATAACTTTAAAAAATAGATAACTAATACTAAGGTTGTATATAAAATGAGTGTTAATAAAAAATCTATCACGGATATATACATATAGTATATACAATATTACTTTAAGAAGTTTACAATTAATAATTTAAATTAAATAATTTGAGATCACAGTTATTTTAATAAGCTATAAAGTAGCAATTTAAACTGCTTTTTCAGTGCTAAACTCGATAAAAGATTTTGAATCTCTTTGAATGTTATAATTTATTTCGTTCAAGAAAGAGAAAGTACGTGAATAGGGTACCTTTACGAGCATAATCTGTACGATGAAATGGAACATCGAAAAGCTTAGCGAACCTCACATTCCTGAGAGGTACATAAAACCGTATGGCATAAAGCAAATCAGAACATTTAAAACCAATTGTACACCCGTAATACTTAATAAATTTGTGAAGTCTTTTTCAATGTTGTTCAATATACATATGTCGTTTATAATTTACATTTTATAAACATTATTATAAACTAAATTACGAAAAGCTTCTCAAGTTGTATTGAACTTTGATTATTGTGTGGTATACTGGGTATGTCATTGACAGGAAGTTATAAATTTTAATAGCACTTTACTTCTTTGAAATAAAACACTTTGCGTAAATTCAAATTACAAAGTTATAATTTTTATTAATATTAAGAAGCGAAAAGCGCTTTAAAATTATTTGTGTTCTTCGTGTCTAGGTTTCTTTACAACCAACTATATTTCATGTAACAGTAAGAGCCACAAATTTTATTTTTGATTTTGAGAAAAGAATTCTACCTGCTTGACTTATGTACATGTTAACCGTTTTTCTTTTATATAGTATTAAGGAGAAGTAAAGAAATGAGTAAAATTCAATTACATATGTACATATGTATAACGAGTGTGTTACAGATTTGAGTTCATGTAATAGATAAATGAGTAAAATTAAAATACAGAGGCTTAAAGGACTTAAAGCTTTCATTCTGCGGCAACATTTCCCTCCGCCGTAAACGAGATCGATTGGTTGAGTTTACCTTCAAAGGCGCCGCTTACATTTAGCACAGCTAATTTTGCTACTGGTCGTTGGAAAATACCTTTGTTTGTTTTCACTGTAGCCCTCCTAACTTGGCCATCCTTCGCTACTACGACGTCCACCACCAGACCTTTAGGCCAGCAATTTCTTGGAAGGTCTGAGTCCACAATAACGACTACGTCACCAACTTTTATGGGTGGTTGTTTTGTAAACCACTTGCTACGTCGCGATATTATGGGTACATATTCATTAAGCCATCTACGCCAAAACTGATCGGCAAACTCCTGTGACTTGTACCATCGTTGTCGGAGATCAACATTTGTATTTGCAATTGGTTTGTATCCATCTGACGAGCCGATTAATAAGTGGTTGGGAGTAATGGCTTCGTCGTCATCGCACTCAATAGAGACGAAAGTCAGTGGGCGGCAATTAATGGTAAATTCAGCTTCACATAATGCGTTTTTTAGGCTTTCATCGCTAAACTTCATCGTCGGGCATATACTATAAAGAACGGTCTTAACTGACTTCACTAACCTTTCCCAAGCACCGCCCATATGTGGTGCCGCTGGCGGGTTAAATTTCCACTTAATTTGTTCAAATTTAGTTTTAATTGATACCAAGTTGATGTTTTTGGTTTGGGAGCACAGTATTTTTTCAGCCGCCTTAAAATTAGTTCCATTATCGGAATATATTTCTTTAGGTGTTCCACGTCTTGAAATAAAGTTTCTTATTGCCATGATACATGAACTTGTGTCGAGGCTATGCGCGATTTCAATATGAATAGCGCGGACTGTTAGACAAGTAAATATTACGCCCCACCTCTTCTCCCGTCTTCTGCCGACAGCAACATTTATTGGTCCAAAATAGTCCATACCGACAAAGGTAAATGGTCGTTCAAATGCGGAAAGTCTTGACATTGGCAGAGCTGCCATTTGCGGTATCTGTGGCATAGCATAATTGATTTTACACCATTGGCACATACGACGCACTTTACGGAATAGAACGCGTAGTTTTGTTATGTGATATTGACCTTTTATTTCATTTAGTGCAGTTTCATGATATTGATGCCGAAATTTTTCATGGAAGTGACGTACTAATAGGAATGTTACGTGATGGTCATTAGGTAGAACGATTACGTCTTCATGATTATTAAGATATTCTGTTCTGCCTCGGGACCTAATGACACCATATTCGTCCAGATAAACGTTGAGAGGGGTAAGTTTGCTCCCCTTTTGAATTGACTTGCCATGCGCCAAGCGATATATTTCGAGAGTATATTCAGTATTCTGTGCAACTCGCATCAAGAACATTTGAGCAATTTTTATTAAATCGCAATCAACTGCAACAAATTCCTTTATAAATTTCTTTTTCGCCAATTCTCTCAAACGGTAACAGTACAAGAAAAATGTAGCCACAGCACGGTACAAGCGCCTCCAGTCGGAAAAATATTCAGCATTTATTTTCATACTACGTACGTTTTCAATTACTAATGAGCAGTGTTTCATTTCTGTTCCATCGAGCTTTCCCAGGTCATCACAATGTGGCCACTCAGTTGCATCATAGCGCAAAAATTCAGGGCCTTCAAACCATAATTTTGTGTTTAGTTTTATCTCTGATTTAGTAGCGAGGTCAGCTGGGTTTTGTTTGGACGGTACCCATCTCCACTGATTAACGTTTGTACTCTCGATAATCTCTCCTACTCGATGCATGACGAATTGATGAAACCTCCTTGGATCTGCTTGTAGCCAACTCAAGATAGTTTTTGAGTCGCTCCACCAAATTTGAGAGTCTGTTTTTATGTGACGTATATTTAGAATATTCTTTGCTAGTCTCGCGCCAAGTAAAGCAGCCTGCAATTCGAGCCTTGGAATCGAGAGCGGTTTCAATGGCGCCACCTTGTTTTTAGCGGCAACTAAAGAGACAGTTATAACGTTATCTTTTTTAATTCGTAGATAGCATATGGCAGCGTAAGCTCTTTCACTGGCGTCCACGAATGTGTGAAGTTGCACTTCGTCTGCTGTTGGCATTGTTGGGGAGTAGCATCGAGGAATTCTAATGGACGTTATTTTTGGAATAGTGGATTTCCACATACACCAACTTTTTTCCAATGGACTGGTCAGCCTTTCGTCCCACCCTATGCCAGATCTCCATACTTCTTGTAACAATATTTTTAAGGCTATGGTGTAGCAAGAAGCGAATCCAAGGGGATCATAAATGGACATCAAAACTTGTAGTGTTTCACGCTTGGTCGGTGTTAGGGACTCATTTAATATATCACGCCGTAGTCTAACAAATCTGCAAATATATCTAAACTGGTCATTATTCGGGTCCCAATACAAACCTAATACTTTAGTCGTTGAGCCCCAGTCTTTTATTTCTTGCTCAGGAAAGGTGTCGCTATGTAACTCTTGTAAAACTTTTTTCGAGTTGGATGCCCAGTGGTGCATTTTAAAACCACCAGCTTCATGAATTTCTCTTACGCACCTTGCCAACTCTGTTGCTTGTTTTTCGTCTGGAGCACTGTCAATGAAATCATCTACGTAATGATTTTGTTGTATCGCTTCGACTGCTCTGGGATGTTTATCTTTAAACTCCTCTGCATTTTTATTGCGAACATAGTGAGCTATGCAGGGAGCGCAGGTAATACCAAAGGTTAATGCACGCATGACAAAAATACTCGGCTCACCTCTTTCGTCGTACCACAGGAATCTCTGTGCGTGCATGTCGTTTTCTCTCACGTTTACCCTGTGAAACATCTCGGTTATATCGGCACAAATGGCAATTTTCCCAATTCGAAATTTTAATAGAATTTCCACTAAAGGTTTTAAAAAATCAGGGCCTGCCATCATAAAGTCATTTAATGACACGCCGTTAGATTTCGCCGCAGCGTCCCAAACAAGTCGGACTTTATCCGGTTTGTTCGGATTTGAGACAACGAATACTGGTAGATACCAGGTTTTGTCATGATACACTTTTAATTCATTTGGAGTAAGTTTTTCAGCATACCCCTTTTGAATAAGATTATCGATTTGCGTTTGTATAGTGGTCTTCAAAGATGGATTTTTGTTAAATTTGTTTTGTAAGCACTTTAAGCGTTTTAATGCAAGATAATAGTTATCTGGCAAACGTACGTTTTGGTCGTGCCATAACAAGCCCACTTCATAGCGGCCGTTCACTTTTTTACACGTATTTTCTAATATTTCCATGGCCTTAATATCATCGTGAGAAAATAACTGCATTGGTCGGCTTGATTCTAAGCAAAAAAATTTTTTAACCATATCGTGGAGCTCATTGTAACTTTGTTGACAGTCACACATATGAATATTCATTTGGAATTCTTTGGCAGACTTACTATTGCACCCTTGTAGCGTCCAGCCTAGACGTGTCTTAGAAGCGATGGGTTGGTTTGGTAGTCCTTCTTTTATTTTTAGTGGAACCGCCAAGTTCCAATTATCAGCCCCAATCAATATTGCTGGTGTAGCATTATGGTACGACTCTATTGGCAAGTTGGCCAAGTGTGGGTATCTTCTTAATATGCCATCTGTATCGATTGTCTGTGCGTGAAGTCCTAAATTACCTACTGTATGAACTGATTTTAATTGAAACTGCTTGTTGTTAGTCACATTCGATATAACGATGTTCCCCTTTACGGAATCACTCTCCATGCGTGTTGTGTCACCCGTCCATCTCAGGCATAATGGATCGTTCTCGCCTTCAAGACCCATTTCATCAAAAATATCCTTTTCGATCAGAGTTACCGCGGATCCTTCGTCTAAAAATGCAAAGACTTTTTTAATTTTATTTGAGGCGTGTATATTCACTGGCACTATTCTAAACAATGGCTGAAATTCATCGTAATTATTGCTGTGTGCGTTTACAGTAGAATTTTGTTGCATTTTTTGTGAAGAATTCGACATAGTTTGTTCGGATTTTACTTTCTTATGGAGCAAAGGGTTATGTTTATACTTACATCCATCTATACCGCATTCCTTATTGAAGCTACATTTACGTTTATGTCTACCTAAACACTGTCGACATATATTGTTTGCCTTTATACATTCCCATTTACGATTTAGAGACATGTTCTTGAAAACATCGCATTGGACTATTTTGTGACTACCGTCGTTGCATACAATGCACGTCGTACTTACTGCGTTATTATTATCGTTACTGGCACTGAACTCACGTGTATGTGTATTAACAGCGGCGCCAGATTTGACGAATAATGGTGTTACACTGCTCGCCGCCTCTGCCATGTGATATAACCAATCGCTGAAACATTTAACAACTGGAGCGCGATCATCTTTGTGACACATAGCCCAACTCAGTTTATGGTTATTGGGGAGTTTATCCACTAATTCTTTTACCAATAAGGGATTATTCAGATGGGAGTACATATGACACCCTTCCATAGTAGCGCAAATATTTCGTACGCAAATAGCATATTCAATGAGCATGTCCAATTTGTCTTTAATGGGTGGGAAACTTCTGGCCTTGGAAAGGGCTCGATCTAAAATATATTCAGGCCTGCCGAAGCACATTCGTAGTGTTTGGATAACTTCAGGAACCATTTGCGGCAATAGCAATTTATTTTTAACCATTTCACGAGCCTTACCTTTGAGTGATGATTGTAGCCTGATTAAATTTTCAGCGTCCGTGTAGCCAGCCAAGTGCGTGCTATTTTCAAAGCTGCTAATGAAAAGTGGCCATTCATCCGGATCACCGTTAAAGATTGGCAACTGTTTAGGAAAAGACTGTCTTGCAGTTAGTTGTGTTGGTGTTGGCCCTATATTTGCTGCTGTTGTTGTCATCGGCTCTGCGTTTAATGCAATGTTTCTGTTTAGTACAGAAGATTCGTTTTCTTCTGCCAATATTTTATATTTTGCGTCCAAGTACTGCCGCTTTAGCTGCATTTCTTCTTCAAGTTTTTTTAACTCTAAGTTTCGCTGTCTTGTAATAGTTTCAAGGTTGCTAGTTGTTGTCGTACATGTTGTTTGACCTTGCATTTGTGAAAGGGAGCTTCCTACCTGAGAATAGTGCGGTGACAAATTAGGTTGTGCATGTGTAAGCATTATTGGAGGATAAGTGTTTTGCCATGACATAGGTGGTAAGTACGACATTATGGGTGCCGTATAAATCGTAGATATCGGTGCCATTGTCTGGGAAGCATTTGGTGGGCCCATTGTTGCTGCCACAGGGATTGAGTATGTACTTTTACCCGGTGTTAACGCATGTGTTGGCTGCATCAAATTTGCATTTCCTGATGACATTGTTGAATAAATTTGATTTATACCTTGTATGTCGGTAGAACTCCGGCGCGCTTTGTCATTGTAGGTGGTCGGTGTGGACGTATCTGTTACAAGTCTTGTGTGTGGTATAGATGATGCGCCACTACAGTTTTCACAACACCAACTTACGTTCGCAACATTTTGGTCGACGCCAACGCATCCAAAATGATACCAGTGGTCACAAACGTCGCATTGTACCATATCGTCCGTATCCTTTTCAGAACACTTTTTGCAACTGCTGTTGTTCTTAGTATTAGAATTTTGCATATTATCGCTTTATTCGGTGATTTAAAATAATTTTAATAATTTTATGCACAAATAATTTTAAAGAAATGTCATTGACAGGAAGTTATAAATTTTAATAGCACTTTACTTCTTTGAAATAAAACACTTTGCGTAAATTCAAATTACAAAGTTATAATTTTTATTAATATTAAGAAGCGAAAAGCGCTTTAAAATTATTTGTGTTCTTCGTGTCTAGGTTTCTTTACAACCAACTATATTTCATGTAACAGTAAGAGCCACAAATTTTATTTTTGATTTTGAGAAAAGAATTCTACCTGCTTGACTTATGTACATGTTAACCGTTTTTCTTTTATATAGTATTAAGGAGAAGTAAAGAAATGAGTAAAATTCAATTACATATGTACATATGTATAACGAGTGTGTTACAGATTTGAGTTCATGTAATAGATAAATGAGTAAAATTAAAATACAGAGGCTTAAAGGACTTAAAGCTTTCATTCTGCGGCAACAGGGTATGTACATACATGCATAACGATGGCTTAATATAAAAAGGTCGCATCTCAATCATTTTTCGAAATCACGTTTTTAACGTTTTCTGGTAGCCAACGTATAATTGCATCCTCCATCAAGAACGAAGTAAGTAACAATTAAAAATAAAACATTTATTCAATTTTAAAAAATTATTCTTGCATGTAAATGCTTTTGTTTTTATTAAGTTTTTTCCTTCTCCTGTAAAATATCGAAAATTCGAGTTACCCCTTTCTTATATTAAGAAATCTATACATTCTAATGTATTTAATTCAGTAATATTTTACACAAAACATTAGGAAAATATATAATTTCTTTATAACATGCCTAAATCGGAATTTGTTTTTTATATTAAAAATTCTTCTACAAAAATGTTTAAACGTAAATAAATCTGTGCTTAGGTACAGCAAATGTTTGAGGGATTCAAACGGCGGTCATAAAGTTTATATTGTTTTTGGCAAATTTGTAACTGTATTTTAAACAATGTTTAACAAATGTTAAACTTAATTGTAAAAATTCCCAAAAAAAAACAAAAAAAAAATTGTATATAACATCACTGTGACAAATAAAGTTTTTCGTGAATAATATCAAAAACATTACCTTTTTGCTTAGAACAAATATACTAAATAAAATAAATGGAAAACAAAAAGAACTTATGGCTTTTGCTTCGCATTTCTTTGTAGAACGCATAACATTTTCATCTTCTTCATCAGATGAAGACGATTAGTATTAAATCGCAAATAGGGCTCGATATAAAGTTTCTGACGTTACGTATATAATTGTCTGTATTTTACATGAGGATTTAAAAATTTTTCGTCGCTCCTTTTAGAAAGCCCTTTACTTTATAATTCTCATATATTTGTTTTTGTATTTCACACACAACAAAAGAAAATAAGCTTCATGATAAAAAAAAACCTGAATAAAACGGTGGAACATGGTGGCGTAATTGATTGTATGGGGCTCAATGAGGCTGAATGGTGTCAAAAATCTGAGTGCAAATTACGGCGTTCAATATCGAACGAAATTTAAAAATATTTCCATTTAAACTCTTTGAAATATTTTGAAATTTCGGTCGATATCGAATTCCGTAATTTGCCCCCTGGTTTTAATAGAACGCACAATGAATAAAATGGATTATTTAAAAATACTAAAAGACTAAAAACCCAATTCATTCTATGAATTAAATGCTAGAGGAGGCTACCTTTAGTACTATTTTTTAATATAGTGCTTACTTAAAAGCTCCTATCTAAAGGAAAAGTTGGTGTACAAGTTTTTTTCTTCTTGAAAATAGAGTTATTACGCTATTTAATTTTTTTTGGTTTAAGCTTAAAATCTTAAAACACAATAGCGATACTTTCATTAAAAGACCAGAGAGTTTGCTATACAAGTTTTTTTTTTTTGTTGGTTGTATAATTTACCAAGTCCGCAAATATGCATTTACATATGTAAATTTTTTGTTCATATAGTAAATTGAATTCAAACAATTTACATGTCATTTTCATAACCTTCAAGGTGTTGCCGATGTGTAAAATTACACAATTCAACAGGTTTACATATCATACGGTTTTGGTTGGTTAGTTTAAGAACTCTGTATCCAAGTTATATATTTTTTATGGATATGTGGATTAATAATTGAACATACCTTTTCCTTCCGCTGCGAAAGTTTTATAAAAAAAATTCCAAACGATTGATTCAAGCACCTCATTAATGTCTTCATCAGCTCAACAACTTTTGCGCATGCATACGGTAATATTGTCGCGTTACCCATTTCGAGTGCTAACAGTTCAGCCAACAGCAAAAACATGCATTTTACTAAATTGCGTTCCTTTACCTAAAATACAGTAAATGAGAACACAAATATTTGCTGTCAGCTTTTTCCTTAATTTTACTCATTTTTACAATTCTACGCTCGAGTATTTTTTTCGGCAACAGCCCTTTCTGGTAGTAAATTTTTTAATTTTCGCAGTAATTACACATTTACTGCATTTTACTGCAAAAGTAAACAAACACACCTAATAATATACGAGTACATACATATGTAATTATGTATGTATTTACATTGGGGTGGGTCGATTTGTATGGAGGCAAAAAAATTAAAATCGAAACAATGAAAATCGTATTCTAGGGATCAAAATAAGAAACTTTACCGAAGGAACCATACATCTAAAATGTATTTTGATGCCGCGACTTTTGATCCGAAGGGTCAAATTTTGAAAAATCTCACTTTGACCCATTTAGAGTTCCTCAATCGAGTGAAAATGTATGACCGACCCCCCTTAATTTTGGTGGGCCGACCCACCTATGCCAGTGGCACACGCCCTGGAACCACCCCTGGGGTGTTCCTCATAGAGAGCGCGCGAAATTGCCCAGACTTAAAAACAAAAAAGACTTCAAACAATAATTTTTTTTTCTTCTTTTCTATTACTAAGTAAAATTCATTTTTTCATTTCATTCTGACTAAATAAATTCCTAAAGAAAAAAATAAACTCCAAAAATAAAAAAACATAGCCATTTCGCTGATTTTTTCTTGTAAAAATTTGACCCTTCGGATCAAAAGTCGGGACATCAAAATACATTTTAGAGGTATGGTTCCTTCGGCAAAGTTTCTTATTTTGATCCCTAGAATACGATTTTCCTTCTAATTTGAGCGATTTTTAAATCGACCCGCCCGACCATTGTACATATATGAAGTGTGCTAACCTCATGTCCGCTTCTGTATATCGATTTTGGTGCTAATTTTCAAAAAGTAATGAACAATGTGATCATTAGTTCTTGGACTGTTACTATAACTATAAATTTTATTTTTCTTTCTAGTCGATGCCGATGAAATACGTCGATTGGGTAAACGTTTTCGTAAACTCGATTTAGATAATTCTGGTGCCTTGAGTGTCGATGAATTTATGTCGCTGCCAGAATTGCAACAGAATCCTCTGGTGCAGCGTGTCATCGATATATTCGATGCAGATGGTAATGGCGAAGTTGACTTTAAGGAATTCATACAAGGAGTGTCACAATTTAGCGTTAAAGGTGATAAACTTTCAAAGTTACGCTTTGCATTTCGTATCTATGATATGGATAATGACGGTTATATATCGAATGGCGAACTATTCCAAGTAAGTTTACCGGTTTTGTTGTGTTACCACAAAATTTCAGAAATTTAACAAGTTTTCCTTGAAATATAATTTTGCTTCAACTTGAGTTACATATGTACATACATATATTCAAATGTTACTTCTATTTTCTAGGTGTTGAAAATGATGGTAGGCAATAATCTTAAAGATACACAATTACAGCAAATTGTAGATAAAACAATTTGTTTTGCCGACAAAGATGAAGATGGTAAAATTTCATTTGATGAATTTTGTTCGGTAGTAGGTAATACAGATATTCATAAAAAAATGGTTGTTGACGTTTAAAAACGTGCATTAATGTCGTCTCCCTTTATATTGCCCTCACCCCTCCCCGTTCACCTCTAACTTAAAATCACAATGTTAAATCCATCAATACACCCTTTTTCTTTATCAGTCTCAATCCTTCTCTTCCCCTTAAATTAATATACTTAACTAATATTTATATATTTTTAATTGTAAATTTTTTGCTAAGAAAAATGTTTATACATACATATATATAAAAAAATATTTAAAGTTGAAAAAAAAGAAAACGAAAACAAACATAAGAATTTTACAAATCTCCATCCTCGTTATTAAAACAAAAGCTTATTTATTAACTAATACTTTTGTTTCTCTTTAACTTAACAAATGTTTTAATTTTGTTATACTGTTTAACCGAAAATTAGGTTCTTGAATTTTGTTAAAAGAAATATTGCTTTCAAAATAATTGTTTAATTTTTTTTTTTAATTTTTACATGTATATTATTAAGTTTGTTAAAGTCTTTATAAATAATTTCCTTAAAAAAATATACAAAGCAAATGTTTATTAAATAAAATCAAAAAACAAAAACACAAAAAAAGCTTAAGAAGAGATTGCAGTACTTTACTTTAAATAAAAAACACAAACAAAAAGCAGAATATACAAAAAGAAAAACTAATTAATTAAAAAAAATAGAAATAAAACAAACATTCAAATATGTTACAAACCAATTCTAACTATCAGCAATGAACGAACTAATTCATTATAACAGTAAACAAAGTAAATGCAAACGTTCTAAAATGAAAAATATTAGCGGTTTTCACTATTTGAGTTAAGTGTACTACTGTGCAGCATTGTCTAAGATTTTTCACCGCAAAGCGCTGGTTGGTTTCTTTGTATGTATTGCTTAAAATTAAAAAAAAAAATTAAAAAAAAAACTGGAAGCCAAAAAGCTGTGAATTGATTAAGAGCCTAATCCTATGAAACACCTCAAAAAGTGGAAATTTGAAATTTTGTTTTCTCCACGCAAATTTCACTTTGAAGTACATTTATATCAGTTCATCAGTATGATGGAATTGCGCAAATGATTGGTTTTTCTTTTCATATACACGAAAACAAAAATTTTTATAATCAAGAAGAAAGAACTTCATTTTCAAAACGAACTAAGTTTGTGTTGTGTTACTTTAAAAATTACATTTTTGTTTTAAAACTACTTCGTTATAAAAATGCAGCATTTTTAAAATAAAAATCCCTGTTTTCAGAATTCTTTCTTGATTTTCACGAAATATTAAATGTTGTTAAATTTTTCATATATTTTTCTTGCGCAGTTTTCTTCATGTTATAGTTCTTGACAAACCATTATTATTTTTGCATAAACAAAATGATCAGCTGTTTTAAACTAGCAAAATTTAACAAAGGTCTGTAGTAAACCACCTTTTTGTGTGTTTTTTTATGCACAGTGCATTTCAGTACATTTTGTTGTTGGGTTGTTGTCATATCGTCGCTGTTTTAACTAACTGCTACGATATGCATAAATAACTTAACTACATCTACTGCAATAACAAGGTCTACAATAATTTACTATCAATAGTGAAAACCACTAATAAAATTAAACAAATGATAAATTAATAGTATCTACGAGTAACTCCAATATTTACCTAATAAAAAATAACAATTATTAGTTTATAAAAGGAGAACAAACAAAATTCAGAGAATGAGAAAAGAAAACACATGTGCAAGATCTTATTTGCAAAACGTTTCGATAAATATTAGTTGAATGATTTTTGCGGCGTAGTGGACAGTAATTTCAATTAATTAAAAAAAATTCGATTTGTAAAGGAAAATAATGGCCAATCATATCGCACACTAAATCAAAAACAGTTAACCCTAAATGTTCAGTATAACCAAAAAACGGACAATAGTAACATAAAAACAGGCATAACGATATTTTTCCAGTTAAAGAAGATTGTGATAAAAAATAAGTTTTTGCCGTCGTTAGCAGTGTTGCCAAAAAATGGTGATGAGAGAATGCTAAATCGTTAAAAAAAATTCTGCTAAAATGTTCTACAGAAGAAAAGAATAATGCCAGATTTAAATGTAGAAAAAATTATTGAAATAGCTTTGAATTTCATGTTTATACAAACTTATTAGTATTTATAGGTATTAAAATAGTTAATAATTGATGTTTTGGAAATGTTACAATTACTTTTAAAAATTTTTAGCGCACAAAATATTATATTACTTAAGGCTATGATTCACTATCCTACACAATCGCGCGATCTACGAAAAAATACAACTCTGATCTGATGAATTGTTTTTGTCTTTTGAAAATGTTCATAGACTCCATTATACCAGGGCTGTATTTTCTCAAAAATCGCACGATCGTGTAGGCTAGTATATCACGGCCTTTATTAAGTAAAATATTTTTTTTATTAAAAATACATTGAAATTGATTATTGAGGGGTTAGTTGGATCTGATTCAGATCATCAGAGAACCTTTACCCTGCAATACCTGTACATTTATGAGAAAAATCCTCTATACAGAAGAATTTTTTTAACAAATTAAAATTTTTTATTTTCAACAAATTCTGCCAGAAAGCGTTTGAAAGAATTTTTGGAAAGTTGAATTTTTTTTAAATAATAAAAATGTCAGATCTAGCAGTGAAAATGCTAAAATGGCAACAATGGTCGTTAGAGCTTGTTAATATAATTTTTTTTTTAAAGAAAGTTAAGCTCTGACTGTTTTTATTTGGGGTGCGATATCAAGTCGTTTATAAAGCAGACGAATTGGTGAAAGCAATTGTGTATGCCATGGTGTATGAAGTGATTACGCCACACTTGCAAATGCCAAACACCATAAATATCAAAATAATTGCAATACTTAAGCGATCGATAAACTTAAGACATTTTTCTGTCAAGACACAAAACCGAAATGGTAAGTAAAAGTTTAGACGGCAAGGCTTTAAATAAGCGTTATTGAATTTTTCGCAATTTTTAAAAACTCTTTAGAGAACACATAATTGACAAATGCTTGACTATGCCTTTCCTAATAATTAAAAATAATAATATTTACTTTTCTAATTAGAAAAAGTAATAAAGGGAAGAAAAATTTAGTTAACAAACAAAATATTTTTTATTACATGAATGTGTTAAGAAGTGACTTCTAGATAAATACAATGTACATATTAAGAAACAGAAAATGTTAATACATAAAGAGAAAAGTCCATGTTAAAAAATTAGTTATACCTGATTTACATTAAGCATTCTTTTATGAAATCTCATGAATTTTGTTGCACGAAGCTTTTTCTATTTGCAAACTGCAGAGCTATAATAGAGAATGTTATACAAAAAAGGAAGTAGAATAAATCTCTGATACATATTTGGCAACTTTTTTAATATAAGTTGCTCCTCCCGGCCTCATATTAACATATAAAAAATTTTAATGCAACTAATTTCATGAAAAAAAATGCTTAATGTGAATTAGGTATTGAACATATATTTAATACTTATAAAAATTTAATTTGTGTAATAATAACCTAATAGTACAATAATTTGTTATTAAAAGATTAAAAGTTATCCGGGAGTTTTGCAAATAGGTGATTTTTACAGGTGTCGGTGTACTCTTCCCAAATTTCAACTTTGTCACATTGTATCTTGCCGCTAGCTCCGCCATATTGAGAAAATAGTGTGTAAAAATTGTTATTTTTAGTTAATTCGATGTATTTTACTATAAAAAATTTATATAAGAAATTAAATTATAAAAAATTTCCTACAAACCTCGCTTTCGCAATGTGTTCATTTCCACAAAAATTTGAGGTTGGAATAGGTTATCAATTTGTTTGTTTTTATATTTTTTTATCCTAAATAAAATTTCACATGGAAATTTCCAAACGTGTGAAAAATCGGTATCAAAAAACTTCATACGATTGCGAAATAATCTGACAGTTAGTTTTTAATTTTATTAAAATTGATTAAACGAAATTAAAATTGTTGTGATAGAAAAATTCGATTCGGAAATTTTCACATTTGGAATTCATGATAAGGCTGCATAACTCCGTGATTTTTAGACCGATTTTAAAAACACTTGTTTTGTCTGGAAAAGTACAGCTTCAATTTTGGTCATATTGCTAAAATAGTGGGCTGAAACACGCCCATTAAATTTTTCCTTTAATTTTATGTACTTTTACGAGTACTTAACGGATTGCTACGAAACCTAGCACACACCTTGAGCTTTCGTAATGATACGATCTCAAACTTGAAAATATTGGTGTTAACTATAGTGCTATTCGAAGTCGGTGACAAAAATAATGATACTCGTAAGTAAACGCATACATTTGTAAATGCAGAACTTGTTAAACTTATTGGATTGAAGCCTTATTTTGCTATATTTTTTGCACGACAGCTTTTCGCATTAATCAAGTTGCTCGATAAAAGGGCGTTTAGCTTTCTCCTAAAAAAAATTCAATTACTTTGATAGAGCTTTGATGGAAAAATTAAAATACACTGTGGATCTAATTCCAACATTTTAGTAAAATGGATCAATCAGTTAAGTTACAGAGACATTCGAGTATTAAGTAAAACTATTAAGTGGAAATCAAACATAAAGAAATTCTAAATTTTAAAAATAAAGAAGCAAAGCCTCCAATCTCTGGTGAATAAAGTTATGAATGAACAGTCGATAACAAAAAAATAACAACTTTGAATGCAAATTGTTCTCTAAAAAATTTAACAAACAAAAATCAGCTAAAATAATGATTATACTTTGATCGGTTTTTAACATTAGTGTAGAGAAAGTAAAATTAATTATATTCCATATTTGGCCTGGAGTTTGATTTATATGGTATAAATAAATTAAAAAAAAATACTAATTCCCTTATACAATATTATGGCAGTTGGTTCTTAAAATCTGAAGTTTCCAAATACATATAATAAATAACTTAACTTATTTAAACTCCGTAAGATAAAAGCCTGAAAAAGTAAAATGATTTTTTCATACAAACAAAAACTAATTTACGACAAACAAATTTCAAATCACTAACATGAAAATATTAACAAATAAAATAATTGCACTTTGTAGAATTTATTAATAATTTAAATTGATAAGTATATAAATAACTCTTACAAATTTTCTAAGTTAAAAAAATTAAAAATAAATCATAAACTAAGCACTTCTTAAAACGAACCGAATAAACATATTAAAATTTAACTTAAACATATTTTTCAAAAACTATTTACTTAAACACTAACTAACAAACTTGCATAAAATTAAAATACATATATTAAAAAAAAAAAATTCGAGTTTGTTTAATTATTGTTTAAGCTGCAATAATATTCCACCTACGACTACACATTATACATTCATTTCAAATCATTTTTGTTGCCATTATTTCCGCCTTTATTTCATTAATAACACTTAAACAAAAAATAATAAAAAATATTTTTTTTACTTTCCTAAAGTTTATAATAAATACAAATTATATACATACATACAATTAAGCATTTTAATAAGAATTTCAAATTAACAAATTATTCAAATAACAAATTCATAAAAAAAAAACATTTGAAATCTATTGAAGTGTTAATAAAAGGAAAAAAATCAATAAAAAATACAAAATTCAAAACATTAATTTTACAGCGTTTGAATTTTCAAAATATCGAGTTCTTACTACCAAGGGACATAATTTTCGTTATTTAATACTTGAAATTAAAAATGTGGTAACATACATGGCGTGCCATAACCGCCAAAAAAGCTTAAGCGACATAACATTCGAACTTAATTTTGTGACCAAAATCGATCATTGGGACTGTAAATAATCCATTTTCGTCCAAAAAATGTGTCGGCTAAGTTTTCTTGGCGGTTATGGCCCGATATAATAAAAAATTTTGTATTTACATTTGTGAGACAATTTTAAATTTTTAGTTGAACTATAGTGAATTTTAATCAGAAATAATTTCTTATTCGGGCTTAATTTCAGTAATTTCAATTATGTTTGAATGAAATATTTTAATTAATTAATGTGAGTTTCTAAAGAAGAGAAGAAAAATTAAATTAAAAATTTTGTATTTACATTTGTTTTATAAAAAAAAAAAATTATTTTTGTTATGAGGCTTTAAGTTTATTGTGTAACTTAACTATTCTCATCAGACCACAGAGTATAATTTTGCACATAAGTTATATATGTATGTCTCCTTGCGGTTAGTTCGGTATGATTTGTTAAAAGGTAAGTACATATGTAAGTATGTAGATATGTAAATATCGTTGGTACTTAGGGCCTAAAGTCAAATAATTGTAACTTTACAGGAGAAGGTAAACACGTAATAGAAACTGCAATATTCAAAATGTAAATTTTTTTAAATGAAGGTAAAACTGCTTGTAAAAACGTTATTTTTTGTACTTGCAATAAATTTTTGTGACGAGATGTATTTGTGTGAATTGTATTGGAATCACTGAAAAAGTAAATTTCGAAAAAAATACGAGTTAGGGCCTTTCTAGTTGAGACCATCGATTGTAATTTTTAAACTGAATGAACTATAAAAAAGTAAATTTAATTTAACATATATCGCACTTGATCAACAAGAGGGTATTAACTCAAAATTTTTGAATTTTCAGTAGAGTCAAAAAATTGTTTGTGGCCACATTTTAACAGAATTTAAAAATTCAAATATACCATAGGAAGCAAATTCCATTTGAAAATATATATATACATTGTTTTTGTTTTAAATTTTACCAATCATTGCAAAAAATCTATTTTTTGAGTTAACACCATTTTTTTGAAATTTATCGATTTTTTTTTTTGGTATTATTTCGAATTAAAATTATAGAATAAAAAAAATTTTATCAAAAAAATAGTATCAACTCAAAATACAACCAAATATAAATAAAACAGTTTGATTATTTTTAATATAAATAAAGGCTCAAATCAAAATAATACCTTTTTTATGAAAATATACGATTCATACCTATTTCAACTTTTGTATTAACTCGAAATAATACCTTTTTGTTGAAATAAAGGTAATCACTACATTATCATGAATATGGTCTCAAAAGTGGTTTTCGAGATGAAAGAGTAAACGGAATGCGTTGAAATTTTTACAGTAGATAGATATTGATGTTGTTAGCTGATTTCTTAAAAAAAGTGATATTTTAAAAATTTTGAGTTAATACCCTCTTGTTGATCAAGTGCGATATATATAAGTTTTTTACAGACTCTGGCGTTAAATTCAATTTTAACACAAATAATACGCTTTCTACGGTTTAAAAATTAACTTTTTTACGCAAAAAGTAAAAACCAAGAAGTAACCGTTATTTTGTAGGAATAAATAAAACTCACAAAATAACTTCTTTTCTGAGGAATAAATAAAAGTTAAGAAATATGATTATAAATAAGCGATATGTTTCAACTGTCGAAAAAAGATATGGCGTACGTAAAAACAGAAATTTAAGTGGTTCTAATTATCTGATCGGGAGTGTGTGCGCACTGAAAAGCTCTGCCGATTTAGTTGAAAACAAAAACAAAGCACTCAAATTTAGTTAACCTCTTGCAGCAAGCCGTCGCGGTGCGGCTTGCGGCTAGCCGGTCAGCCGATTTCTTTTCAGAAGCCGAGCCGCCGCCGAATCACTTGGCGTATCGGCGGATTAATACTCAGCCGATTTTACTTTTTATCCTTTTTAAATTATTTTTGATTTCATGACTACTTATCATACGTATGCTTTTTATTTATATTTCGTATGGAATATGAAAGCCAGTGCCTTAACATTTGGGACATCAATTACTGCAATACTTAAACTATTGCAAATAAAATAATGTTACAACATGGTGATTCAATAATTCACGTACTTCTCCAGAGCTATATTGGGAAAGAAATTAAATGCTTAAAAATTCAGCGTTAAGCCGTTCAGCCGCCGCCGAAATATTTTGATCGGCTTGCTACTCTGGCAAGGGCTCGTCCCGTTTTATGCATCGACCTCTGTGGGCAATTTTTGCAATAAAATTTTCCATTGCGAAACTTAAAGCTAGTTTCACACAACGCGTATATTACATCTGACTTGTCAGCTATGCGACACATTTGGCATCACATGAACTTCACAATCTACAATTTACAAATAACTTGTAATTTTTGCTTTCAAACCTACATGCTTATAAGACAAATTAATTGTATATTAAAGTATTCTGTGCTTATAATCTTATACAAGTAGCTATAGTTATTATATATGTTATCTCAACACACACACACACACACTGTTGTCATACCAGAACCGCTGATGCCAGATGGTTTATCGAAAATATTACATCTCTTGCGATTCTGTTTACATTTAACAGCTGCTGCTTAATAGTTTTTGTTTTGTGGCGCAATTAACAATTAGAAAGACATTAATGTAATTTCACAATTTGTACATATATTTAAAATAGCAGCATGTCTAGCAAAGAAGGAATATTTTCTTTGCGTATAGTTATAGCAGATTTTTATATGGAAAAGCCAGTGCCAGGATTGGATGCATGTTATTCAGAATTTCGTAGTAAGGAAATAAAAAGAGTAAGTTAACAGCCTGGCCCGCGATGTCGACAAGAAAGTTTCTATCGCTTACATTGGAAACAAAAACAAAATACGAAAATTTGTTTTTGTTTTCAATACAAGTAAGCGATAGAAAGTTTCTTGTTGACATCGTGGGCCAGGCCGTAAATTTTATGTACGTACATACATGAATATGTATGTAGTAAATTTTATACAAAAGAAAGCTTCTAGTTAGTAGAATTAATCACAGCTAATACAATTTAAATTATCTTAAATGCTTTTTATAGGTCCCAGTTATACGGATATTTGGCCCAAATGGTCAAGCCCAGAAAACCTGTATGCATGTTCATGGCGTGTTTCCCTATTTTTATATACCTTATGATCAGAAGGATTTTGAGTCGTTAAATCAAGCAATATATCAAATTGCATTGAATATAGATAAGGCTATTAACATATCACTCAGCCAAGGCAGTTCGTCAGCCCAGCATGTTTTTAAAGTACAATTGGTTAAAGGAATGTAAGTGTAGCTATTCCATCTTTCCTATTCTAAATTTATCATTTATTATTATTATTTTTACGTTCTTAAGACCATTTTATGGCTACCATCGCTCCGATCATCAGTTCCTTAAAATTTATATGTTTAATCCTCGCTTTGTTCGACGAGCCGCAAATTTGTTACAAAATGGAGCAATTTTAAATAAAAACTTTCATCCTCATGAATCTCATGTTCCTTATGTTTTGCAATTTATGATCGATTACAATTTGTATGGCATGAGTTTTCTACACGTTCCGTTAGAAATTTTAAAATTTCGTCGTTCTGAGCCTTCCGATGTGATACCATTCAATAATCTTCAAGAAATACAAATTTTGGATTTTAATTTAGCTAAGAAATTATCTTGCAGTTCTCTAGAAGTTGATATTGGATCAAATTTCATACTGAATCGTTTTCAATTGATTGCCAAGTCAAAAACAACAAATGCAAATCCAGGTATTGAATCAATTTGGAATGATGAACGTTTAAGGAGACAAAATTTGATTCAAGGTGATGAAGAACAATTAAATGCGGTAAGTTTTTTTAAACTATGTAATTTTTTAAGACGTATATTGGAAATCGCATAATTAATTACAATTCGTTAATAAAATAAGTAAGACTAACATAAAAATGTTCAAATATTCACGTGCACTATTTTCTATTTTATTCATTGTTGAGCCATCTCGTAAGTCTTTCCATTGCGATATTGTTTTATTGTATAACTCACAAATGTGCAATATGAAACAAAAATATGTTTTTTTTCCGCAAATTCTAAAGGAATACCTACTAATTTGAAACAGCAGTTGTATATTTTTTTTTTTTTGCTAATATTTTGCAGATACCACCTCTTGAAATACCCTCTACTCAAGAAAGACCTGATGTTCAAATGACGGAAAGTGAAATTTTCTATCGCACGAGTTTATTAAGTAAACTCTTAGCAATGGAAACCTCAATATTGGAGCCAACACAAGGCTCCAATCAAACTCTCAATTCAAGCAATTTTTCAAATATTACACTTCACCCCACCAGCAATATAAGTCTGAATAAACAGCAGAAAAGAACATTCAATTTGACAAAAATTCTACAAAATTTTGTATATCCCGAAGAATGTACACAAAATGATAATATAATAAATGCTTCATTCATACCAAATCATTTAAGCAACAATATTATATTTGAACAAAGCGTTTTGGCTAGTTCTAACGAAAAAACATGTTCGGAACGACAAGATGTCATTGAAGATGAAAGTATATTTATGGAGGATACAATAGTGGATGAAAATTTAGTGTTAAGCTTAACACAAAATCAGCAACAGCATGTGCCATTAAATGCTACATGTAAGTTGGAAGATATGATGAGCCTTTGCTCTGTAAAATATGGAAAATTCGAGTTACATCTTTCTTATATTAAGCCATCGATATGTATGTATGTACTCGTATATGATTTTACAAATAAGTTTCAGTAAATTGAAAATTTTAAACTTGCTTTTGTAAAACAATTTTTTTTCACTATGGCTCTTGGTTCGATATACGTACATACATACATATTGGACCTTATTACGAGTGTCGTATTACGACCTCGACTACGACGATTTTGTATTAGACTAAATAACATTGCAACATTTTTTCTTTAATCTAATACAAAATAGTCGTAGTCAAAATACGATACTCGTAATTAGGCCCATTTTTTTTACAATTATATTTTATAAAGTAAATTTATAATGCATACATATCGATACCATAATATAGAAAGGCCCTAACTCATTATTTATTTTGAAATTGAAATTTTTCTATATTTCGATAGAAGAACGTCTAATGTATCGAAAAATGCAAAAATCGCATTATCAAAAATAATAAGTTAGGGACTTTATATATTAAGGTGTATGTACATACATATATACATACATATACTAGACCAAAAGCTCGATTTGTTCATATATGTAAATACAATATCTATATCGTTATCTAAATTCCAAAAGGCCGCAACTGCACTTTTTATTTTTTTACATGAGAAGCGAAAAACTATAAATTTAATGCTATTTCTTAGGTCCCAAATTTTAGAATTAAAGTTAGAAAACCAATTCTGTCGAATAAAACAAGTGAAGAAAAAATAGTACTTTTCTCATAATGGTACTTACGACCTTTTGGAATCGCTTTTTTTGAAACCAAAACCATAGATTTTTTAATAAAAGTAACAATAAGATGCATATTTAGTCAAATTATACTTCTTACTTTTTATTAGTTTTGGTTTGAATATAAAATATACAAAATTCATTTACAACTATTTTAAAAAATTAGAAAAAAAAATTATTTTATTAAATAAAAAACACAAACAAAAAATCATGTAAAGAAACAAGTTCAGAAAATAATTGGGGAACTCAAACGTTAGCCATAAAATTCATACTATCCTGATGTTTTAAATAATTTAAATGTTGTTGTTTTTGGTTTTGTTTTCGCTTTCGAATAACAATTTTAAAACATGACAATATGACCTTTATGACTGCCATTTGAATCTCCCAAATATGTATTTGAAAGTAACACAGATGTCACCTTTTCAATGCCGTTAATAAATCGTTATTTTTTAAATTATGCGTGTAAAATTTTAAGGAAATATTATGTTCGTTATTTACATCATTATCAATCAAAAAGTCGTAATTTTTTATCAGTTACGACCTTTTGGATTTTAGTTGTCGATATGTTTGATGTATGTATATATGTATATGTAATTTTTTTTACCTACTTTATTTTACGTTCTAATAAGTGAGAGATGAGGATATGGAGTTGCTGGATATTTTACAACAATTGGAAGAGAATAATGAGGACAAAATAGATTTGGATAGTACTTTAGCTCCTTTGTCACAAAACCATAAAAATTGTAAGTGAAATAAAAATATACATATTTACTACATACATACATACATAGACTGAAGTTACATTATAAAAATTTCATAAAATTAGTTTCAAGAGAAACTTTTTTTGTGAATGTGAGGCGTGAAAAAACTATTTAGTTGAGAAAATGCACCAAAAATATGCTTCCGCGATTCATGTTATGCTATTTTGAATGTCACTCTGTTCTCTTACGACATAGAAAAATCTTTGTGCAAGATATTTAAATAAATTTCATTAAAAATTTTATAATGTAAATTCGGTAAAACTCCGTATATAGAAATTTAAATATAGTTTATTATATTAAAAGTTGCTGCAACACCCCAAGAATTGGATAAGGAAATTACTTCCACTGCTCTGCAACAATCTATAGTTGATGCATTGTCCGATAGTGATGCCGAAAGTGATGATAATTTGCATGACTTTTCCATAGCTTTAGAAAATTTAGATGATTTAATATTAAAACTAACACAATCGGCAAAGGAAAAACTTTCACCGCACCATCAGAGTGATGGAAATGTGCCTCAAGTAGATGGAGCAGATGATTTGCAAAGAACACCAACAAAATCTCCAAAAACATTAACAAACAAATCGTCTCCGCGTACTCCAACCACTCCTAAAAGTAGACGCTTGAACATGGGCTCACCCCGCCAATCTCCAAAGACACCGAAAACTGTCCATAAATATGCCCCATTACCTTTGGTATCTATAAATCGGTCAACGAGTAAAAGTATTTTTATTTTTACTTTAATTTATAAGAATAAATATAAAAATATTTTCAGCCACAATAACCAGC
Organism: Nowickia ferox; assembly: GCA_936439885.1. NCBI lineage: Eukaryota > Metazoa > Arthropoda > Insecta > Diptera > Tachinidae > Nowickia > Nowickia ferox. Next base: position 80,850,302 of record OW387027.1, on the reverse strand, counting down.
ACTTCAAATAAATCTACACCTCTTAAGGGAAACGACGTGGAACGTTACAGTTTGTATGTTTTTCATTTGTTTTTTTTTTTTATTAAAAACAAATTTTTTACATTTTGATTTTAATAGGCCAGTGTTTTCGCTACGCAAGAACTTAGCTTTGTCTGAATTACGTCGTAAAAGCATATCACTGGATACAGACGTAGAAGTGCATTTAACCTCATCAGCGAAAAGTACAAGGTAAACACTGTTATAAATTTTAATTTCACAAACCGAAGGAATTGTATATACAGTGCTTTTCGCTTAAAGTGAACTTCAAGGGACTGATCAAATTTGTTCGTTTTAAGCGAAGTTCGTTTTAAGGGAAGACATCAAGAAACCATTATTGTGTATGCGCATGTTTTTTTTAACTTTCTTTACACTTGTGGAGTTTTGCTCAAAATTATTTAGCACCAGGTGCTTATTTTTCCAAATTGTAGCTATTGTTGACTTGCTGATGACCATTTCCCGGCATATTTGCTTTTTTTTACCCCACCTTGTAAGCGTTTTATTATATCAAATTTCTCTTTTAAAGAAAAACACTTTCTTTGTTTTGCAACCGCTGCTACGACCATCTTCTAACTTTGTAATTTTCAACTGCTGAATTCACATCGCCTTCACACAAACACAAAAAACAATTCAACCTAGGGGAAGTACCTGATTATAGAGCATACGACAAATAAAATACAGCGTTACCAAATTAAAAAATATAATTTTTTGTTCATGGCAACACACTTCTTGCTTCGTTTTAAGCGAAAAAAAGAACAATTTACATGGAAAAAAAGTTTGTTATAACCGAAAGTTCGCTTTAAGCGGGTTCGTTATAAGTGAAAAAATGTTCATGGTTTTATAGAAATAAAAGTTCGTACTTTCGAAAATGGTTCGTTTTAGGCGAAAGTTCGTTTTAAGCGGGTTCGCTATAAACGAAAAATACTGTATTACAATAAAGCTCGATTTCTTAAAAATTTTGTTAGAGTGCAGCAACTATAACTGATAAATATTTCCCTCATCACTATCGATCAAATGACCAGTCAATTGACTGTCACTGTTGAATTCAATATAAATTTGTAGTGAAAAAATGTCGTTTATGTTAGTTTCATTCATTTCTTCTAGGGAAGTTAGTGATTGTAGGATAGCCCTCAACTTCCTTATGGACAGATATAGTGTCAGACTATGTTGGGTTCGTGATCATATTGATGGAAATGAAATCGCCGCTGAGCTGGCAAGAATGGGGTCGGGGATAGATTAGGAAATGGAACTTAGTAATTGGGTATTGAACAAAGCCAACCATTTATGGGCGAAGAGGGAGGATTGTAGAGTGTTGAGGGCTATGTAATCAGAACTTGCTATTGAATATAAATAGAAAGGTGCTCAGTCAGAGCGAGGACCAGCAGCTGGGAAACTGGCGCTCCAGATTTCTGTAGAATGTGCGAGGATGAAGAGGAACCACAACATGCACATAATCATGCTTAAACACTAATAAATTTATCTTTCTATTGTAATAAATATTATTATTTAGTTATATAATCTCAGCATAATTTTAATTCGAAGTTGTACACCTAAGATAAAACAATGCCAAAAGCATTTAAATTATTTCGAAAAAAAATCTTAAAATGTTTTAGTTCCAGCTTAAGACGTTCGAAAAGATTTGTGGACTTAGATAAAACTCGAATTACTTGCGCTTTAACACCACGCAAAACTAGAGAAAAGATGCTCAAAGTATACAGTGTGGAAAACCAGAGTAAGGAAATAAACGAAAAGAATGTGTAAATCAAATAAAATAATTAAATTATTGCTATTGAAGCTTCACTAAATAGCAATCCGGAAAGGCAAGAAACTTCTACGCAGAAAGATCCTGCTTATCAATGCAATAAAAGAAGGAATTTAAAGGCGGATTTAAAAGATGAACTTAAAGTTAATTTAAAGAAAGTAGCAGAAGCAAAACCAAAAGATTCGTCCAACTCTGAAACGGACGAAGAAGCTATAGAATCCGATAATGATGCTGCTACATTATCTTTGAAACACACAAGATCCCCAAATTTGAAAAGACTTCGACACAGCTTTGTAGGTAAAAATTCGACAAAACGAAGAAAAACTGAAGCTAATACCCGCTCCAATATAAACTCCATAGTTAGTTCTTCTAAATTCGTTTACAGAATCGAAGATAAAGAATGTAATAAGAAAAATAATTTTAAGTTAAAAAAATGTAAAGTAAAGCTTAAAAGAATAGCAAGATTGGTTCAAAATGAAAGCAGTAACATTAAAAATGGTGATGAGCACGAAAAGGAAAAAGTCAATGCCACTATTTCGAAAAATCTGGAAGGTGAAAACTTTTTAGACAGATTGCAATCAGAGAATAAAATAACTACAGAACATGAATACTTAAATAACTCTATGTCAACGATTTTCACTGAAGAACAACAAAACATGTCACAGGACTTACTAAAAAGTTTTTCATTTGATATTTCACCTGATTTGCCTGGCAGAGAAAGTTCTGATGAAGAAATTAGGGAAACCCCGCCACAGCATAATGACAGATCTTTTAAAAAGGCCCATCTTTATAATAAATCATTAAGTACACAAAGTCCTTCATTATTTAGCCAAAATTCTAGTCCAACATTATTATTGCCAAATGTGGAAGTGCAATATTCTAAAACTCCATCTGTCTCTAATTCCCTAAAGTCGGAATCCTCTGTTACTTTATTATCTTCTAGTAATCATTCTTTCATTTCACCAGCAGCAAAAATAGTTTTAACTCCATTAGATTTACCTCCTAGTCGCGAGGAGGTCTTAAAAGGGTGTTGCAAACTGAAATTGCCGCAATACGAATTTCAGCAGCCTTTCTACAGTAACCCCGACGATATAACCAAGCACAAGGAGTTGGGTTTTACTATACTGCAAATACCCGGCAATAAACTCAATGACTTAGAAGAATTTCAAAGTGTTTTGGGTACCGATATCAAGGGTCTAACAGTTTGGAGACGTGAACAGCTAATGCGTCTTGGCGGAGTGGAGATGCTGAATAAATATCGTAATGCGCAACGTATACGGGAATATTTCAGCAACCAGAAATCTATTACTATTACTCCCCAATTCAATGCTCCCACTAGAAAAGAAGTCAAATTGTGGTTAAAAGCTAGAGAGTTTTTGAAAACTAAAGACGATTTAGAGGAGCGGAAAATGAAAAATTTCGATGAAGATAGTTCTATTAAGGTAAGACGACAAAAAGTAACTATGATGTTAAATGCTGCAGAAGGTGAGAATGACAGTGATGATATTGATAACAGTTTGGATTGTTCTTCGCCTCTAACACCGACGACACCTGATACAAAACAAACAAAAACAAAAGAACAAAGTTTCACTCCTGTAACCAGAAATTTAGAAAAGTTATATTTAAAGAGCAATATGTCGCTTAAGAAACGAAACAATTGCAGAGTTTTGAGACGTGTTTTTCTTAATAAACAACTTAAAGAAACTGTAAAAAAGGAAAGTGAAGAAGCACCAGCTACAAAGGATAGTCAGGAGAGTGCTATAGCTGAAACTCAGCGCTCTCACTCACCAAAGATCAGCCAAGAGAGTGGGACTCAAAATAGTCAGACAAGTGTGACTAGTGAAATGGTTTTAGCTGAATTGGATAAGTCTTCGTTTGTGCGCAACTTAAAGGAATCTGATGTTGCTATGAATACTTTCGCCGAAAATTGCTCTGTAAATAGCAGTTTTGGCTTTAAAGTGGCTTTGGAGAACTTGCAACAAGCCAAGGCGGATGTAGAGGTAAACTTGTTGTACATATCTTTTCATTTAGTCACTTCATTATATTTTCCCTAAAATTTTAGTTTAACTACCTAACTATCCTCACTTTGGAGGTATTTGTGATAACTCGAGGAGATTTATATCCCAATCCTGAGCTAGACGAAATTCGTTGTTTATTTTATGATATTGAAAACAGCGTACCCAGCGATTGCATTGATGGGGGTGAAAAATTGCCCCGCAAAGCTTGTGGTTATATAATGGTACATGATAATCGAGATATTGTGCAGAAAGAAGGGCGTATTCATGGCATTGATATGAATATTGATGTCACTATAGTTCAAACGGAAATTGAGGCGTTAGAAGCTCTTTTGGGCATGTGCTCACGTTGGGATCCTGACATATATGCAGGTTATGAAATAGAAATGTCTTCGTGGGGATTTGTTATTGAACGAGCGAAGCATTTATGTTTAAACATTGCTCCACTTTTGTCCAGAGTTCCTACGCAGAAAGTAAGAGACTTTGTTGATGAAGAGCGAGAGTCTTTTACCGATTTAGACGTAGAGGTAAGTAAAAAAAGTTGTTTTCATATTTATGTATGTGAAAAGGCAACTACGTCTGAAATTCGTACGATAGCATTAAGTATTCCCTAACCTAATATGAACATACTGTTACGTTTTTATCCTTTAAAAACGCTTTTCTGTGGCCTCGAAGATTTGCAAATTAATAAAATAACCCTGAGTACTAATTGGGGTTTAGAATGACAATTTATTTGCTAAATAAATACACTTATACTAATCAAGAGCTTAAATACACACACAACTTAAATTAATTAAATGATTCACAACACTACGTCTACTCCGCTGTAGTATATATACGTCTCTCACACAACTGGCTGCGCTTGTCTTATAGCAATACTCCCTCTCTGCTGTTTCTCTCCACACACACTCTGACTACGCTCACCGTTGATAAAACTTTTTTGGGCTCACTTTAAAAACGCCAGATTTCTTGGAATACACTTTTTAAAAAAGCTTCATAATTGTTAAATTTGTACAGATTTTTGTGTCTTGGATAATCTCTGAAAAACTTAACTTCCAATGCACAAAACTGTGGAATCAATAAGACTGTACTTTCGAATGTGGAAATCTGGCGTTTTCACATCGCGCGTTTTCCAGCTCAGTACCGTTTAAAAATTATCTTAATTCGATATTTAAAATAGAGATGTGCAAATGTAGTGATTGTATCGTGTCACGCGTGATCGTGATCAAATTTATAGTTAATCACGCATGAGTGCGTGACCGTGACTTAAAAAAAATTACTTGTGCGTGATCGTGCGTGAGTTTTTTTTAAGAATCACTCACGAATTCTCACGCTCTCACGAGATAACACTCCTGCGTGGGCATATAACTGTATTGAAAATTTTAAATTTTCTTATAATAAATACTACATACATACGTACACCGCTCGTGCGTGATTAAGAATATTTTATACGTTAGCGTGCGTGATTGTGAAAATTTTCAAAATCATTCGTGCGTGAAAGTGCGCGAGTAAAATATTTTTCTGCGTGAGCGTGCGTGTCGTGAGTCAAAAATCGCTCACGTGCACATCTCTAATTTAAAATGACTAAAAAGGTTGTTTGCGATTACATTTAAGATGAAGCTTTGTGGCCGCATTTTACTAGATGTCTGGCGTTTAATGCGTTCCGAAATTGCCTTAACTTCATACACCTTTGAAAATGTTATGTATCACATTATGCACAAACGCTGTCCGTGGCACAGTTATCGTAATTTAACCGAATGGTTTGCTGCACCCTGTTCTCGATGGATTGTTATTGAATATTATTTGGAGAGAGTACGTGGCACACTGGCATTGCTAAATCAATTAGATTTGATAGGACGAACAAGTGAAATGGCAAAACTGATTGGTATACAATTTTACGAGGTTCTATGCAGGGGTTCGCAATTTCGCGTGGAAAGTATGATGCTAAGGTAACAAAAAAATTTACTTTGAGCGCAAAATTGGGGACTGATATATGTATGTATGTTGAATGTGTATTTGTTTTTCACAGAATTGCCAAACCAAAAAACTTAGTGCCCTTATCACCCAGCGTCCAGCAGAGAGCACATATGAGGGCACCTGAGTATTTGCCCTTAATTATGGAACCCCAGTCGCGTTTTTATGCAGATCCGGTGATAGTTTTGGATTTCCAAAGCTTGTATCCCAGTATGATTATTGCATATAACTATTGTTTTTCCACTTGTCTCGGAAGAGTTGAGCATTTGGGACAGTGAGTAATTCCTATTCTGAGTTAAATAGAAAGTAACTTTGATTTTGTCTTTTAAATATCAGATCAATTCCATTTGAATTTGGTGCTTCCCAACTGCGTGTATCGCCTGCTATGTTGCGTAAATTAGTCGATCGTGATCTTATCACTATTTCTCCCTGTGGTGTAGTTTTTGTCAAATCTGCTGTACGTGAAGGCATTTTGCCACGTATGCTTACGGAAATCCTAGATACTCGGCAAATGGTTAAACAATCAATGAAACTGCACAAATCGAACTCTGCCTTGCAACGTATTTTACATTCTCGCCAGTTGGGCTTAAAACTTATGGCCAATGTCACGTATGGCTATACGGCAGCCAATTTTAGCGGTCGCATGCCGGCTGTAGAAGTTGGTGACTCCGTGGTATCCAAAGGCCGCGAAACCTTGGAGCGTGCTATTAAATTGGTGGAAGCTAATGATAAATGGAATGTTAGAGTTGTTTATGGTGATACAGATTCGATGTTTGTCTTAGTGCATGGTCGCAGTCGTGATGAAGCATTTAAAATTGGCGAGGAAATTGCCGAGGCGGTAACGAAACAAAACCCCCATCCGGTAAAGCTAAAATTAGAGAAAGTCTATCAGCCTTGTATATTGCAGGTGAATAAGAAATCAGTGCATTTTTTTAATCTAAAGAAAAATTATCTCAAAACTTATTTTATAGACAAAAAAACGTTATGTCGGTTATATGTATGAAACTTCGGATCAAAAGGAACCCGTTTATGAAGCAAAAGGCATTGAAACTGTGAGAAGAGATGGTTGCCCTATTGTAGCAAAGGTAAGTATGGAAAGTAAAGTCTCGTATGTTTTTTGGGAGACAGACTACTTTTTTTCTTTACAGAATATTCCGATTTTTACTGAATATATAGAGTATGTTTTTCACCCACTAAGTTTGCGTTTAAAATTAGTTTTTCACTCAAATAGTAGTGATTGGATTCCCACATGTAAATCACGGTATTGTAACGTGAAGTTTCCACAATGCAAGCAAGCGACTTGTCTAGAAAAAATATATGAGAAACACTCAAATTTGTCTATTTAGACAAATTTTAATCGATGTCGAATTCTCTCTCTCACTCTCTATTTCTATCTCGTGTCTCTCTATAAATATATAACTTTAATTCGCCGTAATTTTAACATTAATAGGTCTGTTCCACAAGATTTCGTACAAGTTCGGACTAATGAGAGAAAAAAGAAAATTACTCTCTGAATATGCAAAAGTTATCCAAAATTGCTGGAACGCAAAAAACCATAATTGCACATCTTGAAATACTAATGTTGCTTACATTTTACATTAAATTTAATTTAAGTGATTTTAGTCGCTTAAAACGCATAACATTGTAATAACAAAAATTTTGCATCATTGGCAACAGCTGTAAAAAGTAAATGAAAATAAGTTCCAACAAAGTAAAAGCTACGAGAATTATTAAAAAAAACATATTTTTATATTAAAGAAATGGAGAAATATGCACAATTGTACTTACAACTTTGTTCAAAAAACTTCCATTTTGCTTTTTAATAAATTTGTATGTAAAAACTTTTTTCCTATATTTGCAAATTTTCTGATTAATTTTTCAGTTTCATATGTAAATAAAATACAGCTGATTATTTAATTCTTGTCCGAACTTATCCAGAAGAAAAAGTTCGTACTAGTTTGTACAGGAAATGAAAAAAATTACTCTCTCATTCCCTCTCACAATTGCACAAAAATTGCTATCTGGAACGCTTTTGGATAACTTTGTACAAGTTCGGACTGTTTTTTATGCATCTGGAACAGACCTAATATCAAGGCAATGTCATATAAGCTTTACTCAGCTAAATTCGCTTTGAGAAATTTATACTTTAAATGTCAAAAAATGTACTGAAAAATTTATGTTGACATCCAATTTTTTTTTCAAATTTTAACCGACTTCAAAAAAGGAAGAGATTCTCAATTCGCTTGCATTTGTTTTTGTATTTTCTAAAACATTTTAGGGATTGAATAGGGCGTACATAAAGTATTAATAATTTAAGACAAAATTTTAATTTATATTCAAATAATATTTTTAGTAATTTCATTTAATGCATGTTCAAAAAATTCATATAAATAATCAACTGAATCCATATCAGGTGGTCTCAACAGTACCGCTTGTAATTTTAATACCCCTTACTTACATGAATTTTTTTTTGTAACTTGAAGTTATAACTGAGTTGTTAAAACAAATTTACTAACTACATTTGGTTTAATTTCAAGTTGCAACAAAATTTCATGTCAGGTGTAGACGTAGAGTAACATTAACTTGAAGTTAATGTTAAATTTAGTCATTTCATGTCAGGTAAAGACAGCATGTCAACACATATTTTTCCGTCAATTATGGCGAGCCTATCTTACAAGGCGAATCCATACTAGGTGGTCGCAACAGATCAGGTGAATATTTTCGCCGCTTGTAACTTGAATATATGTACGTTGGATGCAAGGCGAATGCATACTAGGTGGTCGCAAAGGATCAGGTGACTATTTTCGCCTCTTGTAATTTGAATATCCGTTAGATGTCAAAACATTTTCCAGTACATTTTTTGACATTTAAAATATAAATTTCTCAAAGCGAATTGAGCTGAGTATACCTTATATGAAGTTGCCTTGTTCTCAGCAATTTATTAGAAGTTTTTTTCTAAAAGCATTGAGGTTTTGTAAGCTATTTTAAATTGTGGTTGAATATGAGTAGACTTGCATAACTAACAATAAAAATAACATTTTTTTAAAATAAGATTTTATATGTTTTTTTCCTGATGCAACTGATTGGTATATTTCCTCTCCTTTTGAACTACATTTTTCGAAATTATGATGATTTCTTTGTTTAAATATACAAAGTCCATATTTACACTATGCAAGTCTTATTGCTAAGCGGATTAGTTTGTTAGGAGAGAGAGACGAGGAGAACAGTAAAGTTTCTTTTCCCCTCGTCTCTCTTTCCTAACAAACTAATCAGCTTAGCAATAAGACTTGCATAGTGTAAATATGGACAAACATATGTCGTATGTACATTATTTTTTAGATGCTGGAAAAAGTACTGCGTATACTTTTCGAAACTGCTGATGCAAGTCAAGTGAAACATTATGTGTGTCGACAATTTACAAAACTTTTATCCGGACGGGCGAATCTACAGGATTTAATATTTGCTAAAGAATTTAGAGGTCTACATGGATATCGGCCCACCGCATGCGTGCCGGCATTAGAATTGACAAGGTAAAATAATGTACAATTCGAACATTTCCATAATATTTATAGAATTTCCTTTTTAGAAAATGGATACAAACTGATCCACGCCGAATACCTCGTCGAGGTGAACGTGTGCCATTTATCATAACAAATGGACCACCTGGAGTGCCTTTAATACGTTTAGTGCATCATCCACACGAAGTCTTAGCCAATGAAGGTTTAAAAATCAATGCCGTATATTATATAACAAAAGCTATAATACCACCTTTAAATCGTTGTCTTCTACTCATAGGAGCTGATGCCAATGAATGGTGGGTAGTTTTCATTATAAATATTATTATTTGTTTATATACATACATACATATATTTATTAAATCTCAATTTCTTTTTTCTTAGGTTTGCCAATCTACCTCGCAAAATGTTTCTTACACCCGCCCTGTCCAATGCCAATGAAATTATTTCTTTTCCAAAAACTAAGTCTAAGAAAAGTACCATATCCCAATTCTTCTCCACAACAAACTGTATTACAGATTGTGGACGCCAAACTAAGCAAGGCCTTTGCTCGGAATGCAGTCACAATTCAACACGTTCAGTTGTTATATTGCAATCGAAAATTTCAAAAATTGAACGTTCCTATCTTACAACTCAGCACATATGTCAGGCATGTTGTGGTCGTGTGGGTGACTTGAAATGTGGATCCCTAGATTGCCCCGTAGTATATGTATTGGAAGGGAAAAGGCGTGACTTGCAACAAATTATTCATTATAGAAATTTAGTGGAAGAAAGATTTTGACCTCACAGAAATCGACTTCACACGAACGTAACAACGAATATATATTAAAACCGCTTGAAAACAAAAACTCAAAAGTTTTCAATTTCACTACAATTTTCGTATAAAAAAATTTAATTAATGTTTTGCTCATACACAGGTGTGTCTTGTCACTTTAGCCAAATTCAGGCGATATGTGTGTGTTTATCTTCTTTAAAGAACGAATAACCTAAAAACGATCCCCTGTAAATTCTGTTATAAAAGAAAAAAAGTGTAATGAGCCTATATGATGATCAAATAAACCCGTTAATCAGCTTATGTATATGTGTGAGTGTCATATGCTTAAAAGGACACGTACAAAAAACACGTCAATCAGCATTTGTCTGCACGCACATTTGATGGCCTCCAGTTTCCATAAAACCTGACATGCTCTTATAAAAACATATAAAACATGAACATTTGGAATTGGTGAATGTGTTTTCGTACAAATTCAGTGGCAGGCCTGACAAATAATAATGCATACCCTTAGGGGCGATAAAAAATTGCTGCTTTAATTTTGAATATTGAAAAAATGTTCCAAGTTTTGCATTAAGCCATGGAAGAAAGTTTTTGTCAAGCAATGTTTTTATGATAACATGGAAAATAGAGAGCAAAACAAAGACATAACAAATTGGAAAATGTTGTTTTTCACTTTTGCTCAAAGTAATTTATTAAAAGTTTAAAAGTACAATTTATTTAAGCATGTATTAAGAGCATAAGTTAAGAATTTGTATTGTATATTAAGTTATAGTTAAAAAATGTGTAAGTTTAAAAAACAATGCACTTTCTGTTTAATTTGAGCCATATTTTTCTTCTTTTTATTCCTTCTGATCGTTTAAGAAGTTTTTTGAGTCTCGCTCACACTGGTTATTGGTTAAGCTCAACTAACTATTCTCTAACGGTGTTTTGTGGAAGTTTCCATTATCACATACAAACGGATTTACCGAATTGGACTTGATTTATATGTGGTTTTAACAAGATCGTACCAGTAGTTAGCAATTAATCTCACGTTTTGCAGCATTCCATTGGCGGCCAAGATCATGCGTTTTTATCCCATTATACTATTTTTTATGGGGATAGTTGAAGTTTTTCGTTTAAAAGGACAAGTCAGCTCCGGAAGACATCATTACAGCTGCCATTAGTGAGATACCAGCCGCAATGTTGGAAAAAGTATGTCAAAATTGGAGCTAATAGATGGATCACCTGTGGAAGAAAAAATGTAATGGCATAATGGTGTGAGAATTGAAGAAATTTTGAGATTCTGTGTGAAGTTTGGTAGATAATAACAACAAGAGAGTGTAAATGGCAGGCATTTATTTATTGCCAGAAAGAAGTTTTCATTCACTTTTGGAAATTTTTCTTTTTTAAAATTTTTTTATTTAACGTTAAAGAATTACCCTTTTTATTAAAAATCGCTGCAAAAGAAAAATTTACGCTTACCAACACTTATTCTCCATAAAAATACAATACCAGGCGAATCCATGTGAATTCGCCTTGGAAAACAAAATAGAAACTGTAAACAAGAATATAGCAAAATATTAGTTCCCAAAGCATTATGTTATCTTTAGTAGCAGATTATAATACATCATCCTCCTCCAGTGAAGAAGACGACACTGATAACGAAGGCGCGGAGCAAAAGAAATCTGAAGTAGATAAGTTAGTAAGACCACGGTGGTGAGAAGTAGATGATTGAACTGTTTGTATTTTTGCAGCCCCAGAAACGCGAGCACGCCATTACTACTGCCCAGCGCAAATGCGATACTTGGTGCTGGGTCTTCAAAACCAGTGGGAGAAGTCTTTAGCAATCCTTTTCTGGAAGCTGAAAAATTAGAAATCGATAAATTGCAAAAACATGTTAAAATGGTTGAATCCGAAAATCATCTGCTGCAGAAAAATGGCCGAAAAATATGTTGGAATAACCGCAAAGGACGCTGTAGATTTGGAAATAAATGTAAATACGCTCACGACTCAGATTTGGTGGAAGCTAAGGAAATCAGCACTAGACAGATTATAAATAATGAGGTAGAAAAATCAAATTGTTGCCGACCTAATACACACTAATAGAAAAGTTACTTATGTATGTTGGCATACATATGTAGATACCCTGCGAAAAAAAAAATATGGATGCCTTCTAGAAGGCCTCTGAATTCCTTATTTTGGATGTATAAGGCCTGCTCGCTCCATTTCATACTCATATATATTTTACACGCATTGTAAAAGCCATCAAATAATTTTGCATTGTTAAAAAAAAACAAATTGTTACTTCTTCCCTTCTCATAGAAGGGAATGTGTATTTTATCTTTTATGTGAAAGAGTCGAGTCCTTCTATAACTAAGGCATTACTTAGCAATTAGATAAAAATAGTAATTGAATAAAATAAATGCTTAAACAGGCCTTTAATAATGTCTGAAGTAAGGTCTTCTGAGTTTTTCCGCACGTCGATTTTTCAGTGTTAACATTATACATATCTGTATGTATGCATGAATGTTGTTGAAGTCGTGCAAAAAATCATTTCCCCGACATATGTTCGCAATATTTATTTAGTTATTTTGAATAAAACGCATTGTCTTGAATCTACTTGTGCAGGAACTCGGTACAAGTAATACAATAGAACTAATTAACAACAAGTATTTAAAATTTTCATTTTATTTTTCTTCAGCTAACTACAAATACCATTACAATGGAGACAGATGAAGTAAAATTACCTCGTAAGCGTCCCGGTTTGGGAGACAGTATTGTACCGGGTAAACGAGTTCTGAAAACGTATCAGAATACAAAAAAATTAACGTTATAGTTCAAATGAAACCTTCCGGCCTCAATTTCACTGAACAACAAAGACCACTGGGCAAATATCTTGTATATATTGATCGAATAACACGTAAAGAAGGATCTTCACTATATTTAACATTTCCGTTGTCGGGAAATTCTAGCGATAAACGCGTATACGGTTTAGACAACCAAAAATTTCCCAAAGCTGGGCGATAAGCAGAGGCCAGTGAAGGTGAAATTCCAGAAACCAGATCATTATCATCAGCGTCGATAAGATCAGAAATGTCATCATCATTGGAGGTTGATGGAGCTATTAACGAAATTTGAATTATGTGTTATAAAATAAGAATAAATAAAAATTACCAGCTAGTTTTGTTTCGTTTTCTTCAGCAGAAGGAATTAATGATAAGTTAATGCAAACTACCGCTATATTATGCTGACGGACTAAGCGGTTTATGATTTGACTTAATCGTGACAACAACCATTTGCCAGACAGGCGATTACCATCCGCCTTCAAAAGAAACCATGCCGACGGCAATGAATCGATAACAACCATCTTTATTAAGGTAATATCTGCATTTCCTTGTTCCAACTCTTTGTATAACTTCTCCAACATCTCAACCACGCCTTGGGCGGATAATATGCGCTCCACTTTTATAAAAGACATAATGCCAGCATATAGGGATGGTTCGACTTCCCTTGCTTCAAGCATACTTTTAATGCGACTCGCAGAAAAATCTAGTTTCGTATCTATATACAAAGCTGGAGCCACTTGGTTCATAACAAAATTTAATAATAAAGTAAAGGCCAATTGCGTTTTTCCGACTGCAGTAGGTCCACATATCTCCCAAAACGATAAGTTGCTAAAAAGTTCTCGTGGTGCCAACATGTTGTCCAAACTTTCAATTTGGGTACCATAGACTTTTTCCCTCAGCTCTTCTGCCCTCGCATAATTATGACCGATGTAATGCTTAGGTCCATATAAACGTATAAATTCCTCTTTGATTATCTTGACTTGCTCAACATTTACATTCAATATTTTCGCGATTTTATCGGTTTTTTCTGAAATGAATTCACGTACTAACGTGATACCATGTTTCTCTAAACTAATTAAACAATATGCCGATAACTCTGTATTTTCCAAAATGTGCAATTTAAGCATTTTGTATATGTATGTATATACTTTCATAGATAATTTTCTCCAATTTCCCGCTTTTTTAATAAATTCACCTAGTTTAAATACCAAGTGTTTTAAGTCGAGAAATATAAATCGCTAAATATTAATTTTCACCACGGTAATGATTTTTTTATAGCAACTCTGTTTCAGTCTGCTGCTTAAGTACGGCATCATTGTTCTTAAAATCAATATGGCTGAAGAGTTGCAAGCCTGCCATATTTCATTTTTGATTTTTGTGGTGTTTTTGTTGTATGTGGAAGGTGAGAAAAATAGCTGAACAGATTTTTCGGACATTTACATATGTATACACTTTGTATTTGGCTTTCTTATGATTTCCCAAACTTACCCCGCACGCTTCTCAACACCTCTCATCGACAAACTAAACAATCCTGTGATGTTTTGTAAAACCCGATTTATTTCACTTTTTTAACTTATGGCAACACTAATGTGTACTTTGCTTTGGTCTGTTTTCCACCATAGTTTCAGTTTCCGTCATGTTCTCAAAGTGTTCACAACGCATTGTTCGCAGTATCGCGGCTGCTGTTTATTACGTGATATTTTTTTCTTGAAAAATCCAGTGAGTGAAACGCAGTATACGGGAATCTGTTAGTGTAAAGAGCAAAACTATACATAACTTCAATCATAAGCGAAAGAAAAAAATTTTCCATTCGTTCTCAAACGCAAACCCGTGCAAAAATTTTACTTTTAAATCGAAATTTCTATTCCTTGCAGTGAAAAATAATTGAAAATTCAATAACAAATTTCTTTTCCGATATTTAAATTTAAGTTTTATAATTGTTTTACATGTGGATGCCATTAGAAATGCAAGAAAACTCATGATTAAAATTAAAGACATCTGAGGTAAGTATAGAGAAGAAAAACTTATACCAAAGTTAACAGAAAAAAACCTAATGAAAAAATTAATGGTTTTTTATATAGCCACTAATGTGTGAATTTGTGTGTGTGTTTTCTGCATATTTAGCTTCGCTTGGTATGTTTTCCTTTGTTAAAAATTTGTGTATATTAAATCAGAAATATATTTTAATTGGTGTAACGTAATTATTTCAATTTTGTAAATTTAGTTTAATCGTAAAAAAATATTTTTGGTTAATAAAAACGTTTATATGGTTTTATATTGGAAACCTGTATGCCGGTTTTTATTTGCCTTTTGGACGCCTAGAATAAAATTTCGTTCATAGTTTTGTTATCTACTATATGCCTTTACAATATTTCCAGCCATGATTTAACAATTTTTTTTAATGACATTTTAATTTTGTAACATTTGATTATATCCGCGGATCTGAGTTACGGCTCAGCTGTTAAGCAGATGTTTATACATATTAGAAATGTCAAACTCGATATAAGCCAGAGTAGCAAGCCAAGGCGGCGCTGCAGGCGACTAGCCGCTCAGCAGATTTCTTTTAAGAAACCGATTTTTTTATCTATCTGCTTTTACTTTTTGAATTTATTTTTGATTTTGTGACATACGTATAGTTTTTATTTATATTTCGTATGGAATATGAACGGGAGCGTCCTTGAAAGATAGTCCTCTTTCACACACGTCAGGTCTGACTCGTCAAGTCTTGAGTTTTTAGGCAGCGATGGCAATTTAGCGCGTTTTAACTATGCCAAACGCGCTTTTTTTCGTCTTAGCGCGTTTACTAAAAAAAAGCGCTAAACCAGCGCGTTTTGAATGAAGTCATCATCACTTCAGTTCAATATTTTTTTTACTTTTTTTGCATAAATTTAACAATTTTCTAGTATTCAAAACTCATATTTTTTAAATTGGTTAATGATGCAGCTGTCGCAAATATAATTCCCTTGACTATGGTTAGAATTAAAAACGCATTTTAATACTGTAAATGGCAAACATTTTGAAATTTCACAACTAAAAAAATATTTACTCGGACCAAAACAATTTATGTTACTTATTAAGCATCTATTCTAACTGAAGTACAAAAAGCATTTGAATCGAAAAACTATTCGACAATTTATATAAGTTGTTACAAAGTTTGGCAAATAAAATTAAAAAAATTAAAACAAAGGATTTCGATTATTTGGAAAGCAATTCTGATACTGTATTCAATGATTTTAGTTATTTAGGATACAATTTCGAAGAAACAATCCCCTGTATGTCGATTCAAATATTCGTCTACAAGAATTTTGTTCTAGATTAAAGGAAATGTGAACAAGTTTTCTTTAATCTAGGACAAAACCGTCGTAGACGAAAATTCCATTCGACAAACGCAATACGGGTGAATATTATAAAATCTGAAAAGAGCTACTAAAAAAATTAATTGTATTTACTAATGCACATGTACGTACATACATCGAATTTTATTAAAATTTAATTTAGCGCGTAGGAAAATAGCGCGTTTTGGCTATGAATAGTTGACAATGTTGTAACTTAGCGCGTTCTAGCGCGTTTGGGTTATAAATAGTTGGCATCGCTGCTGGGAAATGAAGCGACAATTTTAACTCCTCCCTCACATATTTCTTTCTCTCGTATTTTTGTTTTTCCATATACAAGCAATGTTGCCAGTTAGACAAATTTTTTTATAACATGCATGATGTAAAGTTATAATATTAAAATTATAAAGAAATAAAGTAAGGAGAGAAAAAGAATTATTGTATTTTGGGAGTAAGTTAAAAAAAAAAAAAATTAAAAAAAATTGACATTTAATTCTACATTTTCCAAACTAACAATTAGTTCCTTTACGGCAACACTGCTACCAATGAACGAATAAAAAGCAATGACCAAAATTAATATCAAAAAGTCGCCTGAATATTGCGACAAAAAATTCTTCATGTAAACGCGCGTGGATTTAAGAAGGGACTCCAAAAGAGAACGTAAGTGTTGTCGCAGCCAGGTCGCACTCATGATACAATTATACAAGGTACTTGCACAAGCCCAGCCTGTTAATGTATACAATGCAGAAACTTGTCAAACTTTGTTTACAAGCCGCAAAAATGTTAGTGTTGTATGTGTGTGAATAAAATGATTACAGTGTTGCCAATGAATTTGCATCTGGCTCTGTCTCCAATTACACATTGAAGAAAATTACACTACACATCCTTTGTGTAGGTTAAAATTAAAACAAAATTAAACAAAAATAGAAGTCAAAGTAGAATTACACACAGATTATACATGAATATAATTATAGGCCTACACATGTATATTACACACATATTGGCAACACTGAATGACTATAATCATTCATGAATGCGGCGTGTGCAATTGTACTTTAGTTACCCTGTAATTGTTATTTTTAACAACAAAAGACATCTGTTTTTGACTAAATTCTGTTTGTTTCTACCAACAAAATGCGTGTGTTTCTTTGTGTTGCAATTTTGTTGTAGTCGTGCAAGTACCTTGTATAATTGTATCATGGTCACACTTCATCTAAACGGGCTCATACAAAGAGGTGCGACAACGGCTTCGTTCTCTCTTTGAGTCACTTCTAAAACCCATGCTCGTTTACACAAAGACGCAATATATAGGTGATATAAAGTAACTAATTTTTAGTTTGGGAAATCGAAAAGCTTAAGTTAAATTTATTTATAGTCTATAATATGTTTCTATGGTTTATTAAATAATTTACGAAGGTACTTTTCTTGGCATTTGGGACATCAATCACTGTAAAATTAAACTATTCCAAGTTAGATAATGTTAAAACATGGTGATTCAATAACTCACGTACTTTCCTACAACTAGACTGGGAAAAAAATTTAAATGCTTAAGAAATCGACATTAAGCCGTTCAGCCGCCGAAATATTTGCCTGGGAAAAATTTCGATTTTCAGGTGCTTTTAACCAAGTTTTCAATCTTAATTATTTTTTAAACAAGAGCTAAGTAAGCACCAATGAAATATATAGACAATGCTTAACCACCATCAAATAAATTTTAATTATATTACATTCGTTATTTTTTGAATTTTTGTCTATGTCAAAGTACTGTGCGGCGAATGTTTGTTAGTGTAAAATTTCCTGCTGTCTAAATATTTCCTAATATTTTGCATTGATTGACAGCAGAGAATTTATGTCAGATGGTGAATTAGGATCACCTGATGTCAATTCGCCTTGGGTATAATGATGAGATTTTCAGCAATTCTACTGAAATCTCTAAGGAAATCTTAAGATAAGCCGATATTATTTTAGTGTATTTTTACTTACCAATTACTCACCAATATTCTAAGACGTGGACAGAAAACAACGTTAACTAACGGCCTGGCCCATGATGTCGACAAGAAAGTTTCTTTCACTTACTTATTTTGAAAACAAAAACAAAGTAAGAGTATTTGTTTTTGTTTTCAATGTAAGTAAGCGAAAGAAACTTTCTTGTCGACATAGTGGGCCTGGCCGTAAAATTGGTAACCCTATTTTATTATAAATATTATATTTTATTTCATTTCATCTACTTGTATATTATTTTATATAATTTTGTAATGACGATACATATAAAGATGATTTAAATGGTTTATACAACTTAAAAATTCTTTTATTTCTGGCCGTTATTTTCTGTTTATTGAAATGCCTATTTCTCTCTTGATTTTTACGGGCTTTTACACAATAAAATAATTTATCGTTATTGGACATTTGACGCCATTCCTCTCCAGCCATTTTAGCTACTTGTGATGATTTTTCGTTATATCTTCCATTCTCTTTTAAACTTTGACGATAAAAATTTAAAAATATAAAAAATGGATTTGCAGATTTTGATAGTTTCGGGCTAAAATCTTTAAACTGATCTTTAGATTTGTTCATATTTTTGAACGTACGGAAACGATTTGAAAAATATTTTTAATAAATTTAATTTTAATTGTTTTAAAAATTGTCAAATCGTAAAAATATATAGATATCGTCACACATACATACATATCGTCACCTAAAATACAAAAGTCCGTAACAACCAAAAAATTAAAAATATACTTTTTGATTGATTATGATATGATTAATAAAAAATACATCTTTCCTTAGAATTTTACTCACCTATGTTCAAAAATACCGATTTTATTCATTGAATTCAAAAGGCTGTAATTACAATCTTAACAAATGTATAAACCAAAAAGCCGTAACAAGCAATATTTGTTCCTTACCAGAAAAAATAATAAAATTAGTACTAATAGCGAATATGGTTCTACTAACAAAGTTGAAAAAATTAATAAAAAGTGTAAAACATAAATAAACCTAATGAAAGGAAAACAATACAATATTTGTGAAAAGTCACCAAGACAACTTAAAGATGGCTGTACATCAAAATTGTGTGCGAAAAGTCCATTGCGACATTGTACAGTGTTTTCCGAAGTAAATCGCAAGGAAATATTTGATAGCTTCTGGAAAATTTCTTAATTAACTTAAATTTTTGCTACCGGCTGATTGCCACAGTTTTTATCATGATATACATAAATGGAAGTACCTACCTTCCATTCTCTCTTTGTTTAAAAAAATAAGTCTTTTTAAAGTTTGTTTTTTGAGAGAAATAAAAAAATATATGAAATATCGTAAAATAAATTTTTTACGAAAATGTGTAATTAATTATCTTTAAAAAAAATTGCGAATAAATAAAGTGATCTACATGACTACATATTTATATCATGGTTTTTACGATAATATACCTACCCTACTCAGATTAAATGAATCGGTTTCTCTCCATTTGATTGTTTATTGCATTATTTTTTGATTTCTGAAGTAAAATGATATTTTTCGAATTTGCAAATAAATTTTTTATCTTTTAAATTCAAAATACAAAGAATACATTGAAAAACATATTTTCACTAAATAGCTGTTTAATTACGAAAAACGATTCCAAAAAGCCCTAAGAACCATAATATCATTCACTGTGATATTCAAAATTTGCAATAATTAAGATTTTGTGAAATATTTCTCGTAAAAAAAAAATAGTGAACAAATTTTAATATAGTATAACTGATTCAACAACAACGCAAACAATCAACAATCACAATTTTAGGGAAAGGGAACACATTTCACGTAAACTTTAATTCCCGATAAGGCTGATTTATAATTAAAAATTTTTTCAACACAACACAAATGTAAAATTTTACTCGCGGAAAAATATAATTTTTTATTTAAAAAAATTCAAATCCTTGACATAATAAAATATTTTTCTTTTTAAAATGATTAAAAATACATTGATAATTTCTTCAAAAATCTATAAATATAAACATTATGCACCTAAAAAGCACTTTCTTGTCCTTGTAATAATGGCTCGAAAATTGTCAAATGGTGGCTAGAAAAAATCCTTAAACAGAAGCAAAGTTTTAACCGAAGTTCAAGTTAAAACGATTACTCTGGTAACAAACTAATATTGAAGACATCTTTAATGTATCAGCTATTTTCGTTTAACCCGGTATTATACAGGGTGTTTTTTAGAGGTATAGAACTTCGAATTGAAATAAAACACAAGAAAATCGTTTTAATGTCCATCAATTTGGCTTTATTGGAAGGATAATTTTATGCCATTAACGTTTAAATATGATTTCGGGCATGTGGCCGCCGCGGCTGGCTCGAATAAAGCCAATTCTACAGGTCCAATTTTCAACCACTTTTTCGAGCATATGGGGCCGTATGTTGGCAATAACGCCACGAATGTTGGCTTCCAAGTCCCTTAACGTTTCTGGTTTGTTGGCGTAGACGAGCGACTTCACATATCCCCAAAGAAAATAATCCAATGGTGTCAAATCACACGATCTTGGTGGCCAATTGACAGGTCCATTCCGCGAAATTATGCGCTCATCGAATGTTTCCTTCAATAAATCGATTGTGACGTGCGCTGTGTGGCATGTAGCGCCGTCTTGTTGGAACCACAACTCATCCACATTCATGCCATCCAATTCGGGAACAAAATAGTCGGTTATCATGGCTCTATACCGGTCTCCATTAACGGTAACTGACTCTCCAGCATTATTTCGGAAGAAGTATGGCCCAATGACTCCACCAGCCCATAGAGCACACCAAACAGTCAGTTTTTGTGGATGTAATGGCGTCTCAAGGGTCTCATGTGGATTATCATCACTCCAAATGCGGCAATTTTGCTTGTTGACGTAGCCATTCAACCAAAAATGAGCCTCATCACTGAACAAAATTTTGCGATGAAAATCAGCATCGAGATCAATCAATCAATCGCATTGCATGGTCTCGCGGCTTTAATTCTTGCACAAGCTGGATCTTGTAAGGTCGCAAGCCAAGATCTTTGCGCAAAATCTTCCATAAAGTTGATGGACAAAGCTCCAATTGCTGTGCACGGTGGCGAATCGATTCATTCGGGTCCTCTTCAACACTTTGCTCTACAGCGGCAATTGTTTCTTCGGTGCGCACTGTTCGACGTCTCTGCGGATGCGTATTATCACATAGAGTAAACGTAGTGCGAAAACGATCCATGGTTAACCGAATTAATTGCTCTGATGGACGATTATGTCGACCATAAAATGGACGGAGCTTGCGGTAAACTTCGCGAACTGAACCATTATTTTCGAAATAAATTTGCACGATTTGCAAGCGTTGTTCTTTTGTCAACCTGTTCATGATGAAATGGCAAACCAAACTAAATATTAATCGCTTGACAGCTGACAAAATGGCCGCCAGTTAAAAAAGTGATGCCAACTTAAAGTTCTATACCTCAATAAAAAACACCCAATATCTCTCGTTAGTGATATGCCAAATGCAAGGGCACTCTGTGTCACATTGATCTTTTCCAACAAGTGGAACAATTTGTAACCTTGCTAGAATAAAAACATTTACAGCTTCTACTTTATTGCCTAATTATTGAGTTTTAAAGTTAAAACTTAAATGTTTACACTGATTTCAGTAACAATCCATAAGTCCTTCATAATTTCCCAATATGATGCTAAATTGTCACTGACTTTGGTTAGATTCAAGCTATATTTGTGAGAGTCTTTAAAGAACCAAAATTAAAAACAGGATGTTCGCTTTTACGAGGCATTTGTCTGATTGGAGAAATTATTTAGGAATTGAAAATATTCGATAGTAAATGGTAATAAAACTATGCTCCAAAAAAGCACTTTCTTGTCCTTATAATCCTGGCTTGAAAATCGTCAAATGGTTGCTAGAAAAAAAAAATTATTAAACAGAAGCAAAGTTTTAACCGAAGTTCAAGTTAAAACGATTACTTTGGTAACAAATTAATATTGAAGACATCTTTAATGTATCAGCTATTTTCGTTTAACCCGGTATTATATCTCTCGTTAGTGAATGCCAATGCAAGGGCACTCTGTGTCACATTGATCTTTTCCCTCAAGTGGAACAATTAACCTTGCTAGAATAAAAACATTTACAGCTTCTACTTTATTGCATAATTATTGAGTTTTAAAGTTTAAACTTAAATGTTTACACTGCTTTCAGTAACAATCCATAATTCCTTCATGATTTCCCAATATGATGCTAAATTGTCACTGACTTTGGTTAGATTCAAGCTATTTTTGTGAGAGTCTTTAATGTACCAAACATAAAAACAGGATGTTCGCTTTTGCGAGGCATTTGTCTGATTGGTGAAATTATTTAGGAATCGATATATGTATTTAATAGTAAATGGTAATAAAACTATGCTCCAAAAAAAGCACTTTCTTGTCCTTATAATCCTGGCTCGAAAATCGTCAAATGGTTGCTAGAAAAAATCCTTAAACAGAAGCAAAGTTTTAACCGAAGTTCAAGTTAAAACGATTACTCTGGTCACAAATTAATATTGAAGACATCTTTAATGTATCAGCTATTTTCGTTTAACCCGGTATTATATCTCTCGCTAGTGAATGCCAATGCAAGGGCACTCTGTGTCACATTGATCTTTTCCAACAAGTGGAACAATTTGTAACCTTGCTAGAATAAAAACATTTACAGCTTCTGTTTTATTGCATAATTATTGAGCTTTAAAATTTAAAGAAAAATGTTTACATCGTTTGTAATCTTAATTAGTCCTTAATGATTTCCCAATATGATGCAAAATTGTCACTGACTTTGGTTAGATTCAAGCTATTTTTGTGAGAGTCTTTAATGTACCAAACCTAAAAACAGGATGTTCGCTTTTGCGAGGCATTTGTCTGATTGGTGAAATTATTTAGGAATTGAAAATATTCGATAGTAAATGGTAATAAAACTATGCTCCAAAAAAAGCACTTTCTTGTCCTTATAATCCTGGCTCGAAAATCGTCAAATGGTTGCTAGAAAAAAAATTATTAAACAGAAGCAAAGTTTTAACCGAAGTTCAAGTTAAAAGGATTACTCTGGTAACAAACTAATATTGAGGACATCTTTAATGTATCAGCTATTTTCGTTTAACCCGGTATTATATCTCTCGCTAGTGAATGCCAATGCAAGGGCACTCTGTGTCACATTGATCTTTTCCAACAAGTGGAACAATTTGTAACCTTGCTAGAATAAAAACATTTACAGCTTCTACTTTATTGCCTAATTATTGAGTTTTAAAGTTAAAACTTAAATGTTTACACTGATTTCAGTAACAATCCATAAGTCCTTCATAATTTCCCAATATGATGCTAAATTGTCACTGACTTTGGTTAGATTCAAGCTATATTTGTGAGAGTCTTTAAAGAACCAAAATTAAAAACAGGATGTTCGCTTTTGCGAGGCATTTGTCTGATTGGAGAAATTATTTAGGAATTGAAAATATTCGATAGTAAATGGTAATAAAACTATGCTCCAAAAAAGCACTTTCTTGTCCTTATAATCCTGGCTTGAAAATCGTCAAATGGTTGCTAGAAAAAAAAAATTATTAAACAGAAGCAAAGTTTTAACCGAAGTTCAAGTTAAAACGATTACTTTGGTAACAAATTAATATTGAAGACATCTTTAATGTATCAGCTATTTTCGTTTAACCCGGTATTATATCTCTCGTTAGTGAATGCCAATGCAAGGGCACTCTGTGTCACATTGATCTTTTCCCTCAAGTGGAACAATTAACCTTGCTAGAATAAAAACATTTACAGCTTCTACTTTATTGCATAATTATTGAGTTTTAAAGTTTAAACTTAAATGTTTACACTGCTTTCAGTAACAATCCATAATTCCTTCATGATTTCCCAATATGATGCTAAATTGTCACTGACTTTGGTTAGATTCAAGCTATTTTTGTGAGAGTCTTTAATGTACCAAACATAAAAACAGGATGTTCGCTTTTGCGAGGCATTTGTCTGATTGGTGAAATTATTTAGGAATCGATATATGTATTTAATAGTAAATGGTAATAAAACTATGCTCCAAAAAAAGCACTTTCTTGTCCTTATAATCCTGGCTCGAAAATCGTCAAATGGTTGCTAGAAAAAATCCTTAAACAGAAGCAAAGTTTTAACCGAAGTTCAAGTTAAAACGATTACTCTGGTCACAAATTAATATTGAAGACATCTTGAATGTATCAGCTATTTTCGTTTAACCCGGTATTATATCTCTCGTTAGTGATATGCCAAATGCAAGGGCACTCTGTGTCACATTGATCTTTTCCAACAAGTGGAACAATTTGTAACCTTGCTAGAATAAAAACATTTACAGCTTCTATTTTATTGCATAATTATTGAGCTTTAAAATTTAAAGAAAAATGTTTACATCGTTTGTAATCTTAATTAGTCCTTAATGATTTCTCAATATGATGCTAAATTCTCACTGACTTTGGTTAGATTCAAGCTATATTTGTGAGAGTCTTTAATGCACCAAAATTAAAAACAGGATGTTCGCTTTTGCGAGGCATTTGTCTGATTGGAGAAATTATTTAGGAATTGAAAATATTCGATAGTAAATGGTAATAAAACTATGCTCCAAAAAAGCACTTTCTTGTCCTTATAATCCTGGCTTGAAAATCGTCAAATGGTTGCTAGAAAAAAAAATTTATTAAACAGAAGCAAAGTTTTAACCGAAGTTCAAGTTAAAACGATTACTTTGGTAACAAATTAATATTGAAGACATCTTTAATGTATCAGCTATTTTCGTTTAACCCGGTATTATATCTCTCGTTAGTGATATGCCAAATGCAAGGGCACTCTGTGTCACATTGATCTTTTCCCTCAAGTGGAACAATTAACCTTGCTAGAATAAAAACATTTACAGCTTCTACTTTATTGCATAATTATTGAGTTTTAAAGTTTAAACTTAAATGTTTACACTGCTTTCAGTAACAATCCATAATTCCTTCATGATTTCCCAATATGATGCTAAATTGTCACTGACTTTGGTTAGATTCAAGCTATTTTTGTGAGAGTCTTTAATGTACCAAACATAAAAACAGGATGTTCGCTTTTGCGAGGCATTTGTCTGATTGGAGAAATTATTTAGGAATTGATAATATTCGATAGTAAATGATATAAAACTTAAGAAAAAAAAATGTTACTGGCTTGAAAAGCATCAAATAATAGTTATGAAAAAAAAATCGCTAGACCAAAAAAAAATGCAGATTTATCTGTCAAAATAAGTTTAAGTTTAAAACTTTATTAAAGTCAGAGAATTTCTCTTTTTATGTATTAGTGGATATTCAGGGTACTCAAAATCTTTGTACCGATTCAAAATGATGCTAATTTTGTTTCTGATTGGTTACACTCAGGTTGTTTTTTTGTGGCACCAGTTTTTATAACTTAAGTACATGTTAAAAAATAAAAAAATAAATGATTTCGGATTGTAATGTTAAAAAACATACAAATTCGAAAAAATTTTCTTTAGTTTCGAAACACAGAGTATACACTAGTGTTGAGCGATACAGTAGTTTTTTAATAATGTTGCTCCTTGTGAACGTGATTTCTAAATCGCTGTTCTTTTACACTGTGACTGTGATCACAGTTTAGCAGTATTTTGTTTGTAGCAGTTCTGTTATTTTCAAAAATCTAATAAGAAGAGCATCAATGAAATTAAACCGTGACTGTGATCACGGTTTAACACATTTCAGTTCTTCTGCTTTAAAAGTATTTATTGGTATAGAACAAACAATTGCAATCAAACCCATCCAAATATTGAGAATTGTCGTATAAGAGGCAGAGAGACAGTAAAATTGCAAATACAAAAATGTGCGAGCTATACATAGTTGCCAGAAAAGGCGATTTGACACGATTTGACGACTTTTTTCTCGGCAAACGGTGAAGGTATAAAAAAACTCATGTGGTAGCTTTATTTATGTAAAGTAAGCATACAAGGACATTCACAGTTTGTATGAAAAAACTATATTTCCAAAACCTGTTACTTGATAAAGTAACAGGTTTCGAAAAATCGCTCATCTCTAGTAGACACCCGGTGATGGTTTAGGTTAGAACAAGTTTACGTAGAAAGTTAAATTTGTAAAATATCCAACATACGATAAAATATAAAAATATATTTTTTTTAAATGTTATGGAAATAGTCATACTCCTTAGATTCATTTCGAAATTTTGGAGAATTTGAATTAAACCGTTACGAGGACTTATATGAAATTTTGTATATCTTGTCAAAATCACCAATTAACGGACAACTTATAGTTTTGGCTTTCTTCTTTTTTTTTTACATTTTTGCAACTACAATCGCTGTTATACCAAAACTGCTCATGGTGACATCAGATCACAATCGCTCTAGTTGAAATTCTGTCATCTGATCTGATCGAACGACTTTAACCGATGCAAAGTTTTAATAATGTTTTTAAACGACATGTATATTATTAATATTAATAAAAAATGGCAAGATTATTGTGTGTTATCATATTAATTATTCAGTGATAAACAAAATATTTTCTATGCTAGATAAAGAGCAAAATAACGCTTTACACTCTTAAGTTAAAGTTTAACTAAACTTAAAGGTGATATAATTTTGCGACAACATTGACAATATTGACGCTTATCGGGAATAAAAGGTGAACAGTTTGTTCACGTGAAACGTTGATATTTTGTATGGGGAAGAAAGCAAAATTTCACGCCAACAAATTTGTCTTTTTTCCCCCGATAAGGGGGATTATTAAACTACATTTTCCATGTTGAAACAATTTCCTTTTGCCATATGTTTTGTAGTATTCTTTTTCAATATGATTCAATTTGTGTTTCAGATGCATCAAACATGAATGAAGGTGAGTCAGCAGGAGGGGGGCATCAAGGGTCCAACCCGGCCCCTCCTGCTGTGCCAGACCGCATATCATCAACAACAACTATTGTTACAAA
This sequence comes from Nowickia ferox, assembly GCA_936439885.1. Taxonomy (NCBI): domain Eukaryota; kingdom Metazoa; phylum Arthropoda; class Insecta; order Diptera; family Tachinidae; genus Nowickia; species Nowickia ferox. The sequence continues at coordinate 80,823,110 of OW387027.1, read as the reverse complement.
CTCAACAAAAACCACGTCAAACATAGCTAACCAGAGCTCATCGTTGACGTTGCCTATAGCTTCAGTTGTTGGCAGTGCATCATTACAACAACAAGCAACCAGTCCAATACCAAGAAGCTTTCAACAAGCTTTCGCTCAACAGCAATTACATATTAACGAAACGCTACCATTAGCCTCCTCCATATCATCGACATCATTATCGCCATCAGCAACAAACACAGCAAAGCCGCCAGGACTATATATAACGTCGACGTCCAAGGGTCATATGCCTCAAACGCCACTACGACCAACAATTGATCTAACAGCTGCTACTGCTACAGCCTCAGTAAATACGCAACAACAAGAGCAACAACTAAGTTCATTTTCTGGCCCATCATCGGCCATTAATTCTGATAATAATAAAACTTTATCACCCCCTAGCAAACGCAAAAGATTTGAGGAAACAACTCAGTTGCAGCAACAGTTGCAGGAAAGTCATAAAATCTTAGCAGCTGCCGGCATAGGTGGTGCAAGCAGCAGTGGCAACGCATCTTTAGTTACTTCCTTACTGCCAGTAGCCACGACGTCAAGCATAACATCTTCATCATCTTTGTCCACAACATCTTTAATTAGCAGCAGTTCATCATCAACACATACAGCAGCAGCAACGGTAGCAGGAGCAGCATTAGTATCAACACCAACGACGCATGATATACAAACCTTAAAGAAACGTATATTGGAACAAAAATATTTACGCTTACGCAGATTAAAAGAAAAGTTAGTAATTTTTGCCTTTAATGATATGTTTGTTTTACCCAGTAACTTTTTTTATAATTTTCGTATACAGACATACTGAAAATGTCGCCGAATTGTTTTATTTGCAAACCGGTGGCAATATGATGGACTATCCTACGTGGCGTAAAAAAGCACCTACCCCACAGTTCATCACCTTTAGCAATGCCTATCGTTTGGAACAATTGGTTAACGATGAAAGAACAACAAGCGCAGCATCAACCAGCTCCGCAACAACAACATCCACAGCAACGTCTACTCCAACAACAGCAACAACTGTTAATGTTTCTGCAGCAGCAAGTGCTACGGGTTCTCTGTTGCAACAGCGCCAACAACACTTACAGCCACAACAACCAGTACCAGTTGCTGATAATATAGCTACAATTATTGGTGTGACTACTTGTGGTGGCAGCGTTAGTAATTCAAGTAATGCTTATCATGTAACCAACGCAAAACAAACGGTAGGAGTTTTTTTTATTGTTATAAAATTCATTTTCAATTTCATTATGGACTTTGAGATACCTATTTTCTTGCAGATTAGATTACATGCCCAATTTTGTTCTTTAATTAAGGCAAATTTATATGTTTTTATTAACACAAAAATACCAGCGATATTACCAAAATAAGTAAATATCGCTCATTTACTCAAACAATTTCATAACTCAAGAAATGCATTCGTTCTATATCTTTGGCATTTTTTTTTTTTTGCTGACCATAAATGGTTTAGACTCTTTTTTGCGGTGTAGCTATTTATTTTTCTTATTGGGGATCTTCTGGTTAACGATTTTTTCTCTTTGGCGATATTTTCGTCAGTAAATTCATTAGTAATGAAATTTATTTTTACTAACTTAACAGAAATGAAATTGCATATAAAAAAATCGCAAAAACTGTTAACAATTTCACCCCTTGTCTATATATTTTATACTGATTTTAAACCTCTAAATGTAAAGAGGACAAATTATGATTTGGCTTGAATTTTTATACTTCAATTTGTTTTGTGTATACAAAAAAAGTAAAACTAAACTCCTCCCCTCAAGATATCCCAATTGTTTGTTTCCATTAAATTTTGAATTTTTGGCAGATGTGGTGTAAACTAGGACTAAACAAAAACAGCTGATTATTTAATTCTTGTCCGAACTTACCAAAACGAAAAATTTCGTACAAGTTTGTACATGAAATGAAAAAAATTATTCTCTCATTCGCTCCCAAAATTGTACAAAATTGTTATCTGGAACGCTTTTGGGCAAGTTCGCACTGTTTCGTTATGCATCTGGAAAACATCACATAATAATATTTATATTTTGGAATAATATTTCTTAAGTTATATTTTAAGAGATTCCATTCAAATTAGATTGGTTATGCGTTTTTTTTTACTTTTTATAAAATTAGGACTACATACTCCACAATGATTTTTAATTTTTAACTTTTTATACTATTTTTGTGCAAATTTTTTACATTCAGGGCAATCATGAAAAAATTCCGCCAGAAATTTCACACTTTTCCAATTAGATTTTTGTTTGTTTTCCCTATTACTTGCTATTACCAATTTTAGATACGCAAAGTTTACTTTTCAAAGTCTTAATTCAGCTGTATGAAAGACAGACATACTTTCTTTTATACAGGGTGGGCCAAAAGTTACCATGGGGTTTAAAAGTTTAATAACTTTTTCGTTTATTAATTTTTTTAAATTTTTTTTCTCAGATTATATAATATAGAAAATGGAAAATTTTTTTACACTAAGTATGAAAAATAATGTCTCTTAAATGACCACCGTTTTCAGCTTCGCACTGCTGGGCGATTATGATTATGAGTGATGAAGCTCATTTTCATTTGAATGGCTTTGTTAATAGGCAGAACTGTAGGTTCTGGGGTTCTGAAAATCCAAGAGCCATTCATAAACGCCAATTGCACCCCATTAGGTGTACAATATGGTGTGGGATCACATCTGAAAATATCATTGGGTCTTACTTCTTCGAGAATGAAGATGGAAGTGCTGTAACCGTAAATGGAGAGCGGTATCGGTTTATGATAGAAAATTTTTTACGTCTTGCTCTTGAAAACATACCTGGTATGTGGTTTCAGCAGGACGGAGCCACTGCCCGCACTGCCCGAGACACAATGGCACTTTTAAGTCAAATTTTTGGAGAGCGAATAATTTCCAGAAATTCGGAAATAATTTGGCGCAGCGCGATCGCCAGTTTTGACAGCACCCGACTATTTTCTTTGGGGTTATTTGAAGTAGCGAGTGTATGTGAACAAGCCAGAGACAATCCTTGAACTCAAGGCAAACATTGTTGCAGAAATTTTGGAAGATATTATGGAAAATGCTCTAAAACGAGCCCATCAGTGCGAAGCTGAAAACAGTGGTAATTTAAGAGACATTATTTTTCATACTTAGTGTAAAAAATTTTCCATTTTATATATTATATAATCTGAGAAAAAAAAAAAAATTAATAAACGAAAAAGTTATTAAACTTTTAAACCCCAAGGTAACTTTTGGCCCACCCTGTATAATGAGGGTAATCATTAATAAAATTTCGCGAGAAATTTTTTTTCGGGGAACAATTTCAAGCAATACATCTCATTTAAATACGCAAAGTTTACTTTTACTCCTTTTAGGCACGGAAATTCAGCCTTTGTGAAAGACAGAGGGTGGAATTCTATCTCTTTCTGTCTCTCTCCCACCAGAATTAAGACTTTGCAAAGTAAAATTTCCGTGTCTAAAAGGAGTAAAAGTAAACTTTGCGTATCTAAATGAGAGGTGTATTGTTTGAAGTTCTCCGAAAAAAATTTCTCGCGAAATTTTATTCATGATTGCCCTCATTATATAAAAGATGTTCGCACAGTTGCGAAGGATTTTTTTTAAGTCTACAATAGCTGCAAAGCGTTTTCCTTGTCAATAATACAGCTTGTGTATTTCTTTTAATAATTTCAGAACACGCAATCTCATCCAGCATCTATAATACAAAGGTCTATAACACCTACATCGTCATTGTTGTCATCAACAGCCCCCTCTTCCTCGTCCAGTTTGACTGCGAATGCTTCGTTATTGTCAAATTATGGACGACTGCAAAACAGTACAACCAAACACACAATCAGCCCAACAGCGTCAATCGTTTACACATCTTCCAACTCCTGCACATCTTCATCTGTCTCTTCAACAAAACCTGCGCTCAATACGCAACAGCAGGCATTGAAAGCCACTGATGCCAGTGGTAATCCGCTGCCTCCTCAAGGAGCGGAAATAAAAATACCAGCTGTTGGCGCTACACCTGTAGCAGTATCAACCAAACTACCCGCAGCCGTACAACAGTTAACGCAGCAAGGTATGCTTATTTTTGTGTGTACCTATTTTTAAGGAAAACTATTACTTTTATATTTTAAAAAAGATTTTTGTTTGAAAACTCGTTTTTGTTTTTATATTAATTTTAACAAAATTGTCTCGAATTATTTAACTTTTAGTTTCTTAGTTTTTCATTTATTTTTTACAAAAATGCTTTTAACTCTTTTAATATCACTTTCACCTTGACCATCATGAAAAAAGCACATACTACTTAATAATCTCACACATATATATTTTGTTACAGAACACCAAAAATACAAAACCTTAATCTGAATTATAAGAAAAGGCCTTTATTATTTAGGATTTGTTTAATAATTAAATAATTTAAAAAAACGACTATTTTGTAAATGTAATTTTGTTACTTTTGTTTCTTTAAATTTATTTTATTTGTATAAATATCTCTTTTTCCGTTAACACTCTTAATTTACTCCATTTAGAAATTTATTTTAAAATTTTTATAATCATAATTCATTATTTATCTAAAAAAAAAAATACATCACAAAAAAAATTTAGGTCACATTCCGGGTAGACCTTTAGGTGGTCGTCACGGGATGGTATTTGGTCAAATACCCGCTCCACCTGCCGTAGGAAATGCTACTGTACCTTTGGTGCCAGGTGCTTATCGTTTTTTCCTAAAAATTTCAATTAAAAACTTTATTCTTGTTTTGTAATTGACTATTTTTTTATTTTCTTTATAATAAACTTTTCATTAGCTGTCAAATTTTTTTTATTTTCCACTTTAAGTTAAATTTTAAAATCTGCTTTCTTACATATGTACTTCTGATTTTTGGCCAGCTTTTATTCCAAAAGAATTGGCGTTCGATTTCGTAGTAAATTTGGCTTTATTAATGTGCATATTTTTATTATAATTTTCGTGTAACTACAATACTATATACATACATACATACATATGTATGTAGTTCAGTCAGTTTCTATTAACTTATACTCAATTTTTATTTATATTTACATATTTAAAGTAGTAGATTGATTGATTGTATTATTTTTAACTGTAGTAAGCACTTTAGTGATATTTGTATACATAATGTTATTTTTAAACAAAAGAACATCAGCCTTATCATGAATTCCACATGTGAAAATTTCCAATTCAAATTTTTCGTACACAAGGATTTTAATTTCATTTAATCACTTCCAATACAATTAAAAACTAACATATTTTAATTTTTTCCAACAGACAAATCTATGTCAATGATTTTTTTCATAAATTGTCAGATTATTTCGCAATCACACGTTTCACACGTTCGCAAATTTCAATTTCCATGTGAAATTTTATTTATGATAAGCCTGAATAAGGCCAGACCAGATGCAGAATCAAAAATAACAGAATTGGGCAATTTCAATTACATTATGTAATTGCGATTTTTTCAATTACAATTACAAAAATGTAAGAAATTTTAATTACAACTACAAAATGTAATTGCTTTTGAAAACCTTCTATAACAATTACTGCAATTGTTTCAATTGCAAATTACTTCTGGTCGTAATGTTTTTTTTTTTCAATTACAATTACATTTAATTGTACTTAGGCATAGAATGATTATTTTTAGTTCAACAAATTTAATTATAGCCCATTCAGGCTGACGCCAAATGAAGTAATTTCGTGATTTCGGTCGAAATTAACAGTTCTTGTACTAAAACTCATTCTTTTTAACGTGAAGACGTTTACATTTATAAGAAACAATAAATAATAGAAATATTCACCTGTATTGCGTATGTCGAGTCGAATATTCGTCTATGAAAATTTTGTTGTCGATAAAAGGAAATATTTATGTACAAATTTTCTTTAATATAGGGTGATTTTTTTAAATTAAATATGAAATTAAAAGAAGACTGAAAACAATTACATATATGTGACCCGGTCTATGAAAAGGTGGCTTATGACTCAAAAAATAATTTTTCACTTTTATATTGGTTCGGGTAGTTTTTGAGACGCTCTTTAACATGGTGAAAATATTTTTTAAAAACCTCAAAAATTCTTCTTCGACAGACATTATAGGTATTCACGTCAAAATTTCCTAGAGTGGAAAAGGAGAAATTGGAAATAAATGACATTTTAACAACAACAACCGTACACAGTTTTTTTCCTCAAAACTTCAATAGTTTATAACGGAAAAGACCAACAGAAACAGAACGAAGGAGAACAACTAGCGAGAAACTGACGAAATGCATTGTTTATCTTTAACAGCTGATTTCTCGAAATTTTGTTTTTGAGTCATAAGCCACCTTTTCATAGACCGGTGGCTTATAAAAACGCACATATATAAAACGCATTTTGGGAGAACAATGTGAACCAATATCTCCCGCAATTAATGAGATACTTGCGAACAGCCTGTTTATGTAAGACGTTGACGATGGAAATCTTGACGTTTCTGTAATAGATTAAAGAAAAGTCGTACAAGTTCCCAAGAGTTGACAAATTTTCTATGCAAAAATTAAATTACAAAAACAAAATATATACATACAAAATAAGGCCCTAATGTTTTAAGTACACAAACAATTACTTATATGTGTATGTATTGTAACGTGCATAATCGAAATCAAAGCCGTTCAAGTAATTTCGGGGAATTAAAGAAAAATGTATCGAATTTGAAGTCAAAAAACGCCAATCGCGATAAGATCAATTTATTTCGTTTAAGTTGACGATATTTAACACATTGGCCCTTATTGTGGTTGGCGTATTTCAACTTCAACTACGACATTATGGTCCTAGATTAAAGAAAAAATGTTGCAGTGTTCTTTAATCTATTACAAAAACGTCGAGTCGAATTCGAAATACACCAAACACGATAAGGTGGACTATTTTATTATACAAATAGGATTGTTGTTACAATTTTTGAAGTTTATTAACTCTGAATATTTTTGTAATTAATAAAAAATGTAATAATTACATACGTTTTCTATAATTACTTCATTATTTTTCCAATTACATGTAATTGTAATTGGTTTTTTCGATCGCAATTACATGTAATTGAAATTGACTTTTTTCAATAACAATTACATTTTGAAAATTTTCAATTACAATTACAAAAATGTAATCGATGTGTAATCAATTACAAAATGTAATCATTACTGCCTAAGTTTGCTGAATAATGTTTTTTTTTAAGTTTGTCTATAAGCACTGGGTTTTTGTAAGCTTTCTTGATGAGTTGCTTGAGCAGCAACGAAATTTGTCTAGACGTGCTTAACCAACAACCAATAAATTTTTGAACATGTCTATTCTTTCGAATGAATTTGCTTTGCATTGGAAACTACTTTTTTTTATTTTAAAATTGTAAATTTTAACAAGAAGTAGAAGTCGAAATAATAAAAAAAATTTAATTAAAAGCGCATTAACTGCGTCTAAATTCAATGTATTTATGTGAGAATCTTGATGCCCCAAAAAATAGACGCATTCACAGTTTCAAGGCATTTGTATGTTGAATACATAATTTTTCAAAAACATCTATAAATTATATTAAAATTATGCGCCTAAAAAGCACTTTCTTGTCCTTATAATCCTGGCTTAAAAATCGTCAAATGGTTGCTAGAAAAAAAAATTATTAAACAGAAGCAAAGTTTTAACCGAAGTTCAAGTTAAAACGATTACTCTGGTAACAAACTAATATTGAAGACATCTTTAATGTATCAGCTATTTTCGTTTAACCCGGTATTATATCTCTCGCTAGTGAATGCCAATGCAAGGGCACTCTGTGTCACATTGATCTTTTCCAACAAGTGGAACAATTTGTAACCTTGCTAGAATAAAAACATTTACAGCTTCTGTTTTATTGCATAATTATTGAGCTTTAAAATTTAAAGAAAAATGTTTACATCTTAATTAGTCCTTAATGATTTCTCAATATGATGCTAAATTGTCACTGACTTTGGTTAGATTCAAGCTATTTTTGTGAGAGTCTTTAATGTACCAAAATTAAAAACAGGATGTTCGCTTTTGCGAGGCATTTGTCTGATTGGAGAAATTATTTAGGAATCGATATATGTATTTAATAGTAAATGGTAATAAAACTACGCTCCAAAAAAAGCACTTTCTTGGCCTTATAATCCTGGCTCGAAAATCGTCAAATGGTTGCTAGAAAAAATCCTTAAACAGAAGCAAAGTTTTAACCGAAGTTCAAGTTAAAACGATTACTCTGGTCACAAATTAATATTGAAGACATCTTTAATGTATCAGCTATTTTCGTTTAACCCGGTATTATATCTCTCGTTAGTGATATGCCAAATGCAAGGGCACTCTGTGTCACATTGATCTTTTCCAACAAGTGGAACAATTTGTAACCTTGCTAGAATAAAAACATTTACAGCTTCTACTTTATTGCATAATTATTGAGTTTTAAAGTTTAAACTTAAATGTTTACACTGCTTTCAGTAACAATCCGTAAGTCCTTCATGATTTCCCAATATGATGCTAAATTGTCACTGACTTTGGTTAGATTCAAGCTATTTTTGTGAGAGTCTTTAATGTACCAAAATTAAAAACAGGATGTTCGCTTTTGCGAGGCATTTGTCTGATTGGAGAAATTATTTAGGAATTGAAAATATTCGATAGGAAATGGTAATAGAAATAGGCTCCAAAAAAGCACTTTCTTGTCTTCATAATCCGGGCTTGAAAATCGTCAAATGGTGGCCAGAAAAAGTTATTGAACAAATGCAAAGTTTTAAATCAAATTCGAATTAAAACGATAATTTTGTTTACAAAAAAACTATTTGAGAATAACAGGTTTTTATTTTATCACATTTCTTTCACAATCAGTTCCTGGAGATGGGGCAATATGATGCCTCTATGTAGAAATTGTAAAAAAATTTTAATCACTCAGGCGTTAAATGGCGTTAGAATAAGGCACCTGAAAAGCACTTTCATGTCCTCTTAATCCGGGCTTGAAAATCGTCAAATGGTTGCCAGATAAAGTTGTCAAACAAATGCAAAGTTTTAAATCTAATTCGAATTAAAACGATAACTTTGTTTACAATTAATGATTTAAGAATAAACGTTTTATTGTATAATTTTTTTTCTCATAATCGGTCCTTGGAGATGGGGCAATATGTTGCCCCATGTAGAAATTGTATAAAAATTCAAATTACTCAGGCGTTAAATGGCGTTAGAATTATGCAAATAAAAAGGACTTTCATGTGCTCATAATCCGGGCTTGAAAATCGTCAGAAGGTGATGTTCATGTTAAAACGATTATTTTGTTTACAAATTCGGTGCATGTGGGACACGTTGTAAGAATCAGTAAAAAAAATATCGCGTATTGCTCTTACTTTACATTTAGTGAATAAATTTTGAAGTACTATATATTTTTTAAAAGTCAAAGATTGTCATACATTTCACTGAATGCTAGAGTTTTTTCCCGCAATTTTTCATTTTCCGCGAAAGCGGAAATTTTTTTTAAATATTTGTCCTCATTGTTGTGTGTGTTATTTGGCCTTCGAGAGTTTTGCGTCTCACTCGCACTTCTTGTTGTTGCTTATCTCAACTAACGGTATCGCTTTTAGCTTTTTCGTGGAATTTTCCATTATCCAGTGCAAATGTTTTTTAATAACACTTAATACTGGTGGAGGCCATACACAATTTTAGGAGTGTGCCTGGAAACTTCTATTTCCTTTGCGGATGTATAAGTTGTTCACAGGTCGTGGGATACCCTGGCTCTTTGGCTACGTTCCTTTATTAGTTCTAATTAGTACACCGTAAAAAATAACCTATTAAATTGTATTGTAAAAAAGGCATGATGGTATACTTATGTATATAGTAAATTTAGTACTTTTATTTAAGGCATGATGATAACTGTGTTTTTATATTCTAATAAAAAATAAATAATTTTTTCAAAATGAAATTGTTTTTTATTAAGTTAAACGACTCTACAAATCGTAACTATTTGTTTTTATTATTCTTTAGGTGGTACGCCTTTGATACCCTGCAGTACAGCCCAAGGTACTACAACATTGCGGCGTAATGGTAATGGTGTGGTTCCTAGTTCAAATACTCCTCCGCCTTTGTATTCACCCACCTCAAGTGGTTTATTAGTGCCAGCCGGTTCGGCAAGTGCGGCCACTACAGCAGCAGCTGCAGCAGGAGCAGCAGCTGCAGCAACTTCTTCTACGGCCACCACGCCAAATAGCAATCAAGAATTTTCGTTCAAGGCCAAGCAGGAAGTTGATGTTATGCGTCGTATTATGGAACTACAGCGAGAGGGATTATGGACTGAAAAACGCTTGCCCAAACAAATGGAACCTGCCCGACCGAAGGCCCATTGGGACTATTTGCTCGAGGAAATGGTATGGCTGGCTGCCGATTTCGCACAAGAGCGCAAATGGAAGAAGGCTGCAGCCAAAAAATGCGCCAAAATGGTACAGAAATATTTCCAAGACAAAGCCAATGCGGCTCAAAAAGCCGAAAAGGCGCAGGAGGCTCATCTTAAACGTGTGGCTGCTTTCATAGCCAAGGAGGTGAAAATGTTTTGGGGAAATGTTGAAAAATTGGTGGAGTATAAACATCATACTAAAATTGAAGAGAAACGCAAGAAGGCGCTGGATCAACATTTGTCGTTTATTGTGGATCAAACAGAAAAGTTCTCCCAGCAATTGGCAGAGGGTATGAACAAGAGCATTAAAGATAATTCAGCTAATCCAAGCATAAATTCAAGTAGGATATCATCACCGAAAAGAGAACATACCGATGGTAAGTAAAGTTTCTTAAAATAAAAAAATTTGAAAAGTACAAGTATGTCATATGATGTCAAACTCACACTGATTCCAAAGTTTATACTCTATTCTTGAGAAAACTTAAGGAAATTAAAAGATGGTCGCTTATGCGAGGCATTTGTCTGATGATAAATTGGATCTTATTAGACTCTTAGTTATATGTAATTCAATTAAAGTTGCTTACATATTTGTTTGTTTTTATTTTTTAAGATGAATTTCGTCCCGGCTCTGGCTCGGAGGATGATGAGGAGACCATAGCCAAGGCCGAAGAAGAAGACAATGCCGATGTTGATGCAGAAGTGGCGGCATTAGAAAAAGAATCTCAAATGGACTTGGACGATTTCCTAAAAGATTTACCCAAAGGCTATTTAGAAAATCGTGATAAAATCGTGCTGGATGATGATACAACGACGTCTGCTAACATCAAAGACAAAAGGGACACCGACAGCGATGATGGCGAATTTGAGGCCAATGAAGCCAGTGAAGATGATGAAAATACGATTAGTAAGCAAGAGGAAGAAGAAATGGATGTAGATCATCAAAAAGAAATTGATGAACTGGAGGCCGAAAATGATTTAACTGTTGAAGAACTAATGGCTAAATATAAATACAAACAGATCGATAATGAAACGAGGACCACTACATCACACTTGAAAAGAAGAAAGGTTGTAGATTTCGAACATGAGGAGGAGGAAGTCATCAATAGGGCAATGAGAGATTCCGATGATGATTCTACAGCCGATGAAGAGGAAGAGACGGATGAAGATGAAGATGAAGCCAGCGAAAGTGAGGATGAAGACGAGGAGGCGGATGAAACTGAAGAAAACGAACAAGATGCCGGCTTGAAAAGTCTGCTGGAAGACTCATCTAATGCCAATAATAGCAGTAAAGATGACATGATCAAAGACGCGGCTGCTTTAGCTGAATCACTACAGCCCAAAGGTAATACATTATCTTCAACCAATGTGGTAACACCTGTACCCTTCCTACTCAAACATTCATTGAGAGAGTATCAACATATTGGTCTTGATTGGCTGGTAACAATGAATGAGCGTAAACTAAATGGCATTCTAGCCGATGAAATGGGTCTTGGTAAAACCATACAGACTATAGCTTTGCTGGCCCATTTGGCATGTGTCAAAGGCAACTGGGGCCCCCACTTAATTGTAGTGCCCTCCTCTGTAATGTTGAATTGGGAAATGGAATTCAAAAAGTGGTGTCCTGGTTTTAAAATACTGACTTACTATGGCTCACAAAAAGAACGTAAACTAAAACGTGTTGGTTGGACTAAACCGAATGCTTTTCATGTTTGCATCACATCCTACAAGTTGGTGGTGCAAGATCAGCAAAGTTTTCGTCGTAAAAAGTGGAAATACCTCATACTGGATGAGGCTCAAAATATCAAGAATTTTAAATCGCAACGTTGGCAACTGCTACTGAATTTCTCCACAGAAAGGTGAGTGGATTAGACATTTACATGTTTTTTATTTTTTTATACATATATTTATTTATTGTATCTTCAAATATGAACAAACAATAAGTATTAAAATCTTAAATCTAAATATAAGACATTTACATAAAAAAAATTTTATACATACAAGAAACTTAACTAATCCCTAGTCAAGGAGATGTATCACTGCTCTGCATCATGCGAACAAACTTTAATTTAAAATGCAATATAAGTTCCTTGATAATCTTTTTTACTATAGTAGCCATGAATGCGTACAGCTAAGAAAACATTTTTATAGCACCATAAATCAGTAACTTAACGACTGTTAAATTAGTTAAGAGACTACGCTTGGGTGCTTAAATTAAAACATTAGAGTCTTACATCGCTATTATAGACTTTCTAATTTCCAAAAGTCCATATTAATATGTAAGGCCACAATTTAAATACGGAACGTAATCTCAGCTTTTGTCTAAAGCAACTATCAGGCTCAGTTAGCCGACTGCAATGGCAGGAATGTAACCGGAATGTAAGAATCTGTACATTACTTTTCACATAACAATATCGATCAGCTGTTTCCTACCATTGCAGTTACATTAGGTGTGTTCATTTACTTTCCTAGCAGAGACTTGTAACGAGTGAGCAAGGCAGAAATTTACAAAATTACTCTCCCAGATACGAAAAAGTAAATGAACGCTTTACTTGTAAAAACTTGGAAGAAAATTTTATTTATGTCAGAACCATGGATCGAAATCATGATACAATTGTACTTTTTCTAATGTATTTTGGATAATCTTGTTTGCTAATATTTTAAATTACAAAATTTTCATGTATTATTTACTATTTTTTATGCATTTTTCCTTATTTTTCAATTCTATTCTATTAACAAATACAAAAAACCCATTTTCCATCTCTGATCAAATATGATAAACAAACAAAATTCATTGTCAATGAAATTGAATTTATGTGGCTTAATGAAAGAAAAACAATAAATTAAGAAAATACGCTTTCTTTTTGCATACGTATACATATTTTTTCAATAAAGAAATTCACATTTTTGAGTTTTCCTTTTTCAGATATTTTTGAAATAATTAATTTGTAAACACAAACGCAAAACAGATGGTTGAATAATTATTGCAAGTAAATATTTTACTTGTAAAAACTTGCAACAATTTTTCTGTCTCAATTTGTTACGCTCTTTCGACGCTCTCTCGTTGCAAATTTTTTGGGTTAATGAACGCTTTCTAGTAACCATTGTTACAAATTTGTAAAAAATTTTAGTAAATGAACACAATTATTACATTACAGTTGGCTAACCGAGCCTTTAACGTTATAATCAAAAAAAAAAAAAAAAAAAGATTTCGCAGCTCCGTTATTTTGTCTGCTTGTGTGAAGTAGACATGAAATATGTATTTGTTGTAAACAAAGTACATTTGGATATGTAAACTTCGCTCTCCCTCTCTCTCTCTCACACTTTACAACAAACATTCATTTGCATTCTCTGATGACGTAGATGCGCAGCAGATTTTTTTTTGTACGGCTGAGTGCGCAATCTTGTTTTTTTTTTTGATTCACTATATCATTCTAAACGAAGGAAAATGCTTTCGAATTTATAAGTTAATAACCTGAAAAGTGTTTTATTTTGTTTCGAATTAGATACTAGAGCCCCAATAACTTAACGTCTGATAAATTTAGCTTAAAAATCTTGGCCCACAGTTTAATCAATGTGTAACTTAACGTTTGCTAAAATAGATAAAAATAGACAAGGTCAATTCACCTTATCGTAGTTGGCGTATTTCGACTTCGACTACAACATTTTTGTAATAGATTAAAGAACACCGCATATGACTGCCGAATCTCTCTTAACAAACTGGGAATGCATGCTGACCTGGAGCTACAATGGATTCCAGGACATGCGAATAGTGTTGGTAACAATATTGCGGATGAGCTGGCTAAGGCTGGAGCTCAAATGCAGGATGAGGACATTGATAGGTTAGTAGGTGTTCCGATGAATTGCTGTAAAATGCAAATACAGCAGAACCTTTTCAGGGTTGCACAGGCTAGATGGTTACATGAGGTCACATGCTCAACCTCTAGAATGACATGGCCCTGTTATGATATGAGGAGGTCCGCAATATTGGTGAGGATTCCAAGAGGACAACTTCGTAATTTGGTCGCAGTCCTAACAGGACATTGCTACATAGGCATACATGCTGGTAGATTGAATCTACCTTATAATGATTTCTGCAGAAGCTGTCAGGACGAGGAAGAGGAGGAAACTGCTGAGCATTTTCTCTGTCATTGCCCAGCACTTGCGGAGGTGCGTTCACTCCACATGGGGGCTCCGATACTGCAAGGTTTGGAGAGTCTGTCGGAATGTGAAATCGGTAGTGTGAATTCATTCATACGCCTTTCGGGTTGGTTTCAGCTGAATACGGATAGTGTATAGGATAAATGAGGATGGGCAGCCCGCCTCAATCCGCCCAGGCAGCACAACGGGACCTCTAAGGACCCAAGTGGGCTGGTTTACTATAAATCGGCAGCCTGTTATAACCTAACCTAACCTAACCTAAAGAACACCGCAACATGTTTTCTTTAATCTAGGACCAAAATACCGTAGTCGAAGTTGAAATACGATAACCACGATAATGAAATATTCTTTATGAATTTTAGTACGACAATATTTCTCTAATAACTTGTAGCAAAATCAGTCAACTTATTCTTTTAAATAAAAAAAGCAAGCCTAGCGTCATAATCAGTAACTTAACAACTAACAAAAAATTTGTTAAGAGACAACTTGGGCGCTTAAATTAATAAAATATAAAGTTCTAATTTCGCTACTATAGGCTTTATATTTTCCCAAAAGTCTATATTAATAAATTAGGTCACAGTTTAATTAATCTGCAACTTAACTTTTGCTAAAATAGTTAATAACAGACAATGTCAATCCACCTTATAGTGCTTGGCGTATTTCAACTTCGACTATGACGTTTTTGTAATAGATTAAAGAACGCCGCAACATTTTTTCTTTAATGTAGAACCAAAATTTCGTAGCCAAAGTCGAAATACGCCAACCACGGTAATGAAATATGCTTCATGACTTTTAATACGCGAATATGTATGTCTCTATTAACTTGTAGCAAAATGAGTGAACGTATTCTCCGCTATGAGTTTATAATTTATAAATAAAACTTTAAATAAATATATAGATGCAAAAAGCAAGCTTAGCGTCATAATCAGTAACTTAACAACTACCAAATTTGCTAAGAGACTAAACTTGGGCGCTTAAATTAATAAAATATAACGGTCTAATTTCGCTACTATAGGCTTTATATTTTCCCAAAAGTCTATATTAATAAATTAGGTCACAGTTTACTAAATAGTTAATAGTTTACTATAATAGTGAAGAGACAAGGTCAATCCACCTTATCGTGCTTGGCGTATTTCCACTTCGACTATTTTGTTTCTGTTATAAATTAAAGAACACCGCAACATGTTTTCTTTAATCTATGTCGTAGTCGAAATACACCAACCACGATAATGAAATATATATATATATATATATATATATATATATATATATTATCTGCATTATTCATAAAAAATATTTCAGGTTTATTAAGCGCTTATTTGACGTATTTCTATTGGAAATTTGTCAAATAAACCTGTAATAAACCTAAAATATTTTTTATGAATTAGACCGTATATATTTAATCCTTTAATTCATAGGAGGAACATAGGGCCGTACGATAATGAAATATGCTTCTAGCAAAATCAGTCAACGTATTCCGTTAAATAAATATTTAGATGCAAAAAGTAAGATTAGCGTCATAATCAGTAACTTAACAACTACCAAATTTGCTAAGAGACTAAACTTGGGCGCTTAAATTAATAAAATATAACGGTCTAATTTCGCTACTATAGGCTTTATATTTTCCCAAAAGTCTATATTAATAAATTAGGTTACAGTTAAATTAATCTGTTTTAACGCTCGTTTTAAAATTGTACGCCTGATTAATTTCAACTCAATGAATGAAGAAAATGCTATAAGAAGTATTGAGGTTACCATACAATATTTTGATTCTTGCAGAACACTCTTAAATTTTTCCTTTTAGCAAAAAAAATTGTTGAGTAAAAATTTCAACTCGGTATTTTAATATTAAAAATAGTTGCATCGAGCTCAAAGTTCGGGATAAAGGGCTAAAAATCCACGAGAAATCTCATAACTGACCCTGAACCGCTTTTACAACGGTAAAATGTAAGACAGAATATACATACATACAAACCCCCACCTCCACTCCTTAAGTGTGTTACCATAGAAAAATATTTTTATAAATTTTTATTTAATACATATTTGTATGGGAATATACCCTTAACTATAGTTTTAGACTCGGCAGTTTTTCTAGCTCAACTTTTGATTTTATAATGAGAAAGAAAATGTTGGGTATACAAAAGGTATGAAATGTATATGTATATTACTTTCTCAACTCTCTCATATAAAATCAAAAGTTGAGCAACTAAAACTGCCGAGTCTAAAATGAGAGTGAAGAGTGGTGATAGGGGGTTGCCTCACATACGTAAAATAAAAGAACAAATTGATTACAAATCTATATACTCGTATTTAATTAAGTATGAACTTAGATATTTTTAATTATGTATTCACAAATGATTTTGTAGTTTTGCATTCAAAAAAAAAGCATTTCTTGTTGCTAACTGTTTTAACAAGGAAATCGTATATGAATGCTAAATGAAACATTGAAAACTAAACAGTAGCAAGGTGTAATTTTCTTGTCCTAATGAAATTACATTTAATAAGCTGTTTAACAAGATAACGTTTACTGTAGTTAATGAAATAAAAGTCGCAGATATACTCGTACATAGATATAAAATAAAATATCAATTAAACTGTGTATACATATTTATAATTAAAGGAAATGATATTTTTATTTAAAAGATATCTTCTTTAAATATTTCAGGCGTCTGCTGCTAACCGGCACTCCTTTGCAAAATGACTTAATGGAATTATGGTCCTTGATGCATTTCCTAATGCCGTACGTATTTTCTTCGCATCGAGAATTTAAGGAATGGTTCTCCAATCCAATGACCGGTATGATTGAAGGCAATACGGAATATAACGAACAGCTTATACAAAGGCTGCACAAAGTGATAAGACCTTTCTTGTTGAGACGTTTGAAAAAGGAAGTTGAAAAACAAATGCCCAAAAAGTATGAGCACGTAGTCATGTGCCGTTTATCAAATCGCCAGCGTTATTTATACGATGACTTCATGAGTCGGTCCAAGTAAGTTTTTTCTGTTGAACTTTAAATTACTTTTACTCACATTTATAAATTCCCCTTAATATTTCCCAGAACAATGGAAACTTTGTCGACAGGCAACTTGTTGAGTGTCATTAATGTACTCATGCAATTGCGAAAAGTTTGTAATCATCCGAATATGTTTGAAGTTCGTCCCACATTATCACCCTTTCAAATGGAGGGAATTTCGTATGAAACTTCTCGTTTGATATGCGATTTAATGGAATATGACCCGCTTACAGTGAGTGAAATCGTTTTTCCATTACAAAATGTTCATAAGCTGACTGATTCCTTTTTAACTGTTAATATCAATTAACGTAAATTGTATAATTTATTTTTCTTTTTATATGCAGCAAATTGATTTACACTCCCTTAATTTATTACTTATCGAATTAGAATTGACACTGACCGCGTATGTGTCACACAAATCTCGATTACTGGCTGCTCCACGCAAATTAATCGAAGAAATCGATACAATACCAGAACCGGCACCCAGGTGTCCAACGGGCAAATATAAATTCCACATACGTGTCAGGGATGTTAAAGTACAAGAAAGTATAAATATGCATGCCAGACAAACGGTGAAGGTTGGCACTAGCCCGGCCATGAGACGCGAGGGCAATAAATTTGTGCCTGTAAATCCAGCACTGGCTGCATTGCCCGCCATCGGAGCAGCAGGCGTTGAAGAAGCCACAAATAGTCGCTTGGGCAAACGTATAAATAATATTATAAACCCCGTGAGTGCACCCAAATTGGGACCAATGACGCCTGTAAGTATTACCACACGTTCTCGCGACGTTTCAATGCAGGATGCTGCGTTGGGACCAACACCAGCGAAGCAGTTAAAATTACACGACACAATAAATAGTGAAACAATAAAAACTAGTGTAAAAACTGAAAAACCTAGAGATAATAAGGCCTTTGTGACAGCCCTGGCGCAACAGGTAAAAAACAGTACATTATCAGAAACGCCGACAGGTTCGGGTGGACTTAATAATGAGGTCACTGTTAAGACTGAACCTAAGGAGAATTTGGATGACGATACATCGTCTGAGTTGGATCCCATTTACAATATGAGTGACATCTTGCAACAGCGCAAGGAGCAAAGGTTGGCCCGTCTTAAGCTTATGGCGGCTGTAAACAAGAGACGCACAGACGCCACTCCAATTTACGGTGCTGATTGCCGAGAATCCATAGAACAATGCAAAGAAGCCAGTAATCTTTTGAATTTTTCTAGTTGGCAAACTAGAGGTCTAACAAACTGCGCTACCGCCATGACAAGACGCCAAGATAATTGGACTCTAAATAAAATGTTAAAATCTTACGAACTGCGCTGTGAAGGTCTTAAAAAAATATTTCAAAATTTCGTCATTTACGTACCGTCCGCTTGTGCTCCCCGCATTCGCTTCTATGTCAATAATTTAACGTCCTCTCGTCACCTTAAAGAACAGGAAATCGAGAGGAGTATACAAAACGAGATGTCTCCAAAATTGGCCATGTTACATCCGATAATATCGGCCATGACAACACAATTTCCAGATCCTCGGCTTATACAGTACGACTGTGGCAAACTCCAGACACTAGATCGTTTGCTGAAGCAATTAAAGTCAGGACATCATCGTGTATTAATCTTCACGCAAATGACTAAAATGTTAGATGTACTAGAAGCATTTCTTAACTATCATGGTCACATCTATTTGCGTTTGGATGGTGCCACAAAAGTCGAACAAAGGCAAATACTTATGGAGCGCTTTAACACAGATAAACGCATATTTTGTTTTATACTTTCAACAAGATCTGGAGGCGTGGGCATAAATCTGACTGGAGCTGATACTGTGATATTTTACGATTCAGACTGGAACCCCACCATGGATGCTCAGGCGCAGGATCGCTGTCATCGCATAGGACAAACCCGAGATGTGCACATATATCGCTTGGTTTCCGAAAAAACCATTGAAGTTAACATACTAAAGAAGGCTAATCAGAAGCGTATGCTTAGTGATATGGCCATAGAGGGCGGCAACTTCACAACGTCATTCTTTAAAAGTTCGACTATCAAGGATCTCTTTAATGTGGAATCACAGCAACAAATGTGCGATAATACTGCTGCATCAGGCACAACTGCTCAACAGGAATATTTCGATAAGCCCTCTACATCAAGTGCAGTTTTAGAGAACACTGAAGTTGATTTAGAAAAGCAATCGCTGAAAGCTTTCGAATCGGCTCTAGCAGCTGCCGAGGACGAACAAGATGTACAGGCCACCAAAACGGCTAAGGCAGAGGCGGCAGCAGATCTAGCTGAGTTTGATGAAAACATTCCATTGGACGAGACAACAACAGCGGCAGATACCAATGTCGAACTTAGTAAAGCTGATTTGGAAATGCAAAATTTAGTCAAACAGGTATGTTGCAAGATTTTCCAAAACATTCATTGATTAATTTAATGAATTTTGCTTAAAATATACATTTATCTGAATTTTGTTAAATTCAAATTGCGTTCATTCTAAGCTAAATAAATAAGGACTTTCTCTCATTGAAGGAAAAGTTCATTAAACGTTCAGACATAGTTAAAGCGATTTTTTATCACGCTTGATTATATCACTCAGCCTTTAACAATTCTCTTCGAAATTGTATTCCTTTTAAAAGCGGGCATTAAATACATTTTTAAAGGTTTAAATTTTCTATAAATTAAATTTTTTACCTGAATATTTAATGCCCATATCAATCTCTTAGATAGACGTTCAGACATAGTTAAAGCGATTTTTTATCACGCTTGATTATCACTCAACGTTTAACAATTCTTTAGATTTCCAAAATATCTTAAAGTTTGGAAGGAGGAGTCAGTTTTATAGCGGGCATACATTTATATACATTTTAAGGGTTTAAATTTTCTATAAATTAAATTTTTTACCTGAATATTTAATGCCCATATCAATCTCTTAGATAGACGTTCAGACATAGTTAAAGCGATTTTTTATCACGCTTGATTATATCACTCATCGTCCAACAATTTTTTATATTTTTGTTCTGTAACTATTTGTAGACGTTAAGTCAATGCAATACCAATAAAATTGGCATTTTTCTACACTTTGTTGATAAATAAGTCCCGGTTCACACACGTCAACTTTTGTTGATCAACTCCTAAATCAGCTGTAAGAAAGACGGGGAAGGAAATACATATAGGGTGTTTTTTTATTGAGGTATAGAACTTTAAGTTGGCATCACTTTTTTTAACTGGCGGCCATTTTGTCAGCTGTCAAGTGATTAATATTTAGTTTGGTTTGCCATTTCATCATGAACAGGTTGACAAAAGAACAACGCTTGCAATTCGTGCAAATTTATTTCGAAAATAATGGTTCAGTTCGCGAAGTTTACCGCAAGCTCCGTCCATTTTATGGTCGACATAATCGTCCATCAGAGCAATTAATTCGGTTAACCGGTCAATTGGCCACCAAGATCGTGTGATTTGACACCATTGGATTATTTTCTTTGGGGATATGTGAAGTCGCTCGTCTACGCCAACAAACCAGAAACGTTAGGGACTTGGAAGCCAACATTCGTGGCGTTATTGCCAACATACGGCCCCATATGCTCGAAAAAGTGGTTGAAAATTGGACCTGTAGAATTGGCTTTATTCGAGCCAGCCGCGGCGGCCGCATGCCCGAAATCATATTTAAACGTTAATGGCATAAAATTATCCTTCCAATAAAGCCAAATCGATGGACATTAAAACGATTTTCTTGTGTTTTATTTCAATTCGAAGTTCTATACCTCTAAAAAAACACCCTATATATCTCTTTTTTTCTGCCAGCTGAATGAAAAGTTGGTCAACAAAAGTTGACGTGTGTGAACGGGGACTAACATTTAACATTATTGTGTTGGTCGGTTAAGCCTTTATTGTCCAAGAGATAATCTTTAAGGGCCAATTTTCGTGTTCTAGATTCAACTTTCATTCTATAATTAACTAATCCGAAAATTAACTAACTACCAGTTTTTAACTCAATATTTAAGTATGTAATAGCTAGTTTCTTTATTTAAATTTAAAGTGTATTTAAATTCTATTTAATTTTTTTAGTAGTTAATTAGAGTTAGGAAAGGTGGTGCTATAACACACCTCCACTCGGACACCCAGTTGGGTCCATTGTGATCGGAGTATTTTAATTAAAGTTCTTATTAAATTACGTTTAAAGTGCGGCAGCACTAAACAATTTCCAAACAAGAAAGTCTATCAAAATGTAGAAAATTAAAATTGCATAAAAACACATTTTTGAAACCAAACGATCATCGGAATGCATTTTTCTATTTATTTATTTCATGATATGAAATTATTTTTTATTCTTTTTAATTCTACCACATGATTTCAACAAACACACTCACGCACAAAAACATATGGTACGCTCATAAAACTTAAATAGAATTTAAATACACAAGGTTGGGCATTTAAGTATTATTTAAATATTCACTCAAAAACACAAGTTCGTATTTAAATAGAACTTGAAACTAACTACAGTTTAACTAATAAGTCAAAAGTTGGTTCTAAATCTAACATTAGCGGAATTCATGGTTCATATTAAACAAATAATTCTAAATTTTAATTCCAGCTTTCACCCATTGAACGATATGCCATGCGCTTTGTAGAAGAAACTGGCGCCGCTTGGACTGCCGAGCAACTGCGTGCCGCTGAAGAAGAATTGGAGGCCCAAAAGCGTGAATGGGAAGCAAATCGTCTGGCAGCACTACAAAAAGAAGCCGAATTGCTGAAACAAGAAGAGAGTGCTGAGGAACCCTTAACCTACTCACGAAAGGATGCAACAAATCAGGTTAATAAAAGAACTAGTAATAAGAACAATAACAAAAATCGTAGGGGGAATGCTAATAGAACTAATTCCTCGGTTAATCGCAAAAATCAAAGAAATAAACAAAGATTACCGGCTTTAAGATCGCGTAAAGTTTCTTCTGCGCCAGCTAACGTTTCCCGGAGAGCTTTAGCTCAGCGCAAACGTAGACAGTTAGAAATGATGAGACGCGCTACAACTACTGGTCAACAAAACAAGAGTTCGAGAAGTAGAAATACCAGAAGAGATAGTAGACGAAGTATAAGAAATCGAAATGGTAGGGGGAATAATATTGAAAACAGTAGTCAGGAGGAGAATAGTAATCATAGTAACAGTAGTAGTGAAGATGATGAGGAAGAAGAGAATGAGAATGTTACAGAACAGGAAGAAAGTGAAGAGGATAGTCGAAATGAAGAGGAGGAGGAGAAGGAAGAAGTTAGTGATGATGAAATTCTAGAATCAGCCGATGAGAACGATGAGGTGAGGGAAGAGCAGCAGGGCTTAAAGAAAAAGCTTATTAAACAATCTAGCATAAAAAATAATAGGAAAGTTGTAGACTACGAGGAAGAAGAAGAACAAATAGTACCAAACATACGAAAACTAAGATCTCTTAGTGGATCGCTTGCTCGTGGCAGTTTAAATAAATCCTGCAAGAAAACTTTGCCCAGCCGCAGTAAATTGACGGCTAGAAGCGAAAAGTCTTCCTGTAATGTGACCAATAGAAAGACCACACGCACATCAATGGCTGCTGCCGCTGCGGAAAATGATTTGGAAACAAGTTCTAAACAAAAAACTGGAGTAAAAAATCAAAAACTTTTAACTTTTGCACAAAAACGTATGCAGCAGAAGAGACAAGAAATGTTACAAAAAAAGAAGGAAAGTGCACAAAGAAATCGCAAATTGAGTTCGAGTCCAGGTAAAACAGCTCGAACTTCCAATGCTAGAAGAAAGACTAATGTGGTGAATACAACACAAAGAGTTTTAAGACACAGTCCCAGAAAGGCGCAACAAAAAGATGACGTACAAGAAGTCGAGGCAGATGAAGAATGTAAAAATGAAGACGATCATTATAGTCGTAATGAAAATGAAGAAAGAACGGAAGATAGTAGTGAACATGAAGAATTCGAGCTGGTAGAAATCCATGATGAAGAAGAAGAACAAGACGAAGAACAAGACCAAGAACCAGATGAAGGACAAGAACAGGAACAATATGAAGAAGAGCAAGAGGCTGAAAGTGTTGAAGAAAATTATGTAAATTTGGAAGATGACGATGGAGAGAATCAAGACATTGGGCATGAGATAATTACAACAACAATTACGAGATGTAGAAATATTCGAAATATAACAGTAAGAACTCGCGGTGGTAAAACTATGAAAATAGAACAAGAAGACTCAGATGATGATGTAGCTGAGGACGACGAAGAGAGAGAAATTCACGAAGATGGGAACAATTCGGATAATGAAGTAGAAGAGGAGGATGATGATGATGATAAATCAAGTTATGCCACAGCTGGTGATAATGACAATATTAGTGTCGATGAAAATCTACTTCATCAACAACAGCGTAATCAATGTGATTTAGACAATTCTTCCGGCATGGATGTCTGGACTATACATAACCAAGATACCACAACCAATTCCACTTATTATAACGTATCGGATGAATCGGAATCAGAAGATAATGATAGCCTATCCGCCTTAAATTCTACACTTAAGAAAACACCTCAGTCTGCTGCCAAGTCCAATTCATCTGGACATTCTAGTCTTAGAAATCAGGCAAGCAGCAGTACACCTCAGCAACAGCAGCAACAACAAGAAAACGAGAATCATACGCCACGAACACGCTCCAGGGGCTCGGTGAAAATAAATCTCTGGACTTTGGATGAAAGTCCAGTATTGCCAACTATTACTAGACACAATTCAGCGGGCAAATCGAACAAAAATCAATATTATACTAAAAAATCAGACGATGAATCTGCGAAAACGTTTGATAATCAGAGATCAGTGAACGCATACAAGACCCCCCCTTCTCATCGAGGAGCAGCAGTAACCACCATAAAAAGGCTTAGACAAAAATCGAATGAAACACAAGTAAGGACTCCCAGCTCGGTGAATACTTTACATCGTTGGCTTTTGAAAACGCCGCGCACATCAACTACACAATCAAGTGTAGGCGGTGGCGCAGGTGCAAACTGTACCACAAAATCTCTGAGTGAAAGTTCTGCCTCATGATGTTGATTGAAGTTGCGGCCAAATAGGAAACAGTATTAATTTGCAGTCGAATCAAGCTTAGGCGTATTATTACAAAGAAAGCTGGGTTGCAAATAACAACGACATTTCGATATCGAACAAAATACGAAATTTAAAAATATTTCTATTTAAATTCTATTGAAATATGCTTGAATTTCTTTTCGATAGCGAATGCCACACGTTGCAACCGAGATTGTAATTGCTGCTGGTGGGTGTATGTAATTGCTGTGTGTGTATTTTTGTTAATAATGGTTTACTTTTTATTGGTTTTCCAAGAGGATAGAATGAATGAATGTTTGTTCCATTTGTGTATCTTTTACACATTTTAAACTGCCACTTAAACATATGTATGTTTGGTATATTTTTCTTCTATTCGAGATTGGGATTGTAGTGCAAATTTGAATTTGGTTTTAAATAAAAAAAATATGGATAATTGGATTTCTAATAACAGTTCAAGTTAATGTTGTATTGTGAACGACCTTCTTCTATATTGTAAAGAATGATTATTGTTCAATTCACAAGAGAGATAGAGAGAGAGAGAGAGAGAGAGACTCTTGTTATTCTTTTGTAACAACTTTCCAATAAAGTTTTTAATAACTTTTATATGGATAATTTACATGCAATTTTATATGATTGTACCAAACGCTGAAATTAGAATAACTGTACCCTAAACGTTCTTCTAGAACTTTGTTATTATTTGCTTTTATATTTTGTAAAGTGTTAATGTATTTGAAGTTTCGGTTAAAAAAAAAAAAATTATGAACCTAAATCGTGCTTACTTCAATAACTAAGATTTTGCACTATTTAAGTCATACTTCGATTCGATTGCACTAGCGAAATTCATGGTTTGATATTATAGAATTTAATTTCAGCTCAATTCTAAATATTCCAGGGGATATAATTCCCAGACATAATATTTTCCGAAAATAAAATCCTCTTATTCTAAACAGATGACGAGAGAATAAAAAAATTGAGAGAGAATTTCGAAGTCAGCTATTTTGTTGCCAGTTTTTTTTATTATTTAACCTGAAAGTTTGCAAATGATTTTTTTTTTGAATACGGGTAAAGTGAAATGAGAACAACTTCCGAGGAGTTGTTATACAGAATAGGGCCGTTTATTTACAAGTGTGAAATAGTTCGCACAGAAGAATAAGATACATCAAAATACTCTCAGATACGAGTAGTCTCTCTCTCTCTCTCGCTTGTGAATTGAACAATAAACATTCTTTAAAATACAGAAGAAGAGGTCGCTCACAGTTAAATATTTAAAATCGTACGCATATTTAAAATTGTTTTTTAAATTTAATATGAACCTTGAATTCCGCTATTATAATGAGTAACAAAAAGTGACAAAAATAAACATGTGATTTTTTTTTATCCAATCACTTTAATTTGAACTTTGTGTGTTAACCATAATTTTTTTAAACAATTACAAGCATATGTATGTAGACATGAATATGTACATCAAATGATCTCTAAACTAGTTAGCAAGGTTTGCAAGACATCTTTTTCGAACTTTTAGAGACTGCTGCTTACATTTTCAGAAACAAGCTCTCTTTACTTACACCTGCTTCTTCGATTTTGTTTTGTTTTTCGTAATTTAGATTTTTTACCTTTAATCCGATCAAAAAAACTTTGTATATTTAAAAAGGAATAATAACTAAAGTTGTAAATAATATATAAAAATTAAAAAAAAAAAAAAAAAGAAAATTCAAAATTATTACTTAATATGTATGTAGAATTAAAAATATGATAAAAAATGTTTAGTTATTAGTTAGAATTGATAGGTATTAATAATATATAATCCTAAAATATAAATAAGTTGGAAAAGCCACTAAATTAAAAAAGAAAACCAATTGTCCTGAGATTATAGCAAACAAAATTATAATGCAATACTTTTATTTTTTAATTTGATAAGAGAAAGTAAAAAAAAAAAATATATAAAATTTTGTAATTTACTTATAAAAACAATAGCAAAAATAAGTTGCAAAATTGGTATTAACAATGAATTCTAGAACGCATAAAGTATTCATTCAATAATGAAGCTGCAAATTTGCTGCCTGAAACTGTGAGGTTCTCAACTAGTTGCATCAGATGAGCTGATAAAATAAATAACATAACTGAATAATTTAAAATAATTTATCATACCCAACACATAATCATTTGTATGAAACTATTTTAATGGCTCGTTAGTAAAATCGTATCGGGCTGTTGCGTATCAGCTGATAAAATCCGTGACATTTAATAAACGTGTTGATACTTATTGAATATGTATTGGCAACGTTTGCTACCTAAAAATCTAGAGAAAATAGATTTTTACCTGACAAACGTCATGTTGAAGTGAACTTTTGGTTCAACTTTTGGTTGATCAACTCTTAGGGGCCATCCACATATTACGTAACGCCATTTTTTCCGATTTTGACCGCCCTCCCCTCCCCATCACAATAACGTAAGAAGAACTTAAAAAACATTTAAATTGTTTTAAGTTTTTATTTAAAAAAAATTTAAATTTAATTCATACACATACATATGTATGTATTTTTAAATAACTTTTTGTTTGAATTGAAGTAAATTTCTTTATTTAGTTATTACAAACTGATATACAAATATTTTTATGGCATTTTCTTAAGTTTCGTTTAGGATTTATGCATTTATTTATTTTATTTATGGGAAAATGCAAGTAATTGAGAATGGACGAATATTCGGGAATTCGAATACTTTTGTTCCTTTATTTTTATTTTCTGTTAGACTAACACAGTGCGTAGACAAAAATCAAATAAACTTGCAAAATATAAATAATAACAATTATGTATTTATGTACATACATATGTATATGCATATATTTATATCTATTTAACACTCATGATTCTTGATTTATTATTATGTATTTCTTTGATAAATTAAATACGTAAATAAATGAAAAATCGAAGTGTTTTTGTACGAAATTAGTAAAATTTATGTTACGTAACAATTTTACAGACCCCCCCCCCCCCCCGGAACAAATCATAACAAAACTCGAAACCCCCCCCCCCCCCACCTTAGGACGTTACGTAATATATGGATGGCCCTTAATTCAGCTGCTGAAAGACGGAGAAGAGAATACCATTATCTCTGTTTTTCTACCAGTTCAATTAAAAGTTGATCAACAAAAGTTAACGCATGTGAACCGGGGTTAAAACGATAGGATTTGACTAACGAAGTCCCGGTCCACACACTTAAACTTTTGTGGTGCTACTCGTAATTCAGCTGTAAGAAAGACGGAGAAGGAAATACAAATATCTCTGTTTTTCTACCAGCTGAATAAAAAGGTTGATCAACAAAAGTTGACGTGTGTGAACCGGAACGAAGCCATCAATATCAATTGCGTATTTACAGTGTTGCAAAGTGATGTTTTTTCCACAGATATTTTTATAGTGGTAGTAGAAAAAGCTTTATTTTTAATGTCAGCAAAACTAGCTAGTTTGGGAACTAAGCCTATATTACTATTAAACATTTTATTGATAAAAGAATTTGAAGTTTACATTAGTTGTATCCGTTAAAATTAATTCAATTCCTATAACAGTAAATATACCCACAGTTGTTGTTGATTTGTAATTATTGGCAAATTTGTCAACTAAACTATGATCTGCTAGCGCGGTCAATATTATTTGAGATCTGAAAGACTGGTAATAGAATTTGATTCTTTAAAGCGTAATATAAACAGCTGTTTACGTTATAAATTGCAAGATTCCAGTCAAAAAGCGGGCCTACGTCGGCTTTGCACTTATAACTGAATTCTTAAAACAAATACATTAACTTCAACAGTCTACACTTAACATTAACTTGAAGTTATTGTTAAAGTTAGTAATTTTATGTCAGGTGGAGACCGCAAATAACTTCGTGCAAATGTTTTAAACTGAATCACTAGCTTAGACCACAAAAAAAACTAGGAGTGGATATGGCGAACTCCAACTTCCTATTCGAGGGTATACATATGACGTTTCGAAGCTTCCGAACGCAGCTCCTAATTGCCTAATTACTCCTGCCATTTAAATAAAAATAATAATAATAAAATAAACACCTTATTACACAATCACCTTAAACACAAAAAAGAGCGGAGTAACTAGACCATATGCCCATGATGTTTTAACAATATTAGAAATGTTTTTGTAACTGACTGTACACATACTATGCCTTCACAAGAAATTCGACAAAAGTACCGCAAGAATATACGGTTATCCGTGGCAGATCAGTCACAACAAAACACACACAAGCCTGACCGAAATATTTTGAAATTTCGATCGATAACAAATGCCGTAATTTGCCTCCTGTTCTTCAGCCCAGAGCTGTTTAACGACTGTAAACACCTTATTAAAGCAAAAATATAAATTTTGCACTTTTTAAATTATTTAAATAAAACAACATGTTCTCCAAATAAACAGGGCTGTTTTGGGTAAATAATTAATTAAAAAAATGTATGTGTAAGTCAGCCTAAGAACATCTTCTGATAATCCTATTTCACTTGACTTAAAATCGTAAAAGAGGAGGTGCGTTCTTTAAACCACAATTGCACAGTTTGATTATTTTTAAATCACAATGTATATAGAGAAGTGGGAACTATCGAATTTTGCTAAAACTGAACTGTGATGCTCAATTTAAATTTGTGAATTATTGATTGTGCAAATTTTCATTTTGCAAATTATATATTTTTGTGAAAATCATCTAATTTGCTTTAAAAAAATCTGGCAACTCATTAAGCAGTTCTAAAACCGGTGCACACATGTCAACTTTTGTTGGTCAACTTTTTACTTCCGCTGATAAAAAAAAGAGATATTTGTATTCCCTTTTCTTTCTTACAACTGAATTACGAGTTGATCAACTGCGATGTTCAATTTGTAGACCCAAATCGTAATCGCATATTTTTGCGAGTTGTTTTGTAAAAAAAAATTATGCTAAAATTAAAATCCTAGATGGTCGACAATTTAGTTGCCACATTAGTCGTTTAACAAAAATGTCTTGGCATACGTTTTTAAATTGAAATAAATCTATGAATCTGTCAAAAATAATTATTTTTTTTACACATTTTGTATATGAAGATTAATTAAAGCCGTTTTTTTTTAACAAGAAATGCAGCCCCGCAAGGATTCATACGTATGGGGTTGCCATTGTGTTTTTTATTTGTGAAGAATTTCGTTGCGTTTTGAAAGCCAGTGTTTGCTGACATTTGATAAAGTAAAAAAAAAATTTGCATAAAAAAAAATATATATATATATATATAAAATATATATAATGTATATACGAGTATATACATTTTCGCATTCGGAAACGTACACTTGTATTTATACTCTTGTATACATACACCAACATACATACATACGTAAATTTTTATAAATTCTGTATATGTACATACTTCGAGTTGTTTCCACAGTAGACATTTTACTACAAATGCGTTCTAGAACCGCTTCGTGCGTGAGTATTAAAAACTTTGCGCTATTTTGTTGTTTTTAAAATAAGAAACTAAAAATATAACAGAAAAACTAATATTTTTTTTTTCAAATTTATATTATAATTGTGCTAAATAAATAAAATTTAATCCTTCGTAATTTTTTTTTTTGTTAAAGGTTATTAATATATTAAATATCATTAGTTATGTTTTAAATATTATAATTTTATACATTAAGTTTTTTTTTAATCTATAAGTAATTTAGTTTTTAATTAAAACTTCTATAGAAAAGCCGGAAAAAAACTACAATTATAGGTTTAATAAAGACTACCACCCGTGTATTTTGTTACATTATAAAAGAAAGAAAAAAATTCAAAATTATTTATTAATTTATATACTTAAAAAAAACTTCATAAAAGCTATAAAATTTGAAATAGAAAAAAAAACAAAATATTTAAATCATAATGATAAAATCTATAAAAGCTTTTAACACAAAAAAATATATATATATAAAAATAAACAAAAATTGTATAAAGTTGTGTTTTATTTAAATTTTATTTATTTCAAAATAAAACTTTCACTAAGTGTAGACAATTTAAATACATAATAAAATTTTGCGAATCTTTGGCCCTTTAAAAAATGTAGCTAAACAAAAAATAATAATAATTATACTTTTGGAAATATCAAACAAAACATCGAAATTGTTTATAATTGTTTGTGTTTAAAAAGAAAAAGAAAAGAGATTTAAAAAATATTATTTTCTAATAGTTTTTGTACAAAAAAATTTATACATATTACTTAAATAAAAGTCTGTTTTGGTGTCTTCATTTATTTTAAAGGTTTCCATTACAAAAAAAAAAAAAAAAAAAAAAAAAAAAACGTACTTTTAAAATTTTTCAATTACTCGAACAAGGAAAGTTTGGCAATGGCATTAATTAATTATTTTATTTTATAAAATCCAATTTTCTGGGGCACCAAAACAGTTTAATTATGTTTGAAATTTTAAAGCAAAGAAAATGAGAAATTTCCAAAAAAAAGTTTTTGCCATTCCCAAACGGCCTTAGATTTCGTTCTATATGCAAATATTTTTTTGTCTGATATTGTTTTTACCGCTGGAAAAGTTTTATTGCTTACAAAAATAAATAAAATTTTTATAAAACCTTTAAATTTTAAGCCACCAAACAACCAAAACAGCTTAAAAGAAAATAATATTTTTTTCTTCATTTCTTTATTTTTTTTATATATAAAACATCCCGTCTTTGCTCTATTTGTGTGTGATTTTATCTATCGTCGACCTGTTCTGTGGTCTTTATCAATTATAATTTGAAACTCTTAAATAGATTTGGATATCGGCCAATACAATGGAACAAATGCCGGTAAGTATTGTCTTCGTTTTATTATTATTTTTTAGTTAAAATAAAATTTGTTTAAATAAAAGTTGTTCACGTCCTTGTTAAAAAAACTTTCGATCTTCTCTTTGAATACATCAAAAGAGCTAATCGAGAAATTTTCATTTGGAACGAATTTTCATCTAGTATTTGGACGGACGCCATTGTGAATTTCGATGGTGCTACCATCTCCTAATAGGTGTTCCACAAGATTTCGTATAAGTTCGGACTAGTGAGAGTAAAAAGAAAATTACTCTCTTAATGTGACAAAGAAAACCATAATTACACATCTTGAAATACCAATGTTGCTTACTTCTTAAATTTAATTTAAATAAAGTGATTTTAGCCGCTTAAAACGTATAATATCACAAAAACAAAAATTTCATCATAATAATAAAATAAAATAATAATTTTAATAGTGTTGGATATTTCCCTTTATATCAACTCTGCATATTAATTGCTTATTTACCTTTGTATTTATCTTCTTAGTTTATCATAATTATCTATTAAAGATGGTTCTCTAGATAAGCGTCTATTGTACTTTTGCTTATATTCTTATTCTTAATAAAACATTTGAATCAACAGGTTATGGGCCCAGAGGCTAAAGTTTGAATTTTAATTAAAGAAAAGAAATTTATAAGTACCGAAGTGTTTATTGGACTGTATGATGATGAGTTCGTCAATGTTGCAGATAGACAAACTAGATGTTGGTAATTACGACACATGGTGCGTGCAGATGAAGTGCGTATTGGTGCACTCAGATTTGTGGGGAGTAGCGAATGGAACCGTAGTGAAACCGACGGTAGCAGCTGAAGCGCAAAAATGGTCTCAGAATAATGAAAAAGCATTGGCTATGATTATGCTTTCGGTAAAAACTACACAGCTAAGCTACATAAAAAAATTGTAAAACAGCTCTAGAAGCGTGGGATAAGCTGGAACAAGTTTACAAACCAAGAGGACCACTAAGGAAAGTAAGTTTATATAAAAAATTGCTAAATCTTCGAAAGCTCGAGTCAACGACGATGACGGAATACTTAAATACTTTTGCGGAAACGTCAGAAAAATTGTCCGAGGTGGGTATAGAAATGGCTGAAGAGCTGTTGGTCATAATTTTGTTATCAAGCTTGCCAAAGGAGTTCGAGAACTTTGTTATCGCAATCGAAACACGCGATGCGTTACCCACATTGGATGTACTCAAGATAAAGTTGATTGAGGAAGGTGATCGCAGAGTTCAGCATGATGAAAGTGATGAAGCCGTCGTAAGTCAACAGGCATTTGTGGCGCGGTTAAAACCGAACATAAAAAACATCACCAACAACAACAGCGGCACCAGTAGCAGAAAGTTTAAATGTTTTAACTGTGGTAAGCGTGGGCATTTCGCAAGAAATTGTAAGAGCGCAACAAAAAATAAAGATGAAGTGAAAGAGCAACATCGATCTTTTGCCATGCTTGCGGCCAGCAACATTAATACATTTAACAAAGATTCTTGGTGCGTCGACAGCGGCGCTACGTCTCATATGTGCTGCAAACGTCAGTTATTTTCAAATTTCGTGGAAACAAAAGAAAGAATAATGCTTGCTTGTGACAGTTTCATAGAAGCAGAAGGTAAAGGGGATGTGAGATTAAATTCTCAAGATGGCTACATAACCTTACGTGACGTTCTGTATGTTCCTAGAATGGTAGGAAATTTCATATCGGTTGGCAAAGCCACAGAACATGGTTTTAAAGTAGAGTTCGAGAATGCTGCAGTGAAAATACGGAATAAAATGGGTGAAGTTATTTTGAAGGCGGAAAATATTATGAATTTATTTGTATTTTCAGAAAATTTTAATTCAAGTTTTTACATGGCTAATGAAGAATACGTACGTTGGCACAACCGATATGGACACCTTAATTTTAAAAGTCTTGCTCAATTAATCAATACAAAAGCAGTTAATGGTATTAATTTAAAGGCGATCCCAAAAGATGCAAATTGTATTACCTGTATGAAATCGAAAATTTGTTCGAAGCCGTTTCCATCTACGGGCCAGCGTAGATCGGATAATTTATTGGATTTAATCCATACAGATGTCTGCGGACCTATGAACAAACCATCGCTTGCCGGATCTCGCTATTTTGTTACTTTTATCGACGATCATTCTAGACAAATATTTGTATATTTTATGAAAAACAAGAACGAGGTATTTGAGAAATTTAAAATTTTTAAATATTTTGTGGAAAATCAACTTGACCGAAAAATTAAGTGCTTAAGAAGTGACAATGGGAGAGAATATGTGAATTCCCAATTTGACAGTTTTTTAGAAAATAATGGCATACAAAGGCAGCTGACTGTCCCCTACACTCCACAACAGAATGGAATTGCGGAACGTGCTAATAGAACTATTGTGGAAATGGCACGCAGTATGATTGTATACTCAGGGACAAGTGAAACACTATGGGCAGAGGCAGTAAACACCGCTGTATATATTAGAAATCGCTCATTAACCAAAGTGCTAGTAGATAAGACTCCTTTCGAGATATGGTGTGGTCAAAAGCCAGATGTTTCACATTTTCGTATTTTTGGCTCAAAAGTTGTGGCCTTAGACAAGACCAAATCAAAAAAATTTTCAGCGAAGGGAAAAGAATATATTTTTGTCGGATATTCTTCTACAGCTAAAGCATACCGCTTGTTTGACGACCGAGAAAGAAGAATTGTAGATAAGCGAGATGTTATATTTTGTGAAAACATTTTGAAGCCTGAGAATCCAACAGACTTTGTAGATTGGACAGATACTGATAATAGTGTGCAGAATGAACATGATGTCGAAATGGTGAATATTTCAAGTAATGGTGAGTCTGATGAAGAATATGAATCTAGTTCAGAAATTGGTTTTTTGGGATTTGATTCCGATGGCAATAATGAAATTGTGCAAGAACAAAAAAGCTCAAGTAAAGGTAAAGCTCCGGGTAGACCTAAAATCGTTCGTTCGGGTAAAGTTGGTCGCCCGAGAAGAATATGTGACAGATTGAATTTGGCTTGTGAAGTACCAGTTCCACAAACGTTTCAAGAGGCTATTGGATGTAGGTATTCAAGCAAATGGAGGGATGCAATGGAGAAAGAATATTCTTCACTACAGGAAAACAATACTTGGAGCACAGTTGACCTCCCTCCCGGTAAGAAAGCCATAGGTAGTAGATGGGTATATAGTGTTAAGAAGGATGAAGATGGTAAGATAGTACGTTTCAAATCCCGATTAGTTGCCAAAGGCTGTAGCCAGGAATTTGGCATCAATTATATAGAAACTTTTTCACCCGTTTTACGATATTCCAGTATTAGAATGCTATTTGCTTTAGCTGCAGAAAAGGAATTACACTTACACCACATTGATATTTCAACAGCATATTTGAATAGTACGCTGGAAGAAGAGGTTTATATGAAGCAGCCAGACGGATTTATAGATGCAAGATATCCAGATCGAGTTTTGTGCTTAAATAAGGCGATTTACGGGCTGAAGCAGTCGGGGCGGTCTTGGAATACAACGCTTGATGGTGCGATTCGCAGTATGGGCTTTGAGCCTTGTAAAAGTGAGCCGTGTATTTACGTAAAAAACGAGAATAAAAAATTTAACTTCATTGCGGTATACGTAGACGACATCCTGATTGCCTGTTCACAAGAAATTGACTTGATGAATATTAAAGACAAGTTTTCCAAAAAATTTAAGCTGGTTGATAATGGCAAAGTAAAGCATTTTTTGGGGATGGAAATTGAACGTGAGGGAGTAATTGGCAGTATTAAGGTGGGCCACTCCCAATACATCAAAAAACTTTTGCTCGAATATGGTATGGAGGAATGTAGACCAGCTTCTACACCTTTGGATCCAGGTTTTCAAATTTCATGCAACTTAAAAAATTGCAAACAAATAAATATTAATTGGTACCAATCTGTGATCGGAACTCTAATGTACCTGGCAGTTACTACGAGGCCGGACATTTTACATTCTGTTTGTAAGCTTGCGCAGAGGAATCAGGACCCGCATATTGAACACGAAAAGGCCGTCAGACACATATTACGTTATTTGAACTCTACGAAAAATATGAAATTACGTTACTACAAAGCCAACAAGCAGCCTGTGGGTTTCGTAGATGCTGATTGGGCCAGTTGCCCCGAAGACAGAAAATCTTATACGGGCTTTACGTTTTTCTTAGCTGGATGTGTTTTCAGCTGGGAAAGTAAAAAGCAGTCTAATATTGCTCTCAGCAGCACAGAGGCAGAATTCGTGGCCTTATCAACTGCCGCTAAAGAGGCAATATATTTAAGAAGACTTTTGAAAGAGATTGGTTGTTACACTGATGACAGCCCGATGGTACTTTACGGTGACAATATTGGCGCACAACACTTGGCAAAAAACCCTATATTTCACGGAAGGTGCAAACACATAGATGTGAAGTATCAACACGTAAGAGAGGTCATCAAGGATAAACAAGTTGAGATGCGTTACATATCAACCGATAATATGACTGCTGACATTTTAACCAAAAACTTAACCAAGATGAAACACGAGAAATTTGTAAAAAATCTAGGATTGATTTCCGTATGATAAATGTAAAAGAAAAACAAAATTGAAGTTTTTATGTATGAAAGTGAAATGCAGATTTGAGGGGGCGTGTTGGATATTTCCCTTTATATCAACTCTGCATATTAATTGCTTATTTACCTTTGTATTTATCTTCTTAGTTTATCATAATTATCTATTAAAGATGGTTCTCTAGATAAGCGTCTATTGTACTTTTGCTTATATTCTTATTCTTAATAAAACATTTGAATCAACAAATAGTATGTAGTATGTTAAAGAAAGGGAGAAGTATGCACAAATGTACTTACAACTTCTAACTTTTTTAAAACAAAACCTTCCATTTTGTTTTTTAATAAATTTTTAAAGAAAACCCCTTTCTCTTCATTTGCAGATTTTTTGATTAAATTTTTCAATTTCTTATATAAACAAAAAACAGCTGATTATTTAATTCTTCTCCGAACTTGCACAAAGAAAAAGTTGGTACAAGTTTGTACTGGAAATGAAAAAAAAAAAAAAAAATACTCTTATTCGCTCTCAAATTTTCACAATGATTGTTATCTGGAACGCTTTATTGTAACTTTGTGACTTTGTGCAAGTTCGGACTGTATCGTTATCCATCTGGAACAGAGCTATTATGCGCTATGCGAGTGTCAGAACATGCCCCTTTGTTTTTTTTTAAACAAAAATTTTTGAACTCGAAATTTAAGACTTCCGTTTGTACTCCCCAACTATGTATTTCAGTATGAAAAATTAAATGGAAATAATGTTTTTTTTCTTAATCTATAGATGTGGTGTCCACCAACTCCACCCCAAGACAGCGAAGATATTTACATTGACTATTCGCTAAGTTTCATGTATGATGTAGAACCTATTCCAGAGTCAGAATTGCCGCCAGTGTACACCAAAAAGGAGTACAAACGTTCTCGATCTGATGCCGGTTTCATGATAGATGGCAACAAGAGGCCGGCTAAAATACGTCGCGAAGAAATGTTCACTGCGCCACGATCGCTCTTCGATAGACCATCGCCAGCTATAGCGAAGATAAGACGTGATTTAAAGAATCAACGCTATCGTGGAGTATTCAAGCCCAACATACAGATTCCCGGATTAAAGCCCCAGATGCCTCAAAAACCTTTGACAGAACCTGAAGGAATGATCGAATGGTGTGTCTACGAAGACATTGCCATTCTACATGCTTTAGTGAATTTACAAGGTCTACCTTGTAACTTAATGCTACTTTCTCCGGGCCACACACCGAATTGGGATTTGATAGCGGAAATTGTGAATGCCTTCTCCAAAACCTTTAGATCACCCAAGCAGTGCAGATGGCGTTATGAGACCATCATACAGCCGCGCGAAGAAGGCAAATTGGTTGAGAGTCCTAAAAAACAAAAAAAGTTAAAGGCTGCCTTAAAGACGGAGTACCTTAAGAGTCCACTAAGATGCTTGAGAACTACACAGCAATATGTCAACGATAACAATTCCACATTCACTAAGATCATGCGTTCTCGTTTCGATTGCATAAAGACGGCATATTTGAAAAAGGCCCCACCTCCCAAAAGACACTTTAACACACCCAGCTCCATGAACCCCAAGCACATGGAGGTATTGCAAGAATTTGGTATAGTCAATTACGATCAACCAATTTCACCACAAAATATTGCCGTCATTAGAGCAAATAAGTTAAGGGAAAAACAGAGATCACAATGCCCTCCACCACCTCCACCAGCTGCTACGCAGACGCAACAAGTTTGTCAAGCAGTTCAACAGCAACAGCAGCAGCAACAAACATGCGGTGTTGCCGCCTCCAACACGGTCAATATAGTGCAGCAGCAAGGTGGTCAAACAACCACTCATTTGCAAGAATTAGTGCAGCAGCAGCAGCAGCAACAGCAGCAGGTGCAAGTAGCAACAGCTCCTCCAGGCCTACACACCCAACAGATGCAAATTCATCAACTTTCCGCAGCAAGCGGAGTCGGCCAACAACAGAGTCAGCCGCAGACAGCAACAGCCATTGTTCTACAACACGCCGGCAATACTGCACAGCAATTGCAACAGCAGCAAACGGTTGTCAGTGGCTCAATAAATCAAACTACCCAGCAACATTTGCTGAGACAACATGGAGCATCTACCACTGCGCAAATTGTTAAAGCGATTGTGGCACCCCAATCTGGTCTTCTCACAACAAGTCAAATGCAACAGTTGCAACAACAATCCAACAATTCACAAACAAATTCCAGCCAAACACATGTCCAACTGCAACAACATACTTCTTCGGGCAACATTGTGGGCACACCGGCTTCTGTTTCAGTAGTATTAACAACACCTGCCCATACAATATCGTCAACAGTAACAAACCAACAACAGCAACAACACCACGCTAACCAAGTCTCCTCATCAGGCACCCAAATCGTATCCTTATCACCACAACAAACCATGGTGTCGAGTTCACCTCAAGTGGGAAGCATAGTGCAAACGCAGTCCCTACCACAGGTTGTTTCAGTATCACAACTGGCCACAGTGGGCACTGTACTTACGACATCAACTGGAATGCAACAACCTACCGCCACTGTCACCACTCTCAACACTTCAGCGTTACGAGCACAAAGAATTGTAGCAGCACCCAGCGGCACAACCCTCCAAGATGTAGTGCTACAACAAAGATCCGCAGGCAATCCCAGTCCCACTATTGTCTCCATGTCCAGCTTGGGCAGCAACGTAACGCAAGCACAACTGCAAGCAACACAATTCCAATTGGCCTCTATGCCTGCCGGCACACAACAGGTAGTTACCAAAGGCATCAGGGTCAGTTCGCTACAACAAGGGCAGAAAATTGCAGCTGCTGCTCAAGCGGGCAGCAGTCAGCAGGGCCAACCACATGCTCACATACAACTGTACAGACAGCGCCAGCAATTGAAAGTCTTGCAGGCAGGGACTGCCGGCCAGCAAGGACAACAAACGGTCGTGCAAACAGCCTCCGGACAAACGGCCTTAGTTAACGCTCAAGGTACCATCATACAAGGAAGTCTCATGCAAAGTGGTTCCGGACCCACAACGGTGCAAGTGGTGCAAGGACAAAAAGTGGCAGTAGCAACTTCAAATGTTGCTGTCACTGCCCCAAGTACGGCGGGCGTTGTGACAACCGTAGCCGCTTCGCAGGTCCATCAGCAACAGACCCAACAGACCAGAGCTCAATTCATCAAACAAGTGGCCGCAGCTACTGCTAAACAAACAATTACACGACAAGTGGGTGAAAGTGACATGTTGCTGGTGAAACGGCAAATGATATCAGCTGCTACACAACAAAAAGCTGCCCAAGTCTTACAACAGGGAGGGCAAATATTTACTACCACCTCGGCGCAGGGCATACAACTGCAGCAGACGTCTGTATCGTCGGCGCAAGGCTCTAGCACGATACAACAACAGGGCAGTACGCAGCAAGTAGTACAACAAGTAACGCCACAACAAATTGCCACTCTGGTGAAAACCTCGGTAGCTCAGTCAGCATCAGGCAGTGGTAATCAAAGCATAACTGTAAACACCGGTCAACAACAAACCCAAAACACCGTCAACATGGCCCTGTCGCAACTCAAGCCAGGCGGACAAATTAAAGTAACCATGGCCAATCAATCACAAATGCGACAATTGCACATGCAGCAGCAGCAACAGCAGTTGGCAATGCCTCGAAAAATCTCACGTATGACACAAATACAAGCTGCTCAGGCAGCTAGTCAACAACAACAACAGCAACAGCAGCAGCAGCAGCAAAATACTACCACCATCACACAAACGAACAATCCGCAACAGCAGCAGGGTACACAAATTGCACAGAAAACTTCCGCCGCATCTGGAGCATCGAACTCGTCGAATACTGGCGGCGGTGTGCAAACGCAATTGGTCCACATACAAAATACCAAGTCGCTTCCCAGTTCTGTGACGGTACAGCAAATACAACAGGTTATGCGCCAGGGCCAACAGGGAACGCTGGCCACCGCTGGCTTTGTGTTGGGCAAAACCAGTGTTGGCCGTGTCATACCAGTGTCGGTTGCCTCGCAGCCCAATCAAAGGCAAACAATACAGGTATGTACGCATGTATGATAGAATTTTATTTGAAAAATACATACGTTTTCTTTAAATATTCATAAAAAATAGTTTTGATATACTCGTATAAAAGGTTTATAAAACTGATTTCCGTACAAAATTTGTTTTCAAAAACCCTTTATAAAATAAAATGAAGTTTTCATCAATAAGCCTGAATATATTTTTTTTGAATGCGACAATGGAGAAATAGTTATTTAAGTTCGCATGTGACTAAAGAATATATATAGTCCTAATGAGCGAGCCCACTTATGTAGTTTTCCCCATAATTTCCCCCAGAATAAGCCGTTATAAGACCTCCAAAAACTTTAACGTATCCGTAAAAATGGAATTGTATGCCTGAACTAGATTGTCCGAAATACTTATATTTTTGGATATTTTGGTTAAAGTAATCGAATATTTTTTATTTTTTTTTTTATTAAAAATTCTATTTTCTTTAGGTTGTTTCAGCCGCCTCAGCTCAAGCTCTGGCTGCTGGTAATTTAAGAGCACATGTTACCGGTGGACAAAATATAGCAGGCACCATTAAAGTAGCAACGTCCGGCTCTCAATCACAAACTCAACAGGCCATTATTACGGCAATACAACAACAAGCAGCCGCACAGCAAAGTCAACGACAAAATGCCAGTCCTGTGCGCTTGCAAACTACAGCTGGAGGCAATTTAGTAGCTGTAGTGCAGCAGCAATCCCTACAGCAGCAGCAGCAACAGCAGCAGCAGCAGCAACAGCAGCAGCAGCAGCAACAGCAACAACAACAGCAGCAACAAAATGTTGTAGTAAGTTCATCCGGTGGTGTTTCAGGTAATCTAAGCTCATCGAATGTAACACAAGCTGAAATAATGACGATAACGCAAACATCTGCAGGAGCAACAATGACATCCACATCGACTCAACAGCAGCAACAACAGTCAGTTATAGGCCAACAATCGACCGCACAACAAGTGCGCACGTTGGTCAAAAAGAAAATCATGCAAATACGCAATGAAACAAAAGATTAAAAACTATACAATTAATTATTGTAATTATTCCCAATCCAATCCATACGTTGGATCGCCTTCAATTACATAATTACTTTTTTTTTGGCAAAATCACGATCATCTACTTCGTTTTATTTGAAAACAAATTAAATTTCTTCAAATACCCAAGTATTATTCGTTTTAATAATAATTAACTAAAACCTAATTTAAAAACTAACAAAATTAATTTCATGGTATAAATAAGAAAATTTCTGTCTTTCTCTCTCTATCTATATATCTTAAGTTTGGCGTTGTGTGTATATATAAAATGGAAAAACAAAATTTCTTAAAATTAAGCAAACATCTTTAAGCTACTCTTCTCTACTAAAGTTACAATTTATTTTTGTAA
Organism: Nowickia ferox; assembly: GCA_936439885.1. NCBI lineage: Eukaryota > Metazoa > Arthropoda > Insecta > Diptera > Tachinidae > Nowickia > Nowickia ferox. Next base: position 80,781,606 of record OW387027.1, on the reverse strand, counting down.
TCTGTTAAATTAAACAAAATTTTAATAGTTTTTATTTAAAAATAAAATTAAGTTTCTTCTTCAAATTACAATAATATGGACATTTCCATAGAAAAGTCTTCCTCCTCAGCCACGTCACGTTTGTAGAGAAGTGCCTAGGAATTGGTTTTTTTTTCTCTTAAACAAAACTAAATTGATTAAATTATCTAGGTGGACTATAAATTGTTTTAATAATATGTATAAGCAATTAATGAAGCCGACGTAGCTTTTCCGTGGAAGTGTCCATATGTTAAATGCAAATGAAAACAAAAGCAAAAATCAGCTTAACCATAGAAATATATATGTATGTGTAATTAATCTTTTTAATTTAAATTTACTTTTCTAACAAAAACCAAACAAATTATTATGTACTAGCTTTAATCGGTATGTCGTAAAAATATTAATTAAAATTATGTATAAACTCTTGTCAAGAGCATATACATTTCTAAATGTAAATTATATAAATCTAATCTTGAAATATACGTACATTAGATGGAAAAAATTGTAATATGTTTGAAAGTTTTCCTTTTTTCCAGTCACTAAGATGAATAAAGTTCAAAACGATCTGGTAACGCTGGATAATTCGCACAGAAATTGGAAATGCAACGCAGCTCTTTAAATGCGCTACAGCGATGAATCCAGCTCGTAATCAGATGAACCAGAACATTGGATAGAATGAATGATGAGAAAATAAATATCACGATAAAACGACAAATTAATTGCATTGCAAACGAAAATCTAATTTTCATATATAATTGATGTTTTCAATCGCTCATGTTCTTAAAAAACGCACGCACATTGCTTGAAACTCGTGCTCTGACAAACGAAAACGCTAGAAATTTGGGATTTTAAAACGGTCTGGTCTATTTTATATAAACTGTATTGTAAAGAGAAAATAATATGATGTACAATATAAATTTTAGGGGCTAATATGTTTTATTCGAAGAAAAACAACTTTTTTCACGATTTTCTCTTTGGCAAGAACGCTGTAAGCATTTTAATTTAAAATTTATCTGTGTTTTCGTCGCGATTTTGTCGTGCGACTTGCATTTGTTGCCAGCGTATTCCAAAAATGCTTTTATCTTTCATACAAAATTTTTTATTCAGCTTGATAGAATGGCAACCCTATTAATGTGCTAAAAAGGATCACAGCTGACTGCAGTAAACAAGAGAAATTGAACCTAAAAATTCATTTGTTTTAATAAATTTAATTGTGTTTTAAAAATTGTGTTCTTATTACAAAAACAAAAAGTGTGATTTTGCTGAATAAAAGTAATATTTGTGTGAGTACATACATACATACATACATATGTATTATTAGAACGTAATTTATTTTGGTGAATTTTGTTTTGAATACGACTAGAATTCTTTGATCGCCTACCTTGACGTTGGCGAGACAAACCGTGATATGCAAACGCAAATAAATTGGCTACTGTTACGTTTTTTTTTAAATAAAATCATCAAGAGTCGTGGTACCCAAAAAAATAAAAAACCCTGATATGTTAGCGCTTAAGGCCATGATTCACTATCCTACACAATCGCGCGATCTACGAACAAATATAACCCTGACCTGATGAATTGTTTTTGTCTTTTGAAAATATTCATAGACTCCATCATACCAGGGCTGTATTTTCTCAAAAATCGCACGATCGTGTAGGCTAGTGTATCACGGCCTTTATTACCAACGAGTCGCCTTCCAAAAACAAGCTTATCATATTCCCACCTAATAGAAATACATACGTACATGCAGACTATCGAGTATTTTCTGTATTCCACGTGGAACTAAAACGTGCGGAATTGCCATAGAATTGTTGTTGGAAATATGTATTTATAACAACAATTCTATGGCAATTCAGAACGATTTAATTTCACGTGGAACACAGAACATACCCGTATAAGTATGTACATATGAATTCATACTATTTTGAGTGAAATTCACAATGGCCATCATTCTTATTCGAATGCGTGTCGTAACACCAAATAAAAATTTGTTTGATAAGCTCTTTCGACCAGAATCGATTATCGAAAGAAATTTTAAATTTTAATCCGTTAGGACACTTGTTTGAACTCTAATACGAACGGCACAAATAAATACCTGCGTGAATGTTACATAAAACTGCGAAATGAATTCAATACCTTCAGAGTAATTTTTAACAACCATCTTGAGAAGAGTTTCATGAAAATGCTTAACACGTTCTGCAACTAAAATGCAAGGTTATTGTTTACATGACTGAGAAATGCTAAAATTGTTTTACAAGCTGCATAAAGTGTATGTCAGGGTTTGTGTCGTTAAAAACATACACAGGAAACCACAAAATATTTTGCCACTATGTTTCTACCAATAAATTGTGATTGAGTTTTTTTGGTGTTGTAATTTTGTTGTAGATTGAGCAGCTTTGCAAGGATGTCAATGTTTTCTGTGCTATTTCACCACATCAAATGAACAAAATATAAAATGATTGACAAAACGACTAAGCAAACACATCACACCTTTTATCGTTTTCAAATTGGTTTTGTGCCTAATTCGTTTTTCATCACACCTGGATGTTATTAGTTTTAGTACATGGCAACACTACTAAAATTTGTTCCACAACCTAATTTCGATTGAAGGTTCTTACAATCGCTAGAAAATTACTTGTCCTTAGTGCTGCCAGAAATATTTTCTCCCATTTTCTCAACGTAAAGACTTAAGACCCCGAAAATCCCCAACTCAATAAGGGAATCCGCAAGCTTCTCTTCAATAAAAAATATTTTTGAAAAGTAATATGCTTAATTTCAGTATTCTAAACATATTTCTTTCTTCACAGATAAGAAGTATAAAGAATAATTTTAAAAATCGTCTTCTATAGATATTTTCTTCGCATTAAATTGGTCTTTGATATACTATCCTTTCGCGCTACCATTTTCTAAAAATCCAACTTGGGATGAAAAACGCTCTGAAATTATTTTTAATTACTATAAATTAAATTTTTTCGTAAAATTTTATTCTTGAAAACTTCTCATTACATAACCAAAAGAAAAATACTTATGCGACTTTTATTAAACATATGAAAAGAACGAATCTTAACCTTTTAAAGAAGATTACTTTCATTAAAATCAAGCTAAATATATTTATATAAAGAAAATCCCAATTTCCTTCAAATGTTCTATTTAGGAACAAATCCAGCCGTCTGGCTACACTGGTTGTCATTCCTCACGCACACATTGTCGTATTTCCGCCTAATCAAAGTGTAAACGTGGTGTAAACCATACCTGATGCATCCATGTTTACATTTCACATAACATCCCTGTATTAAACATAAATGTCAATTTAGTTCGCGCTTCTACTCACGTTGTCTAGTTTAGTTTTCTATAAAGTTGGTGAGATTTGTGAAGAAATTAATAAAAAATATGCTAAATTAGCGAAATATTGTAAAATAAAGTGTTTAATGATGGTATTTATAGTGTTGTGTATTGTTTTTATACGAAAATCAAGTGTAACAAGTGAAAATTTGGCTGAATGCATAAAATTGTGAGGCCACCGCATGCAACAGCTTGTTGTGTTTTTGTTTTGTTTTGTTTGTGTACATGCAAAGGCTACTTTGCATAAAAACAGTTAACTTTCATGCCGCACATGGCTTTAATTCTTTGAATTATATTGAAAATAATCTACAGCGGAGAACATCGAAAGACTGAATATGATGAGCCTTCTGCTGCTGGCATTTAATGCACGCCATTGCAGCTCGGAGTGCAATCTTCATAAACTCGTTGTAATAAATCAGATTGCTTTGTGTTAATAACGTGTCGAATATTGCCCAGTTGAGGCTTCCAAATCGAACAATGTTTTTGAAAAACTATTCAGAAGATGCATACATGTATTAAACGTTGTCCTCCGTTGTGTAACTACATATTAATGACGAGTTGCTTAATCAAACTAACCTGAAAATAAGAGTGTCATCTGTAGAATCGCCTGACACCGATCAGTTAAATTAAAGTCCTTCGCCTTCAAAAAACAGAGGAAATGTTCAAAATAATAAAATAGTGTGCCATGTTGCAAAGTGTTTCAAATAGTTAATAGTTAAAGATGTACGAGTACCTGTTTGCTTTTCAAATTGGAAATAATGTGGTTGTGATCGAATAGGCGTTAATGCATGCCGCCGTTTTTAATTGATTTAGAAGTGTAGATATTCCAATCTAGCCATACTTATGCATACACATGTATAAGTAATTATAATTGTAATACTTATAGCACGCTTTACACATCGTTGACACTCCTGCAATATGGGACAAAATTTCAATTTGTTGGACATCAGCACATTTCAGGTAAATTATATATTTTTATATGTATGTTTATTTTATTAAGGTATAAAATTTAGTCCAAAGCACATAAAAAATTAATAATATTTTACAAAACAAGCACAAGATTCAAGAGAATACGTGTGTAAGCGTATAAAGCTTAGATGTTGCACATTTGTAAGGTTAATCGGTACAAGAAAACATAAAAACCCTGCAGTTTATTGACATGGTTAAGATGATCTGAAAATAATTCCAATTAGCTCAATTACACATACAGTAAAATCCCGATAATGTATAATCGCAAATGACCAGTAATATTTTAGAAATTACCGGATTTCGATTAAATCAGATTTCGGTTAAGCGAAGTTAAAAAAAGAAAATAAAAATTAACGGAGTACGTACGCTTAGATATTAACCGACTTAAAAAACGTGCGGAATTGCCATTGTCTGTATTTTTTTGGTGTCTGTTACTTCATAAGGCGATATATTTTAGATCGATTTTAGAAATTCTTTTTTTTTTTGTCTGAAAGGTTATTATAACACTTGGGCGGGACACTCCCAATAATTTTTGTCCTTTGATTTTAAGATTTTTATCTACGAATCTCAGCAAACACATTGGACTCTCATAATGAAACAATCTGGAGGTTGAAATAATGGGCGAAGCCACGCCCTTTAAAATTTGATATTATATTTTACGTGCTTCCATATGACTGATTTTTACGAAACCTGGCACATACCTTGAGCTTTAAAAAATAATTAGTCTTGCGTCTAAAAAAGTGGGTGGGGCCACGCCCATTATAATCTAATATTATATTTTACGTCTTACTTCACCGATTCTTACGAAACTTGGCACACACCTGGTGCTCTTAAAAATACTTAATATTGTGTTCAAAAAAGTAGGCGCGGCAACGCCCATAAAAGTTTAGTATTAAATTATATGTGCTTCTACTTATCCGATTCTTGGCAGAGTTTCGGTTTTAAGAATGACAGAGTTTTGTGCTTAAAGAAGTGGGCGGGGCCATGCCCATTAAAGATTAATATTATATTTCGCTTGTCTCTAGCTGACCGATTTTTATGAACCTTAACACATACCTTAAGCTTTGAAAGTGACTCTAATATTCTTCAAATTGGGCGTGACCATGCCCCTAAAGGTATAAAATTGGCACCAAAAATGTTAAAATAAAACTTAAAAAAAATAAATCGACTTCAAATATAATCACTGAAAAGTTAAAAATAATTTATATAAAACATTTTTCACCTTTGGCGACAATTGCCGCATAAGCTCCAAAACTCAACTTAAATAAAAGAACTGATGGAATTTATACAAGATTTTATGTTTAGAAAACTTTTTATAAAAATTCATAATTACAACAATAAAACGACGAATTAAAAACTAAATTGACCAACCAACCACTACCGGTTCACCACCAGATACCCAAATCACTGAACAACTCATCAGATGAGGGTAATTTGAAATCATCATTTAACCATTCGGACCCTTCGCCATTTAGTTTCTCCTTGCAACCGTATTCCTTTTTATAACCCATTTTACGCAAATCTTCTTCATCACCTTCGCCTTCTTCCTCATCATCTTCGACTGCTTCTAGAGTGGTAAGTTTTTGAAAGGGTTTTAAACGCTTTACTGCACCTGTTGTAGATTTCATAGGCTGCACTTTCAATATCTCATGCCAATTTTCCTTAGGTGGCTCTATGGCTGTTAAATTTTCTACTCGGGCCTTCGACATTTTGGGCAATTCTATTTTTTCCTCATGCAAACTTTCTACCTTCAGTCCGTTTGAGGCCAAACGTATGATGCGTTCGAAAAAATTTGCAAAATGTTTGCGAAAACGGTTGTAATCGAATACATCATGATTGCTATTGGCGTCCATCATGTTATTTTGATTGTTGGAATTCTTAGAGCGATTTAGAGGCCCATAATGGTGAAGCATGTCGATGCCAGGAGCCATGGACTCTTCCCAGCTCTGAAAGAGGATTTTATTAATATTTTTTGTTGCTTTTTTTTATTAACTTATAAGTTTTAATGCCAATAAATAAATAAATATTTCGAATTATACTTACTAATTCAGTCCAATCTTCAGCTGGTGTGCTCAGTACAGAGTTAACTACTTTAACGATTTTCTCTTCGATATTTAAGCTTGATATTATGACTTTGGCCACCACTAAAGCGCAAGATAAGTCACAACGTTGTCTAGATTTATTTAAGATTTGGTTTTTAAATCAAAAGATAACTGGTATGTATGTAGTTAATAGAAGTTTTATAACTTTTCTTTACCTCAACTCATCTTTGCGCATTTCCATTAATTTATCACCCTCCGCTATCAAATGATCATAATTCTCTTCAATTTGCATGACCAAAGCTTCCTTAGGTTCATTATCCGATTTCTCTTGTAATTTTCTTTGTAGATCTTTAAATTTTTGCCAAAGCTCATCCAATTCTAACTGAAATTAAAAAAAAACATCCACAATGGGTTAGGGTGACAAGTTGCTGAGAAGAGAAGTTTACTTGGGCCCAACTAACAGTTCCCCTTGTGTTTGTTACCTGAGAGTAGGAGGAGGATAGTGACAATTAGATAGAGAGAGAGAGAAGAGAAGCGTAATTCATTTCTATTTTCGTTTAAACGTTTTGTTAGTTTTCATAGCACTGTTGCACAGTGGGATGGGTTCCGAGATTTTTGTGCAAAAACTATAAGGAGTAATATTAAATCTTTTAAAATTGACAGCGACTAAAATTAAGAAAAAAAAATTAAATTTCATAAAAATCGGCCATGTTTTTTCGCATAAAAATTTTCCTATCCAAGCAGAAGTCTTAAAATTTAGTGAAGACACTTTCTAAAATAAAAAAACTCATGCAGAGTTTCATCAAAATCGACCTCGTCCATCGCCGATGAAACCTATACAAAATATAGATAATAACTTTTTTTTAATATTTTGTAAGGGTGGGCAAATTTGAGGTTAGGAAGTAAATTGGCTGTCAAGTGATGAAGTTGTCATTATTTAGGAAAAAGTTGGGAAATTTACTATCAAAATTGTGAAAATTTTATACAACAAAAGGATCTAAAGCGATGAGGCCCGCTTTCAATAAGACGGTTATATAAACAAACAAAATGAGGCTCACAAAATCTACAAACAGTCCTCAAAAAACCATTACATCCAAAGAAAGTGGTCAGGCGGCATCATTGGTCCGTATATTTTCCAAAATGAGCAAGGAAACGCCGTCACCGTGAATTCTCTGAGCTACCAAACTATGATAACCGATTTTATGTGGCCACAATTGGCTAATGTTGACATCAGTGACCTTTGGTTTGGTTGACGTCAGTGGCCTTTGGTTTCGCGTAATTTCTCGATTTGGCAATGTCAATTGCCCGTCTCGTTCTTGTGATTTAACGCAGCTTGATTATATTCCTTGGGGCCATTTGGAAGAGCAGGCTTACGTGAACCAACCAGAAAAAACTGACGCTCTGAAAGATGAAATTCGGAGCTGCATTGACGAGATAAACGAAGCTTTGTTGCAAAATGTGGTTCAAAATTTTGTGAAAAGAGCGGACGTCTGCCGCTATTTCCATATTTCTACTTTACATTGGTATCAATAAAACTGAATTTGTCAAAAAAGGTTTGGTTTTAAGCCAATTTGCCTCCTAAGCTTAAATTTGCTCACCCTTATATCACTCGACAAAAAGACATACAGTGCGCTTGGGATAACATCAATACCCCATTTCGTCAACATCCCAAAACGTCACCACTTTTTTATTGGTATTGTCTGCTCTAAAACGTCAAACAAACCACAAATTTCTAAGAATGTCGGGCTGTGACTGTGAGGTTTCGTATTTGAAATTAATTCTCTTCTTCATCCTACATCGAATTCTTTGGTCATGTGCTCCGAATGCCCAGTGACCGAGCTGTTACCGGTAGTATTTGAAATATAGGAAGATATTTGGAGGTTTGTTTCTCTTCTTCATGCTTCATCGAACCCTTCGAGCGTGTGCTACGAATGCCCAGTGTCAGCTAGTTACCGCTATATGAAGTTTCGTATATGATATCAAGGAATCCACAGTATCCTTTTGGATTTCTTTGGGGCCAGTTTTTCTTGGTCTCATCACAGGTGGACTCTTCCCCATCGTTTATTCACGATTTGTTGAAGTTTATGTGAAATTGTCGCCTTCCACTCTTTGATGAGAACTCCAATATGTCACATCGTTTTATTTGCCCTCTAGAGTGCAAGGGCATTATTATTATTGCCATTGTTATCCAAATAACCCGGTATTTTTATATAATTTTCGTATGTAATAATGGCAGCTTTGATGCCATTAAAAATGTGTATATCTCTAGCTGCAAGCTTAATAGCCATAATTTCGGTTAAAAAAACATGGGAATCGGTGGACCTTTGCAGGAAATCTCTGAAACTTGCTGTTAAGCTACAGATTTTACTGAAATTTGCGGCATCCGATACACTTTTTAAGTCTACAAAAATCAGTGAATATCTAAAATCGATTTGACGAAGACTTAAAGTTTTCAGAAAAAAAACAGTTTTTTCGAAATGTTCCGTCAACGATATCTCTCGAACGAATCACCCGCTTTTAGTGCAATTGCCAAAAATCGGCGTGCCTTTTTGAGGTTAAAAGCGGCTTAGTTGTTGAAAATTTTGTTTAAAAAATAAACACTTCTGTGAAAATTGTATTTTCGAAAATGTTCGAATCATTTCACTATGAAATATTTGCAAAGAAAATAATAAATATTTATAAATATTACTAAATGAAGTTGCTACCGTTTGTTTTCTTATATTCTCCTGAGTCTCATAATGTACATCGATTCTATGCAGTATCGGCTGTGCTGGTATAAAAGCAGTTGAGGTAATATTTTCAACTTTGCTGCCCACAGACATTTGAGAATCATTAACTTTGGATTTATTGAAATTTGCCATTGAAGTCACTACCAAACGTTCCAAAATTAAGGGAAATGTTTCCAAATGATCTGATTGAATTCTGCAAATACATAAAATACTAATTAAAATAAAATAAAAAGAATTGGCAAAACATTCCGCGCAAAATTAAAAAAAAAAAAAACATAAGCTTGTATAGTAGGCGAACCTATAGTGCGCGCTACAAAATAAAGTTTAAAGTTTCCTAAATCCATATCTCTACCTTAAGCGATTTGAGTTTTTTGCCGTCACTATGGTTATAATTTCTTCTTGACTTTCGTCGGCCGTTGTGAGTAGCACAAGACCCACAGCTTGCACATCCGATTCCCAGCTGAGAAATTCGGGAAAAAGATCAGTTAATTTCTTATTGCCCTCCTGGCAATCCATGCTAAAGGTCAATTTTATAGCCGCTGCTTTTTGGGGCTGTTTCGTTTTGAAAAACATGCTCAAAGGCAAATAAGCGTATTTATATATAACTCTGGGTATACCTCTGATCGTTATATATGATATTATCGCTTCTACCCGAGCTGTTGGCAAGTGTAATAAATCGGCTATAAAAAAATCCAATTGCATTTGTTCTCCACTGTGCGCTTTTACATCGATAAAGGTAAGAGCTTCATGCGAGCATTTGATACCATCGGGAAGATTGAATACAACCTGCAGTTCGGCCAAGTCCAAATGTGAATGCCATTTCAAAAGGCCTGAGCACACGGGTAGTTCTTTTAAGGCCACACTGGCGGGTATGTCCAAAAGTATGTTGTCGGCATCATCTTTCACCACAGTGTCTAAGGAAAACTCAAGTTGTACTTCTTCATAGGATTTTTTATTAATCATTTCCATATCTTGTATGTCGGTGACTTCCTTGATTTCTTGCTCCAATTGCGTAAACTCGTCCATGGCCTGCTGAAATGATAATTCTTGCATATTCAAAGGCGCCACTTGAAATATAAAAGGATCTGCACCCAAATAGCCTATTCGAAGTTTGCCTGAGGGCCCCAAAGTTACTATGGCCCCTGGTAAGCCCAATAAATTTGATCTTTGTATGGCCACCGGAGACTCGTGTTTGAATTGGGCAGCCCAAATGATGCTGGCATTGTCGTAAATGAAAACTTTCGACGTTTCGGAGACAATAATGGTAATTAGGCGCGCAGATGACTCTAAAAAGAAATTAATGCATGAATCCAAAGTCCAAGTAAAATCTAACAATATACAGTCGTCTGAACTTACCCCAGTAGTAGCCCACCACAAAAGTGTGGAAACATTTTGGAGCATAATCCAACTTTAAGATAAATTCCACCTTTCCGTTATCGGTTAAGCATAGAAAATTTCTTTCACCCAGTATCATTATTGAGGCATAGTTGCTGTAAAAAAATTGTATATTAAACCAAAATTCCTTCAACTACTTCGGAATATTATATAAGCTTTCTAACCTTTTACTTTGGATGACGTTGATGTCCAGAATACCCTCGCCCAGACAAACAGACCAAGTGGGTTGATAGTGTGATTTGTTAATGGAAGAATGGGAGAGATCTTGATAGCTTTAAGTTAGCGAAAGAAGAAAAAAACAATAAATTTATTGGGTAAAAGGCAAATCTTTCCATTATGGATGGCAACACAAACTTTAGTTGCGTTGCCCAAATGTTATTGCTATGGCAATCGCCAACTAACAGCTGTTAATTTCAATTTCCATATATTGGTTTGTAAATCGGTTGAGTGGTTCTTGAGTGATAAAATGATAAAATGATAGTTCATTTACATTGAAAACAAAAACAAATTTGAATGCTTTGTTTTAGCTGTAATATAAATAGGCAGCCGATAATTCTTGCCTGTCTTCTATAAACTGGCAAATATTTTTAAATGTTTTTATGTAAATATACTTACTGCCAGTTTACAGAAGACGAGTCGAAATTCTCGGCTATTTATATTGAAAACATAAACAAATTTGAGTGCCTTGTTTTTATTTTCATTTTTCATTTTTATTTGTCCCCAATAAACGGGCAGTTGATATATTCTTCCAGGATTTGCATGTCTAACAGAGGTATGTTATATATGTTAACAGACCTCTGTTAAGGCAATTGGTGAATGTCTTGGGTTATAAATTTCGAAATTTATCTTCACACATGTGATTTTTCAACAAATTTATTTGTTTGGTTGGTAACAAATATTTCATTTGTAAATTTTATTGATTTTTTTAATAAACATCTTATACGGCACTTACACCTGCACAATTAATTAAAATCTTTATGAAAATCTATACCGTTTACACGAAGTTTTTTTTTAACATTTATCAAGATTTTTTTTAATCCAAAGCAAAACCCATTAACTCACAAAATAGATTTCGTTTTGTATGGGAAGTCTAGTAAAAAGCAGCAAGATTTAGCTCGAAATTTCGTAAGTACTAGATTTTGAGACAATGTAAATGCCATATGAAGTAAATAAATAAGTTTTAAAAAATAAAATAAAATATATTAATTATGGGCGGTATTCGGTGTTTGATGAAAATTGTATTGCGTAAGTGTAAATGCAAAATTTCGTAGCTTTTCTTAAAAATCCAACAACAAAATCCCAAGAAAAGCTACGATATTTTGCATTTACACTTACGCAAGACAATTTGCAAAAACTACAAAGAAAAATAAGCACAAAAAAATAATAAAAAAAAAATAAAAAATTAAAAAAATGTCGAAACGAAAAATCGTCAAAATAAAAAAAATCGTTTAAATGAAAAATATCACCAAAAATAAAGTAAATCGCTCAAATGCAAAAAAAAAACAAAATCACCCAAATTAAAAAAATCGCCAAAGAACTAAAAAATCCTCAAAAAACGAAAAAACGCTATAACTAAAAACAAGTGTTGTAAAAAAAAATCGCTAAAAACCGAAAAACTCGCCGAAACGAAAGAAAGCCAAAACTGAAAAAGCGTCAATACTAAAAATCGCCAAAAAATAACAAGCGCCAAAACTAAAAAGTTCGTATAGTATTACATATAAAGTGTTCGTACGGAACCCTCCGTATGCGAGTCGCAGTCGCACTTTACTGAATTTAT